>VMRM01000004.1:18444766-20979766 GCA_010277075.1 Poeciliopsis retropinna
TTATAGATGGCCCTCTCCAAAGTACAGGCTGATACTTTCAGCTGGGTGAGGTTTGAACATCCGCCATCTCGATGACTTGATTTGTTTTCCTTTTTGCACCACCGGAGTGGACATTTGTGCCTTGGCTTGGGTCAATTGTTCTGTTCCAGGCTTCGGTTTCTGATAACATTCAGCTGTCGGACAGATACCCTCACATTTCACTAAGGAACTTTCCTGCATAGAAGAGTTCATACTTAACAATAACCTCCAACTTATATAATTGGACCATGTGGCTGCAAATCTGCCAAATTTACTGATAGTTGGTATGAGGCATTTGTGGACATGTGTAGTTTTTTTGTTTTTTTTGTATAACAAATGTAGAAATGTGGGGACTGTGGGAATCTAATGTTGCCTGCGCAGTTTGAGCCAAGGTCTTTAAGTGAGCATATCTCAGAGTATTACATAGTTTCACCTCGGTGTGAACTTGCTCATATGTCATCTTTTGAGAGGATTGGCAAATGTGTAATTTTTTCCACTTATGAAAGTTCATCCTTACTATGAAGGGATGGATTTCAAATTCTTTTCAAATGACCTTGCAACCCCTACGGGATTTATGGGCTGCAGCAGCAGATGCTTCGCTGTGAAAACTCCTCATCTAATTTTACCTTGGCATTGTGTTAAGCCACACAACATCTGCTTTAATAGTCACACAGGCTGTTAAATCCATTTAATAGGTACATCTATATTAAAACCTACTAATTAATTATTTTGAAAGGAGTAAGAGGGGACATAGATTTCTTGATATTGTTATATTTAAGTGTAATTTCTGAAAGATATCTATATCCTAAAGTAAGGTGTTAGAATTTTAAATATTTATAATGCATTTCAATCACATTTAATTCCTGATTTTACAAGGGGGCAGCATTTATATTTTAGCTTAGAGCCAAGTGAATTATTGTTTACCTAAATAAATTAAACCATCCTTTGGAATCTACATTTTTTTATTTCTTTGGTTAGCTTTTGATTATTAATTATTTGTGTTTGTTGATTTTCAAGAAGAAAGGAAATCCGAATTGGGGCAAATACTTTTTTAGACAAAAAAGTGTCAAAAATAAACAGCTCTTATCTTTTAACTACTATTTTTGTTGCACAAGTGAAAATCTAATGGTAATGTATTGCTTGTCCATTAACATATTCAATAAAGGAAGCGTTACTTGCATCCACCCAATGATGTTTAATATGAATTGCCTGAATGCAAATCAGCCTAAAAATTACATTTATAAGAATTTAAAGTCTAAAAATGTTATTATTAATAAAATAATTAAACTATCAACACATATCTTGATTGGAATATATAATAAATCATTATATCACCAAAACTTTTGTTTCATGTATTGCCATTAATTTTCTTATTCATAGCGTACTGCAAGAATAAATTCATTTTATATGATTTTAAATGTTAACTTTCTTACAAATTATGCATCTTTATTTTTAATTAGTTTAACATTTTTATTTTTGCTTTTAATGATTGACAAATTTAAGTAATAGAGAATCCAACAAATTGAGAAGCTTCAGTATGTAACTTTTATAAAAATATATTTTCACAAATTAGTTAAAAATGTATTAAGTTGTGACAGTCTGGCATGAGAGATCATTTGTGAAAAATCTATTTCCTTCGCTTTCTCAAAGTACTAGAAACAACCAGTCAGTGGCAGGAGAGTTTTAGTGCTGTCAGTCACAACCTCATGTGATGCTGCTCATCCTTCCTCCCCCTCGCTCTGTGCTATGCTGCAGCTAGCATAGCTTTAACAAATATGGAGAAAACATATTTTTTATTAAAGTTATATGCTGCAGCTTGAATAAAATGCAACTACATAGTATTTTTTGAGACGTCTGGATTGATTTATGTGTATTTTGCATTTTGCCTATGACTGTTGCTCGTGGGGAGACATGTCAGCCATCTAAAACTAATATAAAAAATTTAAGCAACCTACTTGCATACTTTATGCGGACTGTTGCATGTAAAATTCATGAGCAGTAAATATTGTGCTAGTTATCAGTATTGGACCAAACAAACCAAGGCATTTGCAAGCCTTTAAAATTGTGACGCTTTTGGTAGGTCAGATAGACTCAAAAAAATTTGTAACAGCAGCTGCGTGACCCAATTAAACTTGGGGGGGTCCAATTAAAATTTTTGTCCTGGGCGGCGCCCCTGTATTGTGGTACCTTCAGGGTACTTGTAGAGGTGAGTGATGTCCTCTCTGCTGTCACTGCCAACGCTCTTGGTGCTGATCTTCTGGCCCACCAATCCAATTGTGGTAACCTTTGAAGTGCTGCCGTCCTTTTTCTTCATCATTGTGACAACATCAGCATTGACTTCAGCGAAAACAAACGGGGCGTCATACTTGAACGCAAGATCTCCCTCCTTGATGGCCCGGAGAGGGATGGGGCCGCAGCAATACACTCCTAAGACAAAGAGGACAATGTAAGAACTGAAAATGACGGATAATAGTTCTTCAAAACATATATACTTATTTTAAAAGTATTACCTTCACTCTTCTCCTGGGGAGTGGGGTCACTAGCTTGCCACCCGTCAAAATCAGGCTTGAGGTCAGGTCTGGTCATCCAGCTTTCCACCCAGCAGTGATAATTCCTGAAGATATAATACACAAAGTGAGTGCTCATAATACTGCCAATCACTCATTAAATACAATGTAAGTGAGGTCTAACCAGATCATTTCTCTGGATTGAATGAGTTCCCCATTTTCATTGACGTAACGCTCAATCACCAGGTTGCTGTTGGTGTCGTGGGCAGACAGATAGTTGGTAATGACTCGGCAAGGAATGCCCAGTGCTCTGGAAACTAAAACAAAGGACGATAGAGTTTGCTGGTTTTGATTGACAAAAATAATGAGTCATTTTCTCTAAAGAGGCCAATAGCCCACCGTTTCTTACCAGAGCAAGCCACAGCAGCAAACACCCAGCATTGTCCGTAACGAACAGGCTGACAGGACTGTGTCTCCCAATTTCGCAGGATCTCCACACTGCCACGCCAAACCAAGGGACTGACGCCTCCCTCATATCCATCTGTCCATTTTCCCAGCAAGACTCCTTTATCATCATTGCAATTCACCTGCCGGACAACAAAAAAGCTGGCTTCACATGTGAAAAGAAAAGTGTTTCATAAGTGAGATATAAGAGTTGGAGAGGAGTAATTAGTCGCACCATGGCACTTAGCACTCGGGTTACGTAGATGGGGTTTCTTCTCCCTGAGTAGTCTTTCCCAGGATTTCGTAAACATTTGGGATTCATGTCCAGAATCCTCAGACAAATATCCAGGATTCCACTTTCGAACTGCAAACACAGCAAATATATTAATGAATGTTTGCCTGTAGTAAGGCATGTTGTAAATGTGGGAAAACAAAACCAAGCTGGATTTTTTTCAAGAAGTGTAATCGCAGCACAGTTTATGCACGCATAGGTTTTTGTGTCGTTTTAGAAATCCATAGGTTATCTTGTAGGAGCACATTTTCCTCTTATCATAATGACTCTTATGGAAGCTCATTCAACACTCTGACAAACTCCTGGCTCTTCTGATTGATTGTTTACGGTGATAAGGAGAGGTTAACAGAGTCAGTGTTGGTGTTGGTACCTGGCCAAAGTTCCAAGGAGTGGGTATGGTGTGTTTGCTGCTTCCTCGAAAGATGATCCCATCCTGAGAAAGTACATACTCTGCCAGATTCTGCTCGTTGTCCATATACACTGCATCCGCTGTTGCCAAGACACAGCGCAAACAATATCCCAACATGAGTTCAAACTGGCGGCCTTTTGTTTTAAACAAATTCCTAAAACGCTTCACTGCAGCTTATTATTGATTAATGTACCAAGTTTTGGCAATTGTTTGCTTTTTATGACTTATTATCCCCTCTTCTTGTTAGCTCTAATCCTTAACACATGCTGGTGTGAAACATGATCGTCTAATCTCTTGTTAGCTCCACTAGATCCTCTGCTTGACAGATGTGTCCTCCCAGATTCAGGCATGTTTACCCACCTGGACACCAGGGATTAAACAGAAGAATGAACTCAAGCTTCTCTGATTGGCCCAGGGTAAGGGTGTAGCGGCCAATCGGAGCTTTGGGAGAAGAGCAGATAGACAGGGCCACCATGTCGCCAGGGGGGCTGGTTACCGTAGCACTCCAGGTGGAAGTGTCAATGCTAGAAGACAGACCAAAACGGGCCCTGGTGCCATACTGCTCAGAGGGCTGAGGACCTGAAAACAACCAAGAAAACAGTTAGTTAGAAAGAAGAAAGCAAATCTTTCAAAATTGTTTGCAAATTCACCTGACAAGCATCTGAATTTAAACATCTGTGCCTGTGTGTGCTGTAAGGTTTCTCCATATGTTTCTCCATAATGTTCATTGGTGGGTGTGGGGAACCACAGACCCGCTCACAGGGAGTTGGTTTTAAAGCAATCCATGACATTGAAGAGGCTGTAAGTCATGTTTAGGGGCATGTATATATTTAAGTCTACAAATATAAATCTTTGAGTTTTAACTAGTGAAAGTAAATTCTAATTTGTACCTTGCAGTTTTGCAATACAAAGCTATGTGTTGTGTATTACATCCAGGAAAAAACCTGTAAATGCATGAGTAAATGGTCAAATTTAACATAACATCTGTGTCCATGATGGGTGTGTACAAATATAAATATTTTAGAGACAATATACATTTGATTAAAATATTTACTTTTAAAGCATCTGTAACTATTCGGACATATATTTACAGTGCAGACGTGCCATAAATAATCAATAAATGCTCACCCCATAAACTTCAGAGGACTCTGGAGGATCTTCCAGCAGTGTTGCCAACTAAAGCAACTTTGGCTTTGCATTGCGTTATTTTTTTCTGCGTTGAATGGAAGAGCCGTGGAAGAGTGTTTTATGGCCTGATAGTATTATCTGTGATTACACACACTTCCCACACCACCCAATTCAACATTTCCTGTTGAATTGGGTGGTTTGCAGCTGTTGACTTATCAGGCTTTTTGTAAGAGACAGATAGTTTTTTTTTTTTTTTTTTTTCTATTCTGAAGACAAATGCAGTGCAAGAGCTACGCTTTCCAACAATAACAGAAGAACCTCATTACAGTCACACACAAAAATGTGGGAGGGCTTCAGTGGAAATACAGCACAAAGCACTAAAGATGAAAAGTGGATACATTCAGAAGCGACTCTCCTGTTTGGACTAGAATGCTGCTCCCTTTCCCTCTTCATATTTGAACAGGTTGCAAAAGGAAATTAACATAAACAAACACACCCAGGAATAAGTGGCTGAGTGCACTCACTTCCCGAATGAGAGGAAGTAACCTCAGTGCTTTTTCACCAGAGAGAAATGCACTTGTACAGCCCATCATTGAAATTAATTCAAAGATTTTTTTTTTTTTTAATGAACAAGAACTATTTAAGTTGAAAGACTGCACCTGTTTCTGCGACACAGTCGAGAGAGCTGATCCCCGGCTGGTAGCTCCCAGACCGAAGATACAGGCTGATGGCGAATGGCTGGCCTCTCCTGACGATGAGTCGATCCACTCCGTTGAGGTCAGTGCGATGGTCCGTGTTGTTGAACAAGCACTCCAGGTTGCAGCGCTCAATGTCCAGAGCTTTAAATAAAGCAAACAGCCCCATCAGTAACTTAAATAGAATGTGTTTTTACTACAAAAATTTAAAAACACATACTAAACAGTGCTTTTTCCTGATTCTATTGTATTCTAAGACTATTTTGTTTTAAATTAAGTCAAATTTTGTTTTTCAATTAACATCCTGTGCATGCATCCTTTAAATGACCCCATGTAATACCACATAAAAAGATTTGCTGTAAAGTTAGTGTTATTTAAAAGTCATAAACTGAGCACCAGTACATAAACCAGTCACACCGCTGCAGCTAAATGCATGTATCTGTGGTGGATGTGAAGTAGAAAAGGAGTTTGACTTTGAACGTGACATGGTTGTTATTTCCAGATAAGCTGTTTCGAGAGCTTCTGGAACTTTTGATCTGCTGGGATTTTCACTCACAACCATCTGTGGAGATTTCAGAAAATGGTGTGAAAAACCAATCACATCCAGCAATCAGCAGTTGTGTGAATTGCTTGGCTTTGATGTCAGAAGTCAGGGGAGAATTGGGTGTCCTGGTTCAAGACAATAAAGAGGCAACAGTAATCAAAATATGTTGAATGTTATCTCTGAATCTACGACACAGAAAACCCTGAGACTGACGGGCTACAGCATCAGCAGTCTCCACATGGCGACACTCCTGTCAGGGAAAAACAGGAAACTGTAGTCGCAACTTGGAGGTTTCCCAAAGTCGGAACAGACTGTGCAACCATTCCCTGGTCCAACAGATCTTAATTTCCAATTCAATATGCATATGCTAGGGTTAGATTTTGAGGGATATTTCCTTAAGCACCACAGGCTACCTCAGTATTATTGTTGCTGACCATCTCTATGTCAGTCCAAAAGAGCATATTTGGGATATAATAGTACAAGAAAATTGCATCATAGATGTGCATCAAACAATGTAAAGCTTTCTTGTCAATATGATCGATGCCAGAAAAACATAAGCCAGTTTTGAAGGCAAACAACAGCCCAGGTAGCAGTCTTAGAAAAAATGTTCATCCATAAACTTTAGTTCTATAATATTGAATCCTTATTACTTAGTGGAGTGCTGTCCTGATGAGTATGGTTCATATAATTCATTGTCACTTCCATTAATCATTGCTGTTAATTCATAACTATCTTTTCTAATTTAGACATTATGTGGCTGCATATTAGGATTTAGTGTGTGCGCTTCAGATCAGACACATAACCACTGACACGAAGTGCAGCAAGTTTGGCTTTTTACTATTCATTAAGATCATTTAGTTTCTGCTTGATTCAAATGAAGCTGAACACAGACAGTGTCTCCCTCCTCCAGGGACCTCGCTATTACACACACAGTGCCACCCTTTGATTCCTGTATAAACAAGAGGCTACAGTTCTCTTGTGTAACACCTCCACAGATGGAGATGCATGTTAGAAGACGAGATTTTCCCCACTTACTAAAGCCCAGTGTGATGATCTTCGCTTGAAGTCCCTATTATGATGTCAGGCCTCAGGTAGATTTAGTTGCACAAAGATTTAGCTACAAAGGCTTCCTGCTGTTTTATGTAAGTTAATTAAAAAACATTTCTGGGAAGTAGTCGGTGTTTAATCTTGGCCTTCATCCAAAAAGAAATACACACAAGATGGTGTCGGTGCAGTGTTTCAGACCAGGGGCTTCAACATTTCCCTCCCTCATGCACCTGGACCACCAAACTGATGGACAGATAAAGCAAGAATCCTTAATGATCCTTAACATATTTAGACTAGATTTAGTTCTACATTAAACATTCTGAACACTTAATGTGAGCATTTTTGACTAAAATACATTATGTCATGTCTCCTTTCATCAACTTGTTACTTGTTGTGGCCCTGTTAATGTCTATTTGAAGACATAACTTTGACAAGATACATGCAAAAATTGGTAATCAGAAACCGTACCACTCCTTATCAATAACTCAGTGCCCCACTTGGAGATGTGACTCTTATACTGAAGACTTCTTTTCTAGATCATTGGCCAGCGTGGGGTGACATGGGCCGCCTCTTTTTATGAATTTCAAATTTACAACTTGATAAGTGTACCCATGTTGTCCATTGGTGGTCGATAATTTCCACCACAGGACATGATTGTCTTTCCTGGATGTCCCTGTTATAACCTGATGACCTATCCTGCCTCTCACTCATTAATCATTGGAGACACACAAAAGGAAAACTCTCCTCTTTCAGCCAAATGACTCTGGAAACATTAAGCTGCTGAAAAACATTACTTGTTCAATAATTGATTTTATCGATTATCTTTTTCAATCCACTTTTCTGTAGCCTTGCTTTTAAAAATGAACCATGTTAACCCATAACCCAATGCTTTATTGTTAAATCCATCCAGAACTAGACCAGCCATGTTTGACAAAAAAAAGTAGGTTAACAAATTAAATTGGGTTGGTTTTTTACCTCATAGTTTTAAGAGTGTGCAGCTCAATTGATAACATATGACTGAATGCCTCAACATTTAGGAATATGATGTCTGAGAAAGGAATGAGAAACAGATGCCCAACTTTGTGCAGAAATTTATGTCCATTGTTGGTAATTAAGAAGAAAAAACACAACACTAGGCGAGCGCTAGCTGCCAGATGGTGCACATTTGTGATATAAAGTGGAACCTTATGCATCCTTGACTTGCAGCTAAATCTCTAGAGACAACTCACAACCAGAACGGATCATACGAGGAGAGGTTCCTGAGATTCCCCGCCTTTTTCTCAGTGTGCCTGTGCCTCTCCTCTCGCTCCTTAAACCCTGACCCCACAGCACAAAGGGACTCTGTCATCAGCAACACTTAGTTCAGTTTGACCATGAAATGGAAATCAAATTAGGATGACTTAACACGGTAGTCGGGACCAAAAACACTATTTTAGTCCAGGAAACACAAACAAGCAAAGACTCTGATGTGAATGAAGTTTTCAGTCTCACAGGTAACGCCCACTCAGACTCCAGGTCTACACCACAGGCGCTTTTTTAAAGTAAAAATGAATGCTTTATTCGTGCGGAAAACAGGTGTCACTTGTGACGCCATGAGGCTGTTTAGCAACAATTAGTTGACTGAAGATGTGTTGCCGAGGTGGAAATAAATTTACAAACAGGAAGAAAAACAGCTTCTGTTTGCTTTTCAGAAGTTCTACAACATGTAGCTTTGACAAAAAAAAAAAAAAAGCATCCAGAGGTCTATGAGGCATTTTTTACTTCTGCCTCCAGCTTGACTCCTGCGTGAAAATACAAGCATGGAGAGTTGCTCTTTGAACATTTCTGAATACCTTCACTGGGTGTTTAAAGCAAATCATTCTGGAGTGATGGACTCTCAAATATAGAGTCAATTAAGCGGCAGCTCAGAGCTGCACCTGTTTCCAGAGGCTATTATAATCTCAGAGCAGCTGTTGTCTATTTAAACATCAAGCTGAAATATTTTTTTATGCTTTCATGTGAGCAAGGCTTTTCCTTCAATGTGCTGTCAATACTAAAGGAAGACAGAAATAAGAGATAACAGTTCAGCTTGAACAACTTAAGTCACACATAACTAGAAAAATCCACACATGCAGCACAGCTAAATGCTGCAGGAGTTTAGAAAATCAGCAGTTTAAAGCCATCAGGTTGTTGCCTAACTCTTTATTGAATATTTTCTCAGTATGCACCATCCATATTCATAGATAATTATTATAATCATTGCGTAGAGCGGAAACCACATATTTAGATATCCCACAAAATTTATATTTTTTCAAAATTGTGATGTTTTAGATTAATTAGTTTTACCAAAAATAATTTCTATTGGCCTAATAAAATAAATGAGACTGAATTAATAAAAGAAAGAGAAAAAAGATTCAGAAATTTTCATATGATGACCATGTCTATGAATAATTTGGGAAATCCAGACGATGATGATGACGATGACGTCATTGAAAGTTTCTAACAGGCTATTTCACAACAATGAAGTTTCTTGTATGTGGACGCATTTACGTTTTGCAAACAGAAATATTTTCCATTCCATTAAAAAAATGTGTCTTCTATTACAGTCTTTAAATTTGATTTAAAGTGAAAGTTTCTTGCTTATAATTAAGACATTATCTGTTTTCTGCTAATAATAAGTTTCTGTAGATTTTTTTCTTTGAAACATAAAAGGTTCATATCGATCTGAAAACTTTGGCATCAAGCCTACATGCGCTCGCGCTGTCAATCAAGACGCGATTAAACCTAAAAATGTGTCTGCGGTGCCCAGAATCAACCAATTAGCGGGAGCCTGTGTAAGCTTAGATTGTTTGCAACCAGTAAAACAAACGCATTTCAAGCAATCGAGGCTCGTGACGTCACTCTCTAACAACCAGATTAAGTTAGATTTGACCAAAGCGCGTCCAGACGCATTTCCTTACCTTGCGCCATAACTGCTGCGGTGCTTTTCAAAGTTTGAGGTTCTGTTTGAATGAATGTCTTGAATGTCTTGCTCGGTGCAGAAATCCTCTCTGCCGCTATCTCGGTCTTCTATTTAACCCTCCTTGTGCCAGTCAGAGAAAAGGGGGAGTGACACAACCCTTATCAAACTGGAGAGGGGGAGAAAAACAGGACGACCTGAGGCGAGAGTTGTCTGCATCGCGCCCACAACCTGTATGCAATTCACTGACTCACCCCCTCCCCGTCAGATACAGTAAAGTTTGTATCCACAGTTTCTGTGGAAAATGCTCTTTTCCACAGAAAAGTTCAATGCACTTCAAAACACTTGGACCGTTTCTGCAGCGTCCAGGAATTCATCATGACTGAGCATATATGTATGAGTAACAATTAAAAATGAGATGCGTGAGTTCTTTCAAAACCTTCTGTGCCTCAAAGACTTACACTCGAAATGTGTTTAAAGTTGTTTGATTCTGTGTTTTTTGTTTTTGTTACAATTTTATATAAAGTATATTAAAGTGCCACAACGTTACTTGCTTCACGTTACAGCATCAAGCTACAGAGATTTTATTTTTGACAGATCAAAGCAAAAATATCTGTAAAGTACAAATTTTATTATAAATCTGGGAAGTGTGCCATGCATTTGTTTTAATACAAATGCAACCTCATAGTTTCTCAGCTACATCAATATACATGGATTTTGCAAAACTACAATGGAAACACTTTTTTGCATCACACGAGTTACCAACAGCCGGATGTTACTATTGTTAGAAATGATGAAGAGGAAGACCTGGTATAAGTGAAATTTTTAGCTTATTGGAGTTATGTTTAAGAGAAATTAATTTAATCAAAGAATGTCATGAATGTGTGTGTATGTATTCCATCTTAAGTTGGGCTGCACCGATTGCAGTTTTCCGGCCGATCCCTGGTTACCGATCTTAAAAAGTCTGACCTGCCTATTTTGATTTTGGTTGATATTAATTTTTTTGTCTGAAATGTTGCTAAATATAGCAAGAAAGTCACTGAGTTGGCAACAGTGGGGTGAATATTGTTAACTGTAAATGTTCAGACCTGACCTGGTTGGTCTGTCAGTCAAACCTCTCACTGCAGAGCAGAAGAGGACAGAGACTGATTTTTCAACCTTTGCTGATGAAGATAAGATTAGGGGATAAGATGGGCTTCACATGTAAGTATCGGCCAATCACGATCCCCCAAAATTAAGGAAACCGGCGCCCAGAAATCAACTGGTCGATAAATCAGTTAGCCAATTAATGTATCCTATTATACATGTATAAAATGTAAACAGCACTGCCAGAGATGCAATAAGTTTATAAGAGGTGTGTGAATGATCTAATGATCGGGCTGCTGATTGCAGCCAGTGCACATTGTTAGCAGAACTAGAAGGCCCCAAAACCAAATTGGGGCTTTCTAGGCCTGGGCCGGCCCTGGTATAAACAAATGAATATGTGAACAAAACTTCTATATTTTTGTTGGTTATGGCTTTTGGTTTTGAAAAATTTGTTTTGGTGAATCACCCTGAGAGTACATTATGTAGGCACAACTGGATTTAACAAGGTTTTGTTTTTGTCTGTTTGCTTTTCATTTAATTTTACCCATAAAATAATCTTTTTTTTTCTTACGTCGCGCCTCCTTCTCTTTGTTAAATTATCCACTGTCGCAGTGTCTCACTTAGAAGGTTCTGGAGCAAACATGAAAACATTCCTTCACTTCACTTGTAAAACATGTTCAGTAAGTAAAAACTGTTTTGTCTGAGGATTGTGCAGCACATTATTTTTCTTTTCCATGTGAGGTCAAAACTAAAGTATGTGTTTTGCTCTCTGTGTGAGCATTTTGGCCAGAAAGTTGGCCTTTATGCCGAGGAATGTTATGAAGATCAAAGATCAGACCAAAGTAACACAGTGAGGATTTTGTTTTCTGTTACTTGGATGATCTGGGTTGCTCATGAAATTGACAGAATGTACAAAGAGAACAGAAAAAAACAGTGATAATTTGGAAATATGTACATTTACAGTTCCATCCAAATGTATTCATACCACTTTGAATAATATATTTTATTGAGATTTTCTGTGATAAGCCAACACAAGGCAGTGCATTGTGATTCAATCATCCATTTCAGATTTGTTAGTATTTTTGTCTTTTATTTTCATTGTGTTGTTCTACCACATTAAATAATAAACAACATTGACTAAAATCTGTGGTTCTAATTTGACAAATTGTGAAAAAGTTAATGCAAGGCACTGACCGACTTCATCAGTCATTGTCAAAACCTCTGTGTTTAGTCTAATGGCGCATTATTCACACCGCACCAGATTTAGAAGATATTTGTGGGAAAACCAATAATTCCCATTGTTTTGCTGTCATGAATGAGCTGATGCTTTGAAGTAGATAACACGGTCGCTCTTATAAATCACTCAAAAGGTCTTTTTGAACCTATACACCTTGATAAACATCTATGTTTAATTATATACAGCCAGTTGTTGGGCTAAAATAGAGAATTTCTTTTGCAAACTACAAACTGTTTTTTTTTTCTTAAATCTGTAATCAGTGTAGAATATTCCAGTCCAGGTTTTACTAATCTATAAAATGTGATTAGCAAGTTTCTCTAATTCTAAGGTCTTAATTCCAAAAATTGCAAAAGAAATGGTTCCTGTTTGTTTGTTTTAATAGAATAAATGCTTCTTCAGTATGTTTTATACCAATTGTTGTTTGTCAGTCTAATAAGATGTCTTTCTTTTTGTCTACCAACATAACAGGGACATTGAAAAATTACTCATTTTCTTATTTCAAATCTCTCAAATTTATATACAACATCTCAAACTTAAAGCATTAAACTTCTTACAATGGGCTCATAACAATACAAGAATGTGAAATGCACTTAGATTTCTTCTGTTTTTAATTTTGTCACTAAGATTTTATGTCATCAAATACAATTTGATATCAGACAAATGTAATGTGGCTGAATAAAAAACAAATTTTTCTAATTATTTTGTTGTTGATGAAAGGATTTTAAAAAAGTCTTTCCAAACCAACCAGCCCAATGTGAAGATGTCAGGCTGGTTGATCAATGATCAAATTATGAATAAGTATCTACTTTGGATTGTTTTTTGTAACCAGACATTGCTGGATCTGTAGATTCAGGAAGTCACAAAAATACAACTTGTGTGGCGACATGTAATAGGCTGAAGAAGTCAAAAACAAATGCTCCATGTCCTGATTTATAGAAAAAATAAAGAGATAAGGAACAGTCACTGTTATTTTTATTACAAAACACTGAAATACAAACACAAAAAACTGTGGGAATATTTTTTGTGATATAAAAAGCCAACACATTATGCACTACTTACTAGTAATGCAGTTTAAATGGGCTGAAAATGACAAGAAGCACTTTAAAAATAAAAGCAATTTTATATAAAATGTTAAACACCAAATTATTATATTTAGGCCAACAGAATTATTACATAAACAAGACTTTTTTTTATTACATGTTTTCAAGCCACTGTGCCATTAACTGCAGCACTGCAATATGATAACCTGACTGTATTAAGTTTATCACCTACATCTGAAAATATCTGATTAGAACAATTAGAAATCACATGACTTTATTTTATGTAGTCATACTGTATGCATTTCACAATCAAGTTTATCTCAGATCAATTAAGATACATTTCTAAGTGATTGCTTTAGTGGTGATATAAAAAACAGTTTTTATAAAAAAAAAAAAACAAACAAAAAAAACTATTTACAAACTTGTGACAGAATATAGAAACAACTGGAAACGATGGTCTGCTCCACATTGGCTTGGAAGTCAACTGGAACATCCTCTGAAGTCGAACTTCCAACTCAGATATTTGAGGTTACTCACTAACCCAAGCTCAAAATCCGCAATGATTGCTACACCTATAAAGCATAAAAGTGACAGTAGTAAATAAATTGCGTCCAATGTTTTGTATCCCATTAAATCACATGGATATATAATAGTGTCCAATATCTATTTGTGAACACATTCCTTTAGTGCTTGAATGAATAAAACACAAAGAAATACTTATTTGTCATCTGTAATAGTAATAGTCACTGAGTACAATAATTAACAGTTCCCTCTGGTTTTCCGTCTTGCAATGAGGTGTAAAATCCTTCCTGGATCCGACTTCCAAGGCTCATGTGTGCAGCAAAAACAACTTCAGTCAGGGCTGAAGACCTTCAGTGAGCGTTCATTTGTTTTTAACCTCTGGAGAAAAACGACAACCAAAACACAATTGATTCATGTAAAATTCAAAGTGCAAATAATAGTGGCACAATTTGATCTATGAAAGTCAAAGGATTCAGCGTTACCGCTGATAAAGATTTGCTCATGTCTGGATCATCAACAGAAGCCAAATCCAGCGAGCTGACGGCTCGCTATTAATCACTTTAGCTACAAATTAATTGCCCTCTTGGATCAGCTGATCCTTGCATAATTAAAATAGTTTAAATGCGACAGCGATGTCAAAGTAAAAGTAAAACAATGCATATTTTACATCCATCGGAACATACATAAACTACACAAACACAGAGGTACAATCACTTAATTTCCTCTCCTTTTGGACACTTTTCAAGACAGAGGACAGAGTGACAGCAGTTTCAAGTATCATTTCTATGCTATACTTACTTTATACTGTACCGCTTCTCACAGATCAAACCTCTGTAGACTTTCCAGCACTTGTGCTTTCAGCCTGAAAGATTCATAATTTAATTTTAATTACACCATCTTATAAACTGTGTACTTAATAATATAGACACTGCAGGCAAATGTATTTTCTTGCATTGTTTTAAACCATCTGCAGAGTAAATTAAAGGCCATGCATCAGACCTTGCTGTCAGGCAGATCCTCGGTCTGATGCTGCTGCTTGAGTTTCATCCCGGGTGCTGCTGGTGATGGGCTGCTCACTGCAGATTCTTGAAGAGCGTTTGGGCTTTGGGAGACGGACAGAGCTTCAGTGGAACAAGCAGATCCGACTTCTTTCAAGGTGATGATCGAGGCGCAGACAGAAGAGCTGTCCTCCATCTCTCCCGCAGCGGAGCGGCAGCTGTGACTGCAACTGCTGAAACCACTCACGCTCTCTCCTGACGACTCGGAGCTGTCCACTGGAGGACGGAGAAACAGGTGGAGGTGTTTACCAACTGCACGGTTTTACTTTGGTGTTAGCAAAACCTTCTACCTTGACAGAAACAAGTTTTGCAAAGGAAAGTCCTTGCCTTTGCACTAGAAGTAAATGTAAATCCGTCCTTCAAATTTTCACTCACATAATAAGTTCTGATTTCCACTCTCACGGTCCATTTCATCCTCTTCTAGAGATCCAGGGGGCGATACATATCCCACGAGCCCCCCTGAGACCACCCTTCGCTTTGGACCACCAACAAATCCAATTGGGGGCATGGAACCGCGTCCAGAGGAAGAGGAGGAAGAAGAACTGCTGCCTGAACCAACAGATTTTGGTCGTCCCTCCAGAAGCCCACCCTGTGAGCCGCACGACCCCAACGAGGACAGCACCTTGTTTTCTGCAAGGACAGTGGAAATTATGTTTTTATCAGTGGAAGGATGACCCAACGTTATAAACCTAATAATGATTTTAAAAAAGTCATAGCATTTGCACCAAATACTCACCTCTTCCTATCAGAACATAGTTTATAGCTCTGTCACTGATAGCTGCTTCGCTGGGCTGGATGTCCATGAAGGGCTTGTTTCCAATACCCAGGAACACTCTCTCCTGCATACGGACCTCTGAACAGATAAGACAAATGTCAGCTGACAAAGATTTAAAACTGTACAACAAAGTGTCACTTTATCATATAAACACTGCAATTTTAAAATCACTGAAATAAATGCGGATTGACGTGCAGAAGTATAATCTCATTAAAACAAAAATCTAAAAATACAACTGTCAAACAGTTTTGCATGTCAGGAACTTGTGATAAGAGGTTTCAGGGTTTTTTGGAGGGTGCGGGGGGTGTTATGTGGTTCTGTGATAGAAAAGTGACTTATCCAACTCTTGCCCAACTCTAGCAATTAAGCTGGACAAGTGGCTGCATTTGTCTTTTCACACCATGAGCAGAATGGCAAGAGTATTAAAAAAATCTTTAAACTTCACCGTTAGTGACCTGCAGCTCCCAGCGTCAGTCCCCCGATAGATTGTACAATGGGAAATAGCTAGATATCCCTGTTTCTGTTTTCTGCAGCCTTATGAAATGTTTAGAAAGACTACATACAGTCCCATTGGCAGAACAGAGTTGTACAAAGTATTGAAGAAACGTGGCAATAAATGTGCCACAAGTTTGTTGGCTTCAAACAGCAAATTCATAAAACTGGATCTCTCAATACTTACTGAAGGTTTTATATTAAAGGTTGATTTGTTTCAGAAGGTTTCAGTGTGATTTTAAGCAACTTCAATGAAATGTTTGAAAAAAAGATTTTTATAGATATGTATATTTATCAGGAGTTTCAATACATGTGGCTAATACAACAGCTCTTACTAAATCAATTCCCCACACAGAAACACTTTGCAAATCAAAAGTGCGTTTATATTTGTACCCCTGTTGTGTATGGCCTGCTCCCACAGGATCCGCTCCAGGTCTTTGGTCCACGCCTCCTTCACTTCCCGGCTTTCAGCTTGCAGTGTGTATGTGTCTTGGCTTTTCCTCTTTCGGAACCAGATCTCAAAGCACAAGCCGCTGTCACCGCTGTTCTGTGTCATTCCAATATCAGACGTCTGAACACGACAGAAGGACAAAGTGATTTCTTAAAACCGGTGCTGCAAATGCAGCAAACCAGTTCCAGGAGCAGGAGGAAAAACACCAAACATGCATAAAATGTTAGACGTTAAGTTGTGTTTATCTTTGTGTAGAAAGGAAGAGACAGAAAATAACCAAAAACATTGCACTTTTCTGTAAGTGTGAAGTACAGTCAGTTTTATATGTTTATTTTTTTTTGTTTTAAGTTTATTCAGAAATCTTTGACGGGTCATTATCATTAAGATAAATTAAAAAAGGACAGTTGTTGAAGATGCATCTGATCAGTTTAGTCAATTTTATCCATTACATAAATGCTCCCTTGTCAAGATGCTGGGAAGTGTTCCTAAATCTTAGACAACAAAATGTTTTTCTTTCCGCGGGGTTATGTTTGTGAATGGACATGCTGAACTAAATGGTTACCTTGAAGGACTGTTTGTAGACGTATGTGTCATTTCCCACATCCGTCTTTCTGGTCTTGCTGAAGAGAACAAGGTCTTGAAAGAGGAAAATGTGACGGAGACATTTCTTCTTCCTGAAAGTTACCAAGAACTCATCCTGGCGTATCAGCTGACCTTGTTCTTTCAAATTGACCTGTGCATATGCAAGAGGAAGTGTGGTTATTTAAAGTGAAAACAGCTTTCACTTTAAATTAAAAGGAAATTTTGTCTTGTTTACTACACAGTCGCTGTTGGAATATAACCGATCGCTCCTGAAAGGTTCAAATGGACAGAAGTCAGCATAAAAAAAACAGAGGTTTCCTATTATCTCTAACAGAGAGCGTCTGTTTGCCATTGAATAAATAACTGCATTCCTGTAGATGCAGCTCCATTCCTGCTGCTGTTGCTCACCAGATGATGGAGTTCATCTTACGCCACACAGCAAAGTTCAGGGAAAAGTTCAGGAGAGATTGATGATCTGTCATTGTTTCTAACTCCCTCCCATACATGTCAGCATAACTAATCTAACCAAACCAATGAAAGATGAATTTTCACATTATCAATAAAGTTGCCTTCTTGCATCTTAGAGAGTATTGTTACAGCCAATGCATCACTGAGTCCTGTTAAATTGCCTAACACCACGTGGAACGGATCCGTGTTTGGAATTCTCCATCTTGTATTTGTTGCGGTGTTCACTGAATGTGATTTTAAAAGTATGTAAAGGAAATACAAAACTTTAATGTTGGTTGATATTGTTTTGATGCTGAATCAAAACTAACAACTGCGTCCCCGCTTACATCACATTGGCGGATGGCGTCCATGGCCAGCAGATTGTTGCCGTGGCGAAGCTGGAAGTGGATGACCTCCAGAGCTGCCTTGATCTCGGCAACCTCTTTCGTTTGCTCCGGTCCACACTCCCTCATCACGTCCTGTAGCAGCAAGCTGTACTTGCTGATGCGCTGCACAGGCTTCAGCAAGTAGGACCATAAGTCCATTTTATCCCCCAGCTTTAGCTGCTTTTGCTAAATGACGCAACAGAAACAAAGCAGCACTGTGATTAGAGTGCAGATGTGGTACGAAATGGTGAATGAAGGTTGTCGGGTTGAATTTACTGACAATCGAGTTACGCATACATATTTTTAAGTGGGCTAAAATTCAGTCCATCAGTCAGTTTAAAGCCATAAAGTAAACTTATGAAGTTATGATGTAAGTGGTTTGAATGTGTTTGTTTAATGCAAATGGACAACACAGCTGTCAGATTAGTTATTTTGAAAAACTTGGTGTAATTTTCCTTCAACTTCAAAGTCATGTGCCACTTTTGTTTAGGATTATTTAAGAAAATACCAATAAGAGCCAGGAAGTGACAAAATATAAACCAGGCCAAGGTTTATATTTTGGATCGAGCACGACATCCAGTGAAATATCAGGTGGTTTTCCCTGCTACAGACAATAACTAAATTATTTTTGGGACCAAAAAAAAAAAGGGGTTCTCACCTTGAAAAACCTTTTTCCATGATTGGTAAGAAGAGAATCAGACTGTGGTTTGTTTTTGCTGTAAAGGGCATACAAAGCAAAACTCTCTCTCTGAAAGAAAGGATCAAATAAACACCATCATCAATCATCATCACCTTTTAAAACTACTTGTGTCAGAATGTAAAACGCAAAGCATAAAGGTGAGAACAATTTGTCGCACTTCTATTAGTGAAAATTAATTGTTTAAATTGTTAAAAAGAAAGAGACATTTTTGGAAGCAGCAGACGTATTCTCAGTCATCAGCTATGAAACATCTGGAATGGTTTTCACTGGAACTGTTTATGGTGAATTATCCAAAATTTGAGGTCAGAACTGAAAATCGTGACTACACTGAATAAAATTTGCCAAATTACAGTTGGCTCAGACAAAAATCCTGATTAGGGTTGTGATAAATGGGATTTTAGCTGCTCACAATGCAAGAGAAAACAACTCTAAGCAATTCAGGAGCTCACATGACGCAAAAAGCAGCGGCCGACTCTGAACGGTTCCTTCACGCAGCTCTCCAATTCATCCGAGAAATAGTGATGGTGAAAGTCATGGAGCTTTTCCAAATTCCCGAAAATGCTGCCCCTCTGGCCCCGGAGGTCCTGAGGGACGTCTGCTCTCTCCAGTTCGGGAAAGTAGTGTTCCCTGACGTAACCCAGAGCTTTGACATACTCCCGCTCTGTGCACAGGAGCTCCTCCAAGATCTTCTGGACTTTCCTGTTCCAAGAGTAGGAAATGAAAAATGCAAATTTACTGTTTTTATAAAATTGCACTTTTCAATAGCTATGCATATCGCATAGTTTCCTTCTTGATCCATGTGAATATTTCTTTTACATCAACAGCTGAAACCATATATTGCCACAGAAAAGACACAACATTTTTTCTCATTGTTTGACATTTGATTAAACTGTTCCTGTTTTAGATCAATTAGGATAAACCAAATATTTTTACTTCCTAAATGCCAGAGTAATGAACCTTTTTAGATTTTTTAGTTTTATTATTGTTTTTTTTTTGTTGTTTTTTTTTTACTTTTTCCGAACTAAGATGTTTTTCAGAGCATTTTGTAGAGCTGGTTTTTGTGATGGTCCTTCCAAACGATTGACTTAATTGTCCTCAAGCCACTTTGTAAATAATTTGATCAGTTGCTTAGGGACATTGCCCAGTTGGCACCTATGTGCACCCAAACAATAACTTCATGGCTGATGTTGCTTCAACATTTCCACACAACATTCATTCTTCATGATGCCGTCTAATTTCAAAAGGAAAAAGGAACATCACCAATCCCTCTTGCAGCAAAACACCCAAAAAACATGACGCTGCCACCAGTGTGGGAAGAAAATGGGGCTGATACAAAACATTAATATTACGCTTCAATATTTTTCATTTAATCTTATTCTGAGTTACTATATTTTTTGTGGACACAATGTTACAGTATCCATTGTATCCACAATAGATATAATTGTACAATTGATACAATTGCAACATTGTAAGTTGCTTACAATGTTACAAGTAGTGAACTTGTAACATTGTAAGCAACTGACAATGTTACAACTTGTAAAATTATAAGCAATGTTACACCGGGTGCGTTGAAGTAACCATACTGTACAGCAGAGATGATATTCTGGTTTGAAAGTTTCCTTCTTTTTCATCCAAATCTGACAACAGTTACTATTGTCACACAGGGGAGGATAGAGCACATCACCAAATTCTAAAGTTCCCTGTCGCTCAGAGAATAGACTTTAAAATATTTTTAGTTTATAAAACACTAAACGGTTTGGCACCACAATGCATTAAAGATCTGTTGTTGTTGTATCAACCTTCTAGATCTTTCAGGTGATAGAATTAGTACATTCCTTATCATTCTTACATTAGCAGGTTTACTAGCTTGTTTTCGATTTAAAGGGTTAGTGAATTTTTTAAACCATGTGAAAGACAAAACTTGCTTTTTCTTAATCTTGCAGCTGTTTTCCTATTTACTCCTTACTTGTGAAATTACCACTGTATAGGATGTTAGGATGTTTTCTTAATCTTGCAGCTGTTTTCCTATTTACTCCTTACTTGTGAAATTACCACTGTATAGGATGTTAGTTCCTGTGCTCCTCCTTCCTTGTTATCAGAATGGTAACATTCCCCACATGCCTTTCACTCCTGCTTTGCTTCGTGTTAATAAAAAAGACAAGCGCTGAAGCAGAGTCAGAACGGACTGTGAACTGACCGGCTGGCTTCAGCCGGGCTGGTTTCTGCCTGTCTGGCAGACTGTGCCTTCCCCTTTGGCAAAAGGCTTGATTGAAAACTTATAAATGTTGTCTGTGGTTCTTTTTTGATGTAGGTTGAGAAAATACCTATGACAGGTCTTCTGGTTCTGGTTCCGCTCTGCATCCCCAGAACCAGAACCAAACATGGAGAAGCAGCATTCAGCTTCTATGCACCACAAATCTGGAATAAGCTTCCAGAAAAGTGTAAAGCGAAACACTGCGTTCCTTAAAAATCAAGACTAAACACCCACCTGTTCACAGTTGCTTTTGTACCATAATAAATGAAACACTAACCAACAGTTTGATGTGTAATGGTGACACTTGGAAAAATGTTTCAGCTGTTGATTTTTGTGTGTTTATGATGTAAAGCGCTTTGTACTGCCTCGCTACTGAAATGTGCTGTACAAATAACATTTTATTGATAGCTTGATTGATTATGGTCAAAATTGATTCATTTCTGTTTCCAGAGACCAAAGGACGTAACTCCAAGTCTTTGATTAGTTTGAACAGCTTCAATATATAATTTTCTGGCGTCTGAAAATTGTACCCAGGAATAAGCCAGACTCCTGTTTGAGGTGTTGCCTTAAAATAAATGAGTCAGATGTTGTCATTTAATTTATCAGACGTTCAGAAAAACGCATCATTAACCGCTGGATTTTTCCCCAAAACATCTAAACGCCCAGTTATGTTGGTCCAACAAGCACAAAAAACTAAATGTGTCACTTATTTGAAATTAAATGGGAACATTTAATTTACCATTCTGATGGAAATAAAGGCTTGAAAGCAGTCTGTATGTGATTATGTGTAATGTGTTTCATTTAGTGGATTACGTTACTGAAATAAATAAACTTTGAATGATATTCTAATGCACTGAATATGAATGTATGTGACTGCATTTGCTGTTTTCCACTTGCTGTCCTCCAGTATCCTTAAGAAACAGAAGGAGGGAGGATTACTTACAAAATGCTGCTTTCTGTCGGAGTGCGTAATGTCTCTGAAGTCCTTAAATCCTCCGGACTCCGGGTGGAGATGGTACTGACCTTTCCCTCCCCTTGTTTATCGACTCTTTTCGACTCACAGCTCAGGTTGTCTGGCTGCACACTCTCTCGACGGAAAGTCTGCAGCTTTTGGGTGGGCTGCAGGTTTTGATCCAGGGAGTGTTTCCTGCTGTGGCAGTGTTTGTGACTTAGAGGCAAAAAGCCAGAGATACTCATCTCATACGAGCCCTCGCTTAGAGATCGACCGAGAGTCTGATGGGCAGAAAAATCCCTTCTTTCTGCTGGCCCTACACTGCTCAGATCTGCAATGCTGCAGTGCTCTTTTGACTTGCATTGGCTCGCTGTATGAAAATCACCAGTTTGGGACAAAGCAGAAGTATTCTTTGAGTTTTTGCATTGTGCTTCAAGTAATTCTTTCTTAACGCTGAGGTCAGATTCACAGTTGTGTTTTGAGAACGCCGCAGAGATGATTTCCCCTTGACATTTCGCAGTGCTGACGACTTCCACATTAGAGCTCTGCTGTGGGATCTGTGCGTTCCGAGCCTCCCCCGGCTCATTCCTTCTCCCCTCCCTCTCCTTTTCTCCGTGCTGCCCCAGAGGGTTTGCAGCTGTGGTCTGCTGGGTCGGGTTCTTTTCTGCGCCTTTGTGCTTCTCCTGCAACTCCTCAAGACGCTGCTTGACTTCCTGGCTCTGGATCCAGGCTGCATTCCATGCTCTCAGCATCCCAGAGGCCTCTGCTCCCATGGCCGAGGCCTTAGCCCTCAGAGCCTGGAAGTGTGGGGCGGAAAATTCACCAGCTAATCTCTCCTTTTGCATTTGAAGTGTGTTTAGGGTCTGAGATGAGCAACATCCTTCTTCTACCAGCTCCAAAAGGCTACGACATTCTTCAGCCCAGTCTGTGGCCTGTAAATATAAAACAAAATGGGTAAAGTTTTGGGTAAAAAGGCCCAGTGAGGAGGAATATACAAAGAAAGGCGAAACTACTAAAGAAGCTACACACCTGTTTACAAAATCTGTACAAATGCACGACTGACATTAAATCTTTCTGCCTTTGTTCTGCCCGCAACACAAAGTCTTCTACGTTCGATTTAAAAGTGCCGACCAGGGTCCGAAAAATCTCAGCAGCAGGACTTGAGTTGATGGTGCCAATGATCTCCTCCGCCTCCTTGATGAGTATCAAGGCATACTGCTGTTTGTCCTGTGACAAATCACATGTTATCAAGTGTAGCAAATGCATTCATTTTCCTGTAGTATTTTCATATTTTTCACCTGGCAACCACAAACCTCAATGTACTTTGTTAGGATTTTTATAACATAAACAACGTAGCACATAACTTTAAAGTTTAGTCAAAAGGATATATGGTATTGAATTACTTATTTTGTTGTATTAAAACTTACAAGGAATTTCCCCCTGAACATACCACCCCTGCTATAACTATATACTAAAATCTGAAAGTGTGCCTTTTTTTCAGCCTTTTCGTGTCTGATAGCCGGTGACTCCAGCATCATCCTCTGGGGATGTTTTTCCTTCTACTGGAAAGAAAACAATCACTGGAAGAAGTCCCACTTCCAGTTTGCCACAAGCCCTGTTGCAGTAGACGGATGCAACTAAATGCAGAGAAATCCGGCATAAAAAAAAAAAAAGAAACAAGAAACCAATTAAGGCTAAAAAAAAAAACTTGAAAAGGGGAGAGATCCATCTTTCAGCTGAATAATGACCCTAAGCATACAACCAGAGCTACAATGGTTCAGCTCAAATCATATCCATGTGTTAGAATAATGCAGACAAGAACTAAAAGATGTGCTGCCCACTGAAATCCAACTCCTTCTCCAGGCTAAGGCACTTTTTCTACATCTGCGAAACTGCTAGAGACATACATCAAGCGTCTTACAGACATAACAGCAGCACGACCTGGAAGTGAATAACAATTCAAGGGCTCAAGCAAAGGCTGTTACATTTTTTTTTTTTTTGAAAAAATTGAAAAGCTCATTTAATTTCTTTACACTTCTCATTTATGCACTCTTCTTTTCATGTCTGTTGCACAACATCTCAGTAAAATACATTGAAGTTTGTGGCTGTAATGCAACAAAATGTAAAAAGGCTAAAACCTTTAAAGGTACCATGCCCTTCAATTAATTCCCTTTATGCTTTAAAGAGAAAAATGTAACTAAATGCCATTCAAATATGGCTGATTGTAAGTGAACAGCATTTTTCTTGGTATGTTAGTGTACCTTGGATTTAGTGAGAAACATATTAAAGTCTTCCAAGGCCTTTTCCCTGGCCACCAGTGTGTCATTTGTCGAGTAAGAGATCTTCAGAATCTGCTCCCCCTCTGTACTGAACCACAACCCCTCCTGAAAGAAATAAAGCAGGAGTTAGAGAAGCTGCCTTATAACTTGGCAAGGTGTAAGACTGCTGTAACATATGGTGTATGAAAGAAATAGTTCTGTATGAGCTTCCTGTCTGGAAATTTCCACTGATATGTTGTGGTTGAAAATGAACTATAGCGGATTTGAAGCACGATTCAAAAGAAAGAAAGAATAAAATGGAGTTACTGAGATGATCTTAGCCTCCATGTCTCTGTGCCTGAGCAGGTTCTCCAGGTGTTGCAGCGACTCATTTGATTTCATCACCAACATGTGTAGCTTCTCCTCAACTTGGTTGTAAAGACTTGTTGCCAACTCCAAAGCATCTCTGAACAGAAATTGAAACACAACTGACCATGAAGTTGATAAAAATGCCCAAAGCGTTGTAAAAAGGTATTTAACACCACATCGTTCTTTACCCAGCGTCTGAGCTAAATTAATGAAATACTTGATATTAGGTTTTTGGCATCCTGTCTGTTCATTAGTAAAAATATGTTTTAGTGAACACAAAATATGTTTTCTTTGTTTCTGTGTTTACAGTTTTCTTTTTAATTGTAAAGCATTTTGTGGTTTTTCACCTGTGTAAGGTACTCCACTCACTCCCTCACCTTTCACTTTTTCACAAATTTCTAAACTTCTGACATGAGAAATGAAAATATCTTTTAAGCTTCAGGCAGGAACAAAACCGCAAAGCTTTAAAACCAGTACAATGATGCCCTTTGAACTGGTGTAAAGTAGTACACTCAATATCGGAACCCACCCACAGAGATGAATCCACATAGTCAGCATGTCTACATCCACTATTTCCTCAGAACTTTGTGAGTGTGTAGAAACGGGCCTTGACATATAGCTGCTTCTCCTTTCTTTGTCTTTGTCCATGTTGAGCAATGTAAATGTCAACTCTCAAATCAAGCATTCAATAAAAAAGTGTGACTAGATTTTGGTCAGTTGTAGGAAGTTTTACTAGCAAGACAGCATGTACACAAGTTTGGATACTGTAACTGAGAAAAATCTGTAGCTACGTTGTTTGAGCTTCCTATATTGCAGCATATAGATTTTGACAACCTGCCAAACAAAAAGTCAAAAGTTCACTCTTGTACCTATAGTCCTCAGAGTGCAGAAATCTGAATTCCTCTTTCTTCATCCTCGCCAGTAACGTTCCTCCTTCCTTTTGCAGAGATACCAGTCTGTCATCTTCCAGAACCTCCTTCATTAGAACCTGTTGCTCCTGAATGCTCTCTTGAACTTCCTGCAGTAACCACAAAACTGGGGGTCAAAACGTGAGACCACTGGAAAAACTGACATCTGTTACACTGTGAACCTGTCCGACCTCAGCAGAGTCCATTTGTTTCCTTCTGTCCACTCTCTTGATGGCCTTTTGCAACAAGCTGTTGGCCCCTCGCAGGTTTGCCATGAAAGGTACATGCTTCTGGAACGAATCAAATAAAGAAACATGACGAAGATGCCACTGAAAGACCAATAGTGTAAGATTCAATAATAATAATAAGCAAGTTCTGTTCATCATCCAAAGCTTACGGCATGTCATAGAGGAGATCTCAAACAAATTGTTTAGGTACAGACTGAACACCTAAGGTCATATTATTACTAAGAGTTACTGTAAATACACACAACTCTTGGTTCCTACATATTCCTCTCTTTGTGTCAAAAACAGGAACAGGAAGTAAAGATTTTCATCATGATCGTGAAGCAACAATTCTGCAACAACTTTTGTGATTCTATCATGTTTATTTGTACCAAAATCTCTATATAGAGAAGATGATGAATAATTCCGCGTTACCTTGTTGAATCTAAGGCCCCAACCCCGTGTAATACCCAAAGTGACTGGTGAGTGTAAATACAGTCAAAGGTTTCTCTTGTATACAGCAAAACCACAGAAATGTGATCCACAAATGATGTCAAAGAAATTTGGAGGCTGAAAAAAATGGGCACTCGTATGTGAAATTTGCAACCACAGAAAGTATTCACACAAATGTCTTCTGAAGTTACATCAAAAACTTCACTCAGTCATCTGAAATAATAATTATGAGTTTGTTTTTCTCTGGGCTTTATTACTAATTTGATGCCGTTAATAAAAATATATGTTTGGTGTCTTTTCACATATCTTCAGGCAAACTACTAGCTGTCAAATATTTAATGCCACATCGTTATCTAGTTTCTACATCTCATGCAGCATCAAACTTACAGGCTGAGTGTTGTCGATCTAAAACTGCCAGAGTAAGACTTTCCTTCTGTTTAGATTTGTAATCTCATGCAAAGTGGGAAGCTGGGACATTCTTTGGTTCAAGGGAAGTAAAATAAATTGTCCAGATCAAAAGTGCAAGCAGAACCTCGATAAACATGAGAGCACAAAGACGTTTGTGCTGCTCCAAATGTTTGTATGTCGTGAGCTTTGTTTATGCCAAGTGATGATGTTGTATTTGATCACATCAAATGATGTGAAGACCCTCCCAAAAATGTTCACACTGACTGAACCTTGCAGATTAAGTCACCTGACAACCAAAAATGAGGCAATGTATTCCCACTATAAATAAACCTGCTCTAAGTTATTAGAGAGGTGAAAATGTGCTTAAAAAAACAGAATCAGGAAAACCAAAGAACAACCCAAATAGCTCAGGGATGAAACTGTGGTAAAGTTTAAAATGGGACTGGAAAGATGCCACATACACACTCTGAGATACAATAAAATGGTTTTGACCAAAGCCTGTGGCCCAGTCAAAGTCCAGACCTAAATATAGAAAAAAAACTTTCAATTTAATTTAAGTAAGTTTGAGTTAATTTGAAAAGGCAAACAGGTTAACATTTTAGTTTCTTGATCTAAAAACATCAGAAAGTGAAAGGACATGATACATCCTCTTTTCTGTTACTCTGGCGGCGTTTAATTATAAGATTAATAGCAAATAAAGGCATCTAAAAATTATTTGACCTTTTTTTTTTAGTGTGATCAGAAATTTCTTCAGCAGTCCTGAGTTTCGAAGGGACATTTTGCAGCTGTTTATACCTGATGGAACTGCATCCAGTCCTTGTGATTGTAGGCAAACGTCCCTCCCAGGTCAGAGGTCAGCTGGGGAGCTTCCACTGTTTTGCTTAGGGCTCTCATCGAAGTAACGACATCCATCTATTTAAAAAAAAAAAAAAAAACCAGAAAGACTTTGAGGAAGTACGATTCATCTTTCATCTAACTAAAACGTTAAAAGAAACTGATGGATGTGAAAGTTGGTGTGATTTCTGACCTGCAGACCTGGCTGCTTCTCCGGCCGGGGACTGCTGTCCTTATCGATCAACATGACGATGCTGTGAACAGTGTGGAGAGCTTGCTCCTGTTACGGCAGGCGAAAAGTCAAACACAAAACACATAAGGAGAATATGACTTGCATTCACAGAGCATCACTGTATTTTTAAGATATCTAGACATTACATAATCTTTATATTACACTACAGTACATACAAACTATGCAGCTTTCTAGCACATTTAAACCAGGAGTAAACACCCTTAAGCCTGAGGTCCTGTATCTACAAGAAAATCAGGCAGTTAGCTTTGGTAGAAAATGCCTTCCCAGAACTATGAGTCTTATCAGACAGCTTTGTCAGCATGTGCGTGCAGTTTTCATGTTTTAACCTGCGCCATCAGTAGAGCCTTGTAGAGGTGAAGTGGAGGCGGCTTCTTCCTGCCATTAATCACTAGAGTCATTCCCAGCTCTCGGACGTCCTTTCTATGAAAACATTGCATCGCGTTACACCAGAGCTTGATACAGCATCCATTTTGACACACTATCCATTTTTGTGAATTCTCATTGCAGGCTTGAGCTACTCTAAACTTTTGCATTCTTTGTCGTATTTCCATCTGACATGAACCTGCTCACAAACAACTAAAGGACCTCTCAAACGGTTTAGGGGTTCACCTGTTGCCACAGACCTGACTTAAAAGAATGGGTAGTTAACAAGTTTCTGTAAGCATGCTGAGGAGGTATTCACATACCACTGATAAGTGCTTCTTTTTGAGCAGGCAAACTATTGTGTGTGAGCGTACACGGGACAAGGCTACTAATTCTGGCAAGACACTACATATCAGACTGCTGGCAGTTGGTCTGGCTGCAGCAGACTGCTGTGGTATGTCTCTTTGCTGCAGACACTGGACGGTCAAATAGTACGAGAAAGAGCTTTTGAATCTTAAAAGTCATCACAGTGTTAACAAGTGATGTTGTTAAAGTTTTTAATGACATTTGAGAGTAAGTATTCCCAGTTCTGTGGAAATACTGGAAATGTTGGTCATTACTAGATGCTCTCATGGGTTGGACATGGCTGGCTAAGCTTAAAAAATATATACTGTAGAGAAAAGACTATAAAGTAACAACAGTGTGTTACTGGAATGTAATGCCTCCCTTTTGTAAAAAGAAAAAAAAAAAAAATATGCTGGAAATATTTCTAAATGATGTTCTGCAGCCCTCTTGTGGTTAAATGTGTCACTGCATGCTGGTGCAAGCCAGTTTTCATTCCCCTCGGCTGAAAGATAGAGGATTTGAAACCATCTTCCAATTAGTCGCACAACGTTTAGGAGCTAAATAAGGACAATCTGTGACTTGTCTGGTGTACCTTGGTATAGAGTGTAAATACAGCAGCAATTCACAAATGCTTTCTGCTGACACCAGAGGGGACATCCACTCCTTCCTGTCACCATGGACCTCGACCACCGCCCTGCCATTCCTGTCCCTGCTGCCTGCAAATATAGAATAAGAATATTTTTTTCTTTCTCTTTAAAGAACTGCACAATCAAATGGTTGTTATCTTTGGCTTCTCAGTTTATACAGAAATAGTGAATAATGTAAGAAAATCACCTTGGATTCTACTGTGTTCAAGATGTCTTGGAACATTTAAAGATAACTTGAATATTTTGTTTGATCATTAAAAACGTAATGTAAAATTTTTTGGAGAGAATTATCAGCACAATTTACCTGGTAAACAAATAATGCCCAATTCCAGCAAACTGCTGATCTTCCTCAAGCAGGATTGTTCTGTTTGTGAGCCCTGCTGACATCCACATCCTGTCGCAGAAGGCTGTTTTTCCGCCTTTATGCTGAAAGGTTTGGAACCCAATCCATTCATGCTGGATGTGCTCAGATCTGAATCTGCAGAAAACACAAAAAAACTGTTGGTTTTCAAAAGCAGGCAGTAAGTTTGTAAAACAGAGAAGCAAGACAGAGTTCAGTGATGAAGCTGCATGCTTGACATCCGGTGCAGGTTTTCGTCAAACAGCCTAACACTGAGCATGCTTTTCCCCAACGCAATAATGTCTTTCTCCAAAAGGCACTTGGATTTTCCATGTGTGCAAATGCAAATTTTCAACGATTGTGTGTATAGATTTTGGCTTTTGTGGTTCTTTCTTTGTGGTCTTTTGGATGTTGTTGAACATTTTTGACTAATTTCTATCCATCTGAGGTCTGGGATAAATGACTGAAGATTGGACAAAGTTGTCTGTCCCAACAGAACAGTGATTCCAAATATACATCAAAACAAGAAAAGTCCTGCTAACATAAGTTTTCTGGAGTGGTCCTTATCCTCAACCAATTAAAAATGTGTGCTCTATCCATTCTAGCTGCAACTTAGTCAAGGACACTCAGGTAAGTATTTTGGAGTTAGGGTTATGTGAATACTTAAGGTGTATTTCAGGATGTATATATCATATATCATCAGTGGGGATTCGAGGACAGAAACTTAAACTTACTAAGTTACTAAGTTTCATTAAAGTGGGAAGCTTTATTTCTTAATTGCACATGGGAAAGAATGATTGAAATGAATATTCAAATAACCTAGATTTACACCATATCTATGTTAATGTTGAGTTTTCCTAAATTTGTATATATTCTTTCCACCATTCCTTCCATATCAACAAGTATTTTTATTTCAGTTTAAACAAATTCAGCACAGATTCACAAGACATTCTGTAAAAAAAATAAAATAAAAGTCTTAGCCTGGCAGCAAAGTGAGGCAGACATTCTAATTGACCTCCTCTCAACAAGGCTCCATCTATAGTCCCCACTATTTTAATAGTCCGTGACAAGCATGTCTCCAGCCAAGATCTCAGCTCGTCCATCTGAGGGCATTCTTAGACATGAAAACAAGAGAGGACAGCAGAGAAACTTCCTCCTTGCATGTCATTCTGTCTCCCTAAATTAGACAAATGCCCTGTATTTTTTTTTCTTTCCACCCACTGGGTTCAGACCCTCTTTTACTGGGGTGCAGGTTGCTATTTCCGTTCCCTCCCCTGATAAGAGGAATGACGTGATTGTGACCATCCAGCCAATGATCTCAGACAGCACAGGGGAGATTCCCCGGAGGATGATTGTGCTGATGTCTGATCTTTGACTTTTGAACCCGTGTTCTGAAGAGTCTTTATGAAGCGTAACCCTCAGAGGAGCCACATTCCCTCAAACACAACAAGGTCACGGTAGAGTTTCTTGCACTCGTTTTTTTTCTTTTTTTTTCTTTTTTTGCCTGAAAGTTGGGAGATTCTTTGAGCATTGAGAAACACTTCATTATGAATGACTGCTTGGGCATAATGTTAACAATGTGTGGACTGTGTGTGTGGGCCACTTTCTAAAATGAAATCTGCAGTGAATTAGCCAACAGAGACGATGAAACGTTGTCTCTGCCTACCTTTTTTTATGCACTTCAGTCTTTCCACGTTTGAAGCCTCTTGATCTTCTGCTGTACTATTTTCATGCTGCATTATGCTGGTTACTGTTTCAGGACAAACATCACTGTGGCTCCTGTTGTTGATTTTGTACAGAATAGGACTCCCTGTGGGGGTGTCTGACAAAGCAGACATAGATCTCACTTTGACTTTGTGTTTTCCGGATGATTTTACAACCTCCCCTTTTTGGCGCGTCTTCAAGCCTCCGTCAGATGTCGCCAAGGACACAACTGATCCTGGATCCTTAAAAAAAGTGGGTCCCAACTGGTGAGAAATTAGTTTACTGTCACTGGGGCTCAGTCCAGAGAAGGGTTTTAAAATCAAAGCTGATTCCTTCATCGTGTTTTCTGACTCACAGCTCAAAGGACGGTGACATCCTGTGCTTTCACAGGATTTGCTGTCCATTGCAAGTTTTTGGCAGTGGTTGGATAACTTACATAGGTGGTCTTTTTGACCTTCAAATGCCCCTCCAGGTCTTACTTCATCATCCTCAAACAGTCCAACCTCCTCCAAGGCACCTAGGAGGTCCACACCTCCCCTTTCAAAAGGCACTGGGTTTTTTAGCGCTGCTACATAAGAGTCTCTGTATCTACATTTCAAATCCAGGTCAATAAGATCCTGATCCAGCTGTCTTTGGCCGCATGGCATACAGGGCTCCTCTGCATACTGCAGGGTTTGTCCACTATTTCCAAGTGGGATGGGTGGCGGCTGTCTCACAGGTTTGGGCAACACTAAAATAGGTTGCATTTGTTTATCCACAAATTCCTTTCCTTTAGCAATGTCCACCAAGTCAACATAATCCCCCTCCATTTCTTGATAGGTCAGACTCTCCCAGGTGTTAGGAGAAACCCAGCCCACAGGTTTGTTCATTGGTTTGGACCCTGATCTGGGCAGTCGCCTTTCCATTTTGATGAGTTTTGAGGATGCGTGCGATGGTCTCAGAGAGGCTGACATCCTGTCTTCTTGTGGCAACCTCACTGCCTCCACTGGAAGGGTTGATGAATTGAAGTGGGAGGAAGCTCTGGCATTCTTGGTCTGATGCGCTGCTTCACCACAGGTGGGGACAGTCTTAGGCTTATCTAAAAACTCTGGAATTGAAATTTCAGACCATGGCAACTTGATCACACCTTGATCTGTGCAAAGTAAACAGCGGGACAGAGGAGTCCCGTGGCGTCCTTCATTGATATCCTGCAGCCACTCCTCAGTGAAGAGGCAGGGGTACAAAGTCTCAGGGATCGGCGTCTCCTCAACCTCTCGGCATCCCTCCTCCAGAAGACTCTTGAGGACAATCCGGGCCGCTTGGTCACCGAAGGGCTCCACCTGAAGATAGAAGTCTCCAGGACGCAACAGCAAGGGGTTCACAGACGCTAACTGGATGACGGTTTTGTCATGGAGACAAAGAGGCCAACCCTCACAGCGGAAAACTACGTCAGAGTATCCAGCCTGAAAAAAAAAAAATTGTTATTATAGAGTAACAAGGATTTTTAGATTTACTCCATGATACTTTTTATTGCTTATACAGATTAGGAGCTGCAATTTTCATTCAGTTATGGTGTTTATTGGCAATAAGTAGAATTATAAGGGCTATGAAGGGCTGCACAGTGGCGCAGTTGGTAGCACTGGTTCGATTCCCGGCCCGGGATCTTTCTGCACGGAGTTTGCATGTTCTCTCTGTGCATGTGTGGGTTCTCTCCGGGTTCTCCGGCTTCCTCCCACAATCCAAAAACATGACTGTCTGGTTAATTGGTCTTTCCAAATTCTCCCTAGGTGTGAGTGTGTGTGTGTGTTCATGGTTGTTTGTCCTGTTTGTTTCTGTGTTGCCCTGCAACAGACTGGCGACCTGTCCAGGGTGAACCCCGCCTCTCACCCGGAACATAGCTGGAGATCGGCACCAGCAACTCCCGACCCCATTAGGGACAAGGGTGAAAGAAAATGGATGGATGGATAAGGGCTATGACTGTAATAACAGGCACTGAAAACAGTAAAAATCTCAGCATCAGAAGTAATAAATTTCATTTTGTTAAAACATGACACTGAACTGTTTGCTGCTACTTTTCTCAAGCGTGCAGTCTGTTGTCCACACAGTAGAAAATATTAACAAAAGCCTCTAACAATATTTGAGTAAAAAATCTGGATTGAAAAACATTAGTAACCAAGCTATGTAAAGTTAGACCTCAGCAGCTTCACTATTAAGTTTAAATTATTTTTGTTAAAACTTATGAGAGTCGCAGTAAGTTATTTACTTATTCTATGCCCTCTGTAACACAGTTGGGAATCTACAGTATGACTGAAGATGTACAGTATCTTTTTATGCCTTCACACTCACACATGCAGCCTGCTGGACAGACTCCAGCAGGTGTTTGGAGGGAATAAGGAAGTCCAGCAGGCACTGCAGAGCATCGCCGTGGTAACGTTCATCGATGGTACGAAATAGCTGACAGAGGACGATGGGTGCTGTGACCTCAAAAGGTGGGAAGAGTGCCGACAAGGCACTCTGGATAGACAGGTCCAAAGATTCTGGATTCTGGAAGAAATTAAAAGTTAAAAATTATTATTTTTATAATTGCTTTGACTCGGTTATTTCTCAGTCACATGCATTGACATGGGCCAAAAATAAAGATTGCTTGCATGTTTTATGTATTTTACTTTGCAATAACCCAGTTCAGAAAATAAGCTTCAACAGTCATGGTGAAATAAAAAATTGCAAGTGTTTTTTAGTTTTTATTTTAGTTTTTATTTTTGACATATCTAGGGTTTTAGGAGATTATTTTTTTGTGTGCCATTTTTACTAAAGCTCCACATCAGCAGTGTGAGCAGAACACAATCAGCTGTTCAGACTTTTTTCATTTCACTTCCTGGCCCAGACATCCGCTTCTTTCTTTCTTTGTTTCTTTTTTTTTTGTCTTGTTCAGTTCTGAAGTTAGAGGAGAATTTTACAGTCTTGGCTGTCTCGATACACTGGATCAGCTCCCTGTACGATTTACACATCAAAAGGGGAGAAAGAATATGACCAAAAAGAAAAAAAAAAGAAAGGAAAGGAAAGGAAAGTCTTTCACCACCAGAGAAGTCTGCAGCATGAATAGCAGCCAGACATACTGTCTACCCAGAGTAGAATACTTTTAAAATGTAACTAAAAGAACAAAACAGGAAATAGTAAAAATACAGAAGTTGGATGTGATTTAAAGGGAACTGGCAGACTGCACACTTTAAAGTTTTACACATCATGTTATCATAGAGACAAAGATCCCAGAGGAATGTGAGGTGACGTTGTGACTTTTTATGTGTGAGTTCACTTATCTTATTCACTGAAGATGTTCACACAAATAAACCACTTTTAACTAACCACATGTTTACATTTCTGAGTATTTTATATCAACTGAACTCAGATAAACTGACACTAATGGTAAGCATTTAGCTCAGCATCATAAAAATGTATCGCTTTGTCTAAAATGTCAGAATATTATTCTTAAAATGAACAGTTCATGATATTTGAAATTAGGTTTATTCAGTAAGAATCATATTTGTTTGGTACCTGATGCCAGAATTAGAAGGGCCAAGATCACAGAGGACTTATTTTCAACATTTTCTGAATAAAAACTTCTCTTTGAGTATCTATTAATGCCAACCACTGTGACCTACTCATCCTGATTTTCTTTTACTGAAGAGAACTACGAGAAATATATAAGCTGCACACGACTTTCAAACAGAGCGTCATACCTGTACTTTTGTTTTTATGACATTTCAAAAGTTTGGCAGTCGCATTTTAGAAATTCTGAGCATCTTAACTTCGGTCACATATATTTGCTTTATTGCACCGTGCACCGAGAAGACCGCAAATTACTAAAAGGAATGTCTGTGTCTCCACTTGTGACATTTTCAAAACTTTTTAACTGTGACTCATTAAGGACAGTCCTCGTGGTCCAAACAACTCAAAAGTAAATGCACTTCGGAGCAAAACAACACATGCTTTTGCCAGCCTTTGATTCATTGGTGTGCTTGCTTGGAGTCTCCTCAGAGAGGTTTTGGATTTAGAGTTGGGCAAATAAAGAAAGAAATGACTGCATGGTTTTCTGCATGAGTACACTTTTGGATGTCATCTTTATCACTTTAGGGAACATGAGCAAGGGAAAAACACAAGACTTCTCAAAGCCATATATTTTTTTCTTTATTATAAATATGATTAAGTATTCCTTGTGTCATTTCTTTCCTGACCTGGACATGGCTAATTTAAGGTAATGTATTTTCAGCTGACCAGGGTCACCAGATGATTAAGGTGACAGGAGCATCTCTTGTAGTCACAAATGCCCTCAAAGACCCAACTGTCTGTGAAACAGTTTTTGGGTCAAGTACTACACATGGAGCTGGTTTTCACTGTAAGTCCACTTTTTGAGAAATAATCCTCCAAATGTCTGCAAGGTCAAGGTATCAGCAGCAGCTGTGCTATTAGCGAAGAGCAGCCAAGCATGTGGAAACAATTCAGATGAAAGGAGAGTGTCTTTAGAGCATTTCAGTGAACCCATCCGACAATAAGCTTGGCTTTGAGGTGGGGATGTTTCGAGATCTGCGATTAGATTAGTGAAATATTCGAGCACATACACAGCACTTTTGATCTGGCTGTGCAGCACAGCAGCAGCTAATGTAAAAATAAATCTGTGGCTTTGGCATGTCAGCTGGCTGTGAAATGTTCCATGAATTTAGCATTTGGCACACAAAATTCGAGTTTGTATTTATAAGGACAGGGCTCTTAAAGGTTTAGTCTGCAAATATGTTGAGTCTTTTTTCAAAGTTATGTTTTCCCTTCTGTGTTTAGAAAGAATGTATACACAAGTCCATTAAGTGTTGGTGAAGCTCAATAATGCAGAAACGTAAGTGAAGCACTAACAGCTTTTCCACTTGTGATATAAAGTAAATGATAGGACTCAATATGAAGTAACGAGACTTAACAGTAGCAAACAATGTGACGTGATTAGTTCAAAACTTCAAATAGCAAAATTTTGAAATGTTTATTTCACACAAAAAACATACATTTGAATGAATATATAAAAGTTAAAAGATACAAGTGAGCATGAATATAAAATAACATGCATTAAAAGTAGTAACTTCTCAATAAATGGATACAATTAGTAACGATTGAGCAACAGGCTAGCTTCTAAAAACAAAAACTAGAAAGTAAGTAAGTTGTGAAACTAATAAGCATTAAGTTGACTTGATGTGGTATGGTATCTCTCAGAGTTGTGTGCTTAGCCCACAGCCATTTCTACTGTAACAAAACCGCAGTGCATTAAAAACATGATCAAAACTTTCTAAGGGCGTTTGTAGATGACGTTTGTAAGATTGTTTTTTGGTGACTAAGAATAAATTTACAGGTTTAGATCAAACAATTATGAGACTAGTGCTGAAACAGTCACCTGGTGCTAAGTGATGACAAAATGAAAACAAATCATCATGAGCTTCTGCTACAATTATACACTTCACATAAGTATACTTATTGATTTGTTTAATATTTATCTACCAGGGCTTTGTTTTATTTCAAGATTTTCCACAATAGTCCCTTTCATTCCAGATACATAAGGCAGTTTTGGTATGAGCAATTTATTAAACTGACTATAAATCTATTTGATTTAATTTTGATGTCAATTTGATTGCTAGTCAAACTGGAATGAAAGTAAACAAAGGAATGATCAACTCACCCAAAGTTTGAAACTCTAATGCCATGAACAAAAAAATAAAAAGACAAATTAAATTCATAAGAGGTATGAGAGAAATATTATACTGATGCAAAAGCCTTACAAAAGCATTCAATGAACACCACATAAGAACAGCTAATAAGTTATACTTTTAATTAAAACAGCTGCCAAACTGACAACCAAAGTACATCTCACACGTAAACTAAATAATTATAAATGAATACTACATTAATGATTTGCATAATTCTCTCATATATATTTGTTTTTATATGCGACCCAGTCTGGGCAGAACACCAAATGTTGACAGCAGCCTTTACAGAGCACCAACATTTAATTTTACAGTAAAAACAAACAAACAAAAAAAAAAAACGAGTTGAAATTAAAAAGAAAGGTTTAGTTGAATAGATGGCTTAATTTGAGGATACTATTTTTGGATCCACACCAGGCAATCTATTTACACAACTGGTTCTGAGCAGCCTGCTGTGTTATTGTAAACCCCCTGTCCAACAAAGGATCCTGCTTTGAGCACGGTCCTGGAAAGGCTTGATGGTCCTGAGAAACTCAAAGTAAACAGAAAGCACAGCAGCATCAAAGACCTCACACTGGCTAACTTGAAGAACAACTGGCAGAGACAGAAGCATCTGTCTGCACTTTGGACATGAAATGTTGAAAACAAGTGCACGATGATTTCAGCTGTTGTTTATGCAATAACACCTTAAATCTTTCAGCTATGTTTAACATTTGCATTCACAGGGAGCTAAAACGAGTTAACATTCACCAGACAGTGCAGTGCCCTGGATTTAATTCAACATCAATATCTGAGCACCTGCAGTTTTTCTCACTCTGTGCACCTCTGTTAGTCATTGCATTCCTTCATTTTCCTGATTGTGTACATCTGTCACAACAGCCTGTGGAATGGAGAGCAGAATAGGTCTGGAGGCAGACAGTCGAATGATAATGCATGACAGCTGTTTAAAACTCATGTAGCCCTTGAAATATAGGTTCTACTGTACTCTGCAAAGCTAAGACTGTATCTGGGGACATTTCTAATGTAGGACTGAACAAAGATGAGCAGCTCAGCTTTTCACTGAATGTGTTTTATTCTAGTTATTAGACTCTTGCATGCTTGCTGTTTTCAGAGAAGTTCAGGTCTGTTGTTTTTTCCTACATTCATGGAAGTTTAATATCTGTAATGATTGTAGTTAACATTCTCTTGAGGGAATGTTAACTACAGCCAGCCAGCTTTTGTCTGTTACTGTAAGTTATGAATGCAGATCATGTACTGTTTTATCCTTTAGCCTAGTTTGAATGTTATTTTATGTAATAAAATTGGCAGCTATTAACTGCTGCAAATTATTCTAAAAATCAACAAGGTACAATACATAGCCCATTAGAAATATAAATATGTGCTTAAAAAAATACAGCTACATCAATACTCTGATATTGAACTCCTTACTTTTACTAGAATGATTTGCAATTGGAAACTAAATCTGTATTTAAAACCTTGTTGTCAGGTTTAGAAAGTGAATTTGTTCCAAGGTTTCATTTAAGCTTGGAAATAAAAAGTGGGGAGCATCGTAATCAGTTAAAAAATGTCCAAAATTATCCAAAGTACTGGAGTCCAGGCAACCAAACATGCTAGATGGTCCATGTTTGGAACCCTAGTCAAGGATTTTCAACTCAAGTTTTGACATGCTGGTGTTTAATGAACCTAAGCTATGTGAGGATCAATGCACAGAGAGGGAACAATAAAAATTGTACAAGTAGAAAAAATTTATTTTCAAATTAAAAGAGATTTTAAAGTCCCGTTTAAGATATGCACTGTCATCAGGTCTTCTGCAAAATAGTCAAGCCTTGTTGTTTTCTTTTCCATGTAGATTACAAGCACTTGTGGATAAATCTCATTGCTATATACTGCCAGATAACACATTGTTGTGGTGTTTTATCTAGTGCTCCACATTTAGTCTTGTTGGAAGTGTTAGACAAAAAATGATTTGGTCCATTTGTATTCAGTAATGTATAAGGGTTTGATAGGATCTTGTGCAAAAAGCTCTTGCAATACTGTGACAGTATGTTCCATCAAATTAGTCTCAGGCAGAGCTTCCTAGTTGCTATGTTGGTCTTACGCCATCTGATAAAACAGGTGTGAGCTGCAGCTACGAGTCTAGTCAAGCTTACAGGCAAATACTTTACATTTGGGAAAAAACACCTGTGACGAGAAGAATCAATTTGCATGTATAAGACAATATTCGCTGCAGCTGCCTCACAAAGTCAGCATGCAATTTAGACAAACAGCTAATGTCTAAAATACTTTGTTCAAATCTGTGCCAGTCAATTTTATACTAAAAAGAGCTTCGTTAAAACACATTCTACTTTCTCGATAAGCATTTTGGGTTAATTGCCTGCACTTCTCATGACGTGAAATATAAACCCCTGTTATGTTACCCTTGCTAAGATAGCAAAAAAATGTTCAGGCATGACTGGAAGTCATGACTGTGGGTGGTTTGGCGAGTAATATATGAGGTAGAACCTCCCGAGATTTACTGAGCAAAGCTCAGCTGGATTCACTTCAGAAAGTCCAGTCAGCCAAATGAAAGAAGGGAGGTTGACTGTTTTCATGTTTCTCAATAAAACAGACTCCATCTTATAACAGACACGAACTGCAAGCGTGAATGAATACGTAAAAACAAAAAGCTTGATAAAAGCACGTTTGAGAACAACAAGTACACTTTGCAATCACAGTCCCAGTTATGGCAGTACTGGAAATATTAGGAATGCGGGTGTGGAGTCATGAAAGGAGACAGATTCAAGCATGATCTGATCAAATAGCATAAGAAATTAATTGGAAAATAATCTCATTACTATTGTTAAGTAAAGTTGCTCTTGTCCAGAGCAGCCAGTGATTTAAACAGCAACCAAACTGTAGAGCATAAAAAACACAAATTTTACGCAAACAAGGCTTGCAATTATGAAAAGCATAAATGATAGCTACCGATATAATCATTTACTACAGTAGAAGGTGCCACACTGACCCCATTTTATCAGCTCAATCACTTCACTGCTGTCTGTGGGCAAACATCTGAAGAAGATACAAAGTTTTCACACAGTTCATTGCCAAGTATCACACACAGAAATGCAACTGTTATGAGCGCCGCTAAAGTCTAAAGTCTGCTTGAAGTCTGCTAAAGTCTGTATTTGAGTCGACGTACTCCAACGTCAGTCCTTATCACGATCAAATGATGTCACTACTTGACTAACTTTTGTTTATACACTCTCCAACACATTAGCATAGCCAATGCCATGCTCACAATAACTATTTACTCCCACAGTCAAACACTGAAGAGCATTCAGTCAGACATAAATACCAACCTTTATCTAGGTCTGCAGAGGCTGTTGCTTTTGATAAATTTCCAGCTGACCACATTCCACCGCTGCTTCTGCTTCACATTCACAACACGGGGATTCCCTTTCCTCTCACTATTGTCCAGAGCAGCCAGTGATTTAACTCTAGAAGGAGCTTCAGGCTCCAACAAAGGTCATGGTTTGACCTAAATGGGTGAGCTAGCATAGACATCAGGCATTTGTTTTTAAAAGTTGGCTTTCTCTTTTTCTTGCCCACCATTTTAGCCTCCCCCCGTCTTTTACGCTGCTTGGCTAAGTTTGCTAGTGAGCAAATAATTGCAGGTTGGAGCACACCGCCCCAGGCTCAGGCTAAAGAAAGTTTCACCTCATCTTTGAGCCACAGTATAAACAACCTGTCAGGCATTCATTGGCGGTGAGTTTTTTTTTTTTGTCATTTGCTGCAATGATTAAAGCTTAGAGAGGAAAAACTGCCTAGAACATAAATGTTAAGATGATTGATTTTAATTAAGTTGTAACAGCTCTTGATGTGACATTTTGAAAGGATTTTTGTTTATGTTTTCATGCCGATTGGCTCTCAAAATCCCTTTGAATGAAGTGCACTCTCATTCCACCTCCAGGCAAAAGTGGCACTTAAGGTAAGATGTGTCGTAAAATACTTGACACTAACTTGTTTCTCTCTGTTTGGTTTTGTTGATCTGTCCAAAAGCCAGCCAGTTCAGCACTAATGAAAATAATTCAGAACTGATTCAGATTCAGAACTGATAATTCAAATAGAGATTTTTTATGGGAATATCGTGCCTGCTTTAACTTGCATTACTGCTCAATTTGTCAGCCAATAAACAAATTCAGATTTGGAAGTGAGATATTTTCCCTGGAGCCCAAAGTTGAACTTGAAGCTTTGGACTCTGAAGTTTTTCCCTTGTGTGATTTCCCTTTCAGACTGTATGTTTGTAATATTTCTTAATGTTCATATGTTGGCAGCAGTTGACTATTTCCGATGAAGTGAGCTGTAGCGTTTATCACAGATGTGAAAATGTTTGTTTTAACCCTTTCTGACCAAACGGATCGGTGATGGTGCGGCCAAATTTGCAGTAGCGTAATTCTCCCACATTTTGCACTATCTGAAAAATTCCAACGGTTTCTGGAAGGGGAGAGGTTGTGCTTTCCAGCCGATATCAGGTTATTACGGTAAATTCACTCCCGCCGGAGCAGGGAGTGAAATTAATCTGAGGGGCGCTCTTTTAATAGATGGCACATTGGAATACTGTTTATGAACAAAAAGGGAAGGCGGGGGGGCGAGTTGTAGTTTTCCCAAAAATATGATTAAAATCTCATTTCATTTCTTGGTGCCAGTAACATTTATCATACCACTTAATGAGGGTGGCGAATCGCTACGGCTGTATTTTGTGGATTTAGCCCATGGTGACGCGTAAGTGACCCCAGGCTTATAAAGTACAAAATGACATAGCTTACCAGGAAATCGTTTGGATTGCGATGGCAACAACCTCAGTGAAGAGGAAATACTTTTTGTACTCAGGTAAAGTGAGTGCAGACTTGGAGTGAGTCATTTGGTTCTCTATGTCTGACTCAGCATGATTTTTTTTTTTACATGTGGCTTACAAAACCTGCTCTATAACTGTTTTCACATGCAAACCACATTTGAAATGAGGTTTTGTCTCAGAGCAATTGTGGTCGTAATCAAAACGACCGGATTAGTCATAGTCATATAATCAAAAACATGCTACCAGTATCTCTCATCCCTCTTTCACATTAAGTCTCTTCTGCCTAGTAAAGAGACAGCTCTGTCTCCTGCTGAACTCAGCAGAGTCAATCGCCGTCTGAAATCTTTTCAACCGATAAAAATAGTCAGTTAAAAAAAAAACATGACATTAAATCTCGATTTATTTGGAGGGACTGAATATGTTGCTCATTTTGTTTTTCAGTAGAAATTTGAAATTACTGAAAAATCAAGAAGGAGAAATGAACTTCCAGATCTTTGGGATGTAATGCAAAACTTTTATTTAGGTGAAAATCGTATGATATATAGTGTAATATCTAGAAGTTTAAGTGCACACGAGTTTAGCATGTAGACACGGGTCTGAACAATACTTCAGCAGGCAGTCACACTGAAACTGTCTCAAAACAATGAGCTCAATGTGTCAAGATCCAGCTTAAAGCTCTACTGTCTTCACTTTTCAGAATACAAATCTCTGACTCACCTGCAATTCAGAACAAGTATGAAGTTAAAAAAGTGCTTCAAAAATGCTTCCATTGTGTACACGTCTACCAGATGTTATGAAATGCTCAATAAACTACTTTCATATCATCTGTTGCTCAACCAGACCTAGAAATTAAAAATATATATAATCTGCTGACAAAGGTGTTTGGTGAAAACCAGCAGGATGCCAGAACACGCCTCAAGATAAAAGAAAAACAGTCTGGCAAACACTAAAGTTCCCATGAATACGTTGCTCTGCACTGTGCACTGGTTTTGAAAATATGTGGCAAAGTGTCTGTCGAGCTCGGCCCACTTTTCTCACACAAATAATAAACAAATGAGATACAAGTTATGGCTCCAGAGTTCTGACTTGCTGACGGAAAGAAAATTAGTTTTGTTCACAAGACAGCAGCTAAAAGCTGTGACCATCCACAGTTCATCTTCTTTTATCTGATACATTGTCCTCCTTTGTCATTTGAGTTCCTGAAGAGAAAAATTATCCCACAATTGTACTAAAATTGTTCAGAAATGTTGCATCAACAACTAAAGACGATGATCGGCAATAAAGAAATAAAAAAACAGCCGATGTCTATTAAAGTCAATGCATTATTTTATTTTAACTACTGCTCTCTGAGCAACCTTAAATTGAAGAAACATGCTAATATCTGATCAGATTTAAACCACAATCAACTGGTGTCTCAGAAATGTTCAGATATTTGATGCAAAGGTTACGTAAAGGTGAAAAAAAGCTAACACTATTATATTCCTACGTTGTCTTATTATGCCTTCCTTCAAGCTGTTAAAGTTTGATTCATGTGCAACAAATATTTCAACAGGCTGCGAACAAACATGGAGATTAAATTTCACTATAACTGAGATGTCAAAGCAAATATAACAGATGTGTTGCAAAAAAAGGCCCTCTTTGAACCACAGTGAAACCGCCGACAATAGATTTAGATTGCAGAAACCCATTGATGTATTGATATATTGACAGTGATATATTACTGGGTTGGATTTCCAGCGATTATTGCATGACACATATAAGCCTTTGCTTTCCTGGTATATCAGTGACGGGGAAAATGATACGGCGTAACAATCAAGCAAAGAATCTAAAAAAAAATAAATAAAAAAATCGAATAGCTTGATTTAACAACCTTAACATGTAAGTGTATATGTATATATCCGGTGTTGAACCACAGATAGTGTTTACGCAACCACTTATCAATAATTTCAAAATAGACATAAAATCTGAAAACATAACACTGTAACACACTGAATGTTATTTATTATTGTTTCTAAAATTTCAATAAAGGACAAAAACTGGACTGCCTTGTTCGTTTGTCATCAACTGGGAAGAATATTTTATGCAACAGCTGCAATTATGTAAAATTAATTAATTATCCAATAGACAAGAGAAATAACTTCTATCTTGACTTAACTGACAGAAACCAAACTGTTTATAGATTTATTTCCAGGGACAAACAGATATATGCATCACAACAGTTGCAATGTTCTGATCCTTAATTTAAGCCAGATTTTATTTTAAAAAATGGCTAAGAAATAAGACTTAGGACTATTTTTTGACAGATTCAAGCTGACCATGGTTTATTTGCTGGCAGTAAACTTAGCATGGTGCCGCTAGCATCTTAAAAACTAAACTAACACTAACATTAGTAAAACCGTTTGTCATGGCAGAGGGATACATGCTGCTGGAAAAGGGCAAATTACAATAACTATTCAGACAGAAAAATAAAAAATCTCAGAATTTTCTTAACACTAATGCATCATATTTAAGAACTACCAGGTTGTGATAGCAACAACACTCTTTGGTGTGGAGGTTGTTGCTGATGTTCACAGTGAGGTGTGAAGATCACAGCCATTTAAGAAGTTGTTTAACGTCTTAAATGAAACAAAAAGTCTTCTTTAGACTGAGAGAGACAGAATTTAAATTTCCTGTGAATACCGGGAAGGATCATTAATGGGTAAAGTTTTTAAAAAACCTTTTCAAGTTTTAAGCTCATTGTGTTGTGGAATAAGCTAGATTAAGTGTAGGCAACCTTTCGGTAATGTCAAAGGTAAAAATCTCAATTCTCTAGGGAACAAATACAATAACAACGCTAGTAATAATAGCAACACTAACTGTACTGACCACTGATATAGAATTTAAAATGTCAACTCTGTCATCAGATTGCAAAATCTGAAACAACTAAAATCAGCAAGAGGAAAACCACAGATTACAAATAAGCCACAAAATTCTGATATGGGTATCTTAATTACAAGATACATCAATTGAAGACTTAACACACATAAATAATGAATAATTATGTCTGACTGACCTGAAAACCTTACTGCTCATATAAAGCAGGTACGTGCTGCACTTATTCTATTGCTTTAGCTAAGAAATGAAACAAAACTTGCTTCTCTTGAGATTTGCTGAATAAAGTCATTGACCTTCCGAACACTCCTGAATGAATGACTGCTGCTAATGGATGTCAAACTGTAACCAAGTGCAGGTACAGTGCACACCAGCGAGAATGGATCTGGGTTTTGTTCCATTGTTAAGTGTCTACCCAACATAGAAAGCCCTGCTCATGCACGGTGCAGTAATAAGATGTGTTAGACTCTTCAGGTTTAAATGACTGTAAGTCAGGGTGGTCGTGAAGGAAAACATCACTCATGTTTTAAGTAAAACAAACAGCCGCGGCCCTGAATGCTGGTTAAACAAGTATGCAGCTACGGATATGGAAGCAGATAAACTGCAGCCTAGACTTTTGACTCAATCTTTTGATAAGGAGTCTGACTGAAATTCATCAACTCAGATGTTTCTTTCACTAAAGGAAATTAAAGAAGTTGCAGTTACAAGACCTTTCAAATACACTTATATATTTTACACTTTGTTAAATTAAGACAACATTTGGTAAGAATTGTGTTGCAAATCAGCTCGAAGCAGCGCATGATTACGAAGTTGAAGGAAAATGACGCAAGGCTTGCAGGAATCCTTAAAAGTAAAAAATCTGAACAGAACAGCATCTATTTGTTGCCAGCCCTCTTGGTTCAATGTGAAACTACTTCCGACTTTAGTCATAGTCAAAAGTATTTTTGAGTATGTCTCTGAGTGATTTAAACAGATACAGAAAGTTTTGCCCAATTTTTTATCAAAATATCTTAAGTTCAGTCAGATCGTATGGGGACAGTCAGTAAACAACAATTTCTTAAGTGATTTTATAGAGGTTGAACTTCTGTCCCATTCTTCTCTGTTTGTCTTTTGGAGCCTTTTAAAGATTTTCCAGCAGAATTTCTCTGCATTTAGCTCCATCAATCCAATCAGTTCTGACCAGCTTCCCTGTCCCTATTGGGGGAAAAAAAGACATCCCCATAGCATAACACTGCCACCACTGTGTTTCACTGTGGATGTTTTGTTTTTTTTTCTCCACACTGTTTTGCACCTTGGCCAGAAAGTGAACGTTTTGTCAAATAGCATTGGAATATCTTCTTCCACATTTTTTGCTGTCTTTGTGACAGTTGTGTAAAACTGAAAACAAGACTTCTTGTCACTTTCTGTCACTACTGGACTTTTTGAAGTTGGCAGAGTTCTTTACTAATAGTTAAAAGATTCTCTCACTTAAGCTTGGGATCACTGCAACTCTTCTAGAGGTCCTACAGGTCGCATTACCCATGCTATAATTGAGCCACATTACATACACACACAGACTCTGAAGGCAACTGGCAGTTGTATTTGATTTTTTTTCAGGGTATCAAATCCCAAAAGTTTTTGCATGTAGCTTGAAAATAGAAAAAAAAAACGAACAGGCATGAATACTTTTGTAAGACACGGTTTTATATATTGCAAGAGTTTCCATTTACCACAGGTTAATAAAAACGTTCCCATCATGTGGCTAACCTGTTATTGTTAAATTAGCAGTGCTGCAGACAGGGATTAAACCGCTCATAATTAAAAAAAAAAAAAAAAAACTAGAGAGGTGTGGATACTTTTTAAAGAGCCACAACTGAACACAAACTGATTTTGACAAGGAGTCAAATCAGTTACTACTAAAGCGTGCTCAACATCCCAAGATTTCTGCGTCAATTAAGCCCAAAAGGATTAAAATGTTTAACACAAAAGACAATGAGCTTCATTCTCTCTCTCCCAGTAGGCAAACACTTGAAAAGCTTCAGATGTTGTGAGCTGTCTCACCAAGAGACTTCAGGAAAAAAAAACCTTCACTGACTGGGCAGACTTTGTGTGCTGTAGGGTAAGTTTTACCATCTAGAGAGCAAGTGAGGTGAAGTTGTACAATACAGTCGATGATCCTGGGAGCTCGTAAAAAGGCAAAAGAAAGTACAATTTATCCATAATGATTTATTTATTTTGTTTGCCGGGGAGGATCTGCGAGTGAACAATTCACGGTTGCTAAACTTCAGCCACAAATGCTTCGCAAAGCCGCAGAGTGGTCCAACAAAAACACAAGGTCTGAGTTAATGGGTCAGTGGAGCACTTGCTCTCTTCAACCGCAGAAACAACAATGAACAGGAAGGACAAACAGGAGGTAACATTTCCATGATACTTTACCATGATTGCTGGAGTTTCCCCTCTATCAGGCAGAAAGTTTCTTCATTTTTTGGATCTTGATAGTCCTCTTTACCCAGCTCCACTTGGCTCTGTGCTGGGAGACCTGCCATGTTCAGCATATCCCCACCAGAGACTGCATGAAGAACATCCACATGACAGTGAGTCGACTTGATTGGAAAAGGAGAAAAGTCAGCCCCATTCTTCACGCACTTTAACTTTGTGCATTGCTGAGCTGCCTGTTGATCCTCCAGCTCCTCTTTCACTTCTATTTCTCTTCCCCGGCTCCTCTGAGTGTCGGGGGGGGGGCGAGGGGAGTAAAGGAGGGAGAGAGAGCAGGGAGGGGGAGGAGAAAAGCGCTCCCTTTTCAGAGGAAAATCCCCCTCCAGGCTTTTCAGAGATTTTCTTTGCTCTCTCTTTCTCTCTTTCCCTCTCTCTAACGCGCATGCTTTATCACACACCCACAGAGGCAATATGTCACAATCCCAAACACAAAGCATTCAGAGAAACACTCGCCGGCTGTTACTGTATTCCAAGTAGGAATCGAAAAATTTCCACGTCCCAAACATGAACACACTTTGAAGGAAGCGCACCGTGGTTTTTTTCCCCCCCAGATTTGCAGAAATCCAGCCCCTCATTTTTGGCCCCTTTGTGTTTTTACTCCCTGACAGCTTTTAGAAGGCTAAGTCAGTCTTTCTTCTCTCCCTCCGACTTCATAGACTTCCACTGTCTGCTTCTCATTTCCTCTCTTCAGCAATTGTCCGCCGGCAGACTGACCTGCGTCAGAAGAATAGACGACAGAAGGGTTCCCTGCCGTCATACCGCTACATAAGATCAGAGAAAAGTACTGTATATACACTGCTATGGGCTGGAAATTATATTAGTTCTGAATGAAACCCAGGCAGGAGTTGCTGCCACTGCAGGCAGAAGGATTCACTGTTGTGGCTTTCCATGTGTAAGAAGATTGACAGGCCAACATTTATGTTTTTGGGCTGAAGCCCAGAGAATGCATGTGATTCTGGTGGCCTACTAACAGCTGGCCTCCTCTGAGTGTTTGTCCATTTGAATTCCAGAAATTACATGGAAATCCATAAATATTTCCACTAAAAAACAATCTGAGGAACTATAATATTTTCTTTCATCAAAGATTCAGGTAAGGTTTCAGCTGAAAGTATTAAAAGAAAACTTTCCTCGTCAGCCTGTGAGTTGTTTCGCACTCTGTAGCAGCAATGGCAAATGCTAATTTGCTCTTTATCCTAAGCTGTGAAACTGATATTCTAGACATGAGTTACACAGTTTTATTTACTGAAATTTACTTTTGAATCGTCTTTCTTTCATCAGAGCTAGAATGAAATAGCATTACCATTGAAAGTCATACTCATTCGGTGTTGAGCAAAGTCTGGGACAAACAAATACAAATTCTCACATTAGTCAAGCCACAATGCGCAGTGGTGTGACATGATTTATAAGACGTACAGAACACTGGAAAGCATTTTCAAAGTAGGGTCACTTTTGTTTTTGCTTTTTTTTGTCACACTTACACATTTCAGATCATCAAACGATATTATGCTACGTAAAAACAAGAAGTATTTTAAAAAAAATTTTTTCCACCTTTAAGGGGAACAAAGTTACCCAAATCAACCTGGCCCTTTATGAAAACACAACTGCTTTTGTTAAACCATGAATTACCATGGCCATTCACCATAGGACTTAAAACAAGGAGCAGTGATTAATGTCGGCATAAGTGTTCAGTGCACCAAAACTACTTCAATAGCACATTAAAGACTCGTCCAGGTGCTCACAAAACAACTCAGAACAACACTTAAAGCACTGCAGGCATCCATTTTCTGAGTTAATGTCAGTGTTCATAATTTAACTATAAGACGCAGACTGGGCAAAAACAGCATTAAGAAACAAAACAAAAAGAAGACTGACTACCAGTAACAAGCACAAATTGTTGTCTCAGAGTATTGCTCACTGTCTTCTCTTCAGGAAGAGGAGACAGACTGCCCCCCTTCTCTCGTCAACACACACACACACACATACACACACACACACACACACAAACGCATGCATGCATTTCTGCCCATGAAATCCAGATGTGCAGTCCCTCTACGCCAGCAAGGGCAGATCTTTGTTTCATGAGTCAGTGAATGTGGGGTTTGGAGACCACATAAATAACTCACACACTGTGCACCAGACAAAACTGAGACAGAGGAACATACACAAAGATTAAGCGTCAATAGCGCCGGAAATAAGGGCCGGACAGGAAATATGCCACACACACCCTTACCGGTTTGTCCGTGTTCTGCAATTTATTAAACGCAGACATAAACACACAAAATCTCCGTAAACACTTCTGTGCACAGACACAGACAGCTGAGAACCCGAGTGCTCCAACTACTCTCCCTCCATGTCCAATTCTTTCCTGATGAGACAGGAATCACCCGGAGAAAAAGTAACTCGGACCCCTCGGAGGATTCACATCAAACAAGCGTTTACCCACATGAGCTCCCATACGGACCAAGACACAGCAATGAATGTCTTGACAGTCTATAAAGAATGACTCCTACTGCACATACTCATAGCAGCGGCCATTAAAAGTCTGGGAAAACTAACTTGCCTCCTGGCAATCTACTCCTAGGATTATTTTATGGATCAATTACCTGACCACAACAAGTCTTTAGGCTTAGGTTAATTCATTTGAGGTACAACAAGCTGTTTGCATGTCAGAAGGTATGTGTGCTTGGGGGGGATGTATGTAAATCATGAAGTTATGCTAGTTTGGGGGTTTATGATAGTTTTAAACTTTTGCCAGTCATGCTGATTAAGGAGTTATTCTAGACATTTGGGGTTTGCTACTTAAACTATCTATGGAGATTAGCTAGCTTGGGGATAAGTAATGGTAGTTTCTAAATCATGGTTGTTGCGTGAATTGTGGTCTTTTGTTATGTTTGTTCTAGCTTGTATTAAAGGGAGTCATCATAATTATGGAGTTCTGCTTGTCTTGGAGTTGTTATTTTTGACAGTTATGCAGTGATACTAGTTTACCTCTTTATGGTGATATATTAATATTATAGTGTTTATATACTCAAGAGTTTTGCTAGTTTTAGGGCCTTGTTAAAGTAAAGAGTTTTAATCTTGGAATGCATAAATATCTGCATAAGAGCCTCTGTGACATTGATATGACATTTTCTTCTATGCAGGATATCTGGGCAGCTTTTTTCATATCTTAATGGGACGTGATGAAAGGATGAAGCAAAGGACAAAAGAGAGATCTATCTCTTGCGTGCTTTTCTTTCCCAGGAAGAGAAACCTTATCAATGTCTGGCGATCTGAGCCTGTGACTGTGACATAATTTCCTGCTTAGTCTTTTCATGTAAGGATTGCAGGAAACCAAGGCTTGGTATTTGACATGTGCTTTCGCAAAACATAAGCAGCATGTGTCTTGGATTTTGTATCTGTCCACTTAATTGGTGTGGGGTGTTTTTATGTTTATTTGGCTCCTTTAAAGGTGAATGAGAAGCATGCTTGGAATCGAAAGTTACACTGAGGTGCTGAAGAAAACGTCAACGTCTTCTGAAAAGAATGCACAGTTAGCAACATTCCAGATGTCAGCAGGATTCTGGGCATGTTTGTTGTTGTCTGTACTTGACTTTCATTTGCCTTTATGTATTCATGTGTGTTTATTATACTTTCAGTCATTCCAGCTGAAACGCATCCTGTTTCTTCTTTGTGGCTAATAAAAGACAGCGTAGAGACCCTTCTTTTACTTTAAACTGCTGTCACATTTAACACTATTATTTCCACTGGGATTTTATGATAAAGCATCACATTATCATGAAGTGATAGGAAATGATCCTATTGAGAAACTGAGCCATTCTTTTTGACAATGAGCTGTAACTAAATAAACATACTAAAACACTGAGGTCCTTATGTGCATGATTCAGATAATGCCATCCTTGTGCTTTTTAATCCGAAAATCCACATTTGGAAACAGATTGCTTTAGCGCCACCTGTTAGGGCTTTATCTACCTTTGTCACGACTTAACATCAAATTCTGATACAAATGAACTCCAGACACTCAATAGCAGAGAAAAAAAAACAACCTTCTTTTATTATTCCTAATACGATCTTTGTCTAGAGGTAGTCTTAAAATACATACACTGAGAACATCCCTTTTCTGTGGAGTAATGATGAAAAAGAAGTGTGTTTTTCTGACAAAAAAATGTCTGTCACATGTGAAACCCTCTGGGCAGTCAACTAAAGCATCAAAGGTAACCAGTTACACATGTTTTTGGTTGAATTCTCATTGTTACAGAGAGAGTGAGGTTTAGTCTCAGCTGGTAGTTGTTCAGAGTCGAAAGCAAGAGCTAAATTCACAACAGCACTCAGACTATCCATCAAAATTGTAGAAAAAAAAGTAAAGAGAAAGACTGTCTGAATAGAGAAACCCCCCAACCCATCAGTCTGAAGATAAAATGAAGGACTGACGACAAGAGCTGTATGGACCGGCGGCCATGGCAGCTAAGCTTCAGCAGGCCTCATGCTTTTATTGTGGCAGGTTCTGACGTGAGAAGCTGACAGAGAAAATGTGTTTTGGAAACTTTAAATCCTTCTCTCTTTTCTTCCCCCTTCCCCCTTGAGTTAAAGATTACCTTCTAATCGATGGTTCAAGTTTTTTTTTAAACTCCTTAGTGAGGCCAGAGGCCCTCAGAAAATTCACCAAACAATTTCTTCAAAAGCAATATAGAAAGCAAAAATGTCTATTTGCAAATGCACTAAGTGGTACAAATCTTCACTTTTGGAGACATATCTATTTTACTTTGATGAAAGTGAAATTCAAATGTTCGCCGGTAATGACCGTTGTCGTATTTGGAGGAAAAAGCGAGAAGCTTGCAGGCTTGAGAACCCCATCCCGATCCCCTTCCCTTTTCTTTTCAAGGTGAAATAAATCAAAAACTTTTCTTCTAAACTAAATCACATCTGTAACAGTCACTGCGACTATTACTTTTTCGTAAAAAAAAATACACAGGCCAGTGACTTTCACAAGGTCGCTGGAATGAAGCAGTGGCAAGAATGCCCACAAATACTACACCAGGGCGGCATTTAATAGTTAATCCTCGACTTTAGATGTTTGGGTCAGCCCCGCTGTTGACACAATGGTGTTTGGGGAAAGCTGTATCTGAAAACACCGCCTGCTGCCACGGGCCATGGGAAACGGAGAGAAGCTTGCATGCTTGCTGAGGCAAACTGCTGCACACACACACAGTGTTGTTTTAGGTTAATCTGAGGACAACAGGTGTGTGAGAGAAAGAGGCGGCCTGGAGGGGATGTCTCCACACTTTTGTCACATGTGATCAGTCAAGAGTAAGCACATCGCAGTTCACTGAGGTTGGGATAATGGGCCGCTACCCGATGCAAAAGAAAGGGAGAAAACGGGCCAGTAGGAGGAAACTGGAAAGTTTATATATAAGAGACTTTTTTAATAAAGTGGAATCCAACTGGACCCAGCAGCAATGAATTAAACAGCTAATTTAATGAACTTGACATGTGCATAAACTGTGGTGTTGGGAAACACAGAGACCACGAGACTATATCCGAGTTTTATTAAAAGACCGCAGAGTCACCACAAGTGAGAAAATCTAAATTGTCAGCTGTCCACGCCCCTGTTTTTCTCCGTCTTTGCCAGTATCTGTCTCATCAGCTGCCTCATCATCGTCTCTGGGGATTTTTACCCTGGGATCGCTTCTAGCATCTCTTCCATCGCCTCTCTCTTAGGGCTGTTCTGATTTTGGAGTTCCCCAGCTGTTTTTTTATTTATTTATTTTGTCTCATAAATGCTGCATTTTGTATAATTAATTCCTTCTGAATTTGGACTTGGTTTCTCCATTTGAAATCTCACCGCAATTAATTTCGCTCAAGTTTGCATCGATAGGCTTTATTTCTGTCAAACTGTGAATGCAGTAATAATTTTATGGAGATTTTTATTGTTATGCACAAAGTGTTTCCAATGCAACACATAAAAAAACAGACAGAGTAGGCGGTGCAAATCTATGCAACACGAGAATACAATCAACAGTGTTGAGCCTATATATAAACCTATGGAAGTGCAAACAAATGGATATCTGGGTCAATGTCCAGAAGCAGCTGTTTGAGAATGGCCTCCAGTAAGCAAACGTGATTTACAGGCTTTAATCTGATTTATCACTTAATAATTGTACAACTCTCTTCTGTGTGTGTGTGTGTGTGTGTGCGCACATCAAAAATGTTCACCTTCTGAAATCACTTGTCATCTTGAATAAGCAACTCATTCTTTCAAATCTTTTTTTAAAAATTATTTCTACACTCCTTCTCAGATGTGCTCATTTAAACCTAGACAAGAGTTACTGCCTTCGTTTCGGTTGTCCCTATGTCTCTGCCTTCACTGGTTTGTCGGAATGAATGCAGGAGATGTTGTAACTCACCATGAGGCCGCAGCAAAGGGTTGACAGTGAAGAGGATGACTGCTTTGAACAGCTGGAGGAGGATTTATGCCAGGGTGATAAAATTAGAGAGTGAAGCCCAGAATATTATACAGTGTCTTGCAAAAATAAACATATTCCTTTGTCTTTTTCTCAATTTGTCACTTTGCAGTTGCATATTCATGATTTACATTAATGGAGGTTCTTTGTATTACATCAACACAAACAAGTGGTGTAAGTGGGGTGGACTTGAAAATGTCACAAGGTTTTCAACATTTTATGGTTTTGGATTTATGTTGGAGGGAGGTCCTTGGCTATCCTTACACACTGATACATTTTGATTTATACTATTCCAGAGTAGATGTGTCCGTATGTTTTTAGTTAGTTGGTGTTTGTTTTTTTTTTTTGTTTTTTGCCTGCAAAAGGAGCCTTTGCCTCTACTTAGGGTTTTGTATCCTCCAACAGATTTTCTTCCAGAGTTGCCCAGTTGAGCGTCTTGTATTGTTCCATGAATCTGCTCAGTGTCACACATCTGTAAAATTCCTGCAGCATAATGTTGCATCCACTATGGTTTACCCAAGTTTTTAATTTGTTGAGGGTTTCATAGGTTTACTAGGACACACACAGCATTTTGCACGTAGGCTAAATTTTTACATTTTGGTTTTATCAGATGTTCTTGGCTGCAAATGGGACTTTTATGTGTCATGAATATTTTTCTTCTTGGTTTCTTTACTGCAAAAATCCAGAACTGTGATAACTAGCAGATACACTATCTCTCCTAAGATGTAGATCTACTTAGTGTTCTGATAGTGGAGGAGCAGTAAAAAGGAAAAGATATGCATGCTACACTTTTTAGGTTTTTATTTTTAAAAATTGTTTAAAAATTATGTTTTATTATTATTCTCCCACCTCATATGTTGCTTTGTGTTGGTCTATCTGTGGGACACCTGTACACTATATTTTAGTAGCTCTGTTCTACTATTATTATTATTATTATTATTATTATTATTATTATTGTTATTATTGTTAAGTACATATACTCATTAACGTCTAACCTCTTAAAATCAGGTCTTGCAGTTTACATTCACCACCACTAGGTGTCATGTTTCATCAACTCCAACAGCCACTCAAGGACAGGATTTCAAGAAGTGAAAAACGCTGCCTCTTAAGACAGAAAGCTGTGTACACACTTGATACTTTGCTTAGCGTTGGCTTTTCTTTTCTCAAAATTGAAGCATCTCAAGTAAGCGAGAGCTGACTCTATATGTATGAAACACAAGACTCTCTCCTAAAAGGATGCACTGATCGACTGGAGTAAGTCATGACCAGACAAGGTGTGATCATGACACTGCCAGCAGAAAGTAGTCATTTTAACTGACAAGATAAGTTGATCCAGATGGCATCATGACTCAGCTGCAGTAATACCATGACCTTCTTCTCACCTGCCTCCTTCCAGGGTATTATTACCAATGGAGCAGAAAGCTGAGCCTGGCTGCACTGAGATGTTCATCCAGGCATAGTTAAGCTACTCACATCTTTTTTTTTTTTTTTTAATGAAACTTTTACGTGGTTTTATAAGATTATATCAGGCTATGCAAACATCTGAAGTAAAAGAGAACAAAAGTAAAGAGTCCAGGCAATCATATCTCCATAAAAACATGTTTTGTTTTTTGTGTGGACTCGAAGGTAATACTGTTGGCTACCGCCTCAAAAATAAGACTGATAAATTCAGATTTGGTTGTGTAGATAAAACAATACTTTTTTTTTTTTCAAACAGGACTAGGTTGCCAGCATTTCGCACATCTGTGAATTCAAAAGAGAGAAAATGAGGAAGAAAGAGGGAGAGAATGTGTGGGTGTGCATAAACAAGTAAGGAGCCATGCATGCAATTAATCTGGCACTCATATCTGCAGCTCCGAGGCTTTAAGCACAGACACACACACACATCAACAGTTACGATCAGATCATCAATTTTTATTTTATCATCCTTTGGGGAAAATTGTGTTTTAAAAGGAAATGGTTAAATGACTCAGATAGAAAATTTAGAAAAATGTTTTTATGATCGGTGCCATAAAAGTTCTTTTTAGTGGTTTTCTACCCTTGATCTTCCTCTTGATTGTGACGATGACGATGCCCAGGCTCAGCTGTTGAGCAGAAATACACCTCTACCGGTCTTGAACATCCAGTTGACCTGAATCTAAGGGCACTTTCACACCAATTCTGTTTGGTCTGTTTTAAAAGGACCAAAGTTCACTTCTTCAGATTATCAAATTCATTTAGGCAGAACTGAATCCTCATCTGAACTCTAGAGCTCACCAAGCAAACTGAGTATCTCTTAAATACATGATTTAATGACATGCATGAAATCTAAAAATCTTCAAATCTTATTTTCCATAACGTGCATAAAGTCGCAATCTGTTCATTCTTTTTCTGCACTGCTGAATTTGGCTTATGCATACAAAGCAGCATGATGATAGCTCCCTGTGGCACATATAAAGGATAAAACATCTTACTACAGTAATTTATTGCCCAGGAAGAAACTTTTAGCCAAGTATCCATAATTTTTAATTGTCCAAGTAAAGATTTAGTTTTGAGGTACAAACTGTGCTTCGCAGCCGTCTCAAAAATAATTGCTACTTGGACAGACGACGTAACAGTTTTCATTCGTTTATATCAGATTTGCAGCTCACCTCAAACACATTCTCCCCATTCAGAATGAACATTGCACATACCTCCGTTTAAATTCTTTCATGTCCGACATTCATATGTCAAATAGGAATTAGTGGTAGGTGTGTTTCTATTAGATGTTAAAATGGTTTGCCACCCTCACTAGCTGCTCATTCTTCATTGCACAACAAATAATCAGCTGATGTAACTGCATGAAATTGCCCAGGCTGTTTCTTAGACTTTAAGCGGTGCAGTTTAAAAGGGAACCAAAGTAAATAAAGGTGTAGCTTTCCTCACTCAAGTGAGGTAAGTCCCTGGGATTAGTATAATGCTTAGAGTTACTGCCTTTCTTATACATGTTTAAAAAAAGGTCTAAAGAGGGTTCATCATGCTCCTGTCATCCATCAGATAGATTATGGTGATGTTCTGTATGTCGGTCTCGAACGGCCCTTCCTTCAGGTCCAGATCCAGAACAACAATAAGCTTTCATGAAATACAAGCTGAATATTTTGGACATTTGGCAAACCACACACAGTATTTATGGTTGCAACGTGACATTTACGTGACACGCAGGTGCAAATTTGAATTTAGGGACACATACCAAGACCTCCCAGACTTTTCTTCAAAATTCCAATGAGAAGGACGGACGCCACTAAATTCAAAGAACCACGTGCATTTCTGTGTCGTTCAGTGTTTCAGAGGGCTTACAGACACACCTGTCTGTGCCTGTGTTTACTCAGGACTCTGAGGATTTCCTTTCCTGAAGCAGTTAAAAGCATTTTGTTTTGGCAGGGATTTAGTGCAGTGTATCTGCTGGACGTAAAAAGAGGATATTTAAGAAGGTAACCGCATGGTGCTCTTTATGTTCATTAAAATAATAAGTAGAAGACCATTTCCTGAATTCAGTTTAACTGGTCAAATTGCAAAGTCTATCTTCCAAAATTAAAAGGAAAAGTGTCAGGTATTAGAGGGTCGGGGTTTTTATAAGTACAATGAACTGGTTTGTTAAAAAACAGCAATTTCATTAAAACGACGTCTGCTACTTATGAGATTAGTTCGCCTGAACAAACAGAAGAAATGTCCAATTTTACCCAGAAGAGTCAAACTAAGAGCTAGGTGTCGTAACAAGCAGCAGCGGCAGCTGATCCTGGAAGAGGCCACAGGAAACAGAAAGGTCAAGACCTCCGCTCTTCATGACTCAACATATTTTGCAAGTCTACAGAGAAAACAAGCACAGCCGTGCTTCAATGTCCCCGACCAACAGGTGGGACTTGCTTATAGGGGACAGACTTTGAACTGCATAGTCGGGAAACTGGTAAGGTTTGGGTTTGCCAGGACCCTCCAGGATCATAAGAACCAGTTTTATTATCCTCAAACATGCATAAAACGTTTGTGTTTTTCTTTGCTTTGCCTAACAGTCAAACATGAACAGGCTTCATGCTGTCATTTTATAACGCTATCTGACATCCTGACATTTCGAAACTTAAAACAAAGCAGAAGAGTCCCTCCCAGATCAAGACGAACAAATAAATGACGATTTAGGAAAATGACAAAACTGAAAGAAACATGAATGTATTTTCTTCCTTTAGCTTGACTTTGACAGCTGATAAACTGTTGTTACGCCACCATAACTGAGCAGACATAGTAACAAGTAAAACTGTAATAAGTAAAAAATGAACTTTTCATGTGGATATGGTTGACCTCTAGATGCATGAAGAGCTCAAAGAAATCTGTAATCCCTGAAGACGTTTTTTAACCTGAACTGTTGTGCAGTTTAGTTTAAAAAAACAAATCTGTGACTTTGAAAACAGTACCGCTTTCAAACAACTAGATTTAATGTAATATCTTTTTTTTCAAATCCATAAAACATAATTGTTTCAAATAAGACCATCCATAAAACAAGAATACAACCCTAACATGTCATGAGAAAGAGTGGTCTGCACACAGACGGCCTCTGCTTTACTCATTTAATGCTCTAAATAAATTTGCTCCAGCTGAGGTGAATTAAACCTGAAAGATCCCGTCACCATGCATTCTCAAAGTTTCACCAAATTAAGGTGTCATTTGAGCTGGGTTTTGTTATTTGAGTACCATTATTTGCACAAAAAAAAAAAAAAAAACTAAGGTCAAAGAAGAAAGCAAAGAGTAATTTGAACTTACCTTGTAGTGTTTTGTGATCGGTTACCAGAAGAGAATCATCCTTGCTCCTTGTCTTTGGAAATCCCCAGAAATTTGGAGAGCGAGCTGCCATGACCCGAGTGACAGGTGTATCCCTGGAGGAAGGGTGGAGGGAAGAGAAAAGAAGGAGGGGTCAACGATGAATGAGAAAGGAGTTCATCTGAGATAGATAAAACCTTTGTGTGCAACCAGGCATGCCGCAACATGCCCAGTTTTCCTGAATCCTTTGTTGTCTATGTTTTATTCCTTCTGTCGCAGTTTGCAAAAAATTTAAATCTGCAGAAAACCATTTATCGCCATCTGGATACATTTGCAGTAAGAAGAGCAGATTAAGTCATGTCCAAACCATCGACTAGGAACATACTGACCATCATCTCAGCTCAGCTTGTCGAGTTATGGAGGTAACCTCTTTTAAATGAAGAAGGATACAAACACTATAACCCTGTTCCTACTGTGCACACTGTGCATGTGTGGTACCCCTCACAGGAAAATGGAGCTCTGAATTTGGGTCAAGCAGCCCCAGGAGTTACAAGGTCGCCTCGTTCAGGCTGCACCATCATTCAGTGAATCACACTTCAGTATGCGTATCTGCACATCTATTACAGGAACAAGCTCGGCAGCGATATACTTTGATAAATCTGACATCAGAACAGTATGAGCCAGAGAGAGCAGAGGTTGGTTAATACACTCGATAAAGTAAATTAAAGTGGGGCCAGATGAGAGTTACTTAAAATTTCTCTGTACATTTCTTTAAGTGCAAGTTTTAGTTAAATCACAAAGAGGTTGTTATTTTGAACAAAAACAGTCAGTCCCTAATGAACCCCGTTCTGAAAAAGAACTGAAAAAATCTGACAATAGGATGAATGAATTTAAACAAGTCTAAGAATCCGCTTTTTCAAATAAATGCTACACCAATAGCAAACTGCAGTATAAAACATTCATAATCACTGTGTAATATTTCAATCCATGTTTAAAAAGATAGCATTGAAAATGTTTTCTATGTCTGAGGGTTTATGTGCAAAGAATAAAGGTTCCTTAAATCTAAAGTTTTATGCAGATTTGTTAATTTGAGGTTTTAACATGTGCACATGTTTATAATGTTGAACTACAAACGGTCAAGTGCAGTTTAGGTTCTTTGAAAATGATCAAAGTAGCCTTTTACATCAATGACAAATCAAAAGTTGCATATAAGATATTGAGTGGATGTATACCAACATTTCTTTAGTGCTTCAACTGGAAACCACAAAGTCCCAAAATGTTTAGAGAAATTCTCAAAACTACACTAATGGAGAGGAAGGATAATAATTAATCGTTTCTGGTTCAAACAAAAAGAATAAAGAGACAAATAGGTAGCAACTGAAACAAGCAGCATTTATTAAACAGCATCACAGGGTTATAATTACTCAAAGAAGTCGCTTTTACATTTTCACAGAGACAAGTTCTCTTCCTTATTCCCACGTAGATGCTGTGCACATTTCTCATCATGCTACGAATAATTGTATGACACATTATTTTTGGTCAAGTAAATTTTTAAACAGACATGCAGGATACCACAGGTCTGCCCTATCCATGACTAGAACTTACAATTTCTGATGGCCATCTCTTTTGGATGCAAAAAAAAATTATTTCCTTTGTTTGGACAACCTGGCATGCAGTAGCCTTGCAGAATGAATGCAGAGCAACCACACACTTTTAATGTAAAATGAATGTTAAAAATGTCAGAAGTGGAAGAAGGACAATTTATTATAATATATTGTTTTATTTTAAAAAAATCTGAATAATTCTATGCAATCCCTGTAACTTAATACTTTGTATTACCCTATTTTAGAGCAATTAAAGCTGCTTTTCAGCTATTTCTCTGCCTGGTTTCCAAACCTGGGTCTGTGAAGAACGACTTGCAAGTCCTGTCACAGATAATCATATGGGAGTAATGCAAAATGTGTTGTTCCAAATCATGTCATCGTTGTTCTGGCTGTGCGGTCAGGACCATTGTCCTGGTGCACAGTGAACCTCCGCCCCAGGCTCCTTTCTTTGTCTGTTGCAGCTCCCAGTAGGTTTTCTTCCAGGTTCCATCTTTCATTCAGTTTTGACAATTTTTCATGATGCTGTTTACAAACTTCTGTCCTCTAACAAACTTCTGAGGAAACTCTTTGAAGAAATTACACGCTGGTGCACTCTATTTACTTTAGATGTCTGCAATGGACTTTATTTAGAGGCATGGGCTGAGTAAAGTGAGGCATACGCACATGCCTCACTATTCAGATTTCTCTTTGCACAGAACTGTGGAAAAACATCCTTTTCATGTACCCCTTTTAATCTTTGTTGTTGCTCTATCACATCAAATTCAAATAAAACGTATTGATCTTTTTGGTGTAACGTTATGTTTTTCACAGGGCTTGTAAATGTTGCTATCATATTTAACCTGGCAGCTGATCAAACTAAAACGTCTTCTTTTGCCTTTTATATTTGGGAGTATTTGCTCCTGGCAATAATGATTTATGCATTAAAACCACCAATAAAGATAACACTTGATATCCAAATACAGGCGGCAGATGTGGTGCTTCACGACTGAGCAGAACAGAAACAGAAAGTCTAACAAGCCGCAGTTTGATCTGCCATCAAAACCACAGGCCTGAGACGAAAGTGAAATATCGGGAATGCAGAGTTTGTTTGTGTTGCTTCTCAGATCATATCAATGAGGCACGCAGTTGCTGCTCAACCACAGATGACTGCACTCGTCTGAGGGAAAAACCACTTCTCCTTGGGCTAATTCCGACTTCAAAGATGTGTATTTTTGGCAAATATGACTCATTTCTTCCTGCCAAAGCTGGAGCACACTTTCACACACAAACGTCGCTTGGAGAACATATACTTCTGTGTGAATTAAAATGCACTTCCGGGCATAACATCGCAAGAAAAATAGTTTAACAATTACGCTGAATATTGAAGTTCCTCTGATTAAATTACTTCCTGTTATTTCAGGACTCTATGAAAAAGAAAACCCACGGGTGATTTGAGTCCTTGAAAAGAAACAAATATCTGCAACAGAATTTCAGAACCAACCTCCAAATGTGCAGCTGAACAAACAAATATGGTCTTGACAAATAAATGAGTAGTTTTAGGGAATCAGAATTCACAGCCCTAATTTGAATGATAAGTTAATGTGATAAACGACACATTTCTTACGTATGTTCAATCACTGGTGATGAAACAAGGACAACGGGGAGAGCTGGATAACCTTGTAACTAGAAATGTTAACACTTCTCATAGCAATGTTGTAGTAGAGGAATTTAAACTCAAGGTTTTCTCACTGCAAAGTCAGCAAATGAAAAATACAACCAACATGGGAATTCTCTTTTAGTAACTGTCTGCATGTATTTATATCTTTTCTTCACTATATGTTAGGCCAGCTGTTAACCATTGCAAGGTGTACAAAAGAGGGATCTGTGTCACTGGGCATTTAATGACGCAACAGCAGCCTCTGGTGGATGACAAGGTCGGGGTGGACGTGTAGAAAAAATGTAAAATCCCCTCATAGAATTTTTTTTTTTCTCAGCACTTTTTTTTTCTTGATCTTATTTGTGATGGTTATGAGGAGAATGACATGTGAAGCCAACATAACCACACTGTCTCTAAGCACATATTTTTTTACAGCCTGAGCAAAAATGTCCAGGCTTAAACTCATCTTGAATGGGGTTGCCCCACTTCTCTCTACAGAAACTCACTACCTGTTACCACTGGAGCCTTCCAATACTGATCCATGGGTAGTTAAATGCTGCCTCGCCTGCACAGATTTATAAGTTCTGACCTTAACCAGATCAAACTCTTGTCTCTGAAGTGCTTTGACAGTTCTCTGGTGTTGCTTAAGGATGAAATTAAGAAAATTGATTCTGCAGACAGGTGGGCTTTGTAGATGTAGTCAAATGAGATCAGGTGGGAAGGATATGTAATCGATTGACTGAGTGATTTGTGTGAAAAGCATCCAAATGAACAGAAAGGCCCTCAAACAGCAGGACTCCACCGCCGGCTCGTTTATTGTGTGCGAGCCTTTTCTACTCATTCGGATGCTTCTCGCTCATATTGTGGCTGAGCACCTGTCGCTTTGTTTGAGGTGCGAACATGAGCTTTTGTATCTTTTGGTTTATTTGTGTGTCACAGTGGCATTTATGTATTTTCTCGGTGCCAGAATGCTGGCTGGGTTGAAGAGGATCAAGTGATTATTTATCCCATTTTATGGGTGCCTGGATAAAGTATTCGCACCCTTTGACTTGAGACATTCACATTAGCATGATACAATTCTACGTCTTTATTAGAATGTTAAAAAAAATGTGAGAAATACTAATACTTTGTACAAACAATAAAAGGTTAAACCATCGAAAGGTACTGAATAATTTTTTGGGCAAATTAATGCTCTTTGTGGCAGTCTTTTTCTGGAATAATAAAATATTCAGAAATTTGCAAGGAATATGAATATTTTTGATAATTATTTTTGTAAAGGCAAAATTCCACGTATCCTCTGGTTTATATGTGTACTTGCAAAAATTTTGAAATCGTACAATCCAGAATTTCCTCTAAGCATGCAAGTGCATATGATTTGATCGACTATTTTTAAAAGGACATAATAATGGATGCATTTATTCTGTATGATGAAATATTTAAATTTCTCAACCACCTCAGGTTATTTCTGCAAGTTAGATGCTTCCGTGTAATTTTTACTCAGTGAGCAGCACCTTGTGTCAGGGTATGTATATCTAACAGGCATCAATACTGTGAATTTCGCCCACACAGTCAAACTATGTGCCTGCAGTACTCACAAAGTTGTAAGCACAAGGAAAATGCAGCAGGAAAAAAGGCATCCTCTGTCTGTGGGTTCAAAATACAGGGAAACTGGAGGGAAATTAAGAATGCTGCATGGTTTCTAGTTAAACTCACTAACAAGAGGATGTTGCTGTGCAGTGGTAGTCACGTTTGGCCTTGAATTTGCACCATGGTACAAAGGAGAATGTTAAATGACTCTTACAAAATATCAGAGCTTGACATGGCACATGGGATTTAAACTCCTTTGTTGAAAATATCTCAGTCCGCGGTGTTCCTTGCATTTCCGCAAGCTGACGTCTCGGGAAGATGCTCTTTTTATTATGTATTTCAACATGCAAAAGAACTTTCTGTGTTCGATCATTACACCTCCAGAGCAGAGTGAGCTGAGTATTGAGTGAGACCTTCTACAGAGACTGCCAGCTGTGACGCTCTGTAGAGTTATGAATGATACCCCGAGGTTTCACTTCCATCAGATGTCAGCCTCCTTTTTTCATCTTTTATTTAACCTTTCTTAGGAAGCTGGAAAAGGGGTGACAGGTGTAAGGAGAGAGCTGGCGAAGTCATGTTAGATATGTGTCAGATGTCACAGAAGACAGTTGCATGGTTATGACCTTCGCAATAAAATATTCAGCCCATTGTTATTGCTAAAAACGAAAAATGTAGCCCTAATCCTTAAAAATATCAGGTGAGGTTATATAATTTGATTAAAACCAACTGTCTAATGTACAGTTGCAAACAAACAATGTGTTGCTTATTTCACCAAAATATTCAAAAATCATGCTTTTTTGTTGAACCTGCATTGCCTTATGGTCATGTTTGCACATATTTAAGTATCAAGGGTGGCTTCTTATCCGACATCCAGCCTATTAAAAAAAACAACATGCTGCTGTGCAGCTTGATATGTGTGGCACAGTGAAAAAATAAAAGACCAGAGCTGTTCTGAAGTGCGCGCCAAGAAGGCTATAGATGTTAATGTGATATATATTAATGTGAAATGCAAGGCCGGGCTGTTTGGAACTTATCTTTTTGATAGATAAATTTACAAGATAAGACCTGTCTTGAATCAAAGTGAAAATAAATTTCAACAAAATACGACGAAATAAAAACATGTAATATAAGGAAGAATGCACAAATATTCTGTCCCTTCTGAGGGACTGGCCTAATTCATCAAATGTCTCCTGAATTGTTGATAGTACTGTCATTTCCAAACTATAAGCCTCTATTTCTTTTTTCTTTTTTTTTACATGCTTTGAGCACTGTTGCTTAAACAATGGGTTTCGAAAGGCAGGAACGCTGCGTGATGAAGAGGACAGCACAGGCCAAAGGGCAAATTTGCCTGAAGATGAATGTGACAATGACAGCAACAATGAAAGGAAGACTGAGTGTGTGTGAGGCTGTTCAATTTGAATACTAAAAACGACGACTTTAGTGGTTTTAGTGCGCAGGAGGAAGACGAAGATGGCGATTAATGACTTTTCCCAGTAGGGCTACTTCATTTATTTTCAGCAGCCATGTTAGAGACACTGTTAGGAAAAATGACTTCACTGTACGTTTTTATGTGTGTCACCAGTACATATTTTATTAAAAGTTAAACATTTTTAAATGGCCCAGTGTTACAATTTAGATACTTGTGGCTTATAGACAACTGTGACCAATATAGTACTTTTAATCTTAAGGTTTGTAGGTGTTTCTTATGTTTAGGTATTTTCAATAGTTTGGGAATTCACATTGAATGGAGATCACCTAAATGATCAGTGACTGAACTGAAAACTGTTCACATAGCCAGTTTTACTTTTAATCAGTAAAACTGGCTATGATTACAGCATAAAGACAAAATAACACTCCAAGCAAATCAGAGAAAAGGTGATCGAAAAGTAGAAGTCAGGGGACGGATCTAACATCTCATGGGATTCAGATAAATCCATCATCAAGAAATAGAACATGGCACATGTATAAATCTGCTTAAATCGGGCTGACCCGCGCAATAAGAAGGAGACCAGTGAGAAAGGTCACCAGGTCCCCGTGACCACATTAAATGAGTAACAAGCATCAGACGCTTAGATGGGAAAGACTCTGCATACACCAACTGTTGCCTGCTTCTTCACCATACGTATTTTTCCTTCACTGCACCGTTGTGTGCTGCTCTGACTTTATCTAGCACATAAACCGCCAGTGAGATACATTGACGTTTAGTGGGTGCAATGTGAAATAATGAGTCAAAAATCCAAGTGGTGTGGATGCTTTTGCACTGTGTTCATAAGTACTAAGGCTGCAGCAGGGCTATTTAAATTCAAGCAGAGAATCTTACTGGCTTAAATGGATAATATTTCTCTGTGATCATATCGTAAGATTACATAGATTAATGCAGTAGTGTGTAATTTCTTTTTCATCTGGTTCTAATCACCATGTGTCAGCTTAAAATAAAGCACCGAGGATAACCTAATGAGAAGAAAATACAGATAGAGTGTCATGAATAATGGAACCGCTGGGCAGCAGGGGGCTAAATACAGACACAGAGCCATCAATATTTTGCCTCCTTAATTAGACAAAACTAGGCATGATCAAAAGCTAATTCTCCACAAGGATTTTCAGATGGTGACACAAAGCTAATTGAGGGGAGAAGTACCCCTCAGTTAGTTATGTACTGAAGGCAACATAAAAGCATTTTATGTCAAGTATAATATGAATCTCTGTTCTTTGCTCAATTCTGATTGATGGGACAAAATCTTGATAAGGAGGGTCTTGACCCTGCCTATAAAATTCACAATAGAGTGATTTAGTGTTTATCAGTCACTGTATGTTTCAGTGCTCTGAGCAAGACGTTGTTTCAACAAGGATTTTGTAACTAAATCCTGGATGAAGCCAATTCAAATTATTGATAGTAATAGTAATACATCAGTTGATTAAAGTTCACAACTGAAATCCAATATTTACTCTGACTGTAAATCTAAAATAATAATACAGCAGCAGTGTAGGTGGAAAATAGAAAGTAGACTACTTGTTTTACGTTACTTTCCACTTGGTGCCTAAATAGAAAAACTATGGGACACAGAAATACGTTCTCTGTTAAAGTACAAATGTTATTTATAGTATTTTTTTGCAACAATTGTATTTATAACATTTATTAGAGAACTGAAATTATTTTTGTATTGTTAAATATCCTAAAAACTGTTTTTTCTCAATATTTTTTTAAGCTTTAAATGATAAATTGGATTTTTCAACATTTATTAGCGTAAAGTGATGGTAGATCAACTTTGCAATATTTTCAAGGGATGCTCTGTTTGTGTCATGTTGGACTTTGAGTTTAGTTTGATTATTTTGATCATACTGTTCCATCTAAAGTTTAATTTTCTTTGTGTTCTTCATCACTTGTGTTAATTTTGCCAGAGTCCCTCAGTTTGATGCTCATTAATACTCATTTCCCATCTGCTCATTTACTCTCCTGTGTTGCATTCAGAAATCAATCCTCCGTATTCTTCAGTTTGATCGCTTGGTGGTTCTCCCTTTTTGCCATCTTCCCAGTTTCCTCGTCTTGGTTCGGTCCTCAGCAGCATCCCAACGTGACAGTTTGTCCAAACACCAAGGGATTGCAGAGTATTTTCTAAAGTTTTAATTTCGACTGTGTTTCCTCTTTAAGTGGATACGGCTCAGCTGTGCGAGAAGCACAGTTGGGAAGCCCTTGGGGAGACAGCAGTTTTCAACACTTGTTAAAAACATGGCTAAAGCACTCTGAAGAAAAATGACAAGACAAAGCCAGGGGGTGCTGCACTAGCCTACTGTAAGTATATTCACATGACATCATTATAATGAGTTCAGATTTATGAAAGGACACAACACTGACACAAATATGGCAATCACAAACCTCTGACAGACACATGGCGTGTCAGCATGTGGAGTGGTGGCTGAACCATAAACCCTGCAACCAATGCTGAAGTTATAACCTGCAGCTTTAACTGAGAAGGTCAGTCTAATGTCCTTGGAAGGAAATCAGTGTAAAACTCTGTGTGTGTGGGACTGAGGACTACAGTAAGGACTTGTGAACATTATACATGTCTGAAATGCAAGGTCATATAAGATGTTACTATGGCAGCAAGCATCCACCCCGTTACTTTGCACTTTACTGTTGTGTTGCTGTGTAGATTTAAAACGCTTGTCAAAACAATGTTTCGCAAATTTAAACTCAATAAATGGCAACTCAACGTTGCATTAGCAAATAACTGGCATTAAACCTCAATTTGATGCATAATTGTGAAAGGCAGCAGAGAATTGGATAATTAATTCATGTCATCCTTACCTCCTGCTTTTCTCTACATTTAACAATCAGCAGTGCTTAATGAGGCATTCCACAGTGTCAAAAAGAAACCTCACGCTTGAAAACACCCAGTGTTTTTGGAGGCTTTCAGGCTTAAATAATTCATTAATGCTCTGGTGCATAACAGATAGATGTTCACCTATGGATTTGTAAGGAGCTGCGGTTGACTCAGTTTTACACTGGCAGCAGATTTCTGACATTTTTTTCTTGCTTCATGACTGACAAATTTCAGCACCTTTTACCCAAAGATATAGTTCCAAAGTCATTTTGTAATCTGCAGAGGCTAACCTGAAATGCATTTTGTGAGATTTAATGTCATTTCACACGGTCAGAGATCATGAATAACATGCCTCTTATTGATTTAGAAATTATCTGAAATTAGTGTAAGAAAAACTTTTTCAAAGAACGCTTGACTTTAAGTCAGCTATCAAAACGGATAAGCTGGATGGTGTGGTGCATATTTGTTTTCCTCTCTAATGGCTACTTATAATTGTTACAAAAGATCTTCCTGTATTTAGTAGTTGTCATAATTTAAGCAGATATATGTCAAGGTTTTTGGTTTATTCTTATGTTCTGCTACATGTAGCTGTATTTTTCTTTGAGTTCTGTCCTCGAGGGCTGGTGTCCTGCAACCTTTAGATGTGTGCCTGGTTCAATACGCCTCAATCAAATGACTGAATTACCTTCTCAGTATGCAGACAAGTTCTCCAGGATTCTGCTGATGACCTGATTATTTGACTCAGGTGTGTTGAAGCAGAGATGCATCTAAACCTTGCAGGACGCCCAGTCTGGAGGACTGAAATTGAGAATCCCTGATCTAGTGCGTAAAGCGTTTCCTATTAGTCTGCCTGCTTGTTCCCAATCCTCTGATTATTGCACCTGCTTTCAATGTGACTCTCCATTCTTAATGTATTTTGTTTAATTGTCCATAGTTCAGGTTATGGAGGAGATTTTGGGATCCTGGACTTTGTTTTTGTAAGTTGGAGTTTATTCGAAAACATTATTTTTACAAATAAATAAATAAATAAATAGTTTTAAAATTGTAATCTACAGTTTGCTAGTTGTGACAGAGAACTAGAGTCACCGGGGAGAAAAAAAAAAAGAAGAATTCTGATTTTAATTCAAGTCAAATCTAATTTGTTGTATTTTTTTAGTGATCTTAATAATTTTCTGTATGAAGCAGGAAAAACATCAGGAGTTATTCAAAGATCATCGTTGCATAAAACCCACTGAGCTTTGTTACTTTAGGGTTTTACTGGGAGTCATTTTGTTTATGATTTTGTTCTTTGAATCGTTATTTTTATCTTCTGTTCGGTTTTTACATCCATTGCTTTACCTTCATGCCTTAGTCCCACACTCATGCTTTAGCATTGAATCCAGGTTGCGAATGATTCCCCTGAAAAATGGATGAGAAAAGCTCATTTCCTAGACATGTGACTCAGTATGTCTGAATGTAGCGTGTAAGCAGTGACGGTCTTCAAGATTCCCTATTTTTGTGAAGAAAAACTGGAATAATGTGTCCTGTAGAGAAATATATCTCTCATAATCTTTATAAAATGCCTGTTATGTTTTCAGTATTGTGTTTGCAAGATGCAATTAAAGACTGCACTCTGTGGTATGTTCACTTGTGGGAAAAAAAATTACATCACCGTGCAAAACTTTGTTTTTATAAATTTGCGTAGATAAAAATACTAAGAAAGCAAAGCAAAATAAAGAGTAAAAGTTGAACAAAATGTATTTTATTAAAAGATAATAAAACTCAACAAAATTCCAGTGACCTGAAACCGCAAATGGTGAGCAATAAAATCTAAACTAATACAAATAAATATGTGACAGTACTCATTACTAATGTAAATAGAACTAACATTATAAAACACAGATAACGAAATACTTGCTAAATTAAAACAATCAGTTGAGCTGACATGGGGCTGATTGTGACGGCTCCAGGTCTGCCAGACTTATCCCATTGGGGGAAAACCTTGAGGCTCACCCGCACCTCTTTGGGTGAGCCTCTAAATCCCCTGTGATCTCAAAACGCCTTTGGATCATTCAGAATGAGCTGAAGCGTTAATACAGAGAAGGATTGGATCCTCGGTGTTCGGATGACAGGTCTAGAGTCTGAACACCAAGCTATTTTAATTTGATTTTGTCTCACTAGTTTTATTTTATGACTAATGTTGTATTGCACAGCTCTTTGTGAATTTTGTACATTGAAAGGTGCTATACAAATACACATTTGCTTATTAATTATAGGCTATGAAAAAAGTGTAGGAAGAGAAATAAAGAGACAGATGGGACACCTTGACTTGTGGACAGATGAGAAAAAAAATACAAGACAGAAACTGTTACAATTTTCATGTGACTATCAAGAAGTAATTTTGTTCCTCTCGATTAGAAAAGAAATCTGCCTCAATCTTTTTCTGTAAAAAGCCAGCTTTTGCAGACGATTTAAGGTGTATATTTCTGTCATGTTGACTAAATGCAAAGACATCTGGGCTCAGCTAAGGCTTCAACAGGAATAGAAATCCTTAAAACGCCTCTGATGTCACCGTCTGGACCAATGTTTAATTAAAATTACTGCCTTAATTAGTAAATAGCCACTGCAACCTAAATCCCCAGGTAATCTGTCCTACCAAAGCTAATCGCACAAACAACAGGACAGTGATAAAAAAAAAAGGAGTTTGGAAAAAACATCCGACCATGTTAACTTAGGATGTAATCCTTCAGTCTCTACCTTTAGTGGAAAGCTGCTTCTGCTCCCATTTGGGTGATTTCATTCTTTTCCATCTATCTCTAAATGTCCATGCTAGCATTAAGGAGCCATCTGTGGTTGAGTTTCATTGGCCACTGGCTTACGGCTCTGGTTTTTAAATAGAAGCAGTAGAAGAATCAGTCCCTAATGGAGCATGACCCTGCTTTGGGAATGGATGTGAACATGTAAGTTTATATAAATTAAACTTGTTTTTTACATAAGTTTTAAATCAATAAAGACTATAGAGGGTGACACAAATTGGATTCCCTAGTGTAGAGGCAGAGGTCATGAATATTACTTTTACTGCAATGAGCGTCCCATTAATTCATTAACTGTTGGCCCCCTTTCGACATTTGTAGATGTTGCCTCAGTGGTTATTGATGCCCTGAGTGTTGTTGCAGTGCAGGTATGAACCATTTTGTGGTTTTTACACAATGATTTTAATGTCTGTTGCTTGATCTTGGAAAATTTTAAAGAACAAATTAAAACATGCGTGAGAAAAAACATTGTGAAGTGAAACACAATCCTGGATCATTCCCAATAATCTGATGTTGTGTTTTGTACATTAGAGGATTTTAGGACAATAAGGCAGACAAGGCAGTGGCTGATGCTTAGAAGAGCAAATGTAAAAGCTTAGGTTATGAAACAAAAGATGACATCTGTGTGTGGATTATCTGCAGAAGCAACAAGTCTCAGAAAGGTGAAAAAAGCAAGGCTGTTCCTCATATTATCTAACACTCATTGTCTAAGACTCATGTCAAGAATCACTTGAAGAAAGTTCAATCTTACCCTTGACGATTAATCTGCTGTTAGCTCTCTGTGTCTCACAGATGCATAGTTAATTTTAAAATGTGTACACACTCCTGATCAAATTTCAGGTTTCTGTGATACAAAAATTAGAAATAATTTAAAAACTTTTTCTATTTATGTGGCAAAACTCTCTTGTGGTCTTTTGAGATGGAAGCCTTGTTAAGTTTTAAACAAGGTATTAAGATCTCGCTAAAATCCGTGGGAGATTGTGCAATGGCCAAATGTGGACTTTTAGATTCAGAACGATTCCAAACAGTATGTTGGGTCCAACAACACCATGAATGCTGCCATTCTTTATTAATCCTCAGGGATTAATAACGTGTATCCAGTCATTCATTCACTCATCACGGTATGAGCTTAAAACCAAATATCAGTGTATCCAATATCAGAAAGGCTCTCATGCTTTATTTTGTGTAGTTGTTCCTTGATAAACTTGCAATTATGTTAATTTGAATGGGAATAGGGCCTCATGAAAGCACAGCTGTCACGTTGTTGCTTGGTGGTCTAAGATTTATGTCTTGGAAACGAGCCTTTTTGGCAGGGAGCTTACATATCCATATCTTTATACTAGATAGAAGCATAAATAATAATAATAATAATAAACACATCTATTTCATTGGCCTCTCTTAATTTCTTATTCCTCAGAGTATCTGACTGATGGACTGGCATCATGTACCCCGCCACTTCCTCCATGACGTGAGTGAATAGATTCTGGTTACAAATACTGAAACATTTCCAAGGAGTCCTGTGTTTATGAGCGAATAGCTTTTGTGACTTGGTTCACGGAAAAATTAGTGTCTGATCAGAGAACGTGCATGCCGAATCCCATGAATGTCAACGTCTGCATCTCCTTGAGTCACACGTCATGTGACTCAACAGATGCTCACGTCGCTGGTGTGCTGAACAGAACAGAGAGGAAGATGCAAGCTGGAAGTGAAGACGTGTAAAAGGAAATAAACCAGTCGGGTTTGATGAGTGAGAGGCAGCAGCACATTTCTGTGACACGTCTTCGTGTGACATTTTCAGGCTGACAAAGAACACAGAGGGGGGGGAAATGGAGAGAAGGAAAAAAAAATACTATGCAGTAATTTGGCCTCACTTCTCATGATAGACTTTAGTAACTGGTCTTTTTTTGGTTTGGAGGTAATTGGTGTGACCTCTGGAAGCCTAACGCAGATCAATTGTGTGTGTTTTTCTGTCAGAGTCATCTTGTTATGGTTTGACAGAAGAAAAGGTCAGGAAGGCAGGAGATTGTGCAGGTGGAACATTCAGTGAAACATGTATGCAAATTGGTGCATCCAAGCAGTGGATTGAATTAAGCAGAGTTTATGCAAACCACAAATTAGTTACCTTTTAAAAACCTATTCACACCTTTAACTTTTCTACAATTTCTTACATTACAATTATAGGCATCAATATATTTTGTTTTCTTGTAGTTTACTTGACACCAACAAAAAGTAATGAACACGAATAAAATCCTTATTTAAAAATGTTGTACACGAATAAATGAAAAGCATGGCATTTAATTGTAAATTTATTTGAAGGCGTGAGCTCTTTGTTAAACGTTAGTGATCAAGCTACATCGTGAAGGAATAAAGGAGACATGTCAAGGAAAGTTTTATTATTTTTATTTACAGTAGGATTTTGGATATTGACACAATGTTATAAAATATTGTGCATTTTTGTGCAATTGGAGAGGTCCCAATACAGGGCTGTCCTGCTGGACAAGAATGTTTAACAAAGAGAGCATTAATCAGAAAAACAAATATCTAGTGGTAATTCTGGAGGAGCTGCAGTTAGCCAAAGCTCAGGTGGGACAATCAGGTAACCTGGCAACTATTGGTTGTCTAGTCAATGGGGTTTTCAAAAAAAACTGACAAAAAGAAATTACTGTTGGGGGAGGAGGGAATGAAAGCAGAGAGGTCCCATCTGCAACGTTTTAACCATCCTAGTTTAATGAATAAAGTTCTACAAATCAGAGAAATCCAACAAAGGAATTAAACCTTAATAAAACCCATCACCATAAAGTTTTGTTATGCAAGATGTCAAATGCATCATTGCATCTTATTTAGCCAAGATTCAAGTCCTTTAGCAGTGTGAACACCAAATGTTTTTAACTTATCATTGTTTTCATCTGAGTCTCACAAAAATAACAACTTACAATCAGACAAATAATACAATTAAATTTGAACTCATTTTAAAAACGCATAAAAATCAAACTTGATTCTTTACGGTCGGCAATCAGACACTTGTAGAGGGAAAGGTTTTAAGACGATTCTTGAAATACCTTCACCTGATTGCAGATAAAAGTTCCCCTTTCTTTGCCATAAAAAGAAATCCTTCACTACAATGTTGTTTTGATTGCTAAAAGCCAGGGCCCGGCTTTATCTGAGGGAGCCTGTTCTGCTGGTCAAAAATCAATCGTCAGTTTCTCACCTGAGCCCATAAACTTCTCTGTTTCTTCGCCGAGCTATAAATCACAATTTGTAACGTTCACTCTGTAGACCAGGGAGGGGCAGGAAACCTGGCAATAACCTGAGCAGTTCGCCGGCCTGCTTTGTGCAGCAGTCATATTCTGAGCTCTGAAAGGCTTAACCATTGTTTCAACCTGGAGCTCAGAAAAACACTGACGCTGGAATTAAATAATTAGGCTAATGCATAGATTATTGCGGATTTTGTGTGTTTGCTGTTCAAATAATTCTTCCTGTGTCTGTGTTTGGACCACACAGTTTGAACAAATCATTTTATTGGGTCAGAATGTCCATCAACAGCGGCATATCTACAAAGGGACACGCTCTCCATGTGGAACCCAGGGACGTTTCAGACGTGTTGAAAACAGACGTTCTGTTATGAAGGACATACACTTATTTCTCATTAGTGAGTCCTGTCTGGTGACTGGTTTGTTAGTGGATCAGTCAATCCACAGCTGTTGTTCACTCTAAAGTATTGCCATGGCTGTTAAATAGATTACCTTGATGTTCGGTTTTTAAAATGATGACCCAACAGCTTATAGTGCTTTTTAAACGTATTCTTTCCATTTTGCCATCCTAAAACTTGTGTAGGTGCTTTGATCTGAAAGCAGACCTTTCAGATCTGTGTGTTTAGGGTCACCGTCCTACTGACAGGTGAATCTTTATCCCGTGCAAAATCTTTTGCAGCCCCTGGTTACCCTCTATCAGGGGTGGAACTTTCCTGAACTTTCTCCCAAACAGTCTCATTACCCAGAAGTCTACAAAGAGTCGCCAGCAGAATTGTTTATAGCATACACTTATGTAATTATGCATAAAAGTCTTCATCACACAACCTCTGCATGTTGCCTCCTTTATGAACCTGCATCTGTTTACTTCCATCCATTTAGCTCTTCATCCTACTTATGAAGAAACTTGTTTAAATTGACCTGCCAAACAAACAAACACAATAGTCATTGTTATTTAATGACTATGTGCGCCATCAGGAGTCTCTACCATTTAAGCCTTTTCTGACTCTTTCTTGAACTCTCGCTGTTATCCTTTCCTTAGCTTCCTGTTTAAAAACTGTTATTGACATGGTTTTCATGGGCTACATTGGGGGAAGAAAACATCTGTTAGTTTTGTTTCTTCAGCATTGTGGTATTTGGAGAAACGATAGCTAATTAATGACACAGTTATCCTGTGATTATTTATTATCTTCTTTGTTTTGTTATAAGTTCCACTATATCAGCTATTGTTTCTTCACTGGTGGACATCAATCTGCAATCTTGAAGAAATGCGGGACCTGAACCTAAAAAGTAGAACCAGGAAGCAGGTGAAGACTAAGAGGGAATCTTTTATTTACAAAGTGCTGCAGAACTAGATGACATTCAAATAGAATATCAAATAAAAAAGTTATGAGAAGTTGTTGTAAAGACATAAAGTGATCTAAAATGCCATATAAAAGCTCTGGCAGAAAATGTATGGAGGGAAGGGACAACAGAAGATGGGCAACTCAGCAAAGGCAGATATCTGAAAAGACCAAAAACTGAGATGAACAAAAAACACTCCTAAGGTCTCATTTTCCGATTTATTTTAATGAAGAGCTGTAGCTCCTCTCTTATAAAAAGTCTTTTTCTTTTACGTCCTTAAAACCCCACATGTTAAAAACCTTTGAGATCTTATTATGTTCATACTTGTGTATATTCATTTCCACAAACATGCTGCAGAATAAGGGCTCCAAACCCACAATGTGCAACTGTAGCAATCCTTCTTTCAACACCACATCTGAGATAATTAATCAAACAAGCAAGGCTTTGTATCACATTTTAAGGGTGTCTGATGCTGATATTTATAGCACTTCCATCCCAGTTGGTTGAAATCACACACAGTGCAGTGTTAGTTGTACTTTACACTTGCTCTAATATTGAGCAACACACTCATTATCGGCTGTGATTACTTGTTTTATGCCCAGCGAGATTCGCCAGTGAGTTCTTCCTTTCTATTTTTTTTTTCAAGTTAATTTTCCTGCATGTACGCAGAGGGCCCTCTGAATGTGTTTTTTGTCTGTTTCCTCTTGTAGTCAGAATCCCAGGAGGAGTCGGATATAAAGGGGATTTCTGTCTTGCGCTGGTTCAACAAACCGCACCGGGGACCAGGGCAAGATGTTGATTTGAGAGAAAACTATGCTGATATTCACATTCGCCACTGCTGCATGAGTAAATACCGTTCCATTGTGTTGCTTTCACAGAATTACCTCTCCCGTAATCCATGCTGACAAAAACAAATCAAATGTTGTTGCACTCCCTCCGACTCAGCCGGTCTGAACGCGCGTTGATTAACTTGGCTGCGTCCCCTCCACTAAATTTGAAATCCAATTACCCGCAGAGCAAAACGCTGCAGAACTGACACCAGCTGTCTATTCAGATGGAAACATTTAGCAGGTGCATCAGTGTGCGTTGGAGTACGTGTGCACAGTGCGAACTGGATTTTTAAGTTGCCATAATTCTCTAAAAATATAGATCTGAGCAGGGTGATTCATAAAAATCACCCTGCAGTTCAACTCAGAAAAAATCCTCAAAACTGATTGATCATGATCTGATTGAATTAAATGCATTTATTAAAAAAAGCAACTGCAGTTTTCCAGGCATATCAATAAGACAAGATATGATTGTTCAAGACTTAATTTGCATGAACAAAATGCACACTAAATCTGGAAAGATTTGGGTTAAATTAGCTCAAATAAAAGTTTGTATGTCATTTTATTACAAACAAATTGGATTCAACACAGTCAAAAACACTTAATGCTCATTTTATTTTAAAGAAACTCCTGTGAGCAAACTCAAATAGGTACCTATAGATATTTGATGGTGGTGCATTTTATTTTTACAAACAGAGGGACATTTTTATGGAATAAAAACACATTTGGCTTGTAGACATGGAATGTCTACAATGTATTTATACTGCCGTATTTCACAAAATACAAAGTTTGTAGAAGGCTCACTGTGGAAAAAGACTTCTAATTGTGTTTGTGTGTATGGGTGGCACAAAAGGCACAAGAATCAGGCTGGCATTGGTAGATTTTGGCACATTCTGAAACATTTCAGCTACTTTTAAGTTTCAAGTGATTCAAAAGTTAAAGTTTGAGTCAAAGTTTGACTCCAATCAACTCCAGGCTATTGTGGATGGAGAAACTACAGCAAATGAAGATGATGCAACTAAATGCGTTTGAGAAGAATTTTGAATAGAAACGGGGAAAAACGTCAAAAATACAAATCAACATAATCAAAAGTAATATTGATTATGACCCACATAATCTTGATTATGTACTTATCGAGAATACGGGATCATTGATGAAACACAGATTTAGCATTTAACATTAGTGTTGATAGGAATATTGATATTTATATTTCTTGCAGTGTTGCTCCTTCCACCCCCCAAAATAGGAATAAATCAGTTTATATGCAGCTCTGCTCACGGTGGTTAGGAATAAAACTCAATCAGAAAAAAAAAAATCTGTAATATTATGAAATTTGAAAGTATTAGCTGAACTGAAATTAATGTATTAACTTGTACACTTCATAGAACCGCAACAACACAAAACATCCATGAACAATAAAAAGCAAATGTGAAGAGTGGTAGTTTTGAGTTGATTTACCGCAATGCAAGCAACATAATTGCTAATTAATGGTTGTAATTAATTCAAACTCATTTGAAGGTTAAGGCATTCATCATCAACTGGGAGGTTTTACGTTTTAATATCTTTAGTATATTGTTTATGGAAGTTGAGTGCTCTTTGAATCCCCCTGCTGGCAAGAAATACTAAACAGCAGCTTAGTTTTTATGTACTTTTGGCCGGTTCTCCTCATGGTCTTTTGACCCAAAGGGGATAAAAGTATTTAAATGTGACAGGCAGAGGGCGGCCATAAGCAACAACGTTATAATATTGCTGTATTGTCTCTACATTTACCTTCTTGTTGATATCTACCGGACATTGTATGTCATGTACAGTCTCAGTACGTCTTCAGGGCTTTTTCAACTGAGTAAAAAGAAAAAAAAAAAAAAGCAGGCAGGCAGAATGAGAGCAAGAGTTTGGCCTAGTTATGCGGTGCACTGAGAGCTGTCTCTGGTCCTGAATGAATTTCATGTTTGTAAGTCCCATTTCATTTCAGAAACAGCACTGAATCGTCACCTTGCACTCAAGTAATTTTGTTACCTGAACAGGAAAAAAAAAAAAAAGAAAACACAGAAAGGTCTATTCTGACTCTTCAGTTTGGTTTCCCATAGTTTCCAGTATGTTTTGGGGAAGACTTCTTTTTAAATTCCACAGTGTTTTATGTTAAGGGAGATGGCGATGCTGAACATCGACTGAACAGAATCACAGGTTGGTCACTGATGTCTTAAACAGGATGTAATTTTAAAAAAAATGAGGACCTCTATGTATGCGTGTCTGTCTATATGACAGGGAACAACGGAGTCTGATTAATAAATTAATAAATGTGAAAATAGCTGTGCATTTTTCTGTAGGTTAGGGAACTGTTATAAATAATAGTTTAACAAAACCTTACTTAAATTAAATAAAATAAATAACTTAACCATGAATGGGACCCCAAAATATAAATTCCACTTAGGGCCCTATTTAATCTGGGTTCGGCTCTGGAGGCTCGCATTAAAGCACGATAACCGACTCTAAATGGATGAGTTGTCGCCTGAACACAGTGAAGCGATTCATCCCAAACCCCCCGCCGCTCGTGCTCTCTCCTGAGTTGATGTGTTGGTTGGTTGCAGCAGAGCCTCAGTCTGCATCCCGGCTCGCCTGACAGACACATCCATTCCTCGTCTCCCTTTGCTCACCCATCAATCTGTCTCTCCGGTTCTCAATTTTGACGTATTTGACCGAAGAAAAAAAAAGAAAGAAAGAAAAACGCGAGATGTAGAGCCCGGACATGGAGACCGCAGCGGAGCGGGGCTTTTCGCTTCTACCCTCGGAGGAGACCCACAAACTCGGCGGAGAAAAAAGGCGTCAGAGAGGGGCAAACGGCGGTTCTCAGCTGCTTGGTCGTCGAGGTGACGCTCTTCTTCCTCCGCAGGAGCCCATGAGCCATAACACGGATGTCCGACTCGAGAAGTTGCAGAGAAACCGCGGATGAATCCTCCAAGTCGTCATCATCCTCTCCAGTTCTCAACAAGCGGCTGCAGGTAAAAAAACATTGTTTAATTATCTGCTGATTGATGTTTGTTTGTCTGTGCCTGCAAATCTCAGTTTGAGTATACTCGTGTTTATTTATATATATATATATATATATATAATAATAGTAATTTCTATTAGAGAGGAGTGAGCGCTTTCACCAAAGTGGGTGGGAAGGTGACTCATGCTGCTTCAAACGGTGTTTTGGAGCCAGCATCACTGCGCCTTTTTATGGCTTTAAAGAGGAGACACAGAGGCTTTAAAGGCTGTTAGATGGAAAAATTAGACCACTTCACTTCAGAGATGGTTTCTGAGTGGATAAGGCAGCAAGGGAAGTGTGTTTATGTTTGTCTCAGCTGTTCAATTCTTTACCATTATTAATAGCCTCTGTCTTGCTTACCCTTCTAATAAATAGGAACATTTAATGGAGGATAGGACTGATCATTTGTGGCTTATTTGAGGTTAATGCTGACCATAGATTATTTGTCTACTCTTGCGAGACTCGTGCTGCTGTAAATGGGCTCCATGCAGATGATTAGCTCTTGTTTTACAACATACATTTTTGAGTTTATATAGTCCACTGTATGCTGGCTGATACAGGTTGTATTGAAAATAAGGCCTTCTGTTTCAATGGGATTCACCTGTATCACAAAATGGTTATGAATGAAAACACCTACTGAACGCTTCCTATTTATGTTTCATAGCGCAGCCTAGAACTTTGTGCTTATTGAGACTCAACGAAAAATATCTACTTCTTGATCCCAATTTAAGCTGCAGCTAAAGTAACAAGCCTTTTGTGTTCTCCAATGGAAATATTTGCACATTATTTGACAATAGACCAAATTTCATCAAATTGTGAATATATTAATATGGTTTGATGCAAATCAAACCATATTAATATTGTTGATGCTCTGATATTTCTATTATTTTTAAAATTACATTTATTATTTTCCTTATGGCAGATGAACATCTGGCTCAGGCTCAAGTCTTTTGTAGCCTCGAGTATTTTGTATTGTAACAATCCCATATTTTCAGCTCCAACCATCTTTCTATTAACTTTGACAAGCTTCTCTGCTCCTGCTGAAATAATGGATCCCACAGCATTATGACACCACCAACAAAAATATTTCATGTTGGAGTTATAAGTATATTTGGTGATATTTTTTTTTCTACAGACACAAAGTTTTCTACTTGTACTTCAAAAAGCTTGTTTGTTGTGTCAAAAAAGTAATTTCCTATGGTTTCTAGTGCCTTTCATTTAACAACAGCTTTGTTTGTGCCTCTTTTCCATAAAGGCTAGTGTTTTGCATGACTGATGTTTGAGCGGCGTATTTCCTGCTGTACATCCAGACCATGAATCTCTTGGCTCTCTGGTGCATTGGTATGTTAAATTCTCAGAAATTACAACTTTCTACACAATGAAATAAACAGAAATACCACCCAACCCAATGTCAACTTCCCACTCGGAAAGTGGGAGAAACTCTCAAGTTAGGATTTTCAAGGCCAAATTCGCATTTCAATATGGCCGCTCCTCACATCAATTGTAGTAAGCTGTGGTGCAAACACGTTTTTTTTTTTTTTGTTTTTTTTTACAAGACTCACTTGTAAACATGCGACTAAGATCAATGTTGTATGTAGAACCTAAAATGAATAAATTAAAAGTGGTGTTTGTTTACAGTAAAATTTAAAACAATATTCATAAGAGGAATGGAGAATAATGGTTTCTTGGACATCACCATGTTTAAATCTTTGACTGTTATCTGAAATGCTGTTAACCCTGGCGTGACCTGAAACCAGTTTGGGGCTCTGACTTCTGAGATAAATGGAACCCAGCATGATTATTGCTCTCCTGGCCTGTAAGTTCAGGTGTCTTGTCAGGTTTGCAGGGAGCCCATGCTCTTACAACTTTCAGGATTATGAATTTAAGAGTGCTCTGTGACATGTCCATAGGTTGGGATGTTGTTTAATAAAATATATCTTCTATGAAGTCCTTTTCCCTGAGCTGCCTGCTGTGCTACTTAGTCCTCACTGTATTTTGTTCACAAGAAAGGGGGGATTCATACTAATATATCCCACAGTTTTGAGATTTTTATTTGAAAAGACACATTAATATCATTCTGTACTACCTTTATGCTCTATTTTGTGTTGGTCAATCATATAAGATCCCACCTAAATAATACATAAATCTGTGGTCATGTGGCATATGTCAAAATCTTCAGGGGAGATGAAAACGATGCATAGTTTTTCAACCGCAGTGTCAAAAAACCTGTGATCATTTATCAAAGAAAAAAACTTGGCACTCCGCAGTGCTGAACTAAAATATTTACTCCAAACTTACTCATTTCTAGGGTTGAAAGTAATGTGTTTGTTTCCGTTGTGTTTGGGGGGTCGTATTTTGAACAGGAGGTGAGATTACCAATTAGTAATATTTAATGTCATTCTAAGTAGAGCAAAGTGCAATATTATTTTTTGTCAGTCAGTAACTTCATCTGCAAATTCAAGCAAAAGAAAACAACACAATTTGAACCCAGGCTCTGTCCTCTGCACTGTTTTTAGGAAGTCAGTTAATCCTCAGACTGAAATGAATCAGTAATGTGGTGCCATCCACTGAACTGCTGTTTTCTCAAAGTAGGACCGCGATGGGGACAGCTAAGTGTACAGAGAATAGAAAGGATGCTTACTAAAACATGAGGAACATTCACCCTGTACTGTGGCATGAAAATATTTTAAAAAAAAATTTCATACATTGTAAAAACAGATGTAGTTCTTTACTAATTTTTAATGTTATGTGGAGCTCATGCAGCGTTGGTAATCATGAAAATTAATCCCATATTTCCCTTCAGCTTTTTCAAATTAACCTCACTGCGGCCTGAACCAGTAACATGAGACAACATCCGATATGCTTTAGCAGGCTCTGTTCTTTTAGTAGGTTACAGTGTCTCTAATTCTGGCAAATCAACAATGGATTTAGGTCCATCTACTATTTTGGCACAGCTTTTTGGAGTGACCTGAAAAGCAGTCTAACTGCTGCATTAGTGGCCTCAATTTGTTTTAACCGGAAGAAAAAAAATAATAAAAAATTGTAGGCCATGCTAACTCATAGCCATTTATGTCCATCTTGCCTCTCTGGTTCTCTCGCTCTTTTTCATCCACTTTCACACACTCCACCCCTCTCTCCCCCTCTGCTAGTATGCACTCACTCAAACTGTGTCTCATCGCATTTCATCACTCTCAGGCGCACTCTGCCCCCTCTGCTCATCTCCATCTCGCGCGCACACGCGCAAAAAGAGGCGCACCAGCCCACAGCAACGTGTGATGTTATTTGACTGAGTCTGTCGTCTTTGCTTTCACTGTACATCTTGTGCCGCAGTTTGATAGTTTGTGTTTATTTTTTCGAGTTCCTTGTTGATACCCATTTCTTCCTTTGAAGCCTGCTCCACTGCGACAGCTCCTCTGACCTCAGAACCGGGTTATGTTTTAGGTTGGGAGAACAATCAGAAAGCTCCAAGCCCCAGCGGTATTTCAAGGACAGGTCATCTCTATTTTCTCCACTAATGCATAAAGATAATACAGAATTGAACTATATGTTATAACTGTCTCTCTGCATTGTATTAAATATCTGCTCAGTCAGGGGTGGTTCGATTACACCATATTCCATCAAGGAAGGGATACAGGCATTTTTGGGAAACGGAGGGAAAATTCCTCATGAATTTCAGAAGCTCAATTAAACAGATGACTGACCTTTTGGAATGTGTAATTTCACTCACAACTAAAGTGCACTGAAAAGACCAAAACAAAGAAGATCTTCAAGATGTTTTGCCAGCAAAACATAGGAAATGTGTAGCAAACGTTTAAATTTCATCCCCTTGCATGCAGGTTAATCACAGAATAAGTACAGTTGTTCTGCAGAGGGCTCTGAGGTTTGTTCAAGAACACTAGTTAACAGCATCAGAAAGACAAAGGAACACAACAGACATTTAAGTTACTAAAAGATGTCCCTCAGTCCATCATCTAAAAGTGGATAGAGTATGTTTCATCTGCAGATCTATCTACACCTGGCCATCCACAAAAAGGTAGGAGAATTTGTTGAAAGGACAGCTACTAGTCATTTATTTCGAATGTTGTGTTTATGGAAGAGAGGCAAGAAAAAAAAATGAAAGAAAGCCACTGGAAGTTAAACTTGCTGCTTGCCTCAAGCCATGTGTGCAATAGGTGAAAGAAGGTGGTCTGGTCAGAGGAGACTGGATTGAACTTTTTGCCTCCATGCAGACTGCATCATTCTAAACTCGTTGTTTACTCGTTACCACAGCATGGTATTATGCTGTGGGGATGCTTTATTCAGAGCAGACAGGGAAGTTGGTCAGAGTTTTTGAGAAGGTAGACGGAGCTAAAGGAAGAGCAAACATGAAGGAATAACTGTCTAGAGGCTGCAAAAGTGTTGAGATTCAGGTGGAGGTTTTCCTACTGAAAAAACTCCAGACTACAGTTGAATGGTTCAGTTGAAAGTATATCTTATACTTTGACTATATCCAGTCAAAGTCTAGAGTGAGGGAATTGTGATGAGGCTTAAACAGAGATGTTCACAGGTGCTTTCACACCACTCAGACAATTTTGAGCATCTTGATGAAATGGCAGAAATTCGAGTGTAGATGTGCAAAGTTGGTACAGGTGTGCATTTTTCTTTTCACCATCCTGTGTGCTCGTCTAATAAAACAAAATCCCGACACAATGCATTGAAATTTGTGGTGCCAATGTGACAAAATGTAAAAAGGTTCAAGGGGTTTGCATATTTTGCAAGTATCTGTAAGTCAATGCTTTAATGGTGCTGCAGTTGATGTAAGTTATTATAATGATGTCCTGTGAAGGAGATTTTTGTAATCTTTTTTACCTTTTGCAACCTTTTTGTAAACAAAGGCCAAATGTCAAAAATCTCTTTAGCTAAGACAGCAGATAAAGTTGCAAAAAAGTCTATTCTTTAACAGTTGTTTCTCCACAGAGATGCCGTCATCGGCTGAAAAACGAGACCACATCTTTCATGTTTCCATGTTCTCTCTGCTTGTTTTTCATAAACCTTTTAGACATGCACACATACAATAGGCTTATTGTTTCAGGCAGGTGTGGATGAAGAGTGTGCGCTTGGGTTCGTGCTTGAAAGAGGAAACAACTTATTCTTTGTTTACCCTCCCAAGCAGGGTAGTTTGTTGGAGTAAGGATCAATGTCAAATACGAATAAATTACACAGTGAAGATTTTAAACATTTGCCTTTTTTGGCTTTGTGTTTGTCAGAGTAATTGTCAGCTACAAAGGAATCCCTCTGTGACATTGAACACCAAACAGACTGCCTTATTTTTAATCTGCTTGAAGAAGAATGCTGTCAGGGAACTGGATTTGTCGAAGCAAACGCTCAAAAAAACAAAAGCTTTTTTTTTTTTTTTTTTAACTAATGAAATTATGTCACGGCAATCATCTTTTTACTGAACAAAATTTTCAGCTGTTTAAACGAGGACGGGGAATAATTTGAGAATATAATGTTCCTTCTTTTGAAAGTAGAGCTCCGTATTTTGCCAATAATTGTCTCTTCTGTGTCAGATTCTCAGATTTTAGGTGTCTTAAAACAAAGCTGTGCAGCCATCCTGCTGGAGACGCGTCTTTTGCTGTTTAAAGTACAGCAGTGCTCTCTGGATAAATCTGACATGATGCAGGGGACTTTTGACGTCAATTTTAGGCTCCACTACATGTCCAAAATACCACGCTATCCAGTCTAATTACCCCTTACGTCTCACTTCCCCCGAGGCGACAGGGCAGGGGGAAGATGCCAAACCCTTTTTTCACCTGCCCTGCAGCTATAGAAATGTGTTGCTCAACCTGCACCATGCTGGGATAGTCGGGTCTGGCACCGACTCAGGCTAGCCAGTGGGGGGGCCTCACCACCCAGGCTGTTGTAATTCCACACACAACATGACTTGCTACTATCGCTGGTGTGAAGCCAGGAGACAATCACTACTTTTAAAAATAGAAGCCGCTGTGCTGCATGCTTGAGCATGAAGAAAGAACCCACTAAAACTGTGGATCATCTGTGCTTTACTGTGACCTATCGACGTTTTTGAGAGATTACAGACACTGTTTTGTAATCTATGAAGAAATATGGCAAGTATTATGTTCAGTTTGCTTTTATAGGGTCTGTTCACAAAAGACGTCCCCTTGATGCACTTTACAAGGCAAACGGGTCTAATTCATGTCCAGATTTATGTCCGTCCGTTTTCATTTCTTAATCGTCCTTCAGTGGCTCTCATGAGTCTCCACACCCTGTTAAAATTTCAGGATTTTGTGGACCACAATGAACATTTTCTTAATCATTTTCATCACTCCTCTTTCTTGAGTTCGCACCCACCATTGACTATGGCGAACCTCATTAACCTGAAGTATAGTCCAGCTGTCATACTTTGATTTTCCCGACTTGCTTCCACAGGAGGAGATGGGAAATTATAGAGCTGATAGAAACTGGGCAGGGGGGCTGCCAGGAGGCTGTCAGCCACTCTGAAGGAGTCTGCTTATGTATTGGATGTTGGTTATGTTCAACACGTGACAAGAATCTCTTGTAATCTTCATTTGCTTTGACTGAGAAGTAAGTTTGAGGACTAAATCCTTTTCTTCCAAAAACAAACATTCAAGCCTGACAGAATACCCTGGTGGTGGGCACAGTTTATTACTTTCCTTCACATATAGCTGGAACAGTTCAAAAGACTACTTAGTTTTTGACCCGGTGCCAGACAAAAAGGATTTTATTGTTCAGCGTCGCAGTAAGTCCACATAGGAATTGGAGAGGTGGATTTGTTTTTGAAAGGCCTTGCCCAAGTCCAAGAGAGGATATATAGTTTGTCGCCTAAAGAAAACAGTGGACACATGATGTCCTCACAGTCAGCGTCGCAGATTTGGAGGAAAATGCGGGAAATGTTGCCAGGACAAGATATGGGATGCTGATAGGCTCCTAGTGAAGAACGATGTTTGCTGAAATGGAATCAAAATCTGATTCAGCAAATAATTATTTGCACTTTTTCTATTCAGTATTTTTTCTTCTAACAGATGTGTCTATTAGTAAGGTGGATTATAAAGAATAAACATCACATTATAAGTCTGCAAAATTTTAAACTGATATGTTATGATCTAATTTTTCTACATCTCAAAAAGCTGGCTTTGCCGACAGGGGTGTCTTTGATTTTGACAGCCGCTATAACCCATTCCAATATCCAATTATATGGTCACCTTCAGATCTAATTACATCCAGTGTAGTTTGGTCCTAATTATGATACAACGCAGCAACATTCAGCTAATCATGTAATGCTAATTGGTCAAATGTTATCGCCAGGAAGCCAAGCTTATTGCACTAAGAGGTTCAGAGCGGTTCAGGGTTGCCTTCTATTAAAAGGAGCAAACAGCAGCAGTAGCTCAGGCAGTCTTGTTCAGAAAAGAAATACAGCTAAACAGAGAAACCCTGGAGCTACTTTTTTCGAAACAGAAAACAAGTAGAATCTACAAAACTAATGGCAGCAATTGCTCATTAACATCATCTAAGAAAAGAGACGGATACACTGAGTCAGGACGGTTTCCTATGAAAAGGGAAAAAAGAAGAACAGAGAACCTGTTTAACACATCAGTGTTGGCCTGTGATTCTGTACAATAAGCAAACCTTACATTACAAAACTCTGACTACACTCTGTAATGGCAATTAACACATCAACAATCATAGATAATTTTATGTTACTGCTAACTTAAGTAAAGTGTAGAAGTCTATAACATTTAAATTGGAAATGTCAATCAGTACAGTGCTATATGATTACAACAGGCACCACAATAAAGCTGGCAGACAAATGAATATTGAATGTTTCCTTAGAAGGCAGTAATTTTCTGTTTCTACCGTGTATTCAGACACACAGTTTAGATGGCATGTACTTGCCTAACACGTATTCATCCAAAGCAGTGTCATTAGCTGACGACAAACAGCTCAGGGGACTGACTTTGTTTCAAAATCAAAATAATCCTGGATTCATGTTATGGATCTGTTTTAAAAAAAGAAGAAGAAGAATTTTAAATAGATAAAGTTGTTAGAATATTCTTTTTTTATTTTTAACGGAAAAAAAAAGAGCTGCAGCATTCTTTCAGCCATCTTGTGAGCAGTGCACAGCAACTGGAGTGGGAGGGACAAAAGCTGCAATACTCTTCCAGCAAAACTCACTTTAGCAAGATTCCTGGACTCTCATTACAAGAAATTTCAACTTTAGAAACAACTTTAAGTGGACACTGTAGTGTCTTTTGGAACTGTTGCTTTTTAAAACTGCGGTACTTCTTGCTACTGGAATCTGCCCGGTGTCTATTTTTGGCAGAGTTTAGCATTATTATGAGGAAACTGGTGGAAGAAAAAAAGATTCCTTTTTCAAATTATCGTAAAGCATCAGATTTTTTTTTTCTTAAGTTTTTACATTACATTCTGTCTACACTGTGGTTAAAATCTTGTTTGTGCCCACTGGGTCTTGGGAAACATAATAAGTAATGACCTCATCTCAAAAGAAAAATATTTGCCTCTCGACAATACTACACAGAATCACATTTCTTTAGAGTAGAAATATGAGGAGTACGAAATGAGTTGTGATGAAATCTTCTCCAAAGCTCCCAAACTGAAGTCCAGCTTTGGTGATCATTTAGAGAGGAGACTGTGAGTTAGGCCTTCTCTTCCAACATCAGTGTTTGACCTCATAAATGTGCTTTTTTTACATATGAGTTGGGGCTAGAAGTTTCCATAGACATCCTCCTAAACCTTGTGGAAAGCCTTTATAGAAGAGTTGAAGCTGTTATGGCTGTAAACTGTGGACTTACAACTGGACGTGACCTACTATCTATACTGTCCAGGCATTGGCATCCAATCTATGGGTTGGTTAATTTAAAAGCTTAAATCTATCCCCGCTTTAATGCAATTTCCGTTTTGTCATTGCTGGGGAATTTGTTGGAATAACTGCAATAAAGGCGTCTCTAGCCAGTGTAAGTAACTTTGCTGCAGTGCTGGTGTATTGACTCAATTTCTTCTTCCACTGCTGAACTGAGATAACTGCAAGTGCCTGAAGCCTTTGTTGGGCACACTTGAGTTAGTTAGAGCGGGCAGAGAGGCTAGAAAAGAACAAACTGGCCAAATGTGGGGGGGAGGAGAGAAAGCAAACAATCTGTAACAAGCAATGTTCGCTTGCCATGTGCGACTGCAGCTATGTCCTGTCTTTTTGCTGTGGTGATCACGAAGACAGCTTTCATTTTCCAGCTGCTTACACACGGAGAGCATATCTGTGCCCTTTGAGGTAATTATGAGATTTTTAACCACACCAGTTTCCAAACACATCAAACACCAGTGGGGTGTGAAATGCAGTTTCACTAAATCTGTTTTTGAGTGTACTGTAAAAGATGTATGTTTGCGTATGAGACTAGAAGTCATCCGGTGTGTGTGTGTATGAAATGGTGATTGTGTCTGATTGAAATAAATGAAGAAGTCCTTTTGAAGTGTTTTTCTGTCTGGGCAAACTGATTTCTATGCTTCTCACACCAAAATAATGAGAGGGGGAAAAAAGGAACTAGAAAGGAGGGTGGCGTGAAATACAAACAGCATTTGTATTACTTCCTGTTACAAATATACAAATAGCACAGTGGTGACAGGATGACAGGAACATACAGCACTTGAACTAACAAGGTGACTTTCATTCTCTCCTTAATCCTTTTTTGTATTAGTTTCTTTCTCCTTTTGCCCTCCCACCCAGCACCTTTGCTCCCCTTCCCCTAACAACAAGGCTGTTCCATAGTGAGCCAGACATTAAGATGCAGACCCCTACTTTCCTCCACTCTTTTTCATTGGCCTTAATCCCTTCCTCCTTCCCAGCGATGAATGATGGCCTGAGCCTGAGTAGTCCCCTGCATCCCAGCAGTCGCAGGCCGGCTACTAAACATAATGATGAGAAAATAGTCGCAGTCAAGAAGATGGCGCCTTGGTGAGAAGAGGTCAAGCTGTCGGCTGCTCAGGAGCAGCCTGGGAAGCTGGCAGTGAGAAAAGGTCCCTGTCAACTGCAGAGAAAGTGGAAGGTCAGAGCAATCCTGCGTGTCCAGATCTGGGAGGCAGATTGACAATCCAAGCCTCTTAAAGGCTATTTCTGTGGTTTATTTTTAATAGTCCAGCACTGAATGTTTAGAATGCATGGCCCCAGATCCAGATCAGGTGTTTACCTCCCTCCGCCACCCCAACATTTTCACCTCGAACTTTACAGGACTTCTAAGTAGATGCTGCGAACACCGAGATGTTGCTGCAAACAGCAACTTCATAATTGCAAAACACAAAATCTTGCCAAGTTTTTTTTGTCTAGTTTCTAGTGCAGATATTTTAGTTAACTTGAAATGAGACACAACTAACTTACAAGTTACTTTTCAGCAGAGTTGTCTCACTGAGAGCCGTTCCTTGTTCTTGTGATGCTCTGTGTACACTGCAGTAGCTATTATTTTATTTAATAAAAAAAACTATAGATTTATTTAATTGGCAAATAAATAAAACAAGAAAGTAAGAATGTAGAACATGCTCATTGCTTTTTGATTGTTTTTGTCACCTGTCATAGCAGACATTACAGTGGCAGGGAGGGTGAGAACAGTTGTGGTTTCTGACATGGGTAATATGGACAACCGCCCAGGGTGTTATCTTTTTAGGGACTACAGGAGACCACTGCGGATTGTGGCACAGACATGGAAGCGAAGCAGAATGAAGAAGAGTTTGAAATGATAATGATACTGCTTAAATTTATTTCAGCTCTAAGTATTTAATATTTAGGTGTTTTATGGGAATGTGGGTCTTTCAGATCAATTTGAGAAGCAATTTTAATAGGTACATTTCATTTTATTGTGTCATGTAGCGCGGGGCGCTGGCCTGGGGCTTGACTTGGTCTCGGGTTAGATGGTCCCGACTACAACACTGCTACGTGGCTCTTTGGTTGCATGTCCTCCACTTTCAGTTGGATTTCTTTCAAAATAAATGCCACTAGTGGCAAAAAAGTGAAGTTCATGCTATATTAGGACAGGAGACAAGATGTTTCCATCCCTGAAATTATGATGCATAGAATCACATATCTAAGTTTAAGCAATGTTATGGAGAGTAAAGACAATAAAAACATGCTTTATCTATGGCATCGTTCATTAAAATGGCACCTTACTGATGTATTAAAATCAAATACAATAGGTACACTTACTGATATTGTATTAGCGATTAGCATTCAGCAAGTACTTTTAATACTTAAGTATTTGTAAAAGTCAGTACTTTTTTTACTTTTGCTTGAGTAAAAATGTTAATGTGGTACTTTTACTTAAGTACATCTTTGTCTGTGTATTTGTACTTTTACTTAAGTAAATTTTTGAGTACTTTCTCCACTGCTTTTCAGAAAGATTATTTTAAGTCAGTAATTCTTTAATATGAATGAAAATGCCTACTGGGATTATTTCACTTATAACTTGGACAAAATGTCTTAATAAATGAATTATCTGACAATGGGACAAGAACGTTTTCATCAATATTAAGAAATTATTTACTTAAAACAAGTTCTTTCTTGCTGAAAATATATTTGTAAGTTATTTTTGCCTTATTTAAAGTTTATCAAGATAGACGCACTAGAGTCTACACCAAAATCACTTGGTAGGATTTTGTGTTTTTGCAGCGGTTTTCCAGCAGAGTAAATGTCTTGACTAATTGGGTATGTTTTGGCGGTGAACTACTAAACAAACTATTAAGCAATTTTTTTTTTTTTTTTGCCTTATTTGCACAATCTATACGAAAAGTGAATGGTGGTTTTCCTTTATGCCAAATTTAGTTTTATATCGCAAACTAAATTTGCGATATAAAATAAATATATCGCAATTTATATATATTTAAATTGCGATTTAAATTAGATCGCATTAGATTAACTAGCTAAATCCAGAAAAAGTATTTCAAGGACAAATTTTACACTCGGAATAATCCAAAATAAAAAATGAACAAAGTCAATGTTTGGTCAACCAGCTCTTCAGTGCAATTTAACTTTGAATGTCATTTTAATCCCCGTGTGTGAAAACAGAAAATATCAGCAGTTTAACCAGCATACCAGCTCATCACTGCAACCAGTATGTCAGTGCAACCTAATTTCCATCACAGCTTTTTAGGGAGGAACAACGCTCCTTTTTACTTCATTTCTGAATGCCATTAAGTCTGCCCCTGCTGCCCATCTCCTGCTTCCTAATAACATCAGAGAATTGTTCTTCATTAGAAGTGAGACCACTTTCTATCAGATCAGTGGTTTTCACTGAGGTGCATGATCTCTGCTGGAGAAATGAGTGGAAAAATGAAATCAGAGAACCAAAGAACAAACAGAGAGGAGGCTCACCCTTCTGTTTAATTTACTTCTTAAACCCACAATGCTTTAATAATCAACTCCCCCCCATCTCTCACTCACATAAACACACACCAATATTGTTCTGAATGCATAATTTGTTTTGCTTTTATAAGCAAGGGGGTAATTGTTTTCTATGTGATGAATTGCATATTGGTAGCTCAGAGGATTTGACTTAACTTTTTTACAGGTTATTAGTTAGGGACAATTTAAAACGTGTTTTAAATATACACAACAAAAAAAACCCATCAGAGTCTCAGGAGAATGCAACTGGCCAAATATCTGACTGGCATACAGTTTTATCCAGGCAGTAGAAACATAAAACTCTACCAAATATTCAGTCTTTACAATGGTGATATTGCCTTCATGGGCATGACAAAGCAGATAGTTTGTCTCCAGTGCAGCATAGTGCATTCTGTTTGACCTCAGAGGTCAGATTCTCCATCTGTCTACAGCTGAAATTCTGACTATTGAAGATCGCCAAGTCACCTAAGTTCAGTATGCAATATGGCTGCTACTATTTATTAGCTCTTCTGAGCTCTTCTGTTTGTGGATATGCCTTTTTAGTATTTAAACATATAAAATTGATGAAAATACTTAATTTGCTTGTACTCCTAGTAGTAGTTAGTGCCACAGCAAATATCCAGTTTTACAGGTTTTCTGAAATTTCTGTAACTAAAACATACACAACTCCGGTGTGGAGTCAGTTCCAGGTTCAAGCTCCAACTTTCAAGACAAGTTAAACAGGTTCATTTTTATTTGCACATATTTGTACATACATAAAACACTGTAACAAATATTTTTGTCTATGTTTATATTTATCATAGCATGAGCTCAGACTGATCTGTTTTCTTCTAACTGGCTCGCACATTGTCGTATCTATTTTGACTCAGCTTGTACTGAATAGTGTACATTTATCTATCAAAACAACCCAAAGAATTTTTATCATTAGAAAAATACATATTTCCCTTGCGCACCGTTAAAATTGACCTGTCTCCCCCTCAGAGTAAAGCCAAGCAGGTGTTGGTATCTCTGTGGTGCAGCCAGCAGTGGGTGAGGAACTGCTGCAGATTCTGAGCTGCTGCTGGATCTTATTCCGGCACAGCAGACTGAAAACGAGCAATGCATGTAAGAGTATGCCGCAGTGGACTCTTAACAGTCTGATCCTAGCCAAAATCAATCTTTTTGTTTTTTTGTTTTTTTTTTACATTTTCTACAACAGAACAACCACATATCTGCTGCAACAAGCACTGCTTCGGAGCAGTGCTTGAGACTATACTGAATGCACTTTGATGTGGTTGTTAATGCTGTTGCCCTCCAGCAGGAAGGTCTCCTGTATGAATCTCAGCTGTGTTGACCTTTCTGTGTGAAGTTTGCCTTTAATCCAAATGCATACATGGACCTTAGTCTCATCTACTTCCTCCAAAAGCTCCAAAACATGCATTGTTAATTGGTAATGGTGACAATGAGTATGTGTTATGAAATATCCTTGGAGGGTGGCCTAGAAGTAAACAATTTTATGTTTTAGTAATAATGTTACAGAGAATACTGTTTACAGCGCTCTGTTTTTGTTTTTTAATTGAGCCACAGGGTTTTACGCCACATGCAGCTCACTGATATGAACGTACAGCAGTTAAAAGGACAAGAAATGGCTTAAGTTACTAAAACTGCAGAAAGCCAAGCTAAAACAAAGCAAAAAGAAAAGAAGAAAATAAAAAAAGGAATATATGTTCTCTTTGTTATTAAATAAAATCTGATTATTTTTAATAACATGACTTCTTATTAAAAAGGTATTATTCTAAAAATATAACAACAATTAACAATTAAAACATGAGCAAACCAGAGATTGGACCCGGAATATATTTTTACTCAGGTTTTATTTATCCAAGATTCCTGTTGAAGATTTGGTTTACTGTGAGAGAACATAACAAGTTTCTACTACTTGAAGTATTATTTCGCAGGAGAAAAATCCAGGATTAGAGTTTTTTTTTTTTTTTTTTTACTGAGATGGAGAATATTTCCAACTATCCCAACTAGCTATGTAAGACATGCAGCTCAGAAACTTCAGAATGTGTGGAGCATCTTCATTATGATCTGCTCCCCACTGTTGTGGGTGAGAATATGGGCCGTGAGTGTGCAGGTGCAGAAGTTGTTGCTCCGATGTTTGCAGCGGCACTCAGCAATTTCAAAACCTCAAGGTTTGAAATTTGGGTTTATTTGAGTTTTGATGGACTGAAATAAACCCAGACATTTCCCTTGTCTGATAGAAATTTATTCCCAGCCCACACATAATGAAAACAATTCAGACAGGCTGATTATTTAGCCATACATATCAATACATGTATATTGTGGCACTTTTTTCCCCCGTTTTTTTAAAAACACTTGGATTCAAGTGATGCACTCAAAAGATGTAGATCTAATAACTGCACATGAACTATATATATAAAAAAATTCCAAACAAAGGATAAAATTCACATAAACACCAGCTGGCGTAAACCTAAAGCTACGACAGAATCTTGACCAGAGCTGCTTCTCCCTTTGTCGTTGCGTGCCTGTTCTTTCTGAGAGACGTGCAGTTTGCAGGGCAGCTAAATCACGGTCGTTCTGGTCCAAAAGTTGACGCGTGTGCTCCTGGCGCTGCTCAAGATCAAACTCATAATTACACTCCTCCACACTGAGCAGCTCTCTGAAACAGACAGCATGTCCGCTGGTCCACTGCTACACAGAGTGACAAATGTTTGGAGTTTGCAGTGACGTAAATCGCGGGCCAATCAACGAAGGAAGTCTGCTGCCAATCAAATCGCTTCCAAAACACGCCTTGGCCCACGTGGTTTTTGCCACCCCGAAGTGAACATGAAAACAGTGCAGAGCCTTGCAGGACCTGCTAACAGAGACGAATCTGATTGAGTTGAACCGGTTAAAACCGATCTCGTGAAGAAGCGGCTTTAGAGAGCTTTGATGTGGTCCATATTCTGAAGTACTAATAAATCTGCTATATCTTTTGATATGAGCTACTTAAACTCAATGCTACAGTCCTTTACCATGGTGTCCTCAGCTGACTCAAAAGGCTAATACTGTTAATTAAAATAGGAAAGGACGGGAGTAAAGGATTATGGGAACTTATAATTAGACAGGATTGTGAGACCCAGGAAGAGAGATTAAAAAAAGGAGCACTGATGTTTAGAGGTCACAAGTCGTTGTATGCATGTCCTCTCCTCACCCAGAAGTTTGCATTTCTGCAGTTGGTACATGCATGCTCAGCTGGAGGAATTGCTTCAAAGTCAACAACCAACAAATGGCTGCGTGTCCTTAGAAAGAAGAGGGCTTCACCAATTTGAATAATGAACAGCATCACTTCATATCTAGAATCATATTATGACTTTTGTAAATTAATGGAATAAATCATTTTCATCAAAAGTGATTTTTACTTAATAAATCACCAAAACAACCCCAAATAGTGTTAAAAATAACACTTTTTGTTAAAAGTAACACAAGACTGTGATAATTTAGGAATGTATGTAGATGACTGAATCTGTCTGTGTGGTTGGATTTGATGTACTATTTTTGCAAAGAGCCTTGAGATAATATTTTTGAATGGGTGCTATGCAAATGTACTGAACTGCATTATATTTTTGTATATAAGAATGCATGTAATTATCAGTTTCTTAATGTTTGCTCTTGTGGGAGATGGTCAATAAGTCATATGTTGTGTCATATCGTGTAACTGGAGCTTAGAAAAATAACTTCCTTCCCTTTTATAAAAAATGGTAATAAGTGAGGATTTAGACCTCCACATTAACCCCAACAACAATCAGTTCTCCATTACAAGATCACCTTGCCGTAACCTTAGCCGTGCATCGAAGAGTGCTTATCCAATCATAGCAGATTAATGAGGTTGGCTAAGCCTATCAAACCATGAGTGCTTTTGATTGAATGGCCTGATGTAACCTTTAGTTTGTCTGAGTAGAGTGAAGCCAATTATATTATTGGGTTTTTTTTGTTCACTGTAGCTAAATATTGTAAGTGAATACACAGTAAATCTTTACCTTACACTCATGAGGTTGAGTCAATCCTCAATGAATTTGAGAGACTGTTGCCCTCAAATGCCACCAGGCCACTAATCATATTACATCTCAGTTATTACTCAAATGGCAGGAAGGAATTAGTATCCTGCCTTTCTTCATTGTGTTGCAGTACAGTATAACTTCTGCATTTCGTGTTTTCGTGTGTAACTTTATTCAAAAATGTTAAACAAAAATGCGTTGCTGACCAACCAAGAAAATAACTATAAAGTAGCATTCTTTTCACACCAGTGAAAACATTTTTACCACTGGGGATATCATACAGAATTTCAAGTGCTGCTTCATCCACATGTCTTCTATTGAAGATAAAAATGTGCACTGGTTGTCAGACTCATTTAATAAACTGGGTCTATTGATCTAAAACGTAGGCCCATTAATGGATCCCTCTGATTAAAAAAAGGCATTTATTCTGTCTCCATGTAACTGGAAGACATTTTAGTAATACGACTTGTGTGTATCTGAATGTGCTTTTACATAAATGTTGCAATCTCCCCATTCAAGACTCTTCAGTGCTTTGTTTGTGTGTGTGTGTGTGTGTGTGTGTATGTTTACTTTTCAGATATACTTTGCATAGAGCCAGGAAGAATTTGGTGCAGATGCTGTGATACAATGCTGACCAAATCATAACGAAATATTATTTAAACACAACATCTTTTTTTATAAAACAAAAAAAAAAGAAAAAGAGTAATAGATATCATGGCATATTTCAGGGTTATTGTGACTAATGTTGCATTTCATTGGTTATTAGCGCCTTTCTGACTAAAAAAACCAGTATTACATTATAGGAAAATGTGCAGCACTTGTGCTCTTATTGCTGCCTGAGTACCTACATTTGTTCAAACTCGCGTGATGTGAATATGTTTGTTTTATTTTCTGTTTTTCATTGTTTACTTAAGCTTTTCTTCTAATTTATTGTGGTCAGCGAATCAAACAAGATTATCATGTCTTGAACAAGGTCCGACATTTATAAAGCCTTGTAGTCCATAAATATAGACATTTAACAATAACTTAATTAGATTCATGAATGTTTTGCCATAGGCCTTAAAATGTATTCACTGGGATCTAAACATGTTTTCATCAGATTTTATTATAGTCCATTTGATAGTCTCTGAGGTATTTAAAAATAGCCTAATAATTGGTCTATTTTTAAAGACTACAGACTTTATGTACAAGAGACAACAGTGAGTTTTAGTTTATCACACCAGACAGTCAACAAACACAGTGCTGATCAGGTCTTAGTGTGTGTGTCACCCAGTAAAGCTTTGGGGCCTGTGTGATTTGCTGTCAGCGGGACCCTGGGAGAACGACACAGATAGACGAAGGCTGCCTATGGTGCTTTTGTGATTATTAACAAGCTCTCCTGTGAGTAGTTACTGTGAAAAACAGCATGAGTGAATGGAATAGTTGAAACTTTTAACAGTATGTTGTGCGAAAAACTAGAAAAGTAAAATATTCTCCATATTGCATGGCTCTAGATGACTCTAAAGTACTGCCTGTGACTGAAACAATGTGGAGAGTGCTGTTGTAAAGCGATATAATCAGAGCAGATATGTTCTCCGTCTTCCTGTGGGAACAAATGTTTACCCTGACTTTAACTTCCCTGAAATTATTTCTCCGTATTATTGATCTAAGCAGTGTTGAAATCCAGACAACAGGCTAAACTTCAGCACAGACTTTTGATTGGAACTCATTCAGCTGCGATCTCTGCAGATTTAGTTGTGGAACTGTCTCACTGTGAATTGGATGGACTTTCTTTAAGAAAAGACATCATGTGGACGGCAGTTTATGTTGCTCCAAAGGGTACATATTGTTCGGCATTAATGGTGATTTCACACATACACGCATTACCCATGCAATGTGAACTAATGCACTGCCACTCCATGACAGATGCTTGCTTTTGAGCGCTATGCTGATAACCAGCTGGATAGTCTCTGCTTGCTTTAGTCCGGAGGATTTCTAAAATAAATTTTGACTTTAGCTTCGCCAGACAACAGGACTTCTTCCAACTTTTTGTCTAACATAAACTTAAGTTGTGTGAGAGGGATGTGCAGGGGTGGGGGGTTGTATTTATCTTTTCATTATTTTGCCAGAAACTCGCATTTCTCCCCCCAGTCCAAGAACACACATTTCAAGCCAGCTGGTGTATTTAAATTACTCTTATGAATTAGTGTTTGTGCATGTTTGTTTTTGTTGTCCCTTCATAGGAAAGTTGATTGCCAAACTCTTCTTGGTGTCCTTAGAGATGCACTAACATTAGCTGAAGACTGAACTCTGCTGACTTTACTTTCAACTTCCCTAACGGGTCAGTGTGAAATTAAAAATCCAGCCATTTTCTTATGAGTGAAGGCAAGATGCATATGTGCTACCAGGTTACTCAAACATAGTCCTGCTTCAACTTTGGAGCTGTGTAGATTGGTGTCACCCCAAGTCCTAGTACAAGTAATTATGAATCAATCATTACTGAAAGACTCTTATGTAGTCATAATTGAATGGATTAACAATGTAAAATAGCAGTAAATTTGAGCATTTTCCTTTTAGATAATGTTTAATGTCTTGTGATGAAGTTGGTTTACATTTTCAGGCTTGTAAAAAAAGACATAATAGGCCATAAATGAAGGAAAGCTACAACTCTGGTTTTAATAAGTACCCCCTGTACTTTAGTTTGAAGGATTTACTGCATTTGCTTATTTCTCATGTTTCAGTGACAAATATCCACCTTTTTTATTTTGGGTTTTTTAAAGCACTTTGCTGTTAAGCCAGGTAAATATTTTTTGGGGGGAGTTAAAGATAAGGAGTTTGCTATAATATTGAAGATAAATTACAATCTGATAAAAACAAAAATTGCTTTTAGCATGTCTGACCAAAATTGCAGTAAAATCTCTGATCCTTGCATCTCTTCTAGAAAGATGACTAGCACAGAAAATGGACGGAGGAAAACAAAAATTGTTGATGTAGAGACAAGGTTTGTTTACTGACAATATTTCTGTGAAGTGTTTCTGTTTATGCAATGATGTCCAGATCAAAATCAGATGCCAATATTCTACTAATTTACAACCAATTGTCTGTGTTACATGGCATACTGGAAGCCATTTCAGTATGTGTCATCAGTGGTTAAACTGTGGATCTTGTTTGATCATTTAGGAATCTAAATAAATAGTAAATCAAATCTCTCTCCAGCTGTAAGTACTTATTTAGGAAGATTAGCAAACTGCGGCTATTTGAGGGCAGAAACATTTTGCAAAGCCTTAAGAGTTTAAGCTAAAAATGGTTTAAAAAGGACATTAGGTCATCCTTATCTAACACTGGTGACCCCTGCCATCCCACCCGCCGTAATGATCAACTGTTCTCCAATGCACCACTGATTGCTTCAGACTCATTTAACATCATTAAGGTCACGTTATGTGACTATAGGGTCAGAGTTATAATTCAGCCTGTGTGTCACTGCAAGACGGTACGTGCGGTTTTGTGAGTTCGGCCATCTGGACGTCTGCAGTGGGTGTCCAAGATGTTGCAAGAAGAGGCTGACCTTCACAAATGTACACTTGGTGCTTGTGCAGCATTGTTAGCTGGCCAGGTGAGCTCAGGCTTATTTTGAAAGAATGTGTTTTCCACACACGGTGCATTTTAGTACCTTCCTCACCATATGTATTGGAAACTGTGCCTGGCTCTTTAAATAGACAAGCTGCTGACCTGATTGTCAGGTAATAGAAATGGGACTCTTGATTCACTTTGAAGAAAAGAGAATGTGTATGTGCTACAAATGCAAGCAAAACATAACAATTAATAGTTAAGTTGGACATATGTGCGTTAGAGTGTAAAGATGGATGCTTTACTGTTGTAAACTCACAGTGGTTTGCAAACATTTAAACACCTTTAACAGACTTGCTCACATGATGATCACAAACCCTGATGTATTTTATTGGGAAAGAATGAAAATTATATATGTGTTTGTAAATCTTGGATAAATTAAAATCTGAAAAGTATGATGGGCATTTATTTTCAGGCCCATTTACTCTTGAGACATATAAATTAAACACAGAGCATCACATTGTCTCCAGAAGGCATCTAGTTATTAAATAGTCCATCTGAGTACACACTTAATCTCTGGAAATGTAGCGGTTTTCTGAAAGCCTCTAAGGTTTGCTAGAAAACATTAGGAGACAATCAACATAATAAAAATCAAAGGATCACAAGACAAGGTAGGGATAAAGTTCTGGAGAAGTTTAGAGCAGCAGGTCATGAAGGAATATCCCAAGCATCTGTTTAAGTACAGTTTAACCCATTATCCAAAAATGAAAAGAGTGATATAATAGCAAACCGTCCAAAAATGTTGCCATAAATTAAAAATTTGCACTCCAGAAATCTAGCTTTTATTGGCGAGTGGCCTTTGTTGAAGCAGTCTCGTTTGCAGCAGATACGGGATATAGAATCCCTTTGGTGAAATGAAGTGATGGCAGCATCATACTGTACGATTTTCTTCAGCTGGTCAGATCTGCTTGCAAAATGAGCTAAATAGATATTCAGAATGGCACAGTGAAAGTCCAGACCTAAATTCAACTGAGAATTTGTACATTTCTGTTCAGAGATGCCCCCCGTCCAATGTGACTGAATTTCTTTCTTTCTTTCTTTTTTTTTACAATTAAGAAAAAAAAATGACATGCAGATCTTGTAAAACAAACCCCAAGATACACGCAGCTGTAGTTGCAGCAGATTTAACATGACACAATGTGAAGAGGTTCAATAGGTATGGATACTTTTTCAAATCCCTTTGTGCTTGTTGAGTTCTCCTGTCAACTCAACAAAAGGTAGCAATGGTTGATTATTTTGGTTCATCCTCTGTTCAGAGAAAACCATTTCTTTTCTTTGCAGCCTTAATGGTTCACAATTTTTCTCATCTTCTTCCTTCTCATTCTTCTTCCTCCTCTCCCCTCCTAAAAATGTCCTTGTTTTTGCCCTATATTACAAACTGGACCATGCGCTGAAAACAAACTCCTACATTGTGTCAAAGTCCTCTCAGTCAATGGAAAAGAGCATAAAGATAACATTTTTGACTTCATCAAGCTGCTCATTCCCATAGAGTGTTAGTTTTTTTGTTAATGTTTCTCAAATGTTTCTTAATTCATTTGAAAATGCTGCCAGAATGCTTTTTTTAAATTTTGCATTATGTTCTGAACTAGCTTGCTTTCTGGCAAACACGTCCCTTGCATAGAAGCAGCATGTCTCAATAATGTATGGAAAGAGAAACACTGTGAGAATCCTGACTTGAGCTTGCTCGATTTTTAACTTCCTTTCTTGCTTCTTACAGTTGATCTAGTGCAGTAGCTTCATTTGGTCTAGTATAAAACTGAGTGAAGATCCAATTATCTCTTGAGGAGAAAAGTACCACACTGAAGGCAAACTCCCGATAACAACAGAAGCTCTCGCCTCCACGGCGTGACGTCTGCACCGGGATTAGTAAATCGCTGTGACAGTCTGACATTTGAACCCTGGGGTAGAACTCGCTGGGGAAGTTAGGCTGCTGATGCTTGATAATGATTGGGCTCTGACAGTGCCTGTTTGTATTACTGTGAATGCTGGTAGTACAACAGCAGTGTCCCTGCGAGAGCTTGTGTCATTGTTTTTTTTTTTTATGATGAGCGTAGATTTAAGGATTGCTGGTTAATCCTGCAGGGGTCGTCGGTGCTGGGAGGTAATAGCTCACTTGGCTGCAGAGTGTTGTCGGCCTCTGTCCAGTGGTGTGTGTGTGTTCAGACGATGTTCTATATGAGCAACTTTCTGTACAAATGTAGTCTTTTTGTGGTAATGTGTAAAAAAAAAAAAAAAAAAAAAAAAGTCAAGTTATTTCAATCAGAATAAGAACAGATTCTATTAACCCATTGCTCTTTTCTATGTTGATCCTAGAAGGTGGGGATGTCTCAATGTTTTTATGGATGATGATATCAAATCTATAGCTGAAGTCTCTCACCACAACTCTAAAACCTGCACCCTGAAATCCATCATAGTTTATGTAAAACATGCTTTCTGAACTAAACTCCAAGTTGTCTTTTAGTTCAAGACTGTACATAAGATAATAAAGAACGTATAATTTGCTGACTTATAAATGCAATGTTTGCTTAGGAGACGGGTTCAGGCGTTGGCATGGATTTTTTATGCTTCCACTGAGTTTGGATGGGAGGTCTGACCTTTACAAGGTCTCAAATTATTTTGAGACCTTGTAAAATCTCTAACCACTTATGAGGTTTACACTCTCTATTCAAGGTCAGGTCGAATCTTAAGCAACAAGTTGGCAATTCAAGCTGAGTTCTGGGCAAGTGGATGCTACATGAGACCATTTGAGACATCTTTTTTTTTTCATTTTTAGATGTGCTGAGTATGCTGCTCAGAATACTACAGAGCGTTTCGGTACATTTGCACCCGAACACCCCTTTATTTTGTTGAGTAGCTGCTGTAAAACATATTGTCAAATGGGGTCTTTTATCTGTCACTCAAGCATTGTGTCTGTTTTGATTAATTTCAGTATGATGCAAATTATTATTTTTAAGGTGCGTCACAGTGCTATAAAGACACTGTTTCAAATGTTAAAAGTTTTTCATCATGCCACTCTTGCAGCTTACATATGTTTTTGTTGAGATACCAGAGAAAGTACTTGGTGGAGGTAGACCTGGGGACGATAGCAGCTGTTTTTAATTTTCTACTGTTTCACATGCAGTGGAATGACTGACAAATTATTTTGAGACCTTGTAAAATCTCTAACCACTTATGAACTTCCACAGTTTCCTTTCTGACGGCTTCAGACAGCTCCTTTGATTTTACCTTGGCACCCCCTTTACTTCATATTTCATGTTTAAACGAGGCAAAACTCCTTTTAGACTTGAACACCTGGTGTGATATGCTTGTGCGTAATTTTTGACATTACTAATGACATTTTAATAAATATAGTGGGTGTCCTAATTTAATACCCACCAGATTTTCTGTTTATTACGTTGCACAAAAAAATTTAATTGACATAAACCAGCATGTTAGAAAGAAACAGGTTGTAGTTGTTATCTAGCTGACAATAATTTGAAAAGCCACATCTATTATTATTAAGGATGAGTGAAAGTAATGCCAAACATGAAATACAGAGCTTAGGACTCACAGCATGTCTTCCAGGAAACAGTAGGTGAAGCAAGTCATTCGAAACATAACATAAAACTTTAAAATACAAAACTGATCAACTTTTTCGAATAAAAAAAACGCTGGAATTTGATTGCATGCTTCTGTTTGTCACTAAATAAAACACAAAATTCATAAGCAAAGCTGTGATATATAAATATTTGAGAAAATACTTACTGAAGGTATAACTCGCACCTTTTTGTTTTAAATGTGTCTCTGAAAATTACACTGCTTTTATTGAAAACCCTTTGTCTTTTCTAAACGTAGAGGCAGCAAAGATGTTTTATATGATTTAGGCAGAACTTATCTCCTGTATTAAAATGTGTCAAAGGTAAAGGGTAGGTTTGTGAAAAACACCATATTATTCAAACTAATTATTAAATGCTATATCAGTAAATCTAGCTGTATTTTTAATAACACTTGAGTTTTGCAGCAAGGGGGTTTTGTTCAGAAAAAAACAGAAATGTCTTTTCATCTGTCAGTTAGCAGATTAAAATGATGTTGCTGTATTTTGTGGGCCTTTTAGTGGATTTATTATGCAAGAGAGCTGAAATTTGATTTGTTTGAAATGCCAACCAAATAAAAATAATGAAATCACCAAAAAGGTAACAGCAGTTTCAGTCGGATGCTTTTAGTGAGCTTTACAAATTAAAAAAAATAAAATAAAGTCCCAGTGCTTGAGCATGACCTCATTTTGGCCCTCTTGTCTACTCATAAATGTTGCATTGTAGTGTCCTCACTGTTGCCATTTGCTGGGCAAAAAGGTGTTTCATCTGATGAAAACCTCATTCAAGCTCCAGAGTCCAAGCTCCTGTTCTCACAGGTCACACTCATTCAGCTCATTAAATTTCAGTGCGGCTCCGGCGACGCGGCTGTGCTGGAGGCGTGTGAGTCATCAGGCACTGACCTCACGTGTAGATTTGGGATGTTTATTTTTGCAAATATTTTAACATTTAAATGCAGATTAGAAATTTCACAAAATGGGGGAAATTTCCCCCATTTTGAAATTTTGAAACAAACGTCCATGCGTTTTATCGAGGTCCTGTGCGATGAACCAACACCAAGCGGTTAATTATAGTGAAGTGAAAGGCTGTACATGGTTTTTAAAACATGGCAACTACAGTTGCAAGTTTCCAGAAGTACTGTATATGTCAACCACATTTCCACATTTACAGTCTCTTAATTTCTGCCCATCCATCTTTGCAGAACAGTTATATCAGTCATATTTAATAAAGAACGACTGTCAGTTTATGATTGTACACTACTTCGTGCTGACCTGTTACAAAATACAGTATACCAATAACATACGTTGATAACTGTGGCTGTTATGTGACAGAATGTGAAAAAAGGCGCATGAATACTTCTGCAAGGCCCTGTGCATTTACAGCCCTTAAGTAAACATGGCAATAACTTTATAGCACAATGGAGCACTAGTTTGTGTTGACGAAGCCTGACAGTGTTATAACAAATCTAAAGAGGCATGAAATGAGCTGGGTTTCTGACATGAGACCAATTCACTGTCCTTAAAATAGGCTTCCTAATAAATCATTTACAGATGCATTTATTCAAGTATGTCATAAGTGTTCCGACCCTTGAGGGTTAATATCCTCTTTTCAAACAAGAACCATCCGCTGAGCATATTCCATGTAATTATCATTCGGTCTACCTCGGGCCCAGTTTTGTTCTTTTCATGCTAATTTGTTTTGCTCTGCGTTGACATTGTTTGCACCTCCTCTACAAACCTGACAAAAAATATTCATCTGCTTTGAGTCAAAACAGTAAGGAGGCCACTGGCAAAATTTTGCATGCCTGAATTTGGGGTTACGGTGGATGTCCTTTATTAGCTTTAATTTGACTCATTTTCATCTGAAGGGTTCATATGTCATGTATAATCAAAGACAATATTATAACCAGAGAAAGCATACGTTTAGTCTCTTGCTTAGTGGAACAATGGCATGCTTTAACATAATTTCCCAAGTGTCCCACTTTGCGTGATAAAATGTCCAATGACAACATTAACGGCCGATGATGTTCACATCCGCTGCAACACATCTGCAAAATAAATCTGCCTCCGCATCAGTTTGCAGCTCTGGTGAAGATGTGTGGAAACCACCAAAAGTTTTAGCATGATCTCTTTATAAGCAAAGTCACCACTGCTATTATCTAACGGTGAACTCTTTTTTGTTATCTCCCAATTTCTCGACTATAATTGTAGTGTTTTGCCATTGTGTTTTGCTCCCTTGTTATTAGTCATGCTGTGTTTATATATTGTTTAATAAATCTGTTTTCTGGCTTAACTTTGTCAGTGTCCTGGATTCCTGTGCCATCCCTGCTGTCAAGCATCACTGTAACCACTCAACTGTTTCCTCTTACAAGTCCGTCACCCTCCTCAGTAAATAAACTTGTCAGCCGATTCATTAAATTCAGGATTTCTTCTGTCTTGCTGGTTGTCCTTTGGCGTGCGATTTTCTTTTTTTTTTTTAAGGCTTTGGGTTTTACACAAAACCATGATCGCCACCTAAACAAGCTATGACACTTGGGTCGTATTTGAGCCACATTTTAAATTGTTTTAAACTTATTAATCATTGGTTTGGCAGTAGATATGTGCAAGTTTTGAGTGAGTAACTATTTTCTTTCGTTATTCATTTAAATAGATTTTTACATATAATATAAGCAATAAATATTAGTAAATATGATCTCTATTCATGTCAAAGAGGGTATTTTTTAAAACCACATTTCGGGCCACTCTGACCTCCTTCCTACTGGGCACAAACATCTGCAGCCAACACTGATTATGAGTCAGAACAATGTAATTAAATGCATATTTGAGGTTTAAATTTACAAGAATTCTTCACAGAACTTTAATATTATAAGCCTCATTCTTAGGCGGTAGATTATTTGTTGGCATACAAACAATACTTGTTTTCCAAGCATCCTTTGGCAGTATTTATTTGGCCTCCATCATACTTTTATTAACAAGAATCCCACTAATGAGTCTAATTTCTATTACACAGTTTAGAATTGAATGCCATTCAACATTTTCAACATTTCTCCTGATATTTGCAGTTTTATTTTTATATTTTGTAAATATTCACTTGACTGGCGTACACTATCTGTGACAACTGCACAGTGTTTTATTTTTTAATTTTGCCCTTACTGTACAGTGTATTATTCTTAATTGCGTTTCTATATATTTTTTGTTTTTGTGTGACCCAATATGCCTCGATTGCCTGTTTCTTTGCTGTTGTTACACCTGGATTTTCCCCCTGTGGGAAAATAAAGAACATTTCTATTCATTTGACAAAAAAAAAAAAACATTTTAATATTCTGATTGGATTCAAAGCCTCAAAGTTTAAGTGCTTTCTAAATATTTTTAAGTTCAAAAAAAGATTCTGTAAACTGGTATTGTATCATGATTTTATACAGTACAAAGAGCAACACCAGTGACGAATTGTGTAAGTGCATATTTTAGTTATATAAACATTAAGCATTTGACTAAATTAGACTACGTAAATCAGCTTAGTGATTCAGCAACACACAAAGCACTCCTTCTTTGTTATTGTGATTTAGATAGAGATGTTTATAAATGATAATTTATGTATCTATGCTGAAAAGTTTCATATCTGCATTTGCATTTGGAATTGATGCTTAGAGAAAGTAGGTTAGCCTAAATGTTGACAGGCAGCTGGGAATGCCTGCATACCGCTTTGTGTTGGATGCAGTGCTGGGCTGACGGAAGCGCAGACAGACATCCTTTTCTTTTATTCTTTATTGTGTCAAAAGCCTTTTTGCTGCTCTATACCTCTGTCTCCAAATTTGTTCATGTACATTAATCACAAGGCGCTGTCAGCTCTTTTTTTCCTTTTGCCTTATGAAAAGTCAAATTACTAAATTATGATATGAGTCTGTGACATGAAGTGCTAACATGAAGGGAAGGACATCTCTGTAACTTTTAGCAGGGACTTTCAGTTGAGGTATCTTTACAAAAAACAAACAAAACCGCAGGAATCATAACATCTGAACTGTTGCTGCATTTGCACTTTTAGTTTCCCTCACTTCTTCAATTTTTCATCAAGTCTGCAAATCTTCTCCATATGCCTAAAAAGGCCAAAATCTGCATTCTGAAGATGAAGCAAAGATTTTAAGGGCCTAAAATAAGTGCATATATTTGAAGCAAACACATTAACTCATTGCTATGGCCATAAAGCTTGGTAAAATCTTTCGTTAGTGTGACATACTTTTCTACAGATTTTGTTTTAATTCAAGTTTTTGATGCATCACCTTTGAATGTTTACTATATTGTCCCTAAAGATTGAACTATGAATGAAATTTTCTCCTTTTCCTACTGCTGCTAAAATAACATGCTATTATTACATGTATAACGTTGTAAACAGCATTTGCCGCTAATTTGATTTTGATTTAGAAAAACAACTGCAGTTTTAAAGAAGGAATCAATGTATTTGCAATGCAAATACATGTGTTCCTCCAATTAACTCAGATGTAGTGAGTTAATCTATCAAAAGTTTGCAAAACCATGACACCATTATCTGGGCTTTCTCAAAATGTTTTAAGGTCATTTGAACCTTTTGAATGTTAAAAATCTTTAAAATGTTCATTATTTTGACATTTAGCTAATTGAAATCATCTTTTGTAACCCTAACTTACCTAAACAGAAAAATGTTTCCCTGATTTCTTATTTCAAACTGTGAGGGCAAAAAAGGGTTATGATCTTTCCACTGGGTGTAAATAAATTTATAAGTTCAGTGCATTTTCACTGAGGACTAACATGTCTATTACTGATGTTGATTTCAGATCAGACTGCCATATGGGCGCTTTCTTAGATGCTGTTCCAGAAACCTGAAAGCAAACCTCCAGATGCTGATGAGGAAGCCAGATGGCAGTCTGGATCTCACGGGCTTATTTAAAAACTTAACACAGCCTTAAATTTATTGTCTTATTTCTCCCCAATTCCTTCAGTCTGAACACCTACTTGTAACGTTATTCCTTTTGCTAAAGTTCAACCTGCACTGCACGAGCCCACCTGAACACGGCCCCGGTCTGCATTTCCCCCTGCTGAGTGTGCTGGAGGTGGCCTTCACCTGGGGACATCAATATTTCAGGCTTTCTCGGCGCAGGCACTCACAGGGCACGCTGATCATTCAGAGTCCCTGGAGATGCTGATGTGGAGACAGATAAGCAGAAAGAGTGGACAGTAAATTACACAGCCAGCATGAGAAGGTCGAGACATTAAGGAGGAGGAAAGGGTGGGATGTGAAAGTGGTAGTGGGTATTTTAAACAAATGGAAAAAGATGTGAAAGGAACTGAAAACCGGTAATAATTAGATGTGTGTGTTTATTTGGCTGTTGTGTTTCTCAGGAACGTAAATGTGAAGAAATCCCTCGGCTTGAGCGAAGTAATTATGATGATTGGTGATGTGTATTTATGATTTCAAAAGAACCCGTCTGATTAAGGAGAACATTAGGAAGCTAATCATCTATTGAAAACAAAGCAATAACATAAGGGACGGATGAGAAAAACTTGTGCAGGAGACAGAAGAACTAACAAATGGGTGAAATAATGGGATGGATGAGTGAATTTAGTGGAGCTTCAGCAGATGCTGATGAATTCCCCTTCTGACTGCTGATGACAGTACGTCTCCTGCCCTCTCTTCCTCCTCATGCTGTCCTCCTTTTGTCTCTGAGTGAAAGAGCCCAACTAACCAACTGTTGTTGCGACTACAGCTGCTGCCACAATGGTGGTCATTAGGGGTCGTTACCATAGCAAGAAAGGTCTAGGGGGCAATCAGGGAAGAGCCTTCATTCACTGTGATCACTGACATAAACTTCTGTTGTTTGCTTCACATTCACACAATGAAATGTGCAAATTGATTGAAAATTAATGTGGATCTCTTGTTGACCCGTGTGTAAATGTAGAATTCATAAATGTGCATTAAAGTATTTTTTAAATATTTTTATTGTTTTTAGCAGCCCATTACTGAAACTCAAGTACTGTGAGACAGCAGCTTTTGGCAGCAGCTTTGCACATCCGATCATCATCATTTATTTCTGAGTGGGATCCACAATGCAAATTGCACTAAATACATAGATTCCCAGCAGGTCCAGCAATTCACACCTTTTTGGGATCAGTAGACAGTCGAACTGCTGTTTACCCTCTCTAGTCGCATCTTTAGCGCTCCTGTCAGTAGTAGCTCGAGATACTAAAGTGTCAAGTGTCAGTGCTGGAGGTCAGATGGTGACTCATACATCTGTGTGAAAATATCAAAATAAAAGCACTTCCTGTTCTGTTAGTGCAAAATTTAAAAGAAAAAAAATTATTGAAATTTAAATTCTCCAATTTAGGAAGGGGAGAAAATCCTCCAAGCAACATATTGTGGAATAAAAACTCATGAACAAATTGAACACAGAGATAACAAGTGTTAGCTGAGTCACTGAAAAGACTTAATAAAAAGAATGTCAATTGATTAGAAAGTCAAAATTTTACCTTTTTTTTTTACTATTCTTTGAGCATGAATGGCTATTTATTTCTAATGTAATTAATCAAACTTTTTATTAATATTCCAAGAAATATAAAGCGCCTCCAGCATGTTTTTTTGTTTGTTAGTTTGCTTTTTTTAAATTATGCATAGACCTCCTTGTACTATACAGTGGTTGGTGCACTCTTGCAGTCCAGAGCTATTCGGACCGAGAAGCAAAACTCTACTCATAATGAACCACGAAGAAAGATTTTTTTGCCCTTTTTGTTCAATTAAAACTAAGGTGGGTTTATTTTGTACAAAATGGCGATTTCACACTTGCCTCATTTTGATTGGGTGGTACAGCACGAGTTGGTGTGGTTCTGCACACAATATTGTCTGTTTCCATTGTAGAAGCAGCCCATACAAACAACCCATAATGCATCATTCCTCAATTCCCTTCTGATGTAGGTCTGCAGGAGTATGGTCAGGATGAAGCTGCTGCCTCATTTACTAGAGGACAGAAAATGTCTGCTTGCTATAAACTCAAGAAATACTAGTAATACTGGTGCCTTTGAATCTTTTTCATGCTGGTATTTTTACAGGACAAATAAACCTAAAGTATTTTTAAAAACCATAATTGAGAGGAAAAATGTTCATTTAATGCAGGTTCAAAATTGTAGGTTCAGGCTAAATAAACCTATAATATTTGGTTAAAATTGTCTTGCCACACAAAATGCTTGCAGTCATCAACAAGCTCTGGATATTTCAACACTCTTCTTCGCATTTGGTGAAGTTGGCATGGAAGCAACTTTTAAGTATAGTCCACAAATTTAAAACAGGATCAGGCTCAGGGATTTGGGAAGGCCATTCAGAAGCTTAACATAAGCCCCTTTTTATCCATTTTAAAACTACTTTTGATTTGAATTTGAGATGATTTTCCTGCTGGATCTCTCTAAATGTTTGCCTATAAACCATGTGATCCAAATCACCCTTCTCATAAGAAATTGAACTAGTTGTTGGGCAGCAACACAAACATTACCAGGACTCAAGTGTGCTATGAAAACCGTCGACACCGCCCATAGAGAATCCAGTGTTTCATCAAAATTGAGAGAAATCGAGCCAAAATTAACTTCTACCTCAGCGGAAATTTGCTTGATTCATGGACAAACCAAAGGCCTTTTACAAAAAGGATAGTTTGATACCCAGATAAAAACTGAGCTATTTGATTACAGTGACAAGATTTGTTCTTGGCAGAGTCGAGGTAAAAGAAAAGTGCCGCAACTGGTTGGCATGCTGGTGCCAAAATCACACTGTGGAGCTGTTTTGGTTTCTGTGGTGGGAAAACTGGGGGACGATCTTCTTATTGTTCAGTTCCCCTTCAAACCTTCAGCTAAAAACCTGGAAGCAACGGGGTGTTTCAACACACAGCAACAGGGATCTGAACACACAAATGAAATGGATAAATCAATGCTTAAAGGCTAACTGTTTGCTCGGAGGCCAAACATGAACAGTGGTCAAATGTTTAATCATAATTAGAAACTTTTTAGTGGCAAAAAAAGTGTTGCTAAGATACACATCCAAACATTAATGTATGCATCCATCATTCAATGACATTCAAACCTATGACACTGCTCTTCTGCTCTTCTAATCATAAAATACTCACTATAAATTAACAAGCTTCTGCTGATGGTCTGTTTTATAGTGATACTACCGTCAGTCACAGTTGTCCATAGTAACAGGAATTTCAAATTAGAAATGAATCATGTTTGTGGTTGCATTTAAAAGCATAATTTTTTTTTAAATCAAAGCACATTAATGGTTCAAAATAATCGACTCAGTGTACATGTAATTTGACTGCATTGAGGTTTTGCCATCTCCTGAGATTAAAGTTTTTTTCTGTCAGAGACGGGGGCAGGACAGAACGAAAATGCGGTCGATTCGCAGACAAAAGGCAAGACCTTCAGAAAATTGCCTTGACACCCATCACAAGTACCATGGGAACCATCAATGTCTGCACCGAATTTCACAGCAATTCACAAAGGACTTGTTGAGTTGCTTTAGCGAATATAAAAGCTCGGTCTGACTGCTGTTGTACTTGCCATCTGTATTAATCAGAAATCCCATTATTGACTGTTTTATATGATTTCACACACACACACACACAAATGTTTTCACAGCAAGCACATCTGTCAGTTGTGATGGACTATTTAAAGAAGCAAAGTATGCCAGAGCAAAGCCTCACTTATAGGGGACAAGAAGTAGAGCAGGAAGTAGAGCAAGAAAGTAGCACTCGCAGGGAAAAGCTAAACAAAATGAAGCCTCCCGCTGCTGCAAGCTCTGGTTTTTCAGCAGCAATGACTGATCGGATACAGAGCCTTGCAGAAGTATTCATACCCCTTGAACCTTTTCACACAAAACGGTCTTTAATGGTGGAGTGTAAAAAAAAATAGATAAACGGTCTGACAAACTAATTAATCAACTTTACTCCGATGCCCAAAAAACAAGTCAGTCAAGATAACTGCCCATAGAAAGTAAGCATACAAACTCCAAGCATGTGAGGATAACATGCATAATGTGTGGAAGAAAACCTGCAGAAGACTGAAAATGAGCATCACCTTCTACCAGGACAATGAACAAAGTGAATGCAAATCATTTGAACCGTAGTTTATGTGAGCTACTTATGGCAGAGCACATTTTGTGCTGGACTCTTTGTGATCATATAGCCATCTTTGATCCAAAATATTTTCCATACTGATCTCACCAATAAGTCTTTGTGTGTGTTTGATTTTGTAGGCTCATGTAATGTGAGCAGCTTCTAAAATATGCAGCTTGTACTTGTCATCGACGCAAGGGTTTATCAAAGGCCTTACCTGGCTATGACCCACAGACAGAGCTCTGACTGATTGACTTGGAGGCCTCTTGCTAAGAGTATTCTTCTGTTTCTGATTGTGAGGACAAAGGACAAAGGTGGAGTAGAAAGACTCCACTCCTCTCTCATTGACTGCACAGTGAGAATTTGACTTGGTCAAAAGAGGCCCCTGCTGTGATACTGAAAGTGTGAAAGAGTCGGCCTTCGCTCTGTATTGATCTCACTTTGGGATCGTCTGAGTAGACTATTCTTTTTGTAAAAGTTAGAAACGAGACGGAAAATGCTATGCACACGGGGCTTAGGGTCTGAGAGTGTATTTAGAGATTATGACAAAGCAAAACAGCAGCACATTAACAGAAAGAGCCAGGTGACAGTGATCGGGATGAGCAGCGGGGAGGCCGTGCGGCTCACAGCGAAGCGTTCAGATCTGGCTCACGCTGGCTGCCTCAGCTGAAAGTGTGTCATAAGAAAGCTAGGCTAATGCACCGTGTTAATGTTGCTTCAGTGCGCTGCTGCAGCATTCAGCACTTACTGTTACTGTCAGCACAAGTCATGCCCTGAAAACCAAAGTTATGCGCGTAACGATGAAGAGCTCAGCTTATATACATGAGTAAACAAGGATTTCTGAAAAATCAGACCCGCCTTTGCCTATAATCACTGCTACTATAGAAATAGGGTTTTTTTTCCTGTGCAGATATATTCCTGAGGTCGGCAAAAGAAAAGCTCTGGGCAGACTGACAATAATAGCACCAGTATCACTCTGATGAAAGGCACTGATTACAATAAATCTTATGAGCAACACTACTAAAGGGGATGTATTATGCAAAATTGACTATTTCCTCATTTCTGTACTTCCATTTGGGTCTCACCTTTTCCAGAAATGGTGCAACTGCTTAAGAAGAACAACCATCCATTTTCTGGCACTAAGTTACTGTTGTTTGGTGTCTGGAAAATGAGCCATTTTAAAAATATCAGTCACAGTCGGCGACACCGCTCTGTTAGGAATTTCAAGCCCAATTTGACAACTGTATCAGTTGTCAAACATGAAGGTACTTGCACCACAATAAGGCTCTGTTGCAAAAGGACAATCACAAAAATCAAAGTGATTTCATGCTATGCAAAGATGAACATTAAGTTGTATGAGTGGTCTTCCCAAATCCCCATCATTAAACATATTTCAACTTCCCCTCTGCAAAGAAACCAAACAAGTGAAATGAGCTCAAGTTTCTTAAATATCCAAGCAGAATTATTCCAGAAGTTTGCTGTTTAAATTCAAAGACCTATATGAGATTTACACAAATGATGAGTCAAAACTATAGTTTTTCCTTCATTTTTTTTTATCACATTTTTGGTTTACAGTTTTTTAATTGTTACCTCAGGCATGTCAAAAGTTGCTATGCTTTTCAGCGGTTTGTTCAGAGAGCCTATTCGATTGCAGGAGTTGTCTTTTCAACGGCATCTCAACCTTCCTCGGGAGGGAATCTGTTTGAAATGTACAGACATTTGCCACGAAAACATTTATTTTGTTTCCCACCACGCCAGCCTGCAATATGAATGGGACAACATGAAACGACTATTAGGTGTTTTTCCCCTAGGCATTAAAAAAAGCAGATATGAAACCATTGCTGAAAAAAAAAAACAATCAATCTGGACAAGTCACTACTGCAGAATTACAGACCAATCTCCGACCTTCAACTCATCAGTAAGGTTATTGAAAAAGCTGTTTCAGATACATTCTTACCAATGAAGAACTGCTTTGATATCGAAGTATTTTCGCTGCATGGGTAATAAAGAAATGAATAAAATACAAAGAGAAATATCTTAAAAACATTTTTATTAAATTATAAAAATACTACTGCATAAAGCCAAACTATGCCTCTATTATGTGATAATGACATGTAAAAGTCACATTATGTAACAGGAAAAAAAGGCTTCTGCTTGACTGCTGCGTAATGTTGTTGTCTGGAGAATTACTGCCTCTGGAAGCATTTTCCTAATCTCATCTCTGGTTTTTAATTAGAATTCTTTATCTATAAAGATATGACAATTTGCTGTCTCCAAAATTTCATTGATGTTACAAACAAATAAAGCTTTCGTCGAGACAAAAGGGAGTAATAAAGACGGTGAGACATATCTCCAAACAACTATCTTGATGACCATCTTTTGGAAGTCAAATAACTTCGCTTGTCTGTACAATCAGATGAAACAACTTTCTATTTTCAAACACAAATTACCTCAGTCTGTGCTTTCACTTCAGCGGTGAAAGCAATTAGTTGTTCCATTTTGCTCACTTTGAGACACATGGCCTTTCAAATGTATTATTCACCCTTGAACTTTTTTACATTTTGTTACAAACACAAGCATTGTCAACAGATTCTCCCACCTGAGCTTTGGATCTCAGCAGCTCCTCCAGGGTTACCATGGCTCTCTTTGGGGCTTCTGGGATTAAAGCTCGCCTTATCCTTGACTTTCCATTCTGTGCTTGGACACGTCTTGGCTTATTTAAAGCGACGCCTTAGTACATTCATTTTCAGATGACAGATTAAAGATTGCTTCACGAGATGTTCAAAGTCAGGGAGATTGTTTTGTTACCTAAACCCACTTTATATATCCTCACAACTTTTTCCCTGATCTTTCTGTGCTGCTTCTTGACTTAATGAGGCTTTTTGTTCACTAATTTTCTCTAGCAAACCTCAAAGGCCTTCATGGAACAGCTGGATTTATACTGAGAATAAATTATACGCAGATGGACCCTGTTTCATCATCGGGTGACGCCAAAGGCACTTTGTTGCCCTTGATGATATTTTGGGGTATCGAAGTAAAAGTGGTTAAACACAAATGCTTGGCACACTTTTTTTTAATTTATTTATTTTCAAAAACCTTCAAAACAATTTAGCGTTTTTCTCCCACTTCTCAATTATGGTTTGATTTGTGTTGGTCTATTGTATAAAGTTGAAAAAAAAAATACACATATGAACGTACATGTGGTTATAAGGATACAAAATGTGAAAAAACCAGTATGTATACATTTGCAAGTATCACAACTAACATATTTGGAATGATAGTTGTGGTTGTTTGTGTTAAAGCAGAGGGAGAACACTGTCATAATGTCTGGAGCTGATAAGATCTCTTTCTTTTGCAGGACTTCCCACCAGTAAACCTGCTGTTCAGGAACCTCAGCAAGAAACTTCTGCTCTGCTCTGAGAAGGTACGTTTGTCTTTCTTCCACCATTAGGAGACTGAGGACCTGTGTTCATTTGGCACTGTGTTTAGCTGTACCAGATATAGTGCTTCGTTTTTTTGCTAAATGCATGGAAGCGTCCGAGCTACCGAAAGGCTCGGTTCACAATCCACAGAAGCTAACTCCTTGCCTTGACCTTGTCTACTCTGAACAGCGATAAATCCTGAAGGCAGACGGGATGAATGCGGCTGTCAAACAAAGACAAACAAAACGTATGACTCTGTGGGAGCCACAGCTAGCTGTCCTTTGTACAGGCTATGAAATCCCATGGGCCTTGTGTTTTCTAAGGCTAAAACTGACCAGAATAGAAATGTCAGCCTATGTTCAAGACGAACACTAAGTGTGAGATGAGCGTAGTAGGTTTATTAGCGTTGTGTTGTCGCGGTTGAAGGAGCATGTTTTGTCATGCAGATGCATGCACAACATTGGCCGCAGGCAGAGAGAGATGATGGAACATGGTCGCAGTGCTCCGAGGGGGCTTCCCTGAGGTGTGACACGCAGCTCGTGATTTTCACACTGGATTAATTTCATAATAAGCACAAATCTCAGCTGAGATGCTATCTATAGGGGCAGGCTGTCACTCACAATGTGGAGGAAATGCTTCATATGCAGCACGCCCACCAAAGATGTAGCGATGGGGGAAAAAAATTCCAAAAGATGGAAAAGATTGTGGCGACTGAAAATAAAGAGTCAAATAGGTAAAGTTGCTTCTTTCATTCTTTGAAAGTGAAGAAAGAAAACGAGATGTGCAACTGTATATATATATATATAAAACACATTTAAATTTGCAGTGACAGTGATGGATCCTGATTGGATTTTCTTTTCAAAGAAACAAATCGATATTCTTTTCACAGTGGTTGCATTAAGGATTTTCTTTTTTTCTTTGTCTTTTTGCTTTTCTGAGTTGCTTTTTGCACACAGAAAACAGCGATTCTTTTTTCAAGCAAGACTGAAAGCAAGGGTGAAATGTTGAAATGCTATGGTCTGTCATAACCTGGGTATATTTAAAAGTAACATTTAGAAATACAGCTTCGATAAACAGCTGAGCACGTGCTGTCAATCATCTAAGCTAACGATATTATGTACAGTGCATCTGAAAAGCATTCACAACGTTTCACTTAATGAAATTAACATATTTCCTCAAAATTATACACACATAAATGTATTTTGGTATGCAAATTTCACAAATGTTTAGCAGCCTCCTCAAACGTAATTTTTCACTTTTTGTTATGCACAATCTGTGTACAGGCTCGTAGTTTTGCACTAAAACTGTTTATAAGTGTGTGGAAAAAAAGTCAAATGACTGAGCTATTATTCAGCAAAGGTGAGGCAAGACTTTCATTTGCACTGTTAAACTCAGACCGATTTACTGTGAACACAAACTTTAATGTCTGCAGCTTTCTTCCTTAGAGAAATACCTCTCCACTGTTATGGCCACTGGGAGTTTCCATATTGGTGCTGTTTATTAGATTTTAGTCTTTGTTTTTTTTCGCAGCTTGAAAGTTATTCAATACTTAATGTCAGGCAGACGTGATGTGCTGGTAGCTATGATCTCATCGACTTCAACCCAAAATCTCATTTCGTAGTGAGAGTCATGGCTGGAAAGACTACTTTGAATGAACTGTGTGGTCATTCCTTTTGTCTTTTTTTAAATGCAGAGAATGTTGCATTTTGGGAATATTTGTGCCTTACGGCCTAAAGATGTTTCTAGAAACATGGATTTAAATGGGGTTGAAGCCAAATCTCTATATAAGATATAGTCTGGTTAGAGTTGAAGCCATCAAGTGCTGCCACAAAAAGTTAAAAGATTTAAATAGCATTCATGCATTATTTTATTGATGGATTTTTTTTTTTACATTTATAAAAAGAAGAGCAGTTTCTCATTTATACAGAAACAAATTTATTACAAACAAGTGGCTAAAACCCATCTCTGCAAGATACCTCAGAACCACAGGATTCTGTTGACGTATCATTGCACTGTCGTTCTGTATACGAGCTTACTGCTGTCATTTAGTGCACATGCCGCCATCTGTGTGTTCTCTGTGTGTTGGTATGTGCACTCTTTCTGCTGCCTGTAGGCATTGCACTAACATGGTTTAATCCTATGTGGGGCTTACTGGATACAAATCCCTTCTAAAGCTTTTAAAGCTTCTGCCTTTTCATTTGCCACTCTTTCCGGTGACTCTCATCTGTCCATCAGGCAGCTAAGGTGACTGCAGCATCACTCTCCATTTCACTTATGTGACTCACAGTATTTTTTTCTACCCCATGTCAAGAAAACAGTTTGTTACTTTAACTTTAAAACAAAGACCTATTTGTTTGTGTTGGAGATGCAGATGCTATGTATTCCTTTCATATATTCCTTGTGTTGTGATCTGGTCATGTGAGCCTTTGTTGTGCCACTTGTAGCAATTCAACATCCTGACTGTCCTCTACTAAAGACAGCACAACATTTTCTCATTTTTCTTTGGTATTGGACTTGCTAGTGAAGTATCCGACAAATACAAATGATTAATTTTGTAAGATAAACAATATTTTCCTTTCATAGCTACCAATATACTGGCTCATTTGATTAATTCAAACGAGATAATAAAAACGTATCAATTTGGTGCTATGTAAACCAATTAGCAGCAGCAAAACCAAGCAGCTCACTAAAACAGATAAAACTCAAATTAATAACAACACAACACAGAAAAGAAAGACATGAAAATAGTGGAGTAATATAAAATAACAAAACTTAAATTCTCGTCAACTAACTTTCTAAAAAACGTCCGACAGGAAGCTGTGCAGCAGTCTGGTGGTTCTGGTTTTGTTGTTGCACCGCTATTTACCCAATGGAAGCCAATCGCAATCGTTATGAAGAGGGTGTGAGGAGTCTCTGATGATTTCCAGCTTCGAAATGGATCCTGATGGTCAGGGCATGCCAACGACACTTACGGCTTCCTCTCATTATCCTCTGCAGGGCCCTGTTTGTTGTTTTCCCTCCGGTCTGCAGAGTTTTGTGAGGAGGCGGGTAGGGAATGATGCTTGTGTCGGTTCGCTCAGAAAGTGCAGTCTCTGCTGAGTCAAGTGCTGCACTTAGACCAGCTGAGATCTTCAGAGTTTGACATGTCGTCCACTGTCTTTACTACAGGGTCAGTGATGCCGGGAGTTTATATTTTTATGTCATGAACTTAAGAGATCACTGACCAGCTCCTTTCTTTGTTCCCCCACACTAAACAACGTGATGTTTCTGCAGCAGGTTTCTACATTCCTCCATTTACAGTGATTCATCATTTTCAGGGACATAGCCCCACTCCTGTGGATCCATCTGCAAACTTAATAATCCGGTCTCTTCTCATGCGTGTGGATGCACAGTTGAGCATTTTTGATTTATTGCAAGTGGTTTCATTGTCAAAATAGATAACGTCGCATGCCCGTTACTGGTGCAAGAAAAGTAACTACTTTAACAAGATTATAGGAGTCCAGAAAAACATGCTGGGCATATTCAAGTGAAAGAAATTGCAGAGAAGTACTGCTGTATTAGCTTCTTGAATGGGAGGAGTTATCCAAACAATCCCCTACACAATATTAGGGAATTAGGAAAATGAATTATTATTGCGTGTTGTGACAACAATCTTTAATTTGATAAACCCAAACTTTCCTAGATACTATTTTTTTCCCCCCAAGAATAGAATATTTCTTCTTGCCTTTCTTAGCTCAGTAAATGAGATCTACAGGAAGAGGGGACAATGAAAGTCAATCATTGTGAACAAATATTTTATTGAAAAGCAGAATTAAAATGCATGACACGTGAAACATAATAGCCTACCAGATATTGCATCCAAGCAAAGCTTTACATTACACCCATGAATATTATGATGATGAATGCTATTTAATTTATTGTACCCCTCTAATATATAAATGTCTCGACTGGTTCTCCAAAGCATCCCTGAAAAAGGACAAAAAAAAATAATTTAAAATTGGTTTTAAAAATTGCAAAATACTACTAAAAGCAAGGCTGGATTACATTGTCCAGTAATAACACTTAAAATCATTATTATTAATTATCAGATGGTATCAATCTACGATGACAGCAGAAAAAGAAAACATTCAGCAGTTCAGATATGCCCTTTTCGTCTCATCTACTCAACATGACATAGGTTAAGAGAAGATATTTAAATTATTTTATGTTCTCTTTTTCATTATTAAAATGTCTCAGAAGGTGAAGTCAGTGTTTCACTGACGCTCTTTGATGTGGATGTTACTGAAGGAAGAGAAATCAGGCTTTGCTATTTTCAGCATCACTGAGATGTGAGAAGCAACTATTAAAGGAAACTATTTCCTACCACGTGTCGAGATAACTGGGTCCACTTTATCAAGGAATTACACAATTAGACTGATAATTACAATTAGTTGTGAAAACCAAGCTAATTAGTTGTGCTAATGACGGTGTGGTTATTTATTATTTTGAAACAAAATGTAGACAAATTCCTGATCCAATCATAATGAAACATCTGCAGGTGATATATGTAATCAGTCGCTGCATCCAAATCCTTTTGTCCTGACTGATGTTCAAATCGAAACAGAAAGTTAAGACACCAAGGAACAAAGTAAATACTAACGTGTCCACACAACAAAGTAAGAATACACAGAAAATAAAATACCACAAACTGGGGCTAAAGCGGCAAAAAAAAAAAAAAATAAAAAATAAACTCAAATTCTAACAGACTTTGAAAATGCAGAAATGTAATGTTTTCTAGATTCAACTACAAAGCCTAAACAGACTACACGTCCATTAGAAGGTTGCTTCTCTCACTAATTCAAATAATCAAAATGTCTAAAAAAAAAAAAAGCACATACAAGGCTATTGTTGCCCAGACCACAAAGCTCTGAGTATTTGTGAAAGACGTAGATGGAGTGTCATATTCCATAGACCACTTCCCTTCCCCCTGGTACACATTTGCTTAAGTCATCTTCCAGGAAACTGCTGCATTCTGCTCTCTTTGTAATAGATACACCTGTTCTGTTCCTGCAATTCTCTCAATGTCTCTTATTTTTTTCCCCCCTTCAACTCAACAGCTCCCTCCTCCCGCACTAGTATGCATAATTCAACAGGGAGCAGAGCTCTTGCTGCATGTAATGGTGGGAAGCTGAGCTGTATAGGGAAACTCTACAACATAACATCTGAGGGCTGATGCCAGCAGGAGTCACGATCTGTCATTTTACTCCTTCCCTTTGCGTATCTCTTGCCGACATCTCATTTTTGCAAGCACCTCTTTGTTTCTATGCTGAACTTTTTCTTTATCGTTCTTACTTTCACCTCTCCAGTGTGACAAATGCCCTTCTTCCTCCCCTCTTTATATCGGGTGACTGCTCTCTGTTTCCCTGTCCGGTCTGTTTGGCCATCTGGTCTTCTGTCCTGAGCCTCGTGTCGATCTGCTGCAGTGTCTGTGCTCTCTGAATCCATTTGACAAGATTAATACAGTAGATCTCAAACCGATATAAGCTGCTCACTTCAATAGGGATCACAGGGAGGAGCAGTTTAGTTCTGGCCTTGAGCTGAGAAGTTTGCTCAGATTTTTTTATAACTTTGACATTTCAAATTAGTCGGAACAATGATACATTTAAAAAAAACAACTTTTCAACGTAAAAAGACAGTGACATCCCAAGACATAAATGTTGAATCACTCAAATGTAATGGTCCTTAAAAACGGAACCATTTTATTTTGAGTCAGATGGAGAACAAGCCCCTGGGGGAGTTTCCCATGGGTTGCATCATATCCTTTTAAATTGTTGCTGTTGTCTTGAAACTAAAAGTTTCCCATCTTGCCTCTCAAACTAGGGAGCTGTTGGCTGGTTTAACAACTCCCAGAGTTGAGAGCTGTAAAACCAGTTGGCGAAATTACATAGTTTTAATCATTTAGCGTCTTTGAGTGTTTTATTTAAGTAAAAAAAAAAAATTAATCCCCAAAGAGGCTCAGTTTTCCTGCCAGTTTTCTCAGACCAAAATAAATTGTCCAAAACATATCCATGGAGATAGCATGGATACGTTTTGATTGAGTGAATTTTATTTTTTCGTCTCAATCAGCCGTTACTTGAACCAAAATGCAGTATTTGTCTGACACAAGTTGCACTAGTTTCTAAAAATGGTGTTTTTGTAATGTTCAAAATTGCTGTAGCCTCTCTTACTAAGTCTTCTCAAAGGCTTAATAAGAAAAGTCCATAATAACATACTTCCCTTATTAGAAGTCTCTAAGAAGAGAGAAATTACAAGGTTGTACAAGTTAATCTATTTTCTTCTTTTATCTTGAATCATATAATTCTTCATAATAAGGTCAAAATGTCAAACTGAGTATGTAACTGCTGTTATATTTCAAATAACTACATGTGTGAAAATAGCTACATTGTGCAAAGCATGTCTTCCTGTTTTCATTCTAACTCTCAGACATTCAGTCTGTGTTATTTACTGATAACCTCAAAATCACTCATTGCCCTTGCAAGAGTTAAAGTCATTTTTCAAAGTCCCCAACATGTTTCTTCCAACTATAGTTACCGATGACTTTGTTGAGTGGTTCGGTCACGGCTTTCAACCTCAAAGATTTGGAGCCCATCATCAAAGGTAAATGATGAAAAATACAAGTGGAGGCATGAAAAGCTCATCAGCAATAATTTTCGCCGTCATTTTCGTCCACATATAATTAAAGCAGGCAGTTTTTGTTTCTTCAAAAAGATACTTTATGTTTTGAGAAATGCTTATCTCATTTTCTATTAAAACAAATGTATTGGTTGAATTAAAGTTTGTAAATCTAATAGCTGAAGTTTCATAAATAATTAGGGATTTCAATATACTGATTTTTGTTTTGCATTTAGGCCTGATTTTAATTAATATTTTTTAGCAACAGGTAAGCAACTCTAATTATTAGCCGTGGCATTTTGCCCACTACGTTGTTATGTAATAATACATTAAACAGTACGATTTTCTGTTTGTTTTTATTTTATGCATTATTGTCTTCTTTTGTAAGTGTGATTTTAAAAACTTTTGATCACGATTTAGATAAAACTGATCTTTAAGAGGAAGCCATTAGATTTTGAAAAGTGCAACAAGTTGAAATGTTGACATTAAATGTTTTGTTGTTTGTTTTTATAATAGCTGAATACCACTAAGTGTGGTGAAATCATTTAATAATGAGGCACCTCTGGTAGCATGCTGTAAACTCAGTATGGACAGTGTAATAAGCCCACTCTTAAGTCAGCCTGGCACATGGACCATCAAGGAAATGTTGTGTTCATAAAGCCAATTATATCCTTCACATAACCAAAAACATCTAACTGTATTTCCCTCCTATGGTTGTTTACAATTTTACAGATGTCCAGTGGCTAATTAAACTGCTAGCTAATTAAACAGCTTTCTTAATAATAACGATTTAAGTAAGAATATACAAAAACAGCCGATGCATAAATTAATTTGTTTTTCACCCACTACAGCTCATGTACTGACAAGAGCTAATTGCAGCTCGAATCTGAGCAGAATTTATTTTATGATTTATTCGGTGTCCTTGCTGAGGCAGAGATGATCTGTTTCCTGTGAGTGAAAGAGTTCATGTCAAGTTAACGGCAGTCATCCAGTTATTATGTAATTATCAGGCAGGAGCTTGCTTGAGCTATGAAAAATAGTCCAATTTCCCTCTTCTAAAGCACCAAATAAGGAAGACAAATGATTCGGGGTTATTAAAGGAGCAGCATTATGTATTTTCGAGGCACATCGAGCCAATTTATAGCACAGTCAAGTAAATGTTACCTTCCAACAATGTTATTTGCATCAAAAATAAAAGAAATATGACTTCCATTTGAGGCCTTGAAATTGGCCTCTTTCTCTTTAAGAAATTCCTACTTCCTGCATCATCACAACAACAAGGGATGCAAATGAAGCCATTTGCATCCCTTCTTAGGAACGTTGGACTAAGAACTAGTCTGGACTTGATAAAGTGCTACAGACCATTTACTATATGTGAAATGGTATCAAGATAACTCAGAAAACCAGAGCTGAATTCCTGCATTCATCCTGAGTTGCTATTTGGTTAGAGATCTATTTATCAATGTCTCCAGCATTGATAAAGTCGATGGTTCTTATTGGACATACAAGTTACTTTCCTCCTATCTCTGATATTACCTTCCAAGAAAGTAATCTCAGCACTCGATCACCCTGCATTTTTGTTTGTACTTAGCAACACCTTTTGCCTTGTTGACCCATTCATGTTTAAATGAACTCCACTGTCACGTAATATTAGGCTAGACATGGCTTTATATTTTTTGTCAGAACACAGTTGTCTCCCTGGTGTCAGTTTTTAGAAAGCTTTTAAAAATACCACTTGCCCCTCAAATAAAGTAGGACATGAAAAGTGACCCAGTAGTGTCACTATGCAGTCCTGATTTCCAACAGAGCAACATTTCATTATCCTCATGGTGCCTCATGTGTTCGCTCTTGTCTCCAAACTGTATGTCAAGGAGTTCTTGTCTTTTTTTAAAAAAATTTTTTACTGTTCTTCCTAGAAGAGAATAATAATAATAAACATTTGGAAGATGTCATGCACTGGTAATCCTTCAGAGCGAATAATGGGTTCAGATTAAGCTCCCGCAGCTGCCATGCAAGGCTAACTTTAGCTTTATCAGCATGTCACTTCTGAAGAGCTTTTTAAATAAAGAAGCTTATCAAAAAGTGCATAGCTAATACATTTCATCACTTTGCATCGGATTGCTTTGCTTTAACGCTGGATATGAAGAAGCTCTTCCACAACTGTAATCAACAAGCACATTTGCTAAGAGTCCTGCGTGTAGCAGTCTTCTTTCTGAGGCTGTTTTTATTGCAATAAGGCTAATGGACTTAAATGGTAAATAGATCCTGGAAGGGCTAGGGGGAGATGTAATTAAGGCCGCATCAACTGGGGGCAGCTAAAGCTTTTGCATCACCAACACGGCACTTGAGGTTGTCGGCATGTCAAGCAATGTGAAAAGCTTTTGAAAAACGCTCCTGACCACGCTACCCTGCTTAGAGTTTCTCTGTTTCTCATCATGTCAAAATCACTTCCTCGTCAAGAAAATGATGCTGACCAATTTATCAAACTAAAAGCGCCGCATCACAGTCCTCTGTCTTCCCTTTTTACACTTTCTAAAATCATCTAAATGTCCATCCCTGTAGGACTTCATCATGTTTTCTCCCTCTCGGCCTCCAAGCTGAACCCGTCACGTCCCTCCCAGTAACACACAGCCCTCGCTGTGGGCCCATCAGAATGGCAAGTTTGAGCCTTTCCGGAACTGCAACACGTGACTGCGTCTGGTTTAGGGGTTTAAAACCACATGCTGTCTGCTCCAAATCTGGCTTTAGATAGTTGGACGGATGGAAAGTTTAATACGATGGCAAATGATAGAAGGATGACGCATGTAAAAAAAAAAAAAGGAGCTAAAGTGAATGAGCAGGGCAAATTTTTGTTTGTTTTCTTTGTATCTTTCTAAGCCGCAGTTGACCATGACCTTCTTTGGTCTGTTGCATAGGACTAAAGAAGCACATCTGGTATTTTTATGTGTGTGTGTGTGTGTGTTTTTTTTTGTTTGTTTTGTTTGTTTGTTTTGTGTCTTTTTTTTATTTTTGGGTTTGTGTGTGAGTTAAGCATCCCATCTGGCCACACACACACACACCCGCACACACACAAAAGGGCTGAGGCCTAAAGCAGACTGCGAGAAGATGGTGTTGCTCAGGTTTTTGAAGATGTTCACATCTGTTTAAGACCAAAGAAAATAAACAACAGCCCAAATGCAAATACGTCACATTTTCTGGGCTTTTCAGAGAGGGACTCGTGTGCATTTTGGCTTTGCATGTCCTCGGGTATCAGTCCTAAAATGTTATATCTTACACAGTTGGATGCATCACTTTGGCCTGAAGCAGGCGGCTAACCCTGAGGAAAAGAACAGCAAAAAATAGCATTCAAACACAAAAACACAGACATGTGTGCTCTGTTTGTGCTATAGGCTGGAAAACTCAGCTCCTGATTAATAAATGCTCCCTCTCCTTTCCCCTGTGTACCCTCCTCATATTAAATGTTAGAATGTTAAACAACATTTCTTTTCTCGTCAAAGTCAAAGTTTACTTATGTAGCACATTTACAACAGCCTCAGCTGATGGTCGCGTGTTGTCTTGAAAAGTCGATGTCTCCATGTTGCCATAAGCATTAAGGCCTTTAACCCATGTTAGTGAACATCCGTCTCTGTCACAGGAGCAGGGAAAAGTCGGTGCACAGTCATTCGTCTTCCTGGTGAATGACGTCACTGAGAAGGTTTAAAGTAATCGAGGGGATAAAGAGGGGCGGTTTAGATGCTTTTAAATGTTACGACTGTCTTATTTAATTAATCTGATTATGTGTGATTAAGAACACACAGGATTTTTGTCTCTATATGTACACTTGTTTTCTTGGTATGGCTTTGTGTTTGCTAACAGATATGGCATTAAACATCTTCATAAATATTTCAATTACGTAAAGCTATGGAGAAAATCCATACGCACAGAGATTTTACTCCCAAGTTCTATCAGTTTTACTACAGATTAGTGCACACATACCCTGTGCACGATGCCCCCGCATTATACATGTTGTGATGCTCTGCATTATGAATTCATTTTCTTCTGATTTTGAAGGAAAGTTTTACATTTTATAAATCAGCTAATGTTGGTTTGTTTTGATGTGCTTCTGAAACATGACAATTCTGGGTTTGTCTGCAGACTGAATTGGTTTATTGTTAGAAGAGTAAATGTATCATGGTGAGGTGTCTGTGAAAGTGAACCCAGACGCAGAAGGGCTGAGAAGTTGATGGTAGATTTACCTATAGGTTTTTTTTTTTAACTGGTTGTCTAAATCAATTTTCTACTCCAGATAGGACTAAAAAAAGGATGTGAAGTGTTTCCATATTTGAGATTTAAAGACTGACGATGTCAGTTTGCAAGGAGCTCTCCTTCTTTGCTCCATATCAGCCTATGTGCAGTTCATTTATCCTTGTAATGCTTAAGAATTGTGTGAGCTACTTGTTCTCCTCTCCTGATTGTCACAACCTTCTTAAAAAAAAGGGGGGGCATGCCATTTTTTTATGCCAGCTAAGAGGAATCAAGCTAAGTGCTCACACCAAGAAGGAGAGTGTGTTTCTTTTGCGGCAGTTGTACTCTGTCTGATGTCTTTGCTTACAGTTTTTCCTTTTTCGCTGCTATTTCACTGAATGACCGCCATCAGTGCTGACTTTGGACCTTCCCAACATAGGTGCCAAGACAAGACAGTCTCCCTGCCCCCAGCAGAGGCACACTGTGTTCTTGGCACAGGAAGCGGTGCTATCACATTTTGTGTCACAGCCGCACAGTTATATTAAATGTGCGAGGAGACCGAGCAGTCTGGGAAATATGAGTCAGGCTTTGGTTTTGAAAACTCTGCAAAAAAAAAAAAAAAAAAATCATCTCATCCTTGTTGAGCAGGAGCTTCAGAGAATATTTCTCATTTTATCTGCTGCGGTAAAAATAGAAAAGGAAGAATAAGATGTCAAAATATGCTGCTGAGCTTACCTACGCCTCCTTGTTGGTTAAGTCTTGCCCTCAGCTGATGCAGAAAGACGTCCCAGCCATACAAAATGTGTTTCTTGATGTTTCATTAAGGGTTTATTTTTATCCTCCTCCATTTCTTCTCTTTTTCTTTCCATGCTAATCTATTATTCTTCATATCCTCAGAGCAGTTTATCTGAGGGCACAAAGTTGCTGCAAAATATTAAAAATAAACTAAAACAAATAAGTGAATTTAGGCCAGCTTACTTTGGCAAAAAGTTGCAGTGCCACTGTTCTATTCAAGCGATGACTAATTTAAATCTATTTTTAAAAAATTATTAGAATTTATTTATAATTTTAATATAAATAATGTGTTATTTATATTAAAATGATTTACAATAGCAGTCTATGCTTGACTTTTGTACACTAGTTCTGAATTTTTTTCTAAGTGTTAGAGACAAGAATATCCACTCAACTTCTTATTGAGTCTTATTGACCTGTTATTGTCTAAAAATACTGACAATTATTTGAGCTTAGTATTTTTTCTGAAACATGTCAGTAGTGTGCAGAAAATTTGTACATTTGTTATGTAGAAGTTGTTGGAATAAAGTTGGTAGATCAAGTTGTCAAATGAATATATTCTACGCCTGTCATTCCACTGCACATCTCCCACCTGTTTCTTTCATGCAAAACTAAGTTAATTAGTCAAGCATCACATGTAATACTCGTGTGTATTTTGGTCCCCACCTAAGCCAGGCTGCCAGATTTTTTTATTTATTTATTTATTTATTTTTCTTTTAGTTGGATTCATAGAACACTACTTGGCTAACAAGCATCACTTTTCTGTAAGCTGATCTGAGTTCTCATTAAATCAACCAAAACACAGAGCTCAAATAGAATGTTCAACTCTCGGTTTATATAAGAATCCCCTAAAGTCATTTCTGCTTTATAGAATAAACTCAGACTCGTACTGAGAGGTACATTCCCGTTTAAGAAATACAGCAGAAGCAAATCAGGTTCTCTTAATCTAAAGTCAGTCAGCACGGCCGCCTGGGAGCTTCCCCTCTTCCTCTGAAAGCAGCTGTGGTAAAGACGTAAGCTTCTCAATTAGCTTGAGATTGGTTTGAGTGAGTCAGGCTCATGTAATAATGTCAAAGTGGTTAAGCCCCCGGGCATCTTTAAAGAGCTTTCAGCTGCCACACAGCGCAGAGGGAGGAGGGGAAGGAGGAGGACCGGGAGAGGATTGAAGGAAGCAGAGAGTGACACAGAGACCTTTTTTCGGAACAACTAGTAGATGGAGAGGGCAGGGGGGAAGCTATCTTATTAGGTTAAAGTGACACACAGTGGCAATTAAGTTTGTGCGAATAGTGAGGACAGGAAAAAAAAAAAAAAAAAAAGGAGGATGTGAGTGATCTCACACCAGCAAACGCACAGCTCAGAGTCAGAGATGAGTAAGCTTTATTTTCATGGATTTACCGATGCCTGAATGCCTCTAAAGCCCTCAGTGAAAATACGGTGATATTTCCAGCTCTTCAAAAGAATTTGCCTTCTGCTTCTGGGTTACATTAGAGAGAGTTGCGTTGTTATGGGCGACGCATTGAACTCTACTTTGGCATTTTTAATGTGATGAATGAAAAGAGTGGGGACGGTAAGAAAGAACGCTGACATGTTCAGTGGAGAGCTTCTGGTGCATTTGGGTAAGATAAAGAAAATAAAGATGATGTATCCAGCTTCAAATCTACAATATAAATTACGCTTTTGTTCTGTCTGTGCTGTTGTGGTGATTTTCATATGAAATTAATACACTTTCCCCCTGCAACTTCAGAAAATTATAGTGATACCACAGATTTGTTTTTGCCTTTTTGCCCTGCAGATTTGGTGTGCATTATGTAAATTAGTGCTCATATTAGTTAGTCTTATCATGCTGATGGCTTTTTTTCAGCCAGGGTAATTGCACATCTCTCACCTGCGAATTCTCAGGTTTAGCCAGACTCACATGAGATGTGCACGTAAATGTGTAATAGGTGTGTAACAATCAGCCATCAAGGTCAGAGAGCACGAGGGAGAAAGACAGCACCCCATCCTCATCTTGTTTTCTCCTTGAATCAGTTAAATCATCCCTCACCTCAGCTGCAGAACATTTCTTCTGATAAATTTGATAATCAGTGAATCTCTTACTGTCATCCCGCGGCTGATTTACGGACTCTGAAATTGGCTTCTGGAAGACGAGGGTTGAGGCCGGCTCCCCCCTGAGTGAGGTTACGCACTTGAGGACGACTGCGTTCATATTGATCTCTGCCCTCTCCACGGGGTACTCTACATTAATCAATAATAGTAAATTATACTTTTTTTTTGTCATGGCTGGACAATTAAAACCACAGGATCTGCATCCAGAATCTTGTGATGAGCTGCAAGATTCTCTGACGATGTTAAAGCTTTAAAATCCTACATCTACTTAGACCAAAAGTCATTAGCATATTTTGTTACTGTTTACCTCTGTTGTCAAGCATCAACCACACCATTTTGAGTTGTTTTGTGGGAAAAGCATTATCAAAACATGAAGGGCAGGAACTATAAGTCTGACACAAAGCCAAAGGGTGCATTAGCCAACAGAGATATCTGTTTTGTATTGAAAGTGACAAGAGGCTCTAAAACAGATCATTCTGACAGGAACTCAAAATAGGCAGGACTGGCTCACTTGAAATCTTATCTGAGAATGAGTTTGTGCAAAAAATCTAATGAATGTTTTTTACGGCCCACAGACCTATCCTGACCTGTTCAAGAATAGGTCAGCTTTAGGCAATGTTAAGGAACACAAACAATTTGCTCATTTGTGATCAAAGCACAAAAACAAATAAAACCCAAAACTCAAACATCGCTGAATCACGACTGTTTGACTTCTGTAATTCACAAAGATAAAGTTTGTTGTATAATGAATGTATATCAATAAATAAAATTTAAATTTAATCAGGTATGATTAACATGGGCTGCACTTTGGATTTGTTGTAGCTGTTTTTAGATCAGAACTGAAGAGGCCTTTTGGATGAGAGGCTAAATATCTTCAAACAAAGGAAAAAGTCCAGTTACTTTCAGCTTAAGACATGTGATTGTCATATCCTGGATGACAGAATTTTAATCAGCCCGTTTCCTTGAATTGGTTTAAAATATCTTTCTGGAGTGATTAAAGTTTATCATTTTAGCTCATTGTTTTTTGAATTGCATTGTGATTTTCGCTTCTATTGAAAATAGCATATTCTTCCCTCTTATTTTTGAGTAGGTAACAACAGGAATCTCTGTCGAGACCAGCTTTCTTTTATTTCAAATGATAGTTAATCATAAAGCTTGTGATTACAGGCATGCCGAATGCACTTTGTTCACTTACATTAAAAACTATCACTTCGTTGTAAATCACTTCTGGACCTATTTTCAGCCTCAAAACAGGCTTTTTTTTTTTTTTAAACTGGTTTGTTTAGGTTACCTGGTGCATTTAGTTTGTTGATGCAGTTAAACTAGCCACTGGGAATGCTTTATGCTTTATGCAAATGTCCTGGCTGGTGATGTTGACAAGGCTGAGAAGAAACTGCCAGCAAGGGCATTTGAAGCAGCTTTTGTGTGTTACTTTGTACCCACTTTAATAACACAGAAGCTGCAGGAGTGAAATGTAAAAACCCCAAGCATTGTTAGGTTCATCAAACGATCAGTTTTTCTGTTGTTACGTCATGACATGAAATCGACCTGGAGAAAATTAGATGCTCGTGGCAGGACAACAGTTGTGTCTGCTGTGCGGCATTTGCTGCTTTGGTCAGGTCCAGTGGGACGATATCACAGAAGCTGAAATTAAGATCGGGGACACTTTTTGATTCAGCTAAGAGTCTGAAGACAGAGGAACGATAATTTCTCCAAGGCCAAGTTATGGTTTGTCTTGTTTTCTGTCACCTCAACTTTTTGCTGCCTGACTTTTGGTGTTATGCGTTTCAAAGCGAGCTCCTAAATTTTTAGGATAGTTTTTAATTCCTACAAAGAGTCACTGGGTCTTAGATTTCAAATATCAACAGAGAATGGTGGGTGGGCAAAAGTCTTCATACCTGTTAAATTTTTTCACAGCAGCTGGGGCGCTGGGCGGCTCTCTTAGCAGAGTGCAAATCATGCTTTGATTGTAACATTTGACCCTTCAATGTTCTGATTGTGAGAAATGAAGGTACATTCAAAAATCATTAAAGAGCCTATTGAGTCTTTAGGCAGCTGTAAATAAAGGCTAAACTGTAGCTGTGGTTCTTAAACTGTGTCTAAAATGAAAAAGAGAGGACTAAAATTATTGCTTTTAAGTTTTTTATGAATGGGAAATTAGGAAAAGTCTTACAGACAAAATTAATGAACGGTCCATATTTTATTTGACAGGTTTGTAGTTTTGAAATGAAGGTGATCCAAGTAAGTTTGCATTCTACAAAAGGAGTGAAAAGGCGCCACGACAGCATCAAAAACCAGATGGTGGTTTTGGCCTCATTTTGTTAAACTCTTGTGGGACCAACAGAAAACAAGACTCGGCTGTTTAAGCAGGTTCAGATTTTGTACTTAAATAACCAGGGTGGGACAAAAATAGAAGAAAACAGTTTTTCTTCCAACAAGGTTGTTTCCTAACCATAAAAAAATGCAATAAAAATATATAACACAATAAATATAAATTTTGTCCAGGAGCATATGACTACTTTTTAAGGCAGTGAAGAGTTTCAGAAATAAAATCCATTGTTTGACCTCTAAATTTTGACAATTTAAACTTTCAAATGAAAGTTTTGTGATAAATTAAAACCCTTTCATTGTTTGTCCTGAACAAAGATCAAAGCTCGAACAGCACTGAACTAGAAAACTCCAGCTGATGTTTGACGACTTGTAGAAAGTATTGCAGCTAATGTAGTCAACCTCAGCAGACTGCTGATTCCCATTTTAATGACAGTAAACTCTAAAATACAATATCTGCTCAAATAATTGCATTTCTCAAATTCGTACAACTTTAGGCTGCAAGTCTTAATGTCCGCTTCTCTGGTGCTTCAATCAGTCTACTCATGAGTCCAAATCTGCAGCATGGCATCAAAGTCACTCACTGCATTGCCCACTGCAAAATTGTAGATCAAAGTCATGTTGAGCTTTACAAGCTGCCTCAGCTTCAAATGAAATCTCAGGCATTGCAAGCACAACTGACACAAAAAAGCTGTGCATCATGGGAAGGCAACAAATTTTAACACGTCAACCCATATATATTTTTTTGTGGCTGCATTTATCATCAATTGCATGTTACACAAACTGTTGGTTCCAACAACACCAGGGAGAGCCTGCACAGCCAGGTGTGATATGACATGCCAGCCATATCACAGGCACAGTGAATCGATTGAAAGGAAATTTAAAGGTTACGTCAGAGCGCCACAGAGATTTCTGCACATGTGTATGCAGCCCGAGTTATTTTGTTTTTTCATCTGGGACGAAGGCTCTTGAACTGATCACTAATCACTGCACAGTTACTGAAGTAAGAAAATCAAAAGATAACACCAAGTTTCCACTGATCGATTTCCAGAAATGTTGGGATTCAATACATATTTCAGTGCCTTGCACAATATTCATGCCATGTCTTTTTTTTTTTTTTTCACACTTTGTCAAAATTACCAACTTTAATGTGTCTTATTTATATTTTATGTGACCAACTAACACAATACATAGCTGTGAATTGAAAAACAAACATAAGTGATCTTTTATATTTTTAAAACTTAAAATGAGAAAATCTGGTATGCATTTTTACTTCAGTGCTAGCCATTACTTTGACTGGACCTTTCTAGCGTCCATTTGCTTTAAGTTAAACAAATGCATTAAAGTTTAGACGAGTTGTTCTAGTGGAACATGAACATCCAGCCCAGCCTGGAGCCTTTTTCCAGGTTTTCATCCAGGATTTCCTTGTATTTTGCTTCTTTTATCGCTTAATTACTTTCTCTGGTTCTGCTGGAAAAAAAAAAAACAAAAAAAAAAACCATAGCATGATGATACCAATACCATGTTTCACTGTGAGTTGATGTACAGTGGCGTTTTTTTTGTTGTTGTTTTGTTTTGTTTTTCAGATTAAAATACACAGGTGGACTTTATTTGGTGGCATCAGAGTCAAGATGGACACTTTTATGGACATTTTGACTCTAGACTTTAGAGACGCACTGATCAGATATTAATATCAGTATCGTTCCTGATATTGAAAAAAATCCGATGACACTGCATCATATCCATCAGAACTATTCGTTCTAATTTAATGCTTTGTGTCATGAGTGACTTTATGCTTTATTATTTATTTTTATACTTAAAATTCCTGGTTGCACTCTTTGAACCACTTGAAAGGAGGTTTATTTTTACCTTTGACCAACGTAGTCAAACTGAGCATTTTCACATTAGCTGTTCTCTTACCAGTTGCATTGACTGAACAACTTAAAGTTGGGTTGTTTTTACATGTTTGACCGTCTTTGTAAAGCAGTGGTGTACTGACGTGTGCTGTACTGGTCCAAAGTTATCACATAAAAGTGTAATTCAGTTTTAAGTAAATTCAACAATTTTATTTCTGTATTGGATGGGTATTGAACGATATCTGTATCAGTATCAAAAGTAAAAAAAGTGGATCTGTCTGTCCCTAATTAAGATTTTTTTTATTTCAATTTGTATTGTAGTGAGATCTTTGTTAGCATTCAGTTTTATTGAGCAGTTTGGTCTGCTAACAAAATGGTCTTCTGTTCTGACATAAATAAAATGGTGATGTTTTTTTTTTTTTTGGTTTTGGTTTTTTTTCCAGTATGAGCAAATCAAATATTCTTGAAGGAACGTATGCACAGTGGTATACAGAAAATCAGATTACTGCTGATCCACAGCAGGAACTTTCGCTATGGCTCAGAGATTGTCCAGCTTTGACAAGAGAAAAAACAAAACAGTGGAGTTCACATCTTATGAAAATAGTCTTTGGCTGTGCAGTATAAGCTTGCATGGCCAATTGTCCCTCTTTCTTCACCTCTAGAAGTGTGCAGAAGCTGCTTATGTTTTGGCACTATCTCTGAAAATAGCATAATAAATATAACGGGATTGTTTTTGTCTTTTTGTCTTTTGTTTTCATTTCTTAGATTGTGGATTGCATAGAAGAGGGAACTTCCAAAAAAAGAAAGAAAAAAGTTTATTACAATTATTTGCTTTCATTTCCAGGTCAAAGTAGGATATAATTAGGACTCTGACACATTCTGTCTTTGGGGATTTCAAGCTCACAGAAGCTTAAATTAACTGCATGTCAGTGAGTCACCCATCAGGCTTCCAATATATCATGAAGATGTCTGGCATTTGATCATCTCTATTGCCTCAGCATCCTTTAAAAATGCTTTATATTCAAGGCTGCTTGTGGGGGGACAGAAAGGTGAAAATAGCAGTTTTCATACAGCAGGTGAATTTATTGCCACTATCCAGCATAAAATTGTCTGAGACTTAAATGAAAGCATATAAACATGCACCCTGACCTTTTGCTGTCACGCTGGTTTAACAGGCCATTGTTCCAGCTCAGTAAATGCGGCACTCTGCCCTCATTCTGAGTGGTCGTTCTTTATCCTTGAATATCCCATGGGTTTTTACAGTAGCCCACTCTGTTCTTGTCCTACTTTCCAACGTGCCACTCCTCCCTCCTTGTTTGTCTGTTAAACGTGACGTGCTCGCTGCCCTTTCACCGACCTCTCTGAGGTATCAGACGACAGAGGAAGCAGAGCACTTCGGTCTGTATGCATCTGTCTTCTTTGGCTCTGGGAAATTCAATTCGCTCCCCTCGCGCAAAGACTCCTGACTGACACCGACGCACCTTTCGTTTCCCATAAATCTGAGCTGTCTGGTCCGGTGCTTCAAGCATGTCATTTGTTTCACTTAGGGTGCTGTCGCCTAGCCCTCTCTCCCGCCTCTCTCCCCCATTCTCTGCTCTTAAACAGCTTGTAACTCATAAAGGAGCCCATGACGCAATGTCCAAGTCTAACAATACAGCAAGGGAGCAGGGAGGGAAGGAGGTTCGACCTTTTTCCTCCGGCAGGCTTTCGAAACTGATAAACAAGGTGTTGAATTACATGTTGCTGCCACATGATGCTAGGATGTTGGTGTTATCTTCAGCCATATTTCAGGCAACATTATTGCTAATTCACTTTATCAAATCATCGGTGATGCTATGGGCATTCAATGGGTCATAATTGAATGGACCCAATTCGGTTACACATGCGGATCTATGTCTCCCAATGGGGCTTTAAAATTGTCTACTGAGCTTCACCCTGCAATAAAGTCAGTGAAGAGAGCTTAATAAAAGTAATTGCAGTTTAATGCATGCTACCTGCCAAATTAAGAGGAAACTGGGGTTTCATATTGCACAGTTATTTTCCCTGAGACCTCTCCCCACTCTCTCTGGGTATATTTATTTAGTGAGGCCCCATCCAGACATGAGAAATAATCTTGTTACCAGCAAGAACACACTTTCACACGCAGTGGTCGGCCTTATGCGATCACTTGTAAACCTGTGGCTTTCTTGCTTTTATCCATGAGAATACCGAGCAGGCATGCTTTGGTGTTCCTGTAACGGCTTTGCTGATGAATTTGTCTTGCTTTTTTTTTACACGGCTTGGCTGGAGGTCTAACCGGGAACTGCGCTGCTGAAGGCACTGAGAAAAGCTGAGATTGCTAGACTGCACCTTTCACAAACCTATCTCTCTGCTTGCTGAGGTTTTAACTGAGGAGACGGGGTTAATGGCCAGTCTTACCTCGTACGCAAATAGAAAGCTTTTAAAAATAATGCTGTGCATTTGAATAATTGTTCTGCGTTAGCTGACTTACGGTGCCTTGCAAATGTAGTCACACCCCTTTAAATTTTCACAAGTAATTGTGAATTGAAAAGAAAAAGAAGGACTTGTTTAAATGTTTTTCTTTTTTTACAAATAAAAATCTGACAAGTGTGGAGTGTGTTTATATTCAGCCTCTTTTAGCCAAATATTCCAGAAAGAGCACCAATACTAAACCCAACGCTGCACACCACTTTACCATTCCACTTTACCAACCTTACAGTAAAACATGGTGCTGGCAGCATCATCCTGTTGGAATGCTTTACTTCAGCAAGAACAGGGAAGCCTATCCCACCTGATGGGATGATGGATGGAACTAAATACAGGGCAATACTGCAGACGACCTGAGGCTGGAACAAAGACTCACATTTCAGCATTTCAGGTAATATAGCAAACATACAAGAAAAGTATTTCTGTTGAGACGAGACCAAATTTAAATGTTACATACTGCAGAACGATAAACGACAATCATAGATCTGAAAAGACAATCCTAGAAGTGACCATGTGAAAGACTGAAGACTGGGGCTGCGATGTCTTATTTACGTGTAAGGATGAACCAGTCAAAGTCCAGATGTAATTGAAACTGAATCTGTGGCAATACACAAAAAGCGATGTTCACAGATGCCATCTGACTGAGTTATTATGAAAAGGATGAGCAAAGCTGAGACAGACGTACCAAAAGGACTCTACATATCTACAGCAAAAGGTGGTCACGCAAAATAATGACACAGGGCGGAGATGGTTGAATACCGAATACTTTCCATAATTTTTACATTTTTATCTGAAGAAAAATGTTGAGCCTTTTTCTTGCTGGTCTAATCACATGAAATTATGGCAAAATACAATGTTCTGATTATGCCTGTAACATTTTGTAACGGAACAAAATATGTGAAGGTTTAGACAACGTGAGCTTCCTTCCTGCTTCCTGACATTGGATTGTACGTATTAAGATCTCTATCAGATTTGTGACGATAAAATCATGCAGCTGCTCTAGATTTCTGGCATGCCTGCCCTGCAGAGGAGTTCTGCTTGATGACACTCATTCCCCTCATATGTGAAAAACAGCCAGCTGTCTGATGTGCCAGAAGAGTCAGCCAGTTTGGGAGGGGGGGGAAGGCTGTTTATAGGCAAGTGTGAACCAGTAATAGAGCAGAGGATATCCTTATTAAATACTGGCTGCAGCTCAAACTAATCCCTCATTAAGGATTTCTAAAAACAAAAACAACAAGAATAACTAGATGCAAACACATCCATTCACCAAATACATACAAGTCTTAGACTCTAAGCTGATAATAAACTCTGTATTAAAAACTGTACTTTCATTGCTTAGCAATAAATTTACTTTTAGGATTGACTTTCATGACACCTTCAGTCAGTTAATTAAGCAGATATCAAATAACTCACTTATGCACTGAGGCAATTAGAAGACAGCCATGCAAGATTATATTTCCAGCTCCTGACCCCCACTCTTTCTATGCTGTGTTCACCCATCTGTCAATGAAGCCCAAGATGGTGGTCGTCTATGTTCCTAAGCATGTACATGTGTGTTGCACAAAAAAAGCGATAAGCTTCAGCTTCCCTCTTTTCCACTTTTCTCCCCTGTGCAGTGGCAGAAGGATAGCCAGACAGAGCGACAGGTGTTGTCTGCCTTAACTTCCTGGTCTTCTTTAGTGCTGTGTGTATGTGCAGGTCTATGCAGGTGAATCTCTTAGGGTCCATGTTGTTGTGCATTTATCTGACTGTGTGGGCGTGTGCGTGCGTGTGTGTGCATGTGTTTATTAGTTTAAAGGCAGAGCATTTCCCTTTTGAGCCAGATCCTGCAGAGCTGGCATGTTGCTTTCACAGTCGGTCTGCATTCAGACCAGCAGTCTCCTTTTATACCGTCTGCCACTTGCCTGCTAAAGCTGAAACACATACAGAATCCCTAACTAAGACACAACAATCACAAGATCTACATTTGGTTTGGTCAAAGTCTCATGCTGGTTTTGAGCGGGTATTAATGAAAACACATAAAGTTGATATTCACAAGATTTTCTGGAATCTTATTTTTATGATCTAATAAGAATGTACCTGGAGCTTTGAAATGTTATTGGAATATTCAAGATACGGGGATGTATCGCATCCTTTAGTTTAATTAATTCAGCAGCCCACTTTTACATTTCTAATCTTGTAAGAGATTCAAGTGGAAATTGCTGCTGTGCAATAATCAACATTGTATGCACGAATTCAATGTATTATAAAAAGAAAAATTAATATTTTCCTTGCTCTGACAGTTCACTTCCAAGGGATCAAATGTTTGATTCGGAGTTTCTGGAGCCAGACTTGTTAACATTCAAGAAAAGAAACCTGCACTCCCCTGAGGGAGTTTTATGTTCAACTTAATGTTGCTGTCTGACTTTTCATGGAAAAAGTACAGCCTGAGTCACCAGTTTATATGTTATTAACCCGCCTCAACCTGCTTCCCTTACTCACAAATTGGTTAAATTCACATGTCCATTCACTATGTCTTAAAATATGCTAAACTAGTTATAGATATTACAACTCAAATGGCTTCCAGGGACGATTCAAGGATTCATCAAACATGCATGAAAGAATCAAAGCAATCCTTCAAGTATTCTTCGACAAGTTTTATAACATGATGTAAGGCTAAAAAAAAAAGTACTTTACATAAAACCACTTTAAATACAGATGATGTCTGGTGTCACCTCTGCAGACATTTTCTTATATACATAGCAGTGATCAATTTATCATTTGTATACTTTTGTTTTCATTTGTTTTGTGATTTTTCTGGTTCCTCTTTTTTTTTTTTCTTCTTTTTTTTTCTTGTTTGTCCTCAACATCTCTGTCTCCTAATAATTTTTATGGCCTGTCCATCTGGCTTTCTGAACTACACATAATTCAATAAAGTCCACCAAAATTTTATTTTTCCCACTTTGGTAGAGTAAGCCTGCCTCCAACACTGCAAGCCAGCTCAGCCCACCACACTGTTTGTCTAACTCTGCCAGGACACGACACACAAAGAGGAAAATACCACTTAATTCATTGCTAACAAAGCGGGATCTCATTCAAAGACACCAAATATTGCATGGTGTTACAATGCAATAAGCTTATGAATTGATTGATTTCTTTGGTGCATCAGAATGAGACAAAATTATGTTTTAAAATTTTGTCAAGAAAACTAATAATCTCAATGGTTTTGTTTCCAATGGTGTCCAAAGTGGGTCCTCGAGGGCCGGCATCCTGCATATTTTAGTTCTCTCCCTGGTGGTAGTAACAACCTTCTCAGCATGTCAATGTTCATATGGGCCTCTGATGAGCCATCATTTGATCCAGGTGCGTTAAACCAGGGAGAGAACTAAAACATGCAGGATGCCGGCCCTCGAGGATCCACTTTGGACACCCCTGCCCTAGACAAAGGTTTTATGAATCACAAGCTAAGCTTTAAAGAATCTGTAATAATCTAGGGTAGGTGCGACTTCTCCTCTAAATGCTGACTTGTAGAACATAACCCCATCCAAGGAGGTCCTAATGCCGGAAATTAAATTTTTTTCGTTTTTATGTATAGCAGAATCGGAGGCTGCAAATACCACTCAGACTTAAGTGTTTTCTGAAATGTACCTTTTCTAATGTTTGATAAAAAATGTTTAACAAATCATAAATTGTGTTTAAACTCATTTTAAAAGGTGTACAACAAAAACAAAACGGTGTAGGTTTGGACAGTACATTTTGAATCTGACACAGGGCTTCACAAATGAGTTGCTACCAGAACCTGTAAAGTGTGTTGCTGATCAGCTAAATTTGTCTTTTGAATGTTGTCCTCACAATTATGGAGCTTTTTTTTTTAAAATATTAATTCATCCAAACACACATGGCTGTAACTGGATACTTGCAAAAGTCTGTTATACCCCACAACGGATTGATCCTTGAGGATGGGAAGGGTAATGTTCTTGGATGCTAGCTAATAGATATTCATGAAAGTCTGAATATGCACTTTGTTTACCAGACATAAGTTAACTGTTTTCTGTAACAAATAGATTTACAATTGGAAACTATGTTCTTTGCTTTTACTCACTCTAGACTCAACTTTGTATACACAGAGGTCAGTGTGATTCAAAGGGGTCATTTTCAAATGAAAACTAATAAATGAAGGTAACATAACCACATGTTTTGATGTCACGCACACTCAGGCGAGGTTGTTAAAGTGCGCCCATGGGAACCAGTTTCTGGGTCTGTTGCCTGCTCCTAAGTGATTAACATAATTACAGCAGTCAGGGATTCGGGTGAAATGAGCGTGTGGCTTTTTCCGAAGGAGCTGCCTCACTGCTTCACTTCATCTTCAGTCACACTTGTAAAGCCTCCCATCTGTTTCCTCAACACTACAACTTGCATAAGCAGGAGAAGTTCTTGTGCTCGTCGTCATGAAATGGCCCAACAGATTTCTGAAGGGCTCCCACGTCTGCTGGCCTTTTTACCAGCCTGTTCCCCATCAGCTTGGTGCAGTTTCTACAACGCCTAATCAGCCCGTTGGACCATTTACATGCTGAGCTATTTAATAATCATTACATGCTTGATGACTCCTCATATAATTGGATTTCAAATCGTATCAAAAATCATTAGTCTCATTTTCTCAAAATCAGTCTGAAAGATGAACTTTGGACCTCTCCATTGTCAACGATACAATACATCACTCTGTATTGTATTGTTGCAGGATCCAAGTGTGTACATAGTCACAATTTGAAACTTATGAGGTTAAGTTGCTGAAGGTGTTTTCATTAATCATGCTTAAAACGATTTATAAAATAGGTCTCAGCAGTGAACGTCCAAGAAAATTTTTACGTGACCCCAGTGAACAAGACAACTTTCTTTTTTTTTTTAAATGTCAAAAAATGTCTTGGACTTTTAAGAAAAATCTACAGGAATCAAAGGTAGCCCAAAAGCCAACCACAGTGTGGGTCAACATCAGGCAACTGGAATACTTTCATTTCTCAGCAGAAGTTGCAGTGCGTGGGTGAATGCTGTCCACAGCATTCTAACAGAGAGATATTTCCTCTAGGCTCTGAGCAGACATCTATAATGCATTCCCTACATAAAGAGCCCAATCAGCAGATCCCCAGCCTGATACCTCAATCAATTTCCCCATCTCATTTCTAATTTATTTTTACTTTACCCCAACAAACCCAGCACCGTGAAGTGCAGTTCGACATTAATCTCTCAAATCTGCAGTAGGCACTGAAGCCATTCAGGAGTAGTTTGGCATGAATCCCATTCACAATTCATTCCCTAAAAACTCCATGAACTGCCTTTCATTTGTCTTTTATTCAAGTTCACCTAAGCTTTATGAAGGGGCTTAAAATGGTGAATCTGTTCTGTGAGTAGGTGATGGGATCTTAATGCTTCCCTGGTGCGGCTGACGCTGTACATAGAAAAGAGAATGATGGATTAGCTTTATCCATAAAGGTTTATTGTATTTGTCAGTGGCTGTCCTGCTTTCTTTACAGCTACTTTCACCATGTCAAATAAATTCATTCTTTATTGATATGTCTACACTGGGTTATTTTTTTTTTTTGTTCTTGTTATTCAGACCCTTTTGAGCAACACTTTGACGGCAATAGCAGACAGCAGTTCACACTGTTAGGGTGTGCGTGTATGTGTGGCAGCTTGTTTTTGAAATTTTCTTGACATTTTATTGCAAAAGGTCACAGCGCTTTTGAGTTTTGCATTTGTTGATTCTGTCCCCTCCCAAAAGTCAAAAGGTAACAACCACTGTGCAACTATTTTTAACTGTTTTACAGATGTGGTGTACGATCAGGACAGATACATCGTCTCTTGACTTCTCAGAATTATGTAACTGAGAAACATTTTGTAATGAGTTTTCTTCTATATGTGTCTACAGCATTAAATTGTAAAAGGGCTAGAATTGAACATATTTTGAATAGTCAAGTTTTTTCTAAAGACGTGGCATGAGTGCCACCTTTTGTTCCATAATTAAGGAACAATATGATGAATTTAGGACTCAAATGTTGCAGCAATAAGTAAGAACATTCTTTAGTCTTTTGTGATCTGTCCTGTATAAATACACTGGCAGCAACCTTCCCACCATTCGCCATGAAATGGTAACCGCGCAGCTCTGGGAGGGGTCACACTGATCCCACATGCATCTTTACAAGTTTTATTTTTTTTGGTAGTTTCGGGGACTGACGGAACACCTGACCTCTTTCTTGTTGTCTGACCATGACATCTTTTGCGCTCTTCCTGAGTGTGGTGCTAAGACTGCGGGAGGATTAAGTTGCCATTACCAAATGATTGGTAGATCATTGAATATGGAAAAAATACATTAATACTGGTTATTTACGATTGCAGCCCTGTAGCCAATTCAGTCTCCTTAAATAGGTGTTCTTTTAGATACTTAAATCTGTAACAGCTTGGTTCTATAGTATAGAGAAGATGTTAAGGCTCTAAATATGATGGACAGCTGAGTTTCTCACAGAGTGTATGACCTTGATCTATTTTCTAACAGATGGGAATTATTTGGTGTTAGTGATTTTTTCCTTTTTCTGCACTCAGTTTGTCTGTTTTGGTTGCACACAGATCTTGGAAACCTTCAACTGTGGCATTATTTCAAATACTAAAGAGATTATGGATGAGTTTTAAATATCATATGACTTCAGTTTGAATAAAGGAAGGAAATGATGCATTTTAGCAAGTCTGTGCCTCTAAACATGCTGAATATATTACTTGTGAAGCTGTGAGAACAAAGGGCTTTTACTGAATCATGAGGAAAAGATGAATCCATAATACAAAAGAGCAGTTCTTGGATGCACTTTGATGCTTGACTCCAGAGATTTGTTCCCTCGCAGATTTTATATGGTACTTGTCAAAGTGGTGCCAAGAAGCTCAGACTCTATCTCCCCTCCACTTGACATCAGCAGCAGGAGATAAAGAGAAGTTGTCGAAAGGCACTTTGGTGCACACTCTCTATCTCGTGTCCAAGTATTGTTCCATCCTACGTGTGCAGCTATATCATTCGGCTTGGTGAGTGAATACCTGCTTGCAGAGATGAAAGGCACCCCTAGTTGAACGTTGTCTTAGCTTCCCTAACACCGCAAACATCTTCTATCCACCCAAGTTGCAGATGAGTGGGAGACTGCAGCGACTGAAACTTGTTAAAGCGTGCTAATCCTTTTGTTTTCCCCTCTGAGGTGCAGCAGGAGGCAGGAACCAGAGAGGAAGTAGGGCACAGTAAAGTAGACATCAAGGTGGAGCTTCTTGCTCCTTTGCGGGCCACTGCTTGCATACGAGTAGCCCTCGGGCGGTTTTTCAGAATCTGATTATTGTAAACTGATTTTCAACACTGCATGACACAGATTCATCGTCAGCTCTCTCTGAGTCTGCAAATTTACATGGGTATACATGTGGGTGTTTGTGTGCATCTTAAAACAGCCTAGGCCTAGCCTTAACTTAACAAATAAAGCATGACTTGTCTGACACAGTTTTCCTTGCATTTCTTCCAGGAATTGTCTTCTTCTGAGGTCGAGACTTCTGAGAAATGAGCTGCCAATGTAAGTCCCTTGGCTGACCTCTGGACTTAGCTGGTAATGTTGCTTTTAATTTAATTAAACTGACTAAGAGATATAATTGAGTACACAAATGCATACATGTGCAGTAGAGATGCAATTCTGAACCTCTTACGTTTATTTTACTTCATTTCACCTCCCACCAGGGACAGCATTCATCTCCGACACAATTTATCAGAAGCTAATTTTTATTCTCGGCAAACGCCAATGCTCTGTCCAAACAGGACTCAATCATGAAGACGTATAATTCATATTTCAAACACAAGTCTTCCACTCTGTTATTCTATGGACGTCTTGCAACTGCTGGTTTAGGTTTGTCATTCCGAGTGCAACCAAGGCTTAGGGCGTTATCAATAATGAATGAGGATGTGGAAGTTTTCCCTGGATTTTTCCAAACTCTGATATGCTTCTATTAAAAGCTTGGATGGAGCGGCTCCCTGAATGCCTGGAAAGTCCTGCTCATTCTAATGATAAGATGATGCAATCCTCAGAGATAACCATACGACTAGAAAGTTTTATGAGGACTTAGTTTTCCCTTCATACTTTTTCAAAGTGTAGTAGAAACTCCAGTTTTGATAGTGCACAGCAAAAAAAAATCCTATTTACTTAATGTTTATCTGTACATGAATTATTTAGAATACATTAGCTACACTTTTTAGCACTATTTGCAATTTAGCACTATTTGTAAAATAACTTTCTGACCAAATCCTACACCATATGCACATCAGTATGTGCATGTGATGTGCATATTTATGTGCACCATAAATGTATCTTTGAATTTCTCTTTTCAAAGATACATTTATGAAAAATTGTGTTTTTGTTTTTTAGTGATGCTTTAATCTGATGGTCTGTGCAAAGGTTTTGCTTGAATAACTGTATAAGAAATGTCACATGGTAATTATGAGTGCAAGACATTCATTGGAAACAATGCCTTTAAAATAAGGGGTGATAGGAATTTTACCAGGTCTTGATATGCGTGTTCGTTTTCTGTGGGTACGCTTTGTCAGCAAAGGCAGGACTTTTCACTCAAATGTACTTCAGCTGGGACTACTGGGCTGCACTGTTAACATTGCTGAACCAAAAAAAAAAAAAGATAAAAAGGCAATATTCTATTTTGAGATGTTTTAATAACCCAGTCCTGAGTCATACACCCACATAGTGTTTGATTTTGGATGTGACCGAGCATCCTGAGTAAGTCTGCAGCCCAAAAGGTGGTTTAAAGTGTCTAATATCTAAAATGTATAGGATTTATATTTTTGATTTTATAAATTGAGATTGTAGTAATGTTATTGCCAGTAATAGTTCTCGTTCCTTTAAATAAATACAGTTTTGTCAAAATAATTCTTACTCGTGTCAGGTTTAGATTTAAAACGATCTTTATTTACCCAAGACATTTGTGTGTATTTATTACACTTTTGAAAATATTGCCCGTCAATACTGGCTTTATGTTCAGTTCTTTGATCAAGGTGTGAATGTTGACTATAGGAAATACGAGGACTTTCTGTTGTCATCCTCAAAGCAGGGATATGTTTTGGCTCATAGGTATCCATTAGGTATCCATGGATACCTATGCTTCTTTGTTTCTGATGCTAGAGAACCATATATTGTACTCTGCAGAAGGTTTGCAGTTTTACAACAGTTTGGAGAATTCACTTTGATGCTTGTATTTCCCAAGAGAGCAAAAATTATCTAGGCCAAACATCAGTGAGCATTTGGCCCAGACCCATCAGCAGTCCAGGGCCTGAGTCATTTTTCCTCCAATTCTCCAGTTACCAGTGTGGGTTAGGTTGATGTGGTGGGTTAAATAGCAATATGTTTCTTTCAAACTTTCATCTTATTAGCTGAAATCAATAAGAAACGTGTGTTAATGCCCAATGAATGAAGCCTGGCATGTTGATTAGCTATATGTTTACTCCATCCATTGAAACATCTCCAATTTTCTTGTTAATTAAGCTGATTTTAAACACGAAGTCTGCCTTTTTATAACCTCAGAAACTACTGGAAGCATGTGCTGATTTATTTATGATTTCTTATATATTTTGAACAAAAAAAAATGAAAATCAGTATTTTCTCAGGCACTTATGGTTTTTTTTTTGTTGTTGTCTTTTTTCTCCATTTTTGCTTTTGTGACTTGTTCATCATTTTCTCGTGGCGCATTGCTCTGGCTTGTTCTAACTTTTTGCATGAAAAACATACATTTTTTATTGGGTTGTGTACACTTCTTATATTTACTGTGCACTTACTCCTCTATCACATACACAAATGGAGGCATTAGTGTACAAATGAAGCTGACATTCGTACACTCTTCGGTTTGAACAGAAACTGCTGCCCACTCATGTGTGCTCATGTTCCCTGTTTTTCTCGACAATCAGGAGCACTACCAGCTGTGATGCTGCAGTTTGGAGATAACAGGAAGCTCCAGTAACTGGTCTCCAGTTCTTTCCCCCGGGTGGAAGATGAGAGCAGCCGTCACGCTCACAATAGGACATGCTAGAGGTGTTAGAATTGGATCTGGGGGTTTCATTTGATGCTTGTTTTTGTACAGTGGCTCTGCACAAAGGCGGCTTGATAACTGATTAATCATACAATATCCTGTGCTGCAGGTTAATTTCATACTTTACTTTTCAGGTCAAAGTGAGACAAGTAGCATTTGCCCAGGATCAATGAAAGCACAGGCGGAAAGGAAGCGCCCTCAACAATGATGCAACATTACAATCAAAGCTGAGGTCTTTCTGAATCAGAGTGCTGAAAAGAGAGTTGGGCAAAGCTGGATGGCTGTGATTGGTTATTCTTTTCTTGCTTTCTTCACACTAAGAGAATGAGACCTGGGCAATTCCCCTGAATCACAGTGGACAGCATCTTCTGTTTCCTCCTGTTTTGTCTGTTGCGGTATAAAGTGTTTTTCCTGTTACATTACAAAAGCTGTCAAGAGTGAAGCGGTAAAAAGTAAAACTGGAAACATGCTTTGTGTTAGAGTGCACTCATAATCCAAACAATAACTCATGGTGAACATGGTGGTTTATCATTGTATTCTCCGTATTAAAATTAAAATGAGAGCTCCATTTTACTTTCCATTGTCTGATGCTACATGATCCTAAACCATCATTATGCTGCATAAATCATTTAAGGGTCCATTCACACCAGCTCTTTTTACTTGACTTTAATTGAATTCTGACTTGTTTGCCTATAAATTCTGGTTTGTTTGCAGAGATATTAATGTGCAAGCAAACTCTGATGCAGAACAAAAAAAGAAACTCTGGCTCAACTATGAAACTAGGTCTCAGTGAACTCTAGCGCAGATTGAATGCATATGTGAATGCCAAGTGGGCCGGAGGCCACTCCAAAAGCAGGAAGGGAACAATAGCGCAGGGCATACTGGATAAATACAACCTAAACAAACATGTCAGTCTAACTCTAGCAGGCTTGCTTGTGGGTTGTTGTTTTTTTGCCAAAGACAAAAGAGAAATCCTACAACCTCTAATATTCCTTTTTTAGTTTGGATTTTGTGAAGAACCTCTTCAGAGGTTTTACTGTCATTTCCTTTATAAATTCTTGGTGCAGCATCACAACAGGCGACAGGGTGAACAAGTTTTTCAATTAGTTTGGACTGTTTGACAGTGCAGTGTGAAAGCAAACCACTCCGGCTGAAAATAACAGATGTTGAAATTTTGACCCCCGATGGTGCCGAGTCTGCTGAATTGTCAGCGGGTCTCTGCTTCTCCTCCAGAATTACTTTGGGTCTATTGGCTGTGTTTGTCAAAATTTCTTTCTTTGCCCAGATTATCAGTGGTCGGAGTCTTTGCATTTTTGGTGCATAGTGCTGACGTTTGGCCCTTTGGACATGGTTTTCATAACATAACCCTGCTTTAAACCTCTCCACTGCTTTACTCCTGAGCTGCTTGCTGTGTTTGCGATCCTGTTAGATCTTCTGTTGCCTTCACATGGGCACATAGATTCTATTTACTACTCAGCTCTTTGCACAAAGTTATACAATACTGTGCAGGAGATATTGATGACAACAGATAAAGAGCATTAAAACATGCACATAATATCTAAATAGATATAAAAGGATAAATAAGGACAAGCACAAGACGACACACATAGATAGGTACTGATGCCACAACAAAAAAATAGCGAAACACCAGACTAAATACATAGGTTAGTCATCTTAATATATTAAATAGATTTAGCTGTTTTAAAAAGTCCAACAAGTCAAACACGAGTGAAGACAAAGAGCCCCAGGCCAGAGCCTGAAAGGTTTGATCTGCTTTAGATATGAGTGTTTCATTCCCCTGCACAGGGACTTAGAGCACTTTTCATGTTGCAGCCTTGGTGATATTAAATTAAAATCTCTGAGAAAGTTCATCAGTACTGAGTTAGAATCTCTTGCTTTCCAGAGTGTCGCTGCTTTTTTCCCCACCTGATTTTGCCAATCTAAATAAGCCAGGTCTGCGCTCCTGTTACAGAATCTATCTCCTCTGTGCCCTATACACATGTTTGACAGTCAATGAAACAAGTTGCAGTAGCAAAACTTGCACAGTTTCCACAACTATTTTGCTTGCGAGGCAAAGGATTATCTGTCTGTAAAGCAGATAAAACACAGCAAAATGTACATTGAGTGATGCTGTCTTTAAACTGGACAGCCCTGTGGCTTTACTCAGGTTAAAGACAGCAAGTTAGATATACAATAATTGGCCTATTTCTGTGTTTTTCTTCTGTGTATTGAGTCAGTAACATTCAAGCCCTGGGGGAGTGTGTCAAATCCACAATTCCACGGGTACTGACACATAAATAGAGCCTCTTCACCTACCCAGAAGGAAGTAGCAGCTATTATGATGCTCTACTTTCAGGCTGTTTACTTCATCATGAAGAAGGATAAAAAATGTATGCATTTTAAATAATGAGAAAACAGATGGTTCGGAAAGCAAGTTACAGTTTATCCAAAGTATCACTTAGTGATAATATCAGGTCTAATGGCATTTTCAACATATTGACCACAATTCCAAAGTTGCGCTGTGATTTCTGAACCTTGTGACAATTTGATAACTGACTGAAAAACATGGATGACAGTCTTTTGTCCCCTCTGGTTAAACTGCAATTGCTGTGGTAACTCATTTCAGTTTCTATCTAAAGACAACATTGTCTAAAAATGTCACCAGGTTACTTTGGGTCATTATACAATATCTGCAAAACAACAGCTTCCCTTTCAGTGTGGCTCTCATTGGCCTACATATATTGTAAAACTGCAGACATTGACATTTTTACAGTGAGCAATTTGGCATTTTGAAGTTCACCCCCACATCAGCAGCAGCTCTCCTTTTTGGCATTACTTTCTAGTTGTTATTGTTTTGTTGCTTGCAAGCAGACTAGATTAGGATCTTCAAAATAAATCACTGTTTATGCCCTAGAAGGTTGATCATATCTTTTCAAACCAGGATTTTGACATGCATGCTTTAAAGCTTGACTGATATACTTTAATTCGTTATAATATTCGTTATATATTCTGTTATTTGTATAGTTGGATCTAAACAGGTTTGTAAAAACTCAAGATTTAATAGTGCCAGCATTTTATTTGTGCTTTAACTCTCATTAAGTTAAGATAATGTGACATTTGTGGCAGTTACAGTTCTTCATGATAAAACGTTTTCAAATCAATGTCCTCCTTTAAGTGGATTTTTTTCTTTCAACTCGAGTAAAATTGTATGAGATACCTTGTGACAAACTTTTTAAACTTAAGAACTTTATTACAATATTTCATAAATGGGAAAACTGAATCATGTTGAACATAACATTTCTTGTTCAACTTTCACATTTACGGAGGAATATGATCTGTGGTGTAAAGTTGTTTTATATTCTTAGGTGTTCGCCTTTACAAAGAACCAACTTAAAAAAACTCATTACAGACAATCTGAATAGATTTTGGGAGAAGGAATATAATCCAGGTTCGTTAACGAAGATACATGACAACACAAGTTACACTTCACATTAAAAATAAGGTGATTTCTTGTACCGGAAGATGTTTTCATATTGAGTTGTTTACTGCTAGGCTAAGCTAACACTCACATTTACTCTCTAGCTTGACATTGTGAGATATTTCAATGTGATTAGAGAAAATTATGTTCTTCTGCTTTATTAACTTAGTTCTTTGCCTTAAATATAATGGCTGGTGGTAACAGTTTCCTTGAGCCCATCATGCAGATACATACATATATGATACATATTTCTTTGCTACATGTATGTTAAGTTGACAGATAGGTATTAGGGTATTACTGTGATGTCCCTGTTTGGATTTTGACACGACTGCATCTCTGACCTACATGGCATCCACTGAAAATCCTTTTTCCATATGCCTCACCCTCTAGTGACCCTTCCCATTCCAACAGGAAGGAAGTGACTTGTCTTAGAGCGAGGGCTAGCGGCCGATTTGTGTGTCAAGCCAAGGACGTTTTTGAGTTGGAAGGAGCTTATCCTGGTGGGATTTATGTCTGTGCAGCGGTTGATCATAAAAGACCGCAGCTCTATGCTGCACACATGTGCTGTGCAGCAGCTGTCAGGCAGAACGGGCTTCCACAAAGATAATTAAGCAATTTTGTCAAGGTTTTATTTGTATTGAATAAAAATACATCCAAAACATTAAATATTCACTAAGCAAAATTTCCATGCACATTTTGTTTTTCTGTTTTCTTTGAGCTTGTATTAGTAGATTTTTCTAAATAAACTTTTCTCTGCTTTGATGCAGTGAACTGAAATCAAAGAGACGTTTCAAGTGAAGGCTGCAGTATGTCTGATAATGCTTGGATTGTTTGGTCTCTGAAGTGGAGCCTTGATTTGTGTGGAGGAGAGGTATCTCCTTGAGAACAATGTTCATAAGCTGTCTTTGTGCTGAAAAAAATAATCTTAATATACATGCATTAACATAAAGCAGGCTTTTGCCTGAGTGTGGGCATGCACGTCTCTCTGTCTGCTTGCATTAGTCATTTGGATTTGCCCGGAAACTACAGACAGTGGCCACAGCTGTAGCACACAACCCTCCCTGCCCCTCTCTGTGCACAGCAGTCAGTGAGAGACGCCCTTTTTCTTATTCCCACATGTGAAATCGTCATAAAACACGATGAAGTTACAGGGCATAAAGCTTCCATTCGGTCCATGTGGCATCAAGTTAATCATTAATCTTTGGCATTTTAGTACAAAATGTCTTACCAGGAGATAATTTTTGCAATACTTTGCATAGGCCTGCATATGGAAGTGAACAAATGGATCAGTCAAACTGAAGGGATCCCCCCTTTTTTTTCTCCATCATGACTCTTTCCAGTTATCTATAGTGTTAGCAGGATTGCTTGCAGCCTACGCTTTCTGTCATATAACCTGCATTAAAATGATCTGCACGTGTGAAAACTTCCCCTTGGGACATTGAAATTAGATTAAAGCTGAACTTAGTCCACAAGCTATTGCAATGTCAATGTCAAAGTCCAGATCGCAACTTATAATTGGGCCATTTTTTGTGGAATCTTTTAATCCAACATTAAAAAAATGTTGTACTTAGTTTTTGATGGACTGTCTTTTCACTTTGACTTCATGTTTGTTCAGTAAATAGTGACAATGCCGGACCAGTTGTACTCTCGTGCATTGTGTTAAATACATGTAAACTGGATGGATTTTTTTAATTTCCCCCCATGAAAACCGAGAATGAAAGTGTCTTATTACTATTGTTAACAGTTGGACTAAATTAAAGTAGCAGGCCATTGACATTGCATCAACAAATTTTCTTCTCCCCTTTTACTAATCCATGTATAAGGAACAGTTAAAAAGACACAATTATCCACTGATAGCTCACGTGTTGCTCAAAAACTGTTTTTTATTTTCTCTCCACAGCTTTAATATCTCAGGCTGCGTCTACCTTATCAGTTTTTTCCAAGTTAACCAATATAAGGACCGCAGCTGGAAGAAAAATACTTTATTGCCTGTAAAATGCCTGCATCGTTTAATTAATGTTCAGCTGATACATTCATCTACACAACAAAAGTTAATTTGTTTTGTTTTTCACACAAGTCAGAATTTGCTCATCAAACGGAGCACAAAAACAGTCACGAATGCGCACCGCTTTCTTTAATGTGCAGATTTGAAATCCAGGAATAGTTTGGAGGACATGGAAAGTTCCATCATCGCCTTTGTGAGCAGTGAAGTGGCGCCACTGTCTTCCACTGACTTCCTATCTGGCTCACAGTCTTCAGAGATGGGCTAAAATGAGTGGGTCATCTATCACAACAGAGGGGAGAGTGATAAATTTATAGCTGTGAAAATAGGCCAGAGCACGGCACTGATGGAATAGATAGAGTGTAATTAGGACAAGGTTAGGCTGCGTTACACACACACACACACACATATATGCAGCTCCGTATGGTGATGTGGCACACATGCGTTTAGGTTTCCACTTATATGCCACTGTCACCTGAAGACACTCTGCTCTTAGTGCCATTCAGTGGGTGGTTTCATTTCACCCAAACCTACTCAGGATGCCTAACTCCCTTCATTTAGACAGTCAAACTACTTCTGGGTTGAAAATATAGGATCAAACTGAATAAAAGCTTAATTTAATCCAGCCTTGTTAATAAAAATATGCAATAAAAAACAAAAAAAAATTCCACTCATCACCATTTGTTAACTCTTCGCTGCGTTCCTCTTTTTCTCTTCTTTCTGTCTTTGCTCTCTATTATGTTTCTCCAGCTTCACCTCAGTGCACAGTTTACAACACATTTACTCATTTTCACACCTTTTCTTTCCTCTCAGATCGGTTTCATTTCCGCTGCTGTCAAACACCACACCTTGCAAGCCTTCCCCTCCCCCGTCCCTTTTTGATTCTTCCTTCCCTGTCCTCCTTTCCCATAATGTGCCATGCATCACACACGGCCTTTCAACACAGCACACAGGCACATGCGGAGCCACCCCCTGTCTTTTAAGGGCAGATCTGTAAGCCTATGGACCAGATGGACTCACGACTGGCTGAGCTGTGCTGCCTCTCTCCGACAAATTGCCCCAATGTATACCGTTGCTCAGATGAGAGTACGATGTCCTTTGCACAGTCTCTTATCTAATTCTGGTCACCCACTGGCGTGCCAATATAGAAGCTGGCAGCTGGTTTGAAAATCTGCACGCTTAAATAGTGGCAACATGGAAGCGTCTGGTGCAAAATCTAAGAATGGCTTGTAATATACCCGGGATGGATCCGTTTAGAAATAATGACTCTCATTTTGTCTTGGAACAGAAAATCAATTTGAATTCCAATTTAAGATGTGCTGTGAAAAATGTAACATGACAAAATATCTTGTATCATATCTGACTGGAAGTTCTTAAATAACTGCAAGGAAGACCCCCTGTAATGATGAAGAGTTAATAAATGTGAGATGCCAACATTATTATTGAGGATTTTGAACATTTAACTACACAATTGAATTGTGTGCTAATGTTCAACGTTGTAGTAGCTTTGTAATCTTCTGAATAAGTTAGCGCTTGAATTTGCTGATATATTTAGATTTTTGATGTGGTGTTTGCCAAAGCATCAAAGAAACTTTCTATCGTTACATCAGGTTTCGTGTTTGCTTTCAGTGACACCAATGACAGCTTCTGATTTTTTTATTGTTAACCCCCCACCTAACCTTCCCACTCTTTATTTCCCTTAATTGTGCTTTAAATAATCAGCAGTCTGACTCATCTTTTTTCTTTTTTTTTTAAATATGCCTTTTCTTCAGCTTTATTTTGGTTAATGTACTTATCTCATTAAGTATTTGAAACGTTGCACCTTTACATGTCATTAATCACATTAATGTCCCGGTGATTTCTATTTTCTGAATAAAGGATGAGAAGAGAAATTCATCGACACTCCAATTATCTGAAAATAAAACATAGAAGTGTTCTGATATAAACCCATATAATGGCCAGGGAATATTTCCCTTTAATTATCAACAAAAACATTTCTGGCATCCCTCCAGAACATTTCATTATCTGAATTGCTCTCACTTTGTCATAGATGTTTTTTGGAGCTTGTACTTTGACAAGTTAATTACCAGAAATAAATCAAAAAATTTGAGTAAAAGGACAGTTTAGCTTGTTTAGCGTGTGTTGCCCTCTTCTGGTTACTCGTGAGAACTTCTTGCTTCTCTGACAGAGATTGAGGTAAAGGCATGAATCTGACTTATTGCCAAAATCTCCTTTCCTCACTGAGGAGCAGGTGGCTGCTCCTCAGTGCAGAAGGTAAGGAGATATAATCACCAAATGCTTCACAAAGCGTGATATAACAAACTCAAAGAGATTTATTTCAACGTTTTGACATTGTTTTATTTGTGAAATATTGTATGTGTGCACACAGTCTTATATATCCTGGAAATAGGAAATAGTTCTATTTTCTGGTATTTTGAATTTTCCTGGTTTGAGTGAAAGAACCGTGCTCCCTTATTTTTATTGAAAGGCTTTAAAACATAAGAAAACATGACAAACTGATCAGCTGTCTTTTCCTGTGCTTTTGTTTGATTTGTTTTCTTTTTGTTTGGTTGCTTTTTGCACTAACTAGTCTGATCAGTTTTTTTTTTTTTTTTGGTTCCACCATATTTTGTATATTTAGAGACTAATTTTATTTTTTTATCATTCTTTGGAAAATAGTTGAAGTTCAGTCTGATTAGACAGGGAGTTTCTGTGAACAGCTACTGCCTCCATCATGTTTCGTAATAGGGGTTGTATGTTCAGGGTTTGTTATGCTAGTTTTCCTTTTACATCAAATGTTTTCAGGTCCGGTACTCGAGCACCAGTGTCTGCCACTTTAAGTGGACAGCTGGAGCTTGGTAAGTTTTTATTATTTTTCTTGTGCCCCACTCTTTCTGGTTTTGCATGATGCAATGCACTGGATTTCTCTTTGACATATCAGTGGAGGGGGCTGAATGTAAAAGCAAGTTAGACATTTTAGTTTCATTTGTAGATACCAATGAAACTAATTTATCATTTATTATGTCACTTCCACCCTACAAGTCTAGACTGCTTTGTGTTGCTCTTATCAGTTACAGTAAAATACAAAGACGTTTGTGGTTGTGACATGATATTGAATATTTTTGCAAGGCACTGTATAAGCTTGACACTATATGAGCCACCCTGATTAAGATGTTATCAGAATGCATCTCAGAGATAAATCACAAACCGTATTAAAGACTGCAGGTTAAGTGTGTGTGTGTTTTTTTTTTGTTTGTTTTGTTTTTTTCCAAGTTGTGCTTAATTGCTTTGGTTAATCACTCTGTATCTTCTTCTGGTCCTTTCAGAAAACACTAGCATTATCGTTCTAACTTTATTGAAGATATACTCCCAGTTTTTTTTCCCCTGGTTGTGTTCGATATAAAAAAGTGAGTGGATTTAAGACCACGGTCTGGTGCTTGAGAAAATCCAATTAATGTAACTTTAAGAACCTTTAAATTGGCACTCCCACCTAATTGGCTCTAAAATTGCCTTCCTACAATGCTGGTGTTTGAGTTAACAAATAGAGAATATTTAGGAACTTAACATACACAATAACTTGTAGTTAACATTGAATGCTGATAAAGTGATCTCTCAATCCCTTTGCACAACTATCTCACCCTGTTCTTTCTATTTTCGAACGTAATCTACCGCTAACAAGAAAAGATAAAAAGATAAAAGCATCTTCCAAGTGGCAGTCAGCTCCTCTAGTTTGATGAGCCTCCCCTCACCAAAGCTATCACTGTCATTTAAAGTCGGGGTTGTTGACACATGGAGGAGGCCATGCCAAGCTTAGCTGAGTGGTGTGTCATGATGGGATGTGAGGCAGTTAGTTAATGTTGTGTAAAAGGATTTAGAGGATTTGACCCTATCAGCAGAGAGAGCATTCAGAAAGGCTGCGTTAATGACGCTAAATGAGTCTGTGCCTGAGGCATGCTAATAATGGAGACATGAAAGACTGGATTTCATGAGGAGATTTTATTCCTGCTAACACACTACTTAAACTTGGAAGAAGGGTGTAAAAGATGGCTAAGTTTTTTTGACATGCCTGGCGATTCAAGAAATGTTTTATTAGTGTCTCTGAATGATAGGCACCTAAAATTGGTTTGTGACATGAGTGTAATTTTAAATGTCCTGTATTTGGTTTTGTTTTGCTCCTTCTGCTTCCCTCCAACCAATCAAAAAACAGAAAATAATCTGAGAATCTGGGTTGGGATAAGGTGCTGAGCAGTCACCAACAAAGCATGTATTTCATGTCTTCCTATTTTCAGCAACAAACTCGATACACGGGGGTACAACTCTTCACTGACTGCACATGCAATACAAAACCTAAGTAGTGCATCAGTCTCACAATGCTTTAAAAGTGATTACAATTAAGAACATAAGAACAGCTCAAATTCCAGTTTGAATTACAGACCATTTGGTGCTTTCAGAAAACATTCATAGTAACTTCAGTCACACACAGATATAGTTTGTATTGACTAAAAGAAGATTAAAATAAATAGATTTAAATAAGTTTGCTACACAAGTGATCAATTTATGCTATTAACTATTAACTTTCAGTTTTTCTTTAAAAAAAAAAAATGTAAAGGATTTTCTAAAAAAAAATAAAAAATAAAAACAATAAAGATTTTTGAAATAGTGGTGAGTTTAAGCTAGTCAACTAAATGCTCTGCAGTGATGGTTGTTGGCTCACACCTCCCTGATGAAGCCCATTCTCCCAAAAAACAGTAACTTTTTTCTTTTGTAGCTCATCAGAATCTCACATAAATGAAAAATGTTGGTCTGGTTTACAGTAGGTACTTTCAACATAAGTAAGACTGGATGAGACAGTATGCAATCAGGTCTACATGTGACTGTACTATTGCATTATATTGGGAAATAAACTGGACCGATTCGGATTTAATCTGAACCGACACTGAACTTGTTTGTCTTACAAAGTACAATAATTTATTTACATATATACTTATGGAAACATGGATAAATATTTTCAGTGTCAAAGTTGCATTGAAAATGGTCTGTCTTGTGTATTTTCACAAATAATAATACAATTAGATAAACATATATTCAAAACCCAGATTGTTGATTTTAAAATATCAGTTAACTCACTATTCATTAAATATTGTTAATTGCTTATGGAGTTGATGAAATACCCACTGCTTTAAAATGGTAACCTTTGACCACCATGTGTCACGGTGTGTGACAGGAAGTCCTATCCTTGCTGCCACACCAGGCAGGACTCTGGCACAGCTTGAGCAGGAAGTATGGGAGATTTACCTGCCAATTCCTGCCATCTACCACCCACTGGTCAAATCCTCTTTGCTGGTTTCACCATTCGGTCTGCTCATCATCCTTGGCTCACTATGCAAAGATATGACCGGAGATTGGTCACTATGCCAGGGATGCCTATCAGATATGTAGAGAAAACGAAATAACAGGGAAAACATACGTGGCACAAACTGATTAGGAATAATTTTAAGTTATCAAATAATTTTATAAAATTTCTGCTATTATGTTTGTGTGACATTTGAGCCCACATAGCTGACACTGTTGTCATCTAACGTGTTTGTAGGAATGGAAGTGTTGTGAAACAATAAGCGTTCCACTCATATTTCTTGTATTTCTGAATGTGATTAGCTTGAGAAAAGAAGGCATTTGTTCTCTGGCTGCTGCTACGGTCTGCATAAATACGGAGGAGTGTCTGACAGCAATTGTTCTCTTAGCAGTAATATATTCAGTGACCCACTGGTTACAGCCTGTCCTTGTTCCACATGTTTTTTTCACATATTTACAGCATATTAGTCCAAGGGTTTGCTGTGGGAGGGTGTAAAAACTTATTCATTTGCCTGTGTTTGTGTTGCATACTCTGGTTTAGGTGGTAAGTAGACAAGGTTGTGTGATCTTACGTGCACGTATGGTGATGTTTTTGTGCATGTGTAATCTACTCGTCTTCCTTGTTTGTCTGTTGTAGGAATCACCTTGAACATCTCTTCTCCTCACTTGGCTTGGAGGTCTTCTAGAGGGTCGGAGCCTCCTTGCCATCATGAAGGGGTTGGGGACCAACCGTAACAGACATCTGTCTGATTCTTGTGATCCCTCTCTTAATCATCCAGAGGCACTTTACCATCAGAAGACCAGCACTTTGCCACGCAGCCCTTATCTTCTTAGCCCCACAATGGACCACTATGGCACCATGGATCCCCACCTTTATCCTTCCGCTAATCCAGGCTCCCTTCCAGCAGACTGCATGCTGCCCCTCAACAATCAGCTTTCCAATAGCAGCACTTTTCCCAGTATTCACTACAACTCCTATGACCAGTCTGATTTTTCTCCTCCTGGGGACAGTATTGGAGGGATAGGCACGGGCACCATGGGGACATCTCTGTCGATGGGCATGGCATCAGGTATGGCCATGTCAGGGTTGAGTGGAAGAACGCCGATGATTACAAGTGGCTCTGCAACAATATCACACCATATGACTAAGAATCAAACTCCGCCTAGTCTGTTGGATTTTGAGAAGCAGCTACCAGGAGGTCGTGACGGATTCAGCACTTTGCAGTTTCATCGAACATCCGCTGCTGTTGCTGCCAAGCAGCGGACAGACAGTCCTGGCCGCATTCGTTACATGCTACACTCTGTGCAGAAACTGTTTGCAAAGTCCCAGTCACTGGAGAGCCACAACATGAAGGGAAATGTGAACGGTAGATCTACTGGCAGTGGTGGAGGCACTTCTTCTGGCACAGAGGACGGAGGGAAGCATACTCGCAGAGCCAAAAGTAAGGATCGTATTATAAAGTCCGAGGCAACTGCTAAGAGACGGCCAAGATCCAACATGTCAGGTTACTGGAGCTCAGATGATTTGGACAGTAGTGATTTGAGCAGCTACCATAATACTATGACCATGATGACACTGGGGCGTCCGAGTGGCCATGAAAGCCATAGTGGTCAGAGTAAATACATCCACAGTGGCTACAACACAATCAGTTCCTCTAAAAGCAGCAATGACATGAAGTATCCAGCACTTCCTGGTCCAGGGGATATAGGGGGTGGTGGAATAACTGGACCAGTAGGCATGCTGATGAATGATACCGAGTATGTGAAAGGAGGGTCTTGGTCCACACTGACCATGGGCCAGCCAAGACAGGTACTTCAGAAGGGCTCAACTACTCTGGACAGGTCAATGCTCAAGTCCAAGTCCTGCCAACAGGAGTTAACTTGTAGCTATCTGCAGGTTGGACGCAGGGTGAGTATGCAATTTCACATAAAGATATTTAAACTCTTTGACTTTTTTTCACATTTTGTGGCATTTAAACCACAAATTTTCATGTATTTTATTGGAATTTTATGTGATAGACTGATCTGCAGCCAAATAGGTTTACAGTAAGTTGGTAGGAGCTGCAGAGATCCACAATCCAAGTCAAAGTATTTGTCAACAGAGAAGCTAAGGCAGAAGTTCACTTTCCAACAGAACATCTTTAAACATACGGCCTCAGACTAAGGGACACTGAATGGTCCATACCTCTTATATATTTCATAGTGATTTTTTAAAAGGAATTACTCTGCATTCCTTCCATATCTCTGCACAGTTATGTATTATCTAACATTGTTCTATCACAAAAAATCCCATAAGAATACACCACGATTGTTGTAAAAAGAAATTATGAAAAGGTTTGATGAGTGTAAATACTTATGCACGTTATGCTAATATTTATCACCTTTTTAAGGCTTTACTATTTACACGTTATGTCTCAAGAATGAATATGTGAATAACATAGTTCCAAAAGCTAATTCGGGACTTGTTTTGTCCCCTTTAATGATCCCTGTAGGGGGATTGGAGCAGCTCATTAGGTCGCAGTCCAGGTTTCAATGAGATTCCATGTCGGCGGATGCGCAGTGGTAGCTATGTAAAGGCTATGGGAGACATGGAAGACAGTGACGACTCCGAGGGAAGCCCTAAACCCTCGCCCAAAAGTGCTGCTCGCCGTCAGAGCTACCTCAGGGCCACCCAGCAGTCTCTAAGTGACCAGCTACCCCCACGCAAGTAAGAAAACAAACACATTGTCAATTATCAGGTAGCATGAAACAAGCAAGTCATTTTGTTTATTCTGGCCGAGGTTGTATCTTTTAGTTACAGTTTCTTAAGTTAAAATTTTATAATTGACCGTTTAGCAGGAGAAACATTAAATGTGTTTTTTTGGGTTTTTTTCCCCCCCCACTCTTTTGGCGAATCATACACCTTCTACTGAGAACATACAGGAGAGGAGGAGCGGATGTTACTATACTTTAAAACTGGAAACTGGTTAAATTAAAACCAACATGGATATACAGTTATTATACTCTGGGGGACTAATGTACATAATTAAAAGGGTTTTTTGTGGTAATTTGTTTTTTTTTACAAACCTTTCCAATTTGACTCCAGATTTGACTAATACTGACATGGAATCTGGGGTTTTAAACACTTCAGGAGAGAATTGTATCACTGTTGTACCATGATTGGATGTCACTGTAAAATTTTATTCAAAGTGTCACAGTGTGGGCTGGCATATTTTGATGTCATCCATTGATATTGGCCTTTGCGTCCAGCATCAATGTCTGACCTCACAAATACACTTTTGGAGGATTTGTATTCCTATTGTATTCCAATTGACACAGATGGAAATCCTTCCTAGACATTAAGCTGTTGAAGGTTAAACTTTGTGATTTAAGAATGGGATGTCACACAAGCCATATGAGCAAATACTTGTGGCAATACAGTGCATTTTGAAAATTGGTAGACATTTTTTCAGTGTTGCATTATTTTGTTAATAAGCAGTAAATATGTGGCACCCTCTTAACATCCAAAGGTAACTTGTTTTTAAGATAATCAATGATTTATTGCCATAAATGTGTAAAAATGCTTCAATCTTAAATAACATACAACCTGAGCTGTAATACTTGAAGAAACTAAGGTTTTAGCTCTTCAAAAACAACAAAGACAACACTCTCTATCACAAACTTGTAAAATGCATCCCTGGAATGACTGATGGTGATGCAACAATCCATTTCTGATCATCCAATCCTGCTCTCTTTCATTCTGCACCTACCTGATTGGTGCTAGCAGCAGAACCTTGGATTTCACATTGTTGCAGGGGGAGCTGGATGCCCTGTGGTCTCCACTCCACAGTGTGTCCTCTCTGCATCAGCTGGGCAGGTCAATGAGCAGGTCAGTGGGAGGCCTGTAAACTTTTCCTCAGGGTTGCAGTACAAAACACTTGCAAATGATTATTTGTGATAAGTGACTTTGCGCTGCCCCCCTCAGGAAAGCTTGTAGAGTTAAAACTCCAAATGCAAAAGTCATCTCCTGCATCAAGCAACCGCTAGCCTATTGTTAGCTTGTAGCTACCATCTGCTTTTGGATTAAAAGTAGCGTCATTTGTGTTTTAAGATAAAGCAGTAAGCATCGTGTGTCTTCTTATGCCGTACCATGAAGCTTCACAGCTATTCCATTATCACAATTTAGACAAAAATAAGTCCATAGACATTACTGAACATTTTTGATAGCATTCATCTTGCTGCATTGTGTGCATTCTTTCTCTGACTGCACTGCATGCTCAAATTATGTACTGGGTGACTCAAGACAATTGAAATTGAAATAGAGACTATTTTAAGATTTGTGAGAACACATAAATCAAGGAGGAAATGAAAGAAGTGCCTTGGGTAAAATATATCTCCGCTTTTTATCTCTTTTTCAATTCCTGGTTTGGTGATCAATCATTTAGTTAATATTTCCCTGCTGCCTTTCTGGTCACGATCTGAAAACATCAGCTTTTTGTCCATGTCTCTTTTGCTTCCTTTTATTGAGATTCCCAACACTTATATGTTTTTTTTTTAATCTGATTTTACTCTTCTCTTTCCAGCTGTCTTCCATCTCTCAGAGAACTCTCGAGCAATCGCAGCCTGGATAATCTGGACTGTATTGGAGGACCAGGAGCTTTGGCACCGTGGGACGAAGACAGCTTCAGCCAGGCCTGCAGCACCTTGGGCAGACGTAGTGGCATAGGACAGGTTAGGAATGCTTATTTTATTATTTACAAAAAAACATGGGAAAAAAAAAAAAAAAAAAAAAAATTGTTTGGGGCTACAAAAATAAATATTGTTTCTTCTACCCAGTGTCACTCTGGCAAAATATCTCATAGTTATTTAACATTTTCACATTTTGAAAACCACAAACCTCAATGTGTTTTTTGAAATATTGGGGTATTCTCCAGCTCCAATACCATCGTCTTCATACTCTCCATGAGAGGCTTGTAATAAATAAATTATACCAGGTTTTCTGGTATAATTGTCAGCCACCACCTGCTATATATTTTCACAAAATCGAAGATACTAATAGTGCAATTTTCTTGTAAAAAATAAACTTTTTTTTGTCTGTTTAATGGGGCATTAAGAGTAGAACTGTGTGTAAATAACACACAGGTGAATGTGGTTTACTAATTATTTACCTGATTTTATGTAGGGGTGCCACAATAAAAGGGGTTGGATACAATTGCGTACTACTCTTTTCAAAAATTTGAAGACATCAGTGTGCTTTGACTTTACTCTTTAAAATCATGCAGTAGTTTGTGTTTAACACTCCACTTCGTGTGAACACTTGAATGACTAGTCGTTCTTAAACCGTGCTGTTTCTACTTTGATCTGCACTCCCATTTCCATCTTCACTGTTTCCATTATAAATGACTGATATAATGAGATTCCAGAGAACATTTCCAGCTGTCTTGTATTAATGTTATTACCCCAAAAGACAAATGAGGTGACGGTGATAGTTAGAGGTCTAATTTGTCCACTAATAGAGGGGCCATTAGCTTGCCGATGAGAAGGTCACTGAGATGAAGATCAGCCGTGGAGTCTTTTTCTAATGACCGAATTTTTGCCTCCAAATCCTTACAAGACGCGTGTATTTCAGCAGTTTCCTGTAAAGAGATGTATTGTATTTAGAGAGCATATTTAGTAAGCAGCAGCAGGCCAAACGCATCTTTTTAAACAAGGATTATGTAACAATAATAAAAGAAATTACTGCTGAAAACCTTTTTTCTGTTTTGTGTTGATAGGGCTGGGCATAAGCGCTACATTTTTACATTTTTTCACCTCTCTGGTGCTGACTTCCTAGTATGTACTCCACATATTCTTCCATTTACAGTCAGTGAGTCATTAAAATGCCATTACTTTGCCTCATTTATGTCAGTGAAGAGACGTCTGCAAAGCTGGCTTGCTGAAATTTCAAACGACCCTTGCCAAATACTGACAAGTTCGCAGTTGTTGCACATTGCAGACTAAAAATAGGCAGCCAATTCTTTTCCTTTTAAATGTTGTTTTGAAAAAAAAATTGCATCTAGAGTTTCTTGATGGGAAACAAAATCAGAATAAACATATTTGTGGAGTTAAATAGTCCCATGTCTTTGTAATGTCTTTGTCCAGCTGCGAGACCTGGAAAAGAGTCATCATTACGAAGACAGAAGCTCAGAGTCCGCCTTCAGAGATTCCCATTCTCAGGACATCTCGGAGCCTCCGGACATGCCCATGCCGACATGCTTCCGATCCCGCAGCCACAGCTACCTGAGAGCTATCCAAGCTGGCTGTTCCCAAGACGACGACACCGCTTCCATAGACTCAGGCTGCTCTCCACCTCCAACTGACTCCTCTGTGCGCACATACAGCACCAGCACTGGTAAGTCGTTTTGTGAAAATAGAAAAATAGAAAACAATGAAAAACAAGGTTCTGATCTCATCAAGTCTTTTAAAATACCAGTTTTTTTTTTTCTTGCACTGTTTTTTTTTTTATTATTTTATTTTGTCACCCCTTTTCTTTGATAACTAATCACTTGGTCCAAGTTTCTGCTGTCCTTTGTATTTCACTTTGCATCCTTTTAATTCTTGGTCCTTAGCAAGACCCTGATCATCCAGCTTTTCCCAAAGTAGGATATTTAGCTTAAATGCAGCCTCTTTTGCCCACACTAGACGACCTTTCTACACAATGGAAGACATGGAAAGAACAGTTTGCCTCTTACCTGATAGCCACTGGCTTGGACAAAGCCCCAAAGGAGAAACAACTTGCAATTTTTCTTCAGCGTTTCGGGACAGACAGACCACGCATCCTACCCACACACACAGGTAACAACTCAAAACCTCTTCCCCTGAAAAGACCCAATCAGTTTAACTCTCATGATTTTATATATGATAAAAAAATAAACAAAATTCCTTTGAACGTTAACTTAAAGTGTTTGTTTCATCTCTGTGAATACGTAAACATTTGTCAGCACAATGTTTGTTGTGCTGACAAACATTTTAAAACAGGACCTCTTGCAGTTCATTGAAGGATGTTTAGTGATTCTGCCTTTGTTTTCCTAAAGAAATAAAAAAAATCATGCTAATGGGTTTATCTGCAGAAGTTTCTAGCTGGAAAAACAGGCAGAAAATCTCCTGAAATTGAAATTCCAAGCAGGGAAGTTGCAGGTTCCTCAGAAACCATGACAACAAAACCCATTATGGCTGCTGAGTGTTTTAAAAGGTAACAATGTATTATTTCACCTTCCACATATGCATAATATGTTAGTAAAGATGCTTTTTTTAGTGTTTGAGAAGCCAAGAAGCTCCCTGCATGCTAACTTGTCATCATTCTCAGATTCATGTTCTGAGATTTAAAGATAAATGAAAAGTCACCAGCACCTAGATCACTTTATCGTGAGAACTCTTGACACAACTTGACTTCTATTTTAAGTAGCACCTGATTGACATGGAGATTGATGAGCTTGAACAATTCAACTTTTTGCCTGTTGGTAAGCTTGTTAACCTTTTTGATGGCTGACGCAAAGAGTGCAATTAAAGGCAACCCACGTACCGCCAGTGATACATGTACCACAGTTTGAGAAGCCGTGGCTTAAAAAATAGTTTGGGAAGTGATACCCAACTGTTGGAGCAGCAGTCTGAAACATCAAATCAAATTTTTAGTTGTCTGTGACTTCAGTTCACTGAATTAAAGACAATGCCAAAAACAAACAACAAAAAAACATACATCTTCACTTTAATGTTAAAATCACAGAGGCAGAATGATAACAAATAAGACATGACATTATTTCCTGTCTCTGGACTGTACTCTCTATACATAATTACTGTATCAGTCGTTTGGCGTTGACTTAAGTTGCCATACCACCAGTCATCCACCATGTGGCGCTCTTTACTGTTATTTTCTAGGGAAGCCGTGTGCTACCTTCATGGGAATTTGTCGTGTGGAAATGTTCAGTTTTGATGTGGCACAGCTTAGGACATCCTAGTCAAGAGTTTTTTGTTCATTGATTTATTTTGTTATTTTTGTTGTTGTAATTAGACCACACTCCAGTTATTTCTAGGATTATTGTAGCTGTTCTTTTAGCATATTTTCAGTTGTTGCATCTTTGTTGAGTAATCTTTAGCAAATGGCTTATAGTAGTGTTAGAATAAATTGGCAATAACTGTCGTAGCATAAGATAGTTGTGTATACGTTTTATTTTCATGTTGGCATTGCTGTTATTGGAAATGATGTCCTTACACAATGAGTAGCTAAAGTTTTTTTTTTTTTTTCTTAAATTTAAACTAAATGTATTCAAATCAGTTCAAGAGTACTGTATCAACTTACAACAATTTAGATTTAAAGGCATTTACATACAGGTCTCATTCATATGCAGTGGAATAATCCAATTTTGTTCAAAATTAATTTGTTTCAGTACAGCTGGACTTTATTCTCATAATCAAGTCCAGTTACAAATAGAGTCTCGAATGAGTTGTTCACAAAATGTTATTCAGAATTATGACTCGGAAAGGAAAAAACAAAAACTAACTTCACACAAGTGTTTGGTTAGATAAACTATAAATAGAAAGTTTTGCGTGTGGCAAATTCTCAGAATCCGCCGAGGTGAAGTTCTAATGTCAGAGGCGTCCCTGAAAGCACCGCACAAAGTCTCCTCCCGTGAAGCTGCTGGTAGAAACTCCTCTAACAGGAGCCAAACATCCGTCCTCGCGGCTGCTTAACTGGAGTGACGAGCTAAATAAATGAATGACTGAGCAGCAAACAGCTACACTGTAGTGTTTTTCTGTTTTAATAATTACACACGACGTCTATCTCCATCATAGGCGAGGGTAAGTAGCCCATTTAGTCCTACGTTTTTAGGGCTTTCTACTAATTTCATTCGTTTCCACTAACGTTAATCTCACAGGTTATTTTTTCTTTTCTGATTTGGACCCGAGTAACCCATTCGGCAGTGAAACTCGAATGTAGGATTTTATTATAAAAGTATTAAGGGCTGCTTGCAGCAAGGTAGGGTTGCTGCATATTTTAAGTCATCCCATCACTGTCTGGCTGAGTTACTCAAGTGACATTATGAATCTAATGTCAACATCAAAGTTGATTAATTTTTTTATTATTTTTTTTTTTAGGTTAGATATTATTTCAAGCCTGTCTTACTTTTGACCCATTGTGGTTTGTGTGTTGCATCACTAATGGAAATCATTTTTCATTAAACTGATAAACTCACAGTTTATCAGTTTGTTGATAAACTGTCTAATTAGGTTATTTAGGCTTCTATGTTTATGGGGCGGTGCACAATTGACCAATCGACCAAACAGTCATGTTTTTAGACTGTGTGAGGAAGCTGGAGTACCTGTAGTGATCCCAGGCATGCACAAAGATAACATGCAGAAAGACATCAAGCTGGGATTCAAACCCTTGCTGCAAGGCAACAGTGCCATCACCTCCATGTAGTCATATTTAGCATCTAATTTTAGTTAGTAGCAGTAATGCCACCGTTTCCATGGTTAACAGCAGTCTTTGTTTGCACGCCCTTTAGAACAAGACCCCTTATCCATGCTGACATTTATAAAAACCTACCAGCATTTCAAAATCAATGTTGAAAGCTCATAAAAACCAGAAAACAGCACCAATCTGCCTAGCTTAGGATACAGCCTGGATTAGGGACCCGAAGACCTTTGTTAATAATACAACTGCCTTTCTAGAAGCTTATTTTGATTGAAAATACCTAGCTTATTTCTCTCTGTACCAACTTCAACATTGAAGACTGTTATTTCGACCCGTTAGAGCTCAAGTATGGTGCATTCACTGATTGGATAGAAGTTCCAAGTTTTTAGTTTTAAATCGGCTGGTCATTGTTCAGTGTCGGTCAAGCACAAAATTGCAGCTGGACTCTTCTCTACATCCCAGAAATATGGAGAAAGGTTTTCAGGAATGTGTTGGTATATGTAAAGTTGTAAATGTTTTGTCACGTCAACAAGTATTACTGACGATGCTGATTACATAGCAGCAGCATAACATCGTAGTATGTAGGCTGTAACACTCCAACAAAGCTGTGGAACAGCATTAGAAGCTGTTTTTTTTATTGTTCACAGAGTGGAGTTGTTTTAAATCATTTTCATCTTCTGGAACATCTTGAAGCAAATTGTTTTCTTGGCTGGAAAAAAAACGTTTGTGATCCAGCAAACGCAGTGGGCAACAGAACGTGTATTCTAATGACACTAAAGCAGCAGTTATCTTGATCCCACACTGACAATTTTGGCCCATAAGCAAGTGGCTATTTTTCTTGTTAAAATTCACCTCTAATGAGAAACCATAGTTGGTTTTTGTTGAGCTTCTGTATTGTTAAGTCCAATTAAAGCTCCATAGTACTTGGCTTAATGTCCAATTTTATAGTTCTTCATCTCAATGAAAGTCAGTCTTTAGAAACACTGGGTCTGGCATGAGCACCATTGCTTATAGTTGATGCTCATGCAGAGATGAGCTTTATGCTTATCCAGCTGTGCTAGAGAGGCCGGGATCTGTATCGTAAGCAAATATATCACAGGAAATTGGCTGATGATAAAACATGTCTCTTACACTGTTTGTCTGAGGAGCGATTCTGATGTGGTTGCATTTTTTTGAGTGGGTTTAGCAGAAAATTATCATGAATCTGATGTATTTAGGTTGCTTTTTCTGCAACCTAAATACACTCTTGACACTTTCATGTAGTTACTCTGTGTGAACAGTGGGGGCCTGTGGTTAAACTCCAACCATCTGTATAACCAGTCTGATCTCTAATATAGTTAATCTTGTTAGTCTCTGGTTAGACGGACTGCCAAGCTCACAAGGACAATGCACCAAACAACAGCAAAGAGCATTTCTTAACAATCTTAGATCAATATTAGTTGTGGTCATTATTAAAATGCTGACATTTCTACGTTAACCTCCATTTGCTTTGATACTGAGCACTTGATGTAGTTTTAGTACATCTATAAATTTGCATTTTATTAGTTTTTTAAAATCTAATTAAATACTTGGATAATCAAATGTCTTTCAAGGATACTGTAAAATTCAGAACACATAGATGGCCATGTTAATAATAATATGTTTCCCATAACGCAGCTTAGACACAAGACTTTTGTGTTACTTGTTCTAGCCTTTTGATGTTTAATGACCATTATTGTTGTAAGCGCCTATTGTTTTGATTGTATTGTAGATTCTATTTATTTAGATAAGACTTTGCTTCTCCATTTAATATTTAATCTCCTTGTCTTATTTCTATGGATAAAAGGGGAACTGGTTGCAAAGGCAGACTGAGATATCATATTCCAGTCAATCAGAGAATCTCCATGAATGTTATTTCATGGTGGCTTTAATCCATTTGTGGTGTGCACAAACCTGCTGGAAGTTGTCACTCTTCAAAATGTCTTGCTAAATGAAATGAGTGTATGCCTTTTTCTCACAGAGACAAAATAAAATAAAAAAAAGGACAGTGCCTTGGCACAGGCTTTGTGCTAGATACAATAAAATCTACAATGTCGGTAAGTTACAAGGCTTATTGTTCACGTATATTGTTCACATATGAAGGGCAGGTGTCCTACAACAAACATGGACAGTATTGGCTTGGAAACCAGTCACTAATGTAGGCTTGCTTTTTTTGCTGTGGTAGAAATACTTATCAGTTTTTAAAGAAGAAACAATTGTGCTCTTATCTTTAATTAATGTGTTAAAAGTAACTGGATCCAAAGTTTCATATCTGGTTTTATCACACTGGGTGGTAACAACTGCGATTAATATTCGCAAGAACTGTTGTGAAGGCCCATTCTTGTTGGCAGGGTTGTTTTAATTCAGTGACATAAGAGGGATTTATGGTCTGTTTAAGACCATGGCATTGTGGGTATTTAAAAAAGAGGAATTTTCTGGATAACATTTATTTGTGGCTCAGGGTACACACCTTTTTTTTTCTTAAATTACTGCTGTAAAAGAAATCTGTGAACATTTCAGAGAATACAATTGAAACTGCATCCTAGACATATAAAACAGAAAACCAGACATTTTCCAGAATTTCATTTGTAAAGTCAGTTGCAAGGTGCTGCATGTTCATAAAGCCCTGTTTGTCCTGTCAGCTCAGCGTCTTCAATTCGTTTGGGTTTTGGAATGAAGACAGTCCTGCAGTCTGGAGATGGGCCAACTCGGGTGTGGTTTGGGTGTCGTCTCAGGTGTCGAGGAATGATGTCAAGGGTTTTGCTTTGCTGGAATGTGATGTAGAGTATGCTGGAACCTGCTTGGAGTTGCGCTTTCAAATCATGTAGCGCTCTGACATGTGTTTCACAAATGATGCAGTGGTGTGTCAGTGGGAAATGTTTTGTTTTGGATCCCCGGACCTTTTTTTCTGTTTATAGTGTCTCCCATCACTATAAGCATGCAAGCTAAATCAGGATAATTTGCTGGAGCAGTGGCAATTTTGTCAGAGGAATAAATCTCAGTGAGGAAAGGTGACGGTGAAACGCAACACAGCACATGAGTGAGAAATCTCGCAACACAAAGAAGGATTTCATTTTAATATATCACTATGAACTTTTGTCTGTCAGTGCCTATTATGCTGAGAGGGAAGAAAAAAAAAAACTTTCAGACATGCTTTAGATCATATGAGTACAGTTGCATACTTTGTATAGATAAAGCTGAGCAAAGAATTATGTTGAGCAGCTTTTGTCCAAGTGCTTTCAGCGGCGCTCACATGTTCACTTCAAGACTTTTTCATAATCTCTGACATGTTGAGATTTTTAGATTGCAGCATTTATTACAGCATGTTAGAAGCAAGCAGTGCTTTAAAGAAAAAAATTACCAAGGTTATGTTTTTTTTTATATTCTTTTATGTACTTTAATGTATAACTAGACTATTGTGTGACTAAAAATAACAATAACTCCTGTTAAAAATAACATTGAATACCATATTACTTATACCATAAGACTTATGGAAATAATCATAGAATTAGCACCCGCTAAATTTAGCTATAGTTTTTAAAAGTTTGTTGCACAGAATATTAGACCTTTTTACCCTTTCTCCTCTTAAAACAAACATAAAAGCTAATATTAGAAACTTAATATATTTTGCAGTTGTCTGCTTAGCAGACAAGCCACATGTATCTGTGTGTGATTGAAAGTACTTCCGATCAACCCTTTTATTAAAAAAACATGGTTAAGATATAGTAGCCTTCTTTCAGCCAGCTGAGTGGCAGTACACAGCAACATATGATAAAGGACCATGATGTTTCTTCTTTGTGCTCAATAGAGTCAGAAGTTTCTCTAGCATCTCATCACAACCCTGACTCCAGTAACTGGCTCATATGTGGTTAACAGGTTTGGGTTTACAATGTTCCGCTAAAAGGTTGAAGCACCAGTGACAGCCCTCACAATTCCCAGTGTAATCTCTGCTCCATGGCTCAGATGAATTATGACTAATATGTTCAGGCACACGGATTCTCCAACATTATTTCCACCAATGTATTTAAAAAGAATTGTGTTCACTGCATTACCAACTACTTATTTTTTGTTGATGGGTGAGGTATGATAATGCGTGGTACTGGTGGATGTGGTTGGCGTTAGCAGTTTGACTTTGAACAGAGGCACCATTGTCGTAGCTGATAACAGTTCATGGCAGACCTGGACTCTGGTTACTGGGCATTTTTATCTGTTAATTTGAAAATCTGGTTGCTTAATGTTAGTCTGATACTGCAGACTAACATTAAGCTTCTGGAATGTCCCCTCTCTGATGCTCAAAGTTTCATAAAATAAACAATGGATTTGGTTATGAAGTTAATTATCAAAAAGTGGGTCAAGCTCTTTATGCACAACCTATGTATTTGTACTTCTGTGTCCAGTCTTGTTTTGGGACCAAAAACCCTAGATGTAGCTACTTCACAACTTTATCCTTGCTAATCTTTTTATCCTAAACCCGCTGTATTTGTTTGCAGTCTCCACGTGCATAACAAGCTGTAAGAAGGCCGCTCCTCCACCGGTGCCTCCACGCACAACCTCCAAGCCCTACATATCGGTGACAGTGCAGAGTAGCACTGAGTCAGCGCAGGACAACTACTTGGACCAACAGGACAGGAGGTCAGAGGTCAACAGCCAGTCGAGCCACGCTCACAGCAACTCCTCTGACAGCCTTGACAGCACCCGTGCCAACAGCCTGGCCCGTGGTATTCCTCGTCCTCCGCACATCATCCCTGTTCCCATTGCTACGCCGAGGGAGCCAATCATCCCCAGCACCGCCAATGCTTCCACAGAGACAAGTGACTCGGCAGTCCACAATGAATCCCTGAAATCAGGATCTAGTAAAGGGAATTTAGCAGCAGAGGAGCCCTTTGTAGTCCCAGTACCAAGGCGAAAACTGTCCTCTATTGGGATTCAGGTAGGCAATTACAGTTTATTTATATAAGTGACCAACAATTGCAAACGTACATAAAGGATGCTAGTTTATCGAATCTAGTGTGGCACACTCTTGGATGGTTTAGAGACGTCCACAAACTGAGCCAACCTGTGCAAGATCTGGCTTAAATCTGGTGCAGTATCCAAAATTAAGTATAGAAAGAAGGCCCAGATAAGCTAACATATTTACTACTTGAAGCTAATAACAAGGCTAAGTTGCTTCAGTAAACCAGATACTATCAGTATCGGCCCAATGCAGGTTAGACCCAGCCATTGAAATGGATCCAGCTACATTTTGTCATCTGGTTTGTTAATAATTCATCTCGTATGAATTTCAAGACGTTCCATTTAGTAGTGTGCAAATCAAACTTGCCTGAATGTTTGTCTCTTACTTCATAAATGTAATACTTTGCTTTGCCTGGATGTAAAGCAAAGCATACATTTTTACTTTGCTTTACATTTATGTGTTTAGCTGAAACACTAATAACTAGTGTTTCAGCTGCTCTCTATTTAGCTATTCTTAATACAAACAATCGTGCATAAAACATTGCACACAGCAGGTTACGTGGCACAGACAGGGCACTCCAGCAGCCACTACAGTCTTTCAAAGTAAGCACCATTGGACACACCTCTTGCTTATTTGGAGAAACCCAGATTAGTTATATCAACAAAATAATAGTCTATGATACAGTTTTGCAGAGTGACTAATGTTCCAGCTCACATTGCAGACATTAAAGCAACAACAGGTATATTTAGTCAGACACTTCAATACCAATCAATTAAAAACAACTTGATTTGAAGCTCAATTGAATACCTGGGCTCCCTACTGTCTATGTATCTTCTGTTTTGTTTTTGTTTTTTTAGTAACTAGTGATATAAAATATACATGACCATAGTTCTAAGCCAGCATTGTTTCCCTCTTGGTTTGGGTTTCTGCTCTTTCTTTTTTAGGTTGACTGCATTCAGGAAGTTCAGAGAGAGGAGACTCCGCCCCTGGCCAGATTTCAGTCAATAGGAGTACAGGTGGAGGACGGGTGGCAGTAAGTCCTCTTCCTGTCCTTTTAACAACGTGAGGAATTTATATTATAGCCACACACACATTCTTCTGACTGTTGTACTCCCTCTAACACAGGCCCTTTGTACATGTGAAATCATCCTGGGTGTTTTTGTACGTTTAGTGGTTGTGATGTTGGAGCACATTCCTCATATGAGCATTTCCTATTTAAAGATCTCCTCCAAGCCATTTTGAACATTTAAATTGCTTTAAAGTTGTTTTTTTTCATTTTTTATGCAGTGTTTAAATTTAATACATTTATTCACTTCATCAATTCTTTCTTTGAAATATAGACTTTGAAAACATTTGGAAACATTTCTTTTGGATGCAATCTGTCTTCTTGTTTCTCTTTCTATGCAGTGTCATGTTAGAAATAGCTTCTAACACTTGCATAGAAACACTAGATCAGAATGGCTTTCCAAATAAATGCCATGATTTTTGTTTTATCTGTGCGCAAAAAACCCTCAATATGCAGAAGCTACTTTTCAAATGAGTCTTGCTGTGCCCAACTCTGCCTGAATTAAAAAGAACTGCACTGACCAAATTTACCAAGGAGGGAGGCTTTAAATATGTCTCTGCTTGTTTTTGAGACCCATGTCCAGTTTGCTATTCTTTTATGCTTAAGTGCTTTCGGCATATTGTCTGAACTGCATCTGATATGTATTTCCTGAATAGTAACAGGAAATGGAGACAATTAGACAGAATTCACACAAAGTCCATTTATTCATTTATTCGGTTTAGACGAATAAATCTAAATCTAAAATTTGAGAAGCTCTTGCTCTCAAATTTCTTGTATCTGAATTGAGCGAGAGAGCTGGCTCTGCTTTTAAACTCAACAGGTCTTATTTGATCTGGAAAGGAAAATAATTGACTGAGTTATTTCTTTGTCCATGTTTTCTATGAAAGATAAGGTGCTTCTCAAAAGTAATTTCCACATTTAGTCATGTTAAAAAAGCTCAATGTATTTTATTAACATTTTATGTGAGTGTTGTGTATTTGCAAAGTGGCAGGAAAATGAAAAACATTTACAAATAGAAATATAAAATTACACAAATCCATTTTTGGGGGGTGGTGGGGGGTTTGCCAGAGATTTCCTAATTGACTCAGTCAAAGTCCAAACTTTAATTTGGACTTTAACTTGGAATCAAGCCATTGTAGTTAATTTTAAGATCAGGATTACTGTTCAACTGCAATGTAACCCTGGTAAAGACTGGTAAGAACTGGCAGTCTTTACCAGTTTTTCCCACAGCATGATACAGCCATGCTATGTGTCAGAGTGAAGGAAGCTTTGTACATATGCATGCAACCCTTTTCAGATTTTCATATTTAAAAAATACTGTATTGATTTTCTTCTTCTTGACAGTTATGGATCTCTTTGTGTTGGCCTATCTCATAAACTCTTAATCACATACAGTGAAGTGTTTGGTGGTAATCTGACGAGTTTTGAAGCAGATTGTTTGGCGAGAAACATATAAATATATTTTACTCTCTGTTCTGTTGGAAAGCTCAATTTCTATACTGAACTGAATTGTAACATTGTCTCTTTGCTTTATTCCAGACTCAGTCGCTCCAGCAGTATGGCCTCAAAACAAGAAACAGACTCAGACACACAGGACATCTCTGCCATTTCTCATATCAGCATTGCCAAAACCTTTGAGAAGAAAGTCATGGTCAACAGTGCCAGTCAGTCAATGAGCTCCCCCCCTGGGCAAGACTCTTTAGACAACGGAAACCAGACTGGCGACACCTCCTCCCCACCGCCTCCTAGACAGATCCTCAACCGCTCCACCACACGGAGCAGTTCCTCATCTTTTTCCGAAAGCCTGGATCCAGCACTGGATCCCTCGTCTCTGCCGCCCCCGGATCCCTGGCTGGACAGCGGAAACAGTAGCAGCGCCGGCATCTCCCAGACTGGGGGAGGTGGAACGCTGTGCAGAAGAGACGGCCATTGGTTCCTGAAGTTGCTGCAGGCTGAAACGGCACGCATGGAAGGCTGGTGCCAACAGATGGAGCAGGAAACCAAAGACAACCAACTCTCAGAAGAGGGTAAGGTCCGCACAGCACTCCCTGGATTGTATGTAGCCGTGAGGAAAATGCCGCTGGAAGCATTTTTTTCATCCTATCCGGAGCTACAGTGTCAAAAGCTATCGCTAACCCACTGTCACATACACATGCGCATATGTGTATGCGCATGTGCATACATGCACATGCGAGGTTGTTTTACATCCTATTCCTTATTTAAAGTGTTTAATATGATGTCAACCCAGATTTTCCATCAATAAGTGTTTAAGTTCACTCCACAGACATCTCTGCAAACCATTCTTAAACTAATTTGAAGGCCACGTGAATTTTTGAGGTCTGTAGCTATTAGTTCTTCAGAAAGTTTGTGAACTATTCGCCTCAACATCCAGTGACCAGCTCTGAGATTTTTTTAAGAGGTCTACCTCTGATTTGCTATTGTTTCCCAGATAGAAGTCAGCTGGATGACTTCAAGAAGACATTTCACTCTCTCATTGAAAAAAGGCTCTTCTAGGTCTTTTGGATGAAACACACTGACCTTAGATTTTTGTGCATAACATTTCTCACTCCCTCTAATCAATCTGTTGCACAAACACAGCATGGAAGGGATGATGCTGTAATACCTGGGGTTAACACACACAAACAGGCCTGTAATCTCCAGAATTACACAAATCTAGTCTGGAACTGATTAAACCCTCAGATTAGATTAGTGCCTTAGCATCGGCCTGGGACATACAGCAGCAGTCGTGGGCAGACGTGCAAAGCACACCATATATGCAAACTGTGCAAGGCGGTTATTATGAAGAGCTTGTTCAGATAAGTGCCTGCTTATAGTTTGCATTTTCAAAACTCAGTGTTTTGAATGGGTGTGCATGAGGCCTGACTTGGTTAAGTAGTTTGCATCAAATCTGATGTAGATCTGCAGTGCAGAAGTGGGATCTCGCTCACCATGCCTACATCTTTAAAATCCACCAATCAGGGAGGAGTCTTGAGTTTTGTCAAGGCAGATGTTTGTCCTAATTTGACTCTGCAAACAGACTAATGTTGTAACAAGTCACAAGTTGCATCCAAGTCAACTGGAGAGATGTAGTGTCCAAAAAGAGGATTTCCACTTTTATTGTATTCATGCCATCCAGCTGGTGACCCATTTTCCAGGTGGGGGTGTTACAAAAAGTAACAGAATTCCTAATTATGCATTCGCAAAAGCTTTAAATCCATGTTGCGTTTCGTTCTGCTTTCTTCTCACTATAGTGCTTGGGAAAGTCCGCAGTGCGGTGGGAAGTGCTCAACTCCTGATGTCTCAGAAGTTCCAGCAGTTCCGGGGACTGTGTGATCAAAACCTGGTGTGTATATTGTCACACTTTGCTCACAACCTCAAACTCAAAATGCACAGTTGGTGTCCCTTTGTCAGAGCTGCTTACCCTGCAATGCATAAAAAGATTTCATCTACTTGAAAGCTGACTAATATGAAAGCAGCCGTGATACGCAGCACATTAAGCATGCACAGACTCCATCATGAGGACCCTGCAGCACAAAACACAAGGAGCTTATATTAAACCAATAAGCCCTTCCACCCAGATGACGTCTTTTTGTGAAAATGCCATTATACAAATTGTAGCCAACAACCAGCACATGATATGTACCATAGTGAGTGATAAGCGGCACTCTAATGTGATTTGCCCTGAGATGAGAGCAGGAAAGGCTGAAGCATTAGAATGGTGAACAATGTGGAGCCAGCAGAGACAGAGGTCAGTGGTTTAAAGCACTGCAGACTTTGAAGGGGAGCATGCAGGACTTCAGCATTGGACTTCTAGTGCCTTAAAACCTGATTCATACCTCTTGAATATTTAGATATTGTGCTATATGTACATTTTTATGTAAAAGACTAACAAGATAATTCTAAGGAGGAAGTTTTTGTGTGTGTGAGTATTTGAAAAGTTGCAGTACACATCTGTACGTCTCTACACGTTAGTTCATCACATACAATGAAAAATACTATAATGCTTGTGGTTGATCTGTTGCAAGTGGTACTCAGCGAGGCACTGCACCTTTTCTGACATCTCTTCATGTCAAGCTTTTCAGATATATGATCATTTCAGTTAAATCATTTTGCACAGAAGATATGGGTGCTTCATATTTTGTAATTTGATAGTAAATCACTTGGTTCTCAATGTAATTGTTTGGTAATTCCATATAACTAAAGTAGCAGCATGTGTTTCACACAAACGTTCAGCTAAGGGAGACTGTTGCACTCCACCATCTAGTGGTGAACATAAAAACTGCATCAATATCACATTGTTCGAGCTTCAAACGTCTTGTTCATTACAAAAAGTAATGCAAGATACCATACATGTTTCTGTGGCTCTTTTTTAATTCATTTTAAATAATTTAAACAGTTCTCTTTTAGACCCATGACTTTCACACATACATAAAAGCATATTTAAATACACTTAAGACATGAATGTAACTGTGACAATAGTTTTATTGCTATTTTTGTTAAAACCTCAGTTGGGTTAAAGCATTTTCTCATCAAATGTGGTTTGACAAATACTTTAGATAGTAAATTATAAAGAAACTAGAATTTATAGTATTTGTACATGAGATTATACATATGGACTTATTTCACTCATTTGAATATCCAACTGTTTAGCTCTTTGAGGCTATGTCTGCAATGAGTTCTGTTATTTATTTATATATTTTAATTATTAAATGATTAGGGAAAACTTTCAAGTCAACCAAAAACATTGTTTTTATTGAAGGATAACTATGTTATCCTTCAATAACATAGTTATCCTTTATGTAACTATAAAGGATAACTATGTTATCCTTTATAGTTACATAAAGGAGTTACATCCTATGTTATTGAAGGATAACTATGTTATCAAATGTTATTGAAGGATAACTATGTTATCCTTCAATAACATAGTTACATGTATGTTTAATGTACAATGTGTACATTAAACATATCAAAATTCCTTTTCTCTATTAGAAAGTGATTTTCAATAATTGCATCTTAAGGAATTTGAACTACACACCTCAGAAGCAAGAAACTACAGCCCATCTCTCTCCAGTCAAATCAGGTTCATCAGGAAATTTATAAAAGGACACAGCTTTTCATTTTTCACTGCTGAGTCCACTTCAGAGATTTTAACAATTTATTTGTGCAGTAGATGCAGGCCTTGTATCCACTCCTATTTAAAATAAAACATTTCTATCGGTCATCCTTAATTTATAAGGCACTTTCAATTCACAGAGAAGTCAACATAAAGTGATTTACATTAAATTAAAACATGAGGTAATGAAAAGCAAATAATAAAATAAATTAAGAGTGTAGTAGGTCTAGCAAAAATACAGAAATGTTTACTGTTCATTCCGTTTCACCATGTTTATTTTTCTCTGGTCAGAATGTGATTGCCAACCCACGGCCAACAGCCCAGGACCTGGCTGGCTTCTGGGACCTGCTGCAGCTATCTATCGAGGACATTAGCCTCAAGTTTGATGAGCTCTACCATCTCAAGTCCAATGACTGGCAGCCCGTGCCGTCTGGGGCCGCCCAGTCGTCCCCTGAGCGGAAGGTACTTCCCACCCATGCTGCCCAGTGCCCTGGCTGGGGTAGGAAAGCCGCCGAAACCGGCCTCTCTCCTCCCACCACCACCACCATTTCTCTCCCACTCTTTTTAAACCCTGTCCCTGCGTGGGATGAACTCTTAACAAGGCCTCCCTGTCCAACGCAGAAGGGCCCGAGAGATCCCTCTAGGCATGCATGGGAAAAGAGCCATCTCAAAGAGGGCTGGGGCTGCTGTGTTTTTAAAGTGTAAAGCCCTGCTTTGAGCATGCATGCGTCATTTTACTATGTGTGTGTCCGTGTGTTCGTGTCTGTGTTGCAGTGGAGCATGGCTAAGATGCGCTGGTTAATGTGACAGAATGATTTTGCTTTTGCTCATTAACCTGGCTACATTTGTCTCTGTGTAAAGCATTTTCTTTTTGTCTTGTCTGTGACCTCCGAGTCTTCAAGATTATGAATGTAACTGTATGTGAAGTTCTTTTCGTGGCTCCAGGTTAATTTGCCCCTTCTATAATTAATGCCTCATTTTTATGCCCACACATTAACATTTTGTCCCAATCCATTTCGCACCTGTCAACAAATCATTTCCGACCTACATGGATTAATTGAAGGAAATAAATAGTTTCATATGACAAATTTTATGTATAGTTTTAATTTAATAGTACAGTAATTTACTTTAATAGTAATCTTTGTTTTCCTAAGATTTTACACTGCACCCCTTCTACTGTTTATTATTACAATTTCTATTTGAAGGAGTATAAAATAAGAGATTATGACCCTGATTAAACAAAAATCATCATCCTGCTTGATGAATCTGTTGTTCTGTAGTAACATCGGCACAATAACTTTAGGAAGATGTGGAGATAATAGAAAACTAGGACGATGCTTTCCACTTCACTCAACCCCATCGATACCATAGGTATTTGTCAGCTGGTTTAGGCCTAACATACATTAGGTTTGATGCGCAAAGCTGATGTGAAATTGATTACTTACCTCTGTAGTTAATAAACATAAACAGTACACTGAATCTTTCAAAATAAACGTGCAAGCTTTACAATGTATAACAGCGCATCCTGTTTTGAAAGGTTGAAATTTGTGGCTGTCAGGGTAAGTTAAATATTGTTTAAATTGAAATTTCAGAGTAACTTTTACTCACGGCTACTTACTTGACAGAGATGATTCTTCTAAGAGGGCTTCTGTTTCACAAGGCAAACAGTAAGTCTGAAAAAGCATAAAATTATTATAAAACCCTTTTTCTACTTTTAAAAACCCATCCAATTTTCCTACAATAAAGGTGCAACTTTAGGCCTCAAATTTACATGAGTTTTGATTTCTTGTTAACTCACTAAACTCTCAATATTAAACCCTATTTGATTTTTTGGTGCATTTCTGGCTAATCAGTTCACCGTAGAAACTCCAAATACTCAGTGGTAAAAGCAGTAGAACTTCACCAACCATCAATTTGTAATCATCATTCTAGTCAAAAAGGGCTCCATTCAGTAGCATGTCAAGCCAGTTCAACAGACTGTTACTTACTGCCTCTAGATTTTTGTGGTTAAAATGCTGAAATGGGAACTCTAGAAGAAGCTCTAAAATATTTGGGTTTGTTAAAAAAAATTGTTCTGTAGCACAAAGTTCTTTTTTGCAATCAAAAAGGTACTTTATGAAAAGGCCGAACATCCCAAAGTACAAATGCTGGAGGGGCAAAGTGACAAGGTCCGCTTTTTGTTGCATATCAGTGTAAATGTCTTGGCTGTCCCGTCATCCTTTTATGATTTCAGATAAACCCAGTACACATCCATTCATGTTGCCATTTTAAGTGGTTGAAAATGTGTCTTTCTCAATGTTGACCTTTTGTAACCAGCTGTCTCTACTGTCTTTGTTTTGTGTTTGATCGTCTAGTCCGCTACATGTTGTCTCGAGCAGTACAAGGGAACAACAGAACAGCTTTGGCAAACGATCTCTATGAATCATATCTGCCAAATCCGTCTGAACAAAAACAGGAAACAGACTACTATTACATGTTGTTGTTTTAACACTTTTTCCTTCTGTCATGTTATTTCCACCCTCAATCTTGCAGAACGAGGACAAGGAGGCCCTTTCGGCAGCAAAGAAGCCTAGCAAGGCGCGACCGACGCTTGCCCGCGAGAAGAGTGCTGACTCTTCTTCGACCTCTTCATCGGCCTCAGCAGAGAAACAGAGACAAGAGGCTCGCAAGCGCCTGCTAGCTGCTAAGAAGGCTGCCTCGTTTCGCCAGAACTCTGCCACGGAGAGCGCAGACAGCATTGAAATTTACGTCCCCGAGGCTCAAACTCGCCTCTGAGAGAAAAGGACTAGCAAGGATCCGAGGACAGATAAGTTTGTTGGAGGAGATAAAAATTAAAAAAAAACAAACAATAGGGAGGATTTTGTTTGAGTGTAGATGAGTTATGGTGTGTAAGGAAGGGTGTGTAGAGGAGCAATGCCAATGAATGGGTGTTTTGATATTTTTAACATAATCATAGGCTGGTCCTGCTTGAAACTGATAATGAAACATTTGTGGACCCAACAGACTACAAACTTATGAAGCAGAAGATTCCTCTTCTAAGGCTGCCAGGGAAGACCTCAGCTGATGAACTTTATCATTTCTTCTTACTTATTCTTGATATCATAAAAATGTTAAAGAAGATATTATTATAACAATTATAGGTTAAAAACTCTTTATGAAGACTGTTTTAAAAGTTCCTATATCTTGGCTATAAGATTTATAAAGCAGACAGAACATAAGCATCAATGCTTCTGTCTCCCACTCTCTTGCTCTCTTCCCAGATCACTGGCCATCTTGTAGCTTTACACAGCACCTCCTTGTGGCCATCATGCAAGTTGCACACAAATCCACCTATAAATATATATGTCTTCCTTGTATTTATTTTTTCTTTAATTATTGATTTGGGCTGGGCAAGAATCCATGTAGATCAAGCTTTTCTGACTATTTTTGGTATGATGAAACAAAGTCTGATGTGAAAGATTATTTATGTAGTTCCTACAAACAAACAAAATCCTATTTGAGTTTTTTTTTTGTGTGTGTTAGACTTTAGCATTTAGTTTCTTACTGAATTTCTTTTTTCTTTTTTTCTTTTTTTTGAAAGCACATATTAAACAAAGCCAGGCTGGAGATTCCATCACAATGGCTGTCCACAATGTGTTTTTTTTTTTATTTGTAGATGAAAAATCCTAATATCCTTTTAGTACTTTTTTATTTTCCTTTCCTCCATTTCTTTTTCCATTTCTGTGCTATGACTCCAGAAATATATAGGATGTTTTCTGAACCATACGAACATTTAAGTGCTTTAAGGATAATAATTGTGCATCAAAGTCATACATTTCAAAATAATCTGGGGCTCTGAAGTTGTGCAGCTGGGTGAGCATGCTGGTTAATAGCAGGCGTTTCTTTTCCGCTTCCCATCTACTAATAACCCAACTTCACTTTTCCCAGCTTTTTTTCACTCCACACAAGATTACATTTTTATCTTAACTCTCCTAATTAAATCATTACATCTATAAGCGATTGTCCTTTTTAATCACACACTGATTAAAAGTGTGTGCTTTTTTATCTTTGAGGAATACAAAAGCCAAAGATAAGTACACTGTTTGAAATTCAGCTCATGTAATAAAATATTAGTAGCAGGGAAACTCGATGGTTGACTGTGAAAACAGATGGGAGTGGATTTTACCCTCAGCAACACATGTACTGCAGATTTAACATTTGGATATCCACAAGGCAGGAAGCTTGAACTGAACCGCCCAACAATGAGAACCACAACACAACACTACCCTATCTGACACAGAGTTAATTTCATGGAAAAGGATTGTTTCCAACCTCAGGAGGGCAACAGTGCTTGCATGTCAAACCAGTAGTCAGTTATCACATTCAATGAAAGCTCAAAGAATCCTAATCCCTTTCTTGTTTTGCATTCGGGGACACACTGTGCTTTGCAAAAGTATTCATTCTGTTGGAGCCTTTTTACATTTTGTCATCTTATAACCACAAACCTATCGGAATTGTACGCAGTTCGACGCAAAATAGAGCAGAACTGTAAAGTGGAAGAAAAAGGATACACAGTGTTCGAAAAGTAAAAAAAGTAAAAATCTTGAAACTATAGGATGCATTTTTGTTCGTAGTATTTCTATTCAATTTTCTGTAAAATCACCATGCTTGCTTATGTCCTTGCCAACTTTAAATATGTAGATATCAAACTTGTGCCCATTCGTCTATGCATTTAGTTTCAGCCATGCTACCATTAACACAAACTAGCTTCCCCACAACATAATGACACCACCATGCTTCACAGTGTGGGTTGGATTAGTTGTCTGCCACACCTATGTTATATGCAGGGCAAAAGTTCAGCTTTAGTCTCTCTCACCAAAAAACTTTCCGCCACATGTTTGTTGTGTTCCCCTCTTTCTGCAAACTTTAAAGACTTCTCATGGTTTTCCAACAGCAACGGCTCTCAACTTCCCACTCCTCCATAAAAGCCAGATTTGCAGAATGCACGACTAATAGTTGTCCTGTCTACAGATGCTTTCTGACGTATAGGTCTCTGATCTTGTCCAGATTTACCATAAATGTGTTTTAAATTGTGCTTAATGTTCTCCTTATCTAACCAGTCGTCTTTTGGAAGGTTGGTAGTTTAGCTGTACTCGTTCACTTTTAAAGAAAGAGTTAAAACAGTGGTTCACTAGTTGCTTTATAGCCTAAGTCTGCTTTCAGCATCCAGACAGTTATCTCTCAAACCTGAATTTATTTACTAATTGCATAACCACCTCAGTTTGTATATAACTTGACAAAATGGGGGAAAAAAAGTCACTGGTATGTGAATCATTTTGTGAAGCACTATGTCTAAAAACATTCACATTTTGTCTAAATTCACTTTGTAGCTTCAAGATATTTGAAACAAAACGTCTCCATTTGTCAGTGTAACTCCCGAGTGGGCAATTTGCGGTTTTTACACCCCATGCCATTCATACAGTCACTGGTGACAGTTTCGATCTTGTAAATGCTCTTCTTTTCATGTGTATATTTTCAAGGCCTCTCTGCCATGGGAGGCAGAGAGGCCTACTTGCAGAAACCCAAAGTTAAGCCTCTAGCTTTTGAATTAGAAAAGCCCAACAATCACCATTCTTCTCACGTTGATGGGAAGTGCTGTTCCTTGATGGCCGGCTATTATTTGTCTGTTGTGTTTGCTTGCTATGGGTCACTCTCGGCAAGGAATATGACTCAGAGGTGTCAATAGCCAGTCACATGACTCCTATCAGTCTACCCCCATCCATTTGGTTGAATGGGGGTAGACTGATACACTGGTGGAAAGCTTTCAGGTGCTTTCGTTAGCACCTGAAAGCCCATTGTGTGACTCAAAGGTTGTCGTTAGCCTGATTTAATTTTGAACTGTCACAAAAACACTTTCCAAAAGGTTTTGTCAAAGCAAGCGTATCTAGATGTGTTTTATCTGCCGAACCAGGTTATTTATATTCAAGAGATCTTATGCAGTCACTGCCATCGAGGCATGTTCTGTTTTTATTCTGTTTTACATTTCTCACATATCCTTTTCTGTTTTTGCGCATCACATTTTACTGCCATATCTTTTTGTTGCACCAACTTTATACGAAACTGTCTGCCTTGAATGCTGGTAAAACACACTGTGGCATTTTAAATACACCCAGCGACAGACGGCAAGCAGAGCAAGCCAATACGTCTGTTTTTTCTTCTGTCATTTGGATGTTAATGAAATGCCACGACACAAACAGACATACTTGCAGAAACAAAGCAAAACCTTATCTCGAGCACATAAATAATGTTTTTCTCCAATAAACATAAACCTGGTACAGACAGACAGAGTGAGGCCTATTTCCTGGGTATCATTTGCCTACATAGTTTCACTGTGCGGGGGCTGGGATGTTGCTGTAAAGCAAGTGATTTGGGGGTGAAACTGACCCTCATGCATATGAGTTTGAAAGCTTTTTTTTTTTCTTCTCCTTTGTAACTCTCATAGTTGTTCCCTCACACCAAGTTTACACACTGATTAGTTGTTCTATGACTTTTGGGTGGAGTTGACTCCAACACAAGAGTTTGGAGTATAAGTTTTTTAAATATTATTCCTAGTTTATGCTGAGTTTCTCACCTGAAATTTCTTGACCGCATATTTTATTGCGCAAACTTTTTTTCTTGTTTCTTTTTTCTTTATTACATGTGGATAAACCAAGAGTAATCGCCTCGATTCAAATTAATATCAATCATTTCTCTTTCTATCTTCCCATTCAAACTTCTTCTGTTTTGCCTTGGTTTGAATTATCTTCAGACGCTTCTTCATAAATTGAAATTGTTGTTGCTTTAAACGATTAAGTTTTTTATTTTAATTTTTTTAATAATCTGCTATCGTAATTTTGACAATTATAAGTATTTGCCTATAAGCAGCATAAGAAGCAGCCTGTTGGTGTTTACTTTTTTTTTCACAAATTTTGACATTTTAAATTCCATTCTTTAAAAGTGTTTGTAATGACAGAAAAACTAATTCACATTTGTTGCATATTGATTAAAACCTGTTGTTTTGTTTTTTTTTTGGTTCTTTAAAAATTCTGGCAAACAAGAGGCAAAATGCATCTAACTTTAGAAAATGATTTGAAGCCTCTGAAAGTCTGTTGGCCAAAAACACGACTGAAACCAAACAAGCTCTTTTTCCATCTTTGCTCGGTTCGTCTTGGCCACGAAGCACGGGAGAGGGCCGAGTAAGGGACGGAGGCCATGCTCATTCCAGCAGAGATATGATGTAGCAAAACGTGTCGACAAATAAATATTTTAATGAAGTAAGCACATATTTTAATGACTAGAATCTGTTTAGAATACTATATAAGACGTGTGTTATCCGGCGGAGCTGAATGAAAAGAGTTGTGCTGCGAGTGAATATGTGGGCCTATTGTTTGGAGAGTATTACCTTTATTATTGTTCACTATACTCTGGTTACAATAAAGAAAGTGTGCAATACAGAGTAAAGGGGTTCTTTGCTATTTAAAGGACACTGTCTTGCATCTCTCCCCTTGTGCTTCTTACAGTTATTGTCTGTACATAAGAATTAAACCAGATTAAATATTTCATCTTTTACAATATTGTAAACCTGTTTATACAGTTTCAAGGTTGTTGACATGTATACTGCAGATGCGCAATGTTCAATAAAGTACACAAAATACTTTCTCAAGCCCTTTTCGTGACTTTGTTTTGTTTTCTGCTTTTAAGTAGTCAGGTTTTCCTCCGATTCAGAATGTTTTGGGGGGTTTTGTACACACTTTGCCTAGTGGGATGTTTTAACAACTTGACCATACTCTGCTTTCTCTCATATGCACTGGTTTCTTAAATTTGTGTGAAGATATGCATCAATATTGGAGCTGAATGAATGTTACAAAATGAAAAAAAAAGAAGTTTGGGGATTTAGAAAGGTTTTAGAGCCACAGGTTTAAATGTTTAAGCAAGAAAAAGTTGCGTGATGAGAGATGACAGTAAACATGTAATTATGTAATAATCATGTTTATTTAGTTACAAAGTATATAAATGACAGCCTTAGTTCTAAGCTGTTAGACTAAGGCTTTAGTCAGATGATATCAAAATTTAACTTTGCAGATACTTTTCTGCAGTGTGGATGGGGAAGCTGGATTGGGCTAAATACACTGGGTGATCCTGGAAGAGAAACAGAGGCCACAGCCAGACTTGAAAATGTGCAAACACTCTCTATACTATCTGACTGATCTTGAGCCAGTTTTGTAAAGATTAGCCAAAAAATATTTGTTTATAGATGGCAAAGCGATACCCTAAGGACCTGCAGCTTAATACATATACACCCCACACCTTTCAGTGTTATTCATTCTTTTTTCACTCTACAATCTCTCTGGAAAGGATCCAGAGATATAAGTACCTATGAAAGGGTAGACCTTTACTACCATATTACTACCAAGGGTGGTTATTCACAAGGCATTTAATATTTTACTCATTGTACTTTTGGTTAATTTGGGCTCTTGGTCTGGGGCCACATTGAAGCAGACTTACACACTTGAACGAGTAATCTATTGAATGGGACTGTTCCAAAGAGTTCAAAAAACTATTTTTCATTTTGCTGCTACTTTTCTAACATTTGTTTTTATTGACATCGCCTTATTCTAGAAAAGACAGTTTATTACACACATTTTTATGATTTATGTAACGTGAGCATACACATTGTTATGTAAAATAACAGCAACCGTTTTAGACAGGCAGGGATAATTAGATTTTTTTTTTTTTAAACTTACAGCGTATAAGAACTGTAAACATCCAGGGAGGAAAAAAAACAAAAAAAAACATACCATTCTTTCTTTGACCCACAAACGTTATATTTTGAATGAAAAGGTTCACCATCACAACACGAAACCAGACCGCTGTCCGAAGAAGAACTACGATTGGCTGACCACTCTCCAGGAGCAGCCGTCCAGGAAAACGATTGGCCGACAGCCGCCAGTGGAGGCGGGCCCACTTCAGTGCGACTGTCAAGATTGGCAAGTGATGGTTGTTGCTGCCGTGTGCAGGTATAAGGAGCGAGCGACAAGAGGAAAAACAAGAGCCGAAAAACATTCACCCTGGCAGGAAGCGAGGAGCGCAATGGAAACCTGGGAGCTCTTTTATGCGAAACAGTGAGAGGAGAAGAGGCTTTAAATTCGCGTCTGAAACTGCAGCACACCTCTCGGTAGCCTTAGCGGAAAGTGTCGCTTTGTGAGTGGAAGCAACTTGGACAGCTGCGTGTTTTCAAGCGGAGCCATCAACAAAGAATGAAAGCGTTGAAACGAGGTGAGCGCCAACCTGACCGTGTTTTCTACTCTATCCCATTGACTTTAAAAAACAAAAAAAAAAATCCTTCCCAGAATTGTGCGTCTGGCTGGTTCTGTCTGGCTTTTGCCGTGGAGTCTTGCCTGGTATGCAGAGGGTTTTTTTTTTTGTTGCGAGCAAATGCAGCGTGTTTGTGTTTGAATTTGGAGGGACAGCTAGCCAGCTAGTTGTCTCTCTCTCTCTGTCTCTCGTGCTGTCCATCTGGCGGAGCGGCATGCGGGAGGCTGTGCGTTTCTCCCTGCCTCCTTTGTGCGCTCCAGATGGCTCGGTTACCATTTTTTTCTTTGATAAACTGCTTTATCACAGCTGTTTCAGACATGTGTATATATATTCCTCAAACTAATTTGTTTGCATATTGATTCATTGACAGAAAAGTTTAAATGACTTAATTATCTTAAACTTTATTTTTTTTGAACGATTTTCCTGCTACCTGTGTGTGTCTGTGTGTGCGTGTGTGTGGGTGTGTGTGGGTGTGTGTGTGTGTGTGTGTGTGTGTGTGTGTGTGTGTGTGTGTGTGTGTAAAAACAAGAAGTTGGTTTGTTTGCAGCCGCAGTGATTTACCACACAGCCACTGCTGGTGGTGGTGTGACCTTTTCTTTTCTGTTTTTTTTTTTTTATCTTTGATGTAATTTCTTAGCTGATCCAATCCCATTCATCTGCCGCTTCGGTTTTTAAGATAAAGCCCCACTGTCAGCTGTAGAGCTGTAGGATCACGTACAGCACGTTTCTGCAGGGGACTGTCCGGGATTTACAACCGTGACACAAAAGTAGCATTTTTCAGCATATATATACATATATATTCTTCTAACACGTGTGCTGTTTTCCCTCTGTGCAGTCAAAGATGGTCATTTTGCACATGTGTGCGGAGCTTCCGTCTTTGCACGGTCAATAGGTTTCCTGGGCCATTTGGCTGCTGTGATGCTGATATGCACACAATCTCCTTTGTGAGGACAGGCGCTGCCCCCGAGGGTCAGGTTTCAGCCCAGCTCCCAGAGAAAGACATTTACTGCATTCTGCGGCCCACCCCTTTGGGATCAGGCATGCTCCATTTTGTGGGGAGTTTTCCTCCTCTGACCCACCGTGGGTTCATTCTGAAAAAATAAATAAAATTAAAATAAATTGGGGAGGAAAAAAAGCAGTTGGTCAAAATGGTTCTCTATGCAAACATGGCTTTGTGATAACTTGCATGTAAAGCAGTGATCAATTAGGTTTAAATGCCTTTTCTGTTTCTATTCATTTTTTCTCTCATGACCAGAGTTTAGGTTGTGTGTGAGGTAATTTTCAACTCCCGTTTTTGGGCGGAAGAAGCTACTGAAAGTTGACTGTTAGGTGTTTGTTTGTTTATTTTTAAAACTTTTTTTTTAAAAATAAAGTAAATGAAACTAGGGACATATTTCATTAGGGCTGCAAAGTTATGCGACAGTAAGACTTTAAGAAGATAACAAAGTGTTGAACCAAATGTTTAATTTTTATTTATATATATATATATATATATATATATATATATATATATATATATATATATATATATATATATATATTTCAACTTTTGTCTTGGAACATGTTGGATTTTTAATACTGGCAGCATGTTGGAAACCTCACAATTAAGGTCTTTTTTTTAAGAATGTAGGTGAATGTGGCGTTTAGCAAGGCTAGCCACACTAATCCCAGATGTAAAACTCTTAAAAGTGTTTTAAAAAGTCAATGTGTTAATTTTGTCTTTGTTTAAAGACAGTAAAAATCCATGATGTCTTTGTTCTTGATATGGAGAATTGTTAACAGCAGGAAAAGTTGTGGGAAAACAGAACTATGTCTTTTAAATTGCAGTTCAAATCAGAAACAAATAATTTCAGAAAAAAAAAAGAGAAACTGATCTAGTTTATATCAGAGCACCTTTAATCAAGGCTGCTTTTGTTCCCACCGAGTTCTTGTTGAAAGATTTGTGTTTAAAAACGTTTCGTCTTCTCCCCAGCTCTGGAGCATGACCACCATCCCGAGCAGGAGCACTCTTCGGCCGTGTCGGACAGCGATGACGGCTCCCCGCTCGACCTGTCAGGGAGAGGGATGCTCGGGAAGCGCCGTCGCCGCGGCAACCTGCCCAAGGAGTCGGTTCAGATTCTCCGCAGCTGGCTGTACGAGCACCGCTTCAACGCATACCCATCGGAGCAGGAGAAGCTCAGTCTTTCGAACCAGACTAAACTGTCTGTGCTGCAGGTAAGATGATTTATTTATTTTTTATTTTTTTGGATACATTTGACGTTTTCAGAACTTGCCAGAGGATTGTGATTTTTCTTGTTTTTGCTATTTGTTGAGTTATGTCATTTAAAAATAGCATTTCTTCATGACATTCATCTGAAACTTGCATCTTGTGTAATTTCAGGACAATATCTTATGTCACTGAAATGCGTGAAGACAGACTGATTGTGCTGCAGTCACTACTAGCATTCTCCCAGCCTTCTCTTTCTCACTTTGTTGCATCAGTAGTAGACATTTCCTCTTTCCTTCTCAACGCACAGGCAGATTACAGAGTAGCAGGAGGCGGCAGCAGTTCCTTGTTATGTAGTCAGTTCACTGGAATGCGTTTGGCTGCCTTCTCTGTGGCTCAGCATATTTCAGCTCAGACCTTCATTATTGCCAGCTGTCTGAGCACTCTCAGCTCTCTGCTTTTCTCCTCCCGTACCAGTAGAGGGAGCATGAAAGACTTCAGCAACAGACTTGGATGGAAAAGGGGAGTGATTGCATAGTTTTTAGATCTTGTGGAATAATTTCATTTTTAGGCCCGAGCAGCTAAGCGCTGCGAAGGCCTATTGTTTCTGTACTGTTTCTTATTAGGCATAATAATATTATTATTACGATTCTCCCTCCAAATGAATTGGCTTTTTGGGGGCTTTATCATATTCAAAAACTCACCAAACTTGGCAGAGGCCTTAAGTCTGTTTAAAATTTTCGTATTTTATGGTCGTTGCAAAAATCGCAAAAAAAGTGGCTCAACGGCGCCACCTAGCAATTTTCAAAGGACCCTTTGCTATTCCATTACTTCATCGTAGAGACATGAAATTTGGTATACTTGTAGAGCTCCCCAAGATGCTCAAAATTTACAATTAATGTCATAGTGCAAGTATCACAGGAAGTCGGCCATTTTGGATTGAAGTTCCGATTTTGACCCCGTTTTTGCCGTTTACAGCCTTCGTATTTGATCGAACTCCTCCTAGGGATTTTGATTGATCGGCTTCAAACTCGGTCAGTCTGTTCATAAGGCATATCCCATCTAAAGTTATCAAAACGGTGAGTTTTTGAGTATGCTGAAGGGGGCTCACTAGGGGCCAAAGTTCACCTACTCGCCATAAAAAAAGAAACTGTTATATCTCCTACACAGAAACTCACAGAGGCACCAAAGTTACTGTGATTGATCATCATCGGGTGTCCTACAATACCCAATGGTTGAATGATGACATCACTTTGGCCACGCCCCCTGAGAACAGGAAGTGTCATATTTTACTGTGAACGGTCGCTATCTGACCCCTTTGACCTCATCAACATAAAACTGTGTCCATAGAAAGAAGACATGTTAGAGTGTTGTGGATTCCAACCCTGACCAAATTCAATAGAGCAGGTGGGCGTGGCGGCGTGGCGAAATGACCTGTAACACCGTTGGCTCTAAATTCCGCAGTTCTGGGCCAAGCTGCTCCAAACTCACTAGGATGGATCTTTATCCACTACCCGAAAGGAATCCATATCAAAATTTGGTGGGCGTGGCCTCATTTCTCTATAGCGCCCCCTAGAAGATTTTAAATCACCAGCCCCAAGCCATGCTTTAAGATAGAATTGTGAAACTTGGTACACATGTGTATCATGTCAGGACATACAAAAAAGTCTCTTGGAGCCATGGTCTAAACCCCACAGGAAGTCAGCCATTTTGGATTGAAGTTCCGATTTTGACCCCATTTTTGCCATTTACAGCCTTCGCATTTGATCGAACTCCTCCTAGGGATTTCGATTCATCTGCTTGAAACTTGGTCAGTCTGTTCATAAGGCATGTCCCATCTAAAGTTATCAAAACAGTGAGCTTTTGAGCATGCTGAAGGGGTGTTACCGGGGGTCAAAGTTCACCTACTCGCCATGAAACATGAAACTGTTATATCTGCTACACCAAAACTCACAGAGGCACCAAAGTTACTGTGATTGATCATCATTGGGTGTCCTACAATACCCAATGGTCGAATGATGGCATCACTTAGGCCACACCCCCTGAGAACAGGAAGTGTCATATTTTACTGTGAACGGTCGCTATCTGTCACCTTTGACCTCATCAACATAAAACTCTGCCCAGAGACAGAAGACATGTTGGTGTGTTGAGGATTCCAACCCCGACCAGCTTCGATGGAGCAGGTGGGCGTGGCGGCGTAGCGAAGTGACCTATAACGCCATTGCCATACGTTTGGCTCTCAATTCCTCAGTTTCAGGCTGAGCTGTTTCAAACTCACTAGGATGGATCCTCATCCAGTCCCCGACAGGAATCCATCACAACATTTGGTGGGCGTGGCCTCATTTCTCTATAGCGCCCCCTAGAACACTTTAAACGATTAGCCCCAAGCAATGCTTTAACCTACAGTTACGAAACTTGGTACACATGTGTATCTTGTGAGGACGTACAAAAAAGTCTCTTGGAGCCATGGTCTAAACCCCACAGGAAGTCAGCCATTTTGGATTGAAGTTCCGATTTTGACCCCATTCATATTTTACTCTGAACGGTCGCTATCTGACCCCTTTGACCTCATCAACATGAAACTGTGCCCAGAGACAGAAGACAAGTTGGTGTGTTCTGGATTCCAACACCGACCAGCTTCGACAGAGCAGGTGGGCGTGGGGGCGTGGCGAAGTGACCTGTAACGCCATTGATCAGTCCCAAGCCATGCTTTAACCTAGAATTACCAAACTTGGTGGACATGTGTATATTGTCGGGACGTACAAAAAAGCCTCATGGAGAGATGGTCTAAACCCAAGAGGAAGTCGGCTATTTTAGATCAAAGATGTCATTTTCTCTTCAACAAGTACAAATACAGAATACTGCTTTTATCCAGGCCTTGTTAACATAATAATTATTTAAATAAACATTTTTATATGTTTTCGTTTTTTTCTAAAAATTGTTAGAGGACAAATACTGATTAATTTCAGTTAAAAATAACAAAGTACGTCAAGTCAGTTTACAAACTATTTCAGTAATTTGTCATTTGTGAAGTTATACTGACACCCAGTGGCTAATTTTGAATGGCGAGAGCTAAAGATCAAATAATTACACCAGTATGGTTGGCCACTGGGTGTCAATATAACTCCACAAACGCCTTCGAGAACGCACCGTCTCCGCTCCGTATTGAAAATATCGAGCTTTCGAGCTGACGTAACTGCATGTGACGTTTACGTCGCTGGGTGCAGTCTTTTGAGGCCACAGACCAAAACAAACTTTATGCCGCTGTTTACGTTGCGTTACCGACCGCAGTGAAGTTGTTTACAAGTTGGATATTAGATATCCACGCTCTGCGGTATAAGAAGCGTTTAGCTCAAGGTTGATCTGATTTTTGAACGCTGATTCCGGCCAGCTGTTATGTACCGCTAGCGCTCTGAGGTTCAAATAGGGACTGTAAACTTCTGAACCAAACACTCCCGCAAATAAACGACATGCCTTGTGACCAATTGATAAAAAAAAGTGATAATTCATGCTATTACACGAGGCGCGCTATCCTATTAAAAATAATTCAGTTCAGTTCATCAGTTGTGATAAACTGAACTGTACTGGAGTTGTGCATGCTTCGTACTAGCAGTCGACCGGCGGCCGTTAATGAACGAGGTTGGATCTGTACCGTTGTGGATTATTAATTAATTTATTTTTTGCTACCAGTTGGAGCTGCTAACTTTTCCTGAACGTTTTGCCTCGTTTTTGGAACCACAGTGTTAGACGGGAGTTGTAGCAGTTGGGGTTGTAATATTTACTTGTAGCACTTGCTGTGATTAATACCTAATTAATGGGTTGGATACAGCCTGTGCTATTGTTCTAATGTGCTGAACGTTAACTGTGCTTTCTTAATGTGCATTGCGCTTGGTTTATTACTGATTATTTACTGGTTTATTAAACTGGTAAATCTTCAACTTTATCATTTTCCTTCCTCATTTTAGTACAAGCTTTAACTTACACTGCATTTAGATCTCACTTGTAGTTATTTTAGTCTTGCTATTGTGTTCAGTTACACACTGTATTTAAAAAACACACTGTTGCCAATTAAGGGACTTATTTCTTATTCTGAACTATTTAATAGAGTGTAGGTCAGACAATCTGAGTACTGTACATGGGGAAAACTAGAACACTTTTACTCTGTTATTTATATGGATTTCATTCTATGCAAAGTGATTTAAAATGATAAGATGATGAACTCTGTCATTGTTGGCTGCTCCCTGAACCATGTGGACGTGGCAAATGGCGAATATCAGTCCCTCGCCATATTCATACGATTGTCTTTTAATCATACATGGATTATCCGACTGGCGCCAAACTAGCTATGTATGACCTGTGTTCACCTCTAAAGAGCCCAACACTTTTGAAACGTAATTTCTCTCCACTGCGCCCCCTAGGTTAATCCATCAGTTATATCTCCTTTCAAAATCCACCGATCTGTACCAGATTTTTTGTGCGTCGTCAGGGTGCGCTGCCGAACGCATCGATGCGTACCGCCTGTTGCACAGGCGCGGAAACTGCGCGACAGCTTCTGCGGTGGCTTGAAACTGTCACAAAGTTTCCGGCGGTGCTGGAAACTTTGTGACAGATTCTTCGATGGTTGGCGGGCGGCGGTTGCCCAAACCTCTGCGGTGGCCAATAGGCCGGAGCGGCGCTTGGCTGCGAGGGCCGCTCGAGGCTGCTTGCAGCTTTAATTTATTTTAATTTTTTTAAAGTCTTTTCAGTTTTTGACAGTGCCTTGCGAATGCATTCATCTACTTTTTTCACATTACAACCAGAAACTTGAATGCATTCTGTTGGGAGTTTTCGATATTTAAAATGAAAGTTTGGGATAAAGTTGTGGAGAAATTACAAATTTGGTTAAATCATAAAATCCTATTTGAACATCTGACTGTGTGTCACAGAAGTAAACCCTCACAAACACAAATACTGCTCTTGGAATATATTAACATTTGTAAAATGCTTTGAATTCAGTAACAGCAGCCTAAGATGGGCACCAGTTGTTAATTGCAAACCTTTGGGCACAGTTGTCGAGGAAATTGTTCATATGTCATCTTATTCAAATAGCTTTCAAAAGTTTGTTTCAAAAAGTAAGTGTCGTTTATTGTTTTGTGAGTAATTTTTGTCTGTTTTCCCAGATCTGCAACTGGTTCATCAACGCCCGCCGCCGCCTTCTGCCCGATCTTCTTCGCAAGGACGGCAAAGATCCCACCAAGTTCACCATCTCCCGTAAGATTGTCGGTAAAACCGAGGCCCATCAGTCAAACGGAGGCGAAGCCGGCTCTCCCGAAATCGGCGCCTCAGCTCGCTCCCCTCACCCGCGTCCATCGGTGATCCGCTCCACGCCCGCTTTGGACCTTATTATGCTGGGGAACACGGCGACGGCCATCCTCACCGGAGCGGGCTATCTTGGAAATGAAGGGTGTATGCAGACACTCATGATGCTGGACACACAAAGCCTGCTGAGGGAAGCAGATCGAAGAGGCGCCCTCTCAGCTGGCCCGACAACAACAGGCATCACTGCAGCTGCGAGCCAGTCCAGCGGCCTTCTCAACACACCTCCCCCGACTCTGCCTGACCTTGGGTCACGACTTCAGTGACCTGAGGCTGCTGGTTGACGCCGCTGTACAGAGAGCTGCAGAGCAGGACTTGCTCAAGGAGAGCCAAAGCAAACCAGCAGAGCCTTTTAATGCCAAACCGGTGGATGCAAACGAAAAGGGCCCAACCCCGCCTCCAGAGGAACAGGTCATGCATCCTTCCAGAGTGCAGAGTCTGATGGAGAAGGCCATGTCTGTTCCAGAGCCGGTCAAATCTCCAACAGTTGCTGCTCCACTTTTGCTCCCAGCCTCCAAGCTATCCTCTCTACCAGTAAACAAAGTGATGTGGAGCCCCTTAGATAAAGACACTGTCAGAGCGTCCAGCCCAAACCAACCTCATTTCATCCCAGCACACCTACCAGCAGTAGTGCCAGTATCTGCCATCATCCACAAGCCCCCATCGATCCCTGTGACTCCCCCCACCGTGCTGCCCACTTCATCCTCAGCCTCATCCGCATCTCTGGCACCAGCGGCCGTGCCTCTCCTGAGCCTCACCTCCCACCTCGCTCCTCATACCTCAGGGAGCAGCGGCTCAGCCATGGTGCCGAAGGTTTGGAGCATGGTTCACGCCAACGCCAGGCAGGCCAGTTCACTCCAAGTGGTAAAGACCCCCATCAACACAGTGTGGGGGCCGCAGCACAGCCTGCACACGCTGAGTGAAGCTGTCAACTAGAAGCTGCTGCTGCTTTGTTTGGTTGGGTGGGTTTTTTCATGTAAAAATACAGGAAGAAAGCGAGGACAGGTGTGTTTTATACAGCTGGACTTTAACGTTTACAGGAGAATGTATCTTGGTCGGCCCCTTGACATGAAGCCTGAGCTTGGCAAGAGTTGGAACTTTTTCCGTTTACCACACAGAGGAAGGTAGAGACCGTATCATTCCTACGCTCTCGAGGCCATTCTGCAACAGATTTTGATGTCATCCTGGGATTTTGAGGTGTTACAGGAATTAACAAATAGGAAAGTATTCCTGAATTGTACAAACATTTACCAGCCTTTCCAGTAGCAGTGCTGGACTTTAGTGAATGTAAAAAAAAAAAAAAAAACGAAACAAAAAAAGGTGACCTCCCTGGATATAAACTCTGCTGCCCTTTATTCAAACCTTTGGATAAAAAACACATTTTCTTAGAACTCTTTTAGTTATGTGCATTTAAAATGATCAAGTTGTTTTTCTTTTCTTTGTTTTTTTTATATATGAGCCTGTAATTTTTTTTTTTTTTTTTTGACATGGTTCTCTGCTTTTTCCCCCCCTGCATTTGGAAACCTGAGCCAAAGAAAAATCAAAAACACAGCAGCATGTGTAAGTCAGTGACTCCCTTGATCCTCCTTACGGCCAAGCGGTTTCATGAATCGTCATCTCAGCTGCTCTGTGTATACCTTCTTGCACAATGCGTCATTAACTCTTTACCATTGGGAGGTTTCTAGTATTTTCCGTTTCCATTTAAAGCAGGTGTGCAGGTTGCTTTCTGCTGGAATCCCTCTCGATCTTCATTTGGAGACCCGATGCGTCACCCAGAGTTCCCTGATGTTTGCAAGGCCTTAGAGTTTCTGTTTCTCAGATTCGAATGTCGTAGCGGAAATCGATATTTCATACAAGTTCTCGACAGCAAATGTAGCACATTTTTTTTTGTACGTCTAAAAAAAAAAAAAAAAAGAAGTGTAGTTTTTTCACATCTGATAGTTTAAAAGTGGTTTCTACAGAGTTTCTGCTAATCCATGAAGATGTAGTTTCTGTGAAACTGTCTCTCCCCCCTCCACCCCCGAACATTTAGTATTGGTAGCTGTGAGTGTCTGTGTGGGAGTTTGGCAGAAGGCTGGACTCCTTTCTGGTCTATACTGTAGCACAATTATTGATTAATGTTTACCAGGTCACAAAGCTGTGTTTAGTTCAGTTCTGTTGTATTAGTGTGAGTGGTTGTTGACAGAAGAAGAACACGTTACTTTTACTTTTGCCGAGCAATGAACACTGCCACCATTCCAAAAAACAAAAAGAAAACCCTCCAAACTTTTCTCCCATATTTTCTTCACCGTGTTCCACTCTGTGCCACAAAGTTAAAGGCTAATGTTTGCTTTTGTTGCAGAAGCAGAGTAGACCGGTGTTCATTTATACCTCAGTTGTCGGGCTTAAGTTATAGTTATATTTTTCAAACTGCATAAATACACTGTGATGATGCCTTCAAGGTCATAATACTGGGAAAGGCTGGCTAAGATTTTAAGTAGCAAGGTTTTAGACATAAGCTGACACTTCTGAGAAAAAAAAAACAATGTGCTGATGTAAATATGTGGAAGGTCAAGGTTTTGTTTTTATTTTTTTTTTGTTTGTATTTACTAGTAGCAGATTCATTCTCAAAATGTAGTTCCTGTCCAACCAAATGCATTTTGATTTTTTTTTTTTTTTTCTAACTTCATGTTACAAATTATGACTCCAGGCAGTGTGACTGGCTGCTGTGCCTTAAGCCTTTGAATGAGGGAGGAAGTCCCGCTTTTTTTTTTTTTCTTTTTCTTGTTTTTTAAGATATGTATTAAAAACTCAATAGTCTGTGCAATATACGCCTTAAACTTTAAATGTCTTTTTTGTATGAACATTTCAAAGAAATAAAGGTTCGGTTTTTTTCATATGTATGTTTCTCTTTTTATTTTTATCCTTGTTGAAAAAAATGTGCTTTATGCAGCTTACAGGCTTTATGGTAACAAACTCTATGCCATCAATGATCAAATCTGGTAATATAAATGGACCTGGTTCATCTTTCATGACGAACTGATTTTTTTTATACCCTCAAGATGCTGGTGACATTTAAAAATTATGCCGTCTCACCCTTTAGTGCAACACCACACCATTATTCTGAGGCCTTCAACTCTTAAAGCTTGTGAGTTCTTCTAAAATGTGCTGTATCTAATTCTGTACCTATTCTATTTCCTCTTTGGTAGTACGGAACGTCCAAGACCCTGATTGCACTTTGCTAGAAGCTTGAGTCTGAATTTGAGTTAAATCGTCTTTTAAATGGCAAAACAGCACTTAAGATACTGAAAAGCATTTTTCAATTTAAATTGTCAATATCAAAGTAAAAAAAAAACAATTTTAGATAAATATTGTGGCGGAGAATCCAATAAACACTTTCATTTTTAAATTCTAGAAAGATTAAACATTTTACGAGTTAAAAAAAAAAAAAAAAAAAAGCTAGTTTAAATGAGTAACACATTCTTCATTTGCCACAGACATGGTCCATTTACTACAGGAGCTGTAGTATACTTTATTAGCCTGAGCAGATTCATGACTGAGTTCCTTCTATAGCAAACATACCTTCAACCAATACAACCAGCTGATGAAGCAAAGCATCAGCCTCGTCGCTTCAGGAGGCAATTTTCACTGTTTGACTGTCAAAATCAAATAAACAGTTTTTACAACCCTACAATACAAAGACGACAGAGAAAGGAGCCACGTGGCAGTGCTGAAGCATCTGTGGTAGTTATAAGGCAGGCAGGAAGGGGTAATCATCGCTGTGTAACACTGAAGCTGAAAGTCCATACAGTCCCCGCACATATAAACAAACAGCGGTGTGCAATGCATCACAAAAATCTTACTAAGTTGCCTACAAATACCAGTCAAAGTGCAGTTAATGTAGTTTGAGCTGCAGGAAGTGTATTGTAGAATGTGGATCCTTGGATTAAATCCTCGATGAATACGTTTACCATCAAATGTACAATACAATTTAAGGACATTTATATAGTGACTCTTATTTTATTTACTTCTAATATACACTGTAAGGGGAGGGATTGGCGAGTATCTGTGGTGCAGCATGTGAGCGGGAGCCAGAAGCAGCCGTCCTCCCTCTATTCATCGTCCTTGTCCTTTGCGCCGTGTTTGAGGATGCGAGTGAACTCCGCGTAGTTGAAGTTGCCCTTCTTGTCGATTGGCGCCTCCCGGAACAGCTCGTCCACCTCTTCATCCGTGAAGCGATCGCCCATGGTGGTCAGCAGCTCTCTCAAGTGGTCCTCGTGGATAAACCCTAAATGAGCAGATGGCATCCACTGAGTAATAAAATACAGCGCTGTACACTGAAAAACAACTCTTCTGTACACGACGTGGTCCTTTGTGTACATGCAGACTCACCAGATCCCTCCTCATCAAAGCAGGCGAAGGCGTTGCGAATGACATCCTCCGGGTCCGTCCCGTTGAGCCGCTCTCCAAACATTGTGAGGAACATGGTGAAGTTAATGGGCCCCGGAGCCTCGTTCATCATTCCCTCAAGGTATTCATCCGATGGGTTCTTACCTGAGAAGCAATCACACAGATTACATTCAGTGCTTCTTTAAACTATTCATACTCCTGTTTTACTTCGTATCTTTATGACCTTAAGTTTATATGTGTATTGGGACGTCATGTGAAATACCAATGCAAAATTGTAAAGTAGAACTCTGCGGCTGCTTTTGTAATTTGCAAAGACGACTGAAAGTCTTTTAATGTACATCACTTCCAGCTCTGGAGACTGAAATCTTTGCCCATTCCGCTTTGCAAAATTGCTCAGATTGAGTCCGACTCGATGATGAACCTTATGCAACGTTCAAGTGTTTTGGAACCTGTATTCAGGAAAGCCTGATGCTGTGTTGAGTTCAGGGGTGCTGGCCTGGCCCACCTGCTGTGCTCCTTATTTTATCATTTATAAAATAAGAAAGAATTTGAAAAACAATGCATATGCTTCCACATAATTATGCAGTACTTTTTGTAGGTTGAACTCACAAAATCCAAGTAATACACTCGAGTTCTTGGTTGTACTGTTAAAAAAGAGCTATTAATACTTTTGCAAAGCATTGTACAAACAAATATGCAGCAATATTTGATGGGTGAGAAATATTGAGAATAAGGATTCCGACTTAAGCTGAACCCCATAAATGCACCACATCTGTGAAACTATTTTTTTTTACTTTATGTTTTTCTCCCATTTTGTTTTAGCCACCAAATAGTGACAAAAAAGAAAGACTGAAGGGTTTTTTTTTTTTTTCCCCTTACCCAAAGAGGCCAGCATGTCATGCAGATCCTCCTTGTCGATGAAACCATCCCTGTTCTGGTCGATCATGTTGAACGCCTCTTTGAACTCCTGGATCTGGGACTGGTCAAACATGGCGAAGACATTGGAGGTGGCCCTCTGTGGCCGCTTCTTGGTGGTCTTTCCCTTGGCACGTTTGCTAGACATGGTGATGGCTCGATCTGGACCTGTGCGGAGATATTCATCACGTCAAAGGTAGGTTAGACAAAGCCTCACTAACACACTGCTTCTTGTGAAAGCACAAATTAAGTGTGCCATTTAGCACCAAGAAAGAACCAAATCCTCCATAGATCGATTCTGCACTTGCGGGTGAATCTTTTCCAGCTTTTCCTCTGGAGAGAGAATCCCATTCTCGGTGAAATGGCAGGCACTTTGATGGGTGTGAAAATGACATGTCACTGCAGCACACACCTCAGCTAACCGCAGATAGTTCCAGAATTAGACCCGTCACTCATGTTCAGGTCTACAAGGATTTGTAATTCGTTTGTGTGTGCACATGCGTGACCCCCGGGGTAAATGGCTGATAGAGGACACAGGCGCAGGCTGGTTTGTGCAGGAAGGTAAATGAGGCCAATTATTCACACAGAAGAATGACATCACATCTAGATAAGCACAGAAATGATGTAATGCAAGTGTCTTTATTGTAACAAAAATATATTTTTTTAATCGTAATTTTAAAATGAACACATTATCTCAAACACTGATAAGCAGTCTTTCTTTTAGTTTTTGTCTTATGCTCATTGTGTTGTTTAAATCTTTAATTAACATCAGGCAGAGAGATTACTAATGCATACGACCAATAATAAATGTAACTTTGGTACATTTTAGTTGTTTTCTTGTTTATCAAAGTCACTGCCCCCTTTTTAAATTAAAAATCTGAAGCAAAATTCTCCTTCATGTCTGTTCCTTCTCTTTATTTAGGCACATGAAATGAGCCAACCCATTTAGTTCTGTCCAATGAAACAATCTAAGATGAATTTTAAAGTGGGTTACTGCTGCATGTCTGCTTAATGTTTCTATTAAAGGTTGTGCCTGACTGAAGTGTATGGACACATTATGACAATTACCATATACAGTGAATAATGCCGGTCCTTTTTATTTAAAACCATTACACCAGATATTTAGATGCATTAGACAACAAGTGAACATCGCCTCCGCAATTTTGATGTAGTAGAAACAGAGACAATGGGGAATCCTAGCGGTTTCAGAGCCAAATCGTGATGTCTGGACGACTACTTCTGAACATCTCAAACCCTGCAAGAATACAGGAAGATTTTTTTTTTCCATTTTGTGTTGAAAAGATGTTAATTATCTTACGTCTTGGCAAAAGACACTTATACAAGTTCTATTTCCCTAAGTTGGCTGTTTTGCCAAAAAAAAAAAAAAGTCTTCAATGAAAAATTTGTCTTTCAGGTCTACAGTAGTCGAAATTGTGCTAAAACAAGGAAGGGTGGAGATGAATGCTCAACCCATTTTTCACCACATCTTTCATCTCCCGGGTCCCTATGTGTGACAGTGTCTTTGTATTTAATAGAGCAGAGCAAAGCCGAATTACTGTGCAAGTTAGCCAAGACAAAAAAAAAAAGAGCAGCAAGTAAAAGGGGTTTAACTCTGCCTCTTATCACTCTGGGCTGCAGATACATGTCCTACAGTCATTTTTATTTATACAAATTAATGCAACTGTACCTCGTTCATACTTTTATAGCCAATGCAAATGTGGCGTGTCAGCTCAGTTTATGATCTTAAATCATAAACTGGACATCCATAATGTCTTACAATATGAAGACATTATGGATCTCCATGTTTGCGTTTCCTCTATATCCTCTATAGTGAGGAGCCTTTAATGTAGGACAGTTCACAAACACGTGCAGTATAAAAAATTGTTTCACGGTATTGATCTATTATAGTACTAACAATTTGTTTTTTGTGCAGCAGAGAGTGACAGGGATGATATGCATTATAAATGAAGATGTCAACTTAATAAAAAGTCAAGCATTGCCTTAAGACTTACGGATGAGAAGATGTTTATATCCAGGTTAAGCTAATTTAGCAACAGCAGTCTGAGGCAATCATCATTTGTAAATTGCACACCTTATATGTGGTTATCAAGGAAATGGCTTATAAACCACCTTATTAGCATATGTTTCAAAAGTTTGTTACAATTTTAGGATTGTTTAGTACTTTAATAAGAAATTGTTAATTTCACTTAAAAAAAAAAAAAAAAGGAGAACAAACCAGATGACTTGATGAAAGAAACAATGAATGTACTTGTTATTAGTTGTGATTCAACCACTAAGAGTCTAGCACTGGTATAAAACTGCATTCCAGACAGGGAATTTTTGGAACTGGATTAACTATTTAATATCATATTTTGGTTAATGAATTACAAATATCACCTCTTGTTGTCTCGTCTGTTGAATAAGTCAACTTGAGTAAAAAAAAAAAAAAAATGTAAAAAATGTTGGATTAAAAATTATCTTAAAACTTTAGGAGAATTAGACAATTTGTCAAGTACATTTTAAAATGTGTTGAATCTTAACTTGTCCAAGTCTACTCTTGTTGATTAAAGTTTACCAAAATAAAATGCAAGCAGATTTCTTCATCAGTTTTACGGGTTAAATTCTAACAGGTTATTCTACAGTCTTCACTGATTTTACCTACCACTTGGCTGCACTACTCCCTGCGTGTCCCAGCTAATTAAAACAAAAACACCAAAGGTGTGCACTTTTGGCCGATGGCGCTTCCATTCCTCACAGGAAGCTGGAAACAAAACCACCATGAAGAGGCAATACTACATTTCAGGAAGCAAGGAGTTCCTCTGTTCATTTAACGCTTTTCCCTTCATTCTTTTTGGAAGACGCACAACACCCAGTTTTTATCTGGTGCAAATACAAGTACATCAGACATAAGAACCTTTATTTCGAGGTCCGAGCCTCTACCTTTCCTCTCGGTGATGTTACCTCACTGCTTTCAGGCCTGACAATTAAAACACTTGGGGGTCTTTTCTTTAGAAAGCACATATACAAAAGTGGCTTCGTAAATACTTGGCCTACAAATAATGTTGCTGATGTGTTCCTTTTAAGCTATTGCAATGCATGAAAAAATATAAAAACTATAAAAACTCAAGTGAAGCACCAACACCGACTTTAGTTCATGAGCCCACATCCTCCTCAATCCAACTTTGCCTGAAAAGCTTGAAGCAATTTAGTTAAGGTCCTTTATATTGCCCCATCGGATGCTTTAAATTCATTTTAAGAGCTACATGAAACACACACACAAAAAAATGACGTTAACTTATAACTAATTTTGTAGATGATTTCTTTTTTCCAACTTTGGAACGCAGTGTTCATAAGATTAACGTAATGAAATCTTGCTTTGAAGACGTATCTTGTTAGAGATACACTTACTAAAGACTAGAAGTACATGATGTAGAAAGATGCCTTTGTTTTAACTGCATAAAAATACAGCAAACCTATTTCGAAGGACTGAATTAATAAACATAATATGTAGGTTTGAATTGAAGACTTTAAGGCCTATAGCTGACATTATACATTTTAGACATTTTAAGCCTGATACACAATAGAAATGGTCAAGTTTTCGGTGCAGGAACTTTATCTTCAAAAAGTCAACGTGAATAAGAATTTATATTAAAAACCAGCAATGAATTGTTGGCAAGAACAACAAAAAATAACCACGGCCGGATTTGCACTGACAGAAATGTTTGTCCTCTGTCCAATCCCGATTATTCTGAGTGGGCCAAGACAAAAGCTCCCCTGTCCTTGGAACCAATAGGAACAATCGCTGTCTCACCCCATCTCACCCAACTTTGAGACATGAAGGTCAGCTGGTGCTTAAGTGTGAAAACTCAAAGACTTCACAGTCACACATATCAAGAGCAAACAGAGACGGCATCTCAGGTGAACGTAAGAAATTGGTCAGGTGCATTTAGAAGATCCTTTGTGGTGGAAATGCATATAAGCCATACAAGCTCACATTTCAACTGGCACATGATGAACACCCTATTAGTCTCCTTCCACTGAAGGGAATCTCCACAAATGTTCTCTCCTCAGCTTTGACTCCTGAGACCTTACCTCACCGAACCAACTAAAATAAAGCAAAGAGATCCTTGACGCTCTTAAAGAGCTACAGCCAGCTTCCATTCTCACCTTGGCTTCAAGCTGAAAACGAAGAGAGTCCTTTCAACTCCTTTTGTCCCGGTTCCGTCACCGCAGAGGGAAAGGAAGCAAGCGGTCCAGACAGAAGTTTGCTCAAACAATCAAACTCCCCTGGTCAGGCCCCGCCCCCTTTTCCCGTTCGGACCAATGGAAACAGCAGCGTGTCCCGTAGGGGAGACGTCCCGGGCCCAGGCCATTTGTCCATACAAGGCAAAGGAATGCAAAAAGCTCCAGCCTCGTTGCTGCCGCGGTTGCTCTTCGGGATGTTTGGCGAAAAGGCAAAGATGAAATGACACAGGAACTGCGATAAGGCTGCCTTATTTAGAGAAAGGAGTCTAAACAGTTCGGAGGCAGGGGACGGTGGAAACATATCAAGGGAGAGAGGGAGCAGCGAGGAAATGCAGACGTGTCTGTTGGAACAATAGTGCCCTTAAATAGGCAGTGAGGCCGCGCGCGCGACTCAGGGGCCAGAATTTAAAAATGAACACCTGAAATGATGCTTTCAAGGACAATTTCTGGTTTCACCACCAGGAATTCGCTCCTCATAAAACTGATCATTTCCTTCACAAGTTTAATTAAGTATGATTTAATCTTATCTAATATGATTCTTTTCAACTCTTTGCAAAAATCTAAGATCTTCCCCTCATTGTTTGGGCAGAATAATTTAAGACTTTAACTCAGCTTTCTTTCACAGGTCTTTAATAAATTTTGAACGTTTTTTTTTTTTTAGAAAAATAAAATACAGTTGTCTCAAACATGAACATTTACTTGCATATGACTGAGACTTCAGTGTATAACTAATGAAATCGTTGTTACCTTCTCTTTTTAGACCTGTTGTTAACTCAGCAACAATAATCGGTTTCATATTTGAATAGAATATCACCTAAATTACAATATTTGAATTTAAAAATACAGGATTAGACACTTGTCTATATTCACCAATCGTCAAAAAGGGGGATACGTTCAAGGTCTACCCGTGTGCTCGTTAAAATCATGTTCACCTGTGGTGCAGTGTCGCCATCTACTGGGCAACATTAGTCTTCAAATTAAAATTCATCAAACCGTGGTATGGTGATCGTATTACACTGAAAGAAAAATTAAATAAAAGATAAAGTACTGCGACAAAAGATTTGACTCTTTTTAGGAACTTTTGATTCCCTCCCAGTGCTGCAACAATTGCAACAATGGGAATGATCGCAATGTTTAAGTTTTCTTTATTTGTGGATTATGACTTTCATTTGTTTCACTGCACCCCAAAGCTTTTTAAATGGGTTAGTAATCCTTTCTTGGCTGATAGAAACACTTACTTTCTTACTCATCTGTTGTTAATGATCTTCAGATTAGGTGTGGTGTTTAGACTTCTCAGATTTTTTTAACCCACCTATTGTTTGTTAGACAAGTCATATGATATTTAGTGATATGAAACAAAAGAAAATGTGCTTGATCACAGCTAATTCATGATTACGTAAGGTGACGATTCTATTTTCACATCACCTCCCTACCTAATTAACCAGGGTGGGCTGTGATATTGGAATTTGTCTGATGATCTTAGACATCGACTAACAGGCAAAGGCAGATGGAATATTTCAGTAAAACAGAAAGATTAACGAAATGCAAAAAAAAAATAAGATTATTTGTATTATTTGTCTCTTGCAATAGCTGAAGAGGTTTCTTGATGCGTGTCAGACCTTGTTTCAAGTATTGTTTACTATTTACATTTAAAGGCGGAACAGTTTTCACACTCGAGTTTCTGATTGGCTTACTGAAGAGTTTGACTTGAGAACGCGCATGCGCCGTAGAGTTGGAAGATGGTCGTTTTGTCAGAGTGAGGAGAAGCAGGAAAGGTGAGTTGTCTTTTTTCTCATCTGTTTAGCGCCGATAAAAAGGTGTTGCACGAAAAGTGTAGCAAATGTGAAAACACGCGGAGCACCACAACCGAGTGAGCCGTGACAGTTTTGTCAGTTTGTAAAGTTTTGCTGTTGTTCTCTCCGTCGCGCTCTCCCAAGTTTTTTTCATAAAAGTGGTAAATGGAGGTGATTCATCTCGGTCGGAATTCTGTTTTTATCGAAGCGAACCGAATGAAGTTCAGGGGGGAAAGCGGAGCGCTTCGTTGTTTTTTTTATTTTTATTATTTATTTATTTTTCTGTAGGGTTTGAATGAAGTGGAGTGAAGTAGTTGAGTTACTCGGTGTCTGAGTAAGACATGTAACATAGTCAGGGAAGTTACGTTTTCTGTTGCATCCATATCTTAAGGCTCCCACAAACGTCATCCGAAGTCCCTTTCGTTTGACGTTTGGCTTCAGATACAGTATGTGGTGACCTTTAAAGTTACCCATTTTGTCGTCTAATGGGAAAGCGTCTCTGTATTATTTTTATTTATTTATTTTTAGCTATGTTATAATTTTATCTTTTGAAAATTATGTTTGTTATTAATTGAAATAGTAGCAGTCCCGAAATTAAATTATTGATTCAATTATTTACAACTTGAGCGGATTCACTAAAGTATTTTTGAATTTGAAATTAATTGAGTAAGATAAAGTCATTGATTTGATCGATAATAGTCCCTCCAGGGAGGGAGTAGATAAAAGGAAGTTGGATAACCCAGTCAGTGGGAAACTCTAGTATTTAACTTAAGGTTGTGTGAGGATAGAAAACCTTATTTTAAAACATTAGGCTATTGTGGATATTAGATATTCATGGTGTAATAAGAAAATTAAAAAAAAAAAATTAAAAAATGTTGTATTACTACCTCTAACATGGCACCCACAATCCTTAAGTCTAAAGCAATAACTGGATTGTAAAGCGTCTGACCTTAAGGGCACTAGTTCACAATTCAACATTCAATGAAAGGAAATGTTCATGGTGTCTTTTTAGGTGATCATGTTTTTCCAACACTTAGAAATCTTCCCTGATATTTGTTGTTTCCCTGATATTTGTTATTTGCTGTTGGAACCACGGGCATTTTCTCCACCCTGGCTATTATTAGGCAAAACAAAAACTGTAGCAGTAGCTGTGGTAATGGATATTTTCGCTACAGAAGTTTTGTATGTCATTAAAACATTCACACACTCACAGTACCGTCCAACCAGGAATTGGATGGTAAATGCAAATAGGAAAATTGTTGGTGGTAGAGGTTACCTTGTCTCTGAGGACAGCAATTTACACATCCCTGTGGTTTTCTGACATCCACAGATTTGAGGATATTTCCAGGTCAGCGCTCTAATTTCAGAAGTAAATACAGTAAGTAGCCACCGGTGCTCGTTCTTAGTTCACAACTCTCTGTTTAGTTTGTTTTGGGAGTTCTCAAAATATTCACCTATTTGTATTTGTTTGGAGAATTTTGTGTTTAAACGAGAGAGATTAATGCTCTTTACTCATAATTTAGCTGTTTATTGTTATAAATGTTTCTTGAGGATGGCAAAAGGCACCCCAAGCAACATCTATGTTGCTTGTGCCACACTTTAGGAAGAATTTGTTTTTTCCTTTTGTTTTAAAGCTCCATAATGCATTACATCATGCAATAATCCCCAAAAATGTTGATACTTTATGTTAAAACAATGACTGTCTTATTCTGATAAGGCAGTGGTTGTGTTTTTTTTTTTGTTTTTTTTTTTAAACTAAACCAAGTACTTCACTTGTAAAAATACAAGACAATGTTGAGACTCTACTGCTAAAGTGTATGAACAATAAATGACTCGTACCCTAGAAACATTTCAACAATGTTTCAACCAAGGCGCTCCTTGGTCATGATGCTGTTTGTTCAAAGACAAACCTCTCAGGTCTTCACTGACAAACTGTATTTTTATTGAGATTAAATTACGCATTCTGTTTCTTTACTTATTATGTGACTTTTGAAAGCAATTGGTTGCATTGAATTTTTTTTGACTTTTTAGAGTTGTTTTGATTGGGCAAACCTTTGAAAACCATGCATAATTTTCCTTTCAGTTTATTGTTATGCTACACTTTATGTTGGTCTGTTACACAAAATCCCAGTAAAATAGAATGAAGATTTTGGTTGTAATTTGACTAAATGCTAAAAAAAGAAAAGAAAATGTTTGCAAGGCTCTGTAAATCGTACAAAAAGACATGTGAAACAGTGATTGATAGCTGCAGCTTTACAATACAATATCCAGCTGATTTCCTCTGAGAAGTGAATAAGAAGCTCAAGCAAACTTCCCGACAGAATCATACGAAAGCAATATTGGATTTATAACTGTGACTGTTTCCTCTGTTGTTCACGCTGCAGGGGGTTTCTTTTATTGTTTCCACAGAACACCACAGCTGACCTGGTTATAACAATGAATTATCACTTTAAGTTATTTATGATGAGTGAGGCGTTGAGCTAAACATGTAGTTGTGTTTCTATTGCACGGCCACGTGATCGGCCAGAGTTGCAGTTGTGTGTACAGATTCATCTCTTCATCTGCTGTTTTCTTCAGAGGCCTACCTTCCTGTCGACGTCTCTAGGCAGCTTGGGCAGAGATATCCATCCTAATGTGAAACCCTTTCTGTGAGACAGCATGTCTGCTGCAGAGTCCCCCTGGTCTTTGACGGCCCAGAGAGCTGTGGTTGCGACCAGAATGTGTGTGGTCTACGTGTGAGCGTGTTTGAAAAGCTCATCAGAGGCTTTCAGAAAGTGCTGGTCTAGCTGTCATGTGAGGCGACTGTGTGCGTGCGTGCATGTGTGTGTGCTATGTGAGATAGAGGAAGCATCAGAGAGTGTGTATGAATATACTAGGACTCTCTCATACGTGTATGTATTTTTACCACAGAACAGAGACGAGTAGAGCGTTGTCGACTCTTATGATCCAGTTTAGCTCAGCTCTGCGGACTTTTAGAACTTCGTCTTTAAGTTGTCCGACCTACCAATATGTAGGCCGACATTCATAGAGACACGCTTATCAGCTTTGCGAGGCAGTGGAGCAGAATGAGAAAAAAGGTTCTGAGGATCATCAGATGAACATGGTGGAAAATTTTCCAAAGACAGTTTGTGAGTGGGGGAAAAGCTGATGGCGGAGAGGCAGTCAGGGCAACCTGGCTGGATCGGGAGGGAACATCTGCATCCTTCTCTCTGGGTAAGACTTAGACTCAGGATCTGCTCCAGATTAGTGGAAATAATCTCTGATCCCATGTTTTTGTAAGTACTGTTTCAGCTTTTACAGATTTCTCTTTAAAGCCTACAAGAAGTAAAAACAGTGACTTTAAGACAAGGTTGCTTTATTTAAAAAAAAAACATAGAAAATTATTATGATGATTAGTATTTTGTATTGGCTATTAGCTTGTCAAGAATTACTAACTCAGTAATCTTCATGTGTAAATGCTTAACTGTGATTTCCAAAGGTTACTAGGATTTTCCATTAGAGAGGGGTTGGAAGATCAAAAGAATCAAGAAACCAACTTTGCTCCACTGAGGGTTTACTTTTCATGGTCAAGAGTTCAGATATCCCCCTGAAATTATTGCATCTAGGAAGCCTAATTCCATGCTTGGTTTTAAATAGCTTGAAAGTTAATTTGACAGTCTAGCAATGGACAGTTACTTGAAAGTGGACTGTCCATCTTCAAGGTGAGCTTGAAAGTGATCAAAAGTAAAGTTCTGCTTTGCCTTTTTGAAGCTGGTAACAGTTGGATTTGTTTGGCTTGTTGGTGAGAAAAGCCAATGTAATGGCAATTATTTTTGAATTTCACCAACATGTTGTTTTCACATCTTTAAAACTGACCCATGTGTTTGTGTACACTAGAACCCCGCCTAGTGAATCCTTTTACATAATCAAGTTGATAGACCAAGAAAATTACGTCAGCAGATTCTGTTGTCTTGCAAAGACAAACAATTGCAACTTTTCACAGGATCACATCAGAACTCGTGTTTGTTGACCTTCAGACCATTAATCATAGTCAAAGACCTGATGCAAAGGTCAATATGGCTTAACACAAGACAATAGAAAAACCAGCTTGCAGGACATTGTGCTGTTTTGAATTAACTCTGCAGGTTGGAACTTTCTTGCTGGTTTTTTTTTTTTTTTTCTACTTGTGTGATTAAGCAAATAGAAACACAGCTAACCAGGCACAGACTGCAGCATTTACCAAAGAGCAGAGGAAAAGCTCTTTCTTGCTTTGTCATTGCACCCACTCTGCCTAAAAGCTCGCTGTTATTGTTTTTCTTCTATCTCTTACTTTTGTAGTCACAGACAATGAACATTGTGGGCCAGCTAGCAGAGACCGTGTTTGTCACGGTGAAGGAGCTGTACCGCGGCCTGAACCCGGCCACCCTGACCGGAGGGATCGATGTCATCGTGGTGCGGCAGCCTGATGGGTCTTACCAATGTTCGCCGTTTCACATCCGCTTTGGGAAGCTCGGCGTGTTGCGCTCCAAAGAGAAAATTGTGAGTACATTTTTTATGCCTTACTCTCTGCCTAAATATTCTGTCACATCTCATTGGACTGTATTTTGTAATTTATAGGTCGACATTGAGATAAACGGAGAATCGGTCGACCTGCATATGAAGCTCGGAGATAATGGCGAGGCTTTCTTTGTGGAGAAAGAAGAAAACATGGAGGTAAGTTGAACGACGTCAGAGACTGCTTTGGCTAAATCACACTTTCATGATGTCAAATGAAGTTGTTTTTCTTTTTCCTACTTCTCTTCGTGTTAGGTTCCAGCTTATCTGTGCACCTCCCCAATTCCTTTGGAGGTCCCTGAGGAGACGGATGTGATCGCCGAGGGGTCCGAAGCCCGCAAGAAGAAGAGGCGGCGGAAGCACGTGCGTTATGATAATCAGCAGAGGGACGAAGCCGGCTCCTCGTCAGAAGAAAGAGACAAAGAGGAGGAGAGCATGAAAGACTCTAACGCTGCTCAGTGGGAGAATGCTTCATCTAAACCACTGCTGACCAGGTCAGACAGTAAATCGTACAGATGTTGTTGAATGGTTGGTAAGCAGACTGAGTGAAACTCTTCACAGTGCTGCTCAAGTTCAAACTACATTGCTTTAGATAAACAAAGTAATCGAATTGAAGTTGGAAAAAATGTAATTTATTGAAGAGATAAAACTTAAGAAGGGGCTTGCATGTTTGCCTTGTCAAGAAGCTTACTTTGGACAACCCCGCTCAAACAGCTCATTATGAAGTTTTGAATAATTCTTTATTTATTGGTGGAAAGCTGTGGCCATGAGTTTTAACCCGATTGTAGCCGTGCTACAGCTGATGTTTCAGTGAAAGAAGATTGGAGTTCAGTGTACGTGAAACAGGATTTAACATTGACTTTAATCCCAGATTGAGGTGAACAAAGTTGTTAAATCTTTAACGTTTTTCATTTTGCATGTTAGTAAATCAGTGTACTACTCACTGCCTGACGAGCCAGATGAGGAACTGGGGACCACTCAGAACAGAAACATTGATCCACATTCAGACGAAGAGCTCTCAGAGAAGTGAGAAAAGCATTTTACTTTCCGTGAAACAAACATTCTTGTTCGTTCTTCAGTTTTGAGAATCTCCTGTGTGTTTTCCAGTGTTTTCTTGAGTCGGCCGGATTCTCCTAAAATCGACTTGGATGAAGCCCATGATTTGTCTGAGCCCCAAATGCAGTGGAACTGGGGAGGATTTCCCACGGTGAAACACACCAACACAGACAGAGCTGCGCATTTACGCTATACCTGCTACGGTTGGACTCCAACCCACTGACACGCGGTTGTCCTGTTTTTCGCAGCCCTGTCACCCAGAGAACACACCAGGAGAGCTGAAGGCCACATCTCACTTCTACCCCATTGAGAGACAGGATTCCTTTGACCTTGGCTACGAGGTCACATCTTCGGTGATCAGCCATGTGAAGTCGGAGGCGGGCTCACTTTTAGACAGCAGCTCTCAGCAAACCAGCGCTTTGTTGAAGAAGAACTTTCACGACACACTTTCCTACCACAGCGACCATTTCATATCATGTGCTTCTTCCGCTGAAGTAGATTCTGAATGTACGGTGGAAGAGAAGGAGGAAAAAGACTCATCCTCTGAAAATACTGACATTCATTTCAACAAAAGCCAAGAAGGTGCTGAAAAAGTTAGTTCTGTAGCTGAAGGAGTTTCTGAAAATGGAACTTTGAGCAAAACAGAAGAGCTGACAAAAAAGATGGCAGAATGCAAACTCCAAGAATCAAGCCAGGATAGTCGAGGACAAGAAAGTGTCTCATCTGAGCAGAGAGAATCAGATTCTACACATTCTGCTCCTGATAGAGGATTAGTTCCCAGCGCTGATGGAGATGACAATACCACACTAAGAGCAACTGATGATTCACCTGAAAGCTCAGCTGCAGCGACTACTGCATCACAAGCTGCCGACACGGACACTGGGAATGATGTGGCGAAATCCTCCGAAGTGTCCTCCAAACTGGAACAACAGGACGAGGAAAAAAGTGAAGCATTTGAGCGATTAAGTTAATTCTTTAAGTTAAATTCACAAGCCTGTTTGTGCATGAGGTGGATTTATTCCTCACGGTGCTGTGTGACTGTGTCGTAGGTAAACAGAATCATCATGGAGGCTCATCGGATATTTACCCGGATGACCAGACCACTCTGGACACAGAGGCGGCGGAGCTTTATTTCCCCAAAACGTAACATGTTTTCTGACACACCAGACACATTTTGTCAAGTTCCAACCTTGAATTGCTGCATATTTTCTGTATAGAAAATAATATTTTGTCACCTTCCTAATATAATGGTCGAAGTCATTTTTACCTAAAGTGATTTTGGAAAAAAAAAAAAAAAAATATATATATATATATATAAATTACTACCGTACCTCTTTCTGAAGATAATTTAGACCAAAAAAGATAACTTTTGGCAAAAAATACCTTATTTCAGACCTTTATTGCAAATTTGTATGCAATAAAGACAATAAAGCTATGAGAAGATATGTTCTAATTTGCCATTAGCTGTATGGGTGACACAGCAAAGATATGGAGTATCTTAAAGCTTATTTTAACTCATCAGTGTTAGAACTATTCATCAAGCCAGTAATTCTGATACAGTAACTTGCAATAATAGCAAATGCTGAATCTAAATTAGTCACTGTTGCCTATCCACAGGGAGGCAGAGGGAGGGTTAACTCAGTTTGCTGAACAGGGCTCAGGTAGGCAGTCGCCAGTGGACACTGGAGCAGTGGACAGTGGGACAGAGAATCCGTTTGATTCTACATCATACGTCATGGACGTCAGTATGTCCCTTTGTGGGAAAGTAGGAGACACCAGCCAGATTACCAAAGGTAGGAGTGATTGATCCAGTGTCAGGTTGTTAGCTCTGCTCATTCAGTGGAGAATGAGTCTATTTGATTTTTTTTTGTATGTTTATTTTTTATTTTGCTTCAGAAAAGTTTACCAAGCACCTTGTGACGTATCAGGATTTTATCAACAACCCCGGAATCATTGAGGATCCAAGTCTAGTCATCTGCATAAATTCTAAGTGAGTGAAATAAATAATTATACGGTTTTTAAAAGTTGATCAGTTTCCAGGCTAAAGTCGTTTACACTTTTTGCAGCTATTACAACTGGGGAGTGGCTGCTCCAATGATCCTCTCCATGACAGCATTCCAAAAAAACCTACCAACGGTATTTTATTCTTTGAAACCTGACCACGAAAGTCTTAAAAATGTGTTGTAAATTCAAACATTAAATACACCTTTGTTGCGCTTTTTAATTTTAAGCGAAGTTATAGAAAATCTTACAATTTTAAAAAACCTGCGCAATAAAAATGGTGGCAGAAAGAAAGAATAATTTTCTTTCTTTGTCTCATCCATAAGAGTACAGTAGAGCAGCTGGTGAAGGACAGGATGTCCAAAAAGCCTGGTCGCTGGTGGTTCTCATGGAGACGCAGAGAAATGGGCAACAACAAGGTAGTTCCTCAGGTCTTCATGGGTTGTGTGTGTGTGTATCTATCTATCTATCTATCTATCTATCTATCTATCTATCTATCTATCTATCTATCTATCTATCTATCTATCTATCTATCTATCTATCTATCTATATCTATCTATCTATCTATCTATCTATCTATATAGATATATCTACATATATATATAGATCTATATATATATATATAGATATATATATACACACACATGGTTGGGTGATGGGAAGAAATGTTATATATCAGCCTGCACTGACTACACACAGTTAATCATGAAAAAGTGTGTCCTTTCTAGTCGGAGTATATTTTTCATACAAGGCATGATGGTGATGAATGCTGACTGCTCTTTTCTCTTCAGGAAAAACAATTAAAGGAGGAGCAACTGCCAAGCGCTTCCTCCGCAGTCCAGTAAGTCACCTCATTACCAAGTGATTAAATAATCCTTCCCCAGGAAACCTTGCGTCCCGTGTTCCAGCTGGTGCTGTTCTGGCTAGTCCTGCTGCTGCACATCTGTTTCACTGCCGCATGACGTTGGTAGCAGTGGGAAACCCTAGGGAGTGTTTATGTTAATCTTTACTGGCTACTTTAGCTGCTCACACACCCAAAGTCTTGAGTTTTGTGGGGACGTCGTCTAATTTCATCCACATCTCTTTAATGTTTTCACATTACTATGTATTTTATTTAGATTTTATCTGAAAAGGAACATTTAATAGTGGGATATTTTTGCAACCAAATTATATACATAATGACAAGTACACAAAAATTGTGTTTGAATGAAATGGTGGAAATGTTAAACATGTTTGAATTTCAGTTTCAAATGTTAACTTATTTACAAGGTACACACTGTAAGTTGCTGCTGTGAAAAAGACATTTTCATCTCTGTATGTTTTTAGCGGCGGCTGAACACGAACAGTGACTTTCCTTTGTTGTTTTCTCAGAGCCACACTGGATAACACTGAGGCTGTAAAGCTCGTACGAAAAGCTTCCAGTTTTTCTATAGATTCCATGACCATCACTCAGTCCTTCAGCCACATCTACCGCAAATCTCTACGTCTCACTTCGAAGGAGATAGTAGGACAACCTGACTCTTTGCCTGAAAACATCAAACATATTTAAATAAGATCTTTTTGTGCTATGATGTGTTTCTCTTTACTCTTCTCTGCCAGGAGAGTCTAAATCTGCGTGACGGAGCCAATAAAGTGGTATTCAGTGTTACTACACAGTATCAAGGCACCTGTCGCTGTGAAGCTGCCATCTACCTGTGGAACTGGAACGATCGGGTCATCATATCAGACATTGATGGAACAATCACCAAGTAGGCCAAGTTAAACACGGTTTCTTGATATAAACCTCATCAATATTGCTTTGTGTTTCTATTCTGTTGAAAGATAAGTGTCCATAGTTAAGCACCACCTTCCTACAGCTCTGATTCTATAACAAATGAAATGTGACCTCCAGACAAGCCAGGCTGCCAAAGATTTATTTGAACATATTGTATAAATTCTCTAGCATCGATGTCAAGTATCTGAGATGCCTTATATACTGCAGAAATTCTTTCCTGAGCCAAAAATGACAAGCGTTTCTTAAATATCACAATAAGAGTCCAGTTATATTACTACTAAATCTTATGTGACACTGTGCAGACGCTCTGTCTACATTATTAAAGAATCTCATACCATACTTAGTGAATGCTTGAAGTGCCTCCTGTTGATGTCAGCTTCTCTACTTTTTTGTTATTTTAGTTAATAAATAATTGACCATTGGTGTGGCATTTTCATCTCCAGACTGTTGATCCTTAAATATGGAAACAAAATGAAATAAGATGGCAACATCATTACCAAAGTAACATCAACAACCCATCCTCACTCAAATGAACACAGAATTCCACCTCCTTAATCCCATGAAACAAACACTATAACTTTTGTGTCATTTTCATCACATCTTTGCACATACATCATGACTTTCTACATCTAACATAAGTGTTGCTATTAACCTCAAATATGAATGAAAATGTTCTTTAGAATTTGCAACCTTATTGTAATCCTTGTCTGTTTTGTTCTTTATTTAATGACAAAAAGTTTTTTTTCTTCTGTTGTAAGCTCTGCTCTCTGTCTCTTCTAGGTCCGATGCGCTTGGTCATATCCTACCTCAGTTTGGAAAAGACTGGACACACAAGGGAATTGCCAAACTTTATCACAAAATACACAAGTATGTGAATGCTGTTCCTTTGTAGATGACACATGAGCACATCAATGGAACTCAACTTGTGGGATTATCATGACTTTTTGTTGTGCGTCCTGCTATTTGAACAATTGAAAATACATGATGCATTGTGTATTTTTGATAAAATGTAATCATTCATTTTGTGAATCGCGGTTTTGGTTGCTCATTTCTTTGCAGAAATGGATACAAGTTCCTGTACTGTTCAGCGAGGGCTATCGGCATGGCTGCTATTACCAAAGACTACTTACAGTGGGTCAACGACCAAGGCACTGTTCTTCCTAAAGGCCCTGTACTGCTGGCTCCCAGCAGCCTCTTTTCAGCACTACACAGGTAACAGCAGCTCAAATCCTCGCAGGATAGTCCGTATTCCCATTCAAGAGGCCGAATTTGTAACAGCATATCGACGCCCTCTTAAAATAATAGCCAAAGTCATTATTTTCGTGTTTTCTAAAAAAACTTCACAAAACATTGCATGTATATTTATTATCTATTTAACTCAAGAAAGTCTTTACAATGGATGATTGTTGACATCAACTCTTGCAGGGAGGTGATTGAGAAGAAGCCAGAGGTTTTTAAGATCGCCTGTCTTAGTGACATCAGGGACTTGTTCGGATCACACAAACAACCTTTCTACGCGGCTTTCGGCAACAGGACAAATGTAAGCAATACTGAAGACTGACTCCAAATCTTACATAATATCCGTACCTCTTAGGACAGAAGAGGTATACTGCAGAAATCATATCTGCTGTGGTTGAGTGGTTTACATTTAATCACGGTGTAAAACACATTCTTGCATTTTTCGAAAAACGGTAGCTAAAATTAGGTTTACTTGTTAAAGATTTTTTTTTCTGGTAAAGAAATAAGGCTAAAGTAATGTGAACCTCTGCAATAAAGCTTATCTCCGGTGCTTTTGCAGGATGCTTTTGCCTATAAACGGGTGGGAGTGTCTGAGAGTAAAATATTTACAGTCAACCCAAAAGGAGAGCTTATCCAAGAAATGTCAAAAGGCAACAAGTCTTCGTAAGTAAAAACTAAACAATTAAATGGAAATACTTTTTTGTAACTTGCTGTCATACGCTCATGCAGATTAGTCAGATTTCTAACCTCCTGGTTGTATTTTTTTCTGCAGGTATAACCACCTGACTGGATTAGTTGAGCATTTCTTCCCTGTGGTCTCTGCTGAGACCAATAACGCTGCAATTCTGGTCTGTCCTGAGTACAGTAACTTCTCTTACTGGAAGGACCCTCTGCCCGAAGTGGACATGAGCATACTGACTTAAACCAACTTCCAATATGTGTTTGAGCCCAACATGCATGCAAAATAGACATAAATTCTCAGATTTTCTCAGGACAACCACCTTTGATAAGAACATAAAGAAGTCGTTGTTGATTTTTAATACTACACTCAGATAGATCCCAATTAAACTATTTGAGTCAAAGCCACTGAATACTTAATATCTTGAGTTTTAGTTTTTCAAGGTTTTATTCCTGTCACTACATGTTTTCATAATTATAAATCCTATTTAACTTATTATCTGATGAATCGTATTAAAATTGACAGAGAAGAACTCGACTATAAAGCACACACCAAGTAATGCCTAAATTGTAGGAATGACTCAATGATAATTTGCCTTATTTGAACCTAGTAGAGGTGTGATCACATAAACCTAGGCATGCACGTCCATCTCTGTGTGTGTGTGTGCGCGTGTGTGTGAATTTATTGGACTGTATAGCATATGGAGTTTTATAGCTCATTCTACCAAGAAACCAAAAACTGCTTACATATGCATATCAAATTAATCGTAATTATTAGATCTGTTTGATCTTATTGAGTCAGTTCGTGATTATCGGTTACAGCTTTGAATTTGCACTTTACTGGAGAGAACAAAATCCTTTGGACGAAAAGCTATATTTTAAACTCGTCCAAGACCCAAGGTCATGCACCGTTACAGTTTTATGTCATGCAGAAGGACCATTGAACCCGATTATTGTGATGCTATGCCAGTCACAATTTTTTCATTGTTTCATACCAAGTTTGTAATGGCATAAAATGTACACTGCACAAACGAGCATCAGATTTAAGACCAACAGTGAGCTGCATTGCAGATGTGGATTTTGGCTGTGAACCCTTAACGGTAATGTCATACATATTTATTATTTTGTGTATTTTCTTGTCCAGTTCATGTAAAATTGAGTAGTTTTTCTGTAAACCAAATGTATAAAAAAATATGAAAGAATTTTAAACAATCTATGTTGTGCACATTGTAATTGTGTACTTATGTTTTTAGAGTAAATACATTTTACTTGCAATAAAACCGTATATAAACATGTTTTTTTTTTTGTTTCTGATCATTATATACAAATGTTTTCAATCAGGACTTTGTTTTATTGAAGTGGGGATAGTATTCTTGCTGTATTTGAGGGAGCCTGTTTCTGAGTGTCCTTGTTTATTTTTTAATGCATTTATTGCAAATACCATAGTGGTCAAAGGTTTTAAGATGAACAGATGTATTTTGTTTCAGAAATGTTTCAACTTTACAGGTGTTAGATCTTTGTATCAGCTGTTTCTATGGGACAGAAAAGTTGAAAATGAACCACTTTAACTAGTTTGACTTGTTGGCAAACGCATCTGAATATAAACACAGGATGAATATGAGTAGGATCTGGGTCTTTTTTTTTTTTAAATGAGCCTAAATATTTAAAGTTTTGATCCAAAAATAAACCACTTTCATTAGTTTCAATGTCTTGTTGAGAAACACATCTAAATGTATGGATAGGGTCAATATGAATAAGATCTGAGTAATTTTAGATATTTGATATTTAAAGTTCTCATCCATGAGCCCCTGGATTTTTATTTTTGAATTGTGACACATTGCTACTCTGCTTTAAAACACATTGGTGTGTCTAAGGATTAAGCTCTGCACTGGTGGTAAACTGATAACGTTAGTTGAGCGCTCTTTAGAAGATTTTTTTTCTTGGGTACTTGTTTCATTTTTTCGAGTTCCCTGAAGCTTTCCACCAGAAGTTCCTGATGAGTTCAGAATTGGTTGATTTCATTACAATCTTACAAGCATTAGTATCCTTGCCTGGAAAGGTCTGTTTGTGCAAACTGAATTCAAATCCACCTATGTAGACAGCGCCAATTCACCATATGTGTTGTTTCAAGGCACTTTATAATCAAAAATTTTTTTCTTTTTTTAATGTAACAAAACATTGACAGCAACAGTGTCTTTCTTATGGGTAGCCACACTTGACGAAAGATTTACTTTAATATCTCCTGTTTCCTTTCGTTAATTTTGCAATTCACATTTTGTCTGATCACACTTCATAGCAACATAGATCCAAAACCACTATGATGATTTGTGAATAGCAAGTTTATGGCTATCTTTAAAGTGCAGACACGGCTCTTCACAGTGAAATACTACTTTGGATTGCATTCTTTTGAGTTCTCCAGTCAAACAGAGGAAACAGAGATCCCAGGCAGCCATCTTTATAAGATGTTAATAACTAAATGAAAAGAAAAAGGAAAGCAGAAATTTTAATTGAGTACCTAATAAATGATACATCTGTCATACTGTCTCAGATTTAGTTTATTTCAGATGTTCATGTACTTCTCAAACGTAAACATCACTGCGGTACAAATGAAGGATATCTTTAGTGCAACTTGTACAAAACAATTAAAAAATGACCCAAAGTGAAAATGCAGTTCTTCACCGTGTCTGCATTTTACTGCGTTCTTGAAAAACACAAGTGCGGTGCAAGTAGTTGACAATAGCACAGGGAAGTAGGCTAAATAAATAAGATTGCGCTAACATAAAATGAAGTAACGTCGCGTTGCAACATCCTGCACCTGACGGACCCAGAAGTGATGAAGGTGTTTATGACTCGCGCGGTCATAAACACGTCAGCGCGTCTTGTCTGTTTTTTTAACTTAATGAGGAAGAAGCGGCGTCAGAGAGAAAAGTGCCAGCAGGTACGTTTTCACCGCTGTTTGTTAGAATGTATTCTCTTCAAGGTTATGTCTAGCTGTTGGATAAGCGCCGATAGTAATAATACCGCTACCTGTTAAAGGTGAACAGTTCTTTGCAGCTGAACTGGTTCAACACGTTGAAGAAACTCGTGTCGTTTCGGTTATTCCTGTTCGAAAACCTACATCGAAACTTAAGGAAAAGACCGCCCTGTAAAATAAACAACGCGGAGGGCTTTGCATGTCAATTTGAAATATGTAAAGACACATTTGGTTACTGCTTCAGTTTCCCTCCCTAGTAGGTCACATTTAATGCAGCCTGCACACACACACTGTCCTTTTAACTAGCAATTTTACTGGGGCTATTGCTATTGTGCTTAGTCGTGTTTTATTGTCAGTCACCGCGACTTGTGTACAAGACGGTGTTTACTTTAGAAAACATAAAATCCTCATCTTTAAATTGGAGTTAATTTAAAACATCCAGGAGACAGTTTACCATTTTTAAAAGAAGTTATATTAAAGTTTGCCTGTAAATAAACACAGAAGACTGGGCTAGAGAGTGTAAAACAGAATAGCGCTCGAGAGCATAAGCAACATCGAGTCGAGCAATATTTCACAATTAATCGAGTTAGTCAGAGGGAGTAAAGATCACCAGACACTAAATAAATAAACTGTGTTGCCTTTTAACATAAACATGATAATGTGTCTAAAATTTAGAAATAGCATTGAAGGCAAAAAAGCTAAATTTGTCATCTAAAAGTACTAAAATTTAATCTACAATCATGTAAAATTAATTATGATGAAAGGTTTTCTCATAATGTTAGTCTATGTGGCTGCTTCTTGAACAGATCCAAGAGTCCACAAAATGTAAATGAAAGGCCTGAGTGTGGAGATAACAGCTGCAAAGGCTTTGTTTCATATTGATTTAAGGATAACAAGCCCTGATCAGGCAGGACTTATCTTTCCCAGGATTCTAGTGGATTCTGGTAGCATCATAAGGCTGAAGACGGGCAGAAACATAGTGGTGTGTCACCAGTCCAGAACTCTGAACTGTTTTCTGTCTGGAACAAGCTGCCAGAGAGAGAAGTAAAGGAATGACATGTAATAAATAGTCAAAAACATCGCATTTTCAACAGGCTCCAAAATGCTAATCACGAGAGGAATACATAACCTAAGTCGTTATGTATGCTGAAAGACATAAGATTTTTTAAAACTAGGGAATCCAACTCATTCAGAACATCATAAAAACATCAAGGTTTTCTCCTTGTTCAGCTGGAAGAAATTATACAACACCCGTGATTTTGGACATCTCAACAGTTTTTTGGGACTGAAACTTTGGATATACATTTGTTTAGAAGATGTATCACTCTTTGCAATATGTAGTGAAGTTACCTCATGTGTCCTCAAGTACAGCTTGGTCCCGACATCGAGCCTGCGTGACATCTGTATGCCCCTCACGCATCTGTCCATTTCGACCAAAAGGAGCCATGCATAACCATTGAGTGAATTCTATCAAACTAAATCTAGTGCTGTTAATGTCGTCTTTTGAATCCGTAGGGCGTCTGCCACGTCGGGTGACCTTTAATTAAACTTTGACTGACTGTTGGGTCAGTCAATAACGCAACACTAAACTTGTCTATAATACAACTTGTCATACCATCTCTGTTCTAGATTTGCCAGCTCCTTGCAGCCGAATCAATCACTTATACATCTTTGGTCGTGAGTAACAGATTTCACCCAAATCACAATATTCCTTCTGCTTCCTTGTCTAGATACTTTTTAAAAAAATTTTTTTTTATCTTCTGTCGTGAAATTTAGATTTCCATTTACATTTAGACATGTGTTTGATTTAAACTTTGTATTTCTCTAAAGGCTTCCTGTCCCCACCATCATGTCTGTGTCTGACGGAGCAAGCTTTTCTGCAGAAAGGCTCACATGTCAAATATGCCTGCAGCTGTTCTCTGAGCCTGTTTCTCTTCCCTGTGGTCACACCTATTGCTTTCTCTGCCTTAAGAACATGGAAGAAGGACTTGACCAACACAGGTGTCCAGAATGTCAGGCTGAGTACCAGGGAACCACTGCTCTTATGAAAAACTTAAAAATGTCCAAATTCCTAGAGACCTACAAAGTCACTGCTGAGAAAGGTTTTGCCCCTGCAGATCTTCCTGCTGTCATCCATGTAACATCCAAGGGTATGTGTAATTCTGCTTTGGATCAGTCAGATGGACAAAGTCAATGCCCTGGAGAAGAAAACAAGACAATCAGAGGTTGTGAGACTGGCTCTGGATTCGGAGGCACTCTCTGTAAGCCGATGCATGCAAAAATCAGCAGCAAAGGCAAAGTGGAAATGGATGAGCCCAAGTTTAAACTGGCATCTCAAGTGACAGAGTTGCACATTAAACTAGAGATCGCAGAAGGTGTTCTGATGAAAGAAAAGGAATGGGAGCTTCGGCTGACAACTTCTAATTCTAGGTGGAGAGAGAAAATATCGCAGCTGCTGGGGCAGATGAAGGACTCCCTGCAGAGCTACAGTGACCAGGTGATGCAGATGGTCGAGAAGGAGTTAGGCCCAGGTGAAGAAAGCATCCGCGCTCGAGTCGGTCAAACGTCTGAGCTGGCGAAACAGCTGAGGCACACTGTCCTTACAGCTGAATCCCTACTGACTGAAGAGGATGAAAAAGCATTTAGTGATGAGCTTCAAAGTCTAAATGCAAACATTGTAGAGGTGCTGAAAAAACCACTGAGAGAGGACGAAGACTTTGTTGAAACAAAGGTCAACTTTGCATATGCCTGTCCCAAACTGGAAAACATGAGCGCTGTCCTGAGGGAACAACTTGGAGAGACTCAGCGCTCCCTTCGAAACACCTTCAACCCTTCAGAGCTGACCTTTGACCCAGAAACAGCTCATCCTAATCTCATTCTGTCAGAGGATCTGAAAACGGTAACATTCAGCACCGTGAAGCAGCCCTACACGTCCTCAGCGCAGAGGTTCACCAGCTTTTACCAGGTACTCAGTGCACAAAGCTTCTCGGAAGGCGAACACTGCTGGGAGGTGGAGCTCGAAGGTTCCCCATGGATCATCGGCATGTGCTACAGTGGGAAGCTGCCACGCAGTGGGATGCCATCCGCCCTGGAAAGCAGCCAGAGCTCCTGGTGTCTGATGTGGTTTGATAACCTGCTGACCGCTTTCGAGCAAGGTCACAGCGTGCCACTAAAGAAAACCACAGTGTCACGCAGGCTTGAGGTCAAGCTGAGCTTCAAGACACACAGGTTGAGCTTCTACAACATCAGCCCGACCAGTGGGAAGACGCATATCTACACCTTTAAGGCCAATCTGAGTGAAGCCGTGCACCTCGCCTATAGGATGATGTCGGGACACCCCAAAGGCAGAGTCACAATTTGCTCATGAATAGAAGTTTTCAAAATCAGCACACGGGAGAAATGGCTAGGTAAATTTATCCGCAAAACAAAAGTTGAGAAAATATTTCTGTAATTACATAATTAGTAGCTTCTCTAAGACTGATATTTAATATTATAGGGCTGCTTTCACAACCATCAATTTCAACAACCTATTTATATGCACAACATGGTGTTTGCACCTTTTTTTTTTTTATCTTATTGGAAACAATTTTTCAGCAAATTGGTGATGTGTTTTTGTCAGATGAAGGTGAAATGGCAGGATGTAATGCACATAGCATAAATATTTTGTGTAAATTAACTTGAGCTCTGAGAACTCAATCTTAGCCAAAGTTGCAGCTTTGACTTGTGGCCAAAGATAACCAAGCCACTGGTACACTTGGGCCACATATCACAGCTAAGCTACCACTGTTATTATCAGATTCTTTCGTGCCACATTCCTGGGGCCCAGATATACTGCCACTGCAGTGATGAATAATCATATTGTCATCCATAAAAAGAAATCAGTAAGAAAAAGAAACAGATTAATCGAAATCATCTGGTATATTAGTATGTGTGACTGAGATTTTGATTCCTGTGCAAGATTAAGATTTTTGCAGTTTACATAAATAATTGAGGAGTTTTTATTTTTATTTTTATTTTTTTAAATGTATTTTAGCAATAAAAAAAAGACAATCAAAATTTGCTTTGGTGTTATTTATTCAAATTCTTTTCAAATGGAGATAGCACTGTATAAAGTTTCTTTTAGGTACTATAACTTAAGAAGTTTTATTTCCCTTTGGCATCAATAATGTATTTTTGTTTTTGAATTTAAACCGAGGGGCAGCCTTCTAAAGTAATTGCTAAAGTATCATTTCTGTGAATTGTAAGTAACACTGGGTATTCAAAGTATATCTTGTCTATATAATGTGTGTTTCACTTGGTGAATTGAGTTAATGGGATAATTGACTTTTCAATAATATTGCAATTTACTGACTATAGCTGTAAGTAGCTTGATATTTCAGTATCTCGCGAGACTACCTATAGAAATATACATAAATTGGGTCTACTTCATTTTCTGTAAATCGCGCGCGAGTCGGAAAAAAAAATATTGCAGCGCTCCTTTAATGTGGTATTTATGAACCTATGATATATTAGTTTGTACTGATTGATGTATATAAAGATTTATCACAAAATCCAGAGGGCCGTGCACGTTGGTGAGCTGATATTTTGAAACAGAGTGCAGACCCCTCCCGCGCAACTCACAGGCGACTGCGCTGACGCTAAAATGATGCGGAGCTGGCGTCAACTTGTCAGGTGACCGAACGGGAAATTTGGTCAGGGAAAGTGCTCGGGAAACGCAGCTATGCCTCGGATAAATGATCGATGTCTCGAATGCTTACAGCGGATGCAACGTTGGATCTAGCGTATGTTTGAATCCGATTTCTGACTGCGACGTTTTGGAGAGATTACGTGCTGTAACACCGAGTCTTCTGAAGGGGTAAGCCGTGACTGTTTACAATGTTGGAGCGCTCGTTATGTGTCGCCGTATGAAAACACTGGCCGTAGTTTCACACTTGTTTTCATCCCGACGTTGAGCTGTCGGCTTTTGAGCAGTGTCGGCAAATATCGAGCAAACGACGATAACACAATCCTCCTCTTTGACGCGTTTATCTCAGACGACGAAGACCATTTATTTACCTTAACAGCGTCTTCCCGAAAGCTAGCAGCGAGCTACATGTAGCAGCTGTAGCTGACGCCTGAAACTCTCCTTTAACAGGAACCACATTGCACATACAGCACTCTGACTCAGGACTGTGTCATAATTAGCAGCTCAATTACAACTTAAGTTTACTTGTGTAACACATTTAAGCAACGATGTAAAATGCCATCAACTTAAGACAACTCCAGCCGTGACTATCTTCCTTTCCAGTCCGACCTCTTTCCTTTAGTTTCGTTTTATTATCAGAATATTGTTGGACTATTGTAGCTTGAGTCACTCCCAACTGTCGAGTGGGTGTTAGTTGCTGCTAAATGGATTACTGTAGTATTACTGTAGTCGCTGCTTCAAAATGAACACAGCTCGTGGGTGGTTTAAAGACCTGTTACATAATCACCTTTTATTGCAGTTCAACGTAATTCTACATTAAAAATTGTAGGGGGGGGGGATCTGTCTTTGATTCACTGTGGAATGAAGATCTATGTTTAGGAAATAGTTGGAAGACCTCAAAGTTTCATCAAACCAATGCAACAGAACTAATCTGCGTTTCTATGAATTATTAGTCCACGACTTGTGTTTTCCTGGGTATAAATGTGAGATGACACTGGGGTGGTTTCTTAGAAATGGGCTGAAGGAGAATTAACTTCTCCATTATGTGTAACTTAGTTTATGTGTTTAGGCAGATGGTTGGGAAAGGATAACAAATGGTACTTTTACTGCAGCCGTTTGCTTTGAAGAAATTAAGACTGAGTTTATTATTGAAATGAGGGAGGTGGGCCACCGTGATTGAGCACTAATGTATGTGTGAAGACTAGAAACACTGATCATTGGTCTGGAGTTTCGCATCACAGAAGAAGCAAGATGAGAGATCAGACTTTTCTCCAGCAGAAACAATTCATACTGTAGACTGTAAGGCTAACCTGTCAACAAATTTTTAGTAAAGACAAGGCAGAAATATTGGTTGCTACTCTGAAAACAGTAATTTGAGACAGCACAGATATTTGCAAAATAAAGGACTAATCTGTAGTCCTTTATCCATAGACATCATGTCTATGGTTTAATTTGGTGGGTGAACTGTGCTGGTTTCTAATCCACAGCACTTGCATCATGAGCCTTTTATAATACTAGGAGATCTGAAATTGAGAATCTGGTAAATGTAAACTGAAATCAAATCATCATTTTAGCAGGATTATGATCTAAAACATGTTGCCAGATCATCACAGAAATGGTTAACCTGGCATAAAATCAGCCATCTTCTATGACTGTTGCATTTCCCAGAGCAAAATCCTAAAAAAAACAGTGAAGTGATCTGAAGAGATCACATCACTGATCTTTCTACATAATTTAGAGAGATTGTGGAAGAGGCGACAAAGTTCTGTGCTATTAGTGAAAGTGGACTGAAGCATGAATGGTAGGGTTACCAGAAATTTGTTTAAAAACAATTATTTCTTAACATGGAATTTTTTCCCAATAAATACACACACATTTAAAAGTTGGATTTAAAAAAAAAATTTTCTGTGTAAAATTATGCTATTGCAATAAAAAATTTAATTTATTTCAAGGCTTTTTCCACATATTTACCAGGAATTCTTAATTAGAAAGATTAGTATAGTATATTGACAGTACCTATAAGAATATGAGATCTTTGGGAAAAGTCCTTGTTGACATGAGAGTTTGATCTGAGTGACATTCTCACATTTAGAAAACAAAAGATTAAAACCATCCTTTTACAAAATCCTTGTCTCATTGAGTAGCCAGTCGAGAGTTCACCGAACCAAGTCACATGTTACTTATGTTTTTTTTTTTCTTTTTTGTTTCCTCCTTTAGGAACTGACAACATGCTAGCCACGGTGACTGCTGTGGTTACATTGGCTCAGTACAATGACACAGTGTCACCTACACCTCTGGAGAACACATCTGTATTCCCAACTGAAGGTCAAGCCAACATCACCAAGCCTCACAAATGTCTACAAGTCCTATATGAAGATATCGGAGACTCCAGGTACCGTGGAGGACGGCCGATTTAAAAACTCTCGATTGTTTTTAAATCTCGATTTAATTGTTTTCAAATCGAGATTTAAAAACAATTTAAATTGAGATTTAAATCTCGATTTGAATTTCAACATTTCTGCCTTAGGGTGCGCTTCTGGGACATCCTGCTCCTGGTGCCAAATGTGGCCTTTTTCATATTCTTGATGTGGAAGCTTCCTTTGGCGAGGGCAAAAATTCGACTCACGTCCAGCCCTATTTTTGTCACCTTCTACTTGCTGGTAGGTAAAAAAACATTTCAACTGCCGTACGGTTTGTGAAATTTCTGTTGCCTCAACGTTATGTATGTCCTTGTTGTTGGAGATGCACTGATCAAGCTTTACTTTTAATCTCAGTTCCCAGTTTGTGTTGAGGTCTGACCCGTTGATTCTAATTTTGACATGTTCTAGACTGTAACACACAAAAGAGAAAAAAACATCCTGCAGATGTTCTTGTTATTTTTGTTATTTTTAAATCAATAAATAGAATTGCAAATTAATCCCTATTTATGTATTCAAACACATGGCTAACCTTGGTATGATTTTGATTAAACTCAGATAAGAAAATATATGATGCAATTATAGACATCAGATTATAGGCTTTGATATCATTTGTCAGTATTTGACCACTTGCGGAAAATTAGCTGATTTCCATCTCGGTCTGAGTGATTGCTATATTTCTAATCGTTGTCTGACGGCAGTGCTGTGCAGTTTGAAACTAAAGTTTAATCTGGTTTTTGTTTGATTTAATCTTTGAATTGGTATTTAGCCTCATAAGACAATTACAACAATTACAATTCCAGACGTTAGTAGCTGTAGAGTTGCTGGTTGATTCTTCTGGTGTCTCCTTTGTCAGCCTTAATCCATAAAAAATGCCTCTTTCAGCCAAAGCAAGGTTCAAACATATATCTGTCGTTATACTATGTTCTTCCTTTGACTGTATTTGTTATTGATTTGCCTGTCCATTAACAACCAGTGCCACACTAAGCAGAATATTCCAGCTATGGCGGAAACAATAATAGAAGCATAGACAGCTACGTGTTATCAGCTAAACTTTGGTCTATGCGTGCTCCCGGAAATGGGCTGTGTGTGTGTGTGTTGTATAATATTGTGTGTACTGTGTTTCTTAGGTCTTTGTCGTCGCAGCAGTTGGAATCACTCGCGCTATTGTTTCCATGACTGTCAGCGCATCCAGTGCAGCCACCATTGTGGACAAAGTAAGAAAAAAAAAAGCATGAATAGAATTGTATTTTGGGGGGGGGTTCAGGGGATTGTGAGTACTACTAAGAATCCCAACCAGCTTTCTTGTTTAAGAAAAACAAAAACCTGTTCATAAAAATGTACTTACTCATAGGTGTGAGTTTATTTCTCTTGCTAGTTGCGTATTATTGGATTCTGGTGATAAATAACCCTGGGAATTAAATTTTAATGGAGATTCATTTCATTTTCCAGCTTATTTCCATTGATTCTGGTCTAGTTAAGTCTTTTTAAGTATGAGATGTCATACTTGTACTAAAGTAAATCAGAGTGATCCATGGTTCACGGATATAATTTATTGGAGTCATGTAACCCAAATTTATTACAATAAATTGTGGATACATTATGCAAAATTGCTCCATATTGTCAACTGACAGAGCAGGTTCAAAAGATCTCCAAGGTGGGTATGAATTGATGCATGGTCATTGTGAAACTTTGGCAACTGGCTCCAACTCTAATCTCCTTATTCATAGACATTACATGTTTGGTTTAAGGGTGGAGTTTTTGTTCCTTTCATAATCAGAAGTTGAAATTTCCAAGTTCCCCAGGGCTACACTGGAAAAATAAGTAGGTCTTGTGGTAAAATTTGAATAGCTTTTGACACAAACAATGTGCAATATAGTACAGAGTTTCTATTTTCAAATTAAATTGTAACCATACACTTGCTCTTAGTTGTGTTTAAAATATTTGGAGATCATCTTGTGCAAAATTTTGTTTTGGATGTTGTTTTATTTTTGTAAAACCTAACGATTAATCCAATTTAAGCCCTGGAAAAATCTGGAAATGGTATAATTCCTATTTGTTTTTAAAGATAAACATAACCTTCAGATTTTGCCGTTTTTGAAACCTCTTCAGAGCTGTCTTTGTCATAACAGACTTGTGTTTACCCTAAACAAGCGTGAACAATGCCCTTTCTGTTTACATGTATACTTCTAATTTGTTTGAAAGAAGTGAGGAATTTACTAATAAAAAGATTATATATATATATATATATTTAGGGAACTGAGATATCCTTAATTAATAACTCAGAGGAGATGGTTTGTGCAGCTGCCTGTATCCGGGCCTTCATGTATGAACGGAAATGCTGGGTTTGCATTCCATACATACCAGAGAGATTCCTACTGATTTACAGTGCTGGATTGGTTGTTCTCATAACACACTGTCATGGCTGCCGCGATTGGGGCCTTTATGACTCCATAGACCCGTGAGGGCATGCCTGTGTTGTAAAGAAAAATATGTTGTAGGTTGTCTGATCTGCTTTTCTGCTGTGGTATCTGACAATGTCTGTTGCTTCTTTAGGTGCTGTGGGAAATCACCCGCTTCTTCCTGCTTGCTATTGAGCTCAGCGTCATCATCCTGGGACTCGCCTTTGGTCAGTTTGCTCCGTTTGTTTCAGTTCTCGTTTTCTGCATTCTCGAAACGGTGTTCCCTCCTGTTCACTGGAGTAACTGTTACCTCGTATTGTGGTTGTGAGTATAACTAATGTGTTTTTGTTCTCAGGTCACTTGGAGAGCAAGTCTAGTATAAAGCGTGTGCTGGCTATTACTGCAGTGTTGGCATTGGCATACTCTATTACACAGGTAATTACGAGTAACAGGATATCAAATGTTATTGGTAAAAGTCAAGAAAGTAAAAATTAAAATGAGTTGACTAATGTATTATTGCAGGGAACATTAGAGATACTGTATCCAGACAGTCATCTGTCCGCCGAGGACTTTAACATCTACGGTCATGGAGGACGGCACTTCTGGTTAGCTAGTTCCTGCTTCTTCTTCTTGGTGAGTAAATTTTATTTTTCTCTTGCATCAACAGCATACCAAGAAACATACCAAAAATGTATGCATAACAGGCTAATTTTTGACTGCTGACTTTCTTTTTTTATTTATTTTTTTTACTTTTAGGTTTACTCTCTGATTGTTGTCCTTCCTAAAACCCCAGTTAGAGAAAGGATATCACTGCCATGTAAGTCTTGGATTTAAACATTTGAAAGGCAAAAAATTTAAAGTGCAAATTAAATTATGTCTATTGTTACTGTCAGGGCTCCTTTTTGTAATACGGAAAAGCTTAGAAGTTGATAAATCTTTCAGACGTGGAGAAGTATGAAAAGATCAAATGGAGAATGAAAAAATATTTATGTTTATAGACTTTATTCCCTGTCCCCCTGCCTGTACGTTTTATCAATATGTCAATTCGTAGTATATTCCTAAATTGTAGTTGGTCTTAAATTAGTGATTTTCTTTACTTATCCTAATCCATTAATATTTTTTAAAAATTGTTTTTAATTAGCTGGTGGCATTGTATTTGTTCTGGGTTTTAATATAAGAAAACTACAAGCCCCAACATGCACGAAAGCAATCAGCTCTGTTGAAATGAATTAATCCCCAGACATTCAGCTTTCCCTGCAAACCTACAAAATATCACTGCTGAATCTGGCTTATTCCAGGCTCAGGTAATTAGAAAGAAAATCCTCCTTGTTAGGTTTTAACATCCAGCTTCTTTGTGTATATTTGCCAAAGCTTGGCTAGAAAACGAGGATTTCACATGTTGGCTAGAACCTGTAATCACGAACTGTTTACTAAATACATTAAGCACTGAAGTTAGCTAACACGGGTCTAAAAACACAAATTTTGAGTTATTCAAAAGCTTTAAGTTGAACTTATTGACAGTTGGACACACACTGTATTTAATGTTGAAATATCTTCCTCAAATGTATGACAAAATGATGTTGTGTTTCTTCCCCTTTTGAAAATTTATGTAAAAAGATCTTAGAAGCCTGGTTTAAAAAAAAAAAAAAAAAAAAGACATATGGCATTTTGACAAAACCATCTGAAATGTGTAGTAATTGACCAAGTTCTGGTTCTTCTTTCATTATTGCTCAACTTACAGACTATATCAGCAGCATCTAACTGCCATAAAAAGACAATATAATTAATGACGGAGGTCTCTTTGAAACAAGATGAGTTATCTCTTCTAACATTGATTTTTAAACAAAAAGTAAAAGCAGCAGCTGTCAGTTTAAAGAAACACGTGTGCAAAAGAGGATGTGTTCGTTATAGTTTCACTTCATTAAAACAAAGAAGGAAAAAGATAAATTCAACAAATGCCTCTCTAAGAGACCTGGTAAAATGTAAATTTCTTGGGTTAAAAAAAAAAAGTGAAACAACGCCACTCACACAGATAGATTGTTGCTGGATGTACCCACATTCAGATGACTGCTTTGTTTTTCATGGTCCTTTGTTTTCTTTCCTTTGTCAAGCCAAAAGGGGTTTCTACGTGTACGCAGCTATCCTGTCTTTGCTGAACTTTGTTCAGGGTTTGGGCAGCGCTCTGCTGTGTGCTGGGATTATAGAAGGACTTTGGTTAGTATTTTCTCCTTTGCTGCATGTAAATATATCGTCACTGTTTTTGTGATAAACATTATTTAAGTTGCATTTGTCTTGTATTTTGTTTCACTGAGATGAACTTACTCATAAATTATTTTAATTGACTGGTTTGCTACTGGGATCTTAGCAGTAAGAGCAAAATGTTGGTTTTGCTTTAGCTTGTAATCTCATTATTATGTGTGGCTTTTACTAAAACTGTTCACTGTTTGTCTTTTTTTGAACCAGCTGCGTGGATGTCACCACCTTCCTGTATTTTTCTGCCTTTGCTCCGCTCATTTATATCACATTCCTCAAAGGATTCTTTGGGTATGTAGTTATATGCAAATTATGTGGAACCATGTACAATTTCACAACTTGATTCTCTAAACAAAAGACTGTAAAATGTACTTAAATCTTATGGCTTAGGAGGTTGTCGGCTAAAGTCACATACATTAGTGATAAATTGAGAAAGTGGCTGTAATTGGAGACATTTCATTGTGATCTGAACATTGTTTTCGAGCTGAAAGCTTCTTAAATCCTTTTACACTAAGAACACACAATAGTTGACTAAAATCAAAATCAGCTGGTTAAAGCGTCACGAGAAATATCTGAGAAAATTCTGATGGATTCAGCTAACTATCGTTGTGTTGACTTTTAAAAAAATATGTGATTTTAGAACACCCATTCTCTTTCTATGTGACAAATCTTTTTTTTTTTTTTTTTCCACTCTGTTTGCAGTTCGGAGCCAAAGATCCTGTTCTCCTACAAATCACAGGTGGATGAACCGGATGAAAGCGACGTCCACCTTCCTCCGACCATCGCCGCGACCCTCGGCCGCAAGGACTTCACCGACCAGGGCCTGTACTACTCTTCCACCCAGATCGATGGGGCCGGTCCCGGCAGCTCTCGGATGGTCGGAGCGTACCTGGATGACGTCGCGTCGGGACCCTATGGGTCAAACAGCATCGAAGCCGATCGTTGGAGACCTATCAATGTGTGAAAGGATTCACGGCTACACAGCTGAAGTGTGGCGTGGATGAAGAGTTTGGCAGGACGGAGATCAGAGATGTGTTGCTGAGCCAGTTGCCTGGACAACAAGAAACTATGATCTTGGCCTTTCTTTGATGCCAGGGTAGTTGAAACAAATGGACACTTAAACAGAGACTGTTTGTGAAGGACGCTTGATTTGTGACACTGTTACCGGAGTGCTCTGCTGCTGTTGCCGCACGCCGAGGTTGCTCTCTCTATTGATTCTGCTCCATGGGCCCTTCGATGTTAGTGCTTATCAACTTGTCTCAGCACATTTATTGTAACTCCAGTACTAAATATCAACTCCTCTGTTCTTATTTATGCAGTTTAAAGCCAGTTTTAGTAATGCGACACTTGTATGTTCTTGCCGACAGGTTTGAGGCCCAACATATGAAGGAGTTAATGTGCTGTTTTATACTATTTCAGCTATCTCAGCTAGAGTTCTAGCTGAGATAGTCAGTCGTTGCGTTTTTGAGCACAAGCATTTAGTTGTGGATTGGTCAAGCAATATATTTGCTTTCTTAAAAAACAATAAACCACATAGCAACTCCTAAACACAAGCGTTAAAAGCAACTGCGACACAGTAACAATCCTGAAAAGAAATTGCATTTCCCAGAGAATCTTTGATTGTGTTCATAATTTCTGCCTTTGCTTTGTATTTTTTATACAAGGAAAATATGTTAAAAAAAAAAAAAACATTCCTGCCTCTTCATAGACACCTGTGGGCTTTGTAGATGCTGTAAGGTTACTTTAAAAATCATTATGTGTGATCTAAATAGCAAGCCTGCTTCTGCTTGTTCACAAACCTTCTTATGTGTTCTTCCTTTCATTTTCTTTGCAGAACTTGTAGTATTGTGTCTTTGAACAAGAGGCTACTAGTGCAGTTTATTTGGTGTGTTAATTCAGGACCAGCTGTTGTGAGACCAGAAACGATGTTGCTCAGTCTTAACGTATTTAAGGTAGTGTTAAAAAGTCTTGTGATATAATTAGAGCTTTTGAGAAATTATAACACAGGGAATCTGAGGAACTTTCCTGTTTTTCTTTTTAAGGAAAACAAATAGTTCAGTTCCTTGCGCATTTATTTAAAAGAAAGTCTTAAACATTTTTGTATGTATTCAAATCACATCATATACATACCATCTGTGGAATATAATTCAAAATTTCCCCACAAAACGCAGTGTTTCCTATGGATGACTTGCATATTTAACTTTTTAGTTTCATTTGGTTGTGATTTGTGTCCAGAAAGTATTAGGTTACTTTAAAAAAAAAAAAAACTACATAAAATAAGAACACAGTACAGAAAGTATGTTTTCGAAAGTATTTGTTTGACTTTGAAATACATGATGTACAATTACAATTGCTGCTGAATGATGTTGACAAGCTTGGGAGAAAAGTTTTTTTTTTTTCCTTTCTTTACTTTAAATGTTGTGTTATCAAGAAACAATATTCTTTTCAAACACCAAATCTTTCATAGAGAAGTTTTGCAGGTGGTGCTTTAATTACAATGTGTTGGCCATTCCATGTGCTGCAAAATAAACTCTGGACTTTTTCCTCTATTGTGTTCATTTTTGCATTTAAGTCTTCTAAAGAATGAAAATGTTTTCTCCATTATTGTAACTGAACCTCTATACACACATGCTTAAAGAAACAGTGGTGTATTTTTTTTTGCCTGTTTGTTACACAAACAAATGTACACTGATGATGAAAACCAGAGAAATTAAGTACAGACATCCTCTGCTGCATTTAACAAAATGATTTGAGTTGGTATACTGAAGGGGAAATAAATTCTACTTTATATATATCTTTGGACTTAATAATATGCCTGCAATTTGGGCTGATCAGTTGGCTTTGGTCAACATGGTGACTGACTGAATTTTGATGAATTCCAGCATTTTTTTTTTTTTTTTTTTAGGTTTACTTGTGAAAGCCAGAAATTGACTCTGAAAATTGCAATATGATATTATGTGATATTTCTATAGATGGCAAAGCTGAAGGAAATGATCCAGAGGGCAGTGATCATTGTCAGAACTTCATATGTTATTAATCTATTTACACTCGTCCAGGCTTCTGACTGGTTTTTATCCATATTTGCCACTGCATAAATGAGCAAACGCAATTCTCTATTTGTGATTTTAAATCGTTAGATGATTTGTCTGTACACTCGCACTACTTCAGCTTATCTAAAAAGCTTTTCTCTTTCTGATAACTGGAACAACACTGCAGGGTCAGACATGTAAAGTTGATGCTACTGCAGGTACAAGCATCATGGTCTGGACTGTAGAAGTTTATTATTATTATTTTTTTGGCAGAAGTAGAGGATGTTGCAGTAGTTCTGTACAAGGAGAAAAAATGTTTGGACTTGAAAATTGTTTTAATAGAATACTTAGATCACACAATATGGATGCTATGTTGACTTGAAATCTAAAAGATCATTCAGTCTGTCATTGCCTTCTATTGGGGGCTTAAAGTTTCACTATGAATAATTAGTAAATATTGATATGTGTAGCAATTTAAATGACAGTAATATAATCAGAAAATAATATAGTTATATCCATAAAATCTAAAACAGAGCTAAATGTTTCAATATGTAGTTAACTATTTAAATGTCGTAATCAAGAATAAACTTTAGTTTTTATGAATTAATGTCACAATTATTTCAGTGTTTATTTATTTCTACTACAGTTCATCATGAAATATTTTAGAGTCACTATGCGTCATCAAACAAACTTCATTGTCTGATTGCTTAAATTGTGTAGCTAGTAGAGTTATTCTTGCACAAAGACTTTGACAAGCTGGGTTAGACATATAAAGAAAATACAAAAAAAAAAAATCATCATGGTGTTTTATGTTATAATGCTTTAAAAAGTGTAAACTTTAAAAGTTGTCAGCCTACAACTCCCATTATGCTTTGCAGCACTTCTTAAGCTACTCACACTCCATTGGATGCGAATTATTTCCTGTAACCAATGAGCTTTGAGGATACTGGAACGCCGAAATGACCTTTATTGGAGTATATTGACAAGTCGTTGCTGTGGCGCCGACTCCGACTATAGTGTCATTAATGTCTACCTGCTGTTACGACTGTTAATAAGCGAGTTTGTAATAATTAATTTTATCCCGTGGAGACGGGCTGCTGTCCACTCAGGATGGGAGGAAATGGGAGCAAAGCGAGGACTGTATCTTTCAGGCTCGACGAACACGAGAAGGTCACAGTAGTTGAAGGAGTGAAGGTATTTAAATAGCTGGTGGTATAGCCAGTCGATTTTAAGTGATTAGACATTCCAATGGATGATAATATTATTGTGGAGATATTGAGGCTGAGATTGGTCCTTGCTATGTAAGCCAGACTGGTTCATGATGTTTCCTAAATGAACTAGGGTTATACTATCTTCTCGTGTATATGACGCACGTTTAACTTTATACTGAATTAAAATCAGTTATGTCCGTAGCTCGTAACATGGATGTTTATAGCCTGTGTTAATGTTAGCTTGTATGCTATATCAGCTAAGTCAACTGTTGGGGGGGGCGAAATAACTCCCCCTAACAGTTTAACTGTCAATAAATCGTTTAGTGACAGTTTATTGACTGTCAATAAACACAGGGGTAAACTGAGCGCATTCTTGCTTCTTTTCTGAGGGAAGGTAGCAACCTGGTGTCGCTATTTAAATGTACTTGATTATTTAGCACAACACTAAGGCAGAATGATATTGGCAATGACTAGCGAAGCATTTGCAACATATATAATGTTTTTACTATCAGAAAGTGTGACCCCCCCTGTATATAGTTAGAAGTGTTGACAGTCAATTATCTGGAGAATACAGGTGGATTTCAGCACAATATAGTTGTGAAAACACATCAGCTCCTTATGGAGACAATTTCTCCTGCCCAGCAGTTTTGATTAACAAATGGGACAACAGGAGTCTTTGCACTTTAGTGATCTGTAGCATGCATGTGTGTAAAGCTACAAACAGTAATTTTGTGTTTATGCTTATAAAATTAAAAATAAAATGGGATTTAAAAATCTCCTTGGGCTGCCAACTCATTGTGGTGGAGGGGTTTGAGTGCCCCAATGATCAGAGGAGCTATGCTGTCTGGGGCTTTATGCCACTGGTCTGCCTTGGGTGTCTGTCACCCAAGGCAGGTCCTAAGTGAGGGACCACACAAAGACCCCTTATGATGGACAAGAACTTTGGACTTGGTGTTCCCTTTCCCGGACGTAGGTCACCGGGGCCCCACTCAGGAGTCAGGCCTGGTAGCCTGGCAGTCTGTTGGTAGACACCTTTGGTGAGGGATGCTGTCAGGCTGAAGAAGGAGTAGGGACTTGGTCTAGAGCTGGAAAAGGGTAGAGTCCCTTCTCCGAGCGCGATACCGGTCTGTCGTGGTAAAGAGAGAGCTGAGTCAAACAGCGAAGCTCTTGATTTACCGGTTGATCTACGTTCCCAACCTCATCTATGGTCAGGAGCTTTGGGTCATGACTGAAAGAACGAGATCGCGAATACAAGCGGCCGAAATGCGTTGGATGGATGGAGAAAAAAAAGTTAATTTCACTGCCTTCCTCTGATCCTCAAAAGAAAAAGCTAACATACTTTGTCTACATGAATAACTAGTGGAATAATTGTCGAGGAGCAGGATTAGGAACTGGTCTACTGTTTGTCTTGATGAGTCAGTAATGACATTTCTCATAACGCAGTTCATGTTCTTATGTTATCTTTCTGGTCCAGCTTTCTGAGAATGTCCTTCGGCGGATGAGGGAATCTCCTGGTTCGGAAAGAGCTTGGCCTTTGCCACCTGCTCCAGACATCAAAAAGACATCACCAAGTTTGTCCTAAATTTGACATTTCTTGTATCACACATTTTCTATTCAGTCATTATTCAGAAGATTACCTGGAAAAGGAAAAATAATTTGTAATTGTTTGTCTTATTTAGATTATGTTGAAAAATGTAGAAGACACCAAAAGCAAATAATCTGTAGACTTGGCTCAGTACATTTATGAGAACATGTTATAGAAATATAAAAAATATTAATACTTTAATAATATATTAATAATTTAAAGAGTTATTTAGAATATACAGACTGGTTCAGGTTTAAACTGAGTGTCTTAATCTCTTCTGTAAACTGTTGATACCCATCTGTAATATCATTGATAATGTTGATATTTACTTTTTGACGTTTAGGTTCAAAATCTGCAGAAACATCATCTTCACAGACACAGGAAGAGATGCGTAAAAAGTAGGTGTTAGTTTTGTTTCTTTCAAAATGTTAACGTCACTACATTGGTTTGTTTATTGTGGTTTACAGTGTAACATTCATTTTTGCACCTTGATTTGACATTTACTATACCATGTAAAATACCCAAGACCTAGTTTCTGTGATGCTTAAGATTTTAAAAGTATAATCAAAAAGTAGTTGCCCCTTCAATTGGATGTCTTGTTTTTTTTCTTTATCAAATAAATTTCAGCAATAGAAAAAGGCTGGTTTCAAGTGATGAACAGAAACGACATCCAGTGACTTCCAAGGCTAAAACCATACACAGTTTAGCACACAGTACAATTTGAAGTTTACAAAAAATAAACATCTTTATAATCCCCAATACTTTGGGGAAAATATTCTGTGGAATACTTTATGGAGAGTTTGGTGCATCGCGTTCCTTCTGATGGAAAGGTATTTCAGTAAAGGATCCGCTATCAACAGTAGTGTGATCGGGATAGAGCTGCTGCTTCTATACTAGGACAATCTCAGGGGGCTATATTTGGACGGCAGATTGAAGTTGAGAATAAGTGCACGTGCACTTGAGTTATGCTGCAGGAAAATTTTGTAAAGCACATGAACCAATAGGTTCACAAGCATCTGGTGCAAGAGAAACTAAGATGGGTATTTTACATGACCGATTTGCACTATGCTATGTTATCCTATGGTTTGAGCTATAAGTGCCAAAAGCCTGTAAGTGAGGGGTCAGTTGTGAGGTCAAGTTTTCCAATCAGACCAGTCAGAACTTACTTTGACAATTTTATTTAATTTGAAAAGAATTAAGTCTAGGATTGCCTACTTTTTTAGGATGTGAAAGTAAGATGTTGCTTTAAATAAAAAGGTGTTGCTTAAGCTGTTTTAAATAAAAAGCTAAAATAACAATTTAAACTACTTTCTAATTCCCTTTATTTAACATTAGATGTTTCCAAATAATTTTATCAACGTTATTAGGGCTGTTGTGGAGGCCCTGAAGAACTACTCCTGGCTTTGGAGCTGCTGGTTGCAGACTTTAACCTCTGGCATGTCTCTTGTTGAAGATACGGCCCCCCTCAGGCTGCTACAGAAACAGCAGTGGCTGTAGGGTGCCGTGATCAAGGCAACTGTTGCCAAACTTTAACCACTTGGTTAAAGTTTGGCAAAACAAAAGCAGTAAACCATTTAAACCATTTTAAACAAAACAAAACAAAAAAAAACTTAAATGGATTTCTTCCTTGTCATCTGACAGAAAATTATTTTTGCCATCCAAATGTCGTCATTGTGAAGAAGTTAAATATGCTTATGAGAATGATAGCTTGTTTTCTAAGTGGCCTCTCCATGAATTGTCAAATGTTAACATCTCTTATCTTTCCTGATGTTAGCTATGAGCGTCAACAGGCTCTGGTGCAGGAGCAGCTGGCCAAGCTCAACCGGAGGGAGAGAGAGACTTCAGCCATGGATAGGAGCAGCTCTCCTGAGTACGGAAAAAAATGGAGAACCCAAGAAGGTCATGAAAAGAGCAACTTACTGGTGAGTACGCTGTCTGGTTCTTTGGATCTCTATTGTGCACAATTCAAATAAAACATAACTCGCTGACCAGTCTCAACAAATAAATCTTTTTTCTCTTGTTTTGATTAAATTGAATATTAAGAACTTTGTGCCATGTTGCCAATGCTTCCAGCTCTAATGGAAACCACATAAATCTGTTCACAATCCTCAATGATGTAATAGAATTAGAAATTCAGCACTCCTAAAAGATATATTTGCACTATTTCTGTCAGGACCACCGAGAGAAATAGTGTTGGTAGTCAAGTAAAGTAAGTATTTACTTGAACTTATGCTCAAGTAAATAGGGTTATTTACTTGAGCGCAAGTTGAGAGTAATTGACAAGGTCTCGGGTTGCAGAGTACAATAATGTTTAGATGCCCCAGTTGTTGATGATGCTTGTATTTGACAGGTTAGAGCAGCAGACAGAATTGTGTCTGAGCATCGAAGCGAAAAGGAAGTGGAAGCTTTTTTGCTTTAATGTGATAATAGGTATGAAGCAGATGCTTATAAAGTGTGTGAAAGGTCTAGAGAGCATGAGGTGTGGAGTGTTTATGTGACCCCACTCCACCTTTTTATTTGCACCTTTTTCTTCTGTCTCACCAGTGCTTTTTGCTTGCTCTCACCTTTAAAACCTGTTTCCGTCCAAACAGATTCATTCTGCCCACCTTGATTTGTCCCTGTTGCTTAAAATGAAGCTTCAGTTCATCCATCCAAACAATGGAGCCAAACCAGGCAGAAGCCACTCCTTAGTTTATAAATGAAAAACTCTTTTTTTTTTCTTTTATCTTGCAAGGGTTTTTCAGGAAATTGTTAGAAGTCTGATTTACAAGCTTCCACAACTTCAAATTTCACTGCTCAGCAGGTGAGCGTCCCTGTCGTTTTCAGCACTTCCTAGCAGCATCGACACAGCTGGAAGCTCAAAAACACGCTTCACTTTTCCTACTCTTATACGTTTTATAACAAAGCTTTTTAAGTTGGTTGGAAGTGCTTTATTTATGTGAGTGGAAGCCAGTTGAGCAACTGAAATCATACGTTTGCTCACAGACTCTAATGTGGCGCCATTACAATTTTACACACGAGCACATATAGAGCAACCCCCTCACCCTTGTGTGTGTGTGTGTGTGTGTGTGTGGGGGTGTGTGTGCGTGTGTGTGTGTGTGTGTGTGTGTGTTTCATCACATCCACTCTGGGCTTCCCAGCATGCAGGCTACGTGTCACTGTTGGGGTGATGAGGAGGTTAGGGAAGTGTGAAGGCTATACCTGTCGAAGAGATGAGCGGCTGGCCGCCATGCCTCAGGCTGCCTGTCACAAATGCTCAAATTAGCCATTTACCCCTGCCTTAGCTCTGACATTCACTGCTGAGATACATCATGTGTGTGTGTCGTCTGTGTCGGTAGCTGTCACTGCATGTGCATTGGATACCTGTTTGTGTGTAAATAGGAGGAGTGTGTGTGTCTTGTTGCAAAGAGTTCATAGATGGGTCAGTCATACTCTTTTCTGTGATGTCATATTTTTTTGGTGAAAAATTCAGCAGACTTCAGTTGTACATGTTTTTCTTTTTCCCGCTTGTTTCTTTGATGTTTTAATATGCAAGCAGCTGTCTGTAATTTGCTTGTGTTTTTCTGATTGCTAACGTGCAGATAAACGTCTCTAACAGCAGTAAGCTAGGAAGCTTTTCTTTCTCCCGCTCCACTTACTGACTAAAAACACTGTTAGTGTGGAGAAATCGGTTAGTCTGAAATGCCACTAGTTGTTTTCTTATTAATGTGCAGGAAGGCTCCTCATGTTTACACTGGCTTGCATGGATTCTCATTGCACTTGATATTTATCACATTTCAGAACATTACAAACACAAACATAAGTGTAATTTTTGGAATATTATTTGTTTAAGCAAATAATCATAATGTAGAGGAAAAACTATACACATATACGCAGTTTTATTTATTTATTTTCTGAATCAGTCCTCAGTAGACGCACATCTTTCTGCAATTACAGCTTTAAGTCTTTGGGGTATGTCTCTGCCCGGTTTGTGCATCTAAAGACTGAATTTTCTACTTACACCTATTGATACTTATATATGCTTTCATGGAACCACGTGTAACAAATTATTCAAACATTATCACACATTATCATGATAATGATAAACAACACAATTATTACCCGTATTTAGTTTTCAACATCCTCGTCTCTGCTGAAGTAAAGCAGTGGCAACAAGATGGTGGCCTTAAAGGCGAAGAGGGTCTATTCATTCATTGTGTTTGTTTTCTACACCACAGCGTTTTTCATGTTCAAGTTGACCTCATCTGACTATCTGACATCCTTTTTCATATGTTTGCTGTGTTACTGACATGGATTGTTGCAAACTGCAAACAGGGCTTCTAATGGCGTTCTTACAACAATGATGTTCTTAATATGCAGTCAGTTGCCTGTATAGCTGCCTGTCAAGAAGGCTAGTTAACAAGTTCATAGATATTACTTTAAATTCTATGAATTTGATAGATAAGTTCATATCTATCATAGAAATAAATACCTATGATATTTGAACATATTTCTTCAAATAAATACATATGAAAGATGATGAATTGTTTCTTTTTGATACATTTTCTTTCCACCTAAATACTTTATTAACCAAGTAACTATTATGGTTTATTATTTGACTTCTGAATCTTTGTTCTTACATTTATGTTAGCTGACATGCATCTCATTATCAGACTTCCAAAGTATAGAACTTGAGTTTTTCACAATGCCATTCTGTCTTGTCTTAGGTCTATATTTAACTGTTAAGCCTTGAGTGAAGATGTGGGGAAAATAGAAAGTTCCATTAACACCTCCTGTTCTCTCCTTTGTTGTATCTCCTGTGTTTCTTTCTCTCCTCCCTGTCTGTTCTCTTCACCTCAGGGGGTGTCATTCCTGCCGCAGGCAAAATGTAATTAGTATGCCCAGGTATTCAGTGCTAAACATCTCACACACACACATGCACACACACGCACACACACGCACTAAATTTAGGCTGTTGAGTTTGAGAAGTCTGTTATCCGGCTGCGAAGAACAGAATTTCCCACCTGTCTGTTGGCTGAGGGTGAAGGTTTGTGCTGTAATATCAAAGCAGTCTTTTATCCCCAGTGAAAACACAACAGCAACATTAATTGCTGCAATTGAATTAATTTTAAAAGATAACTGCAGGAGAATATCTTCTGGAGAAAACCAGAAATTTGACAAAACTCAGACAAATATGAATTTATCAGGGATTTGTAACACTGGACAAATTAGCATAGTAGTTGTTTTCGTATTTGTACAGGGTTAATTGTACATTAATATTGCTTTTGCTGTTTTTTGTGTCTATGCTAACTATGCATTTCCAGTTGGATTTAATTGAATTAGTTTTGACTAGGCCATTAATTCACACAATTTGCTGTCCCATCGTTCCTCTTGCTGTATGTTTAGGGCTGTTGGGTTGCCAGAAAGTAAATCTCTGACACATTCTCAAGTGTTTTGTATTTTATTATGGATTCTGAACAGCTTCCCTGTCTCTGCTAATGAAAAGCAACTCCACAGGATGATACTACCACCACTGTGACACCGTGATATGAAGTTATAGATATCCTCCACATATAAACCTTTGCATTTAGGCCAAAAAGTTCAATTCTTATCTGAACACCTGCATTTGTTTTTCAAGTCTCCTTGTGGCTTTTTTCTGGAGAGCTTTGTTTTCATGTAGACCACTGTAGCTGTGGATTTGCTTTATCCTCTTTTTTGAAAATTTACTGAAAAACTTCTTGGCACCTTGGTACCTTATACACTAAGAACTTTGTGGATTTAATGTCACAAAATGTGACAGTTCAAAGGGGTCTGAATACTGTGATCCTAACAGTTGAGCCTGAAGAAAAGCTCTGCATCAAGAGCAGCTTGTAACACCTACAGCCGACTAAATCTGACAGGTTTTATTCATCCATAAAGAATGACACCGTCTGTAGGAGGATCTTTTTGGTTTTGTGGTTGAATCACAACGTGTAAGAAAAGATTTAGCACCCCTTTGTTCACCTCTTATATCCCTCTTGTGAGATTCTTTGGTCTGTATGTTTAAAGCACACCTCATGCTCTCTAATGTCTTTTGTTATTTAATGTTACATAAACTGAAAATGTCAGCAACTGCTGATATTTTCAGCAGTTGCAGTATGGTTTTGTTGAGGTTTGATATGCCCATTAATATTTTTCTAAGGTGTGTTGGTTCCAGTGTGGCAAAAACATGTAGTTTTGTGAATAGGCACTAGATGGCATTGTTGGAACATTTTCATTCCTGGTTGGGGATTAAAATTAGGATGAAACCCGGCCCTGCTCTGCAAAATGGGCAACATGTTCTCTTAGATTCTTTTCTCTCTTCTTCCTCCTGTGTGTTTGTGTGCGTTAGTGATGACACATGGATATGTTCCTGAGACTGTCCGAGAGAAATTTAAAAAAGCAGGCTGAAAAGCTTGGCATTCGTTAAATTTAGACCTGAGATTACAAGCCTTCAGTCCACAGGCGCTGGTGCCACACATGTTAACAATGTGCTGCCTTGCTGCTGTGTATAAACCACCAGGAAGTGACACTTCACTAGAGTGTAAATGTTGTGTTTTGCACTCAATATGCAGCTTTCAGCTACAAGATGCTAACCAGCCAGCTCCCCTGCTGTCTCACTTTAAAAGACATTTGTCAGTTTTCTTCCCCCTCCCCCCCCATTTTTAATCTAACTTCAGTTTATTTCTTTACTTGCATTGATTTTTTTCTTTTAACCATTACATTTTAATTGAATTTTCTTTATCTCCATGATTACAAACAGGCCTTGCACGTCTCTACTGTTATTAATTAGCACCGTTATTTATTTACTGACTCATCCCTTCCTGATAACCAGCCTGAAGCAACATTATTTTCTCAACTATTGTCCTTCCAGCAGATTTGAAGATTTATTGTTTTATGTTTTAGCAGAATAAATGGAAATGTTAACTGTATTGTTGCTCTGAAAGAGGAAGATTGTCCTTCTATAAGACACCAGTCTTTGATAGAAACACAGCATTTGAGGCAGGTATTTTTCCTTGAAACTACTCATGTTTAAAATCAGGCAACTTTGTGGACAGAAACAGCCTGGAGACTCCAGGCTAGAGATTAGATAGGAAAAAAACAGATATAGTTTAATAAGTAATCTAGTAGCTAATAAGCAAGAAATAGCCTTGTAGTTTATTGCAAGGCTTAGAAATAAATTGCGATGCTTCATCCTTGCTGCTGGTTCACTAGTTCACCTCCTTATTAGTCAAAATGGAATAAGGAAGTATTTTGACACAGGGGCAGATCTAGAAAAATATGGTACTTATTGCACTACTCCTCTGTTAAGGTATCCATGCTTTATTATGTTAAATTAGTTTCTATATGTGCATATGTACAATAAACTTACTGTCAGAAAATTGGTTTTCATAGAGTTAAGAATAAATTATGTGTTTTATGTTATTTGTTTGTACTGATGGGGTTTGTAATTGAAAGAAAAAACAGTGGCTGGTGAAATGTCTGACCTTTCTCCATCAGCCACTATGGCTGGTGCTACTATTTTTTAAAGAGTTAAGGAAATTGTTTAGGAAGATTAGCAGTGCTGGTATGCAGCTACACATGGCATAATTCATACAGACAATAAAGCTCAGTTTTGGTGTCAGATGTTTAAAAACTAGAACTTCTATGTTTATAACTCAATACTGTTTTAGGCAGTGAAATTGTTATTGTATACATCGAAGTATGTGGTTGTAGCATCATGAAATGTCAAAGATTGATTGAATACTTTTAGAACCCTTTGAACATGGACACACAGCTATACTTTAAAATTTACCTCAAATAAAAACACTAAAAACATAAAACTGGTAGTAAGTCTAAGTCTAAACTGCCTCACCTTATTCTCACCAGAGACTTGACATCTTTTCTTCATGTTAAATCACATAAGCCCTTTGTGTGTGCTTGCTCATTCATAAATGCAAAAGCTTGCCCCCTTCATTTTGAGCAGCTGTAGCTGCTGTCGAGCAGATAACGCCTCAGGTTGAGGAGATTTTGATCTGTCGAGCACAAACTCTGTCAGCTGAAAGGTTCGATGTGCTGGAGCACAGCACCCATCCCAGCAGAGAGCTATTGGGATGTAATGAGTGAACTGGACAAGACATTCATAAAAATAAATTTCATCATGCTTGTTTAGTAGTTTAGTTGTAGACCAGTTCATATAGGATAAATAAACATTTTCTACACATACGATCAAATTAATTTGTGGTAGCAAAGATATACACATTTTACTAAAAGGCTTTTTTTTTTTAAATACTAACAAATGTACCTGATCTAATCTATAAAAATTATAACTATGTTTAGTCTGATTTTTGTGCACATTTGTTGAACAGATAACTGTACAACTCTTCAATCTCTTCTCTGACAAAACCTATTTTTCTTTTTTCAGCATCCATCTTTTATTCTGCATTCTCTTTCTCACTATATCCTTGGCAGTGTCTCCCCCACCCCTCTGTCTCTGTGACAGTCTGTGTGCCAAAGAAGGCTGATGATGAAGTGTTAATTCATCTAACCTCCCACGGTTATGTGAAGAAACCTCACATTTAATGAGCAAACAGCTAGACTAACCAATTCATGCCTGTGGTATTTCTGCTACAACTCATGTGCATGATCATATAAGAGTTCATGTCTGCATGCATAGTTTTAATTTACAGGTGCAGGATGATATACATATCACCCACGGGTGTTGGTGTGGTGATACATTTATAAATGCAGTGCATAAACACTTGAGCAGTTGTCAAGAGGCTCTGCACTTATTGTTGTCATATTATCCCAATGTAAAAGTGTGAGGCGGCCTTACTTGATATGGAGTTATCCTTTCTATCAAACTAAAATGACTGCAAATAGTCCCTGAAGATCATGAAAATGAAATGCACAATTCCAATGCATAAACAACTGAACAATTTTTAGGGATGCTTGATTTATGCATCATGTGAAAGGTGACACTTTCACCTTTTCATGTGAAAAGGTGAAAGTGTCCTTCTTGACAGTAATTTTCATTTTATAGAAGATTTTGTGGAGCTAACTGGCCTTTACTCTCAGTATATTTTTTTTTTAGAGGAAAGGGGTTAAGAGAAGATGGGGAACGACATGCTACAAAGATCCTGAGGTTGAGAGTGGAACCACGGACGGCTGCTTCCAGGGCTAATAGCTGCCGTCTATCGGGTGCCCGCTCCACTGTTACACTGTAGGGCGCCTAGAGAGTTTTCCCTTTGGCCAAACTAAAACGACTGCAGAAACATGACAAAATGCATGCTATTTTATTTAATGAAATAAAATAAAATATTTATACCCAGGGCAGCCAAAATTAATGATTTAACTGCCCGTAAAAGTAAAATAATATGCATTAATGCAATGTAATCAAAAGGCTGAAATGTTTACTTACTGCCTAATATACCCAAAACATTCACAGCTGCCATGATGAAGAGATGACCTGTGGTACTCACTTTCCTTGTTAGCAGTCATAATGTTATCCCTGATCACTGAAATATAGTTGTACCCTAAAAGTACTTTTTTTTTTGTAGCACTAATAATAGAAAAAAACCAGACTATTTTCTAAAATTCACATTGAAGCTCAACTATGGGTGTATGTACCTTTCAATGCAAAGGTTTTTAAAAATGCTGCTTTTTAGCTAATTTAGCAGCACCGATAAATCTTATGTTTATAATATTCAAGGGATCAGCATTACCACAGATATGTATTATTACAGGCCCATGTGATGGATAACATGCTTACTTCCATTGTGATATGACAGGGAGAGTGATGTCAGTGAATTAGCCACAATTTTCAGGTATTTTTTCTTCTCTGTTTGTATTTGCATCTCTTCGTCTTTCTTCCTGATTAAAAAGCCAAATCAAGAGTTAAATTGTGCACACCGTGTCTCCCTGTGACATTCTCCACACTAATCCTAATTTTATTCCTCTTCCCTCATTTCACTCTCTCTCTCTCTACTCTTCTGACTTTCAGGCTGAAACCAAACCAAAACGTTTTCTCCCCAAACACATAGATTCATTCACACGCACCATTTGCATAATTTAGCATTTACATAATTGATTTCCAAGGAAGCGTTTCACACTTTGTGAGGTGGTGTTGGAGACCAAAAGGTCTGATATTGCCATGCATGCACATATACACACACACTCACACACGCCTGCACGCAATCACGCACTCACACACATTTACATTGCCATGCTCACATGGTTTTGTTGTGTCACAGTCTCTGCCTCTGTTTTTTCTGTTTTCTTCTCCCACAGAGAAATAGACAGAAACACACTATGTTACTGGATGGTTAAGATTCCAAGTCTAAATGAAGCATGAAGCGTTGCCAAGCTGGTGCATCTGGTGACCTGCTCGGTACACGCAGCAAACATAATCAACTAAGCATACATGATCAAATGTATCAAGATCCATGAAATTGGTGTGGTTATATTGAAGGAGCAGCTTTGATTTTTCTGGGCTGGTAAAATGTGCCCCCCTTTTCACCTATACAGATATTTTGCACTTTTAGATCATTCTTATCTCATAAAATGCATGAATTATTCTCAGGCAGACGCAAGGACCCATCAAGTCTCATGAGAAAACAGAATTTATTGAAAGGTTATTTGTCCTCTTTTTTCTCCTCTAAACACTACTCACTGATATTAAAACGGTTTGTGCCCATTCCAGATACTTGGGTAGAAAAGGACATGAATATTAGGACCATAACTGTAAATATGAGGTGGTGCAAAGATGAAACTGTTTCTGATTAAAAATGGATAACTTTTGCATGCTTTAGGTGTTTTTTCCATTTTTTTTTTTTTGCAGTAATATTAAGCATTAGTTTAGCTTAATATTACACTAAGCTAAACTAATGTTTCAGCTATTGTTCACTTACACCATAAGGCTATTCCTTTCATACTTAATTAATTCAGCAGGTTGAACAATTTATAAATTAATAATGTAATGTAACATTGTATTAATTTTGAATACAAAATTAATATTGTATTGTAGTCAATGCAGGTAATACAATGCTCTACCTGCATTGTATTAATTTTGAATAAATTGATACAATACTATACATACTGCCTTTTTACCAAGAAGGTGGTATAGATAGGTAGGTAGGTAGGTAGGTAGGTAGATAGATAGATAGATAGATAGATAGATAGATAGATAGATAGATAGATAGATAGATAGATAGATAGATAGATAGATAGATAGATAGATAGATAGATAGAAACTTTTTAAAAATGTTTTTCTACATTTGTCATCTTTAACCAATGTCTTTCTTTTGAAATATATCATTGGGCAAAAGACAAGTCACACCCTGGACCGGTCACCAGTCCATTGCAGGGCGGAATAAGTGCATTTTCCTGGGATTTGGTAGCTCAAATGGTAGAACAAAGCATTCATTTCCTCTAATCATATAATTCACCCCATTTTGGACAAAGTTGTTGGTATGTCCTCCAACCAAACATAACATACATGGCCTGACCCGTGACAAGAAAATCAAATACATTTTTTTATTGTTCTGAAGTTGTTATATACATGAGTGAATGGTTTAGAGCCACCGCCATGATGGTTGCAAAAGTTAGTCTATAGGTTTTCACATTCACGTTAACGTTTGGTCATCAGGGAGACCTGAGCCACATAAAAATAAAGTAGATGTACCTGTAGTCACACTGTTTGCTATTGGCCCGCAGACTCCATCAAACTGCTTGGGCGTATGTGTGTGTGTTTATCTGTCTCTGCATCTCTACAAGCCCCTTCACCTCTCCTCTAAAATCTTTCATCTGTGGAAATGGGACCGCCTCACGCCTGTGAGCAATCCATGGGGATCCGGCTATTCACACATACGTGGACACTCTTAGACACACATTCAGATTTGGTCCAGTGACCGAAGAGCGGGAAGGTTTAACAGATGGTGTCGGCTGTATCCGTTACAAAGATTTCCCAAAACCACACAAACACATTTTGCAGCCACTGGCTTTGTGAGTTCACCTCATTTAACTCAATGGTGTTTTTATGAGGCATAGCAACATTAGAGCCAGCTACCGCTTTAATCTGTCCCCTCTGTGTTCTGTATCCAATGCCAGACTGGGAGAGCTTGGTAGGAACAGAAAAACAGAATATGGCATTGTACGCCTGTCTGAGCTTTGCTTGATTTGGGGATAGCCTACCATATATGGTCATATAATACTTTGTGGCTGTTTTTCACACTGGGTCGTAAAGGTCTATAAATTATTATGAATAGCATAAAAATGCACATTTTAGGAGTGTCAGATAACTCCATGTTCATTTATTTGTTCTAAAGTTTAGGAGTTACTGCATTGCAGAAGCATTATTTGAACAGAATAATGCACAGGAGCTCAACTGCTTTAATCTCATAAACCTCAACAGTTTTTACTAGAAATCACAGCAAAGCTTTACTTAAAACTTTTGACTTGATTGATTTTTAACTTAAAAAGCATACTGTGAATAAGTAATTTAGCTTAAGAAACCGCAAAGCAAATATTAACTTTTTAGTGCGTTTAGAAAGTCATGTTGATCTCAGTACTCTGACATAGCATCTAGTGTGTCACTGTGTCAACATTTTTGTGTTCTACAGAGCACCCCAAAATGCTGCCACTGAAATGATTTAGAAAGTGTTGATTCTTATTTAAGGCTATTGTAACACAGTGTTGTCAGCTATCTTGACAACATTGATTAGGTGATTCTGTCAATACAACATGGCAACTTGGATCATAGCACCATAACAGACACTATACTGGAGCCAAGTTACAACATTTAGTCCTTGGACAGTTTTAGATGGATATGTCTGTGTATCAGTATAAGCATGAGTATGTTTCTTTAACAATACATCTAGATAAATGACAGGATATATTTTCTTATAATTGTAATGTAATGTAAACTCTAAAAGTAAACTGTTATGCAAACAACAGCAACAACAGAACTCATACATGTTTTTCTAAGAGATTTTAGAAGTACCAAGTTTCTTTCTTCTAAAAGTTTCTGGGTTCTACTTTGAACCTCCTTTCACCTCCCTTTTCACCTAAACTCTGTATCATTCCTCCTTCTATTGTCTCTCTAACTCCAGTTCCCTCTCTCTTTCCTAGCCAGCAGATTTGGATGCGTGGGTAAGCAACAACACTATTACCATCTTAGTTCGGCTATTCCTTTCTCTCTTTCTCTGTCTCTTTTCTCTATTTAGATGTCATGTTTTCATTGTGCTTTAAAGCAAGGCTGCAAGTGTGCTGCCGCCACATTTTGCACAACAAATCTTTGGGAGGTATTCAGCTAGAAAATTACACATCATCTGTGTTGCTGGCAGAGATTTTACATGCAAACCACATGTACACACATTCTCCAAGCATCAAACAGCTACCGTTGAAAGAGAGAGCGTAGAGCAGGGATTTGCACATGTGCTCTTCGAAGATGTGTGTCTGTTAAGTTAGCATGAGATTACACTGGATTACAATAAATGTTATGTCAGTGAGTGAGCTATGCTTGTGGGCATACCGATTTATTTAAATGGTGCAGAAGAAGAGTTCATCATATTCTTTCTAATTCACCTGTTAAGTAGAGAAAATAGTCATAATTTCAACATGATATAGTGTCTGTGTGTGTACCTTTGGTAACATATCATGTTCACACTAATTATCATGTATTCAAGAGTTTTTTTATGTTTTAAAACATGGCTGCATAATTAATCAGCTTAAAGCAATATATTTGTTTTCTGAAAAACATTTAGTGCTCTGTGTGTACATGTTTATGTAAATAAATTAATTTGAAAAACCAAAATACATTTTTATGAATTAGCAGTACAATGTGGCAGTGAACATATTTCTCAGCATTGTGAAACAGAGTATTTACAATCTTCTGGCTCCCTAACTTTTCTTCATTTGAAACTCATTCATTTTTATTTTCTATTGATTTCTGTTCTTTTTTTCATTTATTAGCTCTTTTGCTGGTTTTCACTATATGTTATTCAAATTCATATTATTCATGGAGTTCTTTTTAATTATGCCATTAATATTTTAGAAATTATAAAATTGTATGCCCCTATGCTTTTGAAACAAGTTTTTTTTTTTTAATCACCAATGCATACATGTATCTATCTTCCAGCTAAAATACCAGCACATTTTCAAAGTGTGTCTCTCTTTCCCTGTCTCTCTTTTTTTTTTTTTTTTTTTTTTACATGTCTTTTGTCTTCTTCTGCTTGCATGCTGCTTTGCCATGGCACAAACTGTGGGTCTTCTTTCAGCCAGTCCACCATCTTGCTGCCTGTCACAGCTTGGCTCACTGAGCTTTTAAAAGACTTTCACCTCCTGCTAATGTCAACACCGCCACTTCACCTCCAGCCACATCTGTGCCAATCTTATGCCACCTAACTAGTTTTGTAAGTGCCATTGCCTGGTGTTGGTTTACAATGAAATCGACATTCTTTGTGCTGCTTTGTAATTTAGATTTTATGGGTTCTAATTAAATGGACAGTTCCAACACATTACTGATGTTATTTTGACTTAAATGAATTAGTGGGACTTGTGAAAAGAAGTGTAGGCTACCCAGAAAGATATAACGTATTTTAGCTGAAAGATGAAATCACACTTTTTTGTTTTTGAATTCTTTTGAAATCTCAATATGCAAATTATTTGTTAATTCACAGTGGAAGAAATGATTAATCTTTGCATTTTGCAGCTGTACTACTAAGTCCAGTTGTGTGCTTACTGCTGGGGGAACACAGTAGTAATATGACATGTTTAACTCAGCAAACACCTTCAAGTACTGCTCTCCTTCATACAATTGTATCAAGTGGCCGTATGTATGTTATCAAGTTCAGAAGCTATATATAGTAATTTTTATACTTTGTGATTCAAAAACATTTGCACAGTGGTTAGTGTTCTGCTTGGAGGTAAAGTACAAATGATTGATACTGTAAATAATAGTTAACATGTTCAGTGTTTTCAGTCATTTTTAGTGATTTCACCCAATTATTCCCACACCACCTTACTGTTGCCTCCTGCCTTTTGCATAGATGCTTTGAAAATAAATAAAAATCTACTTTATAGTGCCTTCCAAAGGCATTCTTACCACCTTCACCTTTCCACAGTTATGTTACAGCTACATACTTTATAATTTTTTGGTGAATTTGCTGTCATTCACATTTAATCTATCTCTTTCTTGTTTTCTCTCCCAGGCTAGACTGTTGGAGCGGAAAGAACAGGAGCTGGCCACAATCCAGAGTTTCTACAAAGAGCAATTAGAAATAATGGAGAGAAAAGTAAGGCTGCTTTTGCCATTTCTGCTGGTTGTTTGTTGAAGTATTACAAAATCACAAAAACTATATTTTGTGGAAGCATTTTTGTCCAAAAAAGTGCTTTGGTTTGTTGCGTTGCACAGCTTTCTCAAGAGTCTTTTTCTTTTTTCTTTTTTTTTTTTAAATCTCTCAAAATAAACATGGCATAATTATGGAGGTAGATTGATCTTACATCAGGTAAGAATGTAAGTTATACTACTATAGATTGTCAAGGAAGTATTAAAATATAAACTACCTTAAGTCAGCAGCCAGATGGAAATTCAGATGTGATGGAGCAGAGGCATCTCAGATGGATTTATTTGCTTAATTACATATGGCAAGGCGAGTTTGTGTGTACAGCACCATTTATGTACATGGCAACTCAAAATGCTGTACAGAAAAATAAACAAACAAAAATAAGACACCCTTCTTTCTACCATTTTACGGTTTTTCATTTGAAAAAGATAAATGCAGGTTTTTTTTTAGAAATAATTTTGGTTTCTTGAATCTAATTTCTGGTGTAAAGTATCAGGACCTATTGAAAAATGTGTGATACATACCAGATTTTAACACAAAAGACACATCAGATGTCACTAAGTCAATGTCTGGAAAATAGTATGAAGCTGAAATGGGGAGGAACCTGCTTAAAAATATAAGTAAACCCATAACTCAATGGGTGTGGAGAGCTACCTTTAGACATTTGACATGGCAGCAGCACAGTGACTAAGACCTGTGGCTGCAGGACAACACCACATCACCACCTCTCTACTCACATACAAAAGATCTAGTGTTAAGTTAGTTTAATTTCTGATTAACATTGTGCTGTGTGTTGCAGCCAAGCACCTCTGTCTTGGTCTTCATTTGCAATTTCTCTGCTCATTGCAGTTACCATGTAAAAGTAAAGTAAAATGTAGAGAAAGATATTAAGTTATGAAACTTTTAAGTGGCAACCTAATATGAAATAAAGCTATGAAATCATAGAAGAAAAATAAACTCTCCTGTATGCTATTGCCCTTTTCTCCTTGCCCATCCTCTGGTGTTACTGTGTGTATTCACAGCTTTTCCCTCAAGTATTAGTTGGAGACTCTTTGGCTCTTCCACTCTAACCCTCCCTCCCTGCGGCAGGGCCCATCAGGTATACAGGAGGGGACCTTATCTAGTCCCTGGCACTCACCTCCTTTAGGCCTTTGAGAAAACCTTTTACATAGCCAAGTTAAATGGTGGGGTCTCTGCATGATTCGTAGCAAGCAGCACGCGCTGCAATGCTTGACAGAGAAGACTGATTGGCAGGAGAGTGCAGGATGCTCTATCTTTCTTCGCTTGCCGCCACAGTCCCTTTTTCTCTCCTATCTTCTTCTCCCCCCATCATTTTCTCGCAGCTGACCTGCATGTGGATGAGGTAGTGAGAAAGAAAGGGACGGAGTGGGAGGAGATATATAAAAAAAAAAGGCTATACAGACTGTGCATTAAACAGACTGTCTGTCCTCAGTCGGCGACCATCTTCCACCTTATTTTCCTTCATTTTGCAGTCCAACACTTTATTCATCCGGCTCTCCATTCATGGCATCGCTCCTATTTTGCTGCCTGTCCGTCCCCTTTTTATTCTCCTATAACTGTCGCTGAATTTAGTTGGTTGAAAATAAATGGTCTCTTAAAACCTGAATGGTGACGGACAGAGGTCATATACATAAAATTAAAAAGACTGAAGGAGTTCATGATTGAGTCATATACTTAAGAAAGCTTTTCAGAATGTATTGTCAAGAATAAATAAAAGAAAAGGCATTTATAACAGAGTCAATTCAGTTGTTTCATCAGTACTTTCTATTCTGTTGCTGCTGATAGTCATAGATAGTTTTACTCAGACACAGTCTAGATATTGGCCATGTATCTCCTGAATAAAACACGGTATGCGTTTTAACATGTGACTTACATACAACAAAAACGCCCAGCATTTTTTTTTGTCCTATTGGCAACTAGTTCATTATGTTTATCATTAACATTTTCTAGAAATATTTTTTAATGTTAATGGAAAACAACTGATAAAACAAAACAAAGAACAAATTCAATCACCAATCATCTAATCAAAAAACAAACTTTATTTTTTTATTTTTTAAATAAATAAAATCCCCCTTCATGGGGGTTGCGAAATTCTTCAGGATCGACCTAAATTCTAATCCTTTATAATTAAATATCGTCAAATTGATCACACATAGGCTTTAGACATCTTCGTACTTGTAAATGTTTAAAACAAAGATAAAAACAAATTAATTGGAGAATTTAGAGACAATTACTGTTTTATCTTTCCTTTAACTTAAATAAAGTCCTTGAAGTTGTCTGGAAGAACGTGTGAGTGTGCACATGTGTGTTGCTTGTGTGAAAAGACATAATCAAACATACTTCAGTTTCCTGTTTGTCTTACGAATAAAAGAAAGTAAAGTATTTTGTTTGTCTAAAGGCTGTAGATGCCATTTGAGTTCACTACTAACACAAATATGCAAACAGCCGGTGTGCGGGGGTGTATGTGTAAACGTGTGAATATTGTCTTTTTATTGACAGGTTCATGTGCAAGCTGTCATCTTTGAAGAACTTATTATACAGTAACCGATTGACTGCATGCATCCGAAGGATATTAACAAATTGTGTACTTTTCTCACTTACAAAGATATACTGACAATAAAAACATAGCTGCCGAATGGAGTTTGGATTTCCACTGCAAAACAAAATTTCTTTTTAACTGATTTTATATGGATTTCATTCGCTAAGTTTTCATGTATTTTTTTCCATCTGGTGTGAAATGGATTGATGTTGATGGTACAGACTGTACTGCTTTTGCAGGCGTGGTGGAGCTTACTACCATATACTCAAAGTAATTTCCATCCGGGATATGACAATCCTAAGTGCTTAAGTAGAAGGCAACTGACTTCTTGTTAGAATAAGCTGAAGAACATGTTTATTCCATATATTACTGGAGTCATCTAAGAAACAAAGGATATTTTCCTGGCATGTTCATCCCAAAGACAAAACACCCAAACACAACCTTACTGGTGAACCGCTAACCCCCTGATTGTGGGGTGAACTTCGACCACAGACGTTGTCTCTGAGAAGAGCAAACTCACAGGTTTAGACTCTACAGTTCATTTGCATCTCAAGGACAAGGGATACTTGTTTAAAGACAGAAATGTGTAACCTTCGGCAGGGTGGAAAAGTGGTTTAAGAGAGCAGGGAAAAAGTCCATAAATATTAAATATGAACACTAAACAGAGGAGATGGCTTCAGATTTCATCTTTCAAACACCAACTCTGCAGCCCTGACCCAGGAGGTTTTCCAGCAAATTACACCATAGAAGATGTGATTGAAACCACTCAAATGGAATAGTTGGGGAAATGTTTGCATTGTCTACTAACAATCCAAAAATTGAGCTAAATGGAGGATAGGACCTGTGATTTCCCCATTAGTGACTTCAATTGGCTTACATGTATGATTGTTATCACTGGAACTTATAAGCATTTTACTTTCAACCATGTTCAGAATTGAAGAGGCATTTTGGATGAGAGGCAACATGTCTTTAAGAATAAAGAGAAGTAGCTCAGTGGCCTTCCACTCAAGTGTTTAGCTGGCATAATAAGGCTCATTATAAATCTGTCTGCCTGACCATCATTTTTTCTGAATCTCCCTTTTTCTTCCCCCACACCTGTCAACATCGGTCAAATCTCTGATGGCTTGCCAGAAGGTTGCCATTTAGACAGACCATAAGTATTACTCTTATGTACCAGATTGGAGTTTGTCCCAAGTCTCCTTACTTTGGACTCTGAACCAGATGAAACATGTCTCATACAAAATACCAAACAGAGTTTTGCAGATTTTCACTCAAAAAATAAAATAATACAAACAAGCAAACAAAAAACATTGAGGTCCATTGTCTTTTTGACTCACTTGAGCCTGGATTCCTTGATGGATAAATGTTTTTGCTCTACCTAGGTCCCTTCTAACCCTCTCTGGCAACTGCAGCATCTGAGAGAGACAAGGTCACAAGGGATCATCATAGTCACAAGAAGACTTTGATGAACCAAAATGACTGGGTAAAAGATGATATTTCATCAAATATGAACTTCCTTATGGCATCTAAGATACAGAACTTGTCCAGATGCAATGAATTCGGTCACAAGAATGGTGTTTTTGTTTTTTTAAATAAAATGAAACAGCAACAGAATTTATTTTTTGTATAAACACTTTCCAATGAGAAATTTTAACCATTAAAAACATTAATAAAGAATAAAATTAGTAAAACTTGTAGACGAATGTACTCAAAAGAAGTGTGTTTAGCTGCCTTATCAGTAGATGCATAGGCACTTGCAAGCTTGTTTTTGAAGGGTAGATAACGGCCTACAAAAAATAGCAAAAGAAACGTAAAAACTGACATCGTACACCTTATATACTGACTATATCAGTAGCTTTTAATGTTTTCTCTTTCATGAAGAAACACACACAGAATCAAAACCCAGAATCATCAAGATTCCACTTACTGAACATGCAGGAACATCCTTCAAATCTCCTTTCTCCCAGTCCCCGCTCTCCACCGTCTCGCTCGCTCTCATTAATTTTTGGAAGCTCTCCTAATCTTTATGCAGTGTACAGGTAGAGTATATCCTACTTCCTGTGGCAACATACCCAGTGACTCTGTAAACAAGTCTTAGTTTAAAATTCACCTCGTTTAATCCCCTCCTCTCCCCCTTCTATTCCAACTTGTCCCTCAGAAAGAAAAATTAATCCGCCTCCGTCCATGCGTGGAGCGTGAAAGAACCCCTCCCTTCAAAACCCTGACATCAGCCCATCTCAGTCAACAGCTCCTAGAGGGTGTTCAGACAAGTGTGCATGCAAGGATCATCTGAACACAGAGATTCGGGAGCAAATACAGATTTAGTCACACACCTGCATGTATGCAAGATTATACACAAACACAGCACACATGCATTCACACTAATCCTCTCCATGAGCCTTTCCAACAACCTCAAAACCCAGCTCTCCCCCTTGGAGGGTTATCATCTCCCCCTTTTCAGTCTCTCCACATTGGGCTTTTGTCCCCATGGGTGGAAACGACTGGAAAGAGCTCAGAGCTTGTGTGCCAGTGATAGGTGCTCCTCTTCTCTGGTGTCATGAGAGCTGATCTGGGACTGCTGCTTGAAGTCTGCTCTGCTCTGGTGAAAAGACACAAAATTGTATGTTAATAAACTGAAACACAAAACAGTCTCACTGTCCCAGAACAACTTAAACTCAGAAGCTCAAGCTGCTAATCCAGATGCTCCAGTAATGACTCCCTTTTCTTTTTCTTCTGTGTTGCTTTTCTTTTCTTGCATGACCAGAGGAAATAGTCAAGTATAATTTAGTCAATGGAGTATTTTGTGGTTGAGTATTTCTTTAATCACAAAAAATATATCTAAATATGCTCAAGTTGTGTTTGGTGGAAAATGCGCCTGTTACATTACTGTGCTACTCTGCATTTTCTGTGGCATAAGATGAACAATTGCCTGAGGTTGAACAGATTTTTTTCTGTTTTTTTTTTTTCTTGTTACATTTTTCAAATTGTAATTTTAATTTCAGTTAAAGATGATGTGAGTAAGCAATAAAAGAAGCTGTCAAATTATGATCTGACAAGTTTATGTGAAAAAACTTTGAAACTACCAATTGTCAAATACATTGAAGAGGTCACAAGTAGAACCACAACTGCATTTAAAGCACTGCAGGCCACACTGGCCTGTTAATTAATTTCTTATTCATCCAGTTGACACTTGTCCAAGTGTCAACTATGGATGTAACTCTGTTTAATTGGAATCTGAATTTTAAAAGTTGTTGAATGTATAACTTAAAGACACAAAAATTATACATAATTCTAAATTATGTACAGTAGTTTGCTACCTAAAGAAACATCTGCTCATTTCTTTGTTGCCCTGTTCTCTGTCTTGTGTAATAATAATATCTGATTTTCAGGGGATTATTATTTTTTTTCCATTTTGCAAATCTTGGCTCCAACACTAGACGTCCCACTGGTTTATTTGGCTAATTCAAATTCACATATTCACTAAAAACCTGTCAAAGTTACATCTTATTTCCCTCCAACAGAAATTGCTTAGGGGTTGGTCGGTCCCAAACAGTTTATTAAGGCATTTATTGGAAACTTAGTTACAGTAGATTATCGAAACACTTAAGTGCATAACATGAAAGTACAGCTGTGTATGAAATGACAATTTTTCTAAAAAGAGAGATAAACCTCAAAATCCCTACCTTCTATTTTTAGTCATATAAATGTATTATGAACACTTTGCATTCTATTTAAAAGCAAGACATGTAAATGTAACAAATTGATCTGGCTACAGAAATTCAGAGAAAACAATTAATATTAGATGTTTAAAAACATAGCAGTGGTGGCATTTTTTCCAAACGTAATAGTTAATGAAGCAACAAATGCCTACTTTTAATACAGATATTTACATGGCCACGGTGACTGATAACCACTTCAAATCTCCGTATTAAATTCAGTGGGAATCACCTGACAAACTCCATGTGGCACCTGGACCAGAAAACTACATTCACTTGTCCAACAAAATATTTCTGTTTAGATCAGTCATTGTATTTTTTGGGGGGCAAACTCTGGTCTTATTGCACCATGTCATGTTTTTACAACAATGGTGCATTGTGGGATCAATAGTTTGTTAGGGAGCAAGTTTTCCTCCTTGTCTTTCTGGTTTTGATCAAATTCCGTTGATTGAACTTAACACTATTTGAAGGTAATATTTTGAACCCCTTTTCAATCAATAATTGAATTACTTTGAATTAACAGCATGCATATCCTGACAGTTGGGTCTTTCTGTTTTATATTTTTTACTACATCTACTGGCATATTACAAGTCAAGTACATTTTTTCCAAATACACCGACTAATCTGGTCTTTGATGTGTCGCTGTTTCACAGCTACATGCCAGAGTGAATCATACCAGATGTCTTATTTTTAATGTTTCATTTCTTATTCCATCCTGTTTTGATCTATGAAACTTGATTAGTTTATTATAATTGTACTCAGGGGATACATTTTCAATGATTATGTTTCCAGTGCCAAATCTGGGTAATTATTAGAACTTTTAATCTAAGAAAATAGATGTTCATTTTATTAAAGAGGTTTAACTATAGTCATAGAGGATTTTAGTTTAAACATATTCATTCGTATTCATTTGTACCTTTATTAACCAAAGTCAATTGTAAAAAGTCAGTACAGTATCACAGTCTGGAGAGACAGTTGTTGATCTGAAATATGCTCCATTTTAGGGGAATAACTTCTGTCATAAAGCCTCAATGAGTAAGAAAGGAAATGATATAGGGGCAGATTACTACATCACAAAGAATAGAAGTTGAACAGATTAGGTAAAAAATGCCTGTGAGAATATGTTGAGTCTTTTCCAACATCAGGCATTCAAACCGGGGCAAGCCTGTCTGTAGATGAGCCTAAAATAATGAGATATGAAAATGACTTGCGGGCACTGAAGGAGTAGAGGGCTAGGGATTGTGGGGGAGGTTTGTGTTTGATCCCATCTCTTCCCTGCACAGTCACTTCAATTATCTTCCTCTCCTATCACCTCATCTATTGGGAATATAGGGAGTTATTAAGTAAGAGCTCGAGAGCTGCGGTTATTGGTTTAAAATGGTGATTACTGCAGTGAATGTGTATGAGAGGGTGGCAAAAAAGAGATTAAGTTCATGTTTGGAGTTTTTTTTAGACAAACCTTTTCACATATTTTGACACTAAGCCTTTAAGGTGATCCTCATGAGGAGCTAACATAGAATTTATTTTTAGATATTAAATTGTACGCACTTTTCAAAATGCTATCTGCTTTATTCTCCACAATGCAGTGTGCTTAATTCTGCGACCACTTGACTATTCAGGTAAACGTCTGCTGTATGTGACTTTGCCCAGCAGGTAAAAGCTGCATCTGAGTTGTAATTGCTATTTAAATGCCAGAGTTTCTTGCATGAAATCAAACATTATGGAGTACCACCAGAGCGTCAATATTCAGATTTGTAAGCAGGCTGTAAAATCCAAAGGTCACAAATTTATAGAGTGTGACATTTCCGTGGTGCTTTCTGCATTTTGCTCATCACTTCTGGTCTATTAATGCATAAATTAAAGCAGAAAAAAAATGTTGCAGCTGTAGTAATACTGTGTAAATATTCAAGTTGTGAAGCTTTGATTCATTAAACTTGAATTGAAAATTTTGACAGTCATGTTTTTATGCTTAATAATGATGCAACTTCAAATCAGAATTATGTTAAACCCCAGAAACAGTTTCTTTAATTAAAATAAGCCCGAAGGAGCGGAGTACTTTATACTCTGAATATACTATATATTTTGAGCACTTTCTCACATTTTAATCTTGTGGTTTTCCCCACAGAACCTTGAGAACTACAAACAGACAGCTGAAGAGTACTTTGACGCCGTAGCTAAAACTGGAGAGCGGATACGGTAAATACTAAATACTTGAACTGTTCCATTTGTAATTATGTTTCATCCTCACTGCCTCCGTACATTTTCAGTCTGTAGTACTAAATCAGTTTATGCAGTGTACTTTGAAGTGCACTTTATTTCTGATTTAATTTTGTTTCTATTTGTTTGCAAATCCAACGGATAAAAGTTTTATTGTGTTGCAGTGGAACGAAAACCATCAATGAGAAAACAATTTAACAAGTGTGAGACAACAGTGTGTGGAGGCTATTTGCAATATTATAGGTCTGCTAATGTGGACTTTCCAGCCTCAAGCTGCCTGTGAAACAGTTTTACTCACAGTTGTGAGACTAGGTGATAATTTACTATTATCACCATCATTTCGTCTATTATTATATTGTGACTGAGATGTCAAATTAACATGGACAATTACTTTTTTCCATGCTTGAATATGTAGTGAAATCTTAGTGAAGTGTCAAAACAGCAGATGTAGGCTTAAAGACATATTACACATGAAATTGGTCTTTAAAATTGTGACATCTATTTTGATGTTTGCAAAATTTAAAAAATTCTTAGATGTGAAACATAATTGTACTTGAATTCATCCTAAAGAAGGCATGCTTCAGTGTACGGATGAGATAGGATATCCTGGCATAAGATCTCACAAAAAAACAATTAAGTTGCTATTAGAATGTGACTTTGTTTGAGCTTTTGTTATAGGCCCTTGGAATAAATTATTTAAGCTTGTCTCCCAATTGTATCTTTCTATGATACTCTATTTTGATTGAATGCTTTTGTAAATTAATTTCCCTGATATATTGACAAAAGCATGCCTAAAATTGCTATTCAGGCTGACAGCTCGGTTACAAAAGTGCAAAGTACTATAAACATATTCTGATTTTGCATGAAGGACATGATGCTCCTGCGAGAAAAACCTCACCTGTTATCAGAAAGTATACCAGTTTTATTCAACACGTACCTACTGTCATGCTGACGCTGTCAGAGTATGTGGGACTTGCTAATTAATTCTGCTTCATAACACCAATTCTCATTGCGTTCTATCATTTAGTCAGAATGTGTTCAGGTTTCTTATGGGCATTCATTAGCACGTCTACACGTTTTATTTGAATTTTCCAAATTTCATGAGACTTACCTAAAAGCCTGGATCTGAAGACCCCTGATTGGAACCACTCCATCATAACTCAGTCTGCAGCAGACTGAACTCATTAGCAGACTAACAGGTTTTCTTCTAGAATTGCCCTGCATTTAGCTCCATGCACCTGTGTTTTCCCAATGAAAAAGTAATCACAAATCCTGCGTTATGGATGACTTTGTGTTTTCAACTCCTACAAACTCGTCTTCCAAAATTACTGGGCAAAAGTGCTTTCAGAGCACGGATCAAGGAACAGGAAACTAAAGTCAGTCCATGTCAACGTTACATCTTTTACCTAAGCTTTCACCTAGCTAAGCTCTGTTTTGTTCCACATGTAAGCTCTTTAATTCGTTCAGAGCTTTAAATACAAGCAAAGGTGTTGCAAACCATTCTTATCATATCAGCTGCATCAAGTTCAGCTGCCCTATATATTTCTCTGATCAAATGACACTGGAGGATCAGCTGGTGCTGTGATCATGTACTCTCTGCACACTCGCAACCTTGTGCCACTGCTGGTGCTTTGATTTGCTCTGCATCCTTTCATTAAGTCACTGCCATTCTACAACCCCAAACCCAGGTAGATCAGGAATAATATTGGTTGGTTGACTTCAACCCTTCATTACTTGTCAGGATTTCTCATTTGATTGTGAGGGAGAAAGTATATAGCTAGAACATGGAACCAAAGAAGGCTTTGGAAAGGTTATTGGTGGGAATGATGTACATGTTTATTTTCTGCCACAAATAGCTTTCTTTTTTTTTTTTTTTTTTTTTTTTTTTTTTTGCATGTGAGCTGAAATATTTAATTGTGGTGTTTCAAAAGCAACAAATTTTTGCTGTATCCCATACATTGCTTGCATCATACCTTAAGCGAAACTTTGCATACCTTTAATGAAGGCCAGATTTCTGCACCTCACTATCATGTTCACTATTGTATTGGTTTAAAATGCATTATTGCTAATTTTATACAATCAAATTTATTGTTGTAATTAGACAAATATGAAATTCAAGGAGTATAAATACTTATGCAAGAGACTGTGGGTTACAGCGAAAATCTTTAAAAAGTTTATGGTAAGTATTGTCTGATGGACAATGACCTCATCCGCCACACTGACATCTTCTAGTAAAAGACACATTCAATTCAGCTCCGCACAATGCAATCCTCAAATTTTGTCCAAATGATTACATTTGTAAAGATTCGCTATTTTCTGTAGTTGCATGGGCGAGGTTAAAAGATCACTGCAGCACAAGTTTGCTAGAGAAATGTGTTTAGTTTGGCCTCAGTGTGCTGCTATTATTTTTATACTGTACACACAAAACATTCCCTCCAATTTCCCTTTTCCATCTCTGCCACACATGGAGGGACATTTTGTATTCAGACAGTCATGTGCTCATCATGTTCTGTCAGCATTAGGGCAGTGTTTCATTGTGGAGTAGTCATGCTGTCATTTCACACTACACTGACCAGCCAGTAATTATTCTATTTCTATTTACCAAGGGGAGGATTGGAGCAGTATACATCATGCTATTTAGCTAAAATGGTAAAAAATAAAAAAAATAAAATTATTTATAAATAATTTTTACATATTTTACAATTTTTACATATGTATGTTTACATATGTATGTTTTACATACATATGTAATATGTATGTACATACATATATATATACATATGTAATATATATATATATATATATATATATATATATTATATATATATATATATATATATATATATATATATATATATATATATATATATATATATATATATATATATACAATTCTTCACTCTTTCTTGGAAACTAAACCACTACATGTCCATCTTCTGTCTTTTTTTAATATGTTTTTGTACTCACTTTATTGTTTGTAGGCTTTTGTTCTAACTTCAACCTTTAACACGGACAATAATCATAGAAGAAGGTAAAATGTGTTTTTTTTATTGTAGCTATTTCTACATGTACACATCAGTTAGATCTTTCTGAATGCTCTTAATTAAAAAAAAAAAAAAAAAAGATAATTTGTGCCATTCCCTTCTGGGCATGCACATTTGTTTTCATAAATGAAACGTCTTAGCATTGTTTATAAGTGTGTTGGTTTCATGTTATTCTATGTGATAAAAATAATTTGGGCTGCTCCAGGTGAATCTTTTTAAATGATTTCTGATAACGTGTATACGCTACAAGCCTTGAACATGTGGATTAGTCATTGACCAATGACAATTAGTCATTGACCAATGACTAAAACTTAAGGTTTTGTGGCATGACAACCTTAAGTAAATTTAACAAGTAAATTGGAGTACATGACCTAACTGCTTTCATCTAAAGCAGAAAAGTATTTATTTATAAATACAATGACAATAATGTCCTCCATAACACATATTTGTTGTTATATTGACTTTGATACATAGACTTAAAATACAGAATAAATATAGTTGGCCTCCTAAATATAGTAGGTTTGCTGGTTTGCTTTATTGAGTAACACTGGGAGTTTATCAATAAGATATGAGCTACTTAATTTGGCTAGCTGGGCTGATACAGTACACTGTGTCTTCTTCTCTTAGTAGCAGACATCAGAATAAGAGTTTTGATTTTCCAACTAGTCTATCTTTGGTAAGGCCCAGTTAAGCTTAAAAACTGTCTGATTCTGATCAACAGGCAATTTCTGGATTCAGCTCTGAATTCAAAATTGGAATAAAATAAAATGTATAGCTGAACGTTTTGTGGAGGGAAAAAAATCCAGTCTGTTTATATTTTGTTCTTCTTCTTTCTCATCCTTTATGCATTTGTGGTTGCTTGGAATCAGCAACTTACCAAAACACCTGTTATCAATTCCCTTTATACATACTACTACATTGCCTGATGAAGCCAAAAGCCACATATTTGTCCAAAATGTCTGACAAAGCTTTAGTGAAGATGAGTCTCACCTCAGGTGCTTCACGAACTCAGAATACATATATTGGAGCCCAAAGTTACTTCCTCTTCTTGTCTGCGTTTCATGCGACTCCCTATCAAAATATTGCCTTCATATGGAGACATATTGCTATAAGGAGTTTAGAAGAGTTCATCTGTTAGTTTTGCCTTGGGGTGTCCATGCAACCCATATTCCCCAAATAGCACCTGACTGCAAAGAAAGCACAACATTTTGGCAGGGCTTACCTTAAGATCTTGAAATCTATTAATCCTCTTAAAAAACCTTGTTACTCTAGGGCAGAATCTTAGTGAACCTCAGGTGTCTGTGTGCGGATTCGTCCCAAATGTGACTGTGCAGCCTGGTAGTATCATCTGAATCTCTGCATCTCTACTATTGTAGAGGTGAATACTTAAATAAGAGGTACAGGTTATTGTCTGCTATGCATCTCGCTGCTTTTAGTTTTTCATTTCTGTCTTTCTATCCTTCTGAGTTTTGATTGAATTTTTAGGTCTTTGTTATTAAAAATGCAAACATCCCAGGCAGTTCAGAGTTCAGTCAAAACCTGACAATTATATTACTAACCCTGAAAAATTCAGAACATTGTATTTGGCCATTGCTATTTGTTATTTGAAAGTACAGCAGGTGGTATTTGGTTGATTAACTTAAATCAAGCACATTTAGGATTCATTTTTGAGCTGCAATTTTACCCAAAGTTATTTGTAAGTTGCAGCATAACATAAAGTTATACAAAAAAATATTGACAACTGAAACTAGTGAGCAAAATGGGGGGAAAAAATATTACATTACACCACCAAAATACATTAGAGATGCGTGTCATACAAAACATATTTAAAGAGACAATGTCTAAGGTTATTGCATTTTGTATTTTATTTTCTCTCAGTATTGTTTCGTGATTTTCAACTAAACATATTTTGAGCCATAAGCTTGAAATGCTAGCCTTTTTTTTTTTTAAAGTAAAACTTTAAATAAAAAGGTAAATGGAGAAACCGAAGAACTGTCTGAAATCGCAAAGCTAAAGATGAACTCTGATAGAAGGTCCTTATCATTCCCAGCTTGAGTGAGTCATTCAACCACAAGTTTTCTTGATTGAGCAGTTATCAGCGATGAGGCGTCACACACAATCCCATGAACACACGGGCCCCTTATCTTGTTCTTGCTTGTCACCTTTTTTAATGAAACACTGCCTTTATCCTATAAAATCTTCCTTTTCCTCTGTCCCCCCAAAGCGAGACTGGTAGGGATCAATCAGTCTGGCTAACTGAGTGCAAATTTTTATCAATCAAGTCCATCTGTTTTTAGCATTTCATGTGTCAGCGTGGAAAGATAGAAGCAGAGCTCTGTCTATCTGCAGCACACGACTTCTACTGCTCCTGGATGTTATTCCCATTCGAGATAGAACTGTGTTTCTGCAGAGCTGAGATAAAATTTAGGGATGTAATATTGCAGTATATAAACTTAGGATTTAAGTTTGTGTCATAACTTAGCAAAGGTTGGATAAATCTTTCCCATGACTGCCAAATTATACTTTGTAGAAATATTCTGTTTCTGATATTGCATGATTGGTAAGTAAGATTAGTGTGAGCTGAACTATGTTATGCTCATAGCATTTTCATAAAAGCTTCACAAAGCCTCTTACAATAGAAGATGCCTGCTCTGTTGTTTCTTTTGATCTCACCCCAACCATGACATCTTTGATCCTCTCTTCGCTTCCTTTTCATTCAGTGTATTATTAAAAAGTAAAGTAGAATGCCACAGCTACTAGTTTAAGGCACCAACATCCTCGTCATTAATAAGCATCCCCCGGTACACACACAAACACAAACAACGCCCCCCTCAGACATGGAGAATAATAAAATGCTACCCCCATTCGATCTTTTCTTTTTCTTATTACTTAATTCCCTCATGTCATGCCCTGCAAAAACCAAGAGCTTGATCTCTCTTCATAAAAAGCCACACACCACCAAGGTGAGACAAAAAAATAATGAGAAACTTACGATTCCATCCTAATCTTTTCCCCTTAACTCTTTACGCATCTTTGCCGACCGTCACTTTTCAGAAAGCAATTTGGATGTTGTTTTGATTCTTTTTGCTGCAAAAGTTAGCAATCAAACTAGCTGGGTCGACTAATGTTTTTGTAATAAGAGCTCACCTTTTATTTCAGTCAAACGAGGCAGTTGGTGCAGATTAGCAGAGGCAATTTTCTGCTTCAGATTCCATTATTAAAACACTCCTGCTATCAGAAAGTTTCTTGTGTTAAATAGAAAAAGAATTACTTTTTTTCCCCCTGAGTTTGGATTAATACCTTGAGGCTATTGTTGCTGTTATCATGAGTTCTTAGAGAGTAATTCAGAACACAGACATATTGTCAAGTTGCAAAGGCAAACATCAAGTATTGAAAAGAATCTAAATGTTAAATTTGGACACAAGTAATTGATTTCATCACAATGCAATCTCTATATCTAGCGGAACACTGCTAATCCCTCATCTATGTGTCAGAGATTATATCCCCTTTTTATCCACAATGAATGCATTTCATTAGCAGGCTTGGGATCTATTCAATTAGAAGAAGTTCCATAAGCCACAAAGTATCACAATCTATCAAAATCAACTAGTCTCATAGTATTTTGACTAGACAAAATACTTGTCAGTAGAAATCTCTAACTACATTATTACTAAAATAAATGATGTCGGATTTACCATTAATTAATATGGAAGCTTAGATATCTGCATTTAATTACAGGCTATCTGAAACTTATAATTCAGATATCAACAATTAAATTATGACTAGTCTTATTTGGCCTGCATCAGCATTTGGTCACACATTCACACCACCCCAAATGAACCAGGCTTTCTAGACAACTGAACTAGTGTTTTATTAAAACAAATTGAAATTAAACAAATTAAAGCTTGAATGCAACCTTTTGGTCATAAATTCGTGTTTTATTTTTGACCTCGCCACTTTGGCCAGGAAATAGATATGACTAGTTTATGGATAATATGAAGAACTGACTGGCGTGGTTTCAGAGTTCACATCCAAGGATGGTTGGCTCTTACAGTACTATTAAGAATTACATATTATATATATTACTACATATTTGTGTCGAGGATATTAAAAATGTTGGAAACTATCATCAATTGTCAATGTGCAGGACAGATCCTTAAGGCGTCAGTCAGTAACCTGACTTCCTGTCTTGATAGGTTAACATGGAGAAATGTTTGACTGCCTCCAGCACACCTAGTGGCGTTGCACCTTATAATGAGAAAAAGGTATATCATAGACTGATGGTTGCCATGGACTACTGTTTGTCCATGCAAACTGGAAGGGTTATTCATCATTTAATTCATCACTGTCACATTCGGTTTGTTTCTCTCTCATAGGTTGCATTCACTTCCCTCTTCATGAATATTCCCTCTACCTCTGATTTGTTTAATCCTGTCGCTTTACCCTCCACTGCACACGCTAGCACACACACCCACATATACCAAGGCTGCACAATAGACACACCAGTGCAGAGAAATTTCTCTCAGTCTTATTTGTATGCACAGCTTCTCACATGCAAACACACACACACACGCACACACGCCGTGGATTTGTTAAGCACAGATAACACTGATGTGCACACTGGGTGCGCATTTTTGTTGTGTATTTGTTAGTAAAGGAAGGAACCTCTGAGCTCATTCATATGTGAAGGAGGCATGAATCCGTAATTGCTTTCTGGCATGGTACGAGGACAGCTCTGAGAGCTGACTGGGTGTTGGTGTGCGTGTAAGCATAGAAACTTGTGCATGAGTGTGTGTGTGTGAATGTCAAGTGGTCATCTTCAGTTCTTCATTTGACATGATGAAACATGTGCCTCCTTATCGAATTAAACTCTAATTCATTCCCTCTACAATTCTTGCTCTTTGTATGCAGCCTGAAGAATCCTGTGGTGAAACATTTAAGTTCACCATTGCTTTATACAACACTCTGGCAACAGGTTAAGCAGCGGCCGTGCTGTTATCTAGGCTTTATCTTGAATTTAGATGTTGATACAAAAATAAAATAGTTTATTATATATATTTCTCAATAACAATTACCCCAAAAAGGTTTTGCTTTAGATGTAGTTTATGTTTTGTCCCTAATAGCTTATTTAGGAGTTTGTATTTTAAACATAATATCATGTTTCCTGAAATAATGGCCAAAGTAATTTCCTGCCAAAAGTGATATTTTTGCCTAAAACATGTTTCTGAACGAAAGAGGTAGTGATTTAGGCCATTACTTTAGGAAGGTGTCGATATATGACTTACACTTATGTAACTAACTCCCAAATCAACTTTTTTTTTTTTTTTTTTTTTTTTACAGATAAAGTCTCTCATAGCTTATTTAGAATTTTGTTTTGATGTTTCTGTTGAAATTTTGACATTTGACATGAAATTAGTTTAGTTCTGGAATATTTGACCTAAAACTCGGTCCTGGCCTCCTTTGGTCAAACAATACCTAAATAGTTTAATTTTCTTGTTGGTTGCAGTGGTACATACAGTTTGGTACAGCTTCATCACATCCCTGTGTTCAGGTATCAAATGATCTCACTCAGACACACAACCCGTCCCAGTTGTGCATCAATAGTTAGAATAGCTAGCATGACCAGCAAGCAACGATCAATAGCATGACTCAGCTGTGCAAAGGTGTGATTTATTTGCAATATGGGCACTGAGTGGAATAGGTGTCCAGTGGCGATTTGTGGTGTGAGAGGCGTGCAGCATCACTCGCTAAGGACAGCATTGACGGCATTTCTTTGTTATAAGACAAGAAAGCAAGAGCACTTGTAAACACTGCAAAACCCAGTTTGCAGTGTTTACAGTTAATGGCTTTAATGATGCGACTAAGGTAAAATGTAGAGATAAGAGTATCAGCTGATTTTGTTTGGTGCAATCATCTGCTCTGATACCAGCCATTTAAAAATGCAAGGATTGGGATCCTGAGCCAAATACTTGAGTCAGATCTGTAAATGCGTACTCTAGAAAATTCAACATGTGTTTTATTTTGCTGATACCAACAATTACTGACTTTTCTACCTCATGTGTACATGTAAGTATCACAGATCTTTGCTTTGAAGGAAAAAAAGTCATGTGTGGTTAAACCATAAAATCAAGCGGACCATTCAGATTGTCATTAATAAATATGACAATCTGCCGAGGTCTGTACTGGTTAATATGTAGATGCACTTAGAAAATGATTCATACTTGTGTAGCACAGGCAATGCAGTAAAGCAAATCTAAATTTTAGAGAAACTGCAGAACTTCTCTGCAGATGTCCTCGGATTTTTAAAGGGAGAGCAAAACTGTATTCTGCATACACTACAAGCCATGGTTCCTTCTGAAAAGGATGTCTCTGTACTTGACAACCTGTCTCCTATAGAAGGTGCTCAGAGAAATTTGAAAAGGAAAAAAGTCAACACTGCCAGCCCCATTTTATTTCACAATTGCATATATAACATATTTTCAAGTGAAGCATAGCTTACATGCTGTTTATAAAAACAGCAAATAAATAAAAGTCAGTAAATGTAAGAAATATTGCATTTTTTCCTTTCTTAGGGTTTGTATAACATGGCATTCCATTCTCTGAAAACTTACTTTAAAACAGATAACATGTTTTAAACATGTTATCTGGTCCTGATATTGAAGTTATCAATATCAGGAACAAGAACTGCATGATATTATGTTGCTGAATATTGCAATGACCATGTATTTACCCACATGGGTCTGTCTAGTCTCTGTCAGAAATGTGCATGAATCAGAGGGAAATATGTTGAAATAGACTAATCAACATTTTTTGTAAAGCAGAGTTTTAATGCACTTGAAATAGTTTAATCCACCAGACTTTGCATTCAAATGCACATGTTTATTTTATGATTGTAACTCAGTATAATGTGCAACTCTTATCAGGAATGGAAGTATGAATGAATGTGCTGTCTGTAATTGGAGATTATATTAGTATTGTATTGTAATATTATTTATATTATTAGTAAATATCCACTTTAAACATCATTTAAGGTCGATATTTACTGTTGCAAAATAATGAAAAAGGCTACATTTGGCTAAGCTAAGCTTAGGTTCAGTGAACTTGCAGTTTGGTTTGGTAAAATTCAGAATATGCTTATTTATTTATTTATTTTAGAAATTTCCATGTTGAAATGGCTTGTTAGTTATACATAAAATGTATTGGACAGAATTTCATGTGTCTTCACAAATACTGATAGCAGTTTCTTGATGAGAATTCAAGCATGTTATGCCAGGTCTGATGTCCATCTTCACCTGTCTCTGAGTAAAGAATTACTACTTTTTAATTAGATGAACGTTTGATAAAACAGATCAAGCTTCAGAGTGAGTTTCTGTAATTGTTATGTTGTACATTTTATTTATGTACACACAAGTGTTATATATATATATTACAAAATGTCAATAGCTTTTGCCACAGTTAGGTGCAGATGTTTCTGATATTTGTAAATTAAATTACTTCAATGTTTATTAAATTAAAGGGCATAACAAGTGAATTTAATTGAGTCAAATATTCATGCTTTGTCATTTTTGTTTGTGTCATTAGAAAAAAAGCAATGATTTGTTTAGCTGAAGTGAGTTGTTGTAAAAGCAAACCAATTCAAAGGGTTGCTATCAGCTTTGTGTGCATTGGATACATAGGTGTGAATGTATTTATCTATATCCTCCCATTTGCAAATTCTGTCACAACAGCAGGTAAATTACCACAAGCAACAGAGCAATCAAGGATTACACTCTTGTAGGATTAGCATTCAGTATCCGTGTGAAGGTCTGAGTCAGAGTGGATGTGCCTGAATGTGTTCGTAGGTGTGGTTTGAATTGTGTGCTTTTGTTGCTGTACACGAACTCAGTGTGCAAGTCAGATAACCAAAAAAAGAAAGTTTGACATTGACTACTAAGCTCTTTTCTTGATGCATAATTCATCTGTCTCTACAGACTGAGCCTGCTTTGAAAGCTATCTTAACTTGTTCAACTTTAACTAAAACAAACTACAAACAGTCTCATTTTGGAGCATTTTAAAAAAATATATTGTCTTTTGCTACAAATTAATATTCATTGATATGAGCCAGAAGTTTCTGATGCTACTGTCACTCCCATTTCTAACAATCTCAACACGTACTGTTGCATTTTTCTTCCCTCACTGCATGGTAATGCTTACGTCATTACCATAAATTGAGTTAAATGAAAAATTTAATTTTTCCAAAATCTTCAGCGTGAGATAACACTACTTTATTAAGGATATTATTAAACCTGAGCAGCGAAGCACTGCAAAGACCTATTGCATCTGTACTGTTTTTTTTCTTTTTCTGTCAAATGTATTGGCTCTTTGGAGCTCTAAATGTATATGAAAACTCACCAAACTTGGTGAATGCATCCGACCAGCATGGAAATTTCTTATTTAAAGGCTCTTGAAAAGTCGGAGCAGACTCCCTTGCAACTTTCAAAACATCTTCTGCAATCACCTTGCTTTATAAATTGCAGGTAAATTACCTGTAAATTGGTTTCTAGAAGTATTCTTATTCAAATAATGGCTCTTTCAAAGATGTAAATGGTAGATTCATTTCTGCACCTGAATAGAAGAGAAGCGACATATAATGTCCAAGATTTTACCAGGGCATGTGAGAAAAAAAGTTATGGTTTCAAAATGTCCTGGTTTTTCAAAATAAGATGTAAAAAATGCCTCGATTGATACATGTCAACAAATTACTAGCATAAAGTACTGATCAGCAATTATTTTGTGTTAGTACTGCAGTGGGACTTCTAAGTTTATCAGTGTAAAAATGAAAATCTGAATTAGACATCTTTGCATTATTACAGACATCCAAGTTTTTATTTTACAGAGTAACTGAGGACTTTAATGACCCTTCTGTTTTGCTCCTCTTCTAGGCCCCGGTACATTTCAACCATGTGCACTGACCTACAGACTGAAGTGCTTCAATGCTATAAAGAAAACCCAAAGCAGACACTGCACTGCTCCAAACTGGCTAAACAGTACATGAACTGTGTTCAGCAAGGGAAGAACGTAAGTCACATGCATGTAGATGTAAGAGCAAATACAGAGAAATGTGCAGTTTTCTTTTCAGGACACCATATTTATTTTCAGCTTAGCTGCAAGCTAATAAGATTTTGAAGTAACCAGCTTTTATTGCTGACAGTAGAAAATGATGGCAAAAAGACAAAGAACCTCAAAGTCTTAATTTAAAGTACTTAATTTCAAAGTATTTGTATCTTTGCTGTTAAATATTTTGACGCCTCAAATTGGAGAATACAGAAATGGCATATGCTTTCTATTTGGGGGCTTACATCATTACCAGTGTTCAAAAATGGGTTTTGCATTCACTTTGTAAAGTGTTTTGCTTTGCTGTTGCTTTTTCAAAGAGTGTTTAAACCCAAGGCTTATCTACAAAGTGTTTTATTTACTCAATTTATCAATCAAAAAGCAATTCTGAATGGAGTAATTTGCACATTATTACCATGGCAGAATGTCTTTCTGCCGCTTCAAAGTTATAAAAGGCTCAAAACAACAATTGATGAATTTGGCTGTACCTACAGCCGATAAAAGCAAAGGCTCAGAATAAAAGCAATCAGTGGTTTTATATTGTTTCAAAAGCGTAATTACCAGTAAAATGCTGTTCTGTGGGGAAGAAACATTTTATATTCTTGCACCAGATTCTTTTTTTTTTATTATGTGACATATAAATTGAGAGTGGAAACTGTTTTTTTTTTCTTTCTTCAATCACATTTTTAATTCAGAGTCAAATACTTAGAAAAATTTGGTGAAAATGAGAATAACTGGCTAAATGGAATATTTACAGAAAAAATAAATAAAAGAATGACAGTGAAAGTAAAGAGTAAAATTATGAAAACCAGAAATTAAGACTTGAAAAAAAACCCAACAGTTTTACTCCTTGTGAGATTTCTACATATAATATTTCATCCAGTGTTTATTATATGCCATTGCCAAGTAACAGAAAATATATATATCTGAAGTAAATGTTCCTTATCTTTTTTATGGTGCAGGATAAAAGTTTGTTTAACTTTTATTGTTAAAACTTAAACATTTGTCTGTCCATCTCCCTAAAATTTACAGAATACCAAGCTGCTGCCTTTTTAAAGTTCACATTGTGGCTTTTTCTTTGAAGAAAACAATCTTGACCCTGACATTTTATCGCTGACATCTTCTCTGTCTACCCTTTCTTTATAGGGATAATCTAACAGAGATTAAATCTTTCATTTTAAAGACTGGCTTGCACCACTATTTCGAAGATAGTGGCTTTTTAGGTTGACCTTTGAGACTTTTGAAGTTTTTTTTTTTTCATCCCTGTCTCAGACTTTGAACAACTCATAAATGTTTCTAGGAATAAGATTTAAACCTATAAGTCTGAAAGATTTCACATTAAAAGTATTACTATCTCCATCCAGTCTATTATCAGATATCATCATTCCAATTCTTCTTCATTCTTTGCATTTTCCTTTTTGTGTGAGCAGGGTATTTTTAATCACAGGTTTGTTACCTGTGTCAAAGTATGCCAAGCTTTTCCAAAGTTTCGAAGTAACATGCCACAACACATTGATGCAGATTTTCACTTAAAGGAGTGACCAAGTGCTGAGTCCCTACACTCTTCAGCATATGACATAGTTTTCATTAGGAGAAACTGAAGTTTGGATTTTTATTAGTTTTATCATCAAAATCTGCATAAATAAATGTCTGCATTTTATCACTCTGTGCGTAATAAATAAAAGGTTTCACTTGAATTGAATTTCAAAAGTAAGTTGTTTCAGAAATTTTCTGATTTAATGAGCTGTAATACAGCCAAACAGGTTCAGGTTTCAGAATCCCTGAAAAAACTGCAGGAACAAAGTGATTATGTTTGTCATCGTGCAGTTGGAGAATTTTTCTGAAAAGTGAAAATGTTTTCTTTGTCACTGGTGGTAAATATATTGTAAAAGAGACATTTAATCCAAAAGTAGAAAAATCTGAATTTCACTTTGCGGCAGTTCGTTACCAGAAACAATTGCTAATTTCTTAACACAAATTAATAACAAGTAATATTGCTTATGTTATAAGCTCTTTTGAAAGTTTGCTTATCTGCTTAGACATAAGAAATTTACAGTTGGTAAGTTTTGCAAAAGTAAAAATCAGATGTTTACTTCATGGCACTTGGATACCAATAAACACGGTGATCTCTTAGCAACAAATTATTATTGTTCAAAAAACATAAGATTTCTTCTGATCTTTCTAAATACCACTTACTATTTAAGAATTGTGCATTTGGTGAATTTTGTAGAATAGTGAAAATGTTTGCCATTGGTGGTAAATATATTATAAAACAGACATTTAATCCAAAAGTAAAAATCTGATTTTCACTTCGTGGCAATTCGTTACAAGAAAAACATGGTCTTCTAGTAACACAAATTAATAAAAGTAACATTTCTTATGTTACACAGGCTCTTTTGAAATACTGCTTAGCTGCTTAAACACAAGAAATTTACAGTTGGTAAATTTTGCAAAAGTAAAAATTAAATGTTTACTTCGTGGCACTTGGCTACCAGAAAACACGCTCATTTCTTAGCAACAGATTAACAGCAAATGTTGTTATTGTTCAAAAAACATAAGATTTCTTCTGGTCTTTTGAAATACCACTTACTACTTAAGAATTGTGCTGAAATATTTGTCATTGGTTTTAAAGATATTATAAAACAGACATTCAACACAAAAGTTAAAATCTGATTTTCACTTCGTGGCAGTTCGTTACCACAAAGAAAAACACCTATCTCTTAACACAGATAAATAATAAGTAATGTTATTGTTTGTAGAACATATGCTCTTTTGAAATACTGCTTAGACCGAAGACATTTACAGTTGATACATTTTTGCAAAAGTAAAAATCAGATGTTTACGTCGTGGCACTTTACCAGTAAACACTCTCATCTCTTAGCAACAGATTATTATTGTTCAAAAACCATAAGATTTCTTCTGCTCTTTTGAAATACCACTTACTGCGTAAAAAGAATTGTGCATTTGGTGAATTTTGCAAAAAAGTGAAAATGTTTGACATTAGTTTTAAATATATTATAAAAAAGACATTCAACAGAGAAGTAAAAATCTGACTTTCACTTTTTGGCGCTTTGTTACCAGAAAACATTCTCATCTCTTAGCAACAGATAGTTATTGTAAAAAAAAAAAAAAAAACCCAAAAAACCCCATAAGATTTCTTCTGCTCTTTCTAAATACCACTTACTACTTACCTAGAATTGTGCATTTGGTGAATTTTTCTGAAAAATGGAAATATTTGTCATTGATTTTAAAGATATTATAAAACAGACATTCAACACAAAAGTAAAAATCTGATTTTCACTTCGTGGCAGTTCGTTACCAGAAAGAAAAACATCTATCTCTTAACACAGATAAATAATAAGTAATGTTATTGTTTGTAGAACATACGCTTTTTTGAAATACTGCTTATCTGCTGAGACAGAAGACATTTACAGTTGGTAAATTTTACAACAGTAAAAATTAGATGTTTATGTCTCAGATTATTATTCTTCAAAAAACATATGATTTCTTTTGCTCATTTAAAATACCACTTACTGCGTAAAAAGAATTGTGCATTTGGTGAATACTGCAGAAAAGCGAAAATGTTTCTCATTAGTTTTAAATAGATTATAAAACAGACATTCAACACAAAGTAAAAATTTGACTTTCACTTTTTGGCTCTTTGTTACCAAAAAACATGATCATCTTTTAGCAATATATAGTTATTGTTAAAAAAAAAAAAAAAAAAAAGATTTCTTCTGCTCTTTCATAATACCACTTAGTACTTACCAAGAATTGTGCATTTGGTGAATTTTGCAGAAAAGTGAAAATGTTTGTCATTGGTGATAAACATAAGATAAATCAGACATTCAATACAAAAGTAAAAGTCTGATTTTCACTTTGTGGCAATTCATTTCCAGAAAAAAATGCTCATCTATTAACACAAATTGATAAAAGTAATATTGCTTGTCTTACATAGGCTCGTTTGAAATACTACTTAGCCGCTTAAACACAAGAAATTTACAGTTGGCAAATTTAGCAAAAGTAAGAATCAAATGTTTACTTCGTGGCACTTGGTTACTAGAAAACGCGCTCATCTCTTAGCAACAGATTAACAACAAATGTTGTTATTGTTCAAAAAGCATAAGATTTCTTCTGCTCTTTCTAAATATCACTTACTACTTAACAAGAATTGTACATTTAGTGAATTTTGCTGAAAAGTAGAATTATTTGTCATTGGTTTTAAAGATATTATAAACAGACATTAAACACAAAAGTAAAAATCTGATTTTCACTTGGTGGCAGTTAGTTACCAGAAAGAAACCTGCTAATCTAACACAAATAAATAACAAGTAATGTTATTGTTTGTAGAACATAAGCTCTTTTGAAATACTGCTTATCTGCTGAGACAGAAGACATTTACAGTTGGTAAATTTTGCATAATTATGTAAAATGTTTACTTCGTGGCACTTTGTTACCAGAAATTGCAGTCATCTCTTAGCAACACAGATTGTTATTGTTCAAAAGACATAAGATTTCTTCTGAAAAAGTCTGAAGGAAAAGTCAGGATTTCAGGCATTTCTGAGTCAGAAATGTCTGACTCAGACAGACAGACATATATCTAGATCTAGATATATATCTAGATCTAGATATATATATATATTATATATATATATATTTAGATCTAGATATATATATATAAATATATATATAGATCTAGATATATATATAGATATATATAGATATATATATCTAGATCTAGATATATATATCTATATATATAGATATATATATCTAGATCTAGATATATATATCTATATATATAGATATATATATCTAGATCTAGATATAAAAATTCCCTTCTCACCCACCACGGGTGGTTCTTATCCTCTGAGCTCGGGTCCTCTACCAGAGGCCTGGGAGCTTGAGGGTTCTGCGCAGTATCTTTGCTGTGCCTAGAACTGCACATTTCTGGACTGAGATGTCTGATGTTGTTCCTGGGATTTGTTGTAGCCACTGCTCCTGTTTGGGGGTGACTGCCCCGAGGGCCCCGATGACCACAGGCACCACTGTGGTCTTCACCTTCCAGGCCCTCTCCAGTTCCTCCCTGAGGCCCTGGTATTTCTCCAGTTTCTTGTGCTCCTTTTTCCTGATGTTGCAGTCACTCGGTATTGCTACATCCACCACGACGGCTTTCCTCTGTTGTTTATCCACTACGACAATGTCCGGTTGGTTCGACCTTACCATTTTGTCTGTCTGGATCTGGAAGTCCCACAGGATCTTAGCTCGGCCTTCTCCACCACCTTTGGGGGTGTTTCCCACTTTGATCTCGGGGCTTCCAGTCCATATTCTGCACAGATGTTTCTGTACACTATGCCTGCCACTTGGTTATGTCGCCATGTACTCTTTCCCTGCCAGTATCTTGCACCCTGTTGTTATGTGCTGGACTGTCTCAGGGGCCTCCTTGCACAACCTACACCTTGGGTCTTGTCTGGTGTGCTAGATCTGGGCCTCTATATATATATTTATATATATATATATATATACACATACATAATTATGGCTCACTCTTTTCTTGAAAATAGTTTGTCTTTTGTACTATGGCATGATGAGCCTTTTTTCATATGTGGTTGGTTCTATTTTCTGATTGTATCCGCCTCAGTTTTTTTTCTTTGTGTTTACAACTAAGATGGGCTTCGTAAAAACTCTATACATCTTTTCGTGTCCATCAAACTATATTTGTCAATCATTCTGCCAATAAAACTAGCAGCCAAAATTATCTCTTTTTTTCCTTCCAAAGTTTTGATCTCGACATCACTAGAATATCTATCTTCCTCTTTCTGGCTGCCTTTTGAAGTCTCCCCACTTCACTATCTGCAGTGGCGCAGCTTTCCTTACATGTCACTCAGAAGTTGTTTTATGTTTTATAATTCATGCCTGCTCACGCATAGACATTTTTTACACACTCTTCCCTTTACCATCTGTTGAGGCAGTTCAGGGTATGGCCTTTCCACCCCCTCTCATTTATCAGACCCCTTGTCCATCTTCTGCTAGGGTCTCTGCTTGGGCCGTTGTCATGCATAAGGTCCTTTTGTTTCTGCTCGTAGCTTTGCAAACAGTTGTGTGAATTATGTTGCATATATATATATATATTGCGTATTATATGTATATATATGATATGTATATGTATACATATTATGTATATACATATATATATATATATATATATTATAATATATATATATATATAATATATATATATATATATATATATATATATATACATATGTATATATATATAAATTATATATTCAAATTATATATTAACATTTGATTTGGAGTATTTTATGTTGCTATTTGACTGTGCTTATAGAGGCTTGCAAATATTCAAATCCTTGAACGTTTTCACATTATGTGAAAAAGTTACTTACGTACTTTTATTTCATACATTATAATATAATATTCAATGTACATGTTGTGTAAGTGTCCATGTGCACACTGACTTGAATTATGTGAATTAGGGATGGGTAAGTATTGTTTGTTATTGGAGGTGAGTATCATAATAAATGTTATTTATTGTGATAATTCTAAATTTCAACCTTTCCAAACTTCCAAAACTGAGCAATTGTTTAGGATTGCTACCTTAACTAAACCGTTTCAAGTGTTGATGTGGCCTTGGTAGTATTCAGGTTTTATTTTTAGAGCACTCATTGTTGATTGTAGGGCTCTTGCTGCACGCAGTAGTTGTCATATAGCCAAAAGAGCTGTGATGCATTTTTGAATTTAAGTTTTTGTTGTTCTTTTCATTATCACAGTAAAATCAACAAAAATGATAACATTTTTGGTACATGTAATGTGAATGTGTGATTTACTACACAACTGTTTTCCAAAATAGTCTTTGGCCTCTTGTCCCACTCCACAATGTTTTAAGACTGCTGGGAAGGCCATGTACATTGCTATCCTACTTCATACCATGAGCAGAGGCTAACTATTTCAAAGAAAAACACTTCTACGGCACCAGTACTTGATCTATCTGAACCTGAGGGACTCCTGCCAGATGTATTTGTTTTTGTGCTTGCTCCTGAGAGATCAGGTGAAGTGCCACTCAGTTTCAGGCTTGATTGCAGAGGTGTGCTGAGCATAGTAACAGCATTCGTGGGTGATATACACAAATACCGGTATATTTTTAGACCGAAATAAAATGTTGTTCCACTTTCCACTTTGGCTTTTAACTGAAGTATCTATTTGAAATCAGCAACAGTCTAAATATTTTTGCTGTCCAATAAATCACAACTATCTCAAACAGTTCTGTCGGAGTCCTTTTTTAAAAGATCTAATCAGTGAATGCACAAAATGTTAACTACTTGCTTTGGTGTAGATGTCACTGAGGTAGGAGAATTCAAAGTTAGCTGCTGTCAGTATCAAGGCAGCTAACAGGCAGCAGTGCTTAGAAATGAAGTCAGAGGGAGCACAAAAGGTGTAATATGTTAGCTTAAAGGAAACTACTTAATGCAAAGGGAAGTCGCCTGAGGTAGTTTCAGGCTGCAAGAGAGACAAAGACTTTCAGTAGATAACAGAAAGGCTGAACAGACTACAGCAAAGTTTCTGTCATTCTGAGTCTTTGATCTCTTTAACCCATGCTGTATTTGGAAATGTATAAACCCGAACTGTTAAAGTTTTGTCCAAGGACTTACTGTAAATGCTAATGGCTATGGTAAGAAGGATCTCCAATAGTGGTCTTTGTTGCAGCTAATCTGAAGAAGTCTCTGACTAAAGATGCTTGTCGAATTACTGTCTCCAGATGAAGTAGGGTAATTCTCCAGAAAGTTAAAAAGTCAGCTTTATAATCATTTTTTCTTAGTTTTACAATCTTGTTTTACAGCAAATATTCTCACAAACACTGTGACACCGCCCCTGCTTATAAAAATCGACTTTTTTGAGCTTCTCATCGTGTTACGATGTCATTTCTTCATCAAAATTGTACCTGATGTGTTCTTTTGACTGTCATGTATATTTGAGAAATCCTTTGGATGGTTTGGAGAAGCACTTTTATGATGACATACAGAAGAGTGAGTGTTTGTTCACTCTGTAGGAGGTTTCTAGGGACAGAGTCCAATTTCAAGTTGTCAGATATAGCTATGATGCAAAGCCCCTTTTTTTTGTTTTTTGATATATACACCATTTTCATAAAGACTGAAGGTAACATAGTTGCTTGATTGAGCTATAAAATGGTATGTACCTGGAACATGCATAATGCTCTCCCTTCCCTCCCACCATTTTATGACCACTTAAAGCAGGAAGGCAAGAACACATTTTCACAATGCTGCTCTCATCATGGTTCTTGAACAGAAATTGTAACTGAATAACATTGGAAAACCTCAGATCAAAGCAAAAACCCAAAAAATGGAAATGATATGCAAAATGCTTATCATTTCATTTCAATTTAAAATTGACCTTTAACTGGAGCCTTCTTTTATGAAAGTGCTGCAGCTTTAAAAGAAAGCAACAATATCAAGGAGGTATATAGTTCAAGAAAAGCAACTCTATTGAGTTTAGTTATGCTACTATGATCATTAATGTTGGTACTGTGGTCTTCATCCATATTGAAACGTCTTTGATCAAATCTCTTTTTGAGATACTGTCAGAGGTTTTGTTTCTGGAAGCAAATAATTTAAAGAAATGCTGCTAGTGTCTGTTCAAGCAGCTAGTGTCTGTGGGTGGCGGGGAAAGGAACACACTGGTTTGGACTGCGTGGGTTTGTGGATAGATCCTGCTGTGTTTGAGCTGCAATTTTCTTTTTTTCTCTCCTCTTATTCTCACCTCCATTAGTTGTGCCATGTGGTGAGAGTGTTTGTGTGTGTCAGTATATGTGCATCGTGAGTATTTGTGAGTTACCATTCTGCCTACTTTCAAACGTTTCAGTTGACATTTTCTCTAGCAGCCACATTTAACTCGAATGAACTTTTTTTTTTGTTCAACGACAGTGTTTTGCTAGTAGCATCTTAAGTAGGTCTCAAGTGACATTGCATCTCTAACTAAAGGTTTAGTCCATTTACTGCCTAAAACCACTTAAGAGTGTAAGTACTAGAAAACATATCTTTCCTCCACAACAAATTACAGCCAAATCTGTTTAAACCTGTTAATGTTTTCTCCAGGTAAAAAAAAGAGATAATTAATTGGAGATGTAGAAATTATGGCAATTCTTTTGGAAAGGGAAAAAATGAGGAATGAGTCTTTGTAGCTGGGATGAAAGCAGAGGAATGGATGGAGCCTGATGAAAGAAAGGAAAACTAAAGGGAGGGAAGCTCTTGGAAGCTTTTTAATGTGAGCATTGATGGAAAACTCTAAGAGGAAAATAGAGAATAGTTGGACGATATCAGGGAATACGCACATGATGAATAGAAAGATATTCTGCGACTGGGAGGGATGGCTTATGGTAGAACGGTTTGTGCTTTATAAATGGATTTCTCCCCAGAAATGAATATTTAAACAAGCAAAGTAAGTTATATATCGGTTTTAAAATGAGGAATGACAAATTAAATACAGTTTTTTCTTGTGGTGAAACATTAGTTAGAAATTCAAAGTTTTTCTGACATTTTTAATAACAAAAGCTTCTCAAAGAGAAATAGGAAGCTATCAATTTTGGTGTCTCACACAACTCAGTGGTAGAGCAGGTTCACCATGAGCTGAGGCCTCAGTCCTCTTCGCAGCTGTCCTGACTTCGATTTCTGTCCCTGGGCATTTCCATTCTTTCTCTACTTTACTTCCTACTTCAGCTAGTGATGAATAAATGTCACTAGTGCCAAAGATCCTTTAAAAAAGTAATAATAATAACAATAATCATAATAATAGAATTGGTACATTTTTCTGTATTCTGATACCCTTTGTGCCTCAACGTGAACTAGCTAAGTACATGCTTTGCTGCATCACAAATGGTAGAGATGAGTGTTAAACATTAGGCTCATATGTGATAAAAGATCTGACTTTTTTTTAATTATTATTCTTATCTTTGTCCAAACTATTAAAAATCTATATTTTTATTTAGGTGTAAATGTGGGACAAAAAAAACAATCTCCTAGCAGTTATACAATTACTATTTAAAAATTTTAAGACACCACAATAAATATTCAGTTCTTTAAAGTGAGTCAAAGGCACAGCAAAATATGCATTTTCTAGCTGGAAAGGAAGCTAAGACACCCTACCCCTTAGTAGCAATTGTTTGGCCCTTTGGCTAAAACAGCTTCACGACTCTTCCTATAACCATCCATCAGCCTCTGACAACGATCGAAGCAGCCAAACGTTGCTTCTCAACGTTTGGCTGCTTTTCACTTTCAGCTGTTAGATGTTTGATGGGTTTCTTGCATGTACAGTCCACTTTATGTCACCCACAGCATATCAGTGAGATCAAGATCTAGCCTTTAGGGTAAACCTTCTTCAACATCCTGAATAATGACTTTCTAACCATGTGAACCTGATGTGATACAGTTGTGTGTAATCTGAGCCTGCTGGAATAAATATAGTTATGTCCTAAGCTATTTACCAAAAGAATAGCTTTAAACCAAACTAAAACCAAAAGGAGGTTTTAATTATTTATTTTGTTGTGTGAAGAAAGCAATTTTGTTGATATGTTGTCAATTTCTATTTATTAAAGCACAATTTTTAGGAAAATAAATTACGTGAACCTTTTTATTTTCTCTCTGTAATTGATTATCATTTCAATAAATATGAGGAAACAAAGTGTAATTTTGCATTCGTACATTTGTTTTACCATGTAAAAGAAAAACAACTCGTATTTCAATTTAGTATTTTGTACTTTCAAATAAAACTTCAGTAAGCAATTGTTTTCCTTTTTCATTTGTAGTTTCTGAAGAGAAAATTCAATCAATGAGGCATGCTTAGTACCAGAACAACTAACGTGCATATAAAAGGGAAATGATAAAAAAAAAAAAAAAAGCAGTTTTCAGAGCAATAAAGAGTTAAAGGCTGAGAACAAAAATTGTTTATAAGTTGCATAAAAGAAGAAAGGAAATAAAATAAAAGTGTGGTTGTGTAAAGCTATCAATAGTAGCAGGTGGTGAGGCCCACTGTGAGCTTTGGACTGCCTGCGTTCTCTGATCCGATAAAACAGCCACTCTATTTATTCAGCAGCGTTCTCCTCCACACGCAGACTACATTGTGTGGACTATAATATTCCTGTTATTAATATTTTTATAATACTAGCATGCTTCCCTTCACTCATTATAGCTCCCCATTGATTACTACAAAAACATTTTCACACCCCTCTGCGTGTTATTTTAATAAACTTATGCACATTTGCTCGCTCACATATTTCTGTCTATTTATGAGTCGCTCTTTACTTCCACCCATTCCTCCTCTGCTTCACATCCATCATCTCCAAGGCGACCACCGCATGATGGCACAGGCCTCATAAAGATTAGCTGTTCTCTCTCATGTCCCTTCCTTCTGCCTCCCAACAGTCGTTCTGTCTGTTGAATTCTCACACCGCTCCATCAGCATCTTGCCATATACCTGATCCCTTCTGCTCCTTTTTACTGATCGAGATCTCCAACATGTGAGGAATTCCTTCCTGCCAACCTCTGGCTGGTATGCGTCTTACCTCGTTTGCTTAGGGGGAATGTGTTCAGGTAAACTTGGACAAATGAGAATTGCTATGTTCTTTTACTCTGCGATTAAAACTTATCTCGAGCAGAGAACAAAGAAACTTGGATAATTACATGTTCTGCATTAAATTAATGTTCACTTGACCGCTTTTTAATGACGAATTCCGATATTGTGATTATTTGCTTTAGATAAAACGGGCAGATTGTACAAAATCAGAGCATTCTGTCTTACTCTGTTAAGGGCTTTTTTTTCCCTACCAAGTTGGACAAAAATTGCAAGGCTGTGAAATATTTGAAACATAAAATAAACAGTGGCTAGTAGATGTATTGGCTGGATTTTGGCCTATGCACACTAACATGCCATTCTCTGAGGAATACCTACAAACTCATTTGTGTAAATGTTGTTTTAATCTGGTAACTAAATCTGGCAAAATAAAGTGAAGTATTAATTAAAATAAATACATGTGAGAAAAAAAGGAATTAAATTGAAAGTGATCAGTTTCATGTATATTTTTATTTCATTTTAGATTTTTCAGTGTTTACTCTTTCAATATCTAATCAGGGTCGATCAGTGGGTTTGGACAATGCCATATTTTATAACTGCTACATTCTCATACTGCTCTCTCTACTCTTGAATTGTTTCCTGTTATTTCAGCTTTTACCTTTACTTTCTCTAAGTTCTTTTCCTCTAGATTGAAACAATAGCTGGACTGATGTTATGTTTAGGTGTTGCACCTTCCTGCAAGTCTGTGTCAGCTGAGCTACTGCCAGTGACTTAATGTTCTTTTTCTAAAGACAATACATTTGGCCCCACCTCTTTAATGTGACCGCATAAAGGTGTACTTGGTAACTTGGTGTACCTTGGTGTTGTGTCTTTCTCCGAGACACAACAGTTGCCTGAGCTTCTGCTAGGACTAACTGCATGAGCTTTCATTTATCCTATAGACTTTAAAAGTTGCTCTTCTCCCATTAATTCTCTGTTTTCCCTTAACATAGAAAAAAACACTTCTGTGTTTCTTTTGGGTATGTGTGCGTATATATTTTGTCTTCTCAAAGCCCCAGTCATTTGTGGCAGATGGCTGCTCACGTTGAGCCAGGTTCTGCTGGAGGATTTTTATTTATTTATTTTTTTTAGTTTTGTTTTACAGTGTCACTACATGGATGCTCAGTGTGCGGGGTTCCTGCCACAATATGAAAATGATATTTGCTGTGAATTTGCACCAACTGAATACATCTGAATTGAATTGTATAGAGCTAAATTGAATTCAATTGTTTTTATAAAGCATTTACAGCCCTTGCTACTCTTAGTTATGATCAGTCCCAGCACCTGTCTCTACCCCTCCTGAGAGGAGCTAAGAGCTGAGTGCTGTTAGCACAGAGTAGAGAAGACATTTATTGATTCTTTGCCGGTCTATTATTTCTATTTTTCGCAGGAAAAAAGTGAGTGACACCAGTGTGTTTGTGAAACAGAGCTTCTTTATATTTGCCGCAGATATTTGTGTGTGAGTGTCTCTGCTGTGTTTGCAGACCGTTCGCTTATGTCTGTGGAAGTGCAAACACTCCCAGCATGTCCATGGTGTAGACTGTGGCTTTCATGCTGCTGACAGTTAGATCGGATCCGCGGCCTACAAACACAACATCTCTCTCCAATACAACATCCAGCTACACTTCAAACTGCTTGCTAATTGGATGGAAGCTGTTTTGCTGTGTTAGTATGTGTTTTTGGACACATTTTTGGGATATAAATGCATGTTCCTATAACATTTTTACCTTTTTTTAACCCAGTGCGATCAAAATATTTTGCACCTAAGCAAAATAAATGATCAGCAGGGATAGAGATCCTAAAATGTATAGCACCATAAAAGCTATTCCAAATATTGATCGTATGACTAAAACCTTGCAAAAAGATTTCTTATATCAGCATCTCTTCACTTATGACTTCCATTCCAGTATCTGCTTAATTCAAACACAAGCACACACAATTAACCTAATGATAAGAGATTTCACTTCATAAAGTGCGTTTAAGTTTTTTTTAAATACTACATTTATAAAATACCTATTTGATAATTCAGACTGTCTAATTGCAGCTTGGTGACGTCTGTCTAAGAGGTGCCATTTTAGCTTGAAAACTGTATTTTTAAGTCAATGTTACTTAAATAAGTGTGAAGGGTGATGCTCACGTCTAATGTTTTTTATGACCTGGAATGGCTCCAAGCAGTTTGTTTTTATTTTTAGTGATAAGTGCCAGCACGTTACAGTTATACATATCTCTGCTCGAAATAGTCACTACAGCATGTTCTCTGGCCTCTCATTTAAAGTATTTAAGCTGTGCGATTGGTATGACAGAAACTTTCAGCAGTTTTGAAATAGTCACTTTTTTAAAACTTTTTGAATGCCTTGATATTTGTAACAAACCCATGCTTAAGGCCTATATATCCTCTGCATTGTCTTCCCTCTGTCAGGACTGCAAGAACAAAGTTTTTTTTCTTGCCAGGACATTTCATACCTCATAGGAGCTCAAGTGCAGAACTCCTCTGCAGCACATTTACTTTATATTTTTGGGACACAGAACAAGAAAAATGTTATGCCCAGAATATGCATTAACAATGAGCTGCAAAAACTCCCAAATCAGAGCACCTCTGGGAAAGAGAACAAAGTTCCCTGTTCTTATCTTGCAGAGTATGTATTGACACTTAATAAGGACCCAAGAAGTAACTTTCTGATTTGGACAACAACGAGATATGTTCAAGATTTAAATAGTCTAAGATATTCCTGCAGTGCATTTTTATTAAAATGTTAATGCAGTAACTTGGTGTACCTAAGCAGCAGCTGAAATTCAGCTCAGACCTTGAGGTGAAATGTTTGTCTGCCCCAGCACTTCAGGTGTTGTACACAAAAAAGCTTTCCCTGTCCTTTTATTATCCAAATTTGGATGGCAACAGTCCAAATTTGGACCTGGGGCACCAAATTGAGCTGTCTGCACTGTGGGAGGTGCCAGGGGTCAATTTGAAATTCAGGTGCTACTTCATACACTATGCATTAGGCATAATATGTGAAAGTGATGCAAAACTCACACACCTGCCACAACCCCCCACCCACCCAAACACACAAGAATAATAATGAAAAAAAAACAAAAAACCACTGTGCTTTTTGTGCATAAACACTCAAACACATTAGCAGCCGCCTTCACACAAAGTGTGGATGTTTATGCACACATGCACATTAATATTGTCCTCCTTTATGTCTCGGGACGTGAGTGGAGCAGTAAAGCTAAAGCTCCTTGTCACATTTGCCACTCATCTCCAATTCAAAGGCACAGCCTGCGATGCCCTCGGATGCACTTGGCAAGTGAACGGCTAACCTACCCGCCAGCGTATCTGCCTGCCAGCCGGGCTCAGAGGCAGTTAGCATGCCAACTAGCCCACCCAGCAGCCACAAGCTAATGCTTCACTAACCCCGTGTTGCCCTTTGTCTCTTCCTCCGACTGGGTGTTTGTTCATGTATTGACACATGGGGAGTTTAGTTGCACTGTGTTGCATAGTAAAAACCCACTCTGTAAGTATTACTCTTCATCTACATGCAAACCCTTAATATTCTTGTGTCATTTTAAAAAGCTGGTATGTCACAGGGAAGGAACCACAACGTCGCTTTACTTAATCTCTTCATTTAGTCTGTTCAGAGTTTTGTTCCAAAATTAAAGTCTCAAGTAATTATTAAAACATGTGAGTCCCTCATATATACTTAATTGGGCAAGTGTTAATTACTTTAGCTCTACACCGTCAATATTATTCTGTGTGTCCATGGATTACTTTGTTGGAATGAGCTACACCATCTGGTATTAAAAGTATGAATCCAATATTAGCACAACCAAGATGTCTTCTAAGCACAGGGAATTATATTTTACAACAATGGGTTTCTTTAGGCCTTTGCTCTCACTTTTATTTTAATATATCCATTAATAGACTTATTATACCTTAAGAATTCCCCAACTTTTCTGTTTCTGAACTATCACTGGTTGAAGTATATAAATAATTCAAGTAAGCCAATTAAAAAGGAAACAAACTCAACAACTGGTTTTTAGATATTTTGACTACTTTTTATCCTTGAGATTAATATATTTATTTGTTTTTTATTTATTTACTTTTAAACACAATCTCAGCACACCTCGAATGTTGATTCATAACCTCTGTGAGATCCCAGTGGCAACACAGGAAATCAGTTACTGAGGATTCAAGGGTTTTGTGTTTTCATGATTGTAATTTTAGGGCAAAGCCTCTATAATGTATATCTACTTACAGTGGTAGTGTAATAATACATTTAGCCCATGAGATAAGGAGATCCATAAATTGCTTATGAGACAAAACAGAAAGAGAGAGTTTTGGGAAAACTAAAAAATCTTTTTGTTTTTTTGTTTTTTGTTTGTTTGTTTAAATGATTAGAACAATGGATGAAGAAATCTGTAACCGGTGAAGGATAATTCAGTCCAACTTGGACTCGTCAATATCAATTTTTATGCTTTTCAAATTCTAAGGTCTTTCCAAAACCAAAAAAAAAAAAGGATTTAAGAAAATTTCAAACACAGACACAACAACATGTAAAGCTAATAGCATTCACACTTATATTCAGGCTTGATAGTGAAGCTAACACTAAAGTTAGACAGCAACAATGGTGTTTTGCAAGAAAAAAATGGTTGTTTTATAATCTTACTAACTTGTAGTAGTTTGTTGCCTACAGTGGGCCTAGTGCAGTTCCTATACCATCAAATGATTAATTGTAAATATTAATATTGACCTATAAATCTATAGTCTACATAGAAAGTAAATAAAAATCTGCCTATTAGAGAAATAAAAAGTCAAATTAAGATAATGTTGAAATTAGCCTGATTGTTGGTAACCCAGTAAGTCATAGTCAGAGAAATGTTTGTCTTTTGAGGCACTGACCTTTATGTTGCTATAAATTTGAAGCTTAATAGTTCATGTTGATTTTTAGTAAAGGTAGTTTTTATGCCCTTTGTCATAATCTCAATAAACAACAATCAGAAATTTTTGATAAAATCTTTTGTCTGTTTTCCATCTCTGCCAGTGAGACAATGAAGAGTCACTCTTATGAAAGTGAACTTTCTCCAAAGGCTACATTTGCTTCCTCCGATTGTGTTAATGCTGTTGGAGCTGTGCAGCTGTTCACCCCAGAAATAACAGGTCAGGCCAAAATTTATGAAGTGGAAAGCTGTTGTACCAATAAAGCACTTCAGACGTTCCCTGCAGCTTGTGAATCACTGAATTAGAACTAAAGTATGTTTTTCCATATCTTCTTAAAGCCGTCTGTTTTTCTAAATGTTGTTTAAAACCAGTTGCTTTCGCTGCAGGCCAGAGACACAAAAGGACACACCTCACAGACTCAATATCATCTGTTCACAAGATTACATACAGTCTGCGAGATGTAACTTTCCATCTTTCTTTTTGTTTAGTTTAATGAAAGCCCCAATAGCCTGTTGTTTTAACCTAAACCTATTTTTTAAAATGATTATTAAAACAGTTTTTAAAATCTGACATATTTCGTTACTTACCCAAAATGCAACTAGAGATATTCAAAAAACAAGAAATACACAAAAACAGAAAATAAACAACAAACAAAAAAAATACTGTAACTATGAAATGAAAAGGTTGTGTTAAAGTTTGTAAAAAAATAATTTTTTTTACAACCTTTAATTACTGTTAGTTTCTTACCCTTTAAAGAAGCTGCTGTCTAATAATCCATGTCTCCAGGGTGGAAAGGATAACCTCCTGCTGTGAAAGAAAGTTCTTGCAGTTAGAAATTTAATACAGCCCTTTCTTTTTTCTTTTTTGGCACTGTGCCATGTGGAGCCTGAGTTTCTGTGTTTATGTGTGAGAGACCGGATTTTTCCTGGTGCATCCTGGTTCCTGTTAGTTTCCCCTTTGCTTCCAGTAATGCAAATTCAAACTTTGACAGTTTCTCCTCTTGTTCACCCTCCCCCTTCCTCTCCCCTCTCCGCCTGTTTTTTTTTTTTTTTTTTTTTTTTTTCCAGAGCGGTGTGACAAATCATGGCTGAGAAATGCAAGAATAGCCGAAACAAGGGGTGCAGTGAAGCAACGAAGAAACAAAAATCATATCAAATCCATCCATTTTTTTTTCTTCTTCTAAATCAACTTTACTTATCTGTCCACACATCTGTTTGGCCACCAATATGTATTAACCACCATTTCTCACATTCCCTTGTTTTTTTTCTTTGTTTGTTTTCTTTCTCTGAATCTAATATGTGTTGATTTAATCCCAAGTTGTGCCAGAGCTCGTTCCAAAATAAATTCTCATAATCCACTGGTGATGAGTTGTGTTTCTTTGTGTCTGCTGTTTGTGTGTGCCCGTGAGCGAGACGTGAGGTGGTGGATGACGGTTTCCTGCCACAGCAGACTAATAATTCTTCCACAAATGAAAATGGGGTCATGTGTACCCCACTGACAGCTGTGGGGGCCTGGAGGCCTGATTTTGTGCCGTACTTGTGGTTTCATTAAGTGCGAAGAACGGAGAGAAGAGTGAAAGAAATGAGGGATTAATGAAGTGGGGGACAGGTGAAGAGTGAATTAATGTGTTTGTGTGCCAGTGTGAGTCTTCACCTCTCTCTTTAGCTGCAATACATTCTCTGCTGCTGTTTTTTACAAATGGAAAATGCATGAAAAACAGCTGCCACACCCGGACACATTCATCAGATCACCGGACCGATAGTGACGATTTGTAACTCTGGAGAACATGTCGACGCTGCTCTAGAGTCCAGTTGCGGCATGCTTTATGTCACTCCAGCACTTTGTAATACACTTGGTGATTTAGGGATTGGATGCAGCTGATTGGTGATGGAGCTCCATGCACTTTGAATGAGCTGTTCTTGAGCTAATCTGAAGAAAAAAAATGTTTTCATCTCATTTCTATTCTAATATACTGACAGGACATTAGCATCAGACGTCGGTAACAACCCAAGATACCAATACATACAAGGCAATGACGGCAAATACATAAGTTAAATTACTACAAATTTGGCCTGGCAAGGGGAATAAGTATTGAACGTGCTTACAGATGTGTTGAATGCTTTGTACACGTCTTTTTTAAGTAACATTTTCTCTGATTCCTTTTAATGCATGTAGATTTTCAGTTCTCTCCCATCATTTTCAAGGTCAGGTTACTGACCAAGCCTTTTATTCTCTAAAACCAAAGAAGAGTTTCCCCATCTGTGTGTTTGGGACGTTTATCTTGCTTTTAAATTCACACTCGTTTCTTCTTCAGAGCCATTTAAAGAAAGTCTTCATTCATCCTTCTTCCAGTGATGTGCTTTTGATCCTACCTGCAAATTTCACTTTTCGCATGGGGTCGGGACCAATTCTTCCTCCAAACACAGCATGTTGGTATTTAAGTATACAGCACTACAATTTGTTGGCCAAGTTTCAAATGTAACACCAAAACAAAACCACGTAGACTCCCAGCTATCATAAAAGTCTGCTATATAAGGAAAGCTAAGGCTTCTTATTTAAAAATCGACAGTGACGATTGGAGGAAGGAAGAAGAATCAGACTAAAAATTAGCAGTTACAACACTGAGCTTAATTACTAACAAGAAACCAGTTCACTGGTACTGAAGAAAAATTAGCTGAGGTCCAAGTCCTGCTGCCTGTAGCGTCATTCATTCAGTCAGTCCTCGATACTGCGCAGTAGCAGACATGCTGGCGGGATTCCCGCTAAGGAGAGGGGATATCCCAACAGCTGGATGTTTACGGTTTGTTCAGGGACAAGTTCTTCTACACTCGATTGCCTGTGTGTCAAAACAATTTAAATTAGATGTAAATATATTTTATTCTCACATCAGTGTAGTCCTTTTCAAACACTCCTAAATGTCAACTTTGACTATTTCAGGGTGGCTTGTTGAATAGATTATGAAGACATTGGCTATACCTGACAATCTTTAATGAATTGAAAATAATCAATTATTTCTGCAGAATCGATTATACTGGAGTACAATCTCCAGTCAGACCTCCACTCGTCACTCTTTAAAATCCTGAAACTTAATCAAATTTAGCAATTTCTCCTCAAATTTGGGAAAAAATAATCTGTTTACTTTTGCACTAAGCAAAAAATAATTTGTTTCTCTGTGAGATACCAAACTGATTTTAACTATGTTGAAAATACACGAGCATGAATATTTGTAGACGGGCAATGCACTGGACGCAGCACATATTGTCCCTGCTCGCTGTGTTTCCATGGTGACAGCAGGGGTTGTGCCAGCAGTAAGGTGCGGAGGAATCTTCCAGATAACCCTAAAGGTCAGCAAACGGAGCTACAACCTGCAGCAGTGTTCTGAACTTACACACTTAACTTCTCCCTACTTCAGAGTGTGTGTGTGTGTGTGTGAGTGTGAGGAACAACACAACTCAAGTCGAGATGCATTTCCACTTTTATATGGACATGGTTGGGCACCCTTGGAATGATGGAGGCTTGTTATCATCCACTTACACACAGAATATCGACGGGCTTGTAACACACCAACATGCTTGTTCCCTGATATGAACGCACATTCACACAAGTGCCCGTCGATGACAATTTACTCAGGTGTGTTTGTTAATGATAGCTGTGACGAGTGCTCTATTGATTGCAGTTTGACTCCCACTTGCCACCGCTGCATCGATCATGACATCCACATTGCCTTGGCGTGATCCATAAATGCTCGATTGTAGAAATGGAGTAAAATGAAAGATCTGACAGATAATTTATACAGGGATTCCTTCCCTCTGAATCTGGAGCGGCGTGAAATCGTCACGGTCAGATCACATCAAGTACCATGGTTCAAAACAAAAATGTATGACATGTCATCTCAATGTGAAAGATTGAAGGAAGACTTCTTTCTAAACTTGTGGAAATATTCTAAGAAATTACGACACTTATGTCGAATTTGAAATTATACTGGTTCCTTATTTCTTGTGGAATTTTGAGTTGTTATGGAAACAAAATTAGATTGAATTCACACCTGTAAATACATAGAAATGAATAGAGATGTCAAGAAATATTATCAAACCTCACTAAAATAGTGGTGCCAACCCTACAGATCAACTTTCAATGTGTAAACAAATAGGCTCTTTATTTTGTGTTGTATGAACACTGAAGAAAGATTTTGTGAAAAATTATATGCGACCAGAAATGTCAAACTAAATAAATCCTTTTTTTTTGTACTCTACAGAATTTTCCTGATAGATGGAAATATTCTATCAAATTATTTAATTAAATATGTTTAAAATGGCAGGTTTAAACTCAGAAATATGCTTAAAAACAAATCTCTCAATATTTTGGTTTATTTTTTAGTGTCAGTTCATTATATATGGCTTCTCAAAGAATGTTACAAGACACACAGACCCACTTGATATCCAGAAAAATAGGATCAAATTGATTTAAACTGAGTTAAATAAATTTCACGTTCATAATAACAAAAACAATGTAGCCAAATTCAGTTTTTAATGCTAACTATATAAAGTTCTCTATCTGAGCAAGCCAGCTAACTGCACCAGCTCATTGGTTTTGCATCAATACCTCCTGAGGAAGCATGTGGTGATATTGCACTTTGCATCAGGCCGTTAAGGTTCTGCTAGATATTAAAAATATATAAACATCTAGCAGAACCCGACTCAGAATGATTTTCTCTCTCTTCTTCTGTAAGAAAGGAGAAAGTGCAGTGTGGGTGGTATTGCTGAATTACTCTGCCAGAAAAAAAAAAGTGCAACTTTTCAAAACTTCGGTGCACTTTGATGCCCATGCTGACATCCAAATATAGTCTTCCTTCCCAGGCTGCTCGAACTCTTCTAATGCACACGCACACACATTTTATGTATATTAAAGCGAGCGTCATATTAAAGGTTTCAGCCACTGACTCTGATAGCCTTCCTCTCTCCCTGACATTTCTTTACAAATACCAGCTTCTATTCATTCTGTTATTGCCTTTTCTCCCATTCAGCAATTCTCTGATTAAACAAGCCCCTGAAAAGCTCAAGCACTGCTATCTGCCATTTGGCTTTTATTAGAAACCCATCCCCTTTAATTAAATACCTTGAATTAAAGAAGTATCAGGGATATTTTGCAAATATATTAAATAAGAGAGCACAATAGATGAAAAAAAGTGGAAGAATAGGCTTTATGAGATGCTATGAATGGGGTTTGTCGCTGAAATGAAATAAACGCTATCTCAATGGTGGCAGTGGGGAGGGGTTGTTTTTTTTTTTTTTTTATAAGAAAGCTGAGTTTGTTAAATCTGATTGAGCCTCGTCGCTGAACACAAGGCGCAGCTGAAGCTCACTCCCCCCTTCCATTTCAGCCCCGCACTTCCAAGTGCCATGGCTTTTCTTTTTCCCTTTTTATTAATGTGGGAGATGTGGGATTGAGGTTGCTGTGGAAACCGGGCCGGCTTTGATTGGGGGAGACAGCTGCATGGTGCAAGGTTAGACGATGGCCGCTCACGACTCACAATGCGCCACTATTGATTTCCAGACAATTACTGGGTCCAGTTCAGTATGACAAGATGCTACACTGAGGGTTTTGTGTTGCTTGTTGTTTCAGCAAACACGCAGCCTTTTTCTTTTTTCTTTTTTTTTTTTGAAGAACGTTTATTTGAGCCTATAACTTAAGCTGCAGACAAGTTTGACAGTTAGCTACAAAGTCTGCATGCTCTTTTGGCTGCTTTTCACCGTCTCCCTTCAGTCATTCTGGACGTGTTGTTTGTCAGCTGTTGTTTGTCATCCATCCTAGGTAGTATCAGATTCTGACAAATTATTGCCATAATGGTGGTGCATTTAAGTTAAGCTGCACACTTTGAATCTACAAGCAAGACAGTCACATATACTTACTGTAGTCATTATTTGCCCCAGACTGTTGTCATCCCTTCAATGCTTCCCTCTCTTTTCCCTCAGCCATCTTGGCATTGTTTATGTGAGAAGTTGACACTGAGCCTAATTGGAGTTTGTGGCTCCATCGAAGACAATCGTCACTCTTTTTTTTTTTCTTTCCTGCACAGCACATAGAGCTCTTTAGCTAATTGAATAGTCTTTTATTAAGCTGCATTAATGTGAGCCTGAACTGGTTGCTGGAGAATTAAATTAGACCCCCCCCATCACCATCACTACCAATGCTAATAACTACAATACGTACAAACACGTTCGGCTCAGTGAGGTGGTGTAATGAAAGGAAGGAAGACAAGAAAGGAAAGCACTAATAAAAAGGCTGAGAGGTATGCTTGTACGGTGGTGTTTATTTCATTTACAGTGCTGGTCTGAAGCTTTCATGCAGTACAACATGGAATAAAAAAAAAAAAAAAGATTTGAAATTGCTTTCGTTCAATAAAGAAGTTTGTTTCCGATCATGGAAAAGCCATCTTTTAAAACATTATAAATCAATGCAAAAGGAAAACAGAGAGCTTATTGGAAAAACAAAATATAGCAAATTATTTATACCAGTCCCAACATTAAATGGAAACATTTTATTGGCGTTACAGCAGTCTAACAGTTCTTATGACTGATCAGCTTTTTATTTATACAACAAGAATAAACATTTTTTAATATAGGCCAAGCACAAAAAAAAAAAAAATTAGGTATCATAATTTATGTGTCAAATGTGGCCTGAACATTGATTTTTTTTTTTTGTTGTTGTTGTATGTTTGCGCCATCATTGGCAAGTTGCATTGTGCAGAGGTGGATCACCATGAGCTCCAAGTCTGCCAGGTTGGGAGTCTTCCATGCCATCACCCTAATCTTTAGCTCCCTCCACAGATTCTCTATCAGACTCCAGTCCAGGCTTTGGTAACTCGGCTACTTCAAAACATTAGCAATACTTCCAGTTATAACAAACATGTTTGTGAAATTATATTAATTATAATTATATTGTTGCATGGTGATGACAGACCCAAAAAACTAATTAAAACCCAGAAAAGGTGATATGGAACCAATAAACACAAGCTGCCAAAAAGAGCAGTGCAAGCACACTGATCTTTGCTTCAGATAGAAACCACTGGAAAGACAAGTGCACTTCAAAAATATCTTGAGGAGCCCAAGTATAAATTAAGGAGGACAAACGTGAACTAGAAGTAAGTGCTGGAGGTGGCTATGTAAACCAATAAATAAATGGAGAAGTACCTAACAGTGATGGTACTTAAAATAAAAAAAAATCTATTTGCCTGAAACTTGGGTAATTTTGAGAGATTTTGCATTGCAGGACTAATATTTAAAGATAACACCACAGACTGACTCTCTTGCAACTTTTTTTTTTGTCAAAATGCAAAGGTGGGAGAGATGAGAGCATATCTACACTGAACTCCAAAGTTTAATTCTGACTTTTTTTTTTTTAATTAACTTTCTGAAATAAAAAAAAAATCCCGCTTCAATTTTTTCTAACAGTCTTACTCTTCTCAATATAAATCTCCTCCTCCCCCTTCATCCTTACAACTTTTCATCTTCGGAGTCTTTTAATTAAGATCCTTTTTGGATAATTATAATCTTTACTGTTTCCTTTTATTGCATGCTGTAAATAGGTCCAATCCGTTACAACTTACAATGGTTATTATATGCACTGAGAATAACCATATTCTTTCTCACACTGTCCCCAAGGAAGAGCTGCTTTGTTAAATCCAGCTTTCAAAGTGAGAAAACAAAGAATGGATGAGCTATGCAGAACACAAAGATAACCAGAGAGAGGGAGCGGCAGAGGACCTGGAGTTAAACAGCCTGGGACGGACAGTGGAGTGGTTCAGATGGATCCTTCCTGCCATACGTTGCGGATGGATAAAGATTAAAGAAGTGGAAAAGCATAAAGCTGTAAATATCCACAACGTAATTGATGAGAAAGAGTAAACAAAGGAAACAAAGTAAATCAGTCCAGGTTAAGAGGGACCAAGCAGAGATTCTGAGTGATGAGAATGGCAGGAGTTAAAAAGGTGGGAGAAAAGAGAGCTGAGAGTCAGTAAGATGGTCTACTGAGGCTGATAGAGGCGGTCAGGAGAAGATAGCTCCCTTCTCTTTATTATATTACACTGGTGGATAAAAAGAATTCAGCATCCACTAAAGTCATTACAGCCGCGTAAGACCAGCTCAGAGGGCAACGTAGCTCCTTAACCCCTTTCAGCACATAGCTTGGTGTGTGGGTGTGTTCGCATGCATGCATGCGTGTGCGCGTGGGTGAGTATGTGTTTGTGTGCACAGACCCAAAAGACAGATCATTCTTGTGAGCATGTGTGTTTCCCCAAAACAGTGGCACATTGCTTAATCCTTTCCGAGTAGCTAGGATAAGCCACTAGCCTTATCTGTCTTTCCCCCATTGCTTCGTCTCTCACTTTCTTTCCTCTGGTAACTATTGTTCCTTTTCCCATCACACCCTCTACTCAGTCACTCCCTGTTTCAGTCTTCGTATTACGACCAGCCTCAGTCCCTGCATTTTAATTCCTCATTCTTCAGTCTTTAGGGCCTGGAAAGTTATTTTCTGCCAACAGTCGGGGCTAACTGCGATTCTTTATTTGCTATCAATTATTGCTTTGCAGAATTTGAGGGGAGAAAGTATGTTGTAACTTCGATTATTGTGCTGTGTATTAGGTAAGCTGTAATATAGGGTCATTATGCAAAAGTAGTGTCACCACATCTACAGTAACCGTAAAGGAGACAATTTATGGAGGCGAACTTGGCACAAAAGATAAGGAAGAATGTGCTTGGCCAACGATTTCTCCTTGGCAGTAAGTCTTACACCTTTCCAAAGCCTGCTTATTATCCCATCAAATGTTTCACATTTGTAAGGAAAAGGGATTTGTGGGTTAAGCATGTGGGAAAAACTTGCAAAGTCCACTTCTGTGAACGTACGGGGGAACCAATGGATGCTTTTCAAAGCTATCGTTTTTTTCTCCAACCAAAGCAAAAGCTACGTCTTGATTCTCAGCACAGAGTTGATCTCATGCTAGTTGGAGTCCACTTGGGCTGTGTCTTCTCACCTATAATGTTTGTAGTTTTCAAAGGCTCTTCATAAATACTGAAGGAGTGATTGGATTGGGAGCCTTGCAGTCTCATCTGTTGCCATCTTCAGGTCATGGTCTTTAACATAAACTAAAATGGTTCAAATGTAAATGGATTCACCAAGTTAAACAGGAGAGTCTTTGGGGGGTAAGGAATGTTTACTTGTCCCTGCTGGCCCTTTTACCCCAGTAACCCTGTCTTGCAAGACAATGGTTAGATGGACTGTAATCCAGAAAGCACTACTTTTGCAATCATGTTCTTCCAAATGTTTATTTTGTCAACTATGTAAAGCTAATAGTCATATTCTTGACAGATTCTAAGCCGGGGCTCTCTCAAGCTTCTCCAGAATTACCATGGACCTTTTGTCTTCCTCAATGATTAATGCGCTCATATTCTGACCTGTTTTGGTGGATAGTCAATGTTTTGGTAGGTTAACAGTTGTGCTGAACTGTTTCCATGGAGACTTGGGGAGTGGATATTTCTTTCCAAGGAACCTCAATTAACTGCGCTGATATCAGAACTATGATGGTTTCTAAAATGGTTCCTACCAAGACTCTATGGGTGTGGACATTCAACCTGGGTGTCTAGTGTTCAAGCTTAACCTTTGCCAAATGGGATTTAAAAAAAAAAAATTTCCAAGTTAATTGACAATATTATATGCCATAGATTGAATAGAGATATATTTTTAACAGAGATGTGTATTTTGTTTGTCTTCCTTCAAATTTCCTCCCATTTCTGACAATTTTTATTATGGAACTGATTCGTTTTATTATGAAACTGAAGATTCGTTTGGTGAACCATTGCTCTAACTTTATGTAAAATTCATTTTTGTTGTGAAGATTAAGATGAGGTTGACAATAGTTAACTTCATCATAAAGGAAGCAAAATTTGCATATGGTAAATATTTCAAAGACTCACCTTTCTTTGTCATCCTGTAACAAAGAAAAAAAAATCTTGAATTGCACAACTGCCCTTACATGTGTAAATGGTCATTTAATGACTTTTAGTAAGAACACAATGAATGGCAATCAGAGCAGATAATGCACTTCTCCCGAATCACCCTGTGGCATCAGGAGGTGTCTGACAGTAACACTTTCTGCACTGCTTAACAGGCTTCCAGTACGCTCACTCTTCTTTCTTGATGCCCTCAGCATGTGCCACCCATGCACTCACACAGATGCAGTGTCAATAATGGCTGGCTGCTGTTTGTACAGCGATCCTATCTTCCCAGATAGACGGAGAGCTATCTGCTTTGTCTGTCACACAAAGAGGAAATGTGGTGCGAGTGCAAGTGGATCACCCCTCAACACAAACTCAGGAACACACCAACGCCTCTATCGTGATGTTCTCCAATAGACTTCCTGTGTCAACACAAGCTTTGATTAACTGAGGGACAGACACAAGTCGGTGTATCACTTGGACAAAAGCAGTCATGTGCTGAAAGCCTGCTCCGCTACATATGGATGAGAATTATGTCTTAGTCTGGAAATCTATGAAAATTCTACAAATAATATTGAATTTTAATTCATATGAATTCCGAAAGCAAAAGCCTGAAAATGCAAAGATGTTCGTATCCCTTCTTCACATGTTTTTCAAAATCTGAAAACTATGGCATTTGCTTTGATATTCAACTCTTTATCTTGAATCACTAATTGTTGTGTCTTCATCAAATTTGATGAAGGCACAGAGGGATTTTTGCCTATCCCTCTTTGAAAGTGGCTTGATCTCAGTCCGATTGGATAGAGCTATGATCTTCAAGTCGCAGTTCTTGCCACTGATTCTAAGTTGGTTTGAGTTGCTTTTCTGCCACTGAAGGAGATTTGCAGAAACCATGACTCATAAGAACCTTTTCAACAGATTTTTCTCTCTGAGATTGATCTGTGCAGCTCCTCTAGAGTTAGCAATAAGCTTTTGACTACTTCTTCAATTAATTGTAGGTTTTTGCTTGTCACATTCCTCGGACTTTGCGATGCTGTTTTCCTGTAAATAATATTGGAAAGAGTATCAACATTTCCAGCCACTTTATCGGGGAATGTTCAATTTCCTTTTTCACTGATAGCCCGGTCCTACCTTAAAATCCATCTAGCTATTCTTAGTTTGCCTATCAGCAACCAGCAGAATGTTCATCAGTGACACTGATGAACATTGTGTCACTGAGGCCCAGTAATCAACTGGGCCTCACTGATAGGCATGCATCTATAAAATCTGCCTACCTGTGGCAGGAATAGAAAATTCAAAATACCTGCTTGCTTGCACAGAGCCTGATGGAACCGGATGTCTTTGCGTCTGCAAGGGTTTTGGGATTGTTGTGCGAGGGTTCCCACCCTGAAGCCAGGAGGTGTTTGTTCGTATGGCAGCAAGTACTAAGTGACAGGGTGGGGAACCTCTCAGTGAAACCTTCTGCTTCTTCGCCAGCTGGCTGTGAGCGCGCCAGGTGAGAAGCTGACCAGAAATCAAACAGGGCAACTGCGTGCCAATCAGACACCGACCTGAAGGTCATGTTTGGACAACGTCTGTTTAAGCAGAGGGTGGTAATAACCTTTAGAAACAACTTTTATAATGGCTTAAGAACTGAATGTTTAACTGCCCCTTCGGCTCACAGGAGGTATTAATTGATTCTGTGATTGATCATAAAGTTATGATGATGTATGAACCTGTTTTCCACCGCCTTTCAAAATGAATCACATCCCTTGAAGTGTTTCAATTTTTTTTCGCGCTACTACCACAAACTTTGTGAAATAATCATAAAAAGAGAGAACAATTATATTTTTGAAATTATTTTTATACAAACAAAATCCTAAAAAATGTGAGCATATGTATTCAGCCCACTTTACACTTATAAAGGATGTAGTGTCACCAGTCATCTCCAGGCTTATTTAATTGGTGAACTCTCTGTGTCTAACTCAACGTATAACTGGAATGCAGTGTGGAGAAGTTTCAAGTAGGTTTAGGTCAAAGAAAAATAAAGGAATATGACAAGCTTTGAACGTCCCACCGACCACTGTTCAATTTGTCATCTGAAAATCAAAGGAATATGGTATTACTAGGTTGTTGTACAGATGACATGGAGCTGAACATAGGGAAGAAAACCTGTTACAGGCTATAATAGACTGAAGAGTGGGGCAGAGCCGACAGACACATGCCCCAAGAAACCTACAGCTGTAAATGTAGTGAAGATATCTCAGTAAGATTTTAACTCGGGGGGTACATATAAATGCAAAAATCCCACAATTAAACATTATATTTATCAAAATGTATTCACAGATAAGAGGGTTTGGAGTATATGTACAATAAAAATCTGAAAACATTTGAAGATTTTTATTTTGCAAAAAAACATGAAAACTATTGTTTTCCTCCCAAAACATAATTATCCCACAGCAAGGGCAAAATTTATATTTTTGTGTCTTTTTAAGAAACACGGATACAAATGAAAATGCTGGAATGGAAACAGGAGAATGACGCATCAACAAAACCCAGGAACTTGCCTGTTTTTGATCCACCTTGACCTCCTGCTTTCGTGTCAGCCGCCTTCTTTTGTATTTCTTTCAGGGTTTTTGCTTCTCTTCCAATTTGTTTTTTGCCTCGCTGTGGCAGTGTTAGGTGCAAGACATGACTTGTGCAGTCAGCCACAGGCTCTAATGTGACTGATCTTACACCAGAAACGTGTGGACTGGAAAGGCGTTGTTGGCCTCTGGAATAAAGCACTAACCTATAGATGGCAGCATTACACTCCAGTGAGTGAGTCACACCCGTTTTCTTGCAGCACAGCACTGACTCCACTCCCAATTCAGAGATGATTACAGGGAGATTCTCCTGTCACTCCCTTTGAGGATACATACATGTTGCACATTGTAGAACTGCTGGGGTGTCTTTGTCAGAAACATTCATTAAATCCATATTAACTTTATCCTGGAATTGCTTATGGATTTAGACTGTAATATAAAATACATATAAAATACCCACCATATAAAAGGCGTCTTCATAACGTATTCAGCCTCTTGGATGCTTCATTCTTTTAATTGTTTTTACAAATCAATCACAAGCAAAATAAATTGAGCTTTTTTGACAAAAATGAAAAAAGCCAAAAGGGATTTTTACAAAATAATAACAAAAAATAATGCTTATACCACATAAAATATGCGACTGCATAATATTTACCCTATTCAAGTTCATTTTTAGAAGATGCACCTCTAAAAGCCATCTTAATCAGACAATGTAATTTTCCTCCATTGTCCCTTGCAGAATTGTTCCAGCTCTATCAGGTTCCACGGAGATTGGAAAGAAACAAGTCCTTCCACAAATTCTCTGTCAGACTGAGGTCCGGGCTTTGACTGTGTCACTCCAGAACATCCACCTCATTGTCTTCAACCCATTTCTGTGGAGCTTTATGTCTTTTTTTTTTCTGTCTATAGAAAGCTGCAGAGCAGCAATGGCTACAGTGTAGCTTACCACCACCAGCGCATGAATGGCGAATGTGTGCTTTAATAGGTGAATAACTGAATGTAAAGTGCTCTGGGGTCTTCTGGTCTAAATAAAGCACTATGCAAGTACAGGCCATTTACCATTTATCATTACCATTCTTTTGTCCTCATGCTGTAATAGTTGCTAGGAATACTGATTAACCAGTAAATGAGCCTTCCAGACGCAGGTGTCTTTGTGTTACAATCACTAGAGATACAGTCACTGTGCTGCACTCCACTCATTGTGAGGCTGCTGGCACCGACTGGCCTGTGTCGACAGGTCTGTCGCTTTAAAGGGGGTGAATATTTGTGCAGTCGCTTCTTTATAATTCCATTTAATTGTCATTATTTTGTAGAAATGTTCTGTTTTCATGTTGACATTTTAACGGATTCTTTTGTAAGTCTTTTGTTCAAAAGTCAAACTTTGTTGCTCGTGTCCGATTTGTAGTGAAAAAGCAATAAAAAGGCGAATACTGTTTACTGGAAACTGTGAAGCTGAGAAAGGATTTCAACAGAAGCCCCATCCGACTCTCTGCAGCTTCTAAATTGTTGTGCCTCTATGTTATCATGCAAACTTATTTTTCTGCTCAGGGCAGTGTCTGCAAGCAGGCCATGAAGATGTCACCTGACAGGAAGCGATCATCCGCACACCACCTTCCTGCCAGCCATGGAGATGACAGGGCTCCGAGGCGTACTTTCAGTTCAGTATATTCATATAATGTTTGCTGTGCATCAAGCTTAAGTCACAGTCTTCTGTCTGTCAGCAGCACTGACATGCTGACAGAGTGCTCACCATCCACCCTAACAACACCCATACTTCCACTGAAAGTATGTGTCTCTCTACAGGCTTTCACAATGGAAAGTGGTTGGCGTATATGGAATATATTATGGGGATAAATCCTTTACTTTTACGTCACCAGCCATACATTCATGTTCAGTTTATGCAGGGAATGAACTGAATTGAATATATATCATTTTCAAAAGTTTTTACAAATACAAATTGGACAGTTTGCCGTATATTTTTATTGAGCCCTTCCTGTCAATTACTTTGCTGTAATTCCAGTTGCAGGTCCTATTGGGGTTTGTCTACTTGATTTATATTCTCTGAAAATTATCTTAAGCCCAGATTCAATGGAGAATGTCTATAAACATTTTTTTTTTTTTTTAAAGTCTGGCAGCAAATTCTTATTTTGATTAACATCTGGATTTGATTGAACCGCTCTGAGACATGGCTGTGCTTTAATCTTAACCATTTGATTGTAGCTTAGCCAGTTTATTTAGGATTGTGATCTTGCTGGAATCCACAATGACCCCGAATTTAGATCCATCCATCCGTCCCTGTTTAAGAATAGCATTCCCACAGTATGATGTTGTGACCACAGTGTGTCACAGATGGCGCGTTTATTACGACGTGCAATACCAGCTCCCGCTGTATGCCAATAAAGTCGTTACTGGCATACAATGATATCAGCATGCAGAGTATTCATACTCGTTTTTCAAATTCATACTTGAAAAACGTAAAAAAAAAATGTCCAGCCAAATTTTGCAACCAATTATTTCTTTGTGGTTGCAGTACATGAAGATGTATTGCACATATCTTTATATTTACATTGCAATAAGAAGTGGGATTTAATATAGTATGCTGCTCTGCTTGCAACAAGAGGTTTCCTGTGGCACCACTTAATAGTTGTCTTGTCATTAGACTCTCCCACCTGTGCTGTGGATCTCTGCAGCTCCAGAAAAGTTACTGCTGATCACTTGGCAGTTCCTCTGATTATAGCCGTCCCTGCCTGACCTACCAGTTGACAATCAGGCTTTTCAGGCTCATACTCTGCTTGGGACATTACTCATAACTTAACACTAAAACCAACAACGGCCGACTGGCTGGAACCCACACCAGCTCAGGGTCCAAATGAAACAGACGCCTTCACATCGCAGCCCATGAAATTGATTCTTTTTATCTATATGTTTATGAGCATTTTCTCAGTATGACACAGGTCGTTCCTCCACTGTTTTTCCTCTGAGCTCTCGCCATAGACTACCTGGCATGTCTGCGTTGTGTGTGAGATCCTCATTTCATGCTTCATTTGTCATCTCACAAGATACTTTAATAAACAAGATCCTTTGTTGCTGCTGCCACCTTGACACCTCACTATGTGTGTGTGTGTGGGTGGGATGACTTGTCATCTTCTGTAGGGATTGGATGAGGAGTCGTTCCCGTCAGCGTCGAACATTTGTGTCTTCCGCAGAAAAATGAAGAATTATGTCACACTCATTACCAACTTCAGCATCGCTCCTTTAGGGATTATAGCTCCTTCCATCAGTAAACTGGTGATTTCGATTGTTCTCTGATCACTTCAAAATGGAGTTGGAACCAGTGTGGTTTTTATATGAATGTAATTACGGGAGGCAGCTGGAGCTCTATTTTTTTTTCTTTTTTTTTTCTGCTTGTTATCCGGCTGTCCCGTGTCCGTCTATCTGCCGGCCTATCTCTAAAGGGGGAAAAAAAAAAAAATTGAAATTGCTCCAGGGCAGAGTTCATCTCCTGTCTGCCCATAATGCACCTGTTAAGGGAGAGAGCAAACACCTGAGGCTCTAACAAGGCGAAGTCCATCTTTGCCATTCCGCCTTTCCTCTTGAAGCGTTTCTGCCTCTGCACTCTGTTTCTTTGCATATTTCGAGAAACATTTCTCGAAAAACACATTCCATGGGATTGTTGAAGAAAGATGAACAAAAGAGAAGCTGACATAAATGTGCCCATAATTACAACCATTATGGTTTTCACAGGGGTGTAGCTGTTTTTAAAAAAAAAATTAAACTTGTTTTCTTTAATAAGCAGAAGCAAAAAAGAGAAGGACATCACAGCGGTTAGGGCTATTTTCTTTTTGTGCTCCCACTCTCTATTAAAAAGCACTTCCCTCAGAGCCTAACATTAAATTTGGACTTTATTTCCCCCACTCAGACAGCATGAAGGAGTGTTATATGTTGTGTTATTAAAAGGGAGGGAGCTCAGACAGTGACTAATCTATTTCCTTTCACACGCTGCAGCCAGTAATCACTGTTCTATGGAGCTGCTCACTCATCCATTCATAATGTTATCAAGGCACATTATCTGTGCATTTGTGTCGGCACGCGCTAGTGTGTCAGTCGGAGGGTGTGATTTTTAGGCGCTTTGAAAGCAGGTATTGAAAGTGTTTTTTTCTGCGTTTTGTCTCTAGTGGACACGAGCCTGTGTGCCTTTGTGTCAGAGACTCTTCCACAGTAGGTGGCCATTCATAAGTAAGTATGAATATATATATATATATATATGTATATATATAGTATATTATTATTATTTACCTAATTTGGTTGAATGCACTTTTGTGCTTTTATAGGTATACTCTCTATGCATAATGTCATCCAAAAGGATTCATATCAACCAAGACATCCTTTAGTTTCACCATTTTTTTTCAACTATAATGGCAATATTTTCAGAATAATATACTATAACTTTTATGGCCACTACAGTGCATCACATGTCTAATGGAAACACTCTATTTTTCGTGCTTCCAGTATAGGACAACTTTTTTTTTTCTTTTTCTTTTTTTTTTTTTTTTTTTGTCAGAATAAGAGAAGTAATAAGAGAGAGACTGGGGGGAAATGGCATTCATGGGAAAGTTCCCAGGTGAAAACTGCTGCTCACTAAATGCCTAAGAATCCCTATTCTTCTGAGAATACTTTACTCTGTGGAGGCAAAGTAATGCATTTAGCATGATTTACATCTGATATAAAATATCCAGCATTAAAAAGAAAACGTAATGCTCAAAATTGGTTCTGGTCTCTTCCAAAAAAAGTCCTGAAGTGGAATCTCGGACCATGAGGTCATGAGCATCTTGGGTTTTTACTGCAGGATGAGGATCAGAAGCACACAACAAGTTCACCACTGGATAGCCCAACGGAAAAAAGGAAACATTTTGAAGTGACCTAATCAACACTAGACATAAAGAATTAAACCCAGTTAAGATATAGTGAACCATTATCACCTATTATAAGAGTTGTTGCCAAGGGTGGGACAAATGTTTTTTCCACATAGGGCGAAGTGGTTTAACAAGTGAAGTAATTGTATGTCACATAAGGCCAGGTTGGGTTAGATAACCTTTTTCGCTTAATAAATTATATTATCATGAGAAATAATGTGCCTGTTGTATTGACTCAGGTTGTCTTTTTATGACATAAAAATTTGTTAGATATTCTGAAACATTTATGTGTGACATAAAGCACAAACGGAAGAAATCAGTAAGGACACAAATACCCTTTCCTCCCTGTACTACATGCATGTTAATGATAGCAATAATACATTAAGCAAAGCATGCAGCCTTTCGACAAACACTGCGCTATTTGCCATCGAGGTCAGGCTGCAATTCCTGTGGGAGTGTTAGGACCCCAGCTCCTACTGTCAGGTTCAACCCAGATCTGTTTTTTACTGACCCCGTTCTGAGTCCAGCCACACCTGTCATCGCTCATCAGGTGGCTTGGCACACAGCTCCACAGGACATATCCTCGTTCAGTCTTTGACCTTTCTCTCACCAAATTACAGACATGGTGTAGAGCGGTCGGGAAACCTCTCCATTTGAATTTCCACTGATTTTGTAACGCGGCTACATCTAGTATGCAGGAGCTGCTCTTGGATAAACGTGCTGGAAGTTGCTGAGCAACTCTATGAGATGCCCGTGAAGTGAAGGCAAGAACAATCTGCTGTCATCTGAGGAAATCGAAGCCAAAAGCATTGAGGTTATTGCCATAGTTTTGCCACAACTCGCAGTTCCTAAAATTATTTAAATTATCTTCGATTTGAAGAGAATTTAATTGCTACCCTGGCCCCAGCAGTTCCTTCGCTGCGCTGATCACAAGTGTCAGATCTGTTGTGTTGGTTTGTTGTAGGCTGGATTACATAAGAGGCACGCGATGTGAATTTTGGGGCACAGAAGCCATATTTGGAACAGAAGGGTCAAGGCAGCAGGTAAAGTGAGGAAATATTTTTGTGGCTGGTGAGTCATGGGGTGGTATATCTTCCACAGCAGCTCCCTATGTTCTCCAGAAAAGCAGCCAGAGCGCCTTGCCTCATTCCCTTCTCCCTGGGGAGTCCTCTCTGTCTGACTGCAGGGGAAATTGACCTGTGAGTAAAGTGAGCATTTTTTTATTTTTTTTTGGAATGGTTATTTATTGAACTGGTGGAGGGGAGACTTGATGATCGCTGACAGTTTCACACACACACACACATACGCATGCACACGCACACAAGCAAGTCTAAACATTTTTCTCGCACTCTGAGGGAACTTTAGGGGAAAGTTCGGAGGTAACTTTTAAGCAAACAAATCAAACAGGGATTTTTGCCCTTTTCGCTCTGCAGTCAAGAGGGGTTTTCTTTCTCTGCATCCCTGCCTTTTTTCCCCCTCTAACCCAACTTTCATCTTTTAGAGCTCTCCGCAGGTAAAATATGATTCTGTGTTTCCTCTGCAGTTTTTCAGTCGGTGTAGTTCACTAAATTGAATTTTTCGACCGAAAGGAATGTGAAAGGCCTAATAGAACTGCACAAGCTCGAGATGTTCTGCATATGAAGTTAATCATTTTTAGGATTCTTTTCAAAAGCAGCTCCACCCATAGGTGGCAGGAGAGATCGCCTGAATCAGACAAAACGTGTTCCTCCTTCACATTCTTGCATTCTCTGACTGCTTTCGTTCAGAAGTGTTGTGGTACTCTTTTTTTTTTCCATTTGTATATGTGGGTAGGTGACCCTCTTTACAATGACGTGTCATATAATGGAAGGCAGAGCTCCTTCCAGATGTATAGTATGTACAAAAGATTTTTGGCCTTTTTAGGAACATGGTAGTGGCCGCTTAATGCTCTGGGGTCGTTTTGTTTACAATTGGTGCATTACATTAGAAGAAAAAGCATTAACCCCTTACAAATTATTTCCATTCTTGATGTTACCACTAAAGGTTTCAGATTATGAAAAATATTTTCATATCAGATTAAAATAATCTATGTAGTTATCAAATTATAGATTTTCATTAAGAAATGAATGTTACACAATTTAAAAATATGATCTACTGCCCTTGTACAAAATATAAATCAACTGTTATTAACAACAATTATGTCTCATTTTCACCAATCATAGCCAGGACTGAGACCGCCAGACCTGCAGGATCCAGAATGTTCTTAAACAGAACCGGTCCAACAACATGAAATAGGATGTAAAATCTCTAAAAGCAAAACAAGACATGCTGTATCCAAAGAAATTTAACAGAACAACAAAAGCGCTGTGGGATCAGTGTTTATGATTCAACAATCAGAAAGAAAGTACACACTGTACCAACATTAACTACATGAATGAAGGTCATTGTAACCTCATGTTTACAGTATTTCTCTGCATCTGAAGGGCCCTTGGAGGAGATGATGGGAGATGGCAACAAACACAACTTTATGAGACTATTTCACTTCTTTTCAGAAGTGCATTTAGCGTCACTTTACCAGCAACTTTCTTTTGACCTTATGTCCATCTAGAAATTGATCGCTACTCTTTGCTAAGTTTTGTGTTCCCTGCTTAGAGATGTCTGTCTTCTTAGCTGCTAAAAGATCAGGGGTGTACATCTGCTGCAGTTCCTGTCTGAGGCGTGTTTTTCCTTCCACCCACCAGACATCTTCAGACTGTCTAAGTCATCTGACTCATACACCCACCTCACCTTTATCCAGTTCCACTAATCCCTGCTGCATGTATACCTGCCATCTTGCCCCTGTTCTTTCCTTGACTGTCACACACACATTTTTTTTTTCCCTCTCTGCTGATGGTAAATTTTTGTTTTTCCAGCTCCTGCTTTACTGGCAGCTCAAAATAATTTAAATACACCATATAAACAACTTCTGTCTGCCTGGACATCCTTCTTGGTCTCATCGTGAAGATTTTTGGTTTGTCAGATTTGACAACCAAACCTTGTGTAACTTGTGCTCTTTTTGACTAAAAGCAGCTGGGTGTCTAGGTTTTAATAAACATTAAAAACAATTAATCAACCAAAAACAATGTATTGCAATGGAAATCCGTGTAATAAACCAACACAAAATCACAAGTGTGAGGAGAAAGGAGAATGATGTGAGACTTATTTCAATCAAATATCTAAAAACTGTGGCTATGCAGTCACACTCCTTTATTCTGGGACTTGTAAATAAAAGCCAGTTCTATTAAATGAGTAAAAATGTGATCCTTGTATAAATACAGTTGTCAGAGGAGTTGGGAAACATAAGAGAAAAAACAGCTTCATGATGTCCAAGAAGCACATCATGGCGGTCAGAGAAGTTACACAAGGTTCGGTTATAAAACAAGACTACAGAGAGAGTGAAAACCTACTGACACATTGTAGTCCTTCTAAACTGGTAGAAAAAGAGAATAATAATTAGAGAAGCATACATGGTGACTCTGGAGGAGCAGCAGAGATCCACAGCTCAGGTGTAACAATCGGTAAACAGGGCAATTATTAGTCAAAGTTTATTTACAGTACATAGCATATTTACAACGTCCTCAGCTGACCAAAACACAACATCACGGGTAGATGAATGATAAAGTAGAAATAAGATTAAGCTTAGTAAAAAATAATAAGGTAAATATAAAATTGCCAGAGATACCAAAAGCTAACAGTGTGAATAAAAACCAAACAATACTGAGGTGTAGCTGCAGCAATTTTCTTCCACCCTTTACCTTTTCTCTGTAACTGGTGTTGAAGGCCAGATTTGTATTTAGTCATCCAAATCGTTCCTTTATGGAAGAGTGGCAAGAAGAAGAAAACTATTATTAAAAAAAGTCCCACTCTGAGTTTGTCAGAAGCAATGATGGATGTACATCCTTGGAGTGTCAAACTCATTTTTGTTTTGGGCCAAATCAAAATCGTGAGTGTTCTTAAAGGGCCGGTTGTGCCAGAATGTACTGATTAAACCCGTTCACAAACTGTTAAAATATCAATAAGTTTTTAAAATTACATATTATTGAACACCTTATAGTCCCTTCAGGATTTTGTGACACTTTTTGTGATTTTTTTTTTTTTTGTAGTAAAAATCAAAGTGTTTGTGGTACTACTTTGGAAATATTTTTGATATGTCCACTTATTTATGATGATAAATGCAAATTTTTATTACTGGCCGTATAGATCATGGACTATAATCTGACATCAGATGGTGGTGGTGGCATCTTTTCCCCTCTTTACGAGGGAAAAGATTCTGTCAAAGTTGATGGGAAAATAGAGGAAGTTAAATACAAGGCACAAAAAAAAAAGAAAAAAACAAAGATATTGCCAACAGGAAAGACCAAAAACCTGAGGGATTCCCCATAAACATCTGGATGTGATGGCAGCACTTGGTGGCTCTACAAAAAACTGAAAACAATTCAGAAATTTTATTTATACAAAGTAGCTAAAAAAAAAAAAACTTTTACCGTGTAACTTTGACTTCAAAGTTCTTTGCTCTCCTGTGTTGATCTGTTGCAGATGTTTCTTGTGAATGTTTAGAGATAAAAACCGGCAAATTCTAAAAACGTCCAAGCGCAACGTAGCGTAAACTCTGATATCTCTAATCATCGCATTTCAACTGGAGGCTTCAGCCTGCCTGAGTTCAAATAACAAAGAAAGACTGAGATTCCTCAAGAGCACATAATGACATTATTCTCTGAGAAACCCAGAAAAGCGCCCCGCCCAGGCCAACAGCCCAGCTGATTTGATGCTTAGCGACATGACCTTCACGTCCTGCCCAGCGCCACAGAAAGGCCCTCGGGTCTTCTCTCTCTGTCTTGCACCCTCGCCTCCCCCCCCCCCCACCATCCTGCTTGTTTTGGGTTGGGGGGTGCGTCTGGAGGGGGCTCCTTGCTCTGGTCTGGTACCTACTGTCACTTGCTATTCACCGACAGCGTATAGTCACAGCAGCCCACACACAGGCGCAGCCAAGCGTGATTAAGACGCCAACAAAGTCATATCTGCACATACGAGCACACACACACACACACACACACACACACACCACACACACACACACACCCACACACACAGGTTCAGAGAGAATATTTAAGGCAGAGGGGCTTGAAGGGGGCTAGAGAGGAATGTGTGGAGTGTGTTTGCACAGTAATGCAGCGTGCAGTTCAAAGACTTTTGATGTTCGCACATGATGTGTTGTGATTTTTTTTTTGTGTGTGTGTGATTTATACATTTAATCTAAATGCGGGGGTTATGCAAATCCAAAAAAAAAAAAAAAAGCAGGATCCCCACGCCATGATTCCAAGAAGGGTGTTGCGTTTTCTGTGTCCCTGTGTGTGTCCTCTAATAGGCGGAGTTGTAATTAAGCCCCGGGCTGTCCTGTCCTGACACGAACTGGACGCTCACCATCCCAGAGACATGCTCACTCTGACAGCTTACATTATAATTCATGAGGCGAATGCAGCCCTCCAGATTTCCACTGCCTTCATCTCCCAGTCGCAGCTACAAAGACAACCTTCAAGCCTTCCTGTTTCGCTGCTGCAGATTGTTTTTCTCTGCAAGCAGGAAGCCTAATCAGCTGATGAGCTTCGGTGGTTATTTGAGAAGTTCCAGCTGGATTTTCAGAGGGGTGTGAAACTTTTCGATCAAGTAAATTGGGAACCATTTTATGCAGCGTTTCTCCTCTTCATGAAACAATAAAGCTACTTTTTACTCAAAAGCTTGTCTGTAGGAATAGCAAAACGTCTCAGCTAGAACTGTTAGTTTGCAGAACGGACAAATTGTTCTATATAGTAAGAGGTTAGTCCATAGTACTGAGCATTTCGAGGTTTTCATGTAACACAAAATGTAAACATTTTTTTTTATTGTTCACACTGTTGAAAATAAAATGAAAGTTAGTTTGATTTTTATATACATCTGGGTTTTGCATTGCACAGGAACCAGGAATCAGATATTTTCCAACTTTTGTGGCATGCCTGATCTATTTGTGACAACAATGCGTGTGTATTGACACTGCAGTCACGAGAACGCTGGCGTTCGCCAAATGGGTATAAAAATAATCAGAAATTCCGTCAGTATGGATGGAGTGTCTGAAGCTGAATCCAGCGCTGACATGTGAGGTTTCACATGTGAGGGAACACAAACATTATGCCACAAGTGACATGAAAAACCAACAGCAAAAAGCAGCCTTGCAACTTTTTAGTTTTAGTCCTCTGCTTCTGTTTTCCCCCTGAGTTTTTCTTTACTGTGACTCTGAGAAGAACTGAAAATATTTATTTCACAGAGACGTATCTGAGGGTGTTGGGCCCTCAGAGAGTGTATGTTCTGTTCTGGAGGTGATGCATGTGTTTGTTTTTGAAAGAGCAGATCCAGGAAATAATTGTTAAATCTGCACTGTTAAAACAAACTAGTGAAAATGAAAGCAAATACGTACATTTTACGTGAGTTGATCAGTGTTCCTGAACAGAATGCAGGTCTAACAGTTAAAAGACAGATAGTTGATACATTTCATCCACTTTTTAACATATGCTAACATAGTTAACTTCTACCAAAATAGTTATTAAAGATATTTCACATGACACTGTTAAATTCAGTGTGCTAGCAAGTTAGAGCTTGACCTTTAACTGTCATTAAATGAGCTATGTACAGTAATTCATTGATGCAAGTTGCACAGGCCCTACAGAAACTGTCACTCCTACAGTCGTGTGTTTAATTTTTCATCTGTTTTATTATTTGTTTTGGTGTGTTTTATTGCACTCACTATGATTAGTAGTTTTCAGTACCGGGGAGGCTCGGATGTCGGGGGATTAAATTACACCAACGTTTCTCCAGCAGTGTCTCACCTACTGCTTATGTTTTTAAGATGGATGACCATGCAAAGCTACTGCAGAGTAACTCTGCTAAAAATACCAACCTGGGTTGTGATTTATATCAGTGTGCATTATTTAGACCACACATTTCCCCCTATGGTTAATTATTTATCAGTAAATATAATCCCTACTTCTGTTACATAACTTGAACAGCACAAGGTATAGTGCGGTGCAACATGGTACCAAGCTTTATTTGTACCCTAAGAAAAGAGGTAAAGAAAAAACAGCAGCTTGTGCTTAGGGACAGGTGCACTCAGCCAGAAGGCTCCCCTCTCCTCTCCCCTCCTTCTTCATATCTACGTCTGCATCTCTCGTCCCCTGCCATTTCTCCTTTCCCTCTCTCACTCTGCAATGTTCAGGTAGGATGTTGATGCATCAGCTCAGGCGGGCATCTTATTAGCTGAGTGCTAACAGGCAGTCTGTGCCCCGGAGAGACCAAAGGCTGCTGAGTCATCCTGTACCTGCTGAACAGTACAAGCATTCAGCCCCTTTTCCTTTACCATATTAAAAAAAAAGAAAAAAGATTTTGCCTTTGTATATAATTGTTTTGGCATCATTTAGCTTTACACATATTTTCTAAACCTGCGTCTGTCCACAGCAACTGAAGTAGCAGCAGAGGGAATTCACTCTTGAGAAATTTGAAAGGCTTTGGAAATCCTGTCTGTCCGTGTATGTCTTCTCAGAGCTCATAACGCCACCACATGTCTGTACTGCATTGTCTCGTTCAATCAGCTGCTTACCAGAAAAGAGCAGTGGATGAAATTGCTTGTTTTCTATCATTCACCTAACCAATCACAGCAGACAGGTCTTTGTTGGCGGAGTCATGGAGACAGTTGCTGACAGGGGACGACTACCAACTACGCATTCACAAGAAATCCATCAGCAATGTCAACTGTAAGCGTTAAAACCTGCCTATGTAGAGCTGGGCATAAAATACGTTTAGATACTACATTTAAAGGGACATGGCGCTTTAATCAACATGAGCGCTTCAGTCCATCATCTAATGGGGCCATCCAGCCAAGCAGTAACAAATTCAGCCAGACTTCCATTTGTAGTTCTTAGCAAGTGGAACGAGATTAAAACGTTAAATCAGAGGATTTCTTAAAATACAAGATGATGAATAAAATATTTGCACATTAGAAAATTTTAACAGTTATACACTAATAAAATGGATTTTTTTTTTTTTTTTTTTTTTTTACGAGGTAAAAAAAAAAATCATGGTTGGTTAGAACTCTGCAGAGATGGGATTACATTTTGTAAATGTTAATGCTTGTATATATTGTGATAAACTTATTGATTGGAGTTCAGTCATCCTTCTTTGATATTGTATGTAATTAGGGCAGATTTATGACATTCATGCACATCTAGGAAGCCTCATATTGTTCCTTATGTATCAATTGTTTTTTCACAATTTTGTTTCAACAGTAGATTGTTTATTCTTTTCTCATTATCTTATGTCTGTCATTACATATTGATCTGTATATCCCATTGAGATTGAAATAAGGATATTTTTATCAACACTCTAGTCCAAGAATGATTTACGTAAGTGTGGTTTGACAAATTTTAACAAACGCAGTTAACTGTTTTTGTGCTGTATAGTAATTTTTATCTACATGTAATTATGCAGTAAAGTATGAATCTGATATGTTACTTGAGATGGACAAATTTCAACAAAATCTTTATTGGAGGTTACACCTGTTATGCTTTTTAGAAAATGTGTCAACTGTGCACACGTAATGCGTTTTATTTTTCAGATATGATATTGGGCATTTCATTACGTCAGCACAGAAAAACAAGTTCTGATAACTTGACAATGAGGACGTCACAGACTACGGTATCAAAGGTCAACTTCAAGTTAAGAAAAGGTTGTCCTACTACCACATATCAATTTTTGCCTTGACATTTTTTGAGGAATAGATTATCTTCCTTCCTGGAGAGATGTTTGCAAATTCATTGGTTTGTCCAAACATTTTGACGGTAGTAAAAGAATATAGGGAATAACTAACTTATTCTGTTATGTGATAAATAAATATAGCTTCATTTCAAAATTGTAAGTACCAACAAATAATTAAATTGTATGTATTAAAGTACTATTTATTATGTTTTGTTGATGTGCTGCATGCTCATGTGCTTATGTTAAGAATAGTTATGGGAACATGAAGTATATTTTGGTGTTATTTTATGGGCAAATTTTGCATGTTTTTGTCTCTTTCCCTGTTTTCCTTTCCTTCCACACTTTAAGGAACTCTGGCAGCTGGCTGACATACTGAGACACCTGCACATAGCCAACACAAAATTTACTGGTTTGCTGGATTCCTTTGGGAGTGTTACAGAGTAGGTGTGTGGGATTTATTGTATGTCTGAATGAGGGAGAGTGGGAGAGCCAGAGACAGAAAAGTTTTTTTTTTTTTTTTTTTCCCTCATTAGTTGTGGAGATTGTTGGAGCAGTAGAATGAGACCAGAACTGTTGACAGTTTCTGTCTTCCCATTGTCAGGTCTTTTTTTTTTTTGTTGTCCTGTATTAACCAATTACAATGATAATACATTTCAAACATCCCATATAGCATTAAATCATGTGAAAGGTTTTTTAGAATTTTTGCCCAACTTCTCTACACTAATAGAAATCTTTAAAACAATGTCGGCGTCAATTTTTAAAGCTGACGTGTCGCTAGTTTTCATTAGTCTGGTGTATCTGCATCTTTAGAGGTTCTTTATGTGAGTCAAAGCAAGAAGAAAACAAAACCATTTTGTCATGTAAACAAAGTATTTGTACTGTTTATGATGTGCTCCTATGATACACACCGTGTGTTAGGATTTAGTTACATAAAATCTATATTTTACTTCCACATAAAATAATATTAAAGGGTTCACTCCTCCTTCTGCAACAGACAGCTTTAAATGGAATCATTTTATTTTTTTAGATTGTATTAGACTCATGTCAATGATTAAAACATTCAACCAATGACTTTTGTGGACTTTGCATGAGACGTTTTTGACTTTCCCTCCACAACACTTCATCAAATGGCTCCTGGTGAATGAAAATGTACTTCTTACTCACCAGAGCCTTTTTCTAGGGTAACATTCCATTTCTGAGGATCTAATTTTATCTCGATAAAGGAGGAGGAAATACAATAAGGTAATAAAAGCCACAGAAAACCATCTTTATTTTTGAAAAAGGTTCCTGTGGTAGAAATGTTAAATTGCATTGTTTTATTTTATTTTATGTTATATTTATTATTCACCAGCATGTGTGACTAAGACATTATAGAGTGACAAAAAGCAAAAAAGTGTGTTGATCTACAAAATAATTAACCAGATAATAGACCAAATAAGGGAGTATACATTTAAAAAGATACATTCAAAAGAAAAACAAAATGCAGAACACAGTCAATTAGTCTCACAACAAAAATGAAATTGATTAGCATATGCTCAATTCCTCTAATCTTAGCAGTTATTTTCTAACTTGAATATTTTTTCTGTTCTCTAATTAATTAATCTAGCGTCACAGATATTTTGAGGCAAAGGGGAATATGGTGGAAATGTAGAGGAGTAAATACAAGTTATTATAAGTAAATGAAAACACCAAGTATAAAATTAGGCACCCAAAAGTCATGTTTTCCCTGTCCGTAATTTATCATTATAGTAAGTGTTATTTCAGTTATTTAGTGCGATACCACATACAGTCGCTCGGTGGCATAGAGAAGGTTGAACACAGAAGAAGAATAAACCTTCCTGTTAAAAACTAATCGAAGCTTAACGTGTGTGTCTCATCTTTTCTGTATCACGGGACAGTAAAAATGTATTTTGATGCATATATATTGTTTAGCTTTATGAGTTGAAGGATCTTGCTGAATTGCGAGTCAACTAGTGAGTCAACTAGTGGTTTCTCAAAACGGGATATATTTCAGGAAACTAGTTAATGCTAATACCAGTGGACTTTGTGCAAGTGTGTTGAGCTAGCTGAGAAACAGCTGAAGGACTTATGAATTCACTTTGACATGATTATATTTACTATTTTTCCTAAACAGTTCTCCAACATTGTTTTGTATTTCAAAATGGAATTTTGTTTTCAGGATGACTGTAAAAAAAAAAAAAAAAAAAAAACATAGAAAGTAATGGCTGCCAATGTGTGAAGCTTAATACAGGAGCATTACATCTTTTTTTAATTTTGTAGTTAAAGAGTGAAGGTTTTTGTGTTGAGATAAGATGCTGTTATTCTGTTAAAAAAGATTTTTGTGATGTACTGAATCTAAGGACTATTGCAGTTACTCAGTGATACCTGGAATATTTGACATTAATTATTTGAAATGAGGTATTCAGTATAAATTCAGCAGATGCATTTGACCTGCACCTGCACTCTCAATCTGGAGCTGTTGATCGTCTTTTTGTATTGTGTAACTAAAATACATGATAAAAAATGTATTAAATTGAGTTGAATTGATAAATATCAGATTGCTTCATCAATGAAAAATAGAGCTTGGATTTAAAGTTCAACTAATCTGCTTTATTTTGGGGGCTTTTATTAGGGCGGGTTATTTTTGACCCGTAGGACAAGAGGAGCAAACAGAATGTTAGGATCGCACGAGGGTTAAAGCAAAGAATAACTGCACTGGGAGAAAGAAATGATGAATTGAAAGCAACAGTAAACAACTGAGTGATCGATGATGGACTGACATGACTCAGCTCTCCAGTGCCGGCCACAACTTCCATGACTGGAGAGCATGACGAAGACAAACGACTCGGCAATGAAGGAAAATGAGGATTTTATCACCCATTTCCCTTTCACACTGTTGCTGGCCCGCACTGCCCAGATTGTGCCCGTGCGTGTGTGTGTGTGTGTGCGTATGTGCGTGTCTAGACTGGGAAGTTAACCAAATGTGGGCTTTCCTGACAGGCTGGCTTATGCTCATGTGTTGACCCAAGGGTGCAGTTTAGAGAAATCACTCACACAGTTAGAGATTTGTGGAGAAATGCCCAAGGTCTTGAAGATCTATACATTACCTGGAATACGTGTGTGTGCGCATTTTTCTCTGCATGTGCGTGTGTGCGATAGAGTGCTTTTACAAGGACATTTATCTCATCCTCAGATATAATTACACTGCCTCAGGAAGAGGGGACATATCCACCTCTCCCTTCTTCTAAATCCCTCTCCTCTACTAACCTTCTTTCTCCATTACCTGTGCTTTCTTATCCAAGCTAAGGAAGCCAATCAAAGTCTTCTATGGTTGGAAGTCATCATGGGATTAATTTAGTCCCTCAGTCCCGTGGTCAGGACTCCTGTTTGCCTTATGAGAAATCATTATTTTTGCTTCTTCTCATATCTCCCAAAAATATTCACTCAGAATAGTTTTATTATTCTTATTCCTTATCTTCAAAGTATAAACTTATAGGTATGGTCTCTACAGAGGGGTTTTGTAATGACAATAAAGTTATTCCCACCTACCTGACAGAAAACATGTGTAATACCATAACTTCCTGTTTGTCAATCCCTCAGACCCTGTGGATCAGCAGTAATGACACCTGCCAACATACCAGCAACTCTCCCTTACTCTCAGGGCAAGATTAGCAGCTGAAAGTAAAACATTTGGTTCTAGAGAGAAAAAATGGACCTTTGGAGGGTTTGTAACACTTTTCACCTCAGTTTAACTCTGGTTCATAAGCTAACAAATATTCCTTTGAACTGTTTCACATTCTGTGAATTCCTATCCCAAGCGTCAACATTAGAATGTGCCATTTAAAGTCCAGACCTAAATCCAATTGAGATTCTGTGGAAAGTCTTGAAAATTGTTGTTCACAGCTGCCGTCCATTCACTCCAACTCAGCTTGAGCTATTTTTTTTAAAAGTAAAAGGTTCAAAAATGTATTTGCCTGCATGTACAAAGTTAGAGATGGAAGCCAAAATAAGCTTCTATCTCTTCCTTCTACAAAGTATTTGCTCAAGGGAAGGGCAGTAGAAAACATGTTATTTTCCATCTACTTCCCAATATCCGATGTTGTACTGTCACATAAAATTCTAATAAAATACCTTCAGATTTGTGATCGTATTATGACAAAATGTGATAAAAAAGAGTACTTGCTTCACACAGCAGAGTAGTTTCACCTGACTAAAAAGAGAAAGAAAAGACAGCAAGAGGTTAATTTGTTGTGCTGCATAATGTCCCTCTTGATGAAAATAGATGTCTGATTTTTCAGGCCACAAGGCAACATTTTATGAGCATGTGATGTGCAGTGGCCTACAGTAAAGCTTTCTCTGTTCTCTACTGTCTCCACAACTGTGCAGCTGTCTTTAGCCTTGCTCGAGGGCATAATAACCCTTGAGTGGATGGCACACACTTATATGCATTCACTCAAGCACACAGTGCGTTATCTTCATCCTGACAAGTTTTTATTTTTTCTAAAGTGGGCCATGTGGCAGCCTTTTGCTATAAAGAAGCTACACATGTTTGGGTGAAGGCCACATATTTATCTAGGGTAATGTGATCTCGGTGATGTGCCCTTCTGCTCTGTGATGACCCGTCGGGGTGGGCCACATGGTCTCAGGTCAGCCACTTCCCTGGGCCTGGTTTTAACTCGCATCAGTGCTGATTTTTGTCCCTGTCTCATCTGTCAGAGGAAACAGGCTGATCGGAAGTGACAGCTATTTAAAAGCTGTTAATCTTTCTTTTGTTGTTTAACGAGTCCTTATGTCTTCATGTTGCTGCCTGCAAAATGTCAGATTTATAGCAAAATAACTGAAATAATGGTGACAAGCAGTTAAAGTCACCAAATGCTAATTATCTGAAATAATTACATATATATACATATATATATGTGTGTGTGTGTGTAATAGAGGTACTTAGAGAGGAACTGTGCAAAAACAACTGAAAACCCACAGTTTAACTGAGCAACTGAATTTTTTTAAGAGTATAAAAAATGTATTTATCCAAAAATCTTGCCTGTGACCCAGAATCTAAAACTTGATGCTGTGCTGGAAAAGCTGAGCTGCAAGAGCACTCTTGAGCGAAACTGATTACATCAGCTTTAATTAACACAATTAGCATTTTAAAGATCTGATGAGATTAAAAATGTGTTCCAACTCAGTAGGAATAAACAAAATAACCGACTTTCATCTGCACAGTACACCTCCTGACACTAAATACTGACAGCTTGCAGCACAAAGCTTCCTCTGGGCCGTATGAAGCTTGTTTATCATAATCTATTATTAACTTTCTCTCTGTCTTGTTTTAGTTTTTCCCTGCTTCAATTTACACTTAACACTTGGAGATCTCACTTTGCATTTTCTTATCATTCTGTCCGCCAACCGCTTTACCTAAAACCTCCCCACGATCCATGACACGTTATGAAATTTTCATTTAAGAGAAATCAGCGTAAAAGAGCTCTCAGCTGAACATGTGAAAATAATTCTTAAAGACACTCAACAGGGAGGATGTATGTCTACTTTCAGTAAAATAAGAAGATTCAATCATAAGATATCAGAAGACATGTAATATCAATGTAGCACTTATGTAATGGTGTAGAAACAAGGACCCAGTATTGCTTCCACCTTCCTTGTCTTTGGAAGAGTGTTGCCACCTTTCCGAGCTTGCTAACCGGCAGTGTGCAGCATGGCAGTACTCCTGCACGTTTCATGGATCTCGTTAAGAAAATATTGAATCGTAAGATATATGTGGGGGAAAAATGTACCAATTTTGAAGCCACAATTTTTGGTTTGCATTACACCGTACTTTACTGAGTCCTTCATTTTCTTTTTGTCCTCCAAAGTGACTAATTCTAAATAAGTATTAGGACTTTTCCCACCTCAAATATCCCTAAAGTGAATGAAAGAGGAGAGAACCCCAGTCAGATTAGCCATGAGGGCGTAGATGCCTATCTGCGCCGGCTGTGACTTTAAATATTCTGCTTTGGTTTAGCCTCAGTGACAGCACTGTGAGGCAAGAGGTTGCCCACCACTTCAAAGACAATTTCCACTGGCTTTAAACAAGAGAATAGGAAGGTTGTCAGCTCAACTCCCTGTGGGAAAAGAGAGTATGGAGTGCACTCTCTCCTAACAGAGATATACGAGGTTTGTTCCATTTCTCTACTCTGGCGTAATGTCACCTGTTTATCCACAGAGAGCCACCAGATAGCACATCTCTCCATCTTTCGATGCCGTCCCTTTCTCCTTCTCGTTTCTTCTTCCTCCCCCATCCTCCTTCTCGGATGCTCTCTGCTGTCCTCTGCCCACCACTGTGGTGGGTTCACTTTTTGACAAGGCCCTACATCCAGCTAGATGCTAAATGAATAATACATGCATGTTCTAGTTCTAGCAAGACAGAGGCAGAGAGAGGGAGAGGGAGAAAGAGAAAGAGAGAAGAGACCAGGAGGGAGAGACAAAGGACACGCACAGAGGATGTTTGTTTTTTTGTGTGCCAGGGACAGCTTGGTGTTGAAGTCCCAGCATGGAAAGGCCAACACTGTCAGAGAACTTTAGAGCCAGTCTATACATAGCCTGCACACGAGCAGACATCTGCAGCGGACACTCAAATGCATTCTTTCTTTTAGTCCTTCTGCAGAATTAGGAGGTTGGCAGTGAGATTCCCACTTGAGTGAAATACAGGCTTTGCAGCCTGAAGCAGAACGATAGAAGACATTGTTTCAGTCAGATCTAGAAAGCTTTGATTTCCAAGACTCTCTCTGTGCGAATGTGTAAGCATATGTATGTGTGGCCTCGTATTTGATCAATTGTAAGAACCATTTTCCTTACAATTGATGGCCCAGAGCCTGGGCCCCATAAGAAGAGGTTCTGTTTTGCGGTTACTTGTTGGGTTTATAACCAAGATTTTAATTGAGTTTAGGTTAGGATTAGGGTTAGGCAAGTACTAGTAATGATTAGGGTAAATGTTAGGCTGTAGAATTTAATAAGAAGTAAATGGAAGACAATGCAAACTCCTTGTGAGGATAGAAGGACATGCTGTGTGTGCGTGTGTACTTGTTTATCTATTCTTCTTAGGATCATTCCTGGTATATTTAATAACCTTCTGAAGACCAATGGGCTTTAAAGGGACTAAACTCGGTTTTAATACCAGGGACACCTTGCATAGAGGTAGGGTGTGAGTTAAATTTTAGTTATGAATAAGCTAGTAGTTAAGGTAAAGGAAATTGTCTGGATTAGACATAAATGTACTAAAATGAATGGAAGTCAACACAAAGTCCTAATACTAACTTGCGTGTGCATGTAAGTTGCAATTGTGAGGTCCCACGATTTGTTTCGAGGATCACAAGTCCCCCTCTAACCCAGCAGAACGAGGGCTGGCCTATATTTTATCAACTGCTTTAATTCAGTTTTGTTCAGGATCAAAGCAGAATCACAGCAGCCAGCAGAGAATGCATGCATTATCAATCATGTCTGTGGCTTTTTGTTGTACAGGAAAATATATTGCAGAGATCAAAAGGAGAGGGTCATCAAAGGCGAAATCATCACAGACCCGTGGCGCTAATTCATACGTAAGCCGGAAAACAAATAAATCCACAAGCTGTGTTAATTGTATGCAAATGCTTCCAAGCATGTATGTTTGTAACAAATAAAAAATTATTTCTGCAATCTATCCTCCGGCTTCAGAATTAGGCATACATGTGCCACTGTGTGCTGTGCACTTCTGAGAGTGTTTTTGTTCGTCTTTGCTTGCTCTTCCTTTCGGTTTCTTCCCTTCTAAAGACAAGAAATTTCTGGTATGAACATGGCGCCTTATCTCAAAGGACACATGCAGAGTCAAATGATTTGCCTCTGCCTCTGAACTGCCTTCATTTTTATTAGGAAAAAAAGAAACAAATGAATAGGAGCAGCAGGGGTTTAAGTTTGTAGAAATAAGTCAGTCAGCCTGGTTTTTAGAACATCTGTAGGGTTTTATAGTGGAACAAGTGGGGTCTTGGTTGTTGCTAATGACAGGAGTTCAAAAACAATTTACTTTGACAGAAGGTAAAGTTTTGCACCAGGAATCCAGGAAGATCAGCAAAAGAGTTGATCTAACTAGTAGAGATGCAGACCGATGTAAATACTCAGATTCTTTTACTATAATTTAGGCAGGTAAACATTTTCTTAGTCACTCTTTAACCTTGATATACACTAGAACAGAGGAAGTGTGTCATTACATTTTTCTCTCAACCATCATCAAAGCAACACTGCATACTTTCTCACCACTTTTTACATAAATTTAAATGTTGCTTAGTGTAGTCATACCAAAAAGAAAGCAAAGATACTCCTCCCTAATTGTATGGTTCCTATATATTGCATCACATCTGTAAACCCTCTGCGGTATCAACAATTTACACTGCAGTTGTTGACTTATTGCTGGGTTTCCAATTATAACTACTGGAATCATTACCTGTGAGCAATCGTTGGAAGTGTAAGGCAGAGCCTGCTTAAAGTCTTCATTTATCTGGCCTTGTCAACTTGTTCAATGTTATAACTACAACTTCATTGTATTTAATGAGGTTTTATCTGGTTAAGCAACACAAAGTAACACATTATGGTGATATGGGAGGAAAAGGATTGTGGCCTTCAGCTTTTTCTAAGTAAATATCTGAAATGTAGTTTTATTTGCTGCTCTTGATTCAGTACTGTTTACGTCTATAAATAGATGTTTTTAAAGTCTTACCACAAGTTTCTAATTTGGTATAGGCCTGGATTTTGACTGGACTGGATTCTGATATCACCTGAGATTTTCTATAGGTCCGAAGCAACTAAAGTAGCTATTTCTGCCATTACCTTTTTCTTTAGCATCCGTGTCTGTATTTTCTTGGCGTATGTATATTTTGTCTTCTCAACCCCTCCAGTTTCTGCTGGAGGTTTGCTCCAGTTAAAGAAAAGTTTTTCTTTTCACTACCACCACATGCATGCTCAGCATGAGTTAACAATCAGCGGCGTTAACTATCTGGATTCTGAATGTAAATTGGATCGGTTGATTTGTGAAGTGTATTTAGACAACATTTGCCGTGTGATACTACTTGTGGGATTGTGTATTCAGGGTGATTTTCCATGTTTTTGCAAGTAGGTCAAGAAGTTGAATATTTCCTTTGGTGTAGAGCATTTCGTGCCTCTCTCTGTGTACAGCTGGGCTCTGCTTGACACAATTTCAAAAACACATCATTGTAAAAGTGCCAAGATTTGATTTTTTTTTTTTCAGCAGTCCACAAAATCTAACATTTTTAACAAGTTGTGAAGAACATCATGCAGGAGTCAAGTGTATCCTAGCTAAAATGAAAAAAGAAAAACACTGCTGCTGCGCCTTTAGCCTGCTGGAGCTCTCACACACAGCGTGGTAAGCAGAGGAAGACACAGCAGCGATGATATGCTGCTAGGCACTTGAAAGCGGCAGCATTCCTGCATATCGAACCCTGCTCAGTGAGAGCTGTGCTCCCAAGCAGTGAGGTGGTGTGAGGAGATGCTGAAATACTGCACCAGCAGGTATCTGGGTAAGTTCAGCCGGGTCAGCCTGAAGGTAAACAATGAGCCAAACTATGATTAGCAGAAGTATCAGCACTCTGAGGGAGATATAGCATAGAAGTTCACTGCAGATATGAATTGTTTGACAGGCTAAAGTGTGTCGACAAAAGTTGGTAGACTCTTCACCCAAAGCAATTCAACTTACAAGGGACACAAAGAAACCCAGTCCAAATTCTGTGAAGTGCAATCCACTTTATTGTTTATCTGAAAAACCAAAGAGCTGTGCAGAAATTGATCTGTTTAGTCAAATAAGTTTTAAAGATTTCTGTTGGTAAAATTTTTCTTCAGCACAGTTTTACAATGGGATGTTTTCGGATGGTGTTGTAACAGTGGCAATGCGTTTTCCTTTCTAGATTATGAGAAATGGAACTTTTCGCAGAGACATACTTTCTATCTAATCTTGCTCATTTTTACACAGTATAAAAAGGTAACTTACTATTTTATTCTGTATATATTTCTTAATTATGCTTCATTATTACTATCAGTGCATGTGTGTATAGCAGAGGATTTCTCAGGATACTACCTTTCATTGGAGCCCTCACTGATGACTGTATGATGAAACATAGAGGAGTTACATTTCAGATGTATAATCTGTGATCCATTTTTAAGATGTCTGAACATCAACACACACACACACACACAAATGTATCCAATAATGTCATTTGTGAGTGAATTTGAAATGCAGGTAGACAAAATTTAATTCTGCAGTTTTATTTAGTTTTCCAGTCCATACCTTTTATGTAAGATTTTTTAAATCAGTTTGTATAGAAATTGACAAATTAAGTCACACACAGGTGAACTTTAACTCGTTATATCCCTACTTTTCCGTGAAAATGCTAGTGGTTTATTGGAGAACATTAGTTCGTTCTTTAATTGAAAGAAAGCCGTAAATATTAGACACACTGTTTTTGCTGTTTTACCGCGGAGGAGACACAGCAAACATGTGTCTCTTACACATGTAGGAGACACATCTATTTTTGCTGTTGGTCTAACAAATTAAATAACAGTACAATTTGTGGCTAATATTTGGCAGCATTTTAAAATATTAATACTTCTGAAGGGCATTATACTGTACCAACCTCTGTCCTTGAATTCATTTAAAGGATGATCTTACTTTTTTTCAATTTGGTGTTTGAGCTGCTAGATTCAGTGACTTCTCATCTTTTTAGTTTGAGTTAAAATGAGTTGACCTTATGCCTGTGATTTGGTTAAGCTTTGGTGAAAACTAGTTTCTTCACTGTGGAAGAGATCAGAACGCTTTTCTTGCATGCTGAATTTATTTTCCAACTTACTGCTGTTTCCTTCAGGGATTCTTCCTATTTTGATGAAACGAAGAAAGAGCTTTAATCTTAAGATGAAAGGCCTGTCATGTAAAACCAGACTCTGTACTCTGAAAGTAGCAGTGACAGGGCTTTAGGCGCAATTTTCTCTGGTAGTTGTTGTGCCGGAGGTCTTTAAATTTGTGTTGTTTTATTAAAAAGATGTATCCAACAGGTCACACCTCAATAAACTGATGCAACTCCATCATTTTGAAGCGAACCACGATGCAGAGTGTGTTGGAGTGGGAAGACTGACAAATTCAGCAAGTCAGCCAAGGTTGCAAAAGATATGTCTGGCTGTATTTGTATAGCTGGACAAACATTGTTTCCATAGCAACGTCACTTGCAGCTCAAAAAGATTGTACCCGTCTTCTGGTTTTGAAACCATACAAAGATAAAAGTGTACATAGTCAACATAAAAGGTGAGTACCTGCTATTTTCCAGAGAAACTAATGACCCTCGTCTTTAGTCGTTGTGTGCATGTGTCTCCACGCAGCATTTCAACATTTAAAGCGGAGAATATTCTCTGATTAGAGCCGGAAGGAGTCGAGCTTAAATCTAACAGCAGATGCCACAACACAACCCTTTGTTGTGATGCTTCAGCTGGCACAGCAGTTCAGCATCAGCACAACAGGACAACACAGAAATATGCCTTCCTGTCTATGCACGCAAGGTGTGAAGCACTGAAACCCTGTATGCACTCTCTCCTGCTTCCAGATCTCTCTGATTGTGTCCACACTCTTGTTTGATTCTTACTCCTTTACACTACCCTTGTAATTTACCTCTTGCCCATCCCAAGTGCATCTTAATCACATCCCTCTTCTCTTTCTCCATCTTGCTGACTTGCTTTGTTTTCTTCTCCTCCTCCTTTCCCCAAGACTCCATTGAGGATTCGCAACAATGGAGTTGTTGACTGGATTAGGCAGTACAATGTCTGATCAAGGCGGCGGACAGGGGAAAATCAATGGACACATGTGATTTACTAAGCTGCTAAATATCCTCTGACATGTCGACCAATTAGCTTTGTAAAGTGGAGATATCTTTACTGCGTTTACAAGGTCATGAGATCAGTGTGTGTGAAGCAGTGGAACTTTCTCTGCTTGTATTTCTCTGCAAATGCGAGACAAAGGAATTATGAGACATTTAATAGAAGAGAAATATCTTGATTTATTGTCTGCTTTGCCTAAATAGGATTCCATGGTTTGGATATTGTGATAGTCACTCCAGTTAATTTTTTTTTCTTTTAGTTCAGATTAGTAAATGATGAATACGATCTTTATTGTAAAAATGTTTACTTATTTGTTAGGTGTTTGGTTGTTTGGTGTTTATAGCTCTGGAGAAGGTTTTTGATACTGTGCTTTGAGGTTTTTTTGCAGGGAGAGTTGATGTAGTCTGAACTCTGGTTTTGTGTTTTTTTTTTTTAATAGATCACAAATATTAACATTAGCTTGTTATTTAGCGTGTTATTTAGAGATTCTGTTGGTTTTCAAGATAGCCAATCAACTATGTTAGAGAAAAACACCAAGTAACTGGTTCTGTGAAGGTAAACCAGACGCATGACCAAAGTTTTCAGCTATTTGGAAAAGGCTCCATGAAACCAACGTCACAAATTGTTACTTTCCTGGACAGAAGCATGCAGGTAAGATGCAAGTTCATTGGTTGAGCAGCTGTGAGAAGATGCAGTCTTGGATGATGCATCTAGATGTGTTTGTTTCCACATCCCCCCATTGATAGAATTTGATTTATTAATATAATACCTAAATACATCCACTTTATTTTGAGCAACACCACTTACAAAGATATCCAACTTGACAGTGTTACTTTAATGTGGCTTTAAATGCTTTTTTTTTTCACTTCTCCACATCTCAGAGCCTTGGAACAGAACTGTCAGTACAGCCTCACTGTTATTACAATTAACTTTCATAAGTGATACTTGTGCTAGTTTGCTGTACCACTGAATGTTCAGCAAATTATAAAGCAAAAAGTTATAAAAGAAAACTTTATAAAAGCCAATTTTCGCTTTCTTGTTCATGATAAAGAAAATGCACTTTGCAACTTTCTGCTGAATGACTGTTAATCACAGCTTCAGTCTCATAGGCTTTATGATTTTACACCAAGCCTCAGGACTTTTGTTCATTTCAACTGAAGTTATATAAAAGTTCACTAAAAAAGGCAAACAAGAATGCTTATTAAAAGTTGCGTAATCAGCTGCATAACACCAAGTCTCTCTTGTTCCCATGAATCAAACCAAATTCCATCAAATCAGTCAATTTTACTGCATTGAGTTAACGGTATGAATCTTAATGTGCCTTAATGTTTTTTTTTTCTATTCAAATATCGAATCGATCAAATATTGGCCACAGACCTGTGATGTACATCCCAACTGAGCACAAACACGACAGGCCAATCTGGTCATTTTGGCTTTTTTGATACACGGATAGGATTGCATCATTTTTAAAGCACCAAAGTGCTTTAAAGTGCAAGCTTATGAAAACACCAATATATGATTTCTTGATGTGATTGATCAATGCTTTTTATTTATGATGAACTGCCCTAACTTATTTTATCTAAAGATCAAAATAATTCTCCAGGGTTTGAATACTGAATAGAAAATTAACATTTTTAAAAAGTCAAGAGAAAAGCTAATTTCACAGCAGCTCCAACATCTGGATGCATAAACTCATATTGAATAAATCAAGATATGCATAAGACTCCTCTCACATTAAAATGACTTTTTTTTTTTTTGCTTTTTTATTCAGGTTTTCCAGTGCAGGTCACATCACATGCATCATACATATAGCATATTTTACAAACTGCATGTACATTCTCACATATTGTGCTCCAGAAGAGGTTTTGTTTGTGCATAGTCTTAAGAAAAAAAAGAAAAAGGTTACAAGGAAGAATGTTTAATTTATCAATTGTAATCTCCATCAGCTGTGTTTTTGAAAAAAATGTTAGAATTTTTTCTAAGATGTCACTTTTCATCTGAAGTTTTGCTGTAATTTATTTCATATGTTACACCTCCCTCACTCTATTCTTCCACTGAGAGACTGTCGGGGGCTGAGGTTTCAGCCATGAGACCGTGATCATTTTCTTTGCGAGAACAAGTAGGATCTTTAAGACGTAGATCTTACTGTGAACTTGGATTTTATTCTGGAAAATACCTAGTATTATGAAAGCTGGCTCTAGGGCAGGGGTGGGCAATCCTGGTCCTCAAGCGCCGGTGTCCTGCAACTTTTAGATGTCTCCCTGGTCCAACACAGCTGAATCAAATAGCTGAATCATTTCGTAAGTGCAGTCAAGTTCTCCAGAATCCTGCTATTGACCTCATTATTTGACTCAGGTGTGTTGAAGTAGAGACACATCTAAAAGTTGCAGGAGACCGGCCCTCGAGACCTGGAGTTCCCCACCCCTGGGGGATTGTAATGCCCAGGCACTGATTAATTTCCCTTTGTATTCCTTTCCAATAGGTTGATAGTTTTGGACAGTCCCAAAATATATGGGTGAGATCTCCAATCAGTCCACACCCCCTCCAACGTTTGTCCGAGGTGTGGCTAAATCTAGATGTGAGGAGGGGAGTCCTGGAGAACCTCACTTTTTCCAAAAGGATGTTTTTATGTACTTTGATCAGGTAGGGTACATAATTTTCATGAAGTCCACATTTCAGAAGTAAAAATGTTTACTTATTTGTCCTGTGTAATATTCTAACATTAAATGTTACGTTTTCATTTGTTGAATATGACAAAATCCTGAATATTGTATATTCTGAATATGACGATATACACAGTTTGAATGAGGTTTTTACAATCCGACTCAAAATGTGATATAAAGAAATGTATGTTTATCTGTCAAATAGTTATCCAAATATGTGATCATTTTAAAAATATGTTAATTTTATTTGTGTTGTGGTGAAATATATTTGTGAAAGAAAAGCTTTAAAATTCTTCTATTTCTCTGTGATCTGGTTAGATGTTTTATTATGACCTCATTGATTACTGTCTATTTGCTGGGGGAGAAATCTTTCCTTTATGTATATGTTTTAATTAATTTCAACCTGATACTCAGCAACACTTCTACCTAAGATCTAGTAAAATGTTCATGTAAATTATAGACGGTCCTTAATTTTAGTTGAAGTCCTATTCCTTATGTGAAACTGAAATTCCATCTATGACATATTCAAAATCAAACTCCGGACAAGCCAATGAAGCTATCCCGTGTATTCCGTTTGAAAGCACTGAGGGATTGTGGTTTTCAGCTCTCTTGTGTTACTGATCCAGCCAGGTGGTCGCCAGGTTGCTGTGTTGAGTCACAGCAACAGGTCGTGTTGTTTTGCATTTAAATAGCCCCTGCAACTTCTGTCTGGTCCTGGAAGAAAATTACATTGTGAGATGCATCTTAGCATCCTAGCACATTGTGTTGTTTTGCAAAACCAGGGTGTGCTTGGCTGACTGAGTCCAGGACAGCTGTGAGTGAGGACCATTCACTGCTCTGTCGGGGTTGGAGATGGAGGCACTGAACTGAGGCCACCTAGCCTGTGTTTCTCCTACATGTCACCTCTTCTCTCTCTAATAATTTCCTGAGTGGAAGACAGCTCGGAGTGAAAAGCAGAGAAGGAAAGATTGTCCATGTGTGGCTCTGTGTAATAAATAAAAAATCTTCTGCTAAACAAAATACACCAAACCCTTGAGCACCACCTTAACAGATTATGTAAGAACATTTGCTAGATTATTTAAGAAGTACTGAAACAAAAAAGCATGATTTAACATAATTTAAATCATTAAAATTAAATTTAGTTTTTTGGAATTTTATTTACATTCTTTTTACTATACCAAATTTTGTTTCTCGAACAATTCCAAACCTGTAAAACATGGAACCACCTGTTAATTCAGGAAAGCAGTCACCTTTCAGCCAACATCTTAAAAGGGAGAGCCTTCACTCTGAATCTGAAATCGAATAATAACTTGCATGCAGAGAATAGGAAGGATGAAGGACAGTGGTGTTTGAATTATAACCCCATGATACCATGGTAACTAAGCCGTCCAGAGGTTGGCTGGGAACGGAAACAAAGTAAAAGGTTTTTCGCTGCAAACCCTGAGTAATGAAATGCCTTTCATGAAGTACATTTAATTATTAAACAATTTTCTTTGCAGGAGGGTTTTATTCAGCCGAGAATGATTTTTGTCTTTTTTTTTCCCCACAGGTCTGGCAGGCAAGCCTTTGCAGGTTACCAAAAGGACAAATCCACAGCTTTCCCAGAGGCCACATTCTGTAGACTCATTATGACCTTGTGTTTTTTTTGTTTGTTTTTTTTTTAAATGGAGAATTGCAAAGCAAAAAAGCCCTTGTCTTTGCATTTGCGTTCAGAAATTTAGTTCACAAGCTGTATCCATGTAGATTCAATGCACGCAGTGACATATATCATCCCTGCCAAGAATTTGATCTTAATAACTCACCTGATTAAATAAAGATACATTAAATGTAAAGCGCTTAGATGTATTAATCTTAAGTTTTCAAAAAAAAGTTATATAAATATTGACAATTTTATTCAACAATGTTATACTATGTCATAAATTACAAATACATACAGTCTGGCACCCAGTGAAACTATGATGCAAAGGGCTCTTTGCACATCAGCTTCCGTGTTCGGGGATAAGCGGCTCGGTCACTTCCAGTCTATTGAAAATGACATTTTACAGTCGGTGCTTGCAGGACTTGCCCTATGTAACAATTAATGATGTACCTCGATCTGAAGCACCAACAAGTAAGCTGGAGAAAAGATTTACGCCTTTTTATACATTAACAGACATAAAGGTGAGTTTTACTTTCATTAAACTTGTGGCTGACATTAATTTTACCTTATGCTATTAGGCAACGTTCTCGTACATTTTCATTATAAAAATATTCTGTTTAAGTATCAAAACATTTTAATCCATTCTAACAGACAATGTTTTTACCTTATTTTGTACTTATTTCCAAGTATATTATGTGTGTTTACATTTACATTATTACAGTTCGGGCTTTTTCCTTGCAAAGCACAATAAGACCCATAGCTTAAAAGTAAGGCAACACTGGTATCTTTCAGCGTTCCAGTTCAGCTAACTGTTCAGATTCAAAGTTGTTGCTTTTAGAAAAATATGGCCGTGTTTCTTAAGGTCTCCATGTTATTTTGTTTTAGTACTTTTACATACTTGTGACGAGTTCAAATAGGATGGTGTTTTCAGCAGTGTGTACAGGCGGATCAGTTGATCGGCTGTCTGGCTCTGGTCTGCTCTCTCGTTCCCATACACTCGCTCTTTCAGACTGAATACAAAAGTGATTCCATGGAAATAATGCATCCGTCTCCCTCCGGTAGTTTTAGGTCAAGTAAGCTGATCCGCAGTGAAGTGAAGGCTGGAAACTTTGCTGTTCAGCTTTAAACTGTAGCAACGAATATTTACAAACCACCATCTTCTTAATTTAAGATTGCTTGGAAATCCATGAAAACTTAAAAGCCCATTATATTTGAAAAACCAAAATGATCATAATATTGGTTTATTTGCTTCTGAAATGGACTTTGCCTTTTCTACCTGTCATGGTAACTCAAACTGTAAGCAAGAAAGCCGCATTTTGCTCATGTGGATGTGACGTCAGCGCAGTACGTGCAAAGAGCCCATAAAATGATGGCTTGCAGATTGGAAAGCATCACATCAGGAACGCCCCAACTCTGAGAAAAGATGAACACGAAAAGGAAGTAAAAACACTAATGACACACACACACACACACAAACACTTTAGGATTTATGTTGGACCAAGGATATTTATTCCTCCCTATCCACTAAAGTTGTGTCATTCTCTTCGCCTAATAGTGAGACTGTATGTCATCTTTTCAACTGTTGCCACCACCTTTCTGGGTTGGCAGTGTTTTTCATGTTTTTTTTTAGACAAAATGAAGAAACGTGTCATTTTTAAAGACATTATAATAATAGTGTCTGACGACGTCTCTTTTGACAAGATTCAGAGTTTTATCTTACGAGGAGGTAAAAATGATTCATGATAAATAAACAACTCAGAAATAAATCTGTGCAACAATAAAATGTTAATTCACAACTCAAGCCTTGTCAGGTCACCAAAACTGCCTGCAAGTCAAAGGTTCTACAGTATCATGTGAGGGTCGCTTCTTTCTCCACAAAACAGTGTCCATTTTGGATTTTCACCCTAAGGCCACAGAAATGTGTCTCCCTACATAGTATCTTGTGTCCTCTCCACCTTCTCAATAATTCAATGGAAAGAGGAGATGTCAGCTCTGGTATAATTACTGTGTGAGGGTGACAAGCTCCTCTGTCAAGGGCAAGATGGGGAAACAAGCGTTACAGTGCTGAGAAAGCTAAAAAGATCGAACAGTAATGTGTGTGCAACTGACACTGTTGATGAGAAATGCCTCGACTTCTACAAGGTGATGAAACTGGAGGTAATTTGGATGGGGAGCGGCGAGACAACAAGAGCTATTAAAAAAAAAAAAGAAAGAAAGAAACTCAACTTACCTCCAGCTTTATAGAAGTACCTCTAAAATAGTGGCAGTGGTTTTATACTCTTTACAAAAAGAATCATGTCCAGGTGCAACATCTCATTCATAAACTTTAATATTAGTTGTGGGATTCATGATTGGTTTGCAAGTCTTCAGTGGTTGTGAAGCAATGCAATCCATCAACATTAGACAGAGAGGTACAGTACAGTGTGCAAGATCTGATTTCAGCTCTGGGCCCAGCTGAGATGACAGACTGTGTTAATTTAATACCAGGCGAACTCCAAACTTCCTGCTCAGAGAGAGCCTCAGCATGAGTAAAGCTGCCAAGATGTGACTAAAACTGTTAATGTCACCGAGAGCTGAAATCCTGGAGCAGGCAAAGGGTTTGGCACAAAACCCTGGGTTTACAAGAAGCTATACAGACCAGGTAGTCGTCATTAGAACTGGAGATTTTTTGACAGATGGGTACCCAGGAAACCATCCCAACCGAGATGTATCATCTCTGCTAGAGTAGTGATCTGGACTTGCCCCTCGCTGTCATAATCCACCTCATGTAAAAGGCTGATCTGAGATCAGCACTGTTCTTATTATTTTTGAAACAATACAGAGTGGCATACAGATTCAACTATCTACGTGTATTCTGCTGTATATTTTTATAGTATCTGAGAGTAATTGAGTCTTATAAAATAAGTCGTCATTGAACTTTCACTGTGGCTCTGTCCATAGGTGTTTCAGCTGCTTTGTGAAGGTTTACTTTGGCATCAGATAACGGCATTTTGAACAGCCTGCCATAATGAAGTTTTCAGCATTCTTCATCGAATGCTTCATTCCAACTGAGATATCAAAAAATTATGGCTTTAATATTAATGGGATTCAGAGTTGCACTTCAGCCTCGTCAGATTCATCCAACCTTACGAAAACACAGAGCCTAACTCCCACAGAGTGAACCTTCATAATACGAGTCCATATTCACATTACAAGGCAAGACTGATATGATGCATGACTGATACTGTCTTCAGACTCCTCTGGTGTATGACGTTTCACACTGTTATGTGGGGAGCTGTTTGTGTTCACACCGAGAGCGAAGACTCCCCATGTTAGCTACTTGCCAGTATAGACATAATGCTTAGCAAATAACAAATAAGGCATATGGCAATTAACAGAGATTTTAACTTGCTGTAAAGGTTGTTTTTTTTTATTCTTGACAATTAGATGGAGTCTAGTGTAACTATTGCTGCTAAAGATTGTGTGTTTGAGATTTATAAGACATATCCAAATTAAATCAGCCTGTCTCGCTCAGTTAAATTAATGTAAAAATCACTCCTGAAACTCACCCAAAATAATATGTGGATTGTTTTATGAATAAATGATGAATAAAGATATTCTCTACTGACTGGTTTGAAAAAAAAAGTGAAGCTCAATTATGTGGAAGTCTGAAAGACCTGGTAAATAAGTAGAAAGACTAAGGAAAAATAAACTTTTATTGCAGTGGCATGAAATCACACTGACAATGTCAAAAAAAATCCAACCTATATTTAGTATGAAAAATAGGAATCATAAATTATTGTTATTACAAAGTCATTGGTGCTTTTCTCTGTATATAAACCGGATTCCTGAATCTTCTCTTGCTCTTTTCCAGGGGTCTTAAACTCCAGTCCTGCAAATTTTGGATGCATATTTGCTTCTATACACCTGCATCAAATAATGAGGCAATTAGCAGGACTCTGGGGAACTTGACTACATGCTGTAGATGTAGTCCAGCCTTTAGATTTAGGTTTGTTGGACCAGGAACACTTCTAAAAGTTGCAGGACACCGGTCGTCGAGGCCTGGATTTGAGAACCCTTGTTCTAGTCTCTTTGGCTCACCCCACAGCTCCTCTGTGGGACTGAGGTCTGGGGATTTTATGAGGTTGATTTCAGTGTCCAGGGAGACATTTCTGTGTTGACTTTGGCCGTATGTTTTGGTTCATTAACCTGCCAGAAGACTTCCTGATGACCCTTTTTTTTTAGTTTTCTGGTACCAAGTTAAAGAGTTCATGTAATAATGAGAATATGTTGAAACTTTGGGAACTTTGGTGCAGCTTGGACTTGCCTTTTACATTGCCAGATCAATTCAAATGCACAGCATTCACTGTTGTGCTCATTTTAAACAGTAGATGTCCTTGAAAATACAATCTGTCAGTGCTGAAAATGTCTAGGAGGAGTATACAGGAAGAATATTGTTCATGTCTAACTGTAACTACACAGTTTGAAGTGATACATCTAGGCAGTTTCGAGTTAATGCATCATTTAAATTTATATATTATCTCTGTGGTTATTAACTAAGCCTGTAAAAAGAAACATGCTTTCAGACTCTTACAATTGTGTCAATGTCAATGTTCTTCTTATTCCTTCAAATGAGCCATCATTTTATCCAGGTGTGTTAAACCAGGAAGAGAACTAAAACATGCAGGATGCCGGCCCTCGAGGACCGACTTTGGACACCACTGTTTTAGGCTAAAGTCAGGTGTTTGCTGTTTAACAGCTATATATCAGTGTCAAGAGAAGTAGGTTTATTAAAAAACTTATTGTCACATTTAGTAAACTTTGCATGTTTATTTTTGTGAATTTAGAGCAGGGAAGGCAATTGAAAAAATTTTAGCATGAGAATTTGTCAGTCCTTTTAAAGTCTATTTTTTCCCTAGAAGGCGTTAGCGACAACTATGTAGGGCACCGCAGAAGCAGCATAAAATGAACAAGAAGTTCTGTCTGATATCAAGCAAAAAAAACAAACTTCTCGGTGATTCACCAACGTTGAAAAGGACTTTATCCACTGAGAATGTACCACATCCTCTTGTAATTTGACTATATTCTGACATATATTAGAATATCTTAGAAGGAGCCATGAACTCACTTCGCTGTTTCGCTTAAATGGTTTACATTGCAGCCAAAGCACAGATTCACATGATGGTATCACCAGGGATATGCTCAAATATACAATAACAAGGAGCACAACTGCCGTACAAATATGCCTGACAGATGTTAAGAGCGTAGAAGCTATGAGCAATTATTGCATACAGCACAGTATGACACAAAGGATTCCTATGGGCATGTAAAATGATCCTAGGATATCCTTCTCAGTAAAGCAAAACACCCACATATGATATAATGTTTCTTAGGCACCGTAACTGTTTAGTTCACTGTTAAGTTTTATTTGTTTTGTTTGACCAAGTTCAGATTTTTATTTGATTTATCTTACAAGTTTGTCATGTGTGTGTAGGTGTGTATACATGTTTGTGTTTGTTTATTGTCATTTTACGTCCATAATTGTTTTGCACATTACATTTCTCATTTGTACTCCACCAAGGATAGAGCCTAGGTGGAGTTATCTTATTTTTTATGCATTTGTCTGTCTTAGCAAGCTAATCAAAAACTATCAAGAAAGATAAAGTGGAGAGAATAAGGCTGAACAAAGGAATACTTCATTCAATTTGACTGTAAATCAGAATGTATTTCTGTGTAAAGAAAAAAGGAACAGCCTTGATGTTTTCTCTGAATGCTCTGCTTTATAACTTATCTGTTAGCTTTGTACAAACAAGGTTTGAACAGGTCTCTGAGGTCAGTTTTACATCCAATTTACGTCATTACAAGATTCCAGTGTGGCTCATTTCAGTTCAGTTGTGTTCTGTCATTTTATTCAATTTTCACAGCAATTTTCCTAATGCAAGTCTGAGAATTTAGCAAGAGAAAGTGACTGCACCTCGTAGAGCTGAACTCCTAGAGGACACATGAAAAGCTTAACAGCCTCAAAGCTTCCTTTTCATCTGTTTACATTTGTCCTTACATTGTCCTGTATCTCTTGCACTGTATTGCTAAAGAGGAAGAAAAAAATTCAATATCAAAGGGGACTGCATTTTTGATCGTGGGGGGAAGTGGCAGTGTTTAATCAAACGCTGTGTTTGCCATTCTCCCTGTACTGAACATCCCAAGGCGAGCACATCAGAAGCCAGTGGAGAAAGGCCATATTCTGTGTTTGAAGGCAACTGAGCCATGACACACAGATGCTGTTTGCAACTAATTAGGTCTAGTTTGACTCACCTAGATTTTAATTATGATGACCTATCTTTCAAAATTCCTGCCCATTACACTGTGCCTTGAAAGGTAACCCGACACTCAAACTCTTTCTGCATTTTCTCACTTTACAAGCACAAACAACTCTGTATTTTGTAGGAATTTTATTTGAGAGACGAACACAAAGTACAGCATTGCTGCGATGAATGCATGATGTTTGTTAGGCAACTTTGAAAAACATGGAAGGACCACAGTGGACAAGTCAGGGGTAAAGTTAGGAGAAGATGAAACCTGAAGTAAAGAGTGATGCATTTAAAATGTGTTTCTTAAGATGTGCTTTTCTAATTATATGGCTCTATTAATGTATGATCAAAGCCCTTCTTGTTTTCTATTTCACTTATATGCTTCATAAAACTTTTCCCCTTAATTGACTTGATAGCAAATTGATTGCTATGTCAGATAGCGAATATCTGTTTTCCACAGACGTCCTGAGGTATTTTAAAGGTTACAGCAGACCGTTAGCTTATCAATTTACCACCTAATGAGGTCCATCAAAGGAAGGATCGCAAATCATTATCGTCACTTCAGGTTTCCTATATTTTCATGGTGGTCAAACTCTTCTGCAGCATTCCTAATTAGAGAAATCAGTCTTCAGGGTTAGCTCTCATTCACCATGAACTCAGCTGTTAATCAGATTTGTGAGAGGCTAAAATGTTACACAGCCAGCTGCAAATTATTAACTTACCAGTATTTTTCCTTCAGTGTATGACAGATTGCTGCCCAAAGGAGAACATTCAGCAGAAAAGCAGCACAGACAGGTGATTCATGGATAGATGTTAATGCGGCGGACGTATGCGACGGAGGATATTCCCAGTGGTGTGCACTTACAGTTAATTGATAATGGAGGTCTATGAAAAGATGCACACTAAATCACAGCCAATGAGCTTGCCTATAAGGTTGCAGCAATTCAAAGAACAACTCTCCTGAGTCCCATAAGCTTTTCAACAAGTGAACGCTCTCTTGAATTAATAATAATGGAGGAAATATGTTTCACTCATATTACTTTAGAAAAGACGTTGCGATTTCAAATGGGGGAACTTATGCATAGTGCTGCAAAGAATAAATACGCTAACCTCCACCTAATCCAGGTTACACAATCTTCTAATGACATTCTTGATGTCTCTTTATGTAGCAGTTTGATTAGGGTCTGTATCAATACGCCCATACTTCCGGAAATTATTCAACATTTGATGTCTCGGTCTCCTTATAACCACAAACTTCAGTGTATTTTATTGGATCTTTTTGCGATGGACTAGTTTCAAGTGTACAATTGTGCAGTAAAAGGACAATGATGAAATTAAGTTAAGATAGACTTTATTCATTACTTACCTGAATCACTTTCCCATGTAAAACAGGCTTTTAGTGCTATATATTACCACCACCTACATATATTTTTTAAAACCAGAACCTAGTAGTTTGGTTCAGATACCATTTCTAGAGGTTTTAATGCATTAATGGTGCAAAGGCAATAAAGCATAGTGAAAAGCAATGAAATAATTGGTCTCACTAAAAGATCTTTAAAAGGACACCACTGGTGTAACAAAACAAGATTTGAAAAATGGCAGCAATTTTGTGATTCAAACACAGGTTTGTTTTGGGCACCTTTATACATTGTAAATGAGTATTTGTTAAAATGAATAACACCCTATCATGGTGAATGGATTTTTATGAGAGATAAATCTGGAAGCAAACTTAACATTTCGGAGTGAAACAATTGCTATATTAAGATGTTTGAAAACCAAAATGCTTTTGGTTATATTAATTGGACTGGCCTTTAGTTGCAGCAAAAATGGGATTACTAGTTCAGTTTCTCCTAGTCTGATTTTAGCATATCCAAAAAATAAGGATCCTATGAGCCAAAAAGGCGTTTAAAGCAACTGCAGAAACAGATCAGAGAAGTTTAGCCACATGGTAACTTTACTACCTTCTGGTTGCCATTGTTAGCCTATTAATGGTTCATTACCTGTTTAGTGTGACCACTTGGACCTCAGGTTACAAAGCCAGCAAACTTGCACTTCACCCGCCAGCTCAAATCAGATTAGCTGACCTTAATTGATCCAGATCAGATGTTTTCATGGCTTTTAAGGAAGAAAAATACAGTTTTGAGAGTAACTTCATTGAATGCTTTAAAAATAACCCTGTCAAAAGAATAAGATTACAATATGTTATCTTTTTGTCAAGAAATCCTGAGAACTCAAGGAGCTGTCAGTTTATTCAGTTGTATTTCTGTATCTCTGACCACATTGTACTCAAACATGTCCTATCTTAGCTGCATGTGTGCACAGAATTTTATGCACTCTTTCATACATATGGTGTCTTGCAAGGGTTATTCACCAGTTGTCACATTACAACAGATCACGAAGGCCTTGAATAAGCGTTCAGGTGATGCTTAGTCAGTGTTTTGGTCCAACAGTGCATACTTCCTTACGGCCCTACCTGGTTGCTCCTGAAAACGGTCCATTCTTATGTCTGGTTGAAAAACTAGCTTTTTTTCTTTGATTTTTTTACTGATAAACATACCCACAAAACTCTGAGCACTCACACTGTAGTTTTGTATGCAGAGGAAAGCAAAAAGTTCACCAATAAGGTTGTTAAAAGAAGGGGTCGAACACATGAGCCTGACAACAGAATTATGATGTTTTTGCAACTCTGGCATTGAGAACCGATTTTAGCACTTCTGGCAAACCATATAGGGACCTTTAAATACTAAGGCTAGTGTTAGTGTTCAATCATACAGCATTTCGTATGTCAAGACATTCAGTTCTTTCCTGCACTTGACAGAGCACCTTCTACTTTCTGTTTGCCACGACGCTTTAATGCAGAGGTAAACTGCAATAAGGACTTATTGTGCCATTCTTTCCACAACATTTTTCTTCTCTCCACTCATCTATACATTCCAGACTGTCACTTCAAATAACTGTATTTGAATCTGTGCTACTGTACTTTGGAGCATTGTTTGTGTACTTTCAAGGACAAGGGCGACTCTCTTTCCCCACTCCATGATCAGTCAGCTCTTGTATCGTCTCCATTCCCTTAAAATGTTTGTTCTTCTTGCCAAACACAGACCCATTAAAAGTGCATGGATTTAAAAAAAAAAAAAAAAAAAGCAAATTGAGAGCAAACAGCAGCAATGCATAAATTTATTTAATATTCTCATTGCTTTCAGCGCAAGCTGCTCAGCTTGTGCACTGCCTAGTGAAATCATGACAGCTAAGATTAATCTGGCTCATTTGGAAAAGCATCACTGAGCACTGTAGACAAAACAACTTTTGGTTGCATGCTGTAGGTAAGAATACTGAAGCTGTACCTTCATTTGAACTGTTTTATCATTCGAGTTTTACATGTCTGAATTATGAAAAGGAAGTGACAATTCATATTGCAGGCTGTCTTTTGATCCCAGTTCTCATAAGGCTAGCATTGTAATTCATAATTTATCAATTCTTCCCATGATAATGGTGCAAAGCCTGAAGTGAGCTGGAAGGATGTGAGCCGCAGAAACCCAAAGCTAATCAATGTGTTAGTGTTTAAGAGTTAGATGGAGGACGGTTTTGTCCAGGGGCCTTTCACGTGGTACGTGAGACTAATCTTTTAGTATTACTATGACCAAACTAATCAATTCTAAATACAGACAGTAGGCTTTAGGAAAGAGCTCAAAGCTGGGTTGTGGCACTCACCCAGGGGAAATTTTCTCGGAAGTGCTGAAATTCATCTGGTCTTTTATTCACGCAAAACACCCAAATGTCCTTATCATTCTCAATCAAAAACTCACATTCCACCTACCTCTTTAAGTCCATGTATTCTCTCTCTTTTTTTTCTTCTTTCTCTTCTTTATTACACACACACTGAGCGTATGAGGCCAGGTGGTGTGGTTAGTGCCAGATCTTGCTCTCTGCTCTCTTGAGTGCAATTGGTAACCCGAGCTGCCTGTTTGAATAACTCACTTATCCCAAAAGCTTCCTCACTGCAAAGCCATACACTAACATAGCAGTGCTCTATTCACAGAGCATTTAAGCTGCTGAAATCTGCTGATGATCAAAATCCAACGCTACGGAATCTAAATCACCTCTAAATGATGGCTCATCAGTTTATCATTGGTGTCAAGTAGAAAAGTGGTAACATGTTTTTACTTACAACATACACAAGAGATATAACTATGCTTTTACAAATCATTTATTGTTTATTTTAATGCTAAACAATAAATGTTAGATGCTAACCAGACATGGAGCTCATAGCTTCCCAACTGTGGCTGTGAAACAGTGTCAGCTCAATAACTGTGATGGGTTGCATCCCATATATGTACATGTATGCGTGTGTGCACACATACATGTGTGAGCATATGTGGTATGTCAGTATCTCAATAAAAAGTTGCAAATAATTTCTGAAGTTGAAAGGAATATGATTCCATTTTCTCTTCCATTTGTCTGCCTTCCATGTACCTGTTAAGGAAAGGGATCCCCACAGCATGATGCTGCCACCACCCTGTATCACCATGGAGATGAATGAAGTTAGTTTCCAGGTACACATTGTGTTTTTTGTATGTTAACGAAAAGGCTGGCCTGGTCTGAACAGAGCAGCTTCCTCCTAAAATATTCTGTATTCTGTATGCCAAAGTGCACATGGTTTTTTCTTCTTTGCCAAGAAGAAGGCGATTATATACCTTTTGATCATGATGTTTGATAATTCACCAGAACTTGAGTGCAGAACTCCTATGAAATTTTCACAAATCTTTGCCACTGCAGCACACCAGCTTAATTTTTCTCTGACTTCAGACAGGACAAGAGTTCTGCCCCAGTTATGACAACAACAAGCTACAAGAACTCCAGGACCAGGACTGCAGGAGGAGAATGATGTAATGTGTTCTTGTAACTCTGGGAGAGAGAACACATTAATCTGGTCTTGTGGGGCATGCGGATAAAAGGCTCCAAGTCCAGATTTCTGGAGTGCATGAGAAATAGTTGTAGAGTTAATATAGCCCTGCTTACTCTTTCTCTCAAACGTTCACCCTTTGCCTCTAATAAATCTAAACATTCTGCACAAAATTGCTTTATTTATCCTAAGATTAAATGAGATGTACCTATTCATATATTGTCATTTTATTTAGGAATACAAGCGTAAAATGGGAATACGGTTGCACAGTACGCCTTTTAAATATTCACTTGTAAAAAAAAAAAAAAAAAAATGTTATTGGCTACAATGTGTTGGCCTGTCTCTCCAAATCCCATTAAAATACACTGAAGTTTGCAATTGTAGCATAAAGATCCTCGAAGTGTTGACAAGTTGTGCTGTGAAGCCCTCTAAAGGTTGTGTAGGGTACTGCAAGCGGTAGGCAGTGCGCTTTCTCCTCCCTCCTCCCGGAGCACGGGCTGCATTCCTCTCCTCTCCGCTCCATTCACACGCAGGGGAGCCGTCGGACAGAGAGCACCGCCGCCGCCGCCACTCCGTGTGACCAGCGTGGAAATGTGCCCAAGTTGTGGAATTTAAAACTATGGCGGGGATATCAGCCCTTAGGATCACTTGAACCCGTAAGTACCCGGCGCGAGGGGACCTATTCTCGCGTGGAACAAGCTCGAGTTCTAGGTGGAAATTTTGAGGTTATGATTTTCTTTTCTTTTTTTTTCTTTCTCCCCTACATTTTGCTGTTGATTCGTGTGGCGAGTTTTCGTCCCCGTGTTTCTCTCCGGCTCTCGGGGACTGGCTCCCTTCCCCTGGGCGAGTTTGAGGAGAGCTGTGGAAAAACCGGGACCGGTGGAGAAGAGTGTGTTCGGAGGTCCGTGCGGAGCGTTTCGGCTTGAATCCGCGCAGAAACAAGTTGTTTTAGGCGTCCTGGTTGATTTCAACATTTTTTAATGACCTCGGGTGAAACACCTGGCGCAGAAAACTACTATCTGCTGGGGTGTTTTTTTTTTCCCTTCTTCGCACGCTCTGCTTTGGTGCAGTGGGCGCTAAGTTTCTGAACCGGCTGCAGTTAAAATGAGCTTTTATTATTATTATTAGCTTTTGCTTAAAACCTTGTAGAAATGAAACAAGCCTCGGGGATCGATGTTTTGGTAGCTCGGGGTGCGTCTTGCTGTCGCTTTTTTCCTCAGAGGAAAGAGGAGGAATGCCACCGCAACCACCCTCGTACGTAATTACAGGTATTCATAGCTTGACACTCAAATGTTTCTTGGATACATATTCTCCTCATGCGTTACTATTTATTTCATGTATCCCAAAACACTTGCTTTTTAAATAGACCTCTGGGAGGAGTTGGGTTAGATTCCTTAAGAGGAGGGACATGGGAGGGGGGGGGGATCGATGCCCCTTATTAGCTTTGAAATAATTAGAAATTGTGTTTGTGCGATGTGAAAAGAGCGTTAATCTGCTAACGAATGAGAGGCAATTTGCGGGCTTTGTTATTCGACAGCAATTGAATTCACCCCCCCCCCCCTCAATTTCTGAGCAGAGCAAGGATGGAGTGAGAGGCGAGGGCTGTCTGTCTGTGGGTGTGTTTGAGTGCGCATTGGTTGTCAGCTATTGAAAATACTCTCATTGCTCTATCGGATTCTCCTCATTTATGTGTGTGTGTGTGTGTGTGTGTGTGTGTTTTAAAATCAAATACTTGTTAACCAAATTAGTCGTCACACCTCGACCCCCTGCACACTGTTTGAATTCATCTGTTATATCACATTAGCAGATGCTTAAATATAAATGTACCTCTTTTTGAGAGAGAAAAAGAGAAGAGAGAGAGATGGGAGGAGGTGGATGACTGGGGCCAGAGTGCAGCTTATCTACAAAAATCTCTGCAGCTGGTCTTAAAAATTAATGCATAACTCCTACAGTATATCAGGTCGCAATAAGAGGGTGATTTTCTCAATTGAGGCCACAGTGTCTATATATTTTTTTTCCTTCCAGCACCTGTGGATAGGCAAGTATAGCCAGTGTAACGGGTTTATGATGTCAGAATTTGCGCGGATTTTTTTTTTTCAACCTGTTGTGGTTTGAAATCTTTTTTGATGAGATTTTAAAACTGTTAGTCACCTGAGCTTTCTCCTGCTGCCTGAGACGTAGGGTGGCGCAGCGCTGCCCCTCCCCCACTTGTTGCTGTGCACTAGCGATCAACTGGTTGCAAGACAACTACTGCGATTCCCACTTTTTAAAAAAAGATGTGGTAATATTTCCGGTCGCCCACAGATGCGTCACAATCCGCAAGCCGGTTGTTTTTTTGTTGCAGCATACCCAGGTGATGCAGCCTCTCTCCCAAAGGTTGCTGTGCATTGCTGGTCAGCTGGTTTAAGAAAATTTCCCACACATTTCAAATGTTACCCATAAAGACAAGTTCAGGTGTTTGAAAAATATTCCCCGCATTCACTTCATGTTAAGGTACTACTGTTTTTGCAGGGAAGAGCCAGACTAATCAACCATCTAGCATCAACTTGTCATACTTTCATACAAGCAAATTTAACTGGATTTATTCCATCCTAAATCTGTGTATCACAATCACTAATAACTATTAAATATAATTTATTATTACAGATATAATCTGTACAATCAAAGGTGATGATCGGAGAGGTCGAGCTGGAGCCTCTCTCAGTTAAATTAAAATGACCTGCATTCAAATGCAAATGTTTTGGGATTTGAACCATGACTGGAGTGTTTGCTTAAGAGGTGGCGTCCAGTTGCAGGTAAAGAGATATTTCACCAACCACACAACGGGACTGTGGTGAGCTTGTTTTGTCAAAACAAACAGTATTTCTATTAATGTCGGGCTGGTGGAAAAGAGAGGCATTTGTATAAACTTAAGATGCACCAGTGTTTTTGTTATGAAGCTTCATCTTGGAGTTTTGGTGAGTTAATTATTTATAGTGGGACTGTATGTGATATCACATTAGTTGTGTGAGGGAGAAGCCAGTTTGCTGTTTTGATAAAGGACAAAATTATTTGAAGTTATTGTAATCTGTCTTCAGCGCTTGATGTAGGGAATCAGTGCGGCTGTTATTAGCAAAACAGCAATCAGTCCGTGTGTGTATTCTCAGGAGTATGTAGACACTTATATTAACTGTGAGATATCAAAGATAATTTTTGCAGTACACGAGTTGCACCTTTTATGCAATTCCTTTAAGAATAACTCCTTTTCGTTTTTATTTGTTTAGCCTAAATAAGTCTGTTTGAAATGAAGAATAACCTGTGAGCTGTTGTTCTTGGAAAGAATGCCAGAGTAATTGTCAGGTTGTAATAGGATAATAATATGTGAACATGTTCAGGCTTGTCCACACAATCACATTGCTGCAGCTTAAATACCAGCGTTCACACTCTGTCCCAAACGCGTTGGGAGGTTAGTGTTGTTTGCTTAAAGATTGTACAAAACGTTTCCTGTGTAAGTCAAAAGATGTTCGTAAATCATATTTGCTTCCCTAGAGTGTCATCTTGCATGGCGTTTCTGCATAAAAGCTGCCAACCCAGCCAGAACATTACAAGCAATTTGCCTCAATCGTCCTTAATTATGATACAGATCTGCGTCACAAAGGGCTGTTGCTGTCAGGAGCTTTAGGAGGCAGCGCTATCCGGTCTGCCCGGCTGCAGTGTTGTAAAGAGTGAATCGGTGATGTCCAAACTTTGGAATTTGAGCTGACGTGCACTTTGCACCCCTCTGGCCCTGCCTTTGTGTGGCTTCTCCCTGCGTTGCATTCCGACGGACCTTTCAGTCGGCAGGTCTGATTAGATTGTTGGTGGATGACTAGAGAAGCAAGAGGTTCGTTGAAGTGAAAAACGCAGTTGCACTCGGCGCACAATCAAACTGGTCGTTAATATTTTCCAGTAGTGCTGCTGGTGCTTGTATTGATGAAGGACTTTGGCCAATGAGAATTTAAATGAATTTCCTGCAGGCACTAGGCAGATTTTTACAGCTTGATTGGAAAAATGTCCTTACAGACCTCTTTATGGAGTGGTACCACTTGCAGTGTGTAGTGTCTTCTTTGTGTGCTCATTTTCCAGTTTTCTTACTGTTTGACATTTTGAACCAACCTCATCTTTAGGCATTTCCTCTTCTCGCCTTCCCTCTCATGCCTATGCTCTTCTTCTTCTCTTCCTGCTCACATTCTTTTTCCTTTCATTTTTTTGCCTCATCCTCTCCCGCTGTCAGTGTGGTCTACCTCTTCCCTCTTCATTTTACTCTCCTCCTGCCATCATGTTTAATTTTTCCAGTCTGTCTCTCTGTTTTTCAAATGCTAACCCACTCGAAAATGCATCATGGTTCATTCGTCTTCCTTCCAGAGATATATCCACCCTGCACATGCAAGGCTTATACCTTCCTGCCTTTCATTTGCTCTCCAGACTCTTTGGCAGCTTAAGGATCCTCAGTTTTTTGTGTGTGTGTGTGTGCATGTGTCTGTGTACAACCGGTTTTCCAGGATGTTCTTGCCGGGATAATTGGTCTTCGTAGTTTGCCAGGGTCTGTCCCAACGTTGCTTTTCAGATTGGTGCTCATTGAGGAAGCATTTATCACCCTGAAAGAGAATCTCCTCTCTAACAGACGTAGCGGTTGTGTCAGAGACAGCTTGGTATGCTGTAGTCCTAAGACTCTCCGCCATGCGTGAGCACTTTCTTGGCTCACTGTTGCTGTAATGTAATATCTGTTGTCATATAATAGCCGGTGAGTATGGCTTGTTTTTATTACATAAGTTTTCATTTGTGTCAGTCATCCTAAAGAGGTTATAGCTGGAGTGGCATGTTGCTACTAGTTTGCTTTTGTTGTGCATCAGTCTACATCCTTTTATTTTTCTTTGATCTTCTTCAGTGTTTTTTGTCTGAAGACCTCCTACACTGTCTTAGAAAATTAAAATCTTAAACATTTTTCACACTCAGATATGAGGTCAAATCTTGACCTCTGTAGAAGTGTTTGGCATAAATTGCTTTAAAATCACTAAAGTTACGTTGAGAACTCTGGAAATTTGAGTTAGAGAAGGCATTACAATTATGATGGGGAAATCTGTGCAGAAGCCTGGTGCTTCTGACACCTCAGTCCCACCTGTTTCTCTGCAGTGTAATTTTTCAATCTTCTGTCTGAGCATTTCTCTTAGTCTCTCTGGGTTTTTGCTTGGAGCCCCGAGGCGAGGAGCCACACAACGGCAGGAATATTAAACGCTCTAAAGATGAAGCAGCAGTTAGAGGTCTATCTGAAAACCCCGTTCTACACACGCCTCTCACGGTATCAACGCCTATCCAGCCGACAAGCACTATAACGTATAATAAACTCACTCACCAATACCTGGCGGGTCCGTCTTGACTGACTGCTCAAATTGGAATGACCTCCATTTGGCCCACATAAGAAGCTGGGATTGAGCGCCGGTAGGTGGTGTTGAACTGCAAAGTGCCACTGCATTACTGATGATATTGAGAGGTGAATTTGCTGGTGAGACGGCAGCACAAACCCTCATCAGCGCCAATCAGAGTCGAATTTAAAGGTAGTCTGAGGGACTGGCAGCTTTATTTTGGTCCCTGGAAACTGTCTGTATTAAACCGCGCACTCCGTGTAAATACAAGTGTGCAGAATTTAAAAACGAAAGCTCAGTGTGCATTGTTCAATGGCTTGACCTCCTTTAAAAAAAGAGATTCTTGTTGTGTCCCTCCCTTCAGTTGTCGCCAAATTAATTTGACCAGAGCTTTGGCAGAGCAGAGCTGTCTTGCTGCTTTCTGTCTCTAAGGAAGGCAGTCTTAGTTTTTTTTTCTTTTTTTTTTTTGGTGCCTCTGTCGTGTGCTCATCCAAGTGAACTGTCTGTTATGTATAATTAATTTTCTCCTCTCCCAGTTTATTTTTATCGCTCACTTTTAACAGTTTCTTCAAAGGACCCCTCCCCCGCTTCCGTCCTCCTCGGTGCCTGCTGAAAGTGCCAGCTGCTCGGGTATGGGTGACGCTTTTTGAAGCAGGCACTAAAAAGGCCACTCCGACAAGACGAATTGGAGTGAGAAATCTGACATTATCCAATAAATGTGGCTGCAAATTGGAAATAAGTTTTAACCGCAGTCCCCATTTGTCTTTTGGAGAACCGAATTGAAGTTGTCCTTTTGTCTTAATTGTTGTTGATTAGCTTGGTGGCCGAGAATAAACCACATTTCATTTGTGGAATGGGCTCTGATCCAAACCAAAGAAACATTTTCGTCCACTGTATCTGACCCTCAGCTCACCACAGCTCGTATTGAGTTCGAGTGGCACTCATAAGATCTGGTTCCTCTCCTGACCCACTGGCCTTGTGTGGAAACCCCACAGCCGCTGCAGCTAGTGGGCACAGCCTCAGGATCTGTGGTTTCCTCCCCAGCATGCTAATACTCTTGTCAGCATTCCATCCATCTCCCTTCAGACACCGAGTCAGACAGGCGGCCGGGGTCTCTGATTTATGTGGATGTAAAAAAAAAAAGCCCTTTCTTGTTGTGTTTTCTTTTTTGAAGAAGAGTCTGAATCCGCTATCGATTGAGAAGCCACAGTTCCGGACTGTAACATTAGATGGCACCTATCCCCTAATTTTATTCTGGTCTAATTTTACTCCCGAGCTGTGAAACGAGCTCGGGAGTAAATCTACACTACATAACTCCCTCGTCCTGTCAATTCTTGTATAGTTTCAGCTCCTTTTTCTTAGATTTTTAAGAGTTGGTCTTGAAAATTGAAAGACAAATCACTTTTTGTTCACGAATCTGTACAAAGTATCTGCATAGACCAGAATGAAATTCTATGGTATGAAAATCTTGACTGACAAAACACAATTTAAGATTTTCTACACAAAACAAGAAAACAAGATGCACAACATGACCTAATTACTTTTGTTTAGAAGAGAAAGATACGGTCATACATGCTTCTGTTAAAATAACACAAAATATCGGTTATTAAAGGTGAAATTGTGTTATCGATAACATTTATTTCTCATTTTAATATTTAAAACGTGGGCCAAAGCAAAGTTATCAAGTGTTCATTGCACAGAATGAACTCTGTCAACCTTTTCCCATTATTTAACAGTAAAACAAGTTTATCAAGCTGCTAACTGGTGTAATTAGTGGGGCTATCTGCTCAGGGTGCAAGCCAGCCCTCACTGGACACAGGGCAACACGTGGTTTTGAAAAAGGGTGGAAGTGCAGAGGTGTGTTACTCCATCCATTTTGCTTCCGCCACTTTCTTTGTATTTCATTAAAAGTACTTCAAATGTCAGGAACTGACAGAAAAGTTTGTCATTAAAATAATAATGTGACGCGTGCATGCACAGTACCAAAGTTATCACTTTGTAATATTTGGTGGAGTTGCATCAGTCTGCAGAAGACCACTGTCAGGTAGTTGGTATATTTTGTAATTGAATATAATTCAGATGTGATTTGATGCATAAATTTAGATAATCTTATGACCTCTTTATTATCTGGTTTGTTTACAGCAAATATTTTCAATCTGGAAAAGGCAGTTTAGGATTAAGTGTTGGTCAGCTGTTTGAGAACTGGGTAATACTAAGTGACATTACAGGCAGCAAATTTCTCTCAACAAGTGTGTTTATTAGTAAAACTTAAGGATGCTCTGTCCAATGATTCTACCTGTCCTGCTGAATACGCCGTTATGCAAGTCGCTCTACAGTATTTTTAAGCCTTTCTCAGAGATTCTGTGTCGGTCTCGCTCGCAGAGATAGTCTAAGTTTAGATGAGGAAGCCCGATGGTTGTTTACCGTGCTCGCTAGAGTCTGTCGGCGTCTTTAGGCATGTTTGGCTTGTTAATGAGAACCACTGTGTGAGAGATGAGGCAGCGTGCTGTGGGTGTCTGTCTTTGCATGTATTTGCATGGTGATAAGCCGAGCATCGTCCGTACACTTTCAGATGTGCGTGGCCGTATATGGGATGTTGCTGCAGTGGATTTGTGGCAGAGTGGCGAAGTGTGTGGAAGTGTGTAACGCAGCCCTCCCCAATGTGGAGGATGAAACAAAACTCCACATATGGGCATTTAATAGTGGTGATAAATGTTTATGGTGCTGCACCTCTTAATTGCCCCCTTTCTTCATTCTTCTCAATCTCCCTACCTCCTACATTTTTACTCTTTTCTTTCATCCTGCTCCTCCCCGGTCTTGCGTATGCATACCCTCCAGGTTCCTGTTGTGTTTACCAATGGGAACCTTAAATAATTCAGGCTGTCCGTACTCCCCAGCCCTGTAAATAAGACTAATAGAAGGCAGGCTTCTGAAGAGAGCCACTTGCCCAGGGAAAGCATAGCTGTGGGCTAGCCTATAAATCAGCTAGCAGCCTGTTTGGCCCCTTTACTGTGGCTGCGTTGTGGACTACAAAGCAGGAACATCCATGTTAGCGGAAGGAAGGGTAACTTAATGCAGAGAGGTCAGCAGCAGGGTGGCGTTGGCCCTGAGGCGGTGATTGGTATTGGGTGTTTGTGTGCAAATCCATCCAGAATGCTGGGTTGTTTTTTTTTTTTTTTTTTTACATCTTTAATTGGATTTTGAATTGGATCTGTGTGACACATGCATACATGCACCATGGCTCATAAACTGTTCATACTAATGTCAGCACAGGCATTGAATGTACCAGATGGCAATAACTGTTCATTAATACCTTCCCAGAGTTAGCATTTCATTGGTTAGTTTTTTGGTAGACATTTTTATAGATGCAGCCTTGAAAAGAAAAAAAAAAAACATACTTTAGAGTATCTATCAAGACTTTTTGTATCCATTTCAGAAGGTTGAATTTCTTTGAATTTCTTTGAGATCTCAGCTTCTCGCTTCTTCAGATTATAATTTCAAATTGCCTGTGTTTTCTTTTTTCTTTTTTCTTTTCTTATGACTGAGTCAGATAGGACCTGTCTGGGGAGCAGTTTTCGGGAGCACTTCAGAGTTTGAAATTAAACTATTCCAGTAAAGCTGGATCTTTAGACACCTGTTCACAGTCAGTCTGTCGCAAACGTAACAGAACGGGTGAGGGTTAGGGTTTTTCTCTTTTCTTAGACGCTCAAAAAATACAGGAATATTTGACGGTTTTCAGTTGTTACTACAGCACGTTATTCCTGCCAGATTTGTTTCCTCTTACGTCCTTACATTCTTGGTTTCTTCCTTGTTTACATCTGTAATTTTGTTGAAAGTTGGTGGTAAACTATTGCATTTAAGCCCTTAGAATTGTAAAATAAGCTAAAAATTGAACAACGGACTTTGAACATCAAAACTGTGTTGGATCCCTTGTAACGTGAGTCATAGTTTCAGATTCTACTGTGTCTGTTCCCTCAAGGCAAATTAAAATATTGTCTGAAACTTTTAAATTGATGCTGAAACAGCATGAAATCTCCAACACCTCCTCCCTCTCCTGGCCCTTTCTCTTTCCTCAGCCAGTGTGTCAGCTCTCCTTTGTGCTCCTCTCAAAGGGTTAAAGAGGGAGAAGTGATGAGTGGCTCACCGTCTCTGGCTTTCATTGTGTGCTGGCATTGTGCCACTGCATAGCATGTCGACCACAGACGTATGTACAAGGGACTTTGCTTTATTTCGCTGTGCTACACTGACACAATAGTATCAGTGGCTGCAAACCAATGCAAACATTGTGAAAGCATAATTATTAGCATGACTGTTTTTTAAATTTCTGTAATTTAAATTAAATGAAATAGCTTATTTTGCCTTTTGTTGTTTGACCGTTACACCTTCCTTGTGATTTTGTAACAATCCATAACTTTAGAAACAAATTCAGTGATGCCCCAGAAAGATTCTGGTTTTCTTCTCCTGCCTCAGTGGAAACATGTGCTTGTGGACCATAAAACCCAGTTACCCTCTGTCTCCTCCCTTGCATAGCTTGTTAAGGGAAAAACCACTCGACAGCATGTTGTGCAGAACATTAGCTGCTGCATGGGATAATTCTTTTAGCAGACCTGGGCTACCTTCACTCTGCAACAGAACAAATCCTGGGGGTGCTTTTAAGTTGTCTCGCCCTTCTCGACCCCCTGCAGAGTAAAGGCAAGCAGAGAGGGGCGGCTTTGGGAGTAAGTGCTTTGGGACAGACAATGGTGGACCGGCTTCAGAGGCAGACTGGTGGGTCGGGGGTGGGGAGTGCAGCCAGAAATAGAAGAAGAGCACGAGAGGCGGTGGTGGTGGGTCTCAAACTGGAAGGAGGAGGTATGGGTTTAGGGAGGTCAGAGGTTAGACTGATCCCTACTTTAAAGGTGTAGTGGGGCAGCGGAGGTCTTATTGCCAGGGCTCTCTTGTTGCTTTTTACCCTGCCTGGGGTAACGGTCTGCTACTGCATCACGGGGGAGGGGTATTTAGGTGGGTGTGAGTGCGAGCTGCGCATTGCTGTCCCATGATGACTGCAGTTGTGCTCGCTGACCTCTGGCCCTGGCCTCTACTCTCCCTACCAGGAGCTGTCACAGAGGTCAGCAGCATGCCAGCTCCCACGTGAAGACACTGGGTAACTGAAGGGTATCTTTGCTACAGCAAGTCTTTCTGGGAGAAGATAAAGAAGCAGAACATTTGACGAAGCAGCCAGCAAACATGAAGGAATGTGTCTATGATACCATTCAGCATTTTGAATGAAATGGGGTGTGTAACCTGTGGCTGGTGTGCTGATGCGTGCGACCGGAGGGAGTGTCCTTTCTTATGCAAGTCCTTTTCTTTTAGAGTAGTCCTTCATTCCTCGCAGATATCCACTATTTCCTTGGTTCCCTTTGCATGTGAAGGAATGTGACTGTTCTGCATGACCAGCTTGTTAAGGGAAAAATCTGCTCTTCACCGTTACAGATTGTGATCTTATTTCCTTCAGCTTGGCATAGCCTCGGATGCACCGATAGTCCCCCTGTCGTCAGAAATGTGATGGATAGTACTGGCATTTGAAGCAATATAAAAAGTGTTTAGCATGTAGTGTTTTGAAGACTTCATTTTGTTCACTCATATCTTTACAGTTGAAACTTGAGGAGTACATAGTGTGTGAAAAAAGACAAAACACACCTTTTTTTCACTGTCTGACAAAATTAATTTTATTTGCTAAATCACAGAATGAGAGCATATTTTCAAAGCAATTTTTACTAGTTTCTTCATATTGAGAAGTGCACTACACCAATATTTGAATTGCTTAAAACTAATTGGAAAAGTTTTAATGAATGTGAGTTTTTTAGGTATAGCTGTGGATATATTTTAAGGCAACCCTTCACATACACTTCTTCCTTGTGCGTCATCCTGATTTAAAAAGCGATCAGCCAAGATCTAGGAAAGACCATCGTGATCCTCCACAAGTCTGGCTAATTTTGGCTTGCATACAAGACAAATGCCTTTGGAAAGTCCACCTTTTTGTGCTAAATAACAATTTCAATTCCTGAATAAAAGCTAAAGATCTTGTGAAGTTGCTGGTTGGTACTTATAAGAGCGTGTCATTATTTGCAGTGGAGTCCTGGACCGATGTGGTCTGAAAGCACACACATCGATAAACCAGATTAAATGTTGGAGTTGCCTTCACAAAGTCCTGACCTCTGTCTCATCTGAGCTGAAAAAGCATGTAAGAGTGATTCGGCCTACAAATCTAACTCAGTTTCACCAGTTCAGTCAGAAGGAGTGAGCCAACAAACTATTATGAGAAGCTTGTGGAAGGAAACCCAAAGTCTGACCGAATCCAGACAGTTTAAAAGGAAATTCTCACAAATACTTAAAAAATAAAGCAAATATAAAAATACTGATATTCCTAACTGACCTAAAACAGAAAGTCCCATTTAATGTCTGAAAGTAAGGGTTCATTAATACAACAAATGTAAAAACTAGTTTCAGCTGAATTCTGGCATTCTTCTGTAGGGCATTGCCATTTTGCATGGTTATAAAACACAACTCTCGCTGGTTTTAGCCACACCTCGTCATTCAGACTTGGGCACCACACAGACACTTCCAAAAGCAGCCCATATTCCCTGTCTGCTTGTAGCTACATTAATATAAAAGCCCGTAGTGCTTAGAATTGGTAAAGGGCGGGAAAAAGGAGGAATCTGAACAAAACGTTGCCAGAAACAGCGGAGGGAAAAGAATAAGACCGCCAAGAAACAAGGGAGGGAACTTGGCAGTACTTGCTAACTGAGAACAGCAACGAGGCAGCTCACACCAAAGAATAATAAATGCCGTTGCACAGAAAAGCTCTTGTATGCAAGACACAGTGAGGTAGAGAAGAGGGGAAAACTAAGTCACTCTGATTCAAAGTTTAATTAAGGTCTAAATGCAGCATTGGAACAGCTGCTGTTGCTTGCACCACCCTGCCATACCCGATTTACAGCTTTTTCTTATTTACTTGGAAGCTGAACAGATGTTATAAGGGGGTGGCAACTTTATCGGACGAGAGGTTTGGTTTCTGGAAAGAGGAGGAAATTAAACTCCTCACTTACTTTGGTGAGTTCAGCAAATTGCTGTCGCTGTGTGCTCATCCTAGCAACACGGAGCGAGACTCTGACTTCTTGTTAGCTTTCCAAGCGTTATAGATTCTTACTTAATCTCAGCCTGTAATTGTGCTGCTTCCCAGGGGGCAAGATAATAAACACAGGTTATTAAATTTTGAGCCAGACTAACTAAAACACATTAACTCATAATCACGTTTTTGTGCATCCACAGAAATATGTTCAGTTGGAGTGTAGCTACAGTACCCTGGGAGGATGAATGAGGAGTTAATGGTACACTACGCTGCAACAGTATTCACATACTTGGAACTTTTTATGTGTTTTGCGTCAATATATGTAATTAAATGCATTGAAATCGACATTGACTTCATTAGGTTTTGAGAATTATGAGAGAGAACGGTTTTTTAACATGCATGACTAAGCTCCGATATGCATTTTAAGTTGAAACTCACACCAGGTTTCTCATCTTGCATTTCAGTCTCTTTCATCTTTTTACCCAAAAGTCTCTCATCATGAGGATGAAGGAATCCTGTTCTGTTGAGCTCAGTCACATTCGTTGTCTGCGACTCTCTCTCCTTCTTGCTCTCCCATGGAGGCCCTGATGAAAATGGCTGTTTAATCATGCAGAGAGGTCAACCAATCAAAGGGCACAGCCCGAGTGATTTAAAGGCCTGTTCGGAGCACAGCTGGAGGGGGAGAAAAAAGGGGAGAGTGATTTGGACAGAAAGAGAGAGATGTGTTGGTGTTGATTGTTCTGTGGCACAGGTCACTTCTTGCAGCATACCTCTGGTCTCTTTTCACCCATAATTGATAGATTGAGCTACAGGCAGGGAAATGTGTTGAAAATATGCAGAGGATGTGGGGCAAAGAATTGAGCATTTTTCTGAGCCGACCTCGAAATGAGGTGTATGCACACATTATTAGCATTAACCCACATTCTCCCCTTCAACTTTTTATTTTCCACACAACCTTCCCAGTTCACAATGATGCATGAAGTGTACGGTCAAAGTTCTTGCATGTATTTTTTTCTTCTTTCTCTGATCTATGTGGCATTTAAGACTTCATAAAGAAATATACCTAACTTAGTCTTGTTTGTAAAATATTATATTTGTCTTTTTTAAAGTTCAAGCCATTGTGACATCAGTGGATAAAACATCTGAGTGGTTTATGCAAAGGTGAATTTATAGGAGGAAGTTGATGCACATTACATGAAACTCTCCAGCCCCATGGTGGTGGCAGCATCATGGTGTGGGAAAGCCTTTCTGCTGCACAAACCTGGAAGCTGGTCTGAAGAAATAGGAAAGCCAATGGATCTAAATTCAATACAATCCTGGAAGAAAATCTTCTACAGACTGCAAAAGACCTGATAACTGGGGCAGAGATTCATCTGTCAGCAACCCCAAATATAAAGCCAGAGCTTGAATCAAAGCATAAGCCATTATGCTGTGTTGTCCATCTCAAGCTACAGTGGCCCAGTCAAACCCCAAGCCAAACTCAAATTGATGAACTGGAGTAAGACTTCAACATATCAAAGCACCTCAACCTCAGAGCTATACTACATAGAGAGCATTTGTGCAAAGCAGATTTCACTATCTAGACTCTGAGTAAATACTCAAATAGATTTGCAGCAATATTTGCTGCCAAAGAATGCCAACATTTCAGACTTTTAAGAGTACACCAATCATAGTCAGGTTTTTGATTGTAGCATGGCAAAGTGTAATGTGCCTCCCAAAAGTAGAGCACTGCACCACTCAATTTTGTTTTAAACTATTTTTGGAAGTACAAATACTACTCAACAATTATCACATTGGGGAACTCTAAACCAGCATGTGTACCAAAAGAAGACTATTATGACTATTCATTACAATTGTTGATAGTTTTTGCTGTCAACTTGCTAGTTATATTCGGCTCTCAGCTGTGTCTTAAATATTTGCCTTTGCAGTTGCATCAGAAAAGGTCAATCAAAGTTCAAGAATGTACTCCTTGAAAAGTATCTCCGTCTGCATCACATCTTCAGAATTCAGCCATTCAGATTGTTGCTCTGAGCGTACATCATCGCTTCGTGTGTTTCTGATACCGCCAACGAGTTAGTAGTCGTGGAGTACCACTCCAGCAGATAGCTGGCCTCTTCCTCTCTCTCACACTCTCGCGCTCTCTCCCTCCTATTCTCTATGACCTTGAGTCGGCGTGCGCTGATGAGCGCTGAGTGGATACAATCATGAGTGGTGTGTGCACGCATGTGTGTGAGGGCTAGAGAAACCGTGGGAGCTCCATTTGTTGTGTAAATGCGAGCTGCTAATTGACTGCCGGGCACGCAGCCTCTCCTTCAGCGGCTGAACCCTGCCCTCCGCCGGGTCCCGGGGATCCTGCCAGGGGAATGTTTGCCCCTTCTCACACACAAACACATCCACGCACGCTCTCGGCAGCCTCCCTTTCTCTGTTTTTCCTCTGCTGGAGCAAGCCTGGCACAGGGCCAGAGTGAGGATGGGCACAGTGCTAGGCTTTTCTGTTCTCTTGCTGTGATGAGGTTTCATTATGAAAAAATACTCGACATTTACCCAGAGCAGCTCAGTGGTTTTGGTAGATCTCGCTAAAACCACACCACCTCAAGAACCCTCGAGTTAATGCTGTACATATTAACATGTCTATGTCTGTATCTGATAATGAAGGAAGAAATTTAGAGGGGTTGTCCAAGAAGAAATTAAGTATCTGTTTATCCAAAAAAAACTAATGAATAATGGAAAACAATGCTGTCGTACAGCTTTTAGATGTGTACTTGGCCCAACACTTGGATTAAATGACATTCAATATCTGGCTTCTTAGCATATAATCAAGTTTTGCAAACTTTGTATACTGATTGATTGATTAATTTTGATTAATTAATCAAAAATTGCAGGGAAACCTCTAAAAGTTGCAAGATACAAGCCTTTGTCACAACTCTGATTTTCAAAACTGACAGAAAAAGAAGAATTTTAGCTAAAACTGGAGCTGGAGAAACAGTGGTCACTACATCTGGTCATTTATCAAAACAAATTGCTTTACTGCAACTGTTGCTGTCTCACTGGAAGTTGCAAACTTCATCTCTTCCAGAAACATCTGAGAATGAGGTTAATACTATACGTCATAATTTCTAAAGCGGTTTTACTCAGAAATATTTATGAGTAACACATCGGTTGCTTTGCTTTCAAACAGAAATAATACCACATAGACATAAATGGATCCCTCAAGGCATTGAACATAGATTCATGTATAGCTGCTTGCTTTTAGAGTTAGATTTACATTTGTGGCTCAGTGATGGATAATACAAATGTTAGCCTCAGTTGGTAAGTCTGCATGAGACATGTAGCCCAACTGTTGGCTGGTGAGAGGCCCAGATCTCGCTCCCACACACAGAGACTGACACATGCTGCTCAGCTGGAAGAGTCATATTTTTCTCTTTCAGAAGCTATAGGTATATCTACATGGTGTAGCCACATTGATAGTCAAATACACTCTCAGTAATCAGAATGTAGTGAGAAATCTTATCTCTGTATTATAAAGGTTTTCTACTTGATTTTTCGGTTTCATAAAATATGAAATTTGAATCCAAAATAGTTTATTTGTTTTCGGACAACTAGACTTGATTGTTCTATTGTTGCAAGAAATGAGAGTTAAAGTGCATAAACCACAAGAAGTACTTCGTCTGAGCGTGTGGATGGGATGTATTTTACAGACTACACTGCCTGCTATTTAGGGAACATAAAAATGAAATCATAAATACAATAGATGCAAGAACACGCACACAGCTATGATTTTCCGTGCTCAGGTTTTTCTCAGCCTACTCCATTGTTCTGTAGAGGTAAACATCCAGGAACACAGGGAGAGAGAGGAACAGACAAACAATAAACAGACTTACTCTCCCGTTCCACTCTGTTTAGACTGTAAACACAGAGGAGTAAAAGTGTTTGTGTGTATGTGAGTACATGTCTGTGTACAGGTCAGTAAATTCCAGTCTTGAGAGTAAGAAAAAAGTAAAATGGACAGCTTGAAAATTTTAGATCCCTGACATTGTTAGATTGCATCCATATGTCATTTAAGCTTCCCTCTCAGATAGGAAACTTTGAATTGTTGGTCTAAAAAATGAGTCTAATGTTGAGGCATGTTCATCTTACATGATGTTAAAGTTACCATGTACGCTCCAATATGTGTTTCCAACAGACCGGAAAAAAGTTCTCAACTTTCAAAGTTGGCCTACACATTATTCAAAATATAATTTTTATATTATTTCAGCGAAAATAGGCAGCACTCTGCTACCCACCAGAGACAATAACAATGGAATCTCAGAAATCTCAGAAATTTGTAGTTTTCCAAAAAGAAATGTGTTGTTTCACAATGTTACAGTACAACAAAGTTGTGACCATTTTATTTTTATGGTGATAAAAATAAAATAAGTAAGGAAAAACATTGTTACCGTAAACCCTGCACGTTTAAGGTTGTAGTTGGCATGTGCCATTTTAACACAGGCATTAGTTTTCAAAATGCAAGAAAATCAAAAGCTAAACAAAGTTGTGCTCAAGTAGCAAAGTGCACGGTGTTCATGCAATGTTCACTGTTGGGCTGAAAGATGGGAAGAGTTCGAGGAACGAGTCCACAGATGGGTGTTTGAAATACAGGCTGCTGGAAGAGGCTCACCAATGGGGCAGTTGTGTCTGCACACCCTGGGAGTTGCTAAGGAGATGAGTACAAATAACTTTTTGGTGCCACCGCTTTGTGCAATGCAATCATCTCTCTAGCAGAGTGTGTTAGAAACGGCCCGCAATCTTCCAAACCCAGATTTTTTTCAGCTTCACTATTGAGAAATCAGGTTGCGTTTGCAACCAGATTGGTGAGTCAGAGTTTTTTGTTGTTTTTTTTTTTTTAGAGCTCTGACTCACCTGCTAAAAATAATTACATATGAAGTGCATCAAGGCCAGTTTGAGACCATTCGGCTGTCAAGCGTGTTGTCATACAGAATGTGAATGCATGAACTTTGAAATTGATAGTCAACTGAATATTCTGTGCTTGCAAATGTTCAATATCAATATTAAGCTCAACAGGCAACATAAGTATCTCTAATCACACTTGTTGCACAGATTGAGAAACCTTGTCTAGCAAGCTAACATTGCATTCAGTGAGGCTTAGAAGTCCGTATTTGACGTCACACCTGAGGTAAACCTGTTTCAGTTGGGTTAAGCAATATGGCTGATTTACAATTTGGCTATTATAAATATAATAGTCATTTAAAGTTTTGTTTTCACACTTTTTATTTACACTTTTCATAGTTTGTGTCTGATGGGGACGTAGTTATTCAGTGGTGTTGTTGTTATTCCCAACTTCAAAGACTAGTTGACATCATCATCAAAGCACACACTTCTCAGTGGTTAGTAATTTTACCACAAAGAGACAGTTTAAAGACAATTAAATACAGACTCTCAACTGTTTTAAATAAATGTTTCGATTATATCACGATGCATCAACACCTCTTCAGTCTCACCTTTCCATTATGGTGAAAGATGAACTGAACCAGAAGAGTTATAACTCTGTAACTTGTCTATCAAGTTTAATTTACTAAAATCAGGGAGTTATGAATATTTAGCTTCAATATGTGGGAATCAAAATTGAAAGACTATCTAAGAAACTAATCAGTATTTAAATAAACTGTATTTCTTGTTCTACCATTTTTAATGCTTTGCTCTGCAAAAAAACATGACTGTAGATGACGTTTTTTAAATCAAATGGTTGTAATGGAAGGGGAAGATGTTGGGAAATATTCTAATGGCTGAGTAGTGTGGCAAATTAGGGTAAAAGTGGAAACAAAACCAAAAGATGCATACAAACTTCGTGACGGAGAGTGAACAAGCAAATTGCTTCTCTTCCTCCCCTTCCGGCTGTGCCAGCAGGACTGCAGTCAGACAGGCACTGTTGATTCTGAGTCAGCAAGAGTTGAACTGGGGCTTTACCCCAAAGCCTCGGGGCCGGTAGTCGCTCACATACGCTCCTATGTTCACACACACACACACACACACACACAAAGTCTCACACAGGCGCAGTGTCAGACCTGTCGCTGTGCTCCCCTCAGCCCTGCAGCTCCATCCCTAACTATAGCTGTTCAGCCAGCGACTCTTAATTAGTAGCTGCTGCTGCTGCCGCATGCCCTGCCCCGGCGCCACCGTGGTAAAGCCCCAGCCCCACGTCTGTGCGTGTGTGGTAGGTTTCAGGACGTGTTTACTCAGAGCTTCTGCTGCAGCGACGTCCCTGTGCCCTCTCTGGCTGTGTGTTTGTGTGCGCCTTCTCGGTGATATTACAGGTGGAACAGGAAAAGTGAGGTGTACATTGCAGATTGTTGTTTGCTCAGCAGACTCTGTGGTTGGGTGCATCAGACCCTCACACCACAATGTCGTCTCTTAAATGTCTTTTTATGCTTCCCGTCCGTCTTAGCTCGGTGCTTAAAAAAGTTCCTGCCTTAAAGCTACCGTACTGAATGTCTTTTTGAGGAAACTGAAGAAATGCAGCATGGTAAATTTGCTTTGAGAGGTTAAATATTGTAATGTCACTTATTCATGATGTTATAGTTGTAAACTTCCACCAACTGTTCAATTGGTAGGTCCAGATAAGAGAAAATAAGCTAAATGGGTGTATAATTATAGGTATATACCATCTGAACCCCAAACAGTAATTCAAGCAGATAGAGGAAAGAAAAATGCACTGGTAATCCATGTGTCCATGTTCAAACCCAATACATCTTCACTCTCTCTGCCTTTCATCGTTTTGTGTCGCGTTTCTGTGGGGGAAGTGGCAGCGAAGGATCATGTCTGTGCTTTGGATCAGGCTGACACATGTTTCCCCGAGGACCCACCCCAGTACAAACACATAACTGGAATAACTTGGCGAGCCAGACACCACCGCCACTGGCCTGTTAATCAGGACCATATTACGAATAAATGGAGAGTGAGGACTAGCTTAGCTTAGCACAGGAAATGCACACAGCTGCCACACAGACCATTGATGAAGTTTAACCAGTTCCGCATGTGTAATTTCCATGCATATGGTGTATTTAAACAAAAGAATTGACTTCTTTTTTATATATATATTATTGTGTTAAAACCACAAACCTCATTGTATTTTATATGATTTAAAAAACATAATTGTAAAGTGGGAGAATGATGCATGGTTTTCATTTTCTTTGTAAATAAATATCTGAAAGATTCACCCCCTTTGCTGTGGGACCCCTCAATAAAATTTACTGCAGCCAGTTGTCTAGAAATGACCTAATTATTGAAAAATCTGCCTCTGTACAATTACTTTTTCTCAGTACAAATAAAGTTCTGTCAAGGTTTCAGAGGTTTGTTGGAGAACATTAGTGAGCAAGCTAGAGGCACACATCAGACAATCCAGGGAGAGAAGAGAGTTGTGAAGCAATATCCAAATGTTTGGACATCTCACAGACTAATGTTCAATCTGTGATCCAAAAATGGAAAGTTCTGCAAAGCTCCCCTGATACGGCCATGAGAGCATTCATTAGATCAGGCAAAAAATTGACTTCATGTTTGACTATCACAATGTGAAATACATTGATGTTTGTGGATACTACACAAAATGAGAAAACATTTAAAATGCATGAACGCTTTTATATGGTACTCTATCCATGCTTAAAGAAGCACAGGGCCTGGCCAGCCACACAGTGACCCACATTGGGTTTATATTAGCCCATTTCCCTCTCAGGCTGGAGCTGGGCCTCTCGTAGTCATCACGCTTACTTAAAGAAGCACCTCAAGCATCGCCTGCCATTGCCATCCATTCACACGCAACCACTGCACTCCACACGTTGATGGATGGCTTACAAATGAATGGTGAAGTGAGAGATTTAGTTGTGTGCTTTGCTGGGATCTTGTTAAATAAATGCTTACATCATAATGCCACAGTTGAGACTTTCCAGGAACACTCTTATTTGCTGTAACACTTTTAAGAAGTTCATATCAGGGAATAGTTTGGCTGCAGTAATTTTGAGTTCTAGTCCCTAGTTTTTCCTTCGTTCTTCCATCTTCCTGTATGAATCCACAAAGGAGTTTGGCTGGATAGTGAGGATTCATTTGTTTGGTAATTTTTTTGTCCATAGGAGCAAGTTGTCTATATTGCCGATACAAATTAAATTAGCATTTTAGATGCTAATGTAGCCTTTTAGGTGAGCAGAAATGGCGCGAGTATGCCAGCGCTTTGTTTTGTCCCAATTACTCAGTAAGCTTCTGTAATTACTGTCTTGCGTTTCATTCACAAACAGCCAAGAGAAATGGATTCACTTGTCCTTTGCGGAAAGGTCAGTTCGTATTGTAAGACACTTCCTCAACAAACACACTCACAGTTTATTTGTCACCTCAGAGAACTTTCTCTCAGCTTTCTTTCAGCCAATTGAACTGTAAAGCCGCTGTGTAAGAGTGTGTCTGTGAGACTTTAAGGCAATTGTTAAAATTCAAATGAGGCAAATAGGTAGAGACTTGAGCTATTTCTCGAAAGAGAGAGACTAGGACCTTCCAAGAATGTCTCTGGCTGCATGGTCTTGGCAGGAAGAGGTCGTAGGCATCACCCTGGTGGCAAGTTCTTGTTGTTGAGTGAATGTTAACCTTTTCCACCTTTGAAATCACATGAGTTTTAACAAGATAAAATGGATCATACAAGCCATCCATGACCAGATCAAGGGATTGGTCATATTACCCACAGAGGAAAGTGGATGGTGACCAGCTTTTTTCTGAATCTCATTATGAAACTGCATTTGTTAAACCATGGTTCAAGACCGGCTCATACCATTAGGCTGTGGGTTAATTCCCATGTTGTTTGGAATTGATTTCCATCAAGAAAGATTGCCTTAAATTTGTTCAGATATTGATTTATAGGAAATCTTGATCTTATTTGCTTTGCAGAATAACCTTGTTATAACCTTAATAATATCCGAAAAGCCTGGGTAAATATAGCTTAACACTGGGACCTCAGTTTTTATTAGTATTGATCATGTCTGGAGATCTGCGGTGATGTGAAACGCTGAGTTAGTTTTCAACCCTCGGAGTACCTCAGCATTTCTGTCATGACTCTGTCTTAACACTGTTATTCACGTAAACGTTTGAGGCCCCCATGTCTGCGCTCCATCCTGTTTTGCTCCCACCATGGCAAACATCCATACCAGCATTCCTTGCATCATTACCAATGCCAACCGCCTACCTTTGAAGCCAAGCGACCAGCCGTGGATAAATATCCAAACAATGTCCGATGGTGGTGATCAAGTAATGCCTCTGACATATTTTCAATCTGCAGGAAAAGTGGCGGTTGGCAGCAGAAATGAGCGAGGGATTTGGAAGTTATGAGTGGCAGTCGTTCCCCCGGGGGCCTGTGGGACATGGCAGGGCTGTTATGTGAACAATACTGGTGTGATATACTAGAACACTACAGTGGGATGCCTGGTGGAGGATGTCAAAGATGAACTGAAGGGGCGTTTGGGATATAAACAGATCGAAAACATGATCGTACTGCTCCAGATTGAAGCACATTAACCTCTCTCATTAAACAACACAGTACAGAATATTAATGTACTGAAAGACTTGAATTTAAAGGACTTTGGGTAGACATGCAGAGATTTGTGGCGGATTTTTTTTTTTTAAACAAATGTATCTAAATTGCTCTTATGTCTATTTTGTTAGGCTTCAATCATCTAATCAATTGGTGAATTTCTAATGTGGGACTCACCAATAGTATCAGAATAGGGATTTTAGCATGAGCTCATACTGAACTCTACTGCTCAACCCACAAATTGATTTTTCTTAATTATATGGCATCATTTAAAGGGGAATAAATTTGCTTTCCAACATCACGCTAATTATTTCCCAGAAGCATTTTTACAACCAAGATACAACTGACCAAGCAGAAATTGTCTCTTTTAGTGCTAAACCTATAAAAGGAGCAGTGACAACTTTCCACTGTGTGAATTTGAAAGAGTTGTAAAATGGGGTTTTACTAATTTAAAACACATTTAACATGATTTTTTGCATCGTGTGCTGCATCATTCTTATATCTTATTTATTCTAACACTATATTCCATAACATACAAAGGTTGAATGCTCAGATAAACCCAGCTACATACTGTGATTATTCAGCCTTCCTAGTATCTGCTGCAGGTGATTCCTGGATGACCTACTTTGACGAGATGATCCCAGGATAGCACACAACCACAACAAATAAGTACAAAATGCCAAAGAATGAGACCAGCACCTGCTTAAAATCTGTGTTATTAAAATTATTTATATCTATCATTTACACTCACTAATAACACCCACATTGAAGAGTGTTGTACTTAAATGCTTGTGAAACTTTCAACAAAAGATGTGACTTTTGTGTTTCTGATTACAACTTATGCATCTCCTGGGATTTATTTGTAAGGTCCTTTTTTCTTTTTCCCCAAGAAAAGTCTGTTGTCTTAGTGAATCCACTTGTCAAAAAAACCCAGCCTAGGAAAAGAAAGTGCACTTGATCATCTAGAGGCCTCGGTCTTTCCAGACGCTGCTGTCGCACCTCAGACTCTTCGTATCAAGCTCTGTGTCGTGTTGAGCAAGGCACTGATATATTTAGTTCTCCCCTGTCTTCTTGCCACTTTGTCTCTGGCATTCCCCTCACTCATCACTCTTCCTCTCATCTTCCCCCGCTCACACCAGTCTCTGCTTATCTCCTTTCCACCGCGCTCACATTTCTGTCTTTCCAACACATCTCCCACTGTGTTTTCTTTCGCTCTATGTCTGTTCTTATCCTCCTCCACGCTCTTCTCTTCCCCAGAGCTCTACCTCGTCCAGGGCTCTGTTCTTGCAACGATACTGACAAGCTCTTTAGACACAGTTGTGGCTCTTTGTCTCTCCGCCGCCTTGCTGTCTCTTGTACATTTAGACATGGCGATAACAGTAGTAAACTATGAAGGAAACAAAAGACGCTGATGACCCCCAGAATGTGGCCACACTCCCAGTTTACATTTTTGCGACTTTATTAAATGTGCTCCCTGCCAAGTCTAAGGACAATCCCTTCAATTTGACCTAATGAAAACGAGGTTGCCATGTGTTTAAACTCTCCCTACATCGGCCTCGTGACTCTCACAGATGTTACTTGTCCTTCTGGACCGACCAGTAGGCCCAGCCCTTCCTTTTGGGATGGCTCCAAGAACAGCTAGGCTTCTCACATGCTGTTCTGATCATGTTGGAGGGAAGAGTGGAATTCCACTTGGACTGTACTGCTGAACGTCTTAGCCTTGAGCTCTGTTCTTTCAGGAGATCTTAAGATGATTACTGTTGGACAAAAGCCATTAAAGAGAAAAGGCTTTGTGAAAATTTACACCTCAGCTTCACTGATAAGATTAAATTATTCGGGGTGCCTGCCTGACTTAGTTTAATTTACTTAGAAATGCAAATGATAATGAGGAAAAGATTAATTTCAAACACTTTTTTTCTTTGATGCTTTCAGAATAAGGAAGTATGCTTAAGTAGGAGCAGAAATAATGGCTGTAAGCCTATAAGTAACAATCTAAAGCACTTGATTAAACTCTTAAAAATCTGATCCTTGGGAAAGTTGCTTATTTTGAAGTACTTTGCTGGATTTGAAGTGGTGCTGTCTGTTATATGTCAGGCACTCAGGTGCCCACTTGCTGAAAATAAAATCCCTTTTGGCTAAACATGTAAAGACAGATTGTTCTCCTCTTATCTCTCTCCATTCCTCTTCGTTACACCCTGGTGACTCTCTGTAAAGGTATCCCCATCTTCTGTCATCCTGCTCCTCTATCACTCCCTTGTTTTTGTTCTGTTTCACCACCACATCGTTTTTAACTTCAGCATTTTCCTCCTTCTTTACAGCGTCATTTATACACCTGGTTTCACTCAGGATATTTCTGCTCTCGTTTTCTTTATTGTTTGTAGGAAATTTAATCTGTGCCAGGATAAATGAATAAATGCTGTACAATGATTTACAGTAATGTTCATACCCCTTAAAGTATTTACAATTTTTTTCATGTTGCTGGGATTTTGTCCACGTGTGATATGTGATAGACCGGCAGAAAAATGACAGCTTTGCTCATCTAAAGGCTGACATTTTTGGTTATTTTATGCAAAAACCGTCAAGCTGAGCTGAACAGACAGAGTTCGTAAATAGCTCCTTTTAAGTATTGATACATATTCTCAAATCAGTTTACGTCTGAACTTTGACTGGACCATAACACATGATGATGCTTTGACCATTCCATTATATTTGTAGCTGTATGCTGAGGGCCATTTTCAGGATGGCAAGCAAATCTCCACCAAGAACTTGTTTTCTACCTGGTTTGTCCCGGTTTTAGCTTTTTCTATTTGAATCAACTCTAACTAGCTTCTGGCCCTGCTGCTGAAAAGTAACCCCACAAATCTGATCTTACCTTCACCAGTTTCACCTTGGAATTGATTAAGGCTTTCTAATTGTGAAATTGGCTAAAATTTCACAATTGCTTGAAGCCTTTTTGCATGGAGGCCAAACGGCTCAATTTTCGCAATCCTATGTATACCTCACTTCAACTTTTTTTCTGTTATTCTGCACTTTTATATCTGTTTTAGATTTATTTGTAAGCGATCATATTTACTTATTTATGTTTTGTCATTAACTTGTACACTAGTTGTTCAAATTAAACATATATTTAAGTTTGTATAGTTGTTCATATTTATTTAGTAGTCCTCTTATGAATAGTGTTCTGTGAAGAAAGACAGTTTGATTGATTGTTTGATCTGACCTGAGCCTGTTCTTCTGTTTTTCTCAGTTTCTTACAGAGCTTGAAATAAACTTGGGGCCTTCCGTTCAATTTTTATTTTCCTTTCTGCTCTTCCCAGATTTGTGGCGTGCCTGACTAATACTTTTCCTGTCAACAGATTTGCTGCAACTCCTCCAGAGTTAACATTGCCTACTGGCTGCTTCTCTCATTTAGGCTACTTATGTGACATCTGATAAGATTATTGTGCACGTCAATAATTGTGTCTTTGTTTCAAGAATCCAATCCTAGTCATTTGCACTCACACGTACATGTACACATTTGTCTTCCATGTATAGTGAATTGGTGATGCATGCAAAGCTGTGTTATTATGCGCCGACTGAAAACAGGTACAGGACAGGACATCTGCAAAACTCACAGGCTTGCTTTCCAACTTGCACCGTCTGCTGCCTGGAATAAAACGGGACTCCTGAGCTAAAAGCTGCAGGGGTAGATGGGCTTCCTTTGTTTCAGGTTCACAACAGTGCGTCAGGAGATAATTGGAGTTGGCCTTGCATGACTCAGATGTGACTGTGCCAAACAAAATGAATGAATAGTCCCGTCCCACTGAGTTCCTGGACTTGATTCCGCCTTTGTGTAGTGTTGACACTGTCGTGGATTTTCCTGTTTATTGTAATGACTTGTGGCTTAGGCATAGTTTATTGCAATCACATAACAATTAACTTTCATTTTTTGGGATGTGCTTCCTTTGTTCTCTTTAGCTCTGATTTTCTGTTGAGGAACTGTGCTCCCATTGCTTCAAATATCTGCGTTTACCCAGCTGTCTTTCGACCCACCAAGTGGACATAAATCGGCTAAATGCCATTTGACACAAGCCACACGCCCGTCTTAAAGCATTTAGAGCTGGGAGAGGGCCATGCCGTCATAACTATTGATATGGTTACTGATATTACTCAACAGCATGTATCCGGAAACAGTATGGCCTCTAATGGACAGAGATGGATAAGACTACTGAGCCAGTCCTGTTCAATTCTGTGTCTGTGCGCGATGAGACATTTTGCTTTTAGTGGTTTCATTAGAGCCCAACAATTTTTTGGTATAAAAAATGCTCTGGATATTGTACATGTTACAGCAAAGAATAGATCAGATTCCTATTATGTCTGTTTCAGTTTAAACAATAAGTCTAGACAAAAAGTAGCAACAGAAGTGATAACATTTCTAGAATCGCCTAGATCGTGTGCCAGCTTCTTCTTCATGTAAGATCAAAGATTCATCCTTTGTTATGTTCCTCCTGTCATCTTGTAATGCATTAATAGCAAGAATGTGGCAAGGCTGAAGCAGTAGAGTGAGTTGCTCAACAGTACACAGTCAAAACATGATTTGAGTTCAACAGGGATGTGAAGACTAACCAATTACTGATGATTCACCGACATGCTCACATCTGATGTGAGTGCCTTTCCAGAGTATTGATAGATTCATTTTTTGGGATAAAATCTGTTAAATGTTTGTATGAATAAAATCAAATCTTTTCAGTGAAGGACTCTTACATCTGTGTCATATTGGCCTCATATCAAATACTGTATATTTTCTCCTCAATGCAACCCCTGTCCCTCTCATTACCACTCTGACCAGAACAATTCTCAGATCATTTGGGAGTCGATTTGCAGTGGCATGGGTATTTTTACAGCAATCAACACTCGGCGGCAAGTTTTTACAAAGCAGTGCCCTAAGTGTCAGGGGTCAGACAAGCTCCTAGATGAAGGTTGTTCGGCAGGGAAAGTAAATGGGGAGTTTCAGTCCAGGACCGCAGTGTTTGGTAATAAGCTGTTTCGGGCTAAGCGGCCCACATTCCTCTATAGTGAGCTCAGAGGTCCAATATAAGCAGCGCTACGGAGGAATGCACATGCTTTGTTTTAACAGTAAGAGCTGTTAACACAACTTTGTCTTTGTCCATGCATTATACAGTGGACTTCAGTCTGGGTTATGTTTCACGAACACACTCCGTGGTGTTCTGTCATTTCACATTCATCATGTATGTCCTCGTTTTATTACAGCTGTGTCCCACTTCAACCAGTCTGCTGACTGGATCTCTCCTCAGCTGTGGTTTCATGATATCAGCACCTGCACAGGCAGTCTGGATGGCTAAAACCACAACTTTCTACAGCCAAGGAGAAAGTTTTCACTAGAGGAACTGTGACCTTTTTGATTAAAGGATTGGGGGTCATTAGTTGTAATCAACAGTTTCTCTGTGCAGGGGCCTGTGGGCCTGATTCTGTGGCTGTTCTGGTTGAGGCTGGATCAAAATATAGCTTAAACATATGTATTAATTATTATTTATATCCCTATCAAATCTGTAATAATGGTTATATTGGGATGTTCATAAAAACAACTCAGTCTGAATGTTCAGAGATTTTACGTTAAACTTTTATAGCAAGTTGGTTCTACTAGTTTTATATACAAATTTATATATATATATATTTATATATAATTTTATATACATCCAAAGGGATGGGGTATTAGAACTGAAAACATCACATTTTATCTGATATTTATTGAGACACATGGCATACAGACCAGGTGTTAGAAAATATTGATAAGCTGTAAACTTCCTAACTTTTTGTCACTTTGAAATCGTAAACTTTTAATGTGTTTCACTGTGTTTTCATGTCATAGAGTACAAGAGTGTGGGACATGATTAAGAATAGGAAGAAAAAGTGGTTTAAACTTTTCCAAAATTAAACCTTAAAAATTTGGCATGCTTATGTCTCTAGACATGGCAGCCTTATTACTCTGATCCTAATCTAAACTTTTCTGGGCTTCCAAAGTCCAGTCCTCGAGATTTATTATCCTGCAACGTTTAGATTCATCCCTTCTACACGCCAGAATCAAATGAAAACCCTTGAGCTAAACTGTTCACACAGAATGTAAACAGACTAGAATGAAGAGTAACAGAGGCTTTTATATAGAAATAAAAACATATCTGATGCTTCTTGAAACATAAGAATCTTTTTTATAACCCAGATAATTAGCATCCTGTTGCTTCCTGTCATCAGTGCCGCTGATCATTCATCTGCCCTTGTTCAGTTAAAGCCTTATCAAACATGAAGAGCATTAGTGTAATGCTTCAGGCAGCAGCACACGACTCAGTGTGGTCTTGCTTTACTGAGCTGGTGGTTAAATGCTGATTTTTTTATTTTATTTTATTTTTTTAACAAGGCACCTTTGACCTTGACCTACATGTTGCCTACTTCTCTCACTGCATCGCATGTACACGCATATACTCCCACAGGCACTGGGAGACACAGGATTTATCACAGAAAGAAAGAGCCAGTCGCCTAACACAGTCCAGAGATTAAGAATAAACCACTAATCTCGGTGTGTTTGTGTGTCTGTGTGCTCCTATTTAAAATGTGGGTTGGTTTTAGCTGGTTCCTGGTTCATCAGTGCTTCCGTCTGTCATAGCAACTGGAATCATGGTCTTTGTGTTGTGTGGTTTTTCAATTCTGGCTGAAGAAATTTGGAGGGGGAAATCTGCTTCTATGTTCACGCCTTAAATTTGGTTTGGGAGTTGTGGTATTTAAGTTGGCCGTCTGCGTTGCATTAGAGCTAAAAGACGCAGAGCACATGTGGAAAAAATACTCTGATTTGAGCTTTTCAGCAAAACAGAAGAAAGAAATAAGGTGATTGTGGTGGGATTATTGGGATAGATGCAAAGGAGGAGACAATTACAGTCTGTCTGCTCTTCATGTGTTATTTTAATGACAAGGGCTGCATGCCTGGGAGACAGCCTGGGGCGCTCAAGTAAGTGTTCGGCAGCCAAATTAGACACAATGCTCATAAACCATTCAGAGCACAAGGATGGTGGCGTTCACCATCCAGCTCAAACTGCTCAGAGAAGATTCCAAACGGCTGCTGAGTCTGAAGGCACAACAATAAGCTCGGGCACAACAGATGATTGCTTGGTTTGTGTGTTTTTGAAGAGGTGTGGAATTCCACACTGATTATTCCCTCTGATCCAGTTCAGAAGTGCCAGCTGTAAAGACTGGAAAGATGGAATTGATTAAAAGATGTATGCACCTATCTACAACATTGTTGATTTTATTTGAGGGTATTGGAGTAAAGAGTGTTGAATACATGTTTATTTTCAAATTTTTGTTTTTTTTTTTTTCTTCCACTTTTATTTTGCTCAAGTGTTTCTGAAGTCTTAAAAGTCAGTAAAGGTGTTCACTGGTACTGGTACTGTATGGGCACAGGTATGGGCCCGTCTTCAGTGTGCCCCATAACTTCACACTAAAGATGTTCTGCATCTGTGCTGCTGACAACTGTGCTGCTGACAACTGAGATTGCCAAAGTGCATATATATATATATATATATATATATGTATATATATCAGTTTGTCCCGTAATTGTTCGGTTGCCAGTTTGAGCCTGCATTTTGTACAACTGTCATGTCCTTGGGTAAGACAGTTCACCCACATTGCGTGCTGGTAGTGGTCAGAAAGGCTGGTGGTGCCGGTGTGTGGCAGCCTTGTTTCTGTCAGACTACTCCAGGGCAGCTTTGGCTGCAATCCAGTAGCTCACCACCATCAGCTTGTGGATGTGTGCGTGGGTGGGAATGACTGATCTTATTGAGTGTCCAGAAAAATTGTATTTAAGTCACTTCATTTAAAACAATGCCAGATTTATCTCATTTATGTACACCTTTGTTTAGTTCTGTGCAATTTTACAAATTAAGGTATAATTTCAAAATGCACGGAGAGTGTGTGGTGTGTATAGTAACTCGTAAGTTATTACAATTTCAGATTATTTTTTCTTTATTGGTGTTGGTCTTAAAATGTATGTCCTAATTGTCATAAATGTAAATGTAACCTTTCCTTGACTGCTTTGATTAATGCAGTTGGTGAAGTGCCGTGTATCGAAGGTTTGCCGGTCAAGACTAAAGAGGGTTGAATCTGAATTCACACCACACGGTTTAGATTTTGATTTGTTAAAAATGTTCAAGTATGCACTTTTTCTGATATAACTTCTGAATAAGATACATTAAAGTTTGTGACATTTTTGTCAAACAAACAAAAAAAACTGCCATGACCTCAAATACTGCTGTTTTTGGCACACTATGGTTTCCAATCTTCATACTGCTCTTTAATATCTCATTAGTGGTTTTAGATTCATGCAAAAATGCCTGTGGAAATGACGGGCAATAAAACAATTAAAATATGTTAAGAATAGAAAATGACAATAGCAATAAAAAAGGTGGTAATGTGTGATCCACATAATGTGTTTTTATAAGGGGCAGAAGAAATTTGCATCATTTTGGTTTATACTTAAACCTATTTCCTTTCTTAAACAGTACTGCATATTAATTCTGTATATCAACATATTGTGTATTTTTCTTTTACTTCGCATCCAGGACATCCCATAACAATTCAGAAAATTGTGCAGTTCATGGCAACTTTTGAACACATCTCACTCATTAAAAATGTTTTTTTTCTTTCAGTTTGCTGTGAACCAGAGGCAACTGTAGAAACTGTATCGTTGATTTGAAATGTTATTCACTGAAAAGTTCAACACAGGAAAAATATCTAGGATTTATTTGTTTATATCACTGAGCTCTACTTAAGTGACACTTGTTGTGCTTGCATCCTTAGACATCCTCTGATGTCTCATCATCAGTGATTTGACTGAATATCATGTGCTCAAGGAAATAAAATGCTGTTAATGCATGAGGCGGTCCAATCTGATGTGGTCAAATAAGCCACCAAGCACAGGTGCATTTGAGTGCCACAGACATGCATACTAATGCAACCATATATTTGTGTAATGTTGTCTGTCTGAATATGTTGGAGGGTAACCACATTTCCTATGGAAATACATGTGTGTGAGCGACTTTATAGTTGCAGGGAAAGAGGAAAGGAATAATTTGTGTGATGTAGTGCCCACAGTCTGTCTCCACTCTTGGAATGGCAGCTGTCACACATCTGTTACCCACACTGCACTCTGGTTTTCAGGGACGCAGTTGTCCGCGTGATTAATACGTCTTCAAGCCAACTTGTTAAAAGGCAGTCTTTCAGTTTCCATCTTCAGATTAGTTCCGACCTTTTGATACAAGCCCCAACAAAATGAAGATTGCCTGTAAAAATGTGCTATATTTTGCTTTATTGCTCCATGTCTCATAATTCTGTCTTTAGGTGAAAATTAAAAATATATATATCTATATACAATCTCAGATTCCATTAATCCAGCTTGTAAAATGGCTGCTGTAAAATCTTTAATCTTGTCAAACATACTTGAACAAAATTAATGTAGAGCAAATCAAAGATGATGGTTTGGCCTGTTTTTCCTCTCTTGCATTGATGGAAGAGTTTTGGCAGCGTTTTACAAGGTTCTATCTGTCCATCTGGGCTGAAACATCTGCCCACGTTTAGGGATGTTTGATTCTAGTAGAAATCATTACAAAAAGTATTCATTCGCGTTGACGTTTTTCACTAAAGTTGAAGTGGTAGAAATACTTTTGTAAGGTACAACATCTCGGACAAACATTTTCAGCATTTTTAACCCAAGGCATTAGTTTCTTCTTCACAGATGTAAGCCAGGAAGGGCACATGCACTTGTTTCTAGAGCTGTCATAGCAGCTAGTTGGTTTGTTGCTTTTGCAAAGACAGGAAGGAAACAATAGAAGACACCACATAATGGAGTTCTGCTTTACTGCCGTTCAGTTTCTCCATCTGAAAGCTGTCAAGTCCTAATAGATTAATTGAATGCAACCCACTGGTATTTGTTTTTGGCACCTAAAAAGTGCTTGCTAATTTTCATTTTTTTTTTTTTTTTTTTCTTTTCAGCACCAAATGTCTTTTTTGCGAATTTCAAGTGACAAAAAATAATTACTGGTATTACTGTACATGGCTATATTGACCTCAGATAACTCTAGAAATCAAGTGTTTAAAATATTCTGCCAACCAGCTGGAAAAACGGGCCCTGTATGAACAAATGTCCTTGTATGGTGACAGATGGGTCTGGATATTTTTGAGAATATTCCAGTAATCCTCCAGAGAGGAGTGATTAGTTAGTTGCAATGAGATTTGAGTTTGTGGTTCGGCACAGGCACTTTGTCAACCAGATTGGTTTAGGTGGTTAGGCCTAACCCTCGCTCCTATTGGACTCAGCTGCATAGACACCCTCTGACTGGAACATATGCCATACTGGTGGTGTAACCAGCCTACATGTGACTAACCAACACCTAACCTACCTGCAGAAAGTGTGAAAGAGTACAAACCCAAGTGTATTTTGATTTTTTTTTTTTTTTCAAAGCCCAAAAATAAGAAACCCAATTTCTGTCATCTCAACTAGATGTGTGTCTTTATTTTTGTTTTACATTTACAGCATATCCAGGGATCGCTACCCACTCCTTTGCCTATCCTACCTACCCCTCAGTGCATTGGGGGGATGGTAATCCATTCTTCCCATATGTTCGATAGTGACGGCTGGATTAGGCAGACCCTGCAAGAGGATTAAGGCTTCAGGGTTTGGGTCCCCTTCTATCTGTCCTCCTCTCTAACCGTCCCACCCCCTCCACCTGCTTCTTGCTGTCTCCTCGTGCCGATCAGCTCCTCTCCCACCCTTCTCGCATCTCCGTTTCCTCCCCTGGGCAAGTATCCAATCTCTGGAGTGTTTTAGCTGTTGAATAAGGAGGGAGAGGGCAGATCATCATGGAGGTCATTTCTTCTTTAATTTAACACGGTAATGGATATTTCTGCTGGCCGTGTGAATTATTGTTTGTCTTTGTGGGATTTAGTGTTGATATTTCAAAGATGTGACCCAGATTTTGCAATAAAAATCCTCGGATAGAGAATTTGTCCATGTGTTGCTTTTCTTCCTTACTCATCACCTCTCTCTTTTTCTCTCTTGATATCTTCTTCTCCTCCTCCTTTTTTTTTCCTCCCAGTGTTGAGGGCTGTAATTGATATGCCAACGGCAATAAATCAGCCCGGCTTTACAGTGGGAACGTTATCTGAACGGACAGGTTCAGCCTCTTTGGAGGGGAGGCTGAGAGTGCAAGTTAGCCAGCTCAGCTTCACTAACGGCTTACCTCTTCCTCAGCCTCTGGATTTTTAACAACATGCAACCATCTCGCCTGTCTTTAAAATCAGACGGGGGTGGGAGGAGGAATCCCTTCCCTCCTTTACTTTCAATTTATTTCCCAGTTTCCAATTCCTACTGGAACAGTTTCCTGTCCTGTCAGTTGACAGGATGTGCCGATATTAAATCCAATCATCTCACCCCTGTACAGCCTAGTGTCTCTAATGCTTTCTCCTTAATTGATAAAGGCTTTGGCTCCCCCAATTCGTTGATTTCTCATTCCTGAGACAGCAGACGGGCTCATGCCCAAATGATTGACATATTTTCCCCTGATGGAGCCAAATATGATTCGCATCCTTCCTCCAGTGCTCTTCCCAGCATTTCGCTTAAGCTCTGGAGGAAAGTGAAATTGAAGAGGGTTTTTGAGGATAAGTGTGGGGAGAGAAAATAGGAGAATTTTGAGTGAGAGGAATGTACGCAAGAAGTCGAGTCAAAACCCCCATTTACAATTTAACAGGATTCATGCTCAGCATGGACAGGAATTTGTTTCCCGGCTCTTGATTGAAGCATGACAGCGATAGGTAGAGTACAGAGTAATAGTTGTATGTCCAATCCGTCTCATTAACAGGAGGCTCGATCCATTCATTCCTATCCTAACTATCCTAACCAATCCCTATGGTACCGATGCTTATAATTTTTTTTTTCCATTTTTTAAAAAAACAGGCAGAAATAACTTGGAACTGGATAACTCAGTCTGGACTCTTCACAGGCAAAATATGTAGGAAACTTAAGTGTGTGAAAAAGGGGACTAAGGATTGAGGGTGAATGTTCCTCAGGGTCCATTAGTAAGGACATTATCAGCATGATTCCATTTTCCATCCCGTATCCATCATCCCCTCTAACTCTTAAAATGTGTTTCATTATGTCTTATTGCCCAATAGATAAATGCAGCCACAGACTCCAGATGCAATTTGTCGTTAGATTCACACTCTCTTACATCAAGCTATGCCTGACCTAAATGAAGAGAAATTACAGGAGGGACGTTTTTTTTTTTCCCAGGTTCTCTCGCGTTCTTTATCAGGCATTAGCTGGCGTTTTCTCTCTGCCTCATTGTGTCTTTGCCTCTCTTGGAAATGACAAAGGAAAATGAGGCAGTGGCCTCCCCACGCGCTGCCACGCTTTAAATTGACATCTGCTCTCATCGTGCAGCGCGACTGTACTGTTGAACAAGAAATTAGTTTTTTTTTTCCTCTTTTTTTTATAGGCCGGCTCGTCACTTTATTGCATCTGCCTGTGCCAAAGAGGCCATGATCCGTGTCGAGTCGTTTTAATCTCACAGAGTGGAGAGTAGCGGTATATCTGATAATTGCAGCTCAGGCCCTTATGTCTGCAGTTTTCCTGCTGAAGTGCCTCATTCTACAGGGCTCCCCTGATGTTTACTTCAAGCAAAGGTGGAGTTGATTTAAAATGCTGTTGACATCCATTTTAGCCACTTTTACAGAGCATGCTTTCAGCTTTCTATTGCTTTTTTCCCCCAGTCATCTAGTTTTTCTGTTTCATATAAATGAATGACTTTCAAGGTGAAGTGTAAGATGACAGAGCCTCTTCCTGAACCTGCCTAGCTTTGTGCCAGCTGAGTGTTGGCTTGCTGTTGGATGGACCGACCCTTATGCTCTCTTCCACTCTCACCTGTTATTTACACTGTGCAGCAGAGTGACTAATGATAATGAGCATTTCAAAGATGGCTCTCACGGAGGTGTTTCATTGCCTTAGTTATTGCCGAACTGCTTCCTCAAAGTTGTTTGTTTTTTTTATTCAGCAGAATGAGGCCTCTTGCCAGACTTGATTAACAGATCAGCCTTAGATCTGTTTGCTTAATGACTAATAGACAGTTTGCTTTGCTACTTAAGTAAAGCTAATCAGTCAGTTTCAGAACGCTATCTTTGCTATGCTTTTCTAAGCATGCCTTTGCCTTTAAATCCACTTACTTTTTTCTGTTGTGCCTAGAAATCAATTAATCAGAGATCTGAGTTTTAGTTTTGACAATGCAGCTGACATAGATTTTAGGTGGATCAAACAATTTTAAGACTCCAACAGCCTTCATAATATATCTTTGTATGTCCTGTCATTAATTAGTTATTAATACATTAATACATTAATACATTAAACATGGTCTTTAAGGCCAGAGACAATGATGAGCAGTAGATGTTGTGTAACAAAGAATAGTGCAGTTAGCATGCGTGGCATTATAAATTGGAATGACTAGACTCCTAGAACTGAGGTCTCCAAATGTTTTTGAGTCATTGTTACCAGCTTTATTTAGCAGAGAGCACATGGTGCAACATTGTTGCCCTGGAGCAGGAAGTGTCATAGGTTGTAATCCCAGCCTGAGGTCTTTCTGCATAATGTTTACAAGTTCTCCTTGTGCATCCGTAGGTTCTCTCTGAGTACCACAGCTTCCTTACACAGCCCCAAAACATAATGTGTTAATCTAAAGTGCCCTGTGTTTTCAATCTGTTTGCACATGACTGGATTTTCTGTATGTTTTTTGCATAGAAAGGCCCAACGAGGGAGTGGATTTGTGAATTAACTTTAGTGATATACTCTTTGTGCATTGCATCAGCTAGAGACACTGTTCTGTTGTTGTGTTTGACTGCATTGCCCCTGTGAAATAATACAAAAATATAATAAATAAATGAACTAGTTAGCTGTCCAGGTTGTACCCCAACTTCAAGGATAAATGGGTTCAGGCGATTGGGTGAATGAACATTTATAAAATTACATAAAACATAATCACATCTGTCAGCGATTTCGGTAATTTCTAACATTTTGGTATCCAGGAAATGATGTTCGTTGTTACCCTTTTGAAACGGCACATTTTTTTTTATCGGCACTGAATGCTAACAGTATGTTGTAGTGCACCTTGAGTAAACTTTTAAACAAAATAAACGTGTTTGCCAAACCCCTACTCTTCATTTTCCATTTGAGCTTTGTTGAGCAGACAGGGACTACAATGGATAAGGGAACGGAGCCAGACGCATTACAGCAAGGGCAGTTTTCAAACTGACTTTAAGTGTTTTAAAAAAAATAAGAACATTTGCGGAGTTAAGGTAAGCACTTAGGATAATATGTATACATTAGCGCCATGTTTAAAAGTTTATCACTTCCATAAATGGGAGACACTGAAAAACACAATAAAACATTTGTCGCAGCAGTGAATAGTAAAACGATTCTATCATTTTTCTATTTGTATATGTACTTAATGTGTCGGACTGGATTCTCTCAGCCCAGGCAACACTACCAGATTATCCTGCATTGCTGTAAAGTTTTGGCTGCTATACAACTCTGATGCCCATTTCTAGCCCACCAGAGCTCCATGGGTAATTACAATATGGAAAAACTTGTTACAGTACAAACCATGACAGGAAAAGCTTTAAGCAGACCAAGCTATAAATTGCTCGCTGTCAATGCTACAGTCCCCAGTAGCAGTTTTTCCAAGAACAAATCTCCAAAAGCAGAAAGTTATGAAATATTAGTAGGTTCAATGTTGTGAGTCCATAACTCATGGCTATACTCAAATTCTGTGTATAGAGCTTTTAATAATCGACTCCTGGCTCCCTTACATTTTTGCCCATAATTCACTGCAGACACATTTGCCTTCCAGACTTGATTTGATATTATTTATATTTTACCAAGGCAAATGTCAACCTAGCTCTTTTCTCATTTATCTGTATAATCTTTTGCTATTTTTAAGCCTCTCTTCCTCCTTGATGCCTAATCAATAAGAAATATTCTTTAGACTTACATATTTTCTCTTATTTGCCTTTCAGGGCTGCAACCTTGTGCCTCTTTGGATGATGTTCCTGATGACTGCTCACAGCGTTGAAAACAGGACAGTGGATCAATAGGAGTTTTGTTTCTCCCTCCCTGGTCCTTCTCCCTCCCTCAAGCTCTCCTTTCTCATTCCTTAGTAGCAGAGGAAGCAAAGAATAAAATCCTGACTTGGATCTAAGCAACAAAGATTGTTCTCCTTCTTCCTTTTTCCTTCCCCGCCCCCAACCCTTGCCGCTGGACACTTCAGATATGTGTCCTCTTTCTCGGACATTAGCCTTCCCTGGCCAGGGGAACTTGCTCGTCCTCTTGGGAGTTTTACTCCTCATGGTCCCATCCCTCTCTGGAGGTCAACCCCCACCCTTCAAACGGTTTGCCCCTGCTGACCATTTTCTTACACATCTGGCCATCCACAACAAGACTGGAGAAGTCTATGTGGGAGCTGTCAATTGGATTTTCAAGCTGTCCAGCAACCTGACTAAATTGCGCAGCCACATGACTGGCCCAGTGGTGGACAATGAGAAATGTTACCCTCCACCCAGTGTCCAGTCCTGCCCTCACGACCTGGCCCAAACCCCCAACGTGAACAAGCTGCTCCTGATAGACTACGCACAGAACCGTCTCATCGCCTGTGGCAGCACCTCGCAGGGCATCTGCCAGTTCTTGCGTTTGGATGACCTGTTTAAACTTGGCGAGCCTCACCACCGCAAGGAACACTACCTCTCCAGTGTGGCAGAGTCAGGGACAATGTCAGGGGTCATCATAAGCTCCCCTCAAAGCCCTACCAGCAAGTTATTCATTGGAACACCTATTGATGGAAAATCTGAGTACTTTCCTACCTTGTCCAGTCGCAAACTCATGGAGAATGAAGAAAATGCGGATATGTTTAGTTTCGTCTATCAGGATGAGTTTGTCTCCTCTCAGCTTAAGATCCCCTCAGACACTCTCTCCAAGTTCCCTGCCTTTGACATCTACTATGTGTACAGCTTCAGCAGTGAACAGTTTGTATATTATCTGACAATGCAGCTAGATACCAAACTGACCTCACCTGACGCCAGTGGGGAGCAGTTCTTCACCTCCAAAATTGTTCGCCTCTGCATGGACGACCCAAAGTTTTACTCCTACGTGGAGTTCCCCATTGGCTGCACCAAAGACGGGATAGAGTACCGCCTGGTGCAGGACGCCTTCCTGGCCCGACCAGGCCGGCAGCTGGCAAACTCTTTGGGGATTTCCGAGAATGAAGACATCCTCTTCACGGTTTTCTCTCAGGGTCAGAAAAATCGGGCAAAGCCACCCAAAGAGTCTGCATTGTGCCTGTTCACCCTGAGGAAGATCAAGGAAAAGATCAAGGAACGAATTCAGTCCTGCTACAGGGGAGAAGGGAAACTCTCTTTACCCTGGCTGCTTAACAAGGAGCTCGACTGCATCAACTCGGTAAGCTCACATATTTGCTTTAACACATGTTGTTGACTAGATTTGGCTTGAGATTTTGTTCTGACAATCCAGATAAAGTTATTAGCATTGATAAACACAGATGTAGTAATTTAAGCAGTGAGAACAAATTGCTATTCTTGACGCTAAATCTGATTTGCAGTTGTGGAATATTAACAGTCTCTGGCTGTCTATCTCCTGCTGTCTCCCTCACTTTTTCTATTCTTGTTTTTCCTCTCTGTCCCCCAACAAACTCTTGGAGTGTTGATTCACTCAGACAGGGGACATCATTAGCCCAGTCCCCTGGATTTGTGAACTGTCACTCAGAAGGAGCACCCAGGCACATCCACACTCATGCACTCTGCATGATTCAGCACTCTGCAGTGTTAAGATCTTGGGAGATAGTGCAACTTAGACTTGTTTTTCACCAACTGAGCCTCAAAACATGGCCTTGCATGCATTACAAAAAATGCTGCTTAAACAGACGCATACTAGCGACTTTACAACACTGCAGGGGAACAGACATACCTTTTAGACCTCACATTTATAAAAAAGTGTCTTAGTGTTTCCTATAAGTCAACACATTTCTGACTTCAGATGTTGTTATAACATGAAATCCACACAAAGCATTCAGCTTGTTTTGCATCTAATGGAGTTGGATAATTTCGAGGAATGGGAATGTTTGCCTTTGTTAATCTTCATTAGCATAAGAGTATAGATTTGTGATAAGTAACGTGAATTTCTGGAGGTGCTGCTTTTCATCTCCTTTAACCTTTCTCTTGCTGCGTTCTGTAGAATTACTGAAGATGGTGGGTTTTTTTCTCTCTCTTTGTTGCTTTCATTTTCAGTTCCTAGTTTATAAGAAGGCTGTAAAATAGAGGATCTCAGAGGATTAAACTGAACTGTTGGTGCACATCGCTGGATGATCTGGTTCTATGTCACACAGGTCAACTAACCTCACTATTTAGATATTCAAAGATCACACTTATGTCTACTTTCTAGTTTTTGTAAAACATTTTCTTTTTAATGTTCATTTTACCCATTTCTGATTTCCTAAGAGTGATGTAAAACTATAAGAACAGTATCTTCTTGCTATTAGTATTAAGTATTTTATATATGAAATATTAACAAGTTGACCAATTCTTGCCTTTATTTAAAACAAAGGAATACATTTAACATTGAACAATTCTCAGGTCATATGTTCTCACCAGATTTAGATGCGAAAGCAGAACTTGATTTGGAAATTTCATCAAACCCTAATAAATTCTCAATCACATGCAGATCTATAGATATTTTATTGGATTTTCTTTCACTTCAAGAATTTCCTTGTTCACACATACCATGCCACCAAGATAACATTTAATGTTTTTACTGCTGCAACCTTCATGTTTGCTCCCTGCCACAGATTCATTGATCTATTTACTCATAAATTCACTGATATGCCTCACTCAATCCCTTCTTTATTCCTCCAATCCCGTTCTGTACGGCTTGTTACCATGGTTTCTGTGCTTTTGGTGAGGATTACATCCACCAATGATTTATCACTCAGACAACCTCTTAAAACCTGCCGTCCCTTGAAAACTGTCATCAATGACAATGTAATGGCTTCACAAAAGAGCTGACTAGCTGACCCCGAGACCAGCAGCAAGACCTAGGAGGTCAGCGTCAGGTTAATGATGTCTGCTCCAGTGCCCCTTAAAACTGACCTAATTTCAGATGCCCTAATCAGGCCTACACCTCAGCACCACAAAAGCTTGAATCTGAGATCATTTTTCAGTGAGATCATTTTCACAGGGGCTGTGTAATAACTTAACCAGCCAGCAGTGAAACAGAGACAATTGAACGAAACATCAAGATAACCACTCAGAGGAGATCTAAATATCCCATAATTTATTAAGGCAGAAACATCCACATACTAGGTAATATAACCTGATGAAAAAGCAACACGGTACATAATACAGTAATGCATTAAATCTGGTTGTGTGGTCGAGTTCCTTCGTCTTTTAAAAATAAGTCTCTTTCTTTTAAACGCAGTTTAAACGCAGTTTAAAAGAAAGAGATTTCTTTCTGATTATGTTTGCTGATTATGTTTGCTATAATTACATTTCAGCTATCACTACAGTATATTTATAAAGGTCCTACAAGAATAAATAATTAAAATGGTTAAGAGAGCATAAGTTGAATTTGAGTAAATTACTACTTACAGATGTTTGAGTTTCCTCCACAGATTTAATTAATTTTCATTACCTTGGTAATAACGCTCTGAAATGCTGTATGCACTGAGTTCAGCTGAGCCCTGAATGCTTTTAGATGTCAGATGGGAAAACAACCTAAGCCAGAAGCACTATAGTGTTAGGAACTTACATGATCTCCAATGAAAGATCACTAATGACAGAGTATGTAGAGTGTACTTACTGTACACCTTATGAAGTCATTCCTGCTGTATATTATGTAAATATTATGCTCCTGGCATGACTAAATGAAACATACAGCTGCAGTTTCCTACATTTAAGACATGTAGTAGAGTTCAGATTGCTGTTGATTAAATGTAAAATGGTGGTCAAACTACTCCCATTAGTAGTTTGTATTGGGGGCAGAGATGGGGGTAACACTGTGCCAGAAAAAAAAAAAGTTGCTCTAAAACAGGGTTTTAGTTTTTACTGTTAAACAAAGACGAAATGATTTGTTGGTCAGAATTTTAAGAAATGCTTTTAGTGTAATAAGTTACATGCTAGCACACTTGGTATTAGCAGCTGCCAATATCAGTTTTATTATATATATGAAGTTTTAGATGGAGTTATTTGATATATATTTACTTTTGAATACTTTACTGTTAGTCTTTTGCAAAAACAGTTTGAGCATAAATAAAAAGCCAACATAAAAATCTAATCTTTACACCACAGTTGTGGCGTAAACTCTTGAAATTATAAACTAATGTATGAAACAGAGTCCCAAAAGTTCCCGCTGAACAACTGGAGCAATTGAAATGCAGACTTAGCAGTGTGGGAAACACTCCTCAATGCTGAGGGTGAATGTTCTCAGGTTGACCCTGCCATGGTGCAGAGGCGAGGGCAAGGCAGGGCTGGTTTGTGGGTGGTGGGCTGGACAGGCATGGACAGCTGTTAACCACAGAGCCATGATTGATCACCAGGAGCACCATCAGCCTCCCATATGAAGCTTAGATTAGCGTTGGGTCATCATTTCTTCCCTGTGGCCATCATCAACCTGTTGTGTTTTACTGTTGCATTTGCACTTCATCTGGTTTTGGGAAACACAAATCTTCAGGCGCATTAGATGCAGGTCTGGTAAAATATAGTTTCCTCGACAAAGCGTTGACTGCATAGCGTTTAGCGCCTCAGCTCTGCTACCAAGTTATATTTGTCTCCTGTTTGTGTGCAGTGTTGTGGTGTTTGTGTGTGTGTGTAGGTCTTGTTTTGTCCCTGAGCTTTATTAGTGAACCCCTGACCTTCTCCCCAGTTTGAGAGTGGATCAATACAAACCATTTCCACAAAAGGAGAATGAGAGGGTGGAGGCGAGTCGCTAAGTTAGGAGTGAGCGCGGAGGAGAGATGACTGAAGCAGGAGAGAAGAATCTGTGTAGAGGTGAGAGCATGAAAGGATGAACAGGAATGTTGCAGAAACAAAACAAGTGAGGCAGTCTGAACCAAAAGGAGAGAGAGGTGCAAGATGTAGGTGGAGATAAAAATGAAAGAACCAGAGGGAGTCCGAACCAGAGGAAGAGTTGGAGCCCAAAGAACCCGTATAAGAGAGCAGAGGAATTTGAAGTAAGGAGATAAGGACGTGAGGAAAACAAAGTGAAAAATGCAAGTTATCTTTTGGAGGCAACTAAAGAAAAATCCCCAAATCAGTTTGTGTTGAATTAAGTTGGACTTGTCAGCAATGAGGCTCAATATTTAAGTGTAGAAATCTCTGATTTGCAATTATGAGCAAGGCATTTTTATTGTAATTGTACAGGGGTTTTAAGATTGTGGCATGGCAAACAGAGTGATGACCAGAGGTGACGTCACGCAGTGTGTATGAGAGAAAGAGCTGTGTGTATTACACAGCTGTGCAGTTCATTAGGATTTCACTGTTATTTCAAAACAAAGTCATTAGAAAGTTAATATTCAGTTCTGCTCTAAATTGGTGTAAATCTGACCAATTTCGGTCATCAGCTTATTTCTCTGTGCAGCTCTATTTTACACAATCAGTCTAAGAGATTGATCTATGGGTATTCAAACGGAACTGACTCATTATCAGTTTTGGCTTCTGTCCCACACCGTTTTCAGTGAATAATGAAATGACACAGTAGTAAATGTAATTAGTCGTCTTTTAAAGCATAAACACAGAATTTAATATTTCATATTTGAAACTTACTGGGAAATAATAAACACAGCATAGCAGTCAGATCCACATTATAGTTTGACATTTATGTATTGGCCATATATAACCCACACATTTTGGATTTACCAAATTAGATCTGCTCTTCTGAGCCAACTCTCATCTTATTGGATCTTCTGGCTCTGCTCTCAGTGTTATCCTGCTGCTGAATCACAGACTCTATGAAACATGTACAGTAATTGATCAATTGGGGGTTTTACACTTGGAAATATTGATAGATAAGACGGGCCTAATGAAAATTGTAGACATTTCTCGTGATTTGTTTTGCTTCAGTCAGAGCTGGTTAACTTTGGCCGTAATGTCAGATTGTTCACCATTTTGAGCTAAATTAAATTTAGAAATTAGTGGAAAGATTATCTCTTCTTTGATTCAGATGTTTTTTTTTCTCTTTTATCTTCGGTTCTGCACAAGTATATAAAAACAATAAAAGGCTAAACCATAACCAAACAAGGAGGGAAAAACTGGGGGAATAACAGAGATGGACACAGGAAAGGAGGAATTGATGAAATGGACTAAGAGGAAAAGCTTTGCAGTGGAGGAAAAGAGGAGAAGAGGAAACGACAAACAGCCAAGGAGGGAGCAGCAAGCCTTTTACAGCCAGTGTGCTCAGGAAGGAGAGAGGCAATGATTCACCGGCTGAGGGGAGAGCAGGGGCAGAGGAAGAGTGATGGCCTCAGAACTTTTTTTTCACTGCCGCTGCCAAGAACAGCTTGAGAAAAGGGTGGATGACAGAAAGAGGGAAAGGAGGGGAGGAGAGCGTGATTGAACACTGACTGCCGCACGAATAATATCGGTGTCCCTCACCTGGCCAGCGCTCTGTCCTCTTCAGCCATATGTCTCGCCGTCATGTCAACCCTCAGAGTGTGTGTCAGAGCCCCTTTGACAGTATGTGTGTTTCCAATGTAGGTGCCATACTAATGAGGGCTCAGAAGCACACATCTTTTTGTGTGTCTGTGAAATATTCTGGGTTGAGGCAGTCATAAAGCCTCTCTGCTTTGTAGAAAATAAATTTTTACTCTTTAAGTAGTGTTTAATTTGGTAATGAAAAGTAACAAGACTTTTTATCAAGTTGTAAAAAGTTAAAGAAAAGTGTATCTAAATGAATCCTTCTGGTGTTCCTTATTCTTAGTGAATTTACATTTTTTCGTCTGACTGAATGACTAAAGATGTCATGCAGTCTGTCAAAGTCCAGAGCTACCAATCATTTTCAGACCCCAATTGTAATATGTTCTAACGACATGCTGACAGTAAGGCATTGTGCAGCTGCTCTTTCCCTCCTATGGCAGTTAATATATTCCCCGTTCTCATGGGAAGTGTCACTCTTTGCCATTTTTCTTCTTGTTCCAATGGATTACTCAAACTGTCAGAGTGTTTTCTCTTGATTACAAGATGGATGGGAGAGTTCTGAACTTTGGCACAAGTCAGGGCATCAATCAGAGAATCAATCCTAGAAAACCAGTCGGTTTTAAGTAAACGTCTTTTAAGGCGTGTGGACCAGCTGTTGTCTGGCCAGCGGTGTCAAAGGTGAGATTTTGAAACCAAACCTGAAATCAATAGGTAGGTTGTCTGTTTCTGTTTAAGATTAGATTTACTCATTAGTTTAGAGTCACATGCTACTTAAAATCTTATTTCTGTAATGATATTGTGACACGGCCTGTTAGATAACATGCCAACTACTTTTTAAAGAATTACTATTTTAAGAATACCATAGATTTAAGGCTTTGAAGGCGGAGATGTTTAGCTTATTGCACTGTTGTTCTTAAACAGTGCACAAAGAAGCAGAAAGTACATTTACAAGAAGAAAAAAAGATTCAACACTAAAAATTAAAGCTAAAACTTTGATTTTCAAACACATTAAATTTGTAAAAGCTGCATATAATGACAGGAGTTTAATTTTACTTTTTTTGAACCAGTGTCATTCTGGCACTGAGGATGGGCAATTACTAAAGTTTATTGTCCTTGGAAAGTGTTATTGTCATAATTAATGATGTTTGTAAGCCCCAAAAATACAGAATAATCTTGTAAATGCTGCTTTTTTCCACCTTTGGTTCCATAGGAACATTAATAAATATCATTATTTTTAAATAAATAATAAATAAAGTCCATATTGCCCAACACTGAATAACACCAAATAACATACCAACTGGTCTCTAAATACAGATTATTAAAACCTCTTAAGAACCTGGCAATATTGAAAGATTTTCTTAATCTGTAGTCATAAATTTAAGCCATGAATATGTGAAGTTATATTTTTTCTGTAAAGGCCACAGCTCCAGTTAAGCCACAGGTTTTTCTTCATTTTTGTTTCAGTTTGAGTTGCTTAGAAAAGCTGAGTCGAAAGCAAATCATCACATCTGAATCTGGTCTCTGCTTGCAGCGGAATGGAAGACGCAAAAACTGAAAGACATCATTCAAGGTGTAGCTTTCAAAGGTTTTCTCGAGGGCTTTCTGTACTTTGACATTTTATTGAGGCACTTGTTTGAAAAAATTGCAAGTTAAAGTAGCACTATTTTCTTGAAACGGATTGTGATCTGTATTAAAAAAAGGAAAAAGAAACAAGTCGAGGTCACTTTGGACATCTGGATTGCCATTTCACAGCTAAGGCAAGTTGGAATCGACTGTGAGACCATCTTCTAACCTGATTAAATCCATCATTAAGGATATCATGTAATGAGTGTAACACTCTTGTGGTCTTTTGTAAGACACCATCTCGTTTCTGTGGACCTAATCTAAAAGGATATGGCAGCAAATGTGTTTAAGTAATTAAACCTGATTAATTGAGCCAGAGTTGATGAAGAGATAATTGACAGACTAAATGAGTCGAGCAGGGAGACGTCAGTGGAGCGCCATCCTTTAAAAGTTATTTCAAACTAATGAGCTTGGGTCATTTAATATCTGCCGATGTGATAGTTTTAAAGTAAAGAGAGAAATTCTGTGTTTCAGAAAGGTTTTTTTTTCCCCCGCAGATCTTGTCACATTTGAATGTCCTTCTCATCCTGTCATTACAAACAATGACTTTGGAAAAGACCCCATACAGACTGAGAGCTGCTTATTTTATTTTGACCTCTCCCTCTGGAGAGTGTTTAGCTGCACAAATTAGCAGCTATAGCACCACTCTAACGATACTAATTGTCAGTGTAATTATGTATTGATCGGTACTGTGTGCGGGTGGCATGCTGCATGCATCATTATCAGATGTAATCAGGAAGTGATGTGCGTATGCACATGCTGGTGGTTTCCTTTTCAGCTGTTTTTATGTGGTTACAAATATGCAGTTTGGAGTTTTATGCAACGCTTTCTTTTTGTAATAATCTTAAGTTCAAAATGTTAATCTTAAGTTCAGAATGTTAACCTTAAGTTCAGAATGTTTAATCATCTGCTTAGCCATATTTTATCTTGTTTAAATATTTGTTGCTGCTTGGACTCCAGTTTTACCCTGCTGGAAACGGAGCTGCTCTGTTAGAGGTTAACTACTTTGCTTGAGGGCACCATTTAGTCCTCCTCTGGTTTCTAATTGATGCTGAGCTGTTGCAAATATTAATTTTACTATAATTGCTAGGATTTGTGTGCATTTAGAAAGCATAGTTTCTCTTTTTTGCAGATTCTTCATGCACCAGGCATGACGTCTTTCAAAAACATCCACGCTCCTGAAAACTTTAACAACTTTTTTATGCACTACAACAATAAACCTCATTGAACTTATTGGAGGTTTCATGGGGCAAAGTAGAGCAATGATGGAAATGGAAAATGACAAAAACCAAGTAGACAAAAATCTTGTGTGCGTTCTTCATGTTTGTTAAGCACATACATTTTCATTAAAAAATGCTGAAGGATGTGGTTGCAACATGAGAAAATAAAAAAAATTAAAAAGGTTCAAAGAATATTAATTCTTGTGCAATGCACTGCAATATTTCTATATCTCTCTATCCATTGTGGCTTAAACATGTGGTGACAGATTTTGCAACCACCCCTCGGAAGACAAGCCAACTCCACAAGGTTCCCAAGTCCTGCATGTAGAGCATTCAACACTGAACTTACCCCACTGCATCCTGGTTACATTGATTTTTTTTAAGCACTTTTTAATGACCAATCATTAATTGGTCAATCCAAAAATATAACTAGACAAAAATCTAGTTTTATTAGATATTAGATCAGTCCTTTTCACATATTTTTTCCAGCTGCAGATGAATTCTTGGCTACAAGTGAACATGGCGCCCAGTGCAATGTTATTGCAGTTCAGGCAACAAAATAATGTATTTTCTTATTTAAAATGGCATTAATTATGGCAATTTTCTTTATTCAATTTTCTGGATTGTCAGAATAAAGGACAGAATAAAAGTAGCAGTTATTTAATGGTTTAATATCTATCTATCTATCTATCTATCTATCTATCTATCTATCTATCTATCTATCTATCTATCTATCTATCTATCTATCTATCTATCTATCTATCTATCTATCTATCTATCTATCTATCTATCTATCTATCTATCTATCTATCTATCTATCTATCTATCTATCTATCTATCTATCTATCTATCTATCTATCTATCTATCTATCATATACATGTTGTTTGTTCTGTTCACTTATTTATAACTTTCACTTCCTGATCTTTCCCACACACATTCAAGTGATGATGCTTGTGAAAGTAGGTCATTTGGTGCTCACACAGAGAACAGCATCACTGTGATGCATTTTTGATGCCTTGATGAAGAAAAGCTGATAATGCACGAGTGCTTGCAGAAAGGCACACGCAGATGAACTACAATTGAAACTGTAATGTCCTGTCCACTCAATTTATGAGGCAGCTTTTCATATTAGTATTTATTTCCTTGAGCTGTTATTTAAAGGAACACATGGCACCCGTGAGATGCAACAGGCTGTCCAGTTTATTTGCATGATGCTGAATGAGTGTTTTGTGTGTGTTTTTTTTTTTTCATGTCTTTTCCTCCCACTTTATTAGCTGTAATCAAGAACAGTGTGTCCTATCAGTATCTTCTATATAGTACTATTGTACTCTGCTCTTTCCGTGTGTTTAACTGACACTGGGTGTCACATTGACAAATCCCAGTAGAGTATCGGGTGATGTCTGCCCAGGCATATCAATGTGACTCATAATGTCAAAGAAGTGGCAATAATAGTGGAATGATTATTCAATCGGTTCCTTCTGCACACTTCAGCCTCCCCACATCTGCAATCAGTCAGTGTTACTGTGTGCACACACGTGTTTGGTACCACAGGAATGACGATATTTTAGAGGTTTGCAGTATAAAATAGAGTAAAACAGCTCCACCCATGAGGAAACAAACGCCCAGCTGTCCACTAACACATGACCTGTTTTTCTAAAAGCTTAGCTTGTGTTAGTGTTAATGTGCTTCATATATTATATTAGCTGTGTTTAAGCCACACATTTCTTTATGACCTTAAACATAAGCAATATCACATGAGCACTCTTTAAAAAATGTTTCAATGTTATTTTGATTTTGGACACACAAACAAAAGCAAAAAATAAAAAATAAAAAAATAGACTTCACACTAACTATATGTAGTTGTATTTCTCCAGTGGTTATTGGGTATTATGCATGTTTGCTGTTTTGCTCTTTGAAGACCAACACAGCTATAACACACTGAGATGAGCTCACCAGTAACGCTACCTGTGCAAGTTGACAGCTTAATACACACAGTGCTTGTAGTTCTCCACTAGTAGTTTCAAAACACTGTTACTTTTTTTTGTCAGTAGGAAAATGCTTCAGTCATTTTTGCTACTTGATTACTTTTTAACACAAATTTACAATTGTAATAATATTACAAGCAACAGGCATTCTGCAAAGAATTGCCTGATGTGCAGAAAATGTTACCCGATTAAGTACGATGCATTCAGGTTGTCAGTGTAATGTTTGGTGAGACTAGCTGTCATATTAAAATAACTCTTTACTCTGCTGGCAACTTGAAAGCCCACATCAGCATATATTTAATGTTAGATGAAATAGACTGATAATAAAACCAAATTTGTAAAACATCATAAAATGTGATGGAAAAACATAGAAATCTCATTTGGGAAAAGTACAGAATCTTGAAATGGAAAATTTGTTGGGAAGGTTTTAGAAATTCGAATAAAAACATTGAATATCATCGAAAGAGCCATATCTCTTGCAGCACATTCACTAAAAGAAGATAAAAACAGGAAACCTTATTTTCTTCATTTCCAACTCTGCTGCCAAAGTCAGGTGAAGGTTTTACACTTTCAAAAAGCCAGTAAGTCTTTGCTTACTGGCTTTTTTAAAAAAAAACCAAAAAAACAGCAGAACTTTAAGTACAGTGTCCAACCAATAATCTTCAGAGACCAGTGTGAGAAACACTCCCTCCACCACGGCTATTGGCCCTAAATCTCCTGGGAATTTGTCGTTGCATTAAATTGCATAATACTTAGAAAGTTGCCCCTGTAAAAGGCTGCCTGTCCTCAAGGGAATCCGCTTTTTTTCCTTGCTGATCTCGGCTGTTTAAAGCTTCCAGATTGTAGGAAAATTGAAGAACTATTACCTTCATGTGCCCCAGGGAGATGGCTGCATAGGCTTTGGGGTATTCATGTTAATGTATAATGGATTAATGTAGAATGTTTTAACCCTTTTGGGGGTCTTGTGGAATCTGTACACAGTGATGTTAGGAGCTACAATGATGAATTAACCCTCTGTTTGTGTCCCTCAGGCACGATGTCATGTGTTTGTGTTTGACTGACACAAACATGTTTTCTTTCTTCCACTTATTTCTTACATGACTATAAAGTTGCTGTCAGATGAGGATGATAGTTATTTTGCTTGTGGCAAATTTGTTTATAAAGAATACTTTTGATTTAATGTGTTTGTCGGTTTTTTACATGGCAGGATTATTAGACCATATTGGTGTTGTAGTGAGTGCATTGTTGGTTATCTTTGAGAGAAGGAATTTACCCCTCAGGCGTCAGTGGTTAGAAAACAATGTCGTTTCCAGTTATGGCTGTGTGTTTCTGTTACTTGAACACACCCTCAGTGATGAGCTGAAAATGATCCGTTTTAATCATTGTTAAAGAATTGCTTCAGAGGAAGTAAGATGGCAGCAAGCCCCAACACTTCTCGGGGAACATATTTAGGTGTATGAGGGGTGACTTGAGGCAATTAGAGCAAAACGGTGCCATGCAAAAGAATTCAGACCCTATTTGTGGAAGTTTATGTGAAACAGTGGGTTTTACTTCAGGATATGAATGTAAAAGGAGCTGCATATAAATGCTTACCACACTTCACATTTTCATGTGGGCAGAACCCTTAAAGCCATGTCACATTTAGCTTCCAAGTCACAATTAAACACTACTTTGTTGCTCTATCATGTGAAATCTCATTGACATACAGTGACATTTGTGTTTGCAACACGACAAAATGGAAAAGTTCAGAAATACAAACAGTTAGATTGCCTTGTGAGAGCTCCAGTGTTCCTTTTGGTGCCAGAAACAGGCTTTAAAGGAGAACGAGAATGTCGAAAAACGCAGAAAAAGGCTTTATTGACATGTGCTGAGCTGCAGGCAATTTAGGTAGATCATTCGGGAGAGAGTGTGTGGAGGAGGGAGGTGTTATCTTTTCTCCTGTGTGGATCAATCAGATGATGTAGTGATAAGTCTGTGGATTACACTGCTATTTACACACTCCCCCAAGTGCAAGTGTGTGTGTGTGTGTGTGTGTGTGTGTGTACTGGCTCTGAATAACTCACTGACGGCCATTCGGTTTTAGTGTTGTTCTTCTGCTCCAATATACTGCTTGTCAGTAACACAAAGCAGCGTCTGAAATGACTCAAACTGTGTCTGACTTTCACTCTCCATCATGACCAGGTTCCCTTTTCTTAGTCCAATGTAGGTGGATCTCGTTATTTTGTTATAAATATCAATTTGGAGTAGAAGAAGCTTAATATTGCTGCCAGTAATTAAATTAAGTCCAACCCGATCACTAGTCCAACAATAATAATGACAGCCTGATTCCAGGAAACCGTCTACAAAATTACAAAATGTGTTGGTTTAACATCGCCATTCATCATCAAACAGAAGGTTTCTTTCATTTTGGCACTTGAACCCTTTTTAATGCATTATGAGCTGAATGAGTGTGTGTGGTGACTGGTTAAGGGATCATATGGGTCAATGATCCGCCTTGGGTGATGTGCCCCTCGTGATATCGGAATGCTCTCGATATTGTCACATGGTCGCGGTGTAACCACCATGACTGAACACAGCTGGGGAAAAAGATTTTTGCTGGGTGGGATTGTGCTTGTTAGAATGCAGCTTGTCGGTATGAATGGCTCTTTATTTGAATAACCTATTTACTGTGTTAGCAACGGAATCAGAAGCATTACAGACCAATGGGTTTCACTGCAATCCCCACTGGGCAATGGAAATGAGCTCCATGCGGACTTGAACGCAGCTTGGGGGCTTTTAAGATCTGTTTTGAAAAGATTCTGGGAATGCTTAGGATGGAGTGCTGCAAGTCCTGGGTCTGAGTGGACTTTCTGCTATCTTATCCTCAGTTCTCAATAAGGACTCAAAACATTAAAGGGATATTCTGGCAAATCTATGAGCCGTATGTGTAACAATGTTTCAACATTTTTTTTTGAAAACAGTTTATTTTTAAATTACTTTTTGCATTTTTCCCCCCCCCTTTTCATCACTCAGTAACAGTGCCCACACCAAAGAGTACTGTTGTACCATTTTAGTTTTTTCTGTTCACTCATTGAAAAAAAGATTAACATACTGAATATCTGGACTGGTGCTAACTGTTTGTGTCAATAATCTGAGCTAATTCTGGTAAGGAGATAATATTTTTGGGGAGTGGTGAGTGCGTCTTTAGACTATTATGTTGGAAAAATGTCTTTTGCCTCAATGCTAACGTTTTGTCTTCACTTTGCAGCCCCTGCAGATAGACGACAACTTCTGTGGACAAGACTTCAACCAGCCTCTTGGAGGAACCAGCACCATTGAGGGCACCCCTCTCTTCATAGACAAAGATGATGGCATGACTTCGGTGGCTGCCTACGACTACCGTGGCAACACGGTGGCGTTTGTCGGTACACGCAATGGTAAACTGAAGAAGGTAGGATTGATTGGATGTTTATTCTAATGATCTGATTTGCACAAACTGAAAGGTGCTCTTTGGTTTTGTTGTCTTAATTTACTTTTAGCTCAACTGGTTTTGGCTGCAAGCAGCTGTAGTGTGTTTTAAATTCAACCAGCGATTTACTGATCTATGAACTGAGAGGATTCAGTTTCTGTTGAAGACATTTGATATAGCTTGTAAAGCAATGTCTGTTTAATTCTCTTTAAATGACTGCTCCACTGTGTCTGTGCATAAGTAAACCAAAAATGACTAAAAGACAAATATAGCAGCTGTTGGACAACTACCAGCTTTTGAGGACTTGAGCTCACTGTGCACAAGTGAGCTAAATGTGCATGCTCTCTTTATGACTGGACAATTGTACACGGTGAAAAACACTGCATGAGATGGTGTGTGATGACTGTTAGATGACATTTTGGTTGTATGCCAGTTATTTATAAACATATCTGAATACACCAGTTTTATATGTATTGATTTTTCTGACAACGAAGAGAGGTTGTTCTTTAGTCTGTGCAATCATTCAAAGTTTTTAATGTGAATATGCTTTTCCTTGCTTTTCTCTTTTTGATCTCTTTTCTTAACTGGACATTTCAGCAGACTCTTTAAAGATTTAAATGAAGTAGTAGGCTTCTGCTTTATTATTCCATCACTTAAAAAGACACTGCATTGTCCCGGTATCGTGGATATTCTCACCCTGGATGTTAAAACTATTTTTAACTTGGCCAAAAGAGGGCTTCTCTGCTGAGACCTCTAAATAAAACCAGTTTTCTTTGCAAGAGTTTATTCCCGCATTACATTCTCCCAGCGGTGAAACAAGTGCACTCCTTTATTTTTTTATATTAGGAAGGAAGATTATGACAACTGTATGTATTCACTACGAATTTCGTTTTGTGAATGCATGTTAGGTAGACATAAACTAACAGTTTTTATGTTTGTATAATTTGAACGTCTGAGACTTTCTCTGTGTGTATGCAGTTTATAAAGAAAAGGACTCTCATGTAAATGGCAACTCATTAGAATTCAACCCGCTCCCCTCCTCACTGCTCAAGACCTGTCATCCATTGAAAATTATGAATGTATAATCAGACTGTGTGTTTTTGTGCCTTTAATGCCTGTTTGCGTATGCACGTGGCGTTTGTGTGTTTGTCACTCACCGTATGTGCAGTAATGCGTTTTCTTGCGATGGCGTGGGTTTGTGTGTGCGTGTTTATGTTTATGAGGAAGAAGACAAACAATACAAGTTGACTAAGATTCAGTGCTTTGCATTTGTCAGCGTGACGCCCATTCACTTAGCTTGGCAACCACCGATTTATTTTCTCAGCTGTTCTCATGTGTCTCTCCCTCCTAGCTCCGAGTTATCCACTCCGGTTGAGGTATATTTGTGTGTGGAATCTCACTTGGGAAGTAAGTTGTTGTGTTGCTCTCGTGTGCATTAACAACAAAGACAAGACGCTTCTAGTTCTTTTGGCTGCCTCTGAAAGAACAGGGGGAAAAAAAGGATATCATCTCAGAAAAGACTGGATGTGCTGAGAGGGACCAGAATACAAAACCTTGAGCACACACATACTCGCACTCCGAGACTCCCAATAGCCATGAAGTCATAAAATGCTGGGATGAATTAATTGCTTTTTTTAGATTCACTTTTAGAGGAAAATAGATGGAAGGATTGATTGAAGGGCCGAGGTAAAAACAACCGGTGTGTGAAAAATGGATCTATCTTTTAAGAATCCTAGAGCATCTTTCTTTTTTTAATAACCTTTCAAGTACACTACTTCATTTTCCCTTAGATTCATCTCCTGATTCATCATTTGGGCAGACTGGAGAGCTTTGATAGCTTGTGCCATTGCCTTTCAGTCTATTTTTAATTAACAATGATGTTCAAGGTTGTCCAGAGCAACAAAGCAGTGGCATAAACAACATGTTTAAAGTGAGCACTAATGAAGTCCCTTTGTGCTCTGCTTGACACACTCGCTTTCAGGGACGTTCACATGGGAAGCTTTCGCTAATGAGTCAGGGTTTGATGGGACACAGATCGAGGAGATGTAGGAACAGGAAGGAAGATAGAACGGTAAGACAGATAAAGGAAGCAATAGGAGATGGAGGAAAGAAGGACGTGATAAAAAGGGGTGATGTCCACTTAATTCTAGTGGTCATCCAGACACTGCTACGGTTAAAGACTGTGCACTTCTTTAGTTATTTATTCACTTCCAACTTTGACTTTTATTGAAAAGTGGCAAAGCCATTACTAAAAGGTGCAATTTTTCTATGAAAGCCACACTTTTCAGACTTCTATTCATAAACTGAGAAAATCGTCTTCTTCCAATTTTCCAGTTATGCAAGTCCTAAAAAAATTTTCATGTTGTGTGGTTTAAAATTTGTCTTTAATTTTATGAGTGAAACAGTTTATAAATTTAGCAGGGCTCTGCTTTACTCAGCTCCGTAGTCCCTGGTTTTCTGTCTGAATAAGTGATGCACCTGAGTCACTGCCGTAGACATCAATTATTATTTAACTAAAGAAAGAAGTGACTGGCCACTTCTGCACCTCAGGGCTTTTTGAGCATTGACAATAAAAGGGCATTGACCATGACAGGGACACACTTCCACACATATTCAGAGTCCCTAAGGGTGGTCTGGGGGGGCGGAGGCAAAAAGAGAGCCTTCCAGTCAATAATCCAATACCTAATTGTGCTTTTTTTTATTATTCTGTGCACACATTTACACACAGACAGGGCTTAGGATTCCTCAGATGCGCACACCATCGGGGGGCAATGTAAGCCATCTGCTATGTGTATGCAGCTTTTGTGCCATGTGGTCAGAGCCCTGAGTGCCCGCTGGGTGTCTGTTCTGTCTGTGCCAGGCTCAGGTGGCCTGGTGTGGAGATGCTGCCTAGTGCCCATTCAACAGTGGATCAGTGAGGATAACCCCAGCTTTGATGGCAGACAGCAGGAGCTCAGTGTTGCCATAGAAGGCTAGTTTTCCTGGTAGGGTCGTCAAGAAACAAAATGGTTCAGTAAGGTTGAAACCTTTTAGCCTACCTCAGATATGTTAAGGAAGACTTTCAATACCTGTACAACAACACAGCCAGCTGAAAGGAGTAACATTACTAATATTTGTAAACTCAAATATTTTTCTGAATAAGTGATGCACCTTTTTCCTCTCCTGGCCACACAGTGCTTCATCCATTGAAAAGATTCCCTGGTTCTGCGTTTTATTTTGTTTTTCAGAGACGAGCTTTAAAAAAATGTTTGTTTCTTCATCGGCTTATTTTCACAATTTCTCTGTCATGTGACAACTCTGATTGTTGGGAAATGTTCGGAACGTCAAGTGACAAAGGCCCCATTAGTGTGATTGTTGCCTGCAGCTTATAAAGCTAATACGTCAATCCCATGTTTTAGAACTGAACATGGGATTGAACTGAACATGGAATTCAACAAGACGCCTTCTTGTTAAGCACTTATTTAAGCATGTACTTATTTAAGCATGTACTAGACAAAGTATTGACAAAGTATTGATAAATTGTTTCTCTGATTAGCTTAAGTATAATGTGCACCTGTGAAGGAAAATAATAAAACACAAAAAATAAAATCTAAAACAAAAAGGGGTTAAACTCCTGCTTCAGACGTCTAGCTATTGCACTATAATATGTTAAATGGTTGGGTTCTAATAACAGTGGTGAAGTTAGATACTTCAACTCTGAATTGGAAGCATAAGATTTTGTTTTTGTTTCTGGTCAGTCAGGCTATGTGCAATTTGGACTTTTGTGTGGTTTTCCAAAGTCAAGGGACCCATTTTGTGGGAATACTGCATATCAAATGTGTAAGGATCTCAGTGTAGCACTTTATTTATTAACAGACAAATAATGGATTGTTTGCTTTAGCTGATCAGCAGGGTTCTAATTGTTCCTGCCAGACCAGTGGTGGGAGTCAACCTGCGTGGAGACTACACTGCCAAGAGAATTATTGTTTGACAATTAATAATGATTAAAATACTTAACATATTACCAGCCCCGTGGCATGACACCGACATGTCCACTCCTTCAACGCCAGTCTATGCTGATATCATGGATAACCCTGACACGCTGCTGCCACAATAAATAATCATTACAATCTCACCACAGAAGTTTTGTGGATACTCAAATCATTTTAAACACTCTCACCCAGTCATGTCTAAGAGTTTGATGTTGTTGATGTGCCCCAAAAGAATTAATTCACCGACTTGCTGAAATCCTCCAAATTCTGGCTCCAAATTTATGTTGGGTTGGTTTTTGACCCATTGTAAAAGAGACCATAATAGTCTTAGCTATTGCTTTAAATCCAAAATAAAGGAAGAAATGACAGTTTTTGTTTTACACTGTAATAATATTATTTGGAACTTGGTAAAGCAACACATTTTATCAAATTATAATTTTCATTGTCGTTGCAAAATTGAACAATGAGTTTTTGTTTGTGTGTTTCCCAAAAAACATGCAGCCCGAGAACTTAGTCAGACCATGATAATATAGCACAGGTGTGATTTCTATGTCTTTCTATGAATGTAATGCCTTGGATTCAGCTGTAATGCTAAAGGTTTACATAATATTTCTGAGGTCAATAAAAACTGACAGTTTGTCACTTTTATGTGTATTTTTCTGTGTAAAGTCACTGACGTATTCCTCTGAGACTAAGACTGGTGTGTCACCATTTAGAGACCATGTCATAGCCTAATTGACGGATGATTATGTTTCTTGCGGATAATGCTGTCTCGTCAAAATCCCCTTGTGCGCTTGCATGTGCAGGCTTGCACATGTTTTTAATGGTTTCCATTTAAATCCATGTTACCACCTCCCCGGTGCCGCATGTTGCCCTCCGAAATGAGAACCGAAACTTTTTGTGGGAACTCCCCAGTTTTCCACTTTTTACAGAGTTTAGAGAAATGATGGCTGAAAATGATAAGTTTGTTTTAAACTGAGTGTAAAATGAGTCTGAAAAATAAATCCTAAATAATTTTTCTGTTTACTTGGAAGTGTAAACTTGACTCTGCTTCATTTTGTGTGAACGTATTTCGTGTCGTCGTTTAACTGAACCACCCGGGCCACGAGTTGTTTGGCCCGGGCATGAGTACAGAGACCGGCTTTGTGCAGGCGTTTGGTAGCTCTCGGTCATTAGTTCACACAGCCGCACAAGGTCACACAAACACACACAAGCACACAAACGGAGCATGAGATAGAGATGTCGAGCGGGATGAAAGAAAGCAGGCGTGGCAGAAGCCAAGGAGGTTAAGACCGAGCGTTCAAAACAAAACTTAGCATTTATTCTTGCATTTAATCCTGACATGTTCTGCTTGTTTGCTTTACAGTCATCCAGGCCTATCACAATGTTCCAAAAATAAACACATTCAAAAATATATTTAATATGTTCTCCATTTAACTATATCCTACACACTATCCACACTTTGCAGGAGTTTTAAATTTAACACAGTGAAGAGGCAAAAAATACAAAAACAAACAAACAAAAAAAAGCCCTTAAAAGCTTATTTACACAAAGAGCCACCATAAAAACACACAGATAAAAATCAGTGTTTGATGTCTAAATATTTACATTTTATACTGTCTGCTAACCTGCATCAAAAGTGAGTGTGTGAATGTGAATTGCGTTTGCATTGTCCGCACACTGTCCCCAGTTGCTGAGGAAACTGAAGGCTGTACTTGTTTCTGATGACGCTTTAGGAGGATGAGACGAAGCCGTAGGAATGTCAAGTTATGTCTCCTACACATTCCAGAATATCTTCAGTACGTCTCAGTCCACAGTGACCCATTTTTAATCCAATAATGCACAAATAAAACATCAAATGCTTCAAAACAATTTGTTTTTTTGCTAATTCTGCTGTAGACACGCAATGAGAAATAGACTGAGGAGGTAAAGTCTGAGACATATTTCTGGCAGAAATGTCAGCATTAACATGGCAAAGCAATTGTAATGGAATTAAAAAGAACAGACAACTTTATTTAATATAAACTGATATATCATTCTTCTCGAGACCAAATTTGACTCCATATGTGTGTACATATGCGTATCCCACAGAAGCATGTGGATATCAATTATCTGTCATCATTGCCAGCCTGAATCTTTCTCCCATCTGCTGGCATGTCCTCACATGTGGCTACAGTCAGCTTAGAGATGAGCACAATCTTCCTGTGAATTATGTCTCCAATTCATTCATCCAGAGGCACAGGGTTGGCATTGTCGAATCTCACACGTTAACGCGCTGCATCACCTCTGGATTTGGTCAGTGTGTAATGTGTGTCTGTTCAGTTGAACAGAAGCAATCAATATTAAACAAATATAACCTGAGTCAGTACAAACTGCTATTTTCAAATGGTTTCAATCTTTAGGGTCTGAAAGCTCTCCAAACCAATTTTTTGCCGTTTCTGCATTTCGTTAGGCAGATTGTAAGGCCTGACATAAAAGATCAAGATATCACTTTTTTTTTTTTTTTTTAAGAATTTAAGCCATAGACCACCTTCTGAATGACAAAGATTTTAGTCGTCTAGTCGAAGTATAGATTTACATCATTTACATCCAAATGTGATGACTTTACACAAATCCCCAATGTGGCTAAGTTTAAACAATTATGCAAGGAATAGTGGATTTTTAATTACACTCACTGACATTTTTGGTTTGTTTCTTTGCCATGATTTTTTTTTGTCTTGTTTTTGCACCACCATAAGCTAAAACAATGCCCAATATACACCAGTCTCTTCTTTCTTTTATCTGAATTGGCCACTATGTGCCACCCATTTTATGAATTAGTAAAACAACGATTCTTTGCTTCTCTCATTTTTTTATGTATTCCTGTTTCATGTGCTGCTCACATTTTCTCTTTCTACTCTTCCTCCGTCTCTGATCAAACATTCCACTCGCTGATAGTAGTCCATCAGGAAATGCACTGATCCTGTTTTTCCTCTAGTCATTTTCTCAAATTAAATAAAAAAAATAAAATAAATAGTGCCTGTATAAATATATATGTACATGTAGCAAGTTTGCATCTGCACAACGTCAACACTTTTATTCATACGCACACCAAGACACGGATTGTAGCATTTATGTTGAAAGGGTAGACAGTAATGAGGGGTCCTTTTTAAAAGATTTTTATGTCATCATATCTGCTTGAATCCACCCACACGGTCTCATTAAAACCGCCGTCTCTATCTCTGCACCTTTGTCCTACTAAGTCGTATCTCCTCTGATAACCCATACTTCCAGACTCCCTAACAAGCATAGGTGACAAAAAAAAAAAATGTCTTGGCAGTCATTGTGGCTAATCTTCACATATATGTTGTAATCCGAGTGCCAATTATTAGAAAGAATTTAACAAGCACTGCGATGAATGTTCAAAGCTAATCACCTTTAAAAAGCAGGATATGTTACAGTGAGCCACAATGTCACTTAATGTTACAGAAGATAACAGTTTAGTCCTTGATAATCTCGGTGCTAAAGCAGTTTAGCTCGGTCCAACAGTGTGTCGCTGCACTCATTCACTTTTTCAATGTTCCCCACCTTGATTCGCCGCTGCCAGGGGTTAATGAGCCAAAGTGAGGAGCAGATCAGAGCAGGAAGGAAAGCCCAAAGAAAGGGAGACTGTTGAAAAGAGAGCAGAGGAGATGAATAATAAATGTTTTACGCTTGAATCCATTTTAAGGGAAGATTAGAGAAGTCAGGATGCAAGCTGGGATGCTCACATGTTCCAAGTGAGGGAGATTGTAGGTCATCTCCATTAGGTATCTCTGGATAGAACATCAACATACTTCCGTTTTTCTAACGTTACTCTCATATAGTGGTACTGATTTTTTTTCAAACCTTTTAAGTTAGTTCCTATTTCTGATAAAATGTGACATTGTTAACGACATCATTTCGTATGACATGTTCGTTAATAATTAATGGTTTGAAAAAGGGAAGTTGATTGTAAGGAAAAGGAAATTCAATGTCCGGTTAGGTGTTTGTGCCCAAGGTTACTGCAATCACACCAGGTGGATGGCAGAAAGCCAAACCTATGGATGCACATCTGCCAAGACTATCAAAGCAGCAAGTCATAAACAAGTTTAACACTGTGGATGGGACCGTGATGAATTTTAAGCAAATGTTACAAAAATATCTTAACTTAAATAATCTGATGGCTCATTTCTCATGATTGGAAAATGTTTTTTCCTACATACTTCAACTTTACAATCAAACTCCGAGGGCATTTTTGCCATTTTGTTTAAAATTGCCATCAATTTTAAAACTGTTACATCAGAGGGGCTCCATTTATTGCACAAATACACAGTGAAGTCAGCATGCACAATATTAATAATGCAAAAGTTGTTTTGGGGATGCAGTCATTGTTTGCCAATTCATTCACCATTTGCATCCTAATAAGATATTCAACATATTAGATAGTCTCACTGTAAATGGAATAGGGAGAGCCACAATTGACACAGGTTACATTACCCAAGATGCTAACGGTCAAAGAGGGAGTTTAAGCATCCAAAAGATTTTCACCACATTTTCACCAATCTTATTCATAATGTCACCACCACTTGACTTGGTAACATTACACTGCCCCACTCTTTATCGATCACTTTTAATTTGAAGCATTTCTCTAGCGTTGCATTAAAAAGATTTTAAACCATAGGAACATGGTAGCATGGAAACTGTACCTTTAAAAAAAATCCTTACACACAAGGTTGGATACATCCTGGTATTCAACCTTGCCATTAATGTGTAAGTTATCTTGAGGGACACAGCAGGCATAGCTTAGCTTTGATTGTTATCTCACATACAGGCCATTTAGCGTCTCTCACACACTCATTTGAACATTCAGGCTCAGCAGCACTTGGCAATATGCTTTAATTTAGAAGAGATGCTGTACAGCTCTCCACTAATTTTCAAGAACCTCACATGTGGGCTGCTTAGCCCTTAACCCATAATGCTTTTTACGAAAGAATAAAAACATCCAGAGGTAGGAAGCGTACTTCAACAAGACACAGCTCTCTGATGCTTCTTTAAATCTGTGCAAAGTAGATGAATATGAGAAGCCTCTTCAGCTCCATTACATCAAATGATGAGTGTGAATATGAGTTACTATCAAATTAGCTAATCTACTGTGAAGAATGTAGACAGCGCTGCAGTTCAAACACATTCGCGCACACGGGGCCCTATGGGGAGTAACTGTAGGCGGCTTATCAGATTAGTCATTGCAACCCTAATAGATTTTTAATAGATTGTTTTGATTAGTTCCTCTGCTTTAGTGATGCAAGATGCTTGCCGCTTGTGCGTATTGAAGCGAAAACACACACCGTTTTATCCTCGCATGAAGTCTGTTATTAGGTAACACTGAGGGAAATGCATTTTACTTGAAGGGTTTCTTGCTGTTTCGTCATATGCTTTGGGAGCATGAAAAGGTCAAAATAGATATTTTATCAGTCTTTGCTTTCTTTACCAGACTGAAGTAAATGCACAAACTCCATTCATACGTCCTGATGTCGCCACCTGATCTTTTGACAAGTTGGAATATGTTTCAACTTATATTGACTTGGAAATATATTCGTACCACTTTTGTTACATTACAGCAACTAACTTCAATGTATTTTGATAGGAATTATGTCTAATAAACGTAAAAAGTGCTTAATTGTGTGGAAGAAGTCAAATGATGCATGATTCCGAAAGGTAAAGCACTTTAACTCTAATAACTCCAAAAGGATTTAACTTTCCAAAGCTGCTAAAGTTGTGCTAAAATCTTTTTACATATCTTAAACATTTTCTTGGTCCCTAGTAAATAAAATGATCACCACAGCATGATGTAGCCGATACCATATTTTAAAGGTTGCACACAGTTTGGCCTCATCTGACCAGAGCGCCTTCTTCTACCTGTGACTCAGAAAACAGCTGTATGTAAGCTGTGGTTAAGTTACAAGCAGGTAACTTAACTGTTGAGGGGTATCAGAGTAAAGGGGGCTGAAAACAAATCTCGCACATTGAAGATTTATTGAAATTTTAATAGTTTTAAAAACAATGTAATAGATTCCATCCACTTCCCAATTAGGCTCTGCATTGCTTTGGTCTATTATGTATAATTACCTGAAACTATTTGGAAGAGTTCAAAGGATATGAATACTTTTGAGAGGCATTTGTAGTGCTATCTGATATGCACTTATTTTAGTTCACCATTCTCAAGCTCACATAGTTTTCGTTCTGTGCAGGGCAACAGGTTCACTCTAATTAGAGGATTTTTATTTTTATTTAGTTTATTATCAGTGAGGAGTGTAGATGTTCTAGCGCCATATAAGGCGCTTTGCTCAGCACAGGCTGCAGAAAACGCAGTTAAAAGAGTTTGTACAGCTGACCCTGTGACAGTATAATTTCCATCTGCTACAGCCTTAAAAATGAAGAATTGAGCATTTAAGAGGGGCTCGCTGGGCCCGGTTTTATTCACTGTCTTGCAGAGTGTTATATCTTTTTCACTGCCTCTCTTTGTCCTTGCAGCCCTCTTTTCTTTTCTCCCCATCTGCATTCACTAATCGCTGATTGTCTCCTCTTGGTAAAATATTTACCCATGCTTTTCTTTGGTTTGAATGTTTCGAACTGATTAATTAGTCATGTGTGCATCCATCTCTCCGCTCTGCCGTTTGTCTTTTGTCCCCCCCCCCTGCTTTTTCTCTGTTTCACTCAGTTCCTCTGTTTCTTCCCTTCATTTCACTCAAACCATCAGTACTCTTTCTGCTCCTCTCTTTCCTCTGTGGATTTAGTCATTAGCTGACTGAGCGAGCTGATTGCATCTATTCCCAAGGCTAGTATTTGTTTATGCATCTTCTTTCGTTCCCCCTCACCCCCATCATCACTTCACACCCATCATCTCCCATTTGTATTCTTTTAACTTTTTCCCAGCTTTTTCTCAATTCATCTACCTTCTTTACACCTGCGTTCCCCTCTGTCTTGCTCTCCTCCAATTCTGTGAAAATGTGCTGGCCCTTAAATACTGTTTTGAGCAGCTGAATTAGTCCAGACATACACATCGAAGCTCCCAACAGTCTCCTCCACATCTACTCTGAAACAATAATTGCACACTGCCACTCTAAATTGGCTAACACCAATTAAGCCTTCACTATTATTTTTAATTGGTGATTTAGTCTGGCCACAGTTTGGATTCTTTGTCTCCCTTGATAAGGTTTAGTTGGCCACCAACAGCCCATGTGGCCGTTTCGGAGACACTTTCCTTCTCTCTATGGGTTTTACAGTGGCCTGGCCAGCTACCGACACTGCCATGAGCCAACGTGGAGGCCTGTGTGTGTGTGTGCGGTGTGTGTTTGCTTGTTGAAGGGAGAGTAACAAATGCTAGATAGAAATATTGTCCTCTGTCCACCCTCCTTCCTCTCCTTTCTGCCACCTCTCACAGTCCAGCCATCCACACAGTCCTCTCCTCCTCCGTCCATGTGTTACTGTTGGATTAGGCTAATTAAAGGGCTACAAACAAGGTCCCCAAGGAGAGGCTGCAGACAAACACACCATGCACATTATTAAACGCATGCAGTTGTTAATGAAGGCAAGAGTGCAGGTATATCCAATGAATGGAGAGGGTTAGAAAACAAGAATCAAGTGGACATACATCATTCTAAACATAGCTGGCGTTTCTTTGCAGCCACAAATGAGAAATCATCCTGGTCATTATTTGTTTTTGAAAAAACATGATTTAATGCTTTATTAACATGATTTAAAGCTTTATTTTCATTCTGTCATCTTAGCAAGTCCTAATGTAGTCCTCTAGGGATGTTTTTCCTACATTTATCTCATTTTGTCTAGACTATTCTTTGCATTAAACTATTAGTTGAAAGACAATCTAGAGTGATGTATCTGTAGCATGCATTTGAGATGCTAAACTTTAAATGATAAAATGCAATCCAGACTCCTTTGAAGTGTGAAATAGCCCTTTAGTGTAGCAGCTGTAAACAGATGCTAGCAGTTGGCTGCTAAAAGTTAACCTGACACTGTATTATTAATGCTTAAGATCTTCTATATTTTGCCTGTCACTGTTTTTAACTTAATTTATTTCTTTAAAATATGATTCTTAAGTATATAAAAATAGTGTACCAAGCTTAAACAACTTACCTTTTCGAAATAACAGCTTATACTTGCATTCATATATAAAATAATATGCCAACTAGACAGAGGTTTCTGAGACGGACTTCAGATTTAGGAGAAAATAATACTTTCACATGTTTTAAGGGCGTGTCTGTGTGACAGGTGGTTTGTCAGGTTTCTTTAGCGTGGCAGGGAAGGAGACTTCAGGACACGATTTGCCTCCAGGCGTGAGAACTTTTTTGCTTTCCTGTCTGATTGAGAGGATTAACAGTTTGTTCTGGAAACACTATCCTGTCGTAGAGGAAGAAAGGAAGGGAAGTGGAACGCTGTGTCACTCGGTAGAAATTCCTTCCGGATGTTTCCCGTATCAGGATATCGGCTGCGTCTCTAGAAAAGTGCCTGCTTCCAAGGACACCTATTGGATTACTGATAACCTTGGAATGGATATGACCAGCTCAGAGGGTGTGAAGGAGAAAATATGGCTGCACTGGATTTCTCCTGGATGCGTTTCTTTCATCTTCCTCAGTTTTCAATTCATTTTTAAATATACGTCGGTCCTGTATTGTGCTCCCTGCTTGCTCTGTCGCCATCAACTGTCATGATGGTCTGGTTTGGCTTTTGACTGTTCTGATGTTCCCATGAAAACCGCGTTTTCCTGCTGCGCAGAAGATATAAACGTTTTTTTTTTTTTTTTTTTTTTTTTTTTTTTTTTTTTTTTTTTTTTAACGATTTAACAAACATACCACCTGATCTCAACCAAGCAGACACACTGTAATAATTCTCCCCTAACATAGAGGTCTCTTCTCTAACTTGTCTCCAAAACCCCCTGTGTTTCGGGCCTGCTCCTCGGTTGCCAGGGCAACAGTAGTCAGGGCATCCACGGCTGGCGATGGTGAGGAAGAGTAAGGGCTGATGAGGGAAAAGAGGCGAGTCGCAGAGCATTGATGTTTTGGGATGCAGTCATGGGAATTACAGCGCAGTCGCAGCATCGAAACTGGGTTGGCTGCCGAACGTTATGAGCAAAGCAGGGATGGGAATGCAGTCTGTAACAGGGAGTGGAAAATAAGTGGGCTTGTAGGTCATGTTTACCCTTGTGCGCATGTGTGCGTGTGTGTGTGTGTGTGGGGGGGGGGGGGTGTGCGTGTGTGTTCTGTTTGACTGAGAGAGAAACTGCAGACACCACATGTTTTCATGTGCTCTCCATTCATAGTGTTTTCATGGTTACTCTTTACAGATAAGCCATGTGTCTGCAGTCAGGAATGAGTCTGCTTTCATGCATGTTCCCAGTTCAGGTTTGCAGAATATATACACTAAAGTTTAATACTGAACTAAAGCAGGCTCCTGAACATACAAATGGTAGGTCAGGGTTTGGATCACACTATCAAACCGAAACCCCATTGTGAAAAAGGTTTGCAAAATGCTCTTGTTAGAGGATATCTCTTCTCCACACGCAGGATACAGGCTGGAGACTGGATCCACGGCAAACAGGCAGTTAGTGTCAGCACCGCGATGGAAAATCCATAGTTTCATTACAGGCCCAGTGGTATGAATGTGGCCGGGAGGCGACCGGAGCTCCATCACGGGCCCTACGGGAGCCAAAATGGCTGCATTTAGTGATGCAGTGGAGTGAAGTGGAGGCAAAAGGGTCAAGGCTGCCGCTGGGAATAAACGCTTAGAGAGACGGAGAAAAGAAAGGCAGCTAAAGTTCATGTGCAGTAACTGGCAGAGCTGCTATTGTGTACTCACCTTTGACAGATCTCGCCGCGGACTGAAATGCTTTTATATGTGTGTGAGATCAGCTACATAAATCACAAAGTGGCTGGTACATTTCAGACTAAGAATATTAATTTACTGTTGAATGCACAGCCCTTCAAATTAAATTGAGTTATGCTTTTAAGAGCCTCGGTGTGACTGTTTAGCACCTTGCTTTACATTAGCTTCTTGGCCTTGGGGCTGGAAAATCAATCAAATTTTAATCTTGGTCATTATTTTGGCCTTGCCCCATTAAATGAATGTGATCGATATAGAAAATGCATTCTCCACCAATGGCAAGCAAAGCACAGGCTGCTGTTGTACTGGAGACTTACAACTACCAGCAGCATCAAAGTTCCCAAACCTGAAAGCACTGGGTTTAGAAAAGTGTGAATATGGAAATAAAAAGGCTGCTATTCTTTGAAATATTGCTATTCCACACATTGTTACTGCAATGTGATGTTGTGCAGCCCTATTAATATTCCTAGTTCTATGTTGAGATCAGACCTAAACTTTATGGTTTGATAATCTTGTCATCAGGACCAACAAAAATCCCGATTTTTTCCAAGCGCCCTAGAAGTATATTAAAAATAAAAAGCCACTTGGTTATTAAGAAAGGCCTGAGGTGTTCATCTGGAAGGAGGTTACACCCAGAACCCCCCTCTAGCTATTGTTTGTCCCTCTGGGTAATTAGAGTAAAGAGACATGCTTTAAGGGAAATTAGCTTTCGATTGGCCCTTCTGATAAAGAGCTCGTATTGTAATTGACCTTCAGGACCAAAAAGCAAAGACCAGGTGAAATTGGTTGTCTGCGTTAATGTGGATTGATTTGGAGATGGCGCTGAAAGTTTCCGACCATGGAGCACTCAAGGAGAAGGAAAATGTTTGAATGCATAATGGGGAAGTAAAACATGATTTAAAAGTTTTTCTACAGCTCAAGCGAGGCGTGTTGTCATGCATTTTTATGCTTTTAATCATAGCTCTGCATAGGAATTTTGTTAACTGCACAGAGACCGTCTTACCCATTTCTCAGCTGAACTTTGTTGCATCGGTGTTGTATAGAAACCTGTGTTTATTGTCACCCACTCGCCATCAGGTGCACCTAACCAGATGATATAATGTCCAACCTCAGAAAAACAACCTAATTCCTCAGAGGAAGCAGCACATGAGGGATTACAGGAGGGAGCTTCAACAGCAGAGCACACACACTCTCTTAATCAGAGTGATTGCTTGCGGCTCTGACTCGTCTCATTGCATCATTTCTCTAATGCATTGGTCCTACATCCCCCTCTCCTGCTGGGTTTGTCCATGTGAGGAACGGTTTTGAGTTTGTGCAGTCCTCTAAAAAAAAATGCCGCAAAAGGCATGTCCTGATGATATGAAATGTTGGGTTTTCACCAAAATGCATTTTTTGTGTGCTTGTTCACAGCTCCCAAAAGGACTTCAACATTTCATCAGCAAGCCAAATCTGGAAATACTGAAAAACATCAAGTTGACCAGTTGAATCTCTCCCAGTAGATTGGAATAGAACAATAAAAGACTAAACAGGACATTTTGCTGCAGTTATCCTAGTGATAACTAACTTGATTTACATGGTGTCCTACAGCCCTTTAAGTCACGACACAATTGGAGATAAATACACATGAACGCACACACGCTGAATTGTTCTTCTGTTCCGTCTTCTCTCCTCGGAGAGAGCGACGGAGCCAGGAGCGATGCAAATTGGGTAAAATGTTCCGGAAAGTGGATTTTCCCACCGGGACTTCTCTACTCCAGCTCTGAGTTAGCACTCTGCGTGTTTGCTTGTGGGTGTGTGTCACAGTTTTTTTTCTTCTTCTTCTTCTTCTTTTTCATGCATTTGTAGGTGTGGGAATGCAAATTGCTCAGCATGTGTGCATTAAAAAGTGCGTACATGAATGTATGTGTGAGCTCAGTCCTACTTCTTTTGGCCTGCTGTGATTTTGTTTCTTCTTAATATATATAAAATCATGAGTACAGATAAGAGGGACTGTATTGTTTCATTACCAAAAAAGGCAAGCATTCATACATCAAGTACAATCAGACTTTCAGAAGTTTTAATTAAAAGCCAAAATAGTTCTTTAATGTGTTGCCAAGTTCCTTCATTGTTGCACTGCAGCACATGTCCTTGTGCAACAATGAATCAAGTTTACCTCCGGATGAACTCTTGGATTTGGTATGTTTTTTTGGCATTAGCTGCTGCTCCCGCTATGTTTTTTTGCGGGGGTGGTGTTTTGCTGCTTCGGATTTATTGCCCCCTGTCCATGTGCGACCGAGTTTATGTTTATGCACATGTACCCCGCCCAAGTAGATCGTGAAGCATTGCCCTGCAACTAATGGGCCGTACGAAGCATACAGGTTGGACCATCTGGAGACTTTTGTCTGACTTTGCAGGTATTGTCTGTTATTCATTTCTGATTCAGCTTAGGGCTGTTTACACATATACATCTATAATCAGCAGGTTTACATTGCTTTGCAAAAGTATTCATCTACTCTGAATACTTTGAGGAATGTTTTGGTTTTTACAATAAAAAGCATACATTTTATTGCATTTTATTGGGGTTTTATGTGACACGCCAACACAAAATAGTTCTTGATTGCAAAGTGGAAGAAAAGGATCATAGTTTTTCATGTGCATCATGCATTTGTGTTCAGACCCTCCAAATCAATTCCTCAATCCAATATTAGGCAGCAGCATCATGGGCTTTTGGAGGGTCTCTGTCAGATTTTAAGTCCAGAGAGTGAAATATTTGCCGATTTTTCTCCGAGATGGATTGGATGGAGGGAGTTATACATTTTCAAGTCATCCTATAGATTCCCATCGGATTTGAGTTTGGACTTTGACTGGTTTGATCTCCTTAGATCTAAATTGAATTATGGCACCTCTGGCTATATGTTTAGCTGAACCTCTGCTCCAGTCTCATGCATTTTCTTTCAGGGTGTCTCTGTATTTGTCTCCATCCACCTTCCCAACTCTGACCAGCTTTTCCAGCTGAAGTAAAACTGCTGCAAACCATGATGGAGCCACCGCCATGTGTCACTGTGGGGATGGTTTGGTTCAGGGAGATGTGGCGTGCAAACTTTCTGTCACAGATTGTGTTTTCATGTTCACGTTTTGTCTCATCTTAGCAGGGAAGCTTCCTTCACATGCTGGCTGTGTCTGCCAGGTTTGTTGGTCTGTTAGATGCTGTTTGTTCTCTGACAAACCTTGAGGCCTTCAGAGAACAGCTGGATTTATACTGAAATGAAGTAACATATAGAGGTGGACTCTATTTACTAATTAACTCTTCTGTTGACAGTCATTCTCACACTTTTCTTATTTTAATTAAAATTTTAAATTTATGCTCTACCTCATGTCGATTCCTTACCAAAAATACTAATTCTAAAGTACATAGAAGATGTGAACTGAATAGAAAGGCGACGAGAGCGAGTTTTTAGGAAAAACATCTGGGAGAACGGTTGGCTTTGGATGACATATGGAAGTAGCTTTAGAGCATCGAAAGGAAACGATGGAGAAAGGAAATAAAACAAACACATGAATGTATTTGTGGAAAAGCACAAACAGTATCTATCAACAGCTGCAATCACATAGTGAACAAGCCTCACCGAAGGGATTTCAAGCCCTCCAAGTGAATTGCCTTTTGAAAACATGCAGCATGACATTAGTATTGGTGATATGGCTTTCTAAGGATGTGGGACATAACTTTCATCAGCTGCTTTTCTCCAGGCGGCGCCATTAGACATATTTACATTCAATCCATCTCTCCCTTCCTCTCTTCAAGTTTCCCTGCGCGCCCACTCCCAGGAGGAGACCGCCAGAGTGTGTTTTTAGATGCGAGGAGCTTGCCACGCCATCTGTAACACGCTCATTTGTAGAAATAAGAATATAAGTCTAATTGAGCTTTTTAATTGTCCTCTAAATCCTGCTGAGCGCCCATGCTGCTGCTTAATGTTGAATGCATGTGTTTTCTTTAATGCGTATCTGTGTCCAGGTCTGCAGGGATGTGAATGGAAAGAGTGAGTAAGCAAGTACAAAAGCTCCTTCTGTGTTTAATGAGCCGATGGTAATGCACAGTTACCCTTTGAGGAAATCTTCAGTGTATGTTATGATTTTGGTGTTTATCAGAGGATTCCTATGCAGGGTGGAATTTGATTTTAGTATTGTCCACATCTGGATAAGTGTGGAAGAATATTTGTATTTCCAGAATTTTTTATTTGCCTCAGTGTTATGTGCTTCCGTCCTTCATTCTTTCCTTCGGTACTGCTTTTCTTCTTTCTTCATGTCCTTCCTTACTTCTTCCTTTCTTCCTTTGTTCTTTCTTTCCTTGTGTTTTCCTTCCCTCCCAACCGGGTCTTTCTTAATTTCTTTCTGATTTGTGTACTTCTTTGAACCCTTTTTTTCCCCTTCCTTGTCTATTGTCCATGTCATTGATTTCTTCTTTCTTTCTTCATCGTTCCTAAATTTTCTTCTGCTCTCCAACACTTTTTTCCTACCATTTGAGGATACTATATTCTTCTTTTTTTTTCTTTGTTGGTTTCTTCCCTTTGTTCATGTTTTATATATAAATTCTGCTCACTATAGACCATAAGCTGATCTTCCACTTGAGTATTTTTTATTTTAAAACAAAAGTAATACGCCAAAAACTTGAAAGTTGAGTTGGAAAAGTCAGGCGTATTTGCATGCAACATATGTCAAAACGCTGTTATTTCTGTGTAGGAAGAGAAGATAACTAAAGGTAATCCATTCAAGGTTTGAAGTTTCATCTTGGCTTTTTCTCAGCCTCTTTGTGTCTGTAAAAGTGTGCACAAAGTGTAATTTACTTTGATTCTGAGCTAATCGAATCACACAAGCTGCACATTGTACAGCTTCAACATGTGGAGCAGACGTTTAACTCCTCTGGCTTCCTGTCAAGTCAGCACAGCAGGAGCAGAATCATCGATACTCTGTGTCATTGTGCCATAATTAACACCACCTCCAATCAGCCCTCATCTCTTTCATTGTCTCTGTAATTGTCTCGTCTTGTACATTTGCGTGTGTGTGTGCGCTCGAGGCTTCACATGTGTGAGATAAAGCAATCGAGCACGAAGGATTTCCTCTGTTTTCTATATGGACGGCTTCCTCTGCTCATACAAATTTCCTGTCTCTGTGTGTGGTGCAGTGGTGGGAGCAGGGAGGAGGAAAAAGGCCGAGATAAGGAGGCATATGTTTGTTTAAAGGAGAGAGGGAGAGAGTGTGTGTGTGTTTGTGTGTGAGACCAACAGAGACACAATAAAAATCACTTTTATAAAAAGTTGTCTTGTGATGGTCCAGTGCCCTCAGCTGACTAAATGATAACTTGGCTTTTTTTTCTTCTCTCCCACAACTTCATTGCTTCCTCTCCGTTTCAAGTTAATTTCTACTTTTTTGGTCCAATGTTCTCTTTTTGTTTGAACTTACCAAATATAGTTCAGCAGTCATTGTTTTTCCACAATGGACAATTATGGAAAGGGAATCAAGAAAAAAAAAAAGTTTAAATGTTAAAAGTTTTTAGGTCAAGTCAAAGAGAACCAAATATACTGCACAAGTCTGTTTGGTTTGGTAAAATATTGTGTGTTCAACAAGATTGTTGCAAAATAATGTATTTTTTATTGTAAAAAATTGCCTTATCTTTGGACATGATGTTTAATATCATCCAATGTAAACTGCACTGGTGACATGGTTGACATGAACAAAGGTCAAATGAAGACCTGAAATAATTCGCCCCACCAGAGATGGTTTAGTAACCATAACTACATACACCACAGTACACCTGCATTCACCAAAAAAATAAAATTATACCCAGTCTACTTTCTTTTGTTTAAAATGCAGAAACAACAGTGTTCTCTTTTGCATAATCAACATGTTGATTATTATATCTATAATGTTATGCATCTTTTGCTATTTTGATTTCAGACTGTAGAAAAGTGTAGGCTCATTCTTTCAGGCAGCTGACAAGCAGTGCCAGGCAACAGGTGGGCAGAGTGAGGCAGCACTGCACCACTCCTGTCAATCTGACATTTCTTCCTCATCTCAATTAAAAAACTAAAACAATCAGACTGCAGCAGTTTTGAGACAGCAACTCTTTTTTAAGCCTTTGCTTTCCCTTGATAGCGGCTACAGGCCTGTGCCTGTACGCCACAGATGGATGAGGATGGTGGTTCTGAATGTGCGTCTTCACACACGGATTTTGAGCGATCTTTTCTAGGAAGTACCGTCCTTTTTCTTTTTTAAATGATGCCAACACATTATTATGAAGTAATCCAGCTATTTTAAAAAAAGATTTGCTCTCTGGCAGCATAAACACAGATTTAGGTTATACCTCTCTACATACCGTACTGACACACTAGCACCTCATGAGAACACACAGAAGCCTTTAATTAGTCTGACAACTCATATCTGGTTGAAGGTTTTTAAGATCACAGTGGCTCTTTGCTTATTTATGGAAGATAATGTTCTGAAAATCATTTCAGACATGGTTTGTGAATGTACATTCATATAGAGCAGTGTTTCTCAATTCCGGTCCTCATGTTTTAGGCGTTTCCCTTTTGCCACACACCTGGATTGAATATGTGGGTGATTAACAGGCTTCTGTAGCACTTGATGGTCATGCAATCATTTGAATCAGCTGTTCTGGAATAGAGGTACATCTAAAACATGCAGGGAGCAGGGGGGCCTGAGGACTGGAATTGAGAAACGCTGATATAGAATGAGGGCAGCTTTGAAGGAGGAAAAGGGAGACAGCCATTTTTACGGCTTTGTGATCAGGAGAGTGATTTGTGATTTTGAAAATATGTCTTATTGATTACAATTTTTAATTCTTCCGGTTTCTCAAAGTTTCATCACTAAAATCTACCAAAGTTCATCCAGCTCTGCAATAACATGTTTACATTAGCCCGGTTAGAAATAAAAGCACAATGAGAGATTATGATTAATGGAGACAGACGCAGGGACAAACACAAAAACAACCACTGGAGGTATTTCCTTAGATTAGATTATGATTGTGCCATTTCCTATCATGTCAGCTCAAGTGTTTTTTCTTCTTCTTTGCTTCTATCAATAGATTGTTTCTGTGCATCAGAAAACAAAGGATACCTTGATGTAGGAAACCAGACAATGCTTTTGGTAAACATGTAAACCTGCATTGCTTTTATTGTTTCAGCCAGTTTCAGTTTCTTTAATCAGTGGGTTGATTTTTTTTTTTTCTTGCTCTGCATGAAAAATAAGGGAAGTGCTTCTGAGATTCGTGTGAATGTTTATTCTACTAATGTTATTTTATGAATGAGTTGGTTTGGCACATTTGAATGTATGGTAAATATACAGCTGACTTGGATTCAATTTATGTTCCCCTTTTTCTGTACTTTAGCACATATGACTTTATCTTTCTATTTCCCTTCCTTTTCTTCATTCCGCCCCTCCTTGCTGACACACAGGAATAAGAGTTGAGTCACGACTTCAGAGAAACTTTATTCTCTTTTTCTATTTTGTTCTTCTTTCATTCAGTCACGTATACCTACCTATGATCTATAAGTCACTAGTTTCCCAGTGATCCGTCACTTACAAATCTATGTTGTTGACTTCTTCCAACATAATATTTTTACTTGTGGTTTTTGAGTAATATAAGTCACTTAAACACAGTTCGTTCTTGTGGGAAAGAAGCAGTTGGAAACAAAAGGCTTTGTAAGACTGATACATTTTTGTGGTTGGTAATGCCCCTGTGTGTCTTTGGGTGTTGCCAGATTTACCCTCGCTAATTGTTGGACTAAAATCAGGCGCCAGCAGGAACATCCAACAAGTCACTCACAGCTTCTCATTATCATCATTTGGCAGGAATGTGGTTGAACGTGGGTGGGCTGTATCATCTGGACAGCTTCGGATGTCAAACACAGACTTCACCTCGAGTTGTCCTCCCGGGGCACAGCAGCCATTGGTCAGGCCCTGTTTTGTTACCATGGCTACTGTCCAAACCAGAGGCGGGGTTTCTGTCCTCCACCTGGTCACGCCAGCTGCTGCAATGCTGCTGCTGAGGCATTCCTGGAGTGTACGTTTCTCTGTGTGTGTTCGTGCACCTGCTTGTGTCTGTTTTTAATCCACTCAAGTGGAGGCGGGGTGGAGGGGTATCCCCTTGTTGTTTGTCCATGCTGCAAACTTTTTTGGCTGAGATCTGTGAACCCCTGTCAACTATACGGAGCTGTGTGAGGTATTAATAGATGTAATTTGAGTGCGACGCACCAAGTGTAGAGCACACTTAGACTGTATGTGCATGTGAACAAAATCCCACAGGGAGCCATTCTTCTCTTCCCCTCTTTTGGTGATCCTAAAGGCAGCAGAGACTATTGAGATTTCAAAGGAAAATGTAACTTTGTTTTGTGGCAAAAAAGGACAATTAGAGCAATTTAGATAATTAGTTTTTAATTCAACTCTCATAATAACTGAATTATATAATGTAGTTTTGTTGCCCCTTTTAGCTTGCCTTTGCTATTTATTTGCTAAACTGCTTATTTTGTTTTATTGCTGATTAATTATTTTGTGTATTTTAGTTTCACTCTGTTTTATTTGTATTCTAATTAACTTTTTCTTTGTATTTCTTAGTTTTGTTTACATTTGTTGACTAAATTATTCAACAAGAAACACAAACTCCTGGACTATTCAATGCCTCCTTTTTCCATTTAATGCAAAGCCTTTACCCTTAACATGCCTGCATTAAACTCTCTAAATATAGACAGACTGATTACTAAAAGCACACAGTGAGTTTACAAACCAAAGGCTGCAGAGTTTTACCCACTTCCCGTTCCAGTGTACCAATTTCTGCTTTTTATGCAATGGAATGTTCTAGCAGAATAATTTATTACCTTGGAGCTCTTCTCATTGGCAGAAGCTCAACAGCGGCTTTATTGTACATTTACCTTACTGGAAGGCAGAACAAACCTTTGCACTGTTATCAGCTGCGCTCTTCTACAAGTAACACTCATTGTATCATAAACATTGTGGTTCAGTTTCAGATTGAAACTTGGGAATTAGCAGTCGACTGGGATCCTCTTTTTAAGGCTTCTGTCTTCAACTGGCTTTTTAATTATTTTTAGCAGTAATAACGTATCATAAGCCTGTCTTTGAAGACATGCAGTGAGTATAGCAATAAATATAAAAGACAAAATAATGAATGTTTTAGGATTATTAGTGTCAGATTTTAAAGTGATGAAAAAGGCGTGCTCAGTTGCACAAAGAGAAACAACCCAGAGAAAGAAACTAGCCATAGTGTGTTTACAGTTTACAGGTGCAGAACTGAACAGGGCGAACCGCATTCCTGACGTTCCTCCTCCCAGTGAGTCCCTGCTGCTGAACTGCTCTGACTCACTCCCATGTTGGCACTAATTTGTGGTTGTCTTTTCATAAAAGGGGAGGAGTGAGATAAAAATCAACATCATGTTGTCAACGGCCCAGATGGAATAAGAGTACCTGATAAACTCGGGACGCAGCAATCTTGCTTATGAATCACTGCAACACACCTGTTTTTGAATACATTCTAAAGAATTTATCTCTGTATTTTTTTTTTAGTTTTATTTCCTGTATGGTTTCACAAAGTCAACCTAAGTTTAAATCTCTTCTACCCTGATAAGTCTTCCTCCTGACTGAATGTGCTGAATTTGCTCAAGACTATAAGTGAAATTGTGAAACTCAGATGTTGAGCAATAACACTTAAGCATCTTTAAATGCACAAGGGTGGGGTGAAGGAAATGTCAAACACATGTCATCATCATTGTTTTTCCACTGGAGTCATTTCACAAGCTATGGAAATTATTAAAGCTTGTTTGTTGTAGAGCTGTAATGAAATAGTCACCTCATGAGACAACTCAGTGCACAATACTGGTTTGAGGATGAAGAGCTTTGTTTTTTGTGGCTTAATGAGAAATTGTCTTTATTGCATCAACTTTCAAAAAATAGAGACAGCTGTTAAATAGAGAATTTATAATCATTTCAAAGTATTTTGGAACATTTTCGATTGTCCTGTTGCCCAAAAAATTTGAAATAAATTTAAAATTTTTAAGTAAGTATTAAAGTATTTTAAATTTTCATCTACAGGAAATCAAATACAACACAAATTCTCCAAATTTCTTAAATGGTCAACTTACTCTGTACCATTTGAAACCTTGTTTTAAAGAACCTGAAATCTATGTTGGATGCTCTGGTACACGTTTGACCAGTTCATATTTTGCAGCTTTTATGTTTGTCTAACTGGAGATATTGTCCTAATGCTGACATGTATTGAACATTTTTCTTTTCTGTGTTTAGTCCTAAATAAAATGAAGGCTGCATAACATTCATAGTGTGTTAAAGAAATGCTGAAGATGGCTTCAATGGGGTGTTGAACTTTGGGGGCTCTCATGTATTTTCCTCTGTGCAGACAACAGACAAGTACATTTTAATATTGAAAGGTCTCATTACATTTGTCATTTGTGTGCGTGTGTGTGTGTGTGCATGGAGTATATCTTTTTACTAGCTGATTCTGCATTTGTTTTACCAGAAAACCTTGATGTTTTCACACATAGGTTCAATTACAGCTGTTCTCTGTTTGAACCCAATATGTTTGTTCTGACATTCTCATTCTATTCATGTTTCAACTTGACTTCATGTAGTCTTTTTCTGTATCTTTATCTCTTATACACACACATGATTTTTCCCCTTTGTCCGGCCTTTTGGTTCTTAAATCAGTTATTCTCCTTTCATTTGGAGGGCAGCAGCCAAGACCTTCCCTGTGGACCATTTCAGCACATTCGGAGAGCAGAGTGAGCTGGGAGGGAGCTGGAAGAGATGGAGAGATATAAACATATGAAGAGGAGATGATTGCAGAATGAACAACAAGGAGATGATAAAAAAAAAAGAAGCAGAGGACAAAGTGCTAAAAGAACACAGGAGTGGCATGAAAGCCGGCTGATTTTAACTTTTATCCAGAGTCTACTTGTTCTGACATTTTTTTCAATAACAGTGACAGATTAAACAAATCTGCTCAAACAGGGGTTAGCAATGTGGCCAGAAAAGTGGGTGGCCTCGTTTGAGGAAGAGGCAGTGAAGGGTTTAGGAGAATGGTTAGCTTTTGTTTCGTCAGACATGCTTTTGGTTTCAGCATTTTGGATGCTGAATAAGTCAAATCAGCTAAGAAGAGATGAAACAAAGAGCTAAATTCCTATATTGCATATGTGAATGCAAAAATTATATTAAAAAACAGATAGAAAAAGTGGTTTCTTTGTCAGTCAACAGAAGGCTCCAATGATTACTGTTAATATGCTCAGTTCTGTCATATTGTTCATGACTGACGAGTAGGTGACTCATGGTATTTTAACCTGAAACACTTTTGACCACTCTGTCCTCCACCCAGATGATTTTAACCATGTCCATGAGGACATCTCTGTCTTACTCCCAGCAGAAAGTAATGCATTAACCTCACGCCAAGAAAAACAGAGCTCTGCCTTACAGACAAACACAAATACACTCCAGTTGGGTTAAACTAACAGCAGATTCCCTTCCAGACTACAGGTCAAATACCACATTTCGAATAAAAGTCAAAAGCAAAATGCATATTTATTGTTTTTGATTTTTTCCCCCATTGCTCCCCTCATGACACATTCCTGTGAAGTGTTGGACAGACAGGCAAACTCTCTGCTTTCACTTCCTCTGTAATTCTGTGCTGCAATTTTTTTGAGGTTGCCATGCCAATGTCTTCCATACAAAGTCTGGGAAGTTACAAAACATATCTTGTTCCTTTTTTTTTTTTTTTTTAATAAATTGACTCTGACAAAACGTAAATGATCAAGCAGGCACCCATACTGATGCATGCAATGGAGAAGGATGATTTTAATGGCAGGCAAAATTTGTGCAGTCATGAAAGGAGCACCGTTTAGTTTTCTACAGAGTTAAAAAGCGGCACACAAATTTGATATGAAATGCAAATCATACAGCCTTTGCACCTTTGACCCAGTCATCCACTGAGAGGATAGAAGATGGCACTTTTATCTCTGTGAATAACCCTGTATGATGGTGACATGAACAGACAATTATCATTTCAAAAGACTGGTTGAATAGCACATTCAGGAAACTGCTGTCGTTTAGTTTTATGTGCAGTGCATTCACTCTTTAAACAAGGTTCAATTAGAAAACAGTACAGCAAGAAGGAAATGGGTGATATTTGAATTGGTTTATGATATTTGAAGATGATTATTTAAATATCCATCGCAGCAACTTGTGGCAATAGATTCTATCACTTCGACTCAATATTTCTGCAGATAGAGCCCTACAGTTGCAGATATTCTTCTTAAAAGTAAAAAAAATTGTTAAAATGGAGAACTCAATGATTGTCAAAAAGATTACTTGAGGAAATCACTAGCATGAAGCTATCAAATGTCATTGACATAAAACATTTAATATTTTTTTCAATAGATAGATATTCATTGCTGCTCTCTCAGAACCAAAACCAAAGGAGGAGTTGTTAAATGTAACGTAATGAGGATAAATAAAATAATTGCCCAAGATTTTGAACATCTCATTGAATATTGTTCAGTCAGTCATTTGAAAATGGAAAGAGTGAAACACCAAAACTAATAAACCCAGCAATACAAGTAAAATTCAGAGGAGCAGTTAAAAACCCCATCGTAACTTTGGAGTAGAATCTGTTAACGGTTAGTTTGCTTTTTATAGTAGTGTGGCAAGGGGGGAGAAAAAAAAAAGAAAAAAAAGTTGTTATAGAAAACCATAAGAAGCTCTATGTGGAGTCATAAGCCATGTAGGTACCCAACAAACATGTCGAAGTCTGTCTGACCAGACTGAAACAGACATTTGGTAAGTTGGTCACAAGTGATTAGAAGATGAAGTACATGGAAGAAATGCCATTAAAAATCAAAGCTGCTGGTGGGCTGCAGAGGATAAGCACAACCCACACATGGAGGCCTCAGTCCTTGACTTGGCTGTCGCAGATTCGAGTCCTGGCCTTGTGGGGAATGACATTCCTGTCAATTAACTATCAAATAAAGGCCACAGGAGCCAAATAAATCTCGGATGCTCAAGACTGTGGAGGATATTCACGATCAAGCTGGAGAACACGAAACAATTACACACAGAGCTGCTTTGCAAGGGCCAGAGTTTATTCATGTGTTTGAAGTCAAAGTTCATAGTTGTGGCAAGACTTAAAAGTTGGAAGTCAGTTTCTCTCCATCCATCCAATTCTCTCCATCCAATCTGCAGAGTCAGTTTGCAAAGAAGAATGGGTAAAACTTTCTGTCACTGCATTGTACTAAGCTGGTACAGACATGCTAAAACTTGTTCTGTTCCAAAAGCTACAAAATAGTGACACGTGGGGGTAAATCATATTAACACGTACAGTTATAGGGCAGTTTGGGTTAGCTTACCTCCAAAACATTCAGACGTCTGTGAATGTTATGTAACAAAACACGCATACCCTGATTAACAGTTTCAGACCTAATATTAAGTTAGAAAAACAAAGATGCAGAAAAAGCACAAAAGCTTGTGTTCCTGTTTACTGCTTCTCCAAGATGAAGTACCGACTAACCTGACCACAGCTATAAATCACTCTAACCCACACTATAAAAGCTCATTTTAAACACCATCAACATTCCACTGGCTTTATAGCTGCCAAACTTTGTATGTTGTTGTGGATAAATGTTTAAAATTGCAAATTCAAGGTTCCTGTGCTAACTTTCGTCCACTTTGTGCTCGTTTTATTTCTCAGTTTTTCAGCCGGCTTACTTTATACTATTGAGAACGTTTCCTTTTTGGTTGTGTTTTTGGAATAATAAAGGATGAAAATGCCGCTTAGAGATGGCACTTGAAGAAAAGAGGTAGATTAACAGAGGAAACAAAGTGTCAAAGCAAATACAAAAATAAAAGGAAAGAGAGAAGATTGGCCTGACCATGGTAGCTTTCCCAGAAGTCTGTTCAGGGGAAGGGCGAAGTATAAGGAGCAGAGCGGAGAATGCGGCTGGCAGTTTGCGGCCTGGAATGGTTTGGCACACTTCACTCCAAAATGTGGTTTCCACCATGCCTCCCCCATTAGAGTCTTGTGTTACATATATTGCAAGCATCTGCACACACACTCGCAAAGCAGACAGCTCAGTCAAAACAGCCCCTAGAATTTTCCCGTTCGTCCCCAAGAAAGATGGAAATCACTCATCTTACCCCCACCCGTCCTTTCTCCTTCCCCCTCCCACTAAAAGATGTTATTAGAGGCACCAGTGGCCATGTAATCACTTTGACTCTCCCATAGGAAGACACTCGCGCACACACCTGCCTCGGTAATTACAGCTGAAGATGAGGTCCCTCTCGCTATAATCCCAGTGAATGGCTGATGCAGTCTGTAAATGGCGGGTCAAGCCTTGCTGCATAGCTTCACGTCAACAGCAGGAGAGCGTGTGCATGCATTATGTTCTTTGTTTCCTCTTCTTATCACTGACTTAATGTATTTACTGTACACAAGTACTTTTATTCTCATGCAAATGCTTGCATAGAAAAGCAAGCACACACTTCAGCCTTCAGCCTCCTCTACTCCTACTCACACTCAACGCAAACACTCCACTCCCTTTTTTGCTTTTGCAAAACTGCACGCCATACACAGACATAGAGACCATGTGTATGATTCTATCGGTCCCCCCTCATTGCATTAAGCTTTCTTTCCAATCTTTGTTTAGTTTTTCCACCTTCCTGTCTGCGATAATGCTGGCAGCAACCAGCTTGTTAGCAGAGCTTTCCCCCCTTTTCTTCTCCTCGCTTGCTCAGACGATCTGCAGTCATCCAGAAATGCCTGCCTCACTGCAGGAGCAATGTGACAAGTTGCTCCGCTCATGTGCACATACACATATTAAATTTGAGGCGCATGTTACTACTTTAATGCAAATTACACTCTGAGCAGCCTTTGATGTAAATGTGTAATATTGTTTCGGGTGAGATATCCCATAAGGGATTTGTGTTGCATCTCGGCATAAGAGGAGTCTTTTCTCATTTGAATTGCGACACTAAAAAGGCATTCAATTGGATGTCTCTATCTTGCAGCCTCATCTTATTGTATATGATAATGTTGTGGTGCAATTTCTTCCCCCCGTTTGCAAGACAGCTGATAAAATCAGTCATAGTAAAGCACCTCTCTAGACGTGGCGCGGCTCACACTCGCAGCTGTGTGTGTGTTTGTGTAGCTCCATGCTGATGATTGAGTTAGTGTGATTTAGTGATGGTCGGAAGATGAAATGCTGCCGCTGTCTAGCAACTCGCTACATGCACTTATCTGACGACTGCCCCCTAAAGGCATTTAATTCTCAGGAAGAGACGCAGAGAGGGAGGGAAAGGGAGAGATAAAGTGATGCTGGCAATGCTCAGGTGAGAGAGGGAGCTGAATTCATGAGCAGGGAAGGAAAGAGGACGATGGAGCCGATGGAGAGGAACGACAGCGTCTTTTTAATTTTAGCAAATGTGGGAATTAGAGTCCTTAACAGTGATGAATAGGTTTAATTTGCTGTGCGCAGCATACTTATTGTACACTCCTTGCATTGATGCACGGCGACAGAATAATGCCACATGTAACTCGGGCCTTTGTTTTTCCCATCCAGCTATCCGCAGCCTGTTGCATGTTTCTGCAGTTGCATCTTCAGGAAGACTGTGACCTTTACCATGCACTGTTGGTGAAAGGTCACAGGTTCGCACACACACGAGTAATGGCAGTGCAGACATGTGGATAAATACCAAATATAGTCAATGGGGATCAGGAGTGCAAGTAAAGTGATATGAAAGAGTTGGGCAGTTTAATGATCTTGTCGGCTGATGGGATGTGTCAGGTGCAGCAAAGCCTGAAACATCAGGGTTGCAATAAATTAAAATTATGAGGGAAACGTTTAAAAGAGTTTGCAGTTTGATCCCAGTATTATTCTGGTTTGAATAAGTATGGAAGACGATTAGAAGGAAAGTTTTGAAAAGTATTTTCAGGCTTTATTTACGAACCCACTGTCTTAAATATATGTAGTTTGTTTGTTGCTTTCTTTCTGTATCTCTTTCCTGCTTTCGCAAAATGCTTCATTTTGAACTCTAACTTCATTTATGCATCGTCTGTGTTCTGTCTGCATTAATAAACATGTTTAAATTAGTGAAATGAAGAGATGAGTGAAGCATTCCTCTTTCTGATTTTTGTATAATCGGAATAACTATAATGAGCATTTGAATTTGTCACGGTGGCATTGATTTGATTGTATTTTTCTACATAAGATTAGACTTGTTTGTGTAAAGTCGTTTGAGGTGACATTTGTTGTGAACCGGTTCTTTTAAGTGTAAACATAACTGAATTGATGAATGAATTAACTTAGTAAGTTTTCAGAAAGATTGATAGTTTTTCATTTCTTCTCATAGAGTTAAACAAACCAGTCTTGAAGTGTTTTGATAGCCGACTGCCTCACATTCCTGTGTTTGTGTGTGAACAGATATGTTCGAGGGCATATCTCCTCCATCAATGTCACCATGCCTCTTGGTCTGTCATGGTCCTAATGAGGCAAAGGCTGCCTGGTATCCAAGTGTCTGACCTACATATGGTTAAGGTTTACTCTAAGCCCATCTATGTGTCGGGCCCGTGTGCTGAGAATGTGTGTGCATGTGGTGGTAGTGGGGGATTTGTCCCGTGGATGTATCATGGCAATCGCTCATATATGATGGTCCATCTGCTTCCACCTTTAAAAGTCAGCCGATCATGGATCATATGGACAAATATATGGACACATTCTGCTATACATGAAGAAGAATGTCCCTTGGCAACAGTTTATGTGCCTGTGTGTTTCTGCTATGTTTTTTGGAGGGTTAACAGTCTCACATTGTGAGACCTTAGTTAAAGGTTTAATAATTAGAGAAATGTGTCCATAAATGGTTAATATTGGATTGTTCTTTCAAAAAAGACATTTTGGATCAAGGATTACAGGGGGAGCAACTCTGATGGTATATTTACAAACAGTATGCCAATCAATTAAGGAATAACTGTTATTAGCAAAAATTACATATGGGACACTATAAATTTCTCATTGAACTGAGTGAACATAATCTATTTGCATGGTATTTACACAGATATGGAGCAGAGGAACCAGGGATCTCTGTTTGAAACTGAAACACACACATATCTAGCAAGAAAAATGGGTGCTTTCCATAGCATCTGTTGCTGTTTAAGAGCAGCTGATAGATCTGTTTTTCTCGCACAACCCAGATCCCGCCAAGCTCGTGATGCGATAAGACGAGAGTGATTTCAGTCTTCTACCCGAATACCAGTGCTAGAGATAGAAAACTGCTAAGACGAGCAAAAAAAAAAAAAAAAGATGGAATCGGAGAATTTCACAAGAAGCAAGCATTATCTAAGCTGTGTTTGCCTGACAGAAATGCCTCCTTGCTTTAGAAATAACGATGGCATTTGGAATAAAGCCTTATTATGAAGAGATGTTCCTTTTTATCGATAATGATTTTAAATGCTAAGTTTAAATTCCTCTTTAGAGGGACATTTTATAGTTCTTCTGCAGCTTAAAATCATATTGTATGATTAAAAATGACAACATTGAGGCCTTGGATGAGGTATCCAAGTCATTTCGTTACATCACTCTGTTTTCACTCCTTCAACCTTCTCATGACCACATCCTTTAGTTCGGTCTTTGTTGAACGTGATTCCTCTCCTGGTCATCATCACCATAATGCTGCTCCTTTCATTTCCTTTTGTTCTGCAGAGTTTCATGTTAAACTCCCCACTTGACCAGGCCCTTTTTAAACACATGCACATTTACTATGGGGCCTCCTGTCACATCAAAGGCAGGAATGCAGAAGCCTGTTGCAATTATGCACGACTGCACATAGTTATTGTCAAGTTTCTGCTGTGTACGTTCTTTATATTGTTCAGGCTGGTGGAGATCTGCGCATTTACGTTCACACTTTGCTGTGACATGTCATGTCCATTATGTAAACTGTGTGCTGCTGCACTGCTCAGATCTACAAGGCAAAACCTGGAATGTATTGCTCTGTTCAGTTTGATTTTAGTTATGATGGACCGTTCCATTCTTTTCTTTACCTCCCCTTAATGCGTTTCATCCTTTCCTTTCAGTTCACACCCTAAAGCAACAATTTTCTGCGGGACTCCTTCTCGTCTTCTTCAGCCACTCCCCTGTATGAGCTCCTCCCTTCGTTCCCCTCTTGCTTTCATCCCATAAGACGCATCCGTGTTATAAAATCTGAAATTAACTCACTGCTACGACAGGCGTCATTTTTGTCGGTGTGCCACTGTCTTATCACCCACCTCTCTCAGCCTCACATTGCCAGCCATCCTAATCAGCAAGCGAGCTATCCAGTATTTCTATCAGAGCTAACCAGGCCTGCCTGGCACAGATAAAACCCAACACCGGGGGCTTTTTGGTGGATCGGCAGGCAGAGGGGAGATGTTAATGCTAATAGTACAGATGAGAAATGAATGTTAGATGTTGTAGGAGGAGGATTATGGGTGGTATTCAGGAATGTTGCATTGTGGTGATTGTTTGTTGTTGGTTTATTTACTTGCAGTCGTATTTCTCTCACAGGGATTATGCAGGGTTTTTGAATGTCTGGTAATAAAGTCCCGTAGGGATGTCGAGGAAAGTTGGAAATGGTCCACTTTTGCAGCCGAAGTTACCCTTAAACAAACTTTCCTTTGTCATTGTATCAGATTTTGATTTCTGTGTGATAAGGTCAGCGTTCTCCAGAGAGTCTGCCTCGTTTCAACAAAATTCTCTCAAAAGAGTCTGAAGCCTCAAGCCCCTAACTATACACACATCGTTCTCCTGCCTGTTATTTTACTTTAGATGAATGATCATGTCTGATTTGTGCCACATTCTTTCCAATTTTTGTATGACGGTGCTGCATAATATGTTCAAAGACTTGTACGTTGTGGTAATTGGTCTGTGAAGCTCTGTATTCACAAATATTTTCTAATAAACAGAACAGCTAGATTTATACAGAGATTAAATTACACAAAGTCGGACTTCATTTACTAATTTGGTGACTTCTTTATTCAGCTTGTTGCACTGGATTTTATTTGGGAATAAAGAGGGGCAAATACAGATTTACTACACATTTTCCAACTTGTTTTTGGTAAAACATTTGTTTTTTACTTTGCGTAAATCAATCATGTAAATTCCCACTATTATACATTGAAGTTTTTGTTTCTAAAAAATAAAACTTCAGTGTATGTGAAATTCTTTTTTCAGGCATTGTGAGTTAACTCTGTGTTTTTCTCTGTAATCTCTCTTCTTTCTCCTTCCTATTTTCCTTTCCCTTACTTATAGCAAAGCCTCTAATGTGTTTAAAGTCTGTTAATGTTACATTATATATGTTGACAAGAGAATAGGATTGCAGCTTGTCTTGAAAGCACAAGCACAGCATCATTCTGCGAAGTCATCCATCAAGCACTTAGTGGAGAGCTAAGCAATACAGAGAAAACAATGAAACCAAGGCACCTTCTCCTGTCACTGCAGACTGTTGAATTGATTTCTCAGCTTGGTTTATGTGCATTCACAATGCTCAGCATACACACAGATGGGAGGGATACCCTCCTCGTTTTGTAAATCAAGCTGGCTTTTGCACGTTAATGCTGCTCGCAGATGAATATGAAAACCAACACAAATGGCGTGCGTGATGCCACCAAGCTTGCCAGCGCACACATTTATTTAACCTTACTAGATTAAACGCAGCATTCCAAGGCACAATCGCTCAGTTTGATTTAATTAGATGTTCTTTATGTGTCCGATACACCCACCTTTTCATTCCTCCACCCGTCTGTTCACTTCTTGCATCCCTCACTCTTTTGTTGTCTGCCTGTTTCTCCGGCCAGCCTTGGCTGCGGCGCCCATAGGACAAATTGATTGAAGCAATTTATTACCTATGTTTTGTTTTGTTTTTTCCACGTCACCTATCCTCGCTCCCTCGGTGTCCCGTGTTCCCGTCTCCCTCATCGTCATTCTTTCTCGAGAAGTGTCTGTGATGCGGATGAACTGCGCCTTCAGTGTCAGAGGCGCAGAACAAGGTGTGGGCAGAGACAAAGATTGGATGATGAGATCAGTTTGTAATTTGGGTGTTTTGCAAACCAAGAGAAAGCACAGATCGACAAGCAGATGGACTAGAACAGAAAACAGGAAGGCTGACAGACCTCCTTTCTTTCTCCGTATTATCTCATCTTTCTGTGCGCAGAACCAGTCTGGGCTCGGACTGGTCATTAGCCAGTGAACTGGAAAAGTCTCATATTTTGTAGGATGCAGGGAGCTCAGCGAACAAAAGCATTTCTTTTCCTCCCTCTGCATATCAGCCTCTTTGTGTGGACATATAAACTGTGCAGCGGTGCGCGTTTGCAAGCCATCCCTGAATGAAATCTATCTTTTGTTTACGGCCCCATTATCTAGATAATAACATCCATATTTCCTCTCATCTCCAGTGCTTTATCACAGCCTTATGAGCTCTTTCACTCTATCTCTCTATCTCACTCTGTTTCACACACACACATACACACACACACACACCCACACACGCACCCACACACACACACACACAGACAGAGAGAGAGAGAGAGAGATAATGGGATTGTTGCCTCTGGTTTCTTTTGGAGAGATTGTAAATAAATTCTTCCATTATAAAGTGTGTGTTTTCAGCACCCAGCCATGTGTTTCTCTCCCCCCAGCTCCCCGTCTCTGCGTGTATGTACACATCAAAGCACAAACAGCATTACCATACGTATCCGTCTCTGTCTGTGTACGTCAGCTTTCATCTTACCGGATTTTTTCTCTTCCCATCTACCTGTATGTGAACCTATTTGTCTCCGTGTGTGTTCAGGATCATTTTCCAGCGACTCATCGCCTGCTGTCCTTCCCTTGTCACTGAGGGCTGATAGCGGCACCGACCTACAAAGCTCAGTAATAGAGAGTCGACGCTCGTCCCGGCCCACCCCTCCACACCCCCGTCGCTCTGCACTTTTCATTTGCTGCTGAGATGGATTTGGCTCACAGCCATCTTGGCCAGCCAATCTCCTATCTTGTATCTGCACCATTACGCTCCAAATCTGAGCAAATTATTCGCGGAAGCTAAGAAATAAAATCTGAGTGTTTCCATAAGGGCTGTTTTGTGACCGTGCTGATGTTTGCTCCTGAGCAGTTAGGGTTGTTTACACGGCGGCTTTAGCTGGGCAGGTTTTCATCCAACTAAGTGCATTCTTACACACACAAAAAAAGGTGTTTTATTATTCTTGTTTTATGCTCTGTATTAATGCTACAGAGCTCCACTTCATGCTTTCTTTGGTTCTGCAATGCAAGCCAGAGAGTATTTTAAAGCGGGATGTTGCAAGCTTTGATCAGTAATTTATGAATGACCGAAGGCAGCTCAGAAAGGAGGGGGGGCTCGTCTTTGTAGGTTTATGACAGAAACTTACAAAGAGGATTTTGTATTGTTGCAGGGAAAGCTGGATTTTTTTTTTTTTTAGATTGATCAAAAATTATTTGCAAAGCATTGCAAACAATACATGTCAAAGTATTTTCTTTTTCCTTTTAAATGTTAGCTGCGAAAGGCTCACTGGAGATCTGGCTGGTATAAAATTTCAAATTTTATACATTAAGGAGTTTAGTCGGGAACTCTGAGCCCTACTCTGTATGGAACCGGATAGCTGAGAAACCACATAAATTTTTATGGGCTTTCATCCACTTATAAACTCCATTTAATATCACTAAAAGTGTTTATTAATAAACACTCAGATCAAGGTGGAGTTTACATGGGAAACCAGAAATTTAGAGGTCTGTGCATTATAGTCGGTAACAAAGAATGTGCTGGCGTCACATATCTGACCATTATTATTTGGAAATGCAGTGGAGGAAAAAATACATCTTCGGAAAGGTGCTGATTTTTATGTTTGCTCAGACACTTTTTGCTTTGTTTCTTTACAAGTCCAGTTGCTGCAGTACATTAAGTTAGAAAGGGAAAAAAAAGTGCTTTCCAATTCATTGTTTTGTGTTTTATTCATTAACTTTATAATCTCACACAGTATTTAAAAGTAGTTGAACCTCACTGTCTGTCCACACAAATTTAACCTCCTGGTGCCATGTTTCATTCCTAACAGGAAGTCATAGTTCCTTCTTTGAAGGATTGTAATTGGCTGACATAGGTTTTAGGTTTACCCTATGCTGCCCCCTATGGGCTTGGCATGCTTAAAACATGGCCCATGGTGTAATTTAGCAGGTTCATGTGGATGAACACTTAAATCAATCCTGTGTGCAGAATATTATTTTTTCAAACACTGTTGAAGAGATTTGTTTTCATAAAGACCCAGCTGCATGTATACAAGACCTCATACAAAAATGACTTGAGTGGGAAATCCCCACTCTCACCATCTCTTGACTGCTTAAGAATAAAGACATTTCAAAATCCCAGTAGAAAGAATAATCATATAGAGATCTGGATCCCTTTATGGTGTGTTTCGTGAGTTCTGCAGTCTTCAGCTACATCAGTTGTCAAGATGCGATTGTCAAGCATGCTGAAAGAGCTGTAGAGAGAACTGCAACTTCACATTGCAGAGGTTAAAAAGTGTCTGGCTGAATCGTACAAGAAGGTTTAATTCAGATAAGACTTCATCTGGATCTGGATCGCCTAATCTCAATGGGTTCTAATGAAGAAATAAGGATGGTATCTTCTGAAAACTTTGTGAATTAAAAAATTGAGGAGTTGCCAGCAAAAAAGCTTTTACCAGTTCACATCTAAAATGGTTTTCCTGTGTATTTCCTCATAGATCCTGGTGAACTCTGTGAGCTCCAACCGTCCGGCGGTGCTCTACGAGAAGGTGACCGTCAGCGAAGGAGGAAGTCCTTTACTGAGAGACATGCTGTTCAGCCCTGACCTGCAGCACATCTACACTCTGACTGACAGACAGGTGAGGTTATTGCTGCAAATGCTCTGCAGATGTTGCGTCCGTCGCTTCTCGCTGTGCAGCTGCGATCCAGAAGTAGGTGTCTGAAATTCCTACATGTGTTAAACACAAACACACATATGTAGCTATCAACAGTGTGCCTCATTAAATTTCCCACCACAGGTGATTTACATTCACTCGCAATTTAATTGGCCTGAAACATCAGCTCCCCCAAAGTAGCCTTATTACCAGCTGTCCAGAGCAGATCTCACCCCCATTAGCCATTATTTGTGTATATCTTAACCTTCCTCCCCACTGCACAATCACTGCACAGTGCATCCCCACTGGATTTAATTGCAAGGCAGCACGCATTCAGCCCAGCTACACATTACCCCTCTAACAGTTTGCTTATAATCAAGACATTTCACACATTGAGACATATAGGGAGTGTTATAGGTCACATGTGGTGTGTGTGTGTATGTGTGTTTTCAAGTGGTCATTAGCAGCCCCCACCTCTGGTGAAGGTTGTTCTGTTTTAATGGTGAGCTAGATGGAGGAAGAGGCAGGGAAGTGAGGAGGAAGAGGAGAGCATGTCGCATCTCTGTCGCTCCCCAGGCCCAGCTGCTCCCCTCGTTTTTCTGTCTCATTAGTGCCGTGAGTGAAGGATGCTGAGATGGAGGGAAGAGAAAGGAATGAAAGTGGGGTTCAGGATAATGGGGAGATATTTCTTGGTCTACAAAAAAAAATGGTTGTTACTGGAGTGAAAGCTGTGTGTGTAGGCATGAGTTGATATGATTTAAAAATGCCAATTACAAATAAATAATGTTATAATTTTAAGGCCATTTCAAGTAATACACTTTTGGCATAATATGCAAGTTCACTCTCAAAAATCAATAAACTTTCTAAACCAGCTCCTTGTAATGACTAAAGTTTTGATTAAAAAGCAGAACACTACGACAACATTTTTAACTGAGGTCTCTTAACGTAAATTAGCCTGTAAATTGCCGTGTTGTCGGGGGGGATAGTTGTGTGAATCATGAACTGCTAGTGACTCCCACAAACATTTCACCTCATTAAGTTTGCAAAGTATGAAATGCTAACAGCACATCTTATTATAAGACTCAAAATTACCACGGGCTGTGAACATATTGTGATATTTAAAAATCCCCCATTTGACCTTTTTCTGGTTTAAAATAAGCACAAATGACTGGGAACTTTATTAAAAATATTAGAGACCATATGACTCATATGAACCAACACAGGCTTTAATACAGCAGAACAAAATTGTTTTTACTCAGCAGACAAACCATTTACCACTTAACAGTAAAACTAAAAGTCTATCATGTGACAATAGATACTTGTTTATAGATGAAGACCAAATCTGTTGTTTTATCATGATGGTTAAATTGTCAGATTCTTTTTGTTGATTTTAACAATAAGAGAACCTCTGTTGTCAGTTTTCCCCATTTCACCAGGATGGTTTGGATCTCTGGTAGATTAATTGATGCATCCTCAGTTGCTAATGCATTAATATACATGCACCAGTGGGATTAAACACACTTTGTGGCAGCTGAGAGCCTGCGGGCCACATGGACAGATAATGTTGTGTATAGACCCAAACACAAAATAGGAATTTAAACTCAAACTCAAATGGTTTATTCATACACACACACACACCAGAACAGCCTCTCACACTCGAGGACATTCTGCCTCCATACACCCAGCATGCCCCTTTCCCCACTCAAACACACACCATACATTCAATCTGTCACATACGTACCCACTTCCTCATCTCGCTGTGTTTGATCCCCATTAATGGTTAGCAGGCTTGGGTTAAGCAGAATGGGGTTCTAGCATTGCCAGACCTCCAAGCTCTCCCCACCCCATTCCCCCTCAGCACTAATGACTCAAGGGGGCAATTCCCCTCGCTCACCCTCCATCCTACCCTCATCTTTATCCTCTGCCCTCCATCTATTCTACCAATGCCCCCATCCCTACTTTTTAAAATCCTCTCTTCAGTTGCTACACACACACACACACATGCTCTTAACGTTTCTGTCTAAGCCAAAATTGAGCCCTGCCCTCTCAAATGCATTCCACTGATCCCATTCCAATATTTTTAATGATCTCTTGATAATGCTGCAGCCTCCATACACACATTGACACTTTTTTCTTTTTAAATTTCAAACAGTAGTAGAATTGTCATAGATGTATCTTTAAGCTATTTGTTGACCAGAATCGGATGGTTTTCAATCTTGATCGACTCATAAGGCTGATGTTTCATTAATCAATAAATTCATTTTTGTATCACTGGTACTGATTGAGGAAGTCTCACAGTTAGCTAATTTTATTACCAGTGAGGTATTTAAAATAAAATAAGATGAAGAACATAGATGTCAGAGGCTGTTTTAACTCAAATTTCATGTCAAGACATCTTTGCCATTCGTTCAGTCTGTGAGAGAACAAGACTTTCAGCAGATAATAGGAAGGACAAATATTTAATTTCTACACCCTGTGGGACTGTAGAGTCAAAGTCAAATTTCTTGTTTATGTACTCAATTTTATCCAACAAAGATGATTCATCATCATCCAGTGACTAAGTGACTCTATGTGTATTCACTGGAAATAACTTCTTTCCCTCTCTGACTGTAAGATGTCATCTGTGGTCCCAAGCTTCTCTGATTTATTTTTTTATTTTTTTATCAATGCACATAATAGGCCTTAAACAGAAAATGTAACCAACCAAAACCGATATTGGAAGATCAAAGCGTTGTAAACACTGACTTTCAGAAATAGACCTCAAATTTCAAATGGGTGCATCTCTGAAAATCATAGAATCTAGAGAAATATGGGTGCAGAAAGACAGAATGTTTTTCTACTTTTTTTTTCTAGAAGAAGACACACACCTATGTATTTACCCCTTGTGCGTGTGCATGTGTGTGTAGCTGGTTCCCTGTGGGGGTTCCTAAGACAAGCCAAGCACATTAAGGTGTCAGTGGACATATTCAGTGATGCGTAGCTTACAACAAGTCCCCCCCCCTCATACACATACGCTGGTACACACACACAAATGGAGGCGCAGGCGGTGAGTCAGAGTTGGGGGGGCAAGGCCTAGTGATTTATGAGTCGCTCGGTCCCAGCTATATTCATCACTGTCGTTATTATCAATGGAGGATATGACAGCAGGAGCAGACGGCCCCGCTGTGTGTGTGTGTTTGATGAGATGGTGTGTTATTGCAGGAAATTTAGATCAGCTTACTTTTGACGGCAGTCACTCTGCTCGCTCTGTGTCCTTCACTGAAAAGCTTATTGTTTATCACCGTGGCAGATTTCACTTTGTGTCGGAGTGAATCGTAAAGTCACCTGCTGCTGACATTTTTGAAATCTAAACGTCGGCAACAATGATCCATTCAGTAACCTCCAAACGTTCCACGCACACATCTTCTAACGGATGCAAATCTTTTTTCTTTTTTTTTTCACCAGGTTAGCAGTGATGTTGTTGTTGTGCTTCTGCTTCGCTGGAGTCGTTTTATCTGCACGACGAGCTTCACTAAAAGCAATGTCACCCTTTGAGTCAATACCAACTTTTTGAAGCATCTCTTGAGCAAAACTCTCGCCGTAAGAAATCATCTCATGGTGTCTTGGCTCAGTCAAGACTTTTCATCATCAAATCACTTCCCTTTCCATTTTATAGTCAAAGTTAGAAAGCTGTGACAGCGTTTGAAACCTCAGCCAGAGTTTTTTTCCCCTCTCTTTCGCTGCTCGGCCTCAATGTCATCCACACATGGCCGCGCACATCGTTGTTCCTTTCAAGTCAGCTATTGAATATGGTAGTGCGTAAGAGTGCAACACTGGCTAATTGCTGGAAGCATGAATATTCATCTTTGGTATGGGAAGGCGACTTGCATTTGGAGCAAAAGAGAGCAACTTGAAAATAGGAAACAAACCCCATATACTTGTGGAAAACTGTGTAAGGACAACTTTCATGTGTTAATGATGAAACATCTTGCACACAAAATGTTTTCAGACTCAACCATGTTTTTACATTTTCATTTAGAAAGACAAACCTCAATGTATTTTGTGACTAGAAAAAAATACTTCACATAAAAATATGAACCTTTTGGTGTGTATTTTTATTCGGTCCTCCTTAATGAATTTCCTCTAATAAAATCCAGTGCCTCCAGAGGTTACATAATTAGTAAAAAGAGTACAACGGTGTGCAATTCAATTTCTGTATAAAAACAACTGTTATTGAACATTACTGAAAAATGGCATCACAAATAACCAGCAACACAGCAAGCAATTCAGAGAGAAAGCTGCAGTGAAGCTTAAAGTCAAAGTTCTAATCATCTGCACAAGTTTTGGCTTTCAGAGTCATAATAAAGACAGCCATAAGAAGTTCTGTTTACGGTCTATCCCAAGCCATGTAAGCAACAGTAAATGTGTGGCAGTATGTGAAACATGAGATTCATTCTAAACTTTTTTACGAGCTCTTCAAAAGTCATGTAAAGCAAAGGCATTTTAACCAATAGGAAAATTCAACCGCATTAGTCACCATTTAACCCAAGAAGGTCATACTAAATATTGCAGAATTAAACAAGTTTAAATGAAAATGTCACAATTTGCACAAAAACTTAAGGAGGGCACCTTGAAGGAACAATTTAACTGCAACAAAAGGGTTGATTTGGGTTTAGTTACTCTTTCACAAATATTTGCAGACTGTGTTTACGTGACAACCAACAGCATTGCCTCTTTCTTCATGCATTATGTAAAAGAAAAAAAAAATCCCCAAACAACGTTTCAACAAAATTCTCTCAAAAGAGTCTGAAGCCTCAAGCCCCTAACTACACACACACCGTTCTCGTGCCATTTACAAGCTACTGGTATGAGTCACTACAATCCCAAACAATGGCCTTCTTTGTGTTGTTGGGTTACTGAACATGGCCTCATCAAGTAATATCCTCCCCAAAGGCCTTCGTCAGATGCCAGTCCTCTGTGTGTGTTTGTGTGTTGATCTGTTTACATCCACATATTACTGGTTCACTGCCAATCTCGTTAGCAAACACATTAGCACAGAGTGACATCAACATACATAATAAGCAGCTGGTTGCATCAGTCTAGGCTGCCATTTCACTGGGATAGATGCAGCTAATCAGTCAGTTCTAAGTGGCTTCAAGATGAATTTCCCACAATTTATCAAACTCTGGTTGAATGAGGAAATCCTGAAGTTAACAAGCACATAATGTAGTGTTTAAGCATGGGCTACTGTTAGAAGCTGAGTAAGATAAAAGAGGAGGGACCATTTAAATTTATTATTTTTCTTGCTAATATTAATTAGCCAAGCCCATTAGGCACTCCCTCTCTTCATTTAGATTTATGAGCACTCTGATTTTTGAGCTTTTATGTCTACTTACTGCAAAGCTTCTGGGAGTGCTCATGTGTTCACACCCCAGACATGCAGACTTTTAACCAAGGAGATGGTCATTGTTATGGAAATGTTAATAGACCTGGTGCAGCGAGGCGGACACAGGAGTACAGTCACAGGGGGGGAGGGGCCGGGGTGAAATGGTGGAGGGGTATAGTCATGTAGGTATATGGCACTCAATTACAAGAGTTCAAACTATTAGAGCACCTTTTCTCAGCACAGGAATGAGCTCTCACAGCGTATGATTAACAATATGGCTCGTCATGCACTGCTGCGCGCTGCGTGTCGGTGGCCTCATTCACACTCTGGCACATTTTATGAAGGAAAAACTTCCAACAACTATCTGAGTACTTTTACCTGTATTTTTAGACAAATTTGAGCACTCCAGGAAAGACACGCGTTACTTTCAGTTTTTTAAAGTTTCACATAACCGTTGTACGATTCAGGGAAAAAAAAATGTTCTCATGCTGCTTTTGTCATGACTGTAATGTCTTGTAGGGAAAAGTGGGGATAAATACATTTTTAATGTCTTAGAGAGTTGATTTCAAATATGAGTATACTGAAATGTTTATCTTCAAAATGCTGTCGTTTGATGCTTTTGATTGTAGGGTTGGAGTTAAAACATAAGTCAGATGAACTGTCTGCTCTAGTCATGTAATTTTAAGATAACTTCAGCTGAATTAATATTTTCTTTATTGGTAATTACATAACTTCAGATGTAAATATTTATAGTAAGCTGGAGAGCTTATAAAATCACTTGATTTTAGTCCCTTTGAGCATTTCTGCTGTTAATGACTACAATTTTTAAGAAGTATTGATGTCATGCGTATGTGTAAACAATTGAGAGCAAAATCATTAAACAGCACAATAAAATAGTAGTTGTCTATTTTAAGAAAAAAAATGTTAACATCTGTTTTGATACCCATGCTGTTGAATCAGAATGTTGCCAATTCTATTTGAAATGTAGATTATATCACGGTATGCACTAATGGTCTTATGTGATGTGAATGAAGTAGCTCAAGAGTTTCCAAATGTGACAGCAATTAAATAAATAAAAACACATGAATGCAGCTCCCTCTACACTTTAAATTCTGCTTAAAGAATTTCTTCTGCTTTTTTAAAAATCTCCCTTTGCAACAATTCAGCAAAAAATAATTTGCTCCGATGTGCATGTGTCTTGGTCAAAAATCACCCTTTTCAAGCCTCATCTTCTCTGTGAAGTAATGTTGGAAGAAAGAAAACTGAGTATTCTAATAATTCCTTCAGAACAATAATAGGAGACTCAGAAAGTCTCTGTCTGTACTCAAGGGAAAGTGTTTCACATCATCCTTTCTCTTATTCGCTTAATTACGTTTTCTGCTTTTCCCCTCACCGCCCTTTTTCCCTTTCAAGTATCATTCTCTTGTGATTTTTCACATTTTCTTTAAATGCTTTGTGTGTTTATGCGCCTCGTCAGAGAAGTATGCTCAGACACTTGTCTTGTGCTTGATGCTATCGGCCTTAATGGAAGCCCAGCTGCCACTAGATAGCTTCGTCTTTCTCTCATCTTTCTGTTTTCACTCGACCGTCTTCTCCCAGAGGATGATGCGATAGAGCAGAATGATATGCTTAGGCAAGGGGGTGAGATGGATAGGGAGGTTAATGGTGTCTCTCTTCCCCCCACTCGCTTTTCTCGCTTCTCAATCACCATCAAGCGGACATACACTGTTTCTCCTGTTGCTCGACAGTGATTGGTGCGGAAGGATGTGGCTCTGACTGATGGTGGTGGAACAAGGCCAATCAAAGCTGGCATGGCCTGTGGAAATGCTCCAAATGGCACACAGTTTGGAGTCTCGTGCCTTAACCAGACACCATGCTGGGTAGAACAATTACCAGTTGGTCATGCATGGCGAAACGGGGACTTGTTTTGAATTTGGATCAAATTTGCTTTCAGATTCACACACGCTACCACTCGTCGGATCCAGTTATAAGTTGGCAAGTAGGAAAAAGTAGACAGGCAAATCTTCCTCCTGTGTGGAAGATTATAGAAGGAAATAACTTGTCTTAAGTTCAACAGTAAATCATTTGATGTTTTCTGTTGAGGCTTCACTCTTCATTCAGGCAATTCTAACAATTTGTTGGTTCTTAAGGTCTCTGCTGTATATCTCTTTTTATTTTCTGATTGTTTGCTGAAGGTTCACACATTATTCATGCCTGCACATTTTACCCTATTTGGACAGATGTAACTATGTAGACTTAAAGGGTCTTTATCAGGGATGGGCCGATGACTGATACCAAATCGTTTCAAGATTTTAAAGAAATAGCTTAAAAGTTGCTAAAAACTGAAAACCGCTGTTTCTACTGCCCTGAAGGAAAGTAACATACATGTAGCCTGTTGTAAATTATAGCCATTAGATCATGTCATAGTTGTTTTATATTTTTGGGCTAATTCCAAAATCCAGGATGGGTTTCCTCAAGGAATATTGATTGTCTTTGGTTGCTGTTGTGGTTTTGAGTGACACATGAAACATCAAGCTACGGTCTGTCAGACACATGTACTTGAAACTTCCTTATGACATCTCCTCACACCATATTCATCCCTATTCAGCCACATCAGGTGTGTCACTGTTATAGCTGCCTGCGAGACTTAAATCAGGAAACGCAAGATTCACCTACTCTTTCCTTGATTCTTCTTCGACTCTGCTTACCTCAGCTGTTGTGTATCGTGGAGGCTCGTCTGGCAGTGCTAATGGAAATGCCAGCTTTGTGGCTCCTCACTCCTCACCAGGTCCATTTACTAAAGTGACAGAATCATTTACCAAGCAGACGGCTGCTCGCATTCTCACTTAATTAGAAGACCTCTAGGCCTAGATACCTCAGCTGACCACAGTTACCTTTTTCCTTATTTCCTCTCTTGTTACTGTCCCTCTATTCTAGTTTCTTGTTTTCTGTAGTTTTTTTCCCCCCCAAACCTATATCGTTCTTTGTCTTTGTCCAAGTTTTTCCTCAGACAGATTATAATGAACAGTGGCTGCACACAGGCTGAGAGTATATTGACCTATAGCTGGAGATTAGTTTACTTTGGAGGAGGTAATAGAAAAGTCCATGCGAGGATGATGGTGGCAAAGAGGGATGAATTTTTGTAACCACTCTGTTGTTGTCTCCATTATTGCAAAGAATTTTAGCTTTGAACAATGAAAGCAAAAATTGTAAAGAGCATGACATTTGCTTAGTGTCATGTTATACGTTAATAGTTGCCGCCTAATTTCTGAACGAGTGCAATGCTTTCCAAATGGTTTCAATAAGAAGGAGGTGCAGTCTGAAGGTGCATCCAATCATGTGTTTCATCTACTTATCAGCTTGTTTTGATTGCACTATATGCATTTGTACACTCTACATACACGTTTCCTTGGTCGCGCTTTTGAGGAATCTGAATTATAATTTTTTTTTCCCGTCCTTGAACTCACAATCTGCACACGCTCAGATATACACACTCAAACAAATAGGTTGCTTGATCCGCCTCTTATTTGTGTTCGAATTGTAATCAAAGCAGTATTTCAGATGAGAACGAGACAAAAGGAGCTGTTAAAAACCGAGCAAGATAATAGAGATGAGTTGTATAGAGAGAAAAACGTAGAAAAGAACTGAGCTCAAGCTGCGATATGAGACACATAAAGATAGCAAGGACAGGAGGAAGGCTGGTAGGTGCAAACACTGGAGGAAGGGAGTTGTCAGATATCACAGCTATCACTGAGGAGACTATTTTGTTCCACTGTGAGACATAAAGGCCTAATTTGATGAAACAGGCCTGCAGAAAATGACAGTTGGATTGTAGCAGCAATCTTTCAGCAAGCTCAACATGACAGAAGGTGATTTTCAGTGGCACACCCAATAATGTCATGTTATTTTCTCTTATGTTTGTCCCACAGGTTCGTTGTAGTCGTACCTTTGCCCTCCCTCCGTTTGGAGCAGTTTGGGCCGAATTCTGCCTGTCGTGTTTGCCTCCCAGCTTATCTGAAATCAGTCAACACATCAAGCCCAGCCTATCCTACCATTGATCTCCTAAGCCCCTTACAATCCACTCAATGCACACATGCTAACCCAGTCTTTGATATGACCCCCCGCTTGGACATATACGCGCACACATGCGCGCTTGCTCTCAGCAGGTAGTCCGGTACTAGTAGAAGTGTCTTGCTAATAACAGGGATACCTTGTGTTCAGCCATGTTTTTTTATACCACACCTCTGGGGTAGCTGGGTGAATGTTCCTCTGCTTAGTTGTAATGAACCGCTGTTGGCAAGAAGCACTAATGTCAAAGTATAAAGAACCACAGCTCCCATTGGTGCTACGTTTGCAGCCTAGGAAACGGTGTGATCGCAGCTCCTCTTGGGGCATTTGGTGGCTATATGGAATGAAAATGATTTATTTTTACCATCTGCTTGGCTTAATCCAGAAGAACTTGTAAACTAATGGATAGTTATTGAAATAATAAAGGCGTGGTTAATGTAGCTTCACAGAAAAGAGGCCACTGAGAAGCGACGATGATGCTTGTCATTATGCTTGCCCTCTTTTTGCCCCATAAGTCAAGGCTTTAAAGCAATGACTCTGACATTTTCGAACAAGTGCCAGCTCAGTAAATACAAAGTTTTTGCTAGTACCATCTCACTGGCTGACGCTTGAAACATGAGTTCTTCAGGGTTAGGAGAAACAAATGTGTTTATCCATCTGCACCAGCTATTTAGTTGAAGAACGGCATATAATTATGAGTTTCACAATTACTCAAAATATAGATTTTCCAAGTTTGAAACGTCAAAGATCCCCAGAAAAGTCCCTTAAAATTGAAATTCAAAATGGGTAAAGATAGAGGCTTTCCAAAAATTCTGAAATCAGGATCTCACATTCACGGCGTTCAAATTAAACCTCTTGATAGTTTGGAAGAAAATGTTTTCTCACCAAAGTTTTGTCCCTGAGATACATTTTCATGATCCATTAAAAGTTTTGGGATGTGTTGCAAACATTTTGTTCTTGGAAGATTGTGCAGTTTCACACCGAGAAAAGGATCTAACTGGAAATATGAAGCTTCCACGTCTTCTACCAGAAGCGTGTAAAACTGGGTATCCTTTGCAGTTTTTCGTGCATTTTGGTGATTATTAATTGAGTTGTCTAAATAAATGCAAAATGCACAAAATTTTAAAAAGAAAAACAAGTGCTTTTTTAATTTATGAAGCTGGCTAGACTTGGACATTTAATCCAAAAACGAAATGCATGTCATTTTATTTGGAAAAATAAATGAGAAGATCTGTATGTGAAATAAAATCTTTAACATAATTGCGGGCCAACTTTTTGCAGGTTCCATATTTTAGAAGAGTAATAAAAATATTGCCACAGAACTAACTAGCAAATCATGCAGGTTTTGTAATGTTACTGTAAAATAGTTTAGTGGGGTTCAATGTCGTTCCCAGATTCAGGTTCTGTCTTCAGTGATAACCCAGCATTGATTAGCATCAGTGGGCATTCCTGCTTCACTGCTGTCCACTGCATGATCATTAATGTTTTGGGTAACTGGAAATAATATATGGCTCATTTTTGTCGTCGTATCACTACAAGGAGCTGCAGTGTTACTACTGTAAGGCTTAGTTTACAGAAAGAAAGCAAAATGCTTAATCTTTAAAAATTAACGGTGTTCACTTATGATAAAGCAGATCCTCAGACAGCCGCCATCTCCTTTTCTACTGTACTGTGAATTTCTTCAGTGTTTGAATAAAAGGGGGGAGAAAATGACCCTCCAACAAGGCTGATCCTTTTATGTCTTTAGATTTTACAACCAATGAAAAGCTGCGTTGAAAGCTTTACAGTTCCTCTGGGTCTTGGGAGGGGGGTGACCATTGCAAAGCCTTTTAGCTGGATGTTTAAAGGCAGGTGATGGCGCTCTGTAAAAACAGATCGGAGAGGAAAGGTGGAAAGTTTATTGTGCAAAGATGTCGTGGTTTAGCAATATGGTTAGGAGGAGGGGCAGGAAAGGAGAACGGAGTTCCAGCAGTGGCTGCTGTTGTAAATAAAGTCACTGCTAGAGAAAGGAGATGGTGGGTCTGGTTTATAAGGTCATTTAAAGGAGTAATGTGACGCGCTGTCTGGAATTGGCTTTCATTAAAAGAGCCATCGGGAGACACGAGAAGTGGGGGGAAAGTGAAAATTTGTGTGTCTGTGGTTAGACAACATTCCCTACACACACACTCACACACCCACACACACACACACACACACACACACACACACATTCACATGCGTACAAATTTTGTGTATCCTCTTGCAATTTGTGCTTCCCCAGCTCCCAGTATTTTATTTCCCCGCTGGGAAAAGCAACAATGATGGGTTTGCCCACCACATTAACAACTTTGTGGTGCCACCACTAAATAGCACACCAAGTCTTCGACATGATGAGCTCAGGAACAATTGTGAATGACAGACAATCGTTATTACAACAAAGGCCAATGATAAGATTATGCCAGCCTACCAAGGACTCATCCCGTTAACATGATTTATGTAAACCATTGTCCTTAATAACAGACAAAATGACTTATGAGGAAGGAAGTGGGAATGGGATGATTCCATGGAGATATTAGGAACATACATTTTCACCCTGTCTCTCTGTTTTCTTTCTTTCTTTCTTTTTTTTTTTTTGTTAAATCATAAAGTAAATGAAAGGGATCCCATGGGATGTCCTCTTGCTCTCAGCCTTCTATCCATCATCTGTTCACTTGTGCAGGCTCCTTCTCCACCTCTGTCCTCCCTATGTAATCAAAGACACCCATGTACTTAATTCTGTCTCCCTTTTATCACCCCTTTAAGATGAGAACCTCACTCTGGTTCAGCTTGACATTAACACATAGCCGGATGTCTGCCACCGTATTCCATCTACTCAGTAAAATGTCCTTGCCAATTCACCCTGTGTGTGTCTTCAAGTACACTTTTCCTCCACTCATCCATCGCGCCTGCACTTCCAGGAGATGACCTCCTTCTTCTCTCTTCCCTTCCAGCTCCCTTCAATGCTCATTTGCATCATTTCATCTATCTTTGTCTCTGGGCTCAAAGCCAGCCAGAAAGCTACTGTAGTGGGTTCTACTTTATTGACTTGAAACAGAGGGAGTGGCTGCTTGTTTCTGGCTACATAATAAATGAATGGGATGGTCAGAGAGGGATGATGATGGCGGGAAAACATACATAGGATGGAGGGAAAAGAAGTGGCCTGATAAAGAAATCTGGAAGCGATGACTTCCAGACTTGTGAGGCATTCCTTTTGATGTGCAAAGGTGAAAATTCAATTGTCCTTCTGGGACAAATATCTTTTGATTTCACCAATTTTCACTCAAATAGTTTATAAGGCACTATTTTCTTCAGACCCACATTTGTGTAATACTTGCTCTTGGTTACAGAACCATTTTTACTTTGTATGGTTATTTTTCATTTAGTAAAAGAACTGTTGTGTGAAAAGATGTAACCACATCCTACATATTGTTTTTACCAAAGGCCACTCTGGGTCTGTTTACCTCTTATATAATTTATATCCTTGTTTCTCTCCAGAAATTGACCATTTATTGATAAAATGAGGAGTTGGTTGATTTCCTCTCTGTTTGGATCTGATCAATGATTGGCAAGGCAAATACAGAAATATTCTAGCTTTTTTATGTTGAATTTAACATGCAAAAATAAGGAACTCCAGAAATGCATTAAGCAACAGCATGTATTTTGATGCACTTCCTTTAATTCTACCGAGGTTATGAACCCTTTATTGCATAAATTCTAGCTATTTTGCAATACAGTGTGCCTTATGTTTTTATTTTAGAGAAACAAAACTTTAATTTGCATTGGCCCAATAAAAGCCTGATTGGTTCATCTTCTTTATTTTACCCACATGTTGCCACGTTGTCTCGTTTCACTTTAATTTTCTACCTGTAAACAAACATGTATTTAAACTGAATGTGGTTCCTGTTGGGGCCTTTATGATACATAATGATGCCTGATCAAACCAAAAATATCTCAGATTTACCTGCTGCTGCTAATTATCTTTATAAATTTACTTGTATTTGTCCAGTTCCATTTTTGAACCATGGTGCTTAGTTACAATCCAAACCAACAAACGAGTCTCATCATGTTTATGGAAAAGTCCTGGGGCCAGTTAAGGAGCTTGAAACTGCATTTCTTCGTCAACCAAGGTTCTGTCCTGCAGCTAATGACAAACTGGTTTCTCTTGATCTCTTCCATCCATTACCGTCTCTTTTCCTCGTCACTGCTTCGTGGGAAAACCTGAAAACGTAAACCCTTATGTTAATAACACTTTGATCGTTATAGCTACATCTGTGGAAAGGTTTTACAAAGTGGTGTTTAATTCTGCTAATCACTAATCAACTCTGGTCTGTTATTGCAAGTTTATACGTACGAACAATTGGCACCAAATATTTACATAATTGTTTTTCCAAATTCATAAGTTTCATACAGTAACATTACTATGCCTTTAAACAGCGCCCAAACAAAAACACTGCTTCCTTATGTCTGAACAAAGGGAAATTAGGAACAGACTGACTCCAAGTATGACGTGTTCCAATAATTACATGGAACCATAAACGCCATTTAGATCTCCAGCCATTAACGAGGAGAAGTGTTTTATGTCCCAGAGATTAGTCCACGAAACATCTGTATCAACCTCAGACCAAAGGCAAAACAAAGAGAAAATAGCTTTTTACTTTTTCTGCAACTCCTCAATATCTGGTTTCATCTGTGTGTGTGCTCTTTCACATGATGAAACGCGAGTCGGGCGGCATCTCAGAATTGGGTTCGTCAGTGAAGAAAAGTTAAATGCAGCGTTGACACTTGCAACACTTGTGTGCGTTCCAAAACACATGCCCACTTTTTTTGCACACCGGCTCTGTGAACATATGCTAGCAATCTGTCCGTCACACGTTGAAACACACTCGATCTCCTGTGAATATCTTGAAACACACAAGCACACTGTAAGGCCCGGTGGGGCGATGTTGTGAACCATCTGTCATCAGCTTTAACTGAAGTGGAGGGGCTAAACTCGCACACTTGATCTTGTTTCGTAGGTAACATCTGTAGTCTATCACCAGTTTGGTGCAACCAGGGTGGTGGTGATGTGTTGGGGTGATTACACACATGCTCACACACACAGAGAGTCATGTCACATTGATGCAACAAGGCCCTGCTGAGCAGGCTTTGCAGAGCTGAGAGTCTAGTCTCTGAAATGTCCTTCTCCTCAGCCTCCTGTTGCTGTTCTGAGGTCAGCCGTCAATCAGGCGCTGTCGCCCCAGCCACCTGTCAGGTGTCCCAGCATGCTTTGCAAGTCTTCAGCCATTGCATGCTTGACTGAAGGCTGTCACACACGGCTGAACCTGGAGTCGCTGACCACAACACACACACGCACCGACTTCTCACGAGAGAAAACGCCTTTGCACAAACACACACCGACGATTGGCAGAGCAGATATTTGAAACTGAATGTGTGCAGCTTGACTTTGCTGTATATTTTTTTCTTTTATTATGGTGACACTGATCCTTTTCTTAAGATCTCTGTCTCTGGTTTTTGTTTCTCCGCAGGTGGTGAGAGTTCCAGTGGAGAGCTGCGAGCAGTACACCACTTGTGGGGAGTGTTTGGGCTCCAGAGACCCTCACTGTGGCTGGTGTGTTCTCCACAACGTGTAAGTTCTTCACATACACACTTCCACATATTTCTGTGATAATATATGTTAGAATGGCACCATCTTTCCTGTACCTTGCATCAACAAAAGTAAGAATCAGAGAAACTCCTTTTTATGTTCCTCTACAACCTAAATGATAATTAATTTTATCACATGCAGAAGGAATGATTTATCTTTGAATAAACTGAGTTAATTCTAAATCACTAGTCTCCCCTTTTCGACCTTATTCTACTTGGCATTAATTACTGTTAGTGATTAATCGTTTTTGTCATAGTTATTATTATACTTAACTTTATTTATTTTTACAATTTACAGACTGTGTGTTTGTCAAAGCTTAAGCTCTAGTCCTTTATAAGCATTCTGTAAATAAATGTTCATTCTTGCACTTGACTTTATTCAGCCTCATAGCTGATATCAACTTATATTTGGTAGCTACTGCTTGCTCATCCATAATCTTTGTATTTATTAATACCTTGTCTGTCAGATAGACTATTGTGTTTAATGTTAAATGTTATTTTACTTTATATGCGCTTTGAAGCATTGTTTCCTGAAACAATTAAAATTTGGTTACAACAACAAAAATTATATCTGGGAAATTTCAATTCATTGACTTGACCAAAGGACAAATATGTTAACAGAAATGCAGATGGGGGAGTTAGTGTTTCAGTTTTAGCAGTGACAGATGAGGGTGAAAAAGCAAAACCTTATATCTGCAACAAGAGAAATATTTCTAACAAACTCAGCCACCTGCTCTAGTTTAAGTCGAACTAAACTTTTCTCATAGTTTGGATAATCAGATATATAAAGAAAAGTATAAATGCAATTATTATATTGATGTTACCAGGTTTCAGATTTTTCATGGGTCAGACAAATTTTCACTGGAATTTTAATTTGGATCTTTAGGCAGAACCGCTTGAAGACTGCATGTTGAACACATGATGGAACACCAAGTGAGCCCAGAGACTTCATCTCTCTTCATTTATTTCACCTGCTGATTATGCTGACAAAGTTACATTTTAGCCAGAAGGAATATTTTTATGTTGTGATAATCCTGCGTTAACACACAATCCCTGTGTGTTAAGAAAATGTCTTAACACGCAGGGATTCTTTTCCTCAAGTTTTGTGCAGGTTTTATGTTTTTGATTAGTTAAACTCAATTTTCCAGCTTCTGGTTCAAACATTGTTTGTCTTCGTCTGCGATGAGTCTAATCAATAGCTAGTTAAACCCCCCACCTCCCAGCTTGACAGTGGTCTCCAACAGGTGGTCTACAGCTGCTTGTCACATTATGCCTGTGAAATAAATAACGTTGGAGTTCAAGATCCATGTGCTGCGACCTGTCAATATGACAAACGACTTGAAGACTTTACCCTGACTTCAAAAAGGTTTATGTGACCTCCTGTGAGAATCCTTAGCAGATCTCTGCAGATAATACAATTTCTGTTACACGAATTAGAAAAATCTGAGTTCAGATGAGTGGGAATTTTGCAAAAGCAATGGTCTCTCTCTCTTTTTTTTTTTTTTTTTGAATCGTTACTATTTAAAACAGTTTTTCCTAAGATCCTGTGAAAGTGCACACAAGTGGCAGCTTGTACTTTGAAAACCCTGTTAAAGCTTTACTGAGGTGCCACTAAGAGCATAAAACCTTGTAAATCTGTCAGCTGAATAAACCCGTTGTTGGAACACAAATAAAATCACAGCTTGGCCTCAACTTTGACACCATTGTTTTTCTTTGCTGAGTTTATTTTTGTTGGTGTGAACACAGTTTAGCACACCTGCATTGCTTCACCTTAAGTGCTGTTGTGGGATTTTGAGCGAGGTCCTGGTTGCTTTAAAGTTTCTGTGTAAGATAGAAACTTTAGTCTTTGGATGAGTCAGCAGATTGGCTAAATAAACCCTAACACATTGATTGATATGAATAGGAAAAATGTTCACATGTACACATAGTTTTTCATTTACATAATGAAATACTGACAGTCCTGGTACAAAACTGGATGGTTTGCAAGCTTTTCTCTTTGCCCTTCTGTGGTAATGGAAAAGCTGTTTTTCAGTGTAATTACAGCTGCAGTTCTTTTGGGAATGCTTTTACTAGCTTTGGACATCTACAGACTGAAATGGTTGTCCTTTCTTCCCTGACAAATAACTTGAGATCAGTGAGATCAGGTCTACATATAATTTATTGTCGACTTTGACTGGACCAATATAAACCATTATATTGTAACCCTGGCTGTATGCTTAGGGTAGCTGTTCTACACTTTGCAGAACTTCCCTGCCGTAGCTTCATCCATCTTCCCATTAACTACCTGTCTACATTGTCTGGTGTCTTAAGGTTTGTGTTAGTTTTCCTCCTGGCAAAGCTTATGGTATGTCACCCAAAACGTTTGACACCTCTTAGGATGTTTGCCTGTTGACAATCGCTGCAGCTCCTCCAGGGTGGCTATGGGCCCCTTCTTCTATGATTCATGCTCTCCCTGCTCCGTAGAGAGAGAATACATATGGACCAAATGTCAAAATAAGTTAAATTGGTGTGACTACTTTTGCAAAATATGGCATATTAATTTCCCATCTGTGCTGTGTGTGCACCCAGGGGAGGTAGACTGGTTACATATTGTTAAAATCTGCCAGAATGTTAAATCCTATTTGGAGAGCCTCAATGCTTGCCATAAAATCATCTCTCGTGCCATTAATTAAACTTGCAACACATATCACCACCTTTTTCTTTCCTCAAGGCACACACACACCACCTGAGTCCCAGTTCAATAGCTATAACCTTCTACTCTGTGCTCACGTTAACCTTCTGTCCTTTAGTCAGCTTGTTTATTTCCCACCTTAATATTGCCAAATCTATGCAAGGCTCTTAATATGGCAACATATTAATAGGTAAATTATTTATGAACTTTTGGTTTAGCCCTCTGGTGCTTTCAGCCACATGTTATTAAAAGTCACAGTGTTCTCAATCGGCAGCGGGATTGAAGGGAAATTAAGACGTTGGCTCACAGATGCAGGTGCTTCCAGACAAAAGAGCAGACTTCATTTACTGCGTTACACAGTCACCATCACATGAGCAGTAAAAAGAAAAGAGGTTCATAATGAGAAAACCTGTCCATACCTTTGTTCTGCTTTGCTGTCACCCCACTCTGTGTATGTGTGTGTATGTCAGTGATTCCCTGGGGAGTGGTTGGCGACAGCGTTTTCCCTCCGAGCGAGAGTGAAAGCTAACCAAATGAGGGAACGTGGGGAGCTGCTGTACGGAACAGGCAGTTAGCATTTTTTTCTGCCTCTGTCATGTTGTTAAGGCCTTGCGGAGTGCCACATCAGCACTTTCTTCTCACCACTGGGAACAGTTGTTGTTAGTGCATGGGTGAAGTAAATGTATTATGAATAGCTAATAGCGGGACGACCACATAAAACCCGAGGCATATGCTGATTTTTAGCACCATCAGTCGGTTTGTAATAAGGCGGGTGGAGGTGGAGCGCTGGTGATGTGGGGCAGGTTGGAACTGCATTTTATCGGTCCAAAGAAATGTTGGAGATTGCTTGTAAGTCTCCAGAGAAGTTTGGTTAAGATGGACCTGCAACGTAAAGAGATTCTGGGCGGGAGTGGGGAGGATAGTTGTCTTTGCACCTTAGAAATTTTTGCACAGATTACGCAAGAAATAAAATCAGGATATAATGTTCTAAAATAGAGGAAGATTTTGCCCTCTTTATTTTTTAATATTCTCTTTTCTTTGACACTGATGGCTGCATGTTTGTCATATTGATATGACTATTAACATTTTGTTGTAACCTGCCTCTTTTTCTGCTTCTTCCCCCCTCATTGTCTTCATCCTCCTCCATATATTTTCCTTTCCCTTATTCCTTTTCCTTTGCACCCTCTCCTCCATGTCTCCTCCTAGATGTTCTCGTAAGGACCGCTGTGAACGTGCTTCAGAGCCTCAGAGGTTCGCCTCGGATCAGAGACAATGCGTGGAACTTACGGTTCAGCCAAGAAATATATCTGTCACCATGTCTGAAGTTCAGGTATGTATGCTTTCCATTGGCTCATATCCCAGCTGTGCCTATGTTTTAATCATCAGGCTAAAGTAAAGATGGCACAAGAAGCATTGGACTCATGCAGATGTTTGCTTTAAGAAGAGCATTTTCTTCCTACTCCAGGTTCAGATAAACAGAGATGTTGGTTCTTATTGAAGGATATTTTAATTCAATAATTTCCCTTATATTTTGTAAATTATGCATTCTATTTATTTTTTTAAATGAAGGTAGATGTTAAGATCAGAGATGGAAGACTGAGATGGAAGATAGAAAAGTGATGCAGCAGGCAGTGCCCTTATTTTCACTGAAAGCTAAAAGACAAGAAAAACAACCAGCAACCAGAGTTGAGAAATCTCAGTCTTGATTTGAACTTAGTAGTGTAAACAAAGACATAAAACACAAGTTAGACTCCTACTCTGAAGATTTGAGATGTCAGCTAAGCTGAAGGTCTGATGTTTGCGTTTCATAAGCATACTGTATCTCAGTTCAATCAGGGCTAAATTGAACCCTTATGGAAGACAAAGCTATGATGGGGAGCTGCATTTCTTGCTGCTAAAGGGTGCATTTGATTTTTATTTCAGGGACATTTATGGATTGTGAGCTTTTAGTGACTCATAACAATTTCTTTGTTTCCTGTAGCTCCATAATGATCTCCACTCTCTCTTCTCACAATGAAGTCTTGATTAAATAACTTTAAAGAAAGGAAATAACTTCATTTCCAAAATTTACTTCCATCACAAAATAAAGAACATTTCTGTAATATTCATTCAGAAATTTAACTACATTGCATCTCATTCTAAATTTTGTAAATTATCATTTAGTTTTACTGTTTAGACTTTAGTAACGGTTCCAAATGGACATTTAATGCATAATTTATATTCTTGAAAATATTTAGATTGAGAGTAAAAGGAAGCCTCCAAACACAATCTAGTGCATTATAAAATAAAGGAAGTGACAGATTCAAGCATGGACATTAACATCTGTTAACTAAGTCTTTTCTAAGGCACCAACAATTCTTTAAAATAAAATCACTTTCAGTTTGTCTCAAATATTCTTAGCCACTAGAATATTTAATTTACGTAAAGAGAACCTGCCACTCCTGTGGTCCAAAACATCCAACAAGGACCAAGTTTATAGCCAGTTAGATGAGTTCCTGACTTTTCACTGTCTCCATTGATTAAAACACTACAAATGCCTGTGTCTTTATCAGTCCCCATTCTGTCAAAGTCTCCTTAATGTGACCATGTAGGTTTGAGTGATTACTTTCCATCACTTTCCCTCTGCACGATACACATTAACCTCCCAGTATCTGCTACAGATGCACACACCCATTCACACAAGCTCTTGCTCTTTTATTCCTGTTCCTGTCATGCATACCCACACCCAAGCCTCACTCCCCTTCTCCACAACTCCCATTAACCTCCATGTCATATCTTATAACAATCCATGTTACGCCATGTCCTTCCATTGATCTTGCGCTGATCGTCTCGCTTGTGCTCTCTCCATAGCTGGTCCTCCAGGCTCGTAATGTGCCCGATCTGTCAGCGGGGGTTAACTGCTCCTTCGAGGACTACGTGGAGACAGAGGGACGGATTCAGGGAGGACATATCTTTTGCTTGTCTCCTTCTGCAAGGGACATCGCCCCCATCACCAGGAACAAAGGTTAGGACTTGAAAAGTCGATGAGTGTGAAGTCATTGGGTAGTGAGGTCACTGGGGTCAGCCAGGGTGTGGTCAGGGGTAGGTAGAGACACAGATATGTCTCGATGACATTTCTGCATGTTGATTTATGGATCATATTTCTTTTATGCCATTCTTTTATTAGGCCTTCTACTACCATGATATGATGTGCATTAAGGCTGAGCTCCCTAGAGGCAATAATCAGATTTTTATTTTTTATTTTAGAACTACACAATAAGAAGCTATAAGAAGATTCTGAATATTTTTTAGCCTCCCTGCAGTGAACGGTCATTAAATTGTTAGTACCAAAGACGACATCTCCATGTTACATTAAATATTAGCGCAGTTGTTTTCGCTAGCGTTACTAAAACAGCAGCCCCTGTATTTATTCTCCACAGATCATAGATCTTTAGCTTAACTCTGAGATTTCCAAAAAGCTGCCAACTTTCCCAAACCCAGCAAAGGGATTAAGACAGAACAACTTTTGCTGGTCTTTTTCACACAGAAGTTTCTAGATGTCAAAGAAAATTCAAGTTACATCTAAACAGCTTCTTAGTTCCGTTATCTCTTTCTGACTGAAAATAACCAACTTTGAGTTGTCTTCACTCTATGACAACTTCTACACTGAAGATTGTTGAAGTACTTGGGTGGTGTGTGTTCACTATGAAAACATCAGATTAGTAAAAATTCTGACTTGCTGGTCACTGATGGAGGCCACCACCCAGTTTCTGGGTGCATTTCTGCTGATGCATCTCCTCATGAATTTTTGTTATTTGCTTAAATGGAGAGTTAAATTAACCAGAACAGCTGTTAAAGACTACTCTTTATTAGAAGTTCTTGTTACCACAAATATGCTGTCCTTTTTTCTCACAGAAGAACACACTATTCTACATTCATGTACTGAAAATAGAAATGCTTTTGAATTCCTTATGTCAGTTTCAATTTGGCCTTCTTTGTGTCTAAATGAATGCTTTTTCTTGGTAACTTCTTTTCAAAGCAGCAACTTCAGTGTGGTTATAAAAATATCCCCATCTTTATGTTTTTTTATTCATGGGAATTCATTTCATGTCCAATTTTGTCACACTAACAGAAGTTTAATCTTGCATCGTTTTCATATTCAAAGCACTAAAAACATGTCAGACTGTGTGCTTCGGGATTCTTGAAAGAGACAACTCAGAAGTTGTTCAGCCCATTATGTCCTGTTAGGAGCACTCATCATTACTGGCATCCAAATGCAGATTAGAGCTATTTTTAAAGTCACTCTACTGCAGTGAAGTGTGTTGCTATGTTACAATGTGTGTGTAATCTCTTCAGGTCAAACAATCAGAAATTAAAGTGTTGTACTGGATCGGTGCTGAAGTTAAATTAAAAGATGCCCTAACCTATTTTTGTTTTTTCTCATATGATTGTGTAACTGTTTAACAAGAAAGTTAAATACAGACCAAATCTTTAGAGAGAACAGTGGAGATAGTTTCTAATATATTTTCCTTTGGATGCCATGCAGGTGACAAGCGGGTGGTAAAGCTCTTCCTCAAGTCCAAAGAGACTGGCAAAAAGTTTGCCAGTGTCGACTTTGTCTTCTACAACTGCAGCGTCCACCAATCGTAAGTGAGAATGTTTAAATTATCTTATCAAATATCAATAATGCTCATGTAGGTGCATCATTATTCCCTTGAAAAAATATTAATGTCTTTTGAGCTTCTTAGTCACACATCAATGTTACAATGTGATTTTAAGGGATAGCCCAGCACAAATTTGTTTATAACTTTTAAGCGAAGGAAAAACATGTGGTTTTCAATGTTGTGTTACAAATAAAAATCTGAAAATTGTGGCATTTATTTGTGTTCTGTCACAATCAGTATTTTCATTTAAACTAAAGCTGAAGGTTTTTGGGGTGTATGTCTCCAATTTTGAACGTCCACATCAGCGACGGTGCGACAGAGACATTTTTTGCCATTTTTCTTTCCTTTTTTTTTTTTTTTTTTTTGCAAAAAGCTTGAGATCAGTCAGATTAGATAAAGTGTCAGAAGTGCAATCATCCATCCTTCTCCTCTTTGACATACTTCCCTTTCTCTGATGGATGAAAACAAAATATCTCCACACCATGATGCCACCACTACTATGCGGTGGTGGCTGGTGTGAATTCTTAGTCTTCTAACCCACATAAGTTTTGGTCTCATCTGACCAGAAAATCCTTATCACGTATTTGCTGTGTTCCCTGCATGATTCACAGACATTTATTGTCTGAGGCCTCAGACATTTATTGTCTGAGGCCTCTTAAAATAGTTTCACAAAGGACCTAATTTACTAAATAGGCCACCTAGGAAGAAAATTGTTTGCACTGAATTCTTACGAAGTGTGGGAAGTTTTTGTGTTTTCTTTCTTTATTCTGAAAGAATAAAGAAACCCCTCCCTGTCTTGCCCTCTTTTCTTTCTTTTTTCTTCTTCATATGCAGCATTGCGTACTTGGTTTTAGTAACCTTTCCTCCTTTCTTTCTCACCTTCTTCTGTCCATCATTTATTTCTTGTCCTTCCATTTGTCCTTGGTTTCTTTGCTCCTTTCTGGCCTGCATCCTTGCTTCCTTCATTATGTCCGTGCTTTCTTCTTTCACTGTATCAATTTTTCTTTTCCTTCCTCTATAAAAAGCAAAATTACATTAATATTAGTAGTTGTAACGTGAAAAAGCAAATGATTGCTTTGGCTTTTTTCCTGCTGTTCTTCTTCCTCTAGTCTACCTCTGAGTTGTCTCATGTCACACATTGTGAGACATATACACGCACACACAGACACACAATTCCACCTTTTTCGACCCCCACTGGAGGCTAGTATTACAGTTGAAGTGAAAAATCAAATGTGCCATACATGTGAAACATTTCAGTTTCTAGCTGGAAATTAAATGCTTTTAACCGAAAACAGCTTAATGATTGTTAATGATTTATTTATTACACTGTGGTCTATTGTAATTCCTCCCAGTAACACACTGACTTTAATTTAAAAAATAGCCTGGGTTTGCCTTTATAAATTTGCTGTATTGCACTTATTGAAAACAAAAATTGCTGCAATGCTCAATACTTGCAAATAAAACCTTGTGCCCTTTTAATAAACTTTACTAGCTTAACATGCCCTTAATTCTGTGCCTTTTTAAATCCACCACCCCTACAGCCACACTCCTGCGTCAGTCCCCACCATGGTAAACGAATCCTCCAGTTCCTCGACCCCAGCCCACACAATACTGTCCCTCCTGTCAATCTGATCCAGGGCAGGCAGAAACGTCTGGTGGGGTATTAGCCCTGGGGCAGCAGATGGCTCAGAGGCCCCTTGGGTGCAAGCAGGACTCCGCTCTAGCTTCCCCCCCGCACCCCCGGATACTGGATGAGCCTCCTTCGAGGATTGTCCACAAACACACAGCGGCATAGACACACACATGCACAACCACACCTTTCCCCACTGTGTCGCTTAGCACTAACTGGTGCTGTGGATGTCTTAGACACCTAATCTGTTATTGTGACCTTTAACCCAGTCGCCCCACTTCCCCACTCTTGTAGACAAATCCTTTGCCTCAGAAAGATGATTAGCTCAGCTGGTTAAGGGTGTGGTGGTTTATGGTGTCAGATCATCTTTAAATTATCTCCCATGAGGACCTCATTGTGTTTGCTCTACCTCTTGAATACTTTAAGTCATCTAGAGTACCTCTCATATCTGATGGAAACCCTATGGTTGTATATGCCCAATTGTTAGGAGAGAAGAGAGAAATCATATAAAAGACATAAAGTTGCACTGGATGTTTTCCCCAATTCCCTTAAATTCTCACTAACAATAAAGAAGCATAGAGGAAGCAATGCAGAAAAGAGAGTTGCCCATTAGAAGTTATTCCCCCAATGAACTCTGATATTATCCGCTCTCTGTGCTGATCTAATACAACCTTTGAGTGATGTAATGGACGTGTTTAATGAAGTTACAGACAGGCCACGTCGCGTCTTCTCCAGTAACTCTGATGGTGAAGCGAGACGCAGCGATAAGAACCCCATTTGGAACTGGCACTCTGTCCTGTGTGCATGCAGAGGCTGGCAGGCCTTTGAAGTGTGGAGTCTGATGAGATCAGACTGGTAATGTTATTGCTATAATGGCTGCGTGGCCACATGCGCTGCTTTGTTTCTAGAATGCGCTGTTATTCCTGACAGAGCTAAGGTTACACTTAAAGCAATTATTCTCAAAATACTGAAGACATTTACTTTGTGAAGGAGAAGTCCTCCTTTAAAGGTGTTAAAACACTAATTCTGAAAATGGATCAGAATATTTTATCAGGGAAAGAAGGGTAGCAGTTTTCGGTAATAATATGACCTTGAGTGACGTCAGATTATTAGCACAAAGATTTTAAACAAATGCGCAACATCTACTTCTAATAAACGGATAAGCAACAGTATAAATTGGTGCCTTTAACACACACCGTTCATATCGGTCTGACGTGCACCATGCCAGAACAAATGAACCTACTTTAGCTGTTTACCAGTCTGTTTACCAGTCTGACCATTGATGTCCTACACAATTCCACTTGATTCTCATCTCCCTTTAGTGTTCCGTCTGGAATTTCTTTCATTGAGCTAGATTTCTGTGGTTGAATTTTATGAGGAGGAACGTATAAGACAATTTATTGCTGGCAAAAATATTGTTTGGCTCAACACGTCTCTCTTCAGAGGATAGTTGTTTACAGCTCATCCAACTGTAAACTTCGTAGCTGACACATTACATATATCATGACCAAACCTTAGAGATTTGTAATGTTAAATCCAATTATTCAAAACTTTGTCATAGTCCATGCCTCCAGCCAGCAATAGTTTTTCAATAGCGAGGCATCAAGACCCTCTGCATGAATCAAATCATTTAAAACAATTGGCTGGTTTGCACCAGGCTAGCTATATCCAGGTACATCTCCAAATATTCTGCATATCTAAATGAGAAGTTTTAATATTTTTGTCACATATTGTAGAAAGTGAAATCTATATATTATGCAGATTAATTTCAGATGGAGTAAAATCTGAAATTACTCCATTTCAGTAATTGAAATAATTACAAATTATTTCTTGTAATTTGATGATTTTGATTTACCAATCATGAAGAGCCAAAATTTCAATATTTCAGAGAGCATTTAAAAAAAAAAAAAGAAATACTAAAAACTCATGGAGACTTGCCCTAATCACCAAATTAACTAAAATGCCTTCAAAGGTTTCCTGACCCTCTAAATGATCTCTCAGTCTATGTCAGCAGGCTTCGCAATCAGAAGGAAGACTGCTGACTTGACAGATGTCAAGAAGACATTGACACCCTCCACAAGGAGGGTGAGCCACAAAAGGCCAAGGCTTAAGCAGCTGGTTATTCAGAGTGCTGTGGTCAAACATACTCATAGAAAGTTGAGTAGATGGAAAAAGTGTTAACGATACTGACAACAGAGATTGAGGCTGATGTTCAAAAACAACCAGACACACACAGATGAGTCCTACACATGAGCTACAAATGTTTTATTTCTCACGTCGAGCCACTTCTGAGCCAGAGAAAACTTCGTTTCAGAGCACTTCATGCTTCCTTTTGCTGATGAGCTTTATGAGGATGCTGATTTAATTTTTCAGCTGGACCTCAGTCAACTTCTTAAGAGGTGCTAGTTTCAGTTTTAAAACATCTTTACATTAATAGGAGAAATAGGTGGGGCTTGTTTTGTTTTCACTTCAGGAGTGTCTCCATTTTTCTCATGGGGACATGTTTAAAAACATTTTAATTTGCTTTTTTGACAACTTTGACACCTTTGTGTCTTCCAGTGCTGCATGATTCTGTGAGCACTTGATCTTTAAGTGGTCAGGATGGTAGAAACATTTTTACTGCTCTTGAAACTACAATTTTTGAAATTTTTGGCCTCAAGACCGGAAAGCATCAGTTCCCTGCGCGTCATCAATCTTTAATGTTGAACACAGTGTAGATTTTTCTGATGCTCAATCCTTGGGTCCTCCTGAGCATATGCCCCTCCTCGTTATTTACTCAGCAGATTACATCGTGGCCCTGCTCCCTTAAAAATGCCATAAATTTGCATAGTTGTATTAATCTAATTACATTCCCCAGAGTTTAAGTTTGAGGGTTGCTGAGATTGAAATAGAAAATCACCCACAGCCATGATTACTGCTTAATTAAATATTTCCATATGCTCTTTTTTTTTTTCTTCTCATTCCACATCCCCCTGGTTAATAAAGATGGAGAGTCTGGAAATGATTTGTAGCTTAAGTGTATGCATGAGGTCATATGAACCACCTCCCCTCACTGTGGTCAGTTTGATTTGGTCAGAGATTAGATCATTCCTGAATCTGTGTGTTGTAGTGGACCCCAGAAAAACCCAATTTAAAGACCACCTTTTTAGAACAACGGTATTTGAAAAGATGAGCTTAAAAAAATTCTTAAGAACTATTAATTTTCTTCCAAGCTGAACTCATGCATGCAGTAATACCATTTGTTTTGCATGAATATTGAGTCCTAGGTTTTCTTTTTTCTCCTTGTCAGTTTTTAAGAGATCTAGGAATCAAATTGATTGACAATTCCTTAGAGGAGTTAAATAATTCAATTCGTTGCCTTTGAAATGAAGAGCAGCCAATAAGCACCTCGTCCAAGTGCAGGACAGTCAGACATGCCTCATTGGAGGACGGCTTGTATTTAGCCTTTCAAACTGACCAAGCAGACACTCGAGCAGGGAATCAGCCTATTGTGTTTGGCCTTGAAGAAACACTGCTAGTGTATCTCGATTAGCATCTGAATATGAAAGGCTTAAATTAACAATGTGAGCGTGGGTATACAGGGAGCATGTCTCCAGCTGCTCAAAGCCTCAGACTGGCTGCAGGCAACGGTAAAGGACATGAAGGCGCAATAAGGCGTTGCTGGGGGGTCTGAAAAATAGAATCTGCCCTTGATAAAGAGAATCAAACACCCTTCAATGGCACTAGGTGGGCTTTTTCTGACGAGGGGGTGCACCTGCCCTGTAATAGAGACTTTGAGATCCAACAGCAGCTCGTGACAGGGAGTGCAGCAATCGAAGGGTGAGCTGCAGGGGGTTGCTGCCTCTTGCCTTGAATTGGACGCATAATGGAACCTTCTTTTATTTGAAAGTTCATGCTTATAAAAGTAGAAAGAAACACAGGCAGTTACCTGCTGATATTTTTCTCATTATTTCAAAGTTGCTGCTCGACTAACAAGCTTGATTTGACATGAATAAAAGATTTAAGCTGGATAAAAATGGTTATTATTAGGGTAATGCGACAGATGTGATGACTGATGTGGGCCGCTAACTATACATTGTACTGTTCGCTGTTTGACTCAAGGTTCCTGCTGTGTTAAGGTGGATGTTGAAGTGTATTTTGATGAACGTTGAGCCGCTGAACCAAGCTCTTTGACATTCAGAATTGTGATCGTTTCTTTTTGAACAGTCACTTACAAGCATTACAATGAGCCCAGCTAACTTAGTTGATGTTCATTTGTTTCATTTGTTTATCTAAGGGTTATCAATACACGCTTGTTTTCTGACCCCATAGTAACCATTTTTCAAAAAAGCAATGAGTGATAGGTCTAGTCACTTTTCGTGTTGTTAATGGAGCCTCTCTGTGACGCTGACATAAAAGAAAATATTGTTCTCTCAAGCAGAATCCACTGTGCTCCTCTCCCAAAACACTCCCAGGCGGTCTAGTCCTCCCAGCTGCAGGATGTGTTCATGCCCTCTTCATCCAGACTGTAAATAAATAATACATGCTTGAAGCCACTACTGACAGCCATTGTTAGATGTAAATACAAAACTGCCTTTGTCTTAAATACCTAAGCCCAAATAGCCTTATTTTGTCAAAGCCTCATTGTGGTAGTTTGATCTGCATCGTGAAGGTAAAACAAATCGCTGTATTTCTATTGTCGCTTTTTGACATAGTTAAATTGTTAAAGTACATATGGAAAAAAAAGGTTTAATCACAAACTTCCTTTGGGTTACTTGGAGTGGATACGGTTCATCTCACTTAAAGTGCAGATGACTCGAACTTTAATTATTTCAATTATGCAAATTAGATTCTAATGCGCAGCCATTTGTTGGAGAGCCCACTATCTCCTTTTCTCTGAGTAAGGAGTGTCCCACTACATGGATAGGATGCTACAGGACAAATTTCACTTTGTCAAGAAATTCTGTATACCGTAGTTTGATTTTCTTTGGATCTCAGCACATCCCTTGCAATGTTCTGATTTGTCCTGTATCGACCAGCCATCTGCGGATTCTCATCTGTTCTTTCCAGGACAATTCACCGGACTAAAATCCCAGCTCTGACTTTAAATCTGAGCGCTGCCTGCTAACCCAGCATAGCCTAATCGCTTTCCCTCCATTTGTTGGCAACGTTGACAAATCTTCTCTTTGCTCTCGTGTGGTATTAAGAGGCCTGTTATTTCCTTAGCTGCACATCTTTTATTCTAAATGGACAGCTTCTGTCAGCACAATGCTAAATTGGTCAATTAAAGCGGCAGTGGGATTGAATTAAGCTCCAGCCTCTGATCTCGTTCAAAAGGAGGGGGTTTCTGGGCTGGAAATGATCACTTAAAGTGTGCACCTAACAAACGAGCGGCCCTAATTGATCCAAATGAATCCACGTCAGGGTTTGATGGATTCATACGTGGGCTCCATCTCAGAGCTCAAGAGTTAAAGCCCTCATTTTTCATGCGGATAAGGAAAAGAGGAAAGCTGGCATTACATAGGGTTAAAACACACTCCGGAGCTTGTCAGGAGGGCGAGTGCGCTTTCTGTTGCTCCAGACAGATCCATACACATCTACACTTGGCAGTTGTGGTGAAATACAAAGCAACCTGCTTACTATCTTAGCTTTATTAAATGCAGTATTTCATTGTTACCCAATAAACCATATGCTGACACAAATCCCTAGCTAAATAAGGCACAGAGATGAATCCCTGAAACTGTGCTTTAGTAAATTGCTCTTTAGTAAGCTTTGCAATGGCATGAGGCTGTTTTATTTGCTAACAAGTAATGTTTTTATTAGAGTATGCTGCACACTTAAGAGTTTCTCTCCGCTTATTTGAGAAACTGCATAGATAAACCTTTATGACTCTCCTCCTTGGGTTTTCTTTAGATATGAGAATGCACATATAGATTCATAATCATCTTCAGATATCCAAGCTTATGTTTCATCTGTCTCCCATGAGACCGCCACCTCTCCACCTCCTCTGTCTCATGATACCTGGTATATACACCTCTGTAAGGGAAATCCACCTGCTTTTGATGTCTCTCTCTCTCTCTTTGCCCCTCTCCTTTCTCTCGTCTTTCTCTTTCTGCCGGTCTATCGGCACCTCGCCTCTGCCAAAGCAGGTGAATTAAAAACGGTGGAGGGCTCTTAGCCCCTTGGATGAAAGAGAGCTTTAGTGAAAGAACAGGGGGGACAAAGCAAATGGAGAGGGGTATGTGAACAGAGAGCCTAGTGGAGATGGTGAAACATAAGGGAAGGTTCACCACTGAGCGGATAAAAAGAACGTAACAAGAGAGTAACAGTATGCAGAGAGTTGGATGGTGGTTGGAGAGATCTATGAATGTGCAGAAGGTGAAAGCAATGGGAAGTTCAGAATGAAAGGGATGTTAAGGCAGGCTTTAAGTCTAAAGATGGGGGGATGAAAGGTGAAAAGGACAGAACCATTTCACAGGTTGAGCAAATGTTGAAAAAAGATGAGTAAAAAAGATATTTAAGCAGATATTCTGTTGGGAGATGGTCGAGGCAGGCAACCAGCTGGTAGGAGATTCCCACGGTAAAATAACCCTGAGTAGAAATAACAGTTTCTACATTTTTGTTTGCACTTAAAAATGTGAAGTGTACACTGTGACACATAGGTTGTGTTATGGCCAATTCCTTATACATTGAGCCTCTTTGCCTTTAAGAACTACAGAAATGTGAATATTTACATATTTATCCTCCAAATCATCAGTATGTGTTTGTGACCATAAATAGCTCAATGAAGCTCTGGTGACTCTGGTACTTTCCTTGGTATCATTGTAAAATAATCTCAGATTGTACGAACAAATTTTAGTCATTTTAAAACTTTATAGAACCTTCTGCACCTTATTTGTCAATGCTATACTGATGGTTATGATTTTTAAAAGCACAATTTGTTATCATTTTTCCACATGTCATAGTTTTAAAGATACTCAAATGTTTTTTGTACAGAAATAAAGATTTCTGTTAAGATTTAACATTAAGGTGCAATAAGCTGTCAAAATAAGCATCAGACTCAGCTAACTACCTCCATGCTCTCCTCCAATCTCTATTTTCAGCTGCCTTTCCTGTGTGAATGGCTCCTTCCCATGCCACTGGTGCAAGTACCGCCACATGTGCACCCAAAACGCCAACGATTGCTCTTTCCAGGAGGGACGTGTCAACGATTCTGAGGTAACACCCCCTGATGCTTCGCCACAGTCAGCACGGCTGTCATTTCAGCAGCACACATTTGTTTTCTTTGCTACTTCTTAAAAAAAAAAAAAAAACTGAAAAAATGTACCATTTACTCCAAAATGTGCAAGTATTAAATATATCACATTCGCATAACTGCCATATTTGTACACATACAGCAACAAACACTGTATGTGTAGCAACATGAGTTGAGATATTAGTTCATCTGCACCTCCATCCTGTGTGCCTTTTGCCTCTGGGGTTTCCTCCCCTCGTCCTGCTGTGTGTCTGCTGTCTGTATGTGTAATATTGGCTTTTGGCACAGTGACAACAGCTTGTGTACTGTGCAGCAATAATTCTGTCGTGGCCCATAAGGCCATAAACAGGCTGGGATGAATGACTTTCTATGGAAATACTGCCTTGTTCTTACAAAGCCAAATGCTGCATTAGCATAAAAGCTAATATTAATCGTGCCAAGTGGCAGTGACTGCAGGCGTCATGTAAGGCATATCAAGCATTTGTCAAGTCCTGTAGTACATGTAGGGCTGGACACCAACCTGCACGGAGTTTTATGTTGCTGTTCTTTATTGACACCCTCAGCAGAGACAGAGGCAAAGTTTAACATATGTTATGAAATTTATATGTCCAAAATGGACTTAAGGAATCAGTATTACTCCCTGGTGACTGACGGTTATACCAGTGCTTTATCTGTCTCAGGCTGTACACAGAGTTAGGACTATTCATCCCTCACTCTTTATGTATCTGGTCCAGCTCTATGTTATCTACATGCAGATTAAAGCCTCCCTCCGTCACTTGTCGGCAGAGTTTGAATAACTGGCCTTTATTAATTGCTCTGCCATATAACTTATTGCTTTTCTCTTTATCTGCTTTCCCAACCGGAGCTGTAGCTGAATCCTAAACGCAAGCTTGCTAAACCACAGGTTCTGTGCCCAGTAATGGAGGAGACGATGGGCCCAAGCTTCATGGTTCTAGGGGTTGGAGTTGTTGGATTATAGTGCTGATTTGGAGAGAGATGATTAGCAGGTTCTGAACTGAGGAGGAACAGCAACACACACATAAACACAGGCCTCCTTTTTTGTTGCCTTCTTTTGTTTTGTCTTGCATCTTTCCTCCCTCGTGTTTTTTCTTTCTTTCCTGTCTTACTCTCCTTGCTACCTTACAAACATACTTTTTGTTTTTCGTAATTCCTTTATTGTTTTCTTGCCTTTTTTCCCCTCCCTTTCTTTCTTTGTTTTATTTTTTTCACATAAATATTTAGGAACCCTGTAAACAGAAAATATGCTATTGTTGCTTTTCAGCTTTCTATAGTAATACAATCTCTGGTCATTTATCTGCAGGACTTCAGATTAGAGGGGTTTGGTGGGGATAGGTTCACAACGTTCTAATGCACAGATCAAAATTGTTTTGTTGGTTTTTGATCTACAGTTTTTTATAAAGTGTCAGCTTGCCTGAACCAGCTTTAAATTAAGAACTTCTGGCTTCCTGTTATCTTATGAAAGCCTCACTCTCACTGTGGAAAAAAACACAGAGACAACAACAGTTAACATGCATTAAAACAAAATGTCTGTTATTCTTTGAAACGTAACAATGTTTTCTAGGATATCAGGTATTCTAACAGACATTTATTCTGCAAAAAAAGTATAAAGCCGTCATATTAAAGCAGAGAAATTAATAAAGTCAAAGAAGAGATTAAAGATCACAGACCACTGATCTGATAGTCCATCATTTCACATAAATACTATGCTTTGTGTTTTCCTTGCACAAAAGTGTAAACAATCTTACAGTAACCTGCATACACAAACACACGCACCCGCACACACACACCCATGCACCAAGTCATTTATCATCCTTCTCTTAGCTGCCATATCCATTAGTTCTGCCCTCAGTGCCCCAACAAGAAGTGCTATTCCTGAAGGCTTGGCTTATCCCCTTCCTCCGCCTGCTTCTCTCCAGCTCCTCTCCAGGGCAGGCCCCGTCTCTCCCCACCTCATCCTTCACCACTTTGATGCTCGGTCACCTCATCTTTTTCTCATTCTTTTTCCTCTCTATGTCCCCTTCTCTGCTTTTCTTTTATTTGTATTGTGAAGGAAAGGACAAATTGAACAGAAATGTGCCCTTGTTTTCAGAACCTTCTGGCTTTTCTTCCCCTCTATTGGCTAGTTGTAAAGAAGCAGGAGCTCTTCTATTTGTACATCTCAAGTCGAGATTGACTCAAATAGATTGACTCATTAGACAAAGAGGAATAATTTCAAGTCTTCATTTTTGTTAATTTTATTGATTACGCTTACAGCTAATGAAAACGGTCTGCTGAGGCATTCAGGAAGCCATGATAGTGAAATATCAGCCTTCAGCTCTTCTACGTTGTTGGCTCTGGTGTTTCTTATCTTCCTTTGGACAATACTCGGGTCAGCAAAATGGTTCCTAGTTTGCTGAAGATTCAAACCCAGTCATTCCATAATCTTTAAATAAGATATTGTTACTTTTAGTGGTGAGGGAAGGTATTAATTTTCAGTTTGATTCAAGAGTAATTTAATTGAATAAATTTAAATTTTGTCACTTATGTCTCATCTTGAAGCAATCCAGCTACAGTTCAGTAAATGAAGGTTGCTCTTAATTCTGTTGTTTTTTTCTCTATATGCCACATATTTTTCTTCCACTTAACTTTCCAATTTAATGCTTAAGCATACCAGTGTACTGGAATAATCTTCAGACATGTTGGTCTGAAGGTTATTCTTCAGACCAACTTTTCTGGATTAAAAAAAAATCTAATACTCATGTGATTGGAGAAACTGAATTTGAAGTTTTTACTAAGTGTAACTGGGGCTGGTACAACTCACCAAATATATTATCAAAGTGTCAGTCGTAAAGGTTGGTTACTTGAAACATAATTTCTATTGAAAATGGTATTCAAGGAGTTGTCTTTTTTTTTGTTTGTTTGTTTTTTGCGATTGCAACATTGCAGACACTGATACTGCAATTTCAATTTCAGCTTTAGTTGTAACAGAAACTACCAGAAAAATACTTTAAATCTACAACTATGTGAAATTATTTTGTAAAATACGAGTTTTCCTTTCCCTTTTCTCTGCACTACAAAAATCTCACCAACTTATTTACCAAGATGCGCCCTTATGTGTACACGTTTGATTTTCTTCCTCAGATTATCCTTGTTTTTCCAGCTTCGTTCTCAATGCAAACAGCAGTGAAACGAGCTTTCCCTCCTGAAAGCAGACAGTCCACTCAGACCTTTACCGCTCTCGTCTGCGGATGAAAACAGTCGATTGGGTGGGATGAGGCTCATTGTCAGACTGTGATCAAAGGCCAGAAAGAGCGTTCAGTGAGAGTTGAGGGATGAATGCTCCTCCCATATCACTCTTTGGTCTGACTGGTGTTGGACCAACCAGACAGAACAGTTGAGATGAAAGAATAAAGCCAGTGGATGAATTATGAACGTGATCAGCCTTTGTTCTCCTTCTGCTTTGCTTGTATGTATGTACAGTATGCTAACAAGCATTGTTGCTCTAAATAATACACGATTTTAGTGTAAATATTATAAATACAAAAGTAGCATATCCAAAAGCTCTTTGTTGTGACGCTTTTGTACCCTTAAATCATTTTTTATGTATGCTTTTTCAAAATTGTTTGTGTTGCTGATTTGCATCCCCCCACTCTCCCACTAGAACAGTAATAATAATAAAAAGGGGTTATTTATGTTTTTGTAAATAGACTTTGTCTAAAGAGGGAGGGAAACAGTGGGAAAGTCATAGCTTGACAGAGTAAGCAGAGAGAAAATATGTATAATGAGTGACATTTTCAAATCAAATATGCATGAATCAACAAAGCCTCCAAATGGCACAACAAACAAATTCTTGAATTAAGGAGCGACGAGGCGGAAAATTGCAAGAGAGGAATTAAAGTTACTTTTATCATAAAAACAAAAAAGCCGGAGGGAGACTTATGAAAAAGAATGAAGCGCTGCAACCTGTTGATTTATTTCTTTCCTCCCATAGTTTCCCCTTCTTCTCTTTACCTTCTTTCTGCTTTTGTTCCTTGATTGCTATCTCGTACTCAACCTTTCCCCTCTTTACAACCCTAGCGTTTTAGCTGAGCCAACGTCTTGATGAGTGCCAGGCAAAGTTCAGCCCAGCTGGGCTCAGCTATCCTAAGACATGCTTACGTGTTAGTTTTGCTGAAATGCAAGGCTCAGTCTTACTTGAGCAATCAAGACGCTGGACAACTTGATTGAGAATCGTAATGAAGGCAGCACCCTGTTTCTTTTCCTTCTTGTCTTTGGGCTGAAATCATGTGGAGAGAGAGAGAGAGAGAGAGAGCTGGTCGGCACCTTAAGAGTCCCTGAAGGTGTGAAAATGACCTCAAGCAAAGTGTATGGACTTCCTGACTGATCACTTTCTTTCATGGTTCAAAAAGAAGAGCTGTACTTTCAGCAGCAAAATCACCTTCATGCATGACAATGCACCATATCATGCTGCAAGGAATACCACTGTGTCACTGGCTGCTATGTGCATAAAAGGGGAGAAACTCATGGTGTGAGTTTCTGTTGAGAACCTTTGGAGTTTCCTCAAGCAGAAGAAGAGGTCCTATGTTAACATGTAACTCGGTCTGTTAAGATATTTTTGATTGAAATGGCTTTTGATTTTAGTATGTGTGACCACTTAATGCTGCACATCCAAAGAATGACCATTTGCAGTTCTTAATAATCCATAAAATGTTTAGAAAATCTGCTGTGCCTAATAATTTGGAACAGTGCATTTTGAGTTTTTTTATTTTTGAAAAAAAAAATACAGTTCTCATGGGTGGCTTTGTTCAGTAAAATTTGATTAATACTATAATAGCTCATGACTTGTAAATTATACTGACCATCATTTGGATTGACCATTTAGGAAAATCTGAGGAAATAATAATCATTTGGAACATGATGTATTAGTGATTTTTTTTATTTTTTATTTTGTTGCCTACACCAGTAAACGGCCAAAATAAAAATGAATCTAACAACTTTATTAAGCCTTGGCTCTAGGCTTTTGGCAAACAACCAGAAGAAACTCAGAGGAGCAGAAGAACTTCAAAAATTAGACCCAGTTTATCACTTCTTTGGGCTCCATGGTTACTCTTGGGAAGAAATTCAGTGTATTTCCAATTTTGATATATATTTTTTTAAATCCTCAAAGAACCTGTTGACTGCAGAGAGTTTGCACAGATAAGAGTGCAATATGAATCATCTCTGTGGTTGTTCCAACAGCCTCATCCACACTCTGTCCCTTGACACTACATTAACAAGAGAGGCTCCATATAGACTGCAGTCTGAACAAAGCGTTGCAGTGCACTGGCTCATTTTCTCACGCACCGTCTTCCTCTCGCACACTGTTAGCCATGCGATTACACTTATCGCATGCAGCCTACCCCCTCATTCTCCAAACAGTCACAGAAACACACGGTCAGTGTTTCCGACTCTCGCTGCCTTTCACCCGCACACCGGCGCACACAATCCATGGCTGACTGGGTTATTTGTGACGGAGGTGTGAAGGCCCCGAACCGTGACATTCTGGCACACTGTGTTTACCCTGGCTGGTACTCAGACACTGAGCAGAACACACTCACACACATTCTTTATAGAAAGAGACCTTCTCACAGACTGCAGGCCAAGGCTGCTTGAGGGGCCCTTCTTTGAGTGCGGATATTCGTATGTGTTTGACTGTACTCTTTCAGTGTGTGTTTGTGTGACTGTCACTGGTTCTTATCAGGACAAAGCACAACCAGCAGAGCAGGGCTGCAGGGGGCACAGAGATGAGGGGGAGGCAGGAGTGTGTGGGTACTTGAATGAAATTCACTGTTTCCCATTTTTCTCTTTCCTCTTTTTCTTTCAGCTGTCTTTACCTGTTGATGTTTGTCTTCACTCACTTTTCACCTTTTCTGTTTCAGCTGTTGAGCTGAAAGTGGTTTGATTTGGTCAACAGATGGTTTCTTGGTGCATCACTTGCATTTTTTTCACTCATTTTCTTGTATTCGTTTCAACTTAATGTTCATCCCCATTTCCTTGTTTTTTATTTGTCTATTAAACGTCAATCTTTTCAATGTGCTCCTCTGAACTTGTAACAAAACCACTTGTCTCCACCCATTACTTGCATGTGCTGCATTTAAAATAACCAGTTGTGTTGTAAAGAGGCCACAAATAAATAAGAAAATCACTGGAGGTATGATGAATTATGCCACATACAGTTTGCCTAAACAATAAACTCCTTCCAGTTAAGTACATATTACACTAGGAGCAAACCAAAAGATTTGTATAAAATGCTTTAATTAGGAGCGGATGTCACAAAAAATTGGAGAAAAACACTGTAAAGTAACAAAGGTGACATCAGAAAGGCACATTAAAAAAAAACCAGACCATAACAAGCTACAGTTAAAACTGAGAGAAATGCAATTTTTTTTTTCAAATGCTCTATAGTTGGAGAATACCACAAAAGAGAAGAAAACATACACTATGTACAGGAAACTAACTTAGCTTGGCACGATATTGCAACACCAACAATACCTTTGCAAATGAATGCATGTCTGATTCTTTAAAAAGTGCAACCTGCTGCTGTTATGGTAGCTTAAATACAAAACTGTGACTGGGGAAAATGTAAGACTAAGATAAATGTTAGCTGTTTCAGGGAAAGAAAATGTTCTGGAAAATGTTTCCAGTGAGGACGTGGTTTGCCTCGTCTGGGACACCGTGGCAAGACTCTGATCATAAAAAAACTTTGCTTAGTAGACAAGGACAGCAGATTGATATTTATGGAAGAGGCTGAGATTTAGCAACCTCAGCATGCATAATATATTGACTTCATGCAGATGTGAAGGCCACTTTCTTGGCTAAATCAGTTAAAGTGCTTTGATTAGACATTAAAACTTCAGTTCAGTCTTGTGTGCAGCGATGCTGCTGGGTTATTCTCTTCTCCATATATAATCCAAGCCCCATTAGTGCAGCATGTTTCACCCCAGTCATGCCAACACACTGACTGCACCATTGAATTCGGCATCAGCAAAGGTTTAATGAACAGCTAATTTGTAGCAAAGATGTCACTGATGGACACACAGGCCGTTGCTGCAGGCTGTGCACATGGACACATCAGTGTTTGTGTGCATGCTGGTTTGTGTCTGTGTTTGTCACAGTTCCCAGTGGTTTAATTATTCAGGCCGCTTTAAATCTTCATCTCCACAGCCCTCACAGCAAACCCGTTTAATGGTGAACACAGATGAATATTGCATTTTTACCATCAGACTGCCTGAGTGTAAGGGATGGGAAGAAATAACTGCCAAGTCACTAAGAGAAAGAGCAGGGTAGTTAGAAAATAATTCAGCAGAATGGGCAAAAGGAAAAACAAACTCCAAAGTGCAGGCAGATCACAGAAGCAAAGGCTGTGATTGAGAAACGGCAGCCGCCTGCTGAGATGGAGAGCCAGTGGACAATCTCACAAGACCAGCTAACAGAGTCTGTCATGGTTTGCTTTTCACCATGCTGTTTTCAGAAAGTAGCCCTCACTGCTTCTTATTTCAGCATCCATTTTACAACACCTCAGTGCTCCTTAGGAAAATCCAAGATGGCAAACTTGGACTATAACCACATGCTTCAGGCTGAACTGGTCAGATGATCTGCCGAGGATGCTGAACTGAAGCAGGGACACTTTGAAAAGTATTAGAATGATCGGGAAAAGCTTAAAAACTCAATAGAAGCATACAGAACGCCAAAAGCTGAAACTGAATCACAAAAATAGCAGAAGAAGCTGAAAGCAAAGTAAGCCAACCCATCTCTACCTGATCAAAAGTTGAAGAATTACTAGGCTAGTCGTAGCAGCAATTACTGAAGGAATTAAAAGTAAAATCCATTGATAAATTGTTTCATAAAGAAGACAAAGAGGTGCACTTGAGAAGCAAAGGTGGAAATCCGCAAAATGCAATGTATTAAAGATGTTAATATGCTCGCTTGTTAATTGAAGCATGTTAGCTACTATTAGCTTATGCACTAAAAGCTTACCATGTGCTGACATTAGCTAAAATAGAAATCAGAAGATACTCGAGCAGTAGAATATTTCCTGTAGATGGTAAACATTATTTTCATTATTTACTACTGAAAATGTGTATAATTAAAACATTAGCTGATTATAACACATAAAGTCTAAAACCTTTTACATTTTTACGTTATAAATGTTATGTTTGCCATATTCCTCAAGGACAACATCCTTAAGCTCTTTTCCAATCACACCTGTGCAAGGGCTAAGAAAAAGAATGTGACTTAAAGAGTTATTGCTGTCGTTTAGATTTAACCTTAAGGTTAGAGCGAGGAACAGGACATTTATGGTTAGGGGTCAAGACCATACGTTTTGGTGTTTTAGAATGGTACTGGGACTGTTGGGCCACCACTGCTTCCTACTTTTCCATAGTTTAACATTAGTACATTTCTAAAATGGGCTTACTTCTTGTTTAGCATCAGTACTTTCTGTTTCTACATGCTGCAACATCAAACTGTTACTTTGTGTAATTAAAAGCTGAACCAAAGGACGGAAGCATTTTTGTCAGGACTTAGAGTAGAACCTGAATCTCATAAAAATATTTTGACTATCACCTGTAGATTTCTTAGTTTCGTTTGACCTGCTTATTGAGGGGAAAAAATGTAACAGCCCAGAGATGAGCATCATTAAAAGGTCAGATTTGCTGTGGAATAACAATAGTTTGCTGTCTCTCTTCTTCCTGTCGTTTAATTTAACATCACCCACACAGGGTTTAAGTCCTGAAAAGTATTACTTTAAAAAAAAAAAAAAAATTTCAACTGAAAAATGTAATCTGACACATTTACAGTGACCTAATCAGGTGGTTCCAAGTTAGCTCTATTGTTATATCAAATAAAGACGGTTATTAGAGGTGGCTAAAAACCTGCTGTATGTATGCACTGGAACCAATATGGAGCTGAAAGAACGTTTTTGGTTATGCGTCTGAAACAGCAAAGTAGGTAGATGGATGCCTTGACTTCAGAAATAACTAGTGCTTGTAAATAGATTAATCCTTTAATCTATATATCTTAAAATTATCAGTAATCTTATAAATCTGAGTTTAATAGTAATCAATCACTGTTGTAGTAACTGGGTATAAAAGCATTAAGGTTTAAAATTTACATGAAATCCAGCAAAGTGAGCTTATGGTGAAATTCTGGTTTCACTTCAGACTTTCTGAAGTGTTGTGTCGTCTGTAGAGAAGAGCCATGGGCAGCAGATAGAAGAGCATATCTACCTCTGAAATCAAAGCTCGTCTTTGAAAAGCTGAAAAGCGCAGGGTTTGATTGCTGCTGACATATCTGGGTTAGAATGAAACGGGGTGCCAGGCACCCACACCCTTCCCCCGCTACACTATGAAAATCCATAAGGAGGAAAAATGAAGAGCTCGTCAAAAAGAAGAAGAAAAAAATCACAGATTCCTGTTTTTCTTTATTGTCTTATTGCACACTGCATCATGCGTGTCAAAGGGATAAACTGTGTACGGTTGCCGGGTTGCTTGTAAATCAAAGATAAGGGATTACGAGATGAAATCAGAACTGTATGTTTGTACAGTTGATGTACCAGAGGCCAGAGTTTGCAGCAGTTTGTGGGCACGAGCTGTATGCTAGATTCAAGCAAGCTCCAGGTCTGAAAGGCGTTAACAGCCTAAACAATCAAAACTGAATAACAGGTATTCAAGTCATGAATTCCTTCATTCATCTGCACTCAGAGTTCACCATATTTCTCTCTCATCCTCTCTTCCTGCATCACCAGTCTGCTCAGAAAGAAGGTTGTGGGCAGACAATCTCACAGTCCCTTTCAAGCTTCAAAGTCCCCTTTCTTCCTCTGCATCCTTTTGCTCCTGCACTGTTCTACATGTTGCTGCCTTATTAAGTTGTTCCTCACGCTATCCTCCTTCCTTCCCCCGCAGTACGTCTCGGTCACAAAACATATTTCTGGCTTTTGCTTCCTAATGAGCCGGCTTTACATGTACATGCGTGTTTTTACCCTGCTTCTATGTAAAATATGCAATATACAGCTTCTAGACTAATGTACCTTTAGCTAATTTTACCACCGTGTTTTGTTTTTGTTTTTTTTTCTTCTGTATGTCTATAAATAGCTGTTATGATGCTAATTTAGCTCATAAATGACTTTGTAGAGTCTTGAGCACATGTAGTGTAGACACTAAAAAAAAAAGCTATTTGCCTTTCTGTCATGATTTATTTAATCTATTATATGGTTAAAAAGCTTTGACCAGAAAATTTTAATATTATTAGGTGTTTTATTTTTTATTTTTTATAGCTATTTTATAGTTCTGCTCAGAAGTTTTCATCACAATTGTTATGAACATTATTTGTTTTAGGCTCTAATCATGCTAATCCAAATTGTTGGATCAAAAAAAAATAATAATAAATTAAATAATTGGATAACCAAGTCACACTCCATCTGCAGAAAGACTTTACTTTCATAAAACAGTTATTGTGCTTTTTTTCACTGTGGAAAAAACCCCACAATCATGGATTCTGAATTTTGCTCGTTCTTTTTTTGTGCCACCTAATTTTTAGAGCCATTTAGTGAAATTATAATTTGAACAGCTGAATTATGTCTTTCATCTTGCTACTTTTATTACACAGCAACATTTATGTATGGCCCTCCTTGTTATATAGAATAAAAATGACACCTTCTGTTTTGGCTGTAGTAGCCTATATGCTGCAACTTGTGTAAAATCTTTATCAGAGAACCTAAGAGACGATGTCTACAGACAGTAGGATGTGTTTGGCATTCTTTATGTACCTCCATAGTGATCTCTTTGTGACACACACACACACACACACCCACTATGTTCCCCTTATTTGTACCATTGTGTCCCTTTTGCTCCTCTGTGACCATCGCTGCCATCTCATCTCTCCCCCAGGCTCCCCATATCGCTTTACTTCATTATTTAGCGTGTTATTTTTTTCTCATCCCTGATCTATAGTCTGCACATCACAGAGCAGCTAATTAATTATGGATGGAAGGGTGTGTGTGTGAATTGGAGAGATGAGGGGCTCTTTTAAAAAAAGAAAAAGGAAAAGCAACGACCAGACATCTGCCTCATTACGAATGCGCAGTGTTTTTGGAGCTTTATTAATTTATATCTTGTCAGGCTATGCCAAACCTTCTGAACACTTTTAGCTCTTTTATTCCATTTATTTATTAATAAAGCATCCCGCATTTGCTTTCTGCTTTTATCCCCGTCTTACTCCCACACTTGTGTCCCAATCCACCCCCAAACCCATCACCACCTAATGTCTTGATTTTAATCTCTCACCTTTCTACATATCTGCATGAACACACACATACATACACACACACACCTTCTGACACACACACTGACACATCTTCCCGCTGACTGTCTCATTATCTGCTCTTGGCGGATGTTAAAAGGTGTTTGGCCCACCTGCAACGTAGAGATTACCTCTTCCCAACAAACATTGGTTTATTAATGTCTGCCTGTATTTAGAAAGTGTAATAGTGGAAGAGGTATAGTGCATGTCTGAGCACATTGACGAAAGGGAAATGTATTAAACCTTCCTTAATGTGGAGTGACAGCTGATCTCCTGTTAGAAGATTCAAGGTGGCATCTAATCTAATTTGGTATCCGGGCATTTATACACACATGGTTTCTAAGCAGTCCTGAAAACGCTGGAATTCGATTTTACTGTTTTCCTAGCTCTGATTGAATACAGAAACATTCAATGTTTTCCACATTTTAGCATTTTAAAATTCCCAGAATGAGTTGATAAAAACCATTTCTGAATGCCTTAAATATTTACTTCCACCTCAGATATGACAGATTTTTTTTTTTAGGCACAGCAACCTTTGAAAGCAATAAGTTTCATTAACAGAGTTTCTTCAGGGCTTGGAACAAATGAAGTCTAATCTTTGGGACATTTAGAGTATAAGCAAAAAAATACAAAATAAAAAAAAATAACAGCAGATAGGTGTTCATTCTTGTGTGTGTCCTATTATGCTGTACAGTTCAATCTAGAGAAGTATGGAATTTCGAATTGAAAAACAGATGGGAACCCAGTGATTAAAAAAATACTTCTTAGGATGCAAAATGTCTCACATTTCCAAGATCCAGTTGCCATTGTAGCAAATTAAGAACAGAATTACTACATTTTTCTGTATAGCACAACACTCCAGCACATTCTGCGGAAACCCAAAGTCTTCCCAGGCTAGAAGGAAAATAAATAGAATCTCTGCGTCTGAATCAGAGGCTCTTCCTGGGATCCTCTTAAGACATCAATATGAAAAAGCAGTGGCTCTAGATGACTTGACTTTTTGTCTTGTCTCTAAAAGCAAATAAACATCTGGATCACTGTGGGGCATCAATTACCCTCTTTGACACACATTGAACTTCTTGAATCAAATTGAGGCAGACAATATGTCTGGAATCTTGCATTGCTTTGACAGACATGACAATCTTGAATGTTTTGAAAGGTGCTAACAAATTAAAAGTATTATTATTATTATTATTAATAATAATAATGCTTTTGAAAAGATTTGGTTTGAGCAGGATTACTGACTGCCTTCTGAATTGGCTGTCTACCATAGTTGGTTGTTTGATGGAAAATAATAGAGCTATAGAATTTCATGATGTGCATCTGATGTCATAGTAGCTCCTAATGATAGCTCCCAGCTAGCCTACAGATAAGGCTAATTTCAGCTGTTTGTGTCTGGGATTTTGCTACCTAATCTTTCATCCAATCGTCACTCCCTTCCCATCACCTTCAGGAGGGAACATTGAGTTTGGGCCCAATATGAACTCATTATAAATTTATTTAAGCTGCAGCTTCACTCAACCTAGCGTTTTAGCAGAAAATAAGAAAACTGGGGGATCTCAAGGAATGTTTACATTTTCTCTTCATAATTTACATATTTATACATGCCATTAGAACATGGAAATTGCAGCACTAGCCTCAAGCAGCCTTGGAGGTAGAGCAAATATGCAGAGCTAAAGAGACCCCTCTGGCTACTTGGATATCAGCCATCACAAACACACTTCTGCACACATCCAGGTACACATACATACTGTTTAGAGTTTTTGTGATTAGTAAATGAATTTTAACGCTACCGTTGAATTTTTAGTTGGTTGTGCAAAATGGTGGTTTTCTATTTTGGCTTTTGCATGTGTTGACAGTTAAGTTTATAAGACAGTGATCAGAATCCAAAACTAAGCAGATGTTTTTTTGTGCCACATTCTCTTGAAGACAAAAACCATCTGTGTCATGCATTCTTTCACGCATCTCCTGCACATCCCAGATACAAACACAGCTTCACTAAAAGCGCCTGTTACCTGTTACGGTGAAGCAGGATGAAGTGACCCTCATGAAATGAGCTGCTGGTCTGTGTAAACAGTTCATGGTCTGGAGAATCTGTTTGTCAAGAAAAGCTTAAATTGCAATTAGTTTTTTTCATTGATCTTCTGTGAGACTTTTGACTCAATACAATACCTTTAAGTGCTCCTGAGGCATTTATTACACACACTGTGTCTGGCAGTAAGCCCACAGGGTTGGAGTCGCACACTCAAAAAAAAAAAAAAAAAATACACATGCACGTCCCTTTCTCTTCCTTCCTGTTGGTCATTCCTAAATCCGCCAGATGCTGTGTCACATCTGGCAAAGCAAACCAAAGCATCCGTCTTCACAGATGAATTGAAAACTGAGAAGTTGGGGAAAAGGAAGGAAATAAAAAAGAAGAAAAATTCTCCTCTAGCTTCAAAGTATTCCCTTCGGTAAAATATTGTTTCAGTGTATTCTGTACTCTGTAGCCCTAATGCGGGCTTTGAACTGTTTTGGCACCTGTCACAAAGACTGATGAAATTGTTTCTCCCTGCACAATGGTGTTCTGTTCACCTCTCTCCCTCAGTATCCTCCTTTTTTTTCTCCTTTATTTTGCCTCATGTTCCCCTTTAAATCCCATTTGTTTCAAATGCAACTTTGCAGAAACAGGGTCAATGATGAAGTAGAATACCAATATGCTAGTTAAATGTTCTATTTAAATAAATGAATGTAATGCTGTAAATATTGAGAAGCCTAAACCATAAAAACCACCTCAAAATCAAACCCCCTCTATACCAACCAGTTGTCAGATCGTGAAACAATGGCAATCCAGATAACATGTCTCTGTTTGGTTGATTTGTTCCTGACCTTTTTGGCTTGAAACTGTGTGATCCACCCCAGGAGGTTTCATAAACAGTTTAGCAGTTTGTGCCTGCCATTAGAAAGCTTCAATTCTGCTTTGATAAAAACAATGTCAAAAAATCTCCTCAGTCTACTGTAAAGAAAATATCACTCCAATAAATAACTTTGATGGTGGTTTCATCAGGGATCATAATGCCATATTTTATTAATTTCATAGATCTAAAAGGAGACTATAAATACAAAGTAACTCATTTGAGCATTTTCTATTTAAATTTTCTTCAGTATATGTATTATATAAAATAAAGAGTCTCCTTTTGTTATTTTTATTTGACATTTTAGTTTTGTGTATGCATTAGAAGTGAGAAGTGATTCGATTGAAAGGATACTATAAGGAAATATAACTGGCCAAGAAGCGACAAGTAGACTGCGGAGCTGACACAAAGCCGATAGACGGATGAATAAAACATCAGTTAGCAGCAGCTTATGCTACAGGCAGTGCTAGCTTGCAATTCAGAGGCTTTCTTGACATAGCAGCAGGGTGTTCAAACTCCCACCCTCCTCTACCCAGGGTGATGCAAGTCTGCCGCTTTTGACTTGAGCTTACAGTACTTCTCTGTGACTCAACTTCAAAAGCCACAAGTGCAAATCAATCTCTGTTTCCTCTTCTGTCGCAGTCTTCTGCCTCTCCCTCCATCTCTGGTCCCTTCCATCAATTTTCTAGAGCTGTCTGAGACTCCAGGCAGTTAATTAAGTAGGACATTGTCGGGGACTCTGTACACGATGTGGCTGGAGATGGATGGATGGATAAATAGATTAAAAAGATGTAGGGGATACGGACGTCCCACTTTGCCTTTTTTTTTATTTTAAAGTATAATTTTATTGTACTTTTTTCTGCTCAACATCCCATTTGATTATGGTCCTTTTTTAAGTAGTTCACTTGCTGATATTAACATCTCTGTTTCATTTCTTTCTCCTTCCAATTAAACTACCATCTCCCATTTCTTTCCTTTCATTTTCTCACCCTCTCCTCCCTCCTGCACTCCCTACCTTCCTCCTTCCTTCTTAACCATCCATTTTCCTGCTGCTCTCTTCCTCTGCTCACCCCGCCTCCCTCCTAGTTGATTATACGTCTGGTTCTCTGTACTCTGCTTCGTCTTCCTCCTGTAGTATTCCCCTCCCTCATTATGTGTTGGGGAGGGAGGGTGCGTGTTTGTGTGTGATCCGAAACACAAAGCCAGGGCTAAGCAGGCTAATGAACAAACTCCGGGATTGTGTTTGGGCCCCGGGGACGCACTGGAGCTTCTAATGTACAGCTGCTACAGCTGCAAAAAGGGTAAAGGAAAATTTTCCAGACCAGGAGTCAGATATGTGCTTAAAGAGAGAGGTGAGCAAGTGTGAGCTGATGTATCTGCAGTGAATATTAACTGAGGGTCTGGTCAAAGATCTTTTTTTTTTTTTTTTTAAGTTCTTCTAAGAGTGTGTTACCTAGTGCAGCAGGGACTTGTTTTTAAAATAGATACTGCAGTAGTTCAGGGGGGATAATCTATCTGAAACCAAATGCATTGTTTCAGGGCCCTTCTTCATATAAAAAAAGGCGGAATGTGAGTTTCCTGGCTCTGCATATCTCCTATCTTGCAAGTCATTTGTCTCCATGTTGTAAATTGTGTCATATGTATGACAACATACAGGCTGGGATCTTTGACTCATTCTGTAGAAATTGCATCACCCATACCCTTGTAGTCTTTCTCTTCCTTCCATTCCGTGTTGATGAGATGTGCGTCCCATTGCCAAATTGCAACACGGTCACTGTAATGACTTAATTTCTTCCAGCACATGCACAAATTCCCTTCTCGTAAAGTTTTTGCTCCGAGCGTTTTGCCCCCATCTTATTCGTATCCCAAACATGCTTAATTAATCCAATTGCACATGGAAGTAGCTGGTTGTCTCTAACCCATCTGTACAAGGGTATATGCTCAAACACACACCCTGCTGGGTTTTGTCCCGCAGTTGATGGGTGGTTTCCAGATGATCTAAACAAGTGCTTTGGATCTTCCCAGAATCTCAAGCTTGCACGCATATGCTCAAAAATGTGCAGCAATTATAGAGCTTGTTATTTTATTTCACACATGATGATACTTCATTGCCATAACACTAGCACGAATTCTTAATGGGTAAAAAGAATACCCTTTATATCTTCTATAAAGACATACAGCATGAGTTTCAACCTGGTGTAAGGCCAGAGAGAGTTTGACCTTACATTGCATTGCAAAGTGTTCATATCCCTCGAACCATCACGTTTTTTTCCCCATTACACTTCATATAATCCTTTTATGTCCTTCACCAATAGTACATAACTATTTATCACTAAACCATGCTTTCAACATCCCCACAACTTTAACTCTGACCAGTCTGCTGTTCCTTGGTCTTTATGATGCGGTTTGTTCACTAATTATCTAAAAAAAACAAAAAACCTTGAGCTCCTCACAGAGCAACTCAATTTAAGAGTCAGTTACACACAGATGGACTCTGTTGTCTAACTCGGGCACGTCTGTTAGAAAACCATATAAAATATTAATTTTTTTACCTCACAGTGGTGTGCTGCTTTGTGTTAGTCTGCTACTTAAAATATCAATGAAATCCATTGAGATTTGTAGTCAGAACGTGACAAAATTTGGAATAACTGAACAGGGTGTCAATATTTTTGCAAAGCATATGTCTCTACTGCATCACAGATTATAGAAGGTTTTGTGGCAACAAATTTAATTTTCTTCCATATTTTCTTAGTTTTTTTTTCTATTACTTTCTTACCTTTCTTTGTTGTTTCTTTTAGAGATAAAATTGAAGTATCTCTTTATTCATATGATTTCCAGGATTGCCCCCAGATTCTGCCATCAACCCAGATTTACATGCCAGCGGGAGTCACCAAGCCGATCACCTTGGCAGCCAGGAACCTACCCCAACCACAGTCTGGACAGAGGAACTATGAGTGCGTCTTCGATATCCAGGGTGTGACCAAAAGTGTTCCTGCGCTGCGCTTCAACAGCACCTCCATCCAGTGCCAGAAAACCGAGGTGAGAAACATCGAAAAGATTATGGGAATTCTGGATAAATTGTGAATTAAGGAAATGCATTTTTTGCACAGTTGATGTTGGAGAACACAAGAGGTCATATGTTCTTTATTCAACATTTCAGAGAAAAATCTAAAGTGTAAACATAAGAATGTCAGATCACACAGCTAAAGTAAAAAAAAAACAAAAAACAAAAAAACTGCACTATTTAATGAACTGCAGTGCAAATGATGTGGCGTATTGGGTTCAAATAGAAAGCATTCTCATTACTTTGTTATAATCAATACAGTTGGGTAACTAAATCATGATCTCAGAGAAGGCATTGACTTGGTCAAGGTTAAATAATTGCCTCCAACAGCTAATGACCATTCTGGACATAAATGTGCTCACCATCATGATGAATCACTATGCCCTCGTTGCATACTGGCTTGCTGACAGTCTAGATATATGACCCCATGCTTATACATTGCATTGAACCGTTAGTTGGCAAATAAATATTGTTGTCAAGTATTAAACTCATGATTAAGATGCATGTATACATAATGAGGATTTTCCCAGACTTTTTATTAGTCCAAATCATAAGTGATTACTTTGGATTTCCTAGAATGTGATTTAAAATATTGATCAAACATGAGTAAGGCTGAGGAATGGATGTTCATAGCTTGGTTTTACGACGCTGGCAAAAGTGTTCGTAAGGTTACATTGCAACAAAAAACATATTTAATTGATGTAACAGACCAATACGAAGTAGTTCATAATCAAGTGAATTTCCTTGGCAAATAAATATCAAAAAGTGCTTTATGCATTTGTTGTCGGCCACTTTACTTTGATATTTCTCAATAAACTCCAGTTCAACCAGTTGCTTTCACAAGTCACCCAATTTATGGATGACATACAAATGCCATGTGTGGCAGAAAGCAAAGTCCTTCGTATCACCCTGATCCTTTAATCCACTTTAAATTTGACAGATTTTACTTGCAAATAAATTTGAAAAATCTTTCCCCTTTACATCCTGCTCTGTGTACTTTGTGTTGGTCTATCGCAATCCCAGTAAAAGCACATTGATGGTGGTGATGCTGACATGACAAAACGTGACAAAGTTCCTGGGGTATAAACACCACTGCAAGGCTCTGTATGTGCTCATGACTTTAACAGGAAGTGGTGCATATTAACTGGATTTAGTGCTCCCACAGAGGGCTTTTTTTCCACACACTGTCTAGTAAGAACCCGTTTTGTTTGTATGTGTGCAGAGGATTTGCAGGTAGGTCCATGGCTGTTTGATGTTGGAATGTGGCTGTTTTTGCACGCGCATGTGTGGCTTCAAAATAGCATGACAGATAAGAGGTAGCTAGCGTCGCGCTTCATTGAGGTTGAAAATGTGCAGAGGAAGTCTCTCTGTGAACCTAGTTTGGAGCGGATTGATCATGTTTACACCTCCACTCTATACCTCTCCCTCTATTTTCCTCCATCCGCCTGCAGAGTTCATCTTTTTCTCTCTGCTTTCCTGCTGCTCCCTGGTTTCAGCGCTCAATCTTCCTCACATGTTCACCTGCACTCTGTGCTTCTGTACCACAGTGTTTTCTATTTTTGGAAAAGAGACGATAGGTAGTGCTTTTAATTTTGTTTTTTATGCAGGATCATGAGGTGTCACTGTAACAGAGAATAGTGGATCTGATAAATTAGAATCACTTAGATATCATTTTTTGGTTGCGAAGCTCTTTCACGTGATAATACTCTGAGGTTCTGTCATTTACATATTTGAGCAGCGATCTGTACTTAGCCGTAGATCTTGACGACTACCCACTGTGACAGTAGTCTGTCCATATTGACGGATAGTCTACAGGTGTTGGCACACACTTGACAGGGATGACAGGGATAATTATCCTGCTACAGGGTTGTCTCTCCACAGAGATGTTTGTTTATTGACTCTTTATTGTAGCTGGAAGCCTGGTGTTAATAAGCAACAAAGTCCAGCTCTGGCCGAAAGTTAAATATCTCTATTTGATGTCCACCAACCAGACATGCTAGCAGTAATTAGCCTCAGGCTGCCAACACTTGGTCCTTGTTTAGCAATTTGCTGCGGCAACTTGACTGCAACTCCACATATCGATGTAGCACATGCATAGAGTCCTCATGCACCCATATTTAGATTCAGGAGATGAAAAAGGTGCCAGCTGCATGAACTTGCTATTAAGGCATAATTCATGCAGACTTGAGCTTATGAGTTTAATTATGTGTCATGAATTATTAGGATGAGGATCTTATTTTAGCAGAGGAGCAATATTTCACAAGAATAGGGTCTTAAATATTAGTTTATCCATTTATAGACCTTCATATCTCTAGTTTTCACACAGGCTCCTCTCTGTTTGCTCATGCTGTGACAGCGTTCAGCGTGGAGTCTATGAATCATGCATGACTGCGGTGGAAATAGACTTCATCTCCTATGCAGTGTACACATTGCTGCATCTGTTTGTATACACACACACACGCACACACACACACGTATGGCGAGAGGGGTTAATCACTGTCTGTAGGCACGTTGACATGTGCATCTCTCAACATGGCTTACTGTGAGTGTCCCTGAATGCATCTTTGGTTTTGCTCTTCCCTCAGACCACTGCAACAACACTGCTTTATTGCTAATCAATGGGATGCTAAACCAGTGGTTTGTCCTTGTGTTTGAGTGACTCAAATGTTTCTCTAAAACTAATGGGTCAAACTAACACAGCTGAAGAAAGGAGCACAAGCAGAGAAAAGAGAGTTGTGTTGAGTTATTGATACAGTGATGCATACAGCTGACGGGACGACGCAGGATATTGGGCTAATAAAAATAAGATTGTGATAATATTTTGTGGAAATCTAAAAATATGTGTATTTTTTCATAAATAGATTTTCATAAATCACAAATTGTGCTTTATAGAAGCTCTGTTCAGTGTGAAATTATCCAGTTCAGATTTGGTTATAAGTTCTGAGGTAGAGATTATCAAATGATGTTTAGACTCTTTAAGAAACCGTGAAATAACCCTTTAATTCAGCATGACTAGAAGCGCTACAAGATATGCCAACTTTGTGCTGCTTTTGATTTTATCTGAGACAAACATCTTTCCAGAGTGGAGAACATTCTAGCTGGTGTTCAGGAAACTAATGGGATTTGCTAATTGGTTATGCTCAGCGATCAGTTACTAGCTCATAATAATGTATTTCTCTTCATTGTATGGTTTCAAACGGTAAAGGAACGAGCTCAGTGATACAGCACAGTGTGCCCTGCTACGTTAATTTAAGAAGAACAAATAAGGCGCTCATTTCACCATGTGCAACATCCATTTTGAATATTGCCTATTCAAAATTACCAAGGAGCTTCAGCTAGGTGTTCTGTGAGATTTTTGCCATTTTTGACTCAGGTAGAAAAATTGTGTTCAGAGCTCAGACCAAGTGCGTGATTAATGTATTGTAACACAACTGTATGTTGCCAGTGCACACAATAGGTGTGATCAAACTCTACTCCCACAAGAGTTAGATAAGTGTTTTGTTTCTTGTCATAAATGTGAAAGCTGAATTACGTTGTCTTGAGGTCATTAATTGTGTATTATTTTTTAACACCTCTGGCTTCCCGCTATTGTTAGCAGCTAACAGTTAGCTAGTTGCTAGGTGTATTGTCTGCTACTTTGTAGAAAAACAGAAATTACAAGAAATTACAAAAGATTCAATCAGCTAATTGCTCTAAAGGTGGTGGTTTCATTTCAAGTTTTAGTAATGGAGTAGTGCTGGCTAGCCAAACAATAAAACTTTAATCTGTGGTTTTCAGTCCAAAGAAACATGCGCTGCGCTTCCCGCGGGAGTCAGCAGGGACTCCTGTGGGACACTAAACTGAAAACTATACTGACAGCATTGTTTTCTATTCATTCTTAATGCAATACTCACAAAAAGGACAATTTTCAAAGGAAGAATGAGATAATGGATATTAAAAGCTGCAACACTTCAGCGATGGTGATGTTGCCTTTTCCTCATTTGAACTTGATGCAGTACAGCTGATCTTCTCTAAACTCTGTTTTCACACTGACCGGCTCCATTGTGCATGATGAGGATCAATTATATTCAGTGTATGTCGACTACAAGAGTACGCATCACAGCACACAGAAGTCAGAGTTCAACATATTTCAACTTTGACAGTTCAATTTCCCTCTGCCACACAGACCTCCACACTGAGGTAGGCGCTGTTTCATCTGCAGTTTTTCCCAATCTAGGACAACATCCTTTTTTTACACCCAATGCCAAGCATCCGGTGATGCTTCTTGCCCCTTTAAGGTCACTTTAGCAAACTTTGTTAGCACAACATGGCAGCTAAAAACCTACTTCCTTATTATTTCAAAATTAAAGAATAAAATAATGGTAGCTGTAATTTACTTTGCCAGTCAAAATCACATGCCGACAACAACCGAATTGCACTGTGCAGGACACGTTTCACTTTGACAAGACATATGCTTTCATATTTCTGTTCCCTTAAAGCTCTGGTGTTGAGAGCTAAATGTTGAAAGAATTGGGGATCGGGAGTAGACAAAAGAAGACGAGGAGGACAAATGTTGTAAAGGAAAAAAAGCCGAGAACAAGAGGAAAGAGAGATTGATTGAGCAAGAACAAAAAGACATGTAATGCCTGAGAGAGATAGTGACTTCAAAAAATGAAGATGAGAGGGTGTTAGATGGACTAGGGAAATTGGAGCTTAATAGACAATTTCAGGTTACATGAATGGAGGAAAGTGGAAGAGGGAGAGAGATGTCCAAAAGAACATAAGGGAAGGAGGGGCGGATCGAGATGAGAGCATGTGAGAGAAGAAAATCTTCTCCAAAGTCTCTCCTGAGGCCAGAACTCTTTCTCCTCTCTTTCATACAATATCACACCATCCAAGAGTAGACAACTTCACCAGAGGATATTCAGAACATCCACAGTCAGATCAGGTTTAAACTCTAGTTTCCCATACTTTGCTGTTTCCACGGTGACTATGATAACATAATACTCTTATGGAGGATCCCCTGGGAGGAGGCTGTCAATAACCCACTGTATATGTGGTACACAGGATATATGATAGTGCAACCCCAGCTCTATATTACCCATGTTGGGTATTGGCTATCCATATGTGCTCTAGGGAGAATTCAGTGTTTTTGTTAAGTTCCTGCATACACCAGCTGATCCCAACGGGAAAAAAAGACCAAGTGGATTATAGACCTGAGGAGAAAGAAGGCAGGACTGTAAAAGGTTTGCTCTCGCAAGCACACATAAAACAAGTAGGCCATGTTTAAGGTGTTGAGACTTTGAAGATTCCTACATTATAAAAACTGCTTAAAGCTCTAAATTTTGCTGTGTTGAGCTTTCATTGGGTTTGTATTGAACAAGTAATAATTCATAGCAATTTGCATATCTGGCTTTTGAAGTTGGGAATTTTGCAAAAAGTAAAATTTTTATACCCTGGTAATTTTATTACCTGGTAAAGGTAATAAAATTTACCTTTAGGTAAATTGACGTCCACTAGCAAATAAATTGTCTGACGTCCACTAGCAAATAAATTGTACAACCGCTCTGATCATTTTGGAGGAGATGAGGAGGAAAAGCGTGTCCTCTTTGCTTTCTTCTTATTTCTTTTTGCCAGAAAAAGCCCACATTGATACTGACAAATTCACAACCATCAGCCAGACCTTATGGTGGAAATAAACTCTGGTCAGCAGCCACCAAAACAACAAGCTGGTGTCTGCATCAGAGCTGTCCGCTTTTCTGACCTGGAAAAGACAGCTTCCCGGTGTGTGTCGACCAATCAGAGGCAGCACTTCGGGTCAAAGGGCCAATAGGATGCTGAGCTGGGGGCTGTGAAGGCTGCGGTTGCACTGCAATGGGGTCACAGGCACAAACAAACACTTGTATGCACACGCACACACACAGCCTTGTAAAAGTATTCACAGCCCTTACATTTTTCTAATTTTATTTTCAGACAGACACAAATTTCAGAGTATGTTGTAGGGTTTTATGAGGTGAAGAACCGTGAAATGGAAGGAAAGAGAAATGTAGTTTTTAAAATATTTTTACAGATAAAAAATGGAGAATTCTCTTCTAATAGCCCCTCAACAAAATTTTGTGCAAATCTTGCCACTAGGAGTCACCTCAGTTTTAAATTTAACATGTGTGCTTCAGAGGTTTCCAAGAGAACATTAGTTAACATTTTTACAGTTTTACACATTTAGAAACTCAAATTTGTGCCCATTGTTCAAAGTATTTTATTGTCAGGCTAATTGTATAACTACAATTATCTAATTTCAGGTTTGTAAGAGAGTATCCATTAGAGTTGGTCCTGAATGTTATAATAAACATTTTAACATGTGAATATACTCTGATGAAAACCATTATTTCTGTGACTATGTTTAGTCTTGCTGTCCTGTGTTAATTCACACTGAGTCTCTGAGTTTTCTTTTTCTGTAGAATTGCTTTAGTGGCATTTAGTTATTTCTGAAGCCTTCCCATAGGATGATACTGCCACTATCATGTTTCTGTTTGTTAGTTTTGTTTGGGTGTATCATGGAAAAGGGGGCAGAACTGAAATGCTCACTCCTTAATTTGCAAAAAAGACTTTAGATTGTTTAATTTTCCTTTCACCTTTCACATTAATGCTCTACTGTGTGTTCCGTTGAGAAAAATCCCTGGACATTTCTTGTAGAAAACATGACATAAAAAAAGTTCAGTCCTTTCAGAACCAAAAGTCTGGGGAAGATCCTCTGGAGATCCCTTTAACACTAAGGCTGAACAAAATGGCTCAAACTGTTGAAGACTCTACTTTTCTTAGCATTATGGCCCTAAGTGTTGTTAGCTTTTACTTCAGTTGCACGTCTCCACTCGCCTCCCTTCTCCTCCCTCTTTAACCTTCTTTCCTTGTTTCTCCCTGGAGGGCAGGAATGAGAGGACAGATGATATCAGCTCAAGCCGTACACCATTACCTCAACGTCTGATAAACCAGTCGGCCACTCCATCACCCTCCTTTTTTCTCTCGGCTCTTCACCAGTGAGGAAAAAACAGACGTGGGGTCAGGAGGAGAAAATCTAGTTTGGATATAAGATGTGTGTCTGTGTGGGTTTTCTCAGCGTGCGTAGAGAGCAGCTGTTTGTTGAAGAAGAGATGTGACGTTTTAGAGGTCCTGATGGCATCCAATTAAGGGAGATAAAATGATGATGAATTGCAGTCTGGCTGCGGAGATCAACACCATTGTGTGTGTATTTGAGAGTGCTCTCGCACACGCGCACACTCCTACAGCAAGACAGCCACACAACTTACAAAAGCAACAGATTTGGAGAAAATTGAGGTGTGTGAAGGAAAGATGGGAAAGGCAGAAAAATACAAAGGCAAGAAAGTTCTGATGCAGCGATTTGAGAAAGAATCTAAAAAATAGATTAGGAGAAAAGGTGAAAGATGACTACAGCTATAGAGGAGAGAACAAATAACCTGCTTACTTCAAAAGGGGAATGAGAAGGAAAAATAGCAAACCAAAAAAACAGACTAACAGATAAATGAATGGATGCAGAGAGCAAACAAAGGTCTGGAGAAGGGGCCACACATGTCTGCAGGGAGAGAAGGTAACACAGGCCAGTTATAGTCTGTCACACATCCTGACAGAGTGTGTGTATGTGAAAGAAATGAGTCAGGGTGCTGACGCAAGCTTCACTCCTATGACTTTATGAGATTTGTTAATATAACTAACCGACTGCAATAACCGGAGGTTGTAAACCTTTTTATTTTCAATACATCAAAGCGTGCACATATTTTCAGACATTCGTGCCGTTAAAAGTGTCAGGAAAGAGGCTAATGAGGGCCTTGGAGCTGCTCTGTGTAGGGTAGGTGCGGTGGGGCATGGTACAGTCTGGCCTGGCATGGCCTTACAGAGCTTAATGAGATATAAACAGTGGACCTGCCACCTCTTTCAGCCATACCACACACTGACTCTGTTTTAATTGGCCTGCAGACTGCCTGTGTGTTTAAGTGTGTGTGCAACATGTGGGGGCAGTGGCTGGAATCTACTGTGAGCTGCTGCTGCAAATTAAAGACTGCCATGTGATCGCTCAGATGACACTAATCAGATCTTGATTCCAGGGAGTGCAGTGTTTTACTGTTGCATTTTTTTGTTTTTTGGTTTTTTTTAGTATTTCCTTAAAATAATATTTGTTACTTTATTCAAAAACCTATATTTTTGTACTATGTTAGTTAGAAAGTCTTTGAGTCATTAATGCTGAAGTTGGTGCTTTTTATTTATGCATTTATTTACCATGGGCGTTTATCTTCCACTGATTCCACTAACTGTCCTTCATTGTCTTGCTCAGCTCCTCTTTTTTCTGCCTTTCATATCAAAATGCTTTATCTCTGAGAATCTTCAGGGTGAATTTATCAGGTTGTCCATTCCTGGGCAGATTGATTACTGCCCTAAATGATGATGAGCTCAAATTATTTGTAAATGTCCCTTTAATGTTCCCTAATGTTCCCCAGATTGACAAGAAGCAGCAGTTGCTGCTTTAAGATGATTGCTGATATCTTTCCGCCTTGGAATTTTATCGGCATACACCTTCACCAGATCAATGATCCGTTATTCATATGTTTTTATTTAGTAGCACCAGGCTGCTGAAAGAGTGCACGTTGTTTTTTGCACATATTAGATTCAGTTTTGGTAAATAAACAATAGTGTACCAATTTAAAGAAGATTTAAATTATTTTAGGAAAAAATCATTTTATGTGAAACCATAAAAAAAACCTTTCTTTGTCCGTCCTATCTTCAGCTTTCTGTCTCTCCTCCAGGTGACGATCAGAACTCCCACGCTCCCGTCTTGGATAAATAAGAATAAATTAATGCACAGCTGTCATCATATGCCAAGTACTCCACCTGTCCTCCACCCCACTTTAATTATCTATTTTTCATTTCTACCTCTCCCCCACATCCATTCAATTTGTAACCTTTACTCAACACGCGCTCTGGATTTTACCAGTTCAATTTCTTCATGATTATCAGGAGATTAGCCAGAACAAAATTTACCTTCAGGGTCTAACAGAGCCATGCAATTTATTTTGTCATTTTGAGCAGATGTGGTTGCATTTGGGTGGGGAAGACACACTCCATATGAAGAGTTTTCTGCCAGAAGATGGCATCAACTCTTTTTCTCAAATGCCACTGTCAATGAGGCACTTCGATAGCAGGGTTTCTGTAGAGTACAGGAAAGTATTGAAGCCATGAAAAGTTGATGGTACTATTGAGAGGACTAAAGAAAAGGCTTGAAGAAATATTTCTATTTCAAAACTTTATTCCAAGTTCCAGTTATTCATGTTTGCCCATCCATCTTTTTATACCTCATTAGAGGCATAAAAACATATTAGTTCTTTTAAATTGAGCAAATGTATTGAGAACTCTGGAATTTTAAGTCTGGAAAAGTCTGAAATTTTAACATGAAAATGTGGAAAAACTTTTTACCAACTATAAGTTATCATCTGTAGCTATCTGTCTCTTGATATGTAAAGGCTACTTTATTAAAATGCTGTTCTTTGATGAATGAATGCCACAGAACTTATATTAGCCTGCTGGCGAGTTGGTGAGGGGAGAAAGGCTGCCAGATGAATGGCACAAAGTTGACAGAGAAGCAAAAGGGTGACACAGAAAATATGGACATTTCTGCAAAGTACCACATATCAGATTTTTTTTCCCTCCAAAGGAATCTTGTAGCTTACGGTAGCTTAATGTGTTGGCTGAAAAATAAGAAACATTGACTATGACAGCATTATTTTTCTCTCAAGCCAGCATTTTTTTTTCTCCCGCTAACTTCATTTTGTGTTTCTTTCTATTAGTGTAGAAAGTATTAGTCCAAGCCTGTGAGTGTGTGTGTGTGTGGGTCTCTGTGCAAGAGATAAGCTGGCTAACTGGGTCCGGCCATGCTCCAATCCTGTTAGCATTAGCGATTAGCACTGGCTAACAGTCTCCTATTATGAGCAGGGAGTGATTCCAAGTTGCCTGACCTCACACATAGTGTACACACATTCACACTCCCTAAGCTGTGAGAAGGATTACCACTTGATCCTTGATTAGGAGGCCATATCTGCCTGGAAGTTGACTGGGTGTGTATATGTGTGTATAAATGAGTATGGCGATGTGTAAATCTTGACTTGGACAGACACCATGTGTGGGATAAAGACTATTTCAGATGGACCAACTTTGAGTCAGTGTCCTCTGTTTCATCGCCTGTCCTTTTGTGACATATCTCATAGCTGGAAGGAAATGCAGTTGATTGAAGGATGTGTTCGGTCAGGTCTGACTTTCCTGTCATCACCTTTTGAAAACTGTCAAGAGATGGAGGAAAGCCTGTCTTGTCATCGGTATAGACTTGCCCCGGGCAAGTTTGATATTTTTAGGTGTCCGGCTTCAGAATGACTAATTATCTGACTGTGACCCTCAGAAAGTAGCAGTTGTTATACTTTTAGCTTCCTTCAACTGTAGTTCCTGCTGGTGCTCATATTCTTTCTCCGTTTGTTTGTTCTCTCTTTCCGTGTCTCTCAGGAATATACTGACAATAACACATTAGATTCAAATAAACTCACATCTACAACACTTATTTCTCCAGGGTCACTGATTGCCCCACTGATCTCTCTAGCTACATTCAAACATTCACTTTGTCTAGAGCACATCTCTATTAAATTTAATGCAGTTAAATTAAAGGATGGGTAATTTACCCCCAAAAAAACCCTGTTTAAATGTTGGTAGTGGCTTGATAAACCAACAACATGGTCTCACTGTTGTTTGATATTAAACACTGAGGAGTACACAACCATATGTTTGTACTTAATAACACTACAAACAACAACTTTTTTTTTGGTATTTTATTTATTCTATTGTGATATTAAAACACATTTATGAATATAAATGTTATTTAGTGAGACTTCGAAAGGGAAATCTAATGCCAATTTTGGGAACCACTGCATCACACAGTTGTTACATTTCAGGGGGAAAAAACCTGTATACACACTTATTTAACACTTATTTAATAGAGGGAATGAAGACATGTCTGAAAAGGCAGAAGGGTTTTCTCTTTGCGTCTGTCCTAATTGTAGATTTGGCTTTTTAGAATCATGTTCATCCAATAACTGAAGCTAGAAATTATGTAATTATACAAATATGAATATTTTGTTATTACATTTTATTCAAACAAATTTATCTCATTCATTATGTTTTTAAATAATTATTGGTTGACATAAAGAATAATGCTTCATTTTTTACATTTTGTGGTTAGTCTGTATTGTGTTGAGTAAGTCTTGCAAACACTGTGTGGGTTTTTTGTTGTTGTTGTGTTTTTCCTCCTGTTGCTCAAATATGCATTGTGCCATTGTGCTGATTTACTATAAAACTTTAATAAGCTTTTGGTTCGATGACAGAAGATGAGCTCTAGATCATAACCTAACAATCCCCAGCCCTGTCTTACCCATTAAATGCATGTACATGCCCAGCCACACCTTCTCATTACTAATTATTTATGCTTTTTTGAATGAAGACCCCAGAAACCCTCATTTCTCCATACTCTGCGCACAAATCCCCACCTCTTTGTTGATGGATGTACGAACACAGACACTTATACCACCGACTAAAACGGAGAGTAAAGGCTAAGCAGTGATGTTCTCAGCTGTCAGTGAATGCCTTCAATATAGGTGTGTGTGTGTGTGTGTGAGTGTGTGGTGCAGATTTTCAAAGAGACTACTTGTCTGGCTGTAAAGCAGGGTTAAGGGGAACACCTACATCCGTCATCTATTAGGTTATCCAGTGGAGTTGGCTGTCTGATTCAGGGGGAAGCAGGGCATGTACTCATTCGCTGCTCAGCAGAAAAGCGGCAGTGACAGTGAACGGTGCCTTGACCTCCTGTCCTTTACTGTAACAGGTCATCTGTCCTGAGGGGATACGGCACAGCAGCACAAAGACACAGTTAATGACTTTGAAATATAGAAATGGATTCAGCATAGAGCCATAGAACACATTTGACATTGGATTACCGGAGGGAAACCATTCCCTCAGCCCTGCTGTTTGGTGTTTCTAACGCATTGTTGTACCTGATGGGTTCACTGAAAATGTGCTGACATGTATCTTTCACTTCAACATTAATCAGAGATATTATTCATCATCCTTCTTTTTTCGAGTTAAGCACCTCTGCTTGTCGTGTCCTAATTGCAAACTTTTCCTTGTCTCTTTGAGTCTGATTTAATGAAGATTAATTAGATTTGTAAAATTCTGCTTTTAGTAGCGACTTTAGTTTCCAACTAGACTCTGACTTCTTGAAAGACAAATGTGTGAATGTAAGATACACACCTGATGGTGGTTGCTGTAAAAGTTAATAAAACTCAAACACTTTTATCAGCTTTAGCATGTGCTACATGCAGTCTGTAAATGTTATGCATTTTGTGGAGACTTGTGAATGTATTGCCCCTCAATCTTTTTTCTTTTACACAAAGACAAAGACAAAAGTTTTAACCAGTTTTAAGTTAAGACCTTAATCTGATCTAGAATAAGTGACATGACTTGATGCTTTACTTTGCAAGTAAAAACATGAAAAATGTCACTCTCCAGGTTTGCAAACCTGCTGGTTCTGACTTTGACTTGTCCGTTGCATTTCGTTATCCAAACCTGCAGCAGCGCTGTGTCCCTGACTGTCTTTCTTACCCCACTTTCTCTTCTGTCCCTTTGTCTTGAACACTCTCACACACTCAAACATACTATTTTGCTCTCTTCACCCCGTGCAGAAAACATCTTGCTCTCAGGCACTCTGGGTGGTCTCTTGGTGATGAGGACTGGGAGGAATGGATGGGGGAGGGAATGCTGAAGAAATCCGTGTGTTTGGACCGGACAAAAATAATAGCTAACGTTCAGAACGTGGTGTTGGTATGGCGGTTCCTCTTCCTGTGTTTGCATGTCTGTCTATATTTCATTTATGGTTCCTGTACATGAGTCTTTGAGGAAATTTCCAACAAGCTTCTCCAGAAACTGCCCCACGTGCGGGATGCATATTTATAGCACTGCACCTGAGATGTTTGTTATATGCGATAAAGAAATCTGCTTCATATTTTCTTGTTTGACTGCAGGTGTTTTGGGGGCATGGAGATAGACGAGAGAAAGTCAGGCCGAGATTGATAGCAGGAGAGGATCATGCAGAGGTGTGGGGAAGGAATAATGAGAGGCAAAGGAAGAGGAGGGGAAGAGGCGGGAGTCAGGAGGAGGATAGGGAAAGAAGGAGGCGCAAAGGAATGTGTGAATAGACCAAGGCAGACGTGTCAGAGAACAAATTGAAAATGCCAATTTCACTTTAGCCCCCACCAGTTCAAGTGCTTATAGCCCAGCCATGGCCTCTTATTCCGTGTGTAAATGAATGGTGTCCACGGAATAACACACAATCACCTCCCTCTATCCATCTTGGCCTTGCTATTTCTCCTTCACCCCTGCTGCTGAATAATCTGCTCTCTGCTCTTTTTCCCTTACTGCTGGATAAGGCTTCTTCTCCACAAGCTTTTCTTGAATTTCACCTCACCTCTGGACTTTCAGTCACACATTACAAGCATGTTCTCGTACACTAATCGTTATTTGCCTCCTGATGGGTTTAATTCACCTCGATGATTTGGTAAATATGACATCTAAACTTAGTTTATATACTTTGGCATTAACTATCGTCCTGTTAACATCCCAGGTTTGTAGTCCCCCACTGCCCGCCTAAATCAGAGCTAAAATGGGCTTGATATCCCACTTTGACACGACTTCTAAAAAATTAGAAGCTGCACTTTTAATCTGAGCTGCATGCAGACATGTTCCTTTATTCATTTCTACCTTCAGGGCACGCTAAATGCAAATCATCCAATCACAGAGGCAAAGAAAGAATTAATCAGCTATTCAGAAATTGCGACATTGCTATGTCCTTTCATTTTCTTATCTTGTCTATGCACATTTCTTCACCTCCTCCCTTGCTAAAACACATTTAAAATCACTATTATTACAGACGCTCAGATAAATCTCACAGTATCACTCTGAAGTGGGAGATATTGCATAGTGGTAGCAAGTTGTAGCTTGATTCAATCTGCGAGGACCCTGTAGCCTCAGGACGGGGGCTTTCACATTAGATTTTATCACCACTTCACCACAAGAGAAGAGGCCTGCTATCTCTACCCCCTGAAGCTACTGAAGATGGTGACCATAGCAGAGGAGGGGGAAGCTATTGGGCACCTTCTGAGGGACAACGGTATTAGGCCGTATCTAAAGTCCTGTAGGCCGTCATCCCTACATCAGGAAATATGGTACATATCATCAGCATTAAGCGCTGTGGCTGCAATAAATTCCTGTTTTGTTTTTTTTTTGTTGTTTGTTTTGCAGTAGCATTATCTTGCACTGACAAGTTTTAGAAAAATGTAAGATTTTAAGATGGATGGACGTACACTGAGTAGTCAGTCAACATTTCACGATGTTTGAGCAAACAGAGATAAGGGCTTGTCCAAACTATTTGGTCCGCTTAGTTTTTTGTTTCCTCAGTTAGTGCCAAAGGTATATGTAGAATTTAGGTCGAGAGACTGATGCCCCACTACTCTACTGGATATTTTAATCTGAATCCATGTGGACTGTTAGATTTGGTTGTAAATGCTGTGCTACCGATTTTCCATCAGTATATACTCATGTTGATATTAACTAGCTAAAATTTCAAAAGAAGAACATCTTAAGTATCACTAAAACTGTGGGTCACATTTTCTTTGAAGCAAATCTTCAATTGTTCATGTTGTATCTGAGGTTGTTCAAAGTGAGGGTATATGTCATTGCTCTCGTTATGTCTGATGTGAAGGGTTTTTGGCAAAAAACCTTGCTCTTATTGTCATCAGAAGAAAGCACACAGTTCCTGGTAAAGTGCCAGTAGAGTTAGGCAAACTTCACTTCTGATGGTCGGACAGAAGAATCTTCCTTTGGTATTACTCCAAATGAGTCGGTGGGCATGTAAATGATTGTGGAAACTTGATGACCCTAAGAGGTCACTCATTGCTGCAGTTCGACAACAGTAATCTTTGGTATGTTATCTTCGATTTATTCTCCTTACTGCGTCTGGTGACAAGCTGAATGTATACATGCTCCTCCAAATCTAGTGGTCAGTGACTTAAAGATATGGACCTCTGTGTCATGTTGTATATAATTATATATTACCAGTGGAAACAAAGTCATAAATTACTCGTTAGAAGTCTCTGGAAACTCTGATCAACATAAAAGCAAGTGTACATTTTAGAAAAAGCTAAAGCTACATCTTGCTTAAGGAGACTATGAGCTTAAACGTGCTTGGCACTGTAAGAAGAGAGGAAGTGATGACGCAGCTTGTGCTTTCAGCACCGGTCCTGGGTATCTTTTGAGAAGACAGTTTACGTCTGTGTGAATCACGGGGGAGGAGGTGTACCCTCTGAAGCTGCATTTTATTTGGTGGTGATAATTGTCGTTATTTATTTGTTAGGAAAGGTCTCAAGGGAGCTCTTTTCTATGTCATCCCTTCAGTTCACACACCGCCATCAGATTACCGCTTCTGAGACTTGTTGTCTCATTTAAAGCAAATCCATAAAACTGATTATGCCGATGAGGAGTCAATTACGTTTCATTTCTTATTAGTTCAGGATGCAAAAATGAAATTAGATGAGAATATTATTGTTGGAGATATATTAGGCTTTTCATTCATCACTGGGATGGAATGAGTCATGCAGTGATGGGGATCACAATTTCTTAATCAACTCCGCGCTCTGCCAGGGAGCCGTGGATGTGCCATGTGTGAAAATCACAATATAGCCTGTCTCTCATACTTCATTTTTATGGCCCCTTTGACTGTGTGAGCGCCGTAGCATATCACATTACTAGCAGCTAGTCGCTGAACTCAGTTTCTTCTTTCTTATTTTTCTCCTACATTCTCCTACTTTTTATTGAACTAATGCAAGTTTTACTATTGTAAGAAAAAGTTCAGATGAACAACTTTGTACTAATCTTGTGCTTAATGTTGTTTTCTGTTTCAGTATACTTACGAAGGGGACGAAATCAGCGACTTGCCAGTGGATCTGTCTGTAGTTTGGAATGGAAACTTTGTCATCGACAACCCCTACAACATTAAAGGTGAGTTGTATGTCTTTCACTTAATACTGTATTTACACTGTTTAGCATTGAGTTTTGCTGTTCCTAATAGTACCATCTGTATGTTTCATGTTTTATGCTCATTATTAATGTGCTTAAGCTGGTCTCAACACATGGGCATATTGCTGCTTTAATTTTTTTCTTAACACTTTTATGTAAAATCAAATTAAAGTCAATTTTTATTTCTTATATTGATATGAGCTGTCTGCTCTAAGGATAGGGTGAGGTGAGATTCTCAGCGTATGAGCATGAACAAAAGTACACATTTTTAACCAAATTTACACTTTTACATAAAAAAAAAAAAAAACAACTAAAGCTCTCTCTAATTACACTGGAATTTACCAAATAGAAATAATTGTGGTGACCTAACACGGGAACAGGTTTGTCTGATTTAGTGCCAGCCAGTGAGGAAAAGAAGGGTGAAATGTTAAACAAGTTACTACACAATTAGGGATACAACGTTTGTGTAAACTCTAATCTGCATATATATGTTATGTTTTGGTTCATAACCCTAAATTGCTCTCCATACAAAGAGCCATGCGGGTGGTGATTAAATTCATACATGCTCGATGCAACACTGTGGGACAAGACAATGAGATCACGTCTGTTGGATATAATTACTGGTAAAACACTCTTTATAGTGCTGTCTTTATAATTATTGTGGGTTATGTAGCACAGCAGGGGGACTATAACATTATCCCCCTGCTGTGAGCTAAAATAACCTCATCACCAGTGTTTGATACGGCCTGTGGATGTACACAGAGTGGATGTACACACATTCAGAGGGAGTGTCATTGTCTTGTTCTGGTTGTTGCTCTATGAGGGTTACAGACACAAGCTAGACGCTGAGGGATTCTGGTTTGACATATTCTATATGCTCAAGCTGTTTCATCTTTAATGCTGGTAAAATAGTGATCGCTGCCATTTGGTAGTAATATAAGTCACTTCATGTATTGATCAATCCCTGTTGGCTAAATGTACCAGCCAAGCTGTTGTTGTCTCACATTTCACATGTTTCTGGAGCTGCTGAGCTGCATCTGATGTCATACGAGTGTGTCTGTAACATATACCGCGTGTCTGCACAAACAAATTCAGACAGTATCAGCATCAGGCATCAGTGGCTCTGCATTGTGTATTATCGCTAATATGAATCTCCTGAGTGCATCCAGAGGGCATCTGCAGGACAAAGATGTTCCCCTACCATCAGGGTTAACATCTGGTGGAGTGTTAGTGATCCTTCTCCATCAAAAATACAGTTAGGTTCGTGTAATTACAGGGAAATCGTTTAGCTGCCGGTAATTGGAACACGTTTTTTAAAAGCTGCTGCATTACCAGTGGGATTTGGAGTTAAAATTGGTATGAGAGAGAGGTGATCTTTCAGTAAAGAAGTCTTAGCTTTGCCTTATCAAATACATTTTCATGGAAACATTGGAATGGTGAACGTAGTTTGTTTCAAAACACAACCTCTGTGTTGTTTCTCTTTGTTGCCTTGGCTCATAAAAATTTGAAGAAATTGTTGACAGCGATGTCTTCTCTTGCTCTTGTAGTAGCGGAAAACAATTCAATTGCAACATTTTTCCCGTTCTTCTCATCTGCAGCTCACCTGTATAAGTGCTTTGCGCTACGAGGCAGCTGCGGCAAATGTTTGAAGGCAAACCCCAGGTTCGAGTGTGGCTGGTGCGTAGGAGATAAGAAGTGCTCTCTCAGACAGGAGTGCACTCCCCCTGAGACCACCTGGATGCACGCTACCACTGGAAACAGCCGCTGCACGCACCCAAAGATCACAAAGGTAAGGCCTAATTTCAATAATGCATACAGAGATGTTGGAAAGGTGTGTATGAAAGATAAATTATGTCTGTGATGTTACAGTAACATGGTATTTATTCTTCACACGCAGTCATGTTATAAAACAAGCAACAAAAGGCAGGTATTTGTTGTCCTTCTTGCAATGGCAGTAATGCCCAGAAATTACTTTTTTCTTCTGAGCGAGCTTCATAATTGCAAGAAAGAAAAAAAAAATCAAATGGAAAAGATTTTCACTGTCACCTTACACCATAACATCGCAGCAGGCATTAATAGTTCTGTCTAAGCTCCTAATTATATAAACTTGAAATTGAAGGAAATGCATAACCCTTTTACAACTTGTCTTTTTCAATTCTGTTTTGACTTGTAGCTCACGATAGGACAGAATACAGCCAAAAGCTGTTGACGAGTGATGACAATGCACTTAGAGCAGGAAACTTGATTATCAGTGCATAAAACAATGTCAACCCAAAAACAGTCGTAGTGACAGCAGTGTCTCCTGCTTTAATGCGGCATCATAAGGATGAGGAATTTTATGCTGATATATCCAGTGACGAAGAGGAAGTTCAGAGAAACGTTGCCATCTGCTGCCACCAGAGACTGTCCAACTGGCTGAATATTACATTAGCATTTAAAATGCAAGTTCATAATAATTTGAATTTATAGGCCAGCAATTATTTCACTCTGAACAGTCCTTTGCGATATGAATATTGCTCACACTGATATTGCAATATATTGTGCAGTCCTAATTGCCAGTCCAATGTCTCGGTAAATGTTACCAGTGGATGGAAACAGATGAACATCCTACATTTCTACACTTCATCAGCCCTTGTATAACTATCTGCTGTCTCTTATATTTTGTTTCACCTCAAAAAGTTACTTCATGCTAATACTTTCCATGTGTGATAGATGGAAGAAAAATTAAAATGCTGAAACACAGTTTGCCTTTCATGTAACTGAGAAACTGAAACACCAGAAAAAAAGGTTTATGCTGACATTTAACACTTATGGTGACATTATTGGTCAGAATAGGTACTTGCTTGGATCCATTTGTTTTCTGGTTGCATGAACTGTAATGTTGTCACCCTTCAGGTTTGGGTTGTTGAATCCCTAGAAGCCAAGTTTTCAATGTTATAATCCTGGGGCAAAATGTGTTCTCTTCGCCTATTTCACAAAGCTGACCCACATTTCTTGCAACAAAGACCTTTGGGGAAGGAGGTCACTCTGTCCTCTTTCTTCTGCTGCCCAATAATGCAGCCATTTTTCTATTGTTACTCTTGCTAGGTCATTTTTCACAAGAAAATAACCTGTTTTCTATTTACAGCCACAGGTGCATTTCATCACTGTGCATCTATTATGTCAAACTATTCAGTTCTTTATCAAGAATTGTTCAGATGATACGCTTTGCCTCTGGAAACCAATAATTTAATTGCACTTAAAACCAACAAAAAATAAATGTGTGAAGGAAATGTTAGTGCACCTTACCACTTGATTCATCCCCGATGGGTAGACATCGTTGTGAAGAAACTTTCTCCCACTCCTCGCTTTCAGCTCTCAGATGTTTATCAAGTCACCCAAATATTTGATTTGACCAAAAGGATAAATGTGTAAGCTTCAACTCTGCCCAGATTTTTCAGTTTCTTAGTTGTCAGTCAGTCCTTGCTAGATTTATATTTATGTTTATGTCAAGTATGTTGTGTGATTGTCATGTTTTAAGGTCCACTTTTCCTTGAGCTTTGATTTTTTTTTTTTATCACATTCTTTCTTTTTTTCAGAAAATGGTGTATCATTTGCTTTAAAAAAACAATGAATAATGTAAGTTTTATACTTTATTTATACTACACAACATGTGGTTCAGACCAGCGCAGACGGGCGAGCATGGAGGAGGTAGAGCACACTGACGAGATTATAGATGAGGCACAAAGATGCAGAAACGGTGGTGATGCTGAAGAGGAAGACAGGAGAAAACCTAAGATGTGTGTTTCTGCTTATTGTTTCCCACTGCGGGTAGCCTGCATGTTGGTATGCTCTTTTGCACACGTGCGCATGATAGGCTGGGGGAGCTGAGGCGTCTAAACACTACAGTGTAACCATCTGTTGCCATCAGCAACCATGGCGGTGGTCCTCGTCTGACTGTGACCTGGGTCACGATGCCCACAGTGCTCACCACTGGTATGGACACACATACACAGCCCAGTGTGAAACTAGCTCACTGGTCTGTGAGACATGTCTTGACATTCAGCCCTTTTAACTCCTGTCACTTTTTCCTGTTTTGTTTACCTATTATGTTTTTTCTTCTAATCAAAACATATTTATAGAACTGCACCTTAACTGCACCTATAAATCAACACCTTAGCTGAAATAGATGTTATGTTCAACAGCTGAAAGAAGTGAGAAATGCATAGGTAACATCCATAATTTTAGATACTTTCTCCTTTCATTAATGGAGACTTGTACCATTATGCTCTTTAGTACTTTTGTTATGCGAGAGGCTGTGTTGCCTCGAATCCTTAATGGAGATATTGGATAATTGGAGCAGTAGCACATAGATAAATCCCTGAACTAATGCTCTTTCTCCCTTCATCCTTGCATCAGTTATCTCTTAGAAACAAGCATACAGAGACGAGGGGCTGTGTGTGTAGGAGAGAGGTGAGGGGGTGGTGGCAGGCAGGCAAGCATGTGCTCCTGCATGCATATGTAGGGCTAAATTTTACCCTCTGGGCAAGATGTTGGTGGCAGTCAAAAAGCTGGCACAGACAAGCTCCAGAATCAGCAGGAGAGCGACGCTGCTGGTTTCAGAGGGCAGGAGGAGAGACAAAGACAAGCCGAGCTGGGGGAGACACTGGGAAGAGGCATTATCGCCTCACTCTGCCACCGTCCTCTCCACCTATGACATTTACAGTCTGACATTTAATGCCAAAAGAACATCCGCAGATGACAATCTCTCTCTCTTTTCATTCGGCGTTTTATTCTTTCAGCCAAAGAGCATCACATCGGCCACAAAAATTCAATAAAATTTTGCTTCCTACCAGCCGCTCGGCCAAATCCGTTCTCCCTCGCCCCCCCTTTTTTAAGCCTCCTCTTTATTTATTTCTGGCAGCTTTGTTTCGTGTTGCACTTTGCAAGCTGCTCTGTGGCCTCTAATTTCACTTGGATCGGAGGTATGCTCGGCGCTTGATCCAGGAAGGAAACGCCACAGAACATAGAACAAGTGTCGACACAGTTGGCCAGAGACTTGAAAACAGCAAGTAGTGCCTCTGTTTGTTGTGCAACTTCCCATTTGATGTGGCTTGATTGTGGTCAGCTGGGCACCGTTTCCATAACAGCTTCGGCACCTGAACTGCAGTTAATGTTGAGCGTTAAACTCTGATTTTAAAAATGGCAAAAATTAGGACCGAAAGCTGCTGAAGTGCTGATTTAATTTTTCCAGTGTTTCTCTGGCTTTACTCTTTCCATCAAAGAGTAAAGCAAACTCAGACTTGTGTGTGTGTTTACATATACATGTACAGTTTTTTAATTAAAATATTTACATATTGTCATTTTTAGACCACAATCTCAAATGTGAAATTGTGCTTTTGTATTCAATCTGATATTAGAAGAATAAGAAGAATTCTTATTGCCTTCAGATATGTCATAAATATCTGGAGTCCCCTTTTTTTATGTTTGAATCTAATGTTAAATTCAGCTTTCTTGTGAAGACCTCAGTGAATAAACAGCTCCATAAAGGCGAAATAAGACAGCAGATAGGTCAAAGGTGTGAAGAAAGGGTTAGTTATAAAACAATGCCCTGAGCTTTTTAGGTCTTTCAAGGCATTGTTCAGTCCATCATCTAAAAAAAGTGTGAAACTACAAAAAACATAAATCCATCTATATTTTTGTTGGCATCTCCTAAAATTATAATGAAATAGACACAAGTTTGTGTCTATCAAGTGATAAAATACGAAAATGTCGAATACTTTTGCACGGCCTTAAACATAAAAAGCCCTCTAACTCACAAGTCGACATTTGGAGCAATAAAACAATCTCCAGCTGGTGTGACCTGTATAAATGTCCTCAAGACCATGTTCAAAGTCGCACACTGTGCCTCTGTGTCCCAGTATTGAGCGGAAATGTCCCCTTACTGGTCCTGGATGCTACCTGGCCCACCATCATCCATCATCTCCTGCTTGCTCCCTCCTTTGGGACAGAAAGAGCATCACAGTGAGCCCTCAGAAACCAATTAAAACGGAGCCGGCCGTGCCAGCGTGGGGGCGGTAATGGTGCATTTTTAGTGCTTCTGCATGTGGCACAGTTTTTTGCATTCTGTCAGCTTTTGAAAATAAGAAAGTGGATTACATAAACGATCAGCTTTTTCTGTGGAGAAGTGCAAATGTCATTTATGTGCACATGAAAAAGCCAGTGATTTCTCTATAGTGGGCTATTGAGCTCCAAGATTTTCAGCTTTCTCATTTAATTGTTCTCCTCTGTGCATCTTTACCACCTCAAGTTTTCCTTTTTTCCCCCATGTTTTTTCTCTACAAGTCCCATCCTTTTTTCATTTTCCCGTCTTTATAGCGACCTCTGTCAACACGGAGATAGATTCTGCTCCTTTTAGAGGCTTTTATCGACTGGACCGCTTTGATTTGCTGATCGAGTTTTAGTGCTGAACAATGAGCCTCATTGTTACTGCACAAGCAGACATAAAATGGCCTAGTGGTGGTGTAAATGCTTGCAATTCCTGTCCATAAAGGAACAATTACGGCAAGATGTCAGCCGTTTACATTTTTACGACTCTTTCTGTGCCCTCAGAGTTGAGCTGGAATGTTATAATTGGCCCCGAATGGATTTTGACTTCTGACATAATGTTCTTCACACTTCTTCATTGATTATCTTATTAATAATTCACTTAGTCAGCTTGTAAAGGCTGTTATATTTATGTCAGTACCATGATCAGTTTGTTTGTGACTTTTTGTTTTTCTGAGAGGCTTTCGCACTGCAGATAACTTCAGAGGCCTTACGCAGCGTGCATATCATCTCTCCGTGCCCCCTGCTTTCTTCTGCTGTTCTCCTCCCCCTCCTATAATGAGCAGATGCTATCTGTGCTCTGCTGCTTAGTCAGACACAATGGGCCTGACACAAAGCCTTCAACACAACAGGACAAGGATGCTACAAAGAAATAAAAAAGAGGCTCTCAATGGGCGTAAAGCGTTGTGACGGCAAGCGGAGAATAGAGCGAGTGTTTAGGCTGGCGGCTTTTATCAAAAAGGCCTTTTTGTTTCTGCTGCTTAGCTGTTGATGTAGCAGCTCGTGTGTATGTGTGTTTGATAAGCTGCCACTTATTGAGAAAGAGAAGTTGATTAACATATCTGAAGATTCTGGCTGGGGAACTACTCCGGAGCCTTTAAAATGCACATTTAGAGCAGAGCAAAAGCTGCAAGTTGGAGGAAAGTTGAAAAGGTTCGAGAGGGAGAAGAGAAGAGATGCTCATCAGCGTCTGAGCTGGTGCAAGATGGAAAGCAGTTTATTTTTATCTCTGTGGCATTTCAGCTCTGGCCTTTGTGACACTACGCTTCTGTCAGCAGCGTTTGGAGCAGCTGCGTCTTACACTAACCAGCCACAGTTTCCGTAGTTCTATTAGACCGAAGATCTTTGTGGAAGGTATCGCAGTGAAAAACGTTGCCTTGAAGGACCAGTCCCATTATTATCCTGAACAGCTCTAACACCTCGAGGAAGTGTTAACAGATGTCCACACTATGGTTCAGTTTGACTTTAATCAAGTTTGATTTATTAAATTAATTTCCTAATTTTTAAACATATAAAGATCCTGAGAATATGACGAGCCTGAGTAAAAATTCCAGAAAATTCACCGTATGTTAAAGTTATCATAAAAATGTAAATAAATCATTATCCAACTGATTAAAATTAAGTTCTTTAGTTATTTCACATATTGGCAGGTTATTTTTTTGTGGTACCATTTAATAGACACACCTGCCAGCTATAGGTTTAAAAATCCTACCCTTGTAAGATTGAGTGGTGGTGCTCCTCTAGGGTCCTCTATATGACGGGTGGTATTTTTGTTTATTTGTTTGTTTGTTTGTAGAGATTTTCCAACAACCAATTTGCCCTTGTTACAAGCAAGGGGGGGAGTGTATTAGCTTTATTTCAACAGCTGACAATATGGGTGGAGCAAACTTGGGGCACATTCTCTTTTAAAATCCTCTTTTGAAAGGATTTTAAAATAATTTTATGAGAGCTAACGAGAGGCATACATTAGCTAGGATATATAGAAATAAATATTTTATCATAAGATATTTAACAAATCTTGTTTATGGCAGGGCTTGGAACTTTAAGCTCTACTTTAAGCATAGTTCACTCCAAAGGTGGGGCTCATTCAACGTGGTGTTGTTGTTGACACGTCTACATCGATGTATTGTTAACCTAAAAATAGCAACAAGTGCTGTAGTAAAACAAAAAAGTATGATGAAAACTACTTAAGGCATCCATAGAGGAAACAAATCTTAACAAAACAAAAAAATATATATAATCAGTTGGGTTGTAAGAACAAGTTAAAGAAAATAATGGCTACCAAACATCAAAACATGGTTAATCTCACCACTGTAATTACAGAACAAACACATTTACGCATTTATTAGTTTTGATAAGATACAAGATTGATGATAAAATTGTAAGTTTCACATCTAATATTCACCCCACTAACATCATGACACCAAACCGGCAGAATCTCCCATATTCCTCGTCTAGCCCCATTCTCCCCCCTCTGTGATGCTTCAAATGACCCCTCTGCCCTGCCATGCTCTAATCCAATTAGCTTTAGGCCTAATTATGGTAGAAGTGACTGATTACCATTGTCTGCATATAGGGCCGGATGAATAGGAAGTGATTAGCGACCAGGCTGGCGCTGGGTAGCTATTAGCTCCTCAGCTCACCTCTCACAGACCTTGAGGGGAAAGAAAGGGGATCCCTAGTTAGACTTTGTGAGTGTTAAATGTTCAGATCAATCATCGTTGGTTGAAGGAGAGATAGGAGTGAGTCTGAGAGGGATGGGTCCAATGTGAGAACTGGCAGACTGGGATTGTTTATTTAGAGATGTACTTAATAGACCTGATGAAGTCGCACTTCTTAACCAACACAGTGACCATATTAACGTTCATCATGCAGCTTAGTAGAGTGATTTTTAAAAGCTGTTAAAATCCCTTGAACTTTTTCACATTTTATGACTTCACGAACCAAATCTTGATGTATTATTATATTGGGATTTTAAAAAACAACAACACAAAGCGCCCCATCCCGCATGTTTTGCACAACCACGTTTTGATGTAATTGAAGCATCCCAGTCTTTTACTGCCTGAAACCTTCTTCCAGGATTATGTTGTTATTGTGTTGCTTTCATGTTCAGAGGTATCCTATCTTTGCAAGATGTTAATGTTGTGATTCTCATCTAACCCTCAGACCCGTCTACCCATGTCTGTTATGTTTGCTGGTTTTTTGTTCTTTGGATCGACTGTACTGAAATGCGTATTAATTCATTCATTGATCCATTAACTGTGACCAGACTGATCCCTGCCATTGTTGAAGAAAATGAATCCCAACAGCCTCGTGCTACCACCACCATGTTTTATAGGGAGGTTTATCAGTTCAGACTGATGTGTCTTCTCTGATGTATTTTTACTGTACTTTATTGTAAACACACAGCTTCTTCATTAAGTACGTTAATTTTTTACTTTTTTTAGGGGTGTCAGAGTAAAGGAAATAGTTGTTCCTATAAAGACCCTAAAAGGCCTTATCACTTTTATCCACTTCTCAATTATCTATTACTTTGTGCTGCCCTGTATTATAAAAATGCCCAAATATTTTACAAAATCAAAAAACGTGCATGAGAAAATAAATTTTAAAAAAGTACTTTTGAAAGAAGCTTTTCTGTTTTTGCATTGAGTCATTTAGTCCTTTAAAACAAATTACACGTGTCACACATTAAGTTTCTAATGAATTTACTAAATGCCTTATTGTTGTTTTGTCTTTCCGCCAGCTGTACCCGGAGACGGGGCCCAGACAGGGAGGGACCATGCTGACCATCTCCGGTGAGAATCTGGGTCTGCAGTTCAAAGACATCATAGGCGGAGTCCGCATCGGGAAGGTGCAGTGCATCCCTCAGGAGGACCAGTTCATCAGCGCTGAGCAGTACGTTGACACCGTCAGATATCTTCCCATCCATTCACATTAGGTCTAAAGCGTCCACTTCCCCTGCTTGTTCTAGTTCCATATCGATGTGACACTGGGCGTTAAGCACAACAATCTCTCTCTCAGACACCGTTTCATAAAACCTGTAAAGGTTAAAAGCTGTTTCCTCCTCTCTAACAGAACCAATTCCTTTCAAAGCGCCCCAAGCTGTGTATGGTACCGCCGCGCTGCAGACGTGCAGTCCATGTGGATGTGACGGCAGATAACAATGAACTTTCATTCTGCAAATAATGACAACGAATAAACTGAGTCATGTTGCCTCCTACACCAGATTCTTTTTTTTCCCCAACTCTTCTGATTTTAAGATGCACCAAATTAATAGTATTTTAAAATTGGAAGTGGGTGGTTTTCATCCTATGAAATAGCTTCGTAGCTAAACGGTTGTCATGTGAACGCCTCCTCTCATTAAGTTATATTTACTGCTTTCTTGGAAATTCTGAACCACAGCGGGTGTCGTAGATTTAATTTAACTCTCATTTAATAACTGCAGGAGTACATTCTGGGAAGCGCGTTGTTTGTAACAGACAGAAAAGTCCCTTCGCTTTATGTTTCGGCACAGTCTGTTTTAATACGACTGAGCTCTTTGTTTTAACTGCGAAAGGTCACTTCATCTGTGAAGAGCTTTTTTTATTTTAGATATAAGTAATGTCATGTGAGTCATGATATCATACTTCAGTTGCCATCAGAAAGATAAACAGTGCCCTGTTGTAGCTACTCAGAAATAGCTTGAGCTTCATTGTGTTTTGGAAAATTGTTAATAGCTCTTAATTATTGTTCACATGTTGTCACCTTGAAACCACAGGTTTTAATTTGTTAGTTGTGATTTTTTTTGGGTGGGGGATTTTAGACCAACACAAAAGATGACAGTCACAACAGCAGTGCTGTTAGGTCACTAATGGGGTAATTAAGGTTTAGTGTTATTGTTCTGACTACAATTTATAAGTGTGAGGCTTTCAACCAATGTTCAGAACTGAATAAGCCTCTTGAATGAGAGATGAAATGTCTTCTACCATCTAAATAAGTCCAGTTGCCTTTCACTGCATTTACAGCTGCAAGTTTTTCAGGTTGTCTATCATCCATCTTTGTAACTTTAGGGACTATACTGTGTTTCTGTTACTTTTCTGCTAATAGCCGAAACGGAGTATGATTGATGGAGCGTATGTAAATTTTTTTGGGGTTGTTTTCTTCTGGACTAACTGGGTTTGATCCAGGATTGCCCTGAATTTATTTTTATCCATCTTCTCATGAATTTTGACCAGCATCTCTTTCCCCTACTGGTGAAAAGCTTCCCTGCAGCATGATTCTGCCACCAACCAACTTTCACTGTCAAGACGGTGCTGTTAAGTGTGACGCAAAGTTTTACCTTTTCTCCACACTTAGCATCTTGCTTCTCGTGTAACCAGAGCAATTTCTTTGCAAACTTGTTTGTCTTCCACCAGTAGTTCTTCAAATGCTTATTCTATAATAATATTGAATTACACACAGGTGGATTTTATTTAATAAGTTTTGAATCCATTTAAAATTTTTGTGACACGGATTGATTACAAACATTGCTATTTGCGAACTATCTGAACTAGTTGTCCTTACACTTCCATTTTACAATTAAACATTACTCTATGTTGGTCTATCACATAAAAATAAAGCACAAGTTTGTGGTTTTATGTAGCAAAATGAGAAAAGATTTAATGAGTATGAAAAGTTTGCAAGTAACCCAACACTGCAGTCTCTATCTTATATTGAATTCAGTTTTCTTGAAGTAGAGAATAAAAAAAATTGGGACAAGGAAGAAATTTGGGACGCTCTTGACAGTTTGAGACGTCTTCAGTATTCACGTCCTTACTATGTAGCTGTCAGCTGACACAAATGTTTCATTTGCTGAGTTTTGCTGCACAGCCCCAGCTGACTTAGTTTTCTGTCTGCCTCCTCACTTAGAAGGAAAGGCAAAAAATGTGACTTTGATGGTTTGACAGTAAAAACAACAGAACGCAGCGCAGCTCTCCCCAGTGACGACAGGTGTCGCCAAAATGGGTGGTGACATGTCAATTGTGATCTATAATTTACGAACTCTGATTTTGTTTTTCCGTTTATAGCGGTGGATTCAAGAGGAATAAGGGTGAGTTTTTCTCACAGACTGTCTAATTGAAGCATAAGTGTGGCTGCGTTTAGCCATTAGATCCACCTGATCAGACTGATCTCTGGACTGATCAAGGATGATTTTTATAAAACTGTCCTCATGACACAAATATGATTCCCAATTCTTTTTTTTTCTTTTTTTTTTTATCAAATGTTTGACATAAATTGTAAAAGAAAAAACACAGTTAGCTACGGAGCTGCCTGTTTCTGAATGGAGTAAAAGTGTTTGTAAAATAAAACCAAAAATAACAAGGCCATTATCTTATGTTGCTTTTTAGATTATTAAATAAATGATAGCATTCAGCATTTCTAACTATAAATTAGGCTGAGCAGTTCTTTGTCTTGAATCATTTTTAGTCATTTACATATCCAGTAATATAAATAATGCAGCAAAATAAATGTTACTTAGTTCTTCAGTTAATAAAGTATTGACAGTGTTTTAAAAAAACAAAAAAAACATGACCTGTTTTTTGAAAAAAAACATGATTCTTAACATATATTAGAAATGATCATGTTAACTTTGCCAGCTGTGACCATCAGTCTCTTTATGTTTTCTATATAAATATGTGTTTTTTTTTGTGCTCAGATGTATAATTTCCTGAGTTTCCAGTCAAAAATATGACAAAATCCTAATTTCAACTGGGCAGCTCTGAGCTTGTAGACTAACGCTATTTATTTTCTAATATGCCTGCTTAGTGATGATGGTCAATACACATTGTTTCGTAGTGCTTGTGTATAAACCTCTGCTTCTGTATAAAGCTGTAAAGATATCTAAAATATCTTTGACATCTTCTTTTTGTACATTAATGTATAAAACAGGGAAAAACATTATTTCGTCCAGAAGGCATGAATGCTGCAAGTCAAAGATTCGATGCAATCTGCTGAGTTTCCTCAAAGAACTTTTTGAACTAATTTGAATAATTGAGTTAAATATACTGTTCGATAACTAGGGTTGATTGGATTGCATGTGTGAATTAAATTTACTTTTTTTTTTGTAAAGTACCTCACATTTATTGTGAGTAGGCCCTATACAAATAAACCCAATTAAATTATTTTTTTCCATCTAATTATTAACCAGTTAATAATTGAGGTTTGATAGTGAATACAACTACTGAGTGTTATCAGAGTGATCAGCTAGCAGTTAGGTCTAAGGTGTCTTTTGATCTTAAAATAGAATATATTTTTTACCAATTAGGGCAAAGCGTAAAATGATCCAATTCCAGTCACCAGCTGATTACTGAGAACATCTGTAGTTTAACCTTTTCAGCTCTATGATGCTGCAAATCTATTACAGCGCTACGCTAAAGAGGAGGAGGGCGTGGTAGGCAGTTAGGTTGTCATCCTAATTATAAGTGATGTTAGCCATATGGAGCCATTAGTGGCCTGATTTCACTCGATGTTCCTGTAGCCCTGTCAGATCTGGAGAGGAGTGTTTAGGACTGACAGCACAGGTCAAAGGTCAGCGTCTTGAAAAAGAGGGGCGGAGGAGGTCCTCTAACAGCTTGGTAAAAATGTGAACACATTGTTCTCACTGCCGCTCTTCATCCTGTTTGTTCTACCGGCACTTGTTATCCACCTTTCACGTGGTCTCTGTTTCTTTGATTGAATTGACTTCACTTTGGGAAAAGCCTGTAGTGAGGGGGAAAAAGCTATTGCTTTATTAATTGTAATGTGTCACAATGTGATAGGTTTCACGCTGAACTATTTTACATTTCAACGTAACAATCTATATGAGGCACCTTTTAAGTACTTAAGTGCCAGCTCGGTGTAGCCAGCTGTCTTCTGTGCGGCCCTGTTGCAGCCGAAGCCACGTTTCTAACTGAGAGATGTCCAGCATTTTAATCGCAGCCCCCTGTCATACCAGGAGACCTGGGAATAAATGAAAGAGAAAGTAAAAACAATTGATGCGCGCGGCATCGGAATGTGAAATTCATTGTCGCCGCCACGCCATGGTTGCTATGGCCACCTGCAGGGGAGGAAGGAAGCAGCAGAGTTAACAACTTATCCCAGGGTGGGGAAGCTGAGGAGATGTGTAAGATATGAGCACGTTCAATTAATCAGCCTCTCTCTCTTTAATGTCCTCTCTCCTTCTTTCCTGAGCTCTCTCTTCCTCTCTCTCTGGTCTGCACTCTCACCCTTTCTCTCTGTCTCATTCGTTCGCTCTGGCTAATTAACAGTCAACTGTGTCTCCAGTGGCTGAAACATGAAGTCAGTGTGTTTGTGCATATGTGGTGTGTGTGCGTGTGTGTGTGTCCCTGCAGGCTGCACCACCACTCTTCTCGTCGCTCGATAATTTCTCCAGTGGATTTTCATTTGGCCAGCCAGCGCCCAAGGCCATGTGCTCTGCTTACGGTTCTACAGTATGAGCTAATGCGGGCTTAGTGTACACAGGAGCAGAGAAAACTCTTCCATTTCAGATGAGATTTTTTTTTTTTCTGAACATTTGTTGTTTTATGAAGGACACACTGTAGCTGCAGGACAGACAGTTTTTACACTCACATTGACGGATTAGGAAAAACACAGTTTTTCTGTTCAGAACATCATGAAGTTCACTTGAACATCTCTTTGTATCTTTCTTCCGCAACGCCTTTTTTTGTTGCAAGTTTTTCTAAAGCTGAGTGTGAACTGAAGCAGTTTTCGTCAAAACTTTCACCTTTCGCTGCTGTAACGCTGCTGTGAAATAGGTAACCCTAAGTCGGAAAAACACTTATGTAAAAATAAATAATGCAATTAATCTGAATTATGTTAGCGAACCTCATTCGCCCCTCTTGCGTTTCTTAACAGGCCTCTAAGAGTTCTATTTAAAAGTGATAAGTCATTTATTCACTTTTATATATTAGTTATGGTTGCAAATGTTCTTATCAAAGTGAACTAACATTTTGATACACTGCTATTCTTTAAGTTTATGAATAGTAATTTTACACATATATCTCTGCATTTCACTTAGACCGACTCTCCACAAACAAAATTGCAGTCTTTAAGAAACCACTTTGACGCCTCTGTGTTTTCTGTCTCTTGTAGGATAGTGTGTCGACTGCTTGATGCAACGGGTTACAGAGTGCAGGAGGCTCAGGTGGAGGTCTGCGTGGGGGAACAACCCTGCATCAACCCTGACTACAAAACTGTTTCATCAAAGGCCTTCACCTTTGTGGCAAGTGTTTCTAATTTAAAATACAGCCATGACAAAAGTTTCTACGCTGATTTTGTAATCGCATCGGACAGCCTTGTTAAAAGCACAGTTATTCCTGACCTGTTTACCCTCCGTCTCCTTCATTAGTCGCCATATTTTTCCCGTGTCCACCCCTCCGCCGGTCCTCTGTCTGGTGGAACAAGGATCACCATCGAAGGCAGCCATCTTAATGCAGGCAGCGCTGTAATTGTGAGGATCGGCCTTCACCCATGCACCTTTGAAAGGTAAAAATAATTATTTTTAAAATGCATTTGTTGAGATTTTGTTTTTGTATGTATTTATTATACATGCTTTAAAAGTAAACCACTTTGAGATGCTTTACTTTTAGTTGATGTAATATTACTAAAGGGAATGAAGTCTACCAATTAAACCTCTCTTTTTATCAACAATGTTGTACACATATCTTGACTGTTGCAAGATTTTGAAATCAAAATTAGCTAAGGTTACTTGTGAAACAAGTTTTGGTGTTTTCCAATGGCTTTGGTTGGAGTTAGAGATGCAAGCTGAATTCACAATGTCTCAGCTTTACTTGCCCTGACCAACGACCTTCTGGTTGAAATTTCAATAATCCGATTAGGAAACTGTCTGTAGGCATTAGCAGTTCATGTCAACAGTAATTTGTCGATTTATTAGTATCAGTAAAGTGTTTAAAATGACATCTGAGGAACCACAAAGATGTAAGAACCTATTTTTAAAATTAAAATATATTTAACCACAATGCGCCTGCTGTTCTGACTGCCAGTAAGAACAAAATCTTAAGTAGACAACAGAAATTTCGAACATAGAATAGCAAAGTTGCTGTTTCTTTTTTTTTTAAGCTTTCTATCCCTCTCTGTCATCATACATGATGGATTTGGAAATGCTGGCGATCATCTTGGAAATCTTAATTAAAGGACTTGCATTTTCTCTAGAATACACACAGACTGCTGTTTTAATAATTGCAGCTTGTAGCTGCACTAACTGCTCTAATAGCTCACATAGCATTCTCTCTCACATATATTTTGTGAGGTCACCTCTACTACTAATTCAAAGGGTTAATCATTTCTTATAGATCATACAGAGAAATCAAAATTGACGGAGATTGATACCTGCAAATCAATCGTTTTACCTAAAAACGTAAAATAAAAACTGCTGTCAAATAGTGACTGCAAAATTCTGATCAGTAATCTCTAGGGTTTTTTTACTTCTCATGTTTCTTAATAGCCAATAACTAATTTGTTTGTTTCATCTCTGTTGGTTAGATTCAATTCAGCTTCCATTCTCTCCCTTTATTTGAAGTGTGCCATAATTATGTATTAGCAGTTTTTTGTTACTGTTTGTGACAAGAAACTGCAGCAGGTCTGAGGAATGCAGCGCTTAAGATGATGACTTACAGGACTGTAATTCACAGCAATTTTGAGAATGATAGTGCAGCATTTTCAGAGGAAACTGATATCACTGTTCAGCTATGTTGTGAAAAGCTTGAGGGCGAAACCCTCGTTTTGTCAGAAATATGACTATAATTTGAAAAGAATGATGTGGTTGCGAATGATTGCAGTAACAAATGTAACATGTGCTGAACCCTAGTCCTTATACATATATTTTTTAGAAGTAGTTGTTTTGATTGATTACTTAGTTGACAGAGTCTGCAATCACTTTCATATTTATATTTATGTGCATGGCTAAGATGTGCCAGGGTTACACAACAAGATGTAAATTCAGTTATATGTGACCTATATTTCACAATTTTTTTTTTTTTAATTTGACACACCGGTGAGAGCATGTAGTTATAAATTAAAAAAAAAAAAGCTTTTAATCACTCAGAAAATTATTCGTACTGTCTATTTTTAGAGCCAGTTCTTTTTCACATGTGTTTTGAAAGTTGCTTCCTTCTCTGATGCAACAAGTGATGGGCTGAATTAATGAGCTTGGATCCTTCAAGATTTTTTAAGCACATCAAAAGGAAAAGTGGAAGCCAATTTAAAGCTCTGTAGCACATCACCAGAAAGGTGAATATAATAGTCTTGGCCTTTCATTCACTGAGCAGCAATAACCTTTATGGCCAAAGTAATGACCTGGTTGAGTCTATCTTTTTAATGCGTCTTTGTATTCAATGGGGCCTTTGCTTTAATCAAAGCCTATTTACCCCGAGTCACTCATCCTCTTATCTCCCCGTGCAACCCCCGTTTTCTTTCCTCCTCCTTTTTTCTTCTCATATCCTCTCTTGGCTTCTTTTGTGTGGCAGCAACCTTGTCAAAAAATACGTTCGCCGCACCACAGGCACTCTCGACTTCGACTACGTTGTGAAAGTGGTTGTCATGGAAACACAGCACCAGAGGAATGTGGAAAATCTTTTCCATTTCTTCTTCTTCTCTTTTTTTTTTAATTGTCCTTCAATTTCATCCCCTGCTCTGTCTCCTCTCGGCCTGAGGACGTTGTCGTTGTTGGAACCGGTCCCTCCCCCGGGAGGCAGCCGCAACATGTTCAACAAAGCCGCCTGATAACCCAGATTTTTGGTCAGTTGCCCAAATCTCGCCCTGGAAATCTGCAAGTTGCCAAGAACAGGCTCCAGGAATTTCTTTTCACACCTCTTCTCCTCCATCTTCCATCTTTTTTTACTTTCACAGCGGATCTTGAAGGAAGAGTTCTCATGTTGTGTATCGATCGGCTTGCTCCCTTCGTGATGAGATTGCTCCAGAACATTGTACAAGCATCTGCAGGAAAAATGAAGGACTTAAAAAGATTATTGAGTCACTTGCAGGGCCTTACAAAAATACTCATACCCCTACTTATACACACATGCATTGACGCAACTTTTCCATATTTTGTCTTGTTACTATCTTAAACGTAAGTCAGTTTTATTTGACCAAATAATGCATAATTATAATAATTTCAGATTTGCAGAATGAAAAGGATGGTTCGACGTAATTTTCTAAATTTGATAAGCAAAAAATGAAAATTGTGCAGCATTCATTCAGCATTCTGATTCAATAAATATTAGGACTACTTTTCATCTCAATCACAGCAGCAGTGCATGTTTTCAGCTGTGCCTGTACTAGTTTTGCACATATACAAACTGAAAAATGTGCAAATTCTTCATTGCAAAACAACTTAAACTCTATTAGACTAGATGGAGATATTTTCAAGTTTTATCACATATTCTCATTTGGCGTAAGACGTAGTTTTTGTCTGAGTCGTAACATATGAATGTGCTTTGGTCTGAACTGGATTTTATTAACGGGTTTTAGTGAAACGGGTCGAATTCATTTAGACGCTGTACCTTTTTGCATAAATAAGCCGTGTGTCATTTTCTTTCCTCTGTAATACTGTTAACTACTTTGTTGGTCTATAACCAAAAAATTCTCATAAAGTGAAATGGAGCTTATGGTTACGATGTGGTAAAATGTGTGAAAGTGCTAAAATACTTTTACAGTAAAGATGTGCAGAATATTATTCTTAAAAGCATATATTCAAGCTCTCATAAAACCTTTCCCAATGATGCCCAAACTTACTGTTACAAAGCCGTTGCATGAAGTTTCTCAGCTGGCTGTAGCTGGTTGTGTCCATCAGGCAGAGGGTTACATCACTCTGGAAGACAACCAGCTACATCAGCTTTTTCAAATCTGTTAGCCAGAAGACGCACAGGAGGGGAGGGAGAGACAACTAAGAACTTCACCACATTGTGGTTTTAGCTCTCATTCAAAGATATTTGCCGTGTGGATTAATAATTCCCAGCATGAAGTTGTACGTGCACCTCTGCTGTTTTATTGTGTCTCATAAATAATGTATGAGCTATTTTAAAGATATGTTATTTCTTTCCAGTCTGAGTTCTTGGAGCAATAAGTTGAACCTTCATCTCATCTCTCCATCCTGTCCTTTTTCTTCTCATCCAGGCGGAGCAGCAAGGAGATTGTGTGTGTGACGCCGGAGGGTCAGTCCCCGACCCCCACTCCAGTCATGGTGGACATCAACTCTGCAGAGCTGAGGAACCCAGAGGTCAAGTTTAACTACACGGACGATCCCACCATCCTCAAGATTGAGCCTGACTGGAGTATCGCCAGGTACGGCAGCCACCGCAACCTTTCCGCAACGCTCCTTAAAATAACCGTATGAAATGATTTCCACAGTTTAGAGAAAAAACAGGTTTGATTGTCATTAGTAAATGCTGCGATTCAAATGACCCTGTCCAGTTTCCATATGGCTGAATCTTGCTCTGATGTTGAATAAATCAGCATGATATTTGATATTTTGTTATCTATAATTTACATCTGTACAGTGTTTTCATCTCCGATTCTGCTTGATGTAGTGTCCGTCTGCAGAACACACACAAAAGCCTCAATACATTATTAATCCATTGAGGTGGTTAGACCTCCGGTTAAGACTCTTCTTTTAAAGGAGCGCAACCATCCAAACTCAAACACGAACTCTCCGCGACGCGTGATGAATGTTTTATTTTGCCTGCACATTCTCTGTCTGGTTCTCAAAGAAAAGCAAAGTTTCCCTCTCCATCGTCACCCTCATTTCTCTTTCTTAAAGCGTGTTATTTATTCTGTGTATGTTTCAAAAGTAAACCTTTGAGAGCAGAACTGGGGTAAAAAGAGGCTCCTGAAGCAGTGTACTGATGAGCTGAAACAGAGATGTCTCTGTAAATATTTCTTGACTTATTGAAATCAGCCTCCATAGCCACAGGAAGATTTCCTCTGCAATCTCAAACTGCCATGGAGAGGGGAAGAAAACCAAACCCATCCTAATGGGTTCTCAAGCATGACCTAGAAACTCCTCTGCTGTTCGGTTCTGAAGGGACACCAACACACTTTCAACTCTCTAGTTATTTTTAAAGTGCTATGTAGTTCTGCATTTTCTTTAATTCCTTTTAGACTTTCAAAATACTGCAATTGCAGAAGTAAGAGATGCTAAGCAAAAGATAGAAATGTTTATTTTAGTTTCGGAGAGAAACTAATTGGTTTCTTGTTGAATAAAGTCCAGATTTGATGTTGTTCAAAATATTTTATGTATCTAGAAGTTTTCCCATTTTATTTAGTTGTATTAAAAAAAACTTACATTTATTTTATTGGGATTTTGTATAACAGACAATCCATCAAGACGTATTGAAGAATTGGAAAGGAATATCTAACAAATCTCCGAATGCAAAGGCATGCCATAATCTTTCTTTTTTAAGTAATTTTAAGTCTGTGTAAAATGTGGACAAATTCAAGTAATTCCTTTTGCAAGGCACTTTAGTATTTATCTCAACCCTGACTGCTACCAAGTCCCATTTTTCTCACTTCAAACATTGTGTCAAGTGTAGCACTCATCGTCTGTGTTGTCACAGGGGGCTGAGGTGAAAATAAAAGCGTTTAAAAACTCTGCAGGGAAACAAACTCTCACATGACAAGAAATGGGTGTGAAAGGATGAGGAATCTTAAAAGGAGAGAACTGAGGATTGAGAGTTAGAAAAAAGAATAAAGCAAAAGCTACAACCTTGAGGGAAATGACCTCAGTGCTTCATTTTAGTTTGTTGGGTTTTTTTTTTATTATTTTATTATTTTACTTTGTGAACCCAGGAGAGGAAGTACATGGTTCACCTGACCAATCAGGCTTTTTTTTTTTTTTTTCAGAATGCTGATTTTGTCACGGTTTCTCCTTTTGGCCACTGTGTATTTTTGGGGGAGATGCACTGGCTTTTTTTGTTTCTTCATGAAGAAGCATCCGTCAACTGGAAGCACTGACACATGGCTCTGTAGTCATTACACACCATAATGGTGTCTTACTAAAAGTTGCATAAAGGTGCAGTTTGTAACATTCATACAAGCATGTTACTCGCATATTTGTTAAAACTGTTCCTATGTCTTTACAGTGAGTCATAAGAGTCATATTATCTGTGGGGAAAAAATCTTCTCCCGGTGCTCCTTTTGCCATCTTCAGAAACACTCCAATAGAGGTCAGAAATAACCAATAAGAGCCAGGAGGAGGGACGTAGGGATGTCAATCATGCTAAAAGGCTCCTCCGCACAGCGCATACAAGCTTAAGATTGCTGGTTGGCTACAACAACCTTACTGGAAAAATGTTTATTTAACTTCATCGGTGACCTGTGCATGCATTCATGACAAGATTCAGTGTGGGAGTGGAGCTGCAGTGGAGCAGAGATCAAGGGGAAGGCTGTGAGCAGCGGGTACACCAGGGTGATCAACACTGCTAAGCCCTTCGCCTGACTTTGATGTATTTCTGCAGCTGGCTGTGGGAGAAGGCAGAGGAATTTGATTTTGTTTCACAGTCGAATTACAACTTTAAAGTAATGTTTGCAGACCTCCTGCACATTCTTGAAGCATCTGGCATTTGATGCAGGTACTTTCCAGATGTTTGAAAGCCTGACCCCTTTTGAAAAATCTGTCATCGATTCTTAGTGAAATATAAACTTAAAAGGGAAGCACAGAATTTTGCCAAGTGTTGCCTGTCAGAGTTTTGTTATATTGATACATGTATGTTTACCTCACTGTTCTAGAGCTGTGGTTTCTATTCTTCCACCAACAAAGCCTATAACCACATGTGAAGCAATCTTATGTGTTCCCTTTCCACCTCAGAAACCACACCATGTGGCCTCCTGGAAGCCTCTCAGCCTTTTTTTGGCTCAGGTGACGTTCCCGTCCTGCTTGGTCTCGGTCCATTTCAAGGCCAATTTTACTAAAAGTTGTGAATTTAAATCTCCTCCCCCCTAATAACATCTTTGTTTGGCCCAAACTCAACACAGCCGACTAGGAAATTGAGAATGGGCTTGTTGTATGTCTTTATTGTATAATGCTAAGCTATATGGCTTAAGGGTGTTTATGTAGCGTTGCTGAGAATTGACAAACATAATCAGTGAAAGGGTCAAAAACCTTCTTTCACACAGTATAAGCTTAGATACAGAACATCTTTTTTTTTTTTTTAAGACAGTACTTTGCCTTGTTCGAGAATTGTTTGAGCCAAAGGATCTTCAGTCAGTGTATCATTTTTTTGCCAGGGGTGACTCGCATTAGCTCTGAACTTGAATAAGTTTTGAACTAGCTTAGAGTCTGTCAGGAAGCCTCACGTCAGATAAAGTTCAGCCTCATGGGCCAGCAGAAGCTGTCGACGAGGCCGTGTGGAGATACAGGCGTCTCGCCCACATTATCTCATGTCCCTGCTGGTCATCATCATATATTCCCATAAAGGTCAAAACTGTGTGTCTTGACACCTGTGCTTATGTGCATTTTCTATTAAAAATACCAGAATGCAGCGATATTACACTGGTTGTATGTCCTCTGACTGCTGAGATGTAGTGAATAGAGGCCAGAGGCTTCTGTGGTTTGAAATAACTACAGATTCACCTCGTTTTCACCCCTGCCTACATTTGGGTTTAAACAAGCTTTTAACATTCAGATGACGGTTGTAGCATCACACTCATTACCGCAAAAATGGTTTCCATGAATAAGCAGGTGAAAGGCTGCATATTATTGGTGAATTGCCATCTGAAGGGTCCTGCTGAATCCCACAGAGAACAGATTTAGTCACTTTTATCTCTGCATAAAAGCAGCAGGAAAACACAGTGGGGAGTATAAGAGCTTATAAAAATTGTGCTTTTCTTTTGCTGTTGCATAATTACCATTTTGATTATTTATTTATTTTTTCACTTTTAATGAGCTGTTTTGTTGTTTTGTTTTTTTTCTATATGTATTTCTTATAGTGGAGGCACAATGCTGACAATAACTGGAACCAACTTGGCCACCATCAAAGAGCCCAAAATGAGAGCCAAGTACGGAGCAGGACAGTCAGAAAATGTGAGTTTCAGAGTCTGCACCTGCACGTTTTTTTTTCTTTTATTATTATTATTCATATTATTGACAGCACAGGAACAGCCACTGATTGGATTTGGTAAGTAAGAGGAAAGATTACACATATTACACATATTTTTAATGGCACAATAACACTCTTAATATCAGTTTTGATGGCTTTAAGATGTTTGGTTCAACTTTTAAAAAACAAAAAAAAAAACGTGTTTGAATTTAAATTATTGCAACATAAAAATTAGACTGTCATCTTTTAACATATCTATGCAAGTGGTTTAATATCACCAACACCATGTGATTGAACTTAGTTCAACCTAGTTGGTTGAACTAGGTTGATGTTAATCTCCTCATTCAACACATCTCAAAGTTGCTGTACTGGTTTGAGATTTCCTGACTTGAGGCCATTGGAGTGCAGTGAACTCAATGCTTTGTTCAAGAAACCAGTTTGAGTTGGTTTGAGCTGTATAACATGGTGCATCACCTACTAACATGTGGTCATAGTGGTTGGACATGTTAGCAGCAGTATGTAACATTGCTCAGTTGGAGCCTAAAGTCTCGCCCATTTGCTTATACAAGCACCGCCAGCAGCATGAACATTTTAAACAAAGAATGATAAATCCACGCTTTCATGTTGTCTATGGCAACTTCTGAGCCATCCTTTTTCAATATTGCTGCTGAAATCAAGTCTTCTCAGGCATCTTCATTCTAATGTTTGAACTTACAATGTTGATAAGGGTGAGTAAATTGTAGCCTCGGTTTCCTGTTCTTGGCTGACAGGAGTTTCATTTGATGCGGTCCTCTGCTGTTGTAGCCTGTCAGTTCAGGGTTGGACTTGATGTGACTCTGACACAGTTTTCCACATATCTTGAATGTATCTAGGTTCTGGAAACCATTTTTTTCACTAGATATCAGATGTTTGTTTTGTACTCCAAATCCCTTAAATAGTCCTTTTTTTCCTCTCCATTTTGATGCTCGGTGTGAACTTCTGCAAGTCACCATGTCTAGATGCCTAAATGTACTTCTGCCATGGCATTGAGCAGTTAATAGATGTTCTTAATAAACTGGTTAGTGAGCATAATTTTCACTTCTGATTAATATGTGAATCAAAAAGGGGGCAAAAAAAGTAAATTTCTCCTTAAAATATGCAGTAACCAGAGCAAAAGTCTTATAAACTATATAACACATTTTCTGTAAAGCTTTAGTTCATCGTCAGTGAGCAACAAAATTACTGTATTCAACATTACCTTACAATTAATGTACTTTATTTTAAATTAAGGTATTGAACTGATATTTTTATCAGCTTCTTCAAAGAGTGTTAAGTTCCTCAGTGGAATATTTTAACCCCAACCTGATTAAGTGCCAACATGGAGGGGGAGGACTGTGGGTAACCCTAGGAAACGAGATTCAGCCTTCATCTCTCCCATTCTTTGGACAATCTAACTGTTAGATTATACATACTCAGTATAGACACACTCATAGTCTTGACCTGTCGGTCAAGCTGCCCATTTTCTGTTTGTTTTTGATGTTGAATTTTCTTTTAGCAGTTTAACCTTTGAAATGTCAACTAGCAATAAAGCTGCTCTTGCAAATCCCCCTCTCCTCACCCTGCACCACGGGGCTCAACTAACCTTTTTTCCCCCCTTTCTCACTTCGAGCTAAAACTAAATAAAAAAAAAAAAAATTCCACACTTTCCTTTTGTCACCCCTACATAACTGCAGAGAGGTATATTTCTTGACCTATAAACACCATTCATCCCAGGTGTTTGTACAAACACAGATGTTTCACTTTCTGGCACATGTCATACAATGTGTGGTGCCTGGCAGACGTTTTCATACCTTTGACCTCCTTTAGTTTGATACCCTTAAATAAAATCCAATTTGCTTTCAGAAGTATCCAGATTAGATAATAGAGTCCACATCTGTGTAACTTAATCTGAATTTAGATATAGCTGTCAAAATTTTCAAGGGGTTTGAAAACTTTTTTAAGACATTTTAACAATGAAGGTGAATCTTTCCAAGGTCACTTCTGCCATCCTGTGTTGCCGTTAGCAGCCATGAGCTGACCACTTCAGTTTCTCTCCGTTATTAGGGGCTAATTTGTTCTAAGTGTCGAAACCCACAGGGTATATCCAGATGATATCAACACTGATTACAGCACTGATGTTATTAGGCCGCCTTTTCCTCATTATGTCGTTACAGACACATTTAATCAGTTGCATCACATAACCCTGTTTAAGCCCTTATAACAGAGCTCATGCTTGAGTTAACCTTTTTATTCTCTACTCCAGCCTCAAAGTAGGAAGTAGGGGTTCTACTTTATCTTGAAAAGTCTGGATTTTTGTTGCATTATTATATGCCGAGTCTGAATAGGTACAGACAAGACAGCTGAATATGAATAAAAATAAAAAAGGGACTTCTTGCTTTCATATTGATTCATATATGGATTATGTTCACTGTTGTTGATTTTTAACATTACAACACTATTCTTTTGCCAGCCCATTGATTAATAATCAATGGCTTTTGACAGAAGCTGAAAATAAATTCACACCCGTTCAACAATACAAAACTATTATCTCATTGTTTTTTTTTTGTTTGTTTGTTTGTTTTAGCATCTAGACCCTTGTAGACTAGGGTTTTAAACTAAATACATTATTTTTTTAACTGTGTCTCATTTATCATACAGATAGTACAGTCTATCTGAGAGAAAGTTTTTAGATTTAAATGCTCAGAATTATTTAAAACAGCTGAAATGTGTTCCTTACCACTGTCAGAATAACAATCATAATGAAAAACTTAATTCTCTGTGATCCATAATATGTTAGAAATAACTAAAATTTAAAAAGAATAAAATGGTGACGTGAAACGGCTAGTGCCTGCTCAAGACACATATTTATTGCATTGCTGTTTCTCCCTGTATTTTAGAACTGCACTGTTCTCAACAACACAGTCATGGTTTGTCTGGCGCCCTCTGTGGCCAAATCTGGCAAAAGCTTCTCTGAGATGGGCACCAGTCCTGATGAGATTGGATTCGTCATGGATGGCGTGCGCTCCGTGCTGGTGATAAACGAGACTTTCAGCTACTACCCAGACCCAGAGTTTGAACCTCTCGGTCCCAAGATGGAGCTGAAGCCCAGCTCACCACTCATACTCAAGGTAAGTTGCTTTGTGTTCATGGCACTTATCTGTTACGGCCTTTTCTCTGTCAAACTCTTTTTTTTTTTTTTTATTCTCCTGCTAAATGATGTGTTTAATTTTTTCCTCCATTTTTCCTCTCTGTATCCCTTCCCAGTCAACGTGTCTGTGTGTTTTGTCCCTCCTTTATCCCTTCATGCTTCATCTTTCCCATTTTATGTCAGCTTTCACTGTTTACCTGGAATATGTGAGAGGAATCTGTATGTATGGGCTGAGTTTGTTGTGGTTTTACATGAAAGCCGTTTTATATTGAAGGTTGCTCTCTGAAGCTGAGGCAGAAATGTTTCCCCACACCGGGAGTTCAGGACAAAAGAAGGTTAGCTGAGTGTTAGCACTAAGTCGATGCACATGAAGGGCTGCATTAGTAGATTGTAGGATTCCTGTGATGTGTCTACTCGTCAAGTGTGTAACAATTAATCTCGCAAATGGGCTGAAAAAAAATTAACTATTTCTTCAATTCAGCTAATAAGCTGCTGATAATTGTTTGGAATCATTTGCTTTTCGACATCTGTCTTTCAGCACAGCTCACTTTTAAGCGTGGCTCAACCTTGGAGGATATTTCTCCACCTGTTTTTCTCCAGTGGGGGTTGAAGACCTTTAAGGGAAAAAAAATATTTTTAAACCATTCCTTTCAAATCAGGTGCAAAGCAAGTCATGTTTTTAAAGTGGGTCCATGTGTTGCTAAGGCACCTGCTCAGATTTTTATCTATGAAACATCTGAAGAGAGACTTCACAGCCGTGTTTACTATGAACCTTTGAGGCAGAGTGCGTTTGTATACTGTGTGCATTTGTTCCACCCACCCACTTTGTCTAATGACACCCCCCCCCCCCCCACTTCCTCACCCCTGAACTTCAAAACCTTTCAGGAGCGAGAGGGAAATTATCATGCAATTTCATGGGAAACCAAAGCCTCTTTTTCCTTCAAATCAGGGAGGGGTTTAGGAAATGAAGACTAGCGACGCTCTCCTATACATATTTAAATATTACACCATGGTGACAAATTTTGATTGTGGTAAGAACTTTCAGAAATGCACCAAAATTTAATCTAGTAAATATTTTCTGGGAAGGCTTCTTCTGTGTTTTTGGTTTTTTGTTTGTTTGTCTTTTGGAAGGAGGGAGATGATTTCTCTCTCTCTCTGTCTCTCGCTGCAAAACAAAATAATTGTATATATGAAGAAAAAGTGACTTAAGGTGGAAGCAATCTGCATTAAGTAAATTTCACCAACGGTTCTTTAAATGCAATAACTGACTGGATTCCCTTACCCCTATAATTATTATATGTAATAATGTAGTTAAAGCATTTATTTATTTCTGTTAATGTGGGTGATTATAGCTTATGGCTGATGGAAACACTAATTTCTCTCTCTCGTGAAAGGTGAATGTTGTATAAAACCCATAAAAAAATGTATAATAGTTAAACATTCTGGCTCCAGTGAGCATGTAGTCTCTATGGTCAGTTGGAAAACTACAATCTCTTACACCCTCCACAAGGGGGCGTAGGTATTTCTACAGAGATTGGTTGTTCACAGAGCATTATATCTGAGTTAGTGCAAGCAAAGTGTAAGTTGCTCTTGAGAGCAGCGTGAAGAAGCGTCCATTCAAGAGTTTGGAAAGAATCCATTAGACTTCATCTAGAGTCTGAACTTGGCACCAACACATGTTGTCAAAAGTACAAATACCTGCTTTTATGATTATGGCATAAATATTTGGTTGCTGATGTAAATTGCATCGCGAACCTGGAAGATCCAAACCCAACAGTGCAAATAAACTCAAGGCAACTTTTAAAGTAAATTCAGCTGTTTTAAATTCTCAGCACTATAATAATTCATACAGTCCTAAAAGCGCTCAAAAATGTCTTAATTTTTTCACATGCTAAAAATGTCAGAGAATCTGTTTATGAATGCTGTTACCCCCACTCTTCAGCTGATGTGTCTGTTTCCAGGGTCGTAACCTAATTCCTGCAGCCCCAGGAAATTCTAAGCTAAACTACACGGTGCTGATCGGAGAAATGCCCTGCGTCCTCACCGTGTCTGAGAGTCAGCTGCTGTGTGAATCACCTAATCTGACCGGAGAGCATAAAGTCACAGTAAGTAAACTTTTTAAATGTATTTGGTTTTCCTTACTGTACTAAAGTTACAGTAAGTAAGCTTTTTTTAAATTAATTTGTTTTTTCTTTTTTCTTATTTTGACCTTATCTGAGCAAAGCATAGTGAGCAGCAGATTTTACATATGCAACTGGAAAACAAGCTTTATCCCATCCTGACTTATATTTCCCTCCTGATCAGCAGGAGTTTGAGTTTGGTTTAACTGATGGAGCATTCACGTTTCTTCTTGTCACTTTTATCTGACATCCTCTGCTCAATAAGCTGTTTTCTCAATTCATCCCCCTCTGATACGTCAATTCACTTCCTGCCTCTTCATTCATTCATCTCATTCTTTTCTCCCCCATCTATTCGACCCAAATACCTCCAATTACTCTACATTTCATCCTATTCAGATAGCTGCGAGCGTGCGAACACACACATCCCCTCTCCCGTAATGTTGGCAGTGCTTGTGACTGTATTTGTGTCTTAGAGGCTTTTGATCAGTCTGGTTTGGCTGGCATCCTCCCTGGCATTTGAAGAGTGTTGGTATTCAGTGGATACCAAAAAATGGCTAGCGGGCATGAGAGGTCTTGTGTCTATTTTTACCCTCCTTCATTTCCTATTTCATAGATGTAAGCCTGCTAAAAGGGGGTGGGGGAGGGGTGAAAAGAACATGTTTTGGAGGGAGTGTTTGTCAGGATTTATTTCATTTTATGTTTGCAGTTTACAGCTGTTTGAGGTATGGTCCAAAATGTGTAGAGTGCAGATATTTCCTCTTCTGGCTGAAATGAAAATATTTTGGTGGCGTTTACATCTGTTTCTAGCTTGACCCGGCACAGCTTTTGTTTTTCATGTTAGATGCTTAAAAGTTTCCCTGCCTGGAGAAAATAACATAAATCTGGAATACTTTCTTAGAAACATATTTTCCAGGATGCAACATTATTTGAATTTCTGGACTATCTTTGTTTCCGCTTCTGTTGTCTCAGTTCCATATCCACATGTCCATACTTCCTGACTCCCTTTTTACTCTGCAACCTTCCTTTCTCCCTTCCTCCTTTTATTTATTTTTTCGTTCTTTTTTCCCTTTTTACTTTTTTTCTTTTTCCGTTCCTTTAATCTTTGTGGACATTTTAAAGGAAGGGGAAAAAAAGACTCCTTTCTTCCTTCATATTCCCGAGTACCTTTGCTCCTTTTTCTAAATGCTGCTTTATATTTGTGTTCTTTCCTTTCTTCTTCCCTTTTCATTATTTTCTTATTCTTTGTGTTCTTCTCCTTCTGTCTTCGTTACTTATTTATTTATGTCCTTTATTTTTTGCTCCTTATTTCACCTTGATTTTGTTTTCCTTGATTCCATCACTGCATTTGTTCTTCTATCCTGACTTCCTGTTTTTTACAGGGTTTCTAATTAAAATGTGACCTTGAGAAATATTTCCGCAGTAAATTCATGGTTAACATTTGTGTTTTTTTTACTTTAAAGATAGATGAGCATTTTGCTGTTTTGTGTTTGGAACAGTCTGTAGTTCAGTCCTGTATAGGAAACTTAGTGCTTTGTTCATTTTTTGTTTTGCAAAAATATGGTTTGTGTCTCTTTATTTTTAATTTGGTTGGATTTGTACTTCTTGTGCAGGTTGTAGCCTGTTGAATAAGTTGCTTTCATCCTGAGTCCATGTGAGGTTCTTAAATGTTGCAGGTTAGAGAGCAATAAAAATACCAATGGCATCTTTTTTTTAAAGGTTTCTCATGTCGCTGAATAGAGGACACTATTATTACTCTATCGTCCCCTTTTTTCAGTCTGTCATGAACTTCCAAAATTTCATTGCCTTAATGTCGTTGCCAGGTCCGCGTCGGAGGCTTCGAGGCTTCACCTGGGACGCTGCAGATCTACTCCGACAGTCTGCTCACTCTGCCTGCCATCATTGGCATTGGTCTAGGTGGTGGCCTGCTTCTGTTTGTCATCATTGCGGTTCTGATTGCTTACAAGAGGAAGTCCAGGGATGCCGACCGCACCCTGAAGCGATTGCAGCTGCAGATGGATAATCTAGAGTCTAGGGTTGCCCTGGAGTGCAAAGAAGGTGAGTGGTGGGTAAGAGGTGCTTCCCTAAGCCAACTTACTCAATTCTCAACAAACTCAGCAACAGTGCTGATGCTGCTGTTCATCTACTGTGTTCCATCCTTCAACTTCCCATCAAAGCTGCACAACATACTATTAACAGTCCTATCAAGTTGTTTGTCTGCTCTTTCTCCCTTGGTCTCCTGCATTGCTCTCCAAGTCGATGCCAACACTCCCCTGCTGTTTGGTCGCAGCAGTGTGTATGTGCATGTTTGCGTGGGTGTTGGTGCGTTTCCAGAGGAGCACTTTGATCTGAGCCAGCCACCAGATGTTGTCTCTCTTCCCCATGAGGGAGCAGCCTGGTTGGCCTTGCCATCATCTACACCAAGAAGTGTTGGGAGGGAAGAGGGGGATAGAAAGAGACGGGGCATGGAGGTGGGAAAGTAAGGGGTTATAGGGAAGGAGTGGCTTGGCAACAGCTGAAGCCCAGGGAGGGATCGAATGAAACTTACACACCAGTGCTTTAGCATATATTCATTTGGCAAGAAAAGCATGGATCCAGGGAGAGGCTGCTGATGCTGGGCTGCTGGCAGAGCAGTGAGAGAAGCAGATGGGGTGAAGGAAAAGGAGAATACTGATGACATGATCATCCCAATATATCTAAAAGAGATCACTCCATTTGTTCCATTGTTTTGAGAGACTTGAATAAAGCCAGATCATAAATATACAGTTTATTCTGCACTGTTTTTTAGCTAGTTGTTCAAGTTTAACTCAGGAAACTGTCCTGATGTTCTTATCAGAATAAAAAATGCATATCCAGAAAAACACAATTTCAGTTTAATAAAATCAAGCATATTTATTGCGACTCACTACTAAATTTCTGTTTTTCTGGAATTACTTTTGTGTTCTTATAGGTCCTGGTATTTTCTGTAATTACCTCCTGTATTCAGCAAAATGAAATGCCAACTTGTTTCTGTTTAAGAAATCACAAAACTTCACATACAGAGTAAAGATCTCAGATATTCAGAGACATTTGTTGGCATCCTTGATAAAGATGATTCAAAAGTCTTAAAATCATTGTTTATTTTCAGATCACGTAGAATTTTTTATTTTTTTTTATCTCACCCTTATTTCGAGTACATAGAAATAGTGATATTAAATGTGTCCAACCCAAAGAACTAAGAGATTTAGAAGTTAACTGCATCACATTTTAGTATCAGATTATGGAGTCTGGATCTTTGTCTTGATCAGTACTGGTATCAACTGATACCACTAATAAAATGACATTATCAGCAGAGGCCGACAATATTGCAACGGTGAGTTTTTAACTCCAAATAGGAGTTAAGCTTTAATTGAGTCATAGACATCAAATATTCTTCTGTGCTACGCCGACTGATAAATGGCTAGAAAAACCGGCAACCAAGGCAGTCGTAGACATAATATGCCAACAGAATCTATTTATAGGACCAGGAAAGTACTGCTGCATATTTTTGAAAAACTGCCTGGAGGAAGCTGAAACATCAGATTGAGCTTCTCAAACTGCATTAAAAGTGTTTGCTTGGACTGAAGCAGCTTGAGGTTACATGAGCTGATGCATAACACACCTGCAACCTCTGAACAAACTGCCTCAAGACAAGTTGCTGGTGTGGGATTTAAATAGCAGATTGTGATTTTTTTTTTTACATTCACCAGCCAGGCTGGTTTTTAAATACAGTAAACCCATCAGGCTTAGTTTAAAATACTGTATTAAAATTGACTTGTGACGTTGTGAGGTTTCAGCGTTTCATGCCCAGAGATTGTAGATGGCCTTTAAAGCAGAGACCCTCAGATAAAGACATCAACACTTTTCTTTTTCTTCGTAGCCACTTCTCACCTCTCCCCCTGTCTTGTATTCATTTCCTGCCCTTTAGAAACTACCTGCAATCCCACACACATATACACTCACACAGCGGGTCACGCTGCGATTGGCTGGGGTGTGCCGACAGTAAGTCTACATTTCCCGACCCCGTCTTTTCCCAGCTGTCACTACTGTCTGTGAGAAGAAAGGTGGATGAACATGAACAAAGTGATAGATTGAAACGGAGAGCAAGATAACGGAAAAAATCCCAGAGGAGGTTATGAAAAATGTGTGGAACGGAAGAGGTGTTTATAAAGAAAGAGGTTAAATTGGAGATATGAGGAGAGGCAAACAGTGAAGAACTTTGTTTTTCATGACACTTTTAATACACAGTTGACATTATTCAAAATGTCTTCGTTATGACAACTTGTCATAACCAAGAAATCATGATCTGACATAAATTTGTTATAAAAGTATTACTAATTAAACTTTAAAAATTTATGTAGCTTTATGTTATTAAGGCTAAAGTTTAATCAGTAATACTTTTATAACAAATTTATGTCAGATCATGATTTCTTGGTTAATGTCAAGTTGTCATATCAAAGACATTTTGAATAATGACAACTTTGTATTAAATGTATCATGATTTACATAGTGACACTTTGACAACAGTCATAAATATTCATGAAGACTCCATGTTTATGACGGTGTCATGACAGTCTTATTCACAACCCGTCAATGAAAGTGTTACCGAAAACTCTATCCAGAAAGGTTGCTGGCATGCAAAGTATGTAAACACAATACATTAGATGCATTGTTGTGTTCTTTTGACAGTTTGATTTTTTTTTTTTTTTATGTACTATAAACATGTTTTCAGAAACATCAAAATGGGTACCATGATGTTGTATACATTAAAAGTTCAAACTACAGATAGTAAAATCCAACAAAAAAATTATTTAAAACTTTGCATATCACTATATATACAACTTAATATTCAGGGCAATAAAATTATAGTGCAAATGTTTTCGAAAAGGAGGTCAACTTAATTGGCTTCGGTAAAAGTGCCAGTCTATCATTAATCTGATCAGACGCTGGCTTCAGAATGGATATAGCTTCCTGCGACAAGGAAGCATCCACCGCTGTGTGCGCACTAAAACCACACCAAATCTTTTTGGCACTGCTCCACAAAGGCCAGATTGGTGGAGTGCACAACTAATAGTTTTCTTGTTGACAAATTCTCCCATTTGAGTTGTGGATTTTTGTGGCTCCTCTTGAGTTATGCTGAACCTCAATGCAGCGTCTCAAAAAAATGCTTTCCTTGCAAAACGCTCTGCCTGAAAATGATTTCACCACCAAACCAATCATTAGTGCACTTGTCCATTTTATTCTACCCGGTGTTGGTATGTCATATAAAATAGCAAAAAATATATATTGAAGTTTTTTTGTCAAGGGACAAAATGTGAAAAAGTTCAAGGGGCCATGCATGAGAGACTGGGTATTTTACCACAAGGCGAAGTGGGTGGAAAGCAGAAAGAGAAGTGGAGTACATTGGAATCTGAGGGGAGGAATGAAAGGAAGATTAAGAGGTAGAAAGGTGACTTTAAAGATGTCACATTGATAGGAGGAGAGAGGGAGAAAGAGAGATGGGGAGGGAAGACAGGGTGACACGAGCCATCTGTTAGTCTGGGCTTTGGTTTATTTGTTTGGATTACGTATCAATGTGTGTGCCGTATTTCAGATGAGGCAGCAGAGCACACAGACACACAGTTGTCTTAATGCCAGAGTTCCACATTTTCTCCTCAAGGAGTTTTCTATATAAAACACACTTGAGACAGTTTAACAAAAGTTAGGATATGTTTGAGAAATTTTTCCCCTATTAAAAGGAGTCGAGTTCAATGAATGGGGTCAGAACACATGCTGTCCTGGAGCTGAGAATGTGTACAAACACTGACATGCTTTCACATAAATCATCTGGGCGCAGGGGTGTGTGTTTAGCTGTGGGCCAAAGCAGAACAAGTGTGTGTGTGTAACAAGAGTTTGTGAGGTGGCAGCATGTAATGTGTGGGTTCTAACACTCTGCACTCCCCTCCAGCTTTCCAGATCCAAACGCCTTTTCTCTATTTCACCTTTTAGTTTCTCTTTTGCTTTCTACTGGCCTCATATTTTTGAGCTTTTTTGTCTTTGAAATGTGAAAGATTTCAAAGTGCAATTATTTTTTTCTTGAGGATGGTTTATAAGCTCATTTGACATGTCTAAGCAATGTTCTTTGCCATTGTTGCAGCCTTTGCAGAGTTGCAGACAGACATCCATGAACTGACCCAGGAGCTGGATGGTGCAGGAATCCCCTTCCTGGACTACCGCACATATGCCATGAGGGTCCTCTTTCCTGGTATTGAGGACCATCCTGTACTCAAGGAGATGGAGGTACGGGTCAGTAAAGAGCGCTCTGCACTCATGCACACCCACATACAAAATAAGCCGTATTTAACAGGTTTATATAGCAATCACTTATGTCCTTGTGACTTTGAAATAGTTAATTGGAATTAGTAAATTAGAGGTGGATTAGCCTAGCTATTGCCTTCGTATGTAATTCCTCTTAAAAAAAAGTTATCGCTTCCAGCTCAGTCTGGGCTTTCTCCCTTTGACTTGGATTCTTTCCAGTTGGTTTTCGAGTGGACCAATCAGTGGACAGAAAGAGAGGTTGTGATCGATGACAATGACTGATGGTTCTCCAGCTGCTTACAAATCATAAATGATTTGCAAATCATGATATGTATCATATGTATCATGCTTACATATCATGATTTGTAAGCATGATATGCTTACAAATCACAAATGATTCGTAAACAGGTACTGTTATCTGTTCAGGTTATCTATTAAAATTCAGGACAACACAGGAACTGCTTCCTTTCTTTCTTCAAAATAAGAGTCTTAAACATAAAAAGAGGCTGTAGAGATTTAAGCACATATCTTTTTTTTTTTATCTGGGAGTCATGATAATAACCTACACTTATTGCATCAGATGCTAATAGGAATTGTCTGGAAATATTGTATTAATATCCAGAGATAATCTTGAACCTCTTTAATTGACCTCTTTAAGAATTAGCACAAGTCAAAGTCTGAGGTGAGGTGTGTACAAGGAAAAAGCCCAGGTTGGAACCCCTGACCTTCCTGCAACCTTGCAACAGTACTGCAAATCGAACCACCGTCCAGCTCCCATAATGTTTACACCCTTTGGAAAATGCAGAGTTGCATTCCTCTGTCATGGCTGCAGGACCAGGCCTTGGAGACGTTCTCTATGTGCTTGTGCTATCAACTGTATTCCAAAGGGATAGTGTAACACAGCATTGGATTTTCATTTGTATGGCCCAGGCAATCACAGGCCACAGTGGTGCGCTAGCAGGCAGATCAATTTCTTATTACAGCATGAAGTTCACATTCTTTCTTCAAATCTGTGTTTGTGGCTCTCACAAGGGGAGGCCTGGCCATTGCTTTAAGATAGGAGAGAAAACAGCAAAGGGAGACTTGCACCTGATGTTATAGAAAAAGAGGGTTGTGAGGAAAATGAGCAAGGCGCTTTGTTCCGGAGATATTTAAATACATGCGTGTGAAGAAACAAATTGAAGATTTATTTGTAGATGTTCCCAACTTTTCACACACACCTCACTTCACAACTAGGCTTCACAATCAGTTCTGTTCTCTCAGTCGACTCTTGTTGTTTTTCTATTTTTGTCTGTGACCTTTTCCAATTACTCCACACCTTTCCCTACCTGTCTTCCTAGTTTCACATCCTTCTTTTTTTTTTTTTCGCATACTTCTCTTCTTCTCACCAAAAACCTGCTTCAGTTACACCACCTTCATCATTTTTTTATTCTAACAATTGCCTTTTTATGTCTCGTATTCTCCCCACTCTTTTCTATTTTCACTCTTTCTGTCTTCCCTTTTCCACCAGGTCCAAGCAAATGTGGAGAAGGCCCTGACATTGTTCGGCCAGCTACTGACCAAAAAGCACTTCTTGCTGACATTCATCCGCACGCTGGAAGCTCAGAGGTCCTTCTCCATGCGAGACAGAGGCAACGTGGCTTCTCTCATCATGACAGCATTGCAGGGGGAGATGGAGTACGCCACGGGTGTCCTCAAACAGCTCCTGTCTGACCTTATTGACAAAAACCTGGAGAGCAAGAACCACCCGAAGCTGCTGCTCAGGCGGTAAGAAAAGGAGGGATGAACAGAGGGTGGGAGAGCAGCTAAAACGGCACCAAAACATGTCGGCTCTTCCAGTGGAGCTTGAAGTTAACGCCCTGTGGACTGTGCTTGTGTGTGGGTTCAAGTCTTTGTTTAGCCAACTTGTCACGCATTCAGAGGGTCTTTCAGGAGTTTTGCAAGGATCTGTGTTTGGCTTTTCTTAAGATGATAAAATCAAATGAAGAGAATATTGTCAAAAGTGGACAGTGCGCTGTGAGATTGTCAGGCCAGTGATTTTTCCTGTCCTGATGGCCTGTGCTAAGAGAAGTAAATGCAAGGGACAGTGACTACGGCTTCTGAGGCGTTTGTGACTATACCTTGTCTCTATCTCTCGGCGCTGTCCCTGTCAGAGAGGATTACACCCCTGAGCACACATGCACTCCCACCGGAGCTGCTGCAAGACAGGCCGCCGTATCCCCTCTTCTTGCACTCTCAGCGAGAGACGCAGTTAGGGGAGGAAGTATGAGGAACAGAGCAGGTGTGAAGAACAGAGAGAGGAGGGCTTTGCTAGGGAAAGGAGAGAGATGAGCAATGGAGGAGAAAAAATATGAGAGGTGAAAGAGGAAGAGGCAGCACGAGAAAGGTGGATGGAGCTCCAGGGACGCAGGGAGGTTGTGATTGACAGAAACAGAAGGCAAAATGTCTACAGGGAGATTTAGGCTTGAGGGAAATTGATGGGGGAGAAACATATAGGGGGAGAAGAGTACGGCTGTTGCACAGGAGAGCCGTCCAATATGGTGAGAGAGCCTAGAAATAGGGAGGGAAAAGGAAGCTGCGACAGACAGCCATGAAAAGATACACATAGTTAAGGAAAGACACAATTAAAGAAATGGTCTGTCTCCAAATAAATTGGAATTAGACATTTAATGATAAAAAGCTACTTTTTTCCCCTCTCTTCCTCCTCTGGAAGATATTTAATTAAAAATCTAATCAAGAAATGACTCTGAGTCCGTGTGAAGCCTTTTTCCAATCTGCTCCTGGGGCATATAGTCACAACACAATGTCCTTGCTATTTGCAGCAGCGTCAGGAGCGGCGCTCATTAAGCTTATTAAAATTAATGTTAGACATTCTAACAGATATGTATAACTAATTTTATATATCTATAATTTTATTCATAGGAAATTGTTTTCTGTGTTAATTCTACTTCTCTTGCTGAAATATTCTCTTGCTTTGGACATATTTGCGTCTTCATTAAAAGTTGAGATGTGGGCATACAATCAGGAGAACATCACCCGCTGCTCTGTTTAAAATCTATCAACCCAGTTTGTGGGTATTCAAGCTTCTTGATGCGAAAGTATACCCCAGCAGCATTTTCTGTCTCCGTTCACTGCCCTCTTTCATCCCTAGCACTTTCATTCCCCATTGCATCTCCTATCATCTCATAGGTTTCTGACAGATGGATAAAAAAAAGAGTGACATACATAAAAAACACTTACCAGTCCAACCGGGAGGCTCCCAGAAATGCAAGAGTTCATCTCCCATCTTTTTCCATTGGCTCACACTGATTTCCCTCAAATAGTGGCATACTTTCTCCTTTATTCCATTTCTTTTTTTTCTGTTATTCAGTTATCATAAAAAGCTTTTAACTTTAGTGGAAGATTGACCAGAAAATAGCATGTTTAAGACTGCATATGACAGAGAAAACGTGAAATTAAAAATTAATTGCTGTATGTTGAGAGGATGATCCTGATAGCAATTAACCTACATTGCATTACATTAAAGATTGAATAAAAATGTTAGAAAAATAAATAGCATAGTAACTTCCTAACAGTAGCAGAGCAGGGGAATGACGGGTCCCGCTGTTGGACAGCTCGTCTATCACTTCTGTCTCATCCAAACTGGAAAAAAAACACAATTAGAGATCTATTGGAAGTCCTTCGTGATATGTATGTTTATATATTTGTTTTATATTTGTACTATAAAGCAGCATTAGCTTTTTTGTGAAGATTGAGGCCATGAACACACACTTCTGAACAAGATACAGTCCAGGAAAATGAAAAATATTAACCGGTTAACCATCAAGAAAACATTTATGTCCAAGATCTCAGCAGAATTGATGCCTCTATACCTAAAATATAACCTGGTTACTCTAAAATTAGTTCCCATCTGAAGCTCAAGTTTAAAAACTATGAATATGGTTTCTTAATTAAAACGCCTTCCTCTGAAAAATTCACTGATACTGAAATGTCTGACCATATTATATTCTCCAAATCGCTACATAGACGCTACATGAGCGTCTATGCTCAAATTGATGGATGCATTTTTTTCTGTCAAGAAAAGGACATTTTAAATGTTGAAAATTACAAACCATCCACAAACTGTTTAATGTGACATATGTACTCTGAATGGCAGCAAATGAACAGCCTGCAAGAGATTAAGACTGACACTTTGTCTGATGTCCAATTGGTAACACATGCAGAGTTAAACAACATTTTTGATGACAAAACGCTATTTTTAATCATAGTTCAGCTGCCAGATTAATAAATAGATAAATTTGCTCTTTTTCTGCCATTTTCTTTTCCTTTTAGCATATGTTGATTGGTCCATTAATTCTAGCTCCTCTTGCTTTACATAAACAAGTCCTGAGAGAGTTACTGTCAGCATAATTGTTAATGTTATAAGTTAGTTAAGCCAATTCCCTTAAAGAAGAAAATCTGACTTTGCTGAAACTATTCTCAGGTGTTCAGAAAGTTGAACAGGATACATCTGCTATGTACTGTCCCTTTAATAGTTTTCTTTTTATTTCATTTACTTTATGCTTCTGTTGTTTACTAAAGAAGTAAATGAGCAGATGTTCCCCTCATATTGTTGCAAATTTATGATTAACAAGAGAGGTGATTGAATTACACTAATTGTTGTTTTTATAAGTGGGTTTGCTTGAAGCAAGCCCTCTTAGAAAAACAAAGGAAAAGCGAGAAGGGGCTTTAGCAATAAATGAAATGCAGGCATTTGTTTTGCAAAGCAATTTGGCTTTTAAAGGAGAACAGAGATTTACTACATGGAGACTGATGATCTCCCGCTGCATCTGATCGAAGCGTTGTTCAATGGGAACAGATTGTAGCTACAATACATGTGCATGTAAACATTAAAACATAGAAATTACTCAAAAGGTAATTTGTTTGTGTAATTCAGTTTAAATAGTAAATCTATTTTATTGCCTAGCTTGTATTTTTCAAGCTTTAGTTTCATTTGAATTTCTCAGCGAATTAAAACATTATATTGGAGGAATGAAAAAAAATACTTTTGACACAGATCATTGCTAAAGGAGTTAACTATACAGTAGCTTCATCCAGGCATATTACTGGGAAGGTAAGTGGAAGAAAAACTGGGGGAAATGTACAACAGGGGTAACATTACAAGCTTTTGAGGCTGGAGGAGATTCACACGAGTTTCATAAGCCATGACACACAGACGAATCAGGGACATGGGCTGCAGTTGTTGCATTCCTTGAGTTAAATCTCTCCTAAATTAGCCAAAACAAGAAAGGTGTCTTACCTTACCTTTACAGTATTACACTACACTCACAAAGGTACCAAGAAACAGAGAGATACCAGAAACAATGATACAGATGCTGTTGAAGCAGGACCAGCCTCACGCCAAGCTGGACTGATGCAATAACTCATGCAAAAGGAGGCCAGAACATGTATGAGGTCATATACTCTGTACAATGGATTTACTCTTCAGTAGGCTAATATTTCAACATTAGAATCCTTACATTTATTGGTCTTATGTAATATTAAAAATTTTTTTATAATCAAATGTTTAGGGTTTTACTAGCTGTATACCAGGATCATAAAATAAACTAAAATTATTTTGACACAGATCATTGCTAAAGGATCTGTAATTTGTAAATATATCTCTCTTTGTATAATGAATCAACAAAATAAATGTTTTAATTTTGGAAAGATATGCACTTTAGAATGATATTCTAATTTAGTGAGGTCTACTTGTATGAACCGGGGATGTGTGTGTGTGTGGAGGGATATAAACATCTTTAGCCTCAGTCTCTTTACATTATTCAACCAATCAGGTCGTTGTTTCCTTGTCTCGCAGGACGGAGTCGGTGGCGGAGAAGATGCTCACCAACTGGTTCACCTTCCTGCTGTACAAGTTCCTGAAGGTAAAACTGTCACAAGGATAAACAATGAACTTCTGGAGCTGTAGCAGCTCTGACACTCACTCACACACAGCTGCAGTATAAGAAAAGACAGCAGAGCCACACCTTGGCCTTTCATTTGAAAGATTCATATTTCTGCAGAGACCCAGTCGGTGGTATTGGTCTCTCTATAAGCCGATTTCTCTTGGGATATAGAATCATATGTCTTTTTCTTGCTCCATCCAATCTGTGTGTGTGTTTTTGCATCTTTGAATAATTCCCTCTGATTTCATATGAGAGGGAATCAGTAAATGCTGCTAAATTCATGCGCTGCCTCCACTCAAATGTTACTGGAGCTAATCAGTTAGCATTGGGGCTTTAAACACCCTGTCAGAACAGCCAGTCTGCTGGACAGCAAACCGGCCAAGCCCCAAGGGGTCCCAGTTAGCATCTGTGTATGAGAGTGTGTCGGGCTTGGATCTTGCGCTCATGTGTGTGTCTTGGCTTCAAATGCGAGACTGGACAGCCGGAGTGGAGTTCAGTAAAAGGAGAGTGGGTTATGAGAGAAGCTGTTGGGGATTTATTCAGCAGCTGTGTTTATGAACTTTAAACCGGCCTAAGACAACAGAGGCAAAACACGAAAAAGGTGGAAAGTGTTTAGAGAAAGGCGAAGAAGAGGTGAAATTTATTCAGAAGAAGATATTTTAGAAGCTGCAAAGGAAAAAAAAGCCCACAAACGTGGAGAAGGGGAGGGGAACGGAAATTGGAATGGAGAAAACACGACAGCTTTTATCCAACCTTTGCGACTCTGCTTTCTCCTGAGTTTTCAAGGGTCACGGAGAAGAAAGGCCCGGAACAATTTCAAGATTCAGCCAGGTGTGAACAGAGATGGGTAAAGGTCAAGTAATGGGGCAGGCGAGATGGAGCTTTTACCCATAAGAGGGAACATAGAGCAAAAGAACAAAAAAGAAATCTTCAATCCATTACCTTGTTCTTAAAGTTCACCTGTCCTCTTTTCCCTGGCCTGTTCGGGAGGGTCAGGGACCTCATGTTTTTGTTCTGTTTCTAAACCTGGTATTTCTGGTTGTTGCTTTTGGTGAAATCACACGTAATTGCATGAAATTGGTTTTGTTTTGTTATTGCAAAAGAAAAAATGCTAACAAGGGAGAGGAAGCACTAAAGCCTGCACAGAGTCAGAGCTGCTGATTTGTACACTGGCAGCATTTGAAGGAGACAGAAGGGCTGAGATTCGTATGCTGCTAGAAAGAGAGGACGTCTGCTGGTGTGCTGTGTTTTCACCGTTGGAGGCAGGCGAAGCTAGATGATCCCACAGAGTTCATCTTCCAGCTCGCCAACATGGCTGTGTCCTGTTGATGTGTGAACCTGACTGAAAGGACGTAGAAATACCTTGCAAACATATTCACACCTCTTCAACTTTTCTGCATTTTGCGACATTAACAGTAACAAATTGTGTATTTTGGGTCTGCACAGAATTAGGTAAATGTGAAATGTTATATTGTTGGCTAATGTCATATTAATGTGAAAACGTATATTTAGATAAATACTTGTCTGGACAGTGGTAATGTCCTCACGTTGACGTTCATAGCAAACACTTATACCACTTAAGGAAAGAATAGTTGCTATTTTGACCATAAAGAAACATAGTTATATTTTATTAATAACTCTACACAAATATCTTAATAGTCTCCTAAAGCTCTCCTGATTTTCTGCCATTTAAAGTTTCACTAAATACATTACTGGCATGGTAATGGGTTTTTTTTTATTGTTAATTTGGGGAATTGGAAAAATGAGAATGCAATGACTTTGTGTTGCTAGTTAATCCCCATTAACTCTAATACCCCAAAATAGATTCCAGTACACTCAATCGAGACAATGGAAAACCATTATAATACATCACTCTGAAGACAGGAATCATTGTGAAACATGGTGGTGGCAGCATCATGATGTGGGGATGTTTTCATCGAGGACAAAAAAGTTGGTCAAAGGTGATAGGAGGTCGTCTGGAGCTAAAGACAGAACATTCCTGCAGCCAAAATAGTTACAACTGCAAAATGAATAAGAATTGAGTTGATGGTTTGTTTTCTAGAAAAAAATCTCAAAATTTAAGTTCCTACATTTTCTAAAACTGGTTGTTTCATCCGTCTGAAGGCTTTGAGCTGGTAGCGGTTCTACATTGTTTTCCCTGGAGTTTATGTAGGGTTGTTGGAGTAAAAATATTTTATACCAATCTCCACAATTATGTTCTTTCCTTGTGTCGATAAATTACTTACAGCTAATAAAATACTGTGTAGTTTTTGGTTGTAACTTGATAAAATTAATCCTTCTACGAAAACGTAAGATACATTTAATTGATCCGTTTAAGTTGACATAGTTGGAAAACATTTCACATTAATCATTCAAAGATCATCTGTACGTACACAAATTTATGCAAATGATGGTTTGAATCTATGTGATTTGAACTTAAACTTGATGTATGTAATTTAAAACAAAACCCATCTTAACAGAGAAGTGAAGTTTCCCTTTAGAGTGTCTTCAGATCTGAAATGATTCTGTATTTTATGAAACTGTACATGGTGTGGTTATGGTTCCGACTCCATTTCTGAATGGCATTATTATATAAATAAGAAAGACAGCTAACGCTGCAAAAAACGGAGCCTGACTTGAAGAAGTGGTGTAGCAGGCAGTGCTTAGATGGCAGGGTCAGCTGAACAACTGGATGAAAAGGAGGGGAAAGTGAGCAGGGAGAGAGACGGAGTAACAGACAGGGGGCCTCCACATCCCAGCGCTTGTTGCCTGGCTGACACGTCTCGCACACCAAAGTGCTTCTCCAAGCGTTTTCCAGCCCTCAGTCATTAACCTTCTATTAACTCCTCCATCAATTGCCACTCAGTCTCACTCACACTTTCTCTGATTCTTTTCCTCCTCCCCACCCATTCAGTCGGTCCCTCGCACACAAATAGAGATTTTCACAGCGTGTTTTTTTTTTTTTTTTTTTTTCCCCTCAGACGAGACTCCGGGGAGAGGAGTTCTGTCTGTTCTGTGCTGTTTGCCAACATTGGTCATGGCTTTGTCCTTTCCAGCTCTTCTTCTGCTGCCCTCAGAGAAGATTGGAAATATCACCAGTGGAACGCTCAATAAAATTATCCATGTACCTTTTTTGCTAGAATGTTTTTGTGAAGTTGCATTTTTACAAAAGTCACATCTGATTCTGTTTCTGGGTTGTTGTTTTTTTTTCAGGAATGTGCTGGTGAGCCTCTCTTCATGCTTTACTGTGCTATGAAGCAGCAAATGGAAAAAGGACCAATAGATGCAATCACAGGAGAAGCCCGCTATTCCCTCAGTGAGGATAAACTCATCAGACAACAAATTGACTACAAAACTTTGGTCAGTACTCATGCAGTCTTGTAAATCCGTTCTGATGCATACCAATATAAACGTCTTTTCTTTTTTTTGCCTGAAACAGGATTTATTCCTCTAAATTAGCCGTTCCCACCTCCTCGTCCATACGTAAAGCATTTTATTTTTCCATGTAGACGCTGCACTGCGTGAACCCAGAGAATGAAAATGCCCCCGAGGTGACCGTGAAGACCCTCAACTGTGACACAGTGACTCAGGTGAAGGAAAAGCTGCTGGATGCTATGTACAAGGGGACCCCGTACTCCCAGAGACCGAAGGCCTCAGATATGGATCTCGGTGAGAACTCGGCTTGAATAAAATGCTGCAAACACTTGGAGTTATCGCACTTGACAAAGGCGTGTTTCAGCGGGGGGGGGTGAAAAAGGAATCTTTTCAAGCGCTCTTTGAAGCCATAGGGTGCCCTTCAGAAAAGAGAAGGGAATGCACACCTGGAAGAAAAGGAGAATGAAAGAAACATTTCAAGAGTTCTTAAAATTGCTCATTTTCTCCAACAAAAATATCACATTTTCTTGCATGCATTGTTGTTCTGAAGTGGTAAAATGGTGCAAACATGTCCTTGCCTTGTTTGATTCTTTTTATCTGTTTTCTGCTTTCTGACAGAGTGGCGGCAAGGCAGGATGGCACGGATCATCCTTCAGGACGAGGACGTCACCACAAAGATTGATAACGATTGGAAGAGACTAAACACCCTCGCTCACTACCAGGTATCCAGCTGGAGAGATCTTCCATATATACAGCTCTATACATCTTATTTTATCTGAAATAATTAGTCTAATTCAAGTGCAATAGAGTTCAAAAGGAAATAATCCATCCCTTATTTCCTTACAGATTTAAGGAAATCTGTAAGGAAAACCATGAAATCAAACTTAATTGTAATCTGTTAAAGTTCTTTTTAGCTCATTTGAACTCCAGATTCTGGCCATTTTCAAAGTCGTGCATTTTGTCATCAAGTTAGTCTTAGCTATGAGTTATTCAGACATGAATAGCTCTTCAACTCAAAGAGTAAACATGTGTTAAGTTTACTTGTCACTAGGACAAAGGTGAGATGAGTATTTAACCATCATTCCCTGAGCTGAAATACCACAGTATTACAATTTACTGAGGGCTTTAAAACTAAAATTGCTTCTATTTTGAACAGAAAAGCAACATTTATTCCCTTTTTCTGAAATAATGTAACAGATGTTATGTTTTCTCTAACATTATTTGTTAGTTTGATATTAAAACTTAGGAAAAAGTACCTTCTAAATGTATTAATAGTTTATGGCTTTTGTAGTGTTACACAAATATAAGGGGCTGGTATTTACTGGGTAATAGGTTGTACTGTCTGCTGAGGTTACTAGCCTCCAATTAGCTGCAGTTTTCCCAGCTGTTGTTTTTATATCTCAAAAAGTGTGATGTTCAAACCTGGTATTTTTACCCCAGAAAATGCAGACTTGTATCATTAGATTTTCTTCAACCAGGTAATTAGCGCTGAAGAGCAACAGGTGAAGAAGGGACATTACTGCAATACGCTATACTTAATTAAGCTGGAGAAAACTCTGACATTTAATCTCATTAAAAGCATATCAGGCATGTTATTATATATATATTTTTTGCTATTCTGAATCTGTAAATTTGAAACGTTTGCAATACGGTCATACGAGTAACCTGGCCATACCGTTAATCTGCAAGCCCAAGGACCTAATAGCTGCTTGGTTTCTCATGCTCCAGTTGTTCAACCTGCTGTTACGACCAAAAAAACAGCTTAACTGGATCAGGAAGTCAATCGATTACGGCCACTTTAAATCTGGCGAATTGGAAACAGATTCTAGAAAACATTTGGGGCAGTAAAGTCCTGCTGGTGGCCGTTCTGCTGTGCTGTAAAACTCAACTTGGAAATTGTGTTGCAGGTGACAGATGGCTCTGTGATTGCCCTGGTGCCCAAACAGAACTCGGCCTACAACATCTCCAACTCCTCCACGTTCACCAAGTCCCTCAGCAGATATGGTACGAGAGAAGGTGTGTGTGTGTGTTATGTGTGTCTGTGTATATATTTGTCTGTGTGCACAACTGTCTGTGGGTTTGTTGTCACTGTCATTTGTGTGAACAGTGTTAAATGTATGAACTGCACCTCTCTACTGTAGAAAGAATGCTTGATCCATTTGTGGAATGGCAACAAGATATAAATGATCAAAACTATTGGAGAAAATATGTAAACAATTTGCAGACAATTACAGAAATGCACCTTATTTTTTATTTTTTGCTTTTTAGCAGTCTAATACTTGCTGCAGATATCTACTCACACACACCCTGTTACCTTTACTCCGCCCCTCCCTGCTCCACATTCCCGTCTGTCGTCTCAAACATCTCAATCCTTTCCTGCTTTGTCAGACAAGTGACAAGCATTCGGAGTGAAAGTATAATGCTCTGTGTCACAAATATGGGATCATTGTTCGATAAATGGAGAGAGGGGGGAGGTGGAGGGTGACAGACATTTTTATTCAGGAATGAAAGAGTGACACAGCCGTTACCTTTCAGAAAGCTTTTAACTTCACAGGAAGGTTTACTGTTTGAAGACAGTTGAGCTCTTTCCGTGGACCTGAGCTCTTTCCGTGGACCTGAACTGTGTTCTTAAATCAGGATTTTTCTTTTTTTACATTTTATATCACATCTAATTCTAATAGATATGTTTTAAAATACAAATGTGGGACACTTTAGTGAGGAGTGTCACATAACCACATCCATGTGCTAGAAAGGCGCAAGTGCAGATCTAACGTTGACTTTTTGATTCAATGGAAAGGCTTGAACTGACTGGACCTGAGTTCTTTTACAAATAACAATTGACAAATGTTTTAGTCTAGATGTGTAAAGCTGGTGGAACTACTGGTGAAATGACTTGTAGCTGTCATTGCTAGGGACTAAATGCAAACTAAAAAGAAGAAGGTTTCTTTCTACTTTGCAATTATGCACCATTTTGTTTTGGCGTGTGACTTAAAATCCCTATGAAACATATTATAGTTTCTGTAATGTGACAAATTGCGAACATTTATTCTTTCAGTAAATGTACACTAAACAGTCCTACCCTCTCCACTAGAGGACGCTGTTTTCTGCACATATGGATTAACTCCTGTTGAAGTGATTATTTGAAATTCTCTTTCTGTCTTCATGATTCACTAAACACACACACACAAAAAAAAATCCAAGTGAAACTTCTTCTTTCTCTCTTTACATCTCACTGTGCTTTAACCTGACCTTCCTTTAAATGTCTCCAGAGAGCATGCTGAGGACAGCCAGCAGTCCAGACAGCTTGCGCTCCCGAACGCCTATGATCACCCCTGATCTCGAGAGCGGCACCAAGCTGTGGCATCTGGTGAAGAACCACGACCACTCGGACCAGAGGGAGGGAGACAGAGGGAGCAAGATGGTCTCAGAGATCTACCTGACCAGACTGCTTGCCACTAAGGTAACAAGAAACCAATCCTCCCCCTTCGACACGGGCCGTGTCATGTAGTCCATTTAAACCTGCAGTCTCTGTTGACCTTTGTTTGGCGGTGGTCTCAAAGCTCATTAACATTTTTCATAACCTTTTCCACAAAGACACACATATGTACAGTCTTAATTAGGAGGTTGACCTTTGACTATTGAGTTGTTAGCTTGGTGGTACTGGGCCCTCTGTTGGCGGCCTCTGGGCTTCTAGATCCAGGTCATTATTCACCATGTTTCACCGTGTCCTCCAAAACACACAGATGTGAGAGCTGGTAGTTTTTTTATGCAGATAAAAGTCAGCAAGGTTTGTTCAGGTGGTAAACCTGAACAAGTATTATTGTGGAGTAAAAAAGAAAAACATTGATTAACCACCCCGCTCAGCCCTACTTGAAGGGACAGTGAATACTTTTTATTGACTCAATAAAAACCCTAATCTCATATACAAAATTAACTTTTTTGGGTCTCAACTGCTTATAAAAACAATCTGGGGGCTCAACAAATCCACACAACTGTTTTCTGGCAATAACTTTGTGTTTTCTGTGTCGTATTTACAATGAAAGCAATGAGAAGATCCCATAGCCTCATTGTTCCTCTCCTTCTGATGGCTCCAGGAGGAAATGATTGAGGAGGAAGAAAATGTGGGCAACATAGAGCTCTGCAGTTTGCTTCTACTTATTACATGCCCCTCAGCCTTGTGTGTTTAGGAGGCAGATTTGTTAATGTGTTGGTACAAAATTGCAACTTGAATTTTCTGTCTGGTTTAAATGAAGTTTTTCAGAAAGCGGCCATCTTGCTTGAAGGAAAGGCTTGTAGAAAATATAAAACAGTTTCGACTTCAAAACAACTTTGTAAGGATTCAGTCTCTCCAGAGTTGTGTTATGGGGTAAAAAAGAAAAAAGAAACATGGCAGAGGAGCCTTAGGCTGAACTCCCATTGAGCCCCTTCCTGAATACAGTAAAGACTACTGAGCACTCTCCATCATCACAAACTCTCAGGAATCTGCAGCATTGAAAGCAAAGCACTGTCATTCTTAAAAACATTTTCCTGGCAGGTTGTGCCTGCAGCTAGATGGTGGAAGACGATTCAGCTGCAACACAATTGGTGAAAGTGGGCTGCTCGTTTTGGGTTAGACTGACTTCTTAATTATTAATTAAACATAACCCAACAGAACCGCTCACATGATCACTCCCAGAAAGGGATAGAATGGTATGAAAAATTTGTATCATAGTTTATGTGTGCACATTTGATCATTATTTAGAAGGTTCCTACAGTCTGTGAAGTCTGGAAACATCCAGAAGTTGATTTGAGCATTTTAAAGGTTTGAATAAGAAGAAGCTTCCTTCTTTATTCAGACTTTATTCCGAATGTTGCCGTTTGTTAGAAGTTGTCTGTCCATTTAGAGTCGAATTACCTTCTGTATCAGTTTTTAATGATAATTCTGTCTGGTATTGTCTCACGAGTGCTTCCCAACCTTTCTTGTCCAGGGTACCCTCCAAAAGTTTGTGGATGACTTGTTTGAAACCATCTTCAGCACAGCACACCGGGGCAGCGCCCTGCCGCTCGCCATCAAATACATGTTTGACTTCCTGGACGAGCAGGCGGACAAACACTCGATAACAGACCCTGACGTACGGCACACTTGGAAGAGCAACTGGTGAGGGAAAATGCAGCAGCATTGACTGTCGTCTTCGTCTCTTTGCCTTTTCTCAGTCGTAGTGTGGATGCTCTCTCTGAAATATGACACCTGGTTCTAACACCACTTGTCTTTCTCTCCACCTCTGTCCCTGCAGTCTTCCACTAAGGTTCTGGGTGAATGTGATCAAGAACCCGCAGTTTGTCTTTGACATCCACAAGAACAGCATCACAGACGCCTGCTTGTCTGTGGTGGCTCAGACGTTCATGGACTCATGTTCAACATCAGAGCACAAACTGGGGAAGGACTCTCCTTCCAACAAGCTGCTTTATGCTAAAGACATCCCCAACTACAAGAACTGGGTTGAAAGGTGAGTCAGTTTGATGGAATTTATGGTGAATACTTCAAGATTATTTCTAGCTTTTCAGGCTGTAAGCTCCTGTTCGGGTTTTCTCAGGTACTACTCGGACATCTCCAGGATGTCCGCCATCAGTGACCAGGACATGAGTGCCTACCTGGCAGAGCAATCCCGGCTGCATGCCAACCAGTTCAACAGCATGTCAGCTCTACACGAGATCTACTCCTACATTGTCAAGTACAAAGATGAGGTCAGATCAGATGTTTTTTCCTATAAAACAGTTCAGAAGTAACAATTTTATACTGACTACCAGGACGACAATGTTGGTTGCGATCACCAACTTTTTCCTCACTCTTCTTTATTTATTTTTTTGTGTGTGTGTCATTATGTCAACTCTTTCGACTCGTTCTCTTTCATTAAGCTCTCTATTGTTTTATGTCAGGTATGGACATTAAAAGCAGTAAAAGTACTGCCCAGGTTTATTTTTAGATAAGAAAATATATCTAATGCTTCTATTGTTTTTTTATTTTTTGAGAAATGTGTTACTGGGATTTCTTTGTCGTGTGATTTTTGCTCTAGCTGAGGAATTTAGCTGTTTTTGGGTGATTTGGGGAAGTTTAGGCAATTAAAATCCAACACAGAGATTTTCATGATTTGCTTGTTGACTCGCTATGAAGCTTGTCGTATAATTAATCTATCACTGTTAGGAAATGTAAGTGTGAAAGCACTCAAGTTAAATTCCAAAAAATACAGTTTAACTTTAAGTTGGCAAGTGAGTTAGAAATTGCAATTTTCATAACTTTAAATTTTTCAAAAGAAAATAGCAACCTTCACAGGAACAGAGAAGGGGGTCTTAGGTAGCAAGGTGGAAATAAAACATGGATTGAAAACAAAACAGAATGTATTTTTATGTTCAAGCTTATCTTTCTTTTTGTGAAAACAACACAAAAACTCCTTGTTTTAAATAACTTGACTTTCTAGAGTGTATAGACTGTTTATGTCACAGAGATGGGAAGGAATCCCACTGTAAGCTGCTGGAACACAGTCTGTGTCAAAAGTGAAGTCTATACTGTGATGGTTTATATTAGTTTATATTAGCTTGTGTTGTGACAGACTGGCGACCTGTCCAGGGTGAACCCGAAACGTTCGCTGACGATCGGCACCAGCACCCCTCCAGACTATAGCAGGGACAAGGGGGTACAGAAAATGGATGGATGGATTAGCTTGTGTTTCATCAGTGCTGAAACAATATTTTAAAGGCATTTGGTCTTCTTATGAATATGAAAAAGTTGAAGGCTTGCTGGTTCACAGTTTTCTTCTACGATAAAATGAATAAAATTCAGCGGCTGTCTTGAAAACAAGATTTTATTCAGCCTTCAAAAGACCGCAGATGCTGTGAAAACCGAAGTTGATGCACGTTTGACATCAGCTGACTTCCTCTCCTTTCTATTTTCAGATCTTGTCAGCTTTGGAGCGGGACGAGCAGGCGAGGAGACAGAGACTGAGGAGCAAGCTGGAGCAGGTCATCGACACAATGGCCCTGGCCAGCTGAGGACAATCCACCTGCTCCCTCTGCTCACGACTCGTCTCCATCTGTTGCTCTGTCTCCCTTCGCTCTTCTCAGACAACAAACAAGCAAACAAACAAACGAACAGAAAAAAAATCCAAACCCCAGAAACACGAACTGCAAAAGGACCGAAGCAGTATACTCCGGACTCGGGGCGGGGTTCGGCGGAGATGGGCGGAACCTGTGTACGCTTACATGTGTATGTTTGTGTTCGTCTGCAGCCCCGGCGCGGCGCGCGGGCTTGCGTCTGTGTGAGAGACTCGGACTCCAGACATCTTCACACACGCATACGTGGAGAACAAGTCCTTGACAGCGTTTGATTATCGTGGATGTTGGTGTTTGTGGTTTGCTTCAGTTTTTTGGGTTTTTTTTCTTCTTCTTCTTCTTCTTTTGGATTTCAGAAGAATTAGTCATTATGACACCGATGATGATCAGGAAAAACGACAGAAGCTCAGACACTCTACACATGGCGTCATGAACAGAGTGGACCAATCTGTTGGAGCCAGTGAAGAGTGGTGGTTTGGAAGGTCATGTGACTCAGTCGTCACGCTTTTTTTTTTTTTTTGTATAAATGTAATCAACTGCCCACTCTGATCTCTCGCCACTTGTATTACTGCTGAATTTGCACAATTTACAGAAAGGTTACAAAGCAAGACTATATAGATATTATATATAAATACAGTTTTTAATGAAAGATTAGGGAGAAAACATTTTTGTTGTTCTTTTTCATTTAAACCGACAAATACAATAAAAACAAAACAAACACGATTTGCTACTTGAAGTACAGAAGAAAAGACTCAAAAGTAGGCAGAAAATGAATGAAAAAAACAAAAATAAAAAAATTTGTACTGTGCCATGTTTTCTTTGAATGTTGTTTAGTGCAGAGACATTTTGTTAGATGGAATGTGATAAGTCTGACTTATAAATATGAAAATTGCCTAGTGACTGAAAAGAGCTGATCGAGATCATCGTTTGAACGTGGAAGTAAACATAGCGACAGACAAAAGCTTCATTAAGATGCTGTCTTGATTCAGGCGGTGTAATCTGTTGGTTTTCAAAAGCCAAATATCACACAGTAGTTAGTTTATCGTTAGCTTCCAGCTCCTCAGCTGCTTTTGTCTCAGTTGATTGATCCGTCATTTACTGACTGAGCAATGAAGCGGCTACGTTGCACTACCTAAGATATTTTACCGCAGTTTTCCCCGATGCATCGCAAACATCATCTGCATCTCAGTCATTTAAAGCATTTTTGAGTAATGATAATCAGTAACTTAAGCTCATATTTTATACAGATTTATTGTACATGGAGAAATGTTTTTCAAATTATTTCTGTTACCTTTGATGACTTTGGTTTACAGCTTATGAAAACCTAAAATTCTACAAAACAAATATGTCCATGTGAGTCAGAATCTGGTTGGAATTACTGCATCAGGGCATGGAGCAACTCTCCAATCCTTGCTTTTGACATACTCTGTGATTCAGGACTGGAATCTCACAAAGAATGTACTATTGTAGCCCAAGTCCTAGAAGTGTGTGTGTGTGTGTGTGTGTGTGAAGGCTCTTGAAGAATTTGAAGTCCAAACCCAAAACTCTTAAATGCTCTTTCCTTCACCATCTTTTGTCCATCTTTTTCTCTCTTTCTTTTTTTTCCCTTCCACTCAGTTTTCCCTCAGTATGTTTGAACACAGCAGTCTGATCAAAGCGTTCCTTTAGCAATGACCTTGTGTGTCGTCCTTTCCCCAGGCAGTGTGTAAATGGCAGCATCTCAACAGTCTTCCCTATGACTAAAGAGTCTATAAAATTACATTTCTGTTTTAAAAACTATTTTTATTTGATTATATGCAATATTATTTTCTAACAACCTGAATGATTGGTTTTCATTCGCTGTAACCTCCGATTGTCAAAATGAACAGAAACAAGCTGTTGGAATCTATCCCTCTGCATATAGTGAATCTTTGTGAGTTTCACTTTTTGTCTTGAAATATTGAAGTAAATGAAGTTTTCCACAGACTTCTTATTTACTGAGATGCAGTAACAATCAAGACTCCACCGCTTGTTACTTTGTGTTTACCCTTTACTGAGAGAGTTATTCGTTTTCCCAAACTCTTGGTGCTTACAGACTACTACTATGAGTTCAGGTAGCATTTAGCGTTGCCCCTTAAAAAGTAAAACTAAGTCAGAAAAGCTGTTTTCATCCTCCAGCCATTATTTCCCAGCATTCCTCAGTGTTAATACCCTAACTCTAACCCCCAATAAAGGGGCATGGAAAAGATCAACTGAGCATTTCTCTCCACCTTTAAACTTCTGAATATGAGATATGGGTTTTAGCTTTTTATCCACACTGAGGTTGTAGAAGCAGCTCTGTTCATTAGCCACATCAGGCTGGGTAATCCTCTCCTCAGCCTGCAGCTCTTGTTTTAAAACTAGCCTATTGCCACGTGTGGCTTAAGCTTTTTTCTATTGCTTCTCTCTTAAGAGGATTTCTGTTTCCCTTTTTTTTATTTTTAAATCTTGACGTCATAGTTTTTGACCTTGTAAGAATTTTTTTTTTTTTTTCTGCTTGCCGAGAAACCAAACTGTGGTCTGTATAATGTTTTTGTTAATGTTTTCATTTGTAAATTGTATACTTTTTCATAATGAACAAAAACGGTTAATCATTTATTTCTTATTTTGTTTTTTGTTTTTATTTCGACATGTAAATTGTACATTTTTACGGTACATGGAAGAGAAAAAAAAAAATTTTTTTCTTCAGCTTGCCGGAAGTTGAAGTACTTGACTGAACTCCAGGTTTTGTTTTCCCTGATCTGAAGGATCGGAGTGAAACGGTTCCTCGGGTCAGATGAGCCTCTGTGTCGTCGTGATGGAAATGTGACTTGCTGCTTTAACTCTTGTACCTTTGTTTTTCTATCCAACATTAGGGCTGTCATCATGAATGCTGTCGCTGTTCAACCCAACCACTTTGTTTACCATACATGTCTGAGAACTGACATGCATCACAACCTGTTTTTAACTGGAAACTTGTTTGAATTTGACTGTTTACCCTGTAGACTGTAAACAAGCAAACCTATCCGTGCAATAATGGAAAATTGTCTGTTTTAGATCCAAACATTGGCTTTTATGTCACTCCTGTTAGATGGAATATGGGAAAAAAAAAAAAAAAACTCCACAATAATCTGATTTTTTAAATATAGCTTTCTTTGTACTGTCAGAAGTGTATATGAACAATATGGCTGACTGCCCAGGACGCCCTTACTCTAGGGGGCGGCACAAGCTATCCCCACCCCATGAAATGCCCCTAATAAGTTTTCTTTAGCCTTTTTCCATGTTCAGTCAGTAGGAAGTGTGTGAAAAAGTGTCTGTGGACAGTGTAAACACTATACTGAAATATAGTGCCACCTTGTGGCATGTTAACTAGGTTACACGTGATTTTTTATTATTATTTATTTTATTTTATTTTTTTAATAAGTAACTTCCTGTACACTTTGAATTTGAGTCTTTTAAGGATTCTGGAGTGCATTTGGTCATATCTAGTTCAAAATCTAAAATCACCAAGTCTAGGGTTATTGTGGTTAATTTACCCATAAACACTCAGTGTCTCTTTCCTCTGACGTTTTGCTGCGTTCTAACATTTTTGGTGCGCTTTTTGTATAAATACCATGGCATGAAAATAGATTGCTGAAGCTCAGATGTGCAGCAAAGGGCCCTCTGTTGACTGATGTGTCTAAGTGCAGGGGACAGAATCAGCACCCTGCTCAGTATCCAGCCCGTGATCTGTCGGACTCGTTAAAAATAGTTCAACCTTCTCAGCTCTCTTTATTTTTGATTCTGTTCATGCCATCCTGGCTGAAAACGGAGGTCAGATTCATTTATCACTTTCATGGTTACTTGTTTTTTTAAATTGACCTGCTTTGCAAGTCTAAACCGTTTTGCCGGCTCCTCCATCTCTCATCTTGCGTTGGTTAATATGGCCGATGATTTGCATTTACTGTAACTGAGGTGGAGGAATGTCTAAAGGTGTGTGTCATCTGAAGCACCGCCATCAGCAACCAAGTTACAGCTCTTCGCAAGAAACTCACTGTTTTCTTTTTTCTGTTTTGCTGAATTTCATGCCTCAAAACTTAGAAATATGTCAGATTTTACAGTTCCACTTTCAGGTTGGGTGGACTCAGCACACAGTGATGTATAATTCCTTACTCTTTTGGTCGTTTTTAGCCCCTTTAAAAAAAAAAAAAAAAATGGCTGAATCAAAGTAAGACCTGGTTTCCAGTTGGTTTTCCTGCTTTCCTTTCCATCTGGAAAATAGTTTTTTTTTTCTTTTCCCCCCTAGTTTTGTCCCAGAGTGATTGTTCCTTAGGATCCATGGAAACACAAAGCAAATGAATTTCAGATAGTCGGCGAGAGAATTTTAATACTTCAATTACTGATGCTTTTTTAGAGTTTCAGACTTGAAGCGACTGTCACGAGTTTGCAGGTTAACACTCATTGTGTAAATATTATGTTATTTCCTATTTTGCAGATTTACTACTTGTAAATAAACACGCATCAAGAAGAGATTAAACATTTTTTGCTAAAAAAAAAAAAAAAGTTGTGTCTTGAAGTTTTTATTAAGTTTTTAGTAAGCTTACACAATTTTCATAAAAGTTGTAATTATTGTTTTAGGTGTGAAGAAACCCAAATGCATTCCGGTGACTCATATGTTCAACCAAACAACAACCTGGCATAATTAGACACATGTCCATGGCAACAAGATTAGGTGGAGTTTGTTGAACTCTGCATGGACTTTTGTGTTTTGGTCATAGTCCTCCATGAATTTAAATATGAACATGTGGAGAGAACTTAAACCTTGTAAGAATGACAGAGGAGCTGTGATGCTATTGGCTTGTTTTTTCTTTCAAAAGTCTGAGGGAAGCTTTTAGAGCGCATAGCAACATGAAGACTACAGCAATAAACTCACTGATATGTCAGTCTGCAACGGGTTACAAAACCTCTCGCAACTTTGGGTAGCCTATGAATCTGCTGCAAACCAATAAGTCTTCATAGTCACTATATGCAACCAATGGAGCTCCTCTGGATTCTGGTGGAAAAATCTGAAAAGTGTGGTGTACATTTATTTTCTGCCCACAGTTTTTTTGAGCCTATGCTCGTTGCTCATCGTTCTTTGCAAAACAGGTCAGGCGAAGTCTTGATCAGATGGAAAGAGTCTCTGAACATACATTTTCTTGTCATAAATTCTCAATTAGATTTTGGTTTTAATATTTACTAACAACGTTTTTTTTTTTTGTTTTTTTTTATCTAAATGCTACACATCTTGCCTCTTTATGGAGTGTGTCATTCTCCATCATCTGTTTAATGTTGAATATTTCCAATCAAGAGGAACCCTCTTGTCAGGCAGCGGCGAAGACAGCGGCCTCGTTTCACAACCCGATCGGCGTCATTAATCATTTTCACAGAAATGTACTCGGCTGGCTGCTGGGGGGGGGGGGTTGTTCTCCAGCAGAGGTAATACTAACACGTTTAGCTCGTAGCCATACATCACGCTTGCACTGCCCTGAGCTCACGGGAGCACTTGCATGGAAGAGCAGCTCTCTGTGTGTGGAACACGGCAGAGTGTCTGTCGGCTCAGACGGGCCAGGCTGCCGACTTTTATAGCGCGTATAGTTGCTGAACAAGAGGAAGAGATGGAGCAGAGAGACGGAGGGAAGAAAGACCAAGAAAAAATGGCTGGAGCTGCTTTTAATTCTTCCTCTCCCTCCGTATCCTGCCTTAAAACCGTCAGCACCCATCTCAATGGACTCAATGAGGCTGGATAGACAGAAAATGTTATCGTTCACACCATGTGTAACCAGCCTGGCTAATTCAATTAAAATTCCATCCAAGGAAGAACGCTGAAATTGCGTAATGGTTGTGGGAGCGCTGATTCTCGTAATGATCCTGTCAAGAGGCAAATGATCTCACAGCTCAAACATTATGATGAATTCCTTGCAAAGAGCACGCGACTCTCGTTCCTCTGCCCTCCCACCCTCTACCTCTCCTTTGCATGTTGGTTTCCGTCGCCGTAGTTTAAAAAAGCGACTATCTAAATTTGTCCCCTTTCTTCTCTTTCCCTTTTTAATCTTGTTTAGTCACAATCGGAGAGCACTCTGTTTTATCGCAGGGAGTGAAATTGAAATTCTATTTCAGCCCGTTTGGTGGATGTCAAAGTGTTTCACATCAAGTGTGTGGCGTATCCGAAACCCTGTGACTGGCAACGGTATCCACAGGGCCACTAAATCCGGTGTGTGGTTCAGTCGCTCCTAGCAAGAGAAAGGTGACAGGCGTGACTAGTTGAGGGAAGCTACACGTTGGATTACTGTCACCTTTTTGACTTGTGTTGCTCAAAAAAAGAAGAAAAAAAACTCTGAAAACAAGCAGTGGGTGTTAAGTACCTGTGTTTGCCAACGTTCAACCTACTACTGACATAAACACCCATATTGGAGCGCTGCTGCAATTTAGAAACCTGAGATGAAGAAGAATACAATGATGTTGGTTCAGTTCATGGCCACTTTATGGTTAAAGTGAGAAAAATCACAACAAGCAGTTATCTGTACAGCTTTCCTGAGCCTTGTTTCAGGAGTTTTGAGTTGATGCTCTGCTAAAAGGTTGGAAGCTCTTTATTCCTTAGATGCAGAAGAAAACTCTACAAACATTTGTCTTGCTTGATGGTCTAGCTGAACTCTATAATAGTTTATGCATCTGCTACTTTACTTATCTTTATGTTTGCATTTTGCTGTATTTCACTGGGAAGTTGTTTATTTCCATAAAAAGCGAAAGCTGAGTTTTTCCAGTCAGGCTGACGATCGAATAGAAAAGCGAGGTATTGTAAAAGTCAATCGAATTGTATTAATTTAAGCAGTTAGCATATACTAACTTAATTTTAAATAAGACAGTTATGCTGACCAGAAATGCTTTAAAAATAAATTTGATGGTTCAAACATTCATGAAACATCATTTGCAGATTCTGTGGCTGCAGATCAACTCGGATCATCTTTCCGCCCTTCCAAAAACCGGCAAGTTATGTGTGTGCTGATATGCTGTGTTTGGTTTTCACCAGATATATTTCTGCGTATTTGTCCTCCTCTGTCCAAAGAAAACATTGTCCCAGAAGATTTGTGGTTCTGGTTCTGCTGTGCATACTCGGGTCAGAAACTTGGACCTGGAAACTCTTCCAAACAAGCTGTTGAGTCTTTCATGTCATTTGATTATCACGGACTGATAATCGAGCCGAAATGCTAACTGAGCCCTTTGCTTTTATAGAGGTGGTCGCTCATTTTATTAATTAGCTGAACAGCTACATTCGACTGACCTAAACTCTTAGTTTTTCACAAACAGCCTCTTGATTGTGGCTCGGTATTAACATATCTGCTATAATTTAGCACACGCTGTCAGATTGAAATAAATTTAACACCAGATGGTGTAAAACCGTGGAATTGAAAAAGGTTGTGCTTTCTTTTCCCCATTACTTTATGTACAACAGACATTTGGTTCAGGGGTTAAATCTCTACTAACTGCTCATACTTGTCATGAAAGCTTCATACATATCAACTCAGGAAGAATGTAAAAGGACGCGTTCACTTCATGTCAGTCTCGGGGAATTGAGCTTCACTTGCTTCACTATTTCAGATTGGATGTTTCTCTGCTCTGACTGGCTTGTTAATTTCTCCACAGGTAGAAGCCATTATGCACTCCAGCTCCCTGTCAGAGCCAGTGAAAATCCATTCCCTGCTCCACTGACCTAAAGCGTCCTGATGTCTGATTAACACACGTGGGATAACAATCTATATAGAGCCTTCCAGACCTCTTAAAGACCCCATCTATAGTCTCCTCTGGTTCTAATCTTCTGAACACAGACTCTGGATTGATGGGGGTTTATGATTTAATGGTTTTTCTTAAATCGCTCGACACATATTCCCTCCAATTTCTTTGGAATCAAAAAGCTGAAAACTTTTAAGTGTCACCTCCTCCACCTTTGATCGAGCCTCTCTGTCTTCCAGAGGTGCACTCGCTTCAAAACTACTCCTGAGAATCCCCGCCGCCACCCCTGCTGTGAATGGTAAGAGGTCTGTCTGATTTTGCTTCCCCCCCACCAGGTTGGGGGTCACGCACCCCAGGGATTCAGAGGAGCTTGTCCGATTAGCGCAACCAAGCCTTATGCCCTCGCTCAGAAGGGAGGCCACTTGCATGTACGCGAAATGCCTCCGCATGCAGATGTTTTATCCTTCGGCCTACGTGAGTGGCTCACATGCAGTCATGCGATCGGTGAGGTCAACTGCACATTTCCCACACAGGATGCCGTCGGTCAACTCAATCACGACTCGACAAGCTGAGTGCATGCAGCAAATTGATAAAAATGGTTCTTAATGGCTCCAGTCCATTCTGTCTCACACACGTGCTCACATACAAATGCGGTTTTGATCTTCAAATATGCATTTCTGGCTGCAGGATTGTTTTGTTTTGTTTTGGGGGTTTTTGCCTCTTTCCTTTCACTTGCAGCTTCAGTGAAACATGAAAGGCGTTTGCGTTTCCTCAGAGAGAAGACCGATATTCTTTCAGCCTATTGTAGCGTGAAGCTCAGAGTGGGAGAGACAGAAAAGACAAATAGTTGTGCATACATTTTTCACTAGCCTATCTGAATAATTCTTTAAAGGTGAATTCCTTAGACAGAGAATAATTCTCTGTCTCGCTTCCCTCACAAAGCAATTAGCCACAATGTATGGCAGTAACATATAAAAGATCCAGCAGGTTTCATAAGGGTTTTCTACAAGCAATTTTTTTTCCACCCACTTCATTACAAATGAAAATGAACGAGAGCAGATAAAAGAATCGCATATCTAAAAGTTTGAGTTTTACTAAGATAACTAATTTATTAATTTCATTTTGTGCCTTAATGTGAAAATTGTCATTCTCAGTATAAATGGAAAACAATGCAGGAAAATTTAAGTATCCACTTTGCTAGTGACGTGGCATCATTTTCTCTGTTAGCATCCTCAAAACCTCAAATTTGTTAACAAAAAACAAAAGTATCCTTTCCTCTTTAATGGGGAGACAAATGTGATGCGGGCTTTTCATTGGTATCAAGATTAACAACTCAAAGATTAAGCTTCTTGGAGATTATTTCCCAGTATGTGCTATTGTCTTTATTTCTGAACTTATCAACTTTTATTGTCAACAGCAAAGGATGATATGTCATGTATAAAGTTGTTTTATAGTGTATATGTCAATAAACTGATTTTCCTCCAAGTTCCTGTTATTCACTACTTTGTGACAGTTTATCAGATGAAGTCGCAGTGAAATACACTGAAGCATGAGGTCAACAAAATGTGACAATTTGTGGTATGAATACTTCACACAAGTACCTCTAATGCTGATGAGTTGCATTAGAGGTTGATACATGCATCCTAAACCCCTCCTTCTTTTTCCTTAGTTTTGCCCTTTGACCCCACACATTCAGCATGTCAGTTTGTCTCCAACGCGAGATAAACAACAAAAGGCACTAAGCTGCTGTTTTTAAGCTCTGCTTTTGCTTCCTTTCACTTTGCTCACTTTGATGTCGGGTGTTTTAACAGCCGACCGCTCTCGAATTAACGAATCGCTCCCCTCGGAATGTTTTGAACACCGCCGCTTGTGATCTAGTGCATTGTGGGATTGAGATAAGACGCTGACATTCCCTGGCAGGAAAACTAACAACAGGGGCCTTAATTAGTTCAATTTATTAACAAGGAAGCTGAGGGCTTGGAGGGCTGGGGGTCGAATTTAAACCGCTGGTGCACAGTCCATCATGAGGCCACTGAGTAAAGACGAAAGAATCGAACGATGTTTCTGAAGACTGGGGTGCTCCACGGCGCTCCCTTACCTCCTGACTACAGCAGATAAGATTTCTTATTGACCTTTTAGTTTAATAACCATAGATGCCACATGGGACGGTGAGAGACAAAGCTCAAACCACGGCATGTAAACTTATTGCGGTTTCCCTGCCATAATCTGCAGCTGGGTTGTGTGTGTGTGTGTGTGTGGGAGTAATGACCTGGGTCTCCTGTGTGAGGTGTAACCTGTAAACATTTAACAAGTTTGGTCAACAGTCCTGGCTTTAAATATAATGATTCCAGGCAGTCTGTCCAGAAATACCTGAGAACGGAGAGACGCTTAGCTTAGGTATTAAGTGTTGAGTGAGGAGAGTTAGCTCCCCCCTCAATTATTCATTATCATGGTTGTTGTTATTACTGTCTAACAAAAAAAAACAAAAAAAAACAAAAACAGCACACTTCATCTCCAGTGGCATTGTTGATAAATATGTACTATGAATTGTCTTACACTGGAAAAATGACGACACATTGCCATCTTAAAAGGTAACCGTATGGTCATGATGGCTGAATGAATCAATGAGTTTGCAAAGTCTTCCCCCTTTTATGAAATATTTCAAGAAAGGATTAAGGTGGCGTCTACACGTCTACCAAAATTCAGTCAAAGGCTGCCTCATTAACTAGAATAGTCAGACCTGAATTGACTGACTAAACTAGGAAATGATGTAGTGATGACATAATTTGGGTGACCAGCAAGCGGCTGATTTGCAATCACAAACACAAGACTCGGGAATCATGTTCTAGCAGAAAAAGCAAAAACGGTGACGCGTTTCATTTAAATTTGCATCGTTCAGCCAACAACAAGTTTGCTACAGTGAGCTTGTTTTTTTTTTAAAAAAAACCAATGATACGAGGAGACGTCCGACAGATGGTAAACGTTGGGCTTTCGTCGATGCTGCATGACGCCTCACAGCAAGCAATAATTTTCCCTCACAGCTGTGTGGAATAAAACCATCACCTGTGATCTATGAATGGTCAGAGGGAGCTCAGAGGACACACGTCTTTGTTGGTTTATGACAGAAATGTTCCGCGAAAGAAGCTGCCGCAAAAACAGATGCGTGGAGCTATAAAATCCCAAAACGCCACCAAAATTACATCTGGCGAAAGATAACGAGGCTGAGAAGTTGGAGATTAGAAGAGCAGCAAATTAATCAAATTTATTGCAAATACCAGCATGGTTTAATCTTTCAGATTCCTTTCTGTAATCTCATTCTTAAAATATATCTGGATATCCTAATATATTGATGACATTGAAAATGACGGTTTTTGTTTTGCCGTTAAGCAACTCAAATTTGAATAAAAAATGATCAATTTCAACCAATCAACTGTAATGTTGATGTTGTGATTCTTCGTTCCTTTTCTATTCCCAATATTGTTGTTGTTGGTTTGAAATCTGTGTCAAACTCCTCTCAGGCCTAAAAAATGCAGCAAAACCATAACCACCAAATATGCAAGAACCAGAGAGGATTCAAAACTTTTACTCTTTTTTTTTTTTTTTTTACATATATATATATATATATATGTGCACTTCTTTAGAAACACGTTGTTACACTTTCACAGCAACACATGATTTCAGAGAGAGCCTCCCTCTGCTCTGAGCCGCCCAGCTTTTAAGTCATCAGGCCTAATGAAGGGGCGGAGTCAGCATTTACATTTCCAGATAGAAAATACACATGTATACTCAACGGTATTTCATAATTACAATTAACTTTCACAACTTCAAAACTAAAACACAATCTGGGCCCTAGCAAAATCTAAAACATCTCCCCTCCCTCTCACACAATGTAGATTTTCCCAGTGAGGCAGACTGAAAACATCGTGTCCTTGAACCAGAACCAGGTCCAGGTTCCATGGCAACACATGACCAGGTGACCTCAAAGAGAAGACGAGAATGATTAGAACAAAATCTTAAATAAATCAGGTTTAAACTTCCCTCCAAACAAAAACAATACGTTTACCAGTTAAATTAGTTTGAATTTAGAAAGTACAAAATACAGGACCTGTTAGTGAGGAGGTAAATCCCTCGCAAATGTTTAAAACCAGACATCAGCTGAAATGTACTTTCCTGGCCTCCATATTATTTACAAACACACACAGGAAGACCGACCGTCTCTCGAAATTTCCACTTTGAATATCTGGATATAAAGGAAAGACACTCTTGCACACTTTTGCTGAAGGGGGCCGCGATTCAGCAGTCCACAAATCATTAAAGTGTGACACCCTTTATTCACGCTGCTGCTTACTTCACGCTGCAAACTGCTGCTTGAATTACTGCCTGATATGAAAATTCTGCTGCTTCTGCTCTTCTGCCAACCGATCAGGCTGCCGAATGGTCAGATACGCTTTTATGGTGCAGCAGCAAGGATATCACGGCACATACATCAGACACATAAAAATGACCACTGTGAAAGACATCTTGCTGTGTCGTTCATCTTCTTTGCAATTAGAAGGAAGGGATGAGTGTGTTGGCTGAGCTGCAAAGAGCATTTTGTTTTCTGCAGAGAAAAGTGAGAATTCAAGCCGGATCGATACGTACCTGCATGTGTGTGTGTTTGCGTTTTTAGCAAGATGCACATTTTCCAATTGTCACAAGTCCAGTAAAATTCTGAGAAATAAAAACGGTCCGGACTTGAAGTTTTCAGTACACGGTTTGCACGCCCCAGCCTCACAGGGAGTTTATATCGACTATAAATAATTTATAACTCTGGTTGCTTGTTGCTGCCTTTGTGGACTGATTTCGGTTCTTCTGGTGGCAGAGCTTTCAAAAAGCCAGCAGCCTCGACCTTATCTCCCCCTCTCTGAATTAATGGCACTTGTATTGCAGGGGGTTTGGAGGTGAGGGGTGGGGGGTGGGATGATGGAAGGCACCGAGGCAAGGTTAGTGCTTGCCATGGTGGAAGCGATTGCTGCTGCACAGATGGATGAAGAGGTCCATTCGGTGTCAGGTAGTCATGGTAACCTATCAGACAAGCGTCCTCACAGTTAGGAGAGTTCTCAGTGACAAAAAGCACCAGTTTAACCAATTTCACCTCAGTTTTTACCTAAGGGTTCTAAATAAAAATGGAACAAAATGTGCGAGACACACAAAAAAAGTTGCTTCAAGTAATAAAAAAAACAAAAAACAAAACAGAGAAGTTAATCTTATTGGAGGAAAATAAGAAACTAAGCCAGGTGAGAGACAGGAGAAAATGAGTCCAAAATGGCAGCAGGTGTGTGTCTGGTAATGACCAGGAGGAGATAGCTGGGCTCTGTTTCCTCCATTACTCCAGCGTGTCCTCGAGGGCGAAAGAGGCGACGGTGGAGGAAAGAGAGGTGGAAGGAAGACGAGAGGATCCGAGAGCCGGGAAAAGTGTTCTCCGTCTCTGCTGCACCTTCCAACATTTCCCTCCACCTGGGTTCTTGATGACTTCAGGCCCTTCAGCCAGATCGCTGATTGGACAGCTGGGGAACAGACAAGGGGACCAGCCTGCAATTAAGTGCTGCACTTAACCATTGTTATCAGAATTAGTGAAAGATTTCCACCACCATCCAAGGCCCTCTTTTATGTTACATATTCCTTGTAAATATTCTTTGTGCATGTCTCCAGTCCCCTTTACTCCAATTCCTCTTAATAAAATTTGTTCCCACCGTCTTCAGAAGTCACCTAATTAGTAGAAATCAATTCCAGCTGTGTGTAATTTATTCCCAGCATAAGTACCATTGTACTTCACGTTCACAGGACAATTATGTGTCATTCTCTCCATTAATTTATGGAGGAGTGGCAAGAAAAAAAACCCAATATTAAGAACTCACAGCAACACAGCAGATATGTGAAAGAATGTAGTTCAGTTAGATGAGACCAATTTTAACCACAATGTGTTATGGAAAATAAAATGTACTGAAAACTGACATTAAACACCACCAAAAAAAAATAATTAAAACTTAATTAAGATTAAGTTTTAATTAATCTTAATTAAACCTTTTTGGTTTGTGATTCTAAACCAAAAGTATGAAGTTCAACAGGTGAGAAAACATTTCTGACAGACAAATGCAGTCATTACGACCCAGTTTCATCCACCTGTGCTACACGAGCCGCAGTGTCCATCGTGGATTTATCCTGTTTTGACGACAAACTCTCCACTTGCTAACGGTAAAAGCACATTTTAGAAATCCTCATCCTTTACTAATTTTGGCTTACTGCACTGAGATGTTGCAGCTCAGTAATGAGAGCTGCGTTCAAAAAAACGGCTAATAAAACAGCAGACCAAGGTTTTACAAATTGAACTTTATTTTGGGCTTCATTGACTGAAAATTAGGTGTAAATTACATCCTTTTCACAGATGTTTGTGTAGCAGCAGAGGTGACGATGGAAGACCTTCAAGGCCTGGCTTTGCTGTCATAGATTACATGCTATTTCAGTTTGTCAAATTCTCCTAATGATGATATCTGTTCTGATGTGCATCAGCATGTGAAATGAGTTTTTAGTGGATCTGTGAGAGTCTTCAATTATCGACTGAACATGCTGTGATCTGCTTTCACGTTGTGAACAGTAAATGGAGAAAGGCTCTTTATTATGAGACTTTGTGCAGAGTCGCATATAGGCATTGATCATTTTCTACTCTGTTATTTAGATACCATCTCCGCTTTAATTAGCTGTACCAGTGGCGCCATGTTATGCTGTAACTGTGGGATTTTGTGGCGAGGACCGGAGAGGTTGAGGCTTAATTAATAATTTGGCATTAATCTGCCTGTTATTAATTATTGCCTCACAACAACCACTTGTTTTGTGGTTCCTGCAGTTTTAGTTGTTTTTTTTAACATAGGAGGTTTTAACCTTTTTTGGATAAAATGAGCTGGTTGCCTTTTTCACTTACTAACCTGAAGTTGTCATAAAAAAAAAAAAAAAATTAATTAAAAAAAATAAATAAATCAGGTGGCGTTTTATTAAACTACATCCAATATTTCTGATGAATCACACTGAAAGGCTCTAAAAATGATCAGTGACTGAATCCTAACCACCTGCTGCCGTGATCAGTGTCATTGAAGAGTTATTTGTCAGTGAGAAGTATCCTGGGAACATAATAAAAATGCCCGCCAACTACAAATCAGAACATGATTGGCTGAGTAAATTATCCCTTTAAGCCCACATGCTATCAGTTAGTTTAATAGTCAGGGAATTACAATGAATATCTGAATGTCTATTGCTCCCAAACTGGGTCTAGTAAGGTTTACGCCGTCATGTTACAAGGAAGCCTCACTCCGATCATTTTCAATTATTTCATTAAAAAAAAAATGTTTATTTTTAAGGCCCTTTTCTAAAAAATGAATTGACTCCCCCAGAGCAGCAAGACCAAATTAACATCCTCCTTTTCCTTCTTGGTTTCAGAGAATTTGCTCAAAGTGTTTTCTGTAACTCACATCAAGACATGAAGGCTGTGGTATTTTTAAATCACACCCACTTCATTTGTCTTTTAATTGATGCCTTGGTGTTTAATCAAGGTATTGTATCTGTGGTGTTAGTTAATGTGAAAGAGCTATATGTGCCAAGCTTATCCGACTTCCAGACTATTTATGCTCTTAGTGTGATGAGAGTATATTTAATGCAGCCTAGCAACAAAAGAGATTCAGCAGAGTGAAACATGTGATCTTTGATTTTATAAATTACAAGAAACCAGCTGAACTCATTTATATTCTTGTCAAATCGTCATTCAAGTATCTTTGTGTGCTTTTTTTTATTCTCTATGTATGTAGCTGGCAGTCGACAGTTCAGTTCTCTTGTCAGCGAGCTCCTCTGAGGCTCCTCAGCACTTTTGCTACCGACTCATGTTTCCTAAATATGTTTGAGACAAAACTGCTAAATTTCTCACTGCTGTCATAAATCTCAAAAGATGTGGCAGTAAAAAATCTGAACGAGCAAATGACAGTGAAGACTGTGTCACAAATCTTAGGAGAAAACACGTAATGAATCCAAATTCTGACCCTTTGCTACTTTTTACCACACAGTAACATTTCGCCTCTTCTTTTGTGATTTTCATTCTTAGCCAATATCCATCAGTTGTGCTTGTTTTTAACTATTCATTATTCTTTTGATGAATTCTACTCATAAAAAAAAAATCATATTGAAAAAAACTTTTCTTTACCTGGTGAACAGATTTTTTTTTTTTTTTTTTCAAATTATTCTGTATGAAACATTGATTGTGGTTCTAATCCTCATATAGGCCAGTTGACCTCTACTAAATGACAGATTTTCCTCTGTAAATCAACCCAAATACCCTGAGGATTTCTTTGGAGTGGTTTAAACTTGCCTTAAAGAAGATTACTTTAAAATATCAGTTCAAACAGGGATGAAATGTCATCTTGGCCTGCAAAAAACTGAGGCATTTTTAGTACAGCCCTTTGATGATTTTATGATTCTTGACTTATCAATTATTCCTGCATGTGTTGCCATGGTTGCAATGGCTATTTGTTCTTTAAAGTGACCGGAGAGTATTTTTGTGGTAATGTAAACACCCTTCATATAATTTGTGGTTAATAGCTGGCAAACCCCTGTCCTAGTTTATTACTCCAAAACAGTCAAATGTAGGATAATAAAGTTATAAAGACTAATAAAGGTACCTTTTATATCATAGACCTTAATTTATTGATTCTTGGACATAAGAGTTAAATTTAACCACAGTTGAGAACAACTTACTGAATGGTCTGGATGATTTGTTGGTAAAGAATTATCTTTGCTTTTTTACTGTAATGTAACTCTTGACTTGAACCATCTGAAAGTGTTGAAACATGGCAAGTTACTTTGACAATCCAAGAAAATTCCCGAGGAAAGTTTATGTAAGCTGGGAAAATAAAAGCAGAACCACTGTGTGAGAAGATGAGTGGAAAAAAACCCAAAAAAACCTCAGTTTATAGAGAAGACTTTGTTTTATGTCATTGCGATGTTTTTCATTTTCCCAGGATGGGATCTGGTGGTGTCACACTTGTTGACAACTCAGTGCTGTCTGCCTTTATTGTTTTGGTGCTTGGCAGATATGATGTTTCTTCCTCCCCTTGAGCCCCCCTCCCAAGAATCACCCCCCCACACACACACACACACACCCCTCCCCCCCACACACACACATAAAACCTTCCTCTATAAAGCTTGCTATGCATGCTTTCATTCAATGTGGAAACAAACCAAAAAAATAAACACTTGCAAGACTTATTCTGAAAAAAAAAAGTTTATTTTGCTTTCAGCCAAAGACAGGAACAAGTTTGTGACTGAAGAGAGTGAAAAAAAAAAAAAAAAAGAATAACAGCACTGTGATGGATGGTACTGTACAGGCAATTACAGACAACATTCCAGACACATCTGAAATCTCACACCACATCTGCACACACAGTTGAAAATTTACAGTCGAGGCAAAAAAGCAACGCGTCCCTGCTAAAATGCCAGGTTTGTACAGTCTAAAACCAAAAATAAACATTTTATGAACATGCTCCACATTTAAATTGATCTATAACCTTTACAAACCAACTGAAAAACAAGCTAAAATATGTAAGAGAGATATAAAAACTAAAATATTGTTGCATAAGTGAGCACACCCTCTCATGTGGAGTCTCATTTCAACCACCATGTTCAAACTCATGTTAGAGGAGCATCATGCCAATGAATACTGGGAGTAAAAGATGATGCAACATTGATATTCCTTGGGAATCTGACATGTTCCTCTTTGGGGTCCTGGAGAACCTGATCCACAACCACATTTGAGACGTTTATGCATCAGAATAAAATCCAAATGTTTCCCAGACATCATTGTAACAAGATTTCATATCTCCCTGGTTTTAATGTTTTGGCCAATGAAAGTAAAAAATAAAATAAATTTAAAAATCGCCAGGCGTCTTTCAGACGAAGAGAAAGTTGAAGTCACCATTTATCCCGACTTCAGAAATGGGCGTTACCACTACTTCATGAATTATGTGCCAGCAAAGTACAATCTCTTGTCATTACACAAGGTTATTTTGTTCAATGATTTAAGTCATGTATATCAAATGTGGCGCTGTATGACAGCATGTTCTCTCCCCTCCCGTCTGCATCACCTTCCAAAGCTTTTTCTATTCCCTCGCATTCCTCATTCAATAGTAATTCTCTTTTTCTCTCTGACTCTTCCCCTCCCTATGTAGTCATCTTTTCACTTGTCACTTTCCTTTTATGTCAATTACCAACTCCCTGCTCGTTCTCCTCTCTTCCTGGCCCTCTCATGCACCTTCTCCGTTCATATCCCACAAACCCTCCCTTCTCAATTGCCTTATACTGTATTTTTCTTTTTACTCTGCGTGCACAGCTTCCATGTTCTCAACCACATAGGTTTTCTTGCAGGACTTGTGACATTCCATCTCGGTCTCTCGCTCTCTCCCTCCTCGTCCTCTTCCACCCTGTCCTATTCTCCTCCTCCTCCACTTCAGCATGCACTTTCTTTCTTCTCTTCTTTCAGCCCAGCCGTGTGTGAGTGACCTGAATACGTCTCTCTGCATTACAGCCTTTCCCTTCTGCGGTTCAGGAACACCTTCAAAAACCAACAGTTCAGGTGCCACCTTTCCTTGGACGCCCTCATTTGTGTGTCTAAGCATGAGTGTGAGTAATTGAACCTGGAACGATAAGGCAGCAGGTCTTTGTACGATGAGGCCACAAATGCTTCTTATTTGGCTGTAACTTGCTGGAGCTGCACTCTGGAAGTCAATTTATAAGAAGTGTTGCCTATGCAGTACATTTATCAGTAAGCCAAGCATGCAATTTTCAGAAAATAACTCAAGATTATCTCATGTTGTCAGAGTCTTAATTTGGTACACATACAGGGCTGTGAACAGAGATTTTGGGGGCTGGTGCTGTAATAGGACTGGCTTGGTGGCATATATCAGTGGTAAGCCGTCTCTACTGGCATAAATACTACCAACGTATATCTAGCACCTGATTTATAATGTTTGCTCAATAAAATTTCACTTCCAGTGGTCTTTTCTCTTATTTTACTATGTTTCTCCTGGCTGCGCTACTTCCTGTTATCATTGTTTCAGTAAAGCAGACCTGCTACACTAAATAGATGATGTAATTGTGGAGCAGTGTTTTGTTTTTTTTTCTAACCAATCAGATTTTAGCATAGAAAGTTCACAATGTTGTCAGAAGTTTTCCAGCCTCTGATGCGATGGGCAGAGCGAATCTATTACCGCAATTTTTTAAAGCACGTTCCGAGCAATCCGCACTGTGCACATTAATGTTTGTGAATTTCTTCTTTTATATCGATAAGTCTATAAATCACATTTATTTTTGTTGCACGTTTCGGCAATAAGGCAGTACAAAGGTGTTGTACATCATAAAAACACAAAAAATAATTCATAAAAGCAACATGCAGTCAACAACTGAGAAACCAGCGACCAACATCACATTTTGACGAGTGCCATCATCAAAGATCATCAATACACATCAAATATTTTGGTCAATGTTCCATTTATTATGGTTCAACAACAACTCTAAATAAATGAGTTTGTCGTCTTGATTTAAAGGAACTCAGTGTTTTCTAAAAGTGAAAGTCTTTCGCCTCAAACAGACGAACTCTCTTGCAACTCGAACGCTTCAGAATCCGCCAAAAGTTGTTCGTTTGCAATATTGTTGACTAATGTCAGCTGATCGGCTCTGGACTTGTGAACACTTGTGATGTCATCAACCCCAATTCATGCACCCCAGAATGAAGAATACGCCTAAAAAAATGAAATCCTCCGAAGAAATCCCCACACTCGTGCACCTGTAGATAAATTTGTGTTCTACCAAAATCACCAAAGCAAACACGTATTGCTTGCTGTGATGAGGCACTTTTCTCAGACACACACCGCGACATGTTTCTTTGTGTGTGTCCCTGTCTGTCTGGCAGTAGCTGTGACCTCTGGCTCTTCTGCAGAAAGCATGGGGAATCAAGGAAGAAGGGACAGAGAGATGGATATTTGGTTTGATGAATAGAGTGGTGCTGAGAAAAGTGTCGTGGCAAAAAGAGAAGAGGAATGAGGTCATTAGCTCTGTACTCACCTGTGGCCTCAAGTCTGCACACACAAAGACGATCACATACCACATTTCATCAACAGCCCCTCTTCCCCCCACCTCCCCGCTTCTTCTCCACAAACCACTTTTCTCTGGCTGAACTCATCCTCATTTCCTGACGGTTTGTATGATGATTTTCTTGAAACTTCCTCCTTCCTGAGTCATCTTTGCCTCTCAACTCCAAATAGTGATTTATCTGTTTCCCCATATTGCTATTACAGCTGCTCACCCCATTACAGGCCAACTTTCCCTCCCTCCCATGCTTTTGGAGCACAGTGGCCTGTAAACACACCCAGTGAACCATGATCACCCCTTTCCTCCTTTTCCTCTTCTTCCTTCTTCTTTGTCTTCCCTCCTCTTCCCTCCATTCGCTCAGTTTTTGCGAGGCGGGTCATGCCTCTTGAGGCAGCGGAGCAGAGAAATTGCCTGTTATCGAGGGTCGATTTTTCATGCGCTTGTAAATTGCTTTGTATTGACACTCTGTCAGAGCGGGGTCGTCACACCGGCTCGGGCCACACGCCACCCGGAGGTCGCGCTGCTGATCTCGGGGTGCTTCCACTGGGGCTGGGGGCATACAGGAGGGGTGTGAGGGTGTGATATTTTTCTCTGCATGTCGAGAGAGATTTATGCAGAGGAGTTATGGAGAGATTTTTAGCGTCTGCTAATGGGAACGGTCTTGATATTTAATTGATGTTGTGCCTCACTTTGAAGACTTTTGCGAAATTATATGTTAAATTTATCAAAACATCTCAGTATTCTGAAAATAGCATGTTTTACATCTTTTCCCCCAGCCCTGCATTGGTTTTATTTTATCTTGGATTGTCTTGATGCCTTCATACTTCCTTGTTTATTGTCACAATGTTTTCCTTCAGAACTTCAAAGAGTCATTGAGCCCATGGTGACCCGTCCTCAGATCTGAGAAAAACACTACATCTTCCAGTGCCTGTTCCTAATTTAGCAAATTAGTGCATTAATAATAGAAATGTTTGAGCTGTGATTACCTGCTGAATACATTAATGCTGGTAAGTAAATTAAAAAAAAGTAAATTCAGGACACAGACTGGTATTTAGATAATTTAGACTATAATGGCATACAGCTAAAGGAGAACTCAAAATGTGGTTTCTCAGCAACTTAGAATGTTGAATATTACTAACAAAAGATTCTAAAATACATATTTAATACAGAAATGTGGGCCTATTGCACTAACTGTTTGATTAACGCTCCTTTTGCATGAACAACTGAATTGGGTCAGGTGTCTATCATGTTTCTTCTGACAAACCTCCATAGATTTTTAATGGCATTTAGTTTAGTCCAGGCTGCCTGCCAGTCAACCACAGTAATGCCTTGCTCATTGGTCAGTGGCAGCGAAACTTGTAAACCTTTCTCAAACTATTGAATTGGGTAGTAGTTATCTGGACTTTTTCCTTCCACTCAGTTTTCCATATTTCTGCTCGTTTTGAACAGTCATGTTTTCAAATGTTCAATAATGTTTGGGATTTATTGAGATGCACCACATCGTTTTACCTCAACCATCATTTTCTGTTCTGTGCTCTAATTGTCTCTGTGTTTATCTCTGCACAGAGCTTTTCCATTTTGTCTCCAAATCTCCCCCTTCTGTCTTGCTATTCACTCATATATATATATATATATATATATATATATATGAAATAAACAACTTAGTGAGATACAGCACAATTCTTGTTGTTGACTGTTTCAAATGTGTTGTTAGACTTGCTCCCTGATAAGGTAAAGTTGAATTATGTTTTCACTTTGAGTTACCTGAAGGGAGCTCTGCGGTTCTGCTGATTTCTGTACGAGGTTCCTGGTTCCACTATGAGGCTCGACGTGGAAATAAAAGACAAGCTATGAATAAAACTCCTTAGAAAAATGTCGCTGCACCACGTCAGACTCTGAGCAGAGCTACTGGAGACGCCTTTTGAATGTTTCACCAAAATTTGCCTTTCAATTATAAACTACTTGCTGTGAGTTTCAAGAAGTTGCTGTGAAATGGTTTGCATAAAAACTCACAGCAGGAAAAAGCGCAGTGACCCAAAAAAACATGGCAGATATAGCTGGATTCATTGTTTTTTTTTGTTTTTTTTTATGTGCTGTCAATGTATAAATGACAATGCTCATTTAGTGCCTTTGGCTTTAATGTATAGCCAAAGACTTGTTACAGTCTATGGGGGACATTTTCAATGTCCAGTGTTACAAATCTAATTAAAACAAACGTGCACGCAAGAGACTTCTGAAATGAACTCCCTTTCTGTTAGATGTATTAAATGCCTGATACAAATATAGAAATCAACAAAAAAAAATATAGCTGTTGTGCTGAAGAGAGCGAAATGTGAACACACTTTTTTTTATTGTTATACATATTGACTCTATATATGTATAGAGTCAATATACATATATATTGACTCTATACCCTATATATTTTTTAGTTTACTTCCTTGACTCTCTTTAAAAAAAAAACTAAATTCAGCTGATGGGGAATTTCGTAGCGATGTCCCCAATCTGGTAGAGCCTGCAAGTGTTTATTATGTGTGCGCACATTGCACGAGCATGCCGCAGAACTAAGCAAGCCAACAGCAGCATTTCCACACAGCATTCCAGAGTATTTTTATGACAGCACACAGCATTTCACAGTGTATCGACACTTGCATTAGAGGCCTGTACTGAGGATGACTGTCAGAGGGACAGACTGTGTGTAATCCCTCACAGCTGGCACGAGGATGGGAGGACTGGGCTGTCCTGCTGGCCCGCCACACACGCTTTGAGACGGGGATTTAAATTCAACACTTATAAGCCGGCCAACCTCTGAACAGAAGTAAATATAGTTTTCTCTGTTCTGACCAACGTTCCACAAAATGTAAATGTAATTATATGTAATTATATGTTGATTTAGCAAGTTAAGTTTTTTATTTTTTTTTTAAATGAGACAGCTCATTTGCTTTTTCTTTTTTTTTTTTTTTTAAATATTTATTTCTGATAAATACTTTCTTACAGGGAAAGCACCAAGAATTTACTCATTTAACAAAATGCATCAATAAGATGTGTTTTCTGAGGAGAAGATTAGGACATCCTTTCCCCTTTGGCTGAAGTGGGTTCAAAGAGACATATGTTGTAGCAATCTGGTATAACATCTGAGTAAAGTTTGACTCACTTTTCTCCTTCACCTGCGGGATGTTGGATCGGTTTCTTGCATGTCAAGGCAGTTCCAGGTCCCGCCGCAGCATTTCAATGAGATCAGGGCCCGAGTGTCGACTCTACGCTGTCAGTCCTCAGAGGACTTACTGCTACGTTATGGGTCATTTTTATGTTTCAGGATACAGTTCTGCTTAAGCGTTAATGTTTCTTTATTTTTGTTGTTTTTTTGTTGTTTTTTTTTTTTAGGGTGGTCTCACTTGTTCTTGAGTTGAATCGAGTTGACGGAAAGATGGACGGCGTTAAAAATGGGACAAGCCTTAAACGCCAAAGCATATTTGTTTGTTAGAAGGTCCGGTCAAAGTCCAGACCTTGATGCGATTTAGAATGTTTGACAAGACTTGAAAATCGATGCCGAAAGATGTTTTCTATCCAGCTTATTTGGAAAGAAATTTGTAAAGCCGTTTCCTTCCACTTCACAATTACAGCAGTCTGCGATGGAGCTGCACATAAAATCTCAGCAGAACGCACTGAGATTTGTGACGGCAACGAATGTTGACAAGTTCTGGATGCAACAGGACACTGCATTTGACCGACTGCAGTACCACTCTGGCAAAACTAAGGACAGAACATCAGGAACCTCGTTTGGATAAAAGTGAACCAAAGACATGCTCTTCTGTGAGTGGGCGGAAACAGACATATATTCATGTTTCTCTGCAGCCATCGGCATCAGTGTGGTGCCATCTCTTTGGCAGGCTGCGTCGATGTCTGTGTTTAACACCCACTCTCTTGGTAGGGTGGTGAAATCTCGACTACACCAGCACAGATCACGAGCCAATCTTTTCTTCCCTCTTTGATTTTATGGAGCAATGAGGAGATCTTTAAAATAAAGACAGAGACACAAGCAGAAAGAAGGTGGTGAGGAGAGATAGAGAGCTGTGAATGAAATGAAAGAAGAGCAATGATGAAAGGAGTCTGGGACATATAAGGCCTGGTCAGGAAGGAGAAACAGAGGCAACGTGAGGAATCCAACAGAGCTGGAAAGGGGAGAAAAAAAAGAGTGAGTCCAGATGCTGTGTGAAAAAGGGGTGGAGAGGGTGGAGAGTGAAAAGCCAGAGACTGATAAATGGGTAAAGAAAATTGCAGAATGCCTCAGAGACTTTTTCTTCTTCCTTCTGTTCTCTCCGAAGTAGAGCCAAGCCAGACCCCCACCTGGCAGATGCCTTCCCCACCCTGTCCACCCCACCTGCCTTCCCTCCTTTTATCCTCTTGCTGTCCTCCTCTTCTGTACTGCTTGCCACACGGCTGCAAAGCCACTCCCTGTGCGATACGACTCCTCTGCCTTGAGCCCTTCAATCTGCATCTAGCTTGTCTCAAAGCACATTAAAATTGCACGCTGTATAAAAATCTGTAATTTATCAATCTAACTAACTGGGGCTGCTGCTGAGCTGAGATTCCCATCCCAACTAAATGACAGTGAAAAGACACACTGTTTACCATTGCTTCACTCAAAAGGAAACTTATCCTCTTCACTGATAAGAAATAAAAGTATAAAAAAGGTTTTTGGGATTAGTAGGTTTTCAACAGGTCTGATGTTAGGAGGAGCATGAGTTTAATTTTACATAAAAAATCCAGGTTGAGGCCAGAATTGAAACTTTCTTCCAGGTTCCGAATACTAAACTTTATAAATCTGATCCAAATCTGTGCCTAATATCTATGTGTCTGAGAGGGCAGAGTGAAGTATGTCAAATAAAAATAATGGGCTGCTAATCAGGCCTTGGAGAACACCACCGGTCCAAGAATCTTTCATCAGCAGCTTTTCCAGACTGGCCCATAAAATTTTGAATTGATCTTCTACCACTTACAGCTTTGAAACTGGCTAATGGGAAGTAAACTGGCATTCAATCTGTTATTTATTAATGCAGGGATGTTCAGCAACGGGGGACAAAAACTTGCAGAAGAAACGATGATGATGGTGAGCAGCAAAAGATAAAAACTCCAAGTAAGAGTGATGGTAGAGGAATCTCTAATGAAGAAAATGAGGGTATTATGCTAACTGTGATTTAAAATAGGTGTTGAAGGATTACTGAATGAGAAAAAGAATCTGATATCATGATTGTATGATCATCTGCAAGATAGTTCAAACTGGTTTTATGGTTAGACATCCCTTAAGTTTAAGGACATTTTTAAAACAGAAAAAAACAACTTTTTAATCAATGGCTACTGGACTGAACATGAGCAAAAGAGCCGCCGAGAATATGAGACAGACCTAGAAAGTTTGAACAAAGAAAAAAAAATGGAATAAAATTAAGTTTGAGGGTAATGAGAGTAAAGCACGGAGCAGGGCACATGGACTGGACCTTTAAAATTTAAAACTTTGAAATGGAACAACAACTATTAAAATATAATGATGCAGTCTGAAGTATGAATTTGGCTTTGTGCTTCTGAAAAACACAGATCCTCCCCTTATAGCTGCAATAAAGCCAATTATTAGAACAACACAACAACTTATATAACCTTCCCCTACATTTTAGTCGGAGCGCACTGTCTGTAGAGAGCCGGATTTACAAATAGCTGAGAATGCTGCCTTGGAGATTACTTCTCAGCCCACATTAAGAGACTAAAAATTAATGAATTATGTCTGGAAGTTTAACAATAACACATTACACCATTTTGCAGTAATGAGGCTATTCTAAGTTTTGTGAATTCCTGGCTGTTATCTCTTGCTGACTGGGGACTGCAGAATTGCAAGCTCAGCTTGAGGGGTTTTAAAATGTACAAAAGTCACATTTGTTTATGTAATTCCCTTAATACACAGGTTGCTGTGCTGAGATAAGGAACATTAAGCTACTCTGGGACTGAGAAGTGATGTGTAGTTCAGATTCAGTCGAATGGAAGCAGCGCAGTGACCAAAATCAATCTGCAACTCTGGTGACGCGATGCTGAGGGACAAAAAACTGGATAGCTACAGTTTTTGCAGTTATACAGTTTATTGTTGTGTTTGAGGCAGCTGCAATACATTTCAGTATATGAAATATGCTTCTTACAGTTAATATAAGATTCATATGACAAATATAAGAAACACACAGCAGAAATTATATTGTCTTGGTGACACACTGCAAAGGGATTTACTTTTGAATCTATTGCAGTAAGAAAAAACCCCTGGGTTTTTCACTTTATTGATCAGATAAACAAATACAGATTCCTGATAGTTTCAATTGATGTAGACCTCATCAGACTTTCCAGGAACCAACAGAGACAGATCCATAGTTATTCTGAATGAAATCCACCTTTCAGGGAAAGAATTGGAGATTAGCAAAGCGGGTTCAGTTTAGTCTGCCACAAACCTGAATTTATCCACATTCACAACAACCAATAGCAGTGACTTCTCGTCTGACCGGAAACTGCCTGCATGTCAGACTCCCTGGCAGAGAAGCAGCCTAGTCTAGTTCACCGCTCTGTTATGAAATTCTTTGAAACAGCCTTCAGGGTCACTTCACAGATTGCGTGTTGCTGTTGCTCTCACCATGCATGTCAGACAGTTTGGATTGTTCAGGTCACAGTGAGGAAGCAGCAAAGTCTCACAGTAAAAAGGCAATAGGCAGTCAAATTCTTCTGCGGTTCGCAGGAACAACCAGTGCAGCAGTGCTGACAAAAATGATTTCTGAACAACTGATCAGCCTGGACTCTGCTAGAATCGTCCAGTCTTGCTTGGTTGGGGGGAGAAAAGCTTCACTGACATGTCAGGGACGCGGTCAGCAACAACAACCTCTCTCACTGCCGCGAGTTACAGAATGAAACAGACTTGTCGTTCTTTTTCACATTAACCCTTAAGTGAAATAACCAAGGTGCCAATGTATTGAATTTAGATTTCTCTGTCAGCGATAGAAAAGTCTGGAATACCCACGTTCTTCTGTTCTTACAATTCGAAGATACGAACTGTTCAGGCTAAAATCAAAATGCAAATAATGGCATTTTGAACATGACTCCAGGAAGTTATTTAACAGATTAAATGTCATGACCTAAGAGGTTGATGCAAGAATAAAGCAAACTGTATGAGCATTTCATCTGTGGCCTACAGTCACTTAGATTTCATGTCAGAGTTACAGAGCTCATCCACACATAGCTAATTCAAATGATAACTTCAACTTTGATTCAGAAAGCGTAATCATAATCTCCCTTCGACTATGTGCACACTTTGATCGCCTTGTTAACATGCACAACAAAGGAGGTATTGATCATATGGACAATTTTACGCATGGACGCGTGCACACAAAGGCAGCAGCGACGAAAACAAGCTGAACTCTGCGGGAAGAAGAGAAACACCTTGTGCAACTTCTGATGAGCTGGCTCATGTGCTGCGAGCACCCTGCTAGGAACAGCAGGAGAGCCTCTGGTAGTCTACAAGGATGTTCCCACTTCATAGCGTTTGGTTCATTATCCTGTTCACATAAATATACAGAGGAGTCCTCCAGTCAGATACTGGACTGACCATCTGCTCTGCAAGTGTCAGACAACGCAGCGGAGGTGCTCCCCTGTGAGTGGTTTAAAAAAAAAAAAAACTACTCTCAGACAAACAGGCAAAGTTTCCAGCATGCTCCAATTATGTCTTTTCTCACAGTGAACTGAAATTAATGCCAGTCTGCTTGGTTTTATACGGCTTCTCCATATGTCGGCAGGAAGAGGAGTAAAATTTTGCATCAATTTACTGTAAACACGACAAGTAAACGTTTGTTTTACCTTTCGAAGTCTCGTGGGGATTTCCACTGCTACTCTGCTTGATTTTCTGCCCCCTGAAAAATACTCACTTAGCTTTGTAATGCAGCAAACAAATAGGTACAAAAATCTATAATTCATGGTGTTTGCTGATAACATGAATCCAGAATTTCTTAAAATTCTCCACCGCTGTTATATGGTCTGCTGTTTTATGCAGCCGCTCTGAGCTTAGGGCGAGAAGGAGAGTTTGTCACAGAGGTGGCATTTAAAGTTGATTTGGTTTCAGCCTATTGTGTTTGGACTGCATAACAGTAATGTTTATGTTCTTAAGCTTTACTTTACACCCTTTACTTATTAAATTCAACAGAGATTTGCTATGGCTGAGCCAAGAAACACAGTTACAGTTCTTGAGTTTTAAACATTTGTGCAAGTCTCTGGCAGTATTGAGTTGTGCACATCAACTAGAAAGTGATGTAAAAAAAATGTATATATTAAATCTTGCAATTTATTTAGTCAACAAAATATAGCAGTAGTCTCAACTCTGGATAAGCTTGCATGTTGCAGGCAAAGCTGAAATATTTCCAAATATATCCAGTTTTGAACATTGGTGTCATGTGATTGCTGTTATGGACGGCTGAGCAAAAACAAACTGAATCTCAAAATACTTTTTGTGTAAAACTACCAATACAGCGGAAGGCATAAAAGTTATATTCAAAAATGTATTTTTTCTTCTTATATTTCCCAGCTTTTGTGCTCTGAAACACAACTAAATAGATGTTAAGGTCTTTCATTAGCAACATCTATGACGTGGCTTTTATTGATCTGGATGCAGAATATTACTCACACTAGAAGTCTGAAGATTTTGGTAGCTGTGTGACTTACCTGCTTAATATGCTTTACATATTGAATAAAAAGCCAATTGCTTTATCATTGAACAAGTTCCAAGTTGTTATTGTCCCAATTTTGGTCCTAAAATGGTCAGCTGATTGATTCTGCTTTAATAAATATTCAATTGCATGCAAGTGTTTTGCAGGTGACACTTAAGGAGATAAACAGCAACACAAAAAAAAGACTGGTATTAAACCAAATGGATAAAATAACTCAGCAAATAGAGAAATGTACAAATAAAAATTAAGATGCCTTGCTCAATTAAATTCAGAAAACTTAAATTGATACGTCTGCAAGCCAAATTGCAGTCTACAGAACTGATGAATCGTCTTAAACAACAGTTATAGTTTCCCATCTCAAATGTGGTACCAAATTTGGCAAGGAGAGCAAAATGTCTTAATGCCATCTCATTTAGAACTTTGTTGACCTTCAAGTTTCCTTCACTCGTTTTTAGTAATAGTACAAAATCATCTCTGTGTCAGTTCAATCAGCCAATGAACATGTTGAAGCTCAGGATACAGAAACTGAGAAGAGAACACACAAACACACACACTCAAACTTCATAACGTTATTTATTTATGTTTTCATTTCTTATGGATGCAGAGTGAAGGGTGCAGAGGGAGCATGAGAGGTGGCGGGGAACCATGTTTTTGAACAGGTTGCCGATGATCACAGAGTCTGAGGGGCCAGCGTTAATGACTTATTCATGGACCCTTCTGCCCCCTCGTTGCCCCGGGGAATACACCAAACAGATGCAAGTGGGAAACAGAGAAGGAGGAGGAAGGAGAAGGAGGATGCAGGTGAAACAAAGAGCGATGCAAAACAAAGAGGAGGTGGGATGTGTTAGGATGGAGAATCGAGGTGTAAGAAAAAAGAAACTGTTTTCAAAAATGAAAAAAGATAGGAAGTCTCAGGAACAGTTTGATTAGCCATAATAATATAATACCTGGGTGATGACAAAGTAGGAAGGAAGGAGCTGGCTGGGTGAATTGGAAACAAAACTGTGGGACTGAAGCTTTTCCTCTCAGTTTTTGTGTGAATCCAATGGAAGTGAAAGAGTCTCGTGTTGGAAGTTCCTGAGAGCAAAATATCCATTGTCCTTCGAAAATATAGGTACATCCTATTTTAAAAAAGAAAGTGTTCGATTCATCTGTCCGTCTGTCCATCCATCCATCCATCCATTCAATTCATTCATTCATTCATTCATTTTATTCAGATCCTGCATGACAAGTCAGCACGAAGTAGTGTAAAACTATGATGTGGAAGGATGCGAGATGTTTGGTATGATGCATTCTTCTGGCAAATAAAAACCAGAGAAAGTGTCAAATCTGTATGCATCCACCCCACTTTACTCTGATACCACTAAATAAAATCCAGTGCACCCTATTGCCTATAAATGTGTTGGTACCGTGAAGGCAAATGAATGCCAAACTTTTCAGTGAATTTGCTTTTTGGCCTACATGCCATTAAAATATATGAACGCTGGTGGCTGTAACCCGACAAATGAGTAAACTAAAAGGGATTTTAAAATTTTGAAAGGCTATGGCAGACCCAAGAACTTACTCAGAACTGAATGAATGCTAGAAAACTACCATGGCAAAACGCTCAGCAGCAGAAATGCTTCTTAATACAGAGAAAGAGTTTGCAAAGAAAGCAGCTATACATGTAGGTCTATGCCAAAGATTACAGAACAATAGAAACAAATGTGTCTAATCATCGCCGCCCTGCACTTTGCCTCATTAAAACCCAACTCTAAAATAGCGACTACCTGTCTCGTTAATCATTTCAGACATGGATGGATGCATTTGAAATATTGATCAAAAACACTTCCTATTCTTTTTTTTTCTCTTCCCCTGACTCGCAGCAATGAGGTGACAGCGGTGATTATCAAAAAGAGGCTTGTGAAATCTTTGAAGCTTGGTTGATGTTTTGAGTTCTCTGTAGAGATAGAAACCTTGTGATGTCTCTGCGTTTTCAGCTCAGGCGCTTGTTTATGAAGTTCCCTCTCCACATTACCTCCGGTTGTTTATCCAAGGCATCTGAAATCTCTGTGCTAATCAGAGTTCTGTTCAAAGGTAAGATAAGAACTTGCCAAATCCTTCCAAGCGAGACACTTCACAGTGATTTGCCACGTGTCTTGTGCGGCTCATAGAACGATGAATGTCGCGGGCTTGTTGTGATAGAGTGACAGATATCCACAAAGAATTGCAGGCTTTGTTTGGTACAGGAAGATGAGATGTCAAAAATGTTTGAAGCGTGTGGCAAAATTAGAATCCCTGGGATCTTTGCTGAGTGATAAAGAAGAAGAAAAAAAGTCAGATGAATTATTTGGGCTTGAAGCATGGCCCAGAATCTGCATAATTTAGGACGATGTTGCCCTAGTTTTTGCAAACTCTGGTTTTGACCTGGAGTTAAATCAGATGTAATGGAAAATGTGACTCCCTCTTCTGGTCAGACTAATTCTTTCAATTTCATCCCTGTATATATTAGTGTGTACAGTTTCTCTGTGTATTGTCTAATGAATCTTTTTTGGAAGAGGAAAAACAATTATTAGGGGAATCAGACTTGACACACCGGTCCGTAGCTCTCCTTATCTGCAGCGACTTTGATACAAATTCCTTAAAAGAGCACAAGTGGCGGTAAGCTGTGCATCACCATAGCAATACAGACTGGGAGAAATCCATTTCCAAAGACAGGCATTTAGTCTTGGCCAATGCAGGCAATGTGAAGAGAGGGGGAGCCAATGGGAGATCCAAACACACTCAAATGGGCAAAAATCTGACAGATAAAGCTCCAACTGTCAGCTGCCTGATTTGGCTCACCGCTCTGGGTGTTGCAGCCGATGATGAGTGGAGACGTGCAGGGGCTCAGTCACATTTAAGGACGCCGAGGTCTTCAAACGCAATTGGTCCTCATCTGGTCTTAGAATGAGGCCAATACCACCTCAACAATGTCATAAACTAATGTGTTAAATATTGAAATAGGAAAGCAGTGTATCAAAACTGCTAACCATTTTAAATTTCAAGATCATGATATCTGATTTAAAGTTTTAAAATATCAAAGTGCTTGCGGACATTTTTAACACATCTGGAATTTTGTGAACTATAAGTCAGAAATTTAGAGGAAAAGTTTTTTTTATTTTATTTTGCAATTAAATTTAAAACTATGTGTGAAATGGTAAAACTACAACATTCATAGGGTTTGTTTCCACAATCAGACACACTTTTTCTTAGATCGGTTATGGCAAAATGAAGTTTATTGTTTTTACCCAAGGAAACTTTCTAAGATTCTCAAGAAGAATTCATTCAAGATTGTATTTCCACCAAGTAATTTATTGCCATGTTTGATAATTTTTCCAAGGGCATCTCTTATTCGTCACAAACTTGCTTAATCCAGGAATTGTTCAAAAAGTTTGATTTGTAACAATGTTTTACTGTACGACATATAAAATCGGTTGAATGCTGTGTTCGGACTTGGTTTTCAGAGTTCATAAGTGGATGACGAATTGGCATAAATAAAAAAATCACAATAAAACACATAATCAAAATGTGTCTAAATGTTTACAGCCAGTTGGACCGCATTTTTATTTCCTTTCATACTGTGAGCAGTTTCTTTCAAGAGCCTTTAAAACATTCATAAATACTGAATTAAGTCCAAATGCAAACGCACACACCCACGTAGCTGTTAACACCAACTTATAGACACATTAGTTTTGCATGGATACTTGTGCAACGAGTGTAATCCATCATGGGTTGTGCCCACCCTGATATCGCAGCAGTGCTGCTACACAGGCCTGCAGATGTTGGGCGCGCTGCCAGGCAGAAACCATCCTAACAATCTACCCCCACTGCTAAACAAATGCTGCCGCCACCTTGCTCTGTTACTCACACAACTGAGCATTTTCAGGCAGACGCAAATTACACACCTACAAGCATAAAAGCACCTACAATAGATACACATGCGTACGCATCCATCCGGCTCATCCTCAAGGTTTGTGAGACTGGAACAACAGATGGGTCTTTATTTGTTATTGTTCGTTTGTCCCTGTGAAAATGCAGGATCACTTTCTGATAATGATCGACTTGTGTGAAATATTAGCCGACGAGCACCGCTTTCTGGCATCACGAAAAGCTATAAAAGCAAATACATCTTTTTTTGTGATGGACAAGATGGAAAGTTGTGGCTTTGGACTTCATTCACTAAAGTTTTAAAATGATAAAGAAGTAGAGGCTTCATTAAAGAGCCTCAAGGTTGTTTTTTTTCTTCTTTTTAATATACACGCATTAAAGAACAACAACAGGAAAGAAGCTAAAGGTTATAGAAAACTAGATAAAGTGCCTTTCTCTAGAAGGGACAGTTCAGTAAGAAACTTGCGACCAGTCATATTTTCCCCATAAAACTCTTTGAGAACTTTATGCACAAACATGAAAACATGGTTACATTCATGCATGCTTTGGAAAATAGCAAAGCCCCTTAAAATTTGCAACATTTTGTCACATTACTACCAAAAACTTCAATGTATATTATCAGAATTTAATGTAATTGACCAATATAAGTTGTCAATATTTGAGAAATTGCGAGTAAAGAATGCAAGTTTTGTCTTTACAATTAAAAATTTAAAAATGTGACATGTTTTGTGTTACATACTCCCACATAGGTAATAATAATAGTTGATCCTTTCAACAGATTCTCCCACTGAGATGTGGATTTCTGTGACTCCTCCATATCCATATGTTCCTCGGACCTCTCTGGTTAATGTTTTTCTTTCCCAACCTGCCAGCGAAAATGTCTTGGATTGTTTGCAGTTGGGCCACTTTGGACAGAGGTTTGAACAGCGCTCTGCGATATATCAAAGTTTGAAACATTGTTTTATTACTTGACCACATTTGAAACTTTGTCATAGCTTTTTGTCTGACCTCTGGTTTTTTCAGAGCAGCTGTATTTGTATAAAAGACAGAATTTATATTAGACACAATTTACTTATTTAAGTAGGTGACTTGTAAAGGTAATTGGTTGCACTAGGTTTTATTGAGGGGCATCTGAGTAAGAGAGGTACAATTGAATATATTTGAGAAATAATTTGAAAACATTTAACATTTTCCTTGGACTTAATAATTATACGCAACTTTGCAGTACCCTCTCATAAAATCCCAATAAAATCGTTGAAATTTGAGGCTGTGATGTAATGAAATGCATAAAGGAGCATGACATTTTTTAAAGGCCCTATTCAATGCTGCACTGCACTTATAATGTATTTTCTCTATCATCAAAGGGTGAGTAAAATTTAATTAGTGTCTAAGTCTTTTTTTTTTTTCAGCTTCTCCCTCTTCTCCCCTCAGATTCACATGTGTGCAAGTGAGAACACGCAAACACGCTGACACACAACTAAATCTGCAGCGCCACCCACCAGCACATTGGCACCATCTCTTCCCATGCATACGAACACGAATGCATGTCCTCCTCCGAGCGTAATCATTTGTATGCAAAGTGTCTGGCTGCGATGGGTTGCTATGGCTCCCGTTACTAGGTTATGCGACAAAAACCGGCAGGTTTCTTTACTTTACTTGTGCATGCTGGAGTAAAGGGGTGAGAAAGCACTGTGCTGATCTGAACACTCAACACAATGGTAGTTGGTTAACAGTGAGGGAAAAATGAAGGGTGGGGGGGAAACAGCGCTGAACATAAGGAACACATTATAGGAAATTATGAGTATCAAAAGAGTCTGAATGATCTTAAATCCCCAGAATAACAGAAATAAATCAAACAATGATCAAAGTGTTGGCGCTTTGTCAGCCAGTTTTGAAGGCTTAGAATACAGAGCTATGAGTATTACAAACTAAATAGCGCCGTACGAGAAAGGAGGATATATTTGCTATTAAAATAACATGAAAGGCTCAGGTCTCTAATTGCCTCCATGAGGTTTGTTACAATTCATATGTGTGTGTGTATTGAGGCAAAGTGAGTTTGTGTGTATACATTTAGCATGTTTGCGTGTGTCTGGAGCAGATAACACTGACAGCTTAAGGTCATGAAGAAGGGAGGAGCACATCTGAAGGCAGGGGATCTTTGACGTGTGTGTGCGTGAGTGCGTATGTGTATGGAGATAGATGGAAGAGTCAGCTCTCTGTGTGTGTTTATGCGGTTTGTCATGCATGCTTGTGCATGTTTAATGCATGAAAAAGTTGCCGTTATGCGCCCGTGAGTGTGAAAAGAGGAAACAGCATCTGAACTCCAAGCTTTTCTCTGCTTTTTGGAAGATGTCTGAGCATGCAGTTGTGCAGTCAATGCTAACTTAAGTTGCAAGGTTACACATTTCTTTGCATGAATTCCAGCCTACTTTTTAGGGTTTTTATACACTGTCTATTTGGGATGACTGACTCCGGTACTGCGCATCAGTTTTACATACAATAGCACGATGGAAAACTTTTGATTTGTGGGAAAAAGAAAGCAATCACAACTTTGTGTGTGAGCATGTCTATGTGGCACTGGTCCTAATGGAAAATTTGACTAATTGGATGCATCTTTCCATTAACTGTCTTGGGCCTTCCCAGCTTCTTCGTCACTCCTTAATTGGCCATTGTCGTGTTATTACCAGCTCTCTAAGGTGCCACCATCTGCCAGCTCCAACAGGTGAGTTGCAAGAGGTTCGTATCTACTTACCAGCATCTTTCTAAAGATTTGTACATCTACTTGTGACACAAATAGGTCAGCATGCATTTGACAAGCTGCGTTAGAATCATTAGGTGCAGTTTGCAGATATCAGAAGGGGCTGCACTGGGCAGCAAGGAAAAAGGGAAAAAGCGAGAGGAGGAGAGTCATTCATCTCCAGTGCAACAGTGCATGAAGCATTCTGACTAAGGCATTGTTGTAACTCTCCCTTTCATTTACCTTATTAGCTCCTTATCTTTCCGCATCATTATGGCGGATATAACCTGTGTGATGAATAGCCTTTCTGATAAAGGCTGAATGCTTCCTTTTGGCCAACATATGGACTTAGTTTAGTCTGTGCAGCTGCACTAAAGTCTCCACCACTTTCTGTATTGTCTTATAATAGTGTACTGTCCAGTACTATGTTTTTTTTTTGTTTTTTTGTTTTTTAATTTGGGGGTTTGTCATGTTGTGCATTGGACTTATGAAAAAATACTCTTGAGAAAATGATGTATAATACATTTATATTATTATTATTTTATAATTATTATTTTTCTCAAACAGAATTATTTTTATAAAGGTAAAATATTTCCATATTTAGCTTAATTTGATCAGAGCACCTTTTTCCATATGTTTTGATGCTGGATAGCCTTTTTAAATCTGCAAATGGTTTTCTTTCTATAATGTTTCTTTTTGCCACACTTCATCTGAGCTCTTGATCTCTGCAGCTCCAAGGGCCTCTTGGCTGCTTCTCTAATTAATGTTATTGCCAGACTTGTCATTTCATGTCCACATGAAGGTCTTATTGGTTTTGCTGTGATGTGTCCTGACACTTGAGAAACAACAGATTTTCCGTTATGTACTACTTTGTGATGGTCTGTCAAAGGGAATCTGAATAAAATACAAGGACGGTAGTGGTTGGAACGTGTCAAATATGGAAAAGTTTGAGCGGCACTACAACTTTTCCAAAGGCACAGCAACTGTGCCGAGCCCTGGTGCGAGTGTGGGAAGAACAGGTTGTTTAGAAAAACCCTTTTCCATTCTATCTTCCTGTGCGAGGAGCAGCCAAAACATTGCATGCTGCTTCTTTGACAGGTTACAGATGATGAGCTGGAGAGGAACTGCGCTCACTAGCCTTAGTGTAATGAGTGCTAGCCGCTAATTAGCTTGTTGCTGGATGCCAGATATGGTTGGAACCAAAGCCCTGTCACTGGAGCAGAGCAACGAGAAGCAGGAAGAGCGACTCTAATGAGCCCTCAGCGGTGTGTTTACTGTTAACCAGTCATGGCTTTACTCTCGACGTGTCATCTCTCTCTCCTCGCAGCGTTCACACAAACATAAACAAGATACTGACGGTTCTTTGGCAAAAAGTCGATGGGCTATTTTATAACTCATGTGCAAAACACATATGGGATATTAAGACATAAAGGTAGGCATGAAGAGACACAGCAGCTAACGCTTATTCAGTCGGCTGTGCGTCTCTTTGATGGGGACCTAATTAATGCGGTTATGCTGCAGCTCTCTATGTCTTGAACAAGCAATCTTCACACTGATATAAGCTTCTATCATACGGTGCTAAGTTGTGGTTGGTTGATACTCATTTAAAAAAAAAGACAGATTTTGCTCTGAGTCTGTAAGAATCAATTTTGTATGTCAATTGTGTCTTTGTTTCTACTTTAGAGGAGCTACACCTCTTAACAAGGGCAGACAGACGGACTTAAAGGACACAGCCACAGCATTGTTTACCTTTTTATTTAAGATTGATCACCGCAGGAGTGAGGGATACCAGTGTCACCAGCTGGCAGGCAATTACACTTTCTGTGTGTTAGATGGTATGCATGTGCATCCACCTGCTTCCGTCCACCTGGTCCTCTGCAGTCTTGTGGCAGATGCACAGACACTCGCCATCTACAGCGGGCTTCAGCCAGTTAGTGTTGGGTTTTGCCTTGAGTCATTTGCAGCAGCCACCCGAGGACGTTTGCGCAGGTTGACTGGAGAGTGAGTGAGTGTTATCCCCCCCAGCTTCATTAAGAATACAGACCTGTCAGCTTGAAGTCTGCCAGGATGAATGAGCTTAACATGTTCACACTTGATACTGTATAGACACAAGATACTCAGATACTCACCATGATTATTGATTTCTTTTCTTCTTTTTTTATGTTTTACAGTCAGCAGAGATTCTCTCATGAAAAACTAGAGCTTTGACGCAGTTTACAGAGCAAGGGTCACCAACGTTTTTGTAGTTGTACTGTGAAATCCAGTGCTTCAGAAAAATTATTTGCGCCCTTTTAGATTTCTTCTGTTTTGGATTCTTTCATACTTAAATGTTTCACCTCATCAAACTAATTTTAATATAAGCTTTCAGTCAGGACAGCTGGGAAATCCCAGTACATACACAAACAGAATAAAGTAATCAATAGTTCTGGGTCTTGCACTGATTAAAAGCAAACTAACAATAAGATGAGCATTAGCAGCGGTTTGTTTATTAATATGAGAGCCCTCTTTATATGTATGTGAAATTTATGCACAGCATGAGATAAAAGCACAAAAGTTACATTTTCTCATGGAGCAATATGTAAATTATATTTAGCCTCAAGTTTCTCTTCTTGTAAGTTTAAGTGCCAAAAAACCCCAAATTACCCCCCCGCCACCAAAAGTCTGTCACATTTTTGGCAGTATTGATCCTTGCTGGGTTTCACGTTTGTTTCCTCTCTGCTATGTCCCGAGGTGGGGCAGGACAGATAAGCGTGCTCAGTTATTCATGAAGCTGTCGAACACGCTGACTTGTAAGAGCCCCGGGCAGTGATCGAAAATAAAAACAATATTTATGGAGCAGAAAATAAGCCAGACAAAAACAAGAAATCTCCAACACCAATCAAAGGTTCATCTTATAACAAACCACTACTTTGTTATTATTTTTCGCTTTATTACTATCCATCCATTATCTCACATGCTTATCCCTAGTGGGGCTGAAAGGGGTGTCGGTGCCTGTCTCCAGCGGTCATTGGGCGAGAGGTGGGGTACATCCTGGACAGGTAATTGTTGATTTATGTTTAAAAGTTGTTTTCCACTGACTGGAATATTCAAAAATAAGCAACACTTCTGTATCTAATATTATTGGAATGTTTGCAACAATAATGCTGTGAAGGTCCTGAGAAAGCATCTTCATAGTTAGGACGAAACATGATTTTAACATTTTGCCCTGATAGAAGGTAGGATTAGTTTCTACGTACCACTCAGACCGTTAAGATCATCAGAATCAAACCTATTAACTATACCGAGAGTCAGAAGTAAACACGGTGAAGCAGCTTTTAGTTTTTATGCTCCAACACTATGGAATAAACTTCCTGCTCCTTGTAAGTCTGCCCCTACCTTGAGTTTATTTAAAACAAGGTTAAAAACCTTCTTATTTGAAGTTGTCTATTCTTAAATTTTTAATCCCACTCATTTGCTATATTTAAAATTTTAATGTTTACTTTGTCTATTTTTCATCTGCTTGCTCTTTTATTATTTATTATTACTTTTTTTTTTTTTTTTTTTTACTCTCTTCTTACTGTATGTAGTTCTACATTTTCTTGTACAAGCACTTTGAATTGTCTTTGGCTGAAAGATGCTATATAAATAAAGTTGCCTTGCCTTGCCTTGTCTAAATACCGACAAGAAAATATGTTCATATAATCTATACTTCTTCCCTATGTCATTATTCTGAATCACATAAACCCAAAATTTAAGGACTTATTTGTTGTGATTGTTTGATTTTGATTTACGTTACATTTGCAGATTGTCTGAAATGCCACTGACATGTGGTCTGCATTTCATATCAAAAGTCACATTAGGAATATATTGTTAAAGCATTCAGTACTCTCAGCTGCTCTGCATGAGCCCGTCACACCGTTTTGGCAGTGCTCTCTAGCATCTTACATGCAAGTGGTAAGAATCACAAAGACTAAAGATACACAACTTGTTTTAGTTATTTAAGTTTATTTGATAGGGACAGACACACATTGACACAGACAAACTGCAGTTCTTAAAGATGTGACTCTCATGCGTTTCTGTGTGAAGCCTGCACATGCTTCACATATCTCTGTTTCATCTCTGGACCAGAAGCTGCTTCTTGCTGGTTTAATTCTGCACTCTCAGAATGTTTGTGCGCCTTTCCCTCCAACTTGATGTGCATCCTGCTCTTCAGCTGGCAGTCTTGGACCTCCTACGTTTCAGGCCAGGTGTTTGTGTGTGTTTGCATTTGTATACATGTGTGCGTGCGCGTGTGCATTTGTAAGACAGACAGACAGCACTGTACTTTGGGCTCCTCGCTGTCATTGAGGAAAGCCGATTATGGGACTTGCCAGGGTGTCAGGAACACCCCCTACCAATATTATACAGACTCACAGTTTTCCACTCATCTGTATGGATGCTTCTGCAAAGCTCCATCTCTTCTGCTTCCTGATGCCATCTGGTGATTGAGCCAAGTGTTTGCTCAACGGCTTGATATGAAATTATGTAGTCACTGCCTTCGTACTATATCTCTAGGTTGGTTAAATTTATGTTCGCCTGCCACCTCCAAATTTCAAATAGGGATCTGTTATCAAGGCTTAGTTTTCTTGGTCCAAAAAAAGTGTTTAGGGCAAATTCAATCTAGACCTGTTGTAAATCTTCCAAATGAATTGATTAATCGGAAGTGAATCCTAGTAGCAAATCAATATACTATAATAATCAAAGCTCATGTAACATGTTAAAGGAAATATATTTGTCCAACATCAGATCTACAGCCTCAGAAGCACCAAGGAATGTCTTCAAATCAGCCTTAAGGCCTTCGTTGTGGACTGGTCTGTGTTTTAATGACCAGTTCACATAAAACCATGTGAAATTCAATTCGAACATTGAATTTTTAATCCCTAAAAACAGATGTAAAAGTCAGAGCGATCATATAATTTGATGTGATGATGACACTGAAAAACCATCAAATTTTAATGATGGTTGTTTGAGTTGTGTTGTTTAGTGATACAAAATATTAAAGCACAAGGAGACATTATTATTCACATAATAAAGGGGCAAATTAGCAAAATGATACTGCTAAAGGCAATCTTAAACATACAGTTAGCTCTGTTATAGAAAAATTTAGATCAAATCATACTCATGTGTTAAAATGACTCAAAAGTTCGGACCTCAATCCAACAAAAAAGTGACTTCAAAGCATCTATTGAAAGACTTGTACATTGCAAATTGATGCTCTCCATATCCACTCCATTTTAGCTAAAGCTATTTTTTTAAAAAGAATGGGCAAAGGTTTCATTCTCCATATGAGCGTAAGGCTTCTAGTGGAGATCACTGGGATCGACGATTCCACAAAATAATGATTCTGGGGAGAGAATAGAAGTCCACACGCATCACATTTTTCTGATTAAACCGATGCATCCTATCTAATAATTATGCACTACTTTGTGTTGATCATATCAAACCATATAACTTATATCATCAGTTGTTTCTTCTTTGTGGTGCAATTGTACGTTTATGTTATAGGACAAAAAAAAAAGCCCCAACTGGAAGACAAGTTCATAAAGAGAGGGAAAAAAAACATCTTTGTAAACATCTTTCTGAACTTTCTGAAAAAGTTAGAAAGCAAACAGATCCAACAAAACTTACACCAATTGTTGACAATATTTCAGAGATGATACAGTAGCGCTCTCTCATTACAGATGCAGTGTCATCTGTGTTGCCAGGGACATTTGGTGGCAAAGTGACCAGGCTCCCGAGAGTATCCAGTCCACCCAGTACTCCTCGGTACTTGCTAATTATTCTTCACACCTAATCTGAGAAAGAGAAGGAGGAAGAACAGAAAAGAGTGGGTAAAGAGGAAGAAAGAGGAAAGAAATAAGTAGAAGGAGGAGTGTTTGAGGACCAGTGGGACTTGTGTTTTCTTACAGGAACAATGATTCACATGTAGCCACCACCTGTCCCGTGTTGTCCCTTCTGCTGCTCTCAGCATTGGTGACAGGATGACTGTGTTTGTACGGTGTCAGGCCAGCTGGGTTGGGAGTGGCTAGACTGCCTCTTAACATGATAACAGATTGGATTACCATCAGCAGGGCAATGCAAGGAATAATTCTTTACTTTCTGGATTTTTTTCGCAGTTGGGTTTATTTTTGTTGAGTTCGATGATAACATTATTTCAATCCAGAGGAATGAAATAATGTTCCATAGTACATCTCTGGCAAAGATCTGGAACTGGATTCTTACTTATTTGATGATTTGTTATTGCTTGAATTCTGAGAAAATTAAATTTCCAATTCTGAGTTTTAAATTTGTTTCATTTTTCAAGTAACATACATTATATTGTTTGTGTACTTGATGAGTGATAAAATTATTCATTTTAAAAACAATTCCTATACATTTTGTGGTGTAGATTTATTATACAAAGCAGCTAATTGGCACAATTTATGTTTTTCACTGTTAGAATGTATAGCTGTTTATTCTTGTCATACAAATGTTATCAGATGAATTATGTTTCTATCACTGATTTAAGCTGCATTAAACAATATGATGTCAATATAATTTATTGTGAAGAAAAGAAAAACCTCCCAGCAGCCTTTTTTTTTCTTTTTCCTTTGGGTGGTTCATTAAATATCCATTTTTTTTGTTTGTTTGTTTGTTGTTTTTTACCTCTTCTGCTTTTTTTACTCTTCTAGAAATCAACAGACACCCATCATATCTTCCTCTCCATCCCTCTGAGACTCCGTTTTGGTCCGCTCAACTTTGGACCGATCCTGAGGCTGTGTGGAGACTTGGCCCAGGTGAAATCTCCTTCCAGAGATTTCCTCCATCCCAGCAGCATATGGGCACATGCTTACTCTCCGCCTCTCCTGTCATTCCTCATTCTACTTCATCCTCAGTCAAACCACCATCAGTCCTCCTACCTCCACCCCGTGACTCCTGAGCGAGTCGTAGAACATGATTGCAATTACAATCAAGCATGCAGGCCTCCTCTGCCATATCCTGTTCAACAACAGCACACTGTTGTCTCCATTGCTGTCTGTGTGACGTTCTTACCCATTATTCAATCAGGTTTGGCTCTTTTTGCAAGGGAGATTTGCTCAAAGTTGTTGAATCACATTTTATTTACATAAAAAGTAGTAAAGTAATTGAAAACAATACATTGAAACACTTACACAGGTTGTCTAGGCTTTATAGTTTTCACAAAAAAAAAAAAACTATAAAGAGTGCGTGAAGTTATGCAGATTTGATTTTATTGATTCATTCTAGAATCAATAAAATCATTCCAGGTAATTGATCATTTCATCATTCCAATTACCATGATTTCCTTGTTCTTTTAGCAGAACAAGAAAATCTGCTAAAAGATTTTCTTCTTATAGCAGAAGGATGACTTTGTATTTAAACACAAAGTCATTCTGGATGAATGACTTTGTGTTTAAATACACTCTAGTGATAAGCATGTACATAAGATGAATAAGATGTTGAGCAGACAATTATGATGACAATATAACTTCACAATCAACAGCAGGGAAAATGGTTAATTGCACAAACATAAACTTCACATAAAAATAAAAGCAGAATATGCTTCTATCATGAAGTCCACAGCTTCAGCTTTATAGAAATTAACAAATCTGCCACATACAGTTTTTTTTTCCTGCATATTATTACAGCAACATCATCGCTAGAACAGAAAGAAACTTTATTTTTTTACTAAATCAAACTAATCTCTCTCTTGAGACTATTTTTGGGACTTTCTGGTATTTTATTGTGTGGTATACATTCTGTTTTGTAGTCCTTACCGAGTTTTAAATGTTTGGGTTGTGTATATGTCTCAAGTTTGGGCCTCTTTTAGACACAGTAGGTGTTCTTCACTTGAAAGTGGATGGCATGTTTCTGAATAAAGCAGGTCTACTCATAGACTTAACATTCCCTCATGTACAAATGAGGTATTTGTTGAACCTTATAATTAAAATCAGATCTAATCCTCAGTGGGATCTATTTCAACCCTCAAGATAATCTCTAAAACCACCAAAAATCATGTTTGGGAATAACCATAAAGCTGATCAAAATCAACTGATCAAAAGCATGCAAGGCTTTAGCCAAATCCAAAAACATTGAGACGGAACGGCTTGTCATTTCTTATTATCCTTACAGAAGCTGTTATTGTGCTATGATTTTTAAGCAAACCTGACTGATTCGGTGGGAGAATCAAATGAGAATGAGCCACATTCATCACCTATTCATGTATCCTTATATCCAAGAACTTTTGCCTAAGCAAAGTTGAGAAAACTGTGTATAACTATTTAAAACTTCGTGATTACATCCTTTCAAGAGGAAAAACAGCTTTTACTGAATCCAAGACTATTTTTTTTTTATCAGCTGAAAAAAGCTGTGGGGTTAAGACAGCAGGAGAAACCAGAAAAGGAAGGAAGGGATGCTCAGGATGCCTGGGTGGGCTGCTCTAGTATTAATTAAATTGGAACGGATTCTGTCGTCTCTGGACAGAGGCTAGCACTCATGTCTCTGCAAGCTGCTGCTGGCCGTGGTTGGGGTACACAAGCAGCTGATGCCTGCGGTGCTGGGTGGCCAGGCCTGTGCGGTTCTGATACGACTTGCATCATGTAATGTGGCACTCAATGTCAAGATGAGGCAAGCTGCCACAAAACAAAACAGAATGAATGTGATTAGACGTGGGGTTAAAATTTTGAGCAATGTGACAAAGTGAAAGTAAATTGTCAGCAGACTATAATGTCTCCATTCCTGAAGTCACACATAAATCTGATGTCATTTGTTTCCTAAATGCAGCCAGATGGTGGGGTTTCAAGCTGTCTTTTTTTTTTTAAACTCTATGATGCTCTTTGTAAGCTTGTTGTTGTGTTGGAGAGTAAGTATGCAAGTCTCTTTTGTAGTAAAAGCTTCTGTTATGTACTGCTCCTTTTCATGCTACTCTGATTGTGTGCCACAGTTATCTGTAGGCTCCCAAAATACTGGGGATTCTCAGGCTTTGGCTGTATCTGTGTCTTTATGTTTAGGGTAAAAACAACCCAACCATGCTGTGAAAGTACAAGGCAGCAGTGAACACAGAACATAAATCCACTCCAGCACCAGTAAAGTCATTCGCTACTGTATACAGAGACCTCTGTTTTTCTGCAAGGGGGAAGAAAAACACTTTGGTTTATGCTGACCCAGACCTGATCAGAAATGATGTATAGCGTGCAGAAGTAGCAGAGAACTATAATCGCCTGCCCCAGGCTTTTAATACGATTTCTCCCTTTCAATTTGGAGGTCAATTACCGGCAGGTTAAAGACATCATTAAACTGGTGTTTCCTGAAGTGCCTCTTGCTCCCTGTCAAAGTAACTTATGATGCATTGACAGGATTGATTTTAAATGGAGACCAACAGCGTGCCCAGAATGCCTTGGTACAGGCATCTATTTTCATTATGCATCATGTTGCGTCTCCAACAAATCTTTCTCTCTCTGGAACGAGCATTGGTGATTTGTCATTGTGGCTTTTTTTTTCAACCCCCCCCCCCCCTCCTTCACCTCCCTCCATCCTGTTTTCAGTCTTACATTTTTCACAATCTGGAGACTCATTGGTGGACCAGGCAGGAATTCAGCTGGCACAGAAGTTTTTGATCTAGAAGAAGGTTTCCTGTCCAATTATCTGGCGGTGGTGTGTGTCTCTGAGTTCACTTCTGCGTGTGTCTTTCTGTGAGTCACAGAGTGTTTATCTATGCCTCTGTGCAAAAACAACCCAAAGCATCAGAGGCCTATCTACATGAACCTTGACAGTTCAGTGGTGACAAGATATTCCACCAACACGCGAAACCGTAATCTCTCTGTTTCTGGTCAGCCTTGATGAGCCAACTGTGGAAACCGTGACAATAAAAGGTTGGGCAGGACATCTTTGCTGTCAGTTTTCTTTTCAGCCCTGAAAGCGTAAATTAGGTTGGGCTCCAACTTATCACTTTATGGACAGCTTTAATACACTGCATGGCATGTTCAGTTTACAAGCTAAATTTGACTATTTAGTGAAGATTTAACAAAAGATTTAGCAAAACAATTGATGACATTCTAGAAAAAACAAGATAAGTCAAGAATTTAGTAATATTATGAAAATAACTTAAAATTATATGTTTTTGTTTTGTTTTCAGTGTACATGGCTAATGTTCAAAATGTTATATCTTTTGGTGCGCTCTCTTTGTACTCATCAGTCAGACTTTATGATTTCCAAGTTGGGAAATCAACATGAGCGACAAATTATGTCAATATTTAAAACTTTGGACATCAGAGCTTACCGACTTATCATTTTTTGTTTACAATATGACCGCACCGCATGGAGAATGAGGGGAACGTTCCAGGCATAAACTGTGGTGTGTAACTTCTCAAAGCAGTTGCAAAGTTGCAAAGTGTCCAAAAACATGTTCCTCTGCTGTTGACACACAACAAATAGAGAGTGTTAAATGTTATTTTCAAATTACAAATCCTGCCTAAGACCAACACAGCTGGCAAAGCCATGCTTCCTATTCAACAGGTGTGCCGTCATTCTTAGCATCGAGCTCTGATTACCGGAACAAATCAAACAGTTTTACCAGAACCGTTCAGATTGTATAACAGTACAGGACAATTAACCAGGATATCTGCTTGTAGAGATCCTGCAACTTTTTATTTTTTTTTGCTTTGGAGGCATCCATGACTCTGAATTGAATGAATTTGTGCTTGTCAGCTGTACATTTTAAGTAATAATAGTAAAATAATAGTGATGGGTGGGTGGGACTACTAGAGTTTTCTTGCCATCACTGTCTTTCGTGGATAGAAATATGCCCAAACACACAAACGTGTCGGGACTTTCATTCAGTCAGCTGTGCACAGAAACAAGAGCGGGAGGGGAAGTGTAGTGCCACATCAGGCTTCGTACACAGAGAAAACTTAGGTAACTGAAACTTTATCTCAACTTTAGCTCATTAAAAGCCTCAAAGCTGCGGGATGTTAGGACCTGAAAGGTTGTGCTATTGTTCTGTTACGTTTTTGTGGAGTCCTGTTGCACCAAAGCTCTACGTAAACTACAGACAACACCAGACAAAATGAAGCAAATGCTAATCAACAGAAAGTACTTATTTATGGTATTAAATGCAGTTCATTATAACTGCAGCCCCACAAAGGATCGTTAGCATTACCACCTCTGCATGAATTTAAAACAGAAAATTTAATCTTTTTCCCTATGTGGAGAAGATGGAAGCGTGCCTCATTAAAAATAGCCATGCGTGGCAGCGTATGCGGGGAGCTTTTCCGATGGCAGCCATTGATCCTTGACTCTGGCAATAAAGAGCAAAGCTTAATGAATTCAAAGAACAAAGTGATTGTGATAAGGGAGCAAAAGAGAGAGAAACATAAACAGAAAAAAGAGGTTCTAAAAAATGAGAGAGAGAGAGAGAGAACAGGGAAGCAGACAGGATGGGGCTATACAACAGAGGGATGATATGGTATTGTTCCTCTTTTTCCTTCTGGGAGTTTTAGTATCTTTGTGAAGCTATGCCAGATCACTGAGCCCAAAAAGAGTGCGTGTGTGTGTGTTTATGTGTGTGGAAAACAAGCGACGCAGAAAGTCTATGCTAAAAGACAGAATGCAAAGATTTTTGACGGCAGAATAATTCCCTTTGTGTGTGTCAGAGGACAACCTTAATTATAATTGCATAGCAGCTCAAAGACGGGAGTCAAGCCAAGCCCAAACCAAGCCATGCTGAACTAGACTAAACCGGGCTTGGACCTCCTCCACTCAACATGCTTTGAGCTTTAAGCCCTGGCTAATTGGGCCAAAGGCAAGCAAAAACCCCTTCCCAGCTGTGACGGGCACTGGACTGGGGAAAGAGAAGGATAGAAGAATAAAGAGGAAGAGAGAAATTTTTTGCTTATTTATTAATTTATCTAAACTGTAACTGGATCAATACCACTCGGTATTCTTCATCTTTTTCTGAAAAGTCTTTCTGTTCTGTATGCACAACGCCACTGGCTGCAAACCTCAAATGTTGCATTTGCCCAATTGCTCTCCTTGAGTTAAAAGGGATGTCTAGATGCCATCAACAACCAAGCAATCTGGCCAGCTGAATAGGAGGGCCATGTTGAGCGGCCTTCACAGGTTATTGCAGTGTGTATTTCTGTCAGTCTGTCAATTTAAAGACAGAGATTGAATGTCTCAAGTCCACCTACCAGCTGCTTGTAGCAGCAGGGGCCCCGGTAGTCTTGCCACAAGTCTAGCAGATGAAGTATCAGATGTAAAATAATTGCTTGTCTGCCCTGCAGTGCCTTGATTTCCATCCTCCCGATTACTGCTTGTGGCTCCAGTTTTTATCCCCTGTTTTGACCTAATTTGTGATCTTCCTACTACAGGAAGACACTCGCATCTAATGCGGCATAACCATATTCAATACTTGCATTGTTAGTTAATGAGACTGGAGTCAATCCAACATATGTGGTTGCATAATGAAGAAGCACTGTAACTAATTCTGACATTTTGGATTTAAAAGGCCGCGAACGCAATACTCTCAGCAGGCAGGGGTTTTACAGCTGAGTGCATATTCTCTGTGTGTCCGAATGTGTGCGTGTGTGTGTGTGGGCGTGTGCATACGTGGGGCTGTGGAGTTGAGGAGGGGATCCCCTCAAGGCTAATTGTCAGTATACAGCCTGATGAACACACACTAGACCACATATGTATTCACTGCAGGCACCCCGCTTCTTGCTGGCTGATTGACAGCACGAGTACTGCGTGCAGCTTCTCTATTATTCACCAGCAAAGGAGCAAATGAGGAGGAAACACAGATTAGAAGTAACAGGAAAAAAAAGAAGAAAAATTAAGGGACAGAAAATAAAATAGGTTTTGTTGGACTACTGAGACTGTTTTGTAAATAATTAAAGAACTTGTCTGCGTGTGGTGGTAATGCTTCTGATCTGTGAAAAACATAAAAAATAAAGCACAATGTCTTAATACAAAAATAGAGAAATGGCAAAACTATTATGATCCTCAGGTTGTTTGGACTTTCAGTTTCAGTTATTTTCTCTTTTGATTTCTGTTTGGGTTTTTTTTCTTATATCCTCCCAATTTAATGTATTGCTTGTGTTAATTCAGCTATCCCCACTGTTTGGATTTGTTCTGTCATATTGTGTATTTGTTTCTGTTACCGTTTCGGTTTTCTTTCCTCTTCCGTTCTTTGTTTTTGTTCTCACATTCAGTCTTCCATTTGGCCCCCCTTCAAATATAAACACGAGCCTTTTGGAAAAAAGTAGAGAACCACCGATCTAGACTAGAGGATGTTAGAAAGTACATCCAGATGATTGTCCAATGTTGTATTGATGGTCAAAAACAAAAACACAGCCAACTTTAACTTCGAGGTACAGATCATGTCAGTTAACCTGCAGTTGTAAATAATCCATTTATCATAGTGAGTAAAATTATAAAGTGGAAGCAGTGCCAGGTTGGCACCTCTGCTACACAACGTCACAGACCACAAGCATGATGTGATCCATGTTTTATTTTGACTGTCTGCTTCTTTAGCATTTGATCAGCTTTTCCTCCAACCCCTATATTGTCTTCTATGCTGCTGTGCAGTGGACTTCATAATTTGAGGGGGTTAGAGATCGCAGCCGCCCACAAATTACAAACAAATTGTAAGTACTTGTGACACCATCTAAAAACACTTTCAACTGCATATTTTACTAGTTCAAACACCTGCCATATGCATGAACACAGACAGCAGAAGCCACTTTTACACTATTCCAAAAGCTGATTTCCTTCCTTATCTTTGCTCTTCGCTGTTAACTGATCAGTGTAAAGGAAAACGAATGGCGCTCCTGCATTGACTACTTTGCATAAGGCAGCACAATAATGTGACAAGTAGCATTGCAGCAAGTTATTTTTAGTTCCCGAGCTGGATTTTCTTTAACATTTTTAAAATATTTTGAATGTGTTGTAAGAAAAATTTGTGAAAAGGCAAATATTTAGTAAAAAAAAAAAAATTGAGTTACATTCCACATTCTTTTCAAATCCATAAATAGTTTAATTCTTCAGTACTGAATAGCAAATGGGCAGGGGTCCACTGTACATCATTGAAGTTTATCCCTACACCCAATTAAAGAGAGAAAAACAAGCAAGCAGCTATTTTTGAATAGCAACGTATGCTTTTGTCTACATTTGCCATCTAATAAATTTCCCAAGATCAGGTTTTATTTGTTCAAGGAGAGTTTTCAATATTTATGACCTTCTCTTATAGTGAATTTGAGACTGGAATTGGGATCGAAGGACAAAGTGTAAGAAGTAAAAAGTTGCATTTTATAAGCATAATTTGATATTCTATTCTCATTGAAAAATAAATTGAGGTCACATCCTCATTTGTTCCTGGTGTAGATTGTTCTCGGTTACATTAAAATCAAGATTTGCACGTCCTCTGTCAGGTGACATTTAGCTTGCAGTGCTCTAGTCTTGATTTTGGCTTGTCTTTCAGGAGCGTGGAAACAAAAGAGAAATTGTGGCTTTCACAGTTTGAAAAAAAAAAAGCAGCTTTCCAACTTTTGTTACTGGTGAGAAATCTGTGAATATATTTACTGTCTTCAACACTCGCGCTGTCTTTTTTGTTGACAATCCTCTGTTGTTTGTTCTGGCACTGATCAATGAGACTGCTCATCCAAGTTGTTACTCTGTACTACTTGAGATCACATTATCAAACACCACAAACCCCCCTTTTTTTTTGCATGTCTTTTAAGCTTTAACATTCAAAGTCTATATTTTACAGTCAAATGGCACTTTTCAAATAAAACTGACAGAGAAATGTAACAAATTAAATCTAACTTAAAGTTGTTATAGTTAGTCATCTTAGCAGGAGAGTAGAGGAAATGGAAAAGTTTGCTTGTTGCCAGACTTTTGTCACCTTTTGCTCCCGTACCATTCACTGCATCCTAATAATTATGCCTCTATTTAACTTTATAAAATCACCACTAACCATTTATAGTAAACATTGTTTGCCTGAAATAGACGTCTGCGTCTCCAAAAGGCCATTTTGTAATTGTGTATAATTGAGAACACTGTACACAATGCATTTGTGTGATTTTGTATTAGACCCCTTCAATACACAAGGCTCAGCGTCTGAGTGGTTAAGATTGGATCTGAACAATAAGCCCCTCTCTGCTGCGCTGCAATTATGCAAATGCAATGCGTGTTTCAATCAAACTGTGTACATAAAGCACACTCATGATGATTTGGAATTAATCACACGGCATTTAGGAAACTTACAGCAAATTATTGAGTGGAGTGAACAATGATTTTGGTGATAGTCTGAGGAATAGTTTTCCCAGTATAATCAAAGAAACAAAACAATGTGGCAAGATTAGTTGACAAGCAATAAATCTACTCCCTTCTGCCTGATTGCTCCTTATCATCTCATCTAAAGAAAATGCAGGATTCAGAATATAAGAAGAGGTTAAGCGTCGTCAGTGCCGAGCCTTTTTGATGGCCTTATTGTATTGCTTCAGTTCAGCATGCTGGGTTACAAAAAAAAAAGAAAAAAAGGAAGATAAACTTTAGATCTTAAAAGTTTTTAAATTTTTTTGCCAACAAGAATTCATGGTAGTTTATTTTGAACAAAATGAAACATAAACATGCGAGAAGATTAAAAACATTTATAAAGCGGTAATCACAGTCAGCACAAGCTGCTCTGCACAGGCTAGACGCTAGAGGCTAGCAGGCTTTTCAGAAAGAAAAGAGCATTTCTCCAAGGGAAATCTGCTATTCACCAGGGTCAGTAGCAGCTGCAAAAGAACAATCTTGCTTCTGAATCCCAGTGTGAGGCTTAAACTGCTAAGGCTGTGCAGTGGGACTCCAGCAACAAATATCATGTTAATGGATATTTATTTATATTCATTTATGTTTGTGCTGTTCTTTATCCATCACTAAATGATGTAGGACATTGCTTCCCAAGCCTGGTCTGCACGTGACCTGCCCTGCATGTTTTAGGTGTCTCCTTGATTCCAAACACCTGATTTAAATGAATGAGTGATCAAAAGGCTTCTGTAGCATTAGGTGGCTGCAGAGGAGGTCGTGCTATCATCTGATTGAGGTGTGCTTGAGCAGAGACACATCTAAAGCATGCAGGGGAAGGGTAATTAAGAAAACAGGTTTGGGAAGCACTGATGTAGGATCTAGCAAATGTGCGTTTTAGCAGATTGTAAGGTGAAATCAAATGAAGCAAAACATACACAAATAAACGTTCAAGAGTTGCTTAATGATGAGTAATAAATGAAAACATTTTGTTATAGTTAAAAAGAAGGGGATTTGTTAAAGGTATGTCCTGATTCTCATTCAATGGCAGCTGAACATACACACAACTGACCCTATGTTTAAAATATCAATATATTTTAAATTTCAGCATGGTTTAAATAGAACATATTTCCATTTAAAACATATTTTAAATTGAAATACGTGCAAAACACATAAATAGCTAACAGCTTGACAAAAGTGAACTGCTGCAATGTGGGAAAGATGCAGCAACAATCATGTTTTTAGTTCTGATTTGAAAAATTTCAGCAGAACTTATTACTGTAGACGAGAGTAAATCTTTGAATCTTTCATTGCTTATCTCACAAATCTTCTTGCTAACTAGAACTGTTTTCATAACACCTCCAGCTTTTTCTCACCTGGCAAAGCAGCACATCCAGCTTCAACCTATTTTGATGTGCTGACATAAATAACTAAAAATTATACTAATGTATTTCATGTCTTCTGTGCTTCAATCAGGGAGAGTGATTGCAGAAATACTGTCGTCGGATCCTCTAATTTTGAGTGCGGGTGCATAAAACTAGTAGGAAATGTGTTCAGTGAGCAATTTATATATAAATTTATAAGAAGCTTGTTAATCCCCTCTTTCCAATTTCGCCCAGGGCAAATCCCCATGTAAAAACTGTCCACATAAATAATATTCATTCATCCCAGTAACGTGTGTCTACTGCACAAATAATTTAAAATTAACAACAAACTGTAAAAGCAAGATAAACTCCTGTGAAGGTCTATGTCTTCTGAAAAACCTAAAATATGTAAATAATCTTTTGCATGACAAAATCTTAAGTCCATTGAGCACCATAGAATTTAGTATATGAATAGTAGTGTTTTATTATTGATTGTTTCACACACCAGCCACTCTAAATCCTGGCTCATTAACACAACATATAAAATACACATTTACTTTCTCACCTTAAATGTATGGGTGCTTCATGTGCCATAGTTGAACGGTCTTGGGAAGAACAGAGGCCAGATGAATAACTCACATCCTTACCAATAGAAATGGAGCGACACGAGGGAGCAACAAAAAGTCTCAAAAACCCAAGTGTCCCCATGTTTATGTTATGTAAGCAATTTGTTTGATATTTCCATTGGGAGGTAAAGTTATGCAAGTTGTTTTTCTCCAGTGTGACACAGTGAAAGGCAGGTTAATAGGCATTTGAGGAGCACTTTGCTGAGCTGCGGTTTCCCTCATGCCATTATAGATGTTCTGAGCAAAAAGCAATAATGATTTATTGATTGTTTTCGAAACACCAATCCAAAACAATAATCTGGGTGGTTTCGCTTTTACTTAAGACTCACAGTGTTTCCTGTCACAAAGGGAAAACATGGTGAAATAGGACAAGCTCAGGCATAGATGTCTCCTTTTCCATTCGCTGATTTGATGGGGTTTTTTTTTTTCTTTTTTCATGTGAATTAAAAGCACTCTTTAGTTCTTTCCACAGTCTTGAAAACCATCTCTTATAATCTTGTAAAAAGAAACTCCCAAGCAGCTGTCATTTTTAGGTTTTTTTTGGATCCTGGGTTGGTTGCTGGATTTAAAGGCTTCCATTAAATGCATCCAAAAAGAAATATATATATATTTTTAATTTTAAGAAGTTGTGCTACCAACAACTTTATGTTCTTCTGCAGATGCAATACTTTACCCAGTCTTTCATTGTTTAACCCTCTTTCTAACATACCATTGACTGTGACTAACTTTATGTTCTCTCTTTTGTCCTTTATACTTAAAAAGATTTTATCTGCTAGATGTGTTTCTCACCTAGATAAAACTACTCAAACTACTGACATTAAATCTTTACTTTCTTTTAGGATAGAAAGCACTCCTGGATGAGTGCTACTGTATTTTTTGTGTGTATGCTCTGTCTTCTCAAATCCCCAGCCAGTTGTGGCAGACAGTCTTTCTCCTGGAGATTTCTTCCTGTTAAAGAGGAGTTTTCCGTCCCACTCACGCTACATGCAATTTAATTATAAGGGATTGCTGCAATGGCATGAATGGTGCAAATAAGTGATTCGATGGGGTTCCTTTGATCAAAAACTTTTAAACCAATTTGAACAATAAACTGGTTCAATAAAATGAACTTGCCGGTTTAACAACTTTGTATGGAATTGACTTGGAATCTGGCTATATGGTTGGATTGAACTGACCTTTTTAATGCGAAGTGCCATAAAATGGCATGAGTTGTGAATTGGTGCTGTATAAATAAAGTAAACTGAAACTGAATTGAATAACAAATTAAAAATAAATGCATTATCAAGGTAGGAATCAGGCAGAATGCAGTCGAACTTTAATATTGGCATTCCGAAATTAAAGCAAATCAGCATAAAGTTTAGGATTTACGCTGGTGGGCTTTTTAATATTTATGAGGCTTTACATTTCCATTTGAAAGTTCCACATTAAGCATGAAGAAAACTTACTGCTAGTCAGATGTATTCTCCCTTGACCAACAAATATACACACACAGTTTAAACTCTCTTAGGCAACTACCTGTATTATTTGATATCCGGACTGTGCCGCCCTCATGGGCCATATAGCAGCCGTTCAATACTTAACTCCAGTCCTACAGAACTGCATTGTGAAGCATTTATGAGAGAAACCAAATGCTGACTGGTGTCTGGCAATTTCCAGCTTGCTCAGCTAGGATTGTTGAACTGCCTGTCAGAAACGCTTTTCGACTAAGAAAACACATCGTGCCATACAGCTGCCAGGTCACAGTAGTATGACACGTTACAATGCGGACACTTAGGCTGAACGAAGAAGTTTTAATGGTGGCTATTTTCCATGTCAGAGGGTGTTTAACAATGACGTCATGCAGAGGTATGAAGGGGAAAAGGGCGAGACTTTGTAAGAAACCCCATACATCTGACAGCTACGTTGCACCGTTTCACAGATCTGAGTTTTCAATATTTGTCTGTTTCAGAAAAAGTTGGATTAGAAAACAATGGCATCCTTTTGCAAACCTGCTCATTAAGGTAAAGCTCTGCAGTCCACAGGGAATAAACAGAGCCTGCTGTTTTAGTAATGCTGAGGGTGTTGTGTCTGCAGTGTACTATGGAAAAGTTTCAGTGCCTCTGAAACAGAAGTGGGAATACTGCCGATCACTTTTTGATTTCTACCCCCAATATTTGGTCCATTTGCATATTGGTATTGCATGTGTCATATAAATCTTAAAACACCTCTTTTCCCATAGAGAAAAATCCTCCCCCAGGCCTCTCCAATAAAAAAATAGCATAATAAAATTGCATTTCTCCCCCATCATCCCAACTTAACTGAGTTCTCCGTTATTAGAAACATTCCTGAGGGGCATTGACTGGCGTTTGACACAGTATTTACCCTTGCAGACATAAACAAATGAGCTCATGCTAAGTATTTCATTAAAACGGGGATGCGAGTCTTTCAGTTTGACCAAGTATTCTTAATACCAGCTGGTCTGGAATCAATGCACCTAATAAATAGCAGCTTACAGAGCTTGACCTCGAGGTCTGAGCTGATGAGCGTATTTATCTGAGGAAGGAAGTAGATGTAGGGAAAGCCAATTTCACTGTCATCATCAGCGCATTGAATCAGATTGACAAAATGGGCACGACAGACAGAAGGAGAGAGAGACACAGAGGAAATGAAGAAGGAAGACTATGAGTATTCTGCCTATTATTTACAGCAACTCAAAACAGAAAGAGATGAATGCTGCCATGCTAGAGTGACCATGCATAGTACTGAATTTTCTTTTTGTGCTCTCGTATGTCAGATGCAATATACTCAGAAGCCAGAGGATTCACAGTGAAGATAATGGAACCAATGCAGTATATCCAGAGTAAATGCTCCAATTATTAATGGCTGGATATGTGGTTTATCTTCAAGGTGCCGTCAATATAATTTGAATGAAGATGGGAAAGCAATTCAGATTTAGTCAAAAGCTGAAGAGAATCTCTAATAAGTGAGCAGTTTTGTCGTGAGGGCAAAACAGTCCAGTTGAAATAGTTTCGCGTCGGACAACTTTTCACTGTTTGGAATGGTTTCTTTCTGGAACCTGTTCAATTGAATAGGAAATAATGTAATTAGGGTTTAAATTTAAACCTAAATTTTCTCTTGAGATAATTAGACTTCTGCTGGAGGATGACAGTGGGGCGTAAGATCAATTAGTCGTAGAACATCCATTTGGCACTTGCTAAAAAACTTAATATTAAAGCATTAATTTTGTTTTTTTTAGATAAACAAACAAAAAAAAACAGATACAAAGCATGTTGAAGGTTTATGATGTAGTGCAGTAAAGGTTCTACAAGCAAGACTGAATGCAAAGAGACAAACACTGATTTAGCAGATGCTGACGGCAAAATAAAAATACTAACAAAGAATTTCCACACTTAACTTTACCCTAACAAAGAATATGTATTGTATTTTCCTTGTTGCATCACTGCACATGCAGTGGCTTTCAAAAGTTTAAGCATCCTTAAAAAAGTGCCTAATAAATCATCCCAAAACTTGAATGTAACATTTTGTAATGTAATCACATTGAAATAAAATAAACATTTACTTAGTTTAACCTCTGTCCCTGAGCAGATCTCTTGTCCTCAGCCGCTATAAGGTAAGCTCACTGTCTTTCCTGACATATTCAGTTTTGCACTCAGGGTAGGTTGGCCATTCAAAAACGTTATTTTTTTTCCTTCTGAATCCCTTCAGAATTTGAACCAGACATGAGGTCGAGGAAACAGAGCAGTTCACAGTTTTATCTTTGACAATCAGGGCTGTGTCTTGCTAAACATGCCTCCTGAAATTATAAACAAATATATCCTTCAAATATATGTATATATTTTTTTACATTGTTCTCGGAGAACTTAGCCAGATCCGGGTGTTTTATTTGGAAAAAAATTGTTCCGGCTTCAACCCCACTTTTTAGTCTAGGCCATTAGAGAATATTTCTGTTACATGTAGAATAGCACCAGCAAAATGCAAAGTGTATAATATTTTATTTAATGTTGAAATCCTTCATTTTTATAAGGGTGTGTGCTGCTCTGAGAGCAACGGCATTGGGTGTTTGTTTCTGATGTTTGGTTAGACATAATAGGAACATAATAATTTTCTGCCACAATTTGCTCTTCTATGTTATAGAAGAACACAAATTTCCGAACATGTTGTTTTGGCCTGTCCCCAGAGAAAACCAATGCATGTACTGTGAGAACATCCAAACCCCAAACAGAACAGACCCATGATTCAACCCAAACACCTTCTGGAAGTAGCAACAGCCACAGTTTAACCAAATCAAATACAGCAAACATATATAAAAAGAGTTGTTTTTTTTTGTTGTTTTTTTTTAAATATAAGACAATAAGTAGAGCATCATCTTTAATGTTTTCACTTTGACTATTATGAGCGCTTGGGTTTGGTTTTCTTTATGGAGTATAATTTGATTCAGATTAAATTTTACCATTCAAACAAATAAAATTAGCCTTTGACTATCAGCAACTTAAATAGATCACTCCCTTGTGTCTGGAAAGCTTTTGAAACATTTTACATAAGGCTATTAGAAATATTTTCTAAAACATTAGAGAGGCTTCTTTATGATTCCTCCACCCACACAGCTTCCCACTCAAACATTTTATTTAAGATGTAGCTTCTACGGGCAGCTTACATAATAGTTTGTGGCTTGTAATTACCACAACAGACAAATGAGCGGGTATTTATAAAAATGTTCCAAAAAGAATAGACTTATTAAGTAAATTGAAGATGCGGCCCATGAATACCTTTTTTGTGCTTCAGAATAAATTGCCAGACTGCAAAAAGGAAATGCATTATCTGCTTAACATGAAATGAGGGGAAAAAGCTATTCTTTCTGTTCTACATGTTTCAGCATCATGTGCCCTCCAGAATTACTGACTCTTCATGTAATGGTGTGTGAAATGCTTTAAAATAAATTCATATTCCATTTAAGAAGCAATCTCCTCATTTAAAAAGTAAATTCAAACTTTCATTCAGGGGAAATCTCACATTAAGTAATAATCGTATGATGCGTCCTTTATAGTACATGTTTTACGTTTTGAGTGTGTCATTTTCACAATGTATGATTTCCTGTTTCCCTTCCTGGGATAGAAATACAACTCAACTCAAAGCCCCAAGTCATTCTTCAAAATGAGAGAGACACGAAAACGCAACTGTCAACTGAGGAATCTTCCAAGAAATGATTACAATAAAGTAGTTTCTGTCATAAACCTTTATCTGTATATATGTGTGTGATAATATAAAAACAAACAAAGCTGATTAAGGAGCCATATTTATAGTGCCACCTCACCAAAAGTCTACAGTTGTCCTGTTAGCAGAAGCAGACAGAACAACGTACTAGTGAAGCCATTAACTGTGACTCATGTAGTTTTGTTAGAAGCTATTTTTAATTAATTTGAGAGTTATTAGGTTTTAAGACCTAATCAGTTGTCTTAATGTAAAAAAATGGCATTAAATCAAAGATTACTTACAAGCCCAGATTATCTCTCTCATAGTGTCACAACATAGTGACAGTTTTAATGTGTAAAACACTTTTTTTATGAAAGTTGCATACTGTAGCTTTAAGAATTAAATCAGTTTTCATTAATTTCAGAAAAATCATTCAAATTTATTGAAATCTGGTTTTTGTAGTTACCCAGAATATATTTACCTCGTTAAAAAAAGGTGGTTTAATGACTTGAAGCAATTAAGTGTAACAAAAATGTTGAGACACAAGAAATCTTGCAAATACTACCACCACACTGTATTTGGATTCCAATACTGATCATGAAAGAAATGGTTGGGAAATCCTGAATGATTTCTACAAATGCGATGTGTCTACTTGTAAAATCTTATAAACGAACGACATATAATTAGGCCTTCATTGAGCCTTTAAAAATCTAAATGTTAGCTTTAGTTGCAGAAACTGTCAGCTGTCAACAGTGCAGCTTATTTTACATCCCCAGACTTTTGAGCAGAACTATTACTCACAACTTAAACCTCCTTCTTGTGAAGTGAAGTTCTGAAATAATAATTGTCAAAAATGGCAGATTAATTAAAAGAAAAGTGAGAATGAATAGTTTCACTCCCCAGTAATTGAAGTGATTATGTCTCAAACACCTATCATCATAAATCTTTGGCAACACGAATTCTTTGTTAAAATGTTAGCAGCTAGAAATGTCCTAAATCTGCCCTTTTTCCGTCTCAGCACCCAGCCACCATCTCATTTATCTGCTTGAGAAATCAAATGTTTGCACAGGAACGACTTGTGTGATTCGGCTGGATTTTGAAAGATAAATCAGTTTTCAGGTTTTAATATTTAAGAGAAGCTAGGGCACAGGGCCCTGCTGAATAATGCATTTGGTTATTTAGAGTTGGAGACAGTGAGAGAGTGTGGACTGGCACAGAGCCAGGGAGACGTGAGAGCTCCGAAAACAGTCAGCTAATGAAAAGGGGAGATATCCCTTTGCCCCCTTGTTAGAATTTCATAAAGCAGCAACACACTTTGCTGCTCTTCTTCTCTTTCACACAAACACACGGCTTGCGTTTACTTATAAATCATCTTTCTATTTCATTGCTTCGAAGTCATTCTCATTTTATATTTGACTTTTCTTGGAAAATAAATTCGGTAAACAGCTAAAATTGAGCTTCATGGTTTCATGCACAGCTAAGTAAATAACTGCCTCTTATCGGAGAGCAAAATAGTTTCAGTCACAGCATATTTTAATATCTAACAAACATGCTTGGTATTTTTCTGAATTCTATGCACTAAAGTAATGGGTGTGTTCTTTTAGCTATATTTTGATTCTTTATCCACCAATAAACTATTATTATTAGTAGTAGTAGTAGTAGTAGTAGTATTGTTGTTGTTATTGTAAGGCAGTAACATTTTTATTTTCCAACATGATACACATTGCAAAAAAACAAAAAACATCTTCATTAGTGAAATTTTTTAATTAATGAAAGTATTTCTATTTATGAAGCATAAATACTGTATGTGTGACACAAAGGCCCATTTTGTTTTAGGCACTTGACACAAGACTGCTCCAATGTTTGTCTTTCCACAATACAAACTGTGCAGAAAGCCAAAACTCTCTGTTTGCAATGTGCAGCAAAACGCAGCATTTTGAGGTCACTTAGGTGCCATCACAACATGCCAACATAACTGGCAGTGATGCCAGAAAAAAAAAAAAAAAAAAAAACTTTTTCTGTCCCACTATCATGAATGTAAGCATGTAGAATTTGCTAATCTGTGCTTCAGCTTGGTTTAGCTGAACCAAATGATGAATGCTTCAGCAATAGGAATATGCATTCCCATTGTAATATATATGATAGGATCAATGTGGAACTATGGCACTGAAAAAAAAAAAAGATTTGAATTTCATTTAATGTATTTTACACACCTAAAAACAGTCAATAAATGCAGCCGCTACTATAATCACTCAAAATGGCTTCTGCATGACAAAAACAAAAATATACTTCATAAACAAGCCTACATTTCTAACTTCTTTTAGCAGCAAGCTGTCTATGGTGACTTGGTTATGCTCTATGTAAACAGAAAGTTTAGTGGAAATTCTGTTTTGTTTTTAGTTATCATTTCCACTCATAGAACCGCAATGTTCTTTGCTGCTGTTTGTGCAAAGTCACTGTGAAGCTCCTTTAGTCATCCCAGAGAACCAGAATGTGGCAGTTTAACAATACAGTCTCCAAAATCTAAAAACAGGCTGCGTTTTTACGATAGGTCTGACAAAAAAAAATAAAAAATGTGTCAGATCTACATGTCAAACAAAACAAAAACATTTCTAGTATATAGATAAGGTCCTCAGAGAATGCTGTGACACTCCTATTTTGCTCCGAGGACAAACATAAATTGTTTAGTCTTGAAGAATTGTTTGTTTTATGTGCTTCTCAGCCCTTTGTGCTGTTCTTATTTCTTCTTCAAAACACTTTTTATCATTAAAATAAAAGCAAAAAGAAAACGTTTGTGGAGCTGAGCTCAACAGTTTACTCTCAGCCATCGTTGCTTGTCTAGAAGAAGGTTAGTTGCTGTTCTTGTGATTGCATTTACATAAAAACTCTGATGCTGCTACAAATGTGGAAAGTTGCAGGCATCTGGTCCTACTGCCAGAGGCCTTCAAATGCATCCAGACGTGAATACTTCTGGACTTTGTTGTTAAGCCTTTGCAATTACTACTGAAGATGGGAACGAACTAAAACAATAATCTGTGGCAGTACATTGGATGGTGACATTTACATTTGGGTTGCGTATTGTCCTTTTTCACACATATTCCAAATACGGATGAGGCTTACAGTAATGGAGAGTCTCTCCGTGAGTTATGTCACTATGATTTGAAAACACCATTGGAATATTGAAAGGTGTATTTTTATGTAAAAATAGTCTATTATGACTTGCATTTGAAAACTGTCAACTTGATATTTGATCAGCAGAAAGCTATTCTACACATGGAAGGCAGGGTCATAGTAAAAAAAATCTGAGAGTGGACACACAGTATTCATGTACATTAAGGCAAAGTTGAGTGGAAGAAAAAAGTGCAGTAGAAAACGATGCACTTGCAGCAGGAAAAGCTGTTACCTTGAGATACTCCTAGAGTATTTGACACCTGATCTTTCTGCAATAATAACAATAACCTGGTACAATTTACCCAGATAAACATAGTTGGATCATTTCAATCTTATACCAGCTATTGCAATTTGAACATACTCTATAATCATATCTCTTTGTGTAATTTGTATTTTTTCATTTTTTCGTATTAATTTGTAATGAGCGGATCACTGTATGTATTCCCATACCTATTTTCAGGATGTAGTTTACATTAGGATCACATCAGAAAATAATAAATGTTTTTTGTGTCCCAATTAGCACAGCTACCAAGTTTGTCATTTTTATTTTAATGACAAATACATTACGGGAGGAGCACGGCTTACTAACAGACATAAAACCCTGGCTCACAACAACTAGCTAGAAGACAAAGTGCACAACAGAGAACTGAAAATATGACAGTATAGTTGTCACGTTTGCAAGATGGTGCATCTCTCAGAGGAGGTTACTGTCATGTTAATGGAACTCAGTTTTGTTTCTCAGCATGTATTCCCCTTCTCATTTCTGCTCCTTCCCTTTATCTCTCTTGCTGAATCCACCGTGCAATCAGATATGCAATTGTTTGGGTTCCGTTTGACAAAAATATGTTTCTAAAGGAGGCAGCAGCTGAGGAACAGTCCCATGAAAATTAAACTGTTGTATTTTAATTGCTTCACTTCTGCTTTAGTGTCTACAATTTGTCTTAACGCTCCCTTTAAATTAGATACCCTCCTTATTATGTTGTTCTAATGGTGGTCACAAAAATTAGACTGATGTCCTCTGACCCTCTTTTTTTCTGCCCTTTCCGCACTTTAACTAATTCATTGTATTAGCTCTGATTTACCATAATATTAAATGCTTACAGTGTGTGTTTTATTTGTGTGGATATGGTGAAATTGCAGCTGAAACAGATCCACAGTGTCTTGTTAGTTCAAATTCTGTGAGATCATCTATTTTGAACTTTATGTTGTGTTGTTCTCTCATATTGTCCAGTGGGCCTGGTTAATGTATAGCCTGCAGAAAAATCAATAAGTGCCTTGGGAAGGCCTGCAGGAAGAAATGTTGCTATCTTGGGAGAGTGAGAATGAAAAATCATTGACTTGGTAGAGGAAGGTCACTTACAATGTTAATATTAGTTGTTCAATACTGGAATTGTTATCTCTTTTTCTGCATGTTTTCAAGTGTAGGTTAGAGAATGGATAAAGCTTTGCACTTTAAGATGAAGGAAATTGATTGTAGCTCACGCATTTTTTGACATCTGGTTTTGATTTAGTATTCTAGGTGTTGATGCTTGTCTGCACACAAAACTTTTTAAGTAAGTAAGTATTACAGAGCTTTAAAGTCCAGACTACATTACTTTCTACTACATAAGGTGTTCCCAATACCTTGGGTGAAAGCACCACATTTTTACTTTATTATCAGCCTGGCCATTGCCTTCTTGTGCTTGTCTGCTAAAAAAAAAAAAATTCTTACAGCACAATCTGGGCTTTCTCTTGTGACTCGGATTATTGGGTAGATTTTCTACAGGGTAATTCTTAAATCAAAACATTTAACATGATCTGCATGCTTTTATTAGAAAAAAAAAAAAAAACAGGTATTATTTTTTGCCACTCTGTTCTTAATATATTAACACCAGTATGACAAGTCGGTTAATTAGAATTAAGGCATAATAATGCCTTAAAGCCATTCATAGCTTGAGAAGTGTACTTTTTAAAACATTCTTCCCTCGTCTAGAACCGTTTGTCTCATGGAAGATCGCAACAAAGCTGGAGTCCATCTCCAGAGGGTTTTGAGCAAGAGCAGAGTACACCCTGCTCAGGTTATCAGTCCTCACTCCCCTCCCCCGAGGTGTTTATCTCTGGAGCTCTTCTAGAGTAACCATTGGGCTCTTGGCTGCTTATTGCTCTCATTTGCCATAAGGACATCTACGGCTGTGTAATCATTTTCCAGATTGCACAGCACATCTCTGGGATATTGCTCTAAAACTCAACCCTGCTGTACACCTTCCCATAACTTTCTACCTGATCTGTCTGCAGTGTTCCTTGCTCTTCGTGATGCTGTTAGTTGATGAATGGTCTTTAACAAACATCTGAGGCCTTCAAAGGACATCTGTGTTTTTGATTTAATATGCTAGTCAGTGGTCTTAACATAAAAGCACGCCACACTTTCCTTATTTTTATTTGAAACACATGTATAGTTCTTGTTCCTCCTCCCAATTTGACACTAATTTGTGTTGGCCCTTTAGATAAAGTTACTATATAACACAAGTCTTTGAGTGTTGTGGTTATAAAAGTGGAAAAGCGTCTATAGGGTGAGAATGATTTTGCAACACTATGCATTTCACACTCACCCATAATATGTCATTTAGGACTGGCAGTAGTAATTTAACCCGCTGTTTTTATTTGAAATTTGTCTCTGTACACCTTTTAACTTTCCTGGTCACCAGACCTCTTATTAACAATCATCATCTAAAGTCAAATACTTTTATCTGTGTCTTTTTTCTAGGTGCCATCAGAACCTTTGTGTCCGATGCATCTCTCTTTCTCTGAGAGTAGCAGGTTACTGAAGGTCAGTGAAAACATCAAGACTTTGCTCTTCTCACAACTTAACTGACCTGAAAGTCCCAGGTGAGCGCCAGCAGATATAATAAAGTTGAGGACACCGCCAAGTGGGAGTTAGGCTGTCTGGCGACGGATTAGTAGCCGTGTTTACATAGTGGTTGATTAAGTCTGATGGAGCTGCTCAAGAATGATTTATTGACAGCAGGGGATCCCTAGCTGGATCATATTGGAAAGTGTGATGCAGAAGATACAGAGACCCACAGGGTCAGGACGAGTTAGGTGTGTCTGGAAATGTTGGAGAGAAATGAGACAAGAGATTGTAAAACAGCCACCGGAGCATCCCTGCATGTGGCTGCATGTTTAATGCGGCATACAGACGGTTAGTGCTGGAACACCGAAGAAGACCACCTGTTGCTCCTGTAAAGCAGACGACACGGGGGATCCAGAGACGAGGATGAGAAGCAGTCAACCCAGATCTGTCATAAAGACAGTCTACGCCCCCAAATACTTCATCCATCAGTCGGCGCACCTTTCACGGCGCACGGAGCTGGAGAGCAATTGTGGAGGTGGATGAGTGGAGCAAAATAAAAAGCAAACACCTTCATCCTGACACTCTGATGTGTGACCTTATTGTGTGGAGCTGGTAACAGGCTTTTATAGCATATCATACAGAGAATCTGTGACAAGTGGCTGGTGTGATATGCACACGCTCCAGATAAAAGTGGTGAGCAGTAAGAAGTTGACTTTAAAAGTTGCGTAGTTTGGGAACTTGAGTTTTGAATGCTACCAAACTTTGAACTTTGAGTTTGAGAAAATTCGTTTGAGGTGTGAAATCGGTACAAAATAGGGCATTAGCATGAGATTAAAAACAAATTTCTAAGATTTGATCACAACAACAAAAAACTTCTATAAATGTGTTGTGGTTAGCTGCTGTTTTGGCCTCTTTATGAAACAGCACCAAAAACAGCCAGAATTTGTAAGGTGTCTGTAAGGAGACCTTTTGGAAGATACAAACAAGCTCCCTGTCACAAATGATAAGACATTATAGCTCTCCAAATATTTTAAGAAAGCATAGTACTTCCATGTTTCAGTGGTGAGGGTTCATTATATCAGTGGCAGCATATCTGCATCTTTGCTACAGCATGGAGGAGCCTGGTCGTAGCAGCAGCAGCTTAGCAACGATGTGCGGCCATTGAGCGACTGCCTGGTTTGGTCACTGGAGAATCTGATGTTGGACTAGTCACAACGGATTTGACCGGCTCATCATAACAACACTGAACTGGTAGCACTGCACACAATTTAATGCAACACACTTTGCAGTCCAACTTTGCTTTGTGCCTTGCTACATGTAGCCATTGCTCTCCTGTTGGTTGATTTAATAAGGGATTCTGATATCGCAGAACTTGTTAAACTGTGTATAAATCTCTGCATTGGCAGCAGAGATCCGACCAAGCAACTGAAACAAACAATCCATGACCCTCATGCAAACAACTACGCTGCCATGATATGGCCTCTCGAACGAAGACATCAGTTTGTGATGTTCTCCCTCCTTTTACTGGGGACAAACAAGAGCCAGCAAACAACCTGAGAAGATCTGATCTATGCTGGAATCTTCTGAATTCTGAAAATTCAGACTCAACATATAGAAAATGAATCATTTTAACATAAAACATCTCCATTATTAAGATGTCTTGTGATAACCTTTAGGCCTGTTTCAATCGCTTCACCTGCTGACGCTGCCTAGACTTTGCCTCATTAGTTGGACTAATCCATCACATTTCTGCTAGGAAACACAGGGGAGAATTATGCTACATGTAGCCATTGCTCTCCTCTGGATTGATTTAATAAGGGATTCTGATTCCGCAGAACTAATTAAACTGTGTATAAATCAGACGGAGTTGGCATCAAATGCAGGGAGACAACTATTCTTAAAGAAAAATCTGCTTTCCCCTAATCATGGCTGATGATATTTACCCCATTGGTGATTTTTTCTCAAAAGTAAGAAATACTTAATACTTAAGCAGGACATTAATGATATAGAAAATACCTGCAAGTATTTATTTTGGTAACACTGTATAACATCACCTGCACTTTCCTGGGACTTTGAAGTCACATTTCCAAAACATATTGCAGGAATGTCCTGGGCCCATTTGCGGCTCCTGGCCTGATTTTATGTGGCTCTTGACTGTAATTCAAGAATCTAGAATCCCAGCACAAGCAATTGATGCAAATGCAGTTTTTGTTTTTTTTATTTTCAAGAAATGCTGAATTATTACAGACAAAGTAAAATCTTCTTACGATGGAAATAATGTCAGGGAGAACAAAGTGTTCTCTTTCCTCTTTAATAACCACAATTTTTAGATTCTCTTTAATTCCAGAGAAAACAGGACATATATCCGGTGACTTTTAATCAAAAGCAAACTTTGGTGGTACTTATTTATTAAACTTGCCTCAGAGCATTTTCATGAAAATGAATGAAAACGGCTGCTGAATAGAAGGAGGAAAGAAAATGCTCTCTGTATTTAGTGATCACTGATGAATTTTTCTTTTCATTTTTATTCAGTCAAGTCCAAAAGAAAGCCTTGATGCCTTTCTCCTAATAAAGGAAAACATTCAAAATGCTTTCTCGGTTTTGGTTCAAAAATGAGTTACACGTTCCTTTCTTACACGAATATTGACAACGTCATGTGTTTAATTACAATTTTATCAGCCTATTTATCATTGGGTGGACACATTTTTAAATTAAATTACAGCATAATTTTGCTTTTTTGCTTTTTTCTTTATATTCTTGGAGCATGCCAGTATGCCTGAATTGGTTAATTTGGCTCCTGTGAAAAACATTTTGGACACCACTGACCTCTCAAATACATTTCTAAAACTCCAGGTCCAAGTCGTAGTTAAAGTTTTGCAGGTCTGGAGGTCAGATCTGCAGTTTGGGCCTGAGCACAAATAAGCAGAGTGATTCTGCAGGGCACATCTGAACATATTTAACTCATAATCTTTCCTTAAAGCACATGACTTCTGATCATCTCGACTGAACTTGGAACTAAACAAAATCATTGCTTTGTTAAACTAGCACCACTATGGATCTCAAAAACAAAAGCATATTCCGTGTTTATTATAACACCTTCAGAAAAAGCCAGAGCTCTGCTACCATTTACCATCTACTACAGCACCCTGGGCTTTTTAGTTGTTACATGTTTCAGCTGGCCCTGGCACAAGCCTTCCTTTCTCTGTCACACACACATGTTCACACACCTTTTAGCAAATTAGACCGTTTAATTAGGAAAGGCTCATTTGTATCAAATCATTTACATGGTGCAGCCAGCCTTTGCCAGAATATTCTAATTGATTATTGTTGCCCGAGGAGCAGCTCCCATGTGTGGGTCTTCATGTGTGTGTTTTTATAAACTAGTAGATTACTTCAAAGTTATGCTATGAGGGCAGGATTTTTTTTTTAATCTGTTTAGTGACTATGATTATGCATTTACATCTAGCACACTAAAACCAGCTTAGTTAAAAAAAATAAGGTCTAATATAATATTTGCAAATTTGAGTTAAAAGTGGCTTACTCCAATTATTAATATAATGTAGGTAAGCATGTGCATTTATTTTCATTTGTGGCAAATACATGCAGGGGAGAATGGTTGGGAGGCCAAGCTTCACGGTTTTACATAAATTTGTTTCCATATAAATAGCTTTCCAGCAAACTGTTCTGCTGATCTACATTATTTATTCTCTTTAGCAAACAAAGTTGCCTGATTTCACAGTTTGCTTTCATAAAGCTTCATTTAGAGGCATAACCATTCCCATTGTCGCCTAAAAACAGTTGCATTGAGCCAAGCTCATTAAGGAAAAAAAGCAGACCTACTTCCCCATTGGGACTTACAAATGACCCTTTGATGAGGCTGCTCTTTGACCCTTTCTTTTTTTCTTTTTTTTTATAAAGCTGCGTGAACGAATGAAAACCAGGCGCGTGGGGCTTTGAAGGATACCGGATAAAGAACAGAGAAAAAAAGATGACAAATTATTAGTATTCATCCAGCGGCGCAATGAGCAGCCTTTCAGTTCCTCCTTCTATTCAGCAGCCGAACAACAAAGACACATTAATTTACAACCAAGTTGTTACCATGACATCAAGCTTTGGCAAATGTTTTTACACATTCACATGTTGTTCTTTGTATTGTTGAAGCTTTTTATAGACATCATAATCATTGCAGGAAATAAGTCGGAAGAAAAGGACAATGAGAACTTTTTCTGACCTTAACCAGAGGAGATTATGTTTAATTCAAAACACCTACATTGTCTTCTAACTGTATATTTAACAAAAATATTTGTCTTGACATAATTAACATTAAGCTAGATGGAATCCGAAAATGTTCAACATGAACAACCTGAAGCAAAAGTAGATGTAAGCTTAAAGATGAATATCGTAAACTTTCACAACTATAATGCCTACCAGTAGTTATTTTTTGGTGTGTGACAAATAGTGTTTATCTTTTGTGGTCTTGTGTCATGCATGCACAAATAATAGGTAACAATTTTGGTAGTAACAGTGAATTTAGTAAACATTTATTTTAGATGCTTAGTAAAAAAATTTAGAATGACCGTTTTTGCTCTGCAGACGCAACTATTTTAATATATTATGGTAAGAGTATAACAAGGTGAAGTTGCTGTAAAATGTCAACAGAAGTAAAGAGTCCTCTAAGTGTTTTCCAGTATGACATGACAGCCGCCTACTTTTTTCTTGGGACTTTTATATGGACTTTTGGGGAAAGGCCGTGCTAAGTAATTCCAAACAGAAAGCAAGCAACAGAAAACAATAAAAGGCACAATAAAGAAAGAGATAAATAGCTTACAGTGTTTTAAACAAGCCTATCTGAAACTCCAGAACCACATGCATTTGAATTTATTCTTCCATTTTCCAGAAGTGATGTGTTTTTATCCTCTATTTGCATAAAATGTAACAATGCACAGAAAATGAAGTAAGTTTGCATTTTGTTCTCGTAACTTTCATAACTATGGAAACACTGGATGTAGGCTGGAAGGCATTTTGCTTCCTCCCTCCTGCGTTTAGCTGCTATTTAGCTCTGCAAACTAAATCTAGGCCGGAGGAAAATAATAATTCCTCAACACTCCCAGCAAATCGAATGAAATGACTACCAATTTCACTGTGCCTCCAGATACTTGGATTTACGTGCCACATCAAACAATAAACACTTGGGGAATATTATGATCTGGAATTGGATGGCAAAGTTTAAAGAAATGCCTTTGTTCGATAGGGTCCTACCTCAATAATTTGAGTTGAGTAAAGAGACTTCTTATTCTCAGACGCTTTTGAACCTGAAAACTGAATGCTTGCAATAAATGAAAAAGAAATGCTCTCTGTTTCTCTTGCAATAAATGAAGCAGAAATGCTACTGCGCACTGCTTAGAGCAATGTAGTATGATCTACTAACACTGAAAACATACTGGTCCGTGCATCAACAAACAATCATGTAGACAGCGAGATGGGAATAATGAAGGACAAAACATAAGCTCATCTTAAAGTGTAATAAAAGCTAAAAATGTGTGATTCAACACTTTGAAAATCTTTTTAATTATTACCATTTTATCAAACACAGTTTCGCACCGAGAGTCTGGATGCACATCTTCAACCCAAATATTCATGAAATCAGCTGCACCTTTTGACTTAACTCCAAAAGGCCTGCTCTGGCTCGTATTTCAGCTGTTATCTCAAACCAGCGTCTCTGTTTTGCACATGTGATCAGATTATTCAGAACAAAGACGGACAGAACAAAGCTCCCCTTCTAATCTCTGCCGTCTTTGTCTCTTGTTGTTTCAAAATGCCAGAGCCAATACGGCAACAAATCCTCTTTTTTATTCCCCTCTCAGCCATCCAGCCCAGACACATCTGTAGTCGGATGAGACGGAAGGAGGCCGGGAAGACAGAGAAGTGCACGGGGTTCCTCTTTCGTTTGGTAATGGGCTGGGCAACGATGAAGGGAATGGAGATGGAGATAACAGCTCTGTTGTCAATGCTTCTGTAGACAGATGTGAGAAAATTCACTGTTTCAGAAGTGAAACAGTGTCAACACGAAACCTAAATAAAACATCTACTAGAGTTCATATCAAAGGCAAGGCAGGTCTCCAGATAACTAATTGAATTCTTTACAAATCTGGTGAGACTGAGGAAGGAGGAGAAGGAAGAGGATAAAACAAGAAGAAAACACACCTATGATGAAATGTGTTTTCAGACAACGTACATGAGCATGTGAGGGGGACAAAACAATTCTCTTTATATATATATATATATATATATATATATATATATATATATATATATATATATATATATATATATATATATATATATATATATATATATATATATATACAGAATCAATTGTACATAATACAATAACAAGGATTTGATTCTGTTCACAGAAATGTGTTTTCAACACTAAAATTATAAGTCTAGTAGGAATCTCAAAACTCTGATGTGAAACTGAAACACTGTCACCTTAACGCAAATTCCAGTTCATCCATTTGCCTTCAGGACTCGCCCAGTAAGATTGAATCTGTGAATAATTTAATCTCAGCATAAATCCAGCTGATCTGAAGCAGCTCCAGGGTGGGAGAATCTGTCAACAAGACCATTTGTGCAGTCCTAAATTATATCTTAGGGTGAAATACATTGTTGCATGTTCTTCAGCGCAAGGATATGCTCTGGTCAAATAGGAGCAAGAACTGAAATTGCTGGCATACTTGCAAAGCACATTTGGTGATTGAAAACATGGCGCTATCATCATGGGGATACTTTCCTTCGTCAGGAACAGGAAACCAGTCAGAGTTGGGCAAGCAGAGTGAGCAAAATGTTTCAGTCTCTTGATGCTGATGGAGACAGATCCTAAAAGACAACATAGCATTGCTCTACAAGGTAGAGAGAGAGCTCTACAAGGCTCAGAGGCTGACTTGAAATGCACCCCACACTTATCAGATCTGCAGTAAATGTCATAAAATATGTAAAATTAATGCTTCATTGAGTTTGTGCACTAACTTCCCACAAAACTTTCTCACAACAAACAGATACCACACTGACAATAAGCATTGATAATTTAGCTTTAGCTGTATTTCTTCCTCTGAAACCCCATATTGCTTTCACAGTAAGTTATTTTCACAACCAGATTTTATTTGGACTATTTCATATTTTGGTTTGATCACAGCTCATTCATAAAAAAATAAAAAATAAAAAAAACAACTTTCAACTCCAAAGATGTGTCTCTTTTCTTTTCAGTATATGTGGGATTGTCCAGTCTGGTATGATTACAACAACCAGACTCTCTCCGAAGGGCATTCAACAATAGACAGTGTCAACTTTCTTGATGGTAGGAAGCTGTCGCACTTTAAGAAAACCCACTCATGCACCACCAGGACTTGCAAATCCCCCCCCCACACACACACACACAAAAAAAAAACAGCAAAGATTTTAATCTTTACAATAGATAAAAACAGCAATAGATTTTAATCTATATATACACCAATATATAGTCTGATGAAATGTTTCAATTTAATCAAACACACCAAATCTGATCACTATATCTCCAACCATGTAAACAAGAGCAAACTAAAATGCTGACCACGTAAAACCAACTCCACCTGAAGAAGAAGAAAGTTGGAAGAATGACCCAAAACGGAGATTCTTTAAGATCTTCCACCGAGGTAGCGGTCAGTGATGAGATGAAGGAAAGATAAGAGGAGGTAACTGACCAGATAATGAAGACTTCTTATTATGAACTTCTCTACGCACAGTGCTGCAACTCATCCTTGGAGGGCAGTGGAGCAGACAATATGAACAACAACATGTAAGTGAATATGTCTGACATATTCACAAAAAAAATATGTGAATATGTCAGACACCTAATCTACATAAAACACATAACACATAATCTCCATAAAAATAATATCTTTATTTCCTGGAAGGTATTTTAAAGTGATTAGTCTTTAAATGGGTCCTATTATGTGAAATTAACTTTTTTGAGCTTTACATCATGTTATGTTCATCAAAAACGTATCCAGTGCTGCTTTGATTCTTTCACGCATGTTTGAGAAATTCTTGAATCTTGCAAAACACTTGGGAGGACTGAGGCTTTCTTAAAAGACAAAGGCCCAATTTCAAGGTATTAAATTACAATGTTAAATTTCTTTCAAGTCATATTTGACATATCCAGCATTTTTATAACAACTGAAGGTAATGTAATGACTTGTGCTATAAAATGGCATTATACATTTTAAGTGCCCCTTAATTTATTAACCACAAATAGCTGGTTTCCTTTTCATTGGAAGAAACCAAATATCACCAGGCCGTGTGCGTGGAGGGATTTGGCATGGATCGAGAGGTGTGACTAAAGGAAAAATTCCCATGTCTGTTCTATTTTTCAGATCCCAACTCTCAATTTAGGAATTATTTTTGAGATTCACTCGAGTCTAAGCGATTTAATGCAACAGGTGTTCTAGTCAGTGCTGCTCTTTTATTTTGTGGACTGACAGCAGAACAGGTGATTGCCTGCTCATTGTTATTCGAGCAGTCAGCTGTGTGTGAAGGTCAAGACAAGGAACAAGCCAATCAGAGGAGAGAGATGAGACTGAAGTGTGATTGACTGACTGGCTGCAGGTGGAGGAGCTGTTAGGTGAGTTTGTGGCTTTGAGACTGAGGAGTGTGCATGTGTGTTAGGAGGGGGGTTTGTGTAACAAACAGTATATGCATGAGAAATTGGTAGATGAAAGGGCCCTGGTTGCCATGACGGCTCACTTGGTGGGATGGAATCTCTTCTTGGCCTGGATGATATGACAGCATTGATGGTTTTAGGTTATGAGGATGTGTGTGCGTGCGTGTCGGCGTGTGTGTGTATGTAAGATACTTAAAGGCCCATTGACTTTTGCCTTGCAATGCATGTTTTCATATTCTGTCTCATTATGGCCACAAACTTCAGTCTTTGGTAAAAACATGAAGTTTTGCTCAATTGTGAATGGAAAGGAAAATGATACATAAGTTTCCCAGTTTTTAAAATCTCAGATACCATGCATTTGTATTTGGCCTCTTTTACTCTAATTAACCAAAGTAAAATTAAATGCAGTAACCTGCCTGTAGATGACTGTTGTCTCATCTCAATATAAATGCAACTGTTCTATAAAGACCTGAGATCACAGCACCATGGAGACCAAGGATCAAAGTAGACAGATCAGGGATAAAGTTTTAGAAAATCATTTTGGGGTTAAGTTATGAAAGAAAGCTCAGAATTTAGCTTTCAGAGCTTTCTCAGAAAGCTAAATCTGAGCTAAGCTAAATTTTTTTTTTTTTTTTCTTCTTTTTTTTTTAAATAAATGTCTTTATTCCTGAAAAGTTTAATGAAAATATAAATGGTACTATTCAGATTTCTATTGGTAAAAATTCAGAAGCTGCATAGCATTTATTTCCTTCTTTGCAGCTGTCTCCTGTTGCTGTTGGTCTATATAATAAATTAATACTGGTGAATTTCTGTTCCACTTCAAGTCATATTTTGAGTTTTCAAACATGAAAAAGTGCCATTGGTCTGTATACTTCTGCAAGCCGCTGTATCCTTACAACAACAACAACAAAAAATATCTGAGTAAAACCCCATTTTTATCAAGTGTTTCAATTTTTTATTCTTGATTGTTGAGAGTTTTTTCAGTTTGTTTGTTTATTTGAAACCTGCCAGTGTCATAAATCTCACAATATGACATAGAGAAATGCTCAGAGTTTCACTTTATGAGATCATCTCCAAATAAAGGCTTGAGGGCAGAACATATTTTTTCTTCTTACAATCTCGTGTCTGCGGAGTAATTGATTAGATTATCTAAATTGAGTTGTCATATATTTGATGTTTAAATTGTCAGACTCTTTTAGCTGAATACAAAAAGCACAGACCTATTCCGGATTTTATGCTAACTTATCCTACTTGTAAATCCATCTTAGAAGGATATGATGTATCGGTCTGGTTTGCATCTGAGTAAATTTCTCTTTATCGCCTGGTAAAACAGCATACATTGTCCACTTAACAAAGATACAATCATCCATTAAAAGAAATGATGTAAGACTGATTTCTGATATGACACACAGCAGTCAAATCATTGTTGACGTATTTAAGGTTAATTAGTCTCTTACAGTTGTTTCTGTACTCTTAGTCGGTAGTCTAAAGTCTACAGATCAATGACAGTGAAAAAGAACGAGAGTTTTGACAGCCATGGGAGAAAAACAAAATATATTAAGAGAATACATGACTTCTCTTCCCTGTGAGACCATATGGAGACCTTGTGGTTGTCATCCTCCTCCTACACATTTCTTCCCATCTCTCCCTCTCTCATTTATTTCAATTTGTCATGCTTTGCTTTTCCCTTAAGAGAGCGCGCTTGCTTGTAAGTGGCCCCATATAGGCCGCGAAATTGTGTCTGCGCTTTGGCTGTAATGAAACATTTAGATGCAGGAGGGAGAGTGATGGTTGTGCATTAATACTGGTGTTGATGTTGCCAGGGCAGAGTCTCTGTTTCAGGCTGCTGGCTCGACTTTCTGATCCGGGCTGCGTCGAGGGAGAATATGTATCATGTCAAAAACGGCGAGGCTGGTCGTAGCAAAGAAGCCGTCAAGGATTTTCCAGCAGTGTCATGAGTTTGACATCAGAAGAAGTTCATGAAAATGAGTCATTTTGGGCAAAACAAGTAAATCTACCCAGAACACGTACCTGGATATTGTCCCTTTGCATTTTAAGTTTCGACGAACTTCAAAACAATCTTTGCGCTGCTATGAAGCTTGCTAAAAAAAACAACAAAAAAAACAGATAGCTGGTAGATTGATATTGCTTTTATTTAGTTGATTTCACTTTAAAAATGACTATTGAGTGTTGCACAGTTGGTTGCAAAAACATTCAATGATGCAAGCCAAACTTGTCATTTTATCGTATAACTTTTAAAGAAGGAAGATCCAGCGGAGATAGAAGCAGCCATCGATCGTAAAGCCTGGTTTCCCTCTGTGCAATTATAAATGTGCAGCTTACATTTTTTAGGTAAGAAGATTAACGTCCATATACTTTATAAGCAAGTTTGATTAGGAAGAGGCAATTAAATATTGTATTATGGAGATATATAATGATTAAATATGCATTTAATCATTAGTAATATCAAGAATTAAGTTGCAATTTGATTTCAAGAATAAAGTCAAAATGTTGAGAAGATAAGATTTTCTTTTTTTCTTTTTTATAGTGACCATAAATCTGATTGATTTATGGTCACTATAAAATCAGCCAAAACTCGACTAAACACAAATTATTTAGCGTTTTGTGCCGTTAACAAGTCCAAACTGGAAGGGGTTTCAGACGAAAGTGGTGTTGGTTGTCAGATTTTATGTAAGAGTCTGCAACTATACATTATTGAGAATATTTTCAAATCATTCACCATATTAGATGTTGTTAGAGAGATGTTCTTGCCATCTACTGGAGCAGGAAAGATATTGCAGGATGCTTTTGAGATCGTAATACAGATGGTTTCAAAAATAGGAAAAAACTAAACGAAACAAGTATCTGGAATAGTGTAAGTCGAGCTCAGTAACCCAAGATAGAAAAATAATATACTTTCTTTAGATTTAATCAATTCAACCACTGCAACATAATTTATGCCAAAATTGTAAGAAATTAAATGAGCAGACTGAAGAACACATGGGCAGGTTATGAGGTTTAAGCATTCTAAAATAAGTTAATGAAACACATTTACAGTATTTAAGACAATTTTGTCATAAATAGGGAATTACAACTTAGCATGTCATCATGCTGTATGTTCCAATGAATTCTCACTTCAGCCTTTATAAGCTCTTCTTTGCAGCCATTGATGAAATTTGTAACACACCAACAATTATGAGTAACTCGTCTAATTTTAACTTCAGAGGCGAATGTAAAAATAAACAGCCAAAAGAGAATGCTGCTCATGTAGCTTAATTAACCTCTGCCACCTCCAGCAGTGTGGAATTTATCCTCCAACCACGGAGCGCCACAATCAACACTTCAGCACATGTCGTGGCATTCAGCCTGTTGTTAGAGTCGGAGGTGTTAAAATTTTAAAGAAACGCATCCTTTTTATTGGGAGGCTTTGGTCTTCGAATGCTTGCCTAATCCTGCTGGGGCTAGTTTGTCTTTGGCAGCCATAAAGAAGGAATGCGTTATGCTCAGCTTGCATCTGCCTGTGTTTAGATGCTACGCACAGCTTCCGCAAATAACTGTTCTAGATCAACAGTAAACATACTCTGTCATTTTAAAAGGGCGTCACTCTTTATGCACATAGAGGAATATTCAAAATTTAGGAGAATAAGGCCGATACGGTAGGCTGATGTTCATCCTCATAGGACTGAGACATGTTTAAACTCCGATGCATTTACTATTTCCATAGTCTTCCTTTGAGAAATTACCAACCTCTCCATGTTGCACCGTTTGTTTCAGTATTAAAACACAAAAACTAAACGGATAGCTTGTAAAGTTGAAGGTTTCTTTGCTCTTTCCAGTTCAGTGTGGGCTGTGGCTTCAGGCGGACGCACTTTCTTCATTACGCACTCAACTCCAATGAGACTCTGAACACGTTCTGCAAGCAAATCATTTGTGAGAGTTTTTCTGAATCCGGTTAAGGGTCATAGGCTTGTGAGACACAGAGAGAAGGCATTTCTATTGAGAGATCAAAGCCCGGCATGTCTTAGTGATTTTTAATTTATTTTATTTTTTTTACATTTTCCATATCTGTCTCCTGAGTGCTACTTTGAGCTTTGCATAAAATTGTTCCGTTTTACAGGTGAGAGGAACACGCAATAAAAGAAGAACTCATCCACAGAAGCAAAGACTTACACTCCCTGATCTGTGCTTGAACTCTACCTAGCCTACTTCACATAAACCACTCCCTACAAAAATAACACGGGTATACAATTATTTACAATTGCCGATATCGAGGAACTGTTTTGTCATGGCCATTTGCTCCCCAGACCAAACTGAATGAGAAATGAGAATAAAGAAATGGAACAATGTACGTTGATTTTAAAGAATAATTTGAGTATTCAGTCTGCAGAAGCATACCTAAAAGGTTTTCAGTGTTGCTTAATATGCTTGAAAAACCATTGGGTTTCAAAGAACACATACTAAGTGATTTACTGTTAAACAAATCATTTTAAATGGATCCCCTTTGAAGGCAACTGGTTGCACTGGATTTTATTTAGGGGTATTTGAATAAAGGTTGGTGAATACATACTGTTATCATTTTTTCTTGTGTTTTCCTCCCACTTCACCACAACTCCTTACTTTGTGTTGGTCTGTCATATGAAATCACAGTAAAGTAGGCAGAAGTTTGAAGTTTGTAATGAGAAGTGGGAGGAATGTGAGGAGTGTAAAAACTTTCCCAAGGCTCTCTATGTCCGAGGTCAAGATTATAACAGGGGAGCTTAACATCTGCCAAAAAATAAAAGAGAAAATGGCTAAATTATCATTTCATAAAACAAGGCAGAAATGAGCCTGTCAGACATTAGCCAGGATAACAAATGTTTCACCGTGGAACCAGCCATATCCCTGACCTCCAGCCATTGAATAACTTATGCATCTACATTTACCTTATAGGTTCCCAGAACCAATTTAAAAATGGCTCAAATTCTTCCTGCTGACTTCATTTACTGGACTATGAAAGCAGCCCGACAGACTTATGACACAGCCATCATGGCTAATGTAATTAGTCTGTAGTTATAAAAAGAATGGTGGTAATGAATTGTTTAATTCTGGAGCAGGAGTAATCCTTTTTCCTGCTACGCTTTAATATCTCGCTGCAGCACATCCTCTTTGACACTGGGCCTGCTTGTTCAGCGATGCACTTGTGATGTCCAACGCTTTGGGAAAATCCTGCTTTTTTTAATTTTAGAGAGGTAATCACAGTCATAGAATCATGCTCTTATAGAAACGAGCCAGATGCATCATAACTCCCTGTCCTGTTGGCCCTGTCAGTCTGATGCCCGCCCCAAAGCAGCGAGAGGGGCAGAGGTTGAGGGACTCTGTGCGAGAGTGCCTCAGGTCTTCTACCAAGGGTCCTGCACAGACTCTCCTGTCTGCTGGAGGATGAAATAAGCACACTGAGCAGTGGTTCATGTCATGAAACCAGATAGGAGGGGTCTACCATCTTTAGCTCTCTTGCATGTTTTCCAGCAGATAAATTGCATATCTTGTCTGCGTGGGAGGAACTGAGACTGTCTTTCAATTTTTCGACCCAAGGGTCACTCATCTGGGGAAAGTGTATGATGGCGATGATGGTATTGGCGGTGGCCATGGGAGTGTCACTTCAAGATTCACTCGGTCACTGGCAACAGATTTATTCTGGTTGATGGTGTTCTTCAAAGAATCTATAGGCCTTAGCACCAAAGCAGGACTGTAACCGATTCCCACAAAAATAACTAATGAAAAGCAGAGTGAAAGAAACTGGTCATTTTATTACACACCATTGTTTTGATGGCAAGAATTTGCATGGTTTGTTTCTATGCTTTCCTTAGCATTTTTGATGAGGGTTTTACTTGAAACTGCTACAAATTATATTTGTTAATAATTTTGAATAAGAATTAAAACAGAGTTTCTATTTTACTGAATTGTTTTCTAACCAATCTTAAGCATAGGGATTTTACTATCCTTGTTTGTGGTTATGACACTGGAAATTTAAAATAGTTCATCATGTCTCATTAATCCTGAAAACAACATTCAGTTTCAGGGTTTCCCCCAGTGTATTATAAGCATGGCGGGCCACCAGGCTTTACTTGTGCCCCCGCCAGGCTTAGAATTGCTTATTTATTTAAGTTATTTTTAAAATGTTTGCATTTTTTAAGATTTTACAGTCGGTCTTCAGATATTAATCTGAATAATCATGAAATCTAATAATCACTTGATGATGATTATGTGTTATTATCAAGTAATAATCAAGTGATATTTTCAAATTTCCTGTCAACTTTAAACATTTTTTTAACTCAAAAACACAGCGTGCTGCTGGATGAATGACTGCTGAGTGTCCCAACCACCAGCCTTAGCAAATTTTCAGGGTGAAACCTTCAGCTTGTATTCCTGAAAAAGTCCATACTGAGCCAACTTCTTCAATCAAGACGTAAAAGTACAAAACCAACATACATACATACTCCGTTAGCTGGGCGTTGTGATCTTTTAGGCTGCAAAAAGTGCTAAAGAAGAGAAAACCCCCAAAAAAGTAGATAACACAAGGGTTTTTATACTTCAAACAAATCTTAAGAGGCAGCTGCAATAAAAGACCTCCATCCATATTCTCCTGTATTGTCTGCATCGAAGCAATAAGCAATAAGCAGACACAGCAACAAGATAAGAGGTCCTGTAGTCATGAGGGTTTATACCTTAGAATAAATCAGAGAACATTTTTCTACATATTTATATTACTATTACTTCAGTGTTTATAGTTTAGTTGTGTTCCAGCCTGTTTACTCTTTCAAACCTGAGTTGGGCTTAGAAGACAAGTAGAGTTTGCTTTTTCCCAAATCCAAATGTCCCAGGTTAACCAACAATCCAAGAGTCCAGGCTTTATTTAGACAAGTATGTTTAAGAGCACCTTATAATTTTATGGTTAAGATTTGAAGCTACGGTTCAATACAGAGAATAAAGTGTGAACTAAAAAGCACAATTCAATCTCCTTTCTCTTAAGATACAAACTATGTTCATTTTGGGAAAGTGGGAATTGTGTTAGAGTAACTCTATGGAGCACAATACACTGTAAAACTTTTTGTTACTTAAAAGGTCCATGTTAATCTCTCTGCACAAGCCAAAACTAAGACCTTTCATCCTCTGTCTTTGATTTAAATGCAAATGGTGCAGTCAGACATGCTGGAAAATGACACTTGTTTTCTGTTTTCTTCTCCCCCACACCCCCTCTGTGCACTACTTTGCAAATTAAATGCAATGTTTGTGACAGTTTGATGCTGGTGGAGGCAAAAGCAGGCAGAGCTTTGGATAGCAAAATGTTCCCTTAGGGGGACAGCCCTGGTTTGATGTTCTTAATAAACTTCAAATCCGACAGGCTGACAGAGGCAGCATGCTGCTGTTTATTTCTCTTCTATTTCCACAGTGAGAGATACGGGGCCCTGCTGAAATGAGAAAAGCATAACTTTAACAATGTTAAAGGAAAGGTTGTAGGGAGACTGTCTAATTGTGTTTGAAAAATAAGTAATAGAAATGAGTGGTGATGGAGTGAATAGATGTATTTACAGGGTCTTTAAAGGTACATAACCCAGTTATTAAAGGGGCATTATTATGTATTTTCCAGGTACACAGTGAAATTTTATAGCACATTATTGTGAAGTAACTATGTTATCTTCATTTTGTTAGAAACTTGAGTAAAAAGAAATTTGACTTATCATTTTGTCAACTTTGGATCAAAAATAAGACTCAATTCAAACACATAAATTGAAAGACAAGAGACTTGATACTGTTGGCAGTATACCACATTTACAAAATATACAAATCCCTAGAAGGTAAAAGAGCCATGCTTTCTTCTCATCATGAGCTTCTTCCTTTGAATTAATGCTTTGCCCAAAGTAGTATGATTCTGGTGTACTCCAAGCTCTGGTGGCTTGCATTGCCTTATCATGATCTGCACTGAAAGAACCAAATATTTTCACTTTCTGTGAGACATGCTGGTTCAGCTATTATTGGTTTTATTTTTATTCACGAATGCATGAGGAACTGGAACTGTGTTGTCACATGAGAGCGGTTCTAATAAACATTCAGAAAAGGATGCTGATTGTTGAAAACTTGTAACCACACTAATATATTTGTGGCAGTGTATGTCTCCTGTCTCCACCATTGCTCTGAAAGGGAACATCCTGTGAGACACTTACCGAGATACTTTAACATATCCTGAAGCTGTATTTCCCACTATAGAAGAAAAGGCTGCATTTAATGATTTTTCTATTGTGTTTTGTTTTGCAAACATGTCCCAGCCTGGTTTTCAGAGTGCAACAGCCACCAAGTAACCTTGCATTATATTTTGGATGTGATTTTGTGCTGTTCGCCGCTGAAGGATGACACCCTGCATTAAATTCTTGGCACCACCCTAACATCTTTGGTGGCATCTGAAGCAGCCGCAAGGTGTAAAATGCTAAATTTCACACATTACATTCCTAAAGTGATATACTGTTTATACAAAATGTCAATATGATGTTACCTTTGGACCAGAAATGCTGTCATCCATGATTTATACTGCCTTCATCATTCTTGGGTTCATGGAGATCTAGTGGCTTTACTTGATGGGAGCAGGTGAAAAACAGGATATTTTCTCCAGAGATAGACTCTCACCATCCCCCCCCCATGCACACCAGAATATCAGCAACAAATTTCAAAAATAAAGTTTGGCATCAAACTGACAAAATTTTGGTCTTCAGCAGGGAAACCAAGCTGAAGTTGCATTAAAATTGATAATTAGGCTATGTGTAAATGTCAAAAACTGTTCACGTGTTGGCAATAAACAGACAAAAACATTTAAATAGTTAAAAAAAAAACAACAACTAATGTTACAATTATTTTTATTCAATTCAGTATGTTGATGGTGTTTCTATGTCAATATGTATATAACTAAGTTCTGAAACAGTTGAGAAAACAAAGCGTTTGCTTGTACAAAAATGGAAAATGATACAAAATATAAGAAAAGTAATAAATTTTTCTTGAAATTCATCTGGAAGAATAGTTCACTATTTTAAAGTTAAAATAACCGTGGCTGCACTACAAGGGTTCTGCAAAAAGAGCTCAGAGACAGTTTGTGTACAACTATTTAAATCAGCCAAAGACCTTTTGGGATTCTGTTCTTTGTAGCAAATAATGAATCAAACCCAGAAGTTTTCAGGCCTGTGGTTCTGGAGGAAAAGTATAAAGCTAAGTGTTGCTATCAGGTAAAAACTTGAATCTTTATTATTATTATTATTATTATTATTATTATTATTATTATTATTATTATTATTATTATTATTGTTTTAGTTGATACTGTAAAATTAAAATCTAGTGATCACCATTTACATCTGACTGTGATTCCATTAAAGAAATAACTCGTTAGAGTGTTAAAAAACAAGGGGTGCATGAGACTTCACCTAAAGCCATGTGGACCTAAGTCTTAAAACAAGCGTTTATGGAGTTGTTTTCTTTTCCAGAAAAGTCAAATTATTACAGCCTCGGGATGTTTGGTCAACATTGGTAGTAAAGCACGTAGATGGCTCAGTGATGCTCTGGGATTTCTATTCTTCCTCTGATAATCAAAACTTCATCCAGGAGGCATGATGAACTCTAGTAACAGGAAAGCCAACATTCTCCTTCAGGAATCTGAAAAATTTGCACCAATTGACCTTTGAATGCCTGCAAGTAAGAAAGCACAGAAAAGGCTGTTTTTTGAAATGAAAATAAAAAGTGCTTTACAATTAGAGCAAAACAAATCTAAAAGTCAAAATTGCGAAAACATAAGAAGGAGAACACACATTTTAATGGACAGGTTTGGAGCAATTAAAACAAAAAGCAGTCACACATTAGCATAAATGTCTCAGGTACTTAAAATCTATTATGAGCGGTATTTTGTCTTAGTAAAATAAACCTTTGGTACTATAACATTAGTTGTGCTGAACTATTTAAATTATTCTTGTTTGATGTGTTTTTTGCTAAATTAAAATGCTGGTTTGTGTATTTTGCTAACCCAGTTTGTGGTAGGAGTTGAATTGTTTTCAGCCCAATTATTGAAAAATTAAAAATAAATAACAGCGAAAGATCAGATCCAGCATTTGTCTTTTGCAGAGTCTGTGTGAAAAATAGCTGAACTCCGGCATTTAGCATAAAATATATTAAACTGTCTTTCCTTTAGACACTTCTCAAGTTTGGATTTGCAAACAAACCTCTTTCCATATCTGCAAAACCTTCCTCTCACTCTTAAGTTTTATCAGCTAAGCTTATTCTCAACAGAAAAAAAAAGAAAAAACTCACCAGCAGGAAAGTGCCATAACTTAATCCTGCAGCATCTCTCAGGAGCTCCTTTTAATCCCTCCCCCTTGTAAATTAAAGCAAGAAATTGAATTAGGAGCTTTTCTTGTCCAATAATTCAGATTTAGAACAAAGTATCAGATAGAGAGCAAATACCTAGGCTTCTCTATTCTGACATCCTCAGAAGTCTAATCTCTCACGTACGTTCTGTGTTTGATGTCCAATTAGCTGGAATGCACACAACTGAATATCCCATTTAAACCCTATTATCTCGACAAGAGAAACACTCACAGCTACCTCAGAGTTTCCTGTCAAAATGCCCATGATCTGCATTTTTAGGGATTGCGAGCTATATGAGAAAGGATCAGAAAGAAAATAATGGAGACAGGATAAAACAGGCATTTATAGATTGGATAAAACGTACTGATGAACACAGTGGGGTTTAACTGAATCTCCTTTATGTTGGCAGCTAAATCACATAGACGTACACCACAGGTGTGTGATGTTAAAAAAAAAAAAAAAGAGAAAGATAACAGATTAAAGCTTTTGTTCATATTTATTAGATATCCTACATCTTGACTGGATTATATTTGCTCATTTTTCTATGCAGTTATTTTATTTTTTGTTGATTTGAATGTAAGTTTGGACTGAAAAATAAAATCCTTCTTCATATTCGGTGCTTTCAGTCAAAACTGACTGACTGGTATTTGGAACTGTTCATAATTACATGCATCTTGATAACAAAACTAGCTTCATCTGCTAGCCCAGAGCATGGTGTTGCTACCTCCACTATCATATTTCACTGTGGCTCTGATGTAGTTTCATTTATCTACTAAATTGTCAGCTAATAAAAGATTTTTAACCAGGTTTAGATGTTTTATTTGGAAGAATATATATAATCCTTACTTCTTTGTCCAGAAAGAGATGAGAAATAATAAAATGTATTGTTTTCACGTGGAACACAACCCGTCCTGGACAGAGACTCCTCCAGCCTCTTTAGTGTCACTCTCAGGATTCCCAGCCAGTCTCTTGTCTTTGCATTATTTATGGGGAAATGTCCAATTTTAGTAATGTCTCTGTTGATCCACATTTTTGTTCAATTATTGATGACTGTCCTCACCAGGCCATGTTCTACATGTAATGCCATGTTGTTTTGTTGTACTGTTTTTTCTGACTGGTGTAAAATTAGATAATTTTTGGCTTCTAAAAAACATTGAACAGTTTCTGTAGCCTGCATAAGCAAATGTCAAGAAAACCCAACTAAGGGACAGAAATATTATATTCTGATTAGTATTCTGATGTGAAAGGCCCTGAACATAATTGGTTAGACCATCATAAACAAAGTAAGACTAGAGGACAGAAGCATCCATTTGGATTTTCTATGTGGTTTTATTTTATGTTAGTTTTAAATAAGAGCCTGACCATAGATTGCCTGTAATTTAGGCTTTGGCTAATGCAGTAGAATAAATAAGCAACTGAAAATAAATACATAAGAAACAAGTAAGGAAATAAATTGAAAATCTGAATTTTAAAAAACTGACAAAAATATAATCATTTTAAGAAAAAAGGCTCCGAACTCTCCATCTCAGATAATATAAAAGACTCAATTCTAACTTAGAGAAATTCTTTGTGTCCATTCGATACGTTTGATAAGATCTTCCATCCTCCCTCACATATTATCCAAGCCTTCAACTCTCAGATGCATCTGCTGCATTGTGATATGATCTGTTTATAAGGATGTTGTTGCCACGGCGATGCACCCAGTTAGACCGGGATTGGCACCAGCCAGATGAAAAGTGTTAACGTTCCTGGACTATGAAGCTGTATGTTTATATACATATGGTGTTTGGTTCAGCTTAGCTCTTTGTTTTCTGATCCTCGTGCTCTTTTTATGTTCCAATATTTTGTCTCTTGTCCATTTGCCTTACTGAGTCAATGCTGATCACCGTCAACTCTCCATTTTTCTGTCTCCCCTGTACCTCCTGAGGTAATCACTCACAGTTTAAGTTTCACCTTAAATGCTTTTCACCAAATTATCACGTTCCCTCTTTGTTTCTTACCTTGCTGTCTGATGTTTTTGTAGATCCAGCCTCTCATTTTCCACTCAAGGTGCAGCGTGTTACTTTTATTAAAAAATATATATATTTTTACATATATGTTGAAATTGTCTGGTAACATGCCACTTTGATAGTACTTTAGTACTTCAACTTTTTATTAGATTTTTGAAATTATTTTACCATCCCATTTAGGACAATTGTTATGTCGACATTGCACATGTTCACCTTTACTTAACAAGTCCTTTGCGGCTAATTTTCACCGTCATTTGTCAAATAATTTTGCGTCAGCCATAAAAAAATGGAGATGGATTTTGCCATCAGGCTCTGGAGACAGGTTGGCCTTCTCCTTAGATGGCATTCGACAATCAGTGTGTGGCAACTACAGCTGTAATTGTGCACTACATGGAATGGTTGAAAGCAAAATTTAAAGCATGCTACTGACCCTTCAGCTTGCTGCTGCACTGCTTCTGCAGTGAGCATATATCTGAAGCGTGGGGGTGACATGAACCTTAAACACCTTATCTAGAAATAGTGTGTGTGTGCATGCGTGTGTGTGCACGTTCTCTCTAATAAGCTCCTGAGGGATCTCTGTGAGCTCAGCTGCAACTACATGCAAACCATCTAAAAAGTGAAATAGCGAACACTTTTAAATGTGTGTCAGTTTGTGAGTGCGGCTAATAGTTGTGGTCATAGACTTATGATACAATGTTGTGTTCACGGATGTGGACCCGTTTATTATAACACTTGTCTGATGTGATTTCATCACACTGTATATAAATAGCGCGTTGCTCATGGCATGTCTCATCATTTTCCTGCACTCACTGCAATCGACAGGCTTATTGGAAAGAGCTGCACCAAGGATTCAGAGAGGCGTATCATTCCTCATCATGTAGCACATTTTGACTTGTGATAGGAAGATATTGGTGACAATGGTGGTGTGTTCTTTTTCATGCAGTCATGTCGCATAAGGTCTTACGATCTACTCGACCCTGCCTGTGGTCTCCAAACCAGCTGCTTGGCAAAAAAGGGCAACACATGCAGTGGCGGTGGCACAAATATGTTATTAAATTTCTGGGGGCCTTGGGCCTTGTAGTCTTGCCTTTTATTTTATATCAGGCTCAGTGATCTTGGCCCTTGCAGCTTGTGTTTGGGCTGCAGGGTTCTCAAACCTTATCATTAGCCGTTTCTTATCTCCAGCTTGTCCGTGCAACCCGACTGTGGGAAGATTAGCTCCTTAACTCCTGTCAGCTCCTGATTTTTTTTCCTTCGGTAAGGAGAGAAAACGAGTCCAACAAGCTGAGGAAGGTACAAGGTGTACTTGTTGTTGTTGTTTCAGAGGACATTTGGGTTTGCGGTTATAATCATAAAACCTGTTCAGTTAATGAAATTTTTGTTTTTACAATATAAAGGTAGAGAAAAAAGGCAATTCATCATTTTCTTTTTTTTTTAATGTGCACACTTGTAGCGATTTGAACTCAATAGTTATTTGTGACAATGCAAGACATGCCTTGCATTGTCAGTGATAAAAGATGGGTAAAAGCTTTAAAATAAATATAATTTTTTTTTAAAAACACCTGTATGGTTCAATTCCTTTTTGTACTACCAATGCCATAAAATGTGGCTAATACAAACCCAAATGTATTTATTTGATGAAAACTTACAGCACTGAGGTTATCAGCATGGAGGACAATGGAAGGATCTGACAAGGAAATAAAGAACTGACTGGCTTTAAAATGGCTGAGAGGTGATATGAGAGCCTGGTGAGACTAATCTGTGAGATGCACTACGGCTGGGTGAGAATCTGAACAGAGGAGCTGAGGGAAAATCAACTCAGAAACAAACACAGAGAGGTCTAACAAAACGCAAAAGGAATTAGACTAAACTACAAAAAAGATAAAGACTGAACTAAACCTGTGCGTGTAAAGTCATGCGCCATGCGTAGTCGGACGTCTGTGAAAGATGTAAAAGTCTGAAGTCTGATTTTTCTTATCTGTTATAAAGAAGATGTTCGACTCTTAGGCGGTGCTTTTTCACCATATGTGATTGCTAGAGGCTGAAAAGTTATGATGTGTAAATAAACAGTACCGTACATTTAAAAAAAATCTACGTAATTGGCTTCCAACAAGCTCTTGACAAGGATCGAAGGCTGTCATCTGTTGACACCTATCCAGATCATCTTTTATCTGGATGTATTTGAACAGATGTAGGCAGATGACTTGACTGGCCCTTCAAAAAACGACCCTTGTTATTATTAACGACATCAGAGCATTAGCCTTTCAGGTTGGTGTTTGTGCAAGCAGAGGACAGCCTGCTAATGTCAGTGAAATTTGTGATATTAAGTTCATGTGCCATTTAAACAAGCTATTCAATTACCTGGTGGCTGTTTTAAAAAGCCTGCAGGTGCTAAGAGTTCTGTTATTATGTGATGAAGAGATGGAAAAGATCCCTGTTTATTGTGAAGACATAGATGAGGTAAATTATTCTGTTCTTGTACCTTGTGCATAGAGGGCAACTGCACAAAAACGAAAACTTTACAGATCTATGTTGATAACCCAAACACAAAGAGCAGTGGAATATGACAACCAGCCCCTTTAAAGTTAATGTACTTAGTTTAAAATCCATCAGACTGTGAGTGAAAAGTTTATGCTCAATAAGACAAAAATGTCACTGTCTGTTTTTCTAATGGCGGTGTGTGAACTTAAGACCCGGAGACCAGCTACAGAAAAGGTTTCAGAGCAGTGCTTGGCAGTGAAGGTTTCTAATACATGTGACGATGAGGGATGAAATACTTATTTCACTCGGTGACAAGCAAATCAGTTTTTTTTTACTTTAATGTGCTGCATATTTTCTAAAATTGTCATTTATGTTGTGTCTCTCCAAATAAAATTGAAACTTCCATAACATTTTGGTGGGGCTCTTGTGAGGAAGTCTACGAACTGCAGCATCGTCTGCCACACCTGATGGATCACCAAGCAGACAGATACAGTAACATACAGTAACAGACAATGCATTTTGTTGAGTGCCATCATCAAAATCATCAATACACGTTGGTCAATGTTCCATTTACTATGGTTCAAAAGCCATAGTACTCTCGACTCTCGATCAGGCGCATCTGAAGTGAAGGATGTGGAAAACCCCTTATACTCACTGTAAAGTATGGTGGAGGATCTGTGATGCTGAGGGCTCGTTTCTCAACTGGTGACTGTGGGGGCATTGCCAGTGTGAATAACATCATGAACTCTTTGAAATACCACATAACTAAATGAAAATCTGGTAAAAATTCCTCACAGAAAACTGAAAGTAAGTAAAGAGAAAAACAATCAAAAGAATACGGCCGCCAGGGATTTAGTTAAAAACCCTGTTTGTTATCCAAACTAAATAAATGCACTCAAATTAAAGGTTGAACTTTTTCTTTGTTTTCAGTGGGAGATTATGCTAACGCATCAAACATTGAGTTACTGATTCTACTGGAGGGGCCAACAAATGTGGCATTGGGACTTTATGTGATGACACTGTTTCCTGGCGTGAGGCTTTAATAAGAGGAAAACGTGCTCTGTGTGAACTTATGGCCAGTTTTACATCGTTGTAGCTCAGGGTGAGCTTTCAGCTCTGCGCTGTCACAATGAGAAGCCCAAAGACATGAAGAAGTCGAAGGCTCCGAAGACGAGGCCTTCTGGGAGAGATCACAGGCTCAGCCAATTAGAAGCTGAAAGGCCGGTGCTGAACTCTGACCCTCGCTGCTGTAGTCTTATTCAACAGGGACATCTCATTTTGTTCATTACGGGCAGTCTGGCGTATTTTGTGCCATCGTCAGCTCACAATTACTCAAGCATCAGAGGCAGATCAAGGCCACAAAATGTCCAATTAAAATTTCACTTTAACAATCTGACACGTAATATTTGAAAAAAAAGAAAAAAAAGAAAGAAAAACATTATAAAAACCTTCTGCAAAAGGCTCTTTTGTAATGTTTGGTGTTCCATCTCCCAATTAAATTTATTTAACTGACATATAGTGAAGTTTAAAGTTCTTACACAATATAGAGATTCTGTAGTTTCCATTGTATGAAGAGTTTCTAATGGATTTAGCAAATCCTGTCCGACAAAGGCATTAACAAGCTCCTCGCTATTCCTAGGTGAAGCTCAGAGTTCAGCTGTTCCCATTTCCTGCTCTTGCTTGCTGCGAACAGCCGCATTTTGGATTTGATTTAATTTATTGTGCAGAAAAGTGTCAGTTAAATTAAACCTGCAAACCCAAGGCTGTGTGTCTCTCCGTTCCTTACCAGAGGCAAACTCCATTATCTTCAAGTTGCAGTGTTTGGAGCTTATTTTAAAAATACAGCCTGGGAATCTGCCAGTTTACTGGGTTGGATTCAGTTTTTATGCAACTTGAACACACAGTGCAGATTTGGTTTTTAAGATGCTTTTTCCACTATGTGGGATGTTCAAGCATAATATTTATACTGAAGACATGGATCACGAACCTGTGTAAGCTGTGTTTAATAAGAGTAAAACACAATTATCCTAACAAATTCATGATCAGCTGATCTGCCAGATCCACACAGCATTCATCTTCTTCTGTATTTAGCTTCCCCAACGCCAAGGATGTCCAATGTTTATGGTGATATGACACCTTTCTCTACTTTAGGTTAAAAAACTGTTTTCAATATGTTTACCAGTTTTTAGTTAGCACATTATAGCAAATTAACATTAAAATATTATTTTAATATAGTACACTTTTACCCCTCTCTCATCCCATTTTTCCCTGATTAAATAGGTATAAGAGGAAAAAAAAACTACTACTGAGAATAATTTCTCTGAATCTTACTTTAAGGAGTAAGACTTTAACTAAGCATTTAACTAAGATCTTTACGACTTGCTTAGTAAATGAGTTTGATGTGACATTTCACGCGTCAGGTATGCAGTCTTTTTGTGCAGCACCCGTGTGTTTGTGTGTGTGAACGAACTTGTTGTCGGTATGTAAATGAGGACTGCACCGCTCCATCAGAAAATACTTGACCATCTGCGGGCGTTCTCTGCGTCCTCAAAGGACCTCAGACAGCACAGCTCTGTCTAACAGCCAGCCTGCTGTGTTTGCACAAGAACTCGGTCTGAAATCTATTGCAGTTTCTGTTGCAACTTCAGAACTGCAATGTTTCCCCGCCCTGCTGATGGACTAAGATCTGCCCTGAGCTTTTTATGTTCAAGTAAAGCTATTTTGCACCTCAATAAAACAAACCTGAGCTCACTTAGCTGTCTAAAAGAATGCAGCAGTAGTATCTGCTGCAGGCACCGAAGGCCACAACGCAGTGCATACATCAAAACATACCATGGCTCTGTGTAGGAAATAGAAACCGAAGTTTGGAGTGATTGACAACTGCTATCATCTGGGATGATGGATAACGGGAGCCTGGAATATATACCGCCACAAAAACACTAGAGCCAGCCACTGTGGTTAATTAAAAAGAAGCCAGCAGTGTTAATGAGAAAAGATTAGTGAACATGATGCAGCGTGCTCTCATTTCTGTCAGTTTACCTTTAACCGAATTATCGGCGACGAAACACTTGGTGATCCCAAAAAGCGGGGAAAGAGAAAATTAATTGCCTCACAAAGTTGTTGTACTGAATAAGTGATAGATAAAACTGGAGAATTAGTTTGCAGATGGCCCAATCTGCAAGTATAAAGATCTAATTGTACATGTGCATACATGAATCTTAGTGAGTTCTTTTGTGTGCCTCACAGGGCTCTTGTTGGGGGGAAAAAAATGCTGCGTATACTCCCATTTGGTCAGCATACTTGACCAGTCTTTTTTGTGCGACGATACAACTGCATCTTCCAATATACAACAGTTTGTGTGACAAACAGCGTTGTCCTGGTCAGAGAGCTGGTATTAAGTGCTGGCTAAGAGGATGTGAGCGCAGCTGAAATAACAGAAAAATGCCTTTGCCAGGGTTTTTATATCTTTCACTTCTCTGTGGTAAAACATGATGAGGTAAGGAGTCTGGAAATAAAAATCATGAGTCGTACAGTATTTGGAAAAAAAAAAAAAAAAAAAATCCAATTTGTGATTACGTTTGTTTTTGTTTGTTGTTTTTTTTTTTTGGAGTATGCAGCTGTACAAAATATTATGAAGCTCTGATTTTAATTGTCATTATTGTGGTTTTTAATCACAGTGTCTTACAAAAGTATTCATCCTCCCTTTTTTTTAATGTTATTAAAATTATGTGAGCAACACAAAGTAGTAAATATATGTGACAAAAAACAATTACCTGAGTTTTTCATCTTTTTTAAAATATAAATATGAGAGTTGTGCAGTCACTTTTTTTATTTTACCCCCAAATAAAATCCAAATTTTCTAGCAGAATCCGCCTGTGTGTACTGTAATCTCAGTATGAATCCACTTGTTCTGTGAGGGGCTCAGGTTTGTTAGAGAACATTCAAAAATAAGCAGGATCATAAAGACCAAAGAAAAACATCAGCCAGATGAGGGAGAAAGTTGTGGAGAAATTTAAAGTAAGGCTGGATTATAAATCAACATCCAAAGTGTTCAATTTAAAGTCCACACCTGAAGCCACCAGAAAATGTGTGACCAGACTTTAAAAGCGCATTTTCACACAGTGATTGAGCTACTTTCGCGCACGGTCATAAATCCCTCTCTCCAGATGTTGCAGAGCCGGCAGACAAACCTCCAGAAAATCCACGGTTGCCGATGAGGCTCAGTACGGTTAGACTCCACGTGTTTCCGATTTTTGATTGTGAACATTTTGGAAAACCTTCTCCTATTTCCTCACCACTATAAAAAGTTGAAACATTCAACAGGCATTAATTCTTTGTAATGTACTACAAATGAATTGAAAGGCAGCACTTCAGCTCTAGAAGACAATGGGAAGAAATGGTTTCAGTTTCTTGCGCACCATTATGCTTAGCAGATAATTAGTTAACTGTAATATAATCTAGTGCTGGGACTCAGGACTCCTGGCAAAATAATGTCACTATTGGACATTATCTGCTTCCCAAAGCATGAACCTGATCCCAGGTGCACAAAATAGTTATCATAGGTCCTTCCTTCCAACAGCTACATGACATCACCGCTCCTGTTTACATCCCTGTTGTTTTTTCACTTCTTGTAAATAATCTGCTGTTGTTTTCTATGTACGGTACGTAAATGTGGATATGTGTAAATATTCACCTTTTTTTTTTTAATAATCCTACTCAGTTGCAAATTTTCTTCAATGTAGGGCTGCTATTTTTAATAATTGCACAATATGCTGTAAATTTACCCACAATGCCCAGCATGACATTCTTATTTCTATTTTTTGGTATCGGTGGGGAACACTGAAGGACAATAAAAGGGTATTTGTTTTATAAAATACATTGACTGATGCCAGGTGTACACGATTTTGCTCTGAGAGACAGACAACAACAAGCCAGTGGTCTGACATGAACGATACTTAGTCATTTGGTGACAAGCTGACCACATTTATTTTTAAAAGTATGGGTAATATCCTCAGTGACACAAAAAACTTTGTTACAAGTTTGACTAAAAGACCATAAAATGTAGACTTTTTTTCACTTGACAGACCCTAAAAACAACTTTCAGATAATAATAAGTAAACATGTAATACTTGTAAACATTGTAGCATTATTGTGGCATAAGTCATCATAGAGACTAGCTTCTTGTATTTCAAATACCTTGATACATTTTTTTATTTAACTCTTGGTTGTTTAGAACTCATGAGCAAAGTACAGGTCCCCAGATCCAGAGTCGTCATCATTCGTCGTCATATCCCTCTTAAGCTGCCGGATCATCTCCCATAAGTGGTCCTGTTCTCTTTTCAGCTCCTGGTTCTCTCTCTGCAGCCTGAGCAGGTTGTCACAGCAGAAAGAGAGCTGGGTTGAATTCTGCAGTAGCTGCTCATTCTGGCAAAAGCCCACAACCGAGCTGTTGAAAGCAAACGGGTCGACATCGGCTTTTGAGTGCACTGAAACAAAAACCGAAAATTGGGTGGGAGATTGTTGAAAAATGTTTTTGGTTTTTTTGGGTTTTTTCAGGATAACACGTCATGCAGTGATGATGTCTTGAATTTGTGCCAAGTTTGGGGGTTTTTTTTGTGGCAGAACTTACATGCAAGTCGCAGGGAGAGATTGAGAGTTGCTTGTATGATGCACAGCAATGCTAAAGTTAAAACTCCGAGTCTGAAAAGTCTTCTCTCTGCGAACACAAAGCACACATAGATTTAAATTTTTTTTATTTGTAATTTACTTAGATAATTCAATTCCAAAAGTGAAACTGGTCAAATATACTGATTCTTTACGCACAGAGAGACTTTTCGAGAGTTTATCTCGCTTCACTTTTATGATTATGGTTCACATCTTTTCAAAACTCCAACTTCTGTTTTCAGAAAATGTGATTATTTCATAAGAACAGAAATGGGTTACAAAAATAAAAATACACTGCATTGGGGAAGTATTCACCACACTTCACTCTTTCCACATTTTGTTATGTTACAGCCTTATTCCAAGTTGTATTAAATCTCTAAAATGAATTTAGCAGTAAGTTCCTGGTTAGCTGTTTTTGTTGTTTTAGATTTTATTTCTTGTTTCAGCAAATGTGGAATAACACATAGATGTTTTAGGTGAAAGCAAAATAAAACAAAAAGAAGGAAAAAGGATAACTAAGAGCATGTTTGTAGCTATAAGTATGTGTTGAATGTTTAGCTTGTGTTAGCTGTAAGACTTAATTATCAAAAATAAAGTAAAATAAAAGGTTGAAATAACCTTTTTACTGTTTAAACTGTCTTAATTTGCTGAGATGAACCATCTTATATGTAATACAATTAATGATTTGCAAATAACAATGAAAACTACAGTACATAGGACCATATTAAAATGATAGTTCAAGAGATATGTCTTGCTAAATATATTGGGCACCAAATGTGGTCAGTTTGATAAAAACGCAAATATCTAAACTGCTTTTTCCTTTTCATTTTACATCCAATTGTGGTCTCACCTGATTTTTCAGCTCCATCAACAGGTATGCTGGTTGGCATCATCCCCTGATGATGTATGTTGATGTAGTCAGAGAGCTCCAACTCCTCAGCCATGATGATTTATTCCCAAAGTGAGAAAGTCGCACGTTTAATTTTGACCCTGCTCTGGGAGATGCCGAACAGCTGTCATGACTTCCTTTGCATGACCAACATCCTGAAAGGAAGGATGTCGGTCATTTTCTGTACGAGGAAGCATGTCATTTTGCAGAAGCCCCCACTCACACCGCAACATATTTAGAAAATGGTTGAACCAATCACTTCACAGCCTGAGCATCAAACTGTTAAGGGATTAGAGAGCAGAAGTTTAAAGACACAGCGTCTTCCTGTGGTTAGTGACGCACACAAGCGAGTCAGGTTATTGACTCATTGATCATTGATCTTTCCTAGTGGCGTCTCATCTCTGTGGAATAAACTCTGCCCAGTCCACAGTCTTTAGATTTTGGAGGAAGTAGATTTTTTACGCAGATACATCTCGTGTTGGACACAGTCAGCTGGGCTTGTGTCAGTAGCTTTTTACCAACTGGGGTTAAAAAACTGAATTGGACCGTGCTGTTCTCAAACTGGAATTGAACTTGAATGCCTGTAGTTGAATCTAAATAGGTCTTTATATTTGCGTTGTATTGAACTGAGCTGAAGTCAGCTCAGTGCACATGCAGTGCATAAAAAGTCACATAGCCTTTTTTTCCTCACTGCCCGACATTTAAAACACACTAAACATTTTCTGTTTTACCCCAGCTAGGATTACAGAAATTATGCATTTACTTATTGTCAAGTCATTTATTTTTGTATTTACTTTCTGCAAATACATCAAAGAAAATTTTGCTATGTATCTCTTGGCCTCATTTGCCCAAATTATTTTTTTTTAACGTCTTGTGGTTTGTTCAAACGCAACTTTGCAAACTAAAGTCATGCTGCAATATTCGCATACTGAAGCAAGTTTTTTGTGTCATTTTTTTACGGTACTATGATAATTTAAGCATTTAGTGTCCTGTTTTTATTTTTACAGTTTCTTTATGCATTGCATGGTACAATTTACACTCATGGACAATCATTCGCACCGTGGAATAATGGACTTCAAATTAAGTGACCTGGAAACACTTTTCATTTCTGTGGATAAGTCTTTGTTGATGTGTTTTGGCACCGGCATAATGTTTAAACAGACCTGTATGCATCAAACCAGCGAACTCCAGAAACCCCAGTAGAGATAGAATAATACACTTTCACATCACGTAGCACATGTTTTATTTATTTTGCTGTAATAGTTTTCGTTCATTCAAATAATTCAACACCTTTTTCAGCAAAGGGATAATGGCTTTCTGCTCAGGGCGGCAAGTCTTGGTGGAGGCATATTGGTGCTAAAAAAGATGCCATTTATTGCCTCAAGAAGTCTTTAATTGCTAATTTACATGTCCAGTCAATTAAAATAGGCGAGTTAAAAAAAAAAAAAAAAAAAAAAAAAATGACACTGTAGTTGCCATCTGATTTGCAGTTTATTACGTGGCTTGTCCGCAATGGATCACATCACCGTTTTTAGTTTTCCACAGTTAAGTGAAGCATATCTCAACTGGATGATGGTACACTGAGGACTAAGCATTCAAATCTGATGTCAAATCACAATTTGACATCACTTTTTTTTTTCATTAACATTCTAATATCCAGTTATGATCTAACATGTTTAAATGTTTCTCTATAACAGACTACAAACAAAAATTGCACATTCAGAGAACTATTTTCAGTTGCAAATTTATTATATGATGTAATATTCAATCAAATATGACTGCCTCCAAGCTTCTGCAGGGAGTTCAAACATCTCTCAGCTTCGGTATTAATATAAAACAACGGACATGTGAATTTCACATGTCCTAAGGCTCCTCCTTGCACCGTTGTCTGTTCATCTTACATTTATGTATGATCTCTGATCTGCCCAATTTAATACATTTTTTTCCCCCCAGAGATGAAATCCACCGGAGGAAGGTATTAATATGTCACCTGAGCGCACGCTGCCAAAGTCAAAGCAAACACTTTATCATTTCAAATTAAAGCCACGGCGGTGCAAATGATACAGAGTGGTGACAATGCTGCACCACTCCTCCATCCTAACAAGCACAGGGAAGTGATACATGATGGAGATGCGGAGGTAGATGAGATAGCGGCTGTGCTTCACAGTGCAGAGGTGGACTACAGGAGGCAACAGTGCATTCTAGAGGACAAAGAGGGAAATCGCAATTCCTGTGAAGACCTCAGAGGTTTGTTAGAGAACACACAACATCACGAAGGCCAAGGAGCACAGCAGACCGATGAGGGATTAGCTTGTGGAGATGCATAAAGCCGAGTGAGGTTACTAAGCTGCATTTCAACCTCTGAACATCTCACAGAGTTCTGTTCAGTCCATCATCTGTAGAATAAAAGTGAATAGCAGCCATGCATAAGCTAACCTGTTCAGTCATTGCTGTCTACTTAAACTAATGAGCAAATGAAGATGAAAATTAATCAAAAACTACCCAAGTTTTTCAAATGGAAATTCACATTTGCGGTTGCTTTAAGTCTGAACAATGAAGCCCAATGGGCTGAAACACGGGGGTGGCTGCATCATGCTTCAACAGAAACAGTGAAGGTGGTGAAAGCTGATGGGATGATGGATGGAGCTAATTACAGGGCAATCCTTAAAGAAAACTTATCAGCCTTCCAGCAGGACAACATAAAGCCACAGCCAAAACAAGAAGTTTCATTTGAAGCATATTCATGTGTTAGAATGGTCCAGTCAAAGTCCAGACCCAAACCAAATTGAGGAGATGTAATAGATTAATTTCCACAGATTTTATCCACTTAGTCTGCCTTTGCCTTTTAAAAAAAATTAATAATAATACCTCACCAAGTCACTCTGAATGACTTAGAAATTAGATAATTTAGTTGGTTAAAGGAACGAGTTTGTTTTTGCTTCCTTGAGGAAAGGCAGCCGTTACAAGATAGGAGCCATTTTAATTTGTAGCAGATTATGTAATGTCTGTTAAGATTCAATTTAGGCTTAACCCCCAAACCCACATGGCAACAGGGTTTTTTTTTTTTTTCTTCCCATGAGAATAACACCACAACAAATAACGGGACAAGATTTTGGCGAATGTGGTTTGGAAAGATAAGAGTATATCTCCAATGCTGTGCAGTATTTATTGCTTCAGTCCATCCATGCAGCAAAACAATTCCAAAACCAGAGCCACAGACATGAAATACCTCCACACATGGTCACTCCACATATTCTCCAGAAAAAAAAAAAAACACCATTCATCCTTGCATCCCCTCTATCACAATTCCACGTCATGCATCCATGCACAAACATTCGCATTCAGTGTCATGAATTCAGACAAACTCATGCACAAAGACATACGCAGGGATCCATTTGCAAACAGATACTGCATTGTGTGTTTGAAAAGTCGGTGGTGGAGTTTCTAAAAATAAAATGTTAACGAAGTTAAATATTCTCTGTGTGCATAGAAACTGCTGTTCAACAAGCTTTGGCTCAAAATGGTTCAAAGGAATGATCATCCCAACATTGCAAGATGTTACTTAACGTAATATGTAAAGGTTTGGCCAATAGTTTTTTTTTGGGGGGGGGGGGGTGAGGGGGTTCCAAACAAGATGTTCAGCTTCCCTCTGTTGCACGATAGCACCAGCGGCGTGGTCGATGCAGGAGAGGTCATCCTGAACAAAGAGGCTTTTTGTCTCCGATTAACTTGTGCAGGATGACCGGAGATCCATCTTTGCAGAAGGAAATGAGGCAGATGTGACATGTTGTTTCTCATTAGTGGCATGCAGCTCACTTTTCCCTCCGCCCCCATTTGTTTTAAAAAAAAAAAAAACTCAGCTTTGAACGCACGTGTGACAGCTGGAGACGAGTACTTGGCTAAGTGGAGGAAAATAAATCAAAGCACTTTCCATCTTTTTGTAATGATTTGTCTAATTCTTGTCCACGGAGGAGGAGAAGAGATGGAGGGATGGGATGGGAGGAGAGGGGAATTGAGGATGTGTTGGGAGATATCGAGGAGAGATGGGAACAGAGCAAGTCAGAGAGACGGTTGGAAGGGAACTGTGTCTTTAGACCAGCTGCACAGCAAATCTGTTTATTCTGCACAATTTGGCATCAAACACAACAGACTGCTGAGTGCTTGCTTCTGCTCGTGGCGCCCCATTAAAATGGAATTTATTGCTGCCTTAAGAGTAAGTCCAAATTACACATTTTCACCTCTCTGCTCCATTCCTCATTTGCACTGATTCTTTTTCTCCATCTGTGGTGACGTCTTGTAGTCTTGTAGCACCCCCTCCACCTCCCGACGTAGTTCGAGCTGCAACCGAGAGGGCTGCTCATTACAGAGCGATGCAGGCTGTCATGCCCTCATGAAGTCACCCATCAGCACCAACTCTGCTGTCACCCAAATGCCAGATTTGAATCGAGTCTGTGGTGGAATCTCATGCAGATTAAGCTTAGACCATCCATTCATCCATTTTCGTAGTCGTGAAGCTCAGGGACAATAATGAATGATTTCCTAAGAATCTGAAAAGTCTGGCATGCTTGTGTATTCAGCTTGCTTGAGTCAGATATGTAGAAGCACTGCTACAGGTTGGTTGGGGGATGTTTCTACAGGCTTTACATGTTTTAGTGACTGAGATTTCTTCCTGGTTCTTTCTTGCAAAGTTGCTAAATTTTTAATTGGTTCTCTTAACTGGGTTTAGGTGTGAACTTTGGTTTAGATCAACACATGAATGTGGTGTGTTCAAACTTTTTGTCATGTGGGGTAAAGTTGACAAGTCAACAGTACTCAAGAGCCAAGAAGATGTAAATAAAAGTTGTAAAAGTCATCTGATTGTGTTTGTTGAAAAGGGATGTTATTTTTTATAGATCTAAGACTCTAATTGCACATTTTCTGCATTAAAGGAAAATTAAAATCACTTTCAAAATTTTTTGGACTTGAACAAATTTATTCTGTTATAAGAGAACGATTTGCGTCACTTTGTTTCATAACACTTAATATTAAGCCAAATTAATTAAATTAAATTAAAAGTGAGGTAGGGGCGGCAGCGTTGGCTTTTCAGTAAAAGTTTCTGCATAGACGTGGTTCTAGTTATTATAAAAGTTTGGTTGTAAAAAGACAAATACTTTGTGTTGTACTCAACATTTTCTATTGTAAGAAAATTATGTTGGCAATAAATTTGCCTCTCATTAAAAACAAACCAAAAAATTGTTTAAAGTTTATCTCACTTGAGCTGTAAGTCTCTGCAGCTCCTCCAGAGATGCCACAGACCTTTTTCATCATTTTGTCAGTCAGTTCAGGTGTGTTGGTAAGGCCTTATAGATCAACTTGGCTCCTAACATCTCCACAAGTCATCTTGGACTTCTTTGACGGTCATGATGCTTCTTGTTTACCAATGTTCTTCACCAAGCCTCCACTAAATAGCAACACTTATACTGTGAATCAATTACAATGCGACAGATATTGCTTTCTACTTTGAAGGCCATTGTTTGCACTAGATTTCTTTAGGGGTATCATAGTGGTAAAGCACACCACTGTGCACAGTCTTCCTTATGATTCACATGTGACAAAATGTATCAAAATCGAGTGGTGTAAATGCTGCAGCAAGGAATTGTAATTAGTCTGAAAACCATTTATTTTACAAGTGTAACCAAAACTTTTGGTGGAAAGACAGTATGAACTCCGGGCCCACATGTCGCTCCATAAATCTCTTCAGCCAATGATGAATTCATATTTAATGACCGCGGCCATCGTCTGGGAAGGAGGAGCATTCTTTCATTATTGCCTCTTTCCCCTGCTGCTTGGTCGAGATAATTGATTTCTCTGTGGTAACAAGGTATCGACTATCCACGCCAGCCAGCTAAGACGGTGGTTCGATTCAAAGGAGGAGTGGAGGGGTGAGGGGAGGAGGTGGAGAAAGAGTAGAACGAGGGATGAAGCTGAGAAAAGAGAGCTGGAGCTGCTGAAAGCTAACAAGGCATACAATTATCTACAGTTTAGAAATACTCACAGGTTTGAGGTGTGTGCATAGATCAGGGCAGGTTTTCTGTCTTTTACCAGAGTTTTAGCAGTCAGTGCGGATTGGTTTAATGCAGCCGTTGAAAGTGTCAAATGCAAATGAGACGAATCATCTGTTCTCGCGAAAGATGTGTTCAAAGAACAGCCTGCCAAAGACATACAAGATCTAAAATATGTAAGATAAATTGCTTTTAAGTGAACCAAGGAGTTATTTTATTTATTAAGTGCAGATTATGTTGTTCATAGAAGCTCAGTGTAAATTTAGTGCATGACTTTTTTTTTTTTTTGAATCAGTGGAGTAATGATTCATGTCAATCTTTTTCAAGACTGTTAATATGAAATATTGTGATTTTTACTGAATAAACTTAAACAGTGCTTTTAAATGGTGAATAAAATTTGTAAACACAGAAAGACTTAGACCAATGTAAAGTCAAAAGATTTGCAATGTTTACTCGCAGACATAAGAGCGTGGTGGTGCAATAAAGACCCGATTTGCAGATTTATTTCTATCTTTCATATTTGTCAGAAGCCAGTTCACTGCATATACTCTTTCACAAAACAGTTGCCTCATGAAAGCTGCATTTAGATCCAAAGACCTTTTTATTCGTCCTCCATCAGTTAAATTACCAAGTAAGCCATTTATCTCCCAATCAGACAGTTTTAATCTTTTGCAAAATGAACCTGGCTAACCCTTATACAAGCTGACTGCTGACAAGCCTTGACTTCAACACCTGGTCGTCACTCAGACCGACTGACTACCACACTTTACAGAGGCAGGTGTATTCAACCCCCTTGCCATTTCGGTTCTGTCAGAAAACACTCTGTGATGTCTAAAGAGCTGTCCAATTCCCATTTAGCTCGACTAACAGCCTGAAAATCTTTTTCTTTCTTTCCTTTTTCCAACCAAACTTTTTAACTCTCCCACTCAGGAAAAGGAATGGTGACTTAAGTAGGAGAAAAACGGGGGAAAGGTGGGAACATTGAGCATAAAGTCTGATAGAAACTGAACAGTAAACATAAAAACATGCGTTATTGGTGCTGTTCCTCTTAATCCATAAGGTTCTTTCAAACCAGACCCAGTAGCTATTTTCTGCTGCATATTTCACCAATTGTGCTGCATCTATTGATTCTGATTCGCTTGAAACCTCTCGCAGGTGACAATTTCATGTATTTATTTCCATGGAAAAAAACAATCCAGTCAGAATTTAGTTTATTAATTAAATGATCAGATGGGAGGTCTTCAAATTGCACTTATTGAGCCGATGTCTCTGCGATGCTGCCAATATTTACCCTGAACTCAAGCAGACGCCTGCTACATACGCCCCACACAGCAACAGCCTGACATATATACGGTGCAATTCCAATGGAGTCGATAACCGCAATAATTAACTTTATGACTCGGGTAATTATTGATTGCATTCATGATCCAAAAGAAGGTGCTTGCTCCGATCTCCTCTTTGGCACATCCGCCCGCAGTTCGCTGTATAAATAGAGGAATTAAGCGAAGCTCTTGTTGTTACGCGTTTACCAGCTTACATTGTAATTTATTTAAGAGCTCTTAATTGGACTAGTTACTCATTTGGCCCTCGCCGGTCCCACAGCAGAACGGAGCTCGATCGCTGCACGCTGGGGCATGCTGGAATATGGAGCTACAGAGACGCACTGCACACAGCCAGCTGTTTGATGTCTGCAGCATGCCAGCGTATGCTGCACCACACAGCATAAACAAACACAAAAATCCCCCGGTGAGAGGACAGATCGACACGCAGGAGACCTTATTTCAGGCTAATCAACTATTAATGTTGATTTGAAATTCGGTTTCTTTTTTTCCCCCTCTTTCTATCTTTCTGCAGGCTCTTCTCTGCAGTTATTCCTGGCTGAATGGATGTTTGAAGCAGGAAGAAAGAAAGCGCATTTGGGTGAAGCTGAACACCGTATTTTCACCATCAACACTTCCCCACGCACACACATGCTTGCACGCTTTCCCCCCCCCCCACCACAAACAGCTGGACTTGAATCTCAGAAGACCAAATGGGTTGCTAAGGCGCTGTATTAAATGAGGCCACATAAATGTATGTCAGTGGGTTCTGCCTGGCTTAGCACTCTCCACAATATGTGCTAATGGAATAACTATAAGATGTATAAATGATCCTTGCTTTAATTCATAATAATGTTGGACCTCATCGCCTGCCCATTCAGCCCAATAGATTATGGAAATAGCTCTAATGACTATTGGAACAATGAGCTGAAAGGCATTATCATTCAGGGACGCGTCAGCTTTGGAATAGCTGGCACTGTGCTTTTGCCCTTTCACTGAAGATCTGAAATACCAACGGCCTTGCATTCAATTAAAAGAAGAGAAATGAAGAATTACACCCAAGCTTCGTGGAACATTAATAACACACGTTAATGTGCTAATTATCCGCGTCAAAAGGTGCAAAAGCCTTATGTTCGGGTTGAATTATATTAAATAAAAACTAACATCTCCTATTGTGTATACTGAGACAGCCTTAAATCAGAAAGCTTCCTCCCCCCACAGACCTACTTCATGCATGAAGACAAAGAAGCAGGATTACAATGTTTTATTTTTAGCTTGGCAGTGGATGCAGAGACAAATGAATGTTAACCATTCAGTTGTGAAATCTTTGGTGAAGCTTATTCAGGTAAACAATGCCACAAAAAAAATGGAATACAGTATTTGCCAAACATGACCATACAATCAGGGCCTCACATCAAGCTTAAGTTGATTTAGTTTTTTCTGAGTTACTTTTATCCAGTATGCTAAACATCCCTACAACATTTTAAGGAGACAGTAAAAGCAGCATGGGAGGATGTTATGTTAGCGTTTTTTTTTTTTCCATCATATGTATAGAGCGCAACACGTTAGTTAAGTATATATGAAAATAAATTTGATGTCAAACAGAGCAGATGGAGGTTTTACTTTAAGCTCACATGAGTGAGGCTTTGGTTTGTAGAAAAATATGCATGCACGTATGTCTGAGTGATTATGTGCAGAATACATACAGTAAATCCTATTCACTACTGAAGGATTGCATGTATTTAATGGTGCAACAGCACCCTCTAGTGGTAGAAGTTACTACGAAGAAAACGCCTTGTCATTATTAGAGTATTATAGCATTATTAACGTATTCTAGAAATAAAAGTCATTATATTTTTATATAGCAAAACACATCAACACAGAAAAAAACATCTTACATATAAGAAAAAAATACACTGGCCACGAACAAAATAGTTCCCCTTTCATTGTTTTAGTTGAGTATTTGATGTGCGCTGGCCTGACATGTGGTTACGATCACAACATCTCACAAAAAGTATAATTTGTTTAAAATGGTTGCTTGGTTACTAAAGGCTTCAACGTTTCTATAATTACAGAAAAGAAATCAAAATTTTCAGCAACAAAGAATTAGTGAACAGAGATAGTCAAATTATATTTTTTAAAGAAAAAAAAAAAAAAACATAGAAAGTTATATATATAAAAAAAAGAAAACATTCAAAAAATTGTCACGTGATTGCACAGTCATTTCCCTACATGATTAGACAAAAGTATAGCTTGTTTTTGCACTCAGTAACATGCATATGGATCAAAACGTTTTGGCTTTCCTGCCTTTACTTCAGTTGTGGGGAAGCGAAGAAGCTTCCCTGACGGTTGGAGGCTGACGTGGCTTTGCTCTTGCTCCCAAATCTAAGAGTTTGAAATCAAAGAGTTAACAAATGGACAAACAATATTTGCAGTTTAGCATTAAAAATAATGTAGTTATACACTGCACAACATAATAAATAAATGAATACTGTGGATAAATTTAAACTCTTCTTGCTTTAATGCACACAGTGAAGTTGTAGAAAAATTCTGAAACTATGCAATAATAATATTACATAGACTTGTCAATTTTCATATTCTGATTAAATTAGAAAAAAAAAACAGTCAAGTCTCGAACCTTTCCAACTGTTTTCCAGGTTACAACTCAAAAAAACTGTAATGTACTTTTTGTGATAGACCTTAAAACCAGTTCAAGAGAGCAAACAACCTGACTTAAATGGAAAGATTTAGATGAAAGCATATTTGTTTATTTTAAAATGTCCCAGTCCAAACCTAAATCCACTTGATGATGTGTGGCAAGACTAAAAAAAAAAAAAAAAATTGTTTGCAGACTCTTTAGCCAGTCTGACATAGTTTTGGCTACTTCGCAAAGAGGAAGGGGTAAAATGTTTAGTTACTAGATGACTAAAAATGGTCAAAACATTCACCAGAGGACTGAAATGTACTTTCACTATGAACTCAGGGCTGCTAAATACAAATGTACCCCAAAGTTTCCAGATTTTTACTTTCAAAAAACTATTGAAAACCACAAATCCCTTTAATTTACAACAACATACTAAATACGTGCACAGACAATTGAAACGTGATCAAGTTAAGAGTGTGAACACTTCTACAAGGCACTGCAATTATATTTTATCAATAGGAAACACAAAGTAATCAAGTGTATAAGTGCTTACATGGTGGTACTGGTGAGGCTCTGCATGACCCGCTGAGACAGTGAGCTGGAGGACGGCGTTTTGGAAATCATTTGGTGTTCTGGGGTCGTCACTGGTCCCAGTATGCTCACTGGAATTCAACAAAGAGGAAGAACTGGCGTCATTAACATAAAGACTCCCTCTTTGTTTGGTACATAGAAAACTAAAACTAGTGTCAAAGCCTTGGGGATTGACTGAGGTTTTGTGGGTTGGTTTCCATATTGATGTTGCTGGGAGGAACTGAAACACGAATATGAAAAGCTTCCTTGAACCAGTAGGAGACTTAGAGGTTGAGCTTCTTTTGGCTTTGGCTCTCAAAAAAAGAAAAAAAATATATATATATTTTAATGCGATTACTTAGAGAAATGTCTTTTTTTTTTCATTAGTATTTGGCCTGGTATGAGTTGAAATGCACAATTTAATATGTGTTCTATTTTCTGAATGCTTTAGTTGAAGTTTTTCCTCTTATTTATCTTTCTAAGTTAAATAATGGCAACTTAAAGAAATTTCTGTTTGCCAAAAATTCAGGAAAGCAATGAACATTTGATACAGTACAAGTTAAATTGTGTGCGTATGAAAGGAACAAAAGTGAAGAGACAGACACTCATAACTCCAGAGAAACTTTCACAGGTTTCCTGCTTGATTTAAGCACAAAACTGTATTAAACTGTAAAAAAAATAATCCCATAGAATCACTGACGAAAACCCTCTGAAACCGTTTTGTAATATGTAGTTAACAGGTTGACATTGTACGCTACAGGAGCCCTGAAGCGCACAATGGAAAGTCAGGAAGAATACAACAGGGAAAATCCATTCCATTCACCCAAATCTACTTAGGTAAAGTATCTCAAACACAAGAGATTTATTATTTATTTTATCTTATCAGTGTGCAGTGATCCACCTTTTTGTCTTGGAGTGTCAGTGTTCTGAGGTGTCTCCATGCCTGTGTTATCGGGATGGGCAAACCGTCTCCAGTAGCTCCCAGGAATACTCAGCAGGCGCTCTACAATCTACGGAAATAGAAAATAAGCTGCTTTCTCTGTCCCACAACCTTCAGAGACCCACAACACATCAATCAAACCAAAAGTAAAAATATGAATTACCTCAGCTGTCAACATTAACTCTTCTAAAATAAAGAATAAGGTTGAGAGTATTTTTGTGCATAAAAGATGCACTTTAGCTCGTGCACCTTTTATTTATTTTTTTATCCATTTCATTTTTAACCTTTCCATACACAAGTCATAAAAAGGAAAACACACACAATGGTGCAAAAAACAAAAACAAAAAAATATCAAAAGAAAAGAACAAGACAAAAGTAGTACAGAAATAAACTAAATTTAAATTCCTGCCAATGGCAAGAACACAAAGTGTAGATCTCTTTACCCTTGGTTGTCTGCTGGTATCATGCAGGATGGTCATGGGGTCTGGGTCAGGAACAGCATGACCCACCAGCGTGGGACCAAAGACCCTGGCCAGGTTGCTTACATCCATCTTAGTGGCCACACTCTGAGACACTCTAGAGATCAAATGCAGAGTTTTAAGTAAAATTAAAGTTTGTACAAGCCTGATAGCATGAAGCTTTGCACTCTGCTAAAACCTAAAAGTTGAAAATTACTTGTGCAGGTGAATCATCAGACAGGCCAGTGTGTCCCGGTTAGGTGGGGGAAGCTCACTGATGGCCTGATACAACAGGGCGAGGCTGTTGTCATCATCTTGTATCTCTGCACAGAAACATACAGTTTCTATGAACTGTTGGACAATAAACAAAACAACCAGTTATTGCTGAAAGTCTCAGAGACTCACCGGCTGCCTCCATGAAGACTTTGTTGAGGCGGAAGGTGAGAAGTGGCTCAGGCAGATTTCTTAGGAAGTCTTTGAGGACACCGGTGATGACATTAATGTCCTCGACTTTATTAAGAGAAGGCAAAGTTTTGCCTCGGACGAGCTTCTCCTTTAGCTCCTTCACCTGGCGCTCATGGCCAGAGACTCTGTAAAGGCCAACCTGCAGGAAAGGAAAGTCTAACTGTATCTCAGTCGGTATCGTGTTCAACCTGTAATACCATAGCAACATCAGGACTAATAGGAGAGGAATCATCCAAAGTATCATTACAGGGGAGAAAATCACAGTTGATGCAGAAGCTATTTAGTGCTAAAGTTTTTCCACATTTTGTTATGTTACAACCTTATTACAAGATGGATGGAAATTATTTTTTTCTTCAAAAATGATATATGTAAACTCCTTAATGATAAACTGAAAATTGTCCCCATACATTTCCAGCCTTTGCTGACATTCTTTCAGGTGTGTCCTGTTTCCATTGATCATGTTCAGATGTTTTCATATTGTCCAGATTACACAAAAATGGCACAAATTTTTCCAAAGTCCTTATTTTTCCTGTGGGTAACGTAAAAAAAGTGTATGGTCTGAAATCTCAAGCACAAGATTGTATGTTGTTCACCCATCTAACGTAAGAATAGAAATTCTCTGGTTTTATGAACATAAAATACAACTTCAAACCCAAGCATCATGACTGGGAAAAAAAGGCTCCGTATTGTCAGGGTAACACCATCTTTTCTGTAAAGCATGGTGGCTCATCATGTTGCAGGGCTGTTTTTCTAGAAAGACATCTCCAAATACAGCAGCCAAATATATAGAAAGCCTGTTCTGGACCTCTAATTAAATCAACAAATTAGCTCCATACACTTAAACTTCTCTGGAAAGACTTAAAAATAACCGTCTGACTGCAGTTGAGATAATTTGCAGCAGATAATGGTACAAAACAGTGATAATAAAAGCAAGGTGTGCCTTGCTTGCAATACCCAAGAAGATTTGAGGGAGTCTTTGCTGCAAATGTGCTCCAAAATATGTTAAGCAAAAGATAAATCCTATCCTATTTTTATTAATTCTTTTTTTTTTTTTTTTTTTTTTTTTTAGAAAGAGAAAATTACCATACCTTTTTCTCTTAATCATGATGATTTGTGTATCGGGCATGTAGGAAAAATTAGATTAATTCATTTCATAGCATAACAAAAAGTGGAAAAATCACAATGCTGGGAATGGTCCGCATGCACAGGTTCAAAAAACGTGTTTGTTTTTTGTATTGTCTGACCTCATGAAGACCTCTGCGTTCAATCTCTTTAATGCAGTAGATGACCAAGGCCGGGATTCTTGGGGAGGTTGATGGAGCAAAGTCAGCCAGTGTACTCTGCACAGAAAGGACATCTTAATGAGCACATGACCTGAAAATACTTGTTAGAGTCCATTTATCAAATCAGTGTGTATTTAGATATAGTATAAAATCAACTTTATAAAACTAGCTTTAAGAGTGGGGCATAAACTAATAATTTAAACACCTGTGTTATTATTTTTGCAGTTTTTGTTGTTTCGTTTTTGTTTATGAAAGGAGGCGCCTGCCTGGCCAGGACGATCATTTGGCCCCACATATTTTATAGTAAACACAGTCGACTTCAGCAAATATCAGAAAAACCAAACAAATAAAAGCAAAATTACTCCATTTTGTTCCTTTATTCTCACAGTGGATTTAGAAATGTCAGCAGCCTTTCAAAAATCTCAAAGTAAAAGGTAAACACGTCTCCATTGTAATAAACATCATGAGTATTGTGTGCAGTAAAATTGGGAAAACATTTTACAATCTTATTCCTGATCCAGGGCTTAAACAATCAATTGGATTAATTGTGATGAAACTGTTATTGAAATAATTTAGCAATCAATAAATAATTACCTAGAGACTCAAAAAAAAAAGGCCATTTGCTGTCAAAATGTTTAAAGCCAAAACAGTGCAAAATATTTATACATTTTGCAATTTATATTAAAAACACCTTTGTCTGCAAATATTTTTCACCTAAAACTCAACACGTGGCACAGTTAAAGCTTCGCCCAGTTCAAACTCACCAAAGGAATTCTGTGTTATTGCATTTTAAATGAAAAATCTGCAGAATATGGCAGTCTTTTTCATCTGATTAATCAAATCGTTGTCAGAATTATAGAATAATCAATAACTAAAATAATCACTAGTTGCAGCCCTAGCACAATCACATAATGTTAAAAAACAAAGACAGAAAAGACAGAAGGGAGCAGAACAGGAATCCAGTCTGTCTCTGTGCTTTACCAGAATATACGTAGGCCTCAACCTGACTGAGAAGCTTTAGTTGAGTGCATAAATAAATGAAGCGATCAGAAACAAACCTCCGTTCCCCTGATGGGCGTTTCAAGAGCTGAGGGATTACACGGCAGGGGGCAGTTCTCCCGGCACTCCGGATGGGTCACAATCCTGCAGTCCTGGCAGCGAAGACAAATCTTGCCAAACTTTGTTCTTCTTCCACAAGGTGCACAGAACTCAGACTTGATCACCTGATATATAGATACATAGTTTATTAAAAAGTAGGTTTTAAAATGAAAAACATTTTCATTTTAAATAAAGAGAAGAACTTAGTCCAACCGTTTTGGGGATGAAGTGGTGCTTCTTCCCTCCTTTAATTGGAGGAGTCTGGAGCTGAACTGGGGTTTTAGAGACTGGCATGCTGGGGGCTTCACTGGCAGTCTCAGAGTGGTCAGTAGTGGTTGTGTCTGGAGATAATCGTTTGTTAGTCAAATGGCAAAGATCAGCCAAATTAAATTTAACCACACATTTCAGTTTCATTGATAATAAATCACATTGCAAGGAAGAAGTGAAATGAAAAGTCCTCACCACTCCTCCTCCTGCTGCGGGTCCAGTAAGGCAACGTCTCAATGGTGGAGACCGCCTCAACGCCTCCGCTCGCAGGCAGAGTGATTGTCGTTTTGGCCACGATAGACTCATTATTCTGGAGCATATTAAAGGAGACATTTTATGTAATCTTCATCTAGAGCAAGCTGAACTCTTAAAGAACACAAACAGGTTGTGTTTAAAATGTCGTGGAGCCCAGCAGGCTCCAGGGAGCAGCATTACTCTTTCTGATGGTTGGCCCGTGGAGCGGGGCTTCTTCATTGCTTGTGAAGGACCATCTGTGAGTTTTCTAGAGGAACGCTGACGTTTCAAAAGTAAATTGTGCAAACCAAGAAAATGAGAAATTAGTCAGTGAGCTGAATCAATAACTAGACCTCAAACAAAACAAAAAAAAAACGGCTAAACTATTAGGCCATCAGTGGGAGAAAACACAGTTGAAAACGATGAGTAATGACATGACTCACTCGTTGCAGCCGTTTGCGGAGTCTTACATTCTTCATTACAGAAGAATCCCAGTCCTAAAGGAGAAAGGTGGAGCAGTGTAGAAATATTGAGCCACTTTACTAACGAGGCCCTTAAGTTACAGCTACTGTAACTATTTAACACAGAAATCTTACCAGAGAGTCATCCGTTTGGTCATAGCTGATATCTGACAGCAAAGATGTTGATTCCTCAACCCTAGTTAGTCTGTAATATAAAATCAGCATCAATGAACAAACCATGTGTGCTAATGGCCAGTTAGAGAAAGGCCACATTCATTGTTAGAAGAAAATGTTCACACATTTCAGCTGATTCACATGTCACAATGCAGAACAAAATATTGACTCAGGACAAGGTGCCCCTTAACATTTTATTTCTGAAAGGTTTGGAAAAAACTAAAATAAAAACAAAGTTTGTGGTGTAACGTGACAAAATGTCGAAAAGTTCAAAAGCTGCGAATACTTTTGCTATTTGGAATTTATTCATTTGTTTTATCAAACCTCCCACTTGGTATAATAGCACTACCTTGAGCGCTACACAAACTCCATTCCCAATTATCAAAGGAATTTGGCTGCAATTCCAAATGGTATTTAATGGTTACATTAAATACCATTAATGTATTTAATTACATTAATGGTATTTAATGTAACCATTAAATACCATTTAATGGTTACATGGTATTTAATATTTATGGTATTAATTAATACCAATGGTAATTAATTACCATTAATGGTAATTAATGGTAACCATTAAATACCATTTAATGGTTACATTAATTGGTTTATTTATTTTATTTTAATTTAATTGGCCAATACTTCTTTGCAATGGTATTTAATGTAACCATTAAATACAATGGTATTTAATGGTTACATTAAATACCATTGATGTGGAGGTAAACCACAAGGAAACATGCAGAAACTTTTCAGACCATGTTGCGTGAGGCTGACCTTCGGCTGGAGTTGAGGTTGGTTTTGGTGCCTTGTGCTGCCTGCGAATGGGTGCTGAGAAAGGCCAGGGCTGACCGCTGCTCCTCACTAAGGTGAACACTGCTGCCATTATTCTCTGCGATCAGCAGCTCCCGGATCAGCTGCAGTTGCCGCTCCTTTTATCGTCACAAAGCAGCAGGATGACAGGGACTAGTTAATGCAGATGAATTGTTTTTGGGTTTTTTTAATTAAAATTGACAGCATAAATGACTTTTTCTGTTGTTTTGGGGTTTTTTTTAATACAATAAACTATACAGAACTCTACAAACATAAGAAATCAGCTAGACACCAACTAGTTTCTCGTAGACGGCCTCTGCCTTCTGTCGTCGACGGATCTCCACGTCCACCTGGTTTCGCGCGTGTTTTAGTTTGACTTCCAGTGCCCCCCTCTCTGTTTCCACTTTGGCCAATACTTCTTTGCAAGAAACCAGCTCTTCACCCGCCAGCAGCCACTTCTTACGACAGTCTTCAAAGTTCACTGCCATCTGGAGGAACTCTGCAATACAGGAGAAAGGTGCAACAGACTTACCAACAACATGGATTTCAATTAGCCAAACAAAATACTAAGTTTCATTTATTATCACAAAGTTTGTGGTGTAATGTGACAAAATGTCGAAAAGTTCAAAAGCTGTGAACTTTTTAAAAAAAAATCTTTTTTTAAAGATTTTATCTTTACTTATGCTCTGCAACCCAGTCCTATATTTGGCCACTTTCAACTGCACTGAAATTGAATTTAGTGACCAAGATGCTACAGCTTACAAAGAATCTCGAAACACCGCAATGACAGAAAATAAAGATTTGAATGTTGATGCAGCACAATGACAAATATTGCGACTGAATTCAAGGCAAGAGTAGCATGATCTTGCTTTCTAGAATGGCAACAGAATTCTCAGATTCACAAATGTCATTTGAAAAGCATAAATAAAATAAAAAAAGAAAAATAATACAACGTTTATGAAATGTGGCGAGAAAACAAAAGATAAAGTATTTGTCGTCCTGTTTCCTTTTTTGCGGCACTTATCCAGTCATTGAGGCGAGATTTACCGCTGTAGTGTAACCTGGTTGAACTTCTCTTTTGTTATAATTACTCAAAATGTCTTTTTTTGGTTATTTGTATGATTTCCTACCTGACTGAAAATATGTCATTGTTTTAACTGTGTTACTTAAGAATGGAAGCCCCTCCCTTTTTATTTCTTCTTCTGTGGTATTGTCTTTAAAACGTTTACGTCCTTAGACCCTCCCCTTTTGTCATGTTGTCCTGCGGGAGAAGACTTGGAGTGGGCAGCCTATAACACGGTTCTTTTCTATTTGTTGTTCTTGTCAGAATAAATCAATGAACCATCCTTTAAAAAGACGTACCACGGCCTGATCATTTAAAACCAACACAACGCAGATCGGATCCGGTTACAGTAGCACTAAGCAAGCTAAATAAACTACAGTCAGCAAATACCGCACTGAGGTCTGGTGGTAACTTACGTGGTTCAGTGTTCTCGTTCAGAGCGTCCAGGTGAGCTGTGAGACTCTGAAACTGGTTAAACAGGTTCACGACGGACATCTCCATGTTGTATCCCTGCGACTGTTAGCAAAAACAAATGAGTTATTGAGCTATGAATTTATCTTTTGTTGTTCGTGAAATGTATCATTTTTTCAGCTACATTGTTTTCCAGTAGCCCGAGCGAGCACCAGCTGGAAAGTTCAAACACTCCCGTTTATATAGTCAGAGCGCAAAAATACATCGTAAAACTACATTATAGACATGTTTAAGACAGCCACAACTTTTTTAAATGAGCATTAACAAATAAAAGTTGCTGGTGTGCGTTAGCACCCAGCTAACAGTTTATCTCGACATTAATTAATCACGACAAAAAAACACAAATCCGTTACCTGTCCAATATACAGTCCGTGGGATAGTTAGACGGACGTGTTTAATATTTGTGTCTTCTGCGGAGGCCTGGTCGTGTGTTAGCACAACACCAACACTGCCACGCCTGGCGGAGATTCCACGTTCTTTCTGTTCAAAATCAGCGCCGGTTTTCTTCTTCGTCAGCTAAAAGCTGGCGTCAGGGAACTCTGCCGCCCCCACACATCCAGACTTGTAACTGCACCGAGGACGGCAATTAGTTTCTGTCAAGTGAATAGTTAAGGTTTTTTTTAGATGTAGTTCTCTTAAAGGACTACGGTATTATAATAATTAATATCTTACCTACCTGTAGTAAGTAGATTTTTAATTTTGAGTATGTTTTGATGGGTCTTCGACATCTGGAATGATTTACCACTGTCCCATGCTTTCTCCACTTTAGATAATGGGTCCTTCATTTTAGTTTACTGGAATCCCAAAGTCTTAGAAGTGGATTTGTAAGCATTTCCAGACTGACAGAGCTGAATGATTTTGTCTTGCTTCTCTTCCAGGGTTTATTTTCAGGGCATTTTATAGGTGATTTGAGGTCTTTTATTCTTCTCCATGTTAGACAAGTGGTCTCTTTCTTATTCAAGTCAGGCAGTAATGAGACCTGGTTGTGGCTCAAAGACTAGCAAAAATGTGATTAATCACATACATGCAGGTTGGTTTGACTAGCTTTTTTCTTTTAATGTATGAAATCCATTTGATGACTGCCTTAGGAATATCAAAAGATACTCAGAATATCTTTTGTCTCATGTAAGTATTTGTTTGGTGATCTAAAACATTTAAGTGTGACAGAGAATTTAAAAAATATGTAATTTCAAGAGACTTTATTTTGAATGTAGTTTCTTTATTTGACTGTCTGGATCATCAATTGGCTTTGTAGCATGTGTAAAGTTTACCTAAACATGAAAAACATTTGTAATAATGTTCCATTTTGTCTGCAACTTCTTAAACATCCCTGAAGGATTTACGTCAGATCTAAAGACAGCTGCATAATATTAATAACTCTACTAATAAAAAAGGTACTCTTGACTTAGATTACTCCACCATGTTTACGTGTTTCAATGTAAGGTGAATTGCAAAGAAATTATGCATTTAAGCCTGTGAAACAGCCAGTATTTGTGTGTCATTGTCTTCGTCCTGGCTCTTAGGATGCACAGAGCGGCTTCATTTATCAGCCACTGGTGGCATATCTGGGTGAAGCAACCACTCTGCCATGCAGCATTTAATAAGAATAATACTCTCACCCACATGCAGAGTATTAATTGTCCATATATACATATATGTATCCTGGAAACCATTTGAGCAATATGTTAATAGACTGCAGCTATTTTGTATGCATCTGTTTGATTTTTTTCCTTGCAGTCATCTGATTTAGCATCATGCTGTTTTTTTTCCCTCAAGTACAGCATCCCTATTGAGCAGTGCAGGTCCATTATTGTTGATTTGAGATAATAGAATCTGTCAGTCAATACAGCCTTTCTGTTTTTATCAATAATTCATGTCTACAGGTACATTTCCTGCAGTCAAGGATCATTTAACTCCTAACACTCTGTCTTACACTCGTCACTGTCTGACTCTTCAAATCCTAGAGGGAACTGTCAGTATGCAGTTCCTTGCAAATGTATTCAATACCCTCTATGCTGATTCTCTCAAAGAAAACCCTGTGTGATCAATTGCCTTCAGAAGTAACCTAATTTACAGAGACCATCCAACTACGTATATGTAATCTAATGCAGTTGTTTGGGGTAGAGAATATTAGTGAACAAACATCATAAAGACCAAGGACTACAACAGACAGACCAGAAAAAAGAAGTTTGAAGCACATTGAAGCTTTGAGCATCTCCCAGATCCTTGATCTAACATCAAGATATGGAAAAAGTATAACTCATCTGCAAACTTTGAAGAAGCTGCAAAGATCTACGAGTCAAGTGGGAGAGGCTGCTGATAAGAAAACTATATTAGTCATGCACCACTAATATAGCTTTCATGTGAGTCATGTTGAAAGAGAGCTAACAAACGTCTGAGTTTGCTCCATTCCGTTTAAATAGGAGACACAGCAAACAAGTGGAAGGTGCTTTGGTAAAATAAGGACAAAACGGAGCAATCTGGTCAACATGCAAGGCTATGTCTGGTGGAAAGTCAACAATGCATACTGTTCTGCACACAATCCCCATGACAAAACATTGTGGTGGGAACTCTTTTCTTCATCAGGAACAAGGAAGCTGGTCAGACTTCACTAGAAGCTGGGTGGAGCTACAGTAGATACAGGGGTTTGAAAACTGTATTTAGCTCATCTAGCTCATGTAAATTCCATGTATCAATTTCCTTCAACTTTACAATCATGCGCCATTTTAAGTTATATCACGTAAAAACCCAATAAAAAAAACGTCAAAAGTTGTGGTTTGAGTGTGACAAAATAAAGGTTTTTCCAATGAACATTTGTGGAGCACGTTTTGGAGTAAGTTTTGTCACTTTTATGCAGAAAGATATGAATCATCAATGTACCTACACAAAATTATAAAGCATCGCAAACCAGTAATATTTACTGCAAAGGTACGGTTGTTCTTTGTTTGTGTTACTCTTACATGTATAAAAAGTATAAATATAATACAATGAAAACTTCCTAGTTTCAAATAACTTTCAATTTTCCAGTGGGTGTAAAATGTAGCAGGATCCACTAATGCATGGAAGTTGGAGTGGAGGCACCTGCAGATTGTGCTGACTCCTGGGTCTGCCCTCCTCAGTGGATCCATTGGAGGGGTAATGGATCCATAAACAGCCTCATGGGCAACACTTGGCAAATATGCAGTTGAGCTTCTAAGGACTGTATATTGTACCAGAACACACCCACCTAACATACTTGTGGGTGTACACAAAGCAAAGAAAAAATCTTTAGTATTCCTGCCTGTCCTTACTGGTTCTGTATGCTATAGTTTCTTTAATGAGAAAATCCCAGAAATGTGGGTCATTCTAAAGTTGCACCTTAAATAATAAGCTTTTCAACTTATATCACAACATTTCAATAGATTTTAATAGCTTTGCAACAGGACTTAAACTTTTCCACATGAAGTCTCATTAAAACAATCACAACAGCAACAAAAACTGCAGAGACATGCATTGCTCTTAACTTGACTTGCTAACATCAGTTATCCTGGCTGCCTGAAAATGTCAGAAAATTCCATTGTTTTTTGACATGAAACCTGGCAAGAGTTGGGTTAAAAGTTGTTCCTAGAGGCTGTTTTTTTATTTTAGAGGTAACTGGATCATTTGTTATGGATTCACTATTAACCACTTCCGTATGTTAGAAGGGTTCTCATTTTTCCCCAAATGCACATCTCTTTGAAGTGAAAGCACACATCAGAGTGCTTGAAATTTCTTCTTATTAGCTCAACTTCAGTGTTACTTTGTATTTGCCATGCAAAAACACAAATAATTCCTCTGAGTTTAAGCACCATTAGTTGTTCTTGAACCATAGTTTGATTTTAGAGAAGGTGGAATGCAATCCTGTTGTGCAGCTATTCTTTCACTTGCACCTTATTTAGGTGTACCTTCTTCATAGGACCTGTCTGGATTTTTTGTCTTCAGAACAATGATAATTAGGGGGGTGTTCCATATGAGATTCTGACACATATGAAATCATTTTGTGCAAATATATCCATGCACAAATCTCCTAACATCATGCTGTTTTAGTTTGAGATCTGATGACTATGGAGGCTTTTGATGTATAGTGAACTCATTATCACGTTAAAGAGACCAATTTATGATCATTTGAGCCTGGTGCATTATCATTCTGAGAACAGCCATCAGAAGAATGCTATACTTCGGTCATAGAGGAGTGGACATAAGTACCAATAATCAGGTAGGCTGGGGTTTTTAAACAATGTGTAATGAGTGCTAAGTGGTCCTGAGTGTGTCTAGAAAATATCCCCCATGCCATTATACTACCCTAACCACCAGCCTGAATCTTTAATTAGATCCATGCTTTCATCTTTCTTCCAGATTTAGACCCTATTATCTGAATGCCACAGCTGAAATAAACACTTATCAAACCAAACCACATTTTCAAAGTTTTTATTGCCCAGTTTTAGTGAGTCTGTCTCACAAGCCTCGGTTTTATGTTCTTAATTGATGGGAGCGACACCTGTGGTCTTCTCTTCGGTAGATCGTCTACTGAAGGTTTGACATTCTTTGATTGATCCAAGTGAGCTTTGAAAGCCTCAAATGCTGTGAGTTACTTCCATAGCTTAATCTCAGACATCTTGTCAAATATACCTGCTTTCCTAAGTTAATCTTGTGACTGTTAGCAATTAATGGAATGTGGCCCGACAGGTGAATGAAAACCAGAAGACTCTGATGGTCCTGAATGAGTCTGCAGGTATGTAAAGAAGCTCTGGCCAAGTGAGTCCTGTCAAAAGATAATGTACACATTGGTGCACTTCAGTCTTCCCATCAATTGAGTTGCAAGTGGAATCTCCCACTCAGAGAGTGTTTACTGGAAGAGGCATCTGCTCTCCTTCACTGCTCCACATCCAAAGCATCATCAACAACAACCATCTATGACTGTTGAAACCTGACCCCCGGTAAACACCCTGCACCCTAGATAAGCAGATTAAACACATTACATTTCCTGTTTGAAAGAATTGGGAGAGAACTCTATAAAAATAATATTTTTTATTGATTCCAGCTTGTGTGAGCAGTGTGTAATGAGGCTTAAAGGAAGTTCAAGTACATTCAAACTAAAAGAAAACAATAACCCTCGTCCACGCTACCCAATACTACAAATCACCCAAACTCTCACCTACTGGTAAAACTCTTATCTGACATAAGTGTGAAATTAGCTCTGGATTGTTCTCAAAAGAACAGGAGGCAGTGCTCAGTGCTGAAATACAATGCAAATGTACCAAAAGAGTGGACATAAAACAATAAAATAGATAGAAACCATTGTCAATTGGCTCAGTGTTGTTAGCACTCAATATGTTCAATCAGAACTGTTCTCATATATAATGAGTTCTGTTTGCAAACACCTGCTATGTTGATATCATACATCTTCAAATAAATCCCAGCAATGGGTAAAAAATGGTTACCCATTGGTGGTTGAACATATTGAAATAATTTTCAGGATGTTTTTTCTGATGTAATTAGCCATGGTGTATCATGCTAAGAAATAGAAGAACTATTACAAATCACCAGTCTAGTTTTAGAGTCCAGGAGTCAGGGTCTCTCGTTTATTAATCTTCATTAGGATGCCGTGCAAGTTTCCGAGTACATGACGTGGCTGCTGAAAGTTAAGAAGGAATAAAAGAAAAGAAAATAGGCAAGAGCTTATGTTCTCTGTGAGGGTGTTCATGTACCCATGGTGCAAATGAGAATGACAATGATGAGGATAATAGCCACAACGGTGGCAACGAGGGCAACCAGCTTGCATATCTTGAGTCGGCGGAGGTTAGCTTCTTTACGCCTGAGCAGACCATCGTAGCCTGGAGTGTAGATGTCATCCATCCAGAACTCCATGTTGTTGGGGTTCAGAGACTCCTGACCCTGAAAAATAAAATGCTATTTGTTTTCCCTTTATTGACAAACTAAATTACTTATGTGATATAGGGACCATATAACAAAGAGAATATCAATAAATGCATCTAGCACTTATAGGATCAATATTTTCTACCTGTAGGTCCAAAGGGGAGATCCGTGCCTCTCTATCATCTACTGTCCATATGGCTCTACCTCTTCCCTCAGCCAGCCTGGGGTCAATGACCTTCCCAGACCCAAGGCCCCCTGTTAGGCTGCTGTCTTTGTGACGGAACAGGGACGAATTAAACACTTGTTCCACCATGCTGGTAGGCTTTTGGGAAAGCAGATTGGTAGTGCTGTCAGACTGATCTCCCTGGAATAAAAATAGACCAAACATTGATTTTACATAAATCATAAGTAAAAGCAATTAATTTTTTCAATTTAATCTTTCCAACATCCACATAATGAACCTTTCTGTGTTATGTCCACAGAAAGAGTGGACACAGATTGATACAACATATAAATTTATATATTATGCAAAAACAATTCTATCACTATTGAGAAACTTAAAAGATACATAGATTGCATCATCATGGATTGTAGAAACTCATTTAAAATATATGCCGCATTTTGCAGGCCATAAGTTACTCCAGTCAAAAAATGCATCACAAAGGGGATGCTATAAGTTGCATTTTTTTTTAGAAATTGTCATATGTGATGGGGACCTTGTCCATGTTAATGGTATCACCCACTGACTCTCTGTACTTATCTGCTTTACAACAAACTTGCGGAAACTGTCACCCTTGGCTTAGAAGTCTGCTGGCAATTTCTGACGCACCAATATCTATGTTATAAATGAGGGTAGTCCGAGTGGAAATGCATGCAGTGAGTTTATCGGTGTAATTTAGAGAGACAATTGCATTGACAAAGCAGCAACACCAAGAAGGCCTGTTTGCAGTCATTTTTATTAATCTCCTTGGCAACTACCAGGATATGGAGACGTAACTCCCTTAGCAGCAGATTCTTTAAACACCCAAATGTGAACACATTTCTCGAGCTGGCATATTGCCAGTCTGCGTTTAACTTTCCGCACAACGGCAGATGGAAATGTTAAAACCTGAGCTTATGTCAGTCAGTATGAATTTATGTTTTGTCAAAACATGTGTCATGGAGATAAAAACAAAACCTATATAAGTTGCAGGATCAGTAAAATTATGAAAAAAAAGTGTTGCTTGCAGTCTATAAAATATGATTTAAGAGTTGACTGATATAAGCAGAAGTTCTTTACCTGTCCAATTTTTCTTTGTGATGCTTTACCATCTTTATTTTTTGAAAACGACACCGACCAGTCTCTTGCAGGGTTAGGGATGTTCAGTTGTTTGCTATCAGAGGGACTTTTTTCATCAAGCTGGGTTTTGGAGGCATGGAGAGATGATGCGTCCTTCTTCCCTTCTTTCTGCCCTTTGGAGTCTGTTTGACCTTTGCTGCTTTCCGTTTGGTCCCCAGTGGTGTTCCATCGGCTCCAGTCCAGGCTACTTGTGCTGGTCCCTGGAAACAGATGTCCTGTTGCAGACAGTGGCTGAGGCTCTGATGAGTCAGAGGGAGTTATAGGGTGGCTCATGAAAGAGGACACACCACTGAGAGGCTCAAGCCATCTACCACCTGTGCTTTGACCACCACCAAGGACAGGTTGCTGGATCTTTTCATCCAATCGCTGCAAAGCAGAGAGTACCTGAGAAATCTCAGCCTTCACATCATTCAGTGACTCTAGTTGTCTTTCTATTTGACTCATACGAAGTAGCAGCTTGCAGACGCTGGCCTTTAGTCCATCATCACTGCTCTCCAGGGAATGGAAAAGTCTTTGGAGTTGACCCAAGCGACCACGTCGAGCCTCAGGGGTGTCCTGGTTAGCAGTACCATCGTTGGGGTGCAGCACTCCTGTGGATCCACACATGCTTATGTCATCTAAGAAGCGAAAAATTGCACTGATGTCATCTTCACCAAACTCAGGATCATCTAATGAAGTCATGAAAGAGAGGCGATCAGCGTGAACCAGGCTCCGGAGTCTCCGGGGATCCGGTGGGTCAGTCTGTGTTCCCTGAGCTTTTTGTTTATCACCTCCATTTGGCAATCCACTATCTACACTCTCACCTCCCGAAGACCCACTTATAACAGGGGTAGATCGCCTTGGAAGTTGTGCTGTTGTGATTCCATCCCCAAATCGATGCTGCCAATGCCTATCCGGTCCTCCAGACTATGACTCTTGTTACTCCAGATAGCTCTCTGTGTCTTGGGTGGTCGAAGGTGTCGGGGAGATGGCTCTGGCATTGAGCCTGGTCCAAAATAGGTTGAATCCTGCAGATCATCAAAGCTCTCATGTTTAGCTTTAGCACGCTGTTCAGGTGACATATGAACTGCTGTAGGCGATGGATAAGGATTTGGGATAATTTCAAAGCTGCGGTTGTCAAAGCATGCATGTCCTGATTTAGGACTAGGAGACTCACTGCTGACTGTCACCTGTGGTATCAGAGGAGGCTGATTGTGGAAGTCTTTCCTAAAGGCACTTCTCTTCTGGTCAACTGATGATCCCGGTTCAGCTTCAAACACCTCCATTGCTGCAGATTCTCCACTTGACTCACTGTCCGTTTCCAGAGGCAGGTAGATATTCTTCATTACCTCATTAAGATTTGGACTGCTGGAGTATGAGTACGTAGTGTGAGGCAGGTCAAAAGATACAGCCCTCGTCCGGGTGGGAGGGGAGGACACAAATGAAATGGGATCCGGGGGAAGACTTCCGCGCTTGCGAGCAGAATAATTTGATTTTGGAAAAAGCAAGTGCTGGTCGATGGGTCTCCCACTGGAGTCAATGTGAGTGCTTACTCGTTCTCGACCAGGAATGTTCAAGGGGTGTAAACCAGGCAGATTGGGACCAGGCGACTGGTCGACAGGGATTACTGTCTGGGCTCTCATTGGATGGTTGCTTTCAGAGACCCCTCCTGTCATCTGAATGAGATTGAAGATAGTCACAATGTCTGCAGCGACCCCTATGGGTGAAAGTCCGTGGCCCCTGGTGGAAACCCGATCTCGGAACAGAGTGGCGGGGAAACAGGGGTCCCTGCTGGCGGCAGCAAACAGCAAAGCCCTGAGCTCGACGAGGTGCTCGAGGTCAAAGCGAGTGCTGACCATGCGACAAAGGTCCTGGAATGTCAGCCACTGCCGCATGTTGGCCAGCTCCTCCAGGATGCCCAGGAGGACCACAGGATATTCCTGTTGTAAGTCAGCCATTGCAGCTCACCTGTTAGGGTGAGCAAATAGTAAGCAAAAAAAAAAAATTAACAGGTTGTAGCTTAATATTGAAAGACTTGCCCTTTAAACTGTGCTTAGTGTAACTAATCATAACAAGTCCAAAAAGAAGCATCCACCAATAATCGAAATGACACAAACTTCTCTATTGCTTAATTAACAATATTACAATAGCAGGTTTAACTAAAACATAATAATCAATAGAACGTTTCATTTCCCTACTCTGCAAGTTTCTTTCAGGTATAATGCATCAATTGAATTGATACTGCAACCTTCTAAGCATAACTGCAGGAAAAATGCCTTTCAGACGGAGTGAAGGAGCGACCTTATTTTGTGGTCCTAAAATAACTGGTCATCTGATTTAATGACGCCGTCACACTGCGCACATCTTTAACTCTCTGGACATCTTTATTCCACTTATCTCTATTAACAGCTTCAGGCCATAAGTGCCACTTTGCAAGTGTACAATATAATGATGATTATTTGATACTATATTTGAATACAGCATAAGTTTAATTAGGAGAAGCCATTACATCCAACATTTAATGAAGGTACATCAACACATTTTTTGTTCCAGGATATCACTGAAAATCCAATAGAAGTTGTAAACATACAGCAACTCTAGCTCCATTTACCTGTGTCTATTTTTACTCACCTGAATCTACTGGCAAAGATTTAAAGCCACTCTCGGATCCGTCAACAAAATCCACATTAGTGTGTTTGCATATTCCAAGAAGCTCTGGCTGGGTCGGCTCATCATCCCCTCACGGTCCCTTCTCAGGCTTTCTCCGATTGTGAAAGCGAGAAGCCCAGGCAGGAGAGGAGAAAATTAGAAATCAGGTCATCTTCCCACAAGTCCCTGCAGGCCCCAGAGGGACCTCAGAATACATCCAAACGGTTTCCCCTCATCACAGATCAGCAGCCACGACACTTGCAAAGTCGATCGTACGAACACATCTAAGTGAATACGCACAGATAATCTTGGCAGGTCAACACGGACGTGTGAGTGGATCTGGTCTGTATTTTCTCAGGGTACCATAACAAAAGCTGGTTATGGGTGCAAGCTTAGCAATACAATTAAAGGGGCAGATGAAAAATTGATGGTTGTTAATTGACACACATAAAACATCTGCGATGACAGGAAACACAAAGGTCTGGGCTAAAATTTCCCACTAGATTCCTGCACACAGAGATGTCTGCCAGACTCCCAGACTTTTCACTATTACTCTGCATTATCTTCCATAAGGGCTTGTACTTAAACTCCATTAGAGCAAGAAACAGGGCGAGGCTTTCATCGTTGAGTAGCAGCACTCTGCTACAATCAGGAAGGACATCTCTAATTCATCTAACAACTTGCTGAAAGGGAGGCAGGGCATCCATCATCTACATGCACTCAAGAATCAATGTAGTGAATGAGCCACGGTAGGGGTGTCAGTATGGCCAGTAATGCATTAGTGTCAAGTCCGCTGTATTGCAGTTTTAATCGCAAGATGAGAAGAAGAAACAGTGCTTGACAAAATCAGTCCACTTCATTATTTTTGACTTTTATTGTTTCCTGTTAGAAAAAAAAAGCATCCAAACAAAGGATAAACTTACATTAACCTAATTCACATAAACCAGTTTCAGTCCAGTTGGCATAAAAATATTAATACTATAAAAGTACTCCAATTATCCTGTCGGAATTTTAGGAGAGATGAGACTCTCTTTCTTCTTTCTTCTTTGGCTTTGATTTCACCACAGGAGTTGCAAACAGTGGAGTCAAAGAGGGATTCAAGGCTGGATCTAATGCTGGGTTCAGGGCCAGAAGATCAAGTATCTTGGCACTCTGTTCACCTGCTGAAAAACAACATGTGATGAAGGACAGGAGATACTGGTAGGTTAACCAGTTTGACATTTAGTTCAGCTATGTTGACATTTCCTGCCATACAACTCCACCTTTTTAAGTCCTACTCATAGGATTACAAATAAAGCGCTGGGATGACTGGATGTTTCTCCAGTTGTATGAAGCGCTGCCATCTGTTGATGCAAACTGGAAACTAATCAAGCTTCATCCATCATCGTTTTAACGCAGTTGTTAAAACTACAGATAGTAAGATGCAGAATGCATGCTGGCTAGCATACACACTTTCAGCACAGGTTGCAAGTCATTTAAGGATCTGAAGAATAGACGATTTGGTGATAACCCCACAACAATGATTCAGAAATGCCAGAATAGTTCTAAAGTGAATTGTTTTAAAAGACAAAAAAATAAAAACAAATCAGCCTGAAAAAGAATGATAAAAGGAAAAGATAGCCCAAAGAATATTCAAAAAGCTTTCAAAAACTTCATGTTCAACTTGCCCGTTTAACGTGGGTTAAATTCTGACATCTTTCAGGGCATGCTGCAAGATTTGATTCGCCCAAGAGTCCAATGATCCAAGATCAAAGGATTCTCATTGCAAAGTTTCAGGCAAGAGCTCCATATTATACCGAATTTCAATTGCCTTCGCAACTTGTCAGAATATTGTAGCTGAAGTGTCAGGCATGCAAACCCAGCAAATCATCATTATATTTAACCAACTAGATGAAGTCTAACTGCTAAAATCTAATGTTTACATCTAGTGGTTGAGATGCTACAGTTAATGGAAGGAAGAGGAGAAATTGTGTGATGTTAAAGGAAGGAAATTATCCAAAAACAATGGATAATTGATTTTATCATTGCATCTTGCTGTATATCAGTAGTATCACAATGAAATACTTCCTTGATATTGTGTGTGCCCTAATTTAGACAATAGAAATAAAAAATATCAGACAAAGTGCAGGTGACTTGTGGCACAAATAGACCAAGGAATCATCACTCGATTTAAATCCTATTTATATACACTCTACTGCAAAAGACAAAAACTTAATAAGGAGCCAAAGGGAAGAAAAGCATATTTAGGTATTGTACTTAGTTTCATTACTAAAAAATATTGTTCATTTCTGAACCTTTACATTGGACATGAATAAAGCAACCAAAAACCTTTAGACTAATATCCAGAAATAATCAGGATTGCATAAATGTGTTTCTGTGTATGGAAGAAAGAACATAAATTCTCTCAGTGTCAGAATGACCTTAAACTTTCTTACCCCTGGGTAATATTGCTTACCAGAGTTGTCCTCCTCGCTGCTGGACTTCTGGCCTGCACTGTGGACAGAAACGCGGGCAATAGCTCCCAGCTCAGTAATGAAGCTTTCTTCTGCCTCCTATTGGATGCAGACACACAGCGCTCTAGGTCAGCATCGCTGCAAGATAAACAAATTCACTCACCTGCCAACGAATAGAAAATTAAAGTGGCAGACCAACCATTAACTGGGCTTTAATCCGCTCCATGCTTTGGTCCAGCTCTACTTTTTTCTTCCTCAGCTCCTCGTAAATCCTCTCCTGATCCAGATGACTTTGCTCAAGGAGCGTTTTTTTATTCAGTTCCACCCTACCATGCATGAAAACAAGCACAAAGAGTTAATTATTCTTCTTTACTTAACATAGTCCATCTAAAATTGTGACTACTGCTAGCGTTTTTCTACACTGCCTCTCAAAATACTTTCTTTTCTATTTTGTCCAATAAAAAAATGCAAACTTTTATATACTTTAGTGTGAGTCTATGCTACAATTTTGCTCTATCACATAACACTCTCTTAAAATCCACTATGATGGTCTTGATTAACAGAATAATTCCTCTGATGAACTCTACCTTTGTTGAAACTCGGCAGAAGCGGGTCTCTTGCCCCAGTTCACAAGTTCTCTCAGCAAAGTTCTGCTCAGGTGACTCCTGCCATTTTTCCTCTTATTCATCTCTGAAAAAGTTTGCAAAAACAAAATGAAAAAGTCAAGCGTCCAATTTAGCAATAGCGTTTTATACATATGGAACACACGCAAAAAGGCAGAAAATCAGTGATATACAACAGACATCGGAACGTTTAGATCGAAAAGCTAAACATTGTGCTGGTAAGATAATCCTACCGTGGTTTATGTTTGACTGATCCAGCTGCAGATTACTAGAACTGTCTCGTAGGTCAGAGTAATAGATGTGAACCAAGGCCCTGAGAGAATCTTTGGTCAAGTAGACGCTCTCTGCTGCAGCCTCAGTCAAGTGGTGCTAAGGTGAAGGAAAAAAATGGAAATAAAAACCTGTTATGTTCTATATTTTGGTTGAAACCAATTACTCCTACTCTCAAATTAAGATATTCAAACAAGCCCCTACTTTCAGGCTCGGGTCATGTTTAGAGGAACTTTGTGACTGCGTGGGCACAGCCTCCATCTTGTGATGGATGGCATGGCTGAGGGCGTTGCCTAGTGCCAGCTGTGTATGGCTCTGAAGAAGCTCTGTGGCAGCTTCCAGCTCAGACAGGAACTCCTGTTGGAGGTTGTTCTCCAGTAGCTTGCTTTCTGGACCCAGATGCCTCTCTGCGAGGCTGGCCCTGCTGTTCTGTATGGAGACAATTGGGGGAATTAAGACTAAAAATTCTATTTCTTTTTTTTCTGGTCGGTGAACACATCATTTGTAAGTGCAACCAGATCGTGCATCACTTTTCCTACCTTGAGAGCTGAATCAACACAGGGTTGGGTTTTACTGGGCTCTTCCACTAGCAGAGCTCTGAAGTCTGTCTGAGAGAGCACCTTTAGTTTGGAGAGCCTCATCTCTTTCAGCATCTGCAGGCTGAAGTGCCGGACAGTTAAGGACCGCTCCATCAGCAGCGAGAGGTGCTTGTGTTTCTTCTCTATCAGCTTCCCTATGTCACTAAGAGAAAAATCCTGCAGCATTAATAAAGGAACATATCTACACCGGAAAAAAATCTACCGTTAATTTAAATGTGTGTTTATGTAGGTCTTTGGTGTGGTTGCAATGCTGACACTCCCCCCACCCCCAAGATTCACCTGCTAAGAGTGTAGCTCTGTCTGGCCACCATAGCTTGAATGATTTCCATCTGCTGTTCACCCAGATGTTTGAGACAGGACTGCCCCAGAGCCATTCCTTCAATCCACACCTACAAAAAGACAGACTGAGTTTCAAACTCTGTAAAGGAGCGAATTAAGATGAAAACTAGATAAATACATAATGTTCTTCACAGGAATTCGGCTGCCAAAGAGACATTTGATTCATAGCCTGGTGTCTACCTGCTGATCCTTCTCCAGCTCGGTCCTGATGTCGTCCAGTTGCTGCCTGGCGGTGCTCTCTGCCTGCTGCAGCTGATCAGCAAGCTTCTGCTCCACTTCCAGCCATATACTCTCACAGTGCTCAGCAGTGAGGTTCAGCTGAGTGGGAACAGAGGTCAGAAAGATGTCCCTGGCTATCTCACTCAGCCTGTTCGACCAAAGGGCCCGAAGTTTCTGGAGGCGCAGGATTTCTCATCAGCACAGCACACATACATGTACAAGTACACACAGTAGGCAGGTAGACTGAGTGACACAACTGCCCATTTATAACACGTTAAAAAAAAGAAATATTTAACACTGACTTGCAATAATATGCAATGACCAATCATGAGAACCTTTTTTATATTGTTTCATAAATCTACTAATCACAAATCGGAGCTTTAGTTCATATAAAGAGCTTTTCCCCTTTTTTATACAATTATTAGCATGCAGGACCAGTTTTAAGTTATTGTGAAGTATGGTAGAAATAGAATAGAAAAGCACCAATCAATTTTGTTATAGCTAATTTCTAAATCTCTGACTTGCCGATTCTGACTTTTTGTGTATTTTGAATAGTCTTAGAAAAAATTAAATTATTAACACCATCTAGAAAATAGTAGACTTTAAATCGTCTCTCATCAACTCAAACTTCTGCACCAAAGAGTTTCTGTTGGCTCACCTGGTAGCATTAGGAACTGATAGAATTTGCATGTCGCTGGAATGCACCTGCATATGTTAATACTGTTTTTATATATTCTATATATATAACAATTGTTCTTTCTTCAAACAGTGTTCAGGCCCAAAGGTAAAGCTTCTTTCATGTCGCTGAGTTACATTGTGGCTACCTTATAAACTATGAACTATTAGCAGAAAGTTATCTAGGAAGAGGAGGTTAACCCTTTATGTCCTAAATTTCAAATCCCTGCCTGGATCGTTTTTTGCTTATTTTAATTGTACAGAGTTCTTTAAATGTCTGGTGAGTAAATATATTTTCCCATATCCATAACAACTGGAGCTTTCAATATCTAGCAAGGCATTTTCGCAATTTACCGTTAATTTCACTCCTGCTACGATGGGAGTGAATTTACCATAATAACCCAATATTGGCTGGAGAGCGCAACATCTCCCCTTTCAGCAACTATTGGAATTTTAACTTTTTAACTTGAACAGATATTAGCCTGTGACAACCAACAATACCTACAGCTTATGGGTCATCTCTTCATCACCAGCAAACAATTAACTCACAATTGAATTGCTTTACCTTCCAAAGGCTGCACAGGGCCTCTGCAATTTTGTTATCCTGGTGCAACTCCAAATCAGAGATCTGCTTCCTGTGTCTCATCAGTAGCTCCTGGTAGATCTGAGGTCAGAATTAGCTCAGAATCAGCTACACATTTCAATAAATACAGCTTTAAAAAAACGGCCAACAGATAATTATAACCCAGGAAACATGCAACGTATTCTAACAGAGGTTTGCTCCTGCAGGTCACAGCGAGTCAGTCCCATATCCAGAGCTTTACTCCTCTCATTCATCTGACTCTTCTGAAGTTTTTTTTTCTTGTACTCCTTTTTGCGGCACTTTTCAGTCACCAGCTCCTTTGTCTTCTTTGTACATTCTGTAAAATAAAAAAAAGCAAACCCACAAACAAAGCCATTTTCATGATTATGCCTAAAACTATTTGCATAAATACAACATAAACAGGCTTTTGCGGCAGGTAGGAGTTTTAATTGAGCAATCAGTAACACCTTCACCACTCCACAGACTACTGAGATTATCCACGTTAGTAATAAAATGACTAACAAAATCACTAAATGTGAGTAAAAAAATAAATAAGTGGGTTGGTTTTGAATCCAGATTATGTTTAAACACTGTTATCACTTCATTGAATACCCATAGTGCCTGCAGGACAGTTTCACAAGAGGCTGCATAAGAATCTGGGAGACATTATTATGAATGACATTGTGTGCTCTCCTAAAATAACCTGGCCTTATTGGAGGAGCTAAAGAGGAATCCCAGAAAATGCTCTATTTTAAAAGAGCAGGTCCTTAAAGTTAGAAAAGTAGGCTGAATGTTGAGCACTGCAAGATGCAGCCAGAAAGGAGCTGAAAGACACACACATAATTACACTGATGCAGTTACCCCTTTATATTTGGAGCCATTCCTCCATGATATGTTTAGGATCTGCATCTTACCCTCAGTGCTCCGATGAAGTCCTTCGGTCAGAGCGGCCTGAATCTCAGGGAGAATCGTTTCCGCTGGGTTAAGCTTCGAGCTTTCACCATTCGCCAGCTGCCCCAGTCTTGTGACGATCAAACCCATTCTCAGAGTCACTTCCCACCTGAGCAAGGCTGGCTGGAACTGAATGAGCCCTGACAACTCCTCCCACCACAGCAACTTCTCCAATGTTCTCTAAAAAAATGTACAAGGATTTGTACAAGGGTTTTACAAATGAAAAACCAACTGTCTTCAGAAGTTAGATAATGTCAGAGAGCAACGATCTATCCACTGCTAGCCTGCCAAAATATGGCAATCCACCAACGCTGGTTGGCTGGACAAGGAGATCAGCCAAGACAGCAACTCTGGAGGAGCTGCAGAGATTCATGGCTCAGGTTGAAGAATGGATAAAATGTTAGAGATATATCCCAAAAAAACCCTTAGCTGTAATAGCAACAGTTGGCTCTATGAAGTATGAACTAAGTTGGCCGAATACAAATGCATGCCACACTTTTCAGATTTGGATTTGCATGAAGCTTTGAGAACTACTAATCATTTTCTCTCTTCCCCCTCACAGCTATGCACCAACTAGTGTAGGTCTCTATCTGAAACGTTCAATTTTTTTTTTTCTTGGAATTCATGAAGTGTGAAATTCACTCAAAATTTTAAGGAATCAGACTAAATAATTCCTCAAAGGACTAGTAATCTGATCCAAAAAAGTACGAGACAAGAAAATGAATGACACACCGACCAAAAATATACCGCGTTACCTTTAGATCAGCTTCCTGTAACATCGTCAGATGCTCCTCTACTGACAAGAGAGTCTGAACGATGGACAGGATGTCATCATGGGCTTCCTCAGGAGAGAAGCCACTTCTCCTCCTCAGCAGAAGCTGACACAAATCCTCCAGTTGTGAGCTGAAACTTTTAGACTATGAAGACACAATAATACGAGTCACACTCCTTCTATAAGCTATCTAGCAGATTTGCGACACTTTTTTTGGGCGGGTGGGAGGGAGTAGGGCTCCAGTTACCGTTTGAAGGTTGCGTTCAAGAAGATCTTTCTGAGCTCTCTCAATCTCCTCCAGGGAACAGGAAGCATCCTGGATCGTCTCTTTGGTGGGTTGGCCCGTCGTCAGCGACTTTCTGAACTCATTCAGTTTCTTAAAATGAGAAATTATTTTCAATGCAACGAAATGAAGGCATGTGCATTCTTACAAAGTACCACATATTTTAAACATCTGTTTGTACCTTTTCTTGAATCAGAAGTGTATCCTTGGCAAAGTCTGCGTCGTTTTTGTCTTTTGGAAACCGAGAGCTGAATATAACTTTAAGCATCTGCAGAAAAATCTGAAGTGCACAGTACAACAACATGGTAATTAGCATCATTTGTGCACGTTTGTGATGCATATTGACAAATTAATCTACCATCACAAGCTCACCAGATACTTCTCTTCCTGAAGCTGAAAGCTGTGCTGTTGCACTTCCTGCAAAGCCAAACAGTAGAGGCTGATCCTGCCTTCAAAGCTGTAAAGACAACACAGTTACGAGGACGCCGTGTTGTCCTGGAAAAACATTACCTCCAGAAGGTGTGTGGCTCCCACCCGGTGTGTGTCAGTGTGTGGGGGTAGTGGAAGACTCTAGTGAAACTCTGGTTCTGCAGGCTCTTAGGCAGCTCCATGTTGGAGATGAACTGACTGCTGTCATTGTTGTCTTGCTCCTGGCTGAGAGACTCGCCATCGGCGGACGAGGACGAGTCCTCATTAGGCATCGGCTGCAACTTTGATTGCTCGTGAAGGGATGGGTTTGACGCGCCGTCTGCTAAAGGCTGACGAGTACATGGAGAAAAAGGATTACAAATTTTAATTTTGTAACTGTCTAGCCATTAAAATGCATGCAACGCTTTGGACAACCATTCATAACACCACCATTGGACTTTGTGTGACAGACCAAAAGAAAGTAAAGCATAATTGTTAAGTGGAAGGAAAAGTTTGCATGGATTTGGCAATTTTCTTTCACAAATAAACATCCTGAAAGATGTGGCATCTGTTTCTATTCAAGACCCCTTAAATAATACTTTGCAGATACTACTATAAATCATCATCATAAAGAATAACTAACTGCTTGGCTTTCACATACTTTACTACCTACAAAATAACATGAAGTTAAATCATTTTGCCACTTAAATATCTTTCAGTAAACAACATTTTGAGTTCTTTCTGTTTCAATATTAATGTTTTCTACAAACATGTTGCTTAAGTCGGGACAAAAGAGTATTTTGTTAAAAAAAAAACATTGGGGTTTTCAGTCATGCGTGAGAAAAGAGAAGAAGGACTTACCCTGTATTTCTGGTTGATTGGGTAAACCACCTTGGCTCTGGAAGCAAATGCAGCCACATCGCTATTCATAGGAGGGCGCTTCTTTTCCTGCACATCGTACACGAACAATGGGAAAGTAACACTTCAAAAGATGTAGATATTGATGCAAGGTATGAACTAAAGATAGATAAGCAATATGATAGATTATCATGGATTAGAACATGTCAGCAACCTGGTGTTATTGAAGTAATTTCTTCAGAGGTCCACAAACTTTTCAGCTTCTGACCCCCAAATTAACAATGGAAGACACTTGGTACTCTGACTATCAGCTGATCATAAATGCATTATCGCTAATAATAGAGGTGACAACACAAGCAGCAAGAAATGTTAGCACACTGATGCTTTTCTTTCTAAATACTGTATTTTTCTCTTTTAGGACTTCCAGTAAAATGTATTTTCTATTCTTTTATTTTCAACCCTTTCTGCTCTAAAATGCTTAAAATAATCACGAGAGGATTATTGATGTCATTTATATGTATGCCAATTGATATCACCCAGCCTTAGGTTAAACTACTTTTAAATTGACAGTGGGCATGATTTTAGATCAAACTGAACACAACTTTTTAATTAAGAGTGGTAAGAAAACATTTTCAGGGTTCCTTGAATGGATGGATGAATGGATAGGGGTGGTTAGGTTGTAGTGGAAAATTACTATAAGTTAACACCTGCTGAACATGTTAACTTAAACCCTTGTGAACTCTGACCAAAAGAACCTGTTTGGGCTACACACACAAGGTTGGAAGTTGTTTTGCTACAGTTGCAAGGGAACCAGACTGTCTCTCCCATATTTTGCATTTCTTGCCTTGGTATAAAACCTATGTGTTGTCTCTGCCTGCCAGAGCTTTCACCCAGAACTGCTTAATTATTGATTGTCCTACAAGCTCTCTGCATTGTGCACGAGATGTGAATAAATCTGATTGAGTCATTTCACCTGACAGTGGTTGGAAAACAGTTGTATTTCCACAACATAGGTCAATGGACCATTCAGTGGGACAAAGCGTAAATATGTATCCTCATAAACATTCACCTTTGAATATTTATAATATGAATATTTCCCACTCTGTTATGCGTGTCCAGATCTGGAAAACGCAAAATTTTTTAAATTCCTGATTTTCCCAGAATAGAAACCCTTGCAAGTCCCTTTGAGTGAGAGGAAGCCAAATAAGCACCTTGTCATTGGCGGAGCCACTCGGGGCCTCCTTCTCTCTGTTGCTGACACAGTCACTTTGATTATTGTCAATATTCCCCGCATCAGGTTCCAGCAGCCTCCTGGCGTTGTAAACCTGCAGGAAGACGGGTAAATGCAGCCTTTTCTCCTTTTTTATGGTAAAAGGAAATCATTAAGGGGATTTATGCTATTCGATTTGTGCTCACTTGTCTGGTCAACAACAGAGGCTTCATGCAGAAGACGTAGAGGAGAGCTGCAGCCAGGATGCCGGACAGACCTCCACACACCGCAGCCGCTGTCAGCAGTCCTGGATACACATGCAGCGACTCGGCGACACTAACCAGAACGTCGGTGCTGCATTCCGGAGACACTTCCGCCGCTGGCATTTCAGACAGATTTTAATCTGCGCAGACAAATCACGGAGCTTGTCCGGGTTCACACTGCAACACCTCGAAAGACCCGCAGCTCCGTCGCGGGAGCTGAAATCCTCGGACTCGGATCTTTCGTAGAGACGTTCATGTTGTTTGAATTCTTTAAGTCACTTCCAACACTTTTTGTTTTTACTTTATAAAACAAAGTTCAAGCTGTAGTCGATGAACGGACCAGACTCACAAAGAGGTCGTTCCTGCGTCAACGCACAAAACCCAGCGAATTAGATCTGAAATCTTAAGTCTGTTTTTTTCAAAATAAAGGCACAAACAGATAGTGTGGATATGGCTTTCTGCTGTGATGGCCTGAAGACCTGTTCAGGGTCACTAGGGTTAAGAGTGTAAGATGATGGATGGATGGATGGATGGATGGATGGATGGATGGACGGACGGACGGATGGATGTGGCTTTCTGCTCAGGGCAGCATTGCTTGGCGGTGCACATGATGCAATAAAAAAAAAGTCAATCATGATATATATTAATATCTTCCAACATTTGTTTTAAATTTTTCACAGAATAAAGTAAGCCATTAGTTATTTCATATTTTATGAATTCTGGCACTTCGTTATAGGTTTCTTATCTTCTATTTGTGTGTTCTATTCATTGGGAGAAATTGTCCACCTTTTGTATGTACAGGACAAGCCCTATAGGCATTAGCTGTACACTTCAAAAGTAGATGAATCTGAAATTGGAATATGATTAGGGCTTTTAATCCCAGAATAATTAAAAGGCTATTTATGTCTTTTTAATTAGTTTAAAAAGCTGCACTGGAGCATCTCAGATTATCGTAAATACCAAGACTCAACGGAAAGTCTTGACACAGAGTCTTTGAACCCCATTTAAGATTTAAAAACGTTTTATTTTACATGTAAAAAGACACAAATAAGCATGTTCAAAGGACTTTTTTTTTATATTAGAAAAGGAAGTCCCATTGGGGCCATCGATGCAAGAGCCAGATACCTGAACACTCAACTTCAATGTATGTTTTATTTTGAAAGGTGTAACAGGAAGCTTCATGGTGTACTTCGTTGTTTTGATCATTTTTAAAGGAGTAGTCCGTTTTTTCCATCTTCTCCAACTTTTCGAGACTTTTTTTTCCCCCAGCTATAATCTTGTCTACACCGAAAAAAATGTGTTGTAAGCGGTGTGTCTATTACCATGCTGCGTCATTAGATTAAGACAACCAGGAACGATGTTCATGGGCGCTACACACCCTCAGACATTTACTGCGAGTAAAGCAAAGTTAAGTAAATATTTAGAGGGTTTCAATGCAGAAACAGGGCGGACTGTTAGCTAGCCGCTGGTAGCTCACCAAATTACGGATGTTTCGGGTACACTTAATCGCACAAAGCTGGTTTTTCTTGCATGTCAGAGTTTTGTGTTTGTTTTCGCTCTCGTTGAATGTCGCCTGCGGTCACAACGTCAAACTGGAGGAGGGCAGTGATGAACATTATAGCTGTAACGGGACCTCTGTGGGGACAAAACGGGACACAACACCTTTTACCTCAGGGAAATGTGGCGTGAGTAACTTAGCTTGTTGTTGTCATTTGTTTGTGTTTACGCATTTTTCCCCCCACCGTGTTGTTAAAGCTTCAGAGATGCGCGGTATGTAATTAGTTTATTACTTAATCTTTACAGTGGGTGCTCTACTGAAGCAGTGCTTGTTTTTGACAATATCTACACCAGTCAGAATTGAGGAGGCTATATATTTACATATTGTAAATATATGTCTAAAGTATTGAAACGCTTATTGACACATAAAGTGTAATTTCTTCCCATTATCAAACAACCTGCCTTTCACAGGGATAGTTTAGTGTTCTCCCATCAGAACATTTGTGAGGTCAAGTACTGATGTTGGACGAGAAGAACTGACTTGCAGTGCTTTGCTCTGAATCATACCAAACATGTTTTGTCAGGTTGATGTGTACTCCAGTCAGTCACTGTGTACTCCTAATCCAACTCGCTCAATAATGTCCAAAATGGAGAGTCATGTTGAAAGTGAAAAGGCCACCGGCAAACTGTTTCCACATAGTCTGAAGCACGAAATTGCCCGCATTGTTACTGTATGCTGATGACAATGTTTGGAAATTATTTCTTTTGTGATTTATTTGCATTGTGTGAATACTTTTGATTTATTTCTGTAATCCATGAAGGGTTTTGGTGTCCTTCTAGCTGCAAATTTTCTCAATTAATGTATTTTTCCCATTGGCAGAACCTTTGCAGCCTTCATGCAATGCATCAAGACCAAGGAGGAACGTCAGCCGACCTGACGATGCTCAGGATTAATGGTTTGTGTTAGCAATAGCAGACAGATGCTGACTCTTTATACTTTTGTAAATATATGTCTAAATGTTTAATGTAAGACTTTAAGACTTTTCCACAAAAATCTTTCTGTGCACTGGTAAAAACTAAGAAAAAAATGCATTTCAATGAGTTAATAGTGTTATAATTGACTGTCATTTCAGACATTTTAACTGTGTTTATTTCAAGTTTTCTCCAAATATTTTCTTCTGGTCTTTAGGTAAAATGGACAACGGACTCCTGTCTGTTTATGGATGGGGCCCATCTTCGTCGTCGGCCCCTATAGGGCCATGGGGACACTCTATTTACTCCTCCTTTAGCTACGTTTCAAACATGTTGCACCTCAGAAAGACCAGAAGCACACTCATCAGACACACCCCACAACAGCCTCCTCCTCAGGTCGTCTGTTTCTGATCTGAATGTTAAGCTTATTGGAATAATTTTGATATATTTTTAGAAATAGTCAGAAATTAAATTTTTTTTTTTATTGGTTCCACAGGTTCAGAATGTTGTACCTCCATCTTTCTTCGAGGTTAGATTTTATAAGTGTGCCCAGGTACATCAGCCGTGTGCATTGTAAATTTGGCAAATGTTTTGTTCTTTTGCTTGTGCATGAACTTTATTGGTAGAAAAAGACATACCTTTCCTTGTCAATCAACTCGACCTAGGTGAAGCTCGACACCGATCCCCCCCAGTTGACGTTTTTCCTGCTGATCCACAACCTGAGCCCCCTGGGTGGGACCAACCTGTCTCAGGTGGCCATACGAGACTCCATATCTGGGATCAAACCCGTCAAAACTGAAGGCAGGGTTGTCGAAAGAGGCTACCAGACATTTGCTATCGATTCGCTACTGGGTGTGTAACCACATCAGAATGTTCTATAGTATTTTTAACTTTTAAAACGTGCATTTTCTGGAATCCAGAAACTGATTTGGGTTTTGTCGATTTAGCCGGATCTCATGTTGTGGTTAATTACACTGCTCTCGTAAGGAGTCACAAGAACGAGCTCCTTGATCTTCCTGCTTTCCTGACCTTCTCTAATGCATCACAGGTCTTTTTTTTTTCTCCTTCTGTTTAATCATGTTTCATTTACTCTAACCAAACAAATTCTTTCAAAATCTCAGCATTTGTTCAGAATAAGATAATAGGATTATTCACTGCAATTTTACAAAATATGGTTTCTGTGTTTTGACCTTTTTATCCCACAGAATGATGTCAGTATGTTTGGGCCACTGAGAGCCAATCTCACGCTGACAGTAAATTCAACTGATAGGGTAAGTTACAAAGAGTGCCCTTTTTCTTGCAGAATTAAGCATTTGTTTGTGAACTTTCTTTAAGTTTTCTCTTTCATGAGAATAAGAAATCTTGTCCCGTTGAAACTTTTTCCAGATTTATCCCAACCATGGAGTCCATTTTTCTGGATTTGTTGCTGGTTTCTTTATCACACTGGTGCTGCTGTTGCTGGGGGTTCTCGCCATTAAATTCACAAGTTCCAGAGAAAGATTTTGCCTTTTTCAGCAAAAGGTATCAAAATTCAAAGTTACTGATAAGTTATTCATTCATTTGTAAAAACATAAATAGACTTACAGGTAAAATCAGAATAAAACTATATTTTTTCTCGACTGTCTAACATTAAGAGTGATTGGCTTGTAAATAATATAACTTGTGCCAAGTGTTTTGGCTTGTTACCTTCTCTCTTTGTGTCTCCCACATGAAACTATTTTCATTGTGAACTTATTATGATAAATATATATATATATATATATATATATATATATATATATATATATATATATATATATAGTATATATATATATAATTATATATTATATATATATATATATAATGTATATATGTGTATATATAATATATATATAGTATATATATATATATATGTGTATATATATATATATATATATATATATATATATATATATTATATATATATCATTATATATGTATATATATATATATATATGTATATATATATATATATATATATATTCATTATTCTGCAGTCAAATCATTTTGATCATTCTTATTGATCTAAAACTCGGGGAAAATGTGCTTTATTATCAGAAGGCAAGATTAAAAGTGTATTTTGTAAATATTCCAAAAGACATAAATATGGTGTTTCAGATGAAAGTATTTATTTTTTATGTGCTTTTAAAATGCACGTTTGTATTTATTTTTTGTGAATGTGTGATTTATTATTTATGCACTTGCTGCATTTTGTTCTGCAGAGAATCAGATGTCATTTGGACCCTGAGTATGCAGAGTCCAGCATGAGCGAGACAATCAAAGATGAGGCTGCATTTGAGGACAAGATGGTGGATGTCATGGTGCTGGAGGAGCCACAGAACATGTACCAAGCTCTGGATAAGTCAGTAAACTAATCTTCTATTAAAACCCTCAAATTAACGCTTAGGTTAATCAAACTGCTTTACTTTTTTCTGTTTTTCTTCCTGAAGCCTTGAAACGTCTTCCCTGCTACAAGCTTCCAGTAACCTGGAGGCCACCCGCATCCAGATGTACAAAGATTTGATGTCCTGCTTGCTTGGGGGGCTGCTGTCACGGGGCCAGATCAGCGCCCAGGCCCAGCAGAGGCTGCTCAGTGTGGTTCATGGTCAGCTGCTCGGAATGGAGGGCCGCCTGAAGGAAGAACGGGGCGCCCGCATGGCTGCCCTGGCTGGACAGTGCAACCTGGAAACGCATGAAGAGATGGAGGCGGAGCATCAGGAACAAGCGGCTGAAAAGGCCGAGGCCGAGAGGCTTCGTCAGCATGCGGACCAGCGGGTAGCGAGAACGTGATTTGATTGGAAGAAATACCCTTAAAATGACTCCATTCACTGACCTTCTGTCTGTGACGTTTTCAGGAGTTTCTCCACTGCAGCCGCCTCTTGGAGAAGCTGCACAAGCAGAGGCAGAGTCACCTTCGGCGCGTCCTCTTGGTCCAACATGAAGACGCTTCAGTGAAAGTCCAGAGAGAGATCATCAAGTGGCGGCGGGTGGAGCTGCACAAGATCTTCTCAGAAGAGCTGGAGGAGGCCACGAGGATGGGCGAGTTAGAGAAGAGCATAGCAAAGAGACTGCAGCATGAGTACTTCACTTGTCAGGTGAACATCATTTTAGTAATTGATTATTCTATTCCAAGATCACAGTAAGATCTACGTCTTAAAGATCCTACTTGTTCTTGCAAAGAAAATGATCATGGTCTCATGGCTGAAACCTCAGCCCCCAACGGTCTCTCAGTGGAAGAATAGAGTGAGGGAGGTGTAACATATGGAACAAATTACAGCAAAACTTCAGATGAAAAGTGACATCTTAGAAAAAATTCAAACATTTTTTTCAAAAACAGCTGATGGAGATTACGATTAATAAATAGGAGATTCTTCCTTGTAACTTTTTTTCCTTTTTTTTTTTTCTTAAGACTATGGACAAGCAAAACCTCTTCTGGAGGTACATGCATGCAATTTGTGAAATATATTATATGTAAGATGTATGTGATGTGACCTGCACTGGAAAATTTGAACAAAAAAGTTTGAACTTTTTTGTTCAAAAGTATATATACTTTTGAACAAAAAAGTATATATATATATATATATATATATATATATATTTTTTTTTTTTTTTAATTATTTTTTTTTTTTTAAATATATATTAATTCCTTACAGTATTATGTAATTTTCTGACCAGGATCAGCTGGAGGAAGTGCTGGATGTGGTTGTTGCCAATCAGCGGTACATCCTGGCTGAACGCAGTGCTCAGAGGAAGTTCCTGGTGCACAGCCTGCACAGCCTCGAGGACCTGATCTCTGAAACGTTCTCCAGCACCTCCAGCAACTTGGACAGCTGGTTCTCCCACATCAAGAGGTCGGCACCGCAGCCCATCCCCCCATTCCACTAACACCAGCACGTTCACTCAACACAGCGTTCAGATACTTCTCAAATCAACCAACATGACATTTGGGTGAATGTTATCATTTTTATACGTGGAGTTGCAAAGATGCCCACAACTTGTTTCATTAGAGAGCCAAAGAAACTTCTGGAAATCCTTTTCTGTCGTATGTTGCATTTACTTGTGTTCCACACAACATCTATTCACCCATCATCTCTTACATGCGTCGTAGAATCCTTACTTTCTACCACACATTAAAATCACAGACATTATTGTTGCTTGCATTGACCACCAGGGGGAGTGCTGTACCTTCAGAGCAGCTGGATCAGCTGCAAGAAAAGGCCCAGAAAGACCTCGTTATGGTGAGGCAAAGACTAGATGAGACCCTGAACCAGGAGAAGAGAGCGATGCGCTGTGGTCTGATCAACAAGAGGAGAGAGCTCATCTCAAACATGGTGAGGAGATTAAATGAAGTTACTTCATTCAGTCAGTTAATTTGGGCACAGGCAGGGAGACCTTTAGTTTAGAAATGTTAAAAAACATTTCTAAACTAAATTTCCATTGTTGGTAATCTCGTTTCCTCCTTTCCAGTTGAAGGTCCACAAGCAGAGACAGAGGGATTTATCCAGCATTACCAAAAGTCTGGAAGAGAAGATGGACGAAGCGCACCATCTGCAGTGTTGGCAGAACTTACTGACCGCTCACAGCCTGGAGCTCGCAGAGCTCATCAACAGTCTGGATGAGGAGGCGGCTGCCGACATCCGCAAGGTGCCCCTGTGACAACAGACGCTGTAATATAATTGAGCTGGATGCTGAAATATGAACATCTTCTGCTTTCTCTTTAGGTGACGATGAGAGGGATTCAGGGAGCGATGGCTGATGTGAAAGCCATTCAGCCTTCCGCGGCTCAGGCCATGCTGACGCTGCTGCCGCCGGGTGCCAAACACCCCATGTTGCAGGAGGAACCCGAGGCGGGGTCTGGCAAGTCTGCGGGGCAAGGGGCCGGTGTTCTGCTGCAGGGCCAGGAGAGGCTTCATCAGGAAGGCAAGGCAGCGCTGCGCACCCTCAGCTGCACCAGGGAGTCTCTGCAGGAAGGCATGGAGCAAGAGCTGCGGGAACAGAAGGAGCTCAGGGCTCACTGGAGAGATTTCTTTCGGTCAGCAATGTGATAACATTAATCATGAAATCCAAATATAGGAAAAGATGCATTAAAGGAAGTAAAGAAAAGCATTACTTTGTAGGAGTGCACTGATTTGTCGATGTCAATTCCTTTAATTTTGGGAGATTGGTGATCGGTTGATACTTACACGTGAAGCCGATCTTATTCCCCAATCTTATCAACCTCAGCAAGGTCTAAAAATTGACTGTTAGCCCCGCCCACCAGGTCATGCTAATTGGTAATCAGCGATCAGGCAGAAAACTGCAATCAGTGCATCCCTAGTATTTTGTATGATAGATTTTCTATCATCACAATCCGAATCCCTGTTTTCCACATTACATGTTGAGAAATTTTCCAGTAACTACTGAAGTCGCTGAAGATGATTAACCTGCTAAAACAATGAATAATGGAAATAGACTTATTTACCATTATTCAACTGAGTTGTCAAGAAAGCTCTTGCCTCATAAAGTTCTCTGTTAATTTCCAACTTTCCCACTTAGGTGTCTGTGTTCGTCTCAGCTGACGCTGTCTGAGGACGACCGGCTGAGGATGAAGCTAGAGTTTCAGAAGAGTCTGTCTGTAATAGACCGCCCTCTGGTGCTTCCCCATGCTGTCTCCCGAACTAAACTCCACGCCGCTCTGGCTGAATGGAGGGCAAGGAGCGAAGAGGAGATGGTGAATAGACAAATGCATGTTACAGTCATCAGTTTATTTGCTTCTACAGACCCAGTTAAAAATCGTTGATTCTAGTGACCTCCGTTTTCTCAAAATATATTCTCAAACAAGTGTTGGAACATAAGCTCTGTTTTAGAGCCGGAGGACTTAAATACTTTAAAGAATATGACAATAAATAGCACGAGTTAGTCATCGCTCTAAACTCTCGCATGAGAAAACAGACTGAAATATGACCAAAGAAGAAATCTTTAAAGATATTTCTAACATTATCACGTTTCTTAACCATGTAAGCCCTGAAACGGTGGGTTTTATATCGCAGATTAATGGAAATAAATACGGTTTTTACACCTTTATTGAGACATAGGAGTCGAACGTTTTTCAGTCAGTGTCTGATGAACATGTTCTCTGCAGATGTTTTGAAATTCCCTGATTTTTCTTTTAACACCATAACAGCTCAAAGCATTACAAAACGTAGGCCTATTATGTAGAGCATTTTATATAATCCTTAACTGTTTATTCTATTAATGTAAGGGGGAAGCATTTTAATTTCTGATCATTCACTTCCTGCTTAAGAGCTCCCTGGTGGTTGAAGAAAAATCCACAGAAAAGTCGCACTGGGCTATAAACTGCATGATTCAAAGTGTGAGTAAAAAGTAGCGGCTTACAGTCTGAAAAATACGGTATACATCCATTTTTTCCTTGATATTTTCCATTAAACCACATTACTTAGACTACACAAAAAGATGATTCTTGCTTATGCTGCTTTAAATGGATGAGAAATGATGAGCGGTGTACAAGACAGCTGTAGCCTATTAGAACGTGGCTTCTGGATGACTCCGTGTTGTTAAGAAATTAGACATGACTTATCGGGTGGTTTCATTTCTAATCATAACATAACCCCCTACTTGGAGTTATTTCATAACAATACTTGTGGTTTCTGTTTTTTTTTTTTTTTTTGGTTGTTTTTTTTATTTTAGGAAAATATGCAATCCAAGGGGAAAAGCACAGAGGCCAGAAAGAAAGCAGATACATCTGAGGTGCTGCGGTTCCAAAAACGGCTCCAGGACAGGATTGATCTGTTTGAGGAAGAAAGGGAGATGGAGAACAGTGTTATGAACAAGGTAGTAATGTCTTCTTTTTGATTCAGTTGGAGCAACATTTATAATAAATTCTCTACATCAAACCATTGTGATTTTGGCAGGTGATGGAGGAGATGCAGAGGGAGAGGGAAGACTATCTGCTCTGTCAGGCAGACAACCTGGCAATGCAGATGGCTACAATCGTCTTCCAGAAGGCTGAGCGATGGACCAAAGTGTTGGAAACGTCCAAGGCCATGCACACCCTGCAAAGCCAGCTCATCCAACAGCTCAGGGAGAGAAATATCTCAGAACTACAGGACATGGCACAGAGTATACACAGCCACTGCTTGGTAGGTAGATCTTGTCTTGAGAATCATCCATTGTCTCTTTGTGTGCCTTTTAAACTGAAGCAAACTAATTTTTGCAAATCTTTCAAAAGAGCCTAGAAGAAGCAGAACAACAACTTCAGTCGGAGAGGACAGAGCTGGACAGGCTAGGAGTTCTGTCACACAAGATCCAGACCGTCTTTGAGGGAGAGGAGGCCAGAGAGGAAGATGACGTGTTCGCGCTCCAGCCCGATTGCAGCATGACGACTATTCTCCAGGATGCGCTTCACAAGTGTGAGCAGGTCATTGCTTTGACGTTTGAAAGGTGAGCCATTGAGTTAACTTCTAAATGTCTTTCATTCCCCCCTCCAAACTGCAACAAATAAACATATGTTAAACACACCCAATCTGTACAGGCTCTTTATCTACAAATGTACTTGTTTTTAGCTTCTTTTTTCGTAGCACACCACATCACTGAGATGGCTCTCAGTATTAAATGTCATATATTTGATCAGTGATGCATCAAAACGGCCTTGATTTTACTGGATCGCAGTGCCGTGTGAGAGTAAGATCGACTGGTAGCGTTGAAATGATTTAGATTTTACTTTGCAACATTGGCAATGGCAAAATCACATGTGGAGTTCCTCAAAGCTCCATCCTAAGACTGCTTGTATTCAGTATTCAGTATTCAGTATTGCTCAGATTCAGGAAGCATTACAGTATGTCTTACCATGCATATGTTGATGACATCTGACCAGACTCAGTAGGAGGATGGATCTGCATTTTCTCCATCGTAATACAAAGAGGACAGAAGCCATTGTTTTTACCCTGTGAACACAAGGTTAGAGAGTCAGTTCAGTTAGAAACCTCAGGGCCAGCAAGGTTGTGATCGAGCTTGATAGTCTGCTACGTAAATTATGATGGTCTGCTAAGTAAATTAATCAATTAGTATCTTAGGAAATTGGAATAATTGAGAGCTTCCTGAACAACCTCAGCCCATCAGCTCTTCTTCTCTAAACTTTACAGTGGACTTGGTTTGGTAAGGTAAATACCGTTTCCCTAGTACCTATGAAAATCTGTGGTCTTTTCTATCAGGACTGAACACATTCATCTTTTAGAGTAGCTTACTCATGAAGTTTTGGTTTTAATTCATTTGTTTTAAATTAGCTTTCAACAGTCTGTGTATTTTAGTCTTCATAGTTTAAAGATTTGTTTTTATGCTGTTTTCTTTATATTTTTTTTGTCAATTTTTATGTAAAAACAAAGAGAACTTGCAGGTTACCTTGTGTTTAGATAGAGAATATATAGAAACAGTGTTTGATAAAAACGGTTCACTGAGACTTTAGACATTCTCAGTGTTGAAACTTTTCTTCTCTTCAGGTTTCAAGAGATTTCCACCAGCAATCAAGTCAAGGAAGAATTAAAAGAACAAATCGAGCTCAAAAGGCTTTACTCAAACTGTGACCAGGTCGGATTTTATTTTCTGTTAATTTCTACATTCAATACACAATGGAAATCCTGCTGATGGTTAACAGAGCGTAAAGAGAGTCTATACTTGACAGGATCTGGAGTTTACCTCCCAGCTGGTGAAGCAGAGTCGCGTCTCTGACGACGTTCTCCTGGAGGTTCTGCGTCTCCTCCTCCCAAGCCTGCCCGAGAGTGAACTTCTCTCACTCAGCGACGCGCTCTGCCGCAAACAACGTCCCGTTTCTGCTTTTACAGACCAAGAGCGCTCGGGGTAAGAAGAGAGTCTGCGGTTTATTGTCTGGCAAACGACCAAAGCCTCGTTTGGGTCACGGTCTTTTAGGATTTACTCAGACTGTATTGGACGGCATGATGAGAACAGGTTTGATTTATAGTGAGACTTACTCTGGTGCAGACGTTAGAAAAACCTTTTTAGACTTTTTCTGGCAATCTGACATGATTAGACAGCACCAGAGGAATTCTTTTTCCTTATCTCTTCTCAGCCTTTGCTCACCAAATCCATGTCCAAGTCGGTTGTGTGTCAAAAACAATTCTGTCAATTTAAACAGAAACTCCAAACATTTTTAACTTTCTTTCACATCAGTCAGTGCCAGCTGTTTTTTTTTTTTTCAACCCTTTTGGTGACCAATAAATTAGCGCAAGCTAGCACACATCTTTCGGCGAATCAGCTGCTTCGTGTTGCTTCTATTTCTAATAGATTCGTTAAAATAGTTTTCTAATCGAAGCTTGTTGAAACACAACCATCTACAAGTGAGATCTTTAATTTATATAACCTCACTGCAGTCTGCTTCCCCTCAGCTAAGATGAAAAGATAAATAATTTTACTCCTCATTTTGCTTCCCTCTCTTATCCTAATAGCCTGGAACGATGTTTTCTGTCTCCTGCTGAGTTTGGCTTGCCTTGCTGATGAGGAATGCCTCCAGCAGGAGGTTGCTTAGTAATCCAACAGAAAATATTGTCTGGAAAACCACGCAATATGTTGTTTTCCCTTTCAAGGTTTTTCTTCTTTTCAAAGTGGAAAATTGCCTTTTCTAGCCATTTTACACTCCTGCTAATGCAAGATGATGTGATCAGTAGGGTTTAGTTCCAAATGCAAAAAATGTACAAGAAATAAAGTAGAGATTCAGATAGTGTCACAGTATGACAAGTGTTGATCCCCCTGCTGACCCAGAAACTGAAATTAAGTTGTATTTGAATTTGCTTTGCTCAGATCAAAACTGATTGGCTAAAATTAAAAAACAAAAATGCTTTTAAAAAGTGACTAACCCAGAACAAATGGGGCTAATTTAGCATTCGTTTACATCACTTTTCCTCTTATACATCTAGTTTGTTTGTCGTCAACTTAAAAGTTTGGCTGCAGCTCTTTTGACATGACGAATTTTATCTGACAACTTCATTTGTGTCCCATTCCAGCTCAAAATGCTCTACGTTCCTTGAAGTCCTACATAGTTCTATCAGTCTGCACTCAATTACTTTTTTATTTTATATTTCACATTTGATTTTTAATACAAAACTCAAATGTTTCAAATCAAATTGAGTTTCAAAAATATTAAATTTAGTTGTGCTTTAGTGAGTTATTTCCAAACCAGTACACGGATTTCAAATTACGCTGATTCAGATTTAGTTTTTAAGTGCCTTTATTCATGTTGAGTCATCCAGATTGAGTCTGAGCAATGTAAATTCAAATACAACTCATTCAAAATCGGCTTCTCATTTCACAAAGTTCTGCTCATAATTTAGCTTCTGGCAAAGAAATGAACGGTGTAAAAGGTTTATGATAGATAGACGTCTGTCTGTGTCTCCTGTCTCTAACGTGTGTTCTTCCTGGGTCTTTGGATTCCCAGATGATAAATTGAGCAGTGCTCTGTGAGAAGAGAAGTTATATTGTTTTATAGCCTGCTTTAAATATCCCCCAAAACGTTCTCCCTGAAGACAATCTGTTGCAGTGATTTCATGAGATCCCAATAAAATACCGTGTGTGGTTGTAACGCGTCAAAAGGAGAACAAGTTTTAGGGATATGAACATGCCTCGCGGTTGCAGACGTCCGTTGAGAAGTTTGCCGTAATGGGAACTTTTCTTCCACTGGGCTGTGGACAAGAAAAGCTTCACTCATGGCTGCTTTTATGCTCTCAGAGTTTTGAGTTTTGCATCATGCAGTTCACGCCTCACTAGCTGTGTGAAGTGAACTGAATGTTTTTACTTTAAGAGGTCTCCCTGAAGTCACCTCTGAATGAGAACACTGCTTTGTGGGGAAAAGGCGCCTGACGTCAGAGACGTGACATTACAGTTTTTTTTTTGTGTAAGCCATTGAGTTGCTTTAAGACCATGATGACGAAGATGATGCCTCTTTCTGCAGATGTCCCGGGGAGCAGAACAGAGCCGTTCCTGTCAGGCTGAGAGAAATTGCGGTGCGGAAAATCATCATTAATTCGCCAAACGGCGCTGTGGAAAGAGAGAGGTGGGTTCAGCACGTTTCTGTGATTATCAACTTTGCTTTTAAATGAAGGCCTGATGTTCAGCTACCACCGAGAATGACTTATGGATCAGTGGTTGGCCAACATCATTGACAAATCCCAAATTAGAGTGAAACATGGCTTTGATCAGAGGAGTGTTTGTGGCTTGACGCCAGTGGCCACAACGCATGAGGTAAGCACAGAAATACTCCGATCCAGCTAACAGCAGCCTCTTTGTCTTCCAACTCTGTCAGGCTGCAGGAAAAGAGGCGGAGCGCGGTGGAAAAGCTGCTCCCTAGATCCCGTCTCCTGCGTCCCAGAGATGCCGGACCGTTGCTAGCTGACGACAGAGGAGCTCAGGATGTTTCGACGCCAGCCGCACTTGTGCCGCAGCTGCAGAGCAACACGGCGGAGGAAACGGCGCACGGCCCTGCAGGGGAAAGCGTGACCTCAGACTCCGCCCGCGGTGCAGTGGGCAGCCTTGCCACCGGAGAGCGCTTGTTTGTGTTTCGGGATCCACCAGTATCCAATAACTCTGTTGTCCCAGAAAAGAAAAAGAAGAGGAATTTTCTCAATTTCAAGAAAGCCTCAGTTGCTCCTGCAACCTGAGGCTAACACAGTGCCTTTTCTAATGTTTATGTTGTAAATGTATTATATATACTAAAAAAAAAAATCACCAATAAATTCATAGTTTTACTGTGGAACTGAAAGAGCATATTTTTGTACTTTTTAACATGTATGCAGTGACTGGCTGTGTTTCAATTAAAGGCAGCTGACTTCTTACGCCTTATGTCATTTGTTTGCATTAGACTCTGGAACATTTCAGAAAATGTTCATTTAGCTCAGAAATTCAGTTTAAACAGTGACGTATGTAAATATGGACATGGTATAAACACACTAATGGAACTGAATAGCCTTGCTGGAAATATTACAATCTCCAGTTTTGGCTTTTGTTTCTTAAAACATATTCTTTACCTCTTATCTCTTTAGCTGGTTTTCTGCATGGACAGTACTCCATAGTCTGCATTAACAAACCAGAACAGTCAGAAACTAAAACAAAATACTGGATCTGCTTATTGCAGAGTAAGATTAACTCATTTCTTCAGCCTCTCTGAATTTCTTTTCCAACAGTCAATCTGTTTTCTCTCTCCCTGCTGAGCTCTCCAGTTCTTCCACGTCATCCTCATTTTTCTTCTTTTTTTTTTTTTTTTACTCCCTCTCCATCCTTAAAAGCGGAGCCAGTCGTTCTCTCTGCAGCCCACTCGTTGAACTCCCGTGCAGGCAGCCGGACCTCCCTGGAGCCGACAGACATGAGGCTGGGACTGACTGCTCTCCTCTGCTTCTTCAGCGTCGTGCTTCGGTGCAACTGCACTCCTCCGACCTGCTACTCCAGAGCGCTCAGCCTGAGCAAAGAAATCATGACCCTTCTGGACAAGATCCACAATTCCCATCGCACCGTAAGAACGCTTTCACTGCAGCAGTGTTCGTGTTAGACCCGAGGCTTTTGCTTTGTCTAATTCTTGCTGTGTCGATTGGTTTGTAGAAAGCGTGTGCTGAAGTTCTACCTGTCATCCACATTGATGTGCATGTAAGTCTATAAAACATCTATAGAGGAAACCTGTGTTTTGTTTTTGTTTTTTGTTTTTGTCTTTGTATGTATTCTAGCATTAAGGGTTGTTTCAGGTGAACGTTATTGATTGTCAGAAAAAGAATTACATTCAATCAAACTGTTTGGTTGTTTGCATCAAGGTTAAAACACCAAATTAAATGAAGATGTTAGTTCGAAAACATACCATTATCTCTCTAGAACGCATGCATCTCCAACAAACTGCGTGACCTTCTCTACGTGGTGCTGAACCATCCCGGGCAGAGCTGCAAAGAGAAGCCCAGAATGGTCCTGTTGAAGCGGAAAACCCAGAACCTGTACTCCATCATCACTAGAGTGTGTTACCGGGTGAGAGTCTCTCTGCCGTGTTTTCCCCACTTTTAAGCCGGCGTAGCTCGACCAAACGTAAACTTGCGTTTTTCTGCTGTTTTCGTTGTTCCTGTCCCGGTAGGACTTGGTGTTTTTCACAGACGACTGTGAGGCCATCGACACCGGACACAGCAGCCCAAACCTGGCTGAAGACAGACTGCAGCTGCTGCAGGAGGACAGATGAGGCAGCTCACACTCGTTCACCCAGACATATACCTTTGTAGAAATCTATTGTATCCAAATGTAGAAGCAGTAAAAGCAAGCATATGACACCGAAGACGAGGCTGTTTAACGTCCTGCATGTTCGCTGGCTGAGGGCTGGGCGACAGGCTGCATGTCGGGGGACACGTGTGGTCACATTCCAGCAGCAAGCGGAGAACTGTCCACAGGAAATTAGCTGAATACCAGCCGTGCCGATGAAAACCTTCAAATAATAAACCAGTACAAGGTGCTTGTGTGTGCAGCGTTGACCTCTGCTTATTTACCGGGGCTGATCAAAGGTTTGTGTGCAATTAGCAGGAATAGGTTGCGTTACTGGGAGCTCCCCAGTAGCACAGGGTGACCTCCTGTAAACATTTGAGGGCTTCGACATGGACGTCGAACAAGTTGGAGAAGAAATGGGAGTTTTCTTCCTCTTTCTTGTACCGTTTGTATCTCTCTGAATGTTCTTGAATAGGTTTTGCATCTAAGGAGCTGTGATGTTTCTGCTACTTCGTTATTATGAACAAGAAGTGCAACGACTGTTCACGTAAATATGTATACACTCGCAATCAGTAGAGGTTGTTATTCTTTTGAAGTAATAAAAAAGTTCTCTTCCTATCAGCTTCCATGTTTTCTTTCCATCATTCTGCACTGCACATCATTCTCTAAAGTACATACCTCCATTAAGATGTGATGTTTTTGTTATGTAAAACAAAATATTCCATGTAAATCACTTCAAAACAAACTAATTGATTCGGACTCAGTAGCTGTGTACCGGAGACCTGTGGGACGTAGCTCCTTTTTTGCTGCCAAAATGTTCGGCACTAAAGGAGAAAATGATAAAACAGCAACAGAAACAAAATGACCAGCTCTCATCTGATACGCAAACAATTAAAAGTAACTATATTTATCATTCGGTCGTTACTTTATTGCTCCCTCAGCTGAAAAAGCACCTTTTCATACCCATTTGTATTTGTGCCAGTCACTAGGTCATCATCCATTAGCATGTGCCACAATTTGTACTATTTTTAGCTCAGAGATAAAAGAGTTTTCACTGAAGTTTCCTGACAATGCGCTGGTTTGTAGACTGAGCTAAAGTGCAAGAATGAGAGGCTTTCTCACCAGAACATTGGCCAAATTGTTGTATTATGTCCCCGAGAGATGATTTCTCCACACTAATAAACAGCAGATTTCTCACTAGATTTCTTCTAAGATAGGTGCTGTGTTTTTCTTCTGCAGCTCATGATCTCATCCAATGTTTTCTTTCTCAGCTCACACTGGGGCTTGTGATCAACCAGTAAGTGGAGCGGACCTGGTAGGTGTAGGTGTAAATCAGTCTTTGGTGCACAGAAGATTAAACTCTCCTTTGAAAAATGTGAAACCAATGGAAGAAACAGCAAAGGGTGTTTGGTTTGACAAAATAAGGGGTTCTTCTGTTTACTTTTGGGGAACACAGCTCTCAAGAATATGAGAGCTGTGTTAAAATTAAAGTTCTCCTTCCTGTCTTTGAATAAACAGAGGGAAAGCCAATAAATTAACACTAAATTATGTAAATTATAGTTTGTTTTTTTTTTAAGAAAATTTAATTTTGATGTGAGTCCAGCACTGGGCTGGTTTAAACACGGGCTTGTTTGCATCCGCAATTTTGTGAACAGGGGCCATTAAAATCTCATCAAAACCTTTGTAAGTGTAACAGCTCTTTTTTTTTTGTTCTTTTTTGTTTGTTTGTTTGTTTGTTTTTGCTTTTAAGTCAACTGGTTGTGAAAAAAAAAAAAAAGGATCCAGTGATCCAAACTAGACAAACTTTAGTGCTTGGTATAGTTTAACATTTAATTAATAAATCTTTTAGAAGACAAAATCTTATAAACCTTTTAACTATTTAGTTAAATGTCTTTTGATTTGATTTAGCTGTTCAGCTCTTTTTTTTTTCTTTTTTCTTAGGAGTCTATCAACATCCCACTTATGGACATTATGAACTGTGTCTTCCCAAGTTCTCCCAAAACCATTATAATGTCATTGTTGATTTCAGTCCTATCCTTTGCTGACCTCTCCTGGCGGAACTGCGTTATTGCATTTCGATTCACGGGAAGAAGTATGAAAGAACCAAACCTTCCCCTGATGCCACATACATTCCCCCCAGGTGCAAGGATCATTCTCTTCTCCCCCAAAACTAAACCCACCAGCCGCTTCCCTGAACTGCTAGAGTGGCGTCTCCATAGACAACACTCTAGAAAGGATTCCCAATCCCCTGCTGCATATTCTGGTCAAAGGCTGTCAAAGGTTCCCCAAATACATTTTTAGACAGAAAGAGAGATATTTTAACAGATTTCACTGATGCTTAAGCTGCTTTAAAAATGTCTGACCACAGCATATTGGAATAACAGAAATAAATACAAGAGCTAAAACAGTAGCTGCTATCTTCTTCCACCCTAGAGATTTCTACCACCCATCACATTAACCCTTGGTTATCTTATACTAATTTTGCTAACCAAACATTATTGATATTATATGTTTTCCTACCCTTTGGACACCTGGAGAAAACAACCACATGAGTGACATTTATTCTCTGCTCCAGTTAAATACCACATCCCTTCCCAAATCACATCCACAAACAAGATAGCAATATGCATTGTCTATCCTTTTTAAAATTACTGGCATGGACTGATAGAAATATCAATGACGAGTCAGTGGATATCCTGATGTGACCTTTCACAGTTTAAACGCACATTCAGATCTGCTTCTTACCAAATGAGGCATGACTTATTGGTTTAAAGGTACCCAAAGTTGTGAGAACCTGAGGAGAAGAACATTTTGGACGACTGTATTACTAAAAACAAGTCTAGTTTCAGCTGAGTCAAGTCTTTAATAGAAACTATTCAAGCGTCACAGTGTTTGTTCGATAATAACGACTGAATCTTCAGTTCACTGATGTCATTTAAAGAAATATGCTAACTATGCTAACTATATACTAATATACTAAATATACTATAATAACCAGAACTAGTACTTCTCTGATTCAGTACTTACATTATTGCTTCTGCTGCTTTGTCTGAGTAGCTTCATTCCTCAATAATTCATGTAAAAATCTTCATTCGGACCCGAGTTTCCATGGCTAGCAGCAGTCTGTCCCTTTAGCCAGTTTGGGCTTATGGTTGCTGTAGTAATCACACAGTTGATCCACTTTTTAAGAGTTAAAATCATGAGGGCTTTCAGGAACAAGTAGAGCTGCAGTCATGGTCTTCTTTTGGCAGCAGGTTTAAGGTACTCAGATCAATCAACAGATGGTGCTAGTCAACCAGGTACCACACCGGAAGAAGAATTGATCACATTTTTAATGCTTCATTAGCTTAAGACAAGATGTTATTGATTATTAATCAATAACATTTCATCAATCAACCATAACCTTCAAGGTATTTTTGCTTAAATTTTGTGTAGTAGAACAAGACAAAGTACTGCATGGTTGTGAAGCAGACTGAGAAAGATGCACGCCCTGTTCACCCTGGTGTCCCTAAATAAAATCCAGTGAACCCAATTGCCTTCAAATGTAATGAGTAATAAATCCACCCATCTATAATTCCTTCCCAGCATAAACACTCAGGCTGTGGGGTTATTATGGGCTATCTAGGGATGGTCAGGTCACCACATGATGGTGATACATCCATGTAAGATCTGACAAATTCTGAACACATTTTACAAGCACTATATATTTGAGCAAAGTCATTGTCAAGTTTTAGTTCTCCAATATTTAGTGTTTTCAAAATGTTGATCAGCTGTTTAATATTATTGTCCATATCCAGCAGGTAATTTGCCATGTTGAAAACTGTTTGATGATAACAGAAACCGAGTCACGTCTGCTCCGTGAAGAATCCCTAGAATCCATCAAACCAATTTTTACTTTGTTCCAAGTAGACCCTGCTTCTGAACCATCATGTCTGAACTCCTTGCAGCTATAATAAACTGACCCTGAAAGGACCAAACTGTTAGTCAGCACCATGTGGCTTATTGAGAAAATCTGCCCACAGTACGCTCATAAAGCCTAATTGCTGTTCTTATTAATCATAATTATAGGGCAGCACAATGCACCTACTCTTAAAAGCAAAACTAGAACAGAACATTAAAACCGCAGGCGGCCGTGGCAATGTAATGTTCAGGTACTGCACCCAAAAAATAAAACCCCAAACGCTGTGCAATCAGTAATCATTCTCTGCTTTGTTAAAATAAAATTCCCTTATAAAGAACACATCACAAACTTATTCGCATTAAAGTAGCGTCCATGCAGTTTGAGATTCCGATTCTTTTATAGGGCTTTCAGGCAATTTTCCATCACATTTAGCGCTTTTATTGCATTTTTTTAGAGAAGTGTTGCCTCATTAGTGCGCATAAGGAAATGTTTCCCCCAATAGATGACCGGCACATTCTCTACTCTGTTTATAATAATTGTGCTTGTCAGTAAACCAGGCGATTGAGAGGCTGTGTTGTGGTAAACAATGTTGTCCTCCCGCGTACACTAAATACACCTTATTAGGCTGTTGTTTTATATACTGATAAAGGCTAAGAGTATGTTTTCAGAAAATCCAAGGTACTAGTGACAAGACTAAGTGAGACTTTATCTCGCTGCAGAGCCTTGCTAAAGTCTCCCCCTCTAACATTTCCTCTTTTACACTATAACCAAAGTTTCATCTATAATATTGGGATTTTAAGTAAAAAGAATATATGGTTTTGGACGTTCTTATAAAAAAAATCAGGCAAAAGAGTGGCATTTGTTGTGTATTCATCCCATTGTACTCTGGTATGCCCAGATAACTTTCAGGGTGATCAAACCGTACTTGGATTAAAGTGGGTGATTAGTTATTCCAGTTTTTATTTTTTGTTTGTTTGCTTTTTCTAAGATTTTCCAAAAAATAAAAATAAAAAAATCCCACTGTCCTGCTACTTTTAGAAGCATTTCTGCACCACCACGCTTGACTCAAATCCTGTCACCTCCTGCTGTACCTCCACAGAGCGATGCTGCCATCACCATGTTTCACTATGACAATTGTGTGCTCATGGGTATAATGTTAGTTTTCCGCAATTTATTAGATGAAATGTTATCTTGTCATCTCACCACAGCAACTTGTTCCATGTGTTTGTAGTGACAAACAGGAAGTCAGACTTATTTCTACAGTAGCTTTCCTCTTGCCACGTTTTGAATTTTGGCAGCTTATCAGTTGAGTTTTGACTTTTTCTCACTTTTCTTCTAACACAGTGCAGCCATACATTGAACTGGCATTCACGTTTTTTTTTTGTTGTTGTTTCAGAGATTTTTAGGGAGGTTTGTTGTCTCAATAGCAAAGGACATATCGCATTGTTCATATTCTTCCCCCTCTAAAGACATCTTATTTGGTTTTGGATTACATAATGATGAATAATACATTTAATTTTAATGTAGTGTGAAAAGATTTAACAAATTCAGCGTTGAAGACTTTATTCTTGTCTCTGCTCAGCAGAAAAATGGCTGAGCAAAGGGCAAGACATGTCAACCTTTCATGACATGCATGTCGAGACGGTGCTGCCCTCTAGTGGTATGCATTAACTCATTTTCTCATCATTGCAGTAAGGTTAAATTTTTGTCAGCCTACATAGACCATCACATCCTATGTAGAGTAACTCAAATAGCGTGTGCACTTGAAATGATAAAACAACTATGGTGATAATGTTTATCAATAATATATCCATCCGCTTAAATGAGGTTTCAGCTGACGAATCACAATCACGCCAAAAAAAATAAATATTGTAGGTCAATTTACATCTAATCTTCTGACTCCATAGTAAAAAAAAAAATAATAATAATAATCTACTGCGGTTTTTTCATTTCTGAAAACATACGCTGTGATATTGCCGCACATTCCCTTCAAAACGCGAACATCTGGTTTTCTGCAGGAGGCCAGGTTTTATTAGTCTCCTCGCTTTTAGTGGAGAGACATCCTGCAAGAAATTGCCGATGATGACCATCTTTGAGCCGTGATTTATCACGTTCACATGGAGTTATTATGGGCTGCATGTGGCGCTGGACAGGCGTGTGGTTACACGCATGGACATAAACAGGTGAAATTGGCGCACTTTCTCTCTCTCTCTCTCTCTCTCTCTCTCTCTCTCTTTTTGTCAATTCAAATGATTTTATTTCTGCATTATAAATGATCATAGTAATCACATGGTTTTATTTTGCTTTTAGGAAATCGTAATGAGATCAAAGAAGGGCTGATAGTTGCGTACATCATGTGTATAATAACAATAATAATAATAATAATAATAATAATAATAATAATAATATGTGTGTTATGGAAGTAAATAAAATGAACCTGTAATGGACTCGTGGTTTACTACTGCTGTGTATCTTCTGTTAATCTGTCTGTGGACAGAAGGTGGTGGTGTGGGATCTGTCATGGAGGACGCCGGGTTGTGAACCAGTCAAAGGCCAGTTCTTTAAAGTAATGCTGAAAAAGAAATAATAATAATAATTATTATTATTTGATTTTTGGGGGGAATTTTATTGATATTTTTATGGCTAAGTAAAAGCACTAAATACGATTTTACAGTGTAGTAAAATGTGCGAATATGGTCGGTCTTCTCAAAAGTGAGGCCGTTTCGTACCTCCCTGATTCCATGTCGTACTCGTAAAACGACACCTAAACCATTGATTTTCAATTGCTTTATTTGTGATGAATTGATTAATTGAAATACCCCCCAACCCCCTCCAAAAAAAAAAAACCTCAAATATCATTCAATCTCACATTTAAAGCCGATTCTTTTTTTCCGTGTAAAATGAGACTAATCATATCTTATTATGACCGAATTTTCAAAGTATTTGGGGGTTATTTGAGTCATAGTGAGTCATACGTGTAATGTTGTACAGTATTAGGCCTAAAAGTGAACATTTTGCTTAGGGACCATTAGATTTTAAAAAAATAAAATAAAATAAGAGGAAAAGGGTAAATCAACGGCTCATTTGATGAGTTTCTAAAAGAAATATGACAGCTTGCTTTATTTGTCAGTCTCTTTCAATTTTTTTCCACACATACCTCTAAAAAAAGAAGAAAAGGACACGGGCTTAGCGGGGAAAACAAGCTTTTAAAAAGACACTCTGGTTACATTTTACAAGCTAAAATTGCCCATAATACTCCGTCCATTCAACAGCTAAAGCCATCTTCTTTTTTTATAATCATTTATCCAAGATAATAACCTATTTGCCTCCTTTGGGGATCAGGAGGGTTTTACCACGGAGTTAAGAAGAACCTCCTGTGATCTTTTCCACGACATAAACAAGCGACTTTTGTTTTGCGTTTGGCCCCTGGCGCGACGGAGAGCGGCGGGGGACAAAGGAATGAAAGGCTTCAGAAGAGAGGACCGGTCCCCTTTGGCTCCTTTGTGTCAAGTTTCTGCCCTTTTCAGGAGGAGCGTCCATCCGTGTGATTTGAACTTATTGTCGGGGGGGATTATGCATTAATTCATGCCTGCATGCCGGACGAGGAGCCGAGTCGAAGAGAAATGAAAAAAAAAAAAACATTTTTTGAAACGAGTCCAAACGATAAATAATGAAACGCATAAAAGGATTGTACCTGAATGAGCGAAGAGGATCTGGCCCTGGTTGATTGCTTCACCGCGGCGCTCCGAGCTGAGCGCGTTGCCCGTCCCAGTCCCCCGTTGACATTTTAGGAATGATAAAAGTTCCGCCTTGCCTGGAGCTACAGCCTCGCTGGAGCCGGCCTCTGTCTGCGGCAGATTGCCTTTGCTCATTACAGCAATTATTTTACTCCAGTTTAACCCCTGCCTGAATGGCAGGAAAGTCCGGAGAAAGCCTTTAAAAGCGGTCTGTAATTTCCCCCCCAACTCCCCAAACCCTCCTATCTGATCCCTGTCTTCTCCTCTCATCCCCTCCCTCCTCCCTGATGGCAGAAAACGACTCTAAGTTTCTGTTCGGATACTTTTCCGCCTGCGTTCACTCCAGGGCGTCAGAAACTCTTCTCCAGACTCCTCACGCCCATGGCTCAGTCCACCTCATGCTGTAATGAATCGCCACCCGGCTCACTTTACACCCTTTAAACGCACGTAATGACAGTCACACGGCGGATTGTTTACGAGCAATTTCCACCCGAGAGATGCAATTTTCAGAATGTATCTCTGCGGTTTGAAGTCAGCAAAAGTGATTGTCCACCACCCACTCTTTCCTCCTGCCTCCATCTGGCGCCTTTAATATTTGGGTTAGGCGATTCAAAGGCTAAGAGAAACACGTGCAGCTACGAAAATATCGAGATGTACCGAACAATTGGCTTAAAATCGAACTGACCGGTTTTCCAATCGACCCTGATCGATTGGAAATCAGCAGATCAAATGTTCAATAAATCGAACCCTGCCACCACCATCACTCTTAAACGCATCAAAACTGAGAACATTTTTAGTCCTGAAAATCAGAAAGACTTCCTCTGATAACTAAATACTCATAATGTTCAAGTTCCTTCATTTTAGCTGGGTTCAAAACCACGACCTCCAACAGGGGCATGTCGTTTTCGCAATTACACATTATAGAGAGAGAAAAAAAAGTAATCGGTCAAAATTGGAAGAAACCGAAAATCTGGAATCGGTACAAAAGGATTATCGTTATAACTTTGTAACAGAAAAACATTAAACTTGATTAAATCCACTTCAAACCGACCCTGAGATGAGATCATGACAGGGACTGAATGAGATCAGAAGTTTTCTTTGATGTTTAAGTAACTCATTTATTACATATATCTTTTTCTTAATGCACGTTGTTTTGATATGCATTTTCCTGAAGATGTTTTAAGTTTGACCAGCGAAAATGAGTCTCATCCTCCAACTTGTCAGATTTACACAAGTCTTTTGTGTAGACAAGTCTTTATAAAAAAAAAAGAAAGAAAGAAAGAAAAAGAAAACGTTGAAAATTTGCCCTGTTCCACTTCATAACCAGTGAACGTAGACACTGAAAGTAAAAAGCTCAGCTTTTTAACCCAAATCTCTTGTTTAAAATCTATAACCCCAAACATAATTTGTTTTCGGTTAAATCGCTCTAAAATATATTTAAAGTAGATTTAAGGAAGACCTGCAGTTGAAATGAAAAAGCGCAATTTAAAACCAAAAACATGGGAAAAAAAGAATAAACAATTTATTAAGTTATGTCACAAATATATTCAGAATATAAATGAGGATATTTTTTTTCAAATATACATTACTTTACAGTACACTTTCCCCTTCCAAAATAAGGGAACCAATGAAACAACAGACAGTGCTGTTATTAAAAATAATAATAAAAAAAAATAATAAAAACAAACGCTGTGGTTCTCCAGATTTTACGGACTAAATGACACGCTGCTGTTGCATTTATATGAAAGTAAAACATGAAAATGAAATAGAAAAACACTGATTCCAAAGCTGTGGAGTTGTTAGTGTAGTTTGATGTCAGCTTGTCTTTTTTTTTTTTTTAAGCCTAGTCAAAGTTCGTAGGTACAAAAAAAATATGTCAAGCTGTGCCTTCATCTCTGGGGGGAAATGGCCTGTCACCTTTCACCTGGCTGTCATGGACGCCCTGTTTAATGTCCACACTTGACTTTAAGGTCAAAAATACGTTTGAAGGTTGCAAGTCGTCTTCCATATTTGCAAAAAAAAAAAAAAAAAAAATCCATCTTCAGAGATTTTTGTCTGACACATCTCAGACTTCAGATTAAAATGACACACACACTGTGGGAATTTGCTGGCCAGGTCGAAACGGAAGAGAACGCAGCGTCGTCAGAGTGGGTCCGTTAGGAGGCCTCGCTCCCACCCTCCCTGACCAGACGCGACACTGACCTCCCCACCTGGATGCTTTTCTCATTTTGTCGCATCATTGGTCCAAAAGGGGCCCGATCTCTCTTTCAGACGTAGTCCTGCTGGTGCCCTCTTTCTTTTGTGTGTGCCCCCTGTCTCACCCCTTACCCCTGTCAAGCCAGGTGGTACATACTATATCCCACATGCGCGGCGTACAGTCCCACGGGAGACACCGGCAGCGAGTGCCTCTGGAACGGGTGCGAGCCCGCGTAGGACGCCGGAACGTGTGCGCCGAGGGGGAAGGAGATCCCGAAGGCCGGGGGCAACATGGGCTTCGCTGCCATTTTCAGTTTCTCCAGCTCTGCCTCCTGCAGGCGCTTGGCCTTGGCCCTTCTGTTCTGGAACCAGATTTTCACCTGGGTCTCCGTGAGGTTGAGGGAGCTGGAGAACTCCGCGCGCTCCGCGATGGAGAGGTACTGCTTCTGGCGGAACTTCCTCTCCAGGGCCAGCAGCTGGGACGTGGTGAACGGAGTCCGAGGCTTTCTGTTTGTCTTGTGTTTGCGCAGCGGGCAGGCGGGAGGACTCAAGCGTCCTGCAACGACAACAAAACGACCCGGTTACCAAAATAAATTAAAAAAAATGTATGTATAAAAAAGAAATACCTCTTCGAAACTGAACACTTTGCGAAAAAAGAAAATCGGGTTGGCACATTTTGGTCTCTTAATTGTACGCGTTAGTTTTACATCCTGTGCAATACGAACTCTACCCATGCGTAATTCTCACAACAAGCATTTTTAAGTGGGACTTACGTGGGGGCGTCGGGGAGAAGCGTGGACTTTGAATCCACGAAGTTCTCTCTTGACTGTCCGGGCTCTCGGGTTTAATCAGCACGTCGTCGGACATGTTCATAATGTCGCCGACGGAAAACGCGGAGTTCATCGGCAAAGCTGGAACAGAAGCGTCCAGGCCGGCGAAGGCGCCCATCCGCGTCCCTTTCCCCAGCGACTGGGACGTCCCGGCCGCGCCGTCCGGAGACGGCACCTCTCTGCTGGGCTTCCTGTCGGCCATCAGCGCCTCCACGCTGAAAGGCAGGATCGCGACTTTGGGCTTCCCGGTCTCCTCCGCGGGGCTCAGGCTGGTCTGCATTTCGCCTCTGTTGACGAGCACCGATCGGGGGGAGAGGTCTTCGCTTTTCACACCGGCGGACAGCGCTGACATGGCGATCGATGGGGCCATACAGGTCCCGACTGTGCGCAAGTTAAAAAAGAGATATATGTATAAAAGAGAGAAGACTTTTTTTTTCCTCCCCCAAGTCTCGACTGTGACTGCGAGCCGTGAGAAGACTTCTGCTAAAGCATCCACATGTTTGTGCGGCCAGATTGGAGCGAAGAGCTGTATAATAAAGCAGGCGTGGAGAGAGAGGCGGCCAATCAGCGTGGACAGGGGGCCGGACCGAGGGAGATGTGTGGTTTAAAAAGGGAAAAAAAAAAATCAAGAGGAAATTTAGCAATATAACCGACTTCAAATACACGTAAACAAAACAAACTCTTTATGATCCGTGGTTTAATCAAGAGTAAGCGCTTCCAAACGCGTTTTAGTCCTAATTATATCCAAGAACAGAGAGAATGAGATTTTTTTTCTTATACTGCTAAAACACACTGTCACATTTTAACCAGTATGTTTAGACTGACTCCAATCGATGATTGTGCTGTATATAATGTAAAGACAACTTTAAAATATGCTTCCTCAGCTAAATTAGTGTAATTCTAGTTGTCGTTTTTTTGGCAACCAGTTTGTCCTTTTATGTCAAAATTAGTGAGTGAGGCCAAGCTACTTCAATCATAACATGTTAGTGGAAAAACTTTGAAACATTTAAAAACTATTCTAAAAAGTTGCCATTTTTTCTGAAAACAGCAGCGAGAAGTGTCAGTTACTGGAGCTCATCAAATTAAGAAGATCAGCTGTTTAGTACTGAAATGTGGACAAATTTCTTGGCACTCTTTGTTAAGACGAATAATAAATTCACATCTTATTGCAGTCGCATCACTGAACACACACACACAAAAAATGTTGACAGAATTTGCAGAGAAAACAAAATATTACATGAGCAAAATTTAACACCAGCAAAAGTTGCCGGTTGCCAAGGTTTGGTTTGGTGTGCAGTTCCATTTTGCCTATCGGGAAGCCCTTTGGCTAATTTACAAGATTGAAGCACACGTCTCCAAATTGTCCGGAGAGCACAGGTTATCTCCCTTCCCTTCAGCTCACCCAAAGATGGGAGAAGGTTGATATTGGCTCTGATAAATCATTTCTCTAGGGAGAGGCATGACCCACTTAAAGGTTTTTGGCAGAGATCATCAGATTTTTTTTTCTTATTGGAATGAATGAGTTCATTTTGGTAAGGTTTCCATGGTTACTGGAAGAGAGGCTGCCCCCACAGCATCACAGATCCTCCACTGTGCTAAACCGTACTTTCTTTTCCACATAACTGTTGTTGTTCTGCGCCAGACAGTCCCGTCTGGAGTTTTGCTGTCTAACAACGCATCATTAAAGTCGACATGTTTACATTTGTGATGGTATTTCAGGAAAAGAAAAAGTATTTCTGTTCCCAAACAAATGCATGTAATATCCAGGGCACAACAGACTTTTTTCAATGACTGCAGGGTATGGACAGTTTTACAGTTTTATGCAAGAAGAAATACTGACGTCAGTCGTCCTGGAATGGCATGTATTCATGTCTTTTTCAACTTGAAAGAAGGGATAAAGAAAAATAGGATGTTTACATCTATCTATCTATCTATCTATCTATCTATCTATCTATCTATCTATCTATCTATCTATCTATCTATCTATCTATCTATCTATCTATCTATCTATCTATCTATCTATCTATCTATCTATCTATCTATCTATCTATCTATCTATCTATCTTCTCCTGCAGTGAAGGCAGTCAGAGTCTCTTTTTTTATTGCATCAGTTCTCAGGCTACAGCGTCAGCGCCGCTAATTACCACACATAAACAATCTGTCACGATTTGTCAGTCTCTCTAATGGGCAGACAACTTATGTTGTTTTTAGGCGCCAGCAGCGGTCTGGTTCAAAGGGCTGCACTTTTAGGGAGAATATTGGGAGAAAGGAAAAAACAAAACAAAACAAAACAACAACAACCCCCCCCCCCCCAAAAAAAAAAAAAAACAACAACAAAAAAAATACGTTTTCGCTTGCACCCGGGAGAGCGCGGGACCTCCTCCTCTTTCCTTTTCTCCTTCTCCTCCTCTTCCTCTGTCCGCCCTTTAGCCCAGGGACACTGAGCCATTCAGCCCGAGAAATTAGTCCGTCCTCAGCTGATCACATGCCGCTGTAGTCTATTCAAATGAGCGTCAGAGTCGCATAACGGCAGTATAATATATATATATATATATATATATATATATATATATATATATATATATATATATATATATATATAATATATACCACAGGTTTTGCGCGAGCGGCGCAGGCAGCATGAAGGATTCCTGAAACGCACGTAATAACATCTCCACGCCGCCGCTGACCCGTGGCTGTGGATGGACGGAGAGCTGCTGGTGCGGCTCTCCGCGGTCGGAGGGACACCCCTCCCCGCCCCCCAGCCCTCCCTTTTTGGCAGTACGCCGCCTCATTAAGTCTGGGCTTGTTGCGGTGGTTTGAAATGTTTTTTTTTTTGTTTTTTTTTTAAGACCCGCTTTTCATAAAGTGCAATTAACATTCAAGGTGACACAATGATTTGCGACCGAGGCGCCCGGCCGACCTTTCCTGCAAAGCAATAAAGATAGCCAGATAAGGTAAATAATCTGCTATTTGTGTGTGTGTGTGTGTGTGTGTGTGTGAGAGAGAGAGAGGCTTGTCGTGACCGGTTGAGGGGGACCATGAAAACCGATGTTAGTTTTTAATGAGAACTTGACTGCTAAAGTCATGAAAATCAAGGTACGTGCCCGTTTGGTTTTGGACTTTAATTGACAGCTGCAGGCGATTATTGTCTTAGTTTGCATTTGCAGGTGATGCATGTGCTTTGTGCAGCTGTGCGTTTGGAAACACTTAAAAAAACAATAACCCCAAAACATGCAACACGGAACACTTTTAAAAGCAGACCCGAAGCTCCAGGTCTCCGTCAGCCGACTGAAAACCTCTCTGCCTGGGGGCTCAAACACTTACCTGGTCCTGAGTGCAGGAGTGTGGCTTTACACTAATACGCTGGAGGCATCATCTGTTGACTTCTGAAGCTGCGGATCAATTGGCCCGCCGCCAGTTTGCATTGCAACTTCGCTCCTTCATGCTTCCATTTCGTGCATGTGAACAAACACGTTTCCTATTACTGTGAATAAGCTATTGCCTACCAACTTATTATTCTTGGTCGTTGAAAGAATTGTGGAAAACATATTTGACTAAAAATGTTAAGAAATTGCTTCTATCTAATTGAAATGTACATTATTTTCTGAATACCCTATTACACTATTTTCATTTACTCTGATTTTAATCCCCTTTAGGGCCAAATGACTCTTAAATGTACACAACTGTCACATTTCTTAAGATGTGACAATAACATTGTCACACCTTAATAGTTGTAAATATATCCTGCTAATATTTACAGGACTAATAGTTCAAATTTCATTCAAAATCACAAGTAGAATCCAGAACATTAATAAGGTACTAAACAACTATTTATTACTTTTAAAAAAAGATGCACAATTGCTTGTTCAGAGGTATCAAAAGAAGGCGAGACATGACTAATGAGTAAAATAATTAAGGGGCGAATTGAGTTGACTGATGTTTGGCACGAAGCAGCCTCAGTTTAGGCGGCTCATATTTATGCAGAAAAAAAAAAAGTCAAATACGAAATTGTGTGCATGTTTGTTTCGTAACATTATAAACACGTTGAGACGATTTTCATTTCCTAATTATAAACCAACAACAAATGTCTGCTTCACGGACACATTTTCTTCAGTCGTCACTATAAGACACAATTTTATATGTAATTTTTTTTCTTTTGCATTTTTGAGCCCTGCAGACTTTAGTGTATTTTAGCTTCATGTGGCAGCAGCGAGACTTTGGTGCCACTTAACATCCCAAACTCCAGCCTTTATGAAAAAAAAAAGACACAGAGAGAGAGAGAGAGAGAGAGAGGGTGAGGGGGGGGGGGAGAGACTGGTGTGCCACGGAGAAGACGATTACCATCCCGTTTTATTTAAATCCCGGGGCAACAAATGAGAGCCGAGTTAAGTTACAGAGAAAAGGTTTAAGGCCCATCGGGCCTTTCTTTAACTTCATAAACTACCTCTGATTCCTCCTCGGGGGGCTGCAGACAAAGGCCTCATTGTTGCCGCCTCCGAAAGTTGTCTTAACCCTTTTCATGCGAGTTTTGTCAATTTAAACTGTAAAGACATAAAAAGAGGAGTGGATGTTAAAAAAAAAAGAAAAAAGAAAAAGGAGTTGTTGTTGTTGTTGTTGTTTTAGGTCAAATATTTGCTCTCGGTCTTTGTAAAGCGACTTTCATCCGGGGACAGTTAACACTCGCGCGCGCAGAAGGGTAATGCTAGCTAATTTATTTACCTATTAATGAGAAGATTCAAGAACACGTTCGAAGGAAAGTCACTCCGCCGCTTGAGAGAAATCCACTGTTTGAGTGGATTTCTCTCGGCGAGTTTTTTTTTTCTCCCTGCGGAGAAGATGAAAGCAGCAAGCCTTCGGTGCGGCCCAAGGTCTCCATAATTATACATAATGGATCCTGTTTCGGAGCAATTAGCGCAATCAGGCGGAGCGGGCCACTTTGCTGCCACTAAGCAACAATGCCTCTCGGTCATTTAAGCTTCGGGATGCGCGCCAGCCAATCAGCGCGGCGGGCAGGTGTAGCTTGTACCTGTGTGAACGGTGGAGAGAAAGAAAAAGTAGTCCGGGGTTAGCTGGTACATATTTCCAAATTCCTGGATTAATTGCTCGTCGCTTTTCGGGTGGCAGCATACAGGATCCGTTTTATGTTGCGAATAACAGTTACAAAAAAAAAATAATAAAAAATACAATTAATGACACACATTCTCTCTCTCTTTCTCTCTCCCTCTCTTAAAAGAAGCATATCATATAATTTTTAAAATATAAAAATTGAAAATGTACTTTGCTTTACTTTTTAAAAAAAAAATTAGTGTGAGCTATTATATGTTTAAGACGTGTAAAACGAGTCCTATAGTGATTTTTTTTTTAATTTTTATAAATAAATAACTTTGTACGTAAGCAAATAAATAACTGTGACCCATGTAAATTGCGAAATTGATCCACGCAGTTCTGTGTTTGTTTCACAAAATGACCGGTGTAATATGAACCGGCTGCCAGTTCAAATGTGTGGAAACATTACTTCCAGTTTAATGTGATCATCCAGCCCCTGTCCGCCATACTGTTTGGGATCATAGGGAACTTTTATCTTCTCTTCATCTTCATCTTCATCTTCTTTTTTTTTTTTTTTTTTTTTTTTTACAGACTTGGAGTTGTTCTTACGATCAAAATGTCTCGCAGAAAAGTCACGCATGGAATAATTTTGGACGAGAAAGAAAGAAAATATTTAAAAAACGCCTCATTTGTTCTGCCAGTTCTCGTCAGTGTGCCTGAAACGTCTCCATCAAGTCACTAAGGAAACAAAAAGGCACGAGTTATTCACTTCACACTTCATGTCCACATTTTTAATGTCACAGCTGATAAATCTCGCAGGACAACAAAACAGGAAGAAGCAGAGAAAAATAAAGTCCCGATTTTATTTTTTACTATTTTAAAGCTTACACAAATAAACTCCTCCTAGAAGAATATACATATATATTTTTTTAACTTGCTCAAATTATTAATTTTCTAAGTCTATTAAATTGACCAAGAATAAAATACATTTTATTCCCCATTTTTCTTTCCTCACCTTTTCCAGAGTTGACAGGCTGGATGAATGCGTCCCTGTGGAGATGAGGATGATAAAAAAATAAATAAATAAAAAAAAAAAAAATTCTCTGCGCTTCAGAGGAAAGGGAAGGAGAAGAGGGTGAAAAAAAAAACCCTCTCTCAGCTCGGCTGTCGCCAGACTAGCGGGGGGCATATTGTCTGAGGAGAGACTCTACACAGAAAAATGTGCCTGCAGAATCAAAGCACGGTGATTTAAGAAGGTCCGATGTTGAGATGCAGGTGGAGATGTAATCCAAACTTTAGGGGTTTTTTTGGTTGAAGGTTTGCAATGGGCGCAGTCAGAGGCGTTTGAACTTCAACTGATCAACAAAGCACAATTTTCACTGTTGAATATTTATGGACAACGGTGGTATACGGTCTGCAAGAAGGTTAATATTTTGGGGTAATAATCCAAGTAAAAGCAACGGCGACAACAACCAATTATCGATCGTCGTGGCAACACTTTGTTTTGACCTTGTGAGTTGGAATGTGATTTTATTTTTAACATCAGTGACGGTTCCAGGATGTCCACCTTAAAAGAAATTAAAGTTGCTTCCACACTGATCAGCGTTTGTGGGGGGAGTGGGGGTTGTTGTCTAAGGACTCAAATAAACTCCTACAACCCCTTTTTGTGGGAGTAAACAAATGCATTTAAGAATGCAAATTAAGAGTTTGATCAAATATAAATCAGATATAAATTTAAATATCCCCTCCTTTTTCTTTTTTATTTCTTTTTTCTTTTTTAGATTTTAATTGTTTGAATGTTGGTTAATATTTCAGTTTAACAAGCCTAATACTGAGCTGTTTCATGCTGATTTCATTATAAAATATTTGGACATTATTATTCAGATAAGTTCTCTATTGAAATGCTTTTTATGGTGTCAGCTTAAGAAATCATCAGCAATGGATGCACTAAAATATGACAGATTTGTAATAGAAATAATACTATTATTACAAGTACTTTTAATAATAATAATAATAATAATAATAACACTCGTAAATAAATTATCGGGAATTTTGTATTCAGTTCAGTTTATTTTTAAAGCGCCAATTACGGGTGACGTCATCTCAAGGCTATTAATATGTGGATACAGCGCAATGTGGTCCAAATTCCTTTTATATCACTTCAGTTCAATTCATAACAACCCGATCCGATCACATAGATTAAATTAAACGTCATTTTGGGTTTAGCAGTCACATCGTGGTCCAGCGCTGCGTACTGCTGAGAGGCTCCATAGGCTCCACGTCTCTTCATTATTCCAGCATCACTCACACACTCTCGCCCAGCCCGATAGGATCAGCATCCCTCACGCCGTGACCCCTGCTTGACTTCCAAATCCAAATCATTTCGCCGCGCCAGCAGCCGTATCACTCCCCGAGCCTGTCGCCTAACGCGCTGTAAAATCCAGATAAAAGTGCTTCTTTTTTTCTTTCATTTTTTTTTTTGTTAAGATTTACAACATTTCATCGCTCAGCCAAAGAAATCTCAATTAACCGCGGTGCAGCTTTTTGGTGTGAAATTAAATGATCGCCTTCCCCTTTATTTCTCTCACGCCATTAAACATCCTTGCAAGGTGGAATCGTTTGCAAATCACTGGTCTGGCTAACATGATATCTAAAAAAATAAATAAATAAAAAAAATAAATGGATTGATTAACTAATTAATGGCGAAGCGTTTGATAACTCCGTCATTTCGGTGGGGGCCCCCAGACGCGGAGTGCGCTTGTTGATTAGAAATCAAATTAGCGCTAAATGCTTAATAAGCGCGAAACAAGCAATAGCTGCGGGAAACAAATCATCCCGGTGATTGGTCATTAAAAAGATGCTCGGTGATTGGCTAAATGAGGTGAGGCGTTGAAACGCCACCGCACGCATTTGGAACTAATAAAAACATGTACAGTTTTATGCTAGTTCTAATCATTATTATTATTAGCTATTATTATTATTATTAATAATATTATTATTATTGCTGTTGTTGTTGTTGTTGTTATCGGAAGACATATTTATCAGTTATTACCTACCAAATGCAGTAAAACGTTCTGATAATAATGAGAAGAAAATAATATTGTTTTATTTAAGAGTGAGTTCTTAATTATTTTAATGTTTAGGAATGTTTTTGGAAAACAGCATTTAAAAGAAATATATATTTTTTTATATTTACAAAGCTTACTGATTAAATTAATTTTGTTCTATTATTACAATAAAAATCCATATTATAGATATATATGGGGTATATATATACCCCATATATATATATATATATATATATATATATATATATATATATATATACATATATATATATATACATATATGTGTGTGTGTTTAAAATGGCCAAGCTATTTTAAAATATCTTGCCTTGCCCTTGTGTTGACACAATACACAAACTATTCTTTAAAAAGACCATCATGCTCTTTTTGCTTTTACCTTGTGGATTTGGTCAAAGAAAACCAAATGAGAGCAGAAGAGGATGGGGTGAAATCAAGGAGGAGGAGGGAGGGAGGGAGGAGGGGAGGTTTGTCTGAAAATGTTCGGGGCTGATCTGTGCCATGCCCACGTCCCTCCAACCAGTCTGCAGCAGACCTGGCTCCATTCTAATCTCACAAGTCTCCACAGTCTGCAACTCAAGTTTATCCAGAGGGGTTGAGGTTCCTGTATTGCCCCACCCCAACCCCCCTCCCCCAGTCACCACCCTTCCTTACCAACCTCCTGTCTTTTGTTCACCTCTTCGCAGAGCAACACACTGCCAGTGACCTTTCACTGACTCCTGCTGCCTAATCTTTTAAATGTGGGCAAAGCCTGAAATGATGAGAAGTTTCTGTTCCTTCATGCAGGTGATGCCCTTCTGTGACCAGCAGTATGGTAATCCTGAAAGCCCAAGACACCCAACCTTTAGAAATTACAGAACACTTCACGTCTAAAAACATGGATGTAGTTAAAACATATTGTTAAATCCACACTTGCAATAGCTGCAGTGCTTCGAAGAAGTAAAACAATATCGGAAAGTGTTGTACAATGCATTACCCAGAACTGGGAAGAGAACATGGTGGTGGCAGCATTATGCTGTGGCGGTTTTTTTCTTCAATGGGGGGAGGGAATCTGGTCAGAGTCAATGGGAATATTAATGGAGCAAAGTAAAGCGTATTACTTTGCACTAAAACTAGAGTGTATTGTTTTATGGTGTGCACTTTTAAATTGCATTAAACTGCAATAACATGTTTGAAATTTTGCAACTGCAATGTGACTAAGTACAGAGAGCTTCCACAGGTCAGTCTTGCACAGTGTTTTGTCTTCTGGGATAGCAATTAGAGTTGTAAAAGTAAACCTGTTGACTCAAAGTTGTTGATTAGCAAGCAAGCAGTGAAACTAATGCAACACACGTGTAGCATTTTTACAGAGACTTTTTCTCAATTTTAGTAATATTTTGGTTTATTCTTACAGATTAGGAGTTTATCATTATGCAAAAAAGCTAAAAACCAACACTACGCTCTAAACATGTTCCCTGGACCACAGACAGACGTGCTCAAGGTAACAAACACTTGGAAATATATCAGAGTTTGCATGTAATATTCACCATCAAGTTTGGTAAACAAAACAACACGATTGCGTTAATGATTACTCCCTTTGTGTTTTACCACCTCTAAACATTTGGCATTATAAAACACACCTCTTCTTGGTACAATCTCCTATCAGTTATGTGAAGTCACTGCTCCGTAATGGACACGCAGTCTAGATGTCTCAGCAGTCCTCTCACAGTGAGCTCACTCAGGCAGCAGCTCTTGCTCTCCCTTCTTCTTCCCCTGGGCCCCAGTCCTCTCCTATGGGAGACATATTTAATTTAATTAAGGCCTGTCAGCGCTATTGATTTTGGCACTTTCAATTACGGCCGGGCCTTTTATGGGCTCTCTTGGCTGCGGATCTACTGATCTGTGATGAGGGGGCCCTATCAGTGCCGGACCACATGGACGCCGAGCCTCTTTGTCTTCCTTATGGCCCTGCGCTGTCTGCAGAAGACACTGACACATGGCTGCGGCTCCAGCCCCTCTCCCCTCCTGCTACCCATAATTAATCCCTCATTAGACAGGTCTTTATTGTTTAATTTGTGCAGTTCATAATCAAATTGGGCAGATTAATTGCTACAGAATTTAGAAACGTGGTGAAAAATGAGCACTTTTAATTGCCTTCAGGTTTTTATGGCACCCGAGGATCTTTGCAAAGCTTTCACAGGAGCCGGGGACAAATATTTCACATGCTATAGAGTTTTATCAAGAGCAGATTTTGACTGATGAACTTTCTTTGAATTATTATTACTATTTTCTTGAAAGCGCTTCCACTTAGCTGAAGCTCATTAAAACATTACATGGAGGTAATATGGAGGTAAATTCGCCCTCACATATGTAATTGCGAAAGTCAACCTTACAATTTCTCTTATGTTTATTTATAGGCTCGGACTTCCGCTTGTGTTTTCTGTTTGTCTGCTTCTGTTTGTCTGCTGTGTGTGTGTTAACTCAAGTAAAGAAAAGAAAAAGAGAGCTAAGCTGTGAAACAATATTAGTTGTAGTGGTAACAGTTACTGGATGTGTTTGAGTTTACTGTTTTGCCTCTCGTACGGTGAAGCAGAGGTGTTAGGTGTGACAATAAACGCAAAATGAGAGATTTGCTTGACACATTTTTACTGCATATATTTAAGTGGTAGCTAACATAACTGCAGCTCCTAACACATCATAAAAAAAACTCTTTTGCACGCTTTGCAAAAGCACCTTGTAAATGGCCTTCTAAGCCCTATTTAAGTGAAAACAGAAATGAATATTGCAGTCACACTGCTTGCGTTAAGATCTGCGGAGGTGAATGATAGAAACAAGGGTGCGCCTTTGTTCTAGGTGCCAAAAATCTGACTCTGTGCCAACAGGTCTGTTTTATAAAGTTTATAGGAACCACTAGTAAAGATGCCACAAAGGCTTTTCAAATATGTGTATATTTTTTTTCTTTTTGCAATTGTATAATATACAGCCTCTAGTGCTGTGGAATTCAGGTCCGAGGGGGAATGAGATAGTCCTGGAAAAGGTCGGTGTTCTGCCAGGTGAATCCTTTCTCTGCTGTTTTGGACATATGTTTTGGATCTTAATCCTGCTGAGAGACCCCAAGACAACTCGCTTTAAGGGATCTGGCAGGGTCCACCAGATTTATTTTTCTAAAATATTTCAAAGAGTTCAAACTTCCCAGGGCCTTCAAAAGAGAAACAAGCCCGCAGCATCACAGATTCACCTCCGTATTCTTCCATAGAGTGGGCATGAGTTCTTTTTTTTTTTTTTTCTTTTACTCCGATTGGAGAACTTGTTACTTAGGAGAACACAATCTCAGCCAAATCATGTGTTTCTAGGGGGAAAGAGTTCCAGTGGAGTTTCGGAAACTTCTCACATTTATGTTTTCTTTTTATAATAGGAAAAATCAAAACTATTTACAGTCCAGCTGGCATGTAGATGCTTTTGTTATGGAGACTTGATAACCCCAAGATGCCTCTTTGGTTCCGCAGCTCTCCAACCAAATGAGTCAAAACAATTAATCTTTCCCACTATCTAAACTTCCCCCACCGGTTTTAGAAACTTCACATTTTAACTTTTTCATGTTGTATTGCTCCAGAATAAAACAACTGCTTAGTGCTTTCCAACTGTATTTATCTCTGATGTTTTAAATGTTAGAATTATTGGTCTGACTGCAGATATTTTTAAGTCTAAAACAACAAAGACCAGCATGTCACAAGTTGAAGTTGAATGATTTTATGTTTATCTTATAGTTTTGTCTTGTACTTCAGGGGGCTTTTTTTTTTGTGCTTTTAAGTCAGTGTAGATTTTCTTCTATATTAGTAAAAAAATGTTTTTATGCACACTGGGTTCTATTTCCTTCGGTTTTCTCTGTAGCATGCATTTCTAAGCTGCTTTGTCACTTTTAATCTGGCATTTGTTGTTACTTTAGTGCTTGTTTACTTTCGCTATTGTTGTGTTTGCTCATATTATTTTTATTTCTGCATTTAGCTCTATTAGTTTAATGCTGCCCTGCAGCTGCTTCTCATTCAGTTAATCAGCTTCTCTTGTTCCAACTCCAGTAATCACTTCTTCCAGTATGTAAAGTCCCTGTTTTCATCCCCCCCGCCCTGTAAGATTCTCCTGTTCTTTCCTGTTTTGTTTCCTGCCGGTCTCTTGCAAGTCCATGTTTATGCCTTGGCTTCTTGGATTGTGTCCTCGATGTTCTAAGTTTTGAAATTTACATCTTTAAATACTTTGAAAGTGGCTCAGTGGCTTGAAATTTCCAGGTTGTGGGCATGATTCCAGCTTCCTCCTGCCAGTGTGCCCCTTGGCAAAGCTCTTTACCCAATTTTATCCACCAGACTGCTTTTGGGTGCATGAATGCTTGTGCATTCGACTGGTCAGTATGAATTCAGTTTATTTACCAAATAAACTTCTCATTTTATTCTGCCAGCATCCCGCCTGCATTCTGGTCCTCCACCAACAAACTTAATGACAGACCCCACGTCTGCATTAGTTTAATCGGATGTTTCTTCTGTGTTCTTTTTTTAAAGTATATTGTGTGCATTGGATTAAATTGAAGTAATGTATTTGTACATTTATTATAGAAAAGATGTGTGTGGTCCTTAGGTATAATTTCTTTCTGATCAGTTCAAAATAAGCATTTGCTCTTTCTAAAATTTTCAGTGAGAGATTATGTGACTACAATAAAACGTCAAAGCTTTCGGTCTGGTATAATAGAATGAAAGGAAATCTGTATTTCCTTTCATTTTTATACACTTTTAAAACTAGACATGCTAATAGTGACTTTAGCAAAACTGATTTATTTAAAACACTGGCTGTTGAACAGAAATAAACAAGCAAAGAAAAAAACATAGTGAAAAATTATTTTTGGATTCCCAGGCAGGCAAGTACTTTTATACCTATAAACCCCGTACACGGTCAGCATAATAGGTGTGTGTACGCGCGCATAGTGGGCAGGGTGGCTGGGTGTGTATCCAAAGCATCACATTTCAATGACATCATTTAATGAGAGCATTGATGTCAAAAGTAGGGTAATTGCGTCTGTTGTCGTGTCACCATACACCTTGGCAATTATGGTGTCACTCAACGATTAAGGCTCATTATCTCCGCGAGAGGCCGGCAGTCCAAACAATGGAGTCGCACAAACCTGCTTTACTAATTGCTAGCAGACACAAGTAGACTTGTGGAGCCAGCTGAAGTGGTGTATATTTAGCTTCTGTTGAGTGTGTCTGCGTGGGAATTATAAGGGCGAGTTACACAAATATGATTATTAAATTTCACCTGATGGACAGATGAGCATACTGAGAGCTACAAGTGTGCTATTTAGAGACGAATGCAGCTGTTAACTGCAGTGTTGGGGGACAGGATTGGATGGCTTAGTGGAAAATGTTAAGAGCCACTTGAAAGCTGGAATTAAGGGTAACTTAAGAGAAAATATTAACCTCTGTTTTTTCGTTCTTCTGAGGATGAAAAGTTGGCTGTACCTTGACTTATTCAACCCAGGCTTTGGGACCCAAGTGAGGTACTTATGATGGAATCTCTTTTGGATGTGATTTTATTTATTAAACTCATTGGTTCCACATTCAGAGAGTGAGGTTTTTCCCATGCATGGACGAGCTGGTACTGTCCGGTGTTTTGTTGGCTCATTTACCCCCTCTGCCCTCTCTCCATCACCGAAGACCTTATAAGGCCACACAGATTCCTCTGGGTTTTAGAGTTCATATTATTCTTCTATCCTCCTATTCAATACCTCTGATGATTATCTTTGCTGAGGCCCAGGGTTAGGGTTTGGCTCTTTTATGCAGAGCAGGATCTCGGTTCATGTTTTTTGTGTCATAGCGTAACCGTTGTGCATTTGGTTAGGATGCCAATGGATGATTGTTGGCTATTGCTGCAAACTGTTACAAACGTGTTCGGAGACATGCATATTTGGTTACAAAAGGTACAGATGTTTTACAGAAGGATTGGCTTTTAAAGTTGTGACTCGTGACAAACTAGCTCGGTCAGTATCATTAGGAAATCGTTATCTATCCAAAACTTTATTCAGAAAGTCATCCTGGTGCTCAGTTGACTTGATAAGTGTTTCTTCTTATCATGAGAAAGTAGTTTATCAAAGCAAAAATACTGTTAGTAGCACATTTTGCCTTCCAGACATGTTACGGATAATGTCAGGGGTTAGGGTTACTCCATTGGCAATAAAAACTTAAGGTTGTAACATTTAAATGTATTTAATTCTTTTTTTAAAATTTTTTACCAGTAATCTCAAGTGCAAAAAAAGACATGTTCAGTCAGTGTCTTCTTCACTGACCAAAAACATTATCTTGATTGAATATAACGTTACAAAATGTTATATTAAAACACATTTGAGACAGAGAGTAAAAGAAAGACTGTGAAGTTTATGCACTTTTTAAGTTATTTAAAAATTGGGCATAAAATAAGCATTTGTAAAGAATTAAATCTTTCAAGGCAAGAATATATTGAGGATTTCTGTTTCAGCTTTATGTTGGACTTAAATATCAAATTAAGAATATTAGACATGGATATCCTGACTGAATACATAATCCAGTTTTCAAATGGTGAACACAACTCCCTGCACAGTCAAGTAATAAGTTAGAACTTGACTGACAAGGTAAAGTATGTAAAGAATTCAAAAACAAAAGAGAAGCAAGGTAGTTTACATCTGTCAATCTATAAAAAGGTTGCAAAGTCTTTGTGAGGGACTTAACAGCACAGTGAGAGTCATTTTCATAGAGAAAACATTGAAGCAATGATCCTTCTCAGAAGTGGCCAGTGAACCAAAATTACTTTAAGATTTCATGGACGACTCATCCAGGAGGTTATAAAAGAGCCCCCAGCATAGAAAGTACTGCAAACATCGTTTCATTTCACTTAAAATTCAGTGTTCATGATTCAATAACATGAATGAAACTGGGGAAAATGGCATCCATGTAGTAGTATCAAGTCCAAAAACACTGCTGAATAACACATAAACCCGTCACACGTTGCACAAACAACATCTTAAAGATCCCCAAGATTAAAAGGATGATATTCTGTGTATTGTCAAGATAAAGGTGAAACATTTTATGTGTGCAACCTGTTTTATATGGGGTAAAACTAAAATAGCATTTCAGAACGAAGTACATCATGTCAACAGTAAAACATGGAAATGGTAATATTATGGTGTTTGGATTCTGTGCCACTTAAGGACATGGTCAATGTTTTTGTAACTAATGAAACTATAAATTCTCATCACTAGCAGAAAAAAAAAATCAATTTAATTTGATGGACTTTCAAAAATTAGGCTTTACCAGTGGCCTAGTCAAAGTCTGGACTTCACTCCATTTGAGTTGAGTTGCAGTGTCATGAAGATAAAAGTTATGTTCATGCTTGAGAATCTTCATATGTGGCTGAATGAAAACAATTCTGCAAAGACGTGTGAGTGATAATCCTTAAGTAATATTATTGCTAGTTATGCTAGCTAACGTTGAAAGGGCTAAAATACTTTTTTTTCTCTCTAAAATAATCACAAATAGTTTCAAAAATCTGCTTTTTTTAAATTGAGACCTTAAAGCGGAGACACATTCAAGCGCTTGAGAAAACGTTTAGGCTACTTATTAGACACAGTTCCCAAGCTAATTGTTTCTGAGCGAGGCTGCGTTTACGAAGCTGCGCTCCTTGCTGTGTGGTGGAGCCGCTGAGGCTGCACAAACATCTCCTCGGAGGCCTCTGCTCCTTGTTTAATGAAACCTTGCAGGGGCCCCGCGAATGCACACAGAGAGGCTCAGCACAATCTGATGGACAGTGTCACTGGGGCCATGCCAATTATGTTTTCAGTGAAAGCCCACCGGCCCCTCTCCTTGCCTTTAGCTGGAACCCGCCGTCTTACACCTCCTCCCCTCTGCTGAGACATAGAATAACAGGACAGAGATATGATTACTAATCTGGCCTCGAGAACCCCAAACACCAAACAGTAAAGATGTTGAGAGTTTGTTTGTTCAGTCATCAGGCAGCGTTTTAAACTGAAGCGAGGGTCTGGGGGAGATGATGGCCTAACGAGGGCTCGCTGCTCACCCTGTTTGTTTTTGTTCTGATTGGATTGCGTGAGGCTTGATGGGTCTCTGAGTGCTCGCTGGTCTCATTATGGGTGGAGCGATCTACTTTTAATAGCAGCAATTTATTGGCTCTTCCCAGACTTGGTGTCATGGGCTGTACACAGGGATCACGGAGACTTGCTCGGTTCTGGACAAAGCAAGGAAACTCAGTAAACAAGTTTCCAAACTGGGTGGCTCGACGATCCTCCTTTTTTCCGGATCTGTCTGCAGAACTGGCAGGTCAGCCGCTCGCCCCACAGAGGTGTATCTGCCACCCTTTCCAAGCACATAAAACCTTTAGAAGGGTATGAATGACAAACTTTAAGCTGGAGTTCTTATGACTTACTTTGAATAGTGGATTTCTTCTTACTGAAGCCAATGTTTGGGGAGCCTCTTCCCTCCTGAGCAGGGAGTCTCTGCACCCCCTCCATACTCTTTCTATTTGTAGGATACTGGCTTGACCAGAGCTCTGTGACATATTTAAAGCTTTGGATATTGTTTTGTAAGCTATCTTTGCTTTTACTTCTCCAAATCTTTCTCCCTGACCTGACTGCTGTGTTCTTTGGCCTTCATAAAAGCTCTCCGACAAACATGTAAGCCCTTCACAGATCAGCTGAGATCTGTGATGGACTCTATAACCAGCTGGCTTCATTTGAGGGCATCAGAGTAAAGAGGGGTAACTACAAAAGATTGCTGTACTTTTCAAATGTTTCTTTTGGAAAAAGTATTTTGTCACATGTTTTCCGTCTACATCGCCACACTTGGCCAAATACGTACATTTTTGTGGGGTGCACTACAACTGACTTTTTCTTCAATCATTGTTTAGAAAGGGACATTTCTAACCTGGAATACGACGCAGTTTGTGCCATATTCAATTTATTTTTAACCCTAGTGAATCTGACTTTAACCCCTGAATAGCTACTTTTGACAAAGTCCAGCTAAGACGGAAACCAAAGCCCAAAGATTTAGATAAAAAGGGCTTTAATGGAAGGGCATTCGCGTCTAGCCTCAGCTACAGACTTAAAGCTTCTGTACTTTTACAGCTTTAGATTTATATTCACGCCCAGATATACAAAGAACGTGAGCGAATTAACGTCTCGGCACCAGTAAATCAGTTCGTGCGGCTGCTCACAAGCTGCTCCGATGCGCTGCTCTGCTGTGTGACTGAGCTGCATTCAGTTTATTGAGGACCATACCACAGGCAGGGAGAGACAATGGCACAATCAGAAACTGAGCGAAGGGTTGCGCCGAAGCCTGGGAGACTATTAACTCTGACCAAACAAAGCTCTGCGTGAGACCGTCATTAGTCATGCCCGTCTCAATGCACCGTTTTAAAGTTGAGTATTGGACAAGGTTGGTGAAAGCACTAACAGCGAACCATGTTTTCTTGAAGTTTTCCTGTTATTTCTTTTTTACTATAAATGTGCATCTGAACACATTTATATCTTTTTGTGAATAATTTCTTAAGCCGTGAATTTGTTTCTCATCTGCATCAAAATTCTAGTGTGATTTTCATTGAACAGATTTCAATTTTTGAACCTTGTTTTTGTGTGAAGTTTTGGCTAACCGAAGTTTATAGTTCTTTTGGATTTCTCATTAGAGACTTTAGAAAAGAAAATTTAATACATATATATGAATTATATCTTACCAGTAGTAATTTATATTAGAAGCCAAGTCGACCTGGTACCATGCGTGAGAAAGTTATCCAGAGGGCTGCCAAAATTTTCAATTCTCATATCTGACTGAAAGCTCATAGGATAAAACTGTATTCCTTTTCAGCCTTCCTGTTTTCTACCATGGTTTTGCTCTCTCTCACTCTCCTGAAAGAAAGCCTGAAAGAACCACACCAGTCACAGGGAATAAAGTTTCCTTTTTAAATAAAACACCTTGAAAGGTTTGCTGTTCTTTGCTCAGTAACAATTTCCACACCAAAGAGTGTTGATTTTACCGTGTCCTGTTTGGGGAAAAAAATGTTTCTAGCCCTGAACAGTCAGTAATTATTCATGTTAGAGACAACTTCCCACTTTCGGGTCACCAGACGTTGCTGAAATAAATAACTTTTCTTACATTTGATACCAAAAGCAGCAATTTTGCATCTATGTTTTCTCCTTTCTGTTCTGCCCCTTGACCGGCAAAGAAAGGGTGAAGCTGTGCTTCTACAAAGGCAAAAAAAAAAAAAGAAAGGCCTTTGTCAGAGCAGCACAGGGGCTCTGAGTGGAAGACACATCTTTATCTTTGCGTAACAGGATTAGTGAGTCCGTGAAAGGCATATAAAGTGAAACGATTAGAGGTGGTGTCAGTTTCACTTTGCAGTTCGCAGAGTCCCCACCTCTCCCATGCTGGCAGCACAGCACTGCCTCAGAGCCACGATCGCCTCGTCCACTTGTGAACTCTTTAAAGGTGTATATTCCTGCGAAACAAGGATCTGTTCATCCCTCCCGCCCCCTGCCGTACACAGCTCATTGGGCATAAGAAACACAATTAAATTCAGCTAAAGCATGACCACCGACTGCTCAGCAGTGGCCTAATAGGCTTAAGAGGGGGGAAATAAATCTAATTGCGTGTTATTGCCCTGAAGTTAATCCCTCATGGCTTGACATTAGGGCGAATTTCGGTAGATGAGAGGACCTCTGTGGATCAGTGACAGCTAAAGGAGGGGATTTTATTATAACAAAGCCAAAGAACCGCACTTGACACCTGACAGTTGATGAAAACCACTAGAAAGCCTCTTAAGTGGCCACAAGTCTTATCAAGTGCACGCTCTTGTGTGAAGAGAGTCGTCGATGCACAGGCGAAGCGATGATGTCAGCGCCGCCTATATACAGTTTCGTTGGTGTTTTCATTTAGGATGCCGAGGATTGCAAAGGTTTGGCAGCTTTCCATCGCCTGCAGGCGTGGGAGGTTGGAGGCGGCACTGCGTATTAATTGTTTCATTACACAGTTTTGAAACACATTAGTTGGGATTAAAATGTAATTACTTTGTTTGCCAATGACACCTGATTTCTAAGAGCTGTTATAAACGAGTCCAAGCCATAAAAAAAACAAAAAAAAAAAAAAACATTTAACTCGCAGCTTGGCTTGTGAAATTGTTTCCAGTCCTATGAACAGATTGCATTTTTCCCAGCATAATGGGTCTCACTTTTGCCCTTTTGTACAAGCTATTAAGTTGTTAAAACTATCAAGTCAGAGGTTGGGCATTTAAGCAGACAACCACATGCATCGATAATCTCTTTTCTATTATTTCAGCTAAACAAGACTTGGCCTCGCTCAAGGTTTTTCTCCATGCGTACAAATACCTTTCATCTGTGCACACGGTCATAAATGTGATGGTGCGAGATGGCTAATAGCTGGCGGTGTAAATAGAACCCAGACGGCTGAGCTCCGAAGTAGATGGAAGCAGTTTTCTATCTTATTTACTTTGGAATGAGCAGGAAAACCACCTATTTACTCCCAAGTCCTTCCTCCTCAGAAAACATAAGCCTGCCTTTGATTTAGCGAGCACTTAAAAACTCACTTTTCACAATGAGTACTAATGGCTCACCCCTGGATGGCGGCCCTGCGGTGGTGGAGAGTTTCAGCATTTTGACGGCTCACAGGCACACCAAACAGACGAGAAGGTTAACCTCAGCTGACGCCCGATTTAGCCGATTCAAGCTGGTGCTCATGCAGCCTGGTGGACACTGATGCATCCAAACAACCTAAATGGTTGGATCACGGACTGGTTGGTGGTTTGTGGTTATTCTTCCAGTAAGGCACTTTGTTTAGCCCATTGAGTGAAGGCAAAGCTATCCAATTAGTCTTACATGATGGTCTAACATTCCCCACCTGTTTGTGCCCCTCGGGGTCGAGCAGAATTGTGTAGGAAAAAAGCAAAACCAAAGGAACTAGGAATCGTTAAAAGATAATTAGGATAGAACTAAACTTCGGCTTTGCGTTTATCAAGAAAGACCAGATCTTCTTCTGACTTGCTTCCCCGAGGACGCTGAGAAAACAGCACAATCATTGTCAACCTGTTAACTGGTTCTTCCCAAAGAAGAACTTTTACACCCTTTCAAAATAGATAACCCGACTTTATTTCAGTTCTCTGGTGTGTTTTATTTTACATCCCTGTTTGAAAAAAAATCTAAATTTCTGAAACATTTACTATTGTACAAAGCAAAACGTCTTATTTTCACATCAAATTTTACAGTTTGTAATATAATTAGCTTACATGAATCCTCTAGCGACTCATTATATTGCTAGTTTATGTTGTAAAATGGACTAAATAAAAATGATTAAAAAGAAATACTAGACTTTTTTATGGGGGTTGTTTGATGTCTGTAAACTGAGCAGAGAGAGAAGTGCTGGGACTGACTGAGTGTGGTGTGTTGAACAGGAAGTGGTTCTTCTCTAACACGCTGGTGAAACAGTTTGGCGATGTCATGTCTCGTGTTGGACCGCTGTAATAAAAGACACACAAAAAGGTCACGTCTTCCTGACTTCTCACGAACCTGATTCGCAACATCAGTACATCATCATTCCACATCTTGGCTTGGAAATATTTCTACTTCGCCTCATTCTCTAAATCTATCAGATTATCAGAACTCCTCTTGTCCTCTGTCAGATTTAGTTCTGCATTTTTGCAAAGTCTTTACAAAAATAACATTTTCTTGTCAAAGTCATCAGAAGAAAGCACACAACATGTTTTAGATTTGCTCTAATTTGACAAAAAAAAAAAAAAAAACAACCTCAAATTCATCTGGAGAAAAGTAGTTTCACGGCATAATTCTGTCCAAATTGAACAGTGGTCATGTTGTTCTTTTGGTGATGCCAAACTTTTCAAATTGTGTCCAAAAACTTCAAGTCTTGGTTTCTTACACTGTTGTGGAACATTTCTGCTAGTTCTGGACGCTCTCGTCGAATGAAAAGGCTTCTGTCTCACATCCCGACTAGCTCTAGGAAATATGGTGAAATAGAGGAGATTGTTGTCGTACCTAGAACACGACCCGTCCATGTCAGACAGTATCGCTCTTGGCTCTTCCTGACCAGCTCCCACCTCTTCTTTTCCAAAATTTTGGGAAAATGTACAGTTCTTGTAACACCGCTGTTTTCTCCAATTATTGATAAATGTCTTCTTCGTTCCTTCCCTCATCAGCCTTCCCTTGACTGACACCATTATGGAACAAGATGCTTTGCAAATGTGACACAATTTGATAAGGTCCCACCAGGACAGCTGAACTTCATTTCATACTAATCTGATTCACGAGAATTGTTTTTGGAAACTCAAAAGACTAAATGGTGACACCGAACCAAATTAAATCAGGTTATACCACCCTTTAATTTCTTCTTATACTTTTATCTCTAACAGATTTGTTTGTTTTTCAGTTAAATTTGACAACAAATGTGAATTATACGCTGCACATCTGAGAAATTAGCTACTAACAGAGATGATTTCCAAAAGGGTAAGAAAAAGCATCTCATGAAACTTCACGAAAATAGTGTTTATTGTTTAAAAATGTTTATCAAAATGAATAATTGCTTCAACTCAGCTGATGTTATAATAAAGAACCTAGTAGTAGTAGTAGTGTAGTGCTGAGGCTGTGATTGCTACCTGGTCACTTTCCTGCTTAATCTCAAAGGTTCTCTGCACAAAGAACATGTTTAGATACTTATCTTTTGTTCTGCGTTTCTTCCTTTCTGTGTTCAGGCAGGCGGCAGATGAGCCCTGAAGCAAGTGGATGGACCTTCCTGGCTGTCGCTCTGAATGTTAATGACGCCCAAGGAGAGCCCCAGGAATTTTCCCCAACACTGATAAAACCCAGATTTAGTGCCGCTCATAAAACACATGGCAAATTGTGCACTTATAGGGATCCACTGCAGGACCTGGAAATAGGAATCGGCTCCACTAAATTTCCATCTCAAATACCACCGCCAGGCGACGAAGATTTTTTTTTTTCCACCTTCTTTCAGCTCGGTGGGTGGGTGGAAATTTTGATCCTAATCACTCCTTCTAAAAGGGAAAACAGTATTAAGTTATTTTAAAATTAGCTTTTATAATAGGCTTATTGGGTAAAACACAGCAGAAAAATCTCTATGTGTTCTATAAATTTTAATTTGCCGATAAGTCTACATCACCGGTTCACAGTGCAGTGTTAAATATCAGTCTTCTAAATCATGCTACGGGCTTAAATATATGTATATATATACATAGTTTGAAAATCTGCAAGCTAAGAGGCAATCAGTGTTATCATTGGATTAGCTGGTTCATAAGTTTCCTTTCCGCTCTCATAAGCCTGGAAGAAAAGTCTTTTCACATGCAATTGAACCCAAAGTTCATATCCTTATGCATCCTGCTAATTATCTCAATATCCTGTTAGCTTTTTAGCTGGAGAAGTCTGGGCTCCTATGAATGCAGAATTTACTAAGACGCAATAACAAAACAGTGTATAGGATTGTTTCTTCTGCAGTTGTTAATTCCAACATACTATAACTTATTGTTCATTTTGATACTTCTTATGTCTGGTTCAGTCCTGAAGGAAACACAAGGTGTGTGTGTGTGTGTGTGTGTGTGTGTGTGTGCAATTACTGTTCCTCTTACACGTTTTCTTGTTTTGTCACATTGCAAGAAACAACCTAGAACCTAGAACAAACTACAGTGTAGCTCAACTGACCGACTACTTTTTAGATCCTACTTCATTGTGGATGCAGGCGCTCCAAGTCAGGCTCAAAACACGACGTCAGAAGACTTCCAGTCACTGGCGGGGTGCAGGCACTGGTGGTCACACAAGAACGACTTCGCCTTTTTGAAAAAACTTACAACAAGGACTGAGCAGATTGGTAGCTTTAGGGAAAATAGCATCATTGAAAACAACAGTGTTGTCTAACAATGAGGTGCTTCTGTGTTTAAGTCGATTGTTTGTCCCCTCCTTGGATGATCCACCCACACAGAGCTGCTAGGCAGTTATAATGAAAAACAAAATCCTGAACCATGTAGAGTCGAGTTTAACTCCATTGAATATGTATCAGTGGAAAAATCATTCTTGTCCAAAAATTGCCCCACCTGACCTCTGGATCTCTGCCACTGCCCCAGAGTTACTTCTGTCCGTTGCTTCTCTGATTCATAATCCACTTGCCTGTCAGTTTTGGTGAAGTCATGGCTTCGTAGGTTTGCTGTTGTGGTATTTTTTCTACTTTTGGGTCATGGATTGAACAGTGCTGCTTGAGATTTTCAAGGCTTTAGTATAAACTTGCATGAAACGTCTCCACAACTTTCCCCCTGACCTGTCTATGTTGAAGATGTTCCTTCATCTTCATCACACTGATTGGTCCTTAATGATTTCTAACAAACCAGGATATTCATACAGTGATTGAGCTACATACCCTCCTGTTTTGTAGACATTTTGAGAGATTTCTATTGGTAAAAAATGTTGTAAATAATGTATATTTTACCTCATACTTCACAATTTTAGATGTTTTGTAAGTTTATTTCATAAGATCCCAATAAAATGCACTGATGTTTGAAGTTGCAACATCATAAAATGAGAGCACTTTGAAGTGTTTTTATCTTTTATTTAAATATTTTTATATATATTTTTTTTGCAAAACACTGCAGCAGTTATCAGAAAAACTTTCACAATTTCTCCATTTCTGTTTTTTTTTTTTTTTTTTAGGTATTTTCTCCTTAAAAAGGCAAGTTTCATTTCTTCCTCCTGCTGTGTCTCTAAAGAATAAAGGGAAATAATATTATTACCCTGAGAAGTCAAGTGAGTCACAGCAGCTACAATTATCGTTTCAACATTTTGTCCTGACCCTGAAAAATTGTTTGCAGGAAGAAAAATAAAAATAAAGTGAAGAAATAAATAGGGAAATGTCATCCGGGAGTTTACATGTGGGTGAAATATACATAAAAGTGAATGCATTGACTTATATTTAAGAGAACAGCAGGACAGAGGCTCTACTGCTGTTACTGGGGGAGGAACCGAGCGAAGCTGAGTGAAAGAGAGCAGGAACCTCTTCTGGTATCTAAATGATTACAATGAGACCCTTTCAAGCCGTGGCGGCCAGCGCTGTGACTTGATATGATTTTTATCAGATGCTGAAATGCTACATTACCAAGTGGGCAGTAAATTATGTCTAAACCAATTACAGTGGGACCCTGTGCGGCCCAGCAGCCAGGAGGGGAGGGAAAGAGTTCTGGGTCAGAGGCAGAGATTGGGGGAAGGAATGAGAGGAGGATATGACAGGGTGGGTTTTTTGGAGGAGATGAGGGCTGGAGTTTGTCTTGATTAGTGGAGTCTGGGGGGTGCATGAGAGTCTGGCGATAAGGCGGCTTCCAGGCAGAGAGTGTAGCCGCACATGAGAGAAAATGAACAACAAAACGGCAAGGATGTGCAGTCGGAGGTCTTTGTGGTGTTGATGGGAGTCTGCGTAATCAGTGAAGAAACGAGCTTTTAGTTGGCCAAGGAAATCAGAGGAGAGCCGTTTCTTTAAAGCGGCTTCTGCGAACATGAAAGCAATAAGTTACACCCAGTTGCTTAAGGCCTGTCAAATAAAACATCTGAGTCAGTGTCAAATATAATTCATGATGAGGATTCTGATGATGACAAAAATGTAAAGCCTATTACTTGCTTCCTAATTGATGACTGTAGTGTAAAGTACTTTGAACTGCCTTGTTGCTGAAATGTGCTATGACTTGATTGATGAATCAACAGACATTCACTTGTTTCATTTGTAATTATATGCATCTAAATTAAATCTGTAAAATGTGTTGTGTTCTGATAATTTTTCAAAAAAAAAAAAATTATTATTATTAATTCCAGATGGAAAATTAAATAAGATTTAAATACATTTAAAATAAATCTGATTAAATATGTTGAACCAAAACTGCTTTACCTTAAACAAAACAATAAAATGAGTGCATTTTTTTGATTATTATTATTATTGCAGGAATGAGACGTTTCCTGAGTACTCTGGGCTGAATAAGTAATTATTTTAATGTAGCACAATTTCTAAAGAGAAACAGTGTATACTGAGGCAAATTTAAAGCAGAGAATACCTGAATATAGAAATTGGCCTTTCTAAATCTGTGGTAATTCATAACTTATAATTCATAAGACTGCCCAAAGATCAGTACCGTGTAAATGGTACACAATATTTATCAACATGTCGGTTCTCTGATGACCTCATGATTTCCTCAGAGAAAATTAGTGAACAAAAAGCATCTTTAATGCAAAGTCTTGCTTGCATAAAATGTCTACCACTTTACAATATGTCATGTGTAGAAGAAAACCAGCATGGTAAGTCACACTGAACACAATAACGTCACAATCAAAACATAATGCTGGACGCATCATGCTGTCAGATGTTCTTTTTTGCAGGAGGAAAACAGGAAAACTGAAAGGAGTTGGCATGAAGATGGATGGAGTTAAAAAGAGAGCACAAACAAAAACAACCCTGAACCTCCCAACAGAGCTACGACAAAATAGTTTAGCCATGTAAACTGTCCTAGTCAAAGTCCAGACCAAAATCCAATCGGAAATCTGTAGCAAAATTTCAAAGGTCTGTATGCAAATGCCCACCACACAGGTCAGAATTGAATTTGCACAGAAGTTAGAAAGGAAATGTCAAATTCCTTCCACAACCACAACTACTAATTATTTTGTGTTTAAATAATCGAAATTACGAGTTGTCAAAAAGTGTAACTCTCAAACCGCTGTGAGCTCCCTAATGACGACAGTACATGGTAAGCAAGTGCAAAAGTTGTATCTGTGTCAGTATGTGTACGTCTTATCCCGCCCATCAGCTCTAATTTGTTTATCCCCATCCCATAAACAAAATTACAGTGAAAATGGGTGATCACAAAGTGGAATGGGTCTCCCTCTCATTTACTCTGACAATCAAGATAAAGTGGGGAGATTTGTCTGAGCGTTTATTGGCCTGCCCTTTGAAGACCAATTCAAGAACTTTATCTAGTCACTTTGAGGCTTCCACAGAGGTGCATGGGCTTGATGTGAGCTGCCTGGCAAGAAGCTATGAAAGATCAAAGGCAACGTTTTACCCAAGTCATGATGAATAAATAGTGCCAATCAGAGTCTCCATTGATCAATCAAATTATTCCTCAAGACAAATTTTCTTTTTGTGTGCTTCAGTTATTTTACTAAAACGCATTCAGCTGTGGTCCATCGATGATAGAAAACCCTTATCATACGCGTCGCTGTTGTACAAACAGCGCACATTTGCCTTCATCTAATTTTCAGCCTGTTTTAATATTAAAGAGGGTCTTTTAAGCTAACATGAAAATCCCCGGCCTTTGAAATGTTTACTCTGCTTTTTCCCATATCCGCTCCGTCTGCGGCCTCCCACCCCTCGTTCGCCATATTCCCAGATGAGAGAGGCTCGGAGCCAGTGATAGACTGCAGATGAAAGGGAGAAAAGAAGGGGGCAAGACGGTAATGAAGCAGAGGGAAGAGACAAGGGGGTCCCGACGGGGCCGCCGCCGCCTCGTGGGGCTTGTTGTGCTGTCAGGCCACGCCAGGCCCCCACGTCCACAGCTCCCTGTGGGGACGACGTGTCAGACGATGTTCTGGGTCAGCCATGGGAAGAGAGCATGTCTGAGCAGATAAAGGCTTTCCGCCAAATTACCACTGATATGTTTGATGTCGGAGAGAGTAAATAAAAAAAAAAAAAAAAAAGAAGGAAATTAATGGGAACAAGACATAAGTGAATTATCAAAATTTGGAGCGTCAAACATAATCACAGATGGAAAATTTTCTAGGAAAACATGAAGGTGCTTAACTTGGAGTGATTTGAAGCATCTTCCACGTTTATCAGGCCTTTTCTTAACAGTGTTCACCTCGTGGCTTGAGTGAATGGCAGTCAGCATCATGCTACGTCATCCTGTGCGCAGCTCTGCTTTTGCTCAACAATTTACCACTTTAGAAGGACCAATGGCCAATCTGCAGACAATCGTCCCCCTGTAACACTATCTGGGCCCCGTTGATAAAATGCAGATGTGGCTCCTCTCAATGTGAATTTGTGACCCATTAGGTTGGACCCCTCCTCTTTCCTCAGCACTCCCATCGCTCCTCTTGGCAGAGACTCTAGAGCAGCCCTTTCACAGGCATTCCCCAAAAGCAGGTATGTGGATAGTATCAGGCTAACGAGTCACAATGGTGAATTTGTTCAACAAGGAGCAGCGCATTACTTAAATCCAAGTGTGGCTCTCCCTCTCTTTGAGATCTGCTGCCCAGATTGGCGTGGTCTCCCCAGCGTCTAGTTTAGGGACAAACAAAAGGTGAATTCAAGCGCTCCCTTTGAGCTTCACAAGACCTGACTCTGCTTACTCCATTGATGTCAGGTCCACCCAGAAATGTCTCCATTGGTTGGTTGTTGTTGCTGGTCCTTAGTGACTTTGAAAGGCTCTGAGCAGAGAAGCCATAAGACTAAGTGCTACTTGTTTAAATCAATGGGGACATTAAACTGTATTTATGAAAACATGTTCATGTCTTTCTGTATCAAGACAACAAAAAGTCATCTTGTGCTTCCAAATAAGAATATATTTGCAATATTAGCAGCACTAAATATTAGCAGTAAATAAAAAAAAAAAAAAAAAAGAAGGAAACTACTGATGCCCGAAGTCCCTTTTGATCATTCAATATTTTCAAACGTTGGTTCATAGCGCTTTCTCAGGCTTAATCACAAGCGGGGTACCTCAAGGTTTCATCTTGGGGTCCGTCTTGTTTAACACATACGTGCTCCCACAAGCTCAGATCATTACAAGTAGTAAGATTAGTTTCCATAAATATGCAGATGATACACAGGTCTACATTGCAACGTTACCAGGTGACTATGAACCCATTCAAATGTCGAGCAGATGCGTGAACGTGCCTTAACTTTCGTCAGCTGAAGAGAAACAAAGCCAAAGTAATTACTTTTGCACCTAAACAGGAACGATCAAGAATCAGACAACTTCAGCTATTACAATTAGAAAGCACCAGGCCCAAAATATAGGTGCAGTGATAAACTCATACCTAAATATCCAGAGACACAAAAAGACTATTACAAAGTCAGCCTTCTACCATATGGAGAACATTTATGGGATCAAAGATAATTCAAAAATATATACGATCTGTCAGATTCATATGAATGATTATTACTAATTTTGATGTCAAACCACTGAGGACTGACTGTAACAATATTGAAATTGGTTAATGATGCTCAAATTATTGTATGCTTAGAAAGGAGTATTTGATTATTTGTATTTGGAAAATCTAAATTATTTAGACCGTTCCAATCTGAGCTGGATGATTCAGATCGGAAAAGTTATCCTTTAAAACACAGCTTGAGATTTTGGAGATCTGTGTTCTGTGAATTGAAGATATTGTTTTGAGCTGTTTGTTGTTTCCTTGTTTTATTGTGTTTTTTTTTTTGTTTCATTTTGGATTTTGTTGAGTGTTTGAAGGTCATCGTGCAGAGCGCCACTCCTATTGAAGAACTGCTACTGCTTCTTATATAACATAACATTCCTGCTTGGTAGGTCATTGAATAAGCTAAACCTGGTTTAGCAGTTCAATTGTCATTGAACTGTTGTAAATATAACCTTATGAAAATTGTTTATTGCCAGCAAATCTAGTAATCACCAACATGATGGAACCATGTCGTTCCAAACTGACCTGATGGCTCAGATCCTCATCTGTGACTGAGCCCAGCCAAGCTGTCATATACTGCACTCTCCTCCGCTCCACTGTGAATGGAGCGAGTCTAAGTCAAAGACCAAGGCAACAGAGGACAGCATTATGGATGAGCAGCCTGTTGGAAAAAAAAAAAGAAGGCCCGTGACAGTTTAATTGGTCGAATTAGTCACGATATTCAAGCCGTCTCTGTTGACCAGTCAGCAACCGACGTGCGCACTGGTTCAGGATGGGCCAACTTCAAAACTTTGTGCAGATTGCAAATGAGACACATTGAGCTATCCCTTTTCCTGCCAACAGTTCACGGTCCAGTGGCTCACAACACTTTTTGCTAGTTCAGCTTATTTAAAAAAAAAAAAAAAAAATGTTGCTACTTTCTTGCTACATGGAAAAAGCTGAAAACTCCTTTATAATGTCTGTCAGCCCCTTCAGTCTCCAACATAAACAGGTGTTCCACCCAACCTCGTGTATTTACTTATGTCAAAGCTGTGCTTACATATACAGACACTCAACACACTTTTCACATTCTGCTCAGTGTTTCAGTAGAGCGGCAATTGGCATCGGTGTCTGCGGCCGGCTACACTGTTTCAAAAAGACAAATTAAAACCGTCTAATTTTCCCGCTGAAAGACTTGCTCTGTATCAAAGGTGTCAGGGCCTGAAACCAGGCGTTAACTCCATCCAGATCCCTGTGAGACACCCGCGCAAAAAGGTGCACGCTCGTGCTAAAGTTTATGCTCAGCTGCTGCAAAAAATATCTCAAGCTGTCATTTAAATCCCCGCAGCACGGTTTACATGGCTGTAAAACACACTGGACTGAGTGCAGCTACGGCTTGTAATAAGTGCTGATGACAGTAATAGGAGCTTTTGTGGGTATGCGTGTGTGATTGTTAAAATTAATTCAAAGAGAGGGATTTTCCTGGATTCGTCAGTGGATCCGTTTAACATTGTGAGAAATTTACAGTTCTGGCCTGATATGGCAACAAAGACGTGGAAGACTCTTAAAAAAATACTGGATTGGGAGTGTAACTTTGAATTTAATCTAATTCAAATGCTGTGAAATTAATACATACAGAATCAAAAATATGCAGCCCTACTGGAATCAATTGGGTTAATTTCAGGTTCATTACATTTTTAATCAACCTTGATGTTTTAAATTACCAGCCTAATTTTAACAACAGGCAAAGATGAACAAGGTAAATATGAAATGTAGTTCTCAAGTGTCTGTGTTCAACAATAAGAAACAGAATTGGCTTGAGAGATCCATGGCCAAGTCCACTGTTGACCAAAAAGATCTCTGGACAAATGTGGAAGCTGCAGAAATACATCATTAAAATCATAGAATTTCGATGGTGTCACTGCCCTGATCAGATCTGTAGTTTGAACAGCTTATTTGAGCTAAACACGTTTTTTTTTTTTCTCTCTCTCTCTTGATCCAAATTTTATTGCTAGACTAAGCTAACGAGCTTTTAGGCTCCTGCTCCATTTGACATCCAACCTGAGGCCCTTATTATCACACCGCCAGAGAGAAATAAACATTTTGTAAAGGCTTTATGAAGACATGACTAAAACAAGGCAGGACCTGCGACGAAAGAGGAGAAGAGGATGAGTCAGAGAGGAGGGAGAACGCTAAGGTTGCACGTTTAAATGCCTTAAATGATTATCCCAGGTCAGAAACAAAGGCATGGAGATTGAATGTGCGACGGCGCTTTTTGGCCTCTAGCCACTTCCAACAGATGAAGAAAGCACAGAAGAAAACCCAGGCTGTCCCTTCCACTTACCTCCTCCCCTCCATCCTCCCTCCTCCGAGTCTTTCCATATAAATGCCTGGCAGTTTTACGCATGGCTGGGAGCAATTTCCCACAATGTGTAAATTAGTCAATCTCCCAAGTCAGTAAAGTGGGCTTTGATGGTGAGGACATTAATGAAGTGTACCATTAGGCCTCACATTTGTATTCTTAGGGGCTCTCCAAGCTTTTGATGTTGCAGGGCCCCATGGCTTATTATCCACATGCCAGCGCTGCATGCCTCTGTTACTCAGATGGGAGGGAGGGGAGGAGGGAGAAAAGTGCAACGCCGGACATTTAATGCTCCCTCTCTTCTGTGGCTGCCCCCTCTGGAGTGTCCGCGCTGTCTCACTGACCGTTTCAATTTGCGGGGAGAAGGATAGAAAAGGACCAAGGTGGCAGGGAGAGAGGCGCGGTCCGAGAGCCCGACTTCTCACTGACACTTCAAAGCGCTGTCTGGAGTAAATTGCTGCGGATCGCTTCATTCAGAGTGGAAGGGTTCTCCCTTCGTGGATGACAGTTGCGTGGTGACAAAGTTCAATTGGCACTGGTAGGACTGGAGAAGGTGGAGGCGGGGAGGGCCCAGATCAAAGTGGGACCATTGTAATGGTTTTGTTCCGTGGAAAATCGTTTTTTGTCCCTGGCCTTTTCAAGCCAACTCCTGGCTCCAGTCAGAGTAAATGGGATTTGTAACTCCCTTGTGTGGGTGGAAGGGGCGTAGAGAGGGATGGAGGGAGGGGGCAGATTCTTAGCCTCGGGGTAAGGAACTCACCCCCCCCTCCTTCGTTTACCCCCCCTGACAATGCAAGGCCAAAGAAGTTGATGTTATCGAGCCTTTCATCTGAACTGGGCATCATAATCTTCACGGAAAAAGTTTAGTTGTGTAATTACATCCAACATCATTACTAGACAGTCATGTGGCAGTGACCTACTGTTTGTGCTTAAATCACTCCCGCGGACTCATTGTCTTCAACTTTAAATGAATGAAACGGTAACATCTATTTCTGAGCGCTCATGTCTCCCTTTCTCCTCTTTGTCTCATTGGTTCTAACTTAAGCAGAAGGTAAGAACACAACGCTCACTGTAAGCTTTAAACATTAAGAAATACCGACCGCAATGGAATGAATGTGGATCATTCATCTGTGGTTGATCCATATCTGTGTATTAACCGGTTCTGGCCTGCTTGAAACAGTGCAGTTTCCCAGTGAATCGGCTCCCAAAATGAAACCAAGCAAGTCGCCTTGAAAATAAAAGCCAGTTAATTAAATAATTAACACTATTTACAAGTTTGAGCTCCAATTTTCATGTGAGGCATAAATTCCCTGATCTGATCGAATTACTTTGTCGGAGCTGTTTTTCTTACCCCGATCTAAAATGGTGAATATTTTACATTTGTCGACGTGTGTCAATGCCACATAGGAATGGTAATAATTTAAAAAAAGTTTCTGTTCTTTCTACACGGGCCTGAAAAGGGATTTGCTCCTGAGACGTTTTTCTTGGCCCTTGAATGTTTCGGATCATAAAACAAGTCTCAATATTAAACAGAAATACATTGGATAAATACAGAATTCAGTTTTCAAGTAATTATTTTCTTTATTTTAAATTATAATTGACCGTTAAACTGCTCGTTATTCTTGGCGGCCATCAAGCATTTGCTTGGCATTCAGTCTTTCTCATGGAAGAATGGCGGCGGAGGAATTTTTAATTCAGGCTGAACGGAGGATGGCCGTTAATGGGAGCGGAAGAAACTCCCCATGTTCGTGCCTTCTCTGTTTTATTGTTGAGGTCAGCTGTGCTTTAGATGACTAATTGATGATGGAGTTATTTTGGTAAGCCGATTCTCACCACTGCTCCATGTTTCTCTGTGTGTCAATAATGTGTCTAATAATGATGTTTAGCTGAAGTTTCAAAACCTTAAAAATAATTTTGTAAGGTTTTCTGGACCGATGTTCATTATGTTTTACTTTTAAAGATTCTTGTAGTCCACTTGTATTGTTTTTTTTTAAATAAATTCAAGAGATTTACTGATCAAACTGATCTGGCAGTGGTCTGGTTGAGGCAACTGAAAAAACCAGACGTGGTTAATCACAAACCGTGGCAAATATATTTTCATATCAGACCAGTTTAGTTTGGACAGCTTTTTTGCTTGATGAATTATAAATCACAAAGTAAAATCTTGTTTCTGTATTCACTTAGGCTATCTTTGTTTTATTTTAGGATTAATTTTGATCACCTGAAATGTTGAAGTTGAAACAAAAAACAGAAGAAATATGTATTACATTGTAAACCGACAGAGTTTACGACAAATTTTTTATATGACATCATTTTGGTGTTCCTGGGAGAATAAAGAAATGTTAATAAAGCGACAGACAAGACGTGAGGGTTCGTAAACACAAGGAGGAACGTGCAACTAGTTAACTGTTAGCTGCTGCCCATGATGAAGTTCGCGTCTGTTTTTGAAAAATCTGGACTGCATTTCATCACCTATTGGTCACATTTTGAACAATTGATCTCTTCAGATGTGAAATTAAAAACAAAGCTCTCAAAGAATCCTTGAAACACGCTTTAAAACTTATTACTCAAAGCACATAAAACCTTTTTCATGTCTATTTGGCATTAGGTCCTCCTCAAGTTAAGACTTGTCAAAACTACACAATAGACTTCTGAGGCCTAGAAGGAATGTTTTTACAGTAATTACAGGTTTATGACACCTTTTAAGGAGGCATGGTAAAAATTCCGTGTCATCTTGTATTGAACCTGATGTCTTGTCATCTCTTATGAGCAGCAAGTATTGTTACACCCGTTCCTCTTCTAGGCACTTATTTCCACCAGATGCTTTTCAAAACTTTCTACGAGTCTACAAATTCATAGTAGCAAAAATGTCAAAATTTTCCTGTGATGGAAAATATCGGCTGGACAATTTGCACTGGTTGTGTAATGAAAATGCACATTGTGCAAGGGTTACATAATGTTTTTATATTTTCATTCTCACACTAACAATGCAAGAGGAAATAAAAGTCTGCATGGCACCACTGCTAGTTTTTGGTTGGGTTTTTTTTGTGTTTTTTTTGGCTACAAAATTAAAAGCACTTCACAGTTTTCACATCAAATCTATACATTTCTGCAACTCAGTTGAAAACCAACCAAACTGAGAGGCATAAAGTGTGCATGTACATCTATGTCTCCACTCATGCAAGACGCTAGGATATTTTAGTAGCCAAGTGCGTCAGACAGTGCTCAGGCTCGGTCTGTGTGATTGACTGTGTGAGCTGCTGGCCAAACTCCCCTCACCCCCACCCAACACCACCACCTTTAAGCTTAGGGAGAAAAGTGTTATTTCTTCAAAAGCCCCATTTGAGAAACCCAGCAAGCCTGTAATTGCAAGGGAAAAGGCCGAACAACCTGCCAAACCAAACACTTGAGAGGGAATTTGAAATATTGTAAACAGTGGAGTAACCCACTCACTGTCGAGAGCGAGACCTAGCTGGGGGGCGGAGAGGGGTAAGAGAGGAGAGCCATGGGAGACGTGGGGGTGTTTGTGCACACAGTGTGAGAGAGAAATGCCTTCAGATTCACAAGTGGGAGTTATGACAACAGCTCACTGTCACCTTTGAAGCTCCAACATAAGGAGTCTGTTGAATAGTTGAAGACTTCTTCTTTATACTTCTCTACAGATCTAAAACCTGACCCAGCTTTTCTTCATTCCCACACTGACGTTCTCATGTCAGCGACACCTCCCCGCTCAACGGTCCTGAACAGTAAATGTAGTTTATGATCACCAGTACCCCCTTTTATGTGTTGACACAATATTTTTCTTGCGCTGTCAAATCAAAGTGGGGAATTATTATTCTAGCGCAACCCCGTTTTCCAGTCTCAGTGACCCGAGTCGTGCTTTCCTGAAGCTGGAGCCATTAAAACTCCGTTTGGGTTCAATGCAACTCTGCAGTTTTATGAGCTTAAGCACCCCACCCGGCCTTCAACCCCCGCTGCACTACCGCCACCACCAGTCCCCGCGCCCTCCCCTCCGTGCTTTCCTCACTTGCTTTTTTTCATTCTCTCCTTTCAAAACCCCAAATCCCCCCGACACCAATTAGAAGGCAAAAACGGAAATCTTTGACCAAACATGACATTTACAGGCTAGAACTCGAGACTTTTAATAGCTACCCCCGACCCCTCCCACCGACACAACCCCCACCAACCCCAAGCCCAGGAGTTTGCGTGAATGCAAAGGGCCCACGCACATTAGATTTGTGTCTTCTTTTTGTTTTGTTTTGGTTTTTTTTTTGTTGTTTTATACTTGGTGTTCAGCCCGGCTACAAAAAATGTGGCATTGGTCCTTTCATTCATGTCACCCAGTGAAAGACCGCCACCCTCAGCGCCGATCTGTACCAGTCGCCACAAAATTACGTCTACATGTGTTTGAATGGCTGAGCTTTACCACAGCATTAATTAAGATGGAAACACATCATTAACTTTGACGCCCCCCCCACCCCCAGCACCCATTCCCCCCCCCCACTGCTATGGGACTACAGAGAGTACACAAAACCATTGGGTAATTACTGATAATTAAATCAATTACAGGCAGTCTTCGACTCGCCAGCTCTGGGTGGCAGCAACTGTATCGGGCACTACAAATATTTGAACAGCGCAATCTAAATATTCTGCGCGAGCTACTTTTACTGTGGAGGAAACCTGTCCAGTGCCAGCCTGCTTGACTGTGGCCGTGTGGGCGGCGCCAGCAAGTCCCAAGGCCCGTATGCGCTCGAGCGTCGATGAGGAAGAAGAGGCAAAGTCAGCATTTCCTTCCTCCGGACGAAGCTCTGCAATTTCATCTCAATCACACTTTGCTTTGAAGGGCTTTTGAACAACTGTAAGAAGAATTGTGGGGGTGATTATATTGTTTTTATTCCATTTCTTTTCCCTCTAGATTGCTATCTGGTGCTCTTGCAGTCATGGCTGACAGAGAAGAGATAAAATGGGCCATTTACTGCCTCCTTAGAAGGTGGACTCAGGCACAGAGAGAGAGAGGCAGAGACAGCAAGCCAGGGAGACCGCAGGGTCCCGCAAAAGCATTCATACCACGTGAACCTTCACACACTTTTATCACAGTACAGCCTCAAATGTCAAGGAATTTTAATGTAAATTTATGTGCTATCCAACATAAAGAACAGCATAATTGTGAAGTCTAGATTCCTACACATTTCTGATGTGAAAATGATTGACTTTTCAATACGCTGAAGGAGCATTCTCCTATTTTGCATAATTGCTAGAGTTCATAGTAAGTTTATGCAAGGATATTTTGTACAGTAGTCAGACTTTCAATATGGAGACGGACGGACGGACTGGATTGGATTGATGGAGACCCCTTTTAGATAATAATAAAGCCTGGAGATACAACATTGTGTTTTTCTTTATTCAAACACATACAGATCCCTTGAATTGGGATCAAATTTAGGAAATAAAAAGTGATATTTGCTGCTCCATTTACTCTGACATAGATCAAATCTTGTGCAAGACATCATCTAATACGTAAACAGAGTCAATCTCTGTTTATTTTGTTCTCAATACAAATACATGTGTTCTGTAAAGGCCATAGCCTTTTGTCAGAGAGCATTAGTTTAGACCAAGCGGGGGGGGAAAATGATCAGGGAAAACAGAGTGAAGAAGTTTCAACCAGGGTTGGGTAACAAAATGATATCTCAAGCTTTGGCCATCTAGAGATGGAAAGAGTGTGGCCTGCCTAGGCTTGGCATTACACTTAAACACAAGGTAACTCTGGGGAAGCTGCAGAGCTCAAGTGTTTACAGAACAACTATTAGATACATCCTTCACAAATCCGACAATTGTGGGAGAACGGGGGAAAAAAAGGAATCCGTCGTTTCATGAAAGTTTGCAGTTTATCACGAGCTGCGTATCGGGCTCAGGATGTGGGGAAAGGTGTGGAAAGATTTAAAAACTGAGGCAATATTCGGCAAATCAAGGTGTCACCACCCCCCAAATAATCTCTTAAAGACAAAAGGCACACTTTTTCAACCACGGCAGCCACCACCTTTCGTTACCAATTTCTTTAATTGCTATTTACAATAAACTGATTCACTGAGGTCTAAAGACTGTGATTTGTGTTTTGACATGAGCTGCAACGTGTCATGCAATCTCAAATCGTTTTCTGTGGCTTGTTTCAGAGTGTGTTGGTTTTTAAGCATTCTTTTTTTCCCTCCCAAGCTTTGTACGGCAGAATGAACCGTCTGTGATGTGGGCCAGCCAAATGGAGTGGGCAAGCTTATCAGATGCAGATTTGATGGTCACAGGGAGCCCACAGTGGGGAGTGGCCACCAATGTCTCTGTGTGGTTTTGATAAAGATAGAGATTTATGCCCTCCCAGCATTTACAGGCTTGGTCCCATTGTGGCGCTGCCTGCATAAACCTGCCGCCACCTCTGTCTCGACAAGCAGAGGAAAGTCGTCGGGGGGCTGATTTCGTTAATGGCACTGGTGCTTCGTTGAGCCGTCACACGCACACACACACACACACACACACACCCACACACACACACACACACTGATCTGGCTGATAAAGCGTTTGCCGAGGAGAGGCAGAGATGTGACAGCAACACAGAGGAGTTCCCCAGGGTCTCTCTGTCGGACCACTTCTGCTTCATAAGGTTGTCAGATCAAACACAGACATTAATGCGGGGCCTAATTCACATTCTTTTGTCGTGATGTAAGAACGAAAGCGCTTCGGGGGGGGAACGAACGATCACGCACACTGCCTTCGACGTGAATAAAACGAGAGACGAAGGCAAAGAAAGCAGGATTCAAGACCACTTGGCTGCTAATCTAAACACACTTAAATTAGATTTTTTTTTTCTCTTTTTTTTTTTTAAACAAATATGGCATGAAGTATTCCTTTACAGGATCCTTTCTTATAGCGGAGTCTTTCTCCATTACAGACTGACATGTGTGCTAGATAGTCCACAGAGGCTCCATTCGGAAGAGCGAGGGTACAGAGGGCAGGAGGGGAAGCAGTGTGCCGCTGCGCTTGTCCCCCCTGGCTTATTGAATTACCTAAATGAGCAGAGGAGACCAGGCTGGGGCTCTTAGTCTTTTGAAGTTTACAAATCATTCTGACTGCTCTGGGGCTTTGAGGGGATGTCGCAAGGGAGGGAGCAAGTGGGGGGTGTCTTTTGATGCCTTAAATAAAAACATCAGGGAAACAAACAAACAAGGGGGAGAATGGGAATGAAGATGAAGATGAAGAGGTGGTAAGGAAACACCATGTTACCCGTGGCATCCTGGGAATATGGGAATCCTGAGAAGCCGCTTCCTGTGTACGATGGGAAAATTGCATGAATCAACTGTTGTTGTCAGAGTAGTTAAGAGTCTCTGTGCGATTGTGTGTCATCCCCCCGCCCCGTAGCCCCCCTGTGCAAGCCACAGGCGGCAGTCGGGCAGCTTGGCACTCACACAGCAGATAAGTTTAACCAGGGGCCTCCAGGCCAGAAAGCTGAAGCCAACGCAAAAGTACCAAAGCCTTGAAAGGTGACTTTGAAAAAAAAAACAAGTCAATCAAACGTCAACATTTGTGTTAAAAAGGGGATTTATCACTTCAGAACGAAAGACGTTCACACCTTTTCTTTTCATTGCGCTGCCAATTTCTCCATTGCTGACATCACGGATGGATGTGCTACAAAATATATGTAAGCAGTTAATATATCAATTACAAACAGGCTTACGAACCCAAACCAGTTGTTCCCAAAAGCTGAAGCTAAACTCAGAGCAAAGAATGTTCATGGTCTACTGGAGTCTTTTTACATGGCCTTATATTTCTGTTAGATAGTTGCTTACACTTTCATTTGTCTGTACTTGTTCCACTGATGGCACCTCCTCTCTGACTGTTTCATGCAAACACAATGTCAGTTTAAAGTTGAACAAGTAGCATTTGCATCAACCGCTGTGATGTTTTAGAAACTGAAGTTGTTTCAGGGTGGCAGCAGTCCTCTTCGGCCCAGGCCATCACATCCGTCCTCCAGGATCAGCTGATGTGGATTAAGGCCTCAGCTAAACAACTCCAAATACTTGTTTTGTTCGGCTATTTCTCCATCAGCTAAAATATCAGTTTGTGACTGTAACATCGACATTAACCGCATCTACATTCGTAAGAAGAAGTTACTACTTCTAGGTAAATAAAAAAAAAAATTAGAAAAAGTGCCAGGATAAAGATTCTCCAAAAGAAGTTGCTTTTTAGACTTGTTTCTACTTTTTGTACTAAATCAGACAGCAATCCCAGAGTGCTAAACTAACAGTGTTCCTATACTGGTTGAAGAATGCTGGGAAATACATTTCTATTGGCCTGCATTTCTAATAGAAGTTGTTCCAGTCTTTAAGCATTCAGCGGGTCTCTGATTTACAATTTGAATATGGATTAAACTGGGTAAGAAATTTTTAGTAGCATTTTTTGCACATATTTACTTCCATATTTTCTATTTTTAGCCTAACATTAGAGCACTCTCAGTGCTTCCCTATATTGAGAAGTAATGTGTCGGGTTTAAGTTGCATATCAGAAATCGGAAGCAGGACAAGGGATGAAAAAACAGAATCAAGTAAGATTTTATTTCCCTATTTTTTTATCTTTCAGCAGCATGACGTCTTTGAAAGCACCCCATCGTAAAGATGAGAAATATTAGTAGCATTTCCAAACCAAAGTATGAAAAGTTGTTCGCCTTGCCAAATTGTGTCATATTTAAGCAAACGTAGCATTTTTCCGAAACAAACAAAAGATGGTAACCTTCAGCTGAATTTTAGCTGTGTAACATTATGAACCCTTGATTCCTCAGAGAAGACCAATCAGTAATTGACTGTGTCTGGATATGATGGGAAAAGATAGCATGTTTTTAGTACAATCAGGGGCCTTTTCCAGGTTATTAAGTGGAACTAATTAATTATGGCATGAAAATGCGTTAAAATGTCTCTCTCCCGCTGAAGAAAACATCTATTTTCAGAATGGAAAAGCAAGAAATGCAATTAGTGACATAATGGTAAAATAAGGCCGACTTGATCTAAACCATATTGTTCTTATTGCATGTCCCTATTTCCCATTTCCATTTCTCAAAGTACCCATGACAAAGTATTTTGCTTTAAAACGATATTCGTCTTTTTCTCTGGCAGTCCCGCTTGCGGCTGATTGTTCAGATTTATATAAAACACGTGGATTCTAAACAATAATAATTTAAATAAAAAAAATAAGGAAAAAAAGCCTGAAAATGGGGAACGAGTGATTATAGCAAACAGATTACCAGGAACTCAATCAACATCTGTCTGGGGACGGTAGGAATCTGTTTCAACTTTGTGACCCGCTGGCTCCGTGTCTCTGTGAGCATGCGACTCCACTTCTAATTGGACGGCACGACGTCTGGGCGCTCTGAAGCTGGACAGAGCTCACGGCAAATTACCCCTCACTTCCTGTTCAATCTGAGCAAGGCGCTGGAGCCCTAACGGGAGCTGTTGGACTTTGAAAAGTGTTTTTTTGCTTTGCTTGGCGTCTCAAGCAACCACGGTCACGTTGCCGTGAACACAAATGTACCTTTTTGGAAAATTCATTTTCGCACACGCCTTATTTAGATTGCAAAATGCAAAAACAAAACACGGCATCGTGCATGAAACACATCCGACCTTGCCAAGAAGTCCAAGTGAATTGAAACGACTTTGAAACGGGCCAAACGGGCACGTTTGATAGTTTTGTCTCCCTGTAAAGAAGAAATGTCCAATTTACCATTTATAAGCAAAAGAAAAGAAAAGAAAACAATGATTGTCAGTTTAAGTCAGATTTAGAGCAACATGCAAGAGCGTGTGACCATTGAAATTAGCTCAAAGTAGGACTTGTTTAAAACACTTTATTTTTTTAGTTTTTAACAAATTATAAAAAATAATATTTTTTAAATTATTAGTTAATTGAAATGTCAAAGTCTAAAGTGACCAATTCAGATATAAAAATGTTTTTATTCAAACAAAAATGTATTTCTGTGCGTGTATTTATGTTACGTATGAATGGAGACGAGTATCAAGGTAGCAGCACCAATTAAAAAAAACAAAAAACATTTATTTTCAGCTTTTTTCCCTTCTTTTCATCAAAACTAGAATTTCAGAAATGATTCACATCCTCACAATTATGAATGGAAAAATATTTACTGCTTTAACAGCAATCAAAGCTAACCAACATTTTGCGTGTTTCCACTGGTATCCGGTTCTCGGTGAAGGACCTTCCAGTCTCAAATTTTTGAGGTTGGAAGGTCACTCTAATTTACATTCAGTTGGAAAAAAAAAAAAAAAAAAAACATCCTTCAATCCCTCCTTTTATTGTCTTTTACTTTTCGGCGAGTGGGCCTTGGAAATAGGTCCAGGAAACAAAATTAATAAATCCCTCTCCCAAGTTTTTATTTTTTTTATTTTTCTTCTTTCTTTTCAGGCCAGAAGGACCTCTAGCATAATTTGGGTCTTCCCAGGGATCTCTTTCCAGTAGGAATTTCCACATCAACGTCTGAAGGGAGGTCATCAGGAAACATCCGATCATGTGCCTTAAACAATTCAGTAAAGTCTTCTTGCTTTAAAGCTCCCAATGACCACATGGTTAAGAAAACCTCGCCCGCAATTAGAAGTCTGGGTTACCCTCCTGGATCCTTGCACCTGATGCAGGTCGAGTCTTGTCTACTGGGGCTACCTTGTCTACAACCCCAAACGGGCAGCAGGAGGCAACCTCCAGGTGGGTCCAGCACCGGCTGGGGGAAGAGTGGAGCCCTCATTGGCAGCAGGATGGCAAAAGAGGGTGGGTGGCGTTAAGATGCAGCCATGTCAAGAGACAACACGATACAAGACAGTCACAAGAGAGTCGTGAAGGAATTTTAGCCACATTTAAGGTTTTTTAAAAAAGTCAAACTGAGTTTTACTTCTTCTCTTTTTAGTGTAAAAACATCCAGTTCAGGGCTGATCACACTCATCGTTTTGGATTATGAGCAACAGGTGATCAAATGCAGTCCAGATTGCTAATGCTAAGCGAAGTTAGCGGCTCAGTAAGAGTTACAGTTTAAGAAGTTCGTGTTGAGCGTGCACAAGCCGAGTAGTGGGGTGATTTTTATATAACACTCATGAATGGATTATATGCAGTAAATGCCAGTATAAGACCACCTTTCAAATGGTCTGTTTTGAGTGAAAGGAGCCAAGTTAAAAAATTTTGGAGGTGCAAGACCATCCACCGAACACCACATGAGGCCTATGTGCAGAGGCAGGCGTGATTGGTGCATGCTCCATTGAGCCCAGTTCAATAAGTCAACCATAAATCTATCTTCAGCTTCTTGAAAATTATTCATATGTTGTTTGTTGCTCTGTCACCGCTCCTTTTCAAGCGGGTTCCCCAAAAAATGTAGAAACACCGCAAAAGTACTGCAGGCTTCTTGCACTTGCTATTTATGTAGTAACAAATGAAAAAGTCGGCGTATTCGAAAACGTCAAGCTTGATTCTTTTGAACTGCAAATAAAGACAGACTACACTTTGACTGAAAAATACTGTGCGGCACAAGAACTGTCATCTCAAGTATGCATAGTTGAAGATCATTTTGGCTTCAGCTTTGGGTGTTCAGATGCTGCGGTAAAATAAACCTAAGACACTGGATGCAGCTTTGGGAGGAAAGGTATATAGAGGTTATATTGTTCTTTGAAAGCTTGTCTGCACAAAACAACATATTTACAGTTATAAGGTGCTGTTTTTAATGGAAGATGATGCATGTACCAAAAAAAACAAAAGATTCTCCTTTTTTATTGCTGTGTCTCTTTCTCCCCGTTTCTCTTTCTCTTCAGGAGAATTGGTGCTCCCTCTGTGCTACTGCCTGGTGAAAGCAGAGTCCTCAGGAGGAGGATTGGTACTGACATCTGGCAGTTTGATAAAGTGGATTTGGTTTCTTAGGGGCAATTTCAGGCTGCTTTCCCCAGGCGCCAGGCCTACTCTGGTTAGTATATGACTTACATGTGTACGTTGCTGTGAGGGAGGGTCGAGAGTCTGTGTCTGAGTGTGTTGCAGAGAGATTGTCAGTTTGCAGAATATACAGTATTTGTAAGCAGGTACTAAATGCGTGTGTGTTTGTGTGCTTTTGTGGTTTTAGTGCATTGAGCTGAGAGGAAGCGGTTTGTCCAAATGGAAAACAGAAGTTCATCCACCATGTTCATTAATGCAAACCTTTCATCACCCTCTCCCTCAAAGCATGGCGTCTCCCACCCCCTCCTTCTAATTTACTTTAAACACACACATTAGTCTCATCAATAAACTTTAATGGCTTTTTATGAGACAGAAGACTATTTCCCATTTTTCTTTCTGCAGGGCCTCCGAGTCCGGTCTAATCCATCGCCGAGACGGCTGATCGGAGCTCTCGCCGCGACATCCTACGCCGCCGCGGCTACTCACAGGCACGGCCCAAAATAGACAGAGACCGGCCTCTCACGCTCAAACACGCGGCAAGATTCGATAACTAAGACTGCAATCATTTTGACATGTTTTTCTTGACAAGAATGGTGTTTCAGTTGCTTTTTCATTCTTGTTTCAATCTGATACGTAAACAGATCAAATGAATTTAGATGAATTTTAGAAGAAAGTCACGAAGATATCAACGGCTAATCTAATATATATATATATATATATATATATATATATATATATATATATATATATATATATATATGAAGGTGTAGGACAACAACGTTGTGGACGGTAAATTTGCAAATCACACTGCTGACCCTCGAGCCGCTTCAGGTATAATAAACGTTGCTGCGTCTGTCCTGAGCGGCTGATTTAGGAGCATGTTGTGGGTTTGAGGTGAGGCTTAGGACTGTGCCACATGAAAGCCGGGGAGAAGGTCAATTGCACAGGCCTACTGTGGCTTTGAAAACATCATGGGTGTTTTTTTTTTTTTTTCTTCTTCTTCCTTTTTTTCCCACCAGGGCTCAGATGAAGTCCTTAGACTCACAGACAGGCTGCACATTCTGCAGTGCCACCATCAAAAGGAACATTTGGTCTAAAGTGTAAATAGAGGTTTTTCATCACCAGACAATCTTCACAAACACTTAAACACAGAAACACAGTTCAAGAGATTATAGAAAGTTGATCATATGTACCTGGTACATCATGGTAGTTAACTTTCAGTTATTGTTACAACAACAATAAAAAAAAAAAAATATATATATATATATATATATATATATATATATATATATACGGTATTTTGTTGGAGAGGGGCTATATATGATTGTCTCTCTATATAACAGTGTCTTAGAAGTGGAATTTTTTCAAATAAAATGTGCTTCCAGTTGCTTCTATACTGATCTATAAGTAGTGCATTTACCACAGGTAAATCCTCTGTTATGTTTTGAAACATTATGTTTTGGTTTATGCTGACATAAAACAGACAATGTAAAAATAGTTGAAACACCAGTAATAACGTCCCAAATATACAGTTTATTACAAGCAGACTACTTATAATCAAGATTGTGTTTTTGTTTTGTTTTGGGGTTTTTTGTAAATATTAAATTATTCAGCTGTGGGGAGTTAATGGAGAAAACAGGTGCTGGTCACTTCAACTCTTCACGATTTCATACAGGGGATCGCATTTACAAAAGACTAGATTTTTTGTTCTTTTGTTATAATTTAGTGACAAAATAGCGACCTTAATTTATTAGTGGCTTGACAAGAAGACAGAGCGAGAAGGAAGACATGTAATAAATGGCCAAGGAAATGAAACTTAGAACAGCTGGGTTGAGGATAATAGACTCCATATATGGTGCGCCTGTTTTACCTCTGAGCCATTCAAAGCATTGACTGGCTTATTTTTCAAAATGCAGCCGTGGACTAACAAATTTTATCTGTGAAATAACCACGAGGGGGAATGAGACGATAAGAGCTGGGTCAAAATCTTTGATATTTTAATTAGGGGTGCACCGTTTGCAATTTTCTGGCTTATTGATATCAGTTTTTTGTCTGAAATGTTGCTCAATATATCAAGAAAGTTGCTGAATTGGCAACAATGGGGTGACTGACTAATGTTAACTGTAAATGTGCAGACATGACCTGGTCAGCCTGTTTGTCAGTCAAATCTCTCTCCCGGGAGAAAAGAAAAGGACAGTGGTTGATTTTTAGACTTTTGCTGAGTTTAATAGCACCGGTGCATAAGAGCGGCTTCACATGTAAATCAGCCGACCATCGATCTCCCAAAATGAATGAAATCGGCACCGATAAACCGGCTGGCCAATAAATCAGCGCACCCCTAATTTTAATGACTCGCCGATATATATTCTGTTGGTAGGCTATCTCGTTTTGGACAACCAATGTAAAGTAAATACTAACCAAGGAGAGGTCAGTCTTTTACTTTAACAAATTAGAGTTATTATGGTTTTTAATAACTTTTACGTCATAATCTGTCGTATTTTAAAGGCGACAGCCACCAAAAGGGAGCACAGAACCACATTCAATAGGAACAAAATAAAAAAAGTTTTCAAATCACAATGTGCAACTGAATTAAACTACATAATAGATTTTAAAGACCGTTTATCTCTAGAACTTGTGAAAACACTTGAGTACAAAAATCGGTTCGCCAGGTTTTATCTGCAGGGTTACAAAATGGTTTATGTGCAGGTACACAAGTGGAAAGTAGGAAGGAACAAAATGGCAATGCATCAGCTCAAATTAGTAAACTGACCTGAAGCCAAAGAAAAAAGTTAGACTTTGTTTTTTTCCTCCAAAATTCTAAAAATACAAATATTGGTGAGTGTTTGGAGTACAATAACTTCATAGATATTTAAAGATCTGAGTAAAAGTGTTGGCATCTTCCTGTTACCTTGAGCGAAAACTACTTTATGTTTCCAGGAACTACCTGATACACATATGGGTAAAAATTTATGTGAAAACATAATAAATAATGCAGTTTGATTGTTAAGTTGGGTCCTTTTTTACTGGATCAATTTTAAAATAACCTGTTACTGAGGACTGTTTGAAAATAATAATAATGATAATAAAAGCAAAAACAGATGTAGGAGTTTTGTCTTTCAAGTTTATTCTAAATTATATTAAACTCTAAGGAATAATAATACAATGTCTCCATATTTTCCTACTCTTCACAGGAACATGGGGGGAAAACCGATTAAAAAAAAAAAGACGGAAAAAGTGCTTAATAGAAGAAAATGCCATCATGTCCAATGAGTTTATGCTCATTTAAAGAGGTAATTAGCTTTCAGGGGAAGCCTAGAACCAAATTATGCCAAACCCTCTACCCTACTTCAAAAGTCACCACATTCCCTCTCTCCTCTTGTTGTGTTTTCTTTTTTTTTTTTTTTTGTCCAGGAGGTAAAGGACCTGGAGTCAGGCCTTACCTCACTCATGGCATTGAAGCAGGAATTAGGGAGCTTAGTTCTCTCAACTTGACCCCGCTCCTAATTACTTGTTGGATAAGTCTTTTGGCTCCTCATCAGGTGTTTCCATAACCTCCACTTGTCTGCTGTGTGTCCAAACAGGGGGAAAGGAAAACACGTTCCAGTAGAATGAGGAGCTTAGCCTCCGTGCTGCATTCTCAGGAAATAAAATACGCCCCACCACAGACTCCTAGTGACCGGAGCAGGTTAGACTGAACTCTCTGGCTCTCAGTGTTGTCACTTTTCTTTGTGGATAATATAAAATAACAACAGGCATTTTGTGATCTTTTTTATTTATTTTATTTTTTTCCTTTTGCCACATTGACAGGAAGAAACGTGACAAAAATCGGAATATTTGAAGCAGACCGAGTGAGGACAGGCAACCTTTGCTGGCTTTTCAAAACAATCATATTGTCTAAGACATTTCAAAGCCTTTTTGGTCGCTTCCTTTGTAATTATGGTCTCTTAACAAACAATCATCAGTGCGCCATCTTTGATGGTAATGATGGATAATAACACTCTTACATCGGGAGACATATGATTCATCATAATCGAGTCTTTTAAGTATCTCTGATGCGACTTTGCCGTCAGCAGGAATGCAACTTGTTTTTGTTCTTTTATGGAGTAATTTGTTGCAGTGATGGTCGACTGCAAACATACCCACTTTGCTCTCTTTGTACAAAAGTCACACAACTTTCCACTTAAATGTAAGCTCAATATGCACCAAGTGCAAATTATAAAATGGAAAAGGCAACTATATCTTTTTTCATCTAGCTTTACACAGCGTCTTGCAGAAGCAGTTTAGGCCCTTGAAGTCTTCCGCGTCTTGTCATGCGACAGCCACAAACTTGAATGTAATTTATTTGGACTTTACCAACACAAAATTGTGCATATTTGTTAAGTGGAAGTCAAATTAGAAATGCTTTGAAATATCTTTTTTGGGGGGGGGGGGAATAGAGAACAATCTAAAGTGTGGCATGCTTATATGATCTGTTTTGGTTCTGATGTCTCTAAATAGGGTTGACTAACAAATCCCACCAATGAGTGATTTAATGTCAGAATGAATCCAGCTGTTCTCTGAACCTCTCAGATGTTAGAGAACATTAGTCAACAAACAGCATCAGGAAGACTAAAGGAGCACTGCAAATCTGGTCTTTGTGGAAGAGTAGGGGGGTTTGAAGGAAAGACGCTTGTGGAAGAAGATGCTCTCATCAGAAAATTAACTTGTAGTCCCAAACATAAAGCCCTCTAATCGCCAGAAAGCGCATCGCATCCAAAACACGCTTAGCAAGTAGCCACTACATGTGTCCACGTGGTGACATATGGCAGTGGCAGCATCAGGATGGAGGACGTTTTTATTTTTCAGAAGCTAGTCAATGCTGATGGAAAATCGGGTGAAGAAAAGACGGGCACCCACAAAAGAAATTGGGTTTCTTCATAGTATATTCATGTCTCTGGATGACCCGACTAAATCCAAGAAAGAATCCACATTGCTGGGCACAAACATTTTTCTGCTAAATCTGACTGAGCTTTAGCTATTTTGCAAAGAAGAATTGGTAAAAAAAAAAAAATCTCTGCCTCTAAATTTGTAAAGCTAGTAGAGACGAAAAGACATACCGCTATCATTGAAGTGAAAGGAGGTCACACAGAGCATTGATTTGGGGAAACTGCATCGTTTTGGTTCGACTCTATGATGCGTGCACTGCTTTGTGTTGGTCCATCATATAAAAACCCCAATTAAATCCATTGAACTCTGTGGTCATAACATGGCAATATGTAGAACGAGTCTTTCCCTCACACTAACCCTGGGAAAGCACTCTTTGAGACGGTAGCTGTAGAACCATAACTCTGAATGTGGACTTTTAAGTGAAAGCTCCCCAATTCTGCCTAAATAGTGGCTGATGAAGAGCTTCAGTGCAGCGGGGCAATGCTCCTGGGGCCGAATAAGTCGAGGGATGGAGTTTATTCCATTATTGTCTAATAGCTTCCATAACCATCACCCTTTACCCCCAATAAAGTCTCATTGGCTCGAGGATTGAGTCTGGATTACATGGTAGCTCTGCTAATAATGTCAAACACATGAAGAGACCTGACCCCGTGACTCACTACAGCAAGCAGGAGGGTTACCTTTAAACCGGAGTGTTAAAGGCGTCACAGCGCCGTAACGGGGAGTGACACAGAAGGGTCTCGGCTTTCCCACAGACTTCCAAGAGTGAGGTGTCATGTAGCGCATCGCCAGCGTGTTATTTGCAGATTGTGAAACATGCACTTACAGAATGTAAAAAACAGTATTCAGAGTAATTGCCATGTGGTGCTTTTGGAAAGAAACCGTCGGACAAGATATGAAAAGAAGAAAAGCACAACCTGAACGGCCCGGGGCTTTTAATAAATAGGAGTGAGTGTGCGTGTGTGTATGTGTGTGTGCGTGTGCATACCTAAGTTTGTAGGTTACAGCACTGTACGGCTCCCCCCGGAGGCTGCATTGCAAGGCTGGTGCCAGAGAGTCTCACCTAGTCAGGTTAGCCTGGGAACACACTCCTACTGCAGACATTTCAACCCTCTCCTTCTCTTCTCTCTCCCACTCACACACACACACCCATATACACTCTCTCTGGGCTTACTCACGTCTTTACATGCGTGCACACAATGCTGCCCACATCATAAGCTAATGAGCCATTATAGTGTCATTAGTGTTTTATTTGCACCGCCCTGTCTTTCAGCAATCTGTCACAGTGTTGGCACGGCGCTGAGAGCCAAACAGCAGATTTCCACATGCACGTTTCCATCTTGCTATGCCTTCATACAACACACAGACACACACGCACGCACGCCTGCATGCATGCATGCACACAAGAGCCCCAGGTTTTCACTTTCTGCACGTGTTGTCCTGTCACTTTTTTGAACAAGTACTTCTGTCTTCCTTATCCATGTTCTCCATTCCACCACTTGTCAAAAGCGGACGCTGTGGGAATCCATCTCGGGGGTCCAATGTGAACGCAGCTCGGCCTTTTTCGGGGCCGTTTAAGATGCAAGTAGACCTGATAGTTGTTTGGTGAATGTCTGCTATAAAAAAAAAGGAAAAGGAAAAAAAAGAAAAGGTCATGTGTTTACGTAGACAAAAACACATTATCTTTGAACCCTGATTAGATTTTCCGACACTTCTCTCGTTTGCGCACCTCAATAGGAGAGCATTGCTCGACCACCCAGACAGAGCGGCCGCAGATGTCGAATAAGATGCTCGTTACGCCGCAGACAGCGCGACGCTTTTTCTTGGCCTGGTCTCACTTTTGCCGTCTGAAAAAAAAAAAAAAAAAAAAAAAAAAAAAAACGAGCACACAAAAGCAAAAGAGACAAGCAAGAAAAAAAAAAGGGTTGATGGAGAACTTCTGGCTTCAGCTCCGAGACATTATTTTTGCCTCATTAGCCGGATTAACCGATTCTGCTTTCTCACCTCGGGGACTTTTAACAACAGATTAGAGCATCTGTCAGCATCACTTCCTGCCTGCTGCTGCTGCTGCGTTAATTTCTCATGATGCCGCCTCTGTTTATTTCCAAACGCTCCCACACTTAAAAGGTGGGATCTTGTAAGCTAATACTCTTGTCAAAACAAGCAAATGAAACCGCAGCATACAAGCAAGAGTGATTGAAAGAGAGAGAGAGAAAGAGAGAGAGAGAGAGAGCAGTCGGGCTCTCCCAAGCGTTCAAACTGAGGAATGCAGCTTGTTCTGCTGCTGCTCTGCCCAAGAACACAACCACATTCTTCAGTGTTAATCACTGAGTGATGTAATCAAAGCGCAAACTTTAAACGCAAAATAAACTAATTGAGCTGTTAGTGAGCGCTAACTTGACAGGTTTCGTGATGAGAAGAGCGACGTGTGTAGACGGTTTATGTGAGGGTTTTTTTTGTTGTTGTTGTTGCTATAACTTGTAGCATTTGGAGCTTGATAAAGCTGTCTCTCGGCTTTCTGCTCCTGTTAATCAGGGGTAATCTTTGAGAATGCTTGTATCAAAAATCCCAGAGTTTGGAGGATAGATGAAGCATGTGCAGCACATGAGTTGTTGGTCACAAACCTGAGACTCAATGGCTTGTGGACTGTTGTGAAATGAAACCGGCATGGATTCTCCACAGCGGCTACAGAGCAGGTACACAGCACGATTGCAAAGCGTTGCGGCCCTGGAAAACCGTAGCGATAAGGCCCAAATGCAGTTTTAACCCTGACCCTGCACATCTGATCCCAGCTCACCTCAGTAACCCTGCAAACAGCTTCCCGGCACAAGCTGGAGACATCACAGCTGGTTTTCATACTCATTATAAAGCTGTCGTTATTTTGTGTTCTTGGTTTTTAAGCAGATTCCCCTTCTTCCCCCCATTCCACCTCCCAAAAAAAAGGCCAAACTTTATATTCAGGAAAAATGTATGAGTATGCAGTTCAACAACAAAGCTCATTTGTTTCTAATTAGCGCCACAATAGCAAAGATAAATCCTGCAGCGATTATGCTTCTTTTTTTTTTTTTCTGTGGTTATACATGCGGATAACCGTCCTGAAATGTCAGCGGGTGACTCAGCATTGAGCAACAAGGTAGCACGGCGTCTTTCCGTGCCAAGGAGTCACTTTCTCTCCTCTTGGTGCGTTTTTCTTTCTGAGCGCTAGTTCTCCACCGCCCCTCCCCCCCTCTGCCACCGAGGTTGATTTTTCCCTTCTGTACGAACCCACAAGAGTCATTGCTCTTTGCTGCCTTTGTGACAATGGTTAAGCAATAATTAGGAGACCGACACAGGATTTTCACCATTAAAGCGCAGCTGTCATGGATGTGGCTTTTTCAGCTTTTGAGCTTGGCCTTTAATTACATTTGACTGATTGCTGTGATGCTGTTGAGTAAAAACATAATTAAAAAGCAATTCTAATTACAAACAGGAAGAGAGAAAAAAAAAACAACAACAACAAAACGGCACCCAGCACTATCCCTTTCCCCCTTCCACGCATCTCCGTTTTAATACCAGGAATCCTTTGTGAGAGCGGTATAAATTTAGCTCCATTAAATGATGGCCTCGCTCTCATGGCCGGCACCCCTGTGAGTCAGAGTTTCAGCATTACCTGAAGAAAACTTGGCACAGCTACTAAGCAAGCAGTGGAAAATTAAAAGTCAAGTTAGTGCCTTTGGGTGTGAAACAATTATGGGTTTGTATTCATTACAATGGGGTACAAAGAGAACGAAAATTCCTGCGCTAAGTGTTTTACCATCGAAATGCCAGGAGTGAAATGAATGTAATTAAGCCCACAAATACCTCCGGCTTTTGTAGCCGGCTGTTTTGCTGACTTTGATGGCATGTGTGTACTTTGCTCAGGATAAAGGAGTCAACAAGAGGAGTTAAGAATGACCCCGCGGTTCAAAGGTGTGCTGCACGTGTTTTGTTGTTTACAAGTTCTGCAAAATTAGTTGTAACTCTTGATTTTAAATCAGATAAGGAAATCCATCCTGACATTAAAAAGCTTTTTTTCTCTCTCTCTGTCTCTCTCTCTCTCTGTTTGCTCCATAAAACAATCAAGCCTTTTCTTATGGTGCAAGATGTTGAAACTGTCCATTCAAACCCTCCATAACTCCTGTTTATATTCACATTGCATGGGTCCTAATGAGCCCCAACTCCACTTTGCCTCTGCTTAGTCCAAAATGTTTGCTATTAGACTCGTCACAGGCAGAAAAGACATTACGTGGATCAGGTTTCAGCTTCTCTCTGGTGGTTTCTGGACTCTGCAGAAACATGTCTTTTTTTGCCAATAAATTTTGAGTTATTTTTAAGATCCTCGTGTTGGTCTATAAAAAATTGCGTAAATATTTGTTGAGCATTCATTTAACGTGTCAAAGATAAAAGTGATCCTAGTAGAACACAACAACAACAACAACAAAATGACATGTTTCTGCAGAGTCCAGATGTACAATATTTTAACGCTCATTTGTCAAACTCGGGCCTCGTGGGCCAAATGTGGGCCGCCATACAATTTTGTGTGGCCCTGTAGAACTTTTGAGATCACACTTGCATGCTTTAATATTATTATTATTATTCTCCATCAAATCACAGCAGTTTTATTTGTACTGCGACAAATTATGTTAAAGGCAAAAATATTCTCTAACATTTAACTTTAAGAAAAGCTAATCAATGCAGAGATATTTATGGATATTTTAACAGTCTGTTAACAGATACGGTGGTTCTTTGATTGTTTGTTTTTTGTTTGTTTCTTTTTTTTCCATTTTGAATCATTTATTTTATTGCATAAAATATTTGAAATTATATTTTAAAAAACACTGGGAACAAATTGTGACCAATTGCTAATAATTAAATTTCAGTGACATATTACACATATATATATATATATATATATATATATAAAACATCGATATGTATGTGTGTGTGCATGTGAGCCTTTGTGTGGATGAGTGTGTGTCTGTGTTTACTGCTGTGAGGTCCGGCGCTGGCTGACTGATGCCTACCTTGGTCGAACACCGTAGTTAACACAGTCACTCTGTCTCCACAGTGGGTGGAGTTGCCAGACTACATAACTCGGGCCCTGCAGCCCACTGTAATTAGCCTTATTGAAGCTGTCACTCAATGAGCCGCCCTGATCTGGTCGCAGAGCGACCCGGTGCGAACATCAAGGAGAAGGGGCCCATGGGCCGGGCCCCAGGGCCCAGCAATGTGAAGAGCAGCTATCTGTTACCGCTTAGATAATGCTCCTGACTGTCCCTTCGGTTTTCATCCATGCTTCCCCTCGTAGCTTTTTCTCATCCTTTCCCCCTTTAAGCCCGGAGATGTGTTTTGACAAACTGATTGTTCTCTAGCATGACGTGATGTAATGAGGGACACATGTTAGGTGCGGTGGGGGGGGTCGGTGGAGACGATAATTAAAGTCACATCAAAGAGAGGAAAATCAGATCTCAGGCAGGACCCAAACTGTAGAAAACAAAAAAGAGAGAGAGGACAATCAGGACTTTTAAATGTGTTTACACATCCCAATGAAGATGTTTTCAATTGGGGGAAATGTGTGGCTCAGACACATGGCAATGCCGCAGCATGGGTTTGATAAAGATAAACCAAATAATCCTCGCTGTGTCCATAGCTATAAAGGCGTTTACAGTTTTGTGTTTCTATTCTGTTGACAAGTGGCTTTCTTCACTGTCATGGCAGCTCTGCCATGCGTTTATTAATGCTCCACGAGAAAACAAAAAGATCCCTAGCTTTCCATGGCACTTGTTTCCCCACCAGTTCCAAAGCATGAGCAGAGTTTAAGCTGCATCAAAATATCCTTGGGGGAGACGCTCCAGTAGCGTCTTAATGTCAGAGTGACCTCCTGATTATTGCAGACACAACAATCTGCGTGGAACATGTACTGTTTATCCTGCGTCTGCTTTTCGCAAAGAGAACGGGTGTTTTTATTGATCCCTATATGTGTTGCACCATTCACACTTTTACACTTATTGTAAAAGTGTGACTTGTAAAAAGCCTTCAGGCAAACTGATCATCCAACATCCACAAGCACAGACGCTTGTTGGACTTTTAGGTGAGAGAGTATTATTTGAAAAATAAAAATCAGAAAATGTGCTTTGGACGCTCAGCACTGTGAGCCTAGAGACTGAAACCTTTGCCCTTTCTTCTTCATTATCATCATACTAGTTTTGCGAAAGCTTCTCCTCTGCATTCTGATGTGGTCTTTGACTGGGACATTTTAACACATCATTACCGATTTAAATTGTAGTTCTGGCTCTATATGTAATGCTCATACATCATCATGATGCTTCACTTTGAGGATGGTGTTTCCAGGTCTTAGTTCCCTGCTACTTGTAACATTTTCCATCTAAAAATAAGTTCAAATGTTCATTTAATCTGTTCAGAGCATCTCCAACCACATATTTACTCTGTCCCCTACACGGCTTTCTTTATTAAACTCCAGATTTGTTCACTGCAGGACTAAATTATTACTTAAATTGATTTTTCCTCCTCAGCTGTGGATCCTTATGGACCTCTTGTTTGCTTCTCTGTTTAATACTCTCCTCTCCCAACTTGCCAGCATGTGTACGCTCACGTGTTCGTAGGTTTTCAATTAAACAACATTGCATCTAGAGGTGAAATGTCCAAATATACCGAAATCATTAAAAAAAAGTGCAAGATGCCAAAATCAATTGGGATTAAAAGCAAATTTATTCATCTGCTGCGGTTGAAGAAAATTTACACCCTTGATCCCAATAGACATGAGCAAAAGGAAGGGCCATCATAAGTAACACACACGTTTTCAATTGCTTTTTAGCTCTTTTTAGATGACATGACAATGCAAGAGTCTTGAATGTGCTTGCAGGCACGTTCAACCAGTGCGTCTGTTCACCTCCACGTCAGTAAAGTTTCTAAACAAGATATTTTGATTTAAATCCAATCAAAATGTTACCACATTTCCAAGACCCAAGGGAGCAATAACACCATCTGTGTTCAGGCAGCAACCAAACTGCTTTGCTACCCTGTCTTTTCAAATCAGCAGCTGTTTTGACTGCCTTTCCAAAAAAAAAAAAAAAAAAACAGACATTATGCTAAATTGGAATTTGACTTAATGATTGTCATTAAAGAGATACAGCAATTCACAACTGATGGTTTCATGATGACTGAAGTAGTGCATTTTATTTATCCAGGTAATTAAAAAAAAAAAAAAGTTTTTTCAGGTTGTATTCAAACTCCTTCAGCAGAATCGTCTCTAAACATCTTAAATAACATGATAATATATACATCCATAGCTGAAGAGAGAGGTTGTGCTGCAAGCAGTTGTGAACCAAACTGGCGGCCCATCCTCCAGAGCGGTCCAGTCTGAAATGGGCTGGCGTGGGCGGCTCATTCCACAGTGGAGCCAGAGTTGTTTAGAGGCCCTGTTGTGTCTGGAGCCTCTCGGGTCACTTTAATATCAGCCCAGGGCCTGAATCGGCCCCCATGAAGCTTTGCCAATTACAGGAGGATCCCTCTCATCCTTCTTCCTCCTCATCATGTTTCTCCTCATCTGCCACTTTGTTGTGTCTACTAAACTGTGGTCCTCTACCTTTCTCTGCCTCCAGATCCCTTTGTAATTCTCTGTAATAGTTCGTCCAACGTAAAACACGAGGAAAGTGATGCTGTGCAAGAACTATTTTACCCAAAAGCACAACTTACCTCACGTCTAAGCAATGCATCTTCTCAGCCTTCGTTGGAGACTTGATTGAGAGCAGTTGACCCACATATCATAAACTTTTCTGAGCCGTCTCTCCCTTACCTCAGTGTTTACCGTATCGCCGTTCTTCCCATAAACTCAGTTCCTGTGTGTGTATTCGGGTCTAATCGCTCTCGAGTCATCCCCGTGAGCTTGCATGTATACAGTAATGCTTTCAGGGGATTAGGTCTTGCGTTGGATCTTTTAACTTCAGTCAGCGCTGCATCCTGATATCCTGGTGTGACTGGTTTGAGGGGGTAATTCACTCCACCAGAAATGCAGCCCTTTTAGAGGTTCCACATGTGCCTTGGCACCAGACAGAAGAGGGGCTGGTAGTGCTTCATTAATAGAGGCAACATTCCTGCAGCGTTGTCAGGCAGTTTTATTAGCATTAGCTTTGCCCACAGGCTGTCAATTATACCTCATTTAGAGTCTGAAGCCTCCCCTTGGCTGTCAGAGAGCATATTGCTAACCACTAACTGCTTAATTATCAAATCAATAAAGACAATCTGGCAATACAAACTAATTGATCCACAAACCTAAATCACTGAATGTACTGGCAGCATCGTTTAAATCTATAAAATGCACAAACTGCCTTAGAAAGAGATTTTAAGACCAAGTTTGTGTTTTCCATGTGCGCTTTTGAAGAGACGGAATGACAATTTTTTTTCCTCGCACATTTTCATCCTTGGAAAAAATGTCTCCTTTAATCCCCCAGCTGCTCCCGGGGTGGACTCATTTGGGGGCGAACTCCCCTAATACCTCTAAATCCTCCGTAATCGACATGTCAAATTTGCTTGAAAAATGAATAAAAAAATAAATAAAAAAAGTTATTCCCCAGAGACCGACAGAACACAGCGAGATGATTCAGCAGGTAGAAAATGAAAAGCAGACTGACGGTTCCAACAGGCATTAACCCCACCTCGGGTTTGATCTTCCCGGGTCAGGCGCGGCCACGACATTGCCGGGCTCCTGGCTGTTTTGATCCGAGCCTGTTGACAGGGTCAGCTGTAACACTCCAAGAGGTTGTCATGACTGACTGCAAAGAGCTTCTGGCTCATCTGTGCAATCATTTGTCTGCATGTCATGTTGACGCTGACATCTGCTTGAAAAGGGGCCAAAAATCATTACGAGTCTAAACTGAAAATGCGGCTTGAAATCCGGTTCTCTGACTCGCCTTCAAATAGCTTCTCTGTGCATATCAACACAAGTCATGCTAATAAATACCTGGAATTTTTATATCATATTTAAAGCAATAAAACAAGTTCATTGATAGTTGATCTTTTACGTTTTCCTTTCCCAACGTTGGGGAATTTGCTTTTGTAACCAGCCCCATGTGACTCATTAATGTTGCTTTCTCTGGCCGTCTGGACGTGATTTGTTTGCACCAGTAAAAGCGCAGAGGAATTGCTTGTTTTAATGACCATGTTATCCACCATGGAAGCATGAAATTTAATGTATTTTTTTCCACTGAAACCTCCAACATCACCACAGGGTGAGATCTTGAAAAGGAATTACAATTAATTAGAAATGCATGTCAATGTTTGTGTCTGTGATTGAATATTTGGCTTCGATTAAACGAGCTGGTGTGGGTTTGGACCACAAGATCTCTTAGTGTGTTTATCACCACCTCTTTTTAATAATCCTTGTGATAACTTGACGAATCGTTGAAGGCCATTTGTCGTCCATCAGATTTTGTAACAAAACTTGTAAATCTTAAAAACCAGGGAACAAAACTAAATCACAACACCTGGATTTCAAAGCAATTAAGTAATGTTAAATCACACTTTTTTGAAATCAAGAACCGTTTGAGATGCACACAAAAAAACAGCAAGTCACTATCATAAATGGATGATAACATCTATAATGGTAGTGTCTGTAAAAGTCTCTATGATCACATAATGGACTGATTTTGTTCAGCAAAAAGTCATTGTTAGGGAGATTTTGAATGAATATGTAGCTGCTTAGTAGTAACACGGGAAAAAAAGCAGTATAGTGAGCACTTTTCTCTTAATGATCCTTTTTACAGGATCTGCAGAAAATGTGTTTGAGGTTCAATCTTGACAGCTGTTGTTTGTGAGCATGAAGTTTCTCAGATAAGATACCTTCTTTTGCAGTGGCTTTACTTTTTACATGTTCTCTGTCCCTTAGAAACATTTATTCATTTTCCTGTGTGTTTAGTTATGATGGTCAGCTTAAGTAAAGTACAGACTCAAGCAAAGTGACATGACACCAATTATCCTCCGAGTATCATTTCAACAGATGAAATACTGTTGTGCATAGATTGATTATGTGAAGAAAAGCTACACTACACTATCTCTATATAGCTTACATAATGTAAGATATTTATTTATTTATTGTAGTTGCTAATGCCTCGGAAAAACCATGTTGGTCAGAACTGGAGCAGAAATTACCATATCTAGCCGATATTGCAGTAAGACTCTGGCTTATGACAGAGTGCTTTTATCCCTTGACATTCAGGAGGAGCGCAGCAGATGTCACGGTCGGACAGGAGGATTGTCCTGTCAGACTGTCCGTTCCCAAAACCATACAAAAAAAATTCATGACAGTGCACTTTGGGTCATTGGGACCAGACTGGACCATGCACAGGGTAAAAAACTCATGATCCCATCTGTTAAGTCTGCAGGAAGTTTAAACCTGCTCAGCTCTCCAAGCTCATAGCACTTCTGCTGACTTCTTACCAATCACTAGTTAAATTGCAAGATAATTATCTACTGTATGAACCTGAAGTTGAAATAAAGACTTTCCTTATCTTGGGTGAATATTGAGTTGCACTGATTCCACAAATTTGAACCTTTAAATGAAACACTGAAATTTTCAGCTGCATTTTCCCCGGCTTTATGGTCAATTTTCTTTTGTTTCTCTCAATTTCAGTAGTGAAGATGGTCAGTCACAGTCATTATTGACCGACAAATCTGATCACAGTTCAAGAGGAGAAATAATAAATGACCTGTGTGGTGTCAGTGGCAGTCAAAGGATGACCACAGCAAGAAGCAAAGACTCATCTTGCTGAAACACGCCAGTAATTGACGTGTCAACAGCATGACAGGAAGTCCTCAATCTCTTACTTCTCGGTTGTTGGCCTTCTTTCCTCATGAAGCTGAGACGTGAAGAGTGAATGAAGAGCACTGCTGCCATCCTGCTGCAGATCAAATACAGACTGGGCGGCATGGGGGCGACATCAGTCAAAACAGAACCTGATCTCGGGGGCAATTACCAGTGTTTGCTTAATCTTTGGAACGTGCAGTCGAGAATCGGGGTCAATGACGCTGCTTGACTCTCCCTTTTAAGCCAGGGCAGGAGTGGGGATCATTCCTCATTAGGACTTCACAGTTTGGTGTTTGCAGATGAGGGCATTTCAAGGGGGAGTGTCTGCACTAAAGGAGGATTTTTATATGTCCCCTTCTTGTCAGGAAGACAACAACACTGTTCCTTTGTGAAATGGTAAATGGTTCACATTTAAGAAAGAAACAGAAACTAAGTAGATGGGATTGACATATTAGCTCATTTTAAATGTTACACAGCCTCCTTGTTGATGTTCAGCGTTTTGATAAGCTGCCAGGCTTTGTTTTGGATCTCCGGCACCCTTTGACAGTTTCTCATCGTTGACCCTCTGGCTCTATTTTCTTAACGATTTCGTTACTTGTTTGTTACCTCAGCATCAATCAGAGCTATTTGAAACCTCAACCACCCACAGGCATTGTGCAATTAAAACATTGCGAGACTTGTTTTTTTTTTTTTTTCTTTCTTTTCCAACACCAGCCCACATTTAGATCATGGCCTTGAGGGCCCTTGAGGCCTGTGTAAATTGCTTTATTACACTGATAATGATTTCTAATTACCTGCAGAAGTAATTGCAACAAATTCCACCCAGCCCTGGGGATACTGTGTGGTACTCAGTTAAATGATTGAAGAAGTAAATTTGAAGTCAAAGTTATTCTTACGACTGCACTTTTCACGACCCACACTTCTTTTATTGCACAACTGCTTGTCAGGGAGAAGTGCTACATTTCCAAATGGCACCAAAATATGGCAGCAAACTAAGACTTAAAAATAATCTGCATCTCAATGTTAAGCTGCCACTTCACTATTGATCTTGCATCTTACATTGTAAAATCTGAACTTTTTATATATGCATGTCTAAACATAAAGAAACAAAGAGATTTAAGGAAAAAAAAAAAAAAAAAACTTGAAGTTTGCCATTCTGACTTCCAGATGATTTTTTTTCTTGATGTAAAAGTAATGGGGAAAAAGCAATAAAATTGCTTGAGGTTTTAAAAAAATTATTTCATGTTCAATATTTAATATCTTTGTAATAAAAATTACAAGTATTAGATTTCTTGTTAGGAACTTCTGAGTATAAATACACAATTAATTAACATTTTAATAAAATATTATTTACTAACAAAGGAGTTTAGGATCCAACATGACTGCAAGTGAAATGTTCCAGAGTCAAAGTTGAAAAGATGGCGTTGTCAGCATAAGTAAAAATAATAATAATAATAGCTATTATTATTATGAGCGTTTTGGATGGGAGCTTTTTTAGATTAATATATTTCATATTTGACATCAAACATAGGCATTCTTTTAAAATAATTTATTATATCTACAGGTCAAAGATGTGTTTAGCTTGTGAAGTTGTGGGGATGACAGAGCAGGACAAGCCCAGTCAAAAGTCTTAAGCTTCCCTTACCATCTAAGATGTTTCCACACAGGATTGGTCCAAAAATCATCATCATTTACAACCAGCAACCCTTTAACTAGTTACACAATTTCTTAAGAAAAGTATTCAACAATACTTTAATTGTATGTTGATGGCAATCCTGCCATCCTGACACTTGTATGTTCAGGGTGTGACTCTCTCCTGCTCCAGCAGTTAATATGGGCCTCCTGAACATTTCTCCGATTAATATTGTTTCTGCCCAGAACATGATCCAACATGTTCCTAGTTGGATCATACTAAGTCCGTTCTCAGATGACTGGCTGATAAATGTTCTGAAATCTAAATTTGTTTCCAAGTGTCAGAAGACTGTTGATTTACCTTGAGAAGCACAAACTCTGCTGTATTATAAGCCCCACAAACCAGCAGTATTACAGGGATAGTAAATTTTACGAATGTTCCACTCTTTGGTCCAAGATCAGCAAAACATCAACCTACAGCCTAAATCTGCTTATCCTTATGGGATCACTGGTGAGGATGTCTGGTCGACAATGGGAAAGAGGAAGGTACACCCTTGACAGGTTGCCAGTTCAATGCAAATGGGGAACGATCATGCACACACACGAGAAAAAATAAAAACTACACAAAAACAACTGTGTGAGAAAGACTGAGTATCCGAAAAGAACCCGTGCATGAACATGTCAACTCCATGCAGAAGGACCCCAGGTGAGTTTTGAACCCATGCCCATCCAACACCATATGTGAGCTCACATGGGCCCCATTTGAATGCAATTGCAGTTCAGTCACAGATCTACTACCTGTTGCCAAAACTGTTTTCAGTTTGGCAGTTTTGAATTGCTTTTTATTGTCACCGTTACATATCCCAAAATATACCACAAAACATCTACTTGGGGTCATTGTTTTATAACCCTAACCCACTGAACTTTTCCCTTGACTCATCTGTTTTGCCCCTTGCTCTTTACGATGCTGCTTGTCCACGAATATCCTCCAATGTAACGCCTCACCCTGAGAAAACACGTGGAAGATTTTGTTTGCAATAGGACGGAAAGGGAAACAGTTAAAGGGTCACATGGACTCTCTTTCAGCTAAGGCTGAACAAGAGCAGGCAACTCAGTAAACACAAGGTCAACCCAGAGAGACCCACAGGGAAAAACAACCACGCACACGCAAACTTCTGCCAAACATCTTGAAGACAGTTAATATGAAGATAAATGCCGTCGCATCAAATTTTCCACAACACAAAATATAATTTGTGGAAGTTTGTGGCTCGTCAGAGAGTTTTGATTGAGTCAGTAAAATGTGGAAACTTAATTTAAGTTGTTAGTATCAGCAGTCCTTTCAGCGTCTCCCTCTCTCTGACACAAACATCTTGTGGTCATGTAGCGTCTAACCCGTGGAATGAGAAGAGGCTTCACGCTGACAGGATGTCACTGCTCAGCGGGAGGCCTCTAACTAGAGAGAGCATCAAAGCACGACTAAATCAGCCTCCTTCCACCGCAACCGCCACATTCTTTCAAGGTGCATAACCGAGGGAAAGTATGTCCTTTGTAGATTTTATGGCAAAATGAAAACAACTCTTTTAATGTCTTTTGCGATACACATAAAGCAAAACCGTTTGTCTAAAGACAACAATTTAATGAAACTTAGGAATTAAAAAATAAAAAAATATTTTGTGAATTGTGTAAATTTTCACTCACGGACCAAAAGCTCCAGCTGTCTTCACTTTGTGCTTTTCCATTGGCTCTTTTCATGACTTCACCAGCAGCAAAGCAAAACCACTATCCTTCAAAAAGTCATATAACACTCAACACACATGCTATGTTACAAGTTACTTTATACAGTCTGGAGTAGTAAAAGTTGTTATAGGATACTAAAGAGGATAAAACGAGACAATAATTTGACGACAGCTTCAATGGGAAATGGAGAAAATGATAAATGTGGGATTTTAAAACCTGGACAACAGCTTTGGTTTAGATAAACTTGTGAATTCTCAAGTAGTGGTATAAAGGTGTAACTTTGGTTTTCTTGTTTCTGCTGTGAAAGACTGTCAGGGTAAATCAAAGAAAATGTGAAAAGGATTTTTTTTTTTTTTTTCATTTGATGATCTACCTGGAGCATAAAGATAAAGAGAAGGAAATTTATTCCAGCATCAGAGTCAAAATGTACAATCAAAAATGTCAAAGGACTATTTCATGATTGAAATCAAAATGTTGAAAATAAAGAGAAATGCAAAAAAGAAGATAAAAGCTGTTCATTCACACAAGATGTCACTACAGCAGCCCTTCATTTGGTGTACAGTCACATTTCAACATATTTTTAAAAAATACATTTTGAATTTTTTGCCTCAATATTTAGATTTCATTCTGCATATGGTCTGTACACCATCTAGTTCAACATTTTATTGAAAAAGTATTTGGAGGTTTTTCCTTTTAGATTTAATATGAAGATATTAAACTATTTGCTTCACATTTAAAATGGTTTTACACCTGGATGAGAGCATCAGAGAGAGGACCAAATACCTGTTGTGCTACCTGACTGAGGTTTTTTTCTGATTTTGTTTTGGACTTAATTGAGAACCTGAAGTACAAATATGGCGACTTAAAAGCCATATTTGGAAACTTGGTTTCTCCAAGCCTTTGCCCAGGTTATGCGGATCATACAGGCAGAGAGCACTCAGGTATTTAACATGCTCTTCCTAAAGCATGTCATCTTGGTGGCCACATCTGCTATGGTTGGGGAAGATACCACAGAGTTTCTCAAGCTGGGTTTAGGGCTCAGTTCTTCAGTGGAACCTGTTATCAGTTCAAGAACTGATAACGATGAGACGTAAAATCGAAGAACTGAGAAAGTCCTATGAGGAACAAAAAAAAGACAATACGACTTTTTGTGAAGTCGATGTGCCCCACAGTCCAAAAGTATGGACTCTTAGGTTAATTCAACATTTCAGCTTAATGCTTTATAAAGCTTTCTACGTCTGTACCAACATTTCAACTAATTTTTCAGCATTTTTTATCTATTTCTCAATTGTGACTTGAATTGTGTCACCAGCAAACAAACAAACACTCCCTCTACTTCATAGCCTTGCCACGGTCCTGCCGAGATTCATCTCTGGACTGCCATCGCCAACATCCCATGAAGGCCCGTGACCCTCTGCGACCCCCTCTCATCTCCAAAGTGCCAACTCAAGCCCGTCTCTATTCCACCAAGCCGGTCACACACCTAAACAGGACCTGCTTTCACTGTCACTTAATTACACACCATTTTACTCCACAGTTTACCAGTCAAAAAGCAGGGAAGGGGGTGCAGAGTTGGGGGCAGAAGGGGATCCCGGGGCCCCAGTATCCTCTCCATCAATGTGGGCAGCGATAACAAAAGCCCCCATGACATGGGATGAGTAGTTTAATGCAGTGGCTGTGCCTGCCGTTCAAAGTCGGCCCGTTCCTAATTGCCCTCAGAGATGGCAGATAATGGAGAGGCTTTGAAGTGAAAATGGCCCTAAAATGAAGGCTGAGAGGCGGATAGAGGGGGAGGAGTGCCTTCAACAAGTGAGTCTTTCCACAAGAAGTGTATTCACCTTGGGTTTGTTTTTTTTTTGTTTTTTTTGGAAAGGATGAAGAAGAGAAAGATGTGATGAGCTCTGTGGCTTTAGAGGAGTGGGAGACAGGAGTCTGAGACGGACGCTCAGCAGGGGTCCTGCTTCATCCGTCCCCCTCCTCTCTGCCCTTCCATCTCCACCGTAACCTTCAGGCACCTGACTTGCTGCTCCGCTTTAAGTCTTCCCCCCTTCTCCTCGTACTTCCCTTCCTCTCATCCTTTTTATAATGTCCTGTCCTGCTTTTGTTCCCCTCCTTCTGCGCTGCTCTGTGACGGACCGACTGACAGTGGCACCGACACTCGGTCTGGCGTCGGTCAGAGTCTTCCCATACCAGCGACATGCTTGGGATTTTTTTGTGCTGCCTCCAGCAGACTTTCACATGACACCGGGGAGGGGGACACAAAGGAAAGACGCACAAAGCTTTTCTCCTTTAACTACATGCTTCTTTTGTCATGCTATTTGGTTTGATTATCCTCCTTTGTCATTATGGTGAAGTTGTGTCCCTTTCAACGCTGCCTCATGCAGGTTAAGTTAGTTCACTGTTCAGGAGTGTGATTTGTTCAAAACAGAGAAAATTGAATGGGGTAAATTCCAGCTGGTCAAAAGGAAAACTTGAGAACCGGAAAGAGAAAAAAAAAATTCTTCAAGTTGGTAAAAAGTCAACGTTATTTTTCTTACCTTACAAAATCCATTTCATAGATTTTTTGAAAATAATGTAAGATGTAGAATCAAGTCTTAGTTCTGAATTTAATTCTGAATATTTTATATTACTTCCTCACATTAAATACTTAAAAACTTCTTTCTTCTGCCTGCTCATAAGAAAAAAGCAGATCTCCAGCCACACAGTATTTATTTAAAATAAACTTTGTTATTGCTTCTTTTCTTCTTCTCATCATCATCTGACCCCTGTTCCCCCCTCCTGTCTGTTTGACTTCCCCGTTTATGGTCCTTGTCAGCACGTACAGACAAAGCAGACACAAAAATTGCGTCTCTGCAGAGACCCATAGCGGCCCCTAGGGAGCAGGTGGTGAAAAATCACATCCCACTGACTTTTAAGGTCGACAGTACAGAGAAATGATGTGCTTTCCTCTAACATTCCCAGATGGGACTGAATCCATTTTCACATCAAACCTGTATCAGTTCCTAAACATTAACAATTACAGTGGTCTCTCGACTGTCTCTAGAAATTCACATCAGTGAGATCAGACAGTTTAAGCTGCCTGTCACACGACCTGTCCTTGATACGCAATAAAACACCACAGATGAAACAACCCAGGCTAACTGTAATCTGCCTTTATCAGGCCTCATCAGCCGTAGCGATAGGACTTCCAGCCTTTTGTCTCCATCTGAAACATGCCGTGGTTTTCGTAAAGCCTGCCATTTCAAAGACGGGAGCCTCTTTTCCTGACAAAGACCAGAGCCAGCAGGGCCCCGCTGAATGACAATACTTTGAAGAATCGGTTGGTATTTACTGCTGAGAAGACTTAGTGCATTAAGCCAAGAGAGGGATTGTTGCTCTGTTTGGCTTTGCTAATTGGCTGGAAGGCAATACGCTGCTGAGGGAGAGCTGGGATCAGAGGAGGAGAAAAGACCGAACGCAGGAATGGAAACAGCAGATTGAGGAGTTCATGGTTGGTTACCATTCTGAGGCCTGATGAGAACATTAGGATTGTAATGAAATGTCAGACTCTGACAAGTGGTTCAGCCCTGTTTAGTCAGGGCTAGAGTGTATTTCCACATGCTGAATGAGGTCACGACCCACTTTTATCTGTATCCTCAGGGGCAATTATAATATTCACCAAGCATATTAATCACCACAGAGGCAAACTACGAAAGCAGTTTTAGGATCACCAACAATTTGTTGTGTTGCTTCACCGGCCAGCAGTAGTTTGGTGTGTGGAGTGGCATGATTGTGCCTAACCACAGATACTTGTCGTCTTAGTAATCGAGACAAATTGTGGGAAGGCTTAGCCTTCAGTGTCAACCACAGTTTTGTTTTATTTTTTATTTTTATTCCATGCTGCAATAAAATGAAGAACAAGGAAAGTGGAAATGGTGGAAAAACTAGGGCTCTTTGTGGGACAGAACGTGTCGGACCATCTTTGTGAGATGTGAAGAACAAAGGCAAGCTTGTCTGAGAGATACATGAACTCTGAAGGGCGCACACACCCTTGCTAAAATGCCAAGTTTTATTGATGGAAAAAATTAGACCGTGATGGATCATCCCAACACCCAGTTCCAAACTCAGCCAAAAAAATAAACAAATGAAAAATAGCACTCAACTAAAAGGTGCTATTGCTTGGATGCATAAAGTGCATGAAAAAAATAAAAACACTGATTTCCCCCATTGGATGACACCTGGTATTACTTTTACAAATCAATCTAGAACAAAATTTGACTTTGTAGACCAAAAAAAATAAATAAATCAAAAACCCTTTAATGTAAAAACTGATTTCTACAAAACAATTAAATATAATATTTGACATAAAATAAGAGCACAAGTCTTCACCCCTTTAAAAGCGTATGACCGAGTTCAGAGACGCAGTCAGTCTACACTTGTAGTCATGATTGATTTGTAAAATAAATTTAAAAAAAATAAAACATTCAAAGGGTGTGAATACTTTTTGTAGGGACTACAGTATGCACGCACTTAAACTAGCACTTTGGTAAAACATAGTTTGATATTTTGGTAATCTTTGATAAACGTCTATCATCATGTCACAAGTTGATTTGATAATGTTTGCTCCCTCTACTCCACAATGTTTGTGAAGACATTCTTAGTCCAACGATCTGGATTAGTTAGTTTAGTTTTGGACTCAAAAATGATTCTTAAATGTCTGTGTCCCTCTTGTGAGGTCATTCTTTTGGAAATTTTGATTTCTGCTTGGGCTCACAGTGATATTGAAACATGAAATGCATCTTCTGGCAAAACATTTCAAGTTTTTGGACCAAAATGGGCCCCTGTTCCACCTAAGGAAAGGTAAGTCCAGAGAATGATGCTGCCACCACCAGTGATGTTGCAGCACCAAACACTTCTTATAGATCTGAGGACCAGAACTTAAGTTTTGTTTCATTTGACCATCCACAGGTTCTCCCACAAGGCAGTGTGAGTGTTTGTTCATGCCTGGATGTTTGATTTCAGCTGGTTTCAGCTGTGGAAATATGTCCAGTTTTTGTCATATTTTGTCAATGTTTTATATATTTAATCTGCCTTGGTTTATACATAATACATAGAATTTCTTTTTGTACTCTTCTTCTGACTGATACCTTTGTACCACGAGATCCTTTGGTTTAATGTTACCTCTCTGCACAGCATGCGTATGTTTTTAGCTAAAGGATGAAAATGAACAAGTGGCTTGAAAAGCATTTTACCAGAGGTGTGTGCACCACCGCATTTATGTTTCTGTGTATTTATTTTATAAATGAACCAAAGGTTGGTTTCAGTCGATTTGTTTGCCAAAGGAACAGCTCGGACTTTTGAGCTTAACTGAGTGTGCAACATAGAAACCGAGAAAGAGACTAAAATGGAGTGGAGTGAAAGTTAATGCAAAAGCCAGAGAGCCGAGTTCTCGAATGAATTCACAGCGAATTTCATGCCGCAGTGCCATGCCTAAGTCCCCTTGATTATTTTCTGGTTCAAGGAAATTCTGCGTTTCAAAGCTTCCTCCCTGCCTACGCCCGTGATTCAGCCTTATTAAGGGCCCTGCATTTTAGAGAGAGAAGGCTCCAAAAATGAAAATTGACTGTCAGTGACAGAGTTCTCAGTGTTCCAGCGGGGGTGTGGTAGCGTGGGCCCGCCACTGACGGCGAATGAGGTGTTTTTGCAATAGGAGGTCAACTTCAAGCTGCTAAATTTCCTTTAAAAAAGACATTTTGCATCTGGAATGATTAAGAAAATAAATCAACATTTGAATAATTTGTTAGTGATCAGGTGCTGAAGCACTATTCATAAAAGATTCTAGCTAATTTCTATCTACTGACCTTGAAACAAGCAGGTAGAACAGTACCAAAAAGAACAGTAGATAACAGGTTTTTGGGGGGGGGGGTTAAAAGGTAAAAATATTCACATTCAAATAATCAGTATACCCTGATTATCCTCACTCACCACTTTCCATAGATCATATGTCCAAAAAGCATTTTTTTTTTCATCTGTTCTGCTTTTCATAGACAAACTGCACCGGTGTAAAGATTTCAAGTCTTCTCTAAAAATGTCTTGATGCTAATCAAGGCCTGACAGAGAGCGTCTGTTACAGACCGTTATGCTCAAGGGAAATGTAGGTCTCTAGATTTCCAGGCTGTGTAAAGTCCTACCATCTTAAATTTTCTGTATCCTTTCTGAATCCTTCAAATACCCCCCCTACTCCCCTGGACCGCTGAGCAGTAATATTCCAATTATTGAAAATGTTTTAGACTCTCAGCTTTCTGAGGTTTTCCTCATTGCCATGAAACAATTGACCTATAGTTTTGTGAAAAGCTTGCTTTTATTTCAAGATTACTTTGAGGGGGAAAAAAATTGCTTATGGATCTAACCCCTGCAGAATATACTAAGGAGGAATAAAAGCCATCATGAGAGGGACAGAGTATCTGTTTCACATGGTCCCTGTCACTCCTCCTCTTCTCAATGAGACATGAAAGGGTAAACCTCATAATAAAATGGAATAAACCGTCTCCCCCGCCCCCAGGGTTGAATTATTGTAATTACAAGTAATTGAGTGTTTGGCGGCAAAACCATTTCCTCCTCAGATCCTGCATGTACTTTCTGAAAATCACAATCACTTTGTTCTTGGCTACAGCCACTGGCTGACCTTCTCGAGTTGCAGTCTTACTGGAAGGGCAGTGACAGGAGACAGAATGGGATTTGGGGGGTGGGACGTTATGCTGCATGGTCCCAAGATGGGTTAGACCACATCTTTGCCATATGGTTTCAGTCATCCGTTAGCTTTTTTCCTTGATCCTATTTTTTTTTTTTTGCCTATTTATAAATACATGAAGTCCCGGTCTCGGCCAAACGCTGGGCTGAGAACGGCAGAGACCGCTGAAACACAAATTGGTTTCATTTCAGTTTCTCAGAGGAGGGCTGTTTGTGCTGGGGTACAAATATATAGCTGTACAGTAGTTGTACCTCATGATGCATAATAACTGCCATTGTTTAAGTTCATGCAAAACAAGCAAACGTCCGCCTAACAATAGCTGGCTCACTGACTTGCAGGTGATAGAAAAAGTTTCAGCATTTTACCTTTGATGCCTCTTTTTAATTCAGCCAGATAAGCTGCCCTATTTTGCAAATACATCTATTAATACTGTATTTACATTTGACAGAGGGAATTTGTTATACATTTGACTGTCTAACACAGTGATAAAAATAAAAATAAAACATTTATTGTAATACACCAGGCTGATTTAATGCTTAACTCTGACAATTTTGCACTTTTTTTTTTTTACATTGCAGAGAATAATTATGAAGTGAAAGGAAAAGGACATATGATTTCTTATTTGTTTGTTTACAAATTGAAATTTGGACAGTGGGATATGCACTTGAGTCAATGTTTTATAGAACTATTTTTCTCTGCAATTACAGCAGCAAGACTTTTGGGGTCCGTATTTACCCGCACGAAGAGAAAGAGTCATATTTTGTTTATGAAAGGACCCAAATGCAGAGTTCTACAGAACTTTGTACGTTTTACTAAGAAAAAATTGCAATGTAATAGAGGAGCCCAGATTATGGTAGCGTTGTATGCAATAACAAGAAGACAATAGTAAGGTCCAGCAGAAAGTGACAGAAGGTGAGGGCTGAAATACTGGGAACTTGATTACCAGATGAGAAGCAGATGGCTGATTGCATCGGTTTCAGGTGTGAGTCGTAGGGAGCACACAGGCAGGCTGCATTAATCAACAGCTTAAAAATGACCAAAGAATAAATTTATAAGTACAAATAGCAAACTAAATACCAAAGTATGAACTGGATAGGTAAGATCAGAGCAGAAATAAATGAACAAGGAAATAATGGTTGAATGGTTGAAAACCAAAACCCAAACATCCTAGAATCATGACAAACGGTCAGCCTTTCTCAACTCTGTCAGATTGGCAGATATGTCTGTCAACATACATTTTGAAGACATATTTCAGATTTAAATTCTGGTTTGTGTTTAGCTCTGGACTTTAACTAGGTCATTGTAACACTCAATCAGGTTTTGAGCTAAACCATTGTAGCCACGATTGCATTGTTGACCAGCTGGAGAGAGAACCTTTTCACAAACAGATTTTCTCGTAGGATTGCCTCCTACCTATCTCCCTCTGCTCTCAAATTAGTCTTAACCAGCACCCCTGCAAATGCTGATTGAAAGCAGCCACCCAATATAAGACTACCATCACCATGTTTCACAATAACAAGAGTGACATGCAGTTAAATCCTTCCTAACCCTACAAAGTTTCAAATTAGTTCTCAGCTGACCATAGCGCCTTCTTCCAAATGTTTGTCCTGTCTTTGACATGGCTTGTTGCAACAACACCTTTCTTCTTAGGACTTTTTGCGAGAGCTCAGATTTGTGTTGTGAATGACAAGTTGTCCCGTCAACAAAATGTTCCAACCTCAGCAGTGGATCTCTACACCACCTACAAAGTTACCTTGGGTCTGTTAGTTTCTCACCTAACCTCTCAGCTTATAGGGGCAGAACCATATTTAGTAAGATTTGCAGTTGTGTCAACACCGGACGCTAGCACATGCAGGATTTGCAAATTGAAACTGCGTCACACAAAGAAACCTTCTTTGTCAGAGTCACTTGATCTTCTGCAGGTTTTCTTCCTGGATTTAGCTTCATTAATCTCTGTTTTGTAATTGCCACAGCAAAACCTCCAAAACTCAGAACACTGACACACATATAAGTAAAATGTCCTCCTGGGGTCTGTTTCATTCTCCCGCTCAAAAGTCAGCTTACATCAAGCGAGACATGAGATTCCGATTTGAACAAGTGGCTTTACACATGGTTCACTGAAAAGGTAATTATTTGAACCAAATAAAGGCAAGACATAATTACATATGTAGAAACTCTTGGTTGATGAGGGAAAAGTTTCATTTTGATTTTAAAGGAAAACTATTTTATGGGTTATAATAAAGAATTGCAAGCCAGGCATTCATAGCTGATTTTGCTAGAGGGAACTTTCACTCGCTCTTGATTACATGGACTCCAACTAGAAACTAAGTTGTGATTGTGCTTGTCGGGTTGCCATTTTCTTATGATTGGCTGATGAAAGGTATAATTTAGGACTGCCAGGACAGCAACTTCAAAAGCTTCCAGTGGCACATTAGGCTGGAATGTGAAAGCTGTCCAGGCAAAAAATGATCCAATTTTCTACTGGCTTTAATTACAAAGAGGATCCCCTTTCATTGGTCGAGGCAATTGCTGTCCGTTTCTGAGGACCGCGGTGGAAAGTATCAAGTCAAGCGTGTCCATAATGCTTAAATCATGACTGTCTTCATGTGGCCATGGTGGTATTATATTTGAAATCTGCATGACCCAGAACCCAAAAAGACTTTTGCGTGCTTAGAGTAAATAAAATAACACGCAATAATAACACCGATGGTTGCAGTCCAAGTCAAGAGTCATTTTATTTGCAACCTTGCCTTTGAGAAACGTTCCTTCCTTTTGCGGTCACCTTGCCAGAGAAATAAAAGCATAAACTGTGGTTAATCCTTTGAGCAGAAAATTGTGCCTGAAGCTTGCTGGTAATTGGCGCTGCCCTTTCTATTCTAAATAAAGTTAAAGGTTTGTAACTACACAATGGAAAATCCTATTTGTGAATGTAGCATCTGTACTTAACCCATGAGTAGCTCTTTGTTGCTCCAAGCAGCTATGCTGCATTAATTCTTCGTGATTAGTTTTCCAGAAAGCTCACATGTGCATGACCTTGCATGCAATACTTATGATTCATATGCAGAAGTGGATCCGGATAATTATGAAGGCAAAGAAAAAAAATAAAAATTAACATCTGAATATTCTCAGACATGCAAACTCAAGCAGGGAGTACTAGGGGGAAAATGGCACAATGTAAATTTCTCAAAGACACGGTCGCACACGTGCACATGATAAATGAACAACAGGGTTATTCATGAGGCTAATCACCATTTGTTAGCTATAATACATATTGAATTTTATAGCTAACTTAATTTAAGTGACATCATGGGGGAAAAGAAGACATTTAGATGATTAATGCATGACAGAATATTTACTCTGGCATCAATTTTCTTCAGCGCTCCTAAAGAGCTTTTGTGTTTATTTTCTTGATGCCAACCAAAGCAAACTGGATGACTTAATTCACCTCTTTGACATTGGGTTTTTTCTCTCTCTCTCTCTCTGTTGCGCTCTCCTATATTGTGTCAAACCATGTCATGGAGCAGAAGGATGAGAAGACAGGAGTATGTCCTCATGAAATCTGGGACATGTCCAGAGAGTCGTTTGTAAAGCCTGCGGGGCGTGGTACACAGATGTCCATGTGACAGACAGCAGCACCCTCCCTTGTAAATACTCACCATCACTTCAAGCTGCATGAAATTCCTGCAGAGAGCTTTAAGAGAATACCACCATAAAGGTGTTAAATAACATAAAATGGGACTATCTCCAACCTGGATCACTTGTGGCTGGTGGGGAATAATTTAGCAATTAGCTCAGGTTTCCAACACAACACAGTGCAAATTACCATCATAAACATAAACAAAACCTCATCACGCTGATTTATTCATATAGGCAAAGAAACAATTACAAGACTTAAAATTGTTCATCAAACTACTTCTATTGACCCCAATTCATGGCACTTTTCTCGAAGCTACGACCATTTGCCTTTCTGAGAGAAAGGATGTGCCCGCCGGCCTAAAGATAAGGGCCTTTGATATAACTAAGCCAACGTCAAGCAGCCAGTTGATGAGCCCTGTGAAGATAAAGAGCCAAGACTGACAGGTCTGATAAAGAGTCCAAACAAAGAGAAAGTGGAGAGCAAAGGCCTCTTTTCAGGGAGTTAAGTGGACTGCCCAGAGGACACTCGAAAACATGGCTCATCTGTCAGGAACGGCGGGAATGGATACCATCACCGACGCTTCGTCTCTGCAGTCCTGATAGATAGCAACTAGAAAATGTCTGGAGAAATTTAAACATACTCAACTTTTCACAGAGTTTGTTTGCATAGGGGCAAACATTAAAACTCATTGAAAACCATCATTTTCAATGAATAAAATGTGTCAATAATACTACATTACAGCAGAAGTCAAACAACATGCCTGGTGCTCCAGACAACAGTTTTTCTTTCTTTCTTGTGAAAATATGTCATAAACAGAGTTGAATTGACAGGACCGTAACAATTTATTACTGAAAAGTATTGAACAACTTTAAATTACCATTATACTGCACATTACTTTTCAGTAAACAGAAAATACATTTCCTAAGCTATTTTGACCTCAGCTCTATGTTGCAATGAGAATGACATCACACCAAGCTAATAACGTTCCAGTTAACAAGTTCAGAGAAGTCAAAATTTCAACAAGTCAAGGCCCATTTAGCCATTGTTTTACTTACAATCAACATTTTATGTAGCTTTTTCTATCAGTACACCCCACTTTTAATGTGTTACATTTACAGTTGCAGATGCTAAGTGTAACATTGATTTTAGATGCTCCCTTACAAGCGTCTATTGTAAAATAAACGTTTTTATTCAAGCTTATTGTCATTTATTTGAGCCACAGTCATGTTGGGTCTCAAAGTCGGTGTTTGAAAAGTTCTCAGTTTCTGGGTGGGCAGTTTGACTTCGTGTTCTCGTTCATTTTTCCAACTCGGAAGTCAAAATTTTCGAGTTACAAATGGAACACAGCATTTTATGTGGATTGGCATTTGGTCAACCTTGACATCTTCTTTGTTTCCTTAGCAGCTAAGAATGGCCATTTAAGTAAAAATATTAGTTGTGTTAAACATAAATATTGTAATTTTAGAATTATTATTCTTTTATTCATTCTTTCAATTTTGTTTAATTAACAGGTTGTTTCACAATGTCAACTACTCTACTTGGTAGTAGAGTTGACAATTTCAAACATTTTTGTTAAAAACTCCACTTCTGAGTACAAATGCTGAAAGTAAATGGCACCAATGAGATAATGGTTTAAAAACCACTAACATGTCTCTCATCAAACATCAGTGGTATTTATCTCATGATGCTTCGGTAACAAGATTGGCGTTGGAAAAAAAAACAAAAAAACATCACACCTGGTGATTGTGATTTTTAGATTCAAATATTATCAGTAAAAGGAAGTGACTTAAGTTTATGCAGTTTATGTAGCAGTAGGAGGCGATTTTATAGATTTACAGGGACAAAACCATATGGTAACAAAGTTGACAAAAAATTCTTGGACAGGTTTTTTTTTTTTTTCAAAAATAAAGGTATTATGAGTTAATTTAATGTGATACCATTACTAAATTGAACATTTAGGCAGGTTAGAAAAAGATAGAAAAGACACATTTTCAAACGAAAAATAATGAAAGTTTTTGCATAATTTTTTATGTTAATAAAAAACACAGTACCCATCTCGGACAACAAGAAGTCATGTTTTTTTCAGCTATATAAAGCAATTTTAGATGTACCCATTTAAATGTTTTCACTTGTTAAATATTATGAGCAAACATTTAAATTTTCCAGACCAAAAATAATGACTCTGGACATCAAATGTATCTGCACTTATAGAATCACCCACCAGTCAGTTGGAACCCAGTGTTCTGATGCTAAAAATTAGCATCAATGCTAAAGTAAGTGACATGTGGAGAGTCACAAGCATGTTGACTAACGTGGACTTACTCCATTCAGTATGTTAAAATTAGTGTGCTAAAATTTGCCAAAGTGCTAATGTTAGCCTAAATTTTTACTGTAGCAAAAAACAAAATAAAATGTTTACCTCGTTGCACTTGGTTACCAGAAAACACGCTCATCTCTTAGCAACAGATTAACAACAAACATTGTTATTGTTCAAAAAACATAAGATTTCTTCTGCTCTTCTGAAATACTACTTAACTTACACTACTGAACAAGAATTGTGCAGTTGGTGAATTTTTCAGTAAAGTGAAAATGTTTTTTTTGTTTCTTTGTCGTTGGTAGTAAATATATTATAGGACAGACATGCAACAAAAAAGTAAAAATTTGATTTATACTTCGTGGCAGTTTGTTACCAGAAAAAAAACAGCTAATATTTTTCCACTAAATTAAATCTTCTTTATAAAACATAAGTTCTTTTGAAATACTGTTTATCTGCTTAGACACAAGACATTTACAGTTGGTAAATTTTGCAAAAGTATTGATATGCTATTGAATATTGATATTGGCTCTATAACCATAGAGCATATCAATCTATTCAGTTTGACTGTTCATTCTGGTTGGTCTTGGTGGTCGGTGTTCTTGTTATTTTCATTAGAAAATATGGATCCTAAGCTTTTTGAAATGATCTCTCAATATAAAGTTCATGGTTCTTATGAGAGTGGTTTGTCAAAGGCTCAAAAAACCAAAATTTGTCGAAAAGTGAACAACTACAAAGTTGAAGGTGAGTATTATTTCGAAGTCTTTTGTAATTTTATCTGTTCTTTTCCTGAATGTATTACTTTAAATACATTGCTATTGTTTTTGTTATGTGAATGGAATGTCAACAGTACAGTCGACAATGTTATCTTCGTTTTTAAAGCTACTCAAATAATTTGTTACTAAGAAGAGAAATTTAACTGAATTATATGGCTTGTTAGTTGTAATTGTAGAAACAAAATGACATTTTTGAATTGACATTAATTCCAGCATTAAAGTGAAATAGATATGTCTGTCTAAGTCAATATTTTGCTTTGAATACCAAGCTGTTACTTTGATAAGGCATATAAATATACTCTGGGGTTAAAATTGATTTTTTTTTTTTTTTCAAAAAACGTTTTGAACAGACTTATTTACATATAACATTGTAACAAAATAAGTGTTTTCTGTTACTAATTTGTTGGTGGTAGGACAAGAGCTGTTATATTTCAAAGGACAGGGAAGAGACACAAAATTAAAAGTTGTCTGTGGTGCTGAAAAAACCAATGAAATCTTGGAATTCCATGCAAGCGCAGGCTATTCATTCAATATGGAGATGGCTTCCCTAAGTTTAATGGGGGAAGTCTTAGTGAGCTAGGATTACCGCTAATGTTCGACAATCGTCAAATGTCAGAATTGCTGATCTGCAGGGACACTTGAAGGGCTTTCTCACGAGATATTGATGTCCAAACATTTGTCCATGTATGCACGGCATACATGGACAAATGTATGTCCAACCAGAGGATGTAATCATCCTTCTCAAGGCTGACCACTGGGGGAGGCATGGTATGCGGTGTTACAAGACAAGGGCAATCGGCTTGACGGAAACAAGGCCGGAGAGGCTCCTGCTGGACTTGATCCTGCTCCTGAAGCTAATGAACTTCGCCCCAGTGTCACAACGTTGCGTTAGTCAGCCATTGTGGAACTCGTAAGCATGCTGGCAGCTCTTTATCCAATAGGTGCGAGGTGTAGAAGAGACATCATGAATTTAATCGTGTTGGCCATGACCATCTTCACCAGTGGCAGGAGTAACACACACGGGTGCCTGAGGAAGATAATCACTGCCGCAGCTAAGAATGGCTATTTAAGTAAATAACTCTGATACCTGAGGATGACAGAGTCATGAGTCGCCCAAGAGGAGGAGGAGATGGCCATTGGGTTGGTTGGGAGTTTGGGTTGAGGACGAGGCCTCTGTGGAGAAACCTTATGCTCATTAACACCCTATACACAGCTATCCAGCTCAGCATTCTTGCCGGGGGAAACCAAAGTTTACGAGGATATGTGGCCTTAGAAAATGCCACTATCCTGGCAAAGGTTGTGATTGACACATGGATCACGGCATCCCAGGGCAACCCGGGGTGGCCAATTTCCCATATCCACAATGATTGGCAATCCTGGGTGCGGAGTTAGCTGAGATTCTTCAGCATATCATTTAACTCAAATGTTCTTGGACTGCTTGATTCAAGCAATGTGTAAATAGTTAAGAGGTTGTGGTTCCTGACAGATGGGATTGTTTTGGATTGTCAGATAGAGCAGTGTGCTTCGTTTTAAAGGCCTCACACATTTTATGTTCTGTGTTCCCTCCCCGCCGCAGCAGTCCTTCCGGAGATCAAGTGTTCTGCCTTCACCGTGTAGAAACCAAATTCAACTCATTTATTAAAACTTAAGCATATTTCAGTTAATTTTTGTCACAAAGTCTTTTGTTCATGGCGTCAAGTGTCCCAGCGAGGTTCACTCTTAGTGAGGCTGCCAAAGCTCGGGCCGGCCATATTGGTGGACACTCGGATACAGAGATCCAGGACATGCTTCTCCACGTCTTGTTGGCCATTTGGTCTCTACGCTTTAGTAGCTACGCTATGCGAGATGATCAAAGACATCTCAGACGTACAATCGGTGCAAGCTTGTGTTTTCCCCTGAAGCACGTTTCGGGGGAATTGTTTAACTAGTGCCACACGGGGGATGGATGAGAAACCCATCCCTGCAGCAACGTAGGAACCAATATACAAGAACTCCTTTCTGTTTAAAATAAAAAACAAAACAAACGAGGAAACTATATACTACTTCCACAAACACTGAGGACTCCTTTTTTTATAGTGGTTGGCAGAATGCTAACACCATTGCGCCCTCTACTGCACATTCGGGACACTTTCAGGTGGTTCCCCGTTCACACTGCAGAATACATAAAGGTCACATATGTTTGGCAGACTGAACAGCCCGGCAAAGATATCTGATTTGACAAAAAATCAGAATTGGGTCACTTCAGGCTCTAGTGTGAACACAACCTTGATTACCAGAAAACGCTCTCATCTCTTAGCAACAGATTAACAACAAAAACTGTTTTTGTTATGCTTTTTGGCATTGGTGGTCAATATATTGTAAAACACATTCAACACAAAAATAAAAATCAGATTTATACTTCGTGGCAGTTCATTACCATAAAACAAAATGCAAATCTCTTAACACCAAATTAATAACAAGAAATATTATTGTTTATAAAACATAAGCTGTTTTGACATATTGCTTATCTGCTTCGACACAAGAAATTTACAGTTGGTAAAGTAAAAGTCATTTGTTTACCTCGTGGCACTTGGTTACCAGAAAACGTGCTCATCTCTTAGCAACAGATTAACAACAAATATTGTTATTGTTCAAAAAACATGAAATTTCTTCTGCTTTTTTGAAATACTACTTATCTTATGCTATTTAGTTCTTAAGAAGAATAGTGCAGTTGATGTAGTTGGCAGAAAATTGAAAATGTTTTTTGTTTATTTGTTTGTTTGTTTTTTGGCATTGGTGTTAAATAAATTATAAAATAGACATTCAATCAGTAAAAATCTGATTTATACTTAGTTGCAGTTTGTTAGTGGAACTAAATGCTAATTTCTTAACACCAAATTAATGACAAGTAATCTTATGTTGTGTAATGCAATGTGAGGTGGTGAGGTAGACCCAGGTAGGAAAAATATTGAAGGTGGGTTAATAATAAAAAATCTGTACAAGACAGTCCAAAATCCAGGAAGCGCAGCCAAAGCCAGGGCTCAACACTGGCAGCAACAGCATGGACACATACACAAGGACCCGAGAGACACAATGATACAGGTGACGCTAAATGCACAGGAAGTAATCAAGGAACGAGACACACCTGGGAATAATCAAGGGGGAGACAGGACAACACGGGGACTCTAAAGACACAGAAACCTAAAACACAGATCCTGACATATTATTGTTTATAAAACATAAACGCTTTTGAAATACTGCTTATCTGCTTAAACTCAAGGAATTTACAGTTGGAAAATTTAGCTAAACTGAAAGTCAGACATTTATACTTCGTGGCACTTGGCTACCAAACAATGCGCTCATCTCTTCGCAACAGATTAACAACAAAAACTGTTATTGTTCAAAAAACATAAGATTTCTTTTGCTCCTTTGAAATACTACTTACCTTATGCTACTTGGGAAGAATTGTGCAGTTGATGAATTTGACAGAAAAGTAAAAATGGTTTTTGTTTGTTTTTTGGCATTGGTGGTAAATTATAAAGCAAGACATTCAACAGAGTAAATGTCTGATTTATACTTCGTGGCAGTTCGGTATCAAAGAAAAAAAGCCAATTTCTTCACACCAAATAAATAACAAGTCATATTATTGTTTATAAAACAAACACTTTTGAAATACTGCTTTTCTGCTTAAACTCAAGGAATTTACAGTTGGTAAATTTTGCTAAAGTAAGAATCAGACGTTCACTTCGTGGCACTTGGCTACCAAACAATGCGCTCATCTCTTAGCAACAGATTAACAACAAAAACTGTTATTGTTCAAAAGGCATAAGATTTCTTCTGCTCTTTTGAAATACTACTGATCTTACGCTACTTAGTACTTACGAAGAATTGTGCAGTTCATGAAGTTGTTAACACCAAAAGTGAAAATGTTTTTTTGTTTGTTTTTGGCATTGGTGGTATATATATTGTAAAACACATTCAACAGAGAAGTGAAAATTTGATTTATACTTCGTGGCAGTTTGTTAGCAGAAAAAAAATGCTAATTTCTTAACACCAAATTAATAACGTAGTTTTATTGTTTATAAAACATAAGCTGTTTTGAAATACTGCTTATCTGCTTAAACTCAAGGAATTTACAGTTGGTAAACTTTGCAGAAGTAAAAATCAGACGTTGACTTCGTGGCACTTGGCTACCAAACAATGCGCTCATCTCTTAGCAACAGATTAATAACGAAAACTGTTATTGTTCAAAAGACAGAAGATTTCTTCTGCTCTTTTGAAATTCTACTTATTGTATACTACTTGGGCTGCACAGTGGCGCAGTTGGTAGCACTGTTGCCTTGCAGCAAGAAGGTTCTGGGTTCGATTCCCGGCCCAGGGTCTTTCTGCACAGAGTTTGCATGTTCTCCCTGTGCATGCGTGGGTTCTCTCCGGGTTCTCCGGCTTCCTCCCACAGTCCAAAAAAATGACTGTCAGGTTAATCTTTCCAAATTCTCCCTAGGTGAGTGTGTGTGCATGGTTGTTTGTCCTATTTGTTTCTGTGTTGCCCTGCGACAGACTGGCGACCTGCCCAGGGTGTACCCCGCCTCTCGCCCGGAACGTAGCTGGAGATCGGCACCAGCAACTCCCGACCCCATTTAGGGACAAGGGTGACAGAAAATGGATGGATGGATGGATGGATGTATACTACTTACTATACTTAACAAAACCCATGTGGTAATGCTGTGGCAAGCTTTTCTTCAGAAAGAAAGCTAAAGCTTGTACCTCCAATCTAAATACAGGAAAATCCTGGAGGAAAGTCTGCCAAAGCCTGGAGATAGGAGAGAATAACCAGTTTTTGTCCTTGGAATTCCTTGGTGTCGAACAAAATGATCAGGAGAGTGTCGGGGAGAGAGATTCCTGGGAGTCCCTACTAGACATGTTGTCTCTGACTGGACAGATCTGGACTGATCTCAGATATCTCATAATGTCCTTCTTCTCTACGTTTTGCAGAAAACCTCAGACATCTGGCTAAATAGGAAAACATTTGTTGTTTCATTCTCTACATTTGGCTGTGGGGAACAGAAAAAAATTTTCCCTGCTCTTATTTAATTTTCACATAACATCAGCAATATATGCCATTTCCCTCCTCCGACTGATCCATGTGTGAGAACAAGTCATGCATTTTGATGCTCATGTTGCATTCATAGTTCAGAAAGTTGACCTGATCACCAATGTGATTTTTGGATTCAGCTCATCAAAATGACCCTTAAGCAGTTGAAAAACTTCAGACAATTTTCTGGCTGTTGACCAGCGTAATCAAGGCTCGGTTATTCTGTCCCCCAGAAAAGTCTAGTCACTTTTTTTCTAATATTATTCATAATAGTATTTATTTGTAAGCATATTTATGAACTATTTATGAGTCAGGGAAGTAAAAACACTAAAAAAAAAATTTTTTAAACACCCACACAGACAAAGGACTTTGGTTTTATTCCAGGGAAAACAGTGGAATCCCTGGAGATTATGGTGGAAAGAAGGATTCTCTGCACAATCAAGAACATCATGGACAACCCTACACACCCTTTACATAAAACATCTTTATGACAGTTGGAGGCTTCTCCAGAGCCGCCTTAATACAGACCGCTACAGGAGATCGTTCCTGCCCACAGCTATCAGCATCTGCAGCACTTTGGAGAACCTTGGATAGTATGAGTTAGAACAACATTTAATTTCCCTTTGGGATCAATAAAGCATTTTTGAGCAGAATTTGAATTGTAAGTGACTGAGGTTGGCACCAAGATGTAAGTAGTGGGGGCCAAGGCTGTTGAATAAAAGCCTGTTATTTGCTGTGTGGTTTGCTCATTTCCGTTGTTAGTGTTGTGCCAGACTCTGCTACAGCTGAGTGGAGAAACTGTCTCTCCTTTCCTTTCCTGCCATTTCTACATTAACAGCTTGTGTTTTGTTTTTTTTTCACCCACACACTTAGCTCTGAGTGTGAAGGGGGGGAGGGAGGGAGCTCTGAGGACAGTTGGAAGCCATAAATGTCGCATTAACATTATACTCTGCTGTAACACTTATAGCACACAAGTAACAGCCTGTAATTTTATGTACACTTTATTAATGTAATACGAACCTTGTGCGTAACATCCATCAAACCTTTTCAGATTATTTGAAATAAGAGAGTTTAAAGACTGTAAGACTCCAATATACAGATCTTTTTTCTTTCACTGTTTGTTCACTCTCAGACTGAAATGCTCTGTCCGAGGCGAGACTATAGGTCCACCATCTGCAAAAAGACCAATTCACTCTGCTTTACTGTATGTTGATTGCTCAGAAACAGCAACTCAGCTGCTCATTCTTCATTTGACAGATTTTCATTTGACAGCACTTTGCCTAATAATAACAATAAAATGTTAATAAAAACAATACTTTAACCTTTAAAACAGCAGGTGATGTTATCTGAGTGAAGACTTGCTGCCATTCCTCAGAGAGGTTTATGATATTTTGAGTGGCAGAATTTGGGGGTTACTACGTGTTTTTTTGTCTTATGAAACAAACAAACTGATGACTTATTTAACATGCTCTCAAACTTAACAGTTTAAATTTTATGAAATCAGTATGACAGCATAAAATAGGTAGGATAAAAGACCTCAAAAAGCAACACAACATGACCCAAGCAAGAACAAAGGAGAAACAGTCTTTGACATCTGTCAGTCTGGAAAGGGATAAATACTGTTTCAGAGGCCATGGGGTTCTAGTGAATCACGGTGGAATCCATAGCATCCACAAATGGAGAAAACATGGAACACAGTTACTCTGTAGACCAATGAGACAAAAGTATATTGTCTTCTGCTGTAAAATCAGTGCAGTGTTACAGGAAAAGGACATTATATTAACAGTCTGACATGGTAGTGGTGGGCACGTCGACATCTGGACCGAAATCCATTTGAGATATATGGCATGACCTTAAACAAACACTCAAGGCAGTTGATGTTGTAAATGGTGAACAAGCAGACATTAGGCTGATTTAAATAGTTTTCCCCCTTAATTTAAATAAACTAATCATTTATAGCTTTGTTTGACAATCTACACAAATTTTAAAAAGTGAAGAAAACCGAGGAACTCTTTTTAACAACCCTGTAAAAACAGACAGTTGAACAATAAAAAGGCATCCCTTATAGATTTTCAAAAAAAAAAAGTATTACGTGGATATATATATTTTTACTATCATGTAGTTCCAAACTCTGTTAGCCTTGTCATTATAAACTTTTGGCAGATACTTAGAAAACATCTTAAATTGTTGTGTTTTTTTTTATATATTTCATTGTTGGTGAATTGGCATTTGTATATGAAGAATTTGGTTAAAATAATTTAATCAGCAAAAACTCCCAGATTGTTCATTCTATTCATCTTCCCAAAATATACCAAATTTCATCATCAACACAAAAGCAGTCTATATCTGTAGATTTTGTATGTAATTCACTAGTAGAAGAGTTTGAATTGTCAGATAAGCACTCTGTAGATATGGTATTGGTGTCTATATGGGTGAGGACCAAAGAAATTCTTAGGAAAGAAAAATATTATATAAATTCTTCCTATCTTCAAATCTCCCCAAAATATAGATCTCTTTTAACATGAAATGGCTTTAATGTTCCATAAAAGATATTTGTGATGACCAAAATTATGTTAATAAAACGTTTTCCAGACATTTGGTTAAAAACCTCAGGGCTTTTCCCCCTCTGGAGCGTCGCGGGACGATGACGTCACCACTTTATGACGTGTCGGTTTGTTTACAGCGCTGCAGCAGCTCCCTCAGACATGGCTGTGGACATTACATTACTGTTCAAAGCCAGCGTGAAGACGGTGAAAACCAGGAACAAGGCTATCGGGGTAAACGTGGACTCCGCCAAAGATGAGATTTTCAAGAAGAGCCGACCGAAGAGCGGCTTTTCGCTGAGAGCCAAGGAAGTGGTGAGTGTTTACCAGGCTAGCGTTAGCTTTAGCCTCTGGAGTACATTCATTTGGAGCAAAATTTTAAAAAAAATGGTAATGACGGTAATGAAAGCTGGTCCTGGAGATCCATGCGGTTATTAAGTGTGCAGAAAGACGCGCAATATTTGCTAATCATTAAGTTAACAGAGGCGGAATCAGCGGTTTCTATTAATTTGCCTCTGCTACGTTTCTGCACAGAAGTGGAAATGTGTTTCAGAACTATCCATGCTATTTTAGGCGAACAAAAGGTAATTTAAATAGTACCATCATCTTGTGTGTAGGGTTAAGTTAAGGACCAGAACCGATTCAGCTTTTAAAAAACTGAAGTCTAGTAAATTTGTGAGACGCTGTGACTCAAAATGACAAAAAAGCAGATATTGCTATGAAATGTTCAATGAATGAACATTAATGAAATGAATTGCTCTTTTTATAGCAAAGTTAAGTGAATGTAGCAATCTCTTTTCAGTCAAAACATTTGATTTCTATTTTCGCAGCTACAAACAATAATATGCAGAGAAATAAAAAATATATTCAGCTTGCATTCTTTTTCTGAATAGCAGTTTTAGATAAATCCTGAAATTAGAATGTATCTTTTTCAGTTTTTTTATTTTTTATTTTTATAGAACCACAGCTTGGGTGAAATATGTGCTGACATATCGAATAAGAAGTTTTTCAGTATACACGTTCTTTAAAAAACTGGAGTTAAGCAACAAACATTTCCCTGAGCTAGATGTAATTCAAACATGGGTGTGTCTGACCAACACTTTGACAACAGCAGTGTTGCTGACAGGCAGTAAATGATATTCTATGTATATATATGTATTTCTCAAAATGACAACCTGCTAGAACTAAAAATCTGTTTTTACAGCATCTTCGTTACATTTCCTGCAGCTGCAGACTTGATGATGTCAAAATACCAACTTAAAATATGAATCAAAGAGAAAGAAAAATAATTTAGTTCAAGTCACTTTTTGTGTTCATGAGGAACAATGCAGCGAGGAGGAGTAGTAATAACACAAAAATGAGGAGAAATTAAGCACTAAAACTAAATAATGCAATACTTAGTAATCCAGAAGTACTGAAATAAGTTATGCAGGATCAAGTGGGGAATTTAGGTGTCAAGTCAGCAGCCGGGACAAAGTTGTTATTCCTAGCATAGTCTGTTTCCTGATACAAGCCACTCATTTACTGCAAAATCATGGAAGATCTTGTTGAATTTTGCAGTCTGATTCCATAGTTTTCCCATCAAACAAAGCAGAGCAGGCTCGGAACAGGGTGACAAAAACCTGTGGAGCAAAACCTGGATTTTAAACAGTTCAGTAACTTTCGGTCATAATTTATCACTGGGAATAGACCAAGGAAAAAACATTCAATATCTGATCAGAGAAAAGTTTATTTTCTTAGAGCTGTCATCTGAATGTGTGCTTTGTTGTAGTGATCAAATTGAGTAAAAGTGGCCACAGATATGAGGGAGTCCATGTGCATGGTGCATTGTGAATGTTCAGATTGGCAGTCAAAGTCACATTCATTTGTGTGGAAGCAGTCATGTTTTCTCAGAAGAACATTTCTTAAACCGTCACACAGCCTCCACTAGTTTACCACTAGTCATCCTGGTGCCATGTTAGTGACACACACACGTAACCATCTTCATGGTTATATATATCTTCTGGTTCTATAAGTACGTAGAACCAGAACACATGTTCTGGTTCTATGTACCAGAACACGTGAGTCATCTGTCTTCCAGTTTTGAGGTTCACATGTCCAAACTTGGTGCTTTTTCTAATGAACAGAGATCAACATTTTAAGAAGTTATGTGTATTTAAAAACAACAGTAATAAAATGGTGTATAGATAACTGTTCTTAAAACAGCATAAACATGGGAGAAATAGATGCTAAATTCAATAATAGCTTTCAAGTAAACATGCTTGTTGCAAAGATGATCATCCTTTTTATTCATTCTGCTCTCTTTAGATATTAACTAGTCGGGCTATCTGCTCTGGAAGCCAGTCGGAGTTCAGCTGTTTTTCAGACATGCCACTTCCCTTAAGGGATTTTAATTAAAATAATGGTCAAATTAATAAGAGCGATGGTTGCACTAAGTTAGATTGACGCCAGTTTTAACAACCAGAAACGTTTCCCAACAGCCAAACTGATCCTCATTGTAAACAAAGTGCATGGTCCTTCTTTCAGCTGACTTACTGACAGTTCACAGCACCAAGTGGAAGATTGTCGCAATACTCTGTGCTCTGTAGGCAAAACTCCTTCTACTCCAAAACATACTCTGGCATCTCACTAAAAGGCCTTACAGCCACAGGTATGCTATTTAAAATATTAAACTTGAAAGTATATTGTTTAAAACCTGTATTTGCCAGTGACCGGCCCATGTCTGATGCAGGAGCTGCAAAGACAAAATAGATTTTACAGCTGTGAGAGCATGAGAGAAGAAATGGCACATAGCAGCAATAACTGTAGGCATGAGTTAGTCTTTGTATGAGAATTTATTCTTCACAAAGTGACGTTTGTGCATCGATTTTTTTGAAAAAGTTTTTTTTTTCCTAATTTATGTGCACTACCGAGCAAAAACAAGCCTCGTACACACCGCCATGTTTTGACCTGTTCCAGAAAACTGGGAATTTGATTAGTTTGGAAGAATGAAGTAGACATTCTTCATCATCTGCAGTTGGCAGTAAGGATCGCTCATTGGCAACTAAAGGATCTTTGGTCCTCTGCTGCTGAGAGTACTCGTCCTGAAGAAGCACTTCACGTCTCCCCTGGGAGGCAGGGGCCATCCGGTCGTTCCCAGCGGCTCCGACCGTCGCTTTGAAGGAGACATGAGGCCAATTGCCGCAGCTCTGCGCAGCCAGGTTCTTGTTATGTTCCGTTATATTGATTTTGGAAGTGGAGTTTTAATAAAAGCGCCGCTGCTGCTGCTGCTGCTGCTTCCAAAGAAACCTGAACCTATCCTGTGGTGCCTGGCTATTGCAGCCCCCCGACCCCTCATCCTGCTGTCTGCTCCTCAGTGTAGATACCATCTCAGATCATCTCAGTGGAAGGGGGGTTTTTGTGTGTGTGTGTGTGTGTGGAAAATGCAAGTCTGGAATGTCTTGACTGCTTCAAGTTATGTCCTAGTTTTCAGCCACCTTAGCCCAGTTCTCCTGTCCGTTCTTTTCTTCGCAGCCTGACGTGCAGCTTTTTTTTTTTTTCTGCCTGACTCGCCTCTTCCCATGCATGATTCCATAAACATGCTGCAATAACATTTTCTTTCGGCTCTCAAACAATTTTTGAGGAAAACCGATCCTCCCAAGAGCCAGTGATTAAAGGTGGAAGATCAAAACAGAGAAAATATTAAATTAGGTCCCCAGTAACAATGTTGACGGCCGGCACCTAATGCACAACAGATGTGGGTGCCCTTCAAGACATGCATAACTCTCTGTCCCGACTTCCCATTGGAGGCTCACAGAAATAGAAAGAAAACATCAAAGTTGACAAATACACAGTGGTCTTATGAGACTCCCTTCTTTTCTTTTTTTTCCTCCCTCCACTCAAAATGCAGCAGAGAAAGAAAGGAAATGTTGCTCCATTCAAAGAGATTTACAAAAAAAACTGTTTTGATTGGCTAATAGGAGAGCTAGTGTTAGTGTGATGAGGTTTGGTTGGGGGAATCTTTTTTACCTCATAGGGGCCGCTGTGGAACGCTGTGATCTCCGTTTCACCGCTCACCTCGTCACTCCCCACAGCATGTTGCCCTTCTCAACTTTAAATGGACGAGGTCACTCTGAAATTGTTAAATTGGGTGTAGAAAACAGCGCGGGGCTCCCCGCTGTGCCGTCAGGATTACCATTCCAAAATCTGCTCCTTCTCGCTGTGTTTTCTTTTGAAAGGCTGAGAAGAGAGGCCGGCAGCCAGCTCTTTAAAGGGTGCTGCGATATTATCCTCTTCCCTCTATACTAAAACAGCATACTTATACTTTCAAAACATTTTCGTTCATCTAGTTTACTTAGCATTTTTCGAGGATGATTTAGTTTCAGATTAAATATGATGACATTATACTTAACTCGCTAAACAACTTTTGATCGCTACGAATCTCTGAACATTAAAATTGGAATATTTTGATGTTGATTCACACTTAGTTGTTTTAAGAGTAAGGAGACTCTTGTTTTTTGTGTGTTTTAATTAAAATTAGGAAATTAAAGTAGATTTGGAATATAGAGAAATGTGTACTATTGGCATGCCTTGTGTAAAATCACTTAATTAATCTTTCATTGCAGTGGCGTCATACTGAAAAATTACTATTTATTTTTTACAGTCAGTAAAGTGAATCTCATTAGCGGGTCAAAAAAAATCATCCAAGCCATAGAATGGCAGCAACTTTACATTAGTTTAGAAAAATGTAACAAATTTTATTATAAGATGTGAGGTAAAGAGAATGAACATGATACATCTAAGTCTTTGACAAATGGATGATTGTTTTAGTTTTCAAACATATTCTCCTTTTGTCAGACTCTTTAAGTTCAGTTGTTAAATTAGGCCACAGTTTGAGATTTGTAAACTAGGTTATTTCAGATCCTGTTTAACATTTTTCTTTGAAGTTACTTGTATAGAAAGGTGTAAATTAATATTTAATTAATAATTAATAATGACACCCTGAGCAATCGCCATAAAGCAAATGACTAAATAAATGTATAATGCAAATGCTTGAACAACAAGCACTTTTCTTTATTCTGTGTTTGGTTTCAAAAATTGTATTTATTTGGGGGTTTAATTATTTTATGCTGCGGAGGCCTGTTTCTTTTAGTCACTTCAAAATGAGAAAGACAAGAGAACATGTCGCTGAAGCGAGGCAAAATAGGTGGGGGAACTTCATAATCAAAAGACCCTAAGACTCTTTACCTGGACTGCAGATGAATGTGGATGGTTGAGAGGTAAAGCTAAAAAGTTAGCTTGCCATGATTTTTCTGATAAATTATGTAATTATTAGTTGGCTTAATCTTATATTTTTCTATAAAATCAATCTAAATTGAAGTTTGAGGCATGTACTTATAGATCCTACTAATGTTTTCATTCATTTTTCTTATTTTTAGAAGAATATTAATCCTCTACAGATGTACACTGTTTCAACATGTCAAGATCGAAAAATTTGGGTTTCAATTTCAAAATGTATATTTAAAAAAAAAAGACGTCTCTTTAGAGATTTTTTTGTTTAATAATCATTTTGTTATTTTCATTTGTCATCTGATATGAGAGTTTCCTGCATACTTCACCATGAAATGACCAAATTTCATTCATTTTAAAACTAAAGCGCATACATACTCAATTTCTTCATCAGGTAATACAAGAAGTGCTGTGTAGCTTTTTTTTAATTCTTCCAATTTTGTATTTAAATGTGCTGCATAAAACTATAGCACTTCAGGTTTAACTGTCAGAACATTGTTTTATATTTTCAGTTGTATTTCTTCAGTCATCTGAAGTTAAGATAGTTTTCACCAGACTCAACGGAGAAGTTGTTTGCTGCCTTAACATTTCTGCTAATATGAGCTACATTATACCTAAACAATTACTTTTTGTTTGTATTTGTGCATATAAAATCTCAAAGGAAATATTATGTGACTCTTGTGTCTGATTACCTCAGTTACACTTAGGTAGGGGGAAAAAAACTGTGTTCTTGAGCCTTTCTGAACACTTGATGTCTTGCTTCAGTTGTTGAGCCGATTATCATCATGCAGCACTTGATGTTTAATGGCGGGTAAAAACTGTTCAAGGAATAGATCCAGTGATATTTTATGTTAGGCTTTTACCATGATACCACCATGGCTACAAATATGCAGACTAAATAGTCATGATTAAAGCATTTTTATCCTTATCTTTCCTATATTTTAGTGCGAATCTGGACTGAAACAAGCATAACCTAAATGCACACTCGTATCACATAAATTAATGACTGTACAGGATTCAATGTGTGTGTGCATGATTTATTTTAAATAGTTTTGTTTATTGTGGTTCTGGTTGGAAAATTCACATATTACATGGTGACACTGACATATACATTATTATTATTTCTTTGGAGTATAAAATCCAAAAGTTCTTGTTATGTTGGCTCTAAAACAGGATTTAGGGGAAATAAGGTGGGGCATAAGCTGACTTGTTAGTGTTATTCATTTAAAGAGCACTGTGGCACTGTTGCAGTCTCTTTATCGTAGAGTCTTCGCAGCATACTTTGATAGTAAAAAGAAAGTACACCATCTTTATGTGTGGATGAAATATTTCTGTTCATAATAAACATAATTAAAATCACCAGTTTCAATCTTTTTGCAAAAATATTTAAAATGAAATTGTATTACCTGAGCCAAGTACTTTAAAACCGCTGGCAAATTGACTTGTAGCTTTCCAGCTGTTGCATTAAATCAGTATGACCTTAGTAAGAGTGATGTTTTCACCCTGCAAATATCTGTTGTTTCCTTAATAGGAAGTAAGTCCAAACTAGCTTTTTCTGTAAAAATGAGAAAAAATAGCTGCCTTTTTTTTAGTTAGCTGCACAGCAACGGGTGGGGGAGGGTCAACACCATGTGAATCTTGGTATTTCATACCACAGAGAATACCGCAAACATGCTTTAAATGTCTCTGGCACCTCATTAAAAGGACTTTAAACCCCTTTTGAAAGCCTGACGTTTGAAAACATTGGTGCGCCCTCAAGATTTCTACTGCTGTTACATTAGGGAGGCAACCACCGAGATCCAAGTTAATTTAGTTTTATTTTTAGCACCAAATCATAGCAGAAGTCATTTAAGGTCACCTTTCTAACAGAGCGTGTAATACAATAGTATTTGTAGAGATTGTAAACTTAATTTGTCAATTTTTGTATCTTCAGTTTTTTGTTTTTTTTACTAGTACGATTATAATGATATTGCTATTTAAAGTAGGGATGCAATATATACAATAAGTTTCTTTTATTATTAAATATTACAACTTCCTGATTTTTATCCTTTACTCAGTGTTACTCTACCAAGAACAGTATGACGAAAAGGCAAAACCTACATAAAAATTTTACTACTTGCTTTCATCTCCCAGCACTGTATAGTTTTTGAAACGGCCAAATGTTTTAGCCAAAGTAGAGGTGAGAGGTGTGAGAGACAAACCGATCGGTGGTTGTCCCAACCCGAAACTGAGGGGAATGACGACCTTGACTGCAGTGATGGGCCCTTTCCCTATTTAACTCTGAAACTGTCTGGACTTTATCAGGTTCCACAATTATTTAGTTCTGACCTTAAGTAGATCCCAGATTTCACCAACATTTGTCAAAAAATTTGATGGAAATGTTTTGCAACTTTTTTTTTTATGAAAGCAAACTTATCAATGAAACACTCCTCAGTATTATCACATTATTACAGTGAAATTGTGTATTTCAAAAGACCAACTTCACCACTTATAAAAACTCCGAAAACTGTAATTCTTGTAGATTGTGTTTGTATGTTCAATTGACTGAAGCCTTCTAACTGAGTCCACTTGAGGAAAACAAACTGAGCCCCATTAGTGAGTCAGACATAAACATGATAATAAAATCAACATGTGGCTCCGTCCTAAGCGCTTCTCTCTGCGAAAGCCTGCGTATTTAAACCCGACATCGCATGGCGTCAGGACGGATAGCCCACGGTCAGGACACACAGTCAGGGTCTTAAACCGAAGCAGTGCGGTCATCGCCAGATTCTGTCAGCTACCTGCCTTAAACAACAACAAAGAGCCATCCAAGCTCTTTGGAAGTCTGCTTGCTAAGCCTTTTCCCTTTTCTTCCTCATAATAATCCCTCCTGATGGTTTGTTTGGGCTCAGTCAGGGCTGGAGGGGAGCAGCGGGGAAGGAGAAAGTGAGGAGGTAAAGTGGGGGTCTTTGATGATGACGAGATTAGATATAGCCCGGCAGACTGTCTCCTTCTGCCTCCGCTGCAAGCCCTGCCTCACACCCACTTTTGTTGGCTGCACGCAAACACACACACACGGCTACACGCGCTTAGCTGCACACATGTATGGCGAGCTGCATGCACAAGGCCACCCCTTTTCCTCATTGTTGAGGAATTACTTGCTCTTTAAGGTCTTAAGTTACAAGAGCAATTGATCCCTCTGACCCCCTGCAAACCCTTGAGGTTGTGCTGGGAATCTGAGCTCCAATGTGTACACACATGAGGGTGCTCAGCCCCGAGAGCAGCAGGCTTCGCACTCCCCTGCCTTCCACACAACGCATACAAAAACTCACGCACACGCTCTGCGCTCTCTTGTTTGCGTTCTGATTCTTCAAGCTCCAACGCTGAGGATTTAGCACCCCCTGCTGGTCTGAAAGCTGCTCTACAGCACTTTGCCTTTACATCAAGAATGAGCTAAGTGCCAAGTTATAGAATAGAATAGAATATACTTTATTGATCCCCAAGAGGAAATTGCTTATTCTTTGAAAGCTTCTCCATCTTAGGTAATAAATACAAAGTTTGTAAAATACATATACCTAAGACTGATAAGTTCAAAATGACTGGATATAAACAAATAAATAAATAACAAGCAATCACATGCACTATATTAATCAATAAATAACCTATAAATGAGTGCAATTTTTCTTTTAATCAATTAGCACAGACTTGGGCATTGTAAAGCCTGATGGCAACAGGCAGAAATTACTTTCTGTGGCGCTCTGGTGCACTTTGGCAGAATGAGTCTCTATGTGAATGTGCTCATGTATCCGGCCAGCCAGTCATGGAGTGGGTGAGACTATTACCTGCTCACAGAAAACATAGTTTATGGTTAAAGGTGAACTTCTCATATCGCCATGAGTTTGTATTTTACACCTAATAGAAGGCCAAATCTGTATTTAAATTCAAAAATGCGCTTTCATTGAAACCTTTGGTTAAAAATTGTAGGATTTTAGCTTTTTCTGCTAAAATGACTAGAAATAAGATGAGGATGACCTTGTGCTCTTCATGCTATCTCATTACTGCTTAAGATTGATCATTTCACGCCATGTTGCAGATGTCATTGTAGTGTCCAAATGCACTCACCGACTCCCCAAAGCCCAACGATAATCATAGAAGCTGTTGCTATGTCTCAGTAAAAGCCAACAAAAACAAGGTTTTCACATTGTTTACAGTTCCAGTTTTTGGGTCTTTATTAAATCCAAATTGAGCATTTTCTCTCTTTGTGATAGACTTAGAATACTCCCAGCAACATCACTGGACACCACATGTTTGTATTCATTACAGATTTTCTGTTATTCTACAGAGGCTCAAATATTTGCACACGTTTGGGTAGACCTCCATTTGAAATTTGCAAAGAAGTCACAAATGTCTGACATTTGTGATAAAATGGTTATGGCAGACCTCCTTGCCATAACCATTATCTTTAGATTCCTCCACAGATTATCTATCAGATTCATGTTTGGATTCTGCTTGGCATCTCCAAAACATTAATGTTGCTTCCTGTCTGAAGAAATATGTTGGTAAAATTAAAACACTAACTCTACATCTGTGTACTCTACTCTACATCTCCTCACACAAAAGTGACCTTAAAAGACAATAAAGCAGAAAGTCGTCTGTGTAGTGCTGTCAGCCTCTTTGGTTAAACGAGTCCCCTCCCTCTCATGTGCTGGGAAGAGCTACAAACCTGACAACCTGAACCATAGGAAGTGCTCTGTTCTCCTTGAACCCCCTCTGAGCTCTGTCACACTGAGCTACAATTAGCTCCTGACCTCAAGTAATGCTATTATTACAAGGATAGGTTCACCTCAGCTGCCCCTGCCTGTGTTAACATACTCCCCCCCCCTGTCGCAGAGCCTTACATCACTGTTATCTTTCTAAGCAGACAAATTCGTTAACCCTGCTTGTCTCCTTCTCTCCGGATTGGGAATAGCGTTTTCTTTACCCGGACGTCAGCTTTCATAAATCCGCTCTGTGTCGGCGTGTCGGGAGGAATGTTCAGAGCCGCCATTAAACGCGGGTGCCAGGTTACTTCTAGCAGCCAAGGCAATTTCATAATTGAGGTTGTTAGAGTGAGAAGTCTGAAGGCTGAAGACAGCGTCGTCGCGCTGTCCAAACACCACCCCCTCTGCCGCTTCTGTGGCTGCTGTCACAGTCAAACTCATTGTGTCATTTTTCAATCCAGGGCTTGTCTGAGCTCTGTCGTATTCTGGACCCAACAGAGCCCACTGTGTGTGCATTCACACCCACTCTCACCCTGGCAGTAGAGCCCTGCGGACGGGGGGAAGCAATTTGGTCTGTTTTAATATTTGACCAAATTGCAACAGCAAACATTGGAGCGCACCAAGTTTCCTCTGGTTTTGCCTGAGCAGGCGCACATACACAAACCCAGACATTTCGCCTATGATAAATGGATCATAATTTTAATGCTTATTAGAGATCGCTCTGTCAGTGCTGTGTGCGCAGGGGCTCATGTTTTTATTTATGAGAACTGTTAATTGAGGAGATTGCTGGTTTGAGTTTTTTTTTTTTTTTTATGCACGTAAATTGATGAGTTGCTGTAAGTAAATATTGAGAAGTCAAACAGACGTCAGATCCACTGAATTAGTCTATCTGTCAGATCCAGTGTATATATACTGAATGATACTTTACTCTGGCTCTGTCTGAATGTAACGGAGAAATTTAGTTTCCTTTTGGATGAATGACTCTCCTTCTGAGACAAATTTGTACACAGGTCAAAGAGTCTTATTGGCACATGGATCCAGGTCTGTTAATGCAGCTTTTCACGTTGTCTTGGCAGATAACGAACATCACGAAGCTCAAAGACTTTCTGCTACAGCACCGAAAAGATTATGTGAGCGCTGGAAGGTAAGCTTCTTCAGACAATTAGAGTAACTCGGAGCAGACCAGATGAAAAATATTATGTTCAATTAAAAGCAGAGGTTTACAGGCACTGCACAAAATAGCTGTTTGTTTTTCTTCACTGTCTAATCCAGACCAGAGTGCTTTAATTTGGTCAGGATAACGACTACCTAAGTATTTCTATTTCCATCTATGATCAATGTCAGGATAATAAATGAGAAAATTCTTTTACTTTGAAGTTCAAATTCAAAATCACTTTATTAATCCCAAAGGGAAATTAAATGTTATAACTCATTAATTCTAAAAAAAAAAAAAAAAGTTGAGTTCTTTAATATTTAATAGATTTCCCTTTTAAACAGTTTTGTTTTTTTTTCCTCACAAGTTCTTGCTGTAGTTTGCTGGAACATGACAGAACCGCTGTACCCAAGTCAGACTTGTTTGCTCGAACACATTTTTTCATCTTGGCCCACAAATTTTCTAGAGTGATGGCCGCTCCAAGACATCGACTTTGCTGTCCTCCAGCGAAGTTTTAGCTCCACGTTTGGTGTCTTCAGATCACTATTTCCACATAAGTTTCTCCGTGATGTCATCTGTTTTGTGAAGCGCACCAGTCCCTCCTGCAGCAAAACCTTTTCATAGCATGATGCTACAACTCTAGCACTTTACAGTTGGCTTGCGTTTGTCAGGGGTCCCACTTTTTTAAATGTGACGGTCATCACGGACCTTTTAATTAATCACACTCTCCTCTCAGTATTGGCATGAATTCTGGCATGAAGTAGAAACAATTTTGGGAATCCTTTCTGATTTTTGAAATCAGCCAATGAGGAAAAAAGGTATGTTTATGTAAATAAATCTGTATGCTTTCTGAATATGCGTGCGTGTGTGTGTGTGTGAGTGGGTGGGCGTGCGTGCGTGTGCGTGCGCTGATGGCAGTGAGTGCTGGCGGAAGGTCAGCAGCATGTAGGGTGGTCTGCTGTGGCAGGCTCCAGTCTAATTGTCTGGAATAATTGAGCTTCAACCAAGTGTAGAACAAATCACGCCCAGGGACTAATCCGGCCTTTCCTTTGCTCAGAAGCGGTCTGGGGTTTTTTATGCTGCCGTTGTGTCTGTGGGCATGGAGATTAGCCCTAATTTAAGGGATTGTTTGACAAATTCAGCCGAAAAACATTGACATAAATATTAAGAACGATAAGTGGCTTCAGTGCAGGATCATTCAGCAGTCGTTTGCTTCTTTAGTGTCCAGCCACTAACTAATACTTGATTTAAATTTATGTTTTTCTCTAAAAGAATGATGGTTAAATGAAGGCAGGTTTTGACTGTTACCATTGTCAGCAGGCAATCTGAGAAAAAACTAAGGTAAGGTAGATAAGGTAAAGTGCTTTACATGAATTAGAAGGAAATACAACAAAACAGCAAACCAAAGGAAAGAGCAAAAGAAGAAAAAAGGAAATCAAAAAAGTATAGGCCCATGTTTAAGAATAAATAGTCTGTGGTTTATAAACTAAAATGAAGCAACATGCTTAACATTTTTTTACACTGCAAACATCAACATTATTTTTCAGTCTTTTACCTTTTCTTATTTTTCTGTTGTAAATATTTACCTCGCTTTCTCTTGTCCATTAAGGCAGCAGGTGGTGGCGATAATGACCCTGTAGCGCCCCCTCTGCTGGACAAAAACATAATGCCATAAAATGTTTATTACAGTTGCGATTGTACTATAATTTCACTTCCAATCAAATCGTTATGATATAGCCATTAAACGTTTCCCCAAAATAAAACAAATGTTGCAGTGTTACACAACAAAATACGAGGGAATTAGTCTTTAACCTTGTGTTATTTATTGTGTGGTTTAAAAAGCACAGGTCCATCAGAAGGTGACATTAATCAAATAAAACAGCCGTCTCCTGACATTTGAACTTTTGAGCACTTTCGGTTTATCAGAAATATATCTGTATGCTTTTATTGTAGGCTATTAATGTTCATAGACGAATTTAAATGCTTGACTTGCCTTTTGGGTTAACATGAATTTATATTACTGTGATGCTGGAGGCACAGTGAATGGTAGTTTGTCACTGAAATGATTTAACTGCTTTACTGAACATGCTTTGTTTTCCCTTCCAGTCTCATCTCGACAGACCTCAGCCGTATGACCGACAGTGAGCGAGACCAGATTGACCAGGATGCTCAGACCTTCATGAGGACCTGCTCTGAAGCCATCAAGCAGCTACGCAGTGAAGGTCTCTGTCTTCACCTACATCACTGCTGTCCGTCTCTTATAAAGTCATGTGACAAAAAAAAAAAAAAAGTAGGACACCCTGCAACATACATAGGCGTATTTGATAAGAATTTTAGAAAAAAGTCTTGCACGTAAATATAAATAAACAGTAAAAGTTGACATGTGCAAGGAGGATCTGTTTGCTGTCAGACCTCACAATTATCAGAACTCGAGAATGAAAGACAAGTTTGACCCAAACCAAGAAAATCACCTCATGCCAATTAATAAGCCTGGAGGTGGAAGTGTCATGGTTTGACCCAAGACATGGCAGTGAGTCCACAGAACGCTGACTGCAAATTAAGGAATGAGAAGTTCTATCAAGAGTCAAGCAGATGTTATTCTTAGTGGACGTGGTTGGAGTTGCAAGACACTTTTGCTTTCTGAATATTTTTCATAGTGCACCTTCATTTAAATCACTTTCTTTTCAAGAGGAAAAAAGAAACATAAGATTGTACAATATTTAATGTTGAATCCTACTTGTTTTTCACATGGCTGCTACATGCAGGGATCTCTGTGAGTAAATGTTGAACTGCTTTCATCCACAGTGGAGAAGCAGGCGACATCAACTCAGATTAAGGAACACAGGGCGGCAGTGCTGGATCTCATTGATATGTATCTGAAAGGTAATTTTCTGCTGTATTGTTTCATGGCTCATCTGAATGCACTGAACCCAGCCCTGAGTGCACACACATGTTTATGACGTGTTTGCGTTTGGATTTAAGGGGTGTGCAAGCTGTACTCTGAGCAGAGGGCCATTAGAGTCAAAAGAATGGTGGACAAGAAGAGACTGTGAGCGTCTGCACGCTTCATTCAAACATTTCTGCCACACTTTATCGTGGGATTGCGGTTATTCTTGGTGCATTCAAGTAAGTGCGGGTGATGTGTACTGGTTTCAGATCGAGACTGGCACCAGAACATCCTGGTAAAGTGGAGAAAACCGTGGTGGAGGAGCCTGCGGAGGAGAAAGTTGTAAAGGAGGAAAGTCCTGGTAAGACTGAGGAGCAGTCTGAAAACAAAAAGCCCATCTAAAGCAGAGAGGTCTTCTCAAACGAAAAAATGAATGACACAATCAAGCAAAGAATCTGAGAAGGGGACGCAAAGTTTTGATATTAACCCTTTCATACATAGTGGTCACTACAGTGGACAGCTATCTAAAAGCCATTTTCATGTGCGTTTTGTGGACTTTTATGTTATAAATGCACATATAAAAGAGAAATTCGCTTAGTTCTCTCTTGTATCTTTACAGAACGGACAAAAAACAAACTATTTATAGATTTAAATGCAGAGAGAATATATGTTTTACATTTCCAATAATCAGCATCTCAGCTATAAGCCACATTTTATAGAGTCCAGTAACATCGATGGTCACTCTACTCATCAAATGCCCCAACCAGATCCAAAAAAAGGTTTTGCATCTTTAATGTTTGCTGTGTTAAAGACGCATCATATCTCATCTGCTATGTGTGAGTCAGCAGGACAAAATCACATAATTGAAAAATACAAAGTTTGCAAACCAAAAGGATTCATTTGGTTTACACAGAAGTTACTTATGCTGCTTTTGAAATGTTTAATAACGTTTTGATTGTTATAGAATCTCATGTTGTTTTTTGTTTAGCACTTGATAGATTCAGACAATAAAAGGCAACTATGTGATAATTCTTCATAAAAAGTATTACTGAATTATGAAACTGCTTTCAAGCATTCAGCACATAAAAGCAATTAGAATATGACTGGAAAGTTCCTTTGTTTACACAAAGTTACCTCCTTAATAAAGGGTGATTTATTTAAGTATTTAACTTAAGTGTTGTTGACTTAGTGTCAACACTGCTGCATATTGTGGAAAATATTCTGAAACACTGAATTTGGGCTCTTTATTCGCTGCAAAATATTTGTATCAGCATTAATAGAATTAAACCCCGGAAATAAATCATTGTATGTAATAAATCTGTTTTGTTGATTTTCTAATCGACTTTGATTTCAAGGCTAACACAACTTTAGATTTCTATTTTAAATTTACCACAAAAATGGAGCTTGCGATGCATATTTTTGAACTTATATAACATGTTATCATTTCCAAAACTGAAACTGCTGTTGCTTTTGAGTCCATTTTTCTGCAGTTGTAGCTTTTTAACCGATCCTTTTCATCTTTGTTGTAGAAAAAAACATCTCAGAAGTTCAGGACAGCTCCTTCAACCTGTGGGAGGAGGGCCGGGTGGAGGACGAGCTTTCCCCGGAGGAGATCCAGATGGTGGGCAGCATTAAGGCTGAAAACATTGACTAAATAATATGAATCAGCTCTCTGATTTTAAAAAATATATAGTTCATTCCTAAAATTTAGACTTTTACAACTTTGGGAAAACGTTGGGGCTTATTTTTTTATTTTTTATTTATTTTAAAAGTAGTTGGCCGACTGGTTTGAGGGCTTTAACATCAAATAATGTGTCGCATTTCAATTTCATTCGTCCTGAATTGACGTGAAACATCTTGTGCATCTGTCCGTGGCCAGTTGGGAGGATTTAAACGCGTTTCTTTTCCAGTTTGAACAGGAGAACCAGAAACTGGTCAGTGAAATGAACAACCTGGTGGATGAAGTGCGGTGAGTTTATTCTGGTTAAAACAGCCGTGACCCGTCTGAGTCGGTCAGTCCAAAGGAGGACAGTGAGGCTATTAGTTGTTATTCAAACCTCAGTTAGGGTGATCTATAATGGAGTTTAAAAAAGGCATTCAAGGCGACATAATGTTTGATTTATACAGCATGTTTCCATGATCATTTCTGATGTTTTACCTTTTGAACCTACCAGGCAAATTGAAGGAAAAGTGGTGGAGATTTCACGTCTTCAGGAGATCTTTGCTGAAAAAGTGCTCCAACAAGTAAGACTACCTCCTCCTGATTCCTCTGTTTCTGTCACTTTAAATTCTGCGCTTTGATTTGCGCTGGCGCATAAACGTGCTGTCCATTTGACTTTGTGAAACAGGAAACTGACATAGACAACATTCACCAGCTGGTCGTGGGAGCGACAGAGAACGTCAAAGAAGGCAATGAGGATATTCGAGAGGTGGGTAAAAGTTTCCACTTCATGTTGGCTTTGTGTGTTTGGAAGAAAACAGCTAGAGAAACTTTTTTTGTTTGTTTGTTTGTTTTCCAAGGCAATCAAAAACAATGCTGGCTTTCGAGTGTGGATCCTCTTCTTTCTCGTCATGTGCTCCTTCTCGCTCTTATTTCTGGACTGGTACGACGGTTAACGGCGCTGCCTCAAAGGACTGCACTGGACTGTTTAAAGTCTTAGAAAGCAACATTTGGACTGAAGGCGCAGCTCGCTGTGCTGCAGCTGGCGTTTTCCCCGTGAAGATCGTCTTCAAATGGAGACGGCGGTGTGTTCGTCCCTGATGCAGATCTGTGAATCTGGGCTCTGCTGGATGAGTGGACAGAACTTGGTATCCAGCTTAAAATGGGATCCAGTGGATCGACTATCAGTCTTATTCTACCACTAAAAGTGATAAATGTTCAACTGCAGCTGGTGTTTTCCTGAACTCTTGCCATATAATGGGAAATATTCTTTAAATTAAAAAAAAAAATGATCGACTCAAATTAAATCGACTCAAATATTTTTTGTGAAAATTAACACCTTCATTTGGATTATTATTTGCAAGGTTGTGAGTTTAGTAACTTAGGCTGGAATCTCAGGAGAATGAAGATCTGCAGAAAGCCACCGTGTGTCGCTGTTTCCTCAGCTAACAAGAAATACCTGTTGAGAGTTGCTGCATGCTAACTTTGCTCTTCTGTAAGCATTTATAGGTTATCAGATCACAGAGTAAAGTTCAGGTCCAGATATCTGTTGACCTGCTTTAACCATCTCAAAAACAGGTTTTTTTATTGTCTGTTTGTGATCATTGTCCTGCTGAACAGACCATCAAATGGAAAGGAAAGAGTTGAGGATGTTAAAAATAACCCAGGAATTACTAAGATTTCTGTTTGTATCTGTCAGCACTGGTGGCTGTAACGCAAATCGAAATAATTTTCTTTTTACAAATTAGCAAAAACATGTACCTGTCGAATCCACAATGTCCAGCCAGCAGCACGAAGTCATTGACTTTGCAACACTCTCTCCTCCTACGCAAGCTCTACTAGCATTACTGCACGTTGAGTCAGGAAGGGGGACCAGCTCCAAAACTCTTCAACTTCACCTCGAATCGACACCTGGGCTGGTGAAACTTGGGACACGAGCAGATGTCCCATCAGGACAAATTTTCTGAACATCAAACCCAGCATAAAGCAGGGCGACATCTGAACTGACCCTGACCTTAAACCCTGCCGGAAATTTATACAATATCCTTAAAAAACGAGACCATGGCAGACTTTTTCTCCAACTTGCATACACCAGTAAAGACCACTGGTGTACATTTCATTTCATCCCTCTGCGGATCCACGAGTAAAGAGACAAGTTCAAACACGTTAGTGGAGCTTTAAAATGTTTTGTGTAAACTCCCATGTGTCACCAGAGTCATTTAAGTCGTTTCAATCTTCAAACATCCAGGCGTCAGCTTGAAATGACAGCACTTTATTTCGTTTGTTCATTTAACATTTCCTTGTGGCAAATGCACTTTAATTTGTAGTCATCACATTGCATGGAAAAAAAACACAAAAAAAAACACAAAAAAAAAAAAAAAAAGGTACATGTATCGGGACGGTTCGAGTTAAATAGCAAATACAGAGAGGAGAAAGGAAAGGCAACAGGACAAGCCACTAGGTTCAGATTGTTCCACTACATCAGGCTAAAACTAGTTTCTGACGGCTGCGAACCGCCGTCTGTGGTGACATTAATCAAAGCAAAGCGCCGCACAATACAGTGTCTTCATTTGCAAAAATAAAAATAATAATTATAATTATAAAAAAAAACATTCAGTACAACAGCATTAAAGTTGTGCTATGAAAAGCAAGTAGTTAAGGTACACAGTAAGCCAGCAAAGAAGAGCGTCTGTTGTCCATGTAAAATGGGAACAATCATTAAGAAGTCCATATAAGAGGACTCAAAACAACACAGTTTAAAATATTTCTTTTGCTGGTACATTTCTGTTAGGTCAAGGCTTAACGTTTCACAATATCATGACATTAAAATGTTTCTGCACGGATACAATCGATGGGGGGTAAAGAGAGAGGGGGTGGGGGAGGGAAACGGCACTAAGTTCGTGAGAAGAACGAAACGGAGGTGTGAAAAGCTGTCGTCGGTGCTCAAAAAACGAGATCCGAAGCAGACCGGTCGCCGCTGGAGTCGAGTCGTGCGTGCATGTGCGCTCGGACAGGCGATGCAGACACAGAATGGCTTCGCGATCTCAGTGCTAAAGTGAGTTTCTTTACATGGGCGTGTATGTACAAAGACGGTGCGCGTGTTTCTTCGATGCCAACCACTCCGTTTCGTCGTGTATTAAATAAGCGACGTATGCTATTCGAACAAATCGTGAACCCACCACACTGAGCCTCGCCGTGCTGACAAACCTCCACAGATTTCCACATCGGCTGACCAAAACTACACCAACAAGGCAGCGTAGCACGTCAGGCAAGATAAGATGTTTGTTTGTTTGTTTTCTTTTTGTTTTTTTTTGTTTTTTTTTCATCCATAGGATTCACGGTTTGCTTGAATGGCGCAGTCGTGTTATTTATTTATTTATTTATTTATTTATTTATTTATTTATTTATTTATTTTTCTGCAGCAAAGGCGCGAGGCCACCTGATCCCAGCGAGATTTTAGGCCAGCTTCTGGGCGGTCTCCATCTCCTGCTCGGTCACCTTCTCCTCAGACATGATGGTCACCCACGGAGAAACCGACCGAGTGATCGTCTGCTTGGCCATGTTGTAGCGGTTGATGAGGGTGAAGAGGCGCCCGCGGCCCCCGGGGCCCTGAGGGGGGTAGTTGCCGTAGAGTCCGGTCGGCATGCAGTGGCCTTGCTGCTCCAGGAGGAGGTAACATGACACATCGAGTTACGATGGGCAAACAAGCAGCAAAAGCAACAGTATATGCAAAGATTAAACTATGACTCACAGTGACTATTTAAAGATACGTGAGAGGAAAGACCAAGGTTAGTGAAACAAAAAAAGCCTCTCTGCCAGGCTGCAAAGCAAAACTCACCCTCCAAAATGTTCGCCACACTCCCTTTGAATTATAATTTTATCAACAACAAAAATGTTCCCTTCGAGTTCAGATATTAAGCATTTACACAGAAGGAAGGTTTTGAACTTTTTACCACGTAAACGAAGCTGTCAGGACACTGCTGGTCATACTGGTAGAGCTTGTAGACGACCAGGAACCCCACACACACCAGGAAGGCCAGGGCGCAGATCACCAGCAGGGTCACCTGAAGGCGATAGAAATGCCTCGATGAGAGCAGATAATGGCAACTTTAACCAGTGAAGAGCAGGATGTGTGCAAAATCGGACCAACAGTGGAATAAACATATCGTCTGGTGTGAACGCTTCAAGTAATGAAACCTTGTGCCGACCAACGAGGCTGTGTGAATGCAGCTTATAGTGTAAAAAAGGTTACAAAAACTTTATAAATACACTTTTTATAACTTTGCTAAGTTCCTGCTTTACATTTAAAACATCTTTTAGTTCCTGTTTTTTTTTTAATAAATTTCTTTAGTTTTGTCTTTTCAGAGGAAATGACCGTCAGTGCAACCGACTCACCGACAGTTTGCTCATTTTTTTAAAAAAAGGGAAATTTTCAACGTGTGGCTTGATTGATCGATTTCATTTGTTTTATGAAGCAAATCAATCTTCCTGAACCATTATACAAAACTGCATGAATTCCAACTTTTAGGAATGATCCAAAAGCCAAACGGTAATTATGAAGGGACTCATACTCTCATAAATGTCATAAATGACTTACTTGGTTTATTACAGCAAATTGTATGCATGCTTAACAAATCATAGATTATTTTTCTTTTCTGTTTGTTAAGACACATTGTCGTCAGCATGTTTGTTGTGCCGAAAAAGTCATTTTAGTGCAAATTGGTATGAGCATAATTTTCTGCTCAGACACCAGACTGACCCAGTCTTTGTGAACTGTACGCTGTTTTGTGCAAACAACGTGACTTCCTGAAAACACACAAGGCTGGCGAATAAACAAGGTGGATAGAAGAGATCCTCCACGTTTCTTGTTTTAAACTTTCATTCTTTCAGTCTTTTCCAGACTCCGATTTCTAAATTTCTTTTTTTTGTTTTAATGCAACTTTTCTATTTTGGAAATTCAAGTGGGAAACCTTTACTTTGTGGACAAATGTGTACCAGCTTTTTGCATTTTTTATTTTATTTTTTTTTGCTGATATTTTAATGATCCATTTATTTTATTTTTGTAATCTCAGAATTGAAAGACCTCTTTCCCATCACCCTAATCTGTAGTTCCGTCCACAGATTTTTAATCAGGCCTCTGACTCGGCCACTCCGAAGCCTTAATGTTTCTTCCTGCGAGAAGAAAGACGTCGGTAACATTAAGATTAATTGGGATCTAAACTCGCCACGGCTATCAACAGCATTTTCTACAAATCTAGAAGTTGTGTTTTGACCAACATGATCATTTAGCGTTGCAGAGCTTTTGTGGCATCTGAAGCTTATGTAAACTTAGGTGTTTCAAAATCTACACCAACTGATATGTTGAACTAAGACCAAATAGAGGTTTGTTAGAAATTCCTGAATTTGTAATCTGTAATATTTTATCCTGCATCTGCTAATAGCCATTGCATTGTATTGTTTCACATCTGAACCAGATCTGGTGCAGGAGCTGCATTGGGACAAATATCAGTCAAGCGGTTTTTTTATATATATAAATGTATTTTCTCCATAGATATTAACAACTAATGTCAATATTTTAAATGATTTTCTTTGGCCTTTCAATCAGTGCTACTTCCAGCTGTATGACTCTTTATTTATGTGAAAGGTTAAATAGGAAAGCAGTGTTTAAGAGAACACTGATGGAAAAATGTAAATGTAGACAAAAGTATGTGCATAAAACATACCAGATATTCTGATGTATGTTAATGGGATTTTATGTGACAAACCAGCAAAAAGTACAGCAGAACTAGTAAGTGAAGTAAAAACGAGTGCATGAAAACAATACGTGGCTTTAATTGTTGCATGAAAACCTGAAAAGTGTGGCGTGATCCACAGCAGGGGAAACGGAGTACTTCCTGATTGGACGAGACCAAAATCCAAACTCCAAAAAGAAAAAAAGTTTAAAACCAGGTCTGATTTTTCTTTCACTTTTTTCCATGACGCTTGACAAATTGTGAAATTCACTGTACTGGTAACAAACCGGCTGGAGCTCCAGCACAATAATGCGTGTAGTAATTCCACCAGCATGAAGCTCTTGTGGCCATCTGCGAGGCTGAACTGTCGATTCTCAGGAGAGTTACGCAACAGCTACGGGCGAGTCAGAGTAGCGAGAGCGGGATGGCGGAGGACGTGGGAGAAATGGTGTTTTTAGTGCCAGATATCTGTTTAAGCCATTTTTTATTAGCCGGTATAAACGGGCAAGCTACATATACTGCTGCATGCTGACAAAGTTTTTTTTTAAAAATGAAGCCAACAAATGGTGGTTTCAGGGCAGTTTTTTTCTTTTTTTTTCTTTCTATCTTTCTTTCTCCCAAACAGAACATCCTATGCAGATGCTCGGTGTTTTCTGGCTTTTATCTGTCTGATCAAATCCTAAGGTTGCGAAGAGGAGCAGACGGCACACAAAGTGAAGCAACAGGAGCCTGTCTGCGATGAAAGGGCCTGCTGTTCTCTGAGACAGGGATGCGTCTCTCCTTCTCCCAGATATCTGCTGCTCAAACCTTCATAAAGGAAGCTCGGCGTTCCTGGCAGAGCGGGTTGTCCTCCGGTTGATCCTGAACGTGGAGATAAAGGATCAATAGACGCCCCCCACACCCCCAAACGCTTGGATTCTGTGCAGGTTTTAGCCCGACTACACCTGTTTTCTCATGTTTTCTCAGCGCTCGCTCTGACTAAAATAACACGCAGGAATCATTAGGTGTGAACGGTGCAGATAGAGGAAGGGGAGGTGGGAGAGAAGTGGAGGCCATCTCCATGGCAGCAGCTGAATTAATGAGAGCCTCAGGGCGGGGTTAAGTGAATCATTATGCATTATGGCTCCCTGTGTCACAGTACAACATGAGGACATCGAGAGGAGTGGCGGGTGTTTAGGTGTGTGTGTGGGGGGTGGGGTGGGGGGTTGACAGCGAAGCTTCAGCTGGACAGATGAAAGTGACAGATGCCCCGTGCAGGAGGGGACAGCCGCCTGTCCTCCAACACATGAGGCTGTGGGAGGGAGAGGGATTTGGGAAATGAGGGAGGAGAATCATCGGTCTTACTTTGAGCCGCTCGGAGACACCTTCGATGATGCTTATCGAGAACTCTGCAATTTTAGGGGATCGTAGCTTTCCCTTCTTGCTCTCACCGTCATACTCTGCCTTTGTCTTCACAACCACCTGGTCATAACACACACACACACACAGCAGCTTTAAATGATCTCAGGAGGAAGCAAGGATATTCAATTTTAATTGCTTTTATTAATTTTTTTTTTTTTTTCTTTAAATCAGCTCATGGAATCAGAAATCTCACCTTATCCGATGAGGGGAACTGCAGCTGGCTGGCATCTAGCGGTGTGATGAGAGGGATGGTGTCAAATCCGTCCTCAGACGCCGCCTTCCCGTTGCTTTTCTCGGCGAAATTATTCCCCAGTTTCACCATTTTTGCCCTGCACAGAAAAAAGGGTGTAAATAAGCGCTTGGTGACGCTAAAAATGAAGGCGTCGTTGTTAGTGACGCCCCGTGTGTGAGTGTGTGAGTGTGTGTGTGTGTGTGTGTGTGTGTGTTCCGGGGATAATTTATGGGGAAACATATGGAGACAGACGGGGGGGAAATAAAGAGACAGAAACGATTTGCATGATGTCAGGGCTCTGTGGGCCAGGAGGTGGGAGATTTACCAAAGCGCACGAGAGGAGCGGAAACTGACTGCATCGTAATTTATTATATATATATATATATTTTTAAATTAAAAGGAAAAAACATCCACATGCTTTTTTCTGCATGCATCACTCACCAGCTCTGCCGAGTCGCGTTATGAACTAGTGCGCTTCCTCCCTGGATGCCTTGGCTTTTCTCGTTCCAGCCTTGCTGCGTGTGCGTGTTTTCTTAGATGTGACGCAGCCGATTTGCGCGGAGCTGGTGTGCAATATGGCCAGCTGCGTTTGTGCGTCGTCTGCGCCCCCTCCTCCTCCTTCGCACCCTTCCTCCCGAGCTGCTGGATGCTGCCGCCGCCGCTGCTGCTGCTGCTGCTGCTGGCGTCTGGTCGCACTACAAGTGATGTAACGTCCATCCATCCATCCATCCATGCACACACATGCTGCAGTCAGAGGGGGGCAGCTGGAGCCCATCAGCAGCCAACACTTACAGCTGAATGTGGGATGAGTTTCTAGCATAGGACACGTGCGCTTCTTAAATGATTTAGTGTTTGAGAACATGGGAACAACAGAAATGATGTTTGTTTGTTTTCGTCAGTATTGTTTCGTGCAAGGACAGGACAAACAGATAATGTGTGAAAAAATAAATCCATGTCCTGTTGCAGTGCGATGATGTCACTCTAAGAATTGTGTTTTGATTATTCAGTTTCAATTATTTTTTATGCGTTGCTTGTGATTTTCTGTTTCCTTGGAGTATAAATATAGTGGCTATGTTTTTTTTTTTAGCCACTAGGCTGGTGGAGGACCCTGTTTGTTTTGTTTTTTTTGTTTGTTTTTTTTTTTGTCGCCACAGACGGTGAGCAGGATGGTTACTGGGAAGTCTTGGATTCACAACGTCTCCATAGCAACTATTAGATGCTATCTGTATGCCAGCCTCACTTAAACAGTTTCTTTATATAAACTTGTGGAGCATAGTTTTGCTCTCATAGCTGCAGTATGTAACTTTTAGAAACAATATGTTTTGTTTTGGTTTTTTTTTTACAAATTTATTAAAGCTATATGTTCTGACAGCATAAGAGAGAATCTATTTTAAAAACCGAGCTCCTTTTCCTTTTCTTCCTGTGGTTAATAATCTACAGAATTAAGTTACTTGGTTAGAGACGAGCAATCGGATCCAGGAGGAGGGTCTGGGTGCTGTCAATCATCCTCATGTACTAGCAGCTCTGTGCTGCGCCTCACTACAGCCTGCATGGTTGCTCCGGCTAGTCAACATGGCCATCAGTTTTCTCGTAACTATAAGAGAAAACTGTAAGTTTTCTCTGTAAACTTACAGTTTACAGACTGTAAAGTGTAAGTTTACAGTTTTCACCATTAGCACATTTGGCAGCGTGTGCACAAGGGTGGTTGCGAGCGCGGAGACCTTCATCCTGGCTTGGGTTGATCGTTTCTGACAGAGAGCCGTGCAATTCTGCAGATGATGGTAGGAGCACAGGAACGAGACAGAGGAGCTTTTACAGTCTCATGTTACACTGTCATGACATGGAGACAGTTTTAGCAAATATGAACAAACATAAAGGTTACAAAGGTTACATGCACCTTTAAATGTCCCTGTCCTCTGTATTTATTTATTTATTTATTTTATTTATTGCTTCTGAAGAACTTTGCACTTATGAAAAGTGCTACAGGAAAACAATTTTTTGCGTACTTTAATCGTTTATTTTACCACATGCATAATTTCTGCAGCCTGCTGCAACACTTAATGAAAGAAGACTCAGCAGGATCCTTGCTCAACCCTTTTAAGGGCCCACAGCATAACGGATCCTCCGCCCTGCTTAAAGGTGAGCATGAGCTGTTTTCGCGTATGGTCGTCTTTTGTTTTGTGCCAAAGTTCATCTTTGTAAAACTAGGACTAAAACTGTTTTTCTTTTACATCACTGCCAAAACAGCAATTGGTTCTCCATCAACATGGGAAAACATCACTGAAAACATCCACTGAAAACATCCACTGAAATCTATGGAGATGCTTAATTTTTAGGAAAAAACAAACAAACAAACAAAAAACATCTGCTTGTTGAATAAAGCCGATCAAACTAAATGTTTGACTTTGCTTTCTTGCACAGTGTAAGATTGTGCTACTTCAATAGGATTCATTTATATTCATCTTTACCAGGCACACAAAGAATCTGTCAGGTACAAAAGTGCTAATTATTTACAGAAAGCTACCTCTATGAAACCCAGGTAAATGTGACAGTATGAAGGCTGTGGCGGTGTGTTATGAAACTCTGAGCATCTGCAGCTCCTCAGACCTTACAGGGCTGCAGAGTGTTGCTCAGCCCACAAATGTTTTTCGCCTCCATCTCATTTGTTGTCAGAGCAGGCGGCTGTTCCTTTCATCAGCATTAGAGGTGATGATAGATAAATGTTCACAGTCTGTTTTTGTTGTCCCTAAATTAGTTATTGTAGCTTCGTAAGTGTCTCTCTCAGTAAAAGGCACTGAACTCACCGTTTGCTTTATAGTTGCCCATATATCGGGATATAGAGGCCATGAAGAAAAGACGGAAAGAACCTGCTATCAATCGCTTTATGCTGTTCTCGGTGGATCCATTAGAGAAAAATGACCCAGTTTTAATATTCAAAGCGTCACCTGAAACCATACAGTGATATGGTATAGAGATGGCCTGTGCCTACTTTATCCACAGTGTCTCTTTATTATGTAGCTCCCTAGAAATGTGGAAAAAAAGAAAAAAAAAACAAGCCTGTGGCTGCGTATTAGCCAGCTGCTTGTTGCCAGGTTACAGGGCCAATAAAACCTGTTCGGAGCAAAACTGTGAAAATAATTAGTTAAGAAGGGAACAGTAAAGGAAAAGACTAAGGCACTATCCTTTAGCCTTGTGGTTTTAACCGCTGATAAGGTCGCACATGAAGTAGATACTATGAGGTGAAGACACGAAGAAAACAGAAATTAATCCATTTTATAATGAGGCTGTGGCATCAAAACTTTCTGGACGAGCTCTAACAACAGCAAGAGCAACAAACGTAGAAAATGGACACAACTGAAACACATTTACTTGGCGCTGGGCATGCTGATGGGATATAAAACGAACGCTAAAAAGCTTACCAATAGAGCACTTCAGCAAAGACTGGCATCTCTGGGTCTCCTTGTACTGACTGTTAAGCCAGGGTGGAGGGTCTGTGATGCTGTGGGCCTGTTCCTCTTTCAAAGGAACAGAAATCCTTGCCGGTGTGCCAGCAGGAAGACCTTAACATGCAAGATTTCATTTAAATTGTCATATGTTTTGTCACAAACGACGGCGTATTTTATCATGGATTATTTTGATAGACCAACACACAGTAAGACACGTCTAACTGGGAAGTGGAGGGAAAGTGATAAAAGATTCCATCAGCCTGTGCATTTTGAAAAAAAAAAACCCGAAATGTATTTTTTTAAAACTTCTTGTTACATCTGTAGTTTATACATAGCTATATTTTGCTTTTTTACATAATTTGTCAGAAAGTTGATGACTGAGACAAAGGCGAGTCAAGGTATGGTGTCTGGTTGCTTTCTCGTCAAAGGCATAAAAAAACAAAAACTGTGTAAAAGAAAGCCACTAGAGGGAGACACCACCTTGATGTTTTCATTTCTGCATTTTGTTACAGCAGTGAAAACCGCTTTCATCGCTTTTTAAAGCTTGATTGCATCCAATATGTTTTTTGTTCCACTACTTAATGTAGGGAAGAAATGATGCCAGCAGTTCCTCAACAATTCACCCCAACATTTGATTAAATCTCACTTTGAACCTGCTCGTCGTTTGACCGTGTCTCATGGGCCACCGCGATGTTTCTGCTTCCGTCAAATATAAGAAAACCTGATATTAGACAGGTTTTGGTTCTAGGTCAAAGGTCAGCAACTTTTATATTCCAAAGAGCCATTTTTGCTCTTCTTCCTTCAACATAAAGGGTCTAAAGTCACCTTCAGAACCAAAGAATTTATCAAGTTTTCTAAAAACAGGTTACAAAAAGTATATTTCTATCATTTAAAAAATAAGTTATTTTTTTATATTAACAGCAAACAAAACAATGAATCAAAGAGTTTTATCGTGTAACGGTAATAAAAGATTTGAACTAATCGAAAAAGTATTGTCACAAACCACATCATACTGTATTTACTGGCTTTTCAGAGTACATGTGTGGTGCGTGTAATGCTCTAGATCAGCCGTATCATTCGACCTTATATGGCCTGCTCTACTGCTGTTTCTTTAAAACCCACTCTGTTGTTGGCGCCCTGCCCAGAAAGTTTATTTCCCTTTTCCCATCCAGCCACATGGACAGGGCTCCGTCACACGGAGAGAGAGAGCGAGAGAGAGAGCAGGAGTTTTCTCACTGAGAGCGCCGACGCAACGTCCACCACCAGCAGCACCACCACCGGCCGTCTGACCAGGGGATCCTCTACCTTCCACCAAGTAGCTCTTCGTCCCAGTGGATCTGTCACAACCTCAGACAAGTGAGGTGAGTCTGACCATGTGCATGAAGTGGCGTGTGTTGTGTTTTTGCTTCTGTAAAGTGAGTTATCTGCTGACTTTGCTGTGTCTGGTTTAAAGGCTGTGCTGCCACGCGAGACGTATTGTATTTTGACAACAAAGGCTCTTTTCACAAACCTATAATTCCCTGCTCCCTGGTCAGGCCTGCAGTATGCAGTCCTTTGGATGTGAACTGCACGACTCTCTTGCTTTTTAAAATTCCTAGTGAAAAAGTAAGAAATGAAAGAGAAGTCAACTGGAAGCATTTCTGACAAAAACCAGGGTGGGAGACAGGTTGGATGACCCGAGCGTGGGACTCAACATCCGCCGGCTGAGTTGCTGTGGTAACCCAGCCGGGATGTTTCTCCGTAAACTTTCCCGGCTTGTTGCTGTGCGGAAAGCAAAACTGCGGAGGCTCCATGCCTGTTGCTGCTGAAGTTTGTGGATTGTAATTTTCCTGTGGAGATGAGGTCACAGGCAGACACACCCTGAGACTCAGACTGGAGCAGGAAAACGGGCCGACTCTCCACAGCGGCTGTCAATGACTCACAAACCCGGGGAGGAAGCAGTAGCCGTGGTGGAATTTCCATTCTGTTTGGAGCGGAGGAATTTGGGCCTGGATGCGACTGCGTTTGATGGGAGGAGTAAGCTCACTGACACAAGCCATGTGACAGCCTTTAGACTACATATTGAGCTTTGGATTTCACAATCTATCCAACCCCCCCGAAATCCATTCATGAAAATGAAAGACACAGTTTTTAAATATATATATATATATATTTGTTCAGGAATGTGTTTGGAATGCAGCTCATTTCCTCTTTCCCAAAAAGTTAGCGCTGCACGATTTGTTTAAAGGCCCACTTCCTGATGCCTTCTTCCCAAACGTTCACATTTAGTTAGCCTTGTTTGAGCTGCAGTCTGGTTTCTCAATAAATGTTGAGGTGTTGGCAGCAACGCTGTGCCATGATCTGAAGCGAGTTCAGATGTGCAGCCGTAGCCGGACAGGGAGAGCCGAGGCGGAAGTAGGAGGCGGAGGGGCCGGGGGTGGAGTGAGTCAACAGAGGATTGTTTCTCAGACTTTTCACTTCTGCTCTCATGCCTCTCAATGGACACGCACTTACCAGGGGGGCTGCAGATGACAGCAGATGGTCACGGTCCGGATAAAATGAAATCAAAGTGTGATGAATGGATATTTTCTGCCTCTTGATCAGGAGCTCATTGTGGTGATTTACTCTTTTCAGGTCAACGAGGTTCTTTGTTTCCTCCTGATCTGGAAAACACATTTTGCAATTTTGCAATTTCCGGGCTGCAGAAATATTGCATGCATTAGTGGAAAGTAAAACAATTCCTTTTTTTTTTTTTTTTTTTCACTTTACATCCCTTGATTTCTCATCCAGTTCTTGGCTGTTTATGTCTGTTTTATAAGTGGCAAAAATATTCCAACCCTTTTTGATAATTAAGCACATTACAACCTGGATCAGACTTTAGAAGGGCAGTAGCCCAGGGTCTCAATTTTTGGGAGGGTGCCCCAAAGATTTTATTTTTTAATTAATTCAAATTAATTAAAAAAATTAATTAATTAATTTGATTAATTAATGATATGATTAATGATATAGCTCTTGTACTTAATACAAGAGCTATATCAAGTGGGTTGCAATAGTTTTTAAAGAGTGTTCTTTGTGTGTCTGATGGGGGGCAACGTGGAGCTACAAGCCAAGAAACGTAATCAGTTGGTATAATTGTATTAAATTATGTGTAGTTTTACCTACTAATGTACTGCATTTTGCATTTGCAAAAATAATTTTACTTTAGTAGGGAGGGGACCACATATTGGAAATCCAGCCCTGGTTTCAACCACTAAGGATAATTTATATTTTATTAATATCAGAATATCTGCTTCAAAAGGTCACTTTAAAGCGCTGCCCTGCATTTAGCTCCGTCTAGATTTCCTTCAACTGGAATCGCTTCCCTGTGTGCTACAAATCGTTAAAATAGCAAACAAATCACTTTGCTATTGTCAGAAAAATAAAAAAAAAAAAACATTTTTACAGTCTAAAATGCAAGATTATAAGTGTGAAATATGTTGTGAAAAATAATCGTATGAAGTGTTATCCCTTTTGAATACGCAATGGGGATATTCAAAGGGAATATTAAACATTATTCTGATGTTTAAGTCTTATTTTCAGTGGTTACTTATTTGTTAGTGTGATATGCTTTTTCTTTATTTATGGATTGTCATTTCTTGACATCTGCAGACACAGATTTGTAATTAACATCAGTGTGTGATGAGCTGACAGCTGTGTGTGAGATAATCCGGGTGGCGAAAACTCACATTCCTCTCCTTTCATCAGTTTTGTTCTACTGAACTCAAAACATCAAGATCAGAAACAAGATTTTAACCGTGAGCCAAATACCTGAAACACGTGTCATTCACAGTCTTCATTGTCTGATGCTGGTTAAAAATAAAACTACGTAGCTGTTTTGTGACATTAACGGAGGACAAGAGGCCATCTTGATCAGGACCGCACATCAACACATTTATTCATAAAACTGGCAGCGTTTCTTTGCTTACCTTTAACCCTTAGTAGAACTGTGGTCACAACAGCGGAAAAGTATTCAAAAGTTGCTCTTGCGTGTGTGTGGATGTTGATTATACTTGCAAATAAGTCTTTCCTCTGAACTCTCGTGTTAGCAAACTGGCTTAAATTTAGAAAAACTAATCTTCAAATCCGGATAGATGGCAGTCAGACAGAAATACTGAGCTTGAAACACTTTAAGTACCTAAATGCTGGTAACAATGAATGATTCTTAAAATCCAGAAGCTTTGCCACTTTTTAGGGTGAAATAGTTGTTTTTTTTCTTTTGCTCCAGGTGGACAACATGCATCCATGCTTAGTTTATACTGCACTCTTCCTAAAAACATGGATTAATTTAAAAGCTACATTAAATAACTTATTAAAAATGTTTATAATACATTTGTTAAAACTAAGTTGTGACAACATATGAGAGATAATCTGTAAAAAAAAAAAAAAAAAAAAAGAAAACTTCTCCTATGCCTTCTCTCGATGGTTCTACTGCCTTTGCATAAACAGTCAGGAAGAGGGTCTTAATGCTGTCCATCAATCTTGTGTAACGGCTGCTCACACCCTCCCCCTCGCTTTCCGTGACAGCTGCTTTCCCACAACAGAGCTAGCCATGAATACTCAGGCTAGTTAGCATGGCCGCCATTGATGGTGGACAAACAGCTTTCATGTAACTGTGAGTTGTTTCTTCCCATTAGCACACTGAGCAGTGCATACATGAGATGATTGACAGCACTACGACCTTCCCCCCAGCTGTGATTGGTTGTTTTTGACCTGAAGTGTTGCACTTAGGTTGCAATAAGAACAGTTTTTTTAACAGTTTATCTGTCTGACATTATGCTGACAGTAGTAGTTTTAACAAATATGTATAGAATTTAATAACATGTAATATATATTTATATATATATTGTTTTTTCATTTTATGGTTTTCATGGTTTGTATATACTGCTTTGTTTTCAAAGTCAAAAAGCACATTGCCCACCAGGGAAAAAAAAGAAGAAAAAAAAAACTCCTGTAAGTAAATGTTTAGATAATAGGGGAAATAAACCTAAATAATTCACTTTAAGTTTGGAGTTGTGTAAAAAGTTGACGTCAGATAACTATAAAACTGTTTGAGCTTCAGCTCATGATAATCCTGAACACAGAGCGTGTTTGTGCTCGTTCGTGGCAGTTCTTTTCAAAGAAACTTTGTTGCCTCAGGATTTTAGCAGTTTCTCCATGTGGAAATATGTTTTTAAATAAATAAACTATATGACAGCTTAGATCTGGAAAAATCCTTACGTAAATGTTGTGAGAGCAAGATCAAACAGCACTGAATGATTTTTTTTGTATGCTATCAAGAATAAAACCTCCTGTGCTCCCTTCTTCATGCTCCTTCAAAGTCAGGAACTGGTAAAGCCACATCCCACCTTATCTCATGACTAATATCTGTTTATGGCTGAGGGATTGTACTCAGAACAACAAGGCAACTCAGAGCCGATCCCTCCCTTTTATGCCGCCGCAATATATCCAAGTAAATGCTGGTAAGCTGAAGGAGGAGACTTCTTCAAGGAGGGAGGGCTCACCTGTAAGGAGAGGAGGGCTCTGACAGCAGCGCCCCGCTGTCACCTGCTGAACTGTCACAGAGCAAAACATGCCCAACAGCTGAGGGGACGCTCAGCCGGTGGCCGTCCTACGGTTGGAGATTTAAAATGGGTGGGACGCAAAGTCAGGATCGGAAGAGGAGTACCCGGCGAACGAGTTTTCGGAACGTCGTTAAGAGCATAACGTGAGTCGACTGCCTCGCCCGTTTTTACGCCTCTGAAAAGCTTTTCTCCTTCTGTTACGTTGCATGTTCCTGAAGATGTGTAACGATTAGACGCCCTGTCTAAACATTACAAGCCAAAAGCTGCGATGCTAACTGTGTAGCTGGTGTCTTGCTTTGCATTTTGGTGTGACACTGACCTCCGTTCAAGCATTGATGCAAATTTCCACACGCCCTCAGAGAGCAGATAAGGTCACACACAGGCCGGCTGTGAAATGTTTGCTTTCACAGCAAACATTTGTTGCTGTGAAGAATGTGGATGCACGTTTTTGGTAGACCAGTCACAAATAGATCTTATCCTATTTAACTAGAAAAGAAATTTAAAAAAGTGGACTGAGTCAGATTTGTTTTTTTAAAAAGGAGTTTCTTATCACATGTTTATCGTGATCTGTTGTTTTTTTGCCATTAGAATAGACTCGGTTGTCTTGTTACAGTATGATCTCACTGTGAGAAATACAACTTGACTGTGTCAATATTTGCTTGAGGCGTCTCAGCTTGAACTCCTGTTCTTACTTTGAACAGTTTCCATGCAGAGGGGGGAAAAAAAAGAAAGAAAATAAAAACATTGTATGGGTGTTACAAATCGGGCTGATGCACAGCACTCAGACTAAAACCCATTTATACTTAGAGGAGGAAATGAAACAGCAAGTTGTTACCAGGAGTTCCTCAAGCTTTAACTCAAACACGTTTTCTTAGGAAGTGAAGAAACTCTCTCCCCTTCTCCACTTTAAACCAACGGTGAGTTCAGGCGTAAGTCACTCCCCTAACTCTGGCTGCCTGTTTCCAAACTGGTTTGCGAGTCCTCCGCCTCCACCGATGTGACCCAAGCGTTACTTTTCTGGGTTGGCGGCGGGTCGGGCTGGCAGGAGTCGGCGAACCGCTCGCGGGCTTTCTCCCAGTTCTTATGGGACTTGGATCTGGTTGCGGAAACGTCGTCCACCGACATGACGCCACCCGCTCCCAGGCCGGACTGCGATTTCCGGATTTTCAGTTCGATCTGTGAAAATGACGAGGACAGATCGTCAGGCTTTGTCACACATTAAACACGTGAGATGCACCAATCAGGCTCTTTATGGATGATGCCGATATCGGCTTTTGGAGGTCTGAATGATCTCAACTCTACGAATTGTATCACATAAACAAGGGGAGGAAAAATGTGCTGCAGCTCATAGGTAATAGCATTCAATGGAAAACACAGAAATCGGAAGATTATCCTGTTTTATGTGTCAAACCTTTTATTAGTGTTGTCTTAAACTCAAATTTTCAGAATTTCACCAAAAGGATCAAGGAAAACAAAAAAACAATTCCAATCTCTGGACAAGTTATTGGTTATTTAGATAACAGAAGATTAACTCACCGGATCTTTCATCCCCCGTCCCTCTTTTCCCAGGCCCTCTCCTTTTTTCCAGCCCATTTTTTCCAGCATCTTCCGCCCCTTGTTGACTTCACTGATCTCCCTTCAGAGGACAGAAAGCAGTAACATGTGAGCAACATACAGGGTTCCCAAGCATTATCCATGTAAAAATGTCAGTCTTCTCAGTTCCTCTCCTCTTAAAAACACTACAATTCAGTCAAATTGTGGCAGATAATAAAGAAGGTCCTCTTAAGTTATACAAAAAGGAATGAAGTCAGACATGGAGTCAATAATTTTTCCATGTTGTTTTCCTCTTCCACACTGATCCAGATTTTTCCAGACTTACTCATGTACAGATGCAGGTGCATCGTCCCGTTGGAAAACGCCTTCGCTGCCCACATTCTGCCGGCGAGACTCTGCTCTGTCCCTATACTTGGGGTTCCTCAGGGCTTTGGTCTCCTCATTGCTCTATATTGAACAGATGACCAACAATGTAAACAAACAAAAAAAAACCTTGATGTATATTTTCACCCTAAATCCAGCTGCAGGACACCTAAACACTCACTTGCAGTCCATATTTGGCTTTCATTTGCTTCAGCTCTTTCTGTCTCAGCGATTCTTTGTCTTCTTTGCCGAGGCCAGGAGCTTCTAGAAACGAGGGGAACGATGACATCAGACTCTTTTAAATAACTTATACAAATGTCTGCTTTTTTTTCCCCCTGTGGATTTGTTCTCTCACCGGCGCTCTCCTCCCTCCTGTGCTTGCCTATGTGAGCCATGACTTGTCCGGGTTCACAACCGTCACAGGTGTCTGTGCCTGAGTGGATGTGGAACGACAGCACAGTCTCTCCCATCTTGACTTCATCCCCATGCATGAGTGCATGAGGCTCTGACTTGGTTTTGGGCTGCAAGTGGACACCGGAGTTCAACTGGAAGGTTTCGCTTCTTATTCAACGTACCGAGACGAAGTGCCGACCTGCAATATGCGGTTTCCGTTAATGACCGTCCCATTTTGGCTCCCCTGGTCCACCAGCATGTAGCTCTGCTGTTCCTGGTCAAAGTACACCTCCGCATGGAACTGGAACCAAATGTGCAACATTTAGAGACACTGCAGGGAAAACTTAGGAATAATTAGACTCCTGCAGGGAAAGCAAAGCAGGGAGTTTTACCTTGCTGACTCCCATTTCTGGTAGTCGAACTGCATGGTTCATATCTTTTTCTCTGCAAAGAAACACAAAAAGTAGAAGACTAATTTTTGCTCAATTAATCACCTAATATAAATGTTTTCAAAAAGCAAACGTGTAATTTTTTAAAGGATTTAACACCACATTTTCTTATGCTAGCTTAACAGACTGTATTTGCAGAAGTACAAATTTGTGAATCAATAAAAAAATTAAAAATTATGTTAGGGTACCGATCTCAAATGGCAAACATAGTACTCTGATTTTTATTTGAAAATAAAATGGCGAAAATTGTGTTTATTTTCTTCAAGCAACGTTATTATTCAGAACTCAGTTTTGGTTTAATACATGAAATCCCAACAAAACACATAGAGACTTGTGTAATATGATTGCATGAATCCTTTTGCCAGCACTGCGCATGAACAGCTGAGAAGAAGAGAACCAACCTGCCGAATGTGGCTGGAGAGTCGGCTGTGATGATGAACAGAGTTCCCACCTGCAGCGCCGGAGACCTCACCACGGTCACTCTCACACACGGGGGCCAGAAGTTGTTAACTGGAAAGAACAAAACAAACCAGCTGGGTTAGCAGCAGAACAAAGAATTACAGGAAGCTTCAAGGCAATCAAATCACTGATCGGGAGTTCTAGCTTGATGTTAAGTACAGATTTAATTAACTATCCCAGAACCCGTCTTTGAGAGATCTGCGCTCCTCGCATGTCAAATTTTGGGGAGTTTTCTCCTCTCACCTTCTTGGCTCTGCACCTCCATTTCTGACTCAGGACTTTCCCTGGAATGTTTGGGACTGGAACATGATGAAGGCGACGAGGCGGATTCCAGATCTTCCTTTTCAGACTCTGTGATCTCGCCCTCCTCTGGTTCGCTGTTGCCCTCGGACTCCTCACTCTGAACCGGGCTCCTTCTTCCTCCTCTTCTTCTTCTTCTTTTCTGATTTGGATTTCTTCCTCTTCTTTCTTGAACTGCTCTTCTCCTCGTGGTGCGAGCCGTTCTTCAGCCGCCTTCTCCGCGATGGCGATTTGTCCCGCTCTTTCCCGTGTTTCGAAGAGTCTCTCTTACTCTTGGATAAGTCTGGACTACGAGACCTTCGATGCAATTTTCTGGATTCGGTTTCTTCTGTTTCTGGCTTCGTCTCGACCAGATTGTGTTCCTGCCACCAGACAGTCAGCAGTGAGATTACCGTGTTGAATGGCAGCAGGCCAGCTGACTTTTTACCGTCGATCCCAAATATCAGTCACATGTTAATTCCTGGGTCTCAGTCTTTAAAGTCAATTCATCATAACACTTCCCAAATTATGTCAAGAATTGCAGAAAAGGTTTTAATATCAAGATTTGCAAAGGGAGGTTTACTACTTCAACTATAGACTAACATGTTTTGTTCCCTTGGCAACGTGATGAGCGTTTGGCTGGTGCAGTAACAGTAAATAAAGCTGCGTTCTCAGAAAATTTCTGACTAAATGGAGAAATAAATTTTTAAAAAATTCCCGACCCCTGGTAAAGATAAATGCTTTAAAATTAATTCATATTATAGCAATATCATAATCACACTGAAAAATGTTAAGAAATCCAACTTTTACTGTGTAAATCTATGGAATAAAAAAAAAAACTGGTATTCCTTTTCGTATTAATGTAACTGAATATTTTTTTTCTTAAATTATACATTTTGTTTTAAGATGATGACAGATTCAAGAAATGCCTCATAATAATGATTTATTTTTTGTTTCTCTGGGGTATAAATATGACGTGACACGGTTCTTTTAGCTGCTGGCCACTACGCTGGACGACCCATATTTATATTGCCAGAACAAAAGTGCCGTCTTGCAACCACCAAATCTACATAGCAACCATCAGATGCAATGCTCATGCCAACTGGTTGTTTGGGAGAAATGCGAGAAAAAAAAGCTCTTTATTCCTTTCATCACAAAGTACTTCACTGAAGCTTTAACTGGCACTCTGTGCTCTGGTCAGGTGGGACAAAGATTTGGGTTTTCTGCAACAAAAGGCCTAGTGTGGAACAAATGATGAACCAAATATGGCTGAGGATTGGTAATGCTGTGGAGTAGGAAATCTTGTTACAGTATCATCATGAAATCTTAAAAAATCTGGAAATTTTAATGAAAATATGTGGCTATTTCAACCAGAAATCCAAAAATGGGACACCAATGGGTTTTCCAACAGAATAATAATTAAAACAAGTGCCCAAATTAACAAAAATGTTTGACTAGAACTAAAACCAACTTCCTTCCATGGCCATCTCAAGCCCCAGATATAAACTCTACCCAGAACCTGAGGAGAAAAACAAGTGACCCTTTCTATTTTCATACTACAACCTAACAGGACATAGAAAGAATTGACAGCAGTGGTGTCAATTGTTAAACCAGAGGTTATTACATAATCTGGGATTTTTCCCCTCACTCTAAATGCAGCTACTTAAAGTAAATGTCAGATTTTTCTCTGTTCTTTAAAGTTAAATTATACCACTGCAAAATAAAAAAAAAAAAATCTATTATATTATTTGTTCACATCACTAAAGCATGTCAGCGTATTTCATTATTTTGTAGTGTAAAACTAAAGTTATACCTCTGTAGGAGGGAGTTTTCCAGTAAGAGCAAATCCTCATTTTAGCCAAAGAGTTAGTCACATCTTGAACCTAGGCCAGAAGAATAGTCTTTCAGTCAACTATCCTGCATCATTAAAAACACAATAAGCAAACATTTTTAAAGACTGAGACCCAGAAAAGTCAAGAGAAGTTAAGGGGAACGGCAACTTTAAAAAGCCAGCCGTCAGCCACCAAACACTTCAAAGTAACAATGCACTGCATCTAGTTGTTACTTACCCCCTCATCCTGATGCGGCGCTTTCTTGACTGCTTTTGGGAACTTTCTCCATTTCTTGTCGAGAACGTGAGTCTCTTGGGAATGCTCGGCAGTGCTCTGTGCAGCAGGCACCTCGATCCTGGAGTGAAACTGATACCGTCCGCTTTCTGCGTCATAGTAGTAGTATATGCCCGTGTTGGCGTCATAATACAACTGACTGACCTGGAGAGAAAAGAAGAAAGTTTACAATATAAACGAACAATGAACATTGAATCTACCACCAGTCACCCAACTGATCTTAAAGAAAACCAACAAACCGAGTCGTAGTAGAAGCCCGTGCTGTGATCATAATACATCCCAGACGTCTCATCGAAGACGAAGCCAGTCTGCGTCATGGCTTCTTCAGCTGTGGCCCTCAGCATGTCAGCTATGGAGCTTGCATCACCTCCCTGAAGCAGACATTATTATGAATGACTGTATCAAGGCCAACTCAGATCTTAGCTTCAAGTCAAACTACGACGGACTTAAAAACGCTACATTTTATTATTTTGGATGCATTTATAGAAAAGTAAACCTCTGCTGGAGCTACTTCGCTGATCTCTGCTGAAGCGGACGCATCTGGGGCCATTGCTTCATTCGTTGTTGATACGTCTACTGCCACACTGTAATCAGTTACATCCACAGCTGCTGTCGCCGTACTGTGATCAGTATCACCCTCAGGTGCTGCTGCTGCCGTCATGTCAAGACCTTCCTGGGAATCTGCCCCCTCAACGTTCTGACAGTAGCCTCCATAGTAGTAATTGTAGTAATCTTGGGGGGATAGGGGGGAATAATGATCGTTATTTGTAATATTAACTACATTTATTTACATGTTCCAGTTGTGATGATACGCATACGCACCAGTTTCTGTCCACACATATTCTTCTGTTTGAGTTTCACAGCTTACTCTGTCTTTCTCTTTCTTCTTTCGCTCATGAATCTCTGCACTGAGCTGGTCAACCTGGAGTCGCACAAAAAACGACAACAAAGACTTACGCCTTTCATCTAACATAATCAACCCAGTTTAACACTATATTAAGTATTAGGCTTTGCATTAAGCTTAACAATATTCCCTGACATCATGAGTGTGGACTAACTTTTTTTTTTTATTATAATGTTGCTTGTAAAATTATTTTTACCTCTTAAAATCTTCATAATTTTTTGGAATTTTTACAATACAATCTCCTATGAATCTAATTTCAATTTTATGTTATTAACTAACACAAAGTACTGTAACTCAAAAATAGAAAGTGACAGATATATTGCTTGAATTTAAAAAATAATAATAATCTGGAAATGGACACGGGGTGCTTTAGGTAATGTGTAAGTTTCATGCTTCCACGTGTTTCCATGCACTCAAGACCTCAGTGAAATCCGCAGAGGTTTGCGACAAAATGTGGAAGGAGTTAAGAGATGTGAATACTTTTGTAAGGCCGGCGTACATATTGAACAGCTGACCTGCTTCCTCAGGTCTTCGTTGTAGCTCTCGGTGCTCTTCTGCAGCCGTTCGGAGTGGCTCAGCTGCTTCTGTAGCTTGGTGAGCTCGGCTCGGCACTCCTTCAGCTCCTGTTTCAATGACTCAACTCTCAGACGGAGCTCAGCCACCTCACACTCCGAGTCCTTCTCCCCTCTTGCTTCCTCTTCCTCCTCCATTCGGAAAACTGGAACCACGGCAGCGAAAGCTGCGGCGGGAACAACGTGTTCTTAACCGAGATACTCGCAAAACAGAATCTAAATCTGCCGGCCCTTTCCGATAATAATCCACTGTTTGGTTTATAAACGGTCCAGACATCAATCAATTGAATACAGCCGGACTCATGTTTCTTTCTTACCGTTTGCTTTGTTTTCTCCGAGCGGGAGGCGATTTCGTCCTCAAAGCGGCGACCTGAAAAGTTGAACATAAACATCTCGTCACTTCCAAGCGTGTCGGATACAGCCCAGCACATGTTTTGAGGACAATTAGACAGTTACAGTTGAGGCAGCTGAAATGTTTACAGTCCACCCTGCTCGCAACCGCCATTAACTCTCGGCGGAAGTGATTCTTCTTCGGGGTCCGGCGCCAGTTGCAAACCTCGTTGTCGCCACCTGGCGGCGACTGCGGTTAGTACCTGCGTTAAAGCCGTGAAATGTTCACTGTTGTTTGTTGATCTTCGAATTCTCTCCACTAAATGGAGCGGTAAGTTAGCCTTTAAACGTTTGTCTTATCTGCAGTTAAATACATGTTTTTTTGGGTTTTTTTTGGTTGTCAAGCGTGAGTTTTACGTTCAGAGTCAACTTTAGAGTTCACCCTGGGGGAAAACATGGATGCATGTGAGTCAGATGGATTTGGCTCAGCATTGGTGGGTAAAAGTGGACCCGAGCTCTCAGTGAGCCTCATTTATTGGACTCGCTGTGGTTTACTAAATAGAATCTCATCAACACAATCAGTTGGAGGGGAATCCAGTTGGTCTTAACTGGGTTTCAAATAGGTTTAGAGAAAATTATATCAAACTGGGTAATTGAAAACTTTATTAATTTCAGCAACTCAATGAAGCACATTACATATATTAATAATTATACAGTCAGATGTTTTAAAGCCTGGTGACTTTACAGCTAAAAAAAAATGTAAAAAAAAAAAAAAAAAAAGAAATTTAGAAGTAGAGTATCAAACCAATAAAAACTGTTTTAAAATACAACTGTGGGGTTAATGAAAAATATGTTTAATACCTGCTTAAAGGTTATTTTCAAATAGTACTTTTATCTAAGAAAAACACATTTGCTAATTTACTGATATAACTGTAAGGAGAGTCTACGTGTTTTACGAGAACTGAGCCTGTATGTGAAAATTGCTTGCAGCCATTATGTAGTTTGTTACAATCTTCTGATGTTACATGCTTTGACCCATTTCCCGCCAATATCTGATCTATATGCAAAGTGCTGATTGGGTAGTCATGGTTAAAACGTGGGATTTTACTGATATCAAGTAGAAACTAGTAGTCTCCTTGATATCACTAGACTATTATTATTGCGGCATAAAATTAGTTGAGAAAGCTGCTTTATCAACTCCTCATGGTTCACTTTAGAAGACTAAAACCACGAAACAATACAACACCTTCAGAGGATGGAAATAAAAAAGACCAAAAAAATGAAAAGAGAGAGGGACTGAGGAACAGGAAAAATTTAATATGATGGAGGGTCTCTGGACTAGAAACTGTTTTTCTGCCCTTCGCTGACAACACAGAAATCAAACTTAAAATCACTTGTTTGTTTGTTTGTTTGTTCTGGTATTTTCACAGTTTATCTTTGGTGATGAGGAGCACAAAGTCTTTGAGTTCTGAAAGGCATTCTTGTCATCATGCTGATCTTTAGGTCCACCAATGCTGGGGACACTAATGACGCTAAATTTGGGATCTGACCTGCTGATTCCAAAATATCAACTATCTAGACTCCTAAGTTGTGGACTATACTGAGAAAGACTCTTTTCAGATGAAACATTTAATGAGTGTCTTACAACAGGGAAATTGATAATGGACACAGAAGGAGGAGCTTGCCCAGTTTGTTGGTGCTTTTATGGCATTAGGGTCGTTATAGATGAGTTAAAACTGTACTGAATTCTTCTGCGTTGATGATATATTCTCTGCAAACATGGTATTGGTTTGTGAAGTCTTTAATCTGCATGAGTTGGGGAAAAAAGGCTATTGAGCCAAGAAGGAGGTTATCACTCAATGCACCTTTCATTCAAGCATTGCCATCCCTGAATGAATGGGAGTACTACAAGTACTACAATGAGATCTCTATATGTTCTGATGTAACGTTATTTTGTTTGTTGTTCTCAGTGTACATTTTCAGCTCTGGAAAACATTTTAAGGAAATCCAGTTTTCGATTTCAGTGACGGACATTGACCACTAGATGTCAGCGAAGCCCATGAAATCTGGAAATAATAATTTCCAGAAGTCATGTGTAAAAAATTTTTTTTAAATACCATATATAGATTTGAGTTGTTTCTTTTTCACCACAGAGTAGCTGAAAAATAATATGGTAGTAAGCATCTGTTAGCAGTTTTCTGGCTTGTTAAAAATAGCTCTTTACATTTCCAGCTGGTGCCACTTAAAAGTGGAATACAATATTAGATTCTTCCCAAAGCAGAACTGTATATTTCATTGTGCTGACTCAAGCTGATTTGGTCACATTTACGCTAAAGCCTAAACATAATTCAGCAAGTTTGTTTTATGTCGTATTTAAGGGACTTACTGTTTTCTTGAAAACGCCTGCAGGATTCCTCCTGCTGTGATTGAAATTTGAGCTCTTCTGGGTTGCGCTTGGATTCTGGTGGAGCATCAGACCTCTTTGGCAAGAGCTCTGAGGCTTGTGTTGGTGGTGGGAGAGCAGCCTAACAGAATCGTCTGGCCTTTTATCAGCAGGGCTCCTTCTGCTGCCCAGTGATGTTTAAAGATGCCAGTTTTAGACAAGAAAAGTGTGGGACAAGATAAACAATGAGTCAGTTCATAATTCCTTTTAACTGCTCGGCAAATTTACACAAAAACGGTGCTGATTTTTTTTTTCTTGTCTTTAAATAACAGTTTAATATTTAAGACTTAAATTGTTTACTGTTCCCTCAGGAAAATCCTTTCGATGTTCTCCAGTTAATGCGCGCGCTGTTCCTGTTCGCTCCAACCACAAGCCCAGCGTTGATCGCAAAAATAAGTGGGTAGAAGAGAAACTCCTCCCTTTCTGGTATAATGTGGAAACTCTGAGTCTGATTGAGGTTATGTGTCCTTGCTCCTTCATGGAATTTCAGAAAGTTTGCTCGCTCTGCTGCTGGCGGCCATGGAGAGTGAAGCACGAAAAGGTTTCCACGAGGGGAGTAATGAAATTAAGAAATGGCTCAGAAACCTTTAGAGTGTGAAAAAGGCTGGTAATTCACAACAAGACTAGCCGTGAACACGAGTGTCTTAATTTAGCCTTTCATGGACTTTGCCATTGTTGTGACTTCTGATCATTCACATCTTGACTCTGGAAAGTATTTTATTATTACCTTCTGAAGAATTGTATAATTTAGTAAGGACCAATATCATAGTTCATGGGATTTGTTTTCATTTATAGAAAAAAAAATCTTTTACACACACTCTATTAAAAGACACTATTATTACTGCAAAACATTAAAATTGACTCCAACTTTTTCAGAACAATTAGGATTATTGAAATTATTTGTATTTGCTAAATGCCAAAATAATGAGAGGTTTTGTTTTTTCTTTTCTTTTTTTACTATTAAGCTTAGGAGGAATGGACCAAAAAGTATGTTTAGGAATTCACAAAAACGTCATAAAGTTTGAAGACAATGCTATCAATAATAATAATAATTATTATTAAAATGTTGGTAAACTTCTAACTTTGAAGTAATAAAAAAAAACATTATTTTTGCCTTAAGTAAATAGAAATTATCTTGTAAATCCTAACTGATCTGAAGTTTAGATTCTGGGTGAAAATAAATTAAATTTTTACATATAAACTTGTTTATGTGATGTAAAAACTGAGAGTCTGGAGATATTTGTTCCAAAAATATCTAAAGGCAGAGAGACACTATACACTGTTTATCCCACAAATTGCAGATAAAAGAAAAAAGAATGTTTTCTTCTCCGTCAAACATGGTTCCATCCTAAATCTTCTCAAACCATGAGTGACAGGAAGCTTTGAAGTCTAAAAAACGTAGACTTGTGTTTCTACATAGTTTTATGTGCGAGATATAGTGGTTTAAAAACGTGCTTCAGCTTTTGGGGAATATTTTAGATTGAGTTTATACCAAATTGAAGGGGAGACGAGGTGTGGGTTCTATGTTCTCCGGAGGGGTCAAACCATTAACCATACCCTGATGACAGACACATTTTAAGAAGTGGGACAAAACCCAACGATTTTGATAAAAGAAGAAATTTTTGGGAGGTTGTTTTAGGCTGTTCGGCAAAAGTCAGCTGATTACGCACTCTAGCGACGACGGAAATCAATTTATTTTAGTGAAATGTGTCAAAAAAAATCCCAAAATCTTTAACCTGTGATTCCATAAAATCAATTTCCTGAAAGTATGTTGAAAGTGTTACGCTCTAAAGAGCACCATTTCTCCATTGACATTTTGGTTTTATGTCAGAATCTCCTCAGTTTGTCCAGTTTTTTTTTTTTTTTGGCTTTTTTTCTGACTCACTCCCCAAATATTCCCAAGCATTTTACTCATCACCATACCACCGAGTAATTACTTGTGTGGTGGTGCTCTGCCTAGTGGTTTAGTGTTTCCTCTGACAGATTGAGCCCAGCAAGGTAGTTCTCCTGAGGCTGTACAACAGAACTGGTTCCTCTAGTCATGCATGCCTTCCTGCCGCAGCGTGGAAGAAACAGTTAGCTGCTGAAGAACCCGAGGGAGGGGGGACTAATAAGTCTTTAAGATCCAGCCCCCACATTCCTAACCTCTCTCTGGACTATAAAACACAGAGCCCCAAGAGTTCAGCTCCTCCTCTACCTCCCACTCCTCCCTCTGTGTTTGTTTTGTAGCGCTTTTTTTTTTTCTACTTTAGAGTAGAAGAGCAGGCCGACAGGGACATACCATTCTTCAACCACAGGGGAAGTCATCAAAGCGGCCGTTAGTTTTAGGGCTTACAGCTCACTTCCTCCACCCCCACTGCAGTTTTTGCCTGTGAGCTGTTCCGAGGTGGAGCGGGAGGATGGAGGAGGTTCAGAGGAGAGAGAGAGAGAGAGAGACAGCAAAGCATTTGAGAAACCAGCTGATCAGAGCTGAGGTATTCTGCCACGGAGGGACTTGTCAGCGTGACTGGAAATTACTAACAGGCGAAGACGGAAAAGCAGGGTTAAAGAAAAAAAAGAGAGAGAGAGATGTCTCCTTCTTTTCATGTGAATCTGGGAACTCATGGAGAGCTGTGAGAGGGGTGGAAATCTGAAGAAGAGAGTGAGAGGTGTACTGGAAGCCAAGCCCTGGTTACTGGTGAGTCAGCTGGAGGCTGGGGAACTTCGTCGAATAAGGAGCGATGTCTTGGCTGTCTCCGGTGTCATGGGCCAAATGGACGTGGACGGCGGTGCGAGGGGGAGAGGAGGATGGAGAAGGGCAGGAGGCCAACGAGGAAAGGGAGCAGTGGCGAAGGAGAGAAGAGGAAGAGAAGGAGGAGAGATCTCAAGGCAGCAGGCAAGTGTTGTGCTGAAGCACCGAGACTCCAGGCAGAGTGGTTCACATCGTCAGCGCTGGAGGAGGGGGGGCTTCTGTCCATGTGCCTCTAATTCACTGGATTGGGAGTCTAAATTTTAGTGACATATTGGTCGAGACATTTTGTGAAGTGCTGCCATGTCTCTGTTGGGTCTGTGCTTTAAATTGTCCCTAACTCTCTTTCTTATGCTTCATAACACCAACACTATTTCTGACAAACACTCAAATTCACACAGGATTCACTCAAAACCTGCAAGCGTGTGCTGAAATCACCAGTGTCTGTGCCTCGTGTCCACGGTGATAACATTATCTCTGCTTCTGCTCCATCTTGATACAAACATGAGGACGACTTTCAGAAGACTTCCACCTTTCCATTCCTGCACTGATACAGTATCAGCTCCCTGTATCAATATATTGACCTTCGGGGACTTTCTAAAGTGATTACATCACAGAGAGAAATCTAATCTAATCTGTGCTGTAATTTGTCAGCGTGGAGAATGGCCCCTACATCTTAAAAGGCGTCATGTTTTATGTTTTCTTCTGAATTTCTCGTGTCATAAACTGCATTGTTCTTATAGTGTGACAGGAAACAGTAGGCTGTCCTACATCGACTTCCTCTTTCTTTATGTATGCGTTACTTTGGCTTTGGTTACTCTTCCTCCTGTAGTTTCAGATTAGATAGTGTTACTATGTCTCTACAGTGACAAAGAGCGAAGTTAAGCTCAAGATAGATCAGTTTGGTGCATTAAAATAAAAGGGTAATAAGTTTGAGGTTTTAGTTTTGTATAGTTTTTACCAGCACAAGGAGTTCTACAAGATAATGTTAACTGATTACATAATAGTCACAAATCCCAGGATTTTTGCTTTTAAAGCTTTAAGTATGTTTTTATGATAACTTCTTGCATAATAACAAGAATAGTAGTACAGCTATTTTTGTTTGAGGAGAAGATACATCACAACTGCTGCCTCTCGGCATTAGTAATATGGTTATTGCCCTGGAGCTGTGTAATAGTTTTTCTGCTTTCTCTCGTGTTTTTCACGTGCTGCAGCTCGGACTCCGAGGGTCACTTTGACACCCCTGAAGCAGCGACTCCCGTCCGCACCCCTCAGCCCGTCCCAGGAGAGCTGGAGAACAACAACACCAATGCAGGCAAAGCTGGTGAGCAACAACAGGCAGAAGGAGAGGAGAGAGAAAGCAAAAAAAAAACAGGAGGAGAAGAGCAGCCGAGAGGCTGGCCTGACAGCAACATCTGTGACTCTGGAGGTTCTTATTAACGTTTCAGAAATCTCAGCAATCTAATACGTTTGGGCACTATTCCTTTTTTCTCGAGGTTGCCATGGAAACAAGAGTCATTTGATGTTCCACTAACTATTCAGGCGATAGTGGAACGCCCGAATAGTTAGTGGAACAAAAGGGAAAATGCTGTTTGTTCATGAAAAATCCTAACTTTTAGTCAGAAATGTGATGACACCATAGCTGCATGTTGTCAGTTATTTCAAAAATGCAGCAAGATATAATTATTTATTTTTTTTTTTTCCATTTTTTAAGAATTTGTACCTTTCTAAATTTGACATTGTGTCAATATCGATGTATCCTATTGTATTGTAGAGATTCCATGTAGTGTTTGCTAAAGGTAAGCAAGGCTATTCAACACCTGAGCAGGCAGTGAACTGCCTCCTGTGTACCTGGTATGTAGGCTGGAATGCACACAGGTTTTTTTTTTTTTGGGATTGTTTTTGGGTGTGATCACGTCTGATGCTCTGTCTCTGTCATCTGATTCAATAAGAGGAGGGGCTTGTGCAGGAGTGTGGGAATGACCTTTGCTCCAGAATTCAACAGGTTGAACAAAAGCTCCGAGCTTTGGTTCGCTCTGCTTTGTGCTGGACACCAACGGAGGTCACAGCGCCGTAACGTAGCATGTGAGAGCATGTTTATAGGAGGTTTGTTTAGAGGGTTTATTGCATTGTGTGTGAGGCCGTTGCATGTTCGGAAGAACTAAACCTTTCCTGTAAAACAGCTCCAGCAACATTTTCTAAAGGTGAGGTATCTAATCAGAAGGAAGAAAATATATTGCTTTAGCAGCATTATTATTATTAAGACTGGTGAGATATGACTAATTTCTGGAGATTTTCTTATCATGGTGGTTAATAAATGAGATAAGTTTACCTTCTGGGAATCCTTGAACAGCATTCATTTTTTAGCTGCTTTTTGTTTTTAATTATGTTTTTGAAAAAACTCAGAAAAAAAGTGGAATTTTTTTCAGAGAAAAACAATGCACCAGTCAAGAATTGTTTTGCTGGTGTGATTAACTCGGGCTGCTTCAGGACCTGGAAGGTCGGCTCATCACACTCAAGCTCACTTAGGGTTATGCAGCAAAACAACAATCCAGATTACACCAGCAGGTACAATTCTGAGTGTTTCAAATGAAGAAGGTCTCAGAGTGATGTAGTCAAAGACCAGACATAAATTGGATGGATATGCTGTGGGATGACTGGTCGTTTATGCTTGAAAACCCTCCAATGAGGCTGAACTAAAACTATCCTGTAGAGGGTTTCAACACCTCGCTCTCTCTCTCTCATGTGATTGAAAAATACTCTTTTCCAGGTATCACAAACACTTGATGCTAATTGTTTTAGCCAAGAGTGGCACAATCATTTATAAAGGTTAGGGAGCAAATTACTTTTTCACATAAAGCTAGGTTGCGTGGGATAGATTTTTCCAATAATAAAAATAAATCATAAAATAAAAACTGTGCTTTGTATCTAATAAGGTTTTCTTTGTCTGATCTAACATGTTTACTTATTTGAAAGATAGTTGTGATAAAGGGGGCAAATACTTTTTCACAGTGCTGTGTTACTGATTATTCAAGTGTGTGAGGGAATGCACGTGTGTTTGGGATTATGATAGGATGTCAACTCTTGCAACACAGCATGGTGACATAAATCTGGTTTAAGCAGAGCAGGCTCTGCTCATCTCTAGGCAACATGGTGTTGTATGAACAGAGCGATGATGATGATAATGACAGATATGCTGAAATATGCTGCACTGTCAAAATGTTCCCTGGAGCCAGCATTCAGACCATTCTGTTATTTTTTTGCAAGACGCAACACAAGATAAGCGAAGGTCTGTTTTGTTTTGTGTTTTCGATTACGTTACTTTTGCTTTAATATTGTGGCACTCATAGTAAGACATCACCATGGCAACAGCAGCAACTAGAACAGTTGGCTGGTGAGTAACCTGCTTTCAGTCAACCAATCAGATATCGTTCACATCCAAGTTTACAAGCGATAGCAGAAATCCACTAGCAACATGTCGACTCTTGAAGTATGGTAGTTCTGTGAAATAATTTTTTTGGTTTTGTTTCTTCTTCAGATTTGGAGCAGGAGGAGAACCTGATAGTGTCTGTTCCTGTCAGGGATCCAGAAACTGCACTGGGCCACAACATGGGTCAGGATGAGCCTGTCGTCCCTGTGGGAGATCAGCTCGAAATAAATGTGCAAAATCAAGACCAAGATCAAGCAGAGCAGCCCTCGGAAAGCTTGGATTCTTTTCCTGGTCCTGATTCAGCCTCACTGAAGGAAGAAACTCAAAGCACAGCTCTCCTTTCTGAGCCATTTGAAGAGACAAACTTCCTCCATGAAGCAGACCCAGTCACAGAGCTGGCCCCAGTTCCAGAGGCTACTTTTATTCCAGAACCAGACTTTGTTCCAAGCAATGAACCTTCAGTTCAAAATCATACTTTTATCCCTGAACTAGACTCAGTGCCAAGCAGTGAACCTGCAGCATCAAGTGCTTCACAGCTTCCCGATGAGAAACCTGTTGCTGATCTAGAGGAACATCACAGCAGTCTCCCCAGCCTTGCAGAACCTACTCAAAAGACAAAAACCAGCAAGTCCAAGCCTCCATCCTTCAAAATAAAGGCTCCAGTAAGTCCTCCTCCTCATACAGATGAGGAACAAGAACTCCCTGTTCCCAAGGTTACATATAACTTTGATCTCGACCAACTGGACGACAGCTTCAACCCTTTCACCAGTGGCGGATCCAAAATCCAGAATTCTCCTCCACCATGTGGTTCAAGCTCTCCCCCGAGGCTAGAACCATTTGGGAGCTCGTCATCTGCTTGTGAGTCCACCGAAAAAGCTCAAGGAGACTCAGAAATTATAGATCAGTCTTTAGAGGCAAAGCCTGTGGTGCTGGAGTTTGGTCTGGGTGAAGGAACGGTCAGAAAGCCCCCTCCAAAGAAATTAGGAGGGAAAAGGGCAACCAGCAAGACTGCTGCAAAGAAGCAGAAACCAAAAGACTCAGAGACTTTTTGTGAACCAGCACCAGAAGCGACACATCCTGAACCGGTGTTAGAAACGGCACCGGAATCGCTTCCCCAATCTGTTTCCGAACCTGTTTCAGAACCACTTTCAGAACCTGTAACAACAGACTCCTCTGCACCTCTGAATCTGGACGATGTCCCTATTCCCAAAACTGGAACTTATAACTTTGACCCCAGTCAATGGGACGACCCAAACTTCAATCCATTTGGTAGCAACAGCAAAGTGAGCAGCTCTCCTGTGCTGCCAAAGGGCTCATACAGCTTTGACCCAGACAACTTCGACGACTCCATAGACCCTTTTAAAGCATCAAAATCCCTGAACAACAAGGATTTGTCCGGCAGCACCTCCCAACCTGAGACAAAGGTAAAAGACCAATGCAAACAGAAGGCAAGGCAGACCCCCGGGGAGAAGAAAACGAAGCAGATTCCAAAGAAAAACAAAGAGAGAGCATCCACGTAAGTCTCTTTTTTACACAAAATATTACAAGAGCGTAGTCCAACAAGCTTCATATTCAGTCATTTTTTTTACATTGCCTTGCAAAGGTATTCACACCCCTTGAACCTTCTCACACCACAATGACTGTCATAGGGATTTTATGAGGCAGGCCAACACAACATAAAACGCTTGTGTATAATTGTTAAATGGTTTTCTTTTTTTTTGTTTTCCAAATGAAAATCTAACCAGTGTGGCATCCAGCAACATTGAGTCAGTACTTTTCTAGGACTGTTGCTTCGTCGAGTTAGGGCTATTCTATTGGTCTATGTCTCTACCAATGTTTCACACCTACAAACTCAGTATTTGGCACATTGTTTTCTTTAGTCTTTTTTTATTATTATTACAAAATATCCTAATGGTGCGTTCACACCAAACGCGTTTTGAGCATCAGGCACGTCTGGTTTACGTACAAATCCTATGTGGAGTATCGGACCCGTTGGACACGCTAGATGTATAAAATCAAAACGGTCCAAAAGGTTCAAATCCCACCATGCTAGGCCCTCGAAACGCAGCATGTTTTCTTCTGAAAAAGCTTTTTTTTTTTTTTTAAGTATACAACTTATAATTATTTACAAACACATTCTCCCAGATGGCACCCTATTACTGAATTGAGTATTTGAGTGAATTTAGATTTCAGCCTTGCACTGGATTTTATTTATGAGTAAAGGTAAATAAAACTGCTCCCACACTTTTCAGTTTTTTATTGGTGAAAATAATTAAAACACCAAATCATCTTTGTTCCATACTTTATAAAATGTAAATAAAATGCACTCAAGTTTGTGGTTGTGACGTGGCACAATGTGACCGAGTTCAGGGAGCATGAACACCATTTCAAGGCATTGTGAAGGTCTGATCTGGCTCTTCCTTGGACTATTTCACTTCTAACAATAATATGCATACCAAAAGATACTTTGAAGGCACAGGGAATACTCTGCATACCAAGCTACTAATAAACTGAGACATAAATAGATTGGTAATGTGCTTAGAGCTGCAGTGATTAGCTGCATATGCTTGAACTTTAATCTACCAGCTAAGTAACTAACATGCTGACACCTTTTACTCACTCATACCCTCTTCCTTTGTCTCTCGGCCTTCTTTATCCTCCATGGCTCCCTTGTCGAAACCCTCCCTGCTTTGTCCCCCTCACCCTCCATCTTTCCTCGTGTTGTGTGTCGCACAATCCCCCAAAATCTTTGCTTTCGTTCGTCCACTTTTATCGACCTCAGGACATCTGAGCAAGTCAAGTTTCTCTGTTTTCTGTTGTAAGTACTCTCTCTATCAAGGCACGATTCCACTCATTGTCATCGGTGCATGTTCTGTGTCTGTACTGATTGTTGGCATCGAGGTTTTTATCCTCATCACAGCATACTTTAGCTTTCTAATTTGCTGTATTTCTTAGCACGATTTTTCCATTTGTCTTGCCAAATGTCATATTAATGTCCATAGAAAACAGGAACAATAATAACCTTTCAAAGATAAAATAATAATAATAATAATATATTCTCATTTGCTTGTTTTGCAGGAATTCCTGTAAAGTCCAGAAATATGATGAAAGCGAGTCGCTAGTCCTCGATGTTTGTAGTCAGGTAATTTTATTTTCTATTTGGTTGCTTCACTGGGAATGTTTTACCTTACTGTAGCAACACTGCAGTGTTCATTATTCAGCTGCTGTGCAACCTCTTGGCCTCAGCATACTTTTACACACACACAATCACACTGAGTTACCCAAGTTGAATGAGGCATCAGTAGTGTTTCCAGCGCTGCGGTCCAGCCTTGGCCTGATGACAGAGCTGTGACTTATCACTCTGCAGTCAAATATTACTCTGGTGTGCTCATGTCCTCAATAATATCACATCCTGGAGAGAGAAGATTTGTAGCTAAAGAGAACTTTGGATAATTAAGGTCACCTGTCAAGAGCAAGGGACTGAAACCTTAAGTCATGAATTACAAATTAAACCTTTCTGGATGCCCATTAATTTTAAAAAGGTGGAGTGTAAATACAAAACGCTTGTGTTACATTAATTTATAGCATTTTGTTCCCCCTCTAAATGAATAAATGTTGAATAATTTCATGCAAAAAAAAATTTAAAATCCATCTCAACGTCAAAAAAAGATGCATTTATTTGAAGGCTTTTTTTTACACATCTATACTGGGAGAGGCAACAAAGTGGAGAGCACTGTAGTTAGGGATCAAATATTAAACATCTAGAAGGTAAACTCGACTGTAATAAAGCTAATGTCTCCCTCTATTACTTTCAGGGGGAAGACGAAGTGGTGGTTCAGACTCCGGAGATCACTCAGCGGGTTCATCACGCCACAGACGAGGAGAAACTGGCCTCCACCGGCCTGATTGGCCAGACGGCCGACAGTCAGGAAGAGAGAGAGGAGTGGGAATGCAATAAAGCAGCTGTGAAGAAACAGCCGTCCAGCGATTTACCTGCTGTGGATCGTAAGTTCAACAGAGAGAAATGTGCAGAAATTCTCCTCATAGGACTTGAAAGTTTAGAAAAAATTCATGATATGGTATGAAGCAACACCCAAAAGAGATGCTTAATATTGTATATTAAAAATGTAGCACTGACTGTATGCTACATATTCTCAAACTTTTCTCAGCAGCTGCTTTTTAGAGTGTCAGACTGCAAAGCTAAAACAGAAAAAAAGATTCTGTTTCAGATAAAATAACACTATGAGTGAGGAAAAACAGCTTCCTACATCTCTACATCAGGACATATCTTTTAAAGTTGTGCATGTATTGTTTTAGTTTAATTTAGTTGTTTAGTGAAAGCAGGATATAAGCTATTCAGTTATTTGTTTTTGAGTTGGTAAAGTTAATTTGACATGTTTTAACATTATGGGCTAAAAAGAAAAACTATAACTTCAGTTTTTATTGATGGATACAATAAATACAACCTAAAGTTATTTCTCTGATGTTGTTTTTTTAATGTCCAGAGATCAAGATTACAGATCATCTGCCAGAGAAGGACACCTTCAGCGTGAAAGATGATATCGTAAGTGCTGCAAAGCGACCACATAAATTATTCAGTGTGACTGGTTTCTTCCGCATCAGTTGTTTTTGATCTCCTTATCTGTTGAAAAAGGATGATCGGTCATAATTTTAAATAATATTTCTCCTGGTGACTTCCTGACACCACACACATACCACACAGACTACACAAATTAAGCGGCCGTTTTAACCGAGTCGTATTCATAAAGAGGCCTGGTGAAACATTTTCCTGCTCCGCTGCATTTTCAGTTGTTTACAAAGTGTGAAAGTTATTGAATGCTCACGCATCTGCTCACGTTAGTGTTTGTGATCTTCCGCAGGCTGATATATCAATGCACCAGACTGAAAAACTGAGCAGCCGTGACGACCCTGACCCGGCAGCCCTATCACAAGACGGCGTCCCTCTGACCGAGATGGACAAAGCTGCGGTGCTGACCTTGATCAGAGAGGAGGTATGTCGCTCCCACATGCACAAACGCAGAGACACTGAGCACACGAAATTAAACTTTAATAAGTTTAACTTCTTTTTTTGGTTCACAATATCACTCCATATTTTGAATCTATCTAAAACAGATCATCACTAAAGAGATTGAAGTCAGCGAGTGGAAACAAAAATATGAGGAGAGCAGAGTAGAGGTTATAGAAATGAGGTGGGGAGCGTCTGTTTCGATGAGAATTTTCTTTCATTTTCCAGAACGATATTATTTTAAAAAATGCTAAAATAATACTGGGCTTCTTTTTGTTTGACAGGAAAATAGTTGCAGAATATGAAAAAACAGTTGCCCAGATGATTGGTAAGTTGCTGCCACCTGGTGGTGGATATTTCTTCATACTCTTGTTTGTTCCTCAAACTTTTAATCTAAAATATGTATATTTTGTCTCTGTGGTCCCGAGAAACATGTTTCAGACTGATCAATAATAGGCTACAGCTCTAAAATTTGTAAAGTCCAAAGCCGTGTTGGCAGCAGATTTGAATGAGTTTTAGCACAACAAATATTTTAAAGTGTGTCACTTTAAAATGAAGAGCACAAGCAAACACTTGGTATCTCCCTTTGTTTCCCCCTGCCTGAATGCTGCCAGCATCACCTCTTACTTGTTTTTGTGACCTTTCACCTGTGCTCTAGTCTTCAGGAAGCACATGATCAGTTACACCGAGGTCGAGTTACTAAGTTCAGTGAGCTAAACGCATTGTGGGGTTTTTAATGCCCACTTCTTCTGGGACATCACAATACAACCATACAAGGGCCATGATTTTGCTAATCTTTATTGTGAATCAGAAAAATTTTAAACTTTTTGTTATGTTTCAACCCTAAACCTGCATGCATTTTTACTGGGATCTTGTGCAACAAATTAGTGAGCGTGATTTGGAATAACTATTAACTTTTGTTTTGGTTAATGAAGTGAGATCTAAACAAGCCCTTATCAAATAGTAAAGGAGAAAATTAAATCATGGTTTGGTCATAAAACAACCCATTAATGTAGTGTTGACTCAACTTTGAATGAACCAGTGACTCAAACTGGGAACTCTGGGGAGGAGCAATTTATCAGAGAAGCAGTCAACTGATGGGTATTTTCTCAAAATGTGTGCATTTGCATTGAAATCTTTGGTATAGTTGCTCCTTCGAACAGCTCACCATGTGTTCTGACTCTCTTCTTTAAGGCTCGTCTTTCATTAACACAAAGCAGGAGTGAGCGAGCGAAAGAAAAAGGGGGGCGAAGTAAAAGAAGGGGGGCTATTCTGATAACAAGAATAGGAGAACACAGAAACTACTTTCTAAACACAGGAAGTTTCACAAGTGAGGAGTATTCCGGTAGACAGGAAAACAGCTGCAGAAAACGTTCAAGGTTAAGGCAAAAAAAGCAAGTTTTGTCTGGCACATGGTTTAACACTAAACCTTCAAATGAAAAACAAACTAGTAAAACTACTAATGTAAGAATGATAACAAAACAATTATTGTAACACCAACTCTGGAGGAGCTGCAGAGATCAACCAGTTCAGTTTATAGGACAATTATTAGTTATACTTTTACAACAAATCAATCAATCAAGTTTATTTCTGCAGCACGTATCAGCAACAAAGTCGTTCAAGGGACTTTACATCATAAAATCACAAAAATACAAAGTCATAGAAGACACCACACAGTCAACAATTGAGAAAACCAGCAATTACATTCTGTCAGGTCCCATTATTGCACATCAAAATGTTGGTCAGTGTCAACTCTTAACAGGAGGATTTTAGTCTAGATTTAAAGAAACTCAGCCTAAATCAACTGAAGACTTGAAGATTACAGTTTAGAAATGCATTGAAGCTCACTGAGCTCTTGCACAAAGAAAAATGGGCACAAAAATTAGTCTCTAGCAATAGAAAGCTACAACTATACCAAATATTTCAATGCAAATGCACACTGCACTTTTAAGTTTTTAATGGTAAAACATTTTGACACCACATGACGTTTTTAGTCGTGACATGACAAAATATTAAAACATACAAAGAATATGAATGCAGTTATTTAACGTCATGTACTCATATAAAGACACGCTCTGAAAGTTTGCCAAGATGCTCTTTACTTATCCCATCACATGATCTTAGACAGTAGCATGCATTCAGTAGCATACATTCTGAAGCTATCCCTTGTTTGCTTGCAGAGGATCAGCAGCAGAACAAGAGCCTCTCCTCCAGTAAGTCAGTCAGGCAGCTGACGTTGGAGCGTGATCAGGCCGTGGCCGACCTAAACTCTGTGGAGAGATCCTTCGCAGATCTCTTCAGGAGGTATGAGAACATGAAGGGAGTCCTGGAGGGCTTCAAGAAGGTTGGTTGTGAACATTCTCAGATGTAGAGCAGAGTCGTGTGACGTAAACATCCACTGACACGACTTGTAAACGTGCATTCAGAATGAGGAGGTGTTGAAGAAGTGTGCGCAAGATTACCTACTTCGTATCAAGCAGGAGGAGCAGAGATATCAAACGTTAAAACTGCACGCTGAGGAGAAACTGGACAAGTAAGATTTACTTACTTACTTAAATCTTTACAATGAGGCATAACGTTTGCCTTCTTTTAGTTTTATCCTCTTGTTGTTAACGTCCTCCCTGTCAGGGCCAATGAGGAGATAGCCCAGGTGCGCGCAAAGGCTGATACTGAGAGCGTGGCGCTGAATGCGAGCCTGAGGAAGGAGCAAATGAGGGTGGAGTCCCTTGAAAGAGCTGTCCTTCAAAAGGTATGGAGACTGTAAAAAAATATACAGCAGATCCACCTCACTTTGTGAGTCTGTACTCTGGGGACGCTAGAAGACCTCTTTGTGCATTGTTAGAGGGAAATGTAGAGTTTGTTTTGTGTTTCTCAACTATTAGTGTGAGAAAAGATGCTTAGTGCAATGTGTTTCAGCATTAGTATGCATTAATGACTGTTTAAATGGTACGTAGGAATTATTCAGGGAAACAACTCAAACCCTGTAGCAATGTGTGGTTTTTGTTTCCACAACACGGTTCAAACCACTTCCAACAAGCCTCACTGGTTCCCATCACCGCTCTTTGCTTTGCTTATTTTTTTTATCTAAACAGTGGTGGAGAATGATAGATGGTTTAGATTATAAACCCTTCCAGGGAAATGGATTTCTTCTTCTTTTGTTAACAGTATTCAGTTCTTGATTGGATGATTTTTTGCTCATGGTTTAATGCATTTATAAAGATACCTAATTTGTGAGAATTGTAGTGTGGCAGTCACCCACTGGTGCTGTAAGACTAGCACTCACACTAGCATGGACACAAGTTTCACGCCATCTTAAATGCCACAATGTAATGAATAATCAATAATAAATGTGTGTCATTTGTGCAATTTATTGCACATAAACTGGTCAAATCTATAAAAAGAATTTCATAACATCTGGAGTCATAAAATCCTCAAATAGATCTAACAAACATTTAAATACATGTGGAGATGCAGTTCATAATCGTACAATAATTCAACTGCGGGCTAATTACAGACAGGGCTTTCTATAAATAAATACATTTTTATATGTAGCATATTTAATTTATGGCGTATGTAATCAGTTTTTTTTTTTTTTTTTTACTGTTTTAATTAAATAATTTATTGAGAGATTAAAGTCGTTCTTTCTTTCATTGATTTACTGAGTCGTGGCGCCTCCACCTCTAATGTAAATTCACTCTCCAAAGTGCTGCTGCAATAAAACTGAACACTAGAGGGCACTGTTTCACTTTCACTAAGAAGCTGAGTGAGATTTTTATTTTTGGTCATTTCTAACATTTCTTTTCGCAACTCAAAAACACAGGGGAAAAATAAATACATAAATAGATAATAAACAGTATGTAATTTGTGTCAATGCAATGGCAAGAACACAATGTATACGAATTCTAGCTAAATCTGTAGACGAACTCATAGAAAAGTAAAAATTGATAATCAAACCTTGCCGTATTTGTTTGGCAAATGCTGTTTTTACTTACTTTTATTTAGAAGTGTGAACAACACAGTTTTAGCTTCGCACAACCTCTCTAACTGACCTACATTTGTTTTTAATATTTGTCCTGATCTTTGCATTTTTTTTAACTAACCTACAACTTTTGAACTACCAACATTTCTGCACACAACTTGGAAATAGTTTATAATAAACTTTGTACACCATCAATGCAGTGCCGAATTTTATGCAATGTGCTAAATATTTCGCTTGCAAGACACAATGAACTGATTTGTTTATAATTGTGGAAGCAAACCTCAAAGTTTCTCTTCTTTTCTTGCCTGATAGAATCAAGAAATTGAGGAACTGACCAAGATCTGCGACGAGCTGATCGCCAAGCTGGGAACAGAATGAAAGACGTTCAGAGATATTTACTTCATCAGCTCCCATCTGCTCAAATTCGTACAGCAGCATGTGATATAAATCCTCCATACCAGCACAACTTAGCACATGTTTGTTGCAAAAGCTACCCGATATCACCAGGTGTCACCATTATAATTACCAAATGTTTAAAGAATAAGTATCATCCTAAGATGTAAAGATTTGCTGTTGATTGTGTGTGCATTGCTGTTTTGTTTTTGGGGTTTTTTATCCAAGAATTTCCATAATTTTTTACAGCATGTGTTCAGGAACCGAGGGAGAGGACTTTGTCTCGCCACATTTTCATTTGAATGACCTCTGTTTCAAGGCTGCAGAAAACATATTTATACTGAGTGCCTGAACTGATTGAATTTTCTTATTTTCTCTATAGAGTTCTTACTGCCTTTTCTTTTGATGTTGTTCATAAATATATATATATATATATATATATGTATATATACATACATATATATATATATATATATATATATATATATATATATATGTATGTATTATATATACATACATATATATATATATATATATATATATATGTATATATTTGGACTTTGCTGCATTACCCAAACTGTACATTGTTTCCTCTGATTTCTGAGTATGGAGCATCTCTTTGATTTGACCATATTCTTATTATGCAGTAATTTTACCCATGTGCCATATTGCTTTTTTTATTACTAAACTTTCCTGCGTGAGAAAAAAAATCTCCCATTTTTTTCTAGTTTTCTGCGAGTCAAGATGTTGCTGATGTGACTCCTTTTTTTCTGCTTAGTTCAAGGATAAACCTTAATTTTCTCATTTCAAGCCGTTGCCAACTTGTACTGTATGAAGTATAATTCCTGTATGATCAGTATATTTTGAACTTGAATGCGTTTGCAGTGGTATGGCTTTCCTTGTGGTTCATGAGGTGTTGAAGACCTGTATTCCAGGGAGCAGATGTTTACCTTTACTCTCATTAAAAAAACATCCAGCTAACTTTGTGGTCAGAACTTGAAGGAGCTGGTTGTATTCGGCCTGGTATGTCACAAAAATTATCTGATTTTTGTATGAAAATCTTTTGCTTCTGCACAATCGGATGCCAAATATCACAGCGACCTGAAACGGATTTTGGCGTGGCTCCATGTCCTGTCGTGATGTCGTACTCAGTTAAAGCTGCTTTTCGAAGGAAGTCCATTGTTGTGGTAAAATCTGTATATTTTATACTTAATGGAAAGAACATTCAGAGTTATGTCTCTAATATTTGTAAATGTAAGAAATGAGTATGTCCTGATTATATGTTAACTGCTATATTTTGTGAATTCCTGAATAAATGGATAAGATTTAATAATATGTCAATACTTTTTTCTAAAACTATTTAAAAGGGACTGCTGGGAATTTTAAAGTGAGGTTCTGTGAAAAGGTTAAAGACAATTGAGGAAATATCTCACAGAATCTTCATTCAGAATAAATCTAGATTAGTTTGTTCTAGAAACTGCAACTAAGAGATAGTCCAAGACGGAAAACTTCATAGCTTTTCATTTCATAGCTTTTTGTTTAATTACTTTCTATCAGGGTAGAAGCCCATCATGTTCTATATTCAGCATGTGTTTCACAGGGAAGATCCCTGCATCCAAGCTGTTCGGTGTGTAAAAGGTCATCGGTATATTAAACTATGCGATAAAAACAGCGACGCAAAAAGAATTATTCTTTCAAAAATGAACCAAATGCTAAATCTTTGGGGTTGTTTTGCTGTTTTTCCTCAGTCACATGTATACCCGAAGGTGATGATCGTCTAAACAAGACATCCTAGCTAAACCTTTTTCATGTCAACATGGTGAATACGTTTACATTTTGTGTAATTTCAGAAAACCATTGTGGTCGAGTAATCTTAATGAGTTCGGATTTTGCTGCTGCGTGTTTAGTCTGCTTCAGTATTTCCTTGTTCTGCAGGAGCTTGGCTGAAACGCAAACTCTTTTTTTGTTGTTGTTGCTTTTCTAGTCTCAATCATTTAAAGCTAGAAATGTGACAAAAAGATGAAAAAGTGGTACTTTGCTACCAATTTTATTTGCTATTTCTTTTATAAATGGTATATTATGGAGTTAGGAAAAGGTCCACACACTATTGAAGGCATTTCTAACAAATGATCTCTAAACTTGTAGCTGCAAAGCTTGCTGAACATGCCTACATTGTGCCTCTTGTGTTCTGCTGACTTTTATTGAAACATGTAATTTACCGCAGTCATTGAATGTGAGAACAAACTCAGTTTTTGCATGCAATTACTTCTACAAAAGGCTGAAAAATAAAAGTTTATGTTTGACATGCTCCTGCATGCAAATGTGTAATTAAAACAGTTTTATAATTATACGTTTGGTTTACAAATGCATATAAAATGTTGTTCCTTTCGAGGATTTTTAGCATGTCACAATCCTGTCATTTTTGTTTCTTGCGTATTCTTTCCACCAGGGGGCGTCCTGGAACAGCTCAGGGTGACTTATCACACACAGTCACACACACTGTTAGGGTGTCATAAGAGGAGAGTGGACTTTAATTATATCTTTATTCTCTCATTCTATGAATCTAAGGCAAGAATACAGAAAAAGATACTTGCCATATTTCTATTTTGTGTGTGTGTGTGTGTCTGTGTCTGTGTACTTATTTGACTAATGACTGCTGCTTCGTGCCGATTTTAAATTTGTGAAATTATTATAATTATATTAAATATTTTAAAAGTTGACTGTCACTCGTGATTCTCCGACAATCTATGGTTTCGTTTTCATGTTTTTGATTATAAATTATATTATAAAAAATACATATTTACAAAGGCAACAAAAATACCTTAAGCTGATGTAAAATCTCTGGAATTCATTCGTTATGAAAAAATATTTCCAGGATAAATAGGGAGGCAAAGCGGGAAATGGTATCAAGTCCTCCTCCGATAGATGTCACACCGTGTTTTGTAACCCTGGTGATTAGAGCGGAGGAGGCGGGGTCAGGATGCTGAGGCGGCCTTTGATTGGCCGTCCGTGATTTTGAGGAGTGGGCTGGGAGGGAGCTGCCAGCTGTGCGGGGAGTCCAGATAAAGCAGCCTGGAAAGTACTTATGGGACAAAGAACCACAGTTTTTCACTCCATCCTCTGTCACCGGTTTGAAGCCACTCTGTCGGGGTTCTGGAGAGTTTCGGTCCGCTGGTTCTTCTGTATCTCCACAGTAAGTCTTTTCACTTTTTTTTTTTTTTTACATTCTTCCAACTGTGCAAAACCCGCACTCGGGGATTAATGCCTGATATCCTTTTGTAATCTGAGAACATTTTCGTGATTACCCTATCTTTTTTGCAATTTAGACATTACAAAACTCTGCTTTAGAACTCTTAGTTATGTTATTATTATGTTACTTTTACATTCTTTACATTTTGTGCTCATTTGGGCTTCAAAATTAGAAAGCGAACTAATAAATAAAACAGGGCTACAATAGCATCACACTTTTAACCTTGTTAACCATCTGCACTATTACATGTGATTTTTGCTTGTATGCTACTTGCAGTGTTTTGCTAAACTATTCACACTCATAACAGAAAAAACAAAATACATAATTTTTTAATCTATTTCTACTAATAAAAACATCAAAAGTGTAGGATGTGTCTTTATTCCCCCCCACCCCCCATTACTCTGTTACACTTAAATAAAATCTTGTCCAGGCATCTGCTTTCAGAAGTCACTGCATTAGTAAACAATTCATTTAAATTATCTCTGTGTGTTTTATTGTAAGCATAAATCCAGCCGTCACGTGAAGAACTGAAATCTTTTTTTTTTTAATATTAGCTAACAACACGTCACAGGTGCAGAAAATTATTGCAGCTACAGTAAAAACATAATAAAAATAAATAAATCTAAGCAGAATTTGGGGTGTTTTTGTTAAAACTCACAAAGGAAGAACTCTTTATCTGACAGGCTATTTGGGAGCAAATGATAACATTACGGAGAGGATTGAAACAGTGTTCAGATATATACAATATTTCATACTTTGAACTTATAAAGCAGCTTTATCTGACATTGTCTAAAAATGTAAAGTCTTTATGTCTGTCTGTCTATATCAAGTCACAAAAGGATCACTATTAAGCATTAAAGTTGCTTTTGCTGCCTGTACTGATGTTTAAGGGAGAAAAACCACATGTTTTACTTTGATTCCCAAGTGACACCCCACACAGTTTGACAATTTATTGACCTTTCACCCAAGGAAGTGTTTGTACAAGCGCCTGCAGTTTGTTGGGCTTTCACCATGACGTCAACTCGGAAAGCTGCTTCCCCCTCGTTCCATACGTAATGATGAGGAGGTCTCCTGCTAACTTTCCTCTTTCCTTACCTTAACGCCCCCAGGTATTTTTTGGTCCCAGAGCTGACGAGTTCAGAGTTTTTCCATGAAATATTAAGACTGACTTCAGTTTTCTCTCTGAACTCAAGTTCAGAGAGTTCAGATCAGCCTCAGGGTCCAGATCAGCAGATAAAGAGACAAGTAGCACCCTTTCTTCAGGAGCACACATTTTCTCCCAGTTTAGCTGCCAGACAGATACAGAGAGCTGCTGCTTCTCGTTGTTAACCAAAACACTCCAAATTCTGTTTGAAGGCTTTTTCGCCTCTGAAATTGAAAAATTTTATTCTGAATTCATACGTATCAGAAGAATGTAAAATATATGTTGTGGAACAATGTTTCAGTTCAGTCAACGCCGTTACAAAATACTGGAACTGTGGTAAAATTTGATTCTACACTCATGGCTACATAGAGGCAATGCAATGATGCCTTTGGAAAACTGATTTAATAGCCAAACCAAGCTCTTATAAAGATTGCCCTCAGGCCCTGACATTATAGGCAAAAAAGCACCACAAACCACGGTTCAACTGTCTGGAAACCGAAAAGGAAAGAGCTGGCCACAGCAGTTTTGTAAAGATGATAATAAAAGTCATATGCCATTGTATCTCCCTCCAGATAACTCATCTTTTCCACGTGCCGTCCCCACAATGGTGAACCAACTTTTACTGACTTTGCTGTACATGTCGGCGCTGAGCAGTGCCCAGTCAGATGCCAGCAAGCCTGTAATCCAGCTACCGCCTCGGGGGGGAGAAGAGGAAACACTACGAGGGCCGGGTGGAAGTTTTCTACAATGGAGAGTGGGGGACAGTGTGCGATGATGACTTCTCCATCTCTGCTGCGCAAGTGGTGTGCAGAGAGCTAGGCTTCCTGGATGCTGTGTCCTGGGCTCCCTCTGCCAAGTTTGGGAAAGGGGAAGGTGAGTAAGAACGGGTCTGTTGTCAGAAAGTCTCCTAATCCAGTAAGACCAAGTCAAGACTTCCTGAAAGGCAACCAGGAGAATTGGGGTGAGGCTTTTTACAATGGCGTGGTTGTGGGGGGGGGGGATTACTTTATCGCCCAACCGCATACATTCGAAGGCAGGCAGCAGATGTCTGCGTTCAGCTCCAGGTTTTCCTCGGGAATCTCCAGGTTTTCCGTGTCTGAGTGGTAATCCTTTCTGGCGCTGGGTTTCTCATCAGACGTGAGCGGGGGCACATCAGTCCGTTCAGAGCAGGGAAAGACTGAAGGCACTATAACCCAGACATAATCTCACCTCCGTTTTGCCTTCTTTTTTTTTTTTTTTTTAATTTTCCGACCTATATAGTTTCCTCTATTGCCTTAGGAACGCTGATGACATCCCCATCTCTGTGAATGTTATAGATGCTGGTGGTCCTGCCAGTCATAAATTCAGTCAGGACTACAGAAGCAGGGTAATCATGTTTCCAATTAAATTCATGAATGTGGAAACATTTCTGAACCGAAGCAGGTCTATGCATTTATTCATGTAGATATTGTGGCTGACAAGCAGTAAATCTTTATACTTGTAATGTCTGGATGGAAAGACAGCATATACTTTAAGAAATGTTTTTCTGGCCGAGTGAGAAAAAAAAAAAAGCCTCATATAATGCTATGTCTGGAATTTCTGGCATTTAGAGGTAACCATGAGAAACTCTTAGTTTACATCATATTTATCCTTCATCATCCACCAACAATAAAAGAGAAGAGAAACGTTCCTTAAGTGTTCAGAGTAGCCAGTTTGTGTTTTAGTCTTGCTGAAAACACTCAGCGATCAGAATTGTATCCCTCTGTACAGTTTTTGTTTTTCACACTCCTTGAACATTCCCACGTTTAGTCATGTTGTGTGATGTGCAGGTTGGTTTTCTGCCTGCCTTAGTGGTTTGCGTTCAGCTGAAAAAGACCAGTTTTGGTTCCGTCTGACATTCAGATGCGTTTCTTTGATTTAAAGAAAACTGCAGACAGCAGTTCTTCTGTCTTTCTGCCAGTAACAGCTTTCTTGATGTGGTACTTACACAAATGCCATATTTGTTTTAGCACGACAATAGTTGTCCATTTTAAGTAAGTTCTTCCTGACCATGAGCTGTGAGACTTACCTTGCATACCTTGGCGGGTATGAAGTGGGGCCATCCTCTTTCCATTTTTGGATAAACACAGTCGATCCAAGACTGGAATTTGGTTTCGCAACCCAACTCTGCTTTTAACTTCTTCACAACTTTATTCCTGACGACTCTGCTGTCTTCATAATGCTTGAAGACTGAGCATCATTTGCCCCAAACTTTGATCCCAAATGTTCTCTGAAGCCTTCTCAGAACCACCATATTTATAACAAATTAAACTACACAGTTTACTCTGCGTAGTGATCAGCTGACTTCTGAAAGCAGCCATTAGTCTGTGTTGGTCTATCACCCGAAGCCCAAGAAAATACTTTTAGGTTTTTAATTGTAGCATGACAACATATGAAAAACGTGAGGGTTGTGAATACATTTGTAATGCATTCTATAACCAATATTTCTACACTGAAGATGGACATTTGCAAAAGATTTAGATTTACGGCATAATGATGTAACACTTGTAAGGACCACCTTTTTAGAGTAACTTTTTACAACAATCAAGTTAATAGATCAATATTTATAACTTTTAGTGAGACTCCACAGGAACACTGTCCTCGGTCCAGTTTAGTTTGAGTATTTCTTGGCAGCCTTTTTGCGATTACAGCTCATTATTAAAATGAATGACTCAATTCAACAGTCCTTTGGCTTCTCTCTGTGGCATGTTAAAACCCCTGAAAAAATTTTTTATTGTGGTTTTACCACAGCACTAATCATGGATACTTTTTGTTTAAAAAGCCACTGAGACTTTGCTGGCTCTCGCCCTGTAGCAATTAAAGGCAAGACTTGTAGTATAAGTTCTTCCATTGTTCTGCCAAACAGAAGTACTCAGGGAAAAGGGTGGATGACCACTTAATATTCAGTCACTCTGTTGGTATGATCGCAATGTTCTTCAGAAACACTTTGAGGCCATTACAAGGATGAGCGGCGCGTTGAACGCTCCCAAGAGTACAGCCCTGTGGTTTTCCTCACAGGTGATTCAGATCTGCCAGCTGTGCGGCAGTGGACATGTACCTGCCCGGCGTTGCCTGGTTATGTCAGGGAACAAACACGGCATGTCTTTTCTCAGTGTCCTCAGTGGAAGCGCCAAGAAAAGAAAACTGTTAAAAGAGCGCAGTAATTGTCGGCTTTTAGTTCAAGTGTTGTGATATCTACCAAGTTGAACAGAGTCTCAAAGAAGTAGACGATCAATTCAGACACAAATATGACCTCGGCCAAAATGCTAAAGGTCACAGAGTGATGGAAGGACACATGAGGAAGAGAGGGAAGAAGAAAACCTGCACAGACCACACCTGATATTGTTGTCACAATAGTTACCACTTTTATCATTGTTGCAATATTTTCTGATATGGTACTGATATCTAGACTTGTCAGGTTATCAGTGACCTGTGTACCTCTTGTTTCAGAACTACACTAGTTGTTGTTGTCGGGTTATAGGCTTTACGTTTCTCAGTTTTGAAATCAACTGTCTGAAAACCTGATATTTTAAGAAAGTGTCGGCTCCTTCAAATCAGGACTAAAATTATTTCAGTTTTAAAATGAAAGTTAAAGATTACTTTATCAGTTCATTTTTATAATTTCTTGCTATGTAAGTGATGCCTAAATTTGCTCTTACTGCATTTCTTGTTCTCTGCATCTCTGTGTTTTCATTTGAAGAGCCTTGAATATATCTTGTGTAGATTTACTGCACAAATAAACCTGCCTTTGCTTTCTCTTGCTCCAGGTCGTATTTGGCTAGACAACGTCCACTGCACCGGTGCAGAGAAGAGCCTCGCTCAGTGCGAGTCGAATGGCCTCGGCGTGTCTGACTGCAAACATTCAGAAGACGTCGGGGTGGTGTGCTCTCCGAAACGCATTCCAGGCTTCAAGTTCATCAGGAACCAAGCCGCCAGCGGGGAGGTAGGCTCACGTAGACCTCTACTGTACAAAAAGGAACAAATGTGTTATAAATTATTAACACCTCAGCAGTGCTTTAAGCCTGGTTCAAGTACACACATGTAACCTGGCCAGATGTTCTCTGCATTGGATAGAGGACAGGCTTTGGATGAAAGAAAACCTTATCGCAGTAGGACTTCTTCCAATCGCGCAAAGTCAAGTTTTATTTTCAAATGCGTCCAACTTTCCTCACTGGGTTTTATTGCAACATTTCGATGCATTTATGATCTTATCTTTTAAAGAATAAAAACATTGTGTAACCTGAACTGACACCTACTGAAGTATCATCAGACATCACATTTCAGTGAGAGTAAACATGCAAATTGTTGTTTTTTTTTTGCATGTAACACAGCAAGTCATTTTAGCCTGAAGATGCTCAGTGTATTATGAGTTATTATGTCATTATGAGTCTGTTTTAAGTGGACACACCAAAGCTCCACTATGCAGCCCGGGAGATCATGGCGATGAGTCAGAGAGAAGAAATACCATCCGGTCTGCCTGTAGAGAGCCCCTCTGCACCGGATGGAAAGTCAGTGAGGGCCTGTGAACGTGACAGTCTGAGAGGGAGGGAGGCCAAGGGAGGCGATGAGGACATTCCTTCAGCTTGTCCGAAAACAAGTGACTAAAAAAGCTGCCAATTAAAACTGAAGCGGCATTCGTTGGCAGCTTCAAAGAGAGGCAGTGCTTTCTCACTGAACTCATGCTCGGCCTTCTTTGTTTGTTTGTACTTGACGGAGGGTGGAGGTGTGGCTCCACCCTGTGTCACAAGTCTCAACAGCAGCCAGAACAGTGAATATGTTGTCATCAAGGTCCAGTTAAGAGAACATACCAGCAGAGAAAATTTAAAGACCTTGTTTGTTTTTCCACCGCCTGCTGCAGCGTAAGGAATGAAGGAAATAAGGAGAGATGAAATTAAAATGTGTAATGTGGACTTACCGAACACTCTTGGTTTATTCCTGCTTTTTTTACAGGTTGTACATGATGGTAGCACCTCCTCATTCTCTATATGATCAGTGTATTTAGGGTTTCTGGTGTGTTAATGCCGTTCACTCCCCTGCCCTGCAAATATTTCCTCAGTCCATCCAAAGTCTTTTAAGTTAGAGAGGAGAGGAAAGGGAATAAGGTGTACCTACACCTTTTTTGATTTGCTTGAAGTGACGGTAGCAACGGGCAACCCTGTTCCAGCAACCTGTTTATTCACAGCATGAATTGACATTCTTTGTCGAGTCTGGAAAGAGAACAGTCCCAGCTGTAGGCATTACTGTTGGTCTGTGCCACAAGGATGAAAGCATGCATAAGTTTTCATATCCCCTGAACTCTCCCACATGCAACAGGGACAAACTTTAATGAATCCTATTGCAACTTTGTGTGAAATACCAACACAAGGTAGTTGTTCATAATTGCAAAGTGGAAGAAAATTGTTGCTTTTTTTCCTAATACAAACAAAGTCAATTCAAATCAACCAAAGCCAATTTGTGTGTAATTAATGCTGGTTTCCTGAAGACTTTTTGTGCGTAAGAAGTATCTGGAAGACACCCGACAGGTCAGTGATGGTGCAGAAGACATTTAAGCTGCGATGAGACATGACTGATAACTTAAACTGTCAGGGCTGGGCAAACAGGACATTAATCATTGAAGCAAACAAGAGTCTAAACAAATCTGGTCTTTATGAAAGAGTCGGAAGAACAAAGCTGTTATTAAAATGAAGCCACACAAATTCCTGTTTGTATTTTTCCACAATCCATCAAGGCCACAGAGCAATCACCCAGTACAAGGTGTTTTGGTCAAATGAGACCATAATGGAACTTTTTGGGCGTATACAAAACACCTTAATTAAATTAGGAACATGTCGTAAGACTTGACAATTGCTGCTGCTCACTGATGGTCTCCATCCAACCTGAGCTCGAGCCAACCTGTAAAGAAGGTCTAGTCTTTAATCGAAAACCAGTATGGACGTAACCCTAAAGAGTCACAGTCGTACCTGACACAAAGGGGCTTAATCTGACAGGTGCACTGGTTACACCTCTCAGATTTTATTTGTTGTGTTGGTAAAATCCCATTTAGCTGCACTGGACTTTGGTGTTGTATCGTGACAAAGCGTGGAAAAGCTCATGGGATGTGACCTAACATGCCGTGAGTGAACTCAAAGCACATTCATCTGTTGGAAAGGCCCAGCCAAAACCCAAATCGAATGGCAAGACTTGAAAGGTGTTGTTGGCGAATGTTCTCCATCCAGTTTGTCGTGGGATGATGTACTTTTCAAAGAATGGAAAAGAACTTTCAGTTTTTAGAAGGGGAAACTGGTAGAAATTGACCCAATAGAGAGACTCAAATGTCACATACAAGCTGGCAGGGAGCCTCAAAAGTGTATTGTATCCTCTTAATTCATAATTAGACAATTAAGCACCATTTTGTCCATTACATAAAATCCCACTAAAATACATTGACGTTTGCGGGTGTAACATTTGCAGACTTCAAGGGGTTGGAATACGTTGCAAGGCACTGTGTGTTTTTTTTTTTAAAAAAAAAAATTATTTTAAGACCATTTGTCCACGTTTTGTCTCTTAGTTTGAGCAAAGTCTCGAGTTATTTATTACTGACAAATGTTAAATGCCATCAGCCTTCGATGGTTACCCAGCCCCCCTAAAAGAACAATAGACCGATCATTCCTGAACCACAGAACCAACTTTACAAGCCACATCTGTGACCCAGCACTGTTTCCACATTAATCTGTATTAGTTATTCGCAGTACACAGATTTAATTTGGTCTGTGCAGCTCAATACAGTGTTGTTGTTATGACTAATCATTTGATTCTTATAGTGATAAGGAATTCATGACATATATGACCGGTGCGGTGGTCAAACCGATTGTCAGCAGGAACATTTTTCCTCTAATTTAGACGAGATAATCCAACCAGCTGTGCAGCGCTGTGATGTTCCAGCTGGAAAAAAACACAGTGCACAGTGGGACGTGTTATTTTAGTATAATTACGGGTTCATAGCACAAATTTGATAGCAGTGATTCTGAGAGGATGGTTTTGTTTTCCAAGACGTTTGTGTCACAGTTTAGGTGTGTAATCATTATGTCAAGCGGATATTGTGTACCGATGGAAAGGTGTGCTCGCTTTGATTAGAAGTGCAGTAAGATTTCACAGAAAGTATTCCAGGTGAAGAAGTCCTTCTGATTAGTTTTCCTACGTTTTTTTTTTAAGTTGACACAATTTCAAAATTTTTCTGCACCCAACAATCACCTCTTAATAAGGAAGTTATTGTTTTTGATTCAGAAAGGAGACGCATGCTACGTAGAACGTATAATAATTGCAAATGACTTGTCTTATTCTTGATTGTACCTATGTTGTCGCTTACTTTATGCAACTCTTTCACCTATTTTTGTTGTCTTTCTTTTCTTGTTTTATTTTTTTTGTTATTATTTTTATTTTTGCTTTACTGTGTTTTTGCAGGACAGAAAAAAAAAACAGCAATCAGAATGTAAAGAAAATCCATAGAGACAGAAATCAAAACTGCGAAAGTTGGCAGAGGGAGAACATTTTGTTCCTTAAGGGACGAGTTAAAAGTGAGCTGCACAGGCAGCTGCAGTCTGCGACCAGAACATGTTTACTTGCACCAAACAGTCACACCAGGACTCATCAATCTAATCTAAGACAGTTATTGCAATAGGAGAATACACCAGTTTTATTCACTAAAACTGGGGGAAGGTTGTTCACGGACTTCTGTTCTCATGATTACAGCCTGAGCAGGAGATAAGCTCGCCTTCAGCACGTTGAATTAAAAAAAGCTTTTGAGGAAGAGTGATGGAGGGGAGAAAGGGCGATTTATGTTAGGAGACTCCAGTACAGGCTGTCTGGAAGGCTGTTACCACATGTTCAACAGCTGGATCCTCAAATGGCCCCCGCTCCCCTTTGTGTCTTAGACTAGCCAAGCTGAGGACTTTCAGATTTACGTTCTATGAATCCGTGTCTTCACTTGGTGCTCCCTCTGTAAATGTGATGTATTTCCAGCAAGCTACAGATGTGATTCAAAGCTAAAGCATTCATGTTGCACAACTAGAACCACACTAATGTAACTGTTCTTTTGGAGATAAAGAACAGCCAGTTTTCTCATAGTGTGTGAATACACACTATGAGTTGTGCATTCGCATTGCAACGGTAAGAGGTTTCACATTTTAGCATAAGAAAATATTACACGAGCAAGTTTTATAGTTGGTTTTGTGAGAGAACATTTTATGTCTGTCCTGTTACTGCATATGAAACTATGTGCTGCATATTATACACAGGAACCACGCCTCTGTGTATTGAAAACAAATGAGATGCATCTACTTGCGATAGTGAGATTTTACTGACTTTAATTAAACTCCCCAGCTCCACGTTTGACAAATCTGTCCAATTTTGTTGCAGTTTGGTAATTTCCATCCAAAATGACTTTTCTTTTTAATTTTACTGCCAAGATGGAAGCAGGACGCCCTGATGGATTTTCCAGATGCGAAGCCTATCAGTTATCAGCCACGTACGTTTGGCAGATCGGGGTCCGGTGAGGCAGGAATCGGGGTGGGGCAGATGTGAAAGTCATTTCAGAGGTTTCTGGCTTGTCATCTAAACCGAAGCGTGATCAGCGGTTACACTTGCCAGAGCTTTGCGATGTGGGCTGGACGGCAGCTGAATGGGTGGGCATTTTACTCACGTGTTGTTGAACGTGCTGGAGAAGGCCTGGCAGGCTGATTAGACTGGAAGAGACACACAGTAGTGGAAGCATTAGTCAGACACTGGCTAGACCACAGCCTCATGTTCACACACCTCCATTCTGAGGGAGACCCGGTCGGAAAAACAAGTCTGCTCTTCATTTAGCATTTCCCAGAGAGCACTTCAGAGACTGATCTGCTTTCTTCTCTGCCCTCAGTCACCACAGACCAACATGGACTAGGAAATTATTTTTAGGAATACTTAGATACGAAGACTGTAGCAGTCATTGAAGTACAGTGAGAGTTGGCAAGCATGAGAAAATATTTATGAAATTTTACAGTGAGCTGATATGAAACTAGACCTACTTTGAGTTGCATATTTGTGCTGCATAAAGCTATTGTTTACATAACTCATTAAAAGATAATGATTGACTGATTCCAACACTCTTTAACGTAAGTCCTTTTTTGAGAGATTTCACAAATTTCAAACTGCGTGGAAGTGTACTGAAATGACTGTAGATTAATGACTCCAGGTTTGATCAATATAATTTATGAAGCATTATTATATTTCAAGCATTTTACACTTGTCTCATCTAAGGTGGTTCTAATACCAAAAAGGCAGCATAAAATCCTTTTTCAAACATAGGAAAGATTTCACAGTTCTTGTTGTGTGTTTGAAAGAATCTGTTTAATGATGATTTTTTTTTTTCAATCACAGTAATATCAGTGTAATCCCTGAAAACCGTGAACGACATTTGGTTAAATCCACTCCAGACTCTTTTAAATTCACAGCCTTTTGGGTGGGGCAATTGCTGCATACCCTTGATCATGCCACCCTGGGCAGAAACCCAAATCCAGGGTTACACAAACTGCCATTGAACTGGTCTAATTTTTCTAACATAAATGTGAATATGAAAATACTCGCTTTATGTATCATTATGCAAATATCTTTCGTAAGTGCGTCCAGCTCAAGGTGTCTCTTTGTGCTGCACCCCGCGGCTGAGCAAAGTTAAAAACGGCCTGGCCCGTACAGCTGGGGTGCAGCCAGACGTATAATGCTGAGTTTATGCTCGGTGGTCAGGGCTCTGGAGGCTAGCGGGCGCCTGGACTGATCCCAGCTGTGCATATCTGTCCACTGCTCTTCAGTCTCACACATTCAGACAGCCAGTTTCCTCACTCTGAGCCAAACACAACACTACTCAGAGCCGTCCCAGTACCCTGTTTCATACCTGGCCTCACACCTGCCCAGCATGTTTCTTTCAATTCTTTTAATTTCAGAACATTTTTTTTTTGTTGTTGTTGTAGCATTTTTAGTCTGTTTTGTGCTTTTAGGAATTACCTCTCCAATCTGAATTCAATTAGTAGTTGTTTTGAAGTTAAAACAAGGATGCTAAAATAAAACAGATTAAATTTAGAACACGGGTGCCTGATCCTAATCACGTATCTCAACCGTCCCTCCCACAGACGGAAAACACTCTGTCATGCCCAGACTACCAAGAATCCCTTCATGAAGGAGTAGTCTTTACCCCCTCCAACCACTGCGGTCAGTGGGAGGACCGGGGTCGCACCCGGAGCTCCGGAGGCTCCTCCCGCTCTCTGCAGTCATGAGTGTTCAGAGACCCTGCAGCCTCAAACATTCCCCGATGCTGACGCCATCCGCAGGAAACCACTCTGTGGGCAGATGTTTAATATTCTGGGAAACATGCCCGATTCTTCTATTTAAGCTAAACTGAACTGGATGTTACAAAAGCACTGCAGTCAGCAGTTATATATTGCAAAACATCTCTTTCTTTGGAGTTTTTTTTTTTTTGCACCTATGGTAGACTTTCACACTCAGTCAGGAGCAAATGGCAAAATCTGCCTCATGGCTGAGGTTTTAGCTGTTAATCCCATAAAGGTCTAGAGGTTAAAGGTGACTATTCCCACTTGATTTAGGGGAAGTCAGGAAACGTAGAACTGATTGTTTGGATAACTGTTTCCTGACAATGTGAGCAACTGTCTTTGTATAACCTTTAGAGAGAGAGAGACTTTACTACCTTAAAGTTACTCTAAAACTTGAACATGTCTCTTGCCTCCCGTGAAACAATCACATTTCTAGCATGAAGCGGTTTAATGTGCAGCACATGTGCAATCAGAGCATTTGACTGGAGTTCCTCCTGCAGTAAGCTACGTCGTTCTTCCCAAGACGGTTTCACATTTCTGAGTAATAGTCAAAAGCTGTGTTGTATTTACAATACATGAAGTGGACACCGTTTCAGCTGTGCTGGCTGTATACCGGAGAAACCACCCCCATCATTTAAATAACACTTTGCAGCCATTTTAAGAGATGGCAGTTTATTTGTGATCATGTTTCCTTTTGTAGTTACATAACCGTGTTTATAAGCAAACACACTGGGGCTGGATAATCTCAGGGAAGGTTGGATGCCACGGGGCTCAATGTAACGTGGAGCTGCACGTTTTGCACACCAGGTCAGAGGAATGCAGCTGGCCGCCAGACAGCTACATGTGAGGAGATGAGGGAGTCAAATTACCTGAATTTAGTCCGCTGGATGCGGTGATCCGTGTAATTACTGTCATGCCATATCCCGAAATAAAAACCAACGTTTTGCTTTTGAGACGAATTCCCGCCACAAAATGTTCATCGTACGACGACGTCGACGGACATCAACATGGTGGCTTGTTTATGATACTTTCATATTACCCAAGATATCTTAGTTATTTAGCTAATTATCCAACCTTAAGATTGCAATTAGTAACCGTAATAATGTGGACTTCTAATTAAAATGCCATAAATTGTATTATAATGTTTTATCATATTTTTCTTTAGCTTAACAAATGCAGCAGGACCCATTAAAATAATAATTTTATTCATTTCTGTACTATAACATTTGGAAAAAATATACAATAAATGCCATAAACCATATAAATATATAAAAAAAAATCTTACATGTCATTCCAGTGAATAAGGTGTCATTACAGTGCAAAATGATGATAAATACAGAAGTGTTGGAAATTCTGCTTCAAAGTCTGTCGTGATGCAGTATGCTTTTTATTCCTGTCCTTTCAGTGTCATTTTGTTGCTTGTTAATATTTTTACAACAAATTTGGCCATTTTTGCATTGCATTTCTTCGTACTGGCCCGACTTCGAAGACGTTAAGCCAGACAGACGAGAAGGATGGAAAAGTCACGGTGATTGTGAAGGGAAGCGAAATCATTCCAAAGCTGATTATTTTTGGTCAGATTTACCAAAAATTAAGCACAAATTCGTCGATAATTGTTGAATTTGCTGTAATAATTGTAATCAAAAAGGAGGTGCTGCACTGCTTATATAGACAACATAACATAAAACTCTTATGTTATCTGTTATTTTTCATCATAACCAAAGTCAAGCCTTGCTTCAGGTTGCATTTTGTCTAATGACAGCCTTTGCTTCGCTGGTCAGGGCATGACGGTGCAGGTGGAGGAGGTGAGGATCAGAGCCATGTACTCCCAAAGGAAACGGATCCCCATCACCGAGGGCTTCGTCGAGGTGAAAGATGGAGGCAAATGGAGACAGATCTGCAACGAGGACTGGACCGAGATGAACAGCAGAGTCGTCTGTGGCATGTACGGTTTCCCCAGTGAGAAACCCTTCAACGTACGACCCTACAAGTGAGTAACGGTTCTGCGGCGGGGAGTCTGAGTTTTTAATTATGCTAATTTGCTGTAATGTAAGTTTACATGTTGTATGGTTTACTTTGGGTTACGTTAAAAACTGTTTTTTGGTACGAGTAAACACTGTATACTTATATACTATATATAATGGACTTTTTTTTTTAATTCACACATTTAAAAAAAACTCTGAAAGCCATCATTTGCGGACACACTTGTATCCTACACGTGCTCTTTATGCTAAAAATACAGTATGTCTGGGATGTTGCTTACTCTTTTTTTGGGGGGGTGTTTTTCTGTTGGGTTTTGTAAGTTTTAGGTGTGTTTAGCCCAAACTAAACAGATGTTAGGAAACATTACATAATCAGCTTTGTTTACTCCGCCAGTCACTCACGCTTTTCGTCCATTTTCCACTCTTGAGATGAAACACACTTGGCCCTGCAGATTGTTGGCCCTGTCAGAGGAAGTCTGAGCAGATGAATGATGGTTCTGGACGGGAACAACTGAGTGTACTACAGTCTGAAACCGTGGTTCTGTTGGGTTTTATGCGTCTTTCTCTGTCTGCTCACATGGGCAACAGATTCAAAAGCTTTGTGCAAACGAACAAACATCGGATTTTTTTTCAAACTTTTTCCCCACGCACGCTCAACCGAACGGATGGCTGTGAGTGACTCTGCCAGGTCTGCTGCACCTGTTTCTCCATGTGTTAATATTTTCTGACCTTCAGCAGGAATGTCTGAAAAATTCGCCCAGCAGGTCAGCGGTGGGCCCCACAAAAAAATATTTAACCTTAAGAAGCAGATTAAATGGAAACACTGAGCAGCCATTCTTCTCCGTGGATGAAAACACTTATTTCAAATTATGTTTCACCGTTGTGGAGTTTCACGCTTTAGTAGGTGTGAGGCATCACATTCAGTCTGGCTGCATATGGAAAAATAACTATTAAGATGATGATTATGCAGTCCTTCTCCAACCAACACACCTGAACCAGAGGGATGGCTTGTTATCAAGTCTCTGCGGAGTTGGAGCAGGGATGAATCCGAAGTGTCAGGATGGAACCCACACAGTTTTTGTTGTTTCCTCCTCAGACTGTTGGCGAACCGCCGCAAGAAGAACTACTGGGGCTTCTCTGTCAACTGCACAGGCAACGAGGCCGACCTGTCAGACTGCAAACTGGGCAAAGAGGTCCAGCTCAAAGGCAACAACACATGCAGACGGGGCATGCCTGCTGTGATCAGCTGCATACCCGGACGGGCCTTTGCTCCCAGCGTCAGCATGGGTTTCAGAAAGGCCTACAGGATGGAGGTTGGTCACATTATAAATTATCGGCTGCCATGTTTATCAGCTAACAAAGCAAGGAAGTCCTATGCTGCTCTCACACCACTTGAGAGACAATGACGCATGAGTTTCAACATTTTCCATACATTCAAATCTGAAACAATGCATTTGTGTCCAGACTGCATTGAGTCAATACTATGTAGATCTCAGTCAAACAGGATCCAAAGTGTCTAAACATCGATTTTTAAGTCCTGGCAGGAATTTTAAACGGACTTTAAGTTTTCTTCCAGGACTTCTTTGTAATTGGTTTATTTTTATCCATCAATCTTCAGATCAGCTCTGACCAGCTTCTATGTGTTTCTTTTAGATTATCCATCATATTGCTCACATTTGTAGTTCGGAATTCATCCATCTGCCAAATATTTGCATGTTTTTGCCTCCCCCCACCTCCCCACATTGTGGCAATCATTTAAATGCTCACCATCTGCAACATATCCACAGTCTTACTTATTTTGTGTCACGTTTCCACAGCAACCCTTAGTGCGCCTGAGAGGCGGGGCTATGATAGGTGAGGGTCGAGTGGAGGTGCTGAAGAACGGAGAGTGGGGAACCGTTTGCGACGATAACTGGGACATCAGAGCAGCCACCGTGGTGTGTCGGGAGCTGGGCTTTGGCAGCGCCAAAGAGGCCCTGACTGGAGGCCGGATGGGTCAAGGTAACCAGAAGTTTGTCAACGATGACACCATTATATGATGCAAAATGTGCATTTACTGATGTTGAAGAAAACGCTAACATAATTCAGGAATATATGTATAGTCAAATCTATCCACTGAATTTACAATGAGCACTTCCAAAGTAATATTTTATTAAACTTCAATGTCTCTCAGCAGTAAAACTAAACTACAAAAAAAAAGCAAATTTCTTCACATTTGAAATATCTAGTTGTACAACTTGTAATTACAAGCACCGCAAACAAAGACGTGTTTATAAGAAATCGTTGTTACGGTTGATGTTGGCCAAATTTGGAGCCGTGGAAAAACAAATTGACCTCCCTTATTTTCCTCTTTTTTGTTCGGGGTGACGTGGTAAGCTTGGCTTCTCATCGAGCTTTTAACTTTTTAATTCTCACTTTGATTGCAGATGTGATCAAGTTTAGACAAGTCGTTATTTTTGGAGCCACTTCCTTCCTTATAAAGATCAGTGCACACTTTCATCACTTGAAACTCTTTCCCATTTTGAAGAGTCGATTGGAGAAAAGAACATTAATCTCACATCATATTTACACCAGGAAAGCAGGACGTCTTGGATGTTTAAAAGTTTCCTCACACCCTGATTAGCTTAAAAAAGTAAAATAAATTCAATGTATTTTATTATAGCTGCTATGTCTTATTCTATTCTTTGTTGCATTACTTTTCCCTCCACTGAATAATCCTGTACTTTGCCACATAAAATCTAAATAAAGGGTTGGATTTTTTTTTTTTTTTTTAAGATTATTCTGCTGAGCTGAAAACAAATGTCTTTTAAAAGGCTCTTTACCCGGGACAGAGGAGCTTGTATGTCCAGCTGTGAAAATGAGAGCGGGTGACCTTAACCTCCTCCTTATCTTTGGCTACTGCATCACCAACTGTTTTCGTCTCACCTCAGTCCGTCTAGACTTGAGGTCAGCACATAAACGCAATAGAGAACGTATGGAGCAGCACATCGGTGTTTACACACCGAGCCCATTACTGAATCTGTGAAATGCAATATCCCTCAGCTCTATAAAATTGATATGGCTGCAGGAAAAGTTGTAATTTTTTCCCCCCTCCCTCTGCCTTTTTTTCAAAGCAAAACAGAGGAGTGCACAAAATGTTCCAGGGAAGAAAACATATTTTATGAGTTTCAGGAGAGGAATTCTGGGTTGGAGCGCGGACAAAGCTGTTTCAGGGCTTCCTGGTCAAGCTAACCTCTCGACTTACAACTTTCACCTCATAGACTTGGAAATAGTTTGTCTTCAGAAGCTTTAGCGGCGTACACAAACATCATTAAATCCAGTCATGAACAAGACACGCACTGATCAGCTGTACAAATCAGCCTAATACTGAGGTGGCGCCCTCTTTCGCAGACCTGTCGGGGTGCCGCCCAGAGAACATCTGGAGAGGGCAATTACAGATGTTTCAAGGGAGGCGGCAGTATTTCTTATAACCCTTCAGAGTTTCATTTTTGTCTGTCATAGCTGGCTGCTTGTTTTCTTTGCAGTGTAATTTTCTTCATCTGTCCCTTTATGGAACATTCTGTCTGAGAAACAAGGGAAGAGAAGTTTTTTGTCATTTCCTGAGTAGATTCCTGACTTTCCCGTGCGCTTGCTGTGTCCCTGCAGGAGTGGGTGCTGTCCACATGAACGAGGTGCAATGCTCTGGCTTTGAAAAGTCTCTGACCGAGTGTTACTTCAACCGGGACTCCGTCAGCTGCAGCCACGAGGAAGATGCCGCGGTCAGGTGCAACGTCCCTGCGATGGGCTTCCAGAACCGAGTGAGTTTGACTCCACGTAGTTGGTGCTTTTTAAAGAAAACGCACTGCTCTGCATTTTGAACAAAATGTAAATGTAACTGTCTTTTTGCCCAGCTTCGGCTGAGCGGCGGCCGTAACCCCTACGAGGGTCGTGTGGAGGTCCTGTCGGAGAGGAACGGCTCTCTGGTGTGGGGCTCGGTGTGCAGCGACAGCTGGGGAACCATGGAGGCAGTGGTGGTGTGCAGACAGCTGGGGCTGGGCTTCGCCAGTCATGCTTTCCAGGTAATTTCTCTAACTCTGGTTTCTCCTCTAAACGGAAAGCTTCTCTGCTAACCTGCTTGTATTTTTCTCTGAATACAATGAGCCAGCCCCGCACCCATCCTCCAACAACAGAGAAATCTGTTCTCCCTCCCAGGGATGCAAGAAAATAATGACATAATTCTTTTCTTGCATCTTCTTGATATATTTATGCAGAGCATTTTTTCCTAGTGTGCTTGCCAACAAATGCTAAAAGTGGTTACTACACAAAGGAATGCCGCAGAGACACATGAGGACTTCCTAGGAGTTCTGCAGCTCTTATAAATATGACCGCTCCTGGCCAGAAATAACTTTCTTTCTCCTGCAGAAGAAAAGTGTGTGCAGGCTTTAGTTTATTATCTAAAGCAGTGGTTTTCGATCCTGGCCCTCTAAATCCCCTGTTCTTTGTGTTTTGGGTGTTTCCCTGCACACGTCGGGAATGTGGAAGAAGATAAACACCTAAAACATGCAGGGCAGTGAGTTGAGAGGACCAGGACCGGAAACAACAGCTCTAAAATGATTTCTGCCTGTCAGAAATGGGCAATTTTGTACTTTTGACACTAATATCATTCTCAGTTTTTCAGGTATGTTTCCTATACGGTGCCATCTGCTCTCTGCTATTTCCACAATGTCTTTGTGAGGAGCTATTCTTCTCCATGTCTTTATAAAAACACAGCCAGGATCTTGTAAAAGAGCCTCCAATTTGGAAGAAAAGAATCAAATAACATGAGACACGTGTGATCAGTTTGCATAGTGTAATGCTAATAAAAACAGATTTACCTCACTGCAGTTCTGGAGGCAGGAAATAATGATGGGTTACAGCCACAAGAGAAATGGATGATATTACATCAGCCTGCCGGTGCTTCCTTGTTTAAGCCTGTTTGGTGTGTTTGTTTGAATGTCTCTAATAAGCTTTAGCTTTACTCATCCCAGGGGGCAAAAATAAAGACGCCACTTGCTTAGAAAAACATCAAAACCAGGTTGTAAGTAGAGAAGGTTGGTTAATGGAGGTAACCCTATGGCAGATTTAAGAGTGCAGCCTCTCAGCAAGACTTTAGAGAAAACTGTGAGCAGATCTTTGTAGTGTAAAGAAACCTCCAATTAAAAAAAACCAGACACACATGGAAACACTGGCGCATCACATTTCTATCCTGATTGGTTCCTTTTTATGTCACGAGGCGAGAGGACAGCGAGCAAAACACCCCGATGATTTGCTCTGTTATATGAACCTATTTTATAGATGTTGGGAATTTATGGCTTCAGATGATCCAAATCTGGAAGGTATGCGAGAGAATTACAGGGAGGAGTGTTGATAACTGCAGCTTTATGAGTGGAACCTCGACTCGATCCGGCGAACGCTCTATATCGACGAGAGCATTTCTGTGCCAACTTAAAATTTCAGGCCACACATAATCCACATCTAGATAATTCTCCTAAACTTAAAGTTCTCATCTGCATGGTTTTTATTGCAGAGCAGGTCTTCTTAAGACCCACTAGAGTCTAGTTCCTGTCTTGCTCCGATGGTTTTCCAGGCGAACTCGACCGCCAGATGGAACATGTGAATCTTAAATCTACACTTCTGCATATCTGCTCTTCTCCTCAGCCCACAAGCAAATATATGCATCACCCCTGCCACCCCCAGTCCGGCTTCCTTTGTATCCTCCACTTTCACGGTTGTTGGTGGAAAGTCTGACTTTTTCCCTTGCACAGGCTTTCCATAAGGTCTGCAAAATTGTGCAACAAAGCTGAGTCAGAACATCTGCACAGCTCCTTACTTTCTGTAGGCGAGGAGGGCTGGGGGGGTAAATTATTTGACTGAACTAATGCCAACAGATAATCGCTTTATAATGTATCTATAGCGTGGTATCCAAACACAACTCTACTCATCTCATGGTAATCAGTTTGGTTGCCAGGAACAAAACTTGTTTGGCTTATGCCTGGATTTAAACAGTTAGTCACATTCTGTTTTTTTTTTCCAATGCAACTATTTGCATACTTAACCAGTAAGAACTGATCAAATGGCTACATTTGTATAAGCTCTTACCGTTACTTTTCTTGAAGCTGAAAGTCAGAATAACTGCTTTTGTGTTATTTTTTATGCCTACGCTTAGGAAAGCACATCTTATCTTTTATTATTATTATTATTTAAATCTTGATTGTTTAATTATATGGCGCGTCATTTCTGATTGAAATTCTCAGGAGACGTGGTACTGGGAGGGAGATTCGTCGTCCGACTCTGTGCTGATGAGCGGCGTGAGATGTTCAGGAACGGAGCTGACTCTGGATCAGTGTCTGCATCACGGCAAACATGTCAGCTGTCCCAAAGGAGGCGGACGCTTTGCTGCTGGAGTGTCCTGCACTCAGAGTAAGAAACGGAACAAAAGCACCACATTCATGTTTCATTTACTAATTATATACTTTCTGAAATTAGTTCAGAAAGCATACATTTCATATTTATTTTAATACCTTAGGATAAAATATAAACATGTGGCTAAAAACATGAAAATGGTGTTATTAGTTGTCACGTTACAACCCCAAATCTCAATGAATTTGATTGAGACTTTGTGATAGAGTCACAGAGTAGTGCAGGATTTTCATTCAAATATGGTGGCACTCATCTCCATTCAGACTTCTGATCCTGTTGAAAATTACAGATATATTTTCAAAGACTTTCTCTGGCCAATCTAACTCAGCTTGATGTATTTTGCAAAGAAGAATGGCCAAACATTTCAATCTTCAGATGTGCAAAGGTGGAAGAGACTTAACCCAAAAAAAACTGCAACTGTAATTAACTCAGAAGTTTGTAGGATCACCTTTTGCTGCAGAGGGTGGAATAGAAATTACAAATATGTTAGAATTTCACACTTTCCAGATTTTTTCTTGGACAATACTTTTGAACCATAGCTGGAAGTAGCTCACTACCGTTCTGGTAGTGAGCTACTTCCTGTTGGTTTATTATATTGAAATTGCCAATAATTAAAAGTTTGTTTCCAATGTGACAAGATGAGAAAAGTTCAAGGTGTGAATATTTTTGAAACTCCATGTAGAAAAAAATTGTTTAGTTGCAGTTTAAAAAGTTCAAAGTTGGTGTGATGGATGGTAGTAAAAAAGAAGAAGAAAAAAAAAAGATCTTGAATCTGTGGACTCCGCTCATGCTGCTGTCGTCCTCACAGCGGCCCCAGACCTGGTCCTCAGTGCTCAGGTGGTGGAGCAGACGACGTACCTGGAGGACCGGCCCATGTACGCTCTGCAGTGCGCCCACGAGGAGCGCTGTCTGTCCAGCACCGCCGACAAAGCCGACCCCAGCTCCTACCGCCGGCTGCTCCGCTTCTCCTCCCAGATCCAGAACAACGGCCTGTCGGACTTCAGGCCGCGGGCGTCGCCACATTCCTGGGTCTGGCATGAGTGTCACAGGTGAGACCTCACCTGTGACAGGCTGTGCAGCTGCACTTCTGACCTTGTTATAGCTACTCGAAGTCTCCGATTTAGTTTTACTACGAATTGTAAAAGTCCATCTGCTCACTTGTTGTTGGGCAAAACTAAAAAGATTTTCTTAACAGATTGTTGAAAGATTCAAAAGATTTAGTAAAGCTCCTAGATGTGTCTGTTTTCAGGATGTTTAAACGCTCCCTGTTTCCCTGTGTAATCCAGACATTACCACAGTATGGAAGTTTTCACCCACTATGACCTGATGAGTCTGAATGGGACTAAGGTAGCAGAAGGACATAAAGCCAGCTTCTGTCTGGAGGACACCCACTGTGATGAAGGTAGAGTCCAACATTTGCTTTTCCCTTTTATAAGTTAGAGACTCTGGATGTTCTTTTAACACTGAAACTACCTTTAAGAAATACTCTACCATCGTGCTGTTTGATCTTCTTGATTAAAAGGAGCATTATTTTAACTGATTCTTCGGACACCAACTGTAAACATCTGCTCTCATATTTAGGCATACAGAAAAGGTACGAATGTGCCAACTTTGGCTCTCAGGGCATCACAGTCGGCTGCTGGGACACGTACAGGCACGACATCGACTGCCAGTGGATCGACATCACAGACGTGAAGCCAGGAGATTACATCTTCCAGGTACAACATCTGCTCTGCTGTGAAATATTCAACTTCTGGTGGAAAAATTGTCTCAGATCAGCATGCTGTCTCCTGTAGACCAGACAGACTTTCTTTCTGCACATTTGCCTTGTTTTGTTTTTCCCCCGTTCACTGTCTAAAATGTTACACAACTGAGTGAAGGCCCTTAACAGAACTCGAAACATCTTATCTGGTTGACTATTGTAGTTAAACCTCTTTTGAGACCAATACCATTAACTCTGACACTATTCTTTCTTTCAGGTCGTGATTAACCCAAACTACGAGGTGGCAGAATCCGATTTCACCAACAACATTATGAAGTGCCGCACCCGCTACGATGGACACCGGCTATGGACCTACAACTGTCATATAGGTGAGGACAACTTCTCCTCTGACGAAGTTTTTACCCTAAAACTGGACTGTGGTATAAGTCACAAAATATTACATGTTGTTTATACAAATCCAGCTCTTTGTTCTCACGTGTCCTTTATGTAAAACACAATATATGTAGTGTCAATGTTTTCATGAGACTATGGAGTACTGTAGCAATTCAATGAATGGCAGTGAAGCTGAATTGCAGAAATATACAATCGAACAAACTAAGTGATTTATAATCTCTGAATAGAAGCTGATGGTTGTTTTTTTTATTATTGTTAAATACAAAATTCAATACTTTGTCTGTCAGGCATTGATTGAACATTCCTTGAAAGGTTCAAAGATTATGAAACAGTAACAACGTGACATAAAAACAGAAGGCCAAAAGTCCCACAATCAAATTATGGCATCTTATCCTTCTTAACACTTATTTAATAAATTGTGGCACTTTTGGTCCTCATAACAGTAGCACAGCTAGGAATAACCTTGGCTCAAACTACAATTAGTAAACTGTAAATTGGGAAAAATAAATAAATATTACATATAGAATACCTTGTAATGTATGTATACCCTTTGTTAAAGACTATGAACAGTTTTAACAACAAAAAAAACAGCAAACATCAGTAAATGTAGAAAATTTCTTTAAAGCCTGAAAATTACTTTGTGAACAAGTCTTTGATATGTTAAAAACAAAAATAAGAAAAAAAAAACCCCTCATCATTCACACTGTGCAACCAGTTCTTGTTCATCAGGACAACAAAAGGAAACAAGGATTGCCAGGCAACTGAACATATTTCAGGTCAAACCAACATGCAATAGAATTTAATTTAAAACATTTTGAGACTTTGGACCCTTCTGAAATGACCAAAATATCTGTTTTGTCCTCTTCGAGATATTTGCCTTATTAGTGTTACCGAAAGTGAACAATATTTACCACAAGTTGGTTCATTTACAGAAATCTGAGGCAACTCAGAGTTATTGATCGGAGATGGGTCTGTCAAGTCCGGCTGTAGAAACAAAAAAAAAAAAAAAGAAGAAAAAGTTAGGTGAAAAATTTGCCTTTTTTTGGAGGGTGAATTTCTTACATTTTTATTTCTGGCTTCACAGGTGGCACATTTAGTTCAGACGTAGAGGACACGTTTCCCGGATTGCTGACGAACCAGCTTTCACACAGGTAGACCAGAGCAGGGCGCATCACAAGGACGGCACTAGCAAATTTTCTGACAACCACTAGAGGGAGCTGTGTGACGCCGCGTCCTTGGAGTAGTGCTGGATCATGGTTGTGCTCAGGGTTCAGCTGGTACAATAAACAACGGCTCCAATGAAAAACGAGCTGCTTGTTCAGTAAATGCATTTACCCCCATTCAGTTGTACAGAAGTGTGTGTTTTAGAGTCTCTCGCTGTTCTTGAAAGTGTTATTTTGACCTGGTGCTCATGATGCAATGAGAATTAAAGCCATGTAACTTATTAAACCAAGTGTGGCAACGAGTGCATTGGAAACCAAAGCTTTATCATGTGTGGAGTGCATTAAACCAAAACTCAGACACCATGTTCCTTAATGCAAGAAGTGACTGGGATAAATGTACAGTGTAAGATTATGATAGTACAAATTCAAACAGCTGTGATGAAAAGCAGCTGTATAAATTAAAACTGTAAGAGTCCAGAAATTCCCTCCACACAAAAACAAATGTTGTAATTCATTATAGCGGAACGAGCCAAAAAGCCTCTGGCAAGGAAGTTCCTGTCAAGACGGGAAAACTCCTGTTGTCAGGATTGGATTTAACTAGCTAAACATTGTGACAAATTATATCCACTTCTAAATGACAGGAAAATAAAAGTCAAAATTTATGTTTTTTTTCTTTGGAAGTGCTGTGTTCAACAGATGCCAAGGTTGTCTGGAATTAGTTCCTGCAGCGATTTCCAACGTATGTGAGAGATTCTCCTTCATAAATTAAACCGGAATGGAAGAGAAACAGAGCAGGGTTGTTTGTTTTCACCAAACGCTCGTCTCTGATCTGTGCCTGTTTTCTAAATGTCTTATTGAACTATCTCCATCAGGGACTTTGGTGCCTTTGTGAAATTGCTGTAATGGCCACACTTGTATGTAAAAATGCCGCTCAATAAATTTGTAAATGTTTTAATGTAGAAATGTAAGAATCCTTCATTTTACAAGGATCCTTTCAGTTGCTAATTGTTTTAATATATTGAGGTGAATGTGGAAATGCATAACGGTTTTAAATAAAAACATGTTGAAAGCAACGTGTGTCAATCGTGTGTGTGTGTGCGTCCATTTTTGCTCACCTGGATATCTGTACAGTCTGCCTCGTCCCTGTATGCCTAAAGCTCTGGTCACCATCCGTTTAGCCACTGCGCAGTCTGTCCTGGGACGCTCCTTCACCGGCTGGAGAAATTCTTGAAGAGGACACAAACCATTCAATTGACTGTTGAGATTTCACCAAAACCGTTTACGGTGACTCAAGTCTTACCTGCCCTTCTGACCGCCTTGCCCTGGGCTTTTTTGCTCCCCTCAGAGAGAGCTCGAGTCTTCAGCAGTGGGTGGCAGATGGAGAGGGCATGGTGCGCTGCAATCAAAACAACCCCCCACCGACTTCAGTCACCATCAGTTCAAACAGTTCATCACGTTTAGTGTACAGTGGAAAAAGCTCTGACCTGCCGCCTGACAGGAGAAAACACCCAGAGCGTGTGTGTTGTCCACCCACTTGATCTTCATTCCACCGTCACTGAAACGCAATGAGAGGAGGAAGAGGAAGAGAGAGGGAGGAAATTAATAAACAGCTATATCTACCTGTGGGATATAATGCAGACTGCACAGCGCAAGTTTCTACTATGGCAGAAACTAATCAGGATCCTTAAATTATTGCACGTTAAGTCCTTTGTGATACAAACATCACATACTGATATTGCGATAATGACAAATGTGTGATATACTGTAGCCCTAATTTGAACAAATTTTGGAAAATGTCTATTTGGGAGTTCAGACCTTTTCACCCAAAACACAACTTCAATCTGTTTTATGCAACGGCCCAACAACGCAAAGTAGTGCATAATTGTGAAAAAGTTGTCAAAACTCTATCAAGAAAGAAATGAGAACAGCACTGAAAATGTATTTTCCTAGCCTTCCAGTCAGCAATTTATATGCGGAGTACTATCTGGGCCATAACTTTATAATCTCACCTGTATTCTGTGAAAGCATCCAGGAGGTCGTCAGTCTTGAAAACAGATGGAAAGTCATAAATCTCAATGACATGGCTGAAGTCATCCGAGTTAAGAAACACGTTCTCATAGATTGCGTAGTCATTGTGAACGAGCTCAACAGTGACGCCTGTCTCTTTAAGATGCGTCTTAATCTGAAAGAAAAAAAAAATAACAGAAAGCGCCTCATAATTAGGTAACTACTCAGGTTCTTACATTTCTCCTGCTGCTGGAAGACTTTAGAAAATCTTTAATATTTGCCAACATGTTTCTTCTGGCTGAAAGTATTACTACTGTTCTGTAAGGCCCGATTTAGGTTTGATAGAGAAAGTCCATGGTAAGGAGGGTCATTGGAAATATGAAAATAAGGTTTTGTTTGGAGATGGAATAATTTATTTCATTGATTATCAAGTGATTTTTGAAAAGCTTTTTTATGTAAATGATATTTTCTTCAAAATCCAGACTCCTTTTACATTGGTTTATTATCCTGAGAAATGCCTGTCCCCAATTAGAAACAAACCTCTTGGTTGGATAAACGATTTAAATCTAAATCTGTCAGGGTTATAGAAAACATTTAGAAAAAAAAAAAAAAACGGTAAAATAAGACCTATAACCTACCTGTTCGGTTACATCGTCTGTATCTGTGCTCGTGTCCTCAGCCTGAACATTGTTGAAGTTTTCTTCCTTTGCGTCCTCCAACTTCATCTCTGCGAACGACAGAGACTGGTCCCAGACGACAGTCTCCCTTTCATCCTGCCCTAGCGCCAACTTTTGAGTCTCTTCCTGGGGACAAAGCTGTGAGCCGTTCTCAGGCACACCAGTTATACCGTCAGCGACACAGGCTTCCTGTGCAGAGGAGGCTGAACAAGCATCTTGTTCTGTGGCCTCGGGGTAAGAACAAGACTCTGAAGGAAAACTTCCGCAGCACTGAGGAGAACATTTTATGTCTTTGTTTGCAGCGGAGCCCTGCGAGTCCTGCAGAGACAGCCTCTTCCGAACGGCTCGCGGCAGGTACAGGGGCTGGTCCGGCCTTTTAGGTGTTCGGCTTTGTTTCCCCTTGATGTTGGGATCCTTCGCCGCCCCGCTGCCAGGGGCCTCTTCAGAAAGGCAGCTGCTAGTCTCTACATCACTGTCTTCTTCTGACTCAGCCCTACAGAAAAACAAACATCTTCAGTCGGGTTACCCTGATTTCCTTTCAACAACCTGTGTTGATTTTCACACATCAAAAAGCGACAAAAAGACACAGACAAGCTGCCCGGCGTTGCTTCTTGATAATACAAACCACCTTTATTCTCACTGCTAATCGTAGAGGCATATATTTAAAAAGGAAAGACATGTACCTGAGCTCAGAAGGGCAGACCACCACCCTACGGCACCAGCTCTCCCCTACAGAGAAGGTGGTGAGATCAGGTATGTCTTCTATGGTCCTGTGAATCAAGTATCGCAGTCTGCTGGGTAGTGGGGGGAACAGAAGCACACTGCACAGACACACACAAAGGGAAGTCGGACAAAGATGTTAGCTTCTAAAGTAATACAAAAGTGGATCTCCAAGTGTTATAGGAATGGATGTCATACACAAGAAAGTACGTCAAAAACCTACTAAAGACATATCACTATGTAAATTCTGTGTTCTGAGTGCTTTCCAAACAATTCAAATAAGTAGGAGTAAATCGGTGGATAACGGCTCATGCATTTCGAAATGCTGACATTTTCACAGAGGACGTGTTAAGTAAGCCAGGAACTTCAATCTTCTGATTGAGTCAGGAACAGGAAAATAAAAAAAAATAATCAGAATCCGACCAGTTGCTTTTTACCAGTTATCAGGTAAAAAGCAAGAGTAAACAGTAAGAAATAGTGTTTTAGTTTGGTTTCCGTAGTTGGTTTTCGAACTTAACTCAATACATGCTTGTCAGATTTTAAAGCACTCCCAACATGACCGCCATATTACTTCAGAGAAGAAACAGATTGACAAACGTTACAGAAAATTCATGGCAAACCATATTGCAGTAGTGAGGCCTAATTAAATCAGATTTTAGATGCAACATTTACAGTTGTTTTATCACTGGAATCTTGTAATAGGACACAGATATAGAAAACCAGTATAAAGTATAGTATAAAAGCAAATACTAATGTAGGCCAAGAACTACACCTTGGGGAACTCCTGTATTGTTTGAAACATTTCTTCTCACTCTTACATATATTATGATTCTCTGGCAACATTTTGTTACTCCATAAGCCTAAAGATTTTGTTGGAAGTTTAAATGTTTGGTTTTTTTTTTTTTTTATTATAGTCAGTGGTCAGATTTTTTTGATAAAAGCAATCAAAATAGTAACCATGTGGATTTCAGTTTAGTTTCTTAACAGTGCTATACTACTACTTACTTTTTAAGGCTTCTTTTCTGTTGGTATGTTTCCAGATCATCCAAAACATGATGTAAAAACTGATTTTCTTGCTTTGGGAGATAAATACCATCGTAACAAGGAAACGCCAGGGTGAACCAAGAGAAACGAAGACTAATGGTTGAATTTTTATTGGTCTGAACAGTCGAAATTAACGTAACATTGGCCTAACAAGCTAAAATACCACAGCTACTTTAAACAGTCTGCATTCGACAGTTGAATGCAGATTTAAACCGTCGATATCAACCGTGAGGTTTGTTAAAAACTATTGCTCTTAATTGCGCTAATTAACCTCAAGAAGGACAGAAAAATTAGCTTTGTCGTTGCGTTTATAGTTTTCTGTACACATTTAAAACTAAAGGAGAGATAGCATACTTTGGATAACCGTTCTGACTAAATGATAGCTTTAGCCAAATGTTTATTTTAACTTACGGTAAACCAATGTTAAAAGAACATAAATGACATGTTTTAATGACCCGCTGCCATGTTAACCCGAATGAGACATGTTTGCATGTATCCGCTTCCTCCTTCTTTGCTGTGGGAGCAGCGACATATCCGGTACGTTTCTTTCAAAATAAAAGCAACGTCGAAAATCCCGAAACAAAAACTTCTCCAAAATAGGTCCACGTCGAACCTTCTCACAAACTAGCCATTTTAAAACACAACAGGTGTGTCTCTTTAAACACTAACGTGATCAAAAATGTTCATTTATTTCAGTAATTCAACTCAAAATGTGAATCTTAAATACTGTATGTAGTTAAGATTGGTGTAAGTAACAGATGCTGATTTTCCTGTAAACAGGATAGAACAAGTAGGAGTCATGAGGCAGAAACACATCTGTGCCTCACAAATCCTCTTGGAATTTGCTCTGACTTATTAAACATTTCCAAACAGCACCATATCTGATCTTTCCTCAAAAATAATCAATTGCGTCAATGTTATTTTCTTTGTCATTCCACAATATTCTTATCTCTATAATAAACAGTTTCTTTACATTCTTTAATGCAAAGGTACAGCTTATGTCACACACTTAAGTCTCAAACTAACCCCCATTTGTTACGCAGTATGCTACTGCATAAACAATGTACAATGTATTTGTTTTGGGGTTCTTTTCTGTACACCAACATGTTCACAGAAAGACAGAATACGGCTAAAACAGATTCAACTCATGTCAATTCAAATCAACATAACCAATATTACTTTCCAACAACTTCCAGAAGAGTTTAATTTCATAGTTGATAACTGACGGTACACTAATGCATAAGAACAGATTGCAGCAGTTCCTGTACATTAGCTCTATACCTCAGCTAACTAGAACCGCGGTTCGCCGGCACCCGTTAGTTCAGTTGCCAGGACACCCGTAAATAAAACACAAAACGACTCTAGAAACTACTTTAGCGACACAAAATAAGTGTCTTCAGGGCTATTTTGAGAAAGAAATAAAGAAAAAAACTATATATATATATATAATTTTTTTTTTTCTCTACTAACCTGTAAACGGGATAGAAAAAGTAGGAGGGATGAGGCAGAAGCTAATCTGTGCTTCACAAATGCTCCTAGAATCTGTTGTGAAGCTGTCGTCAGTTACGCACTCTGGAGCAATGGCAAGCTCACACTGCCTCCTACTGGTAGTTTTCTGATACTGAAATAAAATTTGTTGCAAAAGTTGATAACGTTTGATATTTGAAAAATACGTAAAAACATATCGATTAATTCAATAGCAAATTAGATAAATAAAATAATCACATAACAAAACCATTACTTGTTATGCATACATCTACATAGTAATGTAGATGTATGCCTCATCTACGTTACTTTGTTTCAAGATCTCATGTTAATTTGGACGATAATGAAAACCAATTTCATTAGATGAAAATTGGAATATTATGACATTACATTGTTGACTTCATACAACATTTACATTGTGCAAGAAACTGATTTGTGTGGTTTCACAAACACTATCAAAGTGCACTTCTATATATTTTCAAAGTCAAATCGAAAATAAAAACCCTTACAGAAGACCTTCATTTCAGGTAACTACAATTTATTTAAATAAAACATGACGATTATGGACAATTGTGGAAGTATCCTACAAACAAAATCTAAACAATGTACTGTAGAGCTTTCCAACTGTCTATGATGTCTAATGCTAATGGATATAGTGACGGTACATATGATGTATGCTGAATCTGAATATATCACTAGTACACTCTCATGGAAATGAGACAGTTCTCAAAATGTATTGGGGGTTATTTAGGGGAGAACTTGGTAAACATGCGCCATCTTCAAAACCAGAAACATCTAAAATGTACAACTTCTAGAACAAGTTCCCAAACCCTTGCATTCTTTTACATAACTGAAAACATTGGGTTCTGCAGAGGTCGCAACCCTCACATTGTTAATATTAACCATCCATAACCGATGTGATCGCAAACTGGGCCAAAACTTTACAACACATCGAATGTCTTTAAATTTTCAAAACACCTCAAATCTCTTGTAATCCATGTGGAGATGATGGCAATGAACACAATGGCACATTCTATAATGCCTGCTCAACATCTTACACGTCTTGATTAGAAAAAGACAAGAAAAGGCATGTACAAACATACACAAAGGCAAACAGGAAAGTATTTATAAATAAAAGGAAGAAAAGATCACATTAAAAGTACAGATGTATTTCAGAAAGGGAGGTCTGGATATACACTGTGAAGCAGATTAGGAGTATCTGCTCACTCACCAGCCTGCACATTGAAATAAGACATGGAGCAAATTCATGCTCCAGAATAGAAAAACACTGAAGACAAAGTACATTTCTGTGTTTCAGCACAGTCCTGATGATTGTTCAGCAGCCATTGTTAAGTTATAGGATCATACGTTTTTCAATACGTTTATGTTTTCTCTTTTGCAGGAAGTATGCAATCTCATAATTTCAACTGCACGTAACAGCGGAAAAAACACAGGTTTGGACCCTCGGGATGTGAAGGTGACTCGATCGGAGAGGCTACAGCGGTCACCAGACGTCATCATGTGGTACAAATCGTTTTATCTCCCAGATCCAATGCTTCTGTCTTCAAAGATGGTGATTTCCACCTGAAAGAGGGACAGTTAAGGAACACAACGTTGGAGTTTTAAACACATAACTCACACAATAAAAAAAGTTAATTGAATGATACTGGATTGTCTTCTGAAATATTTATATTGTTTTTTTCTTTACATAAATGCTTACACTGATGAGTTTATGTGGCATGTACTAAAACAGGGGTTTATAATTCTAAAGATATCTTTAGAAGTTAAAAAATGTTTCTCAGTGTAAAGAAAAACATTTTCTTCATATACTTGATTTTATGTTGGAAAGATTAAGATGTATTACTCTTTCGCTTAGGCTTAATGTAGGTAAAAAATTTCTTTGGCAATAGATTTTCTCAGTCAAAAGTACGCAGGTGTTGAGTACAATAAGCCAGGTTAAGGATACGACTCTGAGGCCTCTCTCTATAGGGTCAGTCAGCAGTAAGCCTCTGGGACCATAAATCTTCTCATTCTGGTCCTTTATGTATCTGGCAATCTTCTTCAACACCTGTAGACAGAAAACAACACAGTTCAGAACAATGATGTGCTGAGATGAGCTCAATTTCTCCACAAAGGAAACTGCGGGAAGCAATTTAGGTCAAGGAGAGAATCCCAGCAAAAGCCGTTTCACCTTTTCGTAGTGTGTCTCCATACACAGGAAGATGGTGTAGGCAGTTAGACAAGCCAAGCAGCCCTCCAGGTAAGACTTCCCTCCGAGCTTCTCTGCCTCCGCATACAGGTTGTTCAGAGTCTGCATGGTCTCCTCGAACTGCTGCTTGTCCATCTGGAAACACAACAATAGTTTACATCCACTGAATTGAAAATAAAGCACCGTAACTATAAAAAAAAAAAAGGGGAAAACCTATTACATACCCTGGACTCCAGGTCAGAGGGAAACTTGGTCTGGAACTTGCATATTGTCCCTGAGCTGTAGTCTCTCTGGATGAAGACCTTGGAGGAAACAGCCGGCTGCTGGAGGTCCTGTAAGCTGTGGGTCTGGACAAATTTGAATCCAGTTAGCTCTAATTTTGAGTGGGAGCCCTTAGACCACTTTTTTACATCCTAGTATTTGGGTGCACATAGCTGCTTTTGAGTAAATCTTACTACATGTTTATGGTCCTTTTTGTTATTAAAAACAAAGTAAAATGAGAACAAAAAGAGTTATCAGGAAAAGACTAATTATTTGCATTATGCCCACACTTCTGGATTTAATGTGTTATTTTGTCTGGGAAGTTCTTTGAAAGGTTCATTTGCATTGCGATTCCCAGGAGCACATTCAACACGGTAATATTACATCCATTCATAGAAGTACCTCGTTAAAATGAAATCGACTTTCAACCTAAATCTGCCACAGATATGAATATTTTCCGCGTGTTTTAATACCATGAATAGTCTCTTGTTTTATGTGTAGTCGGATCTTCTGCTGTGGAAGTTTCAACAAATCGAGCCAACAGGAAAACGTGGTATTTACATTCCGACTCATTAAAGTCATTAGTCTCTCCTGTCTAGCACTAGGCCCTAACTAGACCAGACCGGTGACTTTTTCTGCTTTACCGGCCGAGAGGAAAATGTTTACGTTAGCGGGTTGTTAATAAGTCACTGAGCCACATAAAATTATCACCAGTCATCGTAAATTCACGAGAATTATTTGTTAAGACTGAAACCAGAAAAATGTTTCTTACGTATGAAATGGTCGTTAGCTAAAAACAGGTTAGCTTACATTTCTATTGGCTATCCAAGCACCCCCCGCCCAAAATGACAAAAATGTTCATATTTACCCCCGATAATAATTCAATTACCATCTGAAACCGGGTTCATAATCATCTCAGCGCAAACCTTTTAAATACGGATAACTCGCAGATTTACCTCAGCCATAGCCGACGCCTCTCCTGTAGCTTCAGCGCATCTGTATCCAAGTACTTCCGGACTGATATTTTCAAAGTAAAAGTTCAAGTTGAAGGGTTTTAATTTCACTGAGTGGAGATAGTGATCGGTGTGGTACAAAAGACAAACTGGCAGCGCATCATCTTGTTTCCCAGTCACTTGCTGCCAAATTTATTTTTAAAGGTATAGGTTTTCCCCATCAATCAATTTTCAATTAAAAACTCAAATTTAAGCCAAAATCGGTCGACCTTAGCAATATTAAGATGAAACCTGACACACCCAAGAAAGAAGTACATTTTTATAAGCCTGACGTCAGCTCCAGCAGTTTTTTTGTTTGTTTTTTTAATGGCCGATCATCACAGCATCCACGATAGTAAAATCCATCAGTAACAGAGCATCTTAGGGCATCAAGTACATTATAACTCTTCTCATGTTTAAACAATTTTCATTTTTTAAAAAATCAAATAAAATACAGATTATTTTAACAAACTTTATTGAATCATGTTCTTTTGATTCCAACAGGTTCCGTTCGCTGTATTTGCTTTAGTCGAACAGCCCAAAGCCCATGTCATCATCTGATTCCTCAGACTCTTCCTTAACCTCCTCCTTTGCAGCTGGAGCTGCAGCAGTTTCTGCAACAGCTGCAGGTGCAGCAACAGCAGCAAAAGCAGTAGGATCAGCCAGGTAAGCTTTGACCTGTGAGATGGGGATAAGAAAAACAACGCAGTGTTACTTTTCATTTACAAATCTTGGAAAACCAATTTTAACCATTGCTGTCTAGAACCAAGTGATCTTTTTGTAGGTTTGACATTGCTGCACTAAAACCTATCCTGTGATATTACAGCAAAAAGGACTTTGCACCGCACCTTTTCTGCCAGGGGGAAGGAATAATCCGTTTCCACAGCAACAGCCAGGACTCTCTTGTAGCCATTGATGACCGAGTGGGGGACAGAAGCCAAAGTGGGGTAGCCAATCTCCAGACACACACTGGCGATGTTTCTCACACCCTACAGGATTCAGAAATTCATCAGTAAACTGGGCAGTCCAGAGATATTTCCTCAAACATCAGAGTTCTGTTGAAGCATACTCAGATTAGGTTTCTCACCTCCAAGAACCTGGTATGCAGGGATGCCTCTGTGATGTCAAGCACCTCAGGACTGTAAACACTGCCGTTGTCATACACTTGCTGGATGATCAGCCCAAAGGAGAAGGGCGAGATGTTCAACATGTTGAGCAGTGTGGCTTCGCTGGCACCAACCTTGTCGCCAGTCCTGATCAGGCCGACATCACTCTTGGGGGGGGGGGAAGAGATGTTACCAAATGTAGCCAACTAAAGTTTACTGCAAAATGCAAATGGATGTCCATGTCAAACATCCCACGACTTTATAGCTGTTTCCATACTCACCAAGATTTCAATGGTTCCTCTGGAGATTTTGGTGGTGATGCCCAGAGCCTGGAAGAAAGAGGTCTTCTCAGGACCCAGTCCAGTATTCTGGGCTGGCACCGTCACATCACAGGGGGCGATGGCTCCGGCACGGGCAGCTGCAGGCACCTGAAGCACAACACAAGGACCTTTTATCACTTTCCAATGCCTTTTAAAATTCAACTTTTAAAGACTTAGTTGACAATCAAAAGATCGGAGAGTTATGAGTGTCTGAAACCTTACGTCCCTGACGGTCAACGGAAAACATGACAGACAGGGATAGCGAGGAAACATTTGACTTTCTGCAGGGGGAACGACAATACAGTACTGCACTGGCTGCATTGTAACTTATCCTGCACATTAATGGGGTTACAATAAGAATGCCAAAATGCTAAAAAAAATATATATATATTATTTCCAAAGTAAATAAGATCAATGGACCAAAGTCTGGTCAAACAGATGGAAAAATGGCTACATTGGCATCTCATGTTATGCTGCTCGTCTGTGGATAGTTTCACAAATTGGTGAACCAAACAAATCTATTTAAGCTAATTTTCCTACACTGCAACTCCTTCATACACATGTAGCCAGACTCCCTAGGGAGATAAAATGCACTCAAACAACATTCAACCACGCTGTTCATATGTATGAACAGCATGGCTCATACATATATATTTAGTTCCAGTTTAAATCAGGAGAAGTGAGTGATTGACAGGTAAGAGCTTTTTACCTTATTAGCCAGCAGCAAGTCCCGGACCTCAGTCAGATCCTCCTTGGTGAAGACAAATCCCACATTGCCTTTAATGTGGGGCAGGAGCCTGTGAAATTAAATTCAATGGCATATTATATACATGCAAGGTGATAAATACAGTTGCACAGAGCAGAAAAAAACAGCTTAAGTGTCTGAGACCTTGCGTCCCTGGCAGTCGGGGTAGTAGACAGACAGGGATAGCTGGAGACAAGTTACTTTCAGCAGGGGGAACGACAATACAGCACTGCAGCAGCTGTACAGTAGTTGTCCTGCTAGATCAGAACAGAATCCTTTAAGTCACTCACTTCTCCAAAGCAGGGTTGTTCTCCAGGTGACCACGGATGGCTTTGCGCATCATGGTGTTTTTACCCATGAGCACAACAGCTTTTCCACGCAGAGACAGGCGGATGGTCTGCATCTGTTTGGAGCCCACGTTGTCTGCCCCCACTATGAAGCATTTTGGGTAATCATCCAAGAGTTGCTGCAACAAACCACTGCGTGTCAAGACAAGGCTCATTACAAGAGAAATGTTTTAAGCTGAAAGCGGTGTATGTGTTAAAATTCTACTTACGATAATTTTCAGAAAGTAGTTGGACTTCCACGTGGCCCTGTCTTCCCTGGGCATCTTGAATGTGCTTCCAGGGATCGCTTAGCAGCTGGTTTAAAGACAAGGTGTAATCTGTAAAGGAACACATCGAAATGAAAATGTTCCGAGAGAACAAGACGAAAATAGATGATCAGAAGCTGGCGGACATGCGGTCCACAGCTAACATTAGCCGGCTAACCGAAGGCTAGCAACTGCCTGAAAGGCCTCGGATACTAAAAAACGCTTTTACGACCAATATAGGATTAATAAATACAGTCTGATGGGGGGCGAACATGTTTATACACTCAATATGACTCTTTGATAACGTACAACTCGTCTTGGCATCATTTTATTTCGGCTTGAGGAGAGCGTCATGATTAACTCACCAAGCGTTAGGGTCGCGCGAAAGAAAGAGGAAATGAACGGCTCGACCGACGCTTATATTTGACAGAACTGACCAATCAGAGCAAAGAAAAGGAACGGAAAGGAGAAAGGAGACGCGTCATTGGCCTCGTTTCCTGACACAATAGGTACGTCATCACTGAGTGGCAAATTAACCTTAATCAAATTTTTTAATCAAATCAAATTTCTTAATCAAATATTTTGCGAAATAATTTTTGTATTTAGTAATAGTTGTTTGTTTTAGTAGAAAGAATTGCGCGACAAAAAATAGTGACCTCAGCAAATAAAAATAAAAAAACATAAAACACATTGTGAGTGTGGTTCAACTACTTTATCCCTGAAAATATATGAAATATCTGAATTGTATTTACTTTCAGCTATAATGACCAAATAACAATTTCTTTACATGTTCTGTTTACAATCCAGTGTTATAGAGCAATATAAAAGACCACCCATTGAGTAAAAAACAGCTATCAACCCTCACTATCTACAATAACTCTTTGGAGAATTTGAATTAATGTGAGCTACAACAATAGGAGATCCCTTTGGGATCAATAAAGTATTTTTGAATTACAATTTGAAAACTGACAGACTAAGATGAATTAACAATAACAGTAATAATGCTAGCGATAATTTTATTATAGACATATTGTAGACTTATAACAAGTCCACTCTGTAATACTATGGCCTTAAAACGCCACTCACAACATGGCGCCAGAGTTGACGTGGTGACGTTTCCTGACGCTGCTGACCATTCATTGGCTCACTTTCATAGCAATCATCTGGCACGGCTCACAGCGCTTCCGTGTCAACTTCGAGTAACTATCGTCGGGCCAGCAGTGAGTTATACTTTTATTTATATCCGTAAGCTCGCTTAATTATCCCTCACCCGGACACAAGGATGGAACGACCTCCTCCGCAGCTTCCAGCAGAGGTCTGGACCCACGTTTTCGGCTATCTATCGGTGTCAGACAAACTAAGCATCCGGGCTTGCTGCAAGTACTTCAGGAAACTCATCGACCACTGGTCTCTTTGGAGAGGCTGGACTGCTGTGCTTACTTTTAAAAATGGCTCCTACACCAAGCGGTTCTGGAGCACTCTGCGTCGCAGGAGAGTCGCCAGCATGGTGGTGAGGAGCCCCAGAGCCAAGGACTGGAGGCAGCTCTCCTCGGAACTCCCCCATCTCTCTTCGCTGGTTCTGGAGCAAAGCGACATGGAGAACCTGGGCTTCGGCAAAGACTTCCCCCACCTGGAGCGTCTGGCTATAAGAAACAGCGACGTGGTGATAGACGCGCACAAGCGCACTCACCTGGAGCAGCTCACTCACCTCAGTCTGTGTGACGTAACGTTCCCAATCAAATCCAGCTTCCTGCCTTTTATTTCCCACCTCAGAAATCTCACATCTCTGACCTGCCATAACTCTGGCACCTCAGTGGAGCCGATCTGGATGATGGACACCATACTTTCTTACCTGCCTAAATTGCAGCACCTCTCGTTGTCTTCAAAGCGTGCCTGCGTCTACGTGCCAAAGAGACCACTGAATGAAAGAATCTCCTTCTTGTCCACTCTGGAGCTCATCCAGTACGCCGATCACTTTTTCCCGGTGAACACAATGAAGAAGGTGCCTCACCTGAGCAGCTTGTCCATTTTCTCTGGAAGTGAGCGTCAACGGATACCGCCGGCGAGTTCTCACCTTCTGTTTCTCCTGAACAAATGGCTGCAAGACCTCCCCAAGCTGACCACACTGGCCGTCAGCAGAGGCCCACCTGTCAGGACGTACGTCACGTCCATCCCAGCCACCGTGACCAGCCTCGCGCTGTGCAGCTCTGCGTTGTCTCCAGAGGACATGTCCGCCGTATCGGCGCAGCTGCCGAATCTCCTCCATCTTCACATAGACCCCAGGCCTTCGCATCTGAGAGTGAACATTGCGCAGATCCCAGAGCTGTTCCCAAAGCTCAGGAGCTTCAAGCTCCGCCACGAGCGTGTGCCCGAGAAAGACTTCCTGCACCTCCGCCGGCTTCAGCACCTGGAGCACCTGGAGATCCTGGACGGCGCGCAGAGTCCTTCGCATCTTGGTGAGGAGCTTCAGGCTCTGGCAAAAAACGGACTTCATGTTGGCGTCGCTCCTCGCCACAGTGACCCGATGTCGTGCGCGTGTATCCATCAAGTGTGTTCATCTGACCGATCCCACTGCAGTGACGTAGAATACGTGGCCTTCATCTGAGCAGCTTGGTATTGTCAGACTGTTGACATGGTTACCTGTAAAAACTCTTCAGACCAAACTCGTGGTTTCATTCAAACTGTAACTGTTAATCTTTGTACAGTTACAAAGATATATATGCAATATATGGCAATATGCATGGCAATATATGCATGGCATATATTGCCATGCATATTGGTAAAGAGGGGTTTCCTTGCTTTGCTTTCATCACATCTAGATCCTACTGACCAATTTTTCACACTTTCGTTTCATTCATCCTCCTTCCCATTCTGTGCTTTGCTCCAGTAAAACGCTTGTTGTGATGTTCCAGCCTTACATGCCTTGTCTTAGTGTGAAGTTTCCTAAACTTCAACCGTGACAGTTAGAATGTGAATTTTAAAAAAGGAGCACAAGTTAATGAGGTGGATTTATAAAAAGACATGCTTTAATGCAAACCCATTTCTCTAGGATTAAGTTGTGGTTTCAGTTGCTTCTTTTGAACTATTAAAATAACATTTGTTTGCTTCAAAGTGTAATAAGCTGATTTTTTTGTGTGTGAAGTTATAATATTTCTGTCTGGACCTATGGTCATCTGAGGCTAAATCCTGTTTAGCACCTCCCTTAAGTATTCATACTTAAGGGAGGATTTGTGCCAAATGTTCAGCACCTGAATGTTCAGCTAATGGTAATGAAAGGTCAAACATTGCTCATAACGCAAAAAGGAACAGATACGAAGGAGACAGAAATATAAATACTTTTTCATCTTTTATTTGCAGAGACTCACCAATCAGTAATCAGAACCCACAAAGGCTTGCACCTCACCCACAGATATTTATAGCTCATGAGGAAATTCAGATAGACAAGCGCTACATGAATGCTGACTCCATTTATAAAGCAAAGTTCACATAATTGGATTAAAAGTAAAAGGCATCCCCCCCCCCCCCATTTTATTAATTGTCTAACAAAAGCAGAAAATGTAAGGCAATTTGAAAATAAGATAAACAAACATGAGCAAACCCGGGACGTTTTCCTCCAGCGCCCACGTCCCCCTCCTGCTACATCCATCACATCCATTCACACATATGTGAACGCCGTAATTACGTGTGCTAAACAACAGCAAGCTCCTCCTCGTCTCATCTGTTACAGTGTATAGTTCAGTTAAAAATTCAGCATGACTCCCAGAGTTTAGCTAAAAAAAAAACTACCAAAAAAGATAAAAACAATCACAGAAAAGGCTTGAGAGCTCCACAGTGTCAGAGACGTTATTGCATCGACACGTTTGGCACGAGAAAAACACTTTAAATCAACCTAAGTCTGGAGTTTTTGTATGAACTTTTTGCACACTGTAAAACCAAAGGCAATGGCATCATCTTGCTGGAAATACTTAAATCTAACGGCCGATTTCACACAAAAAGAGGCTTTGATTGAAATAAAGATAGAAAACGTCAACATGTACATTTCCCCTAAAGGCCTGGCCTTGATCTAGGGTCTTATTCTGATTCCTGACCAGTAAAGACTAGCATCCAGCTTCCGTCAGTGACCTTTGAACCAATACCTCGGGATGACGACAATCCACAACACAGACGCGGCAGGCTGCATTTCCTCTGTCATGTGTCTGTTTGTGTGAAGGAATGAGACCGACTAACGTTACAGTAGGCTACATGCTAACAGAGCCAGCTCTTTGCATACTAGAGTGAGCCTTTACCTGCTCCGAAACACACACACACACACACACACCACAGTTTTGATCAAAACCGACAAGGTTCAGCATATTCGAGGTGTAGAAATGTAGATGATTGTAACAGCAACTGGCAGCTGGTGCTTGTAAATCTCCAGGTAAAAGAAATTGCATGCTTCAGATCAAAACGCACAACTCCACTGTAAATCTTTAACTAGTTTGTAATGATGCATTTAAAACTGAGATAAATGCACACAAGCTGAAACTGTAAAATGCTGAAAATATTTTTATAAAATATAGTTCTGTCATTGAATAACTGCGAATAGAGCAGTAGAATGTAAATTTTTAGACAATTTGAGATTGTTTTTCCTCATAAAATGCACCTGCAGTTTAAAACAGATCTCACCAGGTGATTTTCTTTAAAAATATCATTTGAAGTAGATCAAAAAACACAAGTTTTTATATCTTCATTATGAATGTAAGTGACACAACACACATGATGATGTATTAAATTTAAAACAAAGTATAGCTCCGTAAATTTTTCTGGAAATTATTGAGCTAAAATTGATTGATTGTCCAAAAGGTTGGATGCTTAGTTCCAAGGTCAGCAGGTCAAATTCTGAAAATTTGGATTTTAAATTATATTCGTTGTAGGCATTAAGCTTCCACCATTTTCTACCATACATGCATAACCATTAAAATACTTTTTTGCGCTCTTATTTTGATTTTTGATTTTTTTTAAGTCGATAAAGGTTAAGGTTAGTTATGGACTGATCAGGATTTTCCAAGATAATTTTAATTTCCATTTTTAAGTCTGAGCTGTGAATGTTGATTTAACTATTTTGTTTAATATAAAAAAAAGTCAAATGATATGCTGAAAATGAAAAATACTTGTTTTCTTATGAAATCTGTAGAAAAATAAGACCTAACTGACACAGACAATGAAACACATTTATAGGATGTGAGATTTGAAGTGATCAAACAGCTCTATGTTGGAGAAGAAAGCGGAACGTGTCTGTGTACATTTACATATCACAAAAGTGGTTCAGTTATTCCGAATGGCACCTCAGAAATTTCCAAAGTTACAAAAATACATCTTTGATAACGACTCAGAGTCCAACCTCTGCTCGCCAAAAACACTCGTAGTACTTTAAAACTGTTTATATTTACTCCCAGTGGTCCATGCAATCGAGCAGCTGTCTCAGATCAGCAGAAAACCATGAGGCCAACCATCAAGTGATGCAAGGTCTTGCCCTGCTGAATGGGGTGGGGGAATATTTTACAGATCAAACTTAATCATCTACACACAACCAAGGAGAAAGTAACACGTTTCTTTCTTGTTCCTGGCACACTCAGGAACAGCAATCGAAATGAAAATCTCTTTGGGCTCCGTTAAAAGGTCTTTAGTAAAAGCGTAAAAGGTGGCAAATCCAGGGAAGTCCCTTTCAGTGTCATCCCTGATAGAAACATTTCTACCCTCATTGTAATGCGTTTTAGATGCACGTAGGTGTGCATTAACCCCCTTGTGCATTCGTACTCTCACACTCATTGCACGTACAGCAGACACGCGGTCTAGCTGAAGAGTTTGACGAAGCAGCCGTGGCAGTACGGCTTGTCGTTCTGCTCTTTGAAGGTGCCCTTGTTGAGCTGCTTGAGGCAGAAGGCGCACACAAAGTGCTCCGGGTGAAACTTCTTGCCCATGGCGGTGATGCAGCGGCCGGTGATGGGTTTCTGGCAGCCGGAGCACAGGGAACCGCGGCGCTCGTGGTAATGGGCCTCGCAGTAAGGTTGGCCGTCGTGGTCGAAGAAGCTGCCGTTTATGAACGGCGTGAAGCACTCCTGGGAAACAAAAGTGGACAACTGAGTCTGGCATGGGGGATTCATTTGCAAACTCTTCTGAAAGCTCATCATCACTCTAAAATGTTTCTGTTCAAAATGTGCTGACTTTTCGATCGGGGCCTTTGAATGTCTCAGGGTGTGACACTTACGACCTTATGTAAACCCTTGAATGGGGAACTGACAAACTTATCTGAACCTGCCAACATATGAACTAGAAATCCATTTGAACCACTGATCTCTAACTTTTCTCATGGCACAGTGCTTGGCAAAAGCATGTATTCTCCTTAAATGTTAGTTTTTCTAAGTTAGAACCACAAACTTTAAAATACTTTTAAAAAATTTTATATGATAGCGATCTGAATTGGAGAGAAACTGGACTCATGCACTATTTTCTATTAACCCACATTTTGCTGGAGTTAAAGAAAATTCTAAATCTAACTTTATACAAACTGTATATCAAGCATATATATATAAAAAAAGATGGTACATTTTATATGTGTGTATCAGATTAAAGGTGGTTCAATACTAATATTTGCCACTCTTTACACAATTTTATTTATTAAAAAAATGCAAAAATCATGCATCGTTTTTCTTTGTCCAGTTAAGAATTACTTTATCTTGATCTGTCTCACAGGTTTGTGGTTATAGCATCACAAAATGTAGCAAAGTTCAAGCATTCCTAACAGTCTGATAAAATACTATAAATCTTGTAAAAAACCAAAACCACAATGTCAGAGAAAGACATTATTAAAGCCATAATATTTAATAATAATCTAATATGCGTGGGAGGAGGCCATTGGCTCACCCTGCAGACGAAGCACTCTGGGTGCCAGAGTGAGTTGAGGGCAGAGATGTAGTTCTCCAGGATGGCCCGGGCGCAGCCGCCACATTTAGGAGCAAACATGTCAAAGTAGTCCTTTCTGCAGAACGCCTTTCCATCTTTTTCATGGAAACCTAAGCAGAACCAAAGACACAAAGAGCGAAAGTTACAAGCCCATAAACAAAATGATGATAACAACATAACAATAGCTAGTGGGTGTGTCTCCTACCTTCTGGGCCAAAAAAGGATCCACACTGAGCACAGAAGAAGTGCTCTGGATGCCAGGTCTTGTCCAGAGCTGTCACGACTTTCTGCAAAAATCAGAGAAGTAAATAGTCACCTCCTCTAGGTCTCTACAAAAGTTGAAACAAGAGGAAAATTGAATGTATGAGCATCCCTGTGACAGAAGCAACTATCACCGAGGCCACGACAGGGCAGAAAAAGTTCACAAACTAAAACTGGCTGCATGTTCCTCAGTCTTAGCTGCATCTTATGGCAGCTAATGATCAAAGCATGCACACAATTCACAAAATAGCAAAAAAAAACAAAAAGGAAAAATCTTTAATGCAAAATCTCTGCAGCAGTGATAATTACTAACAGTACACCAATGTGTTGCCAGGTTCATTAACAGAGAGATCTAAAAGTGGTTTACAACGTTGCCACCAGGAGGCGCAAGAGAGCATAATTTGAAATCTATAACAGTATAGACATGTTAGATGTCTTTATTGTAAACTTTTTAATTTACTCAAGTGGAAAATACTTGAGTAAGCAAATAATATTTTTAAATGAGGAAGTTAGGCAGTGCATGAGGATCAGTAAGGAAGAACTGGCACTGACTCATGTTGACCCTTCTGCAGGCTAAAGTCCACCATCCACTGCCTGCTTCCCTACAAACGCCTCTGGCACTCTTGTGTTGGTGTGTAAGAGCAGTGACTGGAAAAAGCACCCAAAGGGAGTGTGTCACCGTGAAGATAAGACTGAGTGCTGACAAGTGAGACAAGAGGAACATCCAGTGACAGACATCTGAGTTTGTCTGTATCACTGCCGGTAAAGTTTGTGGAAAACTCTGAAAAAAGCTGTGAGTTGCTCATGAATTAGTGGAGAATTTTAAATGAATTACTTCTTACCCAATGAAAGCGCTCTGTGGCCATGCAAGTGCCTTGGAAAAATGTTCATGTCCATAAAATCTTTTATATTTTGACGCATTAAAACCAGAAAGTTTGACGTATTTTCTGTTTTGTTTTGTTTTTTGTAGGATTCTATGTCATAGACCAGCAGAAGGGAGTGAATAATGGTAAAGTGGAAGGAAAATTACATATGGGTGTACATATTTCCAAACAACAAAAAATAAATAAATCTGAAAAGTGCAGCTTGCATTGGTTTTCACTTTCCCAAAGTAAAAGCATGTGGGCGTCACTTTTAATGTGACACCCTAAAATAAACCAAAAGTAACAACCTTTTAGAAGTGACCTAATCAAGTAATAAAATCCACCCCTAAGTTATTTAATAGTTACATCTTGTCCCTATTAAGCTTAAGCTATTTTGCAAAAATGTGGAAAAAAACCCTAAAGCCCACTCAAATACTGTGATGTTATCATATTTTCATAAAACAATTTAATTCTATAAAACTGTTACATACAAAAGAGAAGTTGAGGTGACCTAAAGTCAGCCAGTACCTCACTAACAGGACAAGCAACTTCCATCCTTTACTGCTTTTTCCACTGAGGTCTTGATCCATTAGCTTATGAATAAATAAATATTATTATCTGCCCGTCCACTGCGTATGCATGTGTGTGAGTGAGTGTACGCTTAGAGGAATGCATTACTAACATCCAGTATGGGCCCATTACAGTAGTGGCATCGCGGCGAGAACAGGTTGTGGTAGTCTTTCTCGCAGTAAGGCTGCCCGTCACGCTCAAAGAAGTTCCTGGAGCCTATCTCCTCCTGGCAGTGGGTACACACAAAGTGCTCCGGGTGCCACGTTCTGCCCATGGCAGTCACCACCTGGCGTGGGGAGACACGGTGCGTTAAAATGTGATGAGCTTGCTCGGCGAGAGAAAAACCCCGCAGAGCAGCTCGGCAAGAAGCCGTGGGATTACTGCGAGCAGAAGCAGATGTCTATTCAAATGCTAAAATTCAAAGTAGCATGTTTTTTGAGTTTCAGATTAGCCCTCGCAGGTAAAATATATAGTCTACAACCAGAGAAATGACTGATTTAAAAATCAGAATGTAGGTCAAGTGAGGAATTCTTGAAGAAACGTTTGATCTGGTTTCTAAGTTTCTGGTAAGACTGTCACGATAACTAGTTTTGCTGGACGATAAATTGTCCCTGTAGGTATTGTTGTTTAGAGACCATTTTCAATTAATACTAATTACTAAAGTAATATAGCAACATGTACTAATTATCTATAGAAATAACAATGCTGGTAAACTGCTCATGGCTGGAAATAGCTTGAATGCAATCAGGAAGATTCTCTATCATCACCTGTCCGGCAATCGGTTTCTTGCAGGCACCGCAGACCCCCTTAGCGTTGGTCTGGACGCCGAGTTTGTTGAGGTCAGACTGCAGATTTCCCAGCATGTTGTCCAGTTTGTTGGCTGGTTTTGCAGGAGCACTGGTTGACTGGATGCCCTGTGACTGGATCTGATACAAACGGAAAATTGAAATTCATTACACATTTAACAAAAAAAAAAAAAAAAAAAGAAAAAAAGAAAAAGAGAAACGGGAAAAGTCTCCTTAAGCAGAAATTGTAGCTGAAAAGCCTCGAGTTCGGCATCCAATATGGCTGCTGTATATAAAGTAGTTAGTTACAGGTAAAACTATTTATCAACGTGTCTGACAGTCCCTCGTTAAAATCAGAGATGTTACGCATCCTCCAATTGGGAATATGTTGAAAAACATTTAACTAGTGTATTACTAACGGCAGCACCATAACAAATCTCAAAGGTTTCCAACTTGCAACTAGCATTGCTTAACTCTGTGACATCATTTCCCCCCCAAATGAATCATACTTTATGTTTTACTGTTTCTTTTTTTGTTTTTGTTATTTTTATGGTAATGTTAAAAGGTCTTGCAGACGATGGTGAGGGGAGTTAGAAGGATTATTCCAGGTCCCATCCACACAGAGTCATTTTAGGTGCATCAGAAAAAGTTTCTTGTTGTATAAGCTGAGCACCCAAAGAGAATCGGTGTCTTAAGAGACCAGAAACAATACATTTTTAAACTAGGTTCCAGAGTGGATAAATTTCAGAAGACCGGGTTCATGTTTCCGTTTTTTGTTTTTTTGTTTTTTTTAAACAACCTTGTGGCTTTATCTCCGACTCATTCTCACAACTACAAACACAGCAGCATTGCGTTTTGTTTTGGTTTTTTTGGTTGTTCTCTGACAGTGCTGCAGCGCCACTGATTCGCCTACATCATTTTCTGTGGTTCTGCATCTTGTCATGTGGACGCACATTTTCTCTTAATAGTCTCTGTATGTGAAGGGCACCAGTCTCCCTGCTGTGTGAGTTTTATATGACTCAACTTGTCTCATGTTTTTATTAGCTTTCAAACCAACCTTTTGAAGACCAACATGACAAACTAGCAAACTGATATGATGATTATTTTCCACAGATAAACAGATTGATGTCCCTACTTTTATAGGATTCTAAATGGCAAGATATATTTGGGTAAAGCCTAAATTTTCTCTGTAGATCTTTAGGATGACTCCATATCATCAGCATTGTGTGTGAGTGTATTTGGCTGCTGCAGTGTAAGCACACTCAGACCTTCTCAGATGGAGAGGTTATTGGATCTTTAAGACTCCCACATTCCTCTGAGAGAGAAAATAGCACCTCTGCTCCATGAATTCTATTTTACACAAATGACCTTCTCACCTCTGATGTCATTAAAAAACATCCTGATTCAGGAGTATGAACTCTAAGTCACTTGTATTAAATTACTATAGCAAGTATTCACTAAAAACACCAGCAAAAGGCAGAGTGGACTGAATGATAGGTCTTTAACATCAATAAGCCTTTATCTAAACTCATGGGGACCTGTTGACTTAAGTCCTACTATAAATGTGGCGGTAACTGTGCTGTCATGTGGCAGATTAGGTTTCGGTTGCACTGCGAGCCTACCATTCCCGGGTGCAGCAGGACACTTAGTGCAATGGGAACTTTGGCGAGTTACAGTCTGCTTTACCCTAAGCTCTTAAATTCTCCTCTGGACTCCAAACACACGGCTCTTGGCGCCGTCGGATGTCGGAATTAGAAAAGGGGCTCAGTCTCTCACCTCGAAGAGTCACAACCCCTTGTAACCTGGACCGGGTGGATTTCTGACAAAGCCTGACCTCAGGCCCCAAAACAGAGCCTGACAAATGGCAGAGTAGCCAGGAGCAAATAAATATGCAAGCAAAGCAAAACAAAACAAACTCCAAATGTAAAGAAAATTGAGAGAGAGAGTATGAGAGGTGATCCATGCCTGCAATGGTGGGAAGATGGGGTCGTACTCAGTCTGACAACCCACTGATACAAACACCTTGGGAGGTAGGGGTGGTGTGATGGGCTTGGGTGGGGGGCTAGGTGATGGAGGGGGAAAGACGGGGGGAGGTGTGGGCTCCCTGGGTGGCGGAGGAGTCGGCTTCTTGGGGGGCGGAGGGGTGGGCTCTCGAGGAGGAGGAGGCGTCGGAGGTGGAGGCGGTAGTGGTGGGGGTGTCTGCTTGACTGGTGGGGGCTTTTTGGGCGGCGGGGGAGTTTGCGGAGGAGAGAGTACTTTTCTCTGTGGGGCAGGTGATTCGGGGGGGATGATGATCTGGTGGAAAGAAGGAGAAAAGAAGGAAAACAGAGAAAGGACAGGAATGCAGATAGAATGGAAAAATCATAAAGGAACTCAAACTTGTTAAAACTGCCAAAACCAGGAACTTAATGTCCAACTTGACAGAGCATGATCCTGATACGGTTTCTTGGCATTGGTGTACCTTATCCACAAATGGCTGGATCCCTTCCTCCCGCGTTCTCTGTGGGTTAGACATAACGATGACTCCCTCCGTCAGCCAATCATCTGGCTGTTGCTTCCGCCTGCGCTCCACTCGCCCAATCCCCAGCTTGCCCTGCAGCTCCTCAATGAGCCGGTCTTGCGAGTTGCTTTTATTAACAATAATTGGTCCCATCTTACGTCTGAGCAATCCCTCCCTGTACATCGGATGCACGTTGGACGTCTCTTTGGTGCGGCGGATTACCGACTTCAGCTGGAGAGGGGATGATAAGGAGGTGTGGGAAGCCAGGATCATGCCATTTATCTGTAAATCCCATACACATCGCAAGCTCGACGGTACCAGTGCTCAACTTCTCACTACAGAGGCAAAACATTCAACCACTCGCTTCAGGATATAACTGCCTAAATGCTATCCATACAAAAGTTTAATGACTTGTGAACCAAAACACCACAACCTCAAATTTAAAAACATTTAAAAAGCATGCTGGATTGCTAAAGTTAGAGATGCACTGAGAAATCTACTGGGCGAAGAGGTGTGCCAGATTTTCAGCAGCTGGTTGGAAAATTAGGAAAGCCTTATCCCTGTCAGTGAATGCACGATTCATAAGAGCCAACACTTCACACAAGCAGCAACACTCTTTGCTGTGGAAGATTACAATGAAGTCAGAGGCAAACACAGAGACTTAAAACAAAATGCATTTTAGGGATGGATGATGGCAGAAAATCTTGCGACTGCACTTATGTTGGCAAATATTCCAGTAACAACATCAGTTTCAATATGCACCTATTTTCTTCTTTACTCTCTGCCATTTTGGAAATCTTGGAGTTAAGATGGCTGTTACTGATTGATATAGTAGTGGAGTCACATGATTAATGTTTGAATAAATGATTGATTTTAAAAACTGGAAGATTCCCTTGGTCTGGATTGCAGTTCGTCTGACCAGAACGCTGACCAATTGGGAACCATTGGTCTGGGGATACACAGATGTTCACAGTTAGTAATGTTAACCACACTAAGTGCCAACATAAACATACTCTGCAATGATTTCAACTTTGCCTTAACAGTTAAACACTGATCTACAACAGCTGCTCTCTAACTCACACACCAAGAAGAAAAGAAAACTTGAGCTGTGCATTTCCAGCTAAAATGATGAGAAATTAAACCTCCAAATTTCTACAGATGACAAAGCAAGACCAAACATCAAAATGACTATCGAGAAATCCATGAGCATTACCAGCACTCTTCTCTTCTACTTTTATCTCGCCATCAGAGACGGAAAACAGACTGGCGTCAAAGAAAAGCAAGTGCAAACGTGCATCGACAACCTTTCAGCAAAGCTTTCAACATCATTGTCAAGACTTCTCCCTTAAGCCATTCTATGATTGCTGTATGACACCACATGCATCACACCACAGAGAAAGAACAATCTCTCAACAGGTTTGTATCATCTCACAACTCCTTCAAGACCTGAATAAACAGCTCACCCAAAATAAGCTTCTTTTTTTTTTTTTTATCCGTATTTGAGGATAGAAAGTTTTTGAAAATTCTTATGACACAACCATTGTAAATAGCTTGCTTGTGGATGAAGAAGAGTTATAGAAATGCCACATGAGCTGTCAAGTTTCATGACAGCAGCTTATTTTGGGAGAGCCGAGATGCCTACTTGACCGGAAGCCGACAGTCGATCCACAGCGGAGAGCTGCTGTACTGGCAAGTCCAGCATTGCATCTGGTGTCCCAGGGCAGGAGGAGGGAGTGAAGCACTCATCTATCCAGCTGGACTCAGTCATGGGTGTCAAGGTTCCCTCTCTGCTATACTCAGGGTAAAGTCCATCTTCCTCCTCCCAGGATTTGTCTTCATCGCCAGGTACAACACAGACAGAAGGCTGGTTCTCAATCAGTCTTTTAGAATCAGGAGTGAGGATTTTATCTAAGGTATCGTCCAGTAAAGGTTCCCGGCATGGCCATGTTAAATCCAAGACATCTCCTGTGTTTTCTGGGGAGTATGGGATGTTTAATGGTACAGAGGCAAGAAATACTGGAGAAGCTCTGGGGCTACTGGTGCCTGAGGTAGTGAATGTTTTTCTACAGAGTTGAGGACTACCATTAGGAACCCAGGAGTCCACTTTTGGAACCGTTACTGGACTTGAAAGCCTTGGAAGTGTTACTGGGGAGGAATTTCTTGGGATTGCTTCAGCAACAGAGCTCTTGGGTAAAACTAGAGAAGTGGATTTATTAGGAAGAGTCAAAGGACTTGCAGTCTTTGGAACTGGGCTAGAAAGAAATGGAATAGTCACAGGACTAGAACTTCGTCCAACTGTGTCAGGACTCGCACTTCTCGGGATAGATAGTGAGCTAGAGAGAGCAGGGATGGTCAATGGACTTGGACATTTTGGAACTGGACTTGAAAGCCTAGGAACTGTTATGGGACTAGATGTCCTTGGAACTGCATCCAGAGGGCTGGACACTTTCACTGGACTTTCACTCTTCGTAACTACTTGAGGACTAAGACTTTTAGAGGCAAAGCTTGTAGATTTTATGTCAGCAGAACTGGGATTTTTTGCTTTAGTGATACTATGGATTTTAGACTGAGTAACTGGACTCTTGGGTACAGTGGCTGGACTGGAGCTCCTGGCAGCAGTATCTTTACAAGGAGACGCTTTTGTAACTGAAGTATGAGCAAGACTGCCAACTTCTGCTTGGATGGGAGGCTTCAAAGAACTGGAGACACTGAAGCTCTCCAAACACACCTCAGACGTGACACTTCCATCATGATCCTTCTGCTGGATTTGGGAGAACTGAGGGCTCTTAGAAGATGTGATTACAGTTGAACATGTAGGGACAGAGCAGCCATCCTCATCTATGTGAAGTTCCAATGAAAGAGGTGCAGAAGAAGGGGAAGTGGAGCCCAGAGGCAGAGGAGTATCCTGAGGAGTTATAGAAGGGCCTGCTACAGCTTGGGAAACCGGTGATCCGGTGGCAAAAATAGGGTCACCACACTCCTGATTGACAGACAACTGAGAACTGGACTGAGTCGGGACAGTGGTGAAATGGAGGTGTTGGACAAACAAGGACAACAAACAGTGATAGAGAAAGAAAAATAAGGCCAAGATAATAGGAAGTGGGTAGAGGAAAAGAACAACAGTGTTTTACAGAAGGTGTTTATGAAACTACAGAATACATAAAAACATAAGTCTGAATTAATGAAATGCATTTAATGCCATTCTAGTTTTCTGCACCTGCTTTTACAGATGACCTCAAAAGGTCATATACTTGAAACCTAAAATAAAGTGCAGTTGAATTATTTTACATGTAGTTGCATCACAAATTACACCTTCCTCTGTAACTCTGGTTATATATTTAGTGAGTGTTCTGATTGAAATGCAACCTCTTTTTTAGCCTCTAAGGGCCTGTAAGTTCATTGGTTTTGTCGGTTTATGATTGTACCATGCTCTATCCATTCATGAACAGTGACAGTATAACAAAATAAAATAGACAAAGGGTTTAAACCCTTCAGCAAGGGGCAATAATACTAAGATTCAAAATTTAATGAAACTAAATTGAATTTAGGAATGAAAGTTAAGTCTGTACAAGCAAAAATCATTGACTGTAACTCTGCCCCTGGAAAGCTTAGCCGAAGCATGGTTATCTTTTTTTGGCTAAAGGTCAACTGCTGATAATGAAAACGGTAAAACAGAAAACTTTCCATGTGCATGTCAGCAGAACAAAAGAAAACACATAAAGAAAACCAACCCATTTAATTTGCACAGTTAAAGTGAGAAAACACAAGAACAAGCAGTCAGAGCTAAAAATACCTCTCTGTGATTAAGTGTGAAAATTTCAAATAGCCACTCTTGAACCCCACTCACATTGCTTTGCACTTTGAAGTCAGACAGGGAAGCCATGAGTTCATCCAGCTCTCGTGTGGCAGAGGACGCAGACATTCTGGCTTGTTGCTGAGACAGGGTCTCCGCTTGTCCATCATCTGAAACGACCACGGGTGTGGGACTAAAACAGGAAAACACAAAAATTAACTGTGTGACTCATATTGTTTTTAATGTGGCAACTTATTGCCCACACGTCTTTGCTCTTACATGGGTGTGGGCACAGAGCTTTCCAGCTCATCCAGAAGGCTCTCCACACTCGGCCGTGCGTCCTGTATTCCACGCGCTGCTGCGACATGCTTCGGCTTTTCCAGGGTAGGTGGAGGGACTTTACCAGGAGCAGAGAGCCCATTCTCCTGGATGTGGCGGATGGTGCTGCTTGCCGGCAGTGGTGGAACTACTTCATAAAAAAAAGATTAATTTCAATCTTTTGTGCATATACAAAGTTAATTTGACTGTAAACTCAAACACAACAGGAGAACGAGCAAAGCACAGAACAGGAAGCAGAATTACTCAATCACAAAAACAGAAGTGTTAAATATAAATGGTGACATGTCTGTCCTTTCAGAGAACTATGAGAAAATGAAGGCAGCACCTTCTGTGGGAAAGGCAGGGGTGCTCTGCTGGACGGCGTTGAGCTCCAACAGCAGGCGGTCCAGTTCAGACAGGTTGCTGCCCAGTGATGAGTTCATTGCAGCCGGTGATGATGACGACTCACTGGTCTTCTGCTTGTTAGGGAAACTGGACAACAAAAATAACATTGCTTAGAACCTACACACGGTTTAAAAATCTTGTATTATTTCTTGGGTTTTCTAACTTAACACTTTGCCAAATGTTAAAACAAGCTCTTGTTGTGACTGTGGGAATATCTAATTGTTACATAAAGTCTCTACCATCTAAGGTTTTATGCTAATTAAAACCGTCACGCATCATCCTAACCTGTAAACGTGGTCCTCCTCTCCACTGGGTTGGTTTGGACTGGTGCTTTCTCTAGACCACTGACTTTTCTGAGCTGAGCTGAACAACTGAAAAATAAGAATAGAAAGTAACTATTTGCCAGTTTATCCACCAATGAACAAGCAAATTTACACTTGGTTCCTTAGAGAAGTCATGCAATTTTGTTGCAACAGCTTTTGACGAACACAATGACACGTACAGCGTGCATTCATTTACCTCTGAATCATCTACTCCATTCAGACTTCTCTCCGGCGGAGAGCAGATGTCTTTCTGGTCCTGATTCCCAACAGGCAGGGAGTAGGCGGCTTCGTCAGACAGGAAGAGTGAGGATTTGGAAATGTGGGATGTTGTGGACTCAAGGTCCGCCAACAAAGCATCTAAAAAAAATAAAACGCATCAGAACACACTTAATTTTGATACCGATCTTAAGTTTAACGGTAATATTTTTGAAATTATATTATATTCTTCTAGTTAGTATCAAAATAGGAAACTAAAAGACCAGACTGATGATTTTTCAGCTTGATTGGCCCTGATCAGAGGCTTGGCAATTGGAAACACCACATATTCAACCATTCTGCAAATGTATCATATGTTAGCATCTCCAGCTAGCACTGACCTTTAAGCAGAATACAAGTAAGCTAAACTGAGAACAGCATAACTGATTTGTTTTGCCCATTTGAGCTTTCAACCCAAGTCTGGCATGGAACATGAAATGTTGGCAGCCTTTTAAAAACTAGAACTATGGTAAAGATCCATATCCAATAAAGAACAGCAGCACAGAGGCTGTTGTTCGGCTAACTGTGCCAATGCTAAAAAGAGTTTAAAGCGGCAGTACTATGTACGGTCCAGTCACATTTTTTTCATAACACCCATCAGGAAAAAATATATATCAAAGCATTTATCAAAAAAGTTTTGCATTTATCAAAAGCAAAAAAAAACAAAAAAACCCCCCAAAAACTTGACACTTTGAAATGGGCCTCTGTCTCTTTAAGAACCTCCTACTCGGACACTCTACCATCAGCACATTATCACAAACATGCTTCTCCATGCCGTCCATTAATGCTGTTTACAATCATTTTGGTTCGTATGATCAGCTCAACAGACTTGCAGTTCCACCAGGTCTTTGCTAATTGCTGCTGCCTCTAGTCTGGTCTAGTCCTAGTCTAGTCCTCTAGTTGTCTGGGTGGAGGGTTGCTCTGTGGGATGGAAACTTAGCTGGAGACTGTGGCTCTATGTAGGAGCTTTGGGCAAGTGTGAACCGTGAAAGGCTGCCATGGGAGATTCAAAGATTTCCCAAGAATTCATGAATGAGTCGAAGCAACACTCGGTGTATGTGTTATGAGACAAAAACATCAAACATGATGTAAAAAAAAGTCCATTTTAAAATATAATCACTATTTGTTTTAAAATAAAAACATATTTAAAACAGTAAAATCCTGTTTTACAGTGAACAATAACTGTTCACTGTAAAACAGTGAACAGTGAATCTTTCAGCTCATGTCTGAAAGATTAGAAAATAATATTTTCATCGCTGTTCTTATATTTTTACATCTTCTGGCTCCTGGAGAGAAACTGGAATGGGATAACATCAGTAACCGCAGGTTCAAACTTTACAAAAAATGGAAATTGTCAACAAAAGAAACCTTCTGGATATGCACCAGAACTGCTACTTGTTGCCTTTCCCAGCTTCCCTGAAGTTTGAGAAAACATTTATTGCAAGCAAAACCATAAATATGGAGTCATTATTAAAAACATCTACAACTTCCTCTTTTTATTAAACGGAAATAAGACTACGCAATCCAGCCTCCCATATCTGAGTACTTCACCATGTACTCCTTGTGAGTAATGTTCAACTCATCATGCATTCTGCTCGCAAACCATCACCAAGTAATTATTCCTTCTTTTGCAATCTGTCAAAAGCCCATGTGAGCTGACACCAGACGATCTGAGGTTGTAAAAGTTGAATCACGCAGGCTGTGACAGCCACTCCTTTGGTTACTTAATGACCCTTCCATGGCAACAGTGTTTTAAATCCAAGAGCACTAGTTCAAATGTGTGATCATGCGAAAGTTTTCCAGGTAGAAGCTGTTTGCCACCAACGTTATGTAGTATTTTGAGGGGAACACAAGCTAAAGTAGTAGGTGAAAGAACATAGCCTTTAGCAATATAGAGGAAGTATTTCTAAAAGCTTGTAGTATGAACTAAAAACATTTAATTTATCTATAACTGACAGCTTTTCCTTTTGATTCTCGACTAAAAGTCTAACTAAAACTAGCTGATACACTATAAAATGTGTATAATATTCTACATGATGTGTATTGCCAAGGTGTGCTGAGCAGCAAACACCACTCTGAAGCCCCGTCCTAAAATTAAACACCGAGAAGAAACTTAGAAACTCAGCACTTCAAATCAACGCAGAGGTGAGACGTACCTTAGAAAAAGACAACTTGTGTTCCTAAGAGGTAGAGAGGAGACGGCAACAGAGAAAGCAGCAGCTAAACCCACAAGTTTACAGTATGCCAGGCAGGAACTACCTCTCCCAACTATCAGACTCAAGGGAACCCAAAAGGGTGGGAGCAGAGGAGAGGGTCACGGCAGAGAAGGGAGGGAGGGGTTAAGTTTAAATTCATAGGAGTTAAGGGTTTATCCCTCTGCTGGAACCAGCTCTAACGAAGTAGATACTACTTACACAAACAAGAAAGCACCAAAAGCAGTCTTCAGTCAGCCAAGGAATCCAAAACAAGGTGAAACGGAGAAAGAAATGGAGAAAGCCGAGCTCTTATCAACACAGGCATGCCCAACTAAGGGAGTGGTATCACAACGGTGCGTAAGAGGTGTAATCAGCTCCTCCTTCACTCTGTTAACGCAGGCTCTGACGAGGTTTTAGTGCTTCACGTGCCCAGCCTGTATTTAACCTCCAAATAACACCATAGTATCATAATGTTGTCACCTTTGCCAAGTTTGTAAGCCTGAAAATGGCAGCCAGGTATGCCTGTCATCGGTGTCGTAGTAGTGCAGACAGAGCGGAGACAGAGCAGAAGCCGAGCCGCATTCATTTGGACCACCTTAGCTTTGGCGTATTTATCGTGGCTAACATGCCAGCTGACTGGGTGTCGCAGCAGACAGTCCTTTCTGGACTCAAGAGGCCAGGGTGCATTCCTCTCAGTTTCACTATGGACACAGCACAGCACTCCATTTACTCTAGGCAAAGTCCGGTAACTTGTATCAAACTCTATTGAGATTTCAAAAGGTTACAGCTTCAAAGTTGCTAAGACGACCAAGACATTTTGAGACATGTCTGCAGTTTATTCAGGCTGTGAGAAAGCGAGAGAGAGGCAAACATTTAACATGAAGGCTTTTTGATTTTAACCTTTTGAACTCATCATAATCGGTACCAAGGAATCATAAGTTAGTAACTAATGGTTTCAGAAATTGTCACATTTACCGTTCTTAAGATTAACCAGAGAAATCACTGGAGTTAGTAGAATTTTTTTCTGGCATTTTCTCTGAGTTTTCCCCACCTGTTCGTGCGTACTGCCGATCAGCCAGCAGGAAGGATACAGCAGTCTTCTTCAGGGTTCCTTCAAGCTTTACATTTCTAAAATCGATACTCTTATCTGTTACTGTCAGTTTATATCACAGTAAGGGTTAAATCTTGTTGAGTTTGTATTATTTGTGATTCCCCACAAATGATAAAACAGGAAAGAGATCTGATTTAACAATGCGATAATCACTAAATGTCTTTATAGTTGTAGGTCAGTTGTAGGTCTGAAATTAAAAGAGCTGCCCCTAGATGATGGAATAAAAGAAATATGTCTGGGATGTTGTAAATCCAGCGAAAATAATTTAAAGTCCTGACGACTTCATGCACAAACAAATGTTCCTGTTTGTTTTTTTGTCAATACCAACCACAAGTGCTACAAGTCTATCTACAAATCTAGAAACAAAAAGGCCAGTAAAACTGCCTTTAATTACTTTTTTTTTCTAAAATTCTGATTCTGTTTTAGAAAGTGAAACAATAAATAATAGCACTGAAGAGGAAAGCACTGAAGAGGGGCTGACATTTCTAAAAACTCAGTAGGAACCTTTCTTTTCTCTTGCTTATAAGACCAATTCAGCCCTTTAGAAATATATCTGGTGGCAAAAAAAGAGTAGTAAATCATATTCTGCATTTTAGCTTAAAACTAGTTTAAAAATACAATAATACAGGGAAACAGCAATATTTTTACCCAAGATTGTCAAGTATGCGAATCTCACAGCACCTGATGCCTAATTTACGCCGCTGCTAATGGCCCCCTGAGGGTCTTAATCCTCTGCTAAGTGGTGGAACAGAAACATCCGTAAAGCAAACAGAATGAGAACAGTGAAGCTTAAATAAAAGTAAAACCTACCACTCGAAAAAGTCTCAAAGCGGTGCCCAGGCAAGTGGACAGAGATAACAATATGCCGAACTTCTGCTGCACCAGAAGGGGAACAGGACAGCCTTCCTGTGTCAAAACCTTTCAGATTTCCTACAACAAAACTTTTCACACGTCGTAGGTCACATTTTAGATAGCAAACATCCAAAACACACAGAAGAAGCGACACTACTAAAGTAACGTCACAATTTCAAAAATGTAATGTGTAATAATTTCACTATGTTAGATTTAGTCCTATTACTTTACTTAAACCTCTTGAATTAACGGCAAGGTTGCATTTCAGGGCTCGCCACAGGCCACTTCTGATGTCAGAGTAAAGTTTTACTGCAGCTGGCCAAGACCTCTGTCAACAGATGTGAGCCCAGATGGTTTACACAAGAGATGGTAATCGACTTAGCTGTGCAGCTGAACTGGATTTCACCCTGGTTACAGGGATTCTGCTGCTCTAATAAAATGAAATAAAGCTACACATGAATGTGAGGCTCGGGGCTACACAAACACACTGTTTGGGAGTGGTTTCTGTGAGGGTGGTCATCTTAACATCTGAGAGCTCTTGCATCAAAATGATGCAACTTAAATTAAACAAGCAGCTCATTAACCTAAAAATGTTGGATTTTGTACTATTTAAAATGGCTCTGTCCGTAGGTTGTGTAAAAGTCTAGCTTCGGGCTGCTTTTGTTTCGAACACAGCGCGTGCTCTGCAAGCTGTGACCCATCCGCAAACTAGACATGAGCACAGAGGTGTGTCAGCTTCCTCTGCCAAGTAAACATACCATGACACACACACTCCAGAGCAAAGCACAAGCTTGGTCCCCAGTGACCAAAACTGGAACTGCAATAATATAAACCAAGCCAAGTATTAAAATACACCACTTCAGCTGGTGTTGTGTTTTACAAATATGAACTTTTGGCATATGAGAACATCGTTAGGTTTTATTGTCTGAACTCCTCCAGCTAACCTTCAGGAATTACATCAGACTACAGTATATCAGGATTTAAAATACGTTACAGAGGGGCGATAAGTCCGTTCCTTACATTGTGAGGTAAAACACGTCATATACAGCAATCACCAGTTGTACTGCACTTATTTCTCTATAATGTTTTACATGTTTGAACGTGTAGAAAGTCTTCTACGTCTTCTGTTCTCTTCAGCTTTCAACGTTGATTTTATGCCCAGAGGAGAAACCGTTTGTTGAGTAGTTCATATGTTTTGGGTTCATATCCTGCTGATTGACCTGATGAGAACCAATTTTCAGTTTTCTGAGTGGAGTCCCCTGATTTTTACCCTTAAAATGTCTTCATATTTCAATGCTTAATGTTGACATATGAAGAGCTCCAAAGGTCTTTTTGATAGAAACAGATCCACAGCATCACAGATCCGTCGCAATACTTCACATTGGATATGAAAGCCGCTTTAAAATGTGAATCCTTTGTTTCAGGCCAGACCCAGAGAGACTACTTGTTGAGAAACAGCGTTATCTCACAAGGTTTCGGGTAAATTCTCAGAAAGCTTTATGTGTTTACACTTGTGATGTTTGGGCAGAAAAATGTTTTTCTGGCATTCCTCCCAAACAACCGATTGGTTTGCAGATAGCATCAAAATATCTTTGCTCTACTTCAGTGAAATCCAGGCATGTTTTTGCTCTCTTCCAGCCTTGCTGACTTTGAGTGGTGGCAATAAAAAAACATGTTTTAAACTGCCTGAGTGTTGGGCAAGCAAACAAAAAACCAGATGAATAAATTACTCATTTAGGAGTCAAGCTGATGATCTTTACATGTTCTAGTAGGATTATGTCACGTATTTATGTATTAACACGTACTCCTCGTTTTGTATTATGAAAGTATTTATTTTTTACAAACTTTGAAAATCCTCTGTCCTATTGCCATTTAAATACGATCATTATGGAAATTGTTTGATGAAGCTTAGAGAAAAAAAAAGCCAAAAGTAGAGCTGCAGGTTGCAGATCCCCGGCCTGTGCACCATCATATTTTTTATTGAACATGTTTTTGTTCAATTATAAATATAGAACATCATGAGAAAAAGCATTTTTCTGCTTCTTTTCCAAGATTAAAACCCATTCTTATGACTTAAATGGCATGTTCTCCTGCTTTTCTGATTCTGAAGAGTAGCTAAGAAAGATGGGAAAGAACTTCCTGTTCTTGATTCAAAGAATTAGTGATTCAAAGTTCCTATCTAAGAGCAGGATTTTTTTTATTTTCGTACTTTTTTTTTTTTTTTTTACATTTTTTTGCAGTTAAAGATTAATTTATTCCAGGGTTTCTATACATTTTTACTTCTATCGTCCATCCTAATTTAGAGCTAATGAGCACAGAATCGTCCAAGCATTCAGCACGCTTTTATCTCTGCAACCCAAGTCACGACATTCTAACGCCCATCTGATTTCCAACAGTGAGGAGCAGATGTGGGAGTAAACAGACGAAAAATAGAAGAAAAGATAATTAAACCAAGAAAGGTTATGTGTGTGCACGGCGCTCACGAGCCAACTCCTCAAAGGCCAAAATGTGGGTTGACACAGATTAAGGAGACTCCCTTCCTCCCTGATGAATGATGTGCATTTTAATTACATGAAAACTGCTTCACATGGGGCTTATTATAGGAGAGAGAGAAAAAAAAAGATAAGATGAAAAGAGGAAAGGGAAGAGAGCCGCAGCAGAAGAAGGGCTTAAAATGACAGGAAAGGCCCAGCGATAGGAGATGGTTGGGGGTCCAGGACAGGAGGGAGAGGAAACCATTTGAAGAATTTGAGACATGTTAAAAGTGAAGGTTAGATCAGCAGCACCTGGATCACTGCTGTTCATGGTCAAACAACTCAACATTCAGACAAAACCTACATCAGGGTTTCTGCAGGTTTCAACAACTAAAGATTCAGACTTTTTAAGGCCAATATGAATTAAATTTAAGATCTGTGTCACGCATATTTCATATTGCACCAGTGCCAGGCATTTTTGGGGATTGACAACAGAAGTGAGCCAGTGATAAAAACAAATGTGGTCCAGCCAGCTGGCGATAAATGTACACTTTCCTATGACAGATGCAAAAAAGCTAGCGAGCAAGAGTGTATTAGCAGGTAGTTAGCGGTAGCTTCAACCACCTCAGTCACAGAATGGAATTAAGATATCTGTGCATTACTCAAATGTTTGCTTACATATATTCTAAATATATGATTATATATATAGAAGATTAAATAGTCCTGCCATGACAAGATTTAAGACCTGTGAAACATATTTAAGACTAACTTACTTTTTAAAATGAATTTAAAACATTTTAAGGACTTACTTTAAGATACATTAATTTAAGTACGGACACCATGTAAACCAAACGACATGAATTCCCATTTTGAGGGTTTTGTTTTGGTCTAGAAATCAACAAGAACACTCAGGCAGTAAGTTCTGCCTGAGCTGAACTCTGCTCTCACTGCCCAATCCATTATCACTGCTGACCACCGCATGGAGTAAATCAATGCAGCCGGCCACTCAGTGCGTCCAGTCCTGTTCATTCAGCTCTACTGGAAATGATTCATTTCAGGAAGCATGTACTGCAACCGAACATGGGACGTCACAGCCTGAAGGGGGTGCTGTTGAGTCATGTCAACAACAGACACAAAGCTCGCCACTTCTTGTTCTTCCTTTTGGGGTTGGTGTGGAGAAAAAAAAAAAAAGCCTTTATCTCGGAGGTTTGAAACACTTTCTCTTATAGCATTTCCTCTCAAGTCCGCAGGGAAACTGTGAGAATGCATATTAGATGGGAGATGCTGCCTGAACAACACATTTACTCATGTTTTTACCTTTTACTCTACATCAGCCTGCTCCCATTCCCCTCACTGCTTCCCTGTGATGTGTTTGATGTTTTGCAAGGTGCGCTCCGGCTGATGTGAATTCCTAACGTGCCGCAGCTCGCCTTCCACAGAGCAGGGAAAGAGTGAAAAATGTGCACATCAGCCTTGCAAGGTACTGTCATAAGAAGGCAGAAAAGGATAGGCAATAGCTTAAAAGAAATACAGTAAGGAGCGAGTTTTCAGAATGTCAAATTTTAAAATTGTCAAAACCGTAACTTGGGTTTGTTTGCAGCTCTGAAATTTATTGAGACAGCCTTCTGGGTTCTGCTGTGAAAGGATTGGCCTTTCGATGCTACATGAGCCGACAGAGAATCTGAAGGTGTGAATTCTAGACATTACTGTGTCAAAGGAGGCAGGGGGGAGGAAACCCATCAGGTCCGTTAATGATGGGTGTACTTTGACATTGCCCAAATGAAACCCTGCATTCACCTAAAACAATCCAACTGGCACCTAATTTAACAAGATGCACAGCAAGGTGCAACAGAAAGCAGGGACAACATGCACAGGTGGCTCTCAGCACGGCTGCCGACACACATCAGAGACGGGCTGCGGCATCTGGACCGACTATAAATACTTCCCCACCTGACCCTTACTGCAGAGACAACAGACCTACCATAGATGATTTATGAACATCAAAAGCAGCAGTGGGCCCTCGCAGACCACCCAACCGGCTTGTGCCACATATCACCACTGCACAGTTTTATACCCCTCTCCACCCTTGGGCTGGGTCTGAGAGCGACTGCTGCGCTCACTCACAGCTGGTGAATTAGCGCTCTCAAACCGTGCACTTCCTGTGAATCTGCATGTCCATATTCTGAAGTGAAATGTGAAAGTTTCACAACTCGTCATGCTTTTCAGATGCCTTAAAACGCCCTCACGCTTTGTAACACAACTTCCAAAAATTTTTCATGTGCTTTTACTAGATTTTATTTAAGGACATAATTGTGTCCTTAGGACATTGTCTTCTCGACATGAGAGGACAATGTATTCCTCTCACGTGAGGTGTAGAGGAAATGATGGATGGTTTCCCAATTTTTGTGTCCACATTTTATCTCCTCTGTCCTGTTACCCAAGTACCAGCCTATAAATGTGCAAACAGTACATCTAGGTGTAATTTAATCTCAGTATAAATCCTGCTGTTCTGTGAAGCATCATGAGGAACAAGAAGCACAGCAGACATGTCAGGGAGAAAGCTGTGGAGACATTTAAAGCAGAGTTTAAACACAAGACAACATCTCATGGAGCAGCGCTCAATAAATCATTCAGAAATTGGAAGTATTTTATTAGTTTGAGACGTAATGACATTATTGTTTCTGTGGTAGCACTGGACTGGGGTCCCATGTTTTGCTCCATCAAGTTTTTTTCCAGCTGTGAATGACAATATACAAAGTAAAAAATAAAAAAAAAAGCATGGCACAAGTGCATTATTGTTAATGTACTCCATAAACTGGGCTTTTATTCAAGTCTGGCAAGAAGAATGTTATCAATGAACGAAAGCTAAAAGTCACATTTTAAGTTGGCGAAAAGGCATTTATGGATAACTTGGAAGAAGGTGCTCTGGTCAAATGAGACCAAAGAGCAACTTTATGACCTGCAAGACAAAGACTATGAGGAACATAGAACTAACACCACACATTGCCCTGAACACACCACTGTCATGGTGGTGGCAGCATCATGCAAAAGAGATACTTTTCCACAGCAGGGGCAGGGAAGCTATTCAGAGTTGATGAGAAGGTGGTCGGCGCAATTGTGGCTGAGGTTCGTCAAAATGTAAACATGCAGGTCAAGCAACGACAGAATGGTTTCGATCAATTATGGTTTATGTGTTAGGATGGCCTAGTCAAAGTCCAGACCTAAAGCCAACCAAGAATCTGCAGCAAGACCCAAAAATGTTCACAGATGCTCTCCATCCAACACAACAGAGTTTGAGGTATTATGGAAAGAGGAATGGGCAGAGATTGATACATAGTTTTCAAAATCAGGTGTGGCACTTTTCAACATTTGGATTTTTTAAACAAATATTAAAATAGTGCAGCTATATATGTAATACAGTCAGATCAGTTTTATAGTGACTTATCTGTTTATAGATGAGCTGAACTGGCCTGGATGAGTATCACTCAGCAGTGTTTCAGCTCCATGAAGTTTTACAGCAGCTTTTAGCGTATTGATCAGCAGCCCCTCCAGGGCCTTTTGCACAAATATTACTTGTGAGGCATAATGCAACACACATCGCAAACATTGCAGCATCCAGAGTCCTAAACAGCTCTTAACAGCTATCACTCAAGTTCTACTGGAAAAAAACAAAACAAAACAGAAAAATCTGAAGATCAAATGAAGAGTTTCACATTCACAGAAAAAGAGGAATTATTTAAGCTGGTTTTGTAAGTTTGAGGGAAGATGTGCTCAAAGGCTGGAAATATGATATGATTGCTATAAAATTGTTACTTTTTGCAACTATTATATAGTGTGATAAAACCACTTTTTCCTCACTTGATTGCTATCAGGTGTGAGTATCTCCCAAAGTCAATGTCTGTTCAACTGGGACAATGTGTTATTAGCAAGCAGAGAGTGAATGCGTTGCACTTCCTGATTATGGAGTGAAACTAATTACCTAAATAGAAAATAGAAGCTTTGATTAAGCCTGCTGAAAAATTATCTTTTAATACGGAAATACACAATCTACTGAACTACTGACTTTACAGTTGTCAGACAGGCTAATATTTCCTGGCGCCTCACAGAACACTATATCCACACGTATTATTGGAAAATTGAGTGGAAGGAAAAAAAAATACAAGCCTTCTGCAGCCGTGGATGTTACGCCGGCCACAACAAAGTCTAATACAACCATGTTCTATCTCAGGATATTTACTAACTCATACTAGAAGGAGATTATTCATTCAAAATGATGTGGGATTGACGCATAATCTCTGCTTGTTTCTTCACCACCTCTATCTTGGTAAGGAGTGTGCTTTCGCAAATGCAAATTCATTTTTGACCTCAGTCATGTTGTCATAAGCATACCCTATTCTTTTCACTCCAGTTTCCCGTGGGAGCCTAACAGTTTCAGATTCGGAAATAATGAAGCATTTTAGTCATATTATGATTTCTATGGTACAATTTCAATGAAAACGAACAAACGGAAAGGGTGTGTGAGAGACAGAACAGCTGTGGTTGGATATTTTCTCCTGACGTGCAGACAGAATCAGAGGCAGAAGGAAGAACTGAGCTGCTGCTGCAGGTTGGTGAGGTGGGGAGGCATATCTGCTCACAGAGGTCTTTGTTGCACGAACAGAGGAGGTTTGAAATTGATCTAACGTAGCACAGAAAACCAGGGGAGCTTTGAAAAGAGCAGCCTGTTAATTAATGATCTGCTTTTGTTCTTTTTCAAAGGTTTCTTGGACCAAACGTTTTATTTCCTTCTTTATTTCAGTGAGTCTTTTGAACCCTTTTTAGTTTCTGAGTTGCACGACTTTTAACCTGACATGAATACTATGAGTTGTTAAATTTCACACTGAAATGCATTGAATTTAGCTGTTTTGATATGCATTTATATTGGTTTTTACACTTTTTTAATATTAGAAAATGTGTATGTTTACACATGACACCCTTCAAAGGTCATTTTGGACAGGTAATACGTCAAGAAAACAGGAAAAGGTTTTGCTTCCTAACACTTACATCACCCCTTCCCCACAATCAGAGGCTTTTACATGCACAACTTGTGGGTGCTGACGTTTTTGTGTGGTATACAGGTTGCCTGAGTAACTATATTGAGCAAAGGAAAAAATTTTACCACTAGTTCTGTAGATCAAACTCTTAAGCTAGTATAATCTAACAGAGCTGTTTGTGTGTGGCGTTTCTGGGTTTCATCATGCATGCGAGAAAACCACGGTTCACCGATATTTGGCAGAAGAGAATGTTTAAGGGTAAAATCTGCTAATCATTCTGCTTCTTTCCTACCCTCCATTATTATGAGTCTGCAGTCAAATGAAACTGAACACGGTTTTATCAGACCTGAGAAAGTACAGTAAATTTGACTCGAGCTGCTAATAGCAGCAGGATGGAAGCAGCGACATCAGCTCATCTACAGACGGAAGTGCGAGTTAAAGGCCTTAAAATAAACCCATCTTTTAAGACGGCAGTAAAATCTCCCCCTCAAATTTCCATTAATTCAAAATAGGGAAAAAAACATGATTTTTCCCTGAAACTCTTTGTGTGTCACAAAAATTTGTGATTTTTGTGCAAAATCACTAATTTCCCAAATAATTACTACTTACCTAAATCTGTCCAGATGTCCAGTCAGGACAGTAATTTAAAAAGTTTTAACACAACCAGTTTTCACATACTGTACATTTTTACATCACAACCATAAACCTTAAGGGTATTTTGGGGAGATTTCATATGATGAACCACTTCATAACTGAACCAACTTACAAAGCAGCTGTTTTTGTATACACAACATTAAAGATGGATGTTATTAAGGAGATAGGTGACTGGCTTGACTAGATTTGATTTGATTTAAAGAGGTGAAAGGTATTTAATTCACACTTTTGAGAATTTTATTAAAAGGACAGAAAAGGTGTCACTGTTATTTTTGTATTTTCTGGTTGTATTTTGGTTAAATCTGGTGTATTTATGACAACACTGTACGTTCATGAATATGCACCATCCCATTTCAATAATTAAAAACAAAACTAAAATCAACCATCATTTATCTAGTAGATCTCCTGGTCTGTCGTGTAAAAACTACCTTGAGGTTTCTGGGCATGTTGTTAAAAACAAAATAAAAAAAAATAATTAAAAAAATCTTCAAAGGGTGAAAATAGTTTTGTGAATAACACTTGTCTCTGTACAAAGAGTTCCTCTTAGCCCGGTTCTCCAAGCTTTGCTTAGAGACAGCTCCTCTGAACTACATTAAGTCAAAGAGTATTTATTTAAGTGGAGATTTTAAACCAAATCCACTGAGAGAGATTGAGAGGAGCAGAGCGCTCTAGAAAATGACTGAAGTGAATCTTTACCTTGATAAGAATTCTCTTTGGAAAAATTACCATCTAGAGTGTAGGATTTAGTTCTTTAGGACGGGGTGAGGGCGCTACAGCCAAAAATGCAGATGCTTGGCTGAATAAACAGATTGATTTGCAGTTCTTCTAATCAGTTCTGGCCTGCCTGAAATGGGTCACAGCACCTAAACACAAGCAACCCTTTGTCTCCCCACCAGCAGCACCGAGACAGAGTGAAGAAGGTGGAAAAGAAGGGTTTGAAAACTGTGCAAAGCCAAATTGTATCCCTGGGAAAACATTCAGCCAAACCCCGCGAGTGTGTTTGAGCTCCCAATTCTCCAAGAATATAAACCTGTGAAGCATCATCGGCGCTGCCATAAACTCCACCGGGCCTCTAGTGCGTCGCTTCTGTAATGCGTCTCTTTGAGCAAGTCAGAATCTGATCGCAGATCCAGCTGTAATGGCAAACGCACGTTCGCTTTCGGTCTCGCCCCCTCCGCCTCCGACCGCTCCGCTTCGCAGTTCATCAAAGGCTCGCTCTGTGACAGCTTTATATCCCAAATAGGGCTGCGGGAGCAGTGTGTTAGCGATTGTTTAAACCTGCCACGAGCCCAGAGGAAAGCTGCTGGGCTGCAGCTCATTTCCAAATAAAGCAGGGATGTGTTATCTCGGCCTGCAGCCACAGCAACCATGCAAGCTCTAAGAAAAATGACATTTGCACACTAATTAGAGGAGTCTGAGGGAGGAAAAAAAGAATCCTGCAGGTGCATTTAAAAGGCCATCTGACAGTGTGGCAGCTGTAATTGTGATACATTGTAGTTAAAAAAGAAAAGCAGTGGTTAGAACACAGCATTGTTTCCTCATAGCCCTATCAAATGTAATGACTGCGGCGCGCTATGTGGGAACCGTCCACAGGCCCTTCCGCAGCTTGCACCAGAGGACCAGCGGCGACGAATCAACTGAGCCGTCAGTCAGCTGCAGGACTGGAAGAGATGAGAACCCAACAACAAAGCAAGGAGGGAGCGGCGCTCGTCAAAGCTCAGCGGGGTAGAGGGCGGTCGATAACCGCTTCAGGCACGCAGCGGAGTGCACACAAAGACGCACAATGCAAAATGTGTCCTCGTTTTTGCTTCGTTTCGTTGTGTGTAACAAGCTGCACGGAGACGTTCTGGTTGCCTGGAGGGAACAACAACAGAGATGGATGGATTTCCACTAGGGAGTCAGGGTTGGGTGATGCATACTCACAAGCTGGTGTGACTCACATCATGTCTGGTCTACACGGCGGTTACTTTTGCAGGAACAAACTGTGGCTGCCACTGCAGCACGTCATTACATTACTGGGGGTGCCTCCTGTCATGAAGCATGTTTCTAGCTGGACGGGACGCCGCCAAAGGAAAGGGGTCACAGGGCTCAGCAGGCACAAGCACAAAAAGTGGGACATGACCTCCTGTTGGACAGCGCCACTGAGTCCTTACACATTTTGTCACATTAAACATGAACTTCTCTGGAAAGTTTCTGGGAAAGGCCGACACAAGGCAGTGGATAGTTGTGAAGTAGGATTCTTGAGTCTCAAACTTTGCTACGACAAATCTGAAAAGTGTATAATGTATTTGTATTTAACTGACTATTTAATTGGACTTTGACTTCAGGTCAAGTCACACAAGGGATGAGGTTGAAATAAAAGACAGTTTTTTGAAAATATCTCCTGTCTTTTGTCATTTCTTTTTAAGAAGAAGGGAAAATAAATTAAAGTCGGAAATCGTGACGCAAGCAGAGATTTTATTTTTAAGCCATATCACCTTGTGGGAAGGTGAACGTCCGTCCATTCCCACATGTAGTTTTCCACCAAAGTTTTGAATCCAGACCAAAAAATTCAGTTTTAGCCTTGTGAGACCCGTGCACTCTATTCCAACGTTTCCCATGTTCCCTAATTGGCTGGTCGCAAATCGCAACCTTCCTTGTTTTGGCTTTTTTTCCTCTCAGCAATGGTTTTCTTCTTGACTACATTTGTGGACTGTATGGCTAATGGTTCAAAAAGCTGGAAAAGTTGTAAATAATGTTTGCACATCTATGACATCTATTCCTAACCAGACCTTCAGGATGGAATGAATATCCTTCATACCTAGATGTTTTGTTTTTTTTAAATATATTTTTCTACATTTTTTTTCCTCCCACACACAACCCTCCTTTTTTCATAAAGTTAAGAAGCAGCATGAATATCGACCCTGGCTGCTCTTACAGAGCACTGAACCCATGAGGGATGACATGACGGTCGGCTGAGCGTCGAGCCTCTGCTTAGTCAGCTGCCCTAACGGAGCTGTCTGTCCACACCAGCAGTCTGTGATCATGAGTGTGCTTAAGTTTGGGCTCGTGTGCGTCTGACCATGTGTGTGTGTGTGTGTGTGTGTGTGTGTCGTACACCATATGCTTCAAAGCCCTGTAGCATTTTGATTTTCAAGTCAAGCAGATGGACAAACCCAAACGGAGATACTGTGTTGGGGCCTTTGGCTCCTGCTCTGGTGGTGTGTGTTTGATGCGTCTTAAGCCCAGAGAAATTATCGCACAGTGCAGGCTGGTGTGCTGCAGCGTCGGCTTTAGTCACCGCAGACTCACGGGTTTCTGTCAGCTTCAAAGAAGAAGTGCAGTTTTTTTATATATAATAAAAAGGGAACCTCAAACCTCAACAGCTTTTGCTATAAAAAGAGCCAAAAAAGATCTGACAAAGTTCAAGACTTCTTGTTCAAGATCAAGTATTTCAAGATACAAGAATCTTCATTTTATGGTATAATGGCTTATCCCTGGACGACGTCCATTTTCTTACAGTTTCACCAAATTTTATGTGCTTGAAAATAAACAAAAGGATCAATAAATTGGCTGTTGACGCTGCTTATATTGTCTAAGCACCAGATTATATCCAGCTGTAAAAAAGTGTGTGTGCTTAACCAAGAGTTGGAGTCATGACCTTTGACTTTTATTTTGTGGATCAGAAGCTGGAAGGATTTTATTGGGCCACAAGCTGAATTTTAAAACGTTTGTAAGGATTTCTTCGCAACAAACAAAGAAATATACAGAAATTTGATGCTTATTTAGCTGCAAAAGAGAAGAGTCAGCTGTAGAGGAACCAAAGCTAAAAAAAAACCCTGTCTTGTACCTCGGTGTATTGCACAGCATCAGGTTCACTCTGCAGTATAGGATGGGTGATGGTAGCACACTGGCATCAGATTGCTTCATATAAGCTCCTTCCATTGGCCTCAGTGACAGACATGAGTTCACACCATTCATAAAACAACGCTAAATACTACAGTGATACCTCAGGATACTATAAAACCCAAATGCAAGCAGATCTGTATTGTAGGACTAAACTTAAAAACAAGAAAATGCCCTCCTGCAGAAATTAGATGCGACTTGCAGTTTGATGCTAAGTGTAACACAAAAGAAGAAAAGCTTTTGATGTTTCTGTCGGTCTGCAAACAACAATACAAGCTAAATTTAGACCCATCCGAGTATCTGGGTTACTCCAGATCTCCTATGGTAAAGAACTCCTCTCCTCACTCCTGCAACTTGAGTGACATTTCTAACGCTGAAGCTGCTGTGCTGACAAGCCTCTTAGCTCACAATGTCACCAAAGTGGCATCAGAGAGAGAGAGAGAGCAATCCAAGGCTACTGTATTCGCAGGCGCATATAAAAAGCAAGCAATAAAAAGGCGCAGATCATCAAAGTCAATAAAATAAAGTTAACTTCAGGGGGGCTCGTTGACATTCATGTCTTGTCGGTGCAGGCCCAGAGCGGTGAAGCAAGAAGCAGCGCTTGGCGGTGCTGATAACTGAGGAGAAGAAGAGGGCGGAGGAGGGGGGGTCAGTGAAAGTTTGCCTGAGAGCGAGCCTCGGATTCTGAGAAGCAAAGACCGGCAAGGACTCTATGAGACGCAGATAAACGCACACCTGGCGTGCTAAAAACAAAGCTTTTCTCGCACCCTTTTCAATCCGCCTGCATCCGACTCTCACAATAAAGGCTTATCTCTCCTTTGGACTGTCGATAGATCGCAGGGCTTCGGTTTCCTGCGTGCCGCAACCACAGGAATGGTGGGGAGTGGGAAAAGAGAGGGTGGGGCATTGTAGCGTTAAAGGCGGATAAATGTTGGCTGAGATCCATTCTCTCCCAAAACCCTGCCTGTAGGATCTGCTCTGCTCTGCAAAAAAAAATAAAAATAAAGGGTAAACAAAAAAAAAAAAAAAACTGAGGCTGGGACAAGAGCTTTCTGGGTTAGAGTCTCGACTTCCATCAGAGAGCTGCTGGGAGGATATGGGAAGTAGGAAGACAAAGCGATGGAAAGTGGGGAACAGGCTGGGGGAAGACCTGGTGGCAGGTTTCTAGGTGGTGCTGGCTCAGCTCTTAAGACGCAGGGATATAGGTTTAAAAATAGGAGCAGGTTGTGCTGATGGATCTCCATGGTGCCTCATCACTGTGGATGAAGCCACTCCACAGTGGATGTGCTTCCATCAAACCAGATAAAAAAAACAAAACAAAACAAAACCAACAGACCCCATTACGGCTTTGATATTATTCCCAATGAAAGAGCACGGACAACTTGAGTACGTTTCTGTGTTTGTGTGCCACATTTCTGCCGGGTTCCTAAACCGATGACAGAATTTACAGCCCTGTGACATGGTAATTACACTGGGTTGTGTAACACATATTTTTGAAGCAGCTACTTTAAGGAGAGCCCCGTACCAGCTGTAAGCCGAGAAGATGCCCATAAATACTGACTGGATATAGACTAGCCAACGATCCTGCTTCACTGTCACTCCCACCGGTGACAAAATATCCACCAGGGGAATAAGTTCTAGCTCAAAAAACTTAGCTTTCCTTTAAAATTTCTGAACCAAAACACTTCCTCTGACTTGAAGGAGAATGACATGTTTCTAAAGTGAGGTTCTGTTAGAATGGTTCAAGTGTTCAAGCACCTTTACTTGATGCTAGAAAAGGTGGAGGCTAATGGACAGCTTGACCAAAACCAGACTAATAAAGACAGTGAAGATATTATTAGCCTTTTTGTTTTAATAAAAAAAAAAAATCTCAAATGGAAAATTATTATATTTATGGGATATTGTACCATATCATGGGATAGTAATCGTATATACTTTCACGAGAGTCTGTAATTTCTTAATTTAGATGTTTTTTAATTTAGTGATGGGCCATTTTGGTGTTTTATTAGATCTTGCAATTGTCTGTAAAAGATCTCAGTTGACTGCCAATGTAGTGATGTTGTTCGGCTGATAAAACATAAAAAAACAAAACCATCATATCCGTCTTTTGTGAAAGCGTTGATGCTCATTGTCCACCAGTACAGCGTTGAGTCAGACAGATGCTGACTCAACGCTATATGTTTTGATTTGAGTTGTTTTAAATTGTTAAAATGAGCTCATGTGGGTCGCCGTTGGGAAAGCTATTACTCAGGATTTATTCAAGCACCTTTTTATACTGAAACGTGCGATCAGACAAACTGTCAGATGAAAAAGTAAACTGGTGTAAAAAAAAAACTAAGACAACGTATTGAATTTTTTTTTCACAGCCTAACTTATTTTTATCAGATGGTTACTCAGATCACAAATGTGTTTCACACAGCAGCGTTGTTGGTAAAACCCAGTATCCTACCTCCATTTCCTGTTTAGATCGTCAGCTTCTCTGTAAGTTGCTGTCCAAGCAAGTGACAATAATTAAACGGATCATAAGTTCATATTTACACATAAAAAGTAAAAGCTATTGATTTTCTTTTAGATCTGAGTCATTTTAAAATGGTAGAAGACCATTTTGGCTTCTCTCAGACTAGCTATTAGCTTAAACTAATTTGTTTTTATGCCAAATGACAAAGCTGTTGGAGTTATTGACTCCAGGTAAGACATTTAATGTCATTATTTCAACAGAGCCTCATTTTAAAACTCCTGAACTCTCTCTTTAACACAAGTGTCTGTTGTTTAATAGAAACTCCACCTTCAGCTCACAATGGGGTCGATGGGGGAGCGTAGCATTTCTTGGACAGCTTTTGCGACACATTCATCATCTTTGACTTCACAAACGCATTCGGGTGTTTTTTTAGCACATGAACTCGAGTCCTGAAATGCATTTCACGGATGTCCTGCTAAACTTATCCTACCAGTCACCAGGGGGCAAAAACTGTTCCAGCGACGAGGGAACAGTGTGTGGGACGGTTCAGGTTTTTAATTTACACTAATACAGTGGGCCTGCTTTGCAAAAGTATTTGGAAAAATTTGTCATTGTGTCACTTTATAACCATCTACGTCACAGCTGGTTGTAAAATGACAAAGTGATAGTAGGTGGGAGTGTGGGCTGCAAATGTTGTCAAACGGAGTTACTCTGTTAACTATATAAAGAAATTAACAGAATCTTCTGTCTGGCGGACATGCAAAATCCTACAAGTGGGCTAATGTGTCTTTATATATATATATATAAACACACACAGAAACACCTTCTCCTTAGTGAAACACAGTGATGGCGGCATCATGACAGGGGGATAATTTTCTTCAATTTGGACAGAGAAGCAGTTCAGAGTTGATGGGAAGTGGCTGGAGCTAAATAAAAGTCAACTGCAAATCGAAACATGCAGAAATTGAATCAGAGGGACTACATCTACTTTTAGACGTAACCTCTCTCCTGCCCCCCAAAATACATGGAAGTGTGTCTTTATAACCAGGTAAAACGTGAAAATAAGTTTAAATGGTGTGATCTTTCACAAGGTAGGAATGTAAATGACAAACAGTAAGTCTTATTTGAGAAATGTGTCTAGTCAAAGTACAGCAAGAAGATAAGCGACAGCAAGAAGAAGGGAGGGGGGGGGAGATGGATGATAGAGGATTCCGCTGAGCCTCCCTGTCACCGCAGGCTGTCCCCCTTAGGGTTTGCATTTAAAGCTGCAACAAAGTGCACAACTCACTGAGCTCGCCCGGGTTCATCTGTCTGCCCACAACAATGTTTTCAGCAGAAATCAACGTCAGCCAACGAGCAGCCCGGATTCCTATCGTGACAACCACCAGGACTTATCGGGTTCCTCTCCTATTAGAATGATTAAATCACATGTTGGTCTGGGGATAAATAAGTTCAGGAAACCCAACACCAGACTAACATATTAACTTTCCCACAGCAGCACCACCACCACCAATGCAGCACTAGAATCCCCACCAACCTTTCAGCTTATAAACACTGTATAGTTAATTATCAGAAACCTGGTTATCAGCGCGTTCTGCTTTCTCCTGTCTGCCCGCGTTGCTTTAATTTAACCCAGCAGGACCAGTGAATGCGACAACAGCCTCATTAGCAGACTTCCCGAGGGTTAAAAAAAGCCCCAATATTCTCAGCATTGTGCCCGTTTGCCCACGTAGGCGCACGCGCTGCTTTAATGTTGCCCTCTCGCCGACAGAACTTACCCAAATCATCCATGTTGGACGCCGGAAATGGTTCCAGCGACGAGAACCGGACCGGTCCCTCTCTCTGACGGACACAGCTGGACTACAAAAGGTGCCGACTCGGCTCCGACAGACGCAGAAAATCTCCCCGGATGAAAAATGTCTCCAGCTGGACGCAGTGAAGTTTTCAAGTCCTCTCGCTCCTCCTCCTGCTGCTGCTGCTCGACGAGCCTCCAACAGGCTCAAAACACACACACACACAACCCGCTGCACCCCCCCACCTCCACACACACCGCAGGAGTCCTCTACAGTCCACATCCAGCCCCCCTGCTGCTCCTGCAGACACAACGCAGAGGGGACAGCGGCATCTAGCGGCGCAGAGAGGTACTCACCTGCACAGTGAGGTATGCGGTGCTGGGGGTTTTAATCACAAATGTCGGTATATTTTAACGATATTTTATGTGATAAACTCAACATATCGCCTAATTATGAGGTGAAAGGCGGCTTAGCTGTGTATTCACCCCCTTTTGTTACAGTGTCGTAATGAAATACTTTATAAGCATACGTTTGTAAAGCCACATTGTGGTGCAAATACAGCTGAAAGTCATTTGAGTTTTTCAAACACAGAATAATTCAGGTTCAGTCAGGCTGGTTGGAGAGCATTATGTAAAACCGTCAGCTGTTAAGTTTTGCAACAGACTCTCAGTTTGATTTTGGTCTGGACTTTGACTGGACCATTTCAACACCCTACTGTTGTCATACTGACATTGGTATTTAGCTCGGCATCGTCCCACGAACATTTCCCTGTTTTTCTTTCCTCACAGAAGAAAATCATTTCCTTGTTTCACAGCAAGGTGATTTATGCAGTGCTAGTTTTGCCCAGATAAAAAGTTACATTTTTATCTCACCTGATCAGGGCACATTTATTTTTTACATATTTCCTGTGTAAATGTGTACACAATGTCAACTTTTAGTCAAAAGTTGACATTGCTAAGTTGCTGAGTTAGAGGTATGAACAGAAATGTCCCTTGAGGTTTTGCATTGTGGGAGATCAAGAGATCAAATCTCTAACCGTAACCTTCCTTTTCTGCACTTTCCTTTCGAGAAGTTTCTAAATGAGCAAATATATAACAACTCATCTTTTGGTTGAGGGGGCTTGTGCAGGTGTAATTAAATGTATCTTCAACTAAAATGAGAAAGAAATTACGACTATTTGAAATAAGGTGTGTGTGGGGGCAGTTTATGAGGGGCTTGGAGGTGCAGAACAGATTCAGGGATTCGACTATTCATGATGTTCTGAGAGAACAAACTCCACAAGCTACTCCTGCATAAAAGGTAACCTAGATTTTGAACGTGTGCTTCTCGAAGTAAGCTGAAAAAACCCCACAACTTTTTAAATTATTGGTGAAACCCAATAATTCACGATCTGTTTCTTTTAATGAGAAGATGTGCTTAAGAAAGGAAACTCAGAACAACCTTCAATTACTTCTTCTTAAAGCCATGAATCTGGGTCTTCCCTCAGCCTATGCTCACGGCGATGTAGAGGCGGCAGCTAAAGGTTACAATGTAGCTTTCTGACATATTTCTAAGCAAAACGGAGAAGTGTGTTTTGTTTTTGTTTGTTTTTTTGCACATTCAAATTTGTAAGTAAATAAATACAGTTTCTGTTTTGACAGTAACAAGCCAACAGTGATCATGCGCATGATCCTGTTTAAGGACTTTTGCTCTTCCACAGGAGTAATGCAGTAATGCATGCAGCCACAAGATGGCAGTGCAGTAGCTGTAAAATAATCACGCCTTGCCTCACCGGGTGCTTCATGCTGGGAGACATATAGCTGATGAAAATAAGAAAGAATGGAAACATCTCTGCAAGAAGGAGCAAAGCGAAATCAAACAGAAAAGATGCTAAATGATTCTGTCTCATTCAATCATTTATTTTAACTAATTACTAAATCCACTTTGGAACTGGATTAGATGTCAATATGAACCTCTAGTTGCACTATCAGCACAGTAAATAGTGTGCTGGTAGAACACTATTTATTCTGAGAAGCGGTTGTTGCAGTATTGTATATTTAATTAATGTAGACAGTTTAATATGGTTACTACAAGTTGATACACTTAATTAGATATTAAAGTATTTTCTGTTTTACGTTTCCCACTTGTTCGTGTCATATTTCAGTCGGTGTACCTGTAAATGTAGTTTGTTTATTGATATTTTCCTAAGGCACGAGGGGATTTTTGACCACACTATTATAAGCACACAGATGAAACCAAATTTTAATGTTATGTATTCAGCTCTAATCTCACTTTTACTGCTTCTACTTCTGTCCACCACTGTGCAGCGGTGAGGTGGTCAGCAGTGATCAGTCGCAGCCTTTCTGTGTGGTGGGTTTGCTAATTTTCTACCTCAGTACTTTGGTTTCCTCCCACAGAAACATGTGCTTGTTTAATATGGTTAAACAAGCACATGTGGGAGCCATACCTAACTTGGCCAATTTAATTAACACAGGTTGTATGCTTCGATCTAAGAGTCCATCACAGCGCTGATTGTTTGCTTACTACTGTTGTTCTGCAGGAACCTTTGTCAGTCTTCCGCATCATCTTTTTTGCTAATTGCCTCTTAAATAAAGGTCAAACTCTATTTGTGAAACATTTTGTGAGAAAGGTATAAGTAGAATTTACTTACTTTGGTAAAAGGTTTCTTTAGAGTCTTTTTCTTTCAGTAAGTAAATTGAAAATGCATCATGGAACATTTTATTCAAGACTTTTTTTGTGTATGTTTGACTTCAGAGCCGAGTTCATTGTGTTTCTGTGTATTAGTTAGGACCTGCCGTCAGCTGCCGTTCAATCCGCATAAGTTATTTGTGCTTCCTGTCTTGGATTTGTCCTGCTGTTCGGTCTGAAAATATATAGGAATTGGATTTCCAACATAGAGGGGATCCTAAGGAGCTTTATTTACGAGCGTGCAGTAATCCGTGAAGAGTTTTGAATTATTAATAAAAACGGAAATTTCTTATCCTGCCAGAAACTCAGACACTCATATCAAGTCCAGTTCCATGTGACTTTACACAAAGCAGAAGCAGACCTGATTAAGCCTCAAAGCCACCAGGATGTCCATGCTTTAATCTGAATACGAAAATGTATTTTCCTCTCTCCCTTTCTCTGCAGAATGTCAAACGTTTAAACACAAAACGTGATCTAAACCCTCATCCATCGCCAAAAGAGCTCGGTGCTTGAGGCTCCTTCACCGTCAACTTCCGCTGGAGCAGCCAGAGATTTCACAACAATGCACTGCAGTAGTAGGTCTGACAAGTGAGACAGATGAAGACGGTGTCATCCATTTGAGAGCTTAGAGTCATCACAGTCAGCTCAACTCCAAAATAACAACGGGCCTTTGTGTGCGTAAAGTCTTGTGTTTCAGCAGTCACATATTGTTAAGAGCCCACTGTGCAGTGCATTTCCACACTCTACATCTCTAATGTCAAGTGTGGTCTCTGGATTCAGCTCTCTGGGATTTAAGATGAACGGAAAAGCTGCTATTCCCAAGTTCACCTCTAAATCTGTGACTAACAGGAACTTCTGGTGTACTTATTTAATGAAGCACAGGTGTTACAAACACAGGCTGGTAGCTGTGTTTAAGTATGTTTATTTTTACATGCATACACTTCATTTAGTGCTTTGCAAAAGTATGCACACCCCTTAAACTTTTTTTTGCCAAGTTACAACAACAAACATCAATCATTTTTGGTAATTAGTGCCATTCTTTTCCCAGCTCAGGAAAAGCTTCTCTACTGCATGATGCTACCACTGCCATTCACCTCAGTGGGGGTGGTATGTTCATGCTAACTCATTAGGAGGCTTCTGAAGGAAGCTGTTTGCACTCAGGGGTACCAAAGTAAAGGGTGAACTGAAAATGCATAACACACTTTTCAAATTTGTATTTGGAAAAAAAAACAACAAAAAAAAAACAACCAAACTTTGAAAACTGTGCATAATTTTCCTTCTGTTTGCACCATTATGCACGTTGTGTTGGTATGCCAATAAATCTGACATTTGTAGAGGAACATGGCAAAAAGCTCAAGGGATGTGAATAAGTTTGAAGGCACTGCACTGTAAAACAGGCAATAATAATTTTTGGTCAACAAAATTAGGGTAGAAATATGATAATTAGTCTAAAAAATATATTGGAAATAAAACAGAAAAAAAAAACATCTTATTGCAATAAAGCTCCTAGTTTTTGTTTGTATGTATTTTGAGAAAAATATTTTGGAAGCGTCGTTTTTTTTTTAGTCTGACTGTACAGAAACAATAAAGCTAATAAAAGCAAAAAGCTTGCAGTTCTCACTTTTAGCCTATAGAGTAACTGGAAAACAAAAACATGATGATAAAGGTTCACTCTTGGTCTTTTTCCTCTCCATGAGTAATGATGTGCACCAGGTTCTTGTAGTCCAGGTTTCCAGCCACATCAGGGGGGAAGGCGGTAAACATCTGCTCCATCTAACCAACGAAACACACGAAAACGCCTCATCACTCAATCTGCATCAAAGGCTGGGATGATTCACCACCATTTCTTGACTTTTATTTCTTTTTATTTTTCATTATTCCGGAAGAAAATGTGCCTGACGTGGACACATGTGACTGTCATAATGACGTCCATTCTTTTTCAGAGTCACCCGGTAATCAGCAATAATGGCGACAATTAGCGGAAAACTCCACAATGTACCTCTTCAGAGGAGAATCGGTCGGCCTGTGTTGTTAGCATCTGTGTCACGCTGCAGAGAGAAGGGCAAAAAAATAAATAAAGATAAAGAGTCTTCAGAGCGACGCTCATTGTGAACTGAGATGAACAACTGCAGCCAGAGTGGCATGAGCAGTGAGAGGAAGCGAATGCAGCCTTGCTCATGTGGAGTTAGGAGTGCGTCCTCCTGACACTTACTAGTCTTTCTTCAGGATGCCTTTTCCCTCGGGGTCAAAGACTTTAAACGCGTTGAGGATGGTCTCCTCTGGATCCGCACCTGGAGTCATTAAAGCAGCCATCACCACTCACCTTTAATGATTATTTAGATTATTTAGTTGCTCTTCTTACAGTTAGAGAAGTAGGTCAGTATGTCTGAAATGAGCTTCTATTTCACTGCTAGGAAATTCATGAAGTGTCAGCATGAACATGTTTCGGTACATCTTTTTTTTTACATGTTGCTAAAACTGGACTAATATTATATTACTAATAATAGCGTATATTAATTTCTGTCTTGTTGCCGTTTATGTGTTCCAGGGTTGGCCATGTTGTGCAGGATTGTGGGGTTTTTAACTGAAGCAGAGAAGCAATGTCAGGTTTTTTTTCCTACAACTGTTAGGCCCTTGAACCAAAGCAGTCAATCAGTGAAGCAATTTTGTTTTTGTGTGATGCCAAAAATATAGTTCCTTCATTCATAAAAGATTCCGAAGGAGTGACTTTGCGGTAACGTCTGGTCCACGTTGGAGTCGACTGTGTGAACAGTATCACCTTTATGCATGCGGTATTATTCTGAAGCCTGGGTGTGGAGATGTTAACATCCTCCGCTCTGACTGCAGCTGGTAAAATCTTCAAAAGTAACAGAATACGTTTCTGGATGTGTCACTGGTCTCTTTTCTTTAAAAAGCCGCTTTACCTTTATATCAGAATTACTCTGACTGGAAATGGTTTCCATCTCATTTAACACAGAAACGTAACTTGGAGTAAATTATGTTCTTACCTTTCAGCTTCTCACCAAACATTGTGAGGAAGACTGTGAAGTTGATGGGACCAGGAGCCTCTTTGAGCATGTCGTCGATCTCTTCCTGTTTCACATTCAGACGTCCTTTGGGAGCAAACACACAACATAATGAGCGGATGGATGGTCAGCACTTAAAGACTACTGTCCCTATGATCCTTTAACGTGTGTGTCGACATACCAAGAGCAGCAAAGGTATCCCTCAGATCGTTCTTGTCGATGAAGCCATCCCTGTTCTGGTCCATGATTGTGAAGGCCTGAGATCAGAGCAGAGAGAAAGCTCCATGACTTTAGTTTTTTTTTTTTTTTTTTAAAAAAGCAATTGCTTCAAGCCATCTCTGTAACAGTAATGCTTAAACTCTGAATTTAAATGCTTTTTCTTTTTTTTTTCTGAACTGCATTCACAGATGAAGACTTAAGTATTTATAACTTGTAAACCCCATTAGGATTGCGTGCGGCATCCGGGGCACGCGCAGCCGTTCATCTGCGGCCTAATCGCTGATGACACAGTCTGAATGTTTGGGCACCGCCGACCTTCATACTAACATACCGCCTGCTCCGCTGTTGCCAAGCCCGAGGCATGAAAATAGACAGGTGGGCATACTCAGGCCGTGAACAATAGAAACAGAAAGACAAGGAGGGAAAGTAGCTGGAGCCCTCGGTGCGTGTGAACTGTGTTCAGGCCATGCAGAGAGGTTTGGGTTTTAGAGGGAATTGAATCATTGTGAGCAGCGCTCACCTCTTTGAATTCCTGGATCTGGGCCTGCTCGAACATGGAGAACACATTGGAGTTGGCTCCCTCCGCCGCCCTCTTCTTGGCTTTCTTTGGGGCCTTTTGGCACGAATAGAGAAAAAAGCATAAACTAGATGCTTTTAAATACAGCACCTTAATCAGCTAAAAAGTGTCCTGAGAAGATCACTTTAAGGATGTAACAAGCACTTTTTACGTGCTTCCACTTGATAGCCAGTAAAGATTATGAATGAAAGGACAAAATTTATTCCACGATATAACAGAGTTATTTGCCATCAGCTGTCCACTCTGACAGCAGCATCTCCGAAGCCAAGAAAACACACCTGTCCTTACAGTAACAAACATGTCACACATGCCGACTTACCATGGCTGAGCAGCTGGGATGTAAGACCGACAATGATGCCAGTGAACAATGGGGGCGATTGTGGGTGGCCTTTTTGTAGTCCCCGAGCCACAGCTCCACTGGATGATATTTATAAACTATGTCCTCTTTAGGAAGTGACAGGTAAATGACGCTTTATACAACACTTATAGTGCTGCGGGCTCTCGGAGGAAAAACACAGCGCTAACATGACAGGCATCTCTCCACGTCGTCGAGATCGACACAGGACAAAGAGGTTGGAGGAACCAGTGAAGAACAACAAGAACGGGCTGGAGGTTAACAGGATCGATCATTTTCTGCGTCTGAAAATCTGATGTTTCAAAGTTTAATAGGATACAACCCGCTGTTGTGTTTATGATGCGGTTCAGTCTCTTTCTGCATAAATTACAGCAAAGGTGGACAGGAAGCAGTCAAACCTCCACTGAATGCATGAAAAAAATAAGTCAACAATGTTATTTAAATCAAAAACATTTGACTTCCTGGCAAAAAAAATGATGTTTTAGTTTTGTTTTTGTTCAACCAACCTATAATTTCGCTTTATTTGTCCAAGTCAGTGGATTTAAGACCCAATACCAGTAGCACATTTCCATTTCCATTGTATAAGTGTATTTGTTGTAGTTAAGATATTTTTATGAATGATGGCTATACATATTTGGATAAAATTCACCTAAAAATTTTAGGTGAATTTTACATTTCCTATTTTAATTTATTTAGGTTCAGATTCTTATTTGTGGCAATCAGAAACTCTGATCAAACCAAAATAACTAGCAGACACTTACTGCCAACCCACAATGACTTACTGATCGTAATGGTGAAATAATAAATGTTATACCAAATCCAGTATTCAACATGTTGCTGAACTGAATGAAGAGTGAAATGCTGAGCGATGTGTTGTGTTTATCAAATAGCCTACAAATCCCTCCGACTCTTGAACAACAGGTGAGCTGAGGATATTGATCCAAATCCCTACCACAGATCTATCAGAAATTATTACCGTTTCACTGCAGTCCTCTAAATGTCTTACTGGGAGTTGTTGAGAAGATTCTGATAAAGATGGAGATCTTTTTAGTTCTTGGTACTTATTAGCACTACGTCACAGTACATTTGCTTGTCTACATCTGTGATTAATTGAGACCAAAATGTCTTCTTAATGCTCACAGTGAAGAGTTGTGCCACACATTTATACGTTGTATTCTGCTATTCTCGTATTGCTTCACGAGGCGATCTGATTTTTAAACAGAGCTTTTTTAAATGTTCTTATGCTATGGCATCAACTTTAAGAGATTGTCTTGAATACATTTTCTTCAAAAAGCTCATTAGTTTGGAAAATGTGTCAGGAAACAATGAGGCAGATTCATAGATGGGGGGGAAGAAGGTTCAAAGCAAAACTCATTTGAGAATCTACGCCTCAAAGATTTACACTTATTAAAGCTCTGACAACTTTCAGCCTGATGAAGGCTGAATTAGCCCCATGAAGTCACGGACTATCACCAACAACATCATAATAAACTCTTAATTTGATACACCGACACAAGCACCAATCATTTTTGTTCCCTTTGGACAAAGGGATGAGATTCACCAGGTCATTACACGTAATTTACTGAGCTGTCAGGACTGAGTTAGAGCCAAACTTGCTCACATTTCACACCAGCTTCTTCACATCACTGGTGTTGGCTTGCCTTTCTCCCCTAACAGTCATGTAAATAGTGTGACACATTGTGCTTACTGCAACTTGAATGCAGCTGCTGTGATTTAGTCATTAAATAAACTATTGAGTGGTGCATTTTGTTTTCATTTCCAAAAAGACAGTGAAAACACAGCTAGGTAGTAGGGTTTTTTTGGTTTTTTTTAAATCACAATAAAAACTGTATAATTCTTCTAACTGGACAATCGGTTTGTGAATATTTGGGGTGTTGACATCAGAAAATGATGAATGGCCAGTATATCCTGGCATAAACCATCAAATTTTGAACCTGAAGTAGTTATAAAGCAAGCAAAATGACAAAGATGCCCAAAAACTAGCACCAATTTTAACATAGCATAAAAGAACAAAAAGCAATAAGAAAAATACAGAACGATATACTCAAAAGAAATATTTATCGGCTGTCTTAAGGGGAAGCGATCTTCATCTAAGGAGCAGTGTCGTTAGCATAGCAGAGCACTTGAAACAAAGCTTTGAGGAAGTCATCGGCAGCAGGCGCGACATACTAGTGTGACACTGCCGACACTGAACACGTCCTTACAATGTGCCACGTCTCAGTGCATCATTAACGAGTCATCCGGTGTCACTTGAGGCTCCGCCGGTCAAGAAAAGCGTCGTCGTGTGAAAATGAGCTAAGCGGGCCGGGGTTAGGAGGTGAGGCCACAGGTGTTTCGTCTATATAAAGCGAGGCGCTGAAAGGCCTTCACGCACTCGGGCCTCCCACTATCGCACGCACGCTTGTGTGGACGAACCTCCGAGCAGCTGCCAAGCGGCATCATCTCACAGCGTGGCGCATGCAAGGAGGTCGGATTTAGACAAGTTATTGTTAACCAAAGAGACACATGGAGTTGTTAAAACTTTCCTTCTGTACCCTCTTGGATCAGAGTGGCCGCTGCAGCTACCGGGGCCGAAATGGCAAGCCATTGTCACATCGACTGAATGCCGAACACCTAAAAATAGAGCAGCCTCTGGAGCACAATGGGCCTGGACAAAATAGCCTTTTCACTGGCTGTCTTCAAGAGTCTGGAAGGCAGAAGTGAAGAGGAAAAACGGCTCCTGCTGTGGGACACTTGGTCTTCTTTAGAAACTCATAAGTAAATCTAAATATCACTGAAAAGTACATTTTCATGTTAATTCAAAAAGTGAAAGTCAGATTTATATAGTATGACATATTTCAAGCTAATTTTAGCCTCCTATAAAATATTTCCTTACTGTATAGATTTGGAAAAATTACTGCATCAGTGCAGGTCAGCATGGAGACAGACATCCTGTGGTTCTGCAACGCATCAACATCAGTGGATGTGTTAAAGTTTGCTGGCCAATCAGGGCGCCAAGTTGTGCTGGAAAATGAAATATGAACCCTAAAAAAAAACTTGTCAACAGAGGGAAGCATGAACTGTCAACTTTCCTGATAGGAAGCTGAACTCACGCTGAAGGGATAACATGCACAAAAGTTATCCCTGTTGTGTATGCTTCTCTTACGAATTTTTTTCTTTCCACTAATGTACCTGGAAACAGTACACAGAACATCCACCTTCGATAACTGCGACCTTCTTGTTATGGATGGCGGTAAAGACTTTCAGCTAGGCGACATTCTACATTCAAGTTCCTCAGGACTGAGAACGCCATAACTTTAATGTCTTAAGACGTTCTTTTAAACCTTGTTTTATTTTTCTGAAAAACTGATTAACATTAAAGAATGATGTGTGTTTGAGTGTTAAAGAGTTTGCTTATTGAACAAATTCCTGCACTAAACTAATTTCAGATGATATTCTAATTTACACAAGCACACTACAGACCAAAAGTTATGAAGCAACTTCACGTCATGATCCGCTGCCTGATCAGATCGTTTCCACTGATATACGCAATTTACGAAACGGGAACAAAGCATTTATTAAAGAGGAAAGTCCCAAGCAGTAAAAAAAAATCTAAACAAAGAAAACAAAAATATAGTAAATTTATTTTTGATGTATTAATTGTTTATTTCCAGCCCAAATAAACGAATCAAAGTTTGACATTTTTGTATAGAAGTTTCCAAACTTTAGGCTTGTAGTGACTGTAAAGGAGAAGTGCTAAGTTGTTTTTCTGCTACAGCAAAACACACAAAAAAACAACAATACAAATCATAAGTGAAAGACAATGGTTATAATATTTAATATTCTGTGACAAAATCTCTACAGGAAATGCTAATTAAACATTTGTTAGCAGACATCAATATCATATCCAGCATAAGAGCATTATGATCCGGAATATGTAAAGCATAAAGACAATGAAATAGAAAAATAAAAATTAAAATATGCGGGCAACCCTTTTGTACAGAGTCCTACAGAGACCAGCTGAAAATGTGTGCAATCTGTTGCATTTTGTTTAACACTGGCAAAATCAGCTCCATCTTCTTGACTTTTAATACATTCAGGAAGCGTTTTTAAGTTTATAAAGGAGTCTAAAAAATTCCAGAAATAACTTCAAACGGAGCGCCTTACTGCTGAGAAGAAGAAACTGGGCAGGTTAAAGTGAGGTATCTCATCTGCTTACATTCAAGAACCATGACTGAAAACTGATGTTCAGAAATAAATTTGTCTTTTGAATCAACATGGATGGATAATTTTACTAATCTTCTGAGTGACGTGGGTGTCTCAACTCATAAAATAATAATAATAATAATAAAAAAGGCTAGGATTTAGTCATTGTCACATGACTTCACTGAGCAGATAGTTCACACAAGGTAGTTAATATTTACGTGCTTTGTAAGATTGTGGAACTCGATGAGGCAGAAGCAGAAGACAACACTCCGTTTCGTTTCAGATATACATATCCATGCCATTTACGAATCGGGAGAGAAAGAAACAAAAACAAACAAACAAAAAATCTTTTTCATCTTCACTTTGAACATTTTCAGTTTATATACAACAGTAAGGAACACTGTACAAAAAGAAATGCTCAGGTACTAACGTTTTAAACTCCAAACATGATTGTTTCTTTTTCCTTTTTTTTTTTCCTTCATATATGATTCAGTACTGAGGTTTTTCCCTTTTTGACAGATGGAAGTGCATACACGAGTCAGATCCAGATACAATCACTCACTTGATAAAGACGCATTAGGACGTGTTAAAAGAATACTCATCGGACATTCAAGAGGACTATTTTATCACTTTGTTCTTTAACAAAAATAGACACGGCTTTTCCAGCCTTGAAATTCCCTCTCAGAATATATATATAAAATTATGTCTCATCTATTTACACTCAGATTGTGTTCTGAAGGATTAGAAAGGTACTGCTCCATCGCTGCTGGGGGTGCGGGCTGTGGGTAGTGCATGTTTTTTTTTTTTTTTTTTTTAGTGTTGACCTGTCAGGAGGGTAAACGGAGATCCAGGGCGACACTGAACTTTTTCTCTGCTTGCTCTGCAGCCACGGCCTGTCAGGCGTGGACAGATGTCCAGCTGAAGATGATTGCAATTAGCCGATTGTGTGTGGAGGCTGAAGCCGGAGGAGGCCATGCTACACGTCTGCCCTGAACTGTACTTAAGGAGTTTGAGGAGGAGCGTAGCCGAATTCAATGTTGATTTTAACCAGTTTAAACCATTCATCACTGGTGGCTGCGAATGACTTTAAGGTTAGGTTACTATGACTGTGCTTATGTTGTAGTAAGCAGCATGTGAAGGTATATCTGAAAGTAGCAAATCCAACCAAGTCCGGTCTTGATGTGAAAACCCACATCTTAGCTTTTTCTTTGCAAATTATTAACATGTGCTAAAAACGTCATAAAAACCAGGTTTATGTGGCCAGTATGACATTTTGTTCTTCATTGAAAATATAGCCTAATCTGAAGGACATATCTTTATTTTCTCTAATACTACCTTCAGTATCCGACAGCTGCAGTTGTTTTTCTGTGTAGGTACTTAAGTATAGGCAGTGTTTCAAGACGCGTCTGCAACGCTCTCACTGGTTCTTTGAATAAGATGAGTTTCTCCTTCCATGATGGACGCGTGGCTCCGCTGATTCTTAAACCGATGATTGGTCCCACACCTGCAGGAGGAGGCCAGAAGAAAAAAAAACATCTTAGCATTTTAAATGCTGGAATATTTAAGAACTCTTGCAGACGTTGTTTTTTTTTTTTTAAACACATTGATTTTCTAATATTAAACCTACAAACTTCAATGTGTTTTTATGCAGGTTTTATGTGATTGACTAGGGCTACACAATATTAGGAAAACATGCACTTGCCTCACCATGGATTTACTAATAGTTTCCTCACCACCAAGCTTCAGTATCTTAACCACTAAAAATACACTTTAGGTGTGGATAAGATAAAAGGAGAAACAATCTACAAAAGAGACAAAAGTGAGATTCCACTTCTCAGATTTTTCTTCTAGTTCGTACTTTTGCATAAATGCATGTTGGTGTACTAAATACAGTCAAAATAATAACATGTTTGTGGTTTCATATGACATGGTCGCAAACAACGCATTTCCAAAATGTGGAAATGTTTACGCCATATGAATATTTTAACAAAGCACTAAAAATATCTCCTACAATAAGATGTTGACGAACCTTGTTGACGGGGTTTATGGGCGTGCGCCCAGAGCCGGTATGAAGTCTCTGGCGCTCCTCAAACCTTCCAGGTGACCTCTCCCTTCGAACGTCCATCATCCGGCCGGGGGAGCGGTCCATGCGGGGGTCTGCCATGGCCCTGCCCGGGGAACGTTCTAGCCTGGGGTCAGCCATGGCCCTGCCGGGAGACCCGACTATCCGGCTCTCCAGCATCCTGCCGGGGGATTTCTCTCTCTCCAGCGGGCGGCTCGGAGACTTGTCCCGCCGAAACTCTGTGCGGGCCTCTCTGTAGCGGTGGGGTGTGCCGGGGTCGCCGTGGGCCAGAGGATTGGCGGCGAGCCTTTTGGAGATGTGCTCATTGTAGGAGGGTGGCCCACGCTTGTTGGGACTGTGGGGAGGAACCCAGGCGTAAAGACAGACATGGTGCATGGACATTTAGTGAAAGAGGTTAAAGGTCTGGGCTCTGCTTGGCACTGTAGGAGTCAGGATGTAGTGAGTGAGGAGGAATGGATTTATGCTAGCGCTAATTGAATCGGCTAACAAGTGCATTGTCGTTTGTGATTAGAGGTGACTGAACCCATCAACTCCATTTAGTCTGCTGAATTGAATTTAAGATAGTGGTTGACAACAAAATAAAGAGCGTTAATGAAGCTTTACACCAGTCAGCGCAAGAATAGCAAAAACATTTTTATTTTAAAGTTTATTATTGAGATGAGGTATTTCAACATATCAGTTAAAAATAGGTTCATGCAAAATTACAATCTGTCACAGATAAAAATGGACCACATTTCCTGCAAAACAAAACAAATGTTATTTTTTCTTTAAAACATTCGAACCATCACCACGTGTGGACACCACCTGTGCCAGCTAAACCCAGTGACCCATCAGCACCACATACATGAACCAGAACCGTGTGACTGGAAACATCCCACTGCTCTAAACTTGTTCTGAGCCACATGCAGAACCGAATGTGTCGCTGAAATCAATACAAGATAGAGACACCAAACCTTGCCTTGCTTTAGGTCAGCTAGCAGGACCGACATTATTCGTCTTTGATAAATGCCAAAATAATGAAAAGAATATGTACAATTTTCTTTAATTTTAGTTTCATCAGAATAAGAGACATTTGTAAACTTGAATCTGGCTTTGGATGTTGCTTTAATAGCTTCATCCTGGCTGAGCAGCATTTCAGCCCCCACCAGTAAAGGACTCGTTTCACCGTGGATAAGGACACTCTTCTATTCACCCACCATTTTACAAGGTCCTTTGCTGCTGTATGGTCCTGGAAGATACGATGGTTGGACATTCCCGTATTGTTTATACCTTTCTATAATTAAACAGACGAATATGGAAACTTCATTTTTGTAATGCAAAGCTGACCTAAAACAAGACATTTTAGGTGCTGAGAAAAAAGTGTATTAAATATATATATATATATATATATATATATATATATATATATATATATATATATATAGTTTTTTTTTTTAACCAAATGACTAGTTAATCAAATCTCAACAGGCAAGAAAAAAGTTACATCTTCTTTGTTCACCTTTTTTTTTTGGCAGGACTGTTGCTCCCTTGTAATATTATAAGATATTAATATTTTATTTTGTGTTTTGAGAAAACTGAAGGCAGGAATATAATATTCTGTTTGTTTTGAAAATGGATAGCACCTCAGAAACAAGCAACATCTAAGAAGATGGCGTGTCACTAAGGCGGTCCCTAAATGAAAGACACAATTGAAGGTAAGTTCTTACCTCCGTCCCGAGCCGTTACGCTGCAGATCTCCTCCACCTTCTTGACTCTGCACCAGGTTGCCTTTGCAACAAATGACCCGCAGTTTGTTCTGGTAGGACGAGGCCAAGTAAATGGCCCCAGAGGAAATGGCTGGGCCAAGGTAACGTGGGTTTGGGATGTCCAAGTGTGCATATGAGTGTGACCTGAAGAGAAGGGAAAGCAAAAATATTTTAAACAATGACCAGAACATTTCATAACTTTTTCTTATAGGACAGCACAAATACGCACAACTTGTGCTGTTCTCAGGGTTTGATTTGTAAATGCATTTTAAATGTTGCGTCATTTGGACTGAACCGAAGGTGCAACCTTCAAGTAGTCTACAAAAAGTGAGAGAGCAGACTGTACTTCTTTCAGTGTTTATAACAGGATGCTGTACATATTCTATAAGTCTGCTTTGGCGTGCGTGATTTCTTTTGCAATCTTCATATGGGGTAGAGGCATCAGAGCCAGGGACTTTAAAAAAAGCTTAGCAAGCTGATAAAGGAGGATCACTCTGCACATAATCTCCTGGGGTTCCTGTACAAAGGATTCTTCATAAATTTAACGTCATTACAGACAACCCAGAGGATCCTCCTCATCAGACTGTCTTCAGTCACAGGCTGCTTCAGGTTAGCTGTAATATTGACCACTGCATTCCTATCCACGGCCATCACCATTTGTAACAACTGTAATAATGAGTTACAACATTTATTTTTACTTTTAGAATTAAATCAGTTTCTTTTCACTTCACAGTTATGCACTATGTTTTGTCAGTCCCTGGAACTAATATTTGAAAACCAAAGAACTAAAAAGAAAATTGTACCAGCAAAATACATTAGATCCTTAGCCTTGAAGTTTTGGAGTATACATTGTACATTGTTTTATTGTGAAATTTAAGAACCACAATTCAGTTTTATTTTCATTTTTAGGTCCTAAACCAGAAAGGAAAAAAATATATACATTTTTTTTTTTCGAGGGAAAAAATATCCATAATTTTCTGTCCTGCCTTTATACATAACTCTTTTCTCATGGGTACTAAATTTTAGGTAACTTTTTTCTGATCACATAAAAATCAAGACTTTCACAAATTTTCAGATTTTAATTTGTAAAAGCCAAATAAAACCAATTAAAACCATGCATCATTTTGCTTCCACTTTAGAGTTCTGCACTATATTGTGTTGGTTTAACATATACATTAAAGTTTATTACAGGAATACCAAAAGCTGTATATAAAAATCAACTGTATACATCTATTAAAAGAGAAATAGCAAACAACAATAACCCCTTACCCAAGAGAAGCATGTCCCTGAATTTCAATAACATCCAAAGAGTTGAAGTAAGTCACAAACAGGTAGGGCTCTCTGTAGGCTGGGAAACCAACATTTCATTCATCATCATTACTGTTTTTTTATCATTTAAAATCAAAAAGAGACACTCAAACTGGTTGACATTTACCAAATGAGAGAGGCAGACGGCTCCATTTGATATCATCTGTTCTACTTCTGCGGCCATATGCATCAACGAACACACCAAATTCTGCAAGACAAAAATCCAGAAGTTAAAAAACCCAACAGGAAACACCACCTTTCCACTTTGGTGGACCTGCTAGTAATGTGTTCTTATATATAACCACATAAATAAACGTCAAACCGTGGAAACAGAGCAGGTACTCGTCCTTCTGCGGGGCTGTGGTGACTTGGATGATGGAGATGGGGAAGCTGTGGGAGGACGCAGCGAAGACGGCTGAAGCCAGTGTTACGTCGTTTTTATCCAAGAACTCTGCAGAAACGAATCCCCAGAGATATTTAGCTCATTCAGGTGTGAACGCTCCAACGCTGCGGTGACAGAACTGCTCTGCGGTAAACGTTTGTGTAAAACCATCTGGTTATAAAGAAATAACAGTACAAATTAAGACACATACCTTCCAGCACATACTGCTTCATCTCGATCTCATAGAACTTATTTGTGCCAATTATGATGCTGTATCCAGTGAAGTGAATACAGCTGCATGGCTCTGATGTCTCAATCTCCTGCAAATGCAAACAGAGAATGGATGAGCATCCTCTTTAATTTCCCATTCCGAGCAGATCTTCCACGCCGTTCGTTCACCTTTCTGATGCAGAACTTGTTGAGGCTTTCATTATGTCGCAGGATGGTAATCTTGTTAGGCATCGCAGCACAGATACAGAGTCCGTTATCGATCTGCAAAGACAGAACAGCTCTAATCAGGACAGAGGTAAATATCTACTATCATCGCTCTGTTGCTCCTGTTAAGATCAGCTCAATAACTGACTGGGGTCCGCCAGGGTGTAGCTCCATTTACGCAGCAAATGGTCTCACCTTTCCAGAAGAGAAGAGGTGGCATCCCTTCACTGTCTCAAAGATGAAAGGGTTGAGGTCAGGCTGAGCTGGGAGATGGGACTGTGACAAAGACTGTTTCACCTTCTTGATCTCCACCAAACACAGCGCTCTCTCCTCCCCTGAATGACATCAGCCACATCAGGTATTATAACGTATACAAGGAATTACCCATAAATTGGGGGTTTAGCAAGGAAATTTATGGCTCTTAATATATTTTTTATGCCTTTAATTCCAACATATATGACAACTAATTATTTAAGAAAATAACTAAAACAAATTATACATAACTTGTGTCAATTCACATCTTGATGTCACTTTATAAGTGTTTTGGGAGGAGGAAAGATTTGGCCATGAACTTTGGGTATGAATCTAACCAGAGAAGTAATGCCAGTCTAAATAATCAAAATAATAGTAGCTGATTACATTATAACTGTTAAAACCAAACTGTTACATTACTTTGCTGTAGTAGGAATGATTATGACTTTTCTCTTAAGTAAAAACAGTCATTTCACAGTGAAAGTGCTTTCACTCAGTTCTCATACAATGAGAATGTTGTACCAGTGATCATTAGCAGCTTATCAAGCTCCCTCAGGATCTGGATCTGGAAAACCGAAGTCAGTCCAGGGATGTGCGTCAAAGAGTTCTTGATGACGTTGAGAGCATACAAACCCTCCTCAGAGCCAACTAGAACAATCTGAAGGAAAAGATGAGGCAGGCAGTGAGGAAAACGTGGTAGTCAGGCAAATTGCCTCACAAGCATGGTTAGAAAGCCTCTTTTTTTGTGGTTACTGTACCTGATCTGTGAGAGGTAGGGTGCAGTTGATGTCCAAGCGGTCATCCCCCTCCAGCTTCAGCAGAGAGTTGCCCAGAAGTTTCTATTAAGACAATAAACAAAGGAAAACAGACAGATTCAGAAATCTGCAAATAAGTTGAATTAGAAGTAAGTAAACTCAGAGAGTGACAGGCGGACAGCTTTTACAAACAAAATTAGCAAAGCACCAATATAGCAAGACTTATTCCACATACAGGGTTATATATGAAGCACACAATTTGTTATACCTCCAGTAAACCAGTTAATTGGAATCTTTCCAGTTTTGTGGGTACTGTTTTTTTTATTATTTGTAATTAAGTTTTAAATACATTTCATTATACATTATATATCTACTGCAACTGAAAAGACAAAAAAAATAGTCAAATAGCCAAAGATCAACAATACAAGTCTTGTATGTGCTAAATGCTGCTCTGCGATATTTCTTGTAGCATCATTTTTACTGTATAACTTGCATTAGTGAATCTGGAGGCCTAACAGAGCTCATCATAATAAAGCCAAAGAGATGCAGTGGAGGGAGGAGCTTTAGACAAAAGGACAGCTGCACTGGAGAAAATGATGAGGGAAAGCTGGATAGAAAGTAAAGTAATTTAGGGAAAAGCCCACATGTGAAAAAACAGGGAAAGAAATTAAAAACAAAAACAAAAAAACAAGCCTAATATGAGAGAATCTTGCAACAGTAATCTGTATTTAATCTGGTCAAGATTATGAAGCTCCTGGCTGGAAATAAAAATGCAAATTTTACTAGACTTTGTGTGATGTAAACAAATGAAGCAATAATTCAGGATTGCACCAATAAATGGGCTTTTGACCAGAATGCATCAACCTTTTTTATTTTAGCTTGGCCTGTGACCAGCTGGACAGAACATCAGTTCTTTTTGCACAACACAAGTAAGAGGTACAAGGTCGCATCAACAACTAAAACAGTATAAATGTTGTTACTGGAGGAAAAAAAAAAAGCTACTTTATTTTTTAATGACATTATTAGACCTCCCTGCGGGTCATTGAGGCTGTAAGGGAGTGAGAGTTGAAAACTTTCAGCAGATACCAGGAAGGTTAAACAGAATACAGCAAAGTTACTTTGTTTTGAGCTTCAAACCTCTGTTTCACATGATAGATGCTGAATTTTGAAATGTTAGCAATGTGAAAATCCTGGTTAAGTCTTTTCAGTTTGTTCCTGTACATTCTCTACAATATACAAACAGAACAATTGTTACAGTAATGCTAACAATGCTAATTGCTAATCACTCCAGTTGTGCAGCTTTTAATTTGGTAATCGACTCTGGTAAAAGTCTCTGTCTTGCGCAAACTACAAAGCTGTGGGTGAATGTTCTTATACCAGTGTGTGCGTGTTATTTTGCAACAGGTTCAGCCTTTATCAACAAATCAGTACATTTAGGATTTGATGCCACAAGTCTTATGTTAAAGTTAGAAACATAAAACTAACTTTCACATTACTTGGTTTTATGAAACCAAATTCATAAGACTAACTTATGTTAAGAAACCAAATTATTGGGGAAAAAAACAATTATAGCAAAACCTAGACTTATTTTATGCGATTGAGGTCAAACAGTTATGTTCACAGCCAGATAAACTGTAGTAAAAAAAAAAAAAAAAAACTGAAAGAAGAGTTAAAACATTTCCAAGTAATGATAGTAGAGGTTACAAGGTAACAAAAATGTAATATTTAGATACAGAGGAGGTAGAGGCAAGGGCACAGTATTAGGAGAAAAGCTGAAACAATTCAGAGCTAAGCTGGCATTGCAAAGAAAGCAGAAGATGGGGGGAAATGTTGCAAGAAAACAAAAAGAAAGGAGCAAGCACCAGCCCATGATATCTGCTGTTGCGAAAACTGATCATGTCATGGTTTACCAAATAGGGCTTTAGCACAGCTTTTGCAAAAGCATGCAACACAGCATACACTAAAATTTCTGCCGCAGCATGTTCGTGTCCATGCGTTAATGTGGTTTGTATTAATGAAAATGTATAAAGTACAACCGTTTTTCAAAGGCATCTGTTTTGATCGACCATATTGAGTAAGTGACCCTGGACTGTGCTGACCTCAACTATCGTGCACACAGTTTTATGCATATTGGGGACAGCTGACACATGCTCAGTCGGACGGACGACTGAAGCCCAAGCGTTCGAGCAGCCACTTACTGTACCTGAACCAGAGGTGATAGGTTCTTCTGTCTTTTAGAAACACCTGCCTATAACATGATCCACATAACCAGGTTGAATGGAGATATACGCACACACACACGATCACAGTCACACACGTACCAACCAATTTATTCACAGAGGACGAAAACAAAGAGGTACAGGATGAAAATATTGAACACATGCAAAGAGAGAAAGAAAGGAGAGAAAACAAGAAGTGAAGATGCTGGGCTGATGAGGAATAAAAAGCATCTTAATTCACTTTTTCAAATTTTGCCTCAAACAAGACTAAAATCTTTTGATTTGGTTAAAATTGGTCTAATAATAAGAAACCAAGGACTAGTTTCACACCTCTTGTTTACAAAAGTATTTACATATCGAGCAGCACAAAATCTTAAAATAATGTATGAATATTTAAACTTCGACTTAAATGACAAAATTATACTTACCGCCTCAGCTTCTGCTCTGTCTTTAGACCCACGGCTACTGACCACGACAGACTCCAGCACTGCCACCCAGCGCTGCTTGTCAGGGAAGCTGGGAGCCATGAAGTAGAGGCACTGGCCCGGCCAGCATGTGGTGTGGGGATGGGACTCCAGCTTCAACACATATGGAATGTCTGAGAACGGGTACAAAAAAAGCAAAAACAATATTTATGCATTCGGACACAAATATATTTAAAAATTCGAAAATTCAGAAACTCAATATAAATGCTCAAATGACAGAATACCTTTAAAAAAAAACACAAATATAATTTCTGGTGAGGAGGAAAATATAAATAGGAAACATCCACATTTATCCACTAAATCTCACAGGAGTAAATGGAGTAAATGGTCAGAACATAATGACTCAAAGAGTTTTTCCCTGTGTGTGAAAGCATAGGAGGGTTTAAGACTGAAATAATGAAACTCCAATTTTACTGTGTATAAAAGGGTGCTTGAGGAAACTGTGACCTCATTTGTAAAAAATTTAAAAAAGAAATTAATTAATGAACAAAAGAGAGGTGATGTAGAACTGGACCTTTGAAACAGGCTGTTTGAAACCCCTTAAATATCTCATAGATGAAAGTTTAGGTGGCTGGTAGATAGCTTCAATAAGCTTTAACCAATATGAACAAAATTATCAGTAAGGCAACATGTTGTCTCAACTTCTTCCTCATTCAGATTACAGACTTTAGTTGCTAACTTTTGTTTAAGGGTCCAAACAAGGTAAGAGTTTACTTTAAATGATCCACTGCAACTAAATCACTATGTTTTTTGTTTTTAGATATATCCAAGTTTACACATCAATATTTGAATATTTCTCAAAAACAAACAAAAAACAAGTAGTTGTTGGTATGGCCTCATTTTTTATTTTTATATTTTTTTTTTTTACAAATGTCATAGTTAGAAACAAACATTGAAACCAGAAAATGACAAAAATGAAAAACTTTCAATATTTTTCATTAGCAGAATTAACTGTAGTTTTTCTTACCCGACTTGGCCGTGTTGATGAGCTCAGAGGCACCGACGGCTCCATGAACTGTGACCTCTCCATCACCTAAACACAGCTCAAACTCCTCCTCAGCCTTTAGAGAGTCTAAACAAACAAACAAACAAACAAACAGATGGATTCCACTGTGATCTATACAGGAAAACCTGAACTTAAATCATAATGTCATTATTAGAAATTCAACAGAATTATCTTTCTTTAAAAATGTAATGCACAAAAAAACAAAAACAATTGTTGACCTTCTGTAGGTTCAGTGTCATAGACTGATAGTTTGGTTCCATCCAGAATCACATATTTCCTCTCCCATCCTTGCTGGCCACGTTTGCCATTTCTGTCCAGTGAAATATGAAGGTTTAAACTATTTATTAGTGCTGTATAAAACATTCAAAAAAGCAGTAAAGTACCTGTACCGGGGGAGACTATTACCTCGGCTGCTTCATCCATCCTTCGAGACGAACATGCCCAGACGCCTCCTTCATTTGCAAAGCAGGTGAGTTTGTCTTTTCTCTGCACAGAGCCTCTGAGAAGTGAGTGGCATACTCAGCTGGCAGACCGCAGGTAGCCGGCAGACACGGGGAACACTTGGGGTGGCACAGGGTGTGGCACTCTGCAACGAGACAAAAAGAAAGATGAAAAAGTCTTTAAAATAGTTCATCATTACATTAAAATAACCCCAAGATCCAGTTTCGTTAACAAAAAGCATCTAGAATAATCCTCTCTGGATATTTAATCATCCTTATCAGAAATTGTAGAGTTCATTTAAACTGTATAGTTTCAAGGCACAGACTGGCTTTTTAAATATAGTCCATAAACCTGGTTTTAGCCTGTGGCCATTCCCAAAGCCTAACGTGAGCCTGACTTATTCACTCCAAACCATGTTTTGACGCTGGTTTAAAAATCGGTGTCCTGTTAAAACGCCCGACTGTGGCCAAATTTCAACCATCTGTCCCTCTCAGATGAAAAGAAACTGGTGAGAATGAATGACGAACTGAAAGCTGCTTGCTGGGGCCTCAGAGAAGACAGTTTGACTTCAACTTGATCTGTGGATCTGGCAAGATGGCCCTTCATAGTCAGACAAGGCAGTATTTCCACAATAACAAAAGGTGTCTGCAAGGAAGGTAAGGCTTTCAAACTTCAGAACAGCACAGAAACTGTACAACAGGGGTGTCCAAAGTCAATCCTCAAGGGCCGGCATCCTGCATGTTTTAGTTCTCTCCCTGGTGGTAGTAGCAATCTTTTCAATTAACAATGTAGGCCTTCTAATGAGCCATCATTGATCCAGGTGCGTTAAACCAGAAAGAGAACTAAGACATGCAGGATGCCAGCCCTCGAGGACCGACTTTGGGCACCACTGCTGTACAACATGATGGTGAAGGAATCATGATAAGCGTATGTTAGGAAATCACTCTACTTCACCTCAAATCAATAAACAGATGATGGGAACTTGGGCAACATCGGCTGTTCCAGTCAGATAACGAGAACAAATTTATTAAAACAAACAGAGGAGACAAAATGATTGGAAATGTGTGGACTATTTCTGTGGGGCCCTTGGCAAAAAATATGGTAAGAAGAGTGATCAAATAACCAGCTGGAATTATACCAGAGTCCTGCTGACTGCTACACTCTTGTTTTTTCAACACATTGCTAAGGGAAGTGTGTTTAAGCATTAGTGGAGGGTGGATGTACATATGTAATCACTCCCAAAATGTTTAAGATATTTATCCCAATGAATGGGGTAAATGTAAACTCCAGACCAGCAGTCAATTAATCAACTTGGACACTGTTGTCTTTGTTATTATATTTTCTGAGACAATAGCAATGAAACCGGTGATCCTACCCAGGAAGAAAGAAGCCAGATTAATCCATCTAAAGGCTGCATTACAAGAATGATTCCAGTATTTTTGTTATTTCCTGCCAATAAAGTGTCCCCGGAAATATTTTTATGTTCCATCTGTGCCGCTGAAAGGCACGATACAGACCTAAACAAGTAGCAGCCTGCCGTCCAAAGTGAACAGTGTCCAGGCAGACGGCACATTTGGCAGCCCTCATGTTGAGGCCGACAGTGAAACGATGAGGAATGTTGTGGTGCATTCTTTCCTTCACACGGCGACCGAATTCTGCAAAGCAAACAGGGGAGAGAAAAAAAAAAAAAGCAGAGATAGAAGTTACTGACACAAGGCAAAGTGGTACATTGGAGGACAAATAACTGTGAGGATCAGCAAAGATTTGTATCAAATGCATTATTTTCAAGCACTGGAAGGCGTTTTAAGTAATGGATTTGGAACTGGGCCTTAAAACAGTCAAGTTAAAAATCAGATTACACATGCTAGAAAGCATGAAATGTATTTAAATGCTCCTGAGTGAAAAGCTACCCGTCCTACACAATACATCTTCCTGTCTCAAGGAAGAAAGCAGTCTTTGGTCAAGTTAGGCAGTGAAACAGATGAACACATTGATAGCGAAAAGTTTCCACACAGTGCAGCATGCTGGCATCGCAGGTGAACTCAGGTGTTTGATGGTGGCTAACTTACTTTCAAACGTGACCCTCCTCTTTTCTGAGAGGGAAGAGGGAAGAGACACAAAGAAGAAAGTGGTCTAACAACAGCTAAATGCAAGCAGAAACACACCGACACCAAGAGCCCGAGTCACAAAGCAAGAGCAACCAATTCTGCCCATTTTCTTTCAGGTGTTAGATCCTTAGTTGTAGGCTGATTGGGTTGGTTTGTTCTGAAATATAGAAAGTTATTTTACTCAGTGAATTTCTTTATACTGATGTTAAATTTTTCCAGGTCACTGCTGAGCCGTTTATCAGCCATAGCTGGGATTCACTCAACCTGCAACCGAGCTACGATATAAGCAGCAGTGGTTCAGTTTCCATGGCGATGACTGCATCAACAATGTGTTTTTGCGTCAAATTAGAAGACAGCCTGGATTATTTAAAAGCAACCAAGCATTTTTATGGCTTATCTACGTTTCTCGTTTCTTTGTGTTGTTAAAATTTGCAACAATTACAAAACGTTTTCACATAAAAAAGTTAATACTTTTGAATTTCACTCATAATTAAACAATTATTTCCATTTATGCACTAAAATCCATGCGGATGTTTTTTTTCTGTTAAGTCTTAAGTTGTTCAAACTTTGGTTCAACATGATCAAAATGGGGGTGGGTTTAAATATTGCAGATATAGGCTTTTGTTAATGTTTCAAAATGGGGGGAAAGAACAACAATGCACTAAATTTGTTGGATTGTGAGGGGTGACCACAATTTTTCGTGGGTAGCAAAACCATGAGTTTGCTTCCCGATATAGGAGAGCATCTATTCCTCCAATATCGGGAAGTAGTTGCTCTGTTACATCCAGCAAAATTGTTACAACCTTACCTGAATAAATAGTCAATTAAATCTGATACTGTTTTGTTCACACCATGTTCATTTGCAAGGCAGTCTTAGTTTAGCCTAATTCTTGCTTTGTGAAAACGGCCGTTGAGAGAACACATACGGCACAGGACACGGACAAAAGAGGTGACCAAACAGTCCATTTGTTAGCGTCAGGTTGAAAGCGCCTGAGAGAGGAAACACATTAACCTCAGTACAAGAAATTCATGCCTCATATTTACACTGAGTAAGAGATCAACACTGTTTGTTTTTATTTATTTGGTTACGTTTTGTTTGACTAACCTTCAGGTGTAGACGTCTCCTTGCAGCGAGTGGAGGGGTTGAGCAGGCTACTGGGGTTGGGCTGATGTTCTGGAGATTTGACGATGGCCGACATGAGGATCTGGTGTCGAGCCTGGGCTGGTGTGGAAGGAGCCACGTGTTCCTGGGCTTTGAAATGAGCCGCTGTGACACCACATGCAAACGCAACAATAAATGATAAGATCAGAAATTTGTGACTTTTAAAAGAAATTGGAAAACTTTTTGAAATAAGCCTTCTTAGGTTTCTATTTTTTTTAAATGCTACCAAGATACATTGTAGTGAAATAAAAGGTCAGTAAATTTAAGTTGTAAAATTTAAGCCGTAATTTAAGTTGGACAATCAACAATGTATTATTTAGCATTAAAATAAATAATAACCATCCATAAAAAAATTCTAATTTAAGAGGTTGCAATAGAAAACATTGTTTATACTAGAAACGAATGTTGCAAATCATAAATGTAGAACTTCCTAAAATATCTCTAATGGTGTTCAAGTGGGATGTAAAAAATTGTCCTGTAATGACATAATTATATCTTATAAATTATTAACTTTATTGTAATAATTATGTGCAATTAATGAGAGGAAGAAGGAGGAGAAAACAGTGAGAATGGGAAGTAGAACCAAAAGAAAGATGAAACTTTTTCCATAATTTGCAATAATTTAGAATTTATATTTATTTAGATATAATTGTTTCTACTATTAATCCTATCACTGCTATTATTACCATTAGCAGTATTATAATGTATGAAGTAAAGCCCATAGCTTTAAAGATGGGTGACCGTACCTTCTTCTCTGAGGGAGCGCAGCTCTATCCTCATCTTCTGTAGCGCCTCCTCAAGCTCTGCACACCTAGAGCGCTCCTTGTCCAAGGCCATTTTCATGTCACCGTACGGCATGGGGACCGCCGGCTGGGCCTGTTGAGCTAGAGCGCCATTAGTAGTGGTGCCTACATCTTCACGCCGCCGTCCAAAGATACCCTGTACAGAGGAGAAATGGTAATCCACTTAATTTATCACATGACCAGAACACTGTTTATTATAAATGTGTTTTGAAGCTAAAACTGATTGAGATCGAGATACGATTCTGTAAACTGAAATATTTTCCTGTACCTTCTTTTTTTTGGTGGGTTGGTCCATTTTGGCCTGCAGGAAATCAATGAGTTTGGTCTGCTGGGAGATGGTGCCCTCCATTTTTACTTTCTCATGGGAGTACACAGCCTGTAGTACGGAAATCAGAGGCTCAGAGAAGGAAATGCCTCAAAAGACTGCTTTGAAAAGAAGTCTGTGTGGGAAAACTAATCAGGATTTATAATATCATTGCTCTACTGAGAAACTTTTCACTGTGGCTAATGTATTTAATAATTAGGAGTGTCTTCCTCTCCAGAGGGGATCACATTTCATTTGTCTGAAAAGGTACAATGGCGAGCACCTGTATATTTTCCAGCTGGTACTCCAGGTCTGTCCTCTCAGTTTTGAGCATGTCTGTTTGGTCCAGGGCATCCTGAAGGCCTTGAGTCAAACGGAAAATGTGGCTTTTCTGAAGGTCCATCTGCTGCTGCAGCTTCGCTTGCTGGAGAGGAGAGAGAGTGCGTCAACCAAAAATACAGTGAAAACAAAACCTTTCAAATCAATATTCTTAATAGGTACAGGCATGTTGCTCTGGTTAATTGCTGATGACTTTCTACCTCTTCCATCAGCCTCTGTTTCAGTTCCCTCTCGGTCTCCAGTTTTTGCTGCAAGCTGCGAGCGTTCATCTCCAGCATCGCGTGCTTCTTCTCCAGATCGTTGAGCTGTGACACAAGCCAGTCACAAACATGTTTCACAAAAAGAAATCTACGATGGCTGACAAAGCTAAATTTACCGATACCAAAGAAAACGTCTGTTCGAAAGATCCGAGCTTCTAAATTTCATAACAAAGATAAAAATATGTTTCAAAAGTGGAGAAGATCGGAAAGATCACACTGGAAGATTACAGTCTTCTGTAGTCTTCAGAAGACTGATGTATTCTGATCCAGGTAGACATAACATGGTCATTGGAAATAGTTTATTGTTGTATTTAAATGATGAGTTTGCTCACAAGACAGAATAATTGACTGCACATTTATCAGATCACTTTGATCATAAATATTACACGTAAAGGTAATTCCGAGGACAAAGACGGTAATTGGGGATAGTTTTTTCTAAAATATTGGACTAATGTCTTTTGGAATGGGACAGAAGAACTACATGCTTTATGTTGCCTTCAATAAGCCTCTAGCATAATTCTGGCTGAATATTTATCCACTTTTATAATTAGAAATGAGCTCACATAAAATGAAGGATTTCCTGGCACAGACTGTTTGTACATTTAATTCATAACATTTTAAATTATCCATAAAAATCACAAGTCCAATCCTGGCTGCATTCATTCTGGAACCAGTTTTGATGAGTAAGTGATCACTGTCCTGTCTGAACAACCAAAACTGTGCCCAAAGTTTCAAACATCCAGCAATATACACAGTCAGTATCACTTCTATTCTTGGGTTTACTTTGTCAGGGAGTTAAAAATAACACGATATGTGACTTTTGCAGACTAAAAAATGTCTCCAGAAGTCATTTTACTCATGTCTGTGGACAGCTGCGACCATCTGTCAAACTTGTGTTCACTTATCTTCCAGGTATTGCCGGTTTAAAGCTTTGCTTGTTCGTAAGTTGTGCTTCAACATCTGAATCAATTATCTTTCTTCTGAGGCTGACTAGTAAAACTTGGGTCATAATGTGGTATTCCAACAGGAAAATGGTCAAATGCATCCACAAAAGCCCTATTCCCACAGGCAGACCATAAGAAATAAAGTGAAGTGAATAAAGTGAAGACAGACAACATACTTACAGTGTCAGACAAACTTTCAGCTTTCAGTCTTTGCTCCTTCAAAGCCTGTTGTAACGCCAGTATCTCAGCCTTATGCTCCTTGACGGCCAGTTCCACTGCCTGACGAGACTCAGTGCTGCGCTGCTCTGCACGAAGCCTGTGATCAGAACCAAAAAATTGTCTAGTAGTAACATTGAAAAATCTAATATACACAGAGAATGACATTATCAAGTTGTATGTTAATGTGAATTAAAAAAAAACCTGTTTTACCTGTTTTGCTTTTCATTATCCAGTAGTCTTTGCAGGTCTCTGGTCCGTCTCTCTGCTTGGTTTTTTTCGTCCTCCAGAGCTCCTCTCCATGCCTCCCACTGTCTCTCTTTCTCCAGCAACTCGTCGTTCAGAGACTCCAGCTCCACCACCTGCTCCTCCAGCATGCTGCATGTTGTCTTCAGTGTCTCAATGTTCTGGGAGCATAAATTTAAGAGAAAAACACGGATTGTCAATATTATGCCCTTCTTCTTACTTTACTGTCGCTTTAAATGCTGTTATGTCTCACAAGGTTTTCATGTTACAACAACATTACTGGGACACTGAATAAGTATTTTATCTTGCTAGTAATCATTTTTTATGTCTAAATGTATAATTAATAGTTGTTTTTTTAAAAAATTGAAATACATTTAATTCCTCACCAGCTGAGATTGAAATCCACACCACGTTAAGTGGTGGTTCCTGCAGATTTTACCAACTCCAATTTATGACTTTTTAAGACCATCATGAATAAAATTTAAGACCTTAATAGCAACAAATGTACAAAAGAAGATTGTATATCTATACATATATGCATGAGTTGGCAATAGAAGTGAGTTAGTGGTAAAGATGGATGTAATTTAACGAACTGCAGATAAATTTGCATTTACAGATGATAGACGCAACAAAGCTAACAAGGGTTTATTAGCTGCTGGTTAGCAGTAGTGTCAACCGCCTTGAGTGAGAATACAATGAAGATGTCTGCGTGCGACTCAAACTTTTGCCTTACAAAAAATTTCCAACATTAAATAGTCCTGCCACAACAAAGTTTAAGACCTGTGATAGTCATATTTGAGGCCAAATTACATTTTTATTAATAAATTTAAAACATTTTATGGCCTTGATTTTAGATATGTGAATTTAAAACTTTTTAAGGTTGCAGGACATGCCGTTAAAAAAACCCATTTAATTGCTCTCATTTAACCTGCTTCTGGTTGTTGAGGTGCATCTCCCGGTCAGCCACCTCTCTCCTGAGGCGGTCCACCTCCTGGCTGAGCTGCATCTTATCCTCCCTCTCATCCGACGCTTCATCAAGCTGTTTTGACAGGTAGAAGTTCTGGCGGTTCAGCTCAGCATTCTCCTGACTCAGCTGCGTAAGCTGCTCCTCCAGGTCAGTGATCACCTGAGGCGAAACAAACAGGTGGAGGCGTTAACCCCATACAGATAAGTGGTCATAATACATAAATATTTTTTGTTGCTGTGCTAAAATGTAACTCGATGCACCACAACTCTTGTATCTGTAATGAGATCCTTAGAAGACTAGTTTTTTTTTTAAACATACTGTACAAATCTTATGGCAAACATTTGATAGCTGTGATCAGAAAAGAGGAAAATAAAGGCAGTGTCAGCACTTACTGAGCAACTGTCCCTTAAGGCATCAAATTTGCGCTGAATATCGTCTCTGTGGTTCTGCAGAAAAAAGATGACAAAAATAGATATACAATGTGAAATTATGTATTTTTGGTGTTCCAATGTAAAATTATCCTACAACTGCTTACATGGTTCTGAGTTGCCATAATGGATAAGGACCAGAGGCATTTTGCTGCAGGATATCTGCCTGCCTCATCGCCTCTATGCCAAACTTACTGAGCAGCAACTTTATGAGATCTTGTCCTTGTCTGCATGGAGTAGAGTCTCTTACCCTCAGTGCAGTGATTTCCTCCTCTGCCTCAGCAGTGGTCTCTTCCAGCTCCGTCTTCGCTTGCTGCAGCTGACTCTCCAGGGCGAGGCGTGCGGCCTGCAGGCTACTGATCTGGGACTCGCGCTCTTGAAGAGACAAGGTCAACTCTGACACCTGTCTCTTAATCTCCAGTTTCTCTTCTTCATGTTCAAGGCCCATCTGCATGGGAAACAAGTAAGCCTTTTTAACAAAGAACTCAAATTTCCATCGTTTTCCGTTCTTTTCAGCCGGTTTTATGAAATTATGGCAGATATCGCTACTGATGTCTGGCTTAAAAAAACAAAACCTGCATAAAAACAGCTGTGAAGTTGGCTGTGAAACATGAATAGATGGATATAAGTTAAGATACAGAAAAAAATTAGCAAAAAAATGAACTAATATTTGTCTCTATATTCTGTTTTCCTTTTCAAAACTTGTTCAGCTCTAAAAACATTTAAATTACTATATTAAGTAAAAGTAAACAACAAGGCATGTCGGCTGTTCCTTCAGAAAAACAGAACCATCCTTCATTGGTTACTGGTCATCTTGCACTTCTGAAATGAGCTTTTATTTGTGTACAATGACACACCATCTGCTTTTGGGACAGTCTGGTAAATTTAAAAAGAAACAAACTGACCTGGAAATATCAGGAAGGCAGAGTAGATTAATGTACAGTCTGCTTTCATCATAGTTTTTGAACAGTTTGTCATGGAACAATTAAATTCGGAAATGTCATCCTGCTTGGAATTTCAAAGTTGATTGATGTTTACAATTATCAATTGTAATAATTCCTAGTTTGGGACAATGAATGGAGTGTAAAATGTCAACTCCAATCATTTGGTTTTTGTAAAATAGGGCTTTGTTCATTTAAAAACAGAGACTCCTCTCGCAAGTACATGATTGGATACTGACTCTGCTCCTAATTTAAATAAATAAAAGACGAAAAGGCTAACAAATATTTTAAATTCTTTTAAAGATAATTCCTAAAAAGTAATCCTCTAAAAAAAAAAAAAAAAAAAGAAAAAAAAAAATCACTATTGGTGAGTCAGAACATTACAAAATCGGAACGTCAGATTTCAGCCACAAAAATCTTTTCCAGGCTAGAATCCTACAGTTTCCTCTGAGAGGAAGTCTGTCTGCAAGCTAAAGGACAGCGAGGTGAGTATTTAGTGCCAGGCTGCGTATCGTGTCTCAGTAGAGTGCGAGAAGGCAGAGACATGACAGCAGGCTGTCTGTCAGCAACCTCTACAGACAAGCTCTCAATAAGAGGAGGAGACTAATTAGCAACCTTTTTATCAAACTGTACAAAAGATAAACAACTGAGTATTAGGATACATTTCCCAGTGTAGGACAAATGTAACATTTTAGGAGAGTACTGCTTGTACTATATGTACATGTATCATACTAACCAGTCTCCCCTCAAGTTTTTGTTTGATTTTTATTCCTTCATTTGTTGAAATCTGGCCAATAAATCTGAAATTTTCATAGTAGGGATTTCTTTCTAGACTTTAATCTAATGCTACATTTGCATGAAAGCTACAGAAGCAGACTAGCTGATCAGCTCCTTAATCCTATCAAGATGCAAGGCTGGATTCTGTGCTGGTTTAAGTGAATGACTTAATTTTCAGCTTACAGATTTAGCACCGTTTGCCTCCTGTTCTCTTACCTCCCGCAGCCGACTCTCCAGCTCCATCAGCCGGCTTCTCCTGGTTTGCTCCTGCTGACTCAATTTCTCCAAGTGCTCCTCTAGTTTGGCATTCTGAGCCTCTAGCTTGCCTGCTTGAGACTCCAAGTAAAACTTTTGCTGACGAAGTTCTGAGATCATCTCCTCCTGGGCTTTCCTGCCAAGAAAAGGAAATACGAATGTGGCTATTATTTATTTGGTTGATTCATTTCTTAAGAAAAAATTCTTTAAAAAACAAAACAAAAACATAATATTCAATATTTGAAATGATAAAGTCTAGCATTGTTTAGACATATACTAGTGAAGACACCGGAGTAAAAAAAAGAGAACAGAAAGTTCTGGACGCTTCGTTCACTCACATATTCTTCTGGGTGTAGATGCTACTGTTGGCAGCCAGCTTGTTAGCTTCGGACAGCTCAGCGATGCGCTGCTCCAGGTTCTTCATCTTGGAATCCATGGCATTGATGGTCTACAGTAGAGCAGGGATGCAATTAACACCCAGCCCGACAACATATGACAAACACACTCACCCAAAAGGTTTCTTGATCAGTTTGTGTATAAAAGTCAAAGAATAACAGCAGATAATTAGCCAGCACATTTTTGTCTAGAGTTAGCATACTGTTAAATGTTTACAAAATCCTATTTCAATCCATTTAGCAGTTGACGATCTGGGAAAGCTTCTTAACGGCTTCCAGGCTAACAACTTAAGCCCGGGCTGTGTTGAGCAACAAGAACCATTCTGCCAATTAACTTGTCAATCCAGCTAAACTGTGATAAGAAATTAAGGAGCTAGCAATCAAATTAAATATCTGAAGAAATAATCTTACATCCAAATCATTAGATGTTCCCAAATAGGCAAGTTAATCACATGCAGGTCCTAACTAAGCAGAGATAAGTAACTTCTGAATGCACTTCAATAAAGAATTAGAGAAAGATTTTGTTGTCTTACAGCTTTCTGTTCGCTGATTAGTTTGCAGTTCTCTCTCGACTCCTCCTCCTGCTGTGCTCTTTTTGCCTCGAGGCTCTCCTTCTCGGCCATGTCTGCCTTCATCTGGGACTCCAGGACCTGGATCAGTCAGAGTCGGAAAATAGGAGACTAGTCAGATTGTATCAGAGATGCTCACGCTTCATTTATAACCTGCTACAAGACATACTTCATGGCTTAACTATGAAACCTGGGGTGGAAACTATATGTCAGGTTTTGCTGTAAAACATGTGACGGCGACATTAATTGGAAATTTTAGACCTGAAAAGAAGAGGATTTTCTGACCCACCTTGATCTTATCTTCATAAAGCCTCTCCTTCTGAACCAGCTGAGTTTCCATCCTCTGAGCCGTTGACTGGGCATCCCTCAGGTTCTCCTCCAGTTCCTGGGGAAATTATGACCATTATAACAGAATCGGCAGTTACAATTAAGACAGAACCATCAACTAATAAATCCACTCTCACTCAAAATTACAGGAGAAATAAAACAAACAAAGAAACTTGCATTAAAAAGCTGGAAATCCACAAGCTGACTGTAGCGGTGCCTGTTCATGCTGGAAATGGTAAAATCCATAAATGTAACACCAAATTTTTTCAAACTATCTGCGAGCCTCGGCTCCCTACGTCCATTTCCTCGGCTCCCTACATCCATTAATGACTGAGCCTTGACCATTATGGGGTTAGAAGGGTGGAAGGCGCAGGGCAGTGGGGAAATTAAGGGTGGAGTAGTGAAGAGTATTAATGAGCTTTAATCTAAGGCTTTCCCACCAGGATCTTTTCGGCCATCTGCTGGATCTGCTGAGATTTGGTCTGGATGTCATCTTTCAGCTTATTCTCCCGACGCTCGACCATCTCCAGCCTCTTTACTTGGTTTTCCAGGGTCTTCCTGCCCTCCTGCTTACACAACGAGAAGAATCCAGCAGAAAAAGTAAGTGCACAGAAAAGTGGTGATGATGACACAGAAGAATGGAAAGCAAACAAAAAATAAAACAGTGGAAGTAACTTGTCATGCCGCGTAACAGTGGGTATTTATCATGCTATCTACCATTTATCTACAAAAATGTCTTGTCATGAGAAGAATTTTGACTTAGGATAAATTTCAGCTACTGTAAAAAAAAAAAAAATAATAAAAAAATAATAATAATAAAAAAAAAAATCACTAAAATGTTATTTTTACTATTTTCTCTGCTCTTTGTTCCAGAGTGGAGAAACCAGTAAATTCAAAAATAGGATTAAATGAAGTCCCAATGTGCAGTTTAGTGATATAAATCACACTTCTTTAAGTGGCGTCGTGAAGAAGCCCATTTCAAATACGAATGTTTTCCAAACACAGTATTTGTGTTTGTGGCGCTACAAAAGCTGTGCCTTGAAGTTACAGAAAAGAAAAGAATAAATGGCATCATAAAATACTGTGATAAAATTCTAAGTCCATATCTACCTTAAACAGTGCCTTGGAAAGGTTTAAAGACCCCTTGAACTTTTTCACAACTCGTCATATTTCAAACAGAAACTTACATTACCATTAAATTACAATGACTTCTTCTAATCAAAACATGCCAGGTTTGTGGAGTAAACATCTTTCTACATTCCTCAACCTGACCTGTCAATCTCTGCACCTTCTTAAGAGTTCTCAAATGGCTTTCAGCTTTTCTTCCTGACTGTTACTCGCCTACTCCAACGAGTAATGCTTGGCACTGTGTAGTTCATACAGATTTAGGCTGGTACCTCCGTCTCTCTCAGACGACGCTTTAAAGTATCACTGGAGTCGGTTTTCCCCCGCAGGCGCTCCAGATCCCGCTCCAGTCGCTCTTTGGCCTGTCGGACATTCTGCAGCAGCTCCGTGGCTTCTGTGCTCGCTTTCACTGCCTGGGGAAAAATCAGAAGGTCAAAGGCTGCTAATGTGTCCCAAGACAAGCATCTTGATGTGCTCGTCCAAAGCATTCCCATGGAGGTCGAAGAAAAAAGAAACAAAAAGCTACTCATGTGAATAAAATGAGTTTTACAGCACAATGCAAATCAGACAAAGCTGCTTGGACATTTTTGGAGAGTGCCACAAACATGTGCTCTTTGTTTGAGAAAAGGGAAACAATACAGGTAAATTTACCTTAGACAGTTTGTCTTGGAGCTCTTGGATTTTCACCTGCTGTTCAGAGTTGGTCTACAAAAAAGCAAAGAGTGAATTTACTGATCAAATTTGATATCTGTAGAGTTGCAAAAACAAACATCAGCCTGATTCCTCGTTTACCTTCTCAAGTTTGGAAAGAAGCTCCTCCACTTCAGCTTTTCCCTGCTCTTTAGCCTGAAAACGAATAACCCTCGGCAGGTTAGTCAAAATTTCCTCACTGAGAACACATCTTACTGCTAAATGATGGACTTCTAAGAATTAAAAGGTCTTTGTTATTTCATAGGTGGATTTTAGTGAAATTTATCATTTGAATGTCTATATTTATTACCCACAAGAAATGTATCCACAACTAGCAATGCAGTGGTGAAGTTTTGTTCTTATAAACTACTTTTAGTTTAGACCGAATTAATCCAAGAGTATTCAAACACTGGAGGAAAAGCAAACACCATGGATCTGCAGTTTTGCTCCAATGCTGGACACGAGAAAGACCTCCATTTAATTTGGATTGTTTCATTTCCACAATAAGCAAATATCAAACTACTACACAATGAGTGCAAATAACTGAAGGGAAAACAAGCATTTAAAATTGAGGATTCTTTAGATAATCTATAGATCTAGTTTGTTTTGATGAAAAAATAAATAAACCTTTTGGATTCTCTGCTGGTATTCCACTGCTTTTCGTTTAAGTTCTTCGCTTGTTTGTCTGGAGTCTCTCAGCTCAGCTTCGTAGAGGTCGCTGCGACGCCTTGCAGCTGAAAGGTCCTCTTCCAGCTGCCTGATGGTCACTTGCATCTCCTCCAGCTGGGCGTGGTACTCCTGAGGAGCAGCACACGGTGGTGAATAATAACGAGGGGTGAAAAACATAAAGCAAAAAAAGAAGTTGAAGATGTTAATGTTCATTTAGTTGTTAAAAAATTATTTCGATGGGTCCCGAGATCATTCCTTTTTTCAGATTTGTTTTCTAATATAAAAGAAATAATATAATTGGATCATTTCAAGCGGGGCTGAGTCCAAAAGTAAATTTATGGACAATTGATTTCCATAAATTTACGACAGTGAAAGACACAGGTGATTTACTAATAGAACATCTGCATGGATTCAAATCGTAGTTATTTGTGGTTTGTCTCTGCATATTTTACATGCATCTGATGATCTGTCACATTGGAGTGTTCAAGCCAGTGTAATTACTGGGTGTCCCCTTGCCCCTGTATGGTGGCTGGGAGAACCTCTTGGTCAATTGCTCATGTTTTGAACCTTGCAGGGATGCCATCTGCTCTGATGACCTTTATGAGTGTCGGCCACCCAGAGGGGAAGCCCCGTCTGTGTAACAGACACACAGAGGGGGGAAATATTATCCCACTGCTTCCTCACTCACTCTCCTATCAAATATGGCTTAAAATAAACCCTGAAAATTTACAGTAGACTTGGAAAAGATTCCAATGTTGTGGTTGAAAAAATGAAACCTTTTCCTCCCCTCCCCCCATGACATACTTGTTCCTTAATTTCTTGCAGCTTGTTGCTCTGTTCTCTTATGTCATGCAGCAGCTGCATGGCCTTATCGTCCTCTCTGGAGACCTCGACGCGTGCCTCCTCCAAGCTCCGCTTCAGGCTCTGCAGACACATGCATGCAAACACAAGGTCCAATCAACGCAGTCGGTGGTGTAAAAGCTGCACAGATGTCTGAATGAGCAATCACCCCTTTAACAACAGCACATTCAAACGTTCTCCGGCAGCCTACCAACACATCTGAATGAGCTGGTAGTATGACTCACACTGCACTCAGTAATGTAGGTGGCGAGGTCTTGCTCCAGGATGCTTCTCTGCGTCTCGGATGCCTTCAGCTCCACATCCTTCTGGTGGAGCACTGACTCCAGGTCAGTCATTTTACGCTGGAACCTGGAGATTTCTTGCTCCATCTTAACGCAAAGAAGACACGTTATTCCACGCCAGAGGTTGAAAATTTAAAACAAGAAAGAAAGAAAGAAACCATGGTTTTATGCTCAGACTGTGAAATGTGACCATACGCTGCATGAAAATTACAAAAATGAGCAGCAATATGTTTGTATGCCAACTCACACTTGGCCAGTAATCCTTATTCCGATTCAGATTATGAGCGATTTCTCTGACCCATCGCACCACCATGAATGCCGCAAATTACAAAGCTGTGATGTTGTACAAACAAAAAGATTATCTTGGCTTATTGAAGCACAAACAGAAGCTTCTCTGATCTGTGTTAAGCCAGTCTGCCAGAATAAACACAACGAGTCTGGTAATAAAACCCACATTGTTGGGTCGATTTTGTTCAAAATCCAAAACGTGCAAACAGAATTTTACAGTTTCCACTAAGGAATTAGTCGCTTTGGTTTGCATGAAATTTCTTTTTAGAGGATGCTTACAATACAGTTTTGGAACGAAAGCTTTATTTAACAAATCTCCGTTGAGAATCAATGAATCCTTTAGTGACAATGAACTGTGATGAAACATAAAAACCTGGCTTTGCTCTCCTACCTTATGGCATTTGTCTTGAGTTTCCTGTAATTCTTTGCTTTTCAGATGAAGCTTCTTTTCCATGGAGTTGGTCTTAGCAGGTGAGTTGAGGCCTGCAGACACTGACCTGAAATAGCAACGTATCAAGAAAGTCCTTAGTGGACTGAAGAAAAACACAAATCCTTCAAACTAGCTGCAAAACACACTACAATAGTAGCATGATATATCAGCATTAACATCAGTATCGCCCGATTTTAGTCCTTTCTTGGCATATCAGTATCGGCCCAATTGGTATAGATGGGTGGATAAACACAAAATAATTGAGGGGTGGCAGTGGCTCAAGAGGTTGGGCTTCATCCTGAAACCTGCTAGTTGCCGATTGGAACCTCTAAAAGAATCAAAAGTCAATACTCCTAATTAAATTATTTTACTACAGGAACAACCAATATACTGGATTGCGTGGTTCAATGCATACTAATGCATTTTACTCATTACTTTAAGTTGTTTTTCTGAGGAAAAAAAATTAATATTCTTGTATTACCCTAGGAGATAAAACTTATAGATGTACAATTTATATTACATTTTGCTAGACTATAAATTTAAAGGTTTAAAAATACTTTAACTGACATTCATATTTTGTCAAGTATGTTTGTTTCTATATTTAAATTTGGTAAACAGCCTACAGTATATATGCATTTGAGTAATGGCAAAGAAAAACACAAAACCTAAATGCATCTTTAATTAATTAAAGTAAAGGTATTTGGGGGTGGGCTTAGTAAATGTAATTCAGCCTAAGTCACATAAGGATGGCAGCCAATCCTTGATTCTGTCCAGAAATTATTGCACCATCATTGTTAAAGCTCCCTTAAGGAAGAGGAAGGACACACATTATGACAGGAAGGTTTTATAATGCTGTGATAAAATTATAATGCCGACACAAAACCCACCATCAAAAATAAACATCAAGGTTTGCCTTGAATCAGTTCTGTCTATTTAGAGGCACATCGAGTCCAGCAATAACACTCCTGCCAACAGTTTGGGTGAGATGCATGAAAGCCTTTCAGAGGAGAGAATATTTTCTATTCAATATGGTTTATTCAGTACAAAAACAAACTGCAGAGAAGAAAAATAAAGAGAGATGCATGCATGGAAATATTTCCTCTTTCTCTGACTAAATAATGTGACAGAGAATTTGATTGTGTTGTTCATCGTGGGTCCATCCATCTTTAACTTTGCAGTGAGTTTAACATTCTTATCTTTTCTGATTTGTTTCCTTTGGAGTATTAAGAGCACACAGTTGATGCGGTTTAATCTTCTGTGATGAAGACAAAACAGCTCTGGAATAAATGAACAAGCCTTTATGAATGAGTTTACAAACACAGCAAAAGGATCTTTAACAAAGTTGACTCAGCCTGAGTCACAGTGTTAAAAATAACACCACAAAAGCAATCCCTGTTCTCTGTGCTTGCTGCAGTGAGGAGAGATCCCCTTGAAACATATCAATACATGGAGCATACACTACATAATATAAAGCAGAATCCCCCACCCACCCACTCACATTGAGCTGTGCTATATAAAGACTGAAACACCACATCAGTCATTTATTTCATGGGAATCCTGATTAAAACTGAAAGCCAACAAGCAGCCAACACAATTATGTTAGGAATTCACTTATCTCACTGCTGTTTAGTTGAATAGTTAAAAGAGGCTATATGGAGAAAATACTGTAGTGATTAAAAAGGTTTTCAGTTGCGGTTTTCAGGTTGGGATCTATTGTTTTTCTATCCATCTTTCATAAAAGTGACAAAACGTCAAAAGGAAGACAGATATCATTCTCATAACATTCAGACTCCTTCCTGCACATTGAAAATGAGTATGGGTACAAACTCGAAGTTATTGTAGGTAGAAGAGAGAGAGAGAAAAAAAAAAGAATACAAAGAATGTACAGGAGAGAAAATATTAGATCCCTCTGTAAAGAACATCGTGGTTGTCATTTCTTTGAACTGTGGCTGAAAAATAAATGAAGGCTCAGTGCAGACCACATTACTGAGGGGAATCAATAAAAGACCGGAACAGGAGGAAGGTATGTATGTTTAAGGCTTATTAGCATTGATCGGGTGTATACGCGGAATATATTTATGACGCAAGAGAAATATGAATATGAGGATAATTCACGTAAAGCCACAAGGTTCTAACAACAGCTAGAAATCAGGATCAACAAAGCAATAGTCGGGAAATTGTGTCTTGGAAATCAGTTTTATGCAAATTTCTGATCATTTGCCTTTTTTTTCTAAGCAAAACAGTCTAAACAACACCTGTCCATAAAAGCATGCATCATGTGGTGGCAAAAATCAGTCATATTTTACCAATATTACCATATTTATGAACAAAGATGATGAGGAACAACTTAGGATTGCTTCATTTAAATTAAACCCACATTTCATACTTTCAAAATTTTTACTTCTAAATGTCTAGATAATAAAAGAGCATTTCTTACAGAAAATTGTGAATTAATTAATCAAATGCACAAGATCTCCTAACCATAGATCAAGACTGATCTGGTGAACAATGTCAAGGTATACTAAGGTTTTATGGTTATAAACCACAACAATTAGAAACAATTATAGGTTTTCTGGCTGCCTGAAGTACACAGTATTGAAGTTACGGCCCTCCTTCACTTGTTGCTGCACATTGCTTATCTGCTGACTGAATAAAGGCGGCTGATGGGCATTTAGCAGATTGGAGAAACCTCTGACTGTGAAAAACACAGAAAATTGTGGTACAGAAACTGAAGGAGAACCAGCCAATGCCATAGGTAAAGTACCTGCTAGGAAGCATCGATCAACATGCTTGTTAAAAAGCTGCCTGCAGAGTAGCTACCTGAGCAGACAGCCTGACTAACTAAAATCCAATTTCAGCTTAGTCCGCTTATGTTGCATGAAGATATAACATTCTGTGCGAGGGCTGCACATCTGTGTTTCTATCATTCTGTGTGACCTTTAACATTTTGGGCAATGTCATTTGCATCCAATGTGAACATCTACAGCTGTGACAGTCCCTTGTGATATGAATATTGCACACCCTTGTGTTGTGATGATGATAATATACTTGCAATGTATTTTGCTGTCCTTTTTAGTTCAATAAGAACTAACATTAAATGTAGCAGGTATTTAGTCTATTTTTGTTTTCTGTTTTGAAAGGTTTACTAAAGGCCAACATGGAGGGAGGAAGTATAAAGAAGTTTTACTTCCTCTGCCTATAATATTCAAGTGGGGCAACTGGTGCTAAGAGGTAAGTCTGAAAGCTCCACTTAATGATAGGACATCAAAGCTTCCAACCGTCCTCAGCAGATATCTCCAAAATTGTGGGCATTAGCTGCCAACAAAGCTCACTAAAGAGTAACCTTACACCATGTTATAGCTGTGGACGAGAGTTAAATGGTCAGCTAAATGAATATAACTTATCCTCTGGCGACTTTGAATAAAACTTTTACACCCTGCCAGCCATCTGGCATCATTCAGGGAATTCTAATAAGGAGCTGTCAACGTATCATACTCTCAACCTAAGTGTTAGATGACAGACCAGAAAGACTTTCTACTCTACTCGAGTCAATCACAATCATCAGCAGACAAGAGAAACTCCTCAAACAAAACACATTACAGATACACTGATGAGCATAGAATATAATGAAATGTAACAATGATTTCTTTGCAGCAGGCAACAGAAGGCTTCACAGAAATATGAGGCAAGCAGTGGAGGAGATTTTTGTTGTAGAGTTTTCCTAATGAGGAGTCGGGCAATCAAGGTCAACAAGAATGAAAAGCAAATAAATCAGGACTGGAAACCCCAAAACACATGATGAGCATTTCATTATGCCTGACTTTTGGCTTATTTCCCTATCCCTTTTTTGGAATTGCATGAAGATTGTTGACATGCATATGCATGCACCCACACGATACTAAAAGACTGTGGGGGCTTCTCTTTGTCAAACGCCGCAAACAGAACGACTGGCTTCAGTTAAAAAGCTCTAGCAGATGGGTGATGTTATAACAGCAAGGGACAGAGACATTAGAAGAGGGAGAAAACAAGACAAGGAGATAAGACTGGTAAAGATGGGGGTGGGGGCTGAAGAGGGAAGAAAAAAAAAAAACATCACGGTAGTAACCATAGAAATAGATTTTCTCCCCCAATCTCAGCTCTCAGCCTTTTTTTTCTGTCTAATCTGCTAACGCTTTTTCTTCCCTTTCTGTTGCTGCTGCTGTCATGATCCGCAGTCTCTCCAGCACCATTAACCGGTCAGAGCACCGACCCAGGGAGGGGGCTAGAGAACTGAAACCCATCCTCCTGCTTTATTATCAGAGGTTAAGAAGCCAAATACCATAAAGATAAATTACATTCCCAAGCTTAGGCTGTTAAAAGTCAGGAGCTCATTATGTCTCACAGGGAAACGGTGAAACCACAACAACGGCAGCGACGGTGGGAGTGTGCCTGTGTGAGGGGTTCCACGTCTCAGCAAACCTCATTGACACACTCAGCCGCATACCAATCAGTGTTCATGGAAAGATAACGCAGCCCAGCATCCTCTGGTTCATTTATTTTATCTGCCTACGCATTGGATGAGCCATGTGTGGTCGCAAAACACACAAAAAAGAAAGAAAAATAGAAATCATGAGAAAGAAATATCAGAAATGAGCTCTGCTTCCGTTCTTGCTTTAAAAATCAAATGGACAAATTAATTTTAAGCCCCAACAGGCAGAAAACTATTGACATAGACAAGACCAGCTGCCCAGGCCACAATGCTGGGTCACCTGGAAGAGGGCTACCAGCATATTATGAAGCCCAACAGCATGAAAGGAGCCAGTGTTAGTACGGGGGAACAACAAAGATGTTACATGAGGCATATGCAAAGGAAATGATGATTACTCTGGATTCACTGTGAATTAAAAGGAAAGAGAAGACCAAAACATATTGGTAAACAGGTAGCACTTACTCAGATTTGGCCAATGCTGTTAATGCTCTGCTGAAGAACCAGCCTAGAAAGGGCAGATCCTGGCCCCGGAAGCCTGCTGGCACAGCTCCTCGCTGGGTTGCTGAGGCTGGCCAGGGGGCAGCCTGCTCCGGCTCCTCAAAATTAGAGGTGTCATCCTCAGCATGCAACGCAGGAACGAAAGGCGGCGGAACTGCAAGAGTAAAAAGGATGAGAGAGGAGGGAACAGGAGAGGGCAAGAAGAAAAAAAAAAAAAAAAAAAAAAAAGAAAAAAAAAAAAAGGTAGTAAAAAATTATGTTTAAAAGAACAACACAAGGAGAAAGGAAAGAGAAAGGAAGGGAGGAGGAGCAGAGCGGTGGGAGCCTAGAGTGCGGCAAGTCGCGCGTTGATGCACATGCTGCCTGTGTTCCTCCCTCCTCCTCTCTCCTCCTTTCATACACATACTCGCTCGCTCTCCCTCACTGCAGCAGAGCGAGCTAATCAGCTGGAGTCACAGCTGAAGCAAAAAGCTCCATCTGTGTTGAACTGTCAATAAACAAGGACCAAATATCCAATGCAAACATGTAAACATGAGGTACTTCTTAAACAGTGTTTTATATCAAGAACGGATTTTTTCCCCCAAAAAAATTGTATAAAGGTGTTTACTTTTTTTCTGGAAAATAATCAACACTTTCCAGTTTTCAAAAGTCTATCGTAAATACTACTTGCAAAGGGGAAATCTTTCAAAAGAAAATATATGACAAGAAAATTTAATGAACACATCAGCTCTAATGAGCAAAATAAAGCCCAGTTTGCTTCCAACAAGTGTACTTAACCAGTAAACTGGGATACTGGTCAGGTATGTTTGACAGAAAATATTTCTTCAAGGGTTAGAGTTGTGCTTTCAGAAGCTGTTCAGCTGATGCTGTCGAATTGAACAAAAACAATGATGTTAAATCATCAGGCGGGTGCTTCCGCCACGGAAAGCCTGCTGGTGTAGCCTGCGTTCAGGATTTGTGCTGCGTCTGTTAAGAAGCAGATGAGTTGCAGATCTTCACCGTCAGCCTTCCTCCCATTTTCTCTCCTACAGAAGGAGCTGGCCCGCTGCCAATGGCTCACAGAGCCTCATTATTTTACAACTGAAAACGCCTTTCATAATGCCATTACCCTTTGTTGCTTGCATACATCCAGAAGCATATAACACACCTACATAGAGACTAAGCATCTGTTCATATCATTACTACGAGGCTGAAAATAAAGCGTCAGAAGGAGGGGATTCCCCCCACCTTGTCTTAAGTTGTTCCAGTCTACATTTGAGAAGAAGGCGTGACACCGCAGTCCCTGGTAGCCCAGACGCTCTCTCGCTCCACACACCAAGCTCCGCACCAAGTCAACAAATTGCTTACTGGCATGAGGCTCTTCTGGAAACTTTAAGTAACGCTGGAGGCAAAGGAGATGGGCATTCAATAATTATTCATTACTTGAATAATGTAATGACTAGATTTATTTTTTCTTGAAATGGTCACCATACCAGACATACCTGAAAATTGAGAATGTTGTTGATGGTCTTGGTAGATGTGGCATCAGAAAAAGGCGACTTGGCATAGATCATCTCATATGCAATAATGCCAAGGGACCACCAGTCGCACTCAACCCCGTAGGTGCTCTGAGAGCCGCCGTTTATGGCTGTCAGGACCTCTGGGGACAGGAAGTCCTGGGTTCCAACAGGTACTGTGGCAGTGGCTACCTGGAAACATTTAGAAAATACTTCAAATAGACAACTGTGGGTTACTAGTATTAAGACTAACCAAGGTATTTAAGAAATAAATAAATACAAAATACTTAAAAAGCCGCAACATTTTTTAACCATACCGCTAATGTGGTTTACAGGACTACTATACCATTCAATGCACAATTGTGGTCACAAATTTATAGTTTCGACATTTTTGTTTAAATTCTTTATATTTGAGTTCAAACTTAATTCTGAACCTGCCTGAATTGTAGTTGATAAAGTCAAAGCTGCTTTGAAACTCCATGGCAAAGTTATCCATAGGTTTTTAAACTTTGCAGTAATACTAGGAAACCTTTACTCAACGTTATCAAATTGCAAGATCTCATTCAACCAACCTATTTCAGTGATGTCACTGTTAATAACACTAAAGTCTAAACCGTATAATCTACTTACAGTTTTGTTTGCAGTCAACTTGGCAGCTGATCCAAAATCGGCGAGCTTAATGTGACCAGTCCGGTCGATGAGAATGTTCTCTGGTTTGACGTCTCTGTAAGGAAATATTGTATAGGACATTTGATACCGCTTTTAAAAAGCTTTTTGTTGCCTCAGTACTTTAACATGTCAGCTACTCTAAGTTTAATGGAGCACATTAGGAAACATTGGCATTGTTTTTTTTATACTTTATGCTGTCTGACTCAGACGTCAAAACCAATTTAGTGAAAAACAAAGTAGCAACACCAACACAGAAAATCTAGTGGCTCTTCCTTTACCACATACTGGAGGGAAAGCAGTAAAAAGATGGATATAGCTTTGAGTGTCTAACCTGTGGACGTAACCCAGCTGGTGGACTGCCTGAATGGCTTCTACCAACTCAGCCAAATAAAACTGAGCCATTGACTCGTCAAATTGATCCTCGTATCGGTTCAGAAGAGACATCAGATCACCGCCCGGCAAGTACTCCATGGCCTCAAGACACAAAGACAGACAAAGTCGATAGAAAAGAACATAATAATAGAACACAAATACAATATGATGTAATAAAACACAACATAACATTTTAGAACTAGACAATATATCGAATCCCAGGCGCAATTTCAAAGTGTGCAACACTGAGAACTACTTGCAACTAATATTGGCCACTCTGATACTTTCACTTTCTTATATGCCCACACTTGATTTACATCATGAAACAGCACTGTGATTAAACAGGCAAAAAAAGATAATGAAGGACCCATTCCATATTCTGTTTGGAGACTATAAACCACTATGTTAATGGACATGTTACATCTATTGGATATGCAATCGCTTTAAACAAACAATCTTTTCTTCCAACTTTTACTTTACTTTTTTATAAATTTGATACCTAGTTTTAATTTTTCTTTTTAAACTAATTTATTGTTGTACCATCTAGCTACCCTGTCACAGATTGGTGTATTAACTTTTGTAACTTGCACAACAATATCTGCACCAGATATTGTTGTTTGTTTTTTGGTATGCATGTAACCTTGTAGTTGTCGTACACCTGCCTCTCAATGAATGAGTTTTGGTGAGATCATGGCAAAGAAAGGGAGCAATGAGGGGGGGGGGATGGGTTAATCATGACTCATATTGCCATTCTCGTATTCAACAAGCATGTCACACATGTCATGTTTTCAGAATATATAGACCAAATATAGTCTGAGATACACCAACTAAACAGAAATTAGAACTGATTTTGGAACATGTATCCAAGCACATGTCCCAAAATTTCATCAGATTTTTTACAAAACTAAAAAGAAAGAAAGAAAGAGCTGTGCCATATTTACAGACAAACCAGTAGGAGTTTTAAGTTAGGATGTATTTTATAAACACTAAACTTTTATTGTACTGCTGATTTTGGGCTGATCAAATGTAAATTGGCTGATTTCAATCACTGAATATTTATCATCTACATGAGACAGCATTAAGTGCTGGATCACATATGATGCATCTGAGCTCACATCAAAACTATGTTCAGATTAAGCCCATAGGGTATTTCTCCTCATTATAAATTCCTTATGTAAGGAGCGGATACTATTACAGATTTATCTCTGATAACGCAGTCAAAGCATTGCTAAAAATAGACCAAAAATACCCGCAAAATCCCTGTGCAGCATGTATTGCTGTGATCAAAGCGTTAAATAACACCCATCCAGCGAAGCCAACATGCCAGAAATTATATCTCATTCGATATTTGCATACTTTTTATCTGAAAACACAAATCACTGAAGATTATTTTGGCAGTCTTCTGCACCTTGAGGAGAAAGAAACTGGTCAAGTTGATTGGAGCTATTCGGTTCCTTCAACACACACACACTTAACATGCGAGAGCCCCTGGCGCATGAATGGTCTGAGAGTCTGAATGAACAGGAGCATTCTCTAGCGTTACCTAGCAACAGAGAGACTGGGAGCCTCTCTGACACACGGATAAAGATGGATGCTTTGTATTTTTGTCCATGCTCAGTTAGTGAGCAGGGTGGGAAAGAGGGGGAGTGAAACGGCGATGAAGAAGAATTGAGATTGACACACAGGGGGCATGATATATATATATATATATATATATATGTAATGTACAGCTTAAAATCATTTTTCCTTTAACCTCAGTCATTGTGGGGTCAACACAAAGACTGTTTTGTGTAGGAAAAAAAACATATAAAGGTTGCTTTAGAGGCTGGCAGAAACACAATTTTTGTAGAAAAGTTTCCTTCACTGAATCTAAATAAACCCTAGACATGTAAAAAAAAAAAAAAAGAAAAGAAAGAAAAATCCTGTGTTTTTACTGAATACATCAAACCAAAAAGACAACCGGCCACACTTTGCCAGACTGATACACTGAAGAAAAGAATAGCATGAGTCATGTCATTAATCATAGGAGAGGTTTAAAAGGAGTTCTGGAGGTCTTGCACATGCTTTACTAAATTTCTAAGCCTAGTCTTGGTAGCTGACACTTTCCCCTTTCTAAATTATTAAACCACTTATCAAGATTTAAAAGTCATTTAGGAACAAAAAGCAACCTGTCTAAGGAGATGATTTGGTGTCATGTCTAATCTTATGAGAAAAATTTGCAAAAACAAAAAAAAAAAATTTCAACAGCTACTTTTTTTTAACTAGCAACATGTCTCATTTATCCTAGAATGAACAAAAACCCCAAATGATAATAGGTTTGCAGGATTTGAACTTGAAATAATGTGAGATTTCATTTTTTATAAATACAGAATATAGTGCAGAACTTTGAATTTCTTGACTTTCTCTAACCCACACAGAGTCAAAGATATACATACAGGTTGAAAATTTCACTTTCATCCTCTAATAAAATGCCCATTTGGGCATAGATGGGAAACCCCACATTTTTGTGAGCTTCTGATACAATTTTGGCTGCATATTTAGACACAGTTTACCAACAGTGGGTGGAATACTGGCAGGGACCTGAAAGTCTTGAGTTTTAAATAGGATTAAAGTATTTTTTGAAGTTTATAGATGGCCTATTTAAATTATTTAAAAAAACATTTTTATTTGGGTTTAAAACCGTCGGCCTTCTAAAACAACAAATTGTGTGCACAGACCAAAAAGGTTGCCAAAAAGACAAATCTCATGATTCTACCAACACCATGCTTGACAACTAATAAGTTTTAAGTCTCATTTTGATGTAAAGACAGATCAATCTTTGTCTCATTGAATTTTCTGTAAGCCGAGCCTAACGGTGCAGAATTTGGAGTTGCCACGTTCTCAGTCAATGTAAATGTTAAGCGTGTTTCACAATGAATCGTAAAACTCTTCTTGTAGTTCCTGTGTACTTACCTCAAAAGTTTATAGTTCGGATCAAAAGCTTGTGAATTGGACACAGGACAATGTTCCAAAAACAAAGTTCAGTACTTGCTTTGTCCTAAATCTAAATACAACAGGCCCTATGCTATCCCCAGCCGTTCACACAGTAAGTCAGTATGCACTCCACTGAGCTTACCCCATAGATCAACAGCACAAAACATCTCAACTGGGCTACATTCTTCTAGTGCAGCAACTTGACCACCAGACAACCACAGTTAAGCTACAGCACTTAGGAAACGCCGTAACCCTTAGCTTTTTAAACATGCTCCAGTCTCACCAGGTAGACGTGATCTTTATCCTGAAAGGCATAAAGAAGCTGTGGAATCCAAGGACTACTGTTCAGAGCCAGAATCCTCCGTTCCTCCTCATGAAAAACAATCTGTAAAGAAGTAAAAGGATAGACTCACAGTATGTCGACTTAAATATTTCACATTACCAAACTTGTACCTTGTGAACAAATACGAAAAACAGGTTTCAGATGATTTCATTTGTCATCTGAAATGATAATAAATTATTTAAATTTCAATTTTAAATGATTTTTTTTCTTTAACAAATTTCATATATTAAAGGAAAAGCTGTCCAAAACAACTTGGTCACAACTTGTAAAAAAACCTAATACTGGGTTGTGTCACCCATGGCAACACTAATCAGCATCTAGCGTTCCTGAGCCTTCCACATCTCTGGATAAATTTGGCCCCCTCTTCTTTCAAAAATTGTTTTAATTCAGCAGCAGTAGGGGGTTTTCAAGCCTATTCAAGATCACACCATGGTCTCTCAATTGGATCTTAATCCACAGTCTGAATATGCTACTCCACGGTCTTTACTTTGTTGGCTACTTTTCTTTGTGCTATTCAGAGGTTGTCACTGAGATTTGATTTAGCAAAAGTGTACTTCAACTTCAGGTCAAAAATTCCTCTTCTTCAGGGTATTCTGCTGGAGAGACAAATTTTTGGTTGCATCATATATGGCAAGTTATACAGAAACTGAAGCAGGAAAGCAGACCAAGACAATCACAATACCACTTCTCAAATTTCAACAAGAAAAAGGCTACTAAATAGGCAAGAGTAGTCTGGAAATTAAGAGGCTATAAGTTTCATTCCAGCTTCCCCCATGCCACACAGAACTTCTTGTTGCCCACTGATCTGTGAATCACTGTGTGACATTTTGTGCCAACGAGTGAATGTGACACGTAGTGAAAGAACGGGTCAGTATGGTGAGAGTGGTTGGTTCGTTTACAAATCAGCTTTCGAAGATGGATGGATTTTGATAAAAGAACATAAGTATTCAATTCAATTTAAAAATACTTTCATCCTAAAAGGAAATTAAATATAAAGTACAAATGGCATTGGTTACTCAGAAACCACTTCACTGTTCAAGGTATCAGACTTGTAAATTATATCAATTCCCTTCACTTTTTGATGTTCAATTTGATCCTAAAAATGTAAGCAAATTGGTTCCATGTGGCATAAAGAAATTACTTATTCATTCAAAATCGTGCAGTTAGTTGCTCCCTTATCATCACTTCCTGACATTGCTCATGTACTGTTCTGACAGAAATCTGTTCCATTAGTCATATGTCAGGGACCACAGCTGTGAAATACCATACCCAGTAATGTTATTCAGCCTTACAGCGCTCTCCTGTGGATTTTTCTGACAGTGCAGCTTAAGAATATTAAGTGTACTAAGAACAATGTCAATGCAGGGATAGTGTTATTCTTCACTTAATATTCTCAAAAGTATTGTCTAAATTTTGCAAGCTTGTCACATATTTTTTGGGTGAGTCAAATAAGAGTGTCTTACATTTTCTTGAGTGCGTAGCACGGCCTTATTCATCATTTTCAGGGCACAAACATTGCCGGTGGCTTTTTCTCGAATGACTCGAACTTCAGCAAAGCGACCACGGCCGACCACTGCACATAGCTCAAAGTCATGAACCGCTGGCTGCAGGGCACGCAGCTCGGAGACCGCCTCAGAAACTGTTTGGGAGACAAGCATTGGATGAAAGCAAGAAAAACGTGCTCATTATGATATATTTAAGGTTCCTACATATGTCCAATCTCAGAATCCCATACTTTCCCAAATAGTTTTTTTAAAACGATGTTCTAGCCAATCATGTACAAAATATTTACTAAACTGGGTTTTATTACCTATATGTTACTCAAATCATGAAAAGATCCAATTGTAGCAGTTTGGTAAAGGACTATTTCAATGCTTCTTTAACATTTGGAGCAATTTATATCAGCTCTATTTATTTATTTTTTTGCCTATAAAACATACAATTCCTTACATTTTGTGAGACAAATACAAGAGTTCACAGTACTTTTCAAAAATTTAAAGTATAAATGCAAGAATTCATAAAAGTTTTTCAAAGACACATTTAAGACTTTGAAAACAGAACCTGCAAAAGACAGGAACAGGAAGCAAAGCTGATGGGGAAAGAGACAGGAGGATGAATGAATGTTACATATCTGTAACTTAAAAAGATACAAACAATAATTGAGCTGGAAAAAATCTGTGATGTAGCAAATCAAAAATTTAAAAAAAGTGCATACTTTAAATATAAAACAACACAAAACACTTTTCAGAGTATTTGATTTTTATCTTTCAATCAATGGAAGAAAGAAGAAAGTTGGCACCTCACGTTTTCTCTTTTGCATATTTATCAAGACTTCTCACTAGATATGCATTGAGATGAAGTTACTTACATTTATGGACAAACTTTGCCACGTGTTGAATCTTCATTAGCTCGGGGGACGTGCACTCTTGGTAGAGAAGCAACAGAGCCTCCAGAAACTCCTCCCGTCCTAACCCGCATGCTCCCTGCTGACCGCCGCACAGGCTCACTCTTCCCTGGGGACAGCACAGGAAGGGGGAGTCATGCACCGACTGCGGGCCACCGGCTTTAAAATGTGCCTCACAAAGCATATATACTGACAAGGTAGCCGAATGAAAGTAAGATAGTTAAGATAGTTAGACATGGCCATACCTGAAACACCTGGTTGAGGCGCGAGCTGCGACTGGTGATTGGGTCAGCGGAGGAGCGAGGTGTTTTCAGGGTTCCTTGACTGACGTATTTAAATTTCAACATGGTTTCCTAACCCCAGACAATCTGGGTGAAAAGCACACGGTTATTCAAAGTTGAAGTACCGCTAATGTTGGGTTTTTAATCACTAAACGGACCGGCTAACGAAACGTCAACACACCGTACCTCTAGCTCGCGCTACGTCAACGGTAGCTAACGTCCACTTCTCTAAAATTGCTAACTAACGTAAACACGTCACTCGCTGCTGTTCTCAAATCATATGTATGCACACAAAGTACTGAGATGCTGAACACTTACCACACTGCCATGCAGACAATAATAACACAGTGTTAACATAGGCGCAGCGACGTACTCATAAGCACACTCTTGTCCTCTCTACTCCCGCTGTTGTTTCCGGATGAACTTTCAAATTTTGCGCGTTTCCCGCCCACCTCACGAGCCTAGTGAATGGACGTGCTTTCTGATTGGATATTCCTCATCTTCCTGGGCGGGTCTGTGTATTGTTTGTAACCAATCACTGATAGTTGACGTCAACGGAGGGTTTCTCTGAGGAGGAAATGTTAGGGATGTGTTGTCGTCGCAAACTTTAATCTGAACATTATGTGGACACAAAGTTAGGGCTTGAAGCATTAATTTGATTTCTCTTTCATCCCGGAAAATCAAAGAAAGCCTTTCAAATGTTTTTTTTTTTGTGCACAAATATCAAATAAGATTAAAAGTATAAGTTGTAGACATTGTGTCACTTTTAGCTCTCCATGGTTGTTGAGACTGTTTATAAAGAGCCTATATGTTTGCATTTTTCAGCTAGTTTCAGAGGAAGTCTGAAGCAATTTCACTGCTATTTTCCTGTAAACCTTATTCTGAAACACCTAAGTTTCAGCTGCAAGGTAAGAACAAGACAAACGCAACTTTATCATATGCAGTGCCTTCCAAAGGTATTCAACACCACTTGAACATTTTGCATGTTGTCACATTGCAGCCACAGAGTGCACACTGACACTGACACATATGGTCAATCTTTGTCTTCTCAGATCATGTGGAGATTATCTGTGAACAATGTGGCAATGTGTCTGGCAACAGGACTGGTCCATTTAAACATGTAAACGTGCTTTCATTTTAAAAAAAAAATCTTTCTGTTGTGTCTCTGGCGGTAAGTTTACTCTCTTTTTGTCCTGCTAGAAGGACGAAGGCTCCAGTCTTGTCTTTCACAGGCAATATTAGTTTTTCTTCAATGAATGTCCTGTGTTGTGTCTTTTACTGCTGAAAAAAAGGATATGGTGTGTATGCCCTTTTTTTGCAAACCAAAATGAAAATGGTTTGCATTTTGATTTTCTGACAATGTCTGCATGAAGGCCTTGTGTTACACCTTTGTGGCTTATGGCAATCTGAAAATGTGACTTCTCATGGTTTTCTTTGAAGTTTTGGTGGATGTCTTGCTCGGGTTGCAGTTGTGTCACTGTCTGTCCATTTTCAGGTAATGGAGCAAACACTGCTGAGTGAGATGTTCTCACTCACTGAGATGATTAGCTTCTCTCTAATTTTATTCCTGATCTTTCTCCTATTCCGGTGTGCCCTTTGCTCTTCATGATGCCATTTGCACATAAGAAGTTGAACGTTAAAATGTGTCAATATTTGCTCAAATCTGAGCACCATGAATGCATTTGCAAGGCAGTTTAAGCACAAAGCAAAACGGAAACTTCAAAGGCATATGCTTTTCCAATTTAATGGAAAATCTATTTAGAAGGTTAGTATTCTAACCTTGGTAGAATAATAACTCATGTTGGTAATCGTATCCATCTATCATTTTGAAAAATTTCCATTTTATTTCTCATGTCAACTAACTTGTCAAACAGTCCTCTGTGCAGTACATAATAAGTACCTTGAAACAAATGTGCTTGTAGCGAAAGTCAGGGCCAAAGCCTTTATTTCCAGCAGAGATACATGTTTCAATATTACCAGTTCCAGTTTTCCAAAACTGCATGGTCAAGAAGCCTCACCCAAAAAGGAGCATGAAGGAGAAACTGGGGATTGGCCAGCTGCATTCAGCTTCCCCCAGTCAGTGTGGGTGTTGTCAGAGGTGTGCTGTTAAGGCTGGGGTTGAGCTTGGGGTTTGGGAGTGGGTTGGGGATTAGGACTGGGATTTGGGTTGGGCGGTGCAGGGGAAGGGTCGGGGGCTGGGGCAGGAGCAGGACCAGGGGCAGGGACCGGGGCAGGTGGAATATAACACCCTCTCTTATGCCACTGCATGTCCCGCACACGTCGGACGGACTGGATCTGAGGTGCAGTGGCTCCCCAAGCATTCCAGTGCTTGAAGTCTCCATGTTCAAAAACGTACTGGCGCCCTCTGTAGCCTGGATATGTGTATCCCACCCACCTTCAAAAGAACAAGAGTAAATTACAAATCATCACTAATAATTTACAAATACTTAAATACTCTTCAGGTACATTTGTCTTATTGCTCCAAGCCTCTCAGTTCTACCCTTCAGGCCTTTGGAACATATCCATTATTGCTTGTGATTGAGAAGGTATATCTTACGTTCCAGAAATAGCCTTAGCACTAGCCACACGGTCTTGGAAGCCATGAACCCAAAGGCTGGGTACGTCATCATCAACAATCTCCATCTTTCGTCCTTCATATCCTGTCTTCTCAAACAGGTGCAACTTGTGATCCCCACTTTCCTAAAGAGAGAAAGAACACGCTTGCTTATGTTCCACTTAAAATCCGCAAAAGAGCCACGTTTAAAAGCTACTTACCACTTTAAGAGGCCTGAAGGAGCTCAGGGTGTAGCTACTCTGGCAACTGGTCCAGGTGCTCCACCGAGGATACTCTCCTTTCTCGAGGACAAACTGCTCCCCACCAAAACCCAGGCATTCAAACCCTACCCATCTAGCAACACAGACATACCGCATTACATAAAACCGCCAAACTGTAATGTGAAAAAACTCAAAATGACAGAATGATATTTAAAGGCAGATGAGCCACTCACGGTCCTGACTCCACAATGACCGAGCCAACTCTTGGGGTCTTTTCCAACACGTCTTTACACTCGCCGGACAACTCCACCTTTTTCCCACGAAAGTTCTCAAACTCAAATACAGCCAACTTCAAAAAAAGGAACAGGTGAAGGTTGACAGTGTTGTCCAAATGCTACTTAAGTCAATTTAATGGTGTGTGTGCTGAGAGCACCTTATATGTGGCTCCAGCACCTCCTTGGCCCTTCTCTGCAGGCAGCTGGTCTGGGGTTCCCTGCTGTTCTGTCATGTTTTCTTTAGAAACGCCCCAAAAATTAGATAGTTTAGGGCAAATTAAGAACAACTTGTGTGTTTCAAAACTTTGATCCCAGTAGGTCCAATTTGCACAAACCAAAACAGAAATATTTTTTGGTAAAACTTGCATTATGAGAAGGATTAATTTACCTTGATGGCTTGTGCTTTGCTGCACCCCGAACAAGCCACACTCTCCGTCTTTCCTTTTGTCTCGTCTTTTTGCCTCCTGCCTGTCTCAGTTTGAGGGTGTGTGTGGTTGTGGAGGCCTGGCGAGCGGTCGGTGGATGCCACTGGGGGTATTTATGGTTTATTTCTGGCCACAGCAGCAAAAAGCCTGTTGATACAGCAAGTCTGTCGCACCCATTGTGTCCGTCACACTGCATCTCAATAGCTTTGCCCTCTGTCCCTGGCACTGTGGCAACTGCTGGTCAGGTCTGCCCAGGCTGCCATGCCGATCGTGATCCTATAGGAGCAAATGCACTGACCGCCGGCCAAGAGCATCAACACAGATAAATCTCACTCAGCACTATTGCATCGATCCAGCTTTTCCTTTTTTTTTTTTTGCATTTGTCATAACCCATCCAAAATCATTCAGCTTAATTTCCTTTACCTTCTATATCATTCAAAAATTGAATGTACATTGCACAGTTTGGGCTGCACAGTTCTGTTCATTTGTGTATGATGTTATTTGTGTAATAGATCTGACTTGTTCTGTTGGATCTCAGTGATGCATGTCATAAAGATGATCGCAAAATTTGTCTTGCTGAGGTTTACATGTGCTAGTGATCAATAGGCTGGTTTAGACCAGAGTTAGTGCTGGTGTACCACAGGGGTTAGTGCTTCAACTCTTTGTTCAATTTTTCTTTATTATTTTTTTAATACACATAAAATGTACTTTCCCACCAAAAGAACACTCAAATCTATTTCATAGAAAAGAAAAACTTTTATTAAAGTTCCCTCAATTTCCATTAAACATACACTATAAACACCAAAATGGTCACAATTTTCCAGTAATAAAAAGGCACATGGTTTTGTAAGTTTTACAATCCTGAACACGTACACACACGTAACATACACACTTCCTGAATCTGTTACTGTCCCCAGAGAAAGAAATGGAACGACAGAATGTTAAACTGACAATGTTGTAACAAAACACAAGAAAAACTCAATTCTCTGCAAAAATAACTTTAAACATGATTTTTGCTATTGCTCAAATTTTATTGCATGGGTGTAATTATGGTAATATTTATGTTAAAGTGCTTCAAACTTTCCTTGAGAAGAATTGTGATAGGATATAAAAATAATCTGTGCAACTTAAACTAAAAACACACATCCACTTAGTGATTCTGTACATTTGTATACTTTTGCCATTTGTGTCTTAGTATCTATGTTGTGTGAGGATGTTTATAGTAAGTGTTAGGATTTATGTCTGGACCCACACATCTTCTGGGGGGGTCCGTAACATTTAAAGCATTGTATTTAGTAGAAGATTTTGTGTTAAGACAGTTAATGGTACATGTTAGATTATGTAAAAAGACTGAAAAGTGCCTTATTTTAATAAGCATAATCAGTACTCTGAAGAGGTGTAGTGCCATCATTTCCTCTATGATGGATTTCACATTCACAGATTAAGACACAGAATGGCTTTGCTCTTAAGTACACTCAAACATCCACAGAGCTCTCAGACAGTGCTTGGAGAAATATTTACTTGGCAGAAACATCCAACAGCCTCTGCGCACCATATTTCATTTTTAACATAGAAAAGGTCAATGTTGCCTCTGTGTCCAGAAAAAAAAAGCACAATTTCTCCTCTCTCAGGCAAGATCCAAAGTAAGGCACTCAAAGTGCAGAACGGAGCAATCATCATTATATCTTCCATCAGCCAGGAGCTGAAATGATCCAATTCCCGCTGAAGAGTGTGAAAGCTGTGTCTCCTAAAGAAAACAAAAAGCATTGGTTGTTATTTTCTATGACAACTGTGAACTTCAAATGCAACTGAAACCTTGAAATGCCCCACAAATCTAAAAACAATAGCAGTAATTATGTCAACTTTCATCTTTTCATGGTTTATTTGAAATGTTGTGGGTTCCATCTGGAATATCCAAATGTATCCAAGGTTTTGCCAGCCAACTGTTCGCTATCAAATGAAAGAATTTGGAGATACTGATGGGACATTTGCCTAAATATTGACACGGTGTATAGATTTATTTGAGCCTATATGTATAATTTAATTGTTTTAGTTAATTTTAAAGCTAAAAATTAATATGACTCTTGTCTATGACGAGTGAAAGTAAACTTACTTATGTCTGGTTAAGTTTCACCATTCTGCTGAGTCGTCCGCTTCTTAGGCCAAAGACTAAGGAGATGAGACAAAAAGATGAGACATTGCTGATAGCACAGAATGAGCGTTTCAATCAGTTTCTCCAAATGTTTATTCATTTTCAAGACGTTGACCTCTTTAAAATTTTTAGTCATTCTCAGAGCTTACCCTCTGTCTTTACTGACTGCAGGGGGCAGCACTCGTTTAGCTCCTACGAGATGAGCCGCCAGGCGAGGAGATCCTGAGACCTGCGACGGAGATGGAGTGACTTTCTTATTTTGACTTTTGGTCTCTTGTTCTCCTCTGTCTTCTGCTGATCCATCTTCTGCTTTAGCTGCCACGCCACCGGTTTTCCTTTTTAGTCCACTCTGAAATATTGAGCATATTTTACATAATGTATAGGTCTATGCCTTAATAAAGAAAGAAAAAAACTGAAAACATTTTTAGTTAACTTACAAGTAGATCTGCAGGGCTCAGACCTGGAAACATGGCAACCCTCTGAGTAGATGGCGGAGGAGAATAAACTGGCTTTGATTGAGGTGGTTCCTCTTCTGAGTCTGACTGATTGTCTTTTTCATCTAAGAACAAAACTTCTAGTAAACCACAGATTTCATGTAAGACAAACTATTAGGAGATTTAATGTAATAGCCATTACCATTATGGACACTCAATTGTATTCTGGCAGCTTCGGCCGACTCTAATCTGAGAGAGCGAGATGGACGCGTTCGTGTTAGCCTCCTTCCCAAAACTGCTTTAGATTTTTGTGAGCTGTTGTCAAGCAGAGGGGCAGAGTTCTGTGGAGAGCAACAAAAACCCGAGCAAATACTGGTGTAATTTCACACAATGAAACCTTAGAAAAGAAGACATTATTTTTCTAACTTCAAGGTGTATGTTGCAGAAGAAAATCCTTTATGGCAAGAGAGATTTAGAATTATTTTTTTCTACCAACCTCACAGACTGCATCTAAATCCATCTCTCTTTGAGAATCGGTATTATCCAGATCTTCAGCGGCATCAGGGTCTGGGTCAGGGACAGAAGTTGGACTGAAAAGAATAAAAGCTCTTTAAAGTTGAATGCACACAAATATTTCTGGCAACTTTTTGTACAACTTTTCATAGGAAAAAAAAAAAAAAAAGTCTTTCAATGTAATTTCCAGTCAGGTTTATGAACATGCCACAACCCTCAGGCTGCATTGGTAAACGGTAAAGATCTCATGTCAATACCTGATCAGGAAAACCGATAACTGAAAAAAACATTTGAAAAATGTGTGTGTTCGTATCATCAGTGAGCAAATTTACTCCAGTCCACTGTAGAAAATACAGATGTAATTGGTTTTGGTAGCAAATATACTATATTAGACATAGAGGCCAGCACCAGACATATCTATAGTCTAGAATTAAACCTAATTTTTAGCATCCACTTTTAGCTTCAGGACTGCTTCCTTTAAACCAGCACTAAAAACTGCTGCTTAGTCCAACACGGTCCACTATTATTTTATCTATACATTTCGCATATTAGTAATATTTGTTTGCTTTTGATTAGGATTTTTCTGTTTATTTTTAATGCGATTTTTAAGGTTTACTATCATTCTTTTAATAAGTGAATTAGTTTCACAATATTTCATTTATTTTTGCTGCTTATTTTTTTGTAAAGTCCTTTAAATTACCTTGCGTTTCAACTGTTCAATACAGATAAAACTTTCCATCCCTAACATATTTATTTGCTAATTTATTTTTTGCATTTCTTTTTGTTCTATCAAGCAAAAATCTTAAAGGAATGATGTGTTCAACTAATAAACAATTTACCTTTCGGGATCAAATTCTATTCTATTCTATTTGACAAATGATGTTTTATTTTAGAATAAAACTTATTTATCTACCTGTCAGGTCCGGACGTTTGTTCAGAAATCCCATCCTGCTCATTGCGCAACAAAGTCTGAATGAGTTTGTCCTCGTCATTTGTGATGTAGCTGTTAACCTGTGGCTGGGAAATGGAGACAGAAATGTAATGACAAAATGTAACAGAATCAAATATAACTCAAAAGATGCTTTTAATATGGTAGGCTGCAGAGAAGACGGGGAAACTCAACCGTGGCATATTGTTGTTAACAAAGTGCAGATATCTTCTAATTTAACTCTACCTACGCTCTACAGGAAAGGCTCCTCTCTGCTCTGTAAATTGGAGCTGTTTTTTTTTCTGGGGAGCGAAGGGGGGGGGGGGGGAGGGGGGCGGAAGGGACTGTGTGCTGATCTAACAGCACTAACTACATGGGGAGAGAAGAAGACTAAGGATCAGCCAAGCATACGCCTTTTAATGAGCTGGTCACAGAGTCTGAGCTGTCCTCAATAAACACCAAGAGCAAGAGCACGCACAGCCACACACACCTAACCCACGCATACACACACTTGTGATGTGTCACACCCTCATGCTGGAATGCACGGGTATACACACACACACACACACACCAAACCAAAGCTACTCTGTGTACTTCTCTGCAAGCATTCCTCTAAGCTCACCTCATGGCCTGTCAAGCGGCACATCCCACTTTTTGTTTTTCCTGAAACCGTCACCTGGATACAAAGTAAACACCAGTGCCCACGTCTCATCCTCTTCATGGGTCAGTTTATTGCTCAGGGCTCACGGGGCAGGTTAATTTGCACAAAGCCTGTTATCTAGCGGCATAACAGCATGAATGAATAGGCTTATGGTAATTTTCCTATAACCACAGCCTGCGTTCAGATGCAGCAAACAGGATCAGAGAGGCTGTACACAGGACGGGCTGTAGTGTAGGTTACATTATAACCTGTGTTCACCCTAGCAGGGCAGCAAGTGGTTAACCTAATATTTAATGTGGCTCCTGCTGAATCATAAGAAAGGCTCCTAAAGTAAAGAAGAAAAACCTTTGTTGTTTTAGGAACACCTGTTGTTCATGGAAGGTAAAATCTGACTCACCAGCTATAAAGACGAGTTTGTACAACTGAGAATCAGAGTCCTGTAAGGGATTTACATTTTTTCTGCAATTTGCTCTTTAGCAATGTCAGAAAAATAACTGGATATTTGTTTTATTTTACTTTTAACACTGCAAATAATCAGTTTATGCCTCAAAATAGCTAAATTATTTACTATATCTTCAGCAGAATAATGTCACAAAACTTGACATAAACAATATCAAAAAATGTACATTCAAAAAGAAATTTGGCATCCAACGTCAAACATATTTTCACAAACACTCTATATGCTGGCCTCCACTGGCACACAAGGCAAATATTATCAATACTTGTTGTTTTGCACAATAAGAGAGTTCAAGTTTTTTGAAAGGCTGTGCAAGGATGTTGTGAGCAGCCAATCTAACGTGTGACTGATTTAAGGCTAGGCTGGATCCATTTTAGATTTTTAACCTTATTTTCTTAGAACAAAGACACAACAAATGACTAATGTTTCTGAGATATGAAACAGATAATCTCTGAAAAGAAAATCGAGCTCCTCTGTCTTCTCAAACTCCTCCAGATGCTAACTAGAAACAACCAGAGTCAGGAAAAGGGTCTTAGTGAAGTCAAATAAGAAACAAAGCTGTTAAAAACATTTAACTAATTTTGAAAAACAGGACTGTTGCCTTGTCATGCCATTATATGCATTGTTTTAGAGAAGGTAGTTTTATTTTGTTAAATCCATGAGAACCTTTCCCCAATTTCCCAAACAGAGATTACTTTGAGTGCTGTCTATTGCAGATACAGTAGGTACTTAGAAAAAATACTTCACACAAACCCAAATGAAGTTTTTCATGCAGAAAATCCTTATTAAGCAAGTACTTAGAATGCAACTTTGTACCAGATATTTTTTCCTCTACAGATGAACAATAAATGCTGTTATGGCTTTATCTACTTTTATCTACAGACATTTCCTCGTGCGATATGTTTGTCTTCGATCCCTGAGATGTTCTACCAGCTCAAGAATAGCTGAACAAGTGTAGACACAGCGATCACATAAGTTAAAAGCTCCCTCTGCTTGTGACAGTATGTGCTAATGAGACTGACAGAGGAGGGATGCAAGTCTGGGCAAAGTCTATCCACTTTACTTGCATCAATTTTTTGTTGCACTCAATGGAATGTATGAGATGCTAGTTGGAGCTGAGTGGAGAAGATGAACAGGATATAAGTGTCACAAACACAAGCACCTTGAGTGAACCCCCCCCCCCCAAAAAAAAAAAAAAAAAAAACCTGGCCTCAACATTATAACCAGACATCTTAAGTCTGCCAATTTTATTGAAAGTGACCGGTGCCTCGCAGACAAATTGACACTCCTTGAACTTTTTCTGTTTGTCATGTTACAGACACCGACTTCAAAGTTTTGCATTTAGGATTTTATGTGTTGGGACTAACATAAAATTGTGCAAAACTAAGAAGCACAAGGAAAACAATACAGTCTTCAAGTTGTTTGAAAATGTGCCATGTAAAGGCTGCAACAAACATGTGGAAGATGATGCTTTGGTTAGATGACACCAGAAGACACCAGAAAACTGAAAAACCTGAAATGCTGGGAGAATCTCTTTCAGAGGCTGCAAAAGATTAAAGACCAATGCAGAATTCAATGCTCTTGTTAGAAACAACCCCAAACATTCAGCCAATGGAGGAATGGTATGGTTTAGAATCTATAAAATCATATTTGTAGTCAGAATGGTATAGTCAAAGTCCAGATCTAAATCCATTTGTGGCCAGACGAAAAAATAAAAAACAACTGATGTTCTCTGAAGCTCTACATCAAGTCTGACTGAGCTTGAGTTACTTTGCAAAGCAGAATGAGCAAAAATGTCACTCTCCATGTTTACCAAAGCTGGTACAACCTACTTGTACATACTTGTATCTGTAATTACAGTGAATGAGGGTCCTGCTAAAGACACAGTCAGGATGGCAGAATACAAATTTGGTTTTAGTTTGCAAAAAGATCCAAAACTATGTGTCACTTTCCTTCCACTTCACATTTATGTACGACTTTGTGTTACTTTATTTCATAAACGCTAATAAAAAACACTAAAGGTTTATGATCCTAACAAGAAATTAATATTAAAAAGGTTTAGAGGTGTGCTTGCTTCTGCAAGGTACTGTATTCACATTGCACGGAGAATATGAGCAGTGAACAAAACTAAATGAGTGTAAACAACACAAGGCAGATGTGCAAAGCAATAAAAATCCCATCTGATAAAGATGTCAGAGGTAGTCACACTCTGTCTTTGACCTCAGCTGTATCTGTGACGCACACGACATAGAAGCAGACAGGGTAACACATGCAACCTGATAAAAACACCACATTCAGGCAACTTCATCAGATAGCTGCGTCCTTCCTGAAACAAACTGAAGCCGCCCTATATGAATCTGCATAATTATTTTGTAACACACAAGAATGGGGGTTTTAGACTAGCTGATCATTGACGAAAATTAAGAGTGAGTGAAATGCGCTGTTGAGCATCACTGATTAACTAAGGATTTAAAAGACTCCTGTCTGTATCCAACATGATTGAAAACAGCCAGGAAATAAATGTCTCTTTGTAAAATATCTAATGCAGGTTTGAGCAATTTTTGATATTCTTTCTTACGGAGGAGGTTTCAGTGGCTCTCTTCTGAAAAGACTGCCGACTTCTGGCAGAGAAGCGTTGCAAGGAACGTCGGCTACGTCTGGCGAAGCTACGAAGGGGCGACATGGCTCTCTGAAACCTTCCCCCTCCATCTCCACCTTCCTCTTTTTTGTCGTCAACATCCTCCTCTTCTTCCACCTTCTGCCTCTCATCTGAGGGGCCCCACACCAGTTCCAGAGCTCCTTGCAGGGACCGGCGGACGCTGCCCACCCAGCCGGCCACTTGCAGCTGGGCTGCTGACAGCTTTCCTCCCACGTACTGCATGATCTCACAAAACCAACAGGGTCACGATGGGAATGGGGTCACCAGAAAAAAAGGTTCTCAGCTTCGTTGAAGATGAAAAGGTCTTGCAGGTAGTTCAGAATGACAGGAAGTCTCCATGGTAGAAGATTAAGCCCATCTTTTCATCCATATTTTGTGCAAACTTCCAGACACAAAGTGAGCTGGAAATAAAGAAAATTTGACTCAGTCCCTGACGTTTTCTGTTCTTGTGTTCCCTGTAATAGCTATGGCATCCTAAATTCATTACATCAAACCGTAATGAATTTGAAAGAGACTAGAACAAGTTTGCATCATACACTTCCATTTGTCGTAACTTTGGAGGTTAAAAAAAGTAGATATGACAAATTATCGTCTTTCTCTCTTCATCTAAAACAAGAATTGTTGGAAGTATAATTGTCCCAAAAAGCAACATGGCAAATATCCGCAACTTCAACAATCCGAGGCCAAGTAACGAGCACTAGACGATCCCCTTATCTCCAGCAGAGCTCACTGGTTTCAAAGAAAAGTAAGAAAAAGGCTTTGCACTTGGGCGTGAGAAATCCAGCAGGGAAATAAACAACAAGTAGGTGTGCCGAGGTGCTCTCTGCACCTCCCTTCAGGGCTCTCTTCCTGTAGGTAAATGCAGCCGGTGAATGAACAGGGTCTTTGTGAGAGGGAAAGAGAACAGAAAGCTGGAGTGAAAGCTGAGTTGGTAAAAGAATGGACAGCGGCCCGGTGGAGTTTTTTGTTTGAACACAAGCCCATCCTCTTGTCTGAAAGGAGGGTTGGAGAGATTGAGAAAAGAGATAGACGGAGAGAATGAGAGCATGAAGGAACACCATGTATGGTCATTCTGACATGCTCCCTTGTTATACAAATCCAAATGAGGACACACAACACCTTCTTATCATAAAATCCATCTATCCGTCTATCCACCGGTCTTTATGTCAGTACCCTGAATAAGGATGCACGATTGGCTGCATACCATCTGTTTTGCCCAGTAAATATAATATTACCCAGTCTGCTACAAACTAACTTCTCTACATTGTTGTCCAGAGTTTAATACTGCAGCATATAAAGGAGGAATCCTTGTATTTTAAGTCACGCAGTTAAGTTATTAGAGTGCAAAGCATTGCACAATAATAGAAAATGTGTCAGAATTTCTGTGGCACAGATGAAGGAAGTATAATTTCCAAGTGCAGTGGCGCCACTCTGTGGTGGAAACAATAATTGTGTGAAATGACCAAAGCAACTCAGTCTAAGACTCTTTACAGGTGGATATATGCAATGCAAGGTGGTGGTGGACATGTAAATTCGGTGTTTGTTTATTAAAGCAGTGACACAATGACACACAGTTCAGGGCTCCTGGGTTTGGTGTTTCATCACTTCTGCAAATATGTTGCATGTGCTAACAGGTGCTAAAGTAATCTCTCTTGATTGGCTCATTTCAGTCCCTCTAATGGAGGAAATAAGTTATTGTGTCTCCCACAACTTTGCCTGACAATAACCTGAAGTCAAAATACTACAATTTTAAACATAAATACAAAATAATATATTTATTTTAATTTAGAACAGTTTGCTAAATTATTTACCCTGCCATTTATGGTTGAAATATTGTTATCGGAGACTTTTGTTCATTGTTATTTTTATTCTAGCATATAAGCTTAAGCAAACTTTGGAAGAAATTTTGAATAATGCTCAATACTGAATTTTAGCCTGTGAGAAGAGCTATGCAGGGGATTATTTTGCCAGCTGACTGGTAGTGTGCAGCAATGGGTGGGGGAGGGGAAGCACTGAATTACTTTAAATTCCTTACAGCCTGAGAAAACTTGCATCCTATTAAAAGCTTCTATTGAGCTGTAAAAACTGAATGTTTCTGAAACTTTGGCAATACTTGCAACTTTTTGCTAATACACAACTATAACTGATTCAAGTTGCTGCCTGGTCTTTTTCAGGAAAAGGTATTTGTAAGTATTACATTTTCTATTTGCATACTTACAAAATGCAACCTATATAAACCTTAGCTTTATGTTACAACTTTTTCTTATCTGCTATTCCCTACATAGCTACATGCTGAGCTCTAGTTACGGATCCAGACAAATTTTATTTCAGATATGGTCTGAAATAGATATGGGCAGATATGACTACGTAAAAATAATTAACCATTTTTACTTCTAAAAGGAGGAAAACTTCCTGGTTCAGGCTCAACAGCTTTCAACAGTCGTGTTTGTTGGCATGGCTGAACTTAGGTTGTTGTCAATTAAACATTAATCAACATGAATAAGCTGGTTTGCAGATTAACAAATATTCTTTTCTTGTTGAAAAACTGACTTATATGCTTATTTTCTGAGATAGAAATGTTAGAAATGTACATTTTGGTTCATATCTGAATAAAAAAGACACATTTTCCATTCATCTTAGCCACACAAACTTTTGGGAAAATACCAAACATTTTTGGTTTTCATCATGCATCCCTTGTAATGATGTGTTTAACAGTGTAGTAAATGGTTTGAGCTGATCTAATTCCAATCAGGCTCTCAACCGTGGTAATATGACGCCTGCTTACCACATTACAATCAATCTAAATGTTATTAGCTGCTAACTACTGAGCTGGCTCAGCAGCATATTTCACATGCGCTAGCACTTCTGGGAGATTAATTCAGTTCAGAAATCGTATAACAATCAGTAATGGGAGACATAAACAGTTGTGCACGCTCACTTCATGTGAAAGGAAGAAAATGATACCTGTGGGACAAATATCTACAACTTTAACATATTTTAAGAGGAAAAACAAGAAAGAAGGAGACAAAGATAAATAGGAAAGCTATACCCAATAGACTATATTTTCATCTGAAATATCACACGTGGTGATTTTATTTATTTTCATTTCATTCTTCTGCTAATTCATTAATAAACATAACAAAAGGAACAATAATCAAATTTTTTTGCAGAAATATAGATTGGCTCCTGAAAGAGTCTTCACTCCTGCTAAATTATGGGTTTTTGTAATATATAATATAGGATAATTTATCTTGTACAAGTCAACCAAAACGAATTGCCAAAAGGAAAACAATTATTGCATAAATGTGCACACCCTTAAAGCAACCCTAAATATGTAGATTTTGCATTTTGAAATATGTTAGGACTCACTGTGACGTTAAAAAACTGACTGATATTTGATACAATTTATGATTTGATGGTTTCATCTGAAGAATACTTGTTAGAAATCCCTGCAGATTCCATCATTTCTGAGCCTCATTTCGACGAGGCTCATTCGTTAGATTAAAAGTACCTTTGCAAGTAATCTTTAAGCAGATATGTTTACAGTAATTAGTCATACATCTCAGTACTAAAATGCTTTTTTATTGGTCTGATGTAATATTCCATCTAAATTCCTGTATTTACCAGAAATAAAGGCCTGAAAACATCGGTCAGTGTGAATGGCAGGAAGTTCATTTAATATTTGACATCTGAGTTTTAACGCCATGTGAACACATAAAATGTGTGTTTCACGTAGTGATGGAGTTACTCAAATGAAGGAAACTTTTCAGTAACATTTTTATTTACTCAATATGCCTGTATGTAAAAAAAAGTTTCTTTTTAAATAAATTATTGTTTTTTCAGGGGTGTGAGTTCACTTTAAAGAGTCTCTGTAGATACTCAGTAATGACTCGCAATTATTTGATGTACTGAAATTCCCACCCAACTTTGACTCCCATCATATTTTCCATTTACAAAACAAAATTCAACAGAAAAGACACAATTTCTTGCCACACAGCTTCCATTTTCAGTCACACTTACACTTTGACACAAACACATCTCCTCAGGGTAAATTCCACTTATCTGCATTCAATTCCGAGAGACTAACCAAAACCATATAGCATGACTAGTTCTGATCCCTGAACTTAATCTTAAAGTACAAAGAGGCACATGCCTTGGATGTTGCAGGTTCTTTAGCTCAGCCACTCTTAAGCAAGTATAACAAGTATTTTTTCTTGCTCTACAGGAACGGCAGTGTTTTGAGCAGGTAAAGGTGTGTGTGACTGCCAGGAAGACATAATTCGGCGGTGAAACAACCACATCTGCTCGCTCGCTCCAATCTCTGCTCTCAACCTCGCCCTCTCTTCATAACTGAACGATTAATCACGGTGAAGGCCGGGAACCTTTTTTAGATTCTGCAGCAGTTTTGTGGAAGTTTAAGAAAAGCTGATATTGTTTGACTGATCTTAAATCTGTAGGATGATCTTTTCTAGAGGCTGAACAGATGTGAGACGGCTCTCCGTTTGTTCAAGAGCTCTGGGCTGTTTCTGTGCTTTTGCAAATTACTGCTTTGAACCTGGAAACAAAAAAGCTATTGATGAAAATTAAATCGAACACACTTAAACAGCTAAAACTAAGATTATACACTGGATATAAACACCCTGCAGATAGAGATCATATGATAGATTTATACACAAATACATTTGTAGGCACCCTTTCTAACAATGCATAGGTCTTGAAATAAGCTGATTTTTTTTACTGCAGTTACATAAACTCCAAAAGAAAAAAAAAGAAGTCTTTGATCTGAGTTTATGCGTTCAGTGAGGGGGAAAAAATCCATTATTTAGCAATAATTGTTTTGTACAAAATAGCACAGCTATTAATACCCATGCTGTTAATGCCTTATGTTATCCATATTTGCCATTAGAATGACACTTTAGTCTTTGGATCTATGGTCAATCTTTTTAGATCATCCAGAGTCCAGGGTCCTTTCCTATCTTATCGTCTCTTCAGCATACCCCGTGTCTGGATTTGGGTCATATTATCGTATGGCAGAGGACTCCACCAACCCTTCAGGAGTATTGAGATGCTTCATCGTCTGGCCAAAGCAAATGGCCATAAACTCAAAAAGAAAAAGTAAATCCTAGCAGAGATGAGTAATCTTTACATGTTTACTTTTGATATGGTACGATAAATAAATGTCTTCTACCTCCCATACATCTGTCTATTACTGTTGGATGGTGTGTAATGGTCACTATGTAGACTTGCTGACCCCGAAGATACCACTGTACCAGTAGTAAAAATAAATGAGAATTAATAGTGCCCCATCACACCAGAAAACTAAAACAGCTTCAAAAGTAGCCTATGTATAAGAATATCCTTCATTAACAGGATTTTTAAGGGCACCAGCTGTTGTGCTACAAGTTAAACAGAATAATTAAAAACTTATTTAAAGACAAGATTTTCAAAAATTTTCAGTGTGATATTATGTCCTTGCAAGAAAAGCAAAATTTAAAGGTTTGTGCAAATAGTTACCACGGGTAACAACAAATTTACACACTGCCTGCAAGTATGAGTACTGTCTAAAAGTAGATCAACAAAATGTGAGTGTCCGTGTGTGAACTGGACCTGGTTGTACAAATTAATATACAAGGGATTTAAATGAGATTTAACTTTATGTTTACCTCTTTGTTGTCCTTTTCTTCACCCTTGTCTTTCATTTCTGCCACATTCTCCATCTCCTCCTTCTCCTTCATCTCTACAGGCTGGTCCGCCACCGGGTTCTCTGCCTCTTCATCTCTCTCCTCCTTCACACCAAACTCTACCAACAACCTCTTAACCTTCTCTTCCTCTGGGGTCTCTAGGGGTGGGGTGGGAACCAACCATGTTTCTGGTTGCTTTGGTTCATTTTCTTGCTGAGCATCTTGAGGTTTGCTGTCGAAGGACACCAGTAGGTTGTCTTTCCTCAGAGGTTCGACTCTCCAGTCGCTGCTGATGGGAGAAGTTTCCCGCCTTGGCTGGAAAGTCCGTCTCCTGGGTTTGACAGAAAAGTCGTCAAAGTCTACGTCGAGCACAGGGTTCTGGATTGAGAAGTCATCATAAACGACATCGCTTTGGCTCTCTGTGTTCTTTGAGACGTGTGATGAGAGGGATGCTGGAGGCTCTTCTGCATCAAAATCGATGAGCATTTCCTCTCTTTTATTATTCTCCTCCGGTGTTTTTGGCTGACTCTCTTCCATCTTTTTCTTCAGCTCTTCTGCCATTTCTTTCTCCATCTGTAACTTTATTTCCTCTTTTCTCTTCCTCTCCTCCTCTCCCTCCTTTTCTTGCTGCATCTTCCTCTCCAGCTCCTGCCATAACTTTTCTTTTTCCAACTCTTCTTGTCTGAGTCTCTCCTCTTCCTCCTTTCTCATCCTCTCCAGCTCCATCTTTCTTTGCTCATATTTTCTTCTTTCCTCCTCTTCCTCTTTTTCTTGCTGCATCTTCCTCTCCAGTTCTCTCCTTTTTCTCTCCTCATCCTCCTGTCTCAGCCTCTCCTTCTCTTCCTGCCTTCTGACTTGCTCCCTCTCCAGCTCCTGTCTTAACCTTTCTTTTTCCAACTCTTCTTGTCTGAGTCTCTCCTCTTCCTCCTTTCTCATCCTCTCCAGCTCCATCTTTCTTTGCTCATATTTTCTTCTTTCCTCCTCTTCCTCTTTTTCTTGCTGCATCTTCCTCTCCAGTTCTCTCCTTTTTCTCTCCTCATCCTCCTGTCTCAGCCTCTCCTTCTCTTCCTGCCTTCTGACTTGCTCCCTCTCCAGCTCCTGTCTTAACCTTTCTTTTTCCAACTCTTCTTGTCTGAGTCTCTCCTCTTCCTCCTTTCTCATCCTCTCCAGCTCCATCTTTCTTTGCTCATATTTTCTTCTTTCCTCCTCTTCCTCTTTTTCTTGCTGCATCTTCCTCTCCAGTTCTCTCCTTTTTCTCTCCTCATCCTCCTGTCTCAGCCTCTCCTTCTCTTCCTGCCTTCTGACTTGCTCCCTCTCCAGCTCCTGTCTTAACCTTTCTTTTTCCAACTCTTCTTGTCTGAGTCTCTCCTCTTCCTCCTTTCTCATCCTCTCCAGCTCCATCTTTCTTTGCTCATATTTTCTTCTCTCCTCCTCTTCCTTCTGTCTTTGCTCTTCTTCCAATTTCAGTCTCTCCTCCTCATCTTTCTGCCACTGTCTCTCTCTTTCTTCCCTCATTCTTGCCTCTTTCCTCTGCTCTTCCTCCAGCCTCACTCTTTCCTCCTCTACCTGTTTTTGTCTCAGCAGCTCCATTTCCATTTCTCTTCTTTCTTCCTCTAACCGTTTTCTCTCCAATTCATCCTCTCTTGCCTTCTCTTTCTCCCTTGCATCTTCATCTTTCATTTGTTTTAACTCTTCTCCCATCTTAGCTCTTGGATGTTCGCTCTCCTCATCCTTCTGCTGGTGCTTCAGAGTTTCTTGACTTTGGGTCTCGTCGCTCTTCCTCTGGAGTATGCCGATTCTTCTGTGGACGGGCATCGAAACGCTGTCCTCCCCTTTTTCCTTGCTTTCAACCTCAGCATTTTCCTCTTGTTTTTCATCTTCACTGGATTCAGGCTCCGGCCCCAGCACCACTGGAGGTGTACCGTCATCTGCCACCACGGTTCCGAAGTGAACAGAGCGACGATTCTTCTTCTTCTTCCTCTTCAGTTCGGCCAAGTGTTTCTCATCAGCAGCAGCCAACTGGCTGCTCTGCACCTGGACATCAGCTTCCTTTGATTTGTCAGTGTCTGCTGGAGTCTCTGTTGCATTCTCTAAGGGTTTATCTTTGAATGGTTCCTCCTTTGGTGGTTCAATTTGACTCTCTGTGGATGGGGATGCTGTTGAACATGAGTCCACTGGCTGGGTGGGTGTCTCTTCCACTGCAGGAACTTCCACTCTTGGTGTTTCCGGCTTCGACCTGCTGAAGAGACATGAATCATTGGCATTTAGTGTGTGCTAATAAGTACAGTGATTCACAAATCCAATTCTGTCCCCATTCTAAACACATTCGCAAACAATAAAGCACGATTTTGGACCATGATGCACTTCTTAACCACACAAAGCTACGGTGAAGACAATTAAGAAAAAGAGATCAGAAATTGCAGGGATAGCATTTATGTCCAGTGATGTGACAGCCAATATTAGCCAATATTAATCAGCTCAAAATTGGCATACATGATGTGTAAGCTGTGCCTGTTGTAAAATAAAATCTCATACTACTTTGACCTGGTGGTTCCATGTGCCACACATGGTGACCTTTGTTTCCAGTTGAGCACCAGACAGACAGACAGACAGACAGACAGACAGACAGACAGACAGACAGACTGGAACTGTATTAGCTGTGTCTGAAAGCCTCCATGTCATGCTATGTGACTAAAAAGCAATGCAAAACATCTTTGAATGTCAGAGTTATTACAGGAAACTGAGCAAGTTATTCCTGGTTCACTCGAAACTTTAGAAGAATGCAGGAAGCTAAAGAAAAATAGCCCAGTATCACACCATAAAAAGCTCAAGAGTTACAGTGAAGGGAACTGCAATGAGGAAAGTGAGTGACCTGAAAAACTATGCTATTTATTTTTTTTAAACATTTCACTTCGACCTTGGTTTTCAGTCAAAAAATAAATAATTATAATGATTAACTCATTAAACTCTGTTTTATGTGATTGATGTTAACAAGTCAAACAACATGCTGCAGATATAGTTTAGGATAACAGCTGACAATATTGATTATCAGAAAATATAAGTCAATACATTAAGCTAGCTGAAAGAGGAGACATAATAAAAAAAATTTCAATGCAGCTTTTTTCATGCTTCTTCTTTGTGTGGACTCAAAGTTTCATTTGGAGGTGTGACGTCCTGACTTGCAACGTTTGCTGACATATCAGATGGTTCCTATCCAACATTAGGAAAGTAAGGAGAGAAAGTGGGACACACTGAAGATACAGAGGATAAAAGTTTGACTTCATCCAACTCCCTTTGAGCAATTTAAAATGTTTTTTCCCCTTTTTTGTCTATGTATGTAAAATAATTGTTATCTTGTCTGCTAACATAAAGAAATGAAATGAAGGAGAGCTGCAGTATACGGTGAATACACCCTTTGTAATGTCTTGACACACCACAGATGAAAAAGGAGAACTTCTCAAACTTTCCAGTCAGAACAGTTCCAGACTTGCGGTCTCCTCCCAATGTTCACAGTAACAAAATGAAAAATAAATAAAAACCTCAGACAGCTGTCATAGTTACCTCTATGCTACATTTTAGATTTCCAAAGAAAACCAGTGAAAGACAGCAGTTTGCTTTTTCCTCCTGCAACAATGCTTGACTAAAATCTAACTGACAAAAATTAGAGATTAACGTCAAAATATTTTTAAATTATTGAATCTATTAAGTGGGTTGAACTCGGACTGATTTATGATTTTAAATGACGGTCATTAATCAAATACGATGTTTCTAGTGCGACTAACGACAGCTGATTGATGTCAGTGTGTCAACACTTTGTCATAAACTTTTGCTTGATTGCACCAGTAGGACATATTTCATGCCTGGTCTTGCACCCAAACCTAGTGAAGAGAGAGCTGAAGGTCTCACTCACCCCTGGGAGCAAACTCTGTCTGCAGCCTCAGGACTCTTCTCGACCTTCTGATTCTCTGGATCTGTTTCTGACGCCCAGTTTTTGATCTGCTCCTTCACACCTCCGATCCCATTCGTTATTTCTGGCTCCTCTCTCTTGGTCGTGACCTCCGGCTTTGACACAGAGTCAAACAGGAGACTGATTCTCTTCTTAATGCTGTTCCCGCCGGTAAAATCCTCTGCGTCAGTATCACTCTCTTTGATCGGAGGCTCTGGTGTAGTGTGAACATGCTGCGTGTCAGAAGATTCTGGCTTATTGGATTCGTCTTTGGCGATGGGTTTGGGAATGGCCCTGAAAGACTGACGGGGCAAAGGGATCCCGCCTGACTCAAACTTTGAGGTGAGCGCCTTTGGCAGGCGCTTCCTTACGCTTCCCCGCTGGTAAAATGAGTCGTTTGTGGAGGAACCGTTGCTGCTTGATTCTTCTATATTTTGGCTGACAGAAACTGGAGTGTCATTTTGCTTCTCCTCTCCATCTTTCTGCTCTGAGCTAGCAACAGCAATGGTGGGGGGTTCGCGGTTTGTTTGGATGATGTCTTCCTGCGCTGGCTCTGACTTGGATTCCTCTTTAGTTGGAGTTGTTTCGGTGGCTGGATCCAAAGGAGCTGTCTCAGCACCAAGACTGTTCTCAATCTGTTGAAGTGTTTCACTTGTTTTCGATGCTACTGGTTGAGATTTAGGCAGCACACTTGCAGACTGTGGTTTGGGAGCTGAGGCTGAGGTGGGTTGAGGCAGTATTTTAGCAGGGATGGTCACAGGAGTAGGATTTTCTGTCTCTGATAGTTCAATCTGATTTGTTTCAGACTTAAGTGTAGGGGGTGTTGGGGGTTTAGAACTGATGGGTTGAGACAGTTCCTCAGTAGGAAAGATCACGGCAGTGGTCCGGGGAATTCTTGTCTCTGATTTTTCGGTCTGACTTGTTTCTGGCTCAGCTGTAGGAGCAGTTTTGAGAGCAGTCTCTGAAGAACTGATGGGTTGAGACAGTTCCTCAGAAGGGAAGATCACGGCAGTGGTCAAGGGACTTTTTGTCTCTGATTTTTTGGTCTGAGTTGCTTCTGTCTTCGGTGTAGGATCAGTTTTGAGGGCAGTTTCTGGAGAACTGATGGCTTGAGGCAGTTTTTCAGTAGGGGTGGTTACAGTGGTGGTTGGGGAACTTTTTGTCTCTAATTTTTTGGTCTGACTAGTTTCTGACTTAGGTGTAGGAGCAGTTTTGGAAACAGTCTTTGGAGCTTTAATGGAGCGAATTGTGCTGTTTTTTTGCAGAGAGAACGGTTTGGGAGCAAGACTGGGTTTGGAAGGCAGAGATGGCTTTGTAGCCAGGCCTTCGCTCTGGGAGGCCTCAATAGTAGTATCCATAGTTGACGTACCTGGCAAAAAAAGAGAAAGAAGAAGAGTTAACTTTCAGCAATCCACAGTGGCTTCTGAGAATATTCACACCTCTTCAACTTTTCTGTATTCTGTCACCTGACAACTATAATCTTTTATGTATTTTGTTGGGGTTCTATGTGATTAAGAAGTTTGACCAGGTATCTTCTCTCTAACCCTAACCCTCCCCACATCATGATGGGGACACCACCATGTTTAACTAGTGGAATGGTGTTTCAAGGATGACGTGCAGTGTTAAGTCTTTTGCTAGACTAACACTCAAAATGGCTTGCAGCCCCCTCCAGATTCTGTTTACTTCTCTGATTATCCCCCAGTCTGTCAGCTTAGGTGGACAACTATGTCTTGATATGCTGGCAGGGATTCCATACCCCTCCTATTTTTGAGTGATGAGTTGAGCAGTGCCCTGTGGGATGTTCACAGCTTGGCATATTGCTTTACATATTAGCTCTGCTTTCAAATTCTCCTCAACTTCAACCCTGATTTGTCTGCTAGGTTTCCTGGTAGTCTGTTTATTCACTCAGACAGGTATGCATCCAGTATGGATCTGTATATATCTAGCCATTATGTTCCTTTAACCTTTCCAGGGTTAGGTACGGTACAGTGTAAACAGGTCACCAGTTTGTTACAAAATGTATGCACATCCACAAGAATGCATACACTCAGCTGTAAGGGCAGTTTGGAGAGACCATTTAACCCAGCGCTTCTCAATTCCAGTCCTCAGGCCCCTCTGCTCTGCATGTTTTAGATGTACCTCTATTCCAGAACAGCTGATTCAAATGATTGCATGACCATCAAGTGCTACAGAAACCTGTTAATCACCCACATATTCAATCCAGGTGTGTGGCATAAGGGAAACACCTAAAACATGTAGGGCAGGGGGGCGTGAGGACCGGAATTGAGAAAAACTGAATTAACCAAACATGCATGTTTTTGGACTATGGGAAAACCCATACATGCAATAGAAGAACATGCAAAATCCATGCAGAAAGTCCTCAAGCCAGGATTTAAACCTAGAATGTTCTTGCTGAAAGGCAATATAATAGCAACTTTGTCACCACAAAGCCCATGCCCTGCATACAAATACATACATAGGATGCAAATGCAAAACACACTTTTCAGAGTTCTGTTATGGAAAATCATTTACCTTTCACTTCACCGTTTTGCTCTACTTTGTGTTGATCAAATCAAATAACATCCCGATAAAACAGATTGGAGTTTGTGGTTATAACGTGTGTAAAAATTCAAACAGCACGAGACAATGGATTATAATAAAAAGCTTTATTATACTCAGATAAAACGAAACCAGCCGGTTATGTTGCAACTAAGAGGACAGGACGAGGCTGGTCTATCTGGATTTTTTTAAAGCACATTTCTACCGAAGGGATAAAGTGAAACACATCAATCACTCTGAGCAAACACTCAGCTGTCAGGGCCCACACTAGTCTCGTTTTCAATTTGGATGCTATTTAGGTTTCGATAAGCTTTTTAGTTTTTCTCAAAGCAAAAAAAAAAAAAAAAAAAAATCCTCATCAAAAATACCTGATAGATAAACCGTGATCCATCACTGATTGCTGCAAGCAGCTTTTAAAGACTGGTAATTCGGTCACACTCAGAATTATGTCTTCTGTTTTCAATCATAAAGTGTAATTTACTCTGCGTTGTTTCTATGCTAATCACATAGTCACACTCTATATCTAGTAAATACATGAGGTACTATCAGATGTTTATATACTATAAACAGGAAGATGCGTAGCAATCTTTTTATCAACTGATAACATTGTGTTCTGCATTACGACAGAAAAGTCGTGTTTTGATAGAGACTCAGTTTATATCCAGACATACTAAATTAGTGACTAAAGGAAAAAGAAAGCAGTTTTTCAGTTTTCCCATTTTTACATATCATGCTTTGGGAAAAGAATAGTAACAAATAACACCAGTTTGGAGGGAACCAGACCTGATACTTATATTTATTCTTGTCAAAATACTGTTCAGCTCACTTAGCTGACCAAAAAAATACAGAACTAAAATTGTTATATCATTTATCGTTATTGTATATATTTTTTATTGTGATAATATTTTAATTTATCTTGACACAAAACACTAATTGATGACGTTTGCAAGTGCTGAAAAATATTGTTGGAGTTACTTATTTTCCTCTGATGGTACTCTGAGCGCATCAAAAATACTTATATATATTTAAAAATATGATAAAGGCAGTTATTGTGTGTTTGCTGATAAAATGTATCAATATGACATAACTGTTATCATAATGTAGCTTGTTTGATAAAAGGTGCTCTTCTAGAACAATATTTGTGTTACTACGCTACTTATCATTAACAAATACTATAAAATATTGGGATTAAAAAATGTTATCTAATTAACATTTTAATTTAATGAAATCTTTACTTCATCCTACATTATGCATCATTCTAATAACATGATGCTAGTCTCTCATTATTTTGTTTTCTTGTCTTTCCAAGCTGCTGTTGTAGCATTCTGTTCATAATGCCACCTGCAGCTGCGTAGGACTCAGTCAGAATAATCCATAAATACTCCCCATTAGGTTTAATAACAATTATTCTAATCAAATGCTTTTATTCAGTATGCAAATGTTAACTTTGCAGACAGTGTTTAAGTTCAAAAAAACATCTTAGTCACATCTGTGCGATCCCCTGTTGTCAAAGAGGAAGACCTTTGGGAGGAAGAATCCAATCCTCAACGATTGGATGGTTTGTTTTCTGAGTTTGACCTCTTGAGTGTCACAGAACGAGAGAAAAAAAGAAAGAACAAGACTTTGTTTCCAAGCAATGCACCTGTTACAGATTGTGGCTGTGCAATGGCTATTAAATAACAAGTTTCACCGCAGGTACTACCGGTACAGTGTCTGAACACATAGTGCTTAGATAATTATTGGAATCCAAGCAGAACATCATACCCAAAGGGACACAAAGGGAAGTATGTTGGCGGTACCACCATGCTCAGGAGTTACTTTTCTTCAGATGTAACTGAAGAAGAGTAACTCCTCAAGAAGACATGAATAGATGAAGTCATGAAAAGTCCTAAAGTCCAGCCAACTCTCACCCAAAATATTCGGATGTCTGCTGATAAAGAATAAAAGATGTGAAATGACCTTAAGTTAGACAAAGTTAAAAAAAACACAAAAAAAAACAAAAAAAATAAAATAAAATAAAGCCTGAAGAAGACCATAGAGAAAAGATGTTACACATTTCAATAACTTTTACAAAATCAGCTGCAATTAACTCTTTTATTCTTTACTTTCATGAGCTTTTAGAATAGCAACCAGTTGGACCTGGTATATCTCTGCCACTATAAATAACATATATATTGTGGTAGAGAAATTCCTTTTGATTGTCTCAGTATTAACAAGGTATTGCACTTGAAATATTGAAGCTAATAAAATACTGCATCCAAGGAATCCACTGTTGCATACGCTGACATTGTGAGTCAGATTCAATATTCTGTACATCTCCAGCACCGGATAAACATCAGTTTATTAATATTCTGCATCATATTTGTTACTATAAGGTTATATATCTTCAGATCAACTGAATCTTATTGATAAGAAAAGGCAGGTCTAGTTTTTGATAACTGGTGAGATTGGTTGACTTTTCAAAGAGACTCAAAGTCGTTACACAAGAGTGACTGTCAGAGGCTGGAGGCCGGATGAGTCATAACTCCAACCTTACTGTACAAAACACAGAATATCTACTTCTCCCACAGAACCGGGAGTACTGACATGGTACACAAACTGGCACTAGAGCACTTTGGAAAGGATCAGATTCGAAGAACGCCATGTGAAAGCGATAACAGTACCGTTTCCAAATCTGTTACACTAAATACCACAATGCATTGTACCCAGCATCCAGTCGGGCCTGTAGGACTTTTTGCACAAACCGGTAAATCCACGTTAGCTTCACGTTGCCACTTTGTAACATCTGCAACAACAAAAAAAATGCTCTGGATTACCTAGGCTGTTTTGATTCCAAACAATAGTGTGCATGTGCAGTGAGGGAGTTCCTGCTTGTCGTATTGTGCTTTAAATTGCAACAACTATGGGTGTGCATAATATTGTGCAATGGGATCAGCCTGGGATAAAGCTGTGCACACCACACACTTGGGATAAATGAGAATAACCTGCCCTGTTTGTTTCTCCCACCTCATTAGTTTTCCTTACACTTGAATTCCTGGGCAACAAACACCATGCGACAGATAAAGCTGCTGTAGAGTTGATTTAATGGATTTCTCTGTGGAAAGCCCTCTGCAGCTGCCTCTCTTGCCGGCAGGCCTTTATGTTGCTTTATCTTTGTTTGTCCTCAGTGGCTGTCACCCTGCCAAGGCTGTGTTGCCCAGGCTGCTTTAGTTTTTCACACGTTTCTGTATGAGAGCCCAAAGTGCACTTTATTTAGGACACAGACTCACTCATACGTTTAGGTTACGGTTTGCATTAAGTTACTACATAGACATTGCTGCTGTCTTATTACAGGTTGTTTATGAGTCACTAATTAAAACTAATAAAGTGACAGTTGCTGAACCAGCGGTGTCCTCCAAAACGTGAGAAAAGTCCATTTAACTGTCGGTCAACCGACTCAGCTGAGAGGAACCTCAAAAACACAGTTAATACAACCAGATTTAACCTAAATGCAACCAAAAGGGGCGCACCTGTCAGCGAGGCGTCGCTCGTTCACCAAGACATCACTACATGAATCAGAGTAATAAAGTTGGCTTTACCTCGTGTCTTCACGCGGTCGTACAGTTCAACGCAGGACGAAGTTAAGGGACGAAACTGTTCCTCGGTTTTTCTTGAGCGCTGCTGTCTGACTGTGTTATCCTTTTTTGTTTGTCTTCTTTCAAGTCATCCACACTATGAAGACGTCAGCCTGCAGCTACACCTCCACCCACCCAGCAGCGGACACTCCCTCCGCCCCGCCGCCAGGCTCGGCTCGAGCGTCTCTGAAGTCAAGGCGTGCAGGGAAAGCGGTGCGAAACCGGAAGTAGGGTGTTCTAGCTTCAAACTAAAAGTGCGGCCATCTGGTTACTGTCTCCCTTTGTTCTTTAGTCCTACGCTTTTAATTGGAGGCGTCCCAGTTGTTTGTGTGGACTACAAGGGGGAAGCCAAAAGGAAAGTAGCCCCTAAAAGTGCGAACTATTACTGAGCACACTCAACAAAGAGCTATAAAAGTTTGTAAATCCCCTGATAATATTTACTCTGTTACATTTTTAATCACACAATGGCCACTATGACTAATGAAGTGTCCTGACTGAGATATTATGCTTGATAACATTGTTATTCACTGTTAAAAAGACAAATAGAAAAGAGCAAACATTTCTGAAATTTAAATGTTGTGCCATACCAACAATATGTAGTTTATCACCTCTTCTCATCAAGAAAATAAAAATAAAATAAATCCAAATAAAAAACTGGCTAGTCTAGTTTATAGTTTAATGCATTTGAATTGCATTAAACTAATGCATTTGTTTAATGCAATTAAACAAACTCAGTGAAGTGAATGTTTCACTTCAGTGGTTTCACTTCAGTGTACCGTATTTAATATATATGAAGATTTGACATACAGTTTGGTGCTTTCCTCCTGCAATGAGTACTTGTAAAGTTTTGGTGGGAAAGGATTGTTGTTCCGTGTTGCTTTTCAGGGGAAGGGACTTAGCTGAATTCAGACAAATAAACTTTTGCTCCAGCATACATACATATACATACATACATACATACATACATACATACATACATACATACATACATACATACATACATACATACATACATACATACATACATACATACATACATACATACATACATACATACATACATACATACATACATACATTTCTATTTCTAAAACTTGTTGACAGCCTTCCCAGGGACGTTATAACGGTGATATACGTAACTCCTGCCATAATACAATGAATGGTCAGTCTTTCGTAACCACCGCTAACATTTCTGCTCTTAAGTCTGAATGAAAAAATAAACAACCGCGGCCCTTATTTTGAAGTACAGAAGTTGCGCTTGTGACGATTCAGCGTCCCTGTAGTTTGGATTTCAATGGACTGGATGAACGGGTTCTGATTGAAGAGAAAAGCCACTTTTACTCACCAGTGAAAAGGAATAGGATCTGTGCTGCGCTTTTGTGGATGTTGCTGAGGCTACCTGGGGCGTCGGAGCAGGAACTGCCCGTCAGGCCGCACACACAGTAAACACGAATTTGCATGACACCCGAGCCTTTACAACGTTAATTTGCGTTGCTTTTATGGGCCTGGGAGAAGAAAAGGGGGTGGGAGCAAGCTCTCAGGAAATCTTAAAACTAAAGAGACCTCTTGGATAGTTCAAAGGGTGAGGAGACATTTGGTTGACCTGAGGTGTGGATGCCATATATAACCAAGGCAACATAGTTGAACTACTAGCAATGACTGAAACAAAATAAGTAAACAAAATTCAAAATGTACTAAATGATTTACATTATTCCAATTAATTCATTCAAAATTAACAATCAAGTGTATCACACTATATCAGATATACTAAATCTATAGTATCTATAGAAACCACTAAAACAAAAAATATCTATCTATCTATCTATCTATCTATCTATCTATCTATCTATCTATCTATCTATCTATCTATCTATCTATCTATCTATCTATCTATCTATCTATCTATCTATCTATCTATCTATCTATCTATCTATCTATCTATCTATCTATCTATCTATCTATCTATCTATCTATCTATCTATCTATCTATCTATCTATCTACAATATAAAATAAATCTAAAGATATAAACATCTCCAAAAGAGCAGGGCTAGACTTTTTTTTTTCTTTATCACACAAAATCTAAACTAACAATTACTTTGGATATTGTAATTTATTTGCTTTATTACATCTCAGGGCTAATTATTTACTTAAAATATGGCCCGGGCATGCGGCGACTTTTGACATAACAATTTTGCCCTCCATGACAAAAAACGTGGAGCACCACTGGAAAAAAAGGATCAGATGTATTTACTAGATAGTTGTTGTTTTTCTACGTCAATTTGAAAGTTCAAAAATAATTAGAAATAAGCACTGAACTGGAACTAATATATTCTATTTGATTGACTGGTTTATCCTTCATTTTCTGCATTCTCGCGTCCCCTCGTGGACACTCCCAGATGGCGCTTCTACATCCTCGGTGCTCATAGAGCCAGTTGTCATGGCAACCGTACAGCATGTGCTCACAAAAACAAGAGCTTGACCGTTCGCCGACAGTTATCTCGACATTCGACATCTGCGACGCCATCTTCCTCGTCTTCCGCCGCTTCTCCCAGCGTTTCGTCAGAGGACGGGAGTGAAGAGCAGGCGCTCGTCTGGTTGAGGACGCAGGTGAAGCCGAGGCAGACCCAGTCGGCAGCGATGAGCGGAGCCAAAGCCCGCAGCGACGCGCCTGTTGCTGAAAACGTCTCCAGCGGCGGGCACGGCTCTGCTGCCCCCACGCGGGACCGCAAGCCCGGCGGAGGCGTCTTGAAGAGGCTCAAGTCCCGGCGAAGCCAGGTGGAGAGCAGGCCCGTGACGGAGGAAGAGCTGCGGGCGAAGAGCGGCCACGTCTCCCCGGAGGACGTTCTGGGACTTCGAGTTGCCACGAGAGGTTTGGGGGTCGCTTTTATTTTAGCGCGCGAGACTCGCCGAATTACAGGGGAAAAAACAGGGCGTAAATACCGATCATTTAAAAACGGAGACAAGGGAACGAGCTATGATTCACTGTGTCTCATTACAATGGCATCATTAGAAACACAAACAAGTCTTTTGCGTCACGGGTGATCCTACTGTTTCTATATTTAAACAGTTAATGAAGAAGACACTGGGCGTGTGTGTTAATTATGACAGTGTAATAACTTTATTTGTGCTGCAGTGTGGGTTGTGGTGAAATCATGTATACTGTCATGTTCAGAGATGAAAACAGCCAGTATTGGAGTAGCGAGGCCCTCTCTGTGCTATACACTGTCACGGCCTACATTTACAGCTTTTGAAGCTGTGGGGACAACATTGAAATGTTAAGAACTGCAAGGTGTGTTCTTATTTTCAGTGACAAACGCAATCATAAAGAAGAATCATCTTGTTGCACTATTCCTATTCCAGGAGTGAGGGGCCCTCAGAGTACTACACTTCTCTTTATTGTAATATAAAAAATTCTCTGATATGTATTTTTTATTTATTTATTTATTTTTGCTTAGGCTTAAGAACAATAAAACAATAGAACTAAAATAACAAAGATAACATTTAATTTAGCTGAAAAATGAAGGGGGGAAAAAAACTGAATAAATTGAAAAATAAATAATTTCTTATGCCTTCAGTGAAGTTCTGTGTTGTATGCTATATTGAAGGAATACTTCACGGCTATCATAATATCCAAAAACATTGCTCATTTCAGTTTCATCTTAGGCTGATGTCTGCAGCTCTGGAGCTCTTGTCCTGGACCTTTTGTTCACTGTAACGCCATAATAACGAGACAGTAGCCTCAGAGGTTTTCTTATCTTTCTTTTATAGCTTTATTACTGTAGATTCATATGTTAGTGTGGCTGTGTTTAAACATAATTTTATTTGATTTTCAATGCAGTAAAGGGTACATTAAGGTTTCTATGCCTTTAAACAATCCGACAAAGCCTGGATAATGATTAATGGCTTTGCTAAGGTTTTGGTAAGTTCATTTAGAACGTTTGAGAGAATCGGAGGCCCACCTTTGATTGCATTTCTACTGTGTGATGTAATTAGAAATTCAGCAAGATATCAGAGAGAAAATTATAGACATCTATAAGTCTGACTCATCCTGGATGCCGAATGTAAACATTATATACAAGTATAAACACTGTGAGTGTGAGACTATTATGTGCTCCAGAAAGGAATGTGTTTTGGTGTGAAAATACTGACCGAGCCTGCCAGGTGCCATTTTCCACAATGACATAAATTATGTTCCAACATGGACTGTAAAGACCACTAACAGAGGAAGAAGCCATAACCTCAAAAATCAGCATGAAAAGTTAGATTACAGACTACAGACAGAGTTGAAGCCTTGAGTTTTCTGAGCTCTTAGCCTGTTTGGCTGAAAAAGGTTGAAGCTTTATACCGTACAGTTGTGAAGTACGGGGGTGGCTGTACCCACCGCCGTACAGCCACTGAGCTTGGATTTGTTTGGACGAAGAACACGATTGCTGCTGTTGTACAGATCCTTTTATCTTTTCTGATTTCCACTCTCTGTTTGGCACTTCCTGCACATACTGCATGATCCCCCTGCCAGGGTTTCAGTTTGGGTAATTTTCATCCTTGGCCAATCGGAGGGTTTTTGTTCAGAACGGATGGCCGGCTCTTCTGTGTCGCAGCTCTGCTGCTGCAGTTCACGTTGCAGCTCCAAAAGTTCAGACTTATTTCAAATTAAATGAGAGGTTAAAATGTTTAGAGAAACAAATATCAGTCACCCTGGCAGTGTTGTCATAATGTAGTAATGTATTTATCCTTGACTTGATGGATGGGAAAAGATCAGCCTGTTATCAATTACTCAGCACACTGAGCTTTTTGAAAACCAAGTTGGAGGCATAACTTTGAGATAAATAATAGAAAAAATCCAGAACAATCCTGTAGGTAGATGAAATCATGAGGAATTTCTAAATATTGAGAGTGACTGTAGAAATGATTACAGTTGTTTTCTTATTTGTTTTAGATAAACTGATTGTATCCCAACTTGGTTCATGATCTGTTCCAATACAACTCAGTCCATATTCAGTAAATGTAACAGAGCAACGATTATTTTTTTAAATAATTATCCAGCATTTCTAGAGAACCTAGCATAATAAGGATAGTTATTTAAACAGGAGATACCACTGCACGGTTTCCCCCAGTGTATTATAAGCCTGGCGGCCCGCCATGCTTTACTAGCTTTACTAGCTCCCCCACCAGGCTAAGCATGACTTGTTTTTAGAAAAACAATAAAAAACAAACAAAAAAATGCAACCAAGTCATTATTTTGTCTATAGTTTGAGACATGCAGAACTGATCTGATTGTTTCCATAGCAACGATCAGAAGCAAGACCGTGCCACAGAACTACAGCGAGCTCGTTGATGATGTCATATATGACCGCATGTACATCACAACAGATCAAAGAAGTTCTAAGGCTTTGAAGGTGTGAATCTCCAAACACTCAAGCATTTGGGATCCAGACGGTTTATTGCGATTCTGCTTTGTGGTTTTTGAAAATGTTTAGTGCTTCTAAGGCTTTAATCCCCTTTCTTATCCCTCTCGGTTGGGGACTTGGATACGCGGTGACGACAGGGATGAAGAAGGTATTCGATCGCTACTTTCCCGGGAAGGATTTGGACGAAAGCAGCTCTGAACAAACTGACCCGGCTGGGGAAGTTTGCTTCAAACAAGAGATGGATGTCTGTGAATCCACAGACTTTGACACAACTGAGGCTTTGAAGGACAGTACCTCGGAGGAGCGTACTGTCTTTGGACAAACTAACCCGGCTGGGGAAGTTTGTCCTTTAAGTCATACAGTTGCCAGTCACAGCACTGTCACTGGTTTGAGAGATACGACGGTAGACGACGAGCTCAGGCTTGAGAGGACAGTCGTAGAAAAAACTGACCCGGCTGGGGAAGATTTTTCCAAGGCTGACCTCGAAGCCAAAGGTTTTGCTGAAGTTTTGGCTTCAGCAATTCTGGCAAAGCCAGAGATGTCGTCGCTCAAAGGCACTTTCACCGGTGTCTTTGAATTACCGAGTTCTCAACATGTCTCAGTGGGAAACAGAGTTGACAGAGACATCAAAGCCATTGGTTTGTCAAAAACGTTGGACTGTGAAGTCGCTGTTGTTATTGAGCTCAACTGTTCCCTGAACAGCGAAGCTCAATTGACATACAATTCTAAAACCCCTGAGACGTGTGACGTGTTTGTGACCGTTCCCAAAGACGAGACTACCCCGGCTGGGGTATCTCTCTCTGGGAACGAGCTCAAAGTCTTTGGGGACAGCTTGTTAACTGTTCCTAAAGGGATAACCAACCCGGCTGGGGAGGTTAACCTTTTGGAGCAGCAAGCTGGCTCGGACGTCCTGGATGTGGTGAAGACTGCACAGCAGGGGCAAACCGTTATGGAGGACACAGAGAACTTCTTTAAGTTCTCTAATGTCTTCCAAAACGGCTGGGTGAATGCCTCATTTCAATCCATCCTAAACCTGAGCGTGACCAGGAGGTGTCTCGCTCGGGAAAGGGTGTTTATTGAGGCTTCATCCATCCCGTGCTGTGCGGGTCTTATCCACTCTGCTGTCCGCCAACCTGGGAAGCACATTTCTCCAGGAGAGCTCTCCCCAGTCCTCAAGGAGCTGAGGGAGAGACGTCTGGTCTTGGGAAGAGACTTTGACGTTTCATGTTTACTGGAGTCTTTGCTCGTCTGGCTCGACTCTCTTGGTGGAAATACGGACAAGGAGTTGTACAGTGCAGGCAGCTGTACAACATGTGGCATGGATCTTTTGGAGAGGTTGAGTAATGGCCCCCTCATTGTACTTCCACCATCCACAGCAATAGATAACGTAACATCTCTTTTTAGATATTGGGTAGAGTTGGGGGTCACGACTATTTGCTCAGGTTGTGGCTCCAAGGTAACACACAAACACTGCCTCACTGGAAACAACGTCCTGGTCTTTTTTCTGCCACAGTCGGCCAGGTGCAACAAGAAACTCAGAGTCCTTCCCAACGCAACCATCGATCTACCTGGAGAATGTGGAACGGCGCAATACCATCTGTCCTCCGTCATCTGCCGTGGTTCGGACCCTGACCATTATTATACTTATTTAATGCACGGACAACAGACGGTGAAGGCTGCTGATGAACATGTCTTCACTGCAGACAGCCGCTGCAGTGAAGACATGTTCAGAACAGGCTTCATGTTTATTTATGAAAAGAGTAATCTCTTTTCATAAATAAACATGTTTGTTTCACACCTAAAATTAGTAAACTTAAACATTCACAAAATTTTATGGGATGAAAGGGTAAAAAGTTTAGACAGGTTTCCTGTTTGCAGGTTTCTCTCCGGGTGCTCCGGCTTCCTGCCATCGTCTAAAATCATGACTGTCTGGATAATTGGCCTCTAAATTTTCTTTAGGTGTGAATAAAACATTATAGTCCTGGGTTTTAATCCCCTCTCTCATAACCCTCTTTACTAGAGCCTTTATTTAAGAATAAAGACTCAGAACTAAATTTATTTCTGACATTTAATTACAAAATGTCAGAAATACATTTTTTAATTACATTTCTTAAACAAAATATCAAAAAGAAATTTCCTGCAGGTTTCTCTCCGGGCACTCCGGCTTCCTGCCATAGTCTAAAATCATGACTGTAAACATGTTACACATACATACACACGTGTGTATGTATATGTACATATATATATATATATATATATATATATATATATATATATATATATGTGTGTATATATATATATATATATAACATATATATGTATATATATGTGTATATATGTATATATATGTGTGTATATATATATATACACATATATATGTATATATATGTGTATATATGTATATATATGTGTGTATATATATATATATATATATATATATATATATATATATATATATATATATATGTATATGTATATATATGTATATATATGTACATATATATATACAACAATAAAAACATGTCATAGCTGTTCAGATTATGTATGGTCAGGGGTTCACTATAGCCATGACTTCATAATGAAGTATCATTGAGTCTCTGAATGGCATTCGGCACACTGCTAACCTTAAAACAGTCCAAGGCGTATAGTGTAAAGGGATTAGATGACTCTACATTCTTAAAACAGATGTGTTAAAAACAACACATGATTTCATCAGCTCAGGGACAACACATGTTGTGTCGTTATTGACACAACTAATATGATTGTCGTTTTAACACAACTATTGCGTCATTGAAACCAACACAAACGTGCTAAAATGTGTCATTTCGACACACACGTGTAAAATGTATTTTCATAGATTAGGTAAAATAAAAATGGACATTTTCATATGAGAGTACAAAAATGCATACATTTATTACATTTAAATACATGTTACAACAATAAATTTTCCAACAGCTACAATATGTAGTTCATATGTACAAGTAAAATTCAAATCATTAATTAGTTCACCAGTCAACATGTTTTTTTCTTCAAAGTCAAGCTAACAAAATATACCCATTTTCTAAAGTTAACAACACAGATTTTAAAATCCATTCTGCCTGTATCATATATTTTTCGCAACATTATGTGAACAGGTACGAAAAACACATGGCTACAAAAATCATAAAAGAGCTGATGAAAAATAGCTTAAAAATAGCGTAAATAGATTTTATTTACAAAGATCACAAATCCCTGGCTCCACATAAATACCTTCGTCCATGTCTTTGAGTTTTGGTATGATGGCAGCTTCCCATGTGCGAAGAAATACGTCTCCCTGTTCACCTGTTAGCCTTCCAAACTGAGTCCAGCTATAACAAAGGAAAGCAAAACATTTTTTTTTTTTAGAAAATTAGAAGTAGATTATGGATGTTACAGGGGGAAAAAAGCAGACCTACCAGATTTGACATGTCCAGAAACCATTGATAGTCTTTCTCGTTATTTTGGCATTTAGCGACAGAAGTGTTTTTTTGTAATCCTAACTCAGTCAGAGATGTTTTGTCTGATTTATTCCTATAAATATTGTTGCTACATTTGCTTGTTTGTATTCGAACATTGTTACCCCTGTCCTCTGTGTGTTATGTTTGCAGGATACCTCTGTAAACCTGAAGACAACATTTACAACATTGACTTTGTACGTTTTAAAATCAGAGACCTGGAAACCAACACCGTTCTGTTTGAGATTGCCAAACCTCCGCATTCAGGTACTATATTTCACTGTTCTTTGCACTGTTCTATTTCTGTTCGGTTTCACTTAAAAATAGATGGCTTGGCTCCTCTGACAGCAATAAATAGGTCACAGCCTGTTTGGAAATTTAACCCCAAACCTGTTTATTGTGCTGCAAATTGCGTTGTTTTTGCTGTCAGACGACGATGAGGAGCACAGCGAAGGAGACGGCACAGCGGGACGATTTGTTCGCTACCAGTTTACACCGGCTTTCCTGCGACTGAGGACTGTGGGAGCTACGTGAGTGACTCACACATGCAGCTTGAAAGCAATCAAGCATTGTGTTCCTTATTTTTATTCAGCGTGCAGCAATGATAATAACATTTTACAGCTGTGAAAGCTGAAATGTCTCAGCTTTTCTTTTCTCCATTCCATCAGGGTGGAATTCACAGTCGGGAACCGGCCCCTGAACAACTTCCGCATGATCGAGAGGCACTACTTTCGCGATCACCTGCTCAAGAGCTTCGACTTCGACTTCGGCTTCTGCATCCCAAGCAGCCGTAACACCTGTGAACACATCTATGAGTTCCCCCAGCTTTCTGAGACCCTGGGTGAGAAAAATGTTTAGCCTCGTCTTGTAGCTAGAAGACGAGGCTTTTACCATTTACCATTTTTACCTTTTATAGAAGAAAATTATTGGAGAGTTGAGTTCAGCAGGCTTGGACTTGTACAGGTACAATGAAATGATGAAGTGTTTTTGTAGTTTATTCTTTAGAGATGATTATACAAGCTTAGATTTTGGTTTTTTTTTTTTACTCGCAGATTTCAGATATTTTATGCAAGCAAGTATTTAACTGATTTCCATAGTTTTTTTGCTTTTTTTTTTAAAGCTGTGATAATGATAAAAGCGATGGTAGGAACAATTTATGACGTTTTCTTAGGTGACTGTATAGCTGTGACTGCAGGGTACAAACACGAACAAACACAAACACTGCTCTTGAAAAGCATTCCCATTTGTAAAGAAGTATGATTTATATTTCTAAACTGAACACAGCAGCTGCATTTAATCACATTTTCAAATGTACAGATATTTATGGTTGCGCTCATTGAAGAAACAGTGGAGAAAATAGTGAACATAACAAATGAATTGGAATTTAACATCACAACGATAAATCAAAACTCTAATGTTGCAACACTGCATTCCAAGATAAAACTTAAAAGTACAGCCTGTGGAAGAGCAGACTGACAGAGTTCATCTCTCTTGTCGAAATCTTTCTATAACATTCTATGCTGTTACTGTGACATTTAAATTGTACGGTTCCACTGAAAAACAAAACAAACAAACAAATAGACCTGTAAAATAATGATATGAAGTGCACTAGTCTGTTTTTTTTTAATGCTTTTTTGTTTTCAAATTAGCCAAATGTCATTTTCCCAAGAACTAACCTGATTGCAGTTACCGTCCACTGTACATAGACAGTTGCTGCACAGTTTGGAAAAATGTGGAATTTGATTTTATGGAACTGAATAAATATGGAACCACATTGTTGTGAACAACATTTGGATTGCTGGACATTTACCCCTTTGTCTAAATATGGTTATTTCCCAGCCAGCCAGCCAGCCAGGCATCCTCTGATTTTTGCAGTTATTCTGTTTAAAGCCTGAGCCCAACAGAAATATTTGCAGAAAAGTGATGTCAAGATCTGGCTTATACAGCCAAATCTTTTAACATATCGTTCTGTTACTTAGCCAATATGTCCTCACTGCATCAGGAAAGTAATGAGCAGAGCTGAAATCTATGACTCTAAGAGAATAAAAAAATTCAGTTTCATTTGAGGTGAAAACGCCAATGCTGGTTTGCTAACATGCACATATTGTCTGTCTTGCAGTTCGTCAGATGGTGGAGTGTCCTTATGAAACGCGGTCGGACAGTTTCTACTTTGTGGACAACAGACTGGTCATGCACAACAAGGCGGACTACGCCTACAACGGTGGACAATGATAGCTGGCACCCTTGCATGCGGCATCCGCTGCTCACATCTGTTGACAGACATGTACACACATGCATGCATAATGCAGAACATTCAGCTCAAGCGCTCACACATGCACACACATGCACACACTCCTGCAGCCGTGTTCGAGCGGCCTCTCTTGTTTGTAAAGGTTCGACGCCAGTCGTTTATTTCATTTTCAGTGCGTTTTATTTCTCTGGAAGTCGATGGTAGTCTTGTCTCTGACGTACAAATAGGAAGAAACTCCGTATTGCTTCATTTATCTAGTTTTAAATATCGACAGATCTCTTTGATACTTAAAAAAAAAAAAAAAAAAAAAGAGGGCTAATCACTAGTGGCTGTGTAACATGTGTTTAAAACAGGTCAAACAGCTATTGGACGGATAATCAGACTCCTTTTAAGTGTCCCGGCTACTATAGAAATCACACAACACACATGTGAACACACACACGCTCAATCCCCAAGTGGCACCCATAGTGTTTGTCAGAAGCAGCTGTTATCAGAGCTGCCGCCTCCACAATCCACTCCAGACAACATCGGGGGAGAGGGGAGGGAGTGAAAAAGAGAAACCATCCACAAAAAAACACTCATGTCAAACACATGCGGTTACTCCTGCATTCTCCTCTCTGCATCCCTTTCATTTCGACACAAAGAGACACGTCCACACTAGTGCCGAGTCTCATCAAAGGGTTTTTTTTTTCTTCTTTTAAATTTAAGCCTGTTTGATTGTAACATGAAACAAGATCAGGTAACAGCTAACTCTGCTTTAATTCTTATGATGACCTGTAGAAAAAAACACTGTTTTAGATATTTAAAAAAAAGTAAAAAAAATCCTTCCTGTTTTACAAAGTGTTTATATCATGATGCACGTGATGATATGATTTAAATATATAAAATAAAAAATGTACCAAGATTCAGTTGAGAGATTAAGTAAATGTTGGAGATTTTGTTTGTTTGTTTGTTTGTTTATTTCAAAGTGATGGTGTGATAAAAACTGTTTCTCATTCGAGAATGTTTAAAATATCTAGAATAAACCTGAACGGCGATAAAGACAAAGGTTAATTTCATGATGAGTCTAAATGTTGAAAGTGTGTATGAAGAAAAAGAGAAAATAGTGAAACTGCTGTTTTATCAAAGCAGCTTAGTTACACATTTTTATTTTATTTTATTGGTCCTTTTCTCTTTTTCTTTTTTTCTGCTTTGCATTTTTTCCCCCCCTTTTCCTGTTTTTTTTTCCCATTATCTGGATTTAATTATTGCAAGCTCAACATTTTTCGACATTTAAAGTTTTTTTCTTGAAAATATATTTCAACATTCTGTCTTTTCTTCTTGTGGTTTTTTCAACAGGTAAATAAACAAAACTATGTCCTTTTTAAATCTCGTTCTCCTAGTGATCCTAGCTCAGATATTACTTTATATCTGATGGTAACTTCACATTTTAAAGTTACCACAAAAGACAAATGTTTTCTTTAACGTGGACTGTTGTATTTCCTCTTTAAGCTTTGTTAATATGTTGGTATTTGGGGCTTAAGTTGTTTGTAAAATATATACATATATAAATAAATACATATAGTTTGTAAAAAAAAAAAGAAAAAGAAAAAAAAAGAACTGAGTCAATAAATAGACATTTTCAGATACATCATGTGTTCTGATTGTTTCATTTTCCATGCAGGGGGAAAAGTTAAACCAAAGAGGATTTTTTTTTTTTTCCTGTCCTGAAATTTGTTTTTATGTTTGATACAAAGATTTCATTTAATTTGAAACTTTCAAAGCATAGGTGTAAGGAAAGCAGGCAAAACAATAATATAATAAAAAAGTACAGCAAAAAGAAAGGCAAAGGAAGATAAATTGTGGATGGAAAACTAGCTTGCTAGTGACCTTAACGCTTTTGTATTGAGCTATGTCTTTGATAAAGCCGATTTTAGGAGTAGGCCCTATTTAAATTGGCTTTAAAATTATGTTTTTGTCACTGTTTGATAGTAAACAATAATTAAAACATTACCAAGTTTGGCATTTGCTAGCAAAATGTCTTTGCATCAGGCTACGCGGCTACTATCCTGTCGTTTGAGATATGTTGTTTGCTGCAGAAAATGTTCATTTATGTGATTAAAACAAGCATTAGTCGAGAATCTCAACATTTTGTCATGAACATCTTGCGATTTTCCCAGAAAGATTTTTAAAAAGATGCTTTTTGTAGGATCGTTGAGTTTCCACAAATGGCCACTGGGGGGAGGTATTTTACAACAGCTACACATTACACTTTTCTGGAAGAAACCACTGAAGAAATAATAATAAATCAGAATAATTGTAGGTCAAAATTCATATATATTTTTCCTATTCGAATGTTTCCAATAATTATTTTCTACATCCTTTTACATTTCCCTAATTCCCTAGTAATAATAATAATTATTATTATACATAGAATTTTAATTAATGTAATAGACATTCCTATTGTTATGCTGATAGCCATATGTGTTAGTGTTAACAGATGGGTATATTTTCACTCTGGGCAGAACAGAATTGGTAAAAGACTGTGAACAACTTATGTTTATTTTTTATTAATTCTGATATTTATTTTACTAATTTATTTATTATTATATTATTATTATTATTTATTTATTCTCGTTGCTTTGCTCCTTCTCTTTTTTTTTATTCCTTTACTTCCCATGCTCCGACTCTTCCAGTCTCCTCTGCCCTTCTCCGTGTCTGTTTCTCTCCACACCTCTGCAGCTCTCACTCTGTTTTTCCTCTCTCTTTTCTTTCCTCTTCTCTCACCTGGTAACCAGACCTCTGGAGAGAAGTGTTGAGTTTCCACTTTCCCAGAGAAGAGGACAATCTGAGCCACACAAAGACCCACAATGGACCCCCTCTGCTCACGCCTCCCTTCGCTCCGACTCGGCACAGCTGCACACACATACACAGTCAGACACACACACACAGACGATATACACATCCTCTATTTTTATTTGCTCTTTCTTCCCCATTTTATTCCTGTTGCTCCTCTTTGTATGATGCCTTCCTTCACCTCTTTTTCATCTAAATCCTCACTGTCTCCCTATAACTGGGCACTGAGCCCACCTCTCATCTTCCTCTGTTCCTGTACAGCACCTATATGCAACATGTATTATTCCGTCGCTTTCTGGGTTTTGAGATAAAAGGCAACTTCTGATGACCCACTGAGATGTCCCAGACTGTGAGTGTGTTGTTGCAGCTGCGGCTGTGAGGTTATGCAAACAGGAAGTGAACAAACTTTTCAATTTTACAGCAGAAATAAGTGATTTTTGGAGCTGCTCCGACACGCACAATGTCACAGTACGATGCAACACCAGGATCAAGAAATCATGTTTGTGGAGTTCTTCTTGGGACTCAGCTCTCAGCTTGACTTCTTTTTTTGTTTCCTGACTGCAAAACTGCCACAAAGCATAAATCTTGGATACTTAAAACAAAAGGAGCAAGTGAAGGGTCATTTTTAGGAAGCACTCCACTCAAAAATCCTACAATCTCTCATTGTGTGCAATAAGATAGAGTATTTGATGAATACGTTAAAAAGTAAAGCAAAAGACATAATAACACAAAGTACACAATGGCAGTAAATAATGTTAAATTTGTGTCAGATCTGTAATCTAATCAGTTAAAAGGGTTCTGTTACTTTTTAAAAAAATGTTTCTACTGTCTACTGTCTTTACTGACAATCTTCATAAATTAATTTAAAACTGATGTTTTGTATTCATGTGTTTTAAGCATGGCTATTAAGCCAGCGCCTCTAAGTAATGTACTTGTGATTCCCGGGTTGAATCTAGTGAACAGAAGCAGAAAACAATTGCAGTGAGAGATAAGAAAAGACGTCAAAATGACAAGAATCTGTAATTCAATAAATAAATACCAAATAAATAAATATGCTGCTTTGGAGAGGCTCCAACAATGATGCCATGAACATTGAACTGCTTTCACAATTCAGCTTCGACAGCCCTGTGGTTTGAACTTTACACAAAAGATGGGATTAGAAATAAAACTTTCCGCAGCAGTTCACAGTCCGGCTCAGATTACATAACGGTGTTGAAAATACTAGTGCAGGATTATACTTTTCTAAAAATCACAGTAATATATTTACGCTGACATATTTAGCTCAGCGGGGAAAGGTTTCTTCCAAATCAGTTGGGTGCAAAACCAGCAAACACATGCTATAAAGCACACGGTAGCGGAAGTGTGATTACATGGGCTGCATGCCAAAAGGCTGCTGGGGGTAGCAGTGGAGGAGATTACGTTTCTGGATATTACAATGATTAACATTTTACTTTCATGGCAAATAGAAAATCTTTGCCTTTTTAGGTTATAGTCCTGTTAATAAGCATCACATGTTTTTGGTATGTGTGTGGTTTTTGAAATGACGTTTTAATAACGTTAGCTCATGTGGGTGTACTTTGTCTTTATTATATATAAAATTTTATTTGTAAATAAAACTGAATCCGATGAGAGAAAGTTGTTGCATTGTGTTTACAAATTTAAATGAAGTTCTAATTTTCTTTGTTTTTTTTTTCTTTTTTACGTTTTAGGAAGGTATGTTTGTGACAACCTACGGAGCCCCCTGAGGATCATGGGAAATTTTCTTTTCTTCTGAGGTCCTTCGCAAAAGTATTGCGTTCTCTCTCCATCATGTACTGGTTAGTTATTGCAGCTTAAGTGAATACTGTAAGCCTTTTATACGGTGGCCATTATACTTTCTACTATAATATAAGGCTTTTGTAAGATTTTTCCATGTGTGTTAAGAATCTCGTTGTGAAATATCTTAAGTTTTATATCTTTTTCTTTAGGATAGAAATGCACCACAAACTTATGATACAAACAGAAACTTTCCACAAGTAGGAAAGAAGAAAAAATACATCCAAACTATTTGGAGTATTTATGAGTTATTAGCGTGGGGTAATATGTCATCTGACAATTTTGATTATGTCTCTTTTGTGTTGACTGAGGTTCTTTAAATGTGCATACATTTGAAATTTTAAATTGACATTTGTGACTGTATACAAAACAAATCTTTTGCTGGAATTTTGGCCCATTCCTTTCAACAGAACTGCTGGAACCGAGTCAGGTTTGTAGGCTGCTTTGCCTTTGTTTTCAAAATATCAGCGGGCTGAGATCAGGTCTTTGTGATGGCCACTACAAAACATTGACTTTGCTGCTGTTAAGCCACTTCGTAGCTAATTGGGGGCTTTGGTTAGGGTCATTGTCCATTTGAAGACTCATTTGTGTCAATTTTAATCTCATAGTGCCACATGACATGTCTCCAAAGTCAAGGTCTTTGTCCCTGAGTCCATTTACAATCTGAAAGCATTTTAAGTTGCCTTTAGAGTAATGACTCATTCTCTCATCCTTTCAGACTGCGTTGTTGGTAGAAGGCTTGCTTCCACTGTCCAGCTTTAGTCAGCATCTTCACAGATGCTTTTTGTTCTCTTGGATGGACACACATTTCGCTCCAAAATAAGTTAATCTCTGGTACTCAGAGCTCCTCTCCTTCCTGAAGATGGCTGGACAATCTGCTAGTGGAGGCCACAAGTCAGGTTTCTGTTGACTTTTAATTATTTTTCAGTGAAGACCCAAAACAAAGCAGTTCACCTAAAATGTGTCTTAAAATATATCCACAGGCGTCCCTGTATGTCACCAACCAGCAGCTTTCAAAGTCGTGATATCATAATTTATCCTTTGTCAAAATGTTGTGATGTGAAAAAAAAACAAAAAGACTGAAATCTCTTATTGTGTGGACATCGTATCTTTATAACCTTAGCCAACCTAAACCAGGAAAAACTTAGTCTGGCTAAATGTACATTTTTAATCAAAATAAATAAAAATAAAAATTAGGTCTCAACTGTACTTACAGCATCAATGCATCTCTTTGAAACGCTTAGATATTTATTTAAGTGGTCCATTATTCACTGCAAGTGCTAATGGCATGTCTGCCTCAACTAATAGTTTATAGTGTGATGACCAAATGTGTCAGTTGGTGATTAGACCACAAACCAGGGCTCATAAATCAATAACCACAGCCCTCCATCGGGCTGGAAGGGCCTGCATGCCGCAGTGCACGTCTAAACAGCTGTTCAGCACTGAACTGCGCGTTGGTATAAAAGGAATCTCAGCGTTTCCCGTCCAACTCTTCAGAATTAGCTTAGGCACATGTACAGGCACATCTCCAGCCGAAGCAAAAAAAATAATTAAAAAAAAAAAAAAGAATACCCCAAAACAAACACTTTCCAGGAACGATTTGTGTATTCCCAGGTCTTTGTGGTTTACATTTTAGGAGTCAGTTAGGAGTCAACACACACACACACACAACACACACACACACACGCACACACACACATGCATGCCGGAAACGGCAAGAAAGGTGGGATAAATCGAGCTCATTTAACCCATCCTTTTATGTACACACAAACACACCTGGCTTCCGCCGAGATTCTGTTCAATGAGTCAAATCAAGCTGAGATTAAGAGTTAGAGACAATGCTTTCTTAAGGTTTTCCTTAAAACAGACACATACTTTCTCTCTCACACACATTCACACACTCTTTCTCTCTCTGTCACACACACACACATGCTGCACATAGGCAGGGGGGACAGGGGGACAGTGGTGTCCTATAAATAGAACCTAGGAATGGTGATGATAGGTCCCATGAAAAGAAATGGAGGGGGGAGTGGAAAAAGGATTAAAAGAGATACACGGAGTGTGTTTAGAAGCAGCTTGTATGGACTTCTTGTTGCCCCCCACAGTCCCCACCTCCAGGTATCCATCCATCCATCCATCCATCCATCCAGCCAGCCAGCCAGCCAGCCAAGCTTCTCCGCTCACACGCATCCTCCTCCTTATTTTCTCTTCCTGTATCTGATTTCACTTTCTTTCTGCCTTGCTCCCACCCTGCTCCAGCGCCCTGGTGTGAGCTCCATCATGTGTTCGAGCGACATCACCCGCAAAAGAACCGATGAGTCACCGCGCAGCCTTGCCTTCTAGGTCAGCACGACGATGGTCTCGGGGACGGTCGTGACTGCATCTGTGTGTGCAGTTGTGCGATTCCCAACACTTGCCCCGTGACTTCATCGGCTTCCCACCGGAAGAGGTCGGACGAGGCGTCTACTGTAAATATGAGTAAGCATCAGCCTCCACGTGAAAAAGAATACACCTCATTCATAATCGCAGCTACCCTTTTCAAATGCAGTGTGAAAAGGGATCATGCAGTGGCTTGCAAAGGCATTCCCCTTGAACTTTTCCACATTTTATTGTATTGCGACCGCAGACACCAGCGTGTCTTAGTGGGATTTCACATGGCGTATTAATTGTGACGTGGGAGAAAAATTATAGATGCTTTCCCCAATTTTGTACAAATTAAAAACTGAAAAGTGTGGTGTGCATGTTTGTATTACCCCTTTTTACGATGATGCATCCTAATTAAACCCCAGAGCAGGGAAAGGCTTTCTGTAATCACCCAATTAGTGTGTAATTGCAGCTGTTCTGTGAAAGCGTCACAGGTTTGTGAGAGGACATTGGTTAACAAAGAACATCAGGAAGGCCAAGGTATACAACAGGAAGCCTCAAGCCATGTGAGAGACACAGCATACACATGGAAGGAGGTGTTCTGGTAAATCACCGAGTGCACCGTAATGACAACCTAACATAGTGATGGCAGTATCATGCTGTGGGGATGCTTGTAGTTGGCAGGGACAAGGTTTATGTTAAGACAGAATAAGTCACATATAAGTCTATCCAACCCATTAGAGGCTGTAAAAGACAATAGAACATGTTAGAAACTTTCTTTAAATCAAAACTACTTCCCTAAAAACACAACCAGAGGTACACCAGATGAAGATTTATATATCGGAGAGGCCTAGTTAAAGTCCAGAGAATATGTGGCAAGACTTGAAAAAAGCTCTTCTTCATCCAGTCTCACTACTACAACTCCCAAGCTGGTTAAAACTTAAAGAGCCTCAAAAGACTTTTTCCTACAAGCTGTTGATTCTAAATTTATGCTACACTTTGTAGACTTGTGTGTGTGTAGAAAAAAAAGAAACATTTTATGACCTTCCTAAAATAATGCCTGAAGATTTGGCAAACGTGATTTTTTTTCTTTTCTTTTTTTTTTTTTTGCTTTTCTAAAAATCACTTTTGACAAGAACTGATTTAGGCAGTTACATCAGGAAGGCCACGATTTTCCGTTTACTTCAGATTTATTCAGCACTTCGTGTTCGTCTTGTGTACAAAATCCAAATGAAATGCTCTCAAGTACGTGACTTTAACATGACAAAAAAAAAAAAAAAGATTGTTCAAGGATCACAAAAAGCTTCACAAGATACCACACATTCCACTTTTTCAACACATTTTCTTGGTTCTGTGAATTCAAGCCATGCCAAGCATAGGTCTGTAGATGTGACATGAGATACAGGATAATTAGATATCTTCTCGTTAATAATGCACCAAGAGCAACAGTGATGGATAGACAGTCCTTTTCCAAACTGTGATCCTCTCAGCAATCGCCATGGTATTGACAATCTGTCTTTAAGTGTTAGGTCTCTGCTGATTTGTACCCACAAGCCTTTGTGTGACTCCCGGTCGCTTGCTTGCCTGCGTGTGTGTGTTCTTGGGTTTGTCCGCCCAGCCGTCTGTCTGTGTGGTATTACAGCACAGATTTCCGCTGGTGCTCAGCCTCCCCCCCCGTACTGCCAGCCACCCCATGCGGCCGTCAGACAGAAATAGTCCTGTGTCATTAAGGTAGATAGGCAGTGGTGTGTTTGCTCTCGCAGGAAGTCACCTTTGGAAGACACTCTCGTAGCCTCCCCAGCACCATCAGTCTAGTTTGTTTAGTTGAGGCTGTGATTAATAAAAGGTTAACTCAAACTCCAGTCAACTGTTGCATGTAAATCTCCCCTTCAATCTCTTCCTTCCTCTGCCTTTCTCTCCTCCCTTTGTCTGTCTGCCCCTGCCACACCTTCTCCCCTGAGGGATGCCGGGATAGTGATTGGAGGACGGAGGTGGAGCTCCTGGCACATTCGCAGGTGTGCTTGTTTCCCTCCCATCTCCTCTCTCATGTAATGATTTCTTCCCCTCGCCACCTGCCAGGTGAAAAAGGAAGGAAAAAAAAAACACTCAGCAAACGAAGAGCTTTCAGAAAGCCTCTTGATTTCCACTTTGAGGGAGTTTTGGATTGTTAAAACGTATCGTTTTCGTCCATCTTACTTTATCAGCAGACTTGGTTTTACTCAGTGAGGTCATTTTTGAATCGCATTCAAATGACAGCTTCGGGCTCTGAGAAGCGAGAGGGAGAGAGAGCATACGGCCTTTTAGGTTGTTTACTTAGTCATCTGTGGAAAAGACTAGACTCTATTGGACTCAGAGAGTTTTACCTGAACTGGTTTAGAAACAATGGATCTAACAGAACTTAGTTTTATACTTTAGACAATAACACATCAGTTCCACTTACAGAATCGGCGGGTGTTTCCCAAGAATTTATTTGATTTTCTGTTTTAAAAAATGAATTTGGAGTACGTACCGGCTGGCGAATGATATCAAGGTGAGTCAGGGTTTCAGACAGTTACAGATTCAAACCAGCACAAATGTCACATCAAACTGGAGTAACATACTCCAGCTTTATGATGCTTATATTGACACAACACCGTCTGTCTCCCATTTATACCTTTCCCTTATTTTAAGAAAGACAATTTTGTTTAATAGTTATTTCATAAAAAGAGCCACTCGCCACTCTAAAGCTATCCTGAAATAGAGTAAAGATGCATTATTGTTTATACTAACAATGTTTACTTTAATACACTATTAAATTTAGTAGTTATGTATTTTGTATTTTTTAAAAAAATATTATTACAACTGTAATACATATTAAATTATTTTAGCTGCCTTATGAATACCAGATTTACTGTGGAACATTTGTAGGTTTTTTTATTTTATTAAATTATTGTGTTAGTATCGTGACACCATAAAAAAAAAAAAAGCAAGCTCATCATACAGCAAGAATCTTATGTTGATCCAAATATTTTTGGGAAGTACACTTTTATGCAGATGACACAGTCTTTTGTAAAACATTTTCATGTCTTTTTTTATATGTAGCACACTTTTGGGATTGATTTACTTGGCCTGGTGTCAGCAACACATGTGCTCTACTATTTTTATTACTCCAGTTAATATGTGGCCTGATTGGTTGTCAATCTCTGCCTTGAGTGGATGAGTTTAAGTCTCAAGTATCTTGGCTTCTTGTTCATGAGTGATGGTACCATGGAACAAGAAATGGGGAGACAGATTGAGGCTTCGTCTCCAGTAATGCTCCGGTTTGTTTGGGTGATGAAAGAGTTGAGCCAAAATCAAAGCTCTTGATTAACTGGTCCCTCTACGACCCTCACTTGTGGTCATGAGGAATGGGCCGTAACCAAAAGAACAAGATACAAGTGGCCAAACGAACCTTCTTCAAAGAGTGGCTGGATTCAGGCGTAGAGATGTGATGAGGAGCTCAAAGTGGAGGTGGTCCGGGCGTCAGATCAGGAGACAGACCTGGGCGACTTCATTTGGAGGTTTTCCAGACATGCCACATTAGGAGGATACCCTCGTAACAAGATCCAGAACTTTCTGGAGAAACCTCAGCTGGAAGATCCCAAGGCATCCCAAGTCCAGGCAGGATGGAGGAGAGTGATGTCTACGGATCAATCCTGGACTTGTTGCTTCACAACGCGATCTTAGATAAGCGGGAAACAATGGATGGATGAATGGATGGATGGATGGATGTTACCATGATTAGCATAATCGTGTGAAGCTATGACTTACCGCACCATGAGAAATGTTCTATTAACATACAAAAACAACAATCTGAGATCAACAAATAATCAGACTATAAAACAGCTTACTACCATTTATTTTTATAGCCCCTTCTTCCCTCTTCTCCCCTAGGTCCTGCCACTTGCCAAGTTGCAAAATTGTTCTAAATCATCCTGCCTGATTAAAAAAAAATATATATTTTTGTAATTTTCTTTACCTTTTGCTACTGAACCTTTCTTTATAACACGAAAACTAAATAAGCAAAAAGAAAAGAAAGAAGCTGTTTTACTGAGACTCTGCAGAGGAAGAGATGCTTTATCTTAATCCCTTCTAGCTAAATAAAGGCTTTGACATTGTTAATATATCGATCCGAACACTGCTTTCTGAGTCTTTTCTAGGGACTCCCCTCCTCAGCTCTTTTTCAAAACGCCTCAAGTGTCTTGGAGGGCAAGTCCCAGGCCCTGACAGGTCAGAGGTCGCTCCCTGACAAAAGGTTCCCTGCTCTGGGTCGGTCGTGGTCAAGGAAACAAAAGCAGCGAGGACCTGCATTAGACAAACAACTGAGGTGGCAGAGTGACAAGACAGAGGGATGGCGACGGGTTAGGGGAGAGGAGGGCAAAGAGTGCACTGAAAAGCTCTCTCAAACACTGACACACCCACGCGCACGCACCCCCACACACACACACGCTCTCTCATGCAGGCAGTTGTGTAAATTTTGCTTCCACGCAAGCTTTGCCAGATTTTTAAATTAGCCAAAACTGTTGCCTAAGCCCATAAAACAACTTAGTCAAACTTTCTCAAGATGGAAAGAAAAATTCTCAGTCTCTCATTGCTTGTTTGCACCGCGTGCTGGCTGAATAAAAATCACAACGCTGCGCTAACTTTGGTAGAACGAAAACCTGATCATTTTTTTGGCTCCGATCTGTCTTTTAACAGTGCCCTAACTTGTTCCTCTCCCCTCCCCCACCCTGCTGCTGTCTTTCTCCTCTCTTTTTTCATCCAGCACCATTGATCATGCATGCAGAAATTTAGCACGCCCAGCCGCGGCGCAAGCCGGGATAGGTCGGTGAGAGCGAGGCCCTGTCCTACATACTGTTCTCTCTCCATGGTCCACCAGGCCACAGTCACACACTCCCCCTGACCCTGCCCCCCCCCCTCCCTCACCACACACACACACACACACACACACCCACACACACACACACACACACAAACACCCTGCGGTCCTTCTCAGAACCGGCACATGCACAGATCATCATGTGGTGCTGGGAATGTTCACTGATCCCAACGAAAAACTTTCAGTCAGGTGCTGAAAGTAGGAGATTTGGCGTGGATAGAGGAGGGGGGAGGGGGGGAATTGCTCATTTTAGCTCTTCAAACTTACTGCACACATACAGTCTGGGTTTCAATTTTGAGGGGAAAAAAGTTTGGATTTGTCTTCTTTCATTTTATCTGGTCCAAGAATAACGGCCATGACTGTTACAGACAGCATTATACGGCCGAGTCCCAGAAGGTGAGGTGCATGTTGGAACTGCTCAGCTGAGCCTCACTCCGAGCTAAAGCTGCTAATCTGCCACTTAGTCGCTTGGTACAGCCTGTCACATGGGCCGAGGGACAGGGTTATTGGGGGAAATCGGGTTTAGGTTGAAACTGAACCGTGGTGGGGTGAGCGGATGAAGAACTGGGTGAAGGATGTGTAAAGGTGATCGCAGCTGTTTTTAGGAACGACGAGTGATGGAGGATGAACAAGTGATCGCTGCGACGCAGCTGGGAAAACATCATTCAGCAAATACTCGACGCCACTCTGTTATCACACAAGGCCGAACACACTCACGTTGAGTACTACATGATCACTCAATACAATCGATCCTTACTTTTTCTCGTGTTGATCTTGTTGTTAATTTGATTTTGCATTTTAGTGTCTTGATTGTTTTAATTTGCGAACTTATCATTAGCTGTGTAAGAACACAAGATGCTGCATCTTGTTTTATTTCTATTGGATCGGGCTGAGCCTCTTCAGGTGCACTATTTACACAATTACCAAGTGGTTGTACTTGGTACAACCACCAAGTACTGCTTTTGAAATAAAAAATCAGGAATGCAAACCTTTTGCCTTATTACAAAATAAGGCAAAATAAGGCACTACAAGAGTTGTAGTGTAGAAACTCTTGACTGACTCAACTGATCTTATCGCTCATGTGCCGAAGCTGACTGAGTCAATTTCTGACTTCTTATGAGGTTTTGTTTCCTCATAAGCTGCCCACCCTCTAGTTAGAACCTCGGTAACACAGCCAGCGCTTCCACTTTTAATTACAAGATAAACTTTAACCTAGTTGGTTCAGAACATGCTTCACATATGAAAGGTTTTGTTTTATTTAGTTTTTCTTTGAAATGCTAATTTGCATAAAAGACATTGGGGTTTTTTGTAGTTTTTTTCATGCATCATGCTGTGGGATTGCGTTTCTTCGCGAGGAAGGCTGGAGCCACAGCTTCAAATAGATGCGTTAGACCAAACCGTCTTAACATTTCTGCAGAAGCCAACATCCATGGTTTCCCTATCTCTGAAGAGCAGCCAATCAGTGCCGAGGAAAATGCATGCCCCTCCACGGTGGCTTGTTTGCAAATGCCTTCCAATAGTAAGTGAAGTAACATTGCACCAATGTATTCCATTTGCCAAAGCAAATGTTTTCTCCCAGGAAGGTTTAGATACTCTGTGAAAAAATACACAAACAGATGATTTTTTCCCATTTAATTTGGAGTTGCGCTCCACAGAAAAAATCTATAAGTAGTGAGCTACTAATTTGATGCATTAAGAGACCATCCATCCAATAAGAGTAAGTTTGTGCTGCTTTGCAAACGAGTGGAAAGTGTTTTACAAGCATGTGAAAAAGCAAGTGTTTATTCTGTGAAAGACTTTCGGTGTTCAGGCATGGCCCCAGGTCGATAATTTAAGGGAAGCTGGCTGACTGGCTGGCTGCATGGGCAAATTCGTAAATGTTTTTTTTAGGTCTCATTTTGATAATGTTGCACCTTCTTATGTAATTTTGAAGAAAACATGAGGACACAAATCTGAGGTTTTTCCAAAATTTGCGAAACGTTGAAAAAACGACCAGGGCAGCTGCTAACGGGCCAGCAGCAACATTGTGTGATAGGAGTTTCCAGCAAGAATGCTTTGTGTTTTAATGTGTGAAAACATTCAGTTGTGTTGTTGTATTCACGTTTCAACTAAGCAGCGGGGTTGCACATTAAATTCCTTTATTCCAAAGAAAACAAAACAAAAAAAAAATCTAACAGAGCCTTCTGGGAGAAAAGATTATGGTCTGATCAAACTGAAGAGAACTTTTGAAGGTATGTTTGGCTCAGAAACGGCACTCCACATGATCAAAAATAATGTTAACTGTGGAGCATGACGGTGACAGGGTCATGCTCTGGGGTTCCTTTTCTTCAGATGGAGCTGAAGTTCTTGTCAGTGTGGACGAAGCCACAAATATAAGTCAAGTTTCACCCAGAAACACTAGGTTGTCTGATTCATTGTTAAATTTCAAGAGGTTTTTATTTTTCAGGATCTTTGTGAACACAAATGTGCATCGAAACAGCAATGGGACAAAAATTTAAGGGGTCACCAAAAGAAGGCTGTGGACAAGACATGTCCACATCCTCTGATAAAAGTAGAGCACTTTTTCGAGGTAGCTGTATGTTCACAAGTTGTGGAAATGTTGCTAGATCCCAACCAAAGACTCCTGGATGCTAAATTAAATCAAAAGGAGCTTTAACAAAGTATCACTTGAATGATTTGAAGAATTATTTGCAAGGTTTGCTTTGGCTTTAATGGCCTTTGAAAAGGCTAAGACAGAAAAGTAGGCAATGAGAGAGGGAAGACATGCGGCAAAGGTCAGCAGGCCAGGTCTCAAACCTGAGACGGCTGCGTCGAGGACCAAGGCCTCCCTCTGTGGGCAGTGCTTTACTCCTGCGCCACCAGACCACTCCCGATTTGAAACATTTTTAAATAATTTTGCAGCTTTCATATGGCAGCTTTATTTATTTTTTTCTCACCTGACCTCTCCAGACTGTTTGCTGCCTTTTACTCGATAACCAAAAGAGCAGCAGGTATAGACAATAGGTAGATGGATATTTTCTAATGCACGTGTTTTGTTTTTGTTGAAAAGTAAGGAAAAAAATTCATCAAAGAATTTGAAAACTGTTTGCCATACTCTTGTTTTTGAGTGGTAAAAACCTTAAAATCTGATATGATGGGAAGATAAATGGAGATAAAGGGCAATTCTGGAAGAAAACCTGTAAAACACTGCAAAATACTTGAGATGTGCTTTAATCCAGTGCTTTTAATTTGTTAGATGCACTATGAGCTTGAGCTATAATATAGAGAAGAATGGACAAATATTATGTATACATTGAAATTTAAGATTGTAATGTGACTGTAGGAATACTTCTGCAAGACACTGTAAATAGCTAAGAACACCATCAGGTGAAATTAAAAAGAAAAAAGAAATGTGTATATTAATTCATATTGCTAATGATGCACTTACTGAAATATATTTTGTATGTATATAAAAAATATATTTTTTATATATATTTTATATATATATATATATTTTTTTTTTATATACATACAAAATATATTTCAATAAGTGCATCATTAGCAATATGAATTAATATACACATTTATATATATATATATATATATATATATATATATATATATATATATATATATATATATTTTTGTACTAAAATATGTTTTTTTACGCATTTGTTTAAAGATGTCATGACACTGTAATATAAGACAGATAATCTGTGAAAAGATCAAACTCCTTCCCAAGCTAACATTGCTGCATGAAACAATTCACAACTCTGGGTCAAAAACAACCAATCAGAGCAAGGAGGAAGGTCTTAGTGCTGTCAATCAAGCTAATGTACATGCTGAGAAACTGTTTTATCTGCTGTCATCGGTGGCTATGCTAACTAGCTTGAGCATTCATGGCAGACTCTGGTGTTGGGAACGAGCTATAGCGTAACAGAGAGAAATCAATCAATCAATCAATCAATCAATCAATCAATCAATCAGTTTATTGGTATAGCACATTTGAGCAACAAGGCTCTTGAAAGGGCTTTACATTTTAAAAACACAAAACTAAAAAGTCATACAAACATTACAGTCACCAGTTTGAGAAACCAGTAAGAAATATTACATTTTGTCAAGTGGCACAGTCAAAAACATCTATGCACATCATATATGTTGGTCAATGCGAGGGGGAGGGTCTGAGCAGCACCTACTCAGGGGAGATTTACAGCTCTAAGACCCTCCTCCTGGCTATGATTGGTTGTTTTTGACCAAGTATTTCTGCAAATGACTGCAGGACCATATTATTATACTGGACGACGCAGATAGTTTTTGCCGATATGCAATAAAACGTATTTTTTAATAAAAGTATATATATATATATATATATATATATATATGTTATTATGTCCTCCATTTGCTGTTGTAATTCCACTAGCCTACAGGTTAGCGAATTGGCAGAGGACACTGTGGGTCCCGCTCCACTCAATACTCTTTAATGGACCATGCTGCTGTGATCAGCCAATGACAGGAGCGGCGGGGAAACACTACAGAGGGAGCGCCACTGGCAGCATGAACACAGCCAGCCAATGTGCGGCAGGGACGGGGCAGAGGAAAGGGGAGGGGAGATCTGAGGCTACGGGAGAGAACAGAGGTAGAGGGGCGGAGTTTCTCCCTAAGCGCGCGCCTGCATTCGTGAGTTTCCTCACTCACCCCTCCTCTTTTCATCCTCCCCCACCCCCACCTCTGCTGCCCCTCTCCTCCTCCCCTCCTCCTCCGCCTCCTCCTCCTGCTGCTGCTCTCATCGAGCCTGCCCGCCCCTGAGTCTGGAGCAGCAGCAGCGGTGGAAGCCTCACTGCCTCTCCTCGCCTCACCAGTGCGGGAACCACAGCAGCAGGAGAGCGGAATGGATACGGAAGGGAGCCAGAGCAGCCTGTCCTCCGGCACGGACAACTCCCCCCACGACCCCTGGTAAACGAGCCGGTCCGGAGCGCCGCCGCTTTCGCTTTTTCCCCGGACCCGTTTTTGAGTTCACCTTGGACTTTGGTGGAGTTCCGCGCCGAGACAAAAGACGAGCACGCTGCGTGTGTGTGTGCGTGCGTGTGTGTCTGCGTGCGTCTCTCTCTCTCTCTGTCTTTCTCTCCCTCCCTCCCTCTCTCTCTCTCTCTCTCTCTGAATGTGTGTGTGTGTGTGTGTGTGGGATGGATCCACTCACCGGAGGAGACACAGACGCACCGCTTCTTTCCGCCCGCCTGCCTCCCTTCCTCCTCATCCTTCTTGTTTGTTTATTTCTCGCCGTGTTCCTCCAAATGGCCACGCTGCAACTTCTCCATCACCCCCCCGTCCTTCAGTACCACCATTACTATCCATTCCTCCTCCTCTGGGGGATTATAACGGCCCGGCCGGCCGATGGGTGACTTCGCAACATGGCCGATGCTTTCTTCTTTTACTTTACTGATGCTAGATTTACACAGAGAAACCCTCCAGATTTGCTCGTAAATGTGCTGGTGGGGGGCGGTGGGGGGGGGGCGCTGTGTGTGCTGTGTGTGACTTACATGCGGCTTGTGTTTCTTCATTCAGCAAAATGTTCATCGGGGGTCTGAGTTGGCAGACAACACAAGGTGAGCTGTCCCGCACTCTACTTTAAACACTGTCTGGATGAAACAACCTCCTTCTCTCTCCTTCTCTCTCTCCGTGTGTGGAAACGCGCAGCGTCCATGCTTCTTGAAGTTGCACAGTTGTACAGTTCAATACACAGAAAGGCTGCTGTTCACCGAGGATCAGCTCTCAGGATTTAAGACTCGCAGGAGATTAACACTGGAAATCGTGCACACATACAACTAGACTTGTCTGCCTCCCTCCCTTCATCCCCCCCCTCCACCCCACCTTTCTCTCCCGCATGTGCGCTCGTTTGCGCAGTTAATAACAGAGGATTTCACTTCTATTAAAGATAAATGCGCAACACGATAAAAGTTATCGATTATTCGGAGGCAAAGCCGAAGTTGAGCCCCTGCTTATTCCCACGCTCCTGTTGTTGTCCCCCCCCCCCTCTCAATCGTTCCCGTTTATTTCCAGGAGACACGCATGCTCACAGTTTATTCTAGTTAGCCGTGTTATTATCCCACAGATGCTGCTGCTCTAAACCTGCAATCTTTTTTTTTTTTTTTTTTTTTTTTTCTCCTTGTGGCCTTCGCTGTAATCTGGGAGGTCTGCAAACACAACGTGGTCCACCCCGACCCCATTGTTTCTCTCCGGCCACCCCAGCAACACATGTGTGTGTGTGTGTGTGTGCGTGTGTGTATGGGGAGGGTGTCTGCAGGGAGAACTCGTCCCCCTTCCTGAGTTTATTTAACAGTTTGCTGTCCTCGTTGTCTTCCGCAGAAGGCTTGAGAGAGTACTTCTGCAAATTTGGCGAGGTGAAGGAGTGCATGGTGATGCGGGATCCCGTTACCAAGCGGTCGAGGTAAGAAGGGGAAGGAGGCGTGTGCGCCCCGCCGTCCTATCACTGGATGCCTCTTGCCTGCTTTCCACGCTTATTCTCCAGGGGCGACCCTAGAAAGTTTTTGAAGGGGGGTGAAAGGGGGTGACCAGATGGTGACCACTGATAGTTTTCTGCAGGCATGAGGGGCTAGTTGATGCAAAAGACATACCGTAATTTTATTTAAACGTATATATCTACATGCAGAGTTGGGTGGTAACTAGTTATGTTTACTCTATGTACTTTTAGGAGCGTTTTTCTTACCGTGCTGAGCTTTTTTTTTTTTTTTTTTTTTTTGCATTTCACTTATTATGGCATATTGCCGCTCTGACTTGACTGACATTTCCGGAGACTTGTGAGCAACTTCACTGAGCGATGAACAAGCTTGATTTACCTCACAAAACTCACCAGACGCAGACACACACCTGCGGTTTCTGTGAACGCCTCGTATGTTTTATACTGAAAGAAATTGATTTTTGTTGTTCTGTTATGATGTTATTTGTGCGAATTATTTTTGAATTTGGTCCTCAAAACACCATCATATTCGCACAATTTTAAATTGTGGTCCAGCTGATGATTCCGATGATTTGATCAGAACCTCAGCAGTCTTTTCACCAAATAGTTTTTTCACTCCTCAGTGAAAAACCTTTTACTTTTTCTTGAAGCAGTGCTACCCAAAAACCCAAAAACTGTACTTGAGTAGAGTTTTTGGGTTCTCTACCCACCTCCATCTGCAGGCGACTGTTTAAAACTGCGTGGTTTCACAGCAGCAGAAGCTTCTCGTTCGTTTTCTGCTGTTTCGGGAGAGTTCATAGTTTTCCTCAGCTTTGCAGCAACTTATAGTCTGTTGCAGCACACTGCTGGTCATCTGGCTAAAAGGAAGAAAGTCAACAGGCTCTCCTCCTGACTGTTGCAAAAAAAGAGGCAAATTTGGTGGTTTAGGAATTTTTTTTTAATGTGAAAAATTCAGAATTTTCTTAGCAGAAAGTCTGATTAATAAACGTGTTCATTAAATCTATAAAGAGAACAGCAAAAACATTTAATAATCTGTACATTGAGTGGTTAAACCCAGATATTGGAACTGGATAATCCTCATTTGTTTTGCTGTCATTAGAGATCATTTGCTCAAATGCTATAAGCAGTTTTTTTTTTTTTTATGTTTCTTTGCTGCATCAAAACTGAAATCTCCAGCTATGTTTTTTTTTTATCAACTAACAACATGCCTTTGGATGCATCCTTCACTTTTTTCAGTTTATTGAAAAAAATCAGATAATGGTCGCAAACGTACCACGATGCACGCGGGATGATGCTGTAATCCTTTAAATTTTGGTTTAAATTTAGCAAAACTTTGGTTTAAATTGACACAAATATTTCTGTCAAAGAACCTGCAACACTTTGCAGATCCTACATCACTGCCGTGTGTTGTAGTCAGGCGTAAGGAGGTCAGACCTCAAGGAAAAATTATCCATGAAAAGCATGATTGGTGACTCTCTGTTCAAATCACCACATTTAGTAGCTTTAGTAATTGTTACGTTGTATTGTGGTAGCAGCAGTGGGAGTGATTGCTGCGAGCTGAAGCTCGTTCCCCAGCTTTGAGTTTGCAGTTGTAGAAAATTACTCACGTAGGACCCCCTTGGCGGGACCACTGAGCTTCTCCACCAAAGACGGCTGCGTGTGTGAGTTCATTTCGTTCCTCTCCTCTTGCAGGGGGTTCGGCTTCGTTACATACGCAGATCAGGCCGGTGTGGAAAAGGTTTTGGCACAAAACAGACATGAATTGGATTCCAAAACGGTGAGTTTTCTATTTTGCAGCACTTTATGGTTGGCAAACTTTTTTCTGTCAGCATGTTGTTTTTTTTAAACATTTTTTAAAATTTTCTTTTTATTCTTCTTCCTGCCTCTCTGTGCATTTTGCCTCCCACTGTATGGCTTGTAAAGTTTAGGAGTGCATTTTGGAGCAGCCACCCTTCCCTCCTCCTTCTGCCTCTCCTGTCTGCTCATTTCCCCCCTCCAAATCCCGGTTCAGGGCGCCAACATGAAAGCGTTCTTTCTTGGTCTTCATTGCCATGGTTACCTGGGGGACCTGAATGGGGTAGCAGGAGCCCCTGCTAACACCCCCTCGCAGGTTTTATGCACAGCACAGAGCGCACAGAAGTTGTTTCAGCTGAGTTTTAGGGAAAGAAAAAGTTGTTAGTGTTGAGTCCCAACCCGGGCAGATTCAGCCTGTGAGGTCTCCTCTTCAACATGGATGCAACTGTAGAGATTTTCAGGGAGTTGAGATGTTCCTGTAAAGAAAAAATAAAATAAAATAGATCCCCCCCCTCCTACACTCATGGAGCATGAAGATTCAAATGTGGGTAAATGGGACAGACACTTTGGCAGAAAGAAGGTCATGCTTGTGTTTGGTTTTATTAATAAATATCAGGGGGAAGAAAAGGCATGAGAGGACGTGTGAATCCCAGCGGCTTGCTTCTGGTGAGACTCTGAGCTGCTGACTGAGATTTGAATATCCATGAAGGTGTGAATGTTGCTGTCTTGGTCATTTAGATTGAGTGTGGGAGCGGGGACTGGGTGTGTCTTCGTCAGCTTGAACTCGCACAAACACACACACACACACACGCCAACGCACGCATGCATGCATGCACAATAGGATCATTTGAGAGTGAAAATTGGTGGCACAGAATGGCAGCAGAGCCCAGGGGTGGAGGAAAGGTAGAGCTGGGTGCAGTTGTTGGAGCAAGTCTGTTGCTGGGGGTGACGCCAGCCTCTGGAGACGGTGCTGTAGCGCCACAACCCAATGGGATTCATGTCTCCATAACAACTTCTCAGCTATTTTGCATTAACTTAAGGCGCTGGACCCAGTCGGGCGGCACAGCTCTGACACGGAGAGATAATGTCAAGTCATGCCAGACTTTTACTTTTTATACATCTCATTATTTCAAAGCTGCAGCTTGCAAATATTTAAAGATTTCTATAATTTTTTTTTTTTACGGCCGTTATTAGATTTATTACAACACGCCTGTTGCTGTGTTCGCTTCAAAGCAGGCTCTGAGCAACTGAGTCATATTACCTCTTTAAACTAGGTGCTGCTGAAGTATCTGAAAGTCAGAACCCTGTTTGTGTGTGTGTGTGATTTTGGAAGCTCAGCTTGGCAGGTCGCTGGTGGGGGATTAGACGCTGCCCTGTTATAAACCAAAATACTTTGCGGGGATATGAAATCTGGAGACTCTGTAGTCAATCGGAGATCAGAATCTGACTATTTCCTCTTTGACCAGCTTTTACAGGCAGGTCATATACTGAAAAGCTGAGCTTTTCTTTTACTTCTCATTAAACTCTCACTATTTTCTTTTTTATTTATTAACATTTCAGCGAACAGAATGTTCCTTTTAGACCCCAAGCACGAGATAGGAATGTGAGGATATAGCTATAAGCATTATTGTATTATAAATATAGTGTCTTTAATGTTTTTATCATTTGCTAAAATGTGTTAAAAATATGCCTAAGATATTGTGTTTTTTCATTCCTCAAAATTTTCCCCATTATTCGACTGATCTAAATAGGAAGTGTTCAAAGTGTGGCTTGTGGGCCTTTTGTGGCCCATGGACTGATTTTACGTGAGTCCAAACCTCACATAAAATACCCACCAATCTGTGCTGGTGGGTACAAATCTGACCCACCAGCACAGCCAGTGTCCACAGACAAAATCTACATAAAATAGAAAATGTTAAGCAGAACCAAAGTACTTATCTTTAGTTGACAGTTTTTTTTTTTTTTTTGCTTTAGGTTTAATTTCTAAGTAAATGGGGCGTCAACTAATCAGAAGCTGCTACTCAAAGTCAGCCCTCGGTCCACCTGTTCTTTAAAGTAAGAAAACAGCAACTTTGTTGATGAAACGGAGATCCGTGTGTTCTTTTTGCTGAGAGTAGACAAAAAAAAGCAAACAAACAAAAGTTTTGCCAATCAATAAAATAGAAGACAATGATTATCCAAAGTTAGATCATTGCTTAGCAGGTAAGAATAATTAGTAAAAGTAAAAATGTCTTCACATCCATTTTGTACCACAAAATAACATGCAGACCAACATCTTTCGCTTTCAATTTTGTTAGCAGTTTATTATATATCTATTTGCAGTTTTAATGTGTAACATCCAGGTCTTAGAGTCTTAGCGCTTTGCATGCAGTATTTGGAGGGAGATTATGTTTCAGGTGCAATGCATTCACACTCTGCATGCCAGCAATGTTTTTGATCAGTGGAAAAGCCATTTAGCGCCCTTCATGCCAACACCTCTCATATTTGTCAGTGGTGGAGATGCTAAAGCTCAGAGAAGGGTGGGGTGTGTTGTTAAAATGAAAAAACATTATTGCCGTATTTAACAATTATATTCCAATCACAGGTTTCGTTGGGCACTCATAAATGATGTGTATGTTGTACTGAATTACTTGTACAAAATGCATGAAAAACAGTAAAACTAAAATGAAACTCTTATTTCCGAATATTCAGGATATCAAATTTAATTGGACTGAACTAAATTAAAAGTAGAAAAGTAGTTGGTTGGAGCAAATCGGTGTCTCGATGGTCTAATCTAAAAGTCAGCTTAGCTTATTCAGAGGGCTGCATGATGCGTAGATCAACACAGCATTGCTCTTTCACCATCTATTGCTGTGGACTGCTGGACAGCTGGCTTTTTTGTTGTTGTTTTTTTTGCTTGAAAGAATGACAAATTTACCTGCTTGTCTATATTTTTGCTGTGTAGCCTAAGGAAGGAGCGCCACACATCACTCTACTGCTGTAAATAGGTTCTGTAAAATGCAGTTCTAAATTTAACGGTCGTTAATTTTCTATTTCTAACACCGAAGCCATTTATTTGCTGCAAGAGGGTTCATTTTTTGCTTTTTTGTTTAAATAAAACTCAATCAGGTTAAGTTTTTTTTTTTAAAATACATTTATTTAGGTTTCTAAACATATTTAAAAAATATATATATATATACTAAAAACTTTTAAAAATTTTGATTTATTGTCAGTTTGAAAAACCTGGCAAATATATCTATAATAAAACAATTTGGTTGTGATGTTAACAGATATAATTTAATTCCCTTTGTTTGTTTTTGCCAACTGTGTGTATGCACTGGATTATTTATTATTTCAGTCTCAGTGGAGCTACAAATAAATCTCAATAACTGGCCATTTTCTGTGGTTGCTCGTAAGCACAACGATGTAATTGGTTCCTGATGTTCCAACTCCGGCTTTTTAAAACAGTCTGCACCAGAAGTGGCTGCAAGGCCAAATAAGAAAATTTGCTGCCATTTGTTGTTTGTGAGCAACATTTATTCTGTGTAAAGATGAATTTGTTGGTGGGTTTAGGCAGGTTCACGATTTTAGAAATCAAGGGTTAAAAGGCTTTCAAAACTGTTGAAATATTCTGGTATACCTTTCCTGACCTATTACTGCCCCGCAAACATCTGCTGCTGGTCACCTGGCTGGAAACAAGCTAAACTTTCCTCGTTGGTTGTCAGAATTGTTATGAACCAATTCTATTGTTTGCAAAATGTGCACATATTTGTTTGTTTGTTATTTTGTTAAAGTACAGTTGGCTGTAAAGCAGCGGACTGCAGGCTAGCAATCTGAACAGACAGCTGCAGCAAACTTTTTATGCTCTAAAGGCAAAACCAGGGAGAGAAAAAAAAGAAATAATATCCTATGGAGTATTTGCTTCTACTATATTTTTGTTTGAAATTTGCACATAAAGATCCCAGTAAGGATAAATGAATGTTAAAATGTCATACCTAATAATCAACATGTTTTTTTGTTGTTGTTTTTATAATTGATTGCTGCTTTTTTATTTATGTTTGTTCACTACAGTGAGCCACAGGTATACAGGAACAACTCATACAGGCATATACTCTGGTTTTCCTACTGGTAAACAATGAAGTCCAGGTGTTAAATGCCCAATAAAACAACGGCTGTGGTGGTGTGGATTATATGCTGAACTAAATGTATCCCCCCTTGAGTTCTCCACTTCCCCCACCAAAAAAAAAAATAATAATAATAAAAAAAAAATAAAAAAGATGGTGCCTGGGGCACCATACAGTCTTAGGCTGCCTCTGGCTAAACAATAATAATAATGTTAATGGGTCAGATGCTGATCTAGGTTTGTTTTTTTCTTACTCAGAGCTGGAAAATGTTGATTTTTGTTCTTCTGTATTTGCAAAAATGCAGCTGCAGGAGTTTACATGTTTTCTCAGGTTTCCAGAAACACCACATAAAAATAATTGATCTGAAATAGATTAACATCATGTTCAGTGTTGCTAAAATCAACATATTACTTTTTTTGTTGTTGTCTGCAACACAGAAAAAAAATAGACCAGATAAAAAAAAAAAAAACAACAAACAAATAAGACGTCTCTCTCGGGAATGAGGAAGAATATTCGATGCTCTGTTGTTTTCGCCCTCTAACGCCAAGCCTCAGGTTTGCTGGCAAAAGCCACAAAGGGGCAACGCTGGAGCCAGGGGAAGGTGCATGTGAGGGTTGTTTATCGGAGCAGCGAGGCTCACAGGGCGAGAGGGAAACTACATTAGCTGGTGCAAGGTCCATGCCAGTGGTTAAAAAGGTTATTAAACATTTACAGTACTGTTATGTTGTGGATTGTTTTTAATCCTCGTTTAAAAACGCTGAAAGTCACAGGTGAAATATCAGCAGAGCATTATAAATCCATAAAACAAACTGGGGGTTGCTGATTGTTTTCAGGGAGAGAGGTCTGGTGAGGCTGCTGTTTCTGGTTGGAGGTTAGATTTCCTGTCGGGGGCAAAGTATTGCCTCGGGCCCGTGGTGTGCAGTTGTTTTTTTCTGGACGCGGAGGGGGCACGGCTGGCACGGTGTTTGTTTTTCTCCGCAAAATGCTTCGCTGAAACCAGCTACAGGATTAGGAAGAGACGGGAGCACATGTTCCCAGAAAACGGACCGTCTCCGGGTCCAGTTACCCATAAACCCTGGGCGTGTTATGAGTGATGGATTGTTGAGCCTCATGGGTAGTGCGTCCAGTGGCGATGAGTCAGTAATGTGTGATCACTTAATGTTGTTATTCAATTAGAGGGATTGGGTCAACATATAATTTTGTAAATAGTGACAGACCAGTTAATCATCCTATTATCTCCTGAGTGGCTCTGAACGCTGATTGGCTGGTCAAAGGGTAAAAAGAAAATCAGCTTTTTCTTTTTTCTCTAAACAACAAATCCATCGAAACTAAAAAATAGTCTCTGGTGTTCATGTTTAGATACAACAGCTAGCATGTACATTGACGCATGTCTCTTAGTTTGATAAAAATCTGAATCTAGATCAGCAGTTACTTTATTGAAAAGCAGAAAATGACTGGATGTGAGTGTGTGACGAGGAAATACAAAAAATTGCAGTTTTTAATTAAATCAAGTTCAAAATAAACGTAAATTTCACATATTTTAAAGGATTACATCTTACATGTATTTATTTACAGATTTTATGTGGAGGGATCAGAAGAGAGGCTTAAAACACAAGCACACATCACTTTTCAAATCATATTCCTTCCACTTGTAAGTAATGCGCCACCTCGTCTTGGTACATCCAGTAAAACACACAGTTTGTGACTGTAACAAAAAGATGCAAGACTTTGTGCTCCAACACCTGGTTACTAGAGCTTGAATGCTAGCAGTGGCCTTTCGACTGGAAGATTAGCTGTTAATGCTGACGTGGACAAAACTGGAGCTGGGGAGTTGGAAGAGAATAGGAGAGGAGGAGGGGGAAGGCTCAGCTCCTGTGCCGTAATCAGTATGGATCTGAAAAGCAACTAATCGGATTGAAGGAAACAAACTGGATTGGCCTTCTGAGGTTCGGCCTCAGATCTGTGGATACGGCTCAGACCTGCTCTTAAGGTGGGACCCGGACGCGCTCCGTGCCCAGCCCGGTTGGGAAGGTTACGGGGTTAGGGTTAGGGTTGGGTTGCCGGCCCTCATTAGCGCGCTTCGTTAACTAATTACTCCACCGTTGTTCGTCTGCGCAGGTCGACCCTGCTGGCCTCAGCCCAAACCAAGTGTCCTTCCCTCACTCATCGACATGCCAAGTTCCCCCTTTATCCTCTCCTCTTGTGTATATAGCTGTTTGTTTAATTTATATTGATTGTGCTGCCATGGTGTGGCGGCCTGTGGTGCCTTTTTATCAGTGTGGCTGTTTGCCATTTGGTTGACGACTCGGCCAGAGTGTCCAGAAGAGGCAAACCCCGTCATATGGCCGCTTCAGTTGGTGCTCCTGTTGGATTAAAAGTGCATGCTTGTGTTTGTGTGACATTTGCGCCGCATTACATGGGAATCCATGTGAGCATATACGTAGGAGTGACTGGGAGGGTCACTCAGGAGCCCCAGTTCCTCTGCAGGGCCCATCTGTTTTGCAGTCTTTGTCCTGTTAATTAATGAAATCAGAGGGGCTGCCTGCTGGGACGGCCCCCGCCGCACTGCAACGCCGGACATGCCCACTTTCTCATGGGCTGACTGTTTCACAAATGAACACCTCCTCTCTCTTCCTGTCCTTTATCTCATCCTCAACGTCTTATTTCTGCTTTCTACCTCTCCATCTATTTATTTGACCCTCTGTCCTTTATACTATTTTTGTTTTTTTGTTTTTTTTCCAGTTTGTTACACTGGTGGATGCACAGCGCCAAGCGAGGTGACTATTTGTTGTAGATTAGTGTAGATTTTAAAAGCTAAACCACTAAAAAAAAAAAAAAAAAAAAAGAAGAAGAAGAAGAGCGAATTAAATCATAATGTAGGCTCTGCTGTCACTTTGCTGCTTAGATTGAGCGGAGGTTGGATGTCATGAAGCAGGATGTTAGTCAGACCATTTCACGAACACTCGGTTGTAACTCTTCTCTGTCAGGCTCAGGCAACTTTTTTCCCCCTTCCTGTTACATCTTATTTTTTATTTTTTTTATTTTTTTATTACTATCTACAATTTCACAATCCTGACTGCTTCTGGTCACAGATCAAGCCTCTGAAGAGTTATTCCTGAGTGTTGAAAACAGTGACCTGGCTACATCTTTTTTTTTTTCCTCCTCTTTTTGCTTTGTGGCCTTTCTGTCTTCCTCGAGGCTAAACCGCCACTCTGACAGATGCTTTAGTTTTCATTTATTTAATTTATTTATTTATTTTTGCCTCCCTCAGAGAACAGCCAGATGTAGAAATTGCATCTTAGATGCATTCTGTGTTTTTCTACTCAAGTGGAATGATTATTTTTAACAGCATGGCATGATTGTAGCTGTAGTGTCATTATTGCAGATGTTGCTTTAGGTCTAACCTAGAGTAGTTGGTAACCATCATACTGGCGTGTTTGTTAGAGTACAAGTTTATAGGTGCTTGGTCAAATGGGAAATATAAAATATATACATGTCACATGAACATAATACATACTACTTGATATTATTGTGCTGCGTTAGACAGGATTCTCAAGAATGTGATATTTTGGTAGCAAAACTATTCTAATAACGGAGAGATGCATCAATCAGGCTTTTACTGGCCGATGCAGATTTTCCAACTTTCCTGAAGGTCTGGTTTCTTGATTTCTGTTTAATTTCCAGCTATATTGGAGATCTTTTGGCTCAGCGATGATTTGGTATAGCTCTGACTTGCCCATGCTGTTTTTCTTTTTCTACTTTCTGAGCAAATGTAAAAGAATGTAAACATTCTTAGGATGATAAAACTATGAAGAATAAATGCATGAAATGAATGAAACAATGCAGAGGTAACCGAGCTGTTTCTCTTTGGGGCAATGAAAAATGCGAAAACAGTAAAGACCTCATGGTCATGGGGCGGCGTTATCTGTAAATAATGAAGGAATGCCTCGTTTAGTCTTGTACAAGACAAATTCACAAACAAACTTACCTGCTTGTTCACATGCCTAATAATGCAAAAATGCACAATATCACAAGATTTTCCCCCACGAGTTCATTTAGTTTAGAATAAGCAGATACTCCACTGTGATATTTCTAACATCTACTGATCCCAGCATGTTTCATGACATGCAATATGGAGCATGGTGGTAATAATTGGACTTTATAATTGTTTTGCGACAAAGGACACATACAGCTTTCTTTGAAAATGGCTTGACATGTTTTGTTTTTACTTATTTTTATCTGCAAACATACTATTGCTAAAAAAAAAAGAGCATCATCTCTTACCTTCCTCGTTCAACAGTGTTCATTCAGATTGACGATTTACTGGAAAAATATCAGATTTTTAGTTTCCAAATGGTTGATCGCTGACCATAATCAGCGAAACTGAATGGGTAATTTGACAGATTTATAATCCACTACAACAGATACTTCCCAAAACTATATGCCCTTGAACCTTGTTACATTCTATTTTAGATTTGACCAAAACTAAAAAAAATTTCTTGCTGATTTGGATGCTTTACTTGAAAAATAAAAAAAAAGGTTTTTCGCTTTAATGTGTTCATTTAACGCGATTTCTTTTATTTTCAAGAATTTGACATCTCTCCAGTAAAAACTGGTGGAGTGTGATGTGATGTGTTAAATGATTTTAGTCAGTAAAACATATTTGGTGTCAAAAGCTAATCCAGACATTTGGCAACTGTCATGCAGACACAATTACAAGAAATCACTAAAAAACTGTCAAACAAGTGGGGTTTTTTGTTTGTTTGTTTTCCCTACTTTTTTTGTGATTTATATTTGTGTCAAATGTGATTCGGCTTCTGATCGCTGTCAGCCTATGGTGGGTCCGTGTCTCTGCCTCTTATGGCCTCAGGCGGCTTTACTTTTCTAGTCATGTCTGACCATTTAAGAGCAGGTGGGCTGATTTCAACACCAGAGGCTTATAAGTCACTTCCTGGTCAGACTAAACCCACGAACATGCCCCCAACTTTGCACCAGAAATAAATATATAAACATATTTGTCTTTTTGCATTTGTTTCATTCTGGTAATCTTAGTTTTTCTTTCTTTTATGTATATATATATATATATATATATATATATATATATATATATATATATATATATATATATATATATATATATATATATAAAATAGCTTTTATATATATATAAAAGCTATTTTTGGAGTGCAGGTGCTCCGTACTCTGCTCTGCACTGATTAAGTCCGGATAAAATTTTTTCCTGCATGGTGTTTAAAGACCATCTCAGAGTCACACAGATCTATCATGTTACATTCATCTCAGTTGCGGCAGATACTATAATAAACTGCTTTGTTGTCTCTTTTTTTTTTTTTTTCCGTGACCTCGCTCCGTTGTTGTGCTGCTGTTTGCCGTTTGTCGCCGTCGGCTTCTGTCACCTTCCTCTTTGTGCTCAGACCAGCTGGAGGTGACATGACTCTTCTCATCTTTGCGTCCCACTTCAAGGTGCAAAGTCCTTCTGCAATCCCTTTCAAGGGCGCTGCAGCTGCATCTTAGTTACACGGCGTTGTGCTCTCCGAGTGCTGGTAAATCTGAAGCACTTAAAGGCCCTCAAAGGATGTATTTGCCATCAGAAGCGAGCAATTATCACTGTAAAGAGATGAAAGGTTCTTTTTAGAAACGTCGAATGAGGAACCTATTTAATAATGCCTATATTGTCCACGTTATATCTAATTATTTTTGGCTGTTGGGCAGACTGCAGTTGCCAATCGCAATTCAATACACCTAATAGCGGCCATGTGAGACACAAGAGGCTTTGCTTCACAGATCCAATTAATGCGACATAGATGGAAACCCCTAAGACTATTATACACTACAAGGTCCTGTGACCTAAAATCATCTCTCTCAGCTGGCGTGAGTGCGAATAACACGAGATTCCGCGCAAATATAAAATGCCAGGCTGGGCTTTGCATATTTAACATTATTAAAATGCCAGCACATTCGAAGCTCATTTCTTTCTAATTTTATCTGCAACCTTGACCACTGCTGAGACATTCCAGTGGAGTGGGGGGGGGAGGAGGGGACTCTGGATACAGTCAAATCTGACTAATCCAAAATGGTGGTTGTCAGGATTTGTGAGACTTAGAAAAAAAAAAAAACCACATTCATCTTAAATGTATTCCGAATATTAAATGCTCATTTCAGATCTCAGGCCGCTCCGCTTTGTCTAGTTCGTGGCGGTCCGGCCGTGTCTCAGCAGAAAATTCGGAGAAAAAGTATGAATTGTCGCCTCGCTGACTAATTTGTTCCCGTTGACTGTTTGTGTGGCTGCTGGGTTTGGATTTGTAGGGGCTTGCATAAACAAGGGGCTACTATACATATTCACAGATTAGCATACGTTCTATTTCAGGACTTTAGTGCTTCTTCCCAAGTAGTCAGATTTACAGACTTGTGTGTTGTGACTAATTCTGGTTTTTATTTACCACTGCAAGAATTTGCTGCTTCTGAACAGAATATAGAGCAGAACCAGACTTAGTGACTTTGCTGCATAAATAAAAGATTTTCATGGTGGGTGAGGTCGAAGCCCTGACAATTTGCCACATTATAGTTTGCATTTCTTGTGTTAATACCGAGCTGTGAAGATTTTATTTACTTTCATGAAGATTTCTTCTTGTTTTTGCTTTGTCGCCACATTAAGCGTTTTAGATTTTTAGAGATTATCTCAACATCAAAGACAACCTCAGAAGTAGAAATAAGCTTCTTTATAATAGGGATTTCATTTTGTAAATACAAAAACTATCCAAAACAACCTGATCATGTGAGAAAAAGTAATCGACCCTCTAAATCTACTAACTGTTGTTATCGTCCTTGGCAACAATAGCTGCCATCGAACAGGTTTTGGCCCACTCTTCTTTGCAGAACTGTTTTAATTATTAATATTTTTTGAAAAATTCATCCTGTGTAAGGTCATGCCACAACATCTCAGTCAGATGAAAGCCCAGGACTTTGGCTAGGCCACTCTTGAACCTTTATTTTGCTTATTTTGAGGCATACAGATGTAGACTAGCGTGTGACCACCACCATGTTTGACTGTCAGTATGATGTTAATGAACTAAAATGCTCAGCCCACAGAATATTGTCCCTATAGTTTTGAAGATCATCTAGATTTTGTTTTTGTTTGTTTTTCCTGTTTGTCCACAGCACGTTTTGTCTTACTTTTCACACATGACCAAACAGGCTTGGTTTAATAATGTTGTTGCTTTTTGTTTTGTTTGAGTAGGAATGTAATTCTTAATGCAGCTTTCGGTATCTTTTATTCATTTTGACATTTTGTCATTAAGTTGGATGAGCTGTAACTCAGTGGGAGGCAGATCTTTAAACAAAGTAATTAAGCCTAAACATAAATGAAAATCCCTATAAAACACAAACAGCAAACTCAGGAGGGGAAGGGTTATCACTTCAGTGCTTTACGCTGTACTTTTAAATAATCCATCAATCTTTAATTTTATGTCTGCTCCACCAGCGTTTATAACTGGGTTTAAATCTTTCCCCCTGCAGATCGACCCAAAGGTGGCGTTTCCCCGCCGGGCTCAGCCTAAGGTGAGTGCCCCCTCACAAATGAGTTAACAGCGAGGTGATGATGTCATATATCACCCCTAATCCCTACATCCTGGTTGGCTAGGATAAGAGTCAGACACGTGACCAGAAAAGAGCTGCAGTTCACTTGTTCAGTCTGACACCGTGACCCCGTTCTCTGCTCCCTGACCCCTGTCCTGCCTCCTGAAATGACACAGATGCAGTTTAGTTCCTGCTTCCTCATGAATTCATAGGATTCGTACATGAACCGACGCAGATCTGAGCACACATCAAACTCGTAGAATTAGCAGGCAAATCCTCAAACAGAAACGTGACACCTGCCAACATAGTCTCTGTGTCTCATGAAGGACGTCTTGTCGTTCTGATTGTGTTTCCAGCTTGTGACCAGGACAAAGAAGATCTTTGTCGGAGGACTTTCAGTCAATACAACCATCGAAGATGTGAAGCAATACTTTGACCAGTTTGGAAAGGTGAGTTTTTACAAACATGCTGTGTTCAGGCCGCGGCCTGGTGTTATCTTTCATGGAGGCAAACATCTGAATGGAGTTCAAAATGATTTTATTTTTCATAGCATTGCCCTCGCTGCTACATTTTTTGCTACTTTGTTTTTTATAGTTAGACTCGAGAAATTAATGCTCTATCTATTTGTTATTTGCACAAAATGAGTCGGGCGTACGCAGTCGCCGTCTAACTTCTGCGCTGAATCTGCAAGGGCGTCGGAAGGGACTAGAGTAACACACATTTGCATAAACTTGCATGCAAGGCCTGCATGCAGAGCCGTTTGAAGAAGGCAGCCATGATTGGGACTAAAATCGCTGCTGCAATTTCTCTCACACAACACTTGCTTTACAAATTTGTCAGCCTGAAAGTTATGTAGCTTGTGAAATTGTAATTAGTCGGGTAGATGTTAGATTTGTCAGTTTTGTGATCCAATAAACAGAAAATAAAAGTGTTATTTCCAATTGGGATTACAAACATCCATCAGCTAATAAACAAAATTTGTTCGTCTTCTCTTTTACTCTGATGTGTTCTGATTACTTTTTGCTACAGCTAGCAAAGAATATATATGTATTTTTATATGCAGTAGCAGAGGAATTATGTACAGTAAAACACATGTTCAAGTTATATTCTGTCTCATTAGCAACTCATTTTTCGGAGACTCATTTCACAAATTATGTTATTTGTTTTCTTCTCGTTTGGCTAGCCGTTAGCTAGCTTAGCTAACACTGCTACTCAGACTTAACCATTTTAAACTATTCAAGTTGAAACTATTAATTATTTAAGGATAAAGGTTTAAAATAAATAGTCTCATCATTATTTTTGTCACTTATTCTTAACTTTTCATTCATTTTTTTTCTTGCCTTCTTCTTGCCAGTTATATTTTTAGGCCTTTAGCTGAGGTGTTAGCGTCCTGCAGACGACTCACGGCGCTGTTATAAAACAAGTATATCAGCTTTTATTTGTTGCTAAATCAAATTACCTGTGGTAGACTGCAGGCTTTCTGTGTACTCTCACACATGTGAAGGTTCACCCTAAAGAAGAACAGGTGCCTCTGGGCAACCCCAGATTTCTGCAAACCTTTTCTGCTCCAGTTTCCTTTGAAAAATTAGGAGCAGAAACCGAAAACGCTGGTTGACACTAAACCTGACTCCGCATTCATTGGTGGTTTTGCTAATCTGCCACTGCCCTAACTCAAAAGTGTTCATTTGCCGCCTTTGTTCTGCTGTTTTGCTCATTTCCAATCAAATTGCTGGGGGGGGGGTTTAGCCTCGGCGTTTGTCCTTCTGTAGCCTCTTTGAATGAAATTTGGTCAAAGAAGCTCATGCTGTGGAGACAGATGAGTGGCCGGGGGAGAGGGAGGAAGAGAGCAGGAGGGGAACAGAAGAGAGAGATGGCAGGGGACTGAAAGGGAAGAAGTAGCCCCCCATGGAGACAGAGGAAGGGGATCTCTGGGAAGGTTGAAGGGCAGAGAAAAAGGGAGGGATGCTGAGATGGTGAGGAGCGTAAGTAACTGTTAAAGGGGTAAAACGCCATTGGACAAAAATACATGAAATCTAGTCTTAATGCATTGCATTTTGAGTTACGCTGACTTGTGCTAACTTATCAAAAACAACAGCTGTGCCATGCTCCTCTTTATTCCCCCCAAAATCATTTCTTCAGACACCATCCCGCTCCACATAAACAGCCTGCTCCTGCCCCTCTCTGCTTGTTGCTGTGGTGACCTGCCTTCGCCCATTGTCCCGCTGTAATCCAGTGTATTTTTACCCCCCCCACCATCCCTCCCCAAAAAAAAAGAGTGAGAAGTGCGCAATTGCATGAACTGAAAGATGTGTGCGCGCGCATGACAGTGTGACAGTGTCATCGTCATGGCTGCAGAGGGAGGCGAGCTTGCATACATTTGTGGAAACACAGACAGACAGTGGGGCTCACAGGCACTGATCCAGTTGTCACAAACATTAAGTGTGCGCCTGTGCTGCTGTCGGTGAGCAGGACAGTCTGAAAATGAGCACCGCTTTAGGTTGTTGGCCTAATGGGTTGGAAGAAATTAACAGCGTGAAGCTCCTTCTGTCTTGTGTCTGGCTGGGCTTTTTCTATCTCTCTCTCTCTCTTTTGGCCTCTGACTCATGCCTGCGCTATTACCATATTTCAGGTGCTGGTTCAAATTTAAACGCTGTAATTATTAGTCACGGATGCAGATTCCACGTGTGACCATCACACCCGTTCAGGTAGGCCGTGCTGACATGGATGAGCTTTTCTAAAATGGCAGTTTTGCGGTTGTGTGCTGAATCAGTTTTTCTCGGTGATTACACACACTCATATCTAAGACAACAGTCCCTCCGCGGGACGAGGGAATATTTGGACTGTTTGGACATGTGAGAGCAGAGCCGCATCACGGATAGCGGCAATCCCACAGTGCATTCCCGCTGAGCAAGAAGTATTCCTTGTTTATTATCTGAGCCTGGCTGCAAGGTGCAGGTTTAGATGTTACAGCGCCCAGTGTCCCGTTTATTTTTTTATACCGTGGCTCCGCCTTGCAAGAAAAACACAGAATGCACTACGCATTTTTACGCAACTCTTTGATTCTCGCTGGGATTTATTGTTTTTGCAGCAACACATCTCAAAGCAAACTTCGTGCGAGTGCATGTTCACGTCGATTCGTTTTTTTGTTTGCTTTTTTTTGCCGTTTTCGACCAAACCGAAGAGGTGGAGGTGTTTGCTTATGCAGGTTTTCCTACTGAACAAGTCTCAGCTCCTGTAGGTGAACGTTGCCAGGCCAAGAAGACTGCAACAAGCACGTTTGTTTGAAAAAATCATCCGGATCCTGAGGTGGAGGTCTTGAAATCCCCCCTCAGCCAAGAACAGTCCTCTGCTTTTTGGCTGAAGCTGAAAATAGAACTTATTGACAACCCAGATGTGTTTTAAACTGGCGCTAACCATCAGACCATTTCATAATTAGTATTTCAGATCTGTTGTTCACATAGCTTCTAGTTCTGGTAAAGCCAGGGAATCCCTGTTTTCATACCTCTTTATCCTGCCTTCTCCACTCTGCATACCTGAAACTAGGCTACCTGACAAGGAAAGACTGATTTAAACCCCAGCCCCCCGTCCAGTTTTTTTTTTTTTTTAACTCCTGCAGCAAAATGAGTGGATATGTTAGAGCTTTAACCAAAGAAAGAAGTGGATAAGACAGAAAATGCATCGCGGTCGTGGCAGACGGGGCGGGGGGGAAATAAAAGTTGGGACTCCGCTCACCCATGTGAGCTGGCGATTAGAAGGCTTGACTGAACACTTTGTCTGCTGGCCTGTTTAGAAAGAGATGGCCGGAGAGCCAGAGCGAAAACCAAAGAGGGAGATGTGAAGAGACAGCGGGGGGAAAAATGTGAATGCCACCTTTCATAATCTCTCAGAAAAGTTTAATGGACTTGTCAGCAAACACTTGTTCTTTGGACAATAGCCGTACGCTTCGATGGCAATGGAGTATTTTTAAGCCTGGGCTCGAAAGGCTGCTCAGGATCTTGGTTGACCCTTGTTTCTGTACGTCTGGGAAGCCAGAATTTGAGAATACGGCTCAACTTTTCTATTCTTCAGAATAACTAGTGACTGTGCTGCTGCTGCTGCTGCTGCACCAATCTCAGACTCCCACTGCTATGCAATCAGATTGTTTTACGGCACCCTCAGAAGAGGACATCGTGAGAGCAACTTTCTTATTGGTTTTGGGTGTAGTCTGTGCTCGCACACATGATTGAGTTCTTTACATGCCTGCAGACCTTTACTTGAAGCACTGGCATTTTTTGTACTTTAGAATATCTTTTTTATTATTATTATTATTTACATAAACGTCAAAGCCCACAAACCTGGCGTTTCATTGCCATATCTTCATATATGCTGCCAATCCTATGTACTGTTTTTCCAGCATCCAGTTTTGGGTAAAACTTTGACCCCGTGAAGTCTTTTCACTGACATTGATTTCTCTTTAATGTGTATATTATAGTATTAGAAGAAGTAGAAACATGAAGCCATAAGAGCAGCTTTTGTTCAGGCAATGCTTAGAGGTCACACACCTGATTTAGAGGTTTCACTCCTGCAAATCTTTAACTAAAGCACATTAGCATTGTTGTGCATGTTATGTTTATTTTTATACATGACAAACAGCAAATCCTGCTAATGCTAACGGCAAGGCTATCTGTTCTTGTGACTATTTGAATTGAAAGCGGCTAATTTCCTTAATTTGATTTCTCTTTATAATGGAGGAAGATCGCAGAAGATGATGCTATATACAGTTTGCTATTTGTGGCTTATGTTTTCAATGAACCCATAGAAAACAACACACTCACTGTTTATTTGAGGATCAGCTTATTTAGCGCCAGTCACATCTCTGTTCAACCTTCATATTATCTACTGAAAATTGTACTCTCTTTTGCATTATATATGAGATTCCTCAAAAAGTCATAAAAACAAATTTCTTTTAAATTGCTTTTTAATTCTCTGTGCTTTCTCTGAGTTTAATTTTTAAACAATTTTGAACACCTTAGCCATTCTGGCCAAACACTGAATCTTATCTTAGTGAGAGCTTCTACACTGAAGAGTGTTTGTCCAGGTTTGACCTGGTAGTGTGCTTTTAATCATTTACAAGAAAACCCCCCTCCCCCTGATTTTTCTGTTTCTGACAAGCTAACCACCCAGATTTATTTATTAAACACAGAACAATAAAAAATTAACAACATAGGAAATAGATTAAAACCTAAAGGGATAAACCTGCCTGTGTGTTCTACACATGTACAGTCACAGATGATTAGCATGTTAGCATGCAGCTGCCTATGTCGCGTCCCCACAGCTCTCTGCTGTGTCATTGAGTTTGGACAACCGGAAGGGCGGAAAACATGAGAGATGGGAGAGGGGGGAGGATAAGAACTGAATGAAGGACAGAGATAGAGGTTGGGAGGAGCTCTGCATGCGCATGCGTGTGTGTGCGTGCGTGCGTGTGTGTGTGTGTGCGTGTGTGTGTGTGATCAGGTTATTCGTTGACAGAGAACACACAGTCAGGAAGGTTGTTAGAGCAACCTTGATCCCGCGTGTGCTCATCCACCTGAAAGCGAGCATGTCTTGTTTTTCATGTGAGATAAGTGCCTGAAATTGGACGGCTGGATCATCCAGAGGCCTCTGCTGCTCATGTTACACCGGCTTGAGTTTCACCTGATGTTGACAAATGGAAATAGCCGTGTGGTCACACTCGGCACGTGTCCGCGCTGCGCCGCACACTCGAAGACGGAAAAGTTTGATTTCGCCCAGTTGTTTGGCTTCTCTGTGCTCCTTTTCCTTATGCCGTCGGATCGAGTGGAGAAGCTGCAAACTTTCCTGCCGGTGAAGGACAAGTGAGGGAGGGAGGGAAGGAGAGGAGGTGGGGAGGAGGAGGTGGAATATGAATAGGGCAGTGGAGTGAGTGCAAAAAAAGGAAAGAGAGGAGGGAGAATAAAAGAGGAGCGTGCTGACAAAGGCCCTGAATCACTTTGCTTTGCATTTTAAAATTCACAATCTTCTCTTAACAGAATTTCCACCCTTCAACCCAACTTTATCCTCGGCTGATTTTTTGAAACCGTCCCTTTATTTTCCTCCTTCTTTCACATTCGGTCAGTCTTGTTTTCTAGCCCCCTTTACTCTCCATCTCCATCCTATTCAGTGAAATGAGTTGTGCGGTAGAAAGGAGGGGAGGGGGTCGCGAGCTCTTCTAATTGAAATTCTTTACAGAGTCTCCATGGGAATAGTAAACTTTGCAGGGAGGGACAGAAAGAGAGGGAAAGAATGAGCTGGGAGAGCGCTGGACAAAGTTTATGAGAAATGAAGTGAAAGAAAGACAAACGGGGAAGAGTTTCTTCCAACCGTCCTGATTTAATTCTGATGCATCCATTTTCATGTTATTTATTAGCTTTTGCCGTCTTTCTCCATCGGTTCTCTCCTCGCAGTCGCCTCCACCTGTCAGCCCTCCCGGTCCTTTGTCCCCCGTCCACCCTCTCCATCTGTTTTCCCTTCTTACTCCTTTGCTAAAGAGGGACAATGGCACCCCATGCTGGGCAGCGATGTGCAAGTGCTACTATGTCCAAGCTCATGTCTTCTCTGCTTTGTTTCTCCAGGTCGATGACGCTATGCTCATGTTCGACAAAACGACCAACAGACACAGAGGTAACAGTCACACACACAAACCTGCACCTCATGTAAACATGCGTTGACATCATGAGATGGGGGCCCTGGGAATGAAAGGAGAAGCAGCGTGATAGAGTCATTAGGTGAACCGCTGCAAAGCAGGCTGCGTTTTCCCTCCAATCACATCACTTTGTCTTTCCTCCGCTCTTGCCTCTCCCCTCCTGCTCCATTTATCTCTGTCCGCTCCGTGGGTGAGGGCAGGGCCCGCCGAGGGTCGCCATACAGAGTCAAGATGGCTATGGGCGATGATGTAACTTAACGAGACAAGCAGGAGGAGATGAAGGCAAATGGGGACGGCGGTGGCGGGGGGGAGAGAGAAAGAAGAGCAGTGAAACTGATGATCATCTGGGATCAGTTTTGAAGAAGCCACACCCACTCTGACCCCCTTCTCTATTATTCTTATTTCTGATTGACAACCGTGGCACGCGGAGGTCACCTCCCCGCTCTGCGCTTTGTGTTACGAAGATGAATGCGGAGCAAAATGTTGATTTGATTCCTTGTTTTGTTAGAAGGGGAGCAGACAATGATGTCGTTCTGTATTTTTATTTGCTGATTTATTTTTTTTTACCTGTTTCTGTTTGTCTCTTTAGGTTTCGGTTTTGTCACTTTTGAAAATGAAGACGTGGTTGAGAAAGTTTGTGAGATCCATTTCCACGAGATCAACAACAAAATGGTACGCAGCGGAGAATTACTTCCACACAGAGGATGCATATAATTTTCAGTTAATTGGTTTCGCTTAAAACTGAGAGGAAGCAGTTTGTCCCAGTGCTCCTAAAATAACATATTATATTATCTATGCATTTGTTGTAAATCTCTATTTTTAGTCGTTTTTTTGATTTACATGCCTATAAATAATGATAAATATATGAGAAAGACTTGCTAAATTTCCTGCAGAGCAGTTTTCAATTCTTTATTGTACAGAATATTTACAGGTTTTTACATCCTGCCTATATTTGGTGGTTAATTATTCATGTAAGTCTGTGTTGGAGCCTACAATCTGCATGTTGATTATACGTTGCTAACTGCAGTTTTAAAGTAGCGTTACCTTAAATTAGAGTGATTGGTTTAGTTCCTTTTTCTCCGAGGTGCTTAGTTTTTTTATTTTTTTTAAATAAATATTTACAAACAGACAAATTTATATGTTTTGTGAGTAGGAGGGAAACAACTGTAGCCTTTTTTCACTCCGCTGACCAGCAGTGCGCAGCAACAAGTGGGGGAGATTCACAACTGCTTTTCCTTTTGCATCTTACAAACAGACTTTAATCTCTAGTATGTTGGAAAATTTAAGCAGTTTTAACCGGTGCGTGTCTGTATGAAACTTACAAACTCATTTTGTGCAGATGTGTAATTTTTAATAAACACTTCTTAATGCTCACCTCGGTTTAGGTGGAGTGTAAGAAAGCCCAGCCCAAAGAAGTAATGACGCCGACAGGCTCCGCCAGGGGCCGCTCCAGAGTGATGCCTTATGGGATGGACACCTTCATGCTGGGCATCGGCATGTTAGGTACGATCCACAGCTGAAAATACAGAAATGTAACCTGCCATAACGGGAGAGGTTTTGAAGTGAAACTTTGAAAATGACTGCATTTTTGTAGATATTTGCCTCAAAACCTGCAAGAAGTTTTGAGGCAAGTATTTATAGACACACTCTTCAGCTGCTTTAATGACTCTGAAATACTAATTAATGCTGACAGTACGTTTAAGCATGAGAAAATTATTTCTTTGAACTAAATATATGCTCTTGTATTTATTTCTGTGTTGTGGTGGCTTCTTGAACACACCGTCTCAGAAAAAGACGGCCAGTTTGTCTTGAATCGACGCCTTCTCTTTGGTGTTAGTGAATTCTCGTTTATGGTGTGTGTCAAACACAGAAGTCAGAGTGAAGGGCTTTTATTGGAGGAAAACACATTTGAAGATATTCTCATTGAGAAAAAGCAGGAGCTCTGATTTGTGTGGCTGTATTACGCCCCCTACTGGCCATTTGAGATAACTCTGCGGTCAGTAACAAAAGCTTGTAAGCGTTTTATAAAGCTTTGCGATAGTTTAAGATTGGAAATCCAGTGAAATTAGTGTCAAATTCTTTTTATTAGTAGGATATTTTCTGTTTTAAGATTTAAAATTATTTTCTCTTTTTTTTTTGGTTTTTTTTTTTGTTGTTTTTTTACAGGCTACCCAGGTTTTCAGACTACTACCTACACCAGCCGCAGCTACTCTGGAATAGCACCCGGATACACTTACCAGTTCCCAGGTACATTTGTTTTAAATGTCCAACACATCTGGCTTCTTGCAACTTTTTCAGAAGGTTTCTGAAAGCATATGGCCATGAACAACAGCACCCATGTTTTCCTCTCTAGCTTTTGTGTCTTGCCAAAAGCCGGAGACCAAATCTGTATTAAAAGTGATTTGTCTTTCTGTTTGTTGGTCCAAAAATTCACTGTTTTTCTTTCTGAGCCTGAGTATGAGTTGTTAATATTTTCCTTCAAATTTGTACATCTGTTCCTTCTTTCCTCTTTGGTAATTCTGTTTATTTGATCTACTTATGTAACTCCCTTTCATTTATAGCTCCTCCTTTTCCTTTCGCTCCTGACTTCCTGCCGTCCTTAAAGGATTTCTTTTTTTTTTTTTTTTTTTACTTTCAGTACTTGTGCCTTCATCTTGCTGTTTTGTGTGTCTGTGGCTTTGTAGTTTGTCTGGTGGATGGTGACTGTATTTACAAAGAGCTCTCTCTCTTGACCTTCTCTGTTTCTAGAGTTCCACTTAGAGCGGACCCCCCTTCTGACATCGTCCCACCCCCCTGAGCTGGCAGGTCAGTGGCTCCTTTCTCTTCTAAAGGCCAAGGGAGTGAAAAAAAAAAAAAAAACATTTAGCAGCAAAACATCAAACCAAACTGCTTGCCCTCGGAGTCTTTGGTGCTAAATGAAGATTAAAAACATCACAGGATCCTTGTTTGTAGGAAAAGTTGGATGTAGTTGTTGGAGTTTCTGATTCTAGTCTGAGCTTTGTGGCCAGTTTCTGAACTCCTGCTTTTTTTAGGAACAGATTTTTTTTTTTTTTACCAGATTTTGATTTCCCTAAATGAATGGCATTCAGAATATTTACCATTTTCAAGCCATCCTTATTAGTTACTTACATTAGGAACAAAGGTCGACATCACACTGTGTGTGTGTGTGTGTGTGTGTGGGTGTGTGTGTGTGCATGCGAGAACACAAGCAGCGTTTTCCTGTTTTGAAGTAAAGACAAAATGATTTGAAATGTACACTTAAGCTGTCTTAAGAGTTGGGGTGTTGGCATGATTAGTGTGTTAGGATTAATAACTATTAACAGCAGCCTCTGTTTTTCCTGGAGCTATGGTTCTCAAACTGTGGCTTGCGTCCTGCTGGTGGTACATGGATTCTGCAAAGAAATATCAGTAATATTAACTTGTTTGGAAGGTGAACTAATAATGTACTTCTTAGTATTTTGGACCTTCAAACACTTGCAATCTGGTTGGTACTAATTTGTTAAAGATTAAATGAGATAAAAATATTCGCAAGTGTTAAAATATCTCTCCTATTTATTTATTTATTATAAAATGTTATATGCTAGGGTGCCATGTTGAACTTCCGGCTTTCAGCTTTTGGGTAAAAGTGTTACATATTTATGATCAAGCAGTGTTGATAGATACTGTCGACATATTGAGAGGGCTTTTAAAGAGTAGAGACCCACTTCCCCAAAGAATGTAACTCTTGCCATGTTTCAGTTCTGCTGTTTTGTCTGTTTCCGCTGTAAAAACGTCTCACACAACCTAACCCTAACCTTTAGCCCCTAGGGTTAGGGTTAGGGTTACCGCATCGTTTCTGGGTTCCCTTCTGGGGTCCATCTCTTTGGACCCAACAACAGGCTTTTGGGTTTTGACCTTGCCAACTGGAGGTGGAAACGCTCTCCTGACTATAAAACAGCGAACCGAACTGACCTGTTCTGGAGAACATAGTGAAAGCGAGGGGAAGAAACGAGATTTTCAAAAAGCTGCCAACATCTTTAAGTTCAGCTCGCGTGTGTTTCCTGAAGTCGGTTCCAGGTCACTCCGCTCCATTAACAGTTTGGCGAAACATTTGGCTATAAATTGATGTCTTGTGGCAGACAGCTATTTTTTATGTGTATGAGAAAATCGGGGGCAAAACAACCTAAACTGCAAAGGTTTAAGATGGCGAAGCCACCAAAAGCCAACAAAATCCAACACTTTGATGCAGCCTAAGCCAGAGATCTGCAACTGTTTAAATTCAAAGATTGAGTTGGCCCTTTGCTTCTAGTAAATAAATTTCTCCTGAGTTGTAAAACAAGAAAAAAAAAAAAAAAAACCATCAGAGTTAATTATATAACTACTACATAAAATATGTGTTTCACTGTTAAATTAAAAACCAGTTGTATTTCTATTTTAGGGATTTAGAACAATGAAAATTTTACTTTTACAGCAAGCAGATCAACCAGATCTCTACAAAGTACCAACCACAAGCTGTTAAAGGGCTGAAATGTGGTCAAAACCTCCTTCTCTTATATAAAACCTATTTTAGTCAATGTGTTTATTTAAGCATAAGAGCCAAAGAAAACAAAGTGGCTTTGTTATTTTAGTTCAACCTCAAAGCCACAGTAAATTGATTTGATCCAAAATATTACTTTCATTTCATGAAAACAATTTTTTTTCCCATTGCTTTCCATTAATCTTATTCTGTGTGACGTTTCCATGCAGATACTAAATCGAAAAGTGTTGTACAGAGAGGAAGGCAGCCACCAGACAAGATTTTACTTTTTAGGTTTCGTAAATATCCGTACATGGATGCGTAAAAAGAGATTAAAGTCATCAGACTGTTTCAATTTTAGCCTGAAAATGTAGAGAAAATCATGCATTAGATTCAGTATGAGCCGATGTCAATTACAAACATATCGGTATTGGTTTGATGCGTAAAACTGCATCAATATTATTAACCGATACGTTTCAGGAGGGTGGCGATAGGGTAAGTGCAATATATGATATCAGTGGATATCGGTTATCAGCCGTTATGAATATCGGATATTGATCTTGGCTCCAATTTTCCAATGGTTGTATCTGTTTCTCGTGGTCTGTCCAAATGAACAGAGCAATGCTTCACATTTGGCTGACTCAAGGTCAGTCGGAGCGATGGCAGCTCCGGTATTTATAACTCTTGAAAGCTCTGCTGCCGATTTGGTTCCGTTCAGGATCAGCTGAATCCTGTGTGACTAAGAAGCTATCATTAGGAAGAACGTCTGGCAGCTGCCGAACACGCTGCCTACAAAACCCGAAATAAACCTTCAGCTTTTTTTTTCTGTAGCACTTTGTAACTTTTGAACTATGAACCTAAATCTGTTTGTTTCAAGCAACACCCCAAACGAGGGCTGCAAGTCATGATTATTTTACTAATCGATTATTCTGACAATTGATCGGATAAAAAAAATGGGCAAATTCTGAAGATTTTTTTTTTTAGAACCACCTGAGCTGATTTCACAACATATTAGAAATATATTTTAAAAATGCAAATAAATAACTTCGATTTTAATAACAAAATAAACATTTTATTGTCAAAAATGCAATAATATTCCATTTCTTATCTCTTCATTCAACATCAGAACAGTATAGGAGTGATCTGGTGACTATTTTTGTTTTTAATTAACCAAATTATAAGAGCAAACTGTGTTTCTGCTTTTAAAAAAAATGTTTTTTTTTTAGACAGAATTTGAACCCAGCAAAGCTAAAACTAGGACACCTGAGGAGTTCTGGGTAGAACAGATTTATTTAAAGAAGGGTTTTGTAACCTTAACTTCAAAATGTATACTACTGTGCACTATTTAACGACTAATCGATTACCAAATTAGATGAAAATTATTTCAATTATCTATTCACCAAAATTAATCCGATTAATTGTTTCAGCTCTGTTCAAGGACTGATGTGTTTTCCAAGCCCCAGTAGTTGATTTGCAGATTAAATGAGGTCACTGGGCGAAACTCAATATTGGCTAATGCCTGTTGTCAATCAGTGTTAGTGAGTTTTACCTCCCAGTTCCTGTGTTGTAGATGGAACCACCTTAAAGGGGAGATTCGGGACTGAGTAACTGTGTAGAGAAACTAAACTAGTAGCAGGTAAAAACTAAATCAATCGTGATATAATGACTGCAGAGGATGCAGCAGACCTGTGTTTCTTCTCTCATGCGTAATAGGAATGAATTTCTGATAAAGATCTTCTGAATGAGAGGCGTTTTGCCGTTTCCTGATGCAGCAGGACACGTTTAGGTCTGTTTACTTTCTACAAACGACCCAGATTTGCAAGCCTCTTTTTGCAGTCGCGCTTTTAAACCTTCAGGTTCAAAACTTCTCACTCGGACACGTGACTCCAGGCGTTTTTATTTTTTATTTTTTTTTTTTTTCCCCATATCCGGTGAACCCAGAGCCAGATGCTTTATGACGTCGTATCCTGGGTGCATTTTTAACCCTCGTGCAGCAATTGGATTGAAATGCCGTGACAGATGTGTGAGCAGATGTAGATTCAGTCACAGTGAGCTGTAGATTATTGCTTTATGATGTGATATTGGCAAGCGGGCCACAGTGAGACGTTTGTGCTGTAACGACGGTTTGTTGTGTAATCCTCAGCCATTCCCCTCACTGCATACGGACCAATGGCGGCGGCGGCGGCAGCAGCAGTAGTCAGAGGTAGGCCTGCGACTCTGCTTCTTGTATTTGTATGCCTGCTTTAGATAGAATGCTTGCACAAAAGCTGCTTGGACAAATAAAGGCGTATTTTTAAGCATGTGTGTGGGGGTGTGTGTGTGTGAAGCCCTCTGGCGTCCAAGCCTGACTTGTCTCTCCTGCCTCTCAGGCTCCACCCCTTCACGCACAGCTGGCTTTCTGGGCACCAGCAGCCCCGGACCAATGGCCGACCTGTACGCTGCAGCCAACCAAGACTCAGGAGTCAGCAGCTACATCAGCGCCGCTAGCCCCGCCCCCAGCACAGGGTTTGGCCATGGTCTAGGGGTAGGTCATGCCTGCTACATGTCAAAAACATGCCAGGTTGTACACATGTGCTCACAAAGAGCGCATTCATTCCTGTCCTGTGTCCTCAGGGTCCTCTGATCGCCACTGCGTTTACTAACGGCTACCACTGAGGAGGCTCAGGTCACAGAGGATCGGAGGGCTCCTCCTCTGTCTGCTGTTGTGCCAATCAGAACGCTGGCTGCCCCTCGATGGCACAATCTGATTGGCTGGCCACAGGTCTCTAGCGGGCTCTCCTGGCACCACGTGGCTCCACCCACCGACTGAAGATCTTTTTAAAAACCAGAACTCTTGTTTTGCTGTACTAATCTCACTTCGACATAATATCCCCGGTTGTTCTCTTTTTCCTTTTTTCTTTTTTTTTTTTTTTTTTTTGGCCTCATGTAGTGCAACACACTAGTTCTCGCACATCCCACCGTTTTTCCTCGATTACAATTTCTTTCTTCTATTGAAGCCGAGAAGAGGAACCTGCAAAAAAAAAAAAAAAAAAAAAAAAAAGAGAAACTGTTGGAGTAGGACAAAGAGGAACTGTTTTGATTCACTTTTTAAATGATTTTATTATAATGTGACGTGTTATTTTATCATGAAATCTTTCAGAAGCTGTTACTGATGTGGTGAAGAAAAAAAAACAAAAAAAACGTGTGAGATGGGGGCATTTTTAACAAAGGAAGAACAAACCTGACAAAAAGTCATTTTTTACGCTGCAACTGTCACTGAAAACACAGATGAAAAAACAAAACAAAAAAAAAAAACAACAAAAATGTATATTTTGGTAGTCTTTAAAAACAAAAACCTTTGTAATATTGTTATTAATATTGACATAATAATGATAATCTGTGAGGTATTTTATTCTGTAATTGGTTTTAAAGCAATGTTTTTATGTCTTCCTGTAAGATATTGTACATAGAGGCAGGGAGGGGGGTTAGGGGGGGATGGACGGCGGGTTCTCATTGGTTGGTTTTGACTGGATGTCATGTGCTACTGTCTGCGAGCATCTCACTACTTTAACAGCATGCATATGGTTAAATGTGCATACTGTGGGGCCAGTACGCTCTCGTGTCCCTTCAGCGCAGTGCTGAAATGCGCACGTTTTGGGAGTTTATCTGGTACACTTTCTCCGTTAATTGACCAAATCGTCCCTTTATTTTTTGCTGTGCTTTACGAAGAGTCCAAAGTTTGACTCTTCCGTCTTCATGCAACTTAAGTTCAACACAATGGACATCAGGAATAAAAGAAAAATATCACCTTAAAGCAATAGAAGAAGCAGTGCAGGGCTAAAGTACATTCATTAGGATCTTATTTGGCCTTTTATTATTATTATTATTATTATTATTGTTGTTGTTTTTTGGTTAATAACAAACTTGTCACTTCTCTTGACTGCAGGAATAACTTCATAAACAGCCTGTTTGAAATAAATACAACGGTCGTAAGGACGAGTAATAACTTTACAGCAAGTCGCTATTTTTTTAAGATCACATTTACCCTTTTAATGAAGAAAGTCGTCCCCTTTTTATCGCTTCACTCCTTCAAAAATGCAAGCTGGGCTTCTGTGACAAATCACTAAACAATCTTAAAGCTGTAGAAAATGTTTTGTGGCGGATTGCTATTCACAACAATTCAAGGAGTTGACATGTTTGCAAAGTCACCCCCCCATCACCCCCCTTTTTTTCTGTACTTCTTCCCAAAAAAACCGCATGTTTGCATTTTGCATATTCATGACACTTGCTTTAGTTAAACACAACACACTTATGGAAGGATGACCTCAAAGCAGGAGGAAAATTAAAGTGCGGTGCCGTGCATTTTTCAGGATACTTTCAGGCATATTTGCTCCACTGATCAACAAAGTCGTTTTTTTTTTTGCTTTGTTTTTTTTTTCCGCTTTACTTCTTCAGACATGCAAGTTTGACTCTTGCATCTTCATGCTACCTGTTTCAGCGAAACGCAACAGACTTGTGGAAAGAATAACAACCATAAAGCAGGAGAAACTAGGGGTTCAGTGGGGGGGGGAACAGGGGTTCGGCTTGACTTCCTCTTTTTGAAAATATATATATATATTTTTTGAGCGGTTCTCTTAATGTTTCTGTTTTTCTGCTCTCTTATTGAAATAAATGTTTCTTTTTATGCGGTGTTTTCACCGTGACGACAAATGAAGGACATTCTCAGAGAACGCAGTTGTAAAAAAAACAAAAAAAACAAACAAAAAAAAACAAAAAAAAAACCAGAAAAAACAAACCACGATCCTGTTTTGTCCTCTTATCACTGTTTGAAGGTGCATGTGGTTGCGTCTGAGCGTGTGTGAGTCCGTGTTTGTGCGCATACATCCAGAGTGTAATATGGAACTACTTCTGGCAGCGGAGGAGCATTTTGATTGCCTTTTTTCTTTGGTACTGAGAAGAAAAAAAAAGAGGGAGAAAGAAAGAGATCACCCTGTTCCGTTTTGGCACGCCTGACTTTCTCCTGAGTCTGTGCTTCTCTGGAGCCAACATATTTTTGTTTTAGTATGATGCTGCTGCTCCGTGTGGTGGTGAACAGGCAGAGCCGGGAGCGGAACAGGGTGAAGCTCCCAGCCGGGTCTGATACTGAGGCTATGAACTAGAAGACTCTGGCTGGCAGAAAAAAGCAGGAAAGCTGGAGCAGATTTGCAAAAATAAAAAAATAACAAGCCGCCTGCCTGTTCGGCCTCCACTTTTTTTCTGGCACAGAAAACTTCCCTGATGCAGCCAGTAGCTCCTCTGTCAGACTGGCTGGGACATGGTTTAAAAGCAAAAAGAGAAAGAAATAGAAACTACTGCTGGACACCAACACTGTAACTTTTTAAACGTACAATAAAGCAATAAGTTATTTTTTACCTTACAAATGAAAATAGTACTATTATTGGTAATAGCAGACAAGAAGTGGAAAATTCTGCGGCATTAAGACTTATTTTCTGGAAAAAAGTGAACTATATTTTTCTGTTTTGAGATGTTTTTTTTCCCCCCATTGTATATTGCTTTTGAAGATGCCTTTTGTTTTGGTGATGTATGAAAAAGGGCCAATATTTGGTGCGGAGCTCTGTGTGAGCCTGGGCAAAAATTCAGACTGTCCCTCGCCAAGCTTTCCTTTTTTATTTTTATTTTATTTTATTTTTGTTTGTTTTCTGACTATTTCAATTTGAAGTTCCTAATAAATTATTCTAAAGCTAACTGTGTTGGTATTCTTCATCGTTGATTGTATTTTCTGCTGCCAGGCTGCGGTCAGTTGATTTGGGCATCAGTTTTGTAAGGTGTTTTAAATGTAGTAACTTGAAATTTTGCAAAACTACGTAAAAAAAAAATTAATAAATTACATAAAATTGGTCAAATCTACAGTTAGACGCAAAATAACTTTTTTTTGATAAGTTTGTTATGAAGCACGGCTGTTACCATGACAACAGAATAACCGTATTTTGCTTTATAGACCTTCCACATTAAATGTACATCAAATCAAGACTACATATTTTGTTTCTGACACATTGTTTTCCTAATTTTTATGGAGGGACCTACATATGAGCAACATGCAGCTCTAAAATTTGAGGTGCTGCTGCTCCTCTGCAGGTGAAAACCGAATCTGCATCAAGTGGATGTAGAGAATAACGCTGTGCTTTTACTTACTTTGACATGAAAACAAAAAAATAAATAAATAAAAATAGCTCACACATGTCAACCCGGTGGGATACAGTAGGACAGAGGGCTGGCTGCTGGCTGTGTGGGGAGCCAGATCAGAGGTGGTAAACAGTCTGATCCCCTCACTGACGGTCAGGAGCTGGACTGAGGCCAGCAGGGTCACAGATCATCTTCCACTTCTCTCCTTTTACCATCTCTGCCTGCAAACAGGAAAACCTACAGAGGCAAAATGGAAAAACATCCAAAGGACATCACCTGACTCCGTGGACGTCGGTTTCTGGATAAGCTTTGCGAATTCAACTCCTCCAGCTGGATTTACCTTCTTTGGGCTTATTTCTTAGTCACATTTTGTGATTTTCACCAGGATTTTTTGGGCTGTTTTAGTGTTTTCTTTATTTTTTTAAAAAATACTATACATGTTCTGGTCGTCAATGGCAGTCGGTGTGCTTGACTCACAAACAAAAAGCTCCTTAAACGGGAGCACATTTTTTGACCGTGGCTCTTTGAAAGAGCAGGAACTTCCACCTCCCCTCCGGAGCTACCTTTGCTTGACCATGTTGGCGTGCTTCTGTCCGGCGTACCCTGTCAACATAGTGGCTCTGGTCTTCTCTGTCATGGTATGTATGGACTATACAGACTAACCCAGCTGGAGTTTAACAACATATATCTTTTTCACATAAAACAGCATGTCAGAGAGGAGAAAAGGAGAAACGCGCGAAAGGAAAGGGTGTTTCTAAAATACTGCGGTGACGCTGCCCTCTGACCTGGGAGTGAATCTGTTGGGCCCTGAGATGTAACACAGTCACACACACACACACACACCTGCTCCGCCTGTCAAACAACTTTATCTTCTATTTTTATCCTCTTACTGATTCTAACGACGACAGGATTTTAATCTATCAAAGTTAAAGTTCACCTTTGTCACATTTCAACCACAATCTATAATGTTATTTTTTGGTTTGTTTGTTTTTGTTATAGGCCAACACTCAGTACCATATAAATGTGAAAATAATAAAAATTGGAAATGTTTGGCATCCATTTGTGTGCAGCATTCACAAAACTTTCCAGCTCAGTCTGACGTAGGAGCGTCTCAGGCAGGACATCTTTGAAACGCACGACAACCTTCTCGCGTGCTGCAGATCTGTATCTACTTAAAAGACTAAAATAACTAATATAATTTTCTTTTCACTTGCCAATTACATTCTGCTTAATCTTTGGTCAATCATATAAAAAGTTTGAGGTTGTAGTGATCAAATGGAAAGATTTGAGCATGAATCCTTTCTGCAAGTCACTATACACGTCTAAGTATATTTGCTCTTTTTTTTTCTCTCTTCTTCATTTAAAGAAGTTATGAATAAAAATGGAAATTTAAAGGCTGGAATACTGAAGAAAATTTACGCCGACAGTACCAAGTTTGTGTGTAATAAATCTGTTTTGATGTGTTTTATCTTATTGTACACTGACCTTAAATATGTATAAGCACTTTAAGTTGCCTTGCGCCAAAAGTTGCTGTACAAATAAAGTCTTTTATTTCCCAGTCTAGGAACAGTTACTACCAAGGTGACTATGACGGTTCCAGGAGGCTGGGCAGGAGCGCCTTATACGTCTCCATGGCATCAGTCATCATCGGCCTTCTCGTCATCGCCATCACCTGCATCGTTCATTTCACCGCAGTAAGTCAGACGGCCCTGGCTCGATCAGGCGCTGAGCGAGCAAAATGCTGCAACATGTCCGAGTCGCGAACAGCATGTCCGTGCATGAGACTCACTCGGTCTGCAAAGTGCACCGGCATGCCTTTCAAAGAGCTTCTTTGATGTTTGTGTTTTATTGTACGTCTTGGTTTTATTGTACATCTGTGTGTCTTTCAGATGGATCATTAGCACTGAGAGGAAGGGAGAATAAATATGAGACAAAGCAACAGAAACCGCTGGATGATGGTATCTGGACCGGCTCATGTTACTCACCTCCTCTCCCCGTTGACGGGAAATGACTCATTTTTACTGCTTCCTATAACTCATTTTCCCCCCATCTTTCCTCTTTTCATTTGAACAATCAATATAAATGTGATATATTTCTACGCTTGATATCCCACTTGATTTCTACTCCAATGTAGATTTTCTAGAAGCAATGGAAATCTAAGAATTTTAGTTTCTACAAGTCAGCAGTGAATCTTTTTCTACCTTAAGCACAAATTCAGTCTGAAGCCAGTGCTCTAATCTATAGCTAGTTTCTTGAAGCCATTCCTTGACTTTAATAAGATCAACATTTATCTGCTCCTCCCAAATAACATGCTCTGTTATGTTTCTTATTTTGAAGAGACAGAAAGTCATGTATTATTTTTTAAGAGTCCTTTTTGACACTCTAATTATCCTAAAAGAAAAATCCACTTCCATTTGTGCCAAGCATTATTCTCCTGGAGACTTAGCATAGTAAGTACAGTACACCAACTTTTTCTGAAAACTGCAGTATGAAATTATACTCCTGCACTTATGTTTGAATTTGTTTTTAGGCTTTTTACACATCTTTACCCGAGGTACCAATGATGTCTCTGTATTTGGTATTACAAGGTAAATAACTTTTCTTGATAAAGTATGATTTTTCTATAAATGTGTCTTTTCAGCAAAAACTTTTGTTTACTTTCAACTTATTCAAATGCACCATACATTAAAAATGAATTCGCACTCTAATAAGTTTCTTGTTTTTGATCAAACTTGATGTTGCAGATGATCACGCATATTTTAACATCGGACAAAGACATCCTGTTAAATCCTGGATTGTTTTGTGGTTTGATTTTAGTTTCAGTATTTTGTGTTCCTTAGACTCTTTGTTTGATTAGCTTTGTTTTTGTTTTATTTTAGTTCAGTGCTTTCTTAGTGATTCTAGTTTAATATATATTTTTTCTTGTGTCTAGTTATCCATCCATTTTCTAACACCCTTGTCCCTAGTGGGGTCAGGAGGGGAGCTGGTGCTTATCTTCTGCGAACGTTCCTGGGCGAGAGGCGGGGTTCATCTTGGACAGATCACCAGTCAACAGAAAGACAGACAGGACAAACAACCACGCAGACACACTCACACCTAGGGAGAATTTAGAGAGACCAATTGACCTGACAGTCATGGTTTTGGACTGTGGGAGGAAGAGAACCCAACATGCACAGGGACAACATGCCTTCTTGCTACAAAGCAACAGTGCTACCAACTGCGCCACTGTGCAGCCCGTATGTCTAGTTATTCTTTAGTGTAATCATTTTTTAGTCCCTGGTGTGCTCTCCTCAGCCTGCCTTCTGCTCTCTCCCCTCACACCTGGAACCTGTTAGATAATCAGCCCAGGTCCTTTGTTCCATCATTCACTCTCCCAGTACTAAAACACTTTCTTTCCTCTCACTCCTTCCTCCAGTATGAGGAACTCCTTGCTGGTTCCTCCAGCTAGATCCTGTTCCCAGTCATGCTTCTTATAACATTGTTTGTCCCTGATGCTTTTTGTTCTCCTCTGGGTCCCTGTTCTCTCATGTTTTTCTTTTTTTTTTCAGTCTTTCTCCTTTAGGGTCCTCTTCAACCAACACATCATGACATACCCTAAGTGATGACAAAATTGTGTTTTCAAATTATGATTTAACTTCTCAAGGGCAAACAACTGACTAAATCACTTGCCCCTGTGTGAAAAGGCTCCTGATCCTAACAGCTGTCACCAAGTATTTGTGATAATTGGTGATGATGATCTATTTTATTGTTGTCGAGGGCCCAGCTGTTGTACTTTTTCTGGTATCTCCTAATTGGTTATTGGACAGCCTGTTTACTTTAATAAATAACATCATTATTTTAAAGCTTTTTTTAAAATTCAGATTATGTTTGAATTTTTCTTTGTGAATAATCTGAAATATATAGACATAATAAAAACAAAAATACAAAAAACAAAATCAGAAGCAATCTGACTTTAAGGTGGAAAATGCTTTTTCACATCACTAGAACAACATGCAATTTTTGGATTTTATTTCAGTTCGGTTAGCTGCTCAGTGAAAGAAAACCTCATTTCTAAAATGTATCTTACATTACTTTTGTGTTCCAAGAACACTTCCTTGTTTTTTAATTACACTAATTTCATTCTTTGGGCACCTGGAGGTCATACTTAAGTGATGTAGTAAATTCAGCCTTGATTTGGATTTGGAGCATCAATTATTTTAAGGATACTCAGAATTCATACAGCTGATTGTCAATTTATTTATTTATTTTTTTTCACTATGTGAAGAGTTTTTATACAGTCTAAAAACTTGCATCAATATGCGTGTGAAGTAACCTTTGAACTGAAAAGCTGATTAAAGTCTGAATAACCAGTTTAAAAGATCTAAAGCTTTAAATCTTTTGAAGTACCCAAAAGGACTCCGTTCCTTACTTCACTCTGGAATTACAAAGAAAAACTACAATGTCACTTTGATTTTGCCATAAGTGCTGAGATCAACTCATCCTCAGCTCACCTACCTGCTCAGAGTGACAGAAGTTTTTACCTGCAGAGTTCAAACCCTGACGGAGGTCTGCAGTTTCTGTCTTTGTTGTGTGTCCCGTCAGTCACGTTAGGGAGGTTCTGGTCTGGATTTTTTTCCCCCCAACACCAGTACTGATTCAACTCATTTGGAGACTTCCAGTCTGATTCTTTGGCAAAATTATGCCATGGCGATGCAGTAAAATGACATGTTTCACGGCTGGTGCTTTGATATTGCTCCCAACTTAGCTCACACACCAACCATGTTTATGACAGCTCTAACATGCTGCTTCAATATAATTTTAACTTTCTAAAGAAAGCTGCTTTAGGCTAATGTTCTAACGCATAACATGAAACAAACATTATCACTTATTTCTGAACAAACATTGTAGGTGTCAAACTTCCGTCTTCAAAAAGCTCAAGATCCACTTCCGCCAATATCTTCAAGGGAAGCAGACAGCTGAAGTGCTAGGCTAACGTTAGCATGGTTATGCTAGGTTCTTTATGTGATATATCAGGGGACTTCCAGTTAATTGTGCACAAATCAAAACAATAATAATAATTTTAAAAAAGCAAAAGCTGTTCTCCTACTTTGCAAACTTTATGATTCTCTTGATGTTTTGGAAAATTATTTGGTAAGTGTTTCAGCTGCTCTGTGTTTAGATGAGGAAGGGCTAGCAGCTGTAGCGACAGTGTTGCCAGCTCCTCAGTAAGGAAAGCAACTACCAAAAGTCACACAAAGTTGCTAAATAATCTCATGCATTTGTAATATCCATCCATCCATCCATCCATCCTTGTCCCTAGTGGGGTCAGGAGGTGCTGGTGCTTATCTCCAGCTAACGTTCCGGGCAAGAGGCGGGGTCACCCTGGACAGGTCACCAGTCTGTTGCAGATTGTAACATACATAGGAGTCAAAAATCTAATAAAAACACTGAAAATAGTTTTAATAAATTGCCCATTCTTACTGGATTTTTATTTTAATTCATGTCACATTTCCAGCCATCCACCTTCAGACGGCTAAAAGAAACCAAAGAGCAATGCTCTTACAGAGTGTAAATAAAATAAATTGTTTTAAACTTTTTGTAGTTTAGTTGGGTCATGGTCCACTTACAGCAAGAAGGTGCTATGTTTTAATCCCAGGCTTTCAGAGTGTGTACTTATGCATGTAGACCTCTATGATGTTTTCTGGCCACCAGGGGTATTTTATGATTTTTTTTTTTTTTCCAATAAATTACATTTTTGTGCAGTATTCCTCTCATATTGATGAACCATAACCTTAATAAAATTGACATCCGAAAGCTGCTTTTTCTTTCTCCTAAGGTCACGTTTGTCAGAAAATAACGTTAATCTAACAATGAGAAACAGGCAAATATGACAAAAAAAAATTTAAAAAAGCAACAACAAAAGAAATCTGTAAGTAGGCAAAGAATTTTTTTCACAGCACAGAGAAACGGTCGTGTCAGTCTGAAATATTATCTCTTCTGCATTACTTCCCACATGTGCCATCTTTCGCAAACAACCTCCCCTGGACTCTTTCCTGCCGTTTGATATGTCACAGTAGATGACCGGCTAAATATAGAAGATTGGTCTCCATGCAGCCGACTGCCCACTCCATCACACGGTCAAACAAAACCGGCCCTGCTGCAGAGTGACTGGGACGTGTAAAAAAAAGGCCGAAAAGGTAGGAGGCAAACAAAAAGTGATGATTCAGATGAGGTCAGCGGAGCTCCACGATCCTCCGAGTCTGTTTCAGCTCATGACTCATTCCAGTTTTCTCGTCGTTGTTATTTAAAGCAGCTCTTTCCAGCTGTTTTTAGACGTTTCAGGCCTCCTTGAGCTAAAAATTGAGGCCAGTGCACCCTTGATGACACAAATAACACCTACATGCAACACACACAGACACACACAAACGAAAAAAACAACAACCCCTCAGTGAAAACATATCTCCTCCGTGCAGGTGGAAGTCAAAAGCATCTCCCCTTGGAGAATCCGGTTGGATGCAGTCATTGTAATGCACTTGTACGAGTCAGTTTTAGCAGTAATCTTTGCTCTATTATCTACTGTCAGTTGAAAGGGAAACGCAACACGATTGTAGCGCATGCCTCTTTGATGTCGGACCAAAGCAAAACTCGAGAGGATGAGATGAAAAATGAGGGCCGGGATTAGGCGACTTGAAAGAATTTAGGCAGATTATCAAGGGATCAAGGTAGACTTTGTGTCAGCAAACCGATTGACGTACCATGCGGAGAGGGAAGAAAGGAAAACCAAACAAATGCAATTAATCGAAGCAAATTAAAATCAGCTTTATTTTTATTTTGTTTCTTTTATCTATTTTACGCGCTCGCCTCAAAACCCATTTGATGTCTTTCTTTGACATCAAGTCACCTGTAGCCGTCCTGCTGCGTTATTAGCAACAGCTCTGACTGTATGTTTGGAGAGCCGTCCGTGACTCATGTGAAGTGCTGGAATAGGCCTCTGAAACGAGCTCCCTCCATTAGCACCACATTCTCCATACACACATATCTCATGACAACATTCCTCCTATTCAGGAGTCGCATGCAGCTGCATAAATGAAATGTGATAATGGTGGGAACGAGGCAGAGCAGGCAGAGAACATGAAATGCATCCAGGTTAGACGAGATTAAAGACATCAAAAGCGCTCTCAGGTATTCGGCTTGTGTCGCTGCGTGTGCATTGTTGCATTTAAAAAAAACAACAAAAACTGTTTCATGTATGGTTAAATAAATTGCGTGTATGCAAAGCTTCACGTAACGTATTTGACGACAGACAGTTTCCTGTCCTCAGATTCAGCCGATGGGGCATTACGTGCCTACATTACATTTAATCTATGAATTATGGTCCTTTATGGATTTTTTTCCAAAGTGTTTTTGTTTGTTTTTTTAAAGCAGAAAAAGGAGTGGGGAAATAAATTTGTGAATTTTTTAAATTTTTTTTTCTAGGTGAGCAGTTGTAATTTTCTCAAAATACAGAGTTGTCATTTGGAAAATACATCAGTATTATTGTTCTTTAGGGGTAACTTGATGCTACAATATATATATATTTTTTACCTGCATGAGTCCTTTACGGTAAAAGGAGGGACTGGATATTCTTGAGTTGCTTTTTCATCTGTCTGCTATATTGGATTTAACAAAATGTTCTTGCACTTGCAGTGGATGGCCAACAGTCGATAGTGTATTGTATGATGCACTACTGTCCACTTCAATGCTCTGTGTTCTTTTGATAACATAAATATCCGCAAGAAACGCAAGAAAATGGGCTTTTAGATTTCTGTCCACTGCAGTGACCGCAATGCATGAAAGACTTAAGACAGGCTGCAGACTGTTTTAAAGATCAAAACAGCTCAGAGGAGCTAATGCTAATTTTTTACAGTAATGTGAGAGGTTTTGACTTTGTGAGACACACATTCATGAGATTTATAAATTCGAACAATCTAAAGTCTGAAAGACACGATGAGCACGCTCTGATTGTTTTGTAGTTATTGCAGGTAAACTGAGCTAAATCATCTCTAGTGAATTAAAGCTGCAGCTGCAACAGTCTGGTTCTCCCTGTTCTGTGCTTATTCTGCCCTCACAGAGCATAAAGGTGCCGGGGATCACTTATCATCAACAATCTCATTCTGTGGAAAAAAAAAAAAAGAAATATAGAAGACATGTTGATAAAGAATAATACAGAGGGGCTCACGTCAGCATCCCGTGGCATCACATCTCCTCCTCCTTGGCTGCAGCAGAAAGCTTCAGGACTTCTCAGGTCCGTCCCGTGTCTACGCCTCGCGCTTTTCTGCAGGGGCCGTTCTCTTCTCCACATTAGGCTCACTCACTTGGGATTTCTTCGGCGTAATTCAGGAGTTAATGACCTTTCATAAAGAGTCTAATATGAGCCACTGTTCATTAGCGATTTCAGAGGCCAGTATCTCTGATTAACTAATCAGCGGTGCTGCTGACGATCAGCGTGAGAGCCACTCTAATCATACTACTTGTAAGGACCCCCCCACACACACACCCAAACATCTAAAGACACATTGACTATCTCTGCCCTTTTCCGGCGTCGCTGACCTTTATGTTTCAGTCCAGATAGATTATATTCTTCCTTACTTAATTGAGCAGTTTTTGTCAGGATGTGGATATTTATTTCTGTCTAATAAACCAATATTACATCACTGTGTGGACATAGAGGTACAAATCTTAGCAAAAGTATTCACACATCATGTTAGAAGAAACTTTAATAACACGTGATAAAGCAAAACAAAGTAATGCATTGTTATCACTCTGTTTGTTTTTTTTTTTTTCCAAAACAGATCACTCTTGTAAATGAGATGTTTGATCTTCAAGAAACAACCGGTATAAAAAAAGGTTAAATAAAATGACTAATGTAAAGTGGATAAAATACACAGGGTAAAAAAAAGTCTCTAATTTATGGTAAAATGACAGCAGCGGTGGTATTTTGCCATAAAAATCCGGTAAAATGAGGAAATGTATTGCAAAGTAGAGATGATCTTGGTATTTACAGTGCATATGTATATAAAAAAAAATCCAAATTAAAATATTAAAGTTTGCTGTGCCGAAATGCAAAATCAAAACATGCATCAGCAGCATAAATATTTCTGCAAGGTGACGGCGTCAAAATGACAAAAACTTGTCATCCGTCGGCAGAAAAGCGCTCAGCGGGGTCATCTTATCAAGCTGGATGGCTTGATTTTTGCAAAGCTGCCGTCCCTCGCTGCTTCTCTTTCCAAATGCAACCTTCCTGGAGCCCCTCCCACCCCCAACGTGCAGCCATTTGTCTTCACTGTGACAGGGGTGCCCTTTGAAAACACACATGCGGTTCGAAACTGGGTCACGACTTTGGCCTGTGAGCATTAGAAAATTATGGATGATCTGTATATCTTGTTATGCGTAGCATGGCAACTCAGAATACTAATGACTGCTGACATTTATCTCACGAAGACACACAAGCGCACCAGACAGACGGACAGCCAACCAAAAACCTTGTTATTAACGAATAAGAGACAGAAAAGAGACCACACAGTCCTGAGATGCGTCCAGACATGTCAGCGGTAATGACTCCTCTAGAGAGGAACTGCTGGGGATGGTCTCAAAAACACCAATGTTTTCTGCTTGGATGTCATGAAAAAAAAAAACATATATTGCGTTTATTAAGACTTCTCTGTGGCACTGAAACAAAGATATTTGCAAGTGTAAAAATAGAGATAATGATGTCGTACAGTGTCAAACTGAGAAATAATCTTTGGTTTTTTTTTGTTTTCATTATTATTTATTGTTTTTTTACTACCCTGGAAAACAAGAAGCCTTGCACCTTCCAGGCATGTAACGCTCTGATGGTTTGCATCACCGTGGAGAAGGAACCGCAAAAAGCCCAAACACACTTCAAAGCTTCACAAAACCTCCTTTACGAGGAGAGAATAGCTGGAGCTGAAGCAAAACAAACAAAACCCTCGAATCACACCCAGAACATGCCGCTTGAAATCAGACAGATGACTTCATAAAATTACGCACAACATCTAAGCAGATGTTTCTGGAAGCAGAACGATGCAGGATACTCTGAGAAACGTTCAGACGCTGAACTGTAAAAAGTCAAAACTTGTCAAAGGTTAAGAGGTACATTAATTTACATGTGATGTTTACCGGGAACAGCAAAACATCCTTTTTTTTTTTTTTTTTTTTTTGCCCGTTCACTTAGACAACACAGCGAACACCAGAAGCAAGAGCATGACATCTGCAACATACAAACTAATCAGCTCTGATAACAGCCATAGGAGTTTTTCACTGAAGGCCTGCATAAATTAGTCTGGTGCAGCACTGCAGGGACAGAGGAAAGTGCACTGAACAAAAATGAGGCTATTATGCAATACATATAAAAATAGACACTTCAGGGTTCCATAAACACCTATGCATACTAGTGGGATTTCAATTTGGATTTAGGAAGATTTTTTTGTTGTTGTTGTTATTTATTATTATCTGTCTATTTATAAAGTAAAAAAGAGAAGTAAAAAAAAAAAGAAGAAATTCCAGCTTTTTTTGTTGTTGTTAAACTGCTGAACTGAAATTAAACAATGTTTTTTTGACTCAAGTCACTATTTCTAATATATTCAGACAATAAACCTGCTGTAAGTTTAAAGTTAGATCTTCAAACTGAAATGACTTTTGTGTGTGTGTGGGTGTGGGTGTGTGTGCGTTTAGGTGTGTGCGTGTGGGTGTGTGTGTGGGGGGGTGGGGTGTGTGTGTGTGTGTGCTGCAGTACTACTTTTGGCCTCTAGAGGGGCCTCAAGCTAAAGGTTCAAGTGCTGTTTTGGTTCCAAGAAATGAAACGCAATAAAAACGGAGAATCAGCTCTGAAAACAGACGTGCAGCAAATGCAAGTTGTGCTGCGCAACTCGGATTAAACAGAGATGATTTGCATGAAGCCCTGCTGCAGTTTGCAGCCTCACAGATCTATGTATATATTTTTTTCTCCGTTAAACATCTGAGTCTCTTGTGTGACACAAATGGCCACACACATCCAACATGGTGATTATGAGCGGTGTGCTTAATTTTTTCCCTCTATTCCAAACAAATCTGAGACATAACTAGTTTTTTTTTTTATTATTTCCCCTGAGAGCTGGACTCTGAGTTCAGACTAATTGTTGCCTGTTTGAAAAACACCTAAAAACACTTTTCATTAAAAATATCCCAAGAGGGATTTCAAGACTGATTGCTTTAATTAACCCTCAGAACAGAGACGTTGCCTGAAAAGGCCATTTATTCCTCTCTTCTTGGAGTTCTTTTGGGTACACAGTCTGTTCTACTTTTAAATGCAGTGCTAATTAACTTTTCCACCGTGACTGTAATAAAGGGCTCAGTATTGTCATCCATAAAATACAGGAAACAGCAATATTTTGGGATGACGGATCAAGCAGAGCTCCAAGAGGCGCTCAAAAACCTTCTCCCAGGCCTGTCTGCTGAGGGCAACTGCATTTATGCAGACATTGGCGGAGCAACATTTACTTTGGGGACATCAGAGTGAATGAGCTTATCCTTCTTATTTGTAAATACATAAATCTAGAAAAAAAATGAATAATTATTTTCCTTCTAGGTCACAATCTGGTCAAAGGAATGTGATGTTTGTGGTTTAAATGTGGAAAAAGCTCAGAGGAATTTGCTACTTCACCTTGCATTGGATTCTCTGCAGCTACAGAACAGGCCTAATGACCTAACTTGAAAAAAAAAACAAAAAAACAACAATACAACTTTACCCAGAACGATACAAAATGCAGAATGGAAGATTTTTTTTTTTTTTTTTTTTTTTTTAGAAATATGCATTTATGGAATCTATAAGCAGACACTTGGACAAACTTTCCAATCGCTTCTGTATTCTCATTACTATAATGGACCTGCTGCAAACCCAATAGAGCCACATTAACACACAGACTCCAGTGCGCTCTCCCATAGTTGTAATTTCCTCCTGTTCTCTGGAGCCAGACGTCTAAAATAATTTAAAAAAAAAACAACCTTTACGTTCACGCTGCCGAGCGAGGCGAAGAGTTATTGTTTCAGCTTGTTTTCCATCATAACAGCCTCCACATCTCTTCCTCCTCCTGTCTCGCTGTGTAATTACATCCACAGCCTTCTCCTCTCCCCTACGGTTGATATCACCGCTGACATCCACTTGCACAGAGTCTCTCTCTCTCCCTCTCTCTCTCTCTCTCTCTCCATCCTTGTTTATTGGAAAGCTCTCGCTCTGCCACTGCTCCGTCATGTGCGCGGCGCATCGGAGCAGATGGGGAGGCAAAGGAAGAGATGAGAGAGGAGGAAGAGGACGACGGGCAGCCGAGGACGGAACTGTTCTTGTTCTCCACGTGAAAAAAGGCGCAGACGGTAGGAAAACCGCGGCGGTGTTTCTCCAACAGACGGAACTGGAGGCTGACTTTTGTTGTTGTTGTTGTTCTTTTTTTGTGGTGAGAGACACTTCAATTGAGAAACTAGATCTGTGTGGTTAAACAAATTCTAAACTGTTGACATTATTAGTTGTTTTTAAAGACGGATTGTTGAGGAGGTCTCCCTCAGGTCCGTATCGGGGAAAATCATGAAATGTTAACAATCAGCTAATTAGAGATGTTTCTGTAATCCACCTGGAACAGGAATCTAAAGAAGGACTTTCCAAATCAGTCATCTGTGTAAATGATGAGGCACTTTTGCTTCGGATGCTCCAGAAACAAACTGTTGCGTTTTTTGTTTTTGGATCCCTTTCGACGTGGAAGAGCAGCGGCTCAACTCTGAGCTCCTCTAGATGACGCAGCGTTTTTTTTTGTTTTTTTTCCCCCCCAGAACCTCTGAGTCTAGTTACAACACGCGTATCTGTCTCCTGCTCCTTCCAACCATCACTCGTAAACAAGACACTCGTTTTAAACAAGTTTTAAAAAGAAATCAGCACATAGCTGCCTATAGTAGAGTGCCTAATTTACTTTTGAACGATATTGTTCCTGATTGTTTACATTGCACAAAATTAATCAGACATTTTAAATAAAGAAGCCACTTTATCTGTTTTCATTTTATCCATTTAATGACAACTTACGTCCAGTTTGCGACTTGTGTCTGTAAAGTTGACCTGACTGTGTCTCAGTGCATCACAAGACTAATGTGTGAAGCATTTTCTCACAGTGCCAGGATGTCCATATGGACTTTTAGACAGCTAGAGTTCAGTTGCACCGTGAATTCGACTCCAAACTAAACTTCAGTTCACGCAGAAATCTTTTTGGTTTTAATTTCCTGACACTTTACATAAACGGCCAAATGACATCAAACCTTCTCTTAGAGCGTTAATTAATTAATTATTAATTAATAATAACCCACAGCCTCAACGTGAGACACACGTTTGCACCCAGAGCAGATGGTCCACATCAAGTCGCTTTGTTGAACATGCAAAAAAGCGCGTGAAAGTTCAGAAGTTGGCGAGCGACCCCTGATGTGATTGCAGCAACCAGACAGCGGCTCTGCAGGGGTTGACTGGGTTTTCATGAACGTTTCATTTAAACGACCCGTGAAACATCCACAGCATCGGCTGCGTGTGGCCAACCATCAAGACCAGTTTATTTATTTTTTATTTTTTACTTTTTTTTTGTTATCATTCTATTCTTCAGCCCATCTAACTAATTATAACAGCGCACAAAAATGACTCAAATAGAATATGCAGTTTTCAAATGATGATTTTATTTGTAAGGTAAAAACAAAGAGACAAAAAAAAAGCTATCCTAACCAACCTATAAAGTAACTGTCCCTAAACCTAATAACTGGCTAACCTAAACAGCTGTCATGACTGAGTCTTTCACATTGCTGTCCAGGAATTATGGGGCACTGTTGTGCAAAATATTTTCAATTCATCTACACTGGAGTATTTCTGGGCTTTGATTAGGCCATTCAAAACCTTGTTGACTTCAATTGCCTTTTTTCCCACAGGGGCAGGTTTTGTTTGAATAACTTGCTTCACGTGATAAAAATGCTCATTTTTTAATAATAAATTTGAAGCGTTCTGGTGCAACAAAACGTGAAAACAGAAGGAGTCCTAGAGGACTTTTCACCTGCCTGGTCCCGTAGGGAATAATTGTGAAATGAAAAGTGTGACATTTCTTTGAAGAAATGACAAGCAAATGTTGGTAAAATTGTTTTGTACAAACAAATTGACTGTACAAAGACAAAGAAGCTACAGCACCTGTTGATGTCTGTGTCGTTCAAATTCAGTGAAGGGACGTCACGACAGATTAATCGTGACTGAAAGTGACCACCAGGTTTTTAGAATTTTTATTGTAATAATCCGTGTTCATTGTTCTGTTTGCTTCTTCTTCACAGATGCTGACTGCATTTCATGAAATGTACTGGAGTGCTTTTTGTACGGCCTGTTGTCCAATCCTTGGAGGGCAGCAGGGCTAATTTCTCCTGACTTGTTGAGCGTCGCCATAAAGGAGCAACCAAGAAAACCAGAGCCAGCGTTTCCCTCTGCTGGGAAACATGCAGGACAAACTCTTTCAAATGTTGCTTTGACGTGTCGTGCCAAGTCTGCAGAGCTAATCACAAGACTGTTTCTTCTACTTTTTTTTTTTTTTTTTTTTAAATAATTCATTTTATATATGCACAAAGACTAAACATCAGGTTTTTTATACGTAAGATAAATGCGTATAAAGTAATATTAATGATGATAAATAGGTATGTTACATACCTTATTCATGTCGGACCTAATATACGATCCTGCAGATTAAGCTGTTTCTAACCGAATCTCAGCAGCTGAGCGTTCGCCATGGAAGCCGTGGAAAACTCCGCGGGCTTATCCACGGCCGCCCTGGTGGCCATCGCCTGCAACACGCTGGTTGCCGTCCTCCTCCTCCTGCTCTGCCTGATTGTTTACCGAGCCTGCGGCGTCCCTTCCAGCCCAGAGAGGCTGCCCGTGTTGGCGCCGAGCGAAGCAGAAACCCAGCAGATGAACAAGCACAAGTACCTGTTGACCTCTTGACTGCAGAACGATGAGTCAAATGTAGCCGCAAGTGTGAGACTCGACGCCTGCCTCCACAGCAGCGCTGCTTGATGACGTACGGGGAGCGAGTGCGAAAGGGAAAAGACAGACTGTTTTCCCTGGCTGACGCGTTCACCCAGCTATCCCTCAACAAACCCTTGGCCCTTGGTGTGACAGAGCTCATCACAGAGCGCACAAAACATACCATTGCCACAACCACAAGAGGTGGTGGCGAAAGGTTGGTTTTTGAAACGTTCTCTAATCTCAAAGCGTGGCAGGAAAGAAGCAAGAACAACAAGACCTGGGAGATTACATGCAACGTGTGCATGTCGTTATCATCCAAACAGTCCCGGGTGAAATTCGATCAGAACAGGAGAGATTTACTTCAACGCGTCCTTCGCTCTGACATCTGCTTCTGGCTGCGACGATGGGCCTCTCATCCTGGACTGAGTCACGGAGGAAATGATTGGAAGAGACCAGAGGGACTCGGTCGATGTTTCCCACACTGTGGCGAATATATTCATCCCGCAACACGTACACACTTTGTCCTGTAACTTTCCATGTAACAAAGCATGTAGCACTGTTAAAAGACTATAATATGAACCTTACAGTTCACAATCCTCTGGAGTCTTTCCTGACATCAAGGCTGCACCTATTAAAATAAACTGATTGAAACACTTTCTGACTTTCTTTTTTCCTATTTTTTTTTCTAAAATTGAAGCATTCCCAAAATGAGCAGATAGTTCAGCATTTTCTGATTGTATTTGTTGTGCGTCAGTGATAAATTTAAGATGGTACACCATCTTATGCATTTGCCAGAAACTTTGTGTGAAAAACAGACACATTTCAAGCAGTTTTATTTTTTGGAGATGATTAAGTTTAATTTTATTTAGAAAAGACTTTGCAGTATAGTTTGAAGAGTTGAAAATCCGGATAAGTCTTCCTTTAAAAACACCTGGTGGGTTCCAGGTTTAATAAACGGCTTCGCTCCGCCCAGCAAATATTCATAGTCCTATTTATTAGGACTATAAATATAGGACCTTGGAAAATTATGTCAAGGGGTCGATATAAAATTGATAGTTTGTGTTTCTCTGTTTTTACTTTCCTCTGTTTTTTTGGATTCACATCAGTGAAAATATCTCCCCAAAGAATAATAACGACAACAAAAAAATCAATTTGCATAAATATCCTGTGCTGGCAGGACAAATTTATGTCATACTTGAACTAGCAGCTGGGGGCAACACAAAATCATCCAGAGAACCACCCGTGACTCTTGAATCGTACTTTGGGCACTCCTGATGCAAAGCCTTTCCACTCAGTAACCACCTGATAGTACAAAAAAAAAAAACCCAACAAAAAAACACAAACTATTTTTATATCAAACACATACTCTGCCTGGAAATGCTTCACATGTTCTGTTCACAGTATAGGAAGATTTCTGGTACTGCACCAGCTCCTATTCCCAATGCAAATAATCACTGGCGCCAGTAAAATAATCGCCCAATGCAAACTTGACAGAGTTAAGAGTGCAAATAAGATTTTAAATGACTGTAACATTTACACAGAACCTCGCTTCAACGATTTGAACATTCTCTTCAACGTGATTCATGCAGTTTTAGTTCTTTCACTAATGCAGCACGTTTTTCTCGTTGATAAAACTAGCGTGAATTAATAAAAGCAGCTTTGTTCACATTTCTGCTAATTATCTGCAAGAAGAAGACATAGCAAGCATCTTATTCTTAATGTGTGGATCTGTTAATGAATGAATCATGCTGGAGGACATGAAGGGCAGAAAGACTCCCGGTTCGGATCACCGTGGAAACATTAGAGCTCCTGGGTGCAACTTCACTGAATGGTCTGGTTATAAAGACGGGGAAGAATTATGAGATAGACAAAATAAAGATGTTTCAAAGCAAAGTCCCCCCTGCACATTGGAGAATAAAAAAAGCTTCCAGATCATCGCTGGACCGGTGCCCGAGACGGCGTGTGTGAGCCAAGACGAGCTGTCTGGCTGTGCTCCACAAGTACGCAATCTTCTACGTCGGTTTATGTCTCGCAGCACCCTACCTTCCTACAATTAGTGGATTGTTATTGTATGAAACAATGAATCCCCTGCAGTCTGGTTGTACTGTTTCCAACATGTATAAGTTGTATGAACGATCAAGGTGTCAGGAACATTCCTCTGAGATTTTGGCTGATCTTAGTGCATGTCAGTATCAAGCGTTTGCTGCAGATTTGTGTACATCCAAGGGGCTCTGTTGGACCAGAGAACAGAAAACTCTGTCGTGCTCAAGAAAAGATATCGTTAGAGGAGATTCTAGAATGGCAGCGCTGATTGTGGCAGCATGTTCGAGTAACTTTGCTTCATTAGTTCTGATTTGTTGTTTCTGTAGCCTTTAGTTCATATTTTCGGGGTGGAGGTTTGGCATTGAACGATTGGAACATTATTTCCTCTGATTTTAGATGCTGTGCTGCTGGAAGGATTTTGTTCTTACTTTTATACTTTCAGACAATTATCACATGTAACCGAGGCAACGAGTTTTTTTTTTTTTTCTAAACAACTGGGAGCAGTTGATTAGCATCTCAAAAGCTGAAATAATACCTGAACCTCGACCCCGAAACTCGAGGAATTAAAAAGGAGGCTTCATGGATGAATAGCAGAACCAAAGAGCAGAGAGAAAAGGAGGAAGTTCAAACCATCTCTTTCACTGATCATAATGGGCCATGAGCATATCCCAGAGTCCAATGTCTCTATGCCAGGCTTTCTAACCACACAGCCACTCAGAGGTTTATAAAGAAGCAACAAAAAACAAATGAGGTGGATTAGCAGTGCTCGCCAACCACCGATGGTGTTATCCAGGTCAGGACATGTCACTGTGGAGTATCATCACTGCGACCCAGAAAGACAGCAGTGATGATGAGCAAGTTGTTAAGACAATGATGAGACTGTCATACAGCATACAGGTGTCTGAAATTGAAGTAACAGCCAAAAGCAGCAGAATGAAGCAAAACCTGTAAAATGCAAATCGAAAAACTGTGGAAAAGGAATGAAAACTTTTGGTCAATGTAAAATCCCACCCAAAGAGTCTAAGAAATTTGTACAGCAGAGCTAAAATTAGCTAAAAAGCTAAAGTTAGTTTTAAAAAAAAATATTTTAACAACTCCCAACAAATCCCAACCCAAGTAGAGATTCCTATCAACTCTGAATTGTCCTCTGAAATCTACTCAATCCAGCCTGTTACAGTTCTCTGTGTTACACAGTTTTAATATGTTTATTGACAACAAATTACATGAAAACATTTTCAGGTAAGACAGACTGAAGTCTCAATTAAGCAAATATCAAAAAAAGCAAATGACTCAAATCAGCTGAACTCTGCTTTTCTTGACATTTTCTGAACGAAACAAAAACATGTCTCAGCTTTTTATGGCAAAAAAACCCAACAAAAAACACATTCTGTGATTTTATGGAGATGCACCAGTGTCGATATTGCTTACATAACTTGTGAAGAGACGAGCAATAAAGAAGCACACAATAACATTTCCGACAAGTCAGTGTTTCCTTGGGGAGTTAAAGATTGGATGAACGTTTGCAGGACTCTAAATGACTTACAACAAGGTTGTTTCCCAGACGCCTCAGATGCAAATCGGTCTTCTTATTGATGACCGTTACGCATCTGAAATCATGCTTTTAGTCAAAATGAGACAGGAATCCTTTTGCAGAACAGCAACAACTGTCCTCAGTTCCCAGAAAATTCAGGTGATATAACTGAAAACAATATAACACAGTGACAAGCATTCCTCTTACAACTTTCAATGAGGGTACTTGTGTCTACTCAACATATCAAAAGTATAAAAAGAAAAAAAACATATCCACATCAAAAAAAAAAAGAAAAAAAAAGAATTTGGGGCATTCAGAAAGCCGCCCAGCTCTCATTTGACTTTCATCAAGTAAGACTGTAAGAGAACATTTGATCAAATACACAGACTGCAACATGTTCATTTTATTTGCTGCAAACACATATTAAAAAAAAGCCACCATATGAGAAGCCAGATCGGCTGAATGGAAGCGGAGTCGCTGTGACTTCAGTTGAGCTCTGGTTCTCTCAGCAGGATGAGCAGCCTATCCATCTTTAATACCTCTGCTTCTGAGCCCTTGGGCAGATCCTGGCCCTTCTTGCTCTAAACACACAAAAACAAACAAAGAACCAACAATTAAATTCTTCTTCTTACCAGGAAGTAAAGGAAATACAGTGGTGAACACAGAGACAGAACGAAACATGTACAGCTCTGGCAAAATGAAGAGCCCACTGCACTGAACCCCACTGAAGACCTCCTGGTTATTCCACCAACTATTGATCTCTGAACTCTTCCTAAGTTAAAAAATTAGTATTGCTGTTTCTAAATGAATATGAACTTGTTTTCTTTCCATTATTTGCGTCTTTTTCCTTATTTTGACCATTTCTCGTTCCGGAGATAGTTCAACATGTGTTCATGTTACTCAAACATATAAAACATAAAATCAGACAAACTGATCATTTTAAGTGACCTCTTAATTTATTTCCAGAGGTTATGTAGAAAATAAATAAGGTTAAAATGTATGAAGTATAATATATTTTAGAATGATTAATTTAATGATGTACTTATTATAATTGTATAACAGCGCCTTTCCATCTGAATTTTAAATCTGCTGCAAAGTCAGCTGAATCTTCTGGACATCATTGCGAAGCGAACAGTTATGGCTCAACTTTATTGCCTCACTGTTGAAAGTGAACCAAGCTCAAGACAATGTTTAGCAGGCCTGTTAAAGCTCTTTTACAACTACAGGGTCCTGAGTCTGAGCTGGACTTTGACTTAAGAAGACCAAAAAAGTCAACCAAGTTGAACAGGGTCATGTAATCCAAACAATCTGGACAAATCACATTCAAGAAAGAATGTGATTTGAATGAGTTGATACTGACTGTTACTCTCATTGGTGAATCTACATGGGAGGCAAACAAATAGTGTATTTTCTTTAACTTGATGCCTGGGTCGTTCTTACTCGTTTTCGGAACTTTCTACAGAGAGAAAGATCTGTAGAAATAACACTCACAGAATATCAATAGTTGTGCCGCAACGCTGTTTTTGTATTGGCCGTGCCACCAATAAAGTCACGTGGCTGAAGTAAAATGCATGTTGTTTTGAGTTATTAAATTATTTCAGTGGACACCTGACAACTTGCTCTAATCCCTCATAAAAAAACATCACAGACCTTCAGGCCAAGGCGACTACATGTGCAAAACAATAGCATGAACCAGAACGTGACAACGCAGCTGTGATCACAATACTTTATATTTTAAACTTAACTGATACCAATAATTAGAACTTATTTCGGACTGAGAATAAAAAATATGACAGATACATGAATGGTTATAATAAGAACTCAGAACTGTGCCAATTTTCCAGCCTTAATGTCGTTTTGTGCTCGCCATCTTGGTCTGGACAGGCTGTCCTATCGATACTATTTGCTAAAAATGTGTTTTTGTGGCTGATGCTTTTTTTTTTTTTTTTTTTTTTTGCCACACTGGCCTTTAAAATACTGTAAGCACTGTCAGTGATGCTGAACTGTGCAATTATATCACTAATGGACTTGTAAGGCGTAAAGTCAGAAATTGCGAGAGAAGAACTGCGTTTGCGTGCACGCCACGCGTTATGTTGTGTTCATATAATTGTGTGGTTAAAACAGGATGTTTGGAGGAGTCTGCGTAATACAATGTGCAGTGAAGTGTGTTGTGAAAATGAATGCAATGAATGCTTCTCTCTAGTCATTAAAGTTCTGTCTGGTTTACACACACTGATGCAAACAACACAAAGGAAACATGGAAGCGCGGCAGAGCTAACTGTTAATGGGCTCTGATTAAAGTGTTATGACTCAGTGTGCCATTTGCTTTCCTCCTGTGTTCAGAAGGACTGATGTGATTACTTCTCAGCGTAAGAGAGGCTTCAGGGACTCATCTAGCAGAGAAAGATTAAAGTGGCACTTTGTTTTTCAGCCCAGCTACATTTTGCTATGCTATTATACGCTGCTGACCAAATTGTTTTTCTTTAATTTATTCAAATTGGCATTCTTTCTGTAAACAAGAGAAATAGCGATTCAGATAACTTTGTAACGCGATGGGGAGATTATTCAGAACTGGGGTCAAGACAACTGCAGCTATTATTGGTTTCCATGTCCATTTAAGTAAACCCGTTTTTATTAGCCTGTAGGACGGTCTGGTTTATCGGTTTGACTTGTTGACAACTTTTCAGATTTGCCAGTCACTGCTGTAGCTGATTGTACTTGGCAGCACAGTCGATATAATTATGCCAGTCTGATGAACATCTTTTGTTCTGAGCATCGACACAGCAGGTGAAATGAGACACAGCTTATTGCAAACATTTGGCGTATGAGCCAAGACGATTTACTCTCTGTTCATGACAGCAAGTAACGTATTTTTAAGATAATTAAATTGGCAGGTGACGATACTATTTGCACACTTTCGACAACATTTGACAAAATCATTGTAATATTGATAACTTATGAATGATTGAGGATTTTTTTAAATAACCGTGCTACAAAAAGATCAAATTAGGGTTAATCTTATTATTTACTGAGCTGAATCAAGTTGTCATCTTCGACTATATTAAATATACATAAAGAAATCCAGACTGTTTCCATATATGATATGATGGTTTCTGAGAAAAAAGGAAAAACTAATGTGTGCAGAATTCCACAAGCTATGCAAAACTAATATCTACAGTATCTTTTGCATTTTCCAACAATAAATAATCATAAAAACCTATGTAGCAGTGCTGTCCTGGATATCCAACTACACTGTTACCGTTGCACTGCTTAAGAGTGGTGGAGCAAATGAGATTTATTGATTTTACTCACCTTGGGCTTCTTGCGGAGGTTTGGAGAGAGCTTGAGGCTGGTCACAGTCCCCCGGTCATCCCCCACAATGATGATAGGATGGATGGGATTAAATTCAATGTGAGTCAGCCTGATCTTCTTGGCAACCACTATCTGATGGCAGATACCTTCGAATTTGTTGATACTTAGGTCAAAGACGTGAACCTGAGAAAGATGAGTCATTATCACTCTTATTTCACTTTTTTTTCCTCATCAAATGTATTGGTAGTTAGCAAAAACAATGTATAAACGAAAGCTCTTAAAACACAGAAAAACTTGTATTTTGCTAATGTGGTTACAAGAAGAGTACACTGCCTTTCAAAACTAGTTCTTCAGCAGGATTAGACTGTATCTTCTTCCCATCAATACCGGTCCAGCTTACTTGTGCTTTGTGGAAATATTCACCTACCATGTATACCATTATACTTTTGAGGTTATTATTGGCAGAACATTTCAGAAACCATGCAACCTTTTCCTCTTACTTCAGAATTACGAACCACTTTTTGGTGAGTTTGCTGCATAAAACGACATTAAAAAGACACGGAGCTTTGCTTTTGTGGATTGACAAACCCTATAAAAGTTCAAAGTGCATGGGACTTGTAATTCTGAGTCTTAACTCTCCATATTTGTGGGCCTGTTGATGTTTTCCATGATGCTAGACTTCCTGATGTACTGGACATCATGTCACAGCTTACATCTTCCACCTTTAATGTATTTTGATAATCTGATGACATCAAATGAATCTATTACAAAGCAGATCCTGCAATTCTTTATCAGAAAGATTACTGTGCCTGTGCTAGTGAAGTTCACACAGCACGCAAGTGTTCATGCGAAGAACCCTCTTTTGTAACTAATCATCAAACTCCAACGAGGTATGACTTTCTCTAACCTCTTATCAGTGCAGCTATTAACAACAGTGTGTTTGATGTTCAAATCTAAAGACTAATGCAACATTAGTCATGAGTAATTGCAGTGCAATATGACTGCATTTGTAATTCACAAAGCCACTTGGAGCAGTCAGTTCACTTCACTGAATTTATAATTACCTTGGCTCACATTAGCATAAAACTACAAATTACAGGTCTTAAAATGTTCCCTCCCAAGAATCTTAAAGAGAAGCTTTGTGCCAGAGTCTTGTAGTAGCTCTAAGAAAAGATATCTTTTTGAGACTTGCTCAGTATTCAAAGACAATGAAGCACTGCACTGTATTTATTTCTGCAATTTGTTTCTAACAAAGGAAATTCCCTATTTATGCAACTGTCACACAGTTATCCGTCTTTCCCTGCTAATCCTTGCTGAATGGCGCCTATCTGCAGCTCTCATTAGGTGAGGGCGGAGAACACTCTGGACATGTCACCTGTAATGTCCTACGGCCATAAAACTTAACTTCCTGCCTGCTTTTTCAATTTTATCTGGGGTAAGTTGCCAGCTCATCAGAACCGTGCCAAACAGCTCTTTGTCCGCAGAGTATTTTTTCTGCAATTCTCAGTAATTACTTAGATGCATGGATTACTGTGTGGCACATTATGAGGATTGCAGAAAGCAATTTTATTTGGACATTTGGCTGCATTTATTTATTATGCAGCCAATAACAGCCCAGCTACATTTTGCCATGCTATTATACTATTATTGTTATTTGAGGAAAAGGCCTCAAATGACAACAACTTATTCATGAGATACAATAGTATCAACCAAATTCATGTTGCCTGGATTCTTTTAATTTGAAGGGATGGCCATCCAGAACTAAATCTTTGGGAGAATGTGGGGGGTACAAAGATTTATTGTTTATGCTGCCCTTTCAAGTGGAGATAATCAAAAATGCCTCCCTTGAAAAAAGGATCAAAAAAGAACCAGACATGTCAGGTAGCCAGTCCACACAAGAACAAATTCTTGCCCACTTAACTTTCAGAATATGGTCAAGCCAACAAAGTTAAACCATCCGCCAAGCCACACACTCCATCAGCACTCTACGTCACAGTGCTACCAAAAGTATGCGCTTGAGTAATATACAAGTTCAACCTTAATATGCCAGCCAACACATCCAGTTACATGCGGTGGAAATAAAAACTGCAGTTGACTAAAAGTCACTGAAATTCAAAGTCATTTCAAAACTTGTAACCTAAAGGTGAAATTTACACTCGAGCTAATAAACAAATGTACCTTTCACAATGGAAATGTAGAAAAATAACAACGCTGCAGCAATTGAGATACATAAGTGTGTACACTCAGAAAAGTCTGCTTTAGTAAAATGAATGTTAATAAAAATTCAGAATTCACTCTCTTTGTTTGGAGTTCAACAGAATTCGGCATTATGACTGCAGGCAAGTAAAAGTGATATTTTCAATTTATCCAGTCTCATTTTTATAGATAACAAAAGTCTGGCATTTTACCTGGTGGTGTAAGTACTTTTTGCATCTACTGGATAACAGTTTTGGAACATTGTAAATTTTAGCCATAATTATTGAAAACATCCTACTACAGTCTGGTACTATCAGAAAAGGCACATGCTGAGATCACATCTGGTGCACTGCAACTCAACAGAGCCAAACTGGAGTAAATAAACTCTCTCAGAATCTGCAACACAATCAGAGTGCTGCATGGATGCAATACTTGATAGGCTGGTACATTTGAGAAGGAAGGAAAATGTTGAGTCACGGGAAATGATAATGCAACAGCATTATTACACACGACTGTATCATCAATTAATGTCCTTCTATGGTCCAGCTCTACACACCTAATAAAACAAATTATATCACTAAAATAAGTAATTAAGACATCAATTTTAAAATAAAATGTATCTGTCTTATACTCTGGTGGACTTTAGGTACTGCATTTCTGTGGTCCCCACATGTCGTAAGGAGACTGTAGGATGAAGAGGTGATTAAAAAAGTGTTTATGGCTATTAAAACTGATAACACACCCAGATTCCTAAGATAATTCTGCTGTAGACTCTGACCTGTGATTACAACACTGTTATGCGGCGATAGAGAGACAACATACATCGTGTGCATGTTCTCGGCAGCTGAGGTGAGCTGAACGTTCTGTGTTGGTCACTTGGGTTAAAACAACTGAGGATCGACCATGTTTGGGATGAACTTGCTTGCAATTTGTGTGCTCCTGTGCGCTACAAGCTGCATAGCTGAAGACGGTAAGACTATTTTTTACAATTAACTTGGAACCTTGACACAAAAGTAAACATATCGTCCTCTTGAAGATTATATCAGCCCTTCTTTGGGATCAAGAATGAATTGTGCTGTGATAGTTATCTTTCAAATAAAACATCTAATAAGTCAACAGGTGTAAATTATGAACATTACTAAAATATTCCATTTTCTTCATGATTTTACAAATGCATTTATATGGATTTATTTCATCAGCTGTAAGATCAACGAAAAGGACTCTTCAGCCTTGGTTGATTGGTCTGTCAGCTGTCGTTGGCTTCCTGGTCATTGTCTTTATTCTCGTGATCGGAAAAAAACTACTAAATATAAACAGGTTTGTATATCACAGCTATTTTTTCTCAAACACTGATGGTGTTGCCCTGTAATCAGTTTCTTTGAGACTTTTTAAAAATAATGTTCTGATGTCAGAAGGATATTTGTAAAGACAAGTTTTTACTCTGGTCAGAAAATTCAGATTGTTACCTTACTGCGAAGGTAACACACTTACTGTTACTGACTTACTGATGTTTGAAGCATTCTGATAGAGCAAATTATTTCTGAAATGTCGAGATATTTAATCTGCAAAAATGTGGACATACACTGCTATCATTTTCATCATTTTCTATTTAACATATGCTTCAAATTTAACTGTTCAGCACTTTCTTTCTGACTAACAAAAAGCCTAGAATCGTAATCATACTGTGGTAGAGTCCTATGGCTCAGTATAGCTGTTTTGTAATTTTTAGTATTTTTATGTAATTTGTATTGTATAACCGACGATATTTAAGTACAAACTTTTATAACTAAGCAAAATGTAGTAAAGCTCAAATCTAATCTCACAAAGAGATAACACCTTTTATTAACAAATATGTTAAATGTGTGTTAAATTTTAACTTTGGCAAATTGTAGTGTAATCTTTCTTTTGTTGAAGTTTAACTTGTCTCTCTGCATTAATGTATTGTATGATACTGCAGAATTCTAACTTGCTGATTGATCAAAAAAGTCAATTTCTTTGAATTCTGTGAAGAGGAGTAATGATTAGATTGACCACTTAACATTGCATCTTTTTTCTTGGCCAAAAATAATATTTTTGGGTGTTTTGACACCATTAAAAATGCAGGTGAATGTATCCGAGCAAGCAACCAATCAGTATGTGCGTTGTTGTACTTGTGTTGCAGGGAAACAAAGGAGAAACAGGGCTATGAAAAGAACGAAAAGCTGGATCTGGACCTCTATGAAACCAATATGTAGAAACTCATCTGCTTTTTAGAAAACTACTGTACCCACACAGGGACCAGTCTAATAGTGATGCACATTTTCTACAGAGAATATGGCTGAATTTAATTTACGCTATCATCCAATGTAATGATGATACATTACATTACATACATTCTATTTTTTTTCAAGTTATTAAATCTGACTAAAACAGAAAGTCTTTATAGACAGTGTATATAGTACAATTACATCACAGATGTTCCACTTCAGGTTCACAATTATGTAAAGTCAGAAAGAATGTAAACAAATTTATTAAAAATATAAGTACAATGTAGAGTTGGGTTGACATAATATTCTAACCTTTGATTGGTTACACTGCTATTTTCTTTGAGACAAAAGTTGAATTCTTAGAGGTAGGGTCAAAATGATCTACTCCTTGTAGGTTTAGGTAGGCGTCTAAAGACTGGACGTGATACTAATGTTTTGATTGATCTGGCCCGAGTCCCCACTTGACTATTATAATGAAGTTTTGGAAGGAGCTAAATTTTATGGCAGGGAGATGTTCTAAACTCAATGACTTGGATCTTATTAAAAAGACGAATGGTTAAAAATGCAAAAAGGTTGCCTCTAAATATAAGTGTTAGTTTGTTGCAACGCAAAGCAAGACTGGAAAACAATATAAATAATTTTCAACCTATCATTTTTGTTAAGATGTAAATAAAAACAGATTTTCTAAAAATAATACCCTTTGTACATTGTCTTGTCTTTTGGGATTTGCTCATTTCATTTCTAGGAAACTACAAAGACTGAAAAATGTGTGTGACAGTTCCTACAGAGAAGGTTGAGAGGACATCCACCAGAAACCGTAAACACAGAGCTTGAAGACTAATCACCAGCAGAGATGACCAGACTTTCTCATTATGTCATCCAGACACTTTTCTAAACAGGCAGCTCAGATGGAGGATCAGGGACAGAGAGAATTTGTTTGCGCCACACAACTGTGTGTCATTCTTCCACCTCAGCCTCCAGTCAATGCATTATCCTCATGAACACATGTGCACAAGCTCACACAAACCCACACACTCACACCGTTGTTCCTCTGACATTTTGTGGCATGGCAGAAGTAACTGAAAGCCAGGTTGTCATTATTGGTATACATGCATCAAGGAGAGCACGACTTAAACGAGTCACTCAAAGCTCTACTCGAGAGTTGCCACAGAAATTGATTAATGTGCTGCAACAAAACCGCTGTACTGAGAGAGAACATGGAGGTTGGCACCAGTCAATAAATGTGAGAGTTCTGTGTGTCTTATATCATTCCTTCTAATCTGAACAAAATAAAATACAGTACTCAGTCTTGATGAAATTGAGAAAATACAACTGAACGCAGGGATCAACCTTTCAGTCCAGTGCTGCAGGCCTTCCCCTTCTCTCCTCACCTTTCTTCCTGTCAAACTACTAATTCCACAAACTTAAAACACACAAAAACATTGCCATTTCAAATGGCTATTAAAATAAATGCTTTATTCATTCTTTTGCCACACCCCAAAATCTACAATGAGGTGCAACTGCAGCAAATTTTAAAGTAATCTTCCACAATTAAAGCTAACCCCAAAATATGAGACAGAGGTATGGTTGCAAAGATTCAACCATACCTCTTTGCAATTTGAAATGTTGCTCCAAAAAACTCCTTGCCAAAGCTTCTGATAAATGGAAAAGCATCCTGCTATTCGTGTTCATTTTCTGGTAAATTTCTACTGCATATACGAGAAATGCAGAGCGGGAACTATTGTCCCGATAGCAGCCCTGGTTACATGTCTCAGGCAGGGCAAAAGGTTTCTTGTGTGGTATAATGAGGTATCCTAGGCCACAGATGGCGCCTGTGGTGACCAAATCCTGGCAGTGGAGAGGACATGATATAAACACACAAAGTATCACATAAGGTGTCTCTCAAATTACTCAGCTCTCATTTCCTCTCTGTCATTCTCACTTGACTTCACTTGGCGCACTGCACAGGAAACGTGTCAGACATAACAACCTTGACTTTTATAGTGTAGCACAGACTGAGAGGACCAACAGATGGGGACAGCTTGAAGCCATACAGAAAAAAATATGTGAAGATAAGCAACACGACACCCACTGAAATTACTTTTGCCTGGAATCAATAACTAGGAAGCTTCTTTGTTACATGAAATCAGAATCTGAACCAATTCGATTTCCTGAGGCTAATTCAAATTTCAAATTTCTTTGATTTGAGACTCATCCAATAGATAAAGAAGATTAAAAAGTGAGCGGCAGATAGTAGATGGTATAGCTGTTTGGTGCTTCACATGTTCAGTCAAATAAATGTCAAGCTATCGTTGATACACAGCGGATACTTGTTGCTGCATCTGTGCAATCTCGGAGGCCAGCACGCTTCAGGCTCCGATGAAGGTCTGAAACTAGTGACATGCTTCTTTTAAACATGGGAACATTGGCTAGGAATGTTTTGTATGTTCTAAATTCTAAAGGTAGAAAATTATTAAGCCTTCTGCTCATTTTACCATGCTGGATTTTGGAAAAGGAAAAGATGAGAATTGAAAAAGGCCCTTACCTTTCTGTCTATTGTTACAGCAGCAAATATAGTGGAGGAGTAAGGAGCCCAGCAAACATCTCCTACGGGTGCGCTAAGGTCGAAGGTGAACATTGGAGTCCTGAAATAATTACAAAAGGAAAGTTAAAGTAATATACATTGAAAGTTGCTCACCTTAAACATACATAGACACATTGTATTTTCTTAGAACTGACATATTTGCAATTTTGTTTTCAGATACATGAGAGACACTATGTCAAAGAGTTAAAGATCACACTTTGGAATAGTTTTTAGCAAAAATGCAAAACTTAGAATTTCTGAATTCAAACATGGAATTCATGTTTCATTTTATTTATAATTTTGGCTTTATATGGTTTTTATGTCCCTTTTTTAATTGCTTGTGGTTGTGTTTTTTCATATTTAAAATATCATTCAGTTTTAGGCGTTCTTCACAAAATTATAGTTTGTTGGTGCCATTAATATATAGCTTGAAAATGGCCTTGAAGCAATATTTTTTCTATCACAACAATTACTGGGACAATTTATCATCCAACAGAATTTGTCAGTGTGACAGGCAGAGCGTTCATTTGTCTTTATAATGCTATTTATTTCATAGCATTCTCTGAAAAACTTCTGAGACCTTCACAGAACAGCTTTGCCTGTACTAGATATAAACGGCACACTGCTTCACTCTATTTATAAATTAAGTGGCTTCTGAAAAAAAGACCCCCCAACAAATTTCCTTGTCTTTCCTCTGTGCCTTCAGGTGTAATTTTCTTTATTAAAAGATAAAATACCCCCTCAAAAAAGCCATTTATGTTATTTAAAACTACTTTATATTTGTGTGTGAGGAATTCAGGGCAAATTAACTCAAGTCTAGTCTCTCCACAGTATAAAGCAGAAACCTACTCACATACAGCTGATGTATGGAGTAAAGGAGTAATTTTCAGTATCCACTGATCTTCGTCATAATGCATTCTACTTTCACTGACTCTGTCAATTGAGGCATGGACAGGGTTGTAACTTTTGTGGCCCACAAACACTGCATTGTTTTTCACTGAAGTCTAATCATCAAGGAGATCCACGTTCATTCCTTCATTCATTTATTTACAAGGTCTGGCAGTGTTTAATTCCACAGTGAGCTGAGAAGTGAAAGTGTCTGAATTCAGAAATCTTAAGTTTTGTAATTTTAGGTTGTTAAGGATCACACTTTGAAATAGTGCCTCTCATGATGAGCAAATGATTACTATCATTATTCAGTCAAGCTGCTTGTGCAGTCAAAATGTGGGAGGATGTGTGGGTTAATCAAATGAGCCAAGAAAATTATGTTTTTATGAGTCTAGGAAGCTTATAAAGACTAACACACTGCAAAACCATGGAAAGATCAGGGGAATTACTATTACATATCACTGAGTGTCTGATTATTTGCAAACAAACCATTAAAAATGTTGCTTAGGTTATTGTTAAAGCATTAATTAACACATTTTTAAAACTAACAAGAACACATTTTTTTGTGTGATTCTTTCATTGGCAAAATGAAAAGAAAATGCATATATATCTTAAGTTTTATATTATTCAACTAATCAAAATGACAATAAAAACAGGTTTGTCTGTTGGATGTTAAACATGGATGCGATGTTGACATCAATCAACTCCTTTCAAACCAACCCTGAGTTTCAAAGAAAGACTGTAACACTAGTCATTATAGCGGTCATGTTACTTCCCAGAGCTTTCAATCTCCTGTGAAAACGAACACGAATATTTCACAGAACAACACGTACACAGTCTTTCAACAGGTTCAGTGCTGCCTATTTTATTCAATGGAAAGTTCAGCTAAGCCAGCAGACACAGATGGAACGCTGGCTCTTGTGATGATGGGCATGTGTCTTAGCACCACATAAACAACAGTGTCACAGACAAGTGTTGATATATGTGTTGATAAATGGCGTCTCTGATAGTCTGGTGAATAGTCCAGTGGAAAAGCTCGCTAACTGTCCAGTTGACTGCTGCAGCAGGCTTTAGCCCCAGTAATCCCGGAATGGTAGGATTAAAAGGAAGTAGACTACGAAGAACTGAATACTTATTTAAATTAGATTTAAAGTTAAATGCTATACAAGATAAAAGGTTTGTATTTAAAGACCAAACCATGCCTTGCGGGTGCTCATGCTGACACCATAGGTTACAGAGCTACTAGCCATTGAGGCATGGACATTATTAGACCACTAAAGCATTCAATCCGTGATATCTTGAACCAAACTTTCAGCAGATTATTTAAGTAATATGAAAGCTTTAGGGGATATAATGCCGTCCGAGCACAATGTGCTACTTTATAGCATAATCAACTAACTATATTAACGTCAGTTGTTGTAAAAATGTTGTACATATCAAACATGACAAGAGAATTTGACTTCACAATTTGATTCCTTGAAATTGGCCCCTGTCTCTTGAAGAACGCCTTCTCTATCCAACTCTCTGTCTTCATCATCACAACAATTCTTCTCCATTATGCCCTTTCCAATGGTTCTTAGGGGAGTTGGACTGAGAAGTAGTTTGTATGATGAGTTAGGATAAATCTAGATTAAATTCACAAGAGTTTTAGGGGATAGACTTATACTTATCACAAATGGAAAAAAAAACCATATAGTTCCTCCTGCTGTTCATTTGACTGGTACGTGTTAATGGCTGATTAATAAACTCTACCAGTTTATTATTTAATGGTTAATAACTATAAGAAAAGTCAAATGACTCGATTTCTGTCTCTTACTTGACGGTATGGTCCCAGATCTTCACATTCCAGTCTGAACTGCAAGAAATAAAAATTTTGGGATGGAAGTGGTTCCACTTAACGGTATCCACTGGCATACGATGGGCATCATATGTCTCCAGGAACTGACTGGAGTAAGTCTTGGAGCACTAGGGAATAAAAGGAAAAAGGTGATTATTACCTACAAATCAAAGTGAAAAGAAGTCAATATTCTTAAGTTACTCAGCTCATTCGGTCTCTGCATTTTAGACCTTAATAAAATAAGGTTTATAATGTCTACAACTTTATGGAAATGCCTTTATTCAAATATTACCAAATCAAGATATGGCATATAGATAGACTCAAAAGAAAACAGAGTTCAACCAGGATTTTACATTATCATTTATTTTATTTTATTTTTTTTCCCATATTTTTTAATTCTTGTTTTCTAGTTAACCTCTATAGGATGTGTGTCACATTACAATAAGAAATAGTGTTTCTTATTGTAACACTCTAAGTAAAAAATAATTTTTTACTTATTTTTTTAAAGTAAAAAATCCTTTTTTACGTAACAAAATTATGGTATTTTATCAGGGACATGTGAACCCTATTTGTTATTCTATGCAGATAACTGTATAATGATTTTCCTGTTATTTATTATTATGAATATGCTGCTGCTGTGGTGCTAGACTAAAGTAATTTGATAAAAATGCTGCTGCACTGAAACTTAAAATGAAATATATACCTGACAGATTTAGACCAAATTAGATTTAGGGATTGTGAAAGCAACAAAATAGAAGAGTTAGATTTCAGGGATAAATTAACAAGACAATCTTAGGTAAACACTTGATGGGTTGTAGACACAGCTGCTGCATTTTCAAACACAGTCAAAATGACTGCTGTCCTGCAGCTCTGTGAAAGATTGTTAATCAGTCCTCTCTATGGTGTCCGTGCCAATGTGACAGAAGGAGGATCTAATTTCACACATATCGGGGAAGTGTCTGTCAACAAGTTAGCAAGAAGAGCCGAGTGAAACAAAGGTGATCCTGAGTCTTTTTGCTTTCTTAGTAGAACTGTAAGGTATCAAACATATTTTGTTTTATTTAAAATATGTCTGAGTTGAAATTAATTTTTATACAAAATTTTAATATGCAGCCCACTGACACAGATACCAAAAGGTTAAAGTGGGCCAGTGTGGCATGTTTCATTTTATCACTCTCCTCCAAGGACTACTGTTGACAGGAGTTAATTAAAAATAATATTTAGAGTTAGAGTTTAGTGTTAATGATTCTACAACCATAACACACATGTAGCACTTTGGATAAATATTGCCCATCCCTGGCTTTGTGACATTTAGAGAATGATGCTTTATTCTCATTTAAAATGAATGCACTTTCATTTGTGTTTTACACATAAATGTCTTTTGGCTTGAGAATAAGTTCAGATAGCCTTATTACTGCACGTCAAATTAAGATGTGACTTCTTTTTTCCCTGGAGGTCTGCCTGTCCAAGTGGATCACATCCACAACATTCTTGATGTAATTTTAGAAGTGTCATTCAGCCACATCAGCTTTTGAAATCCTTCACACATACCTTATATATTTTCCCCTCTTCTGTGCCAACTAAGAACAGATAATCAATCTGTTTGTGGAAGTCGAGTGATGTACCACGAGCTGCACATAAGAGGAATAACGATATACACTGTAACATATCTCAGTCTCATTTGATAAACAAATTTTTATAACTCAAAGAGAAAACACTATCATGGAGAGATTCTCATAAAGGTCTGTGAGGAAATCTTACAGATGACAGTCAGCTGAGAACCATCTGACTCATCAGATTGAGCACCTTTCACAGACAGTCTGATAATGTCCGATGACATTAGCTCATTCTGCAGTCATACAAATATACAGTTAGAAAGCAACATGCAGATACAAAACAAATACTTTAATAGTTAAAAAAAAAAAGAACAAACACATGAAGTTATGACAGCAAAATGTGAAAACACAAAAGCGAGAAATAATCATTCAAATAACCAAGTTGCATTTGCAGTATGTACTGACTGTACAAACCTTGACAAGTATCCAGGACACAACTCTGCCATCAGATGACACCGAACAAAACATATGGTTGTTGTCCATATCATCGTTTTGCCAGCGCACCTGAATACAAGATGTCTGTGTGAGAAGACTAAACAAACATAACAGTAAACAGTGTGGATTATCTTCAGCATTCAAACTGACAAAAATATGTCTCTGTCTAAATGTATCCCAAACCTAAATAACTATACAAAGTTTCCCCCAAGAAAACTAGCAAAGCCTGGTGGGTAGGTGCAAGGGCAGTCATTCATCCAATGGCTCGTCGTGTTTTTGAGTTGAAAAGTGTTTTCAATTTCAACTGAAATATCAATTGATATTTGAAAATATCACTTGAAAATATCACTTGATAATTATGTGTTATTGAAAGATTGGGAGATTAATACCTGAACACCAACTATAAAGCCTGAAAAAAATGCAAAAATTTTAAAGAGACTTAAAAAAATAAGCAATGCTTAGCTTGATGGGAGCACAAGTAAACCCTGGTGGAACCGCCAGGCTTAAAATACACTGGGGGAAACCCTGACTATAATAATACCACTGATTGTTTGAAACTGAATTTCTTTTTTTTTTTTTAATCTACTGAAAAACTAACCTGAGCATGAAAAAAGCAAGCTGAGTACTTCAACATTTAACTGAACACACAAACAGTGAACTCCCCAACCTAATGTCACCTGCCAGACAGGATCTGTGTGCTTTCCGGTGCTTGCGGTACTCTTGTAAACAGGGCCTTTTGTTGTCTCCTTCAAGTTGTAAACAGCCACACAGCCATCGTAGAAACCCACTGCCACCAAATACGAGAGTTGTGGATGGATGTCCAGGCAGAGGATCCCAGAGGGTGTGGGGTAGATGTGCTCTGGAAAAGCCGAGTTCTTCAATGAGAAGAAGAGCAGCATGCCACCCTCCTGTCTGCCGAAGTCATCTAGCCACAACAGAAAGAAAAGAAAGATGATTTGGAAAGGATCAGTTTTTTAAAATTATTCAAAAAAGAGCAACTTCAATTAGTACTCACATGATCCCAAACCCACAGCAAACAGGTCCTGGTATTTGTTATTCCTATCGAATAATAATCAGTTATCAGTCATCCTTCTCTTTTGAGACAGTAATGAGATACAAAACTGAAAATGTATCAATGATTCTCTTTACTAATGAGTAAAATCAAGACTTCAGCATTTGAAATGAAAACTCAAAATGTTGAACCAACTGCACCTATCAGACATGGGCATCCACTAAATTAACAAAACATTAATCAGAAAAGTAGCACAAAGACTCATGGTGGCTCAGGAGAAGTTGCATACTGACAAAATGTGATAGAGTTCACAGGGAATCGGAACTTTACAAGTCCCCCGTTATTCAGATTTTATGTTTCACAGATTTGACCAATCAACACACCAGCAGAGGGCAGTGACAGACAAATGCCTGGCTTTTTCATACTGAAACGTCCACAAAGGCAGAAGAGTTCCCTCCTGGTCTCTGAACTCGTCTGAGGCATCCTCAAAGTACTTAAAATCTGAAGGTTACAAAAGGAATGCAGTCAGAACAACATAGAGCAACAGGTGCTGTTAAAAATGTGTTTTACATATAAACGATCATACCTTGTGCTATGTCATCCATTGTATTTTGGATGACCATCCGTTCAATGATCTTGGCTACGTCGCCCACTTTAGAGACATTCTTATTCTGTAATAGAAACACAGCAAAGTTTTGGGGTCTCCGGGAATACTATTTCAATCAATTAGGATTTATTAGTTTTGGTTTGGTAATGTGTAGACTTCACAATTTAATTGTATATATTGAATGTACACAATAATAAATTAAGCAAGGAAAGCTTAAAAAGCTTTACCCCAGACTCCATCAACTTTTTCTTGACTTCAAAATCATCTTTCTTCTCTACTGTGGATTTCCTTTTCATTTCAATTATGTCATGATGCTGCAGTTTCTGCAAGTATGCATCGTAGATCTCCCACTGCAAGCAATCAGTTATTAAAGTCAACCAATCTGTGTTTCACACAAAGAGAAAATAAGTCCACTCACGCCACACCAGAACACAAGCGTGCAACGTACCTGATTAGCAGAGCCAGAAAATGTGATGCGGGGAGGAGGTTCAGTCTGGCAGCTACTTTCCTGAGGAAAAAGAAAACCTCTCAATCTTCACACATAGTACATCAAGCAACGACGTAAGCAATGACAAAGTGTGTTAGTACCAATATTATACTACCTACTTTGTAAACACTGCATATGTTAACTACACACATTAGTTACTGCTTTTTCATACCCTTGAAGGATTATTGCGAGTCTGTCCTGCCCTTTCACTGAAGTTGAATTGATTTGTAATTTTTGCCTCCCTCTTGCGACGTCTTGAGGAACCACTACGTGGTTTGTCCTCGTCTCCAGTTTCTTCACTTTCGCCTCCATCCTCCACAGGTGTAGTCTGTTGTAGAAAATCGGCAAAGGGAGGTTCAAGTTCAATATACACAAGTCAAACTTGAGTATTTAATCAAGTATTTACATTAATATTTTTAAAACAATGTCTGAAATCGTTTTAAGAGCCGATATACAGATTTTTTACCTGGGTTTCAGTGTCAGCCTCTACTTTAGTCTCCCCTGGTACAAACCCTGGGCAAAAATGACACATTTATTCTTAAATTTATAGTTCATAAAGCAAACAAAATACATTCCGTACATTGTGTAATTCTGCAAACTGTGTTTGTTTGCTTAATAGTGGCATCTAGTGGCTCCAAATATTCACTACACCAGGGAAAACAGAAATAACATATGCTTAAAGTTAAAAACACTTTATTATACTTAAAAGGACAAACATCATTAAGCCCATACAAACCAAAAGTCTTCCAAGAACAACACTTAATCTCTATAGTTTTTTTAAAGCAGATCAATTGTTCACAATTTTTTTCCTTGGGAGGGAGGGGCTTTTACATTGACTGAAATACCAAATTCAATTTCAATTTTAAATAGTTTTTTTCCCCTTTCAACTCTTAAAAGGAAATTAGGGAGTTGGGAGTTGAACGGATGCAAAACGCCTTGTATTCAAATAAGAAAATAGGCCCTGGGTGGACTGACATCACTCTGAACCTCGAAAACCCAATGAATGATAAAGCCAGATTTTCCAAAAATTACATTTTCGTAATGGGCAAATTCTATTTATTGACAAAAATCAATTTATCGCTCAGCACTAAAACAACCCAAATCTGTGGTATAAGAACCCACCAAAGATCATCCCATAACTGCCAGAGAGGCAGTCAATGTTTGTTTTTTTGTTTATACAGTACATGTCCTTTGTGAGTACAACATGCCTGCAGATAGAGGCATTAAATAAATCTACACATGTCCAAGCATTATTCAAGCATTTTTCGTGTTATAATTTAGCTGTTGTTTTTTTTTTTTTCTTTGAGAGAACATTTGACTGCCCGGTATGCATTTATAACTTTCCCATCTACCATGTGTGCAGTGTTAGTTTAGTTAGTTGAATTACAGCCAGACAAGGCTTGCAGCAGAGTGCTTTTAAATCCCCAGGTATAGTTTGATAACTCCTAAAGTTACCAGCTTGATCCCTTGTTATCCATCAAAACTGATAACTGCTAAACTGACTTTGAAGACATTATTACTACTTTTATCTTGGGTGGTTATTCTGTTGTGCATTGATGACTCACTTCTATATTCCTTAATTAAAATGATCACTCAAGTCTTTTTTCTTTCATGTTTTTTTTTGTGCCACTTTTCAGATAGGTGGAAAATACAATAAAACCCTGGACATCATTAAACAGAAAAAGTAGAATTTATATTTTTTTATATGTCCTTTAACTGTTCAGATCAAAAGTCCAGGATTCCTTATAGCTGCCATACCTGGAGGTAGCTGAAAGATGCTAAGTCTTCGAGCTTCATCAGAATCTCTATGCAATAGGTTCCCCTCCAAAGCAAAGTGGACAGCCAAGTGATCCACAGCAGTCACTGGCTTATAGAAACGTTCCTAAAATAGACAAATAAAAATTATAAATATTAGTCAAATGAAATTAATTTCAATACAACTGAGTGGTTTCCCCAAAATATCTTAATTATCTGCTCAGAAGACGTTAAATCAGTAAATATCAGAGTAAAGACTTCAGGCAAAATACCAATTTAATTTTGTGTCTTCATAAAGAGCTGATAAGCACAGTTGTTTTCATACAACAATCTTAAAATGCCTTATTTGGATTGACGGTGGCTATAATTTTTTTTTTTTGCAATAATGGTAGCATGTACACTATATTATGTAATTTTATATGCTGAGTTATGACTTCCTTACCTTGAAGCTGTAGCGAACAAGATTTTTGGGAGCATGTGGATTGTTTGCATTTAGAACTCTTGTAATTTCCTCTTTCAGCTCCTATATAAATCAGTAGTCAAAAAACAAAATTACATGTATGTAATGTAAAATAAATATCACCCAGGGCAGATAATTTGGTAAGAAAGTGAGAGAGAAAAAAAGAGAAAGCGAGAGAGAGGGAGAGAGAGTGTGAAAGAGAAAGTGAGAGAGAGAGAGAGACATTTCCGCATGACAATATCATCCATTTCTTGTACAGTCACCAGTTACAAAATCCACAATAGTGGGCCAAAATAGATAAAATTAAATTTCTTTTTAGTATATTACCGATCTATTAAAACCTAAAGTGATTCACAATGAAAGATACATAAGACCTGTCCAAATTGAATTGGAAAATTAATATATAGATAAGGAATGGTTAGAATGATCCCAAAGAGAGATCTCAAGATACCCACTGACATCATCCGTCATTCGCTGCTGAAAACAAGCAATCACAAAGTACACATGAGAGTTTCATTTCAAAATGATTATATGTGATCTGTTTCTGTCTTAAGTAGGACTTGTGTCTTGTTTACAGGCCTGTTTTTAATCATTCATCCAGTTACATCCTTCTCTTACAGCCTCTGAGAGGACCAGTTGAGGATGATGATGATGATGGTGGTGGTGATGATGATGATCCGAAGTGGATTTCAAATGGAAAGGGTCGTCCAAGCCATCCGTCGGGTCCCACGCGTCATCGTCATCCTAGAATGTCAAGCATAGAATAGATCCATGTCTGTAGAAAACAGAAAATTATATTTTGCTGTACAAATGCCTGGCAAAAGTTATCAGATTCCTCGGACTACTCAATGGTTTGTCATGGTCTGACAACAAATCTCAGTCTTGGGAGTTGAAATGTTAGTCCTTCCACTTTACAATCATGCCCCAGGTTTTGTTGGTCCACACACACAATTCCAATTAAATGTATTGCAAGTGGCAAGTAATAAAAATACACTTTCACTCGCTTTTTAATCGTTTACTTCGAACATTTGGGAAATAGACGCACCTTTGCTAGAGTTTTGGATAACTTCTGGCCGGATACTTTGTGAATAGCGGACGTCTGTTTGAAAACAAATCAAGACAGGAGAAAAAATGTAAAGTTAATCAACGAGCGCGTGTACAGCGGTCTCGGGATTTTGCTAGTAGCAGCGAGACTCAGTAAGATTTGGTAACAATTACCCTTCTGGCAGCCATATTCACGGGAACGGAGGAAAGAGCCCGGGTTTAAAAGCTTGAGAATATATGTCTATGTCTGTTTTTGTCTATAAAAATCAGACAAACTCTTCAAAACGGTCACTAAAGCAAAAGGAAAACGCGCTCAAAGGACGCCGCCTGGCTCCTGTGTACTGGTTACCATGACAACCGCCAGTCTTTCCGTTACTGGCGGTTGTTAAGATTGTGACAGTTACAGTTACATAGATCCTATAAATAAGATGTAAAAGTTTAACGTGTCATGTAGTTTCCATGCCTTTTATTTGATAGTTTCTTTAACATCATTTTTTTAAAGCGTTACATTTAAATTTCGAGTCAAAATGTAACATCATCACGTTGTTTGAAAATATATATATATATATATATATATGAGTTTTAAAACATATCAGGTTGATATTTAGATGATAACGGAGTAAAATAACGGATCTCCGTATTTCCGTGTGTTGTCCTCTGCGATTGGACAAGACCTTCATGAATATTCCACACACCCGGAAGTAGGGCGGTACTACTGGTGCTTTGCTGTCGAGTCACCTCTGTCAAGCGGGATGGAGGAAAAGGAGCCGCTATTATGCTGATAAACGCAGGATCCCGACGGACTGAGCATCAATAACCGACACTAGTTCCGTTTAAACTGAGCGTTTATCTTTAAAATTACCGAATTTGTCTCGTCACAGTTCGCCAAAATGATGGAAGAAATCGACAGGTTCCAAGTGCCTCCTGTCAACGGAGAGACACAGCCTTTGGTAAGAGAGGAACGACAAAAACCCCATCGTATTATGCAAATGAATCTTTACTGAATTTAAATGAAGAGATTATTCTCTCCTCTATAGCTGACTGTAACAGATGTGCTACGATATGATGTTGGTGAGCCAACGTGTAGTAATTTGCAGCTTTGGGATACAGTGGACCCTGGGATGGGTGGATATAGCGACCAACTACAGATAAAAAAAAAACAAAGGATGCCGATTACCACCTTCCCTATTTAGTTAAAAAAAAATGTCCGCGTAGTATTTAATGAATAATGTTCAACCCTCTGTATCCGAGTAATTTAACTACGCACTTAGTCAAAATCGTGAGTCTTTAAAGCCCACGTCATATGCGCTTGTTTACATCAATGCTGTCATAGCTTGGTGTTTTTACGTTTCGTCATCGACTGACGTGTTATTTTGGTCGGGATGGGTACCAGACCAAAAGATCGCGTGAAGTGGGTCCTCGTCGTGAGCTGGACTCGTCGGGCGATGCAATGCAGAATGATATTTCCAGATTTTTTTTTTTTTTTTTGCACCAATTGGTTAAGCTCCAAATTGGTGAAATAATAGCTAACTGTTTTCACAGTTCGTTTTGCAAATAAAAAGTTGAATTAGATTAATTCATTTGCACTTCAGTTTGCACACATAACAGAGTTACTCTATAAATTCTAGCTATTATAGTTCTATTTTCTAAATAATTTTGATGTGCTCATCTTGTTCTTATTCTGTACTGCTCTAGCAAAGCAATCAGATGCATCCAAACCATCCAACATGGTGAATATTTCATCCTCTCAGATTCGTTTAGATATCCAGGATCAGATTTCTGGATTGTAGCTGCAGTTTTCTCACTTAGCATTCTTTCAATAATCACGTCACACTCAAACAACTCCGGATCCCTTTTTGGTATTGTCTTATTCAAACCTCTCAAAGAATTGCTCCAGATACGCATCCACACTAACCGTAACAAGATCGCAGGTGCTGTGGCACACATGGTCATGCATTTTGATGCTAATAACCCCATTGTGCTTCCCAAGCTGCATGAATGCACTTGGCACCTGCCAAATTCACACAGAAATAGTTCTAACATAAAACGTTGAGTGAAGTAATCATCGCCTGCCCCCTTTTTATGTTGCTATTCTCTGAAAGACAAAATTGCAAAAAAAAAGAAAAAAAAAAAAAGAAAAATATATATAACATTTATGAGCCACCACACATTATGGAGCATGAAAAACCTTCAATACAGCTACCAAATCCTGGAATGGCTCATAGTTTATGCTCATGTGCCCCTACTTTTCATAATCATATTGTACTATTTATTGTTGCAATTGTTAGAAGATTGTTATAGCATCCATTTGTTTCAGTAGTCACATGATGTATCATCCTTCTCTAGGATTGGTCAGTGGGTGGCTGCAATGTGTAATCCTACCAATTGCTTAGAGTCCATGCTGTGTCAGCAGCCATGTAGCTTTTCAACATGTGAACAGGAGGACAAACAGATAAATGTGACACACTGAGGGGTATACAGTGCTTTTTGAAAGTATTCTTGCTCCCGTTTTACATTCCTCCACTTTATAAGCTCCAACTATGTTTCATTGGGTGTTTGCATGATTATAATAAGGGATGAAAAGATACATGGCATACATTTTATTTCACAAATGAAAATCTGAATAGTGTGGCTTGCATTCAGCACTCCTGACTGTTCTGGAAATTCTCCTTTGCTAAAAAGCAGAAGATCAATCAGAATGGATGGAGATTTTCTATGAACATATATTTTCAAGCTTTGCTTCAAATTTCCAGCTGGAATTAGGATTGGGCTTTGACTGGGTGTCGTGAATATGCTTTAATTTAAACAATTATATGGTAGATCTGGCTTTATAATCAACGTCGTATTGTTCAAGTGAGCCGCTGAATTTATGCTGAGATTAAATTACACACATTTTGGATTTTTAAATTAAATTATTGTAAACGCTGACATTTGTGGTTGCAATGTGACAAAATGTGAAATCATTAAAAGAGTATGGATACTTTTGCAAAGCACTGAATATTTGCACAAATGTCATCTTGAGGGAGAGTAATTGTATGTAAATTTATGCGGATGGTCAGGGCTGTATATCATGTTTTAATGTACATAAATAAGATGAGCTGCCCCAGGTGCCATAGACCTATCCATAGTTCAGGTTATATTCTTGCACAGCAGATGCAGATGTGTCTAACGGAGGAAACCTGAGCCCCTTCTGTGCTTAATATGCTATTTTAGATCCCTTTTGAGTATTTTTTTTTCTAAGTCACAATTTGTCAAAGGACTCGATTTTCATGCCAATCATTCTTTTGAGGAATTCCAAGTTATTATAATCAACAATTTTTTTTATTTTACAAAGACTTCTAAATTCCTTTTTTGTTGTGTGCCTGCTTTCTAGTAATGAAGTAGAATAGAATAAATCAATATCAGGCACAGACGGTTTAATTCAAAATATGTTTTTACTTCACACCAGTTTCTTTTGGAGAGAAAGAAAATTCAAGGGATTCCTTTTTTCATCCTCCAACATTATTATATCTTTCTGGTAGAAAGCACTAGAGGAATAATAATGAAAAAAACAAAAAGAACCCAACAACAACACAGCGATAAGCCTAATCATCCAAAGCAAAGGGCCAGCCATCTGAAAGGAAATACTCGTGCTTCATGCAGTGGGATTAATTTGTCTTTGTGTTGAGATTTCTCTTTTTTCTACCTGTCTGTGGGCATCATGTTCACAGCTGCAGCTTTCGTTACGTCTCCCATGTAAGGAAAAAACAAAAAGCGTCACTGACGGATAAAGATGAGGCCATTAATGAAGTTGACATGGGTTACTCGTCCCATCGCAAGGTAGAGGAGAGATACAGACTGATGTCCAAGGCTGAACCTTAAAAATGCATTCACAATAGGGTTTCTGTACAGTCTGGAGAAGTATATAGTTTGCCATTATTTTTGTTTTCCAGGTCTGGATTCATAGAGATGACAGACTACTCAGTATGGAAACACGTTTGAATCATCAGAGTAGGCCATTATACCAAGAGCAACAGATAAGGCTATGCTTACAAGCATCCAGATTTTATCAGTCATGAATCATATCTCATTCAACATACCAGTCTCAAATCTATCAAAAAATCTCTTTGCAGGGCACTCTTACTTCATTCTTTAAATATGAATAAATACGATGTTTAAATTTATTTTTTCTGTTGATTGTGAGGTTTGGTTGTGAGGAACAAATCCAATGGGGTATAGACGGAAGGATTCGTCTACATGATCTTTATCAACTTTTTTTTTTTTTAAAGTAGCTCCAAGCCAGCATTTTCTATCCATGCCTTTTCTTGCTAATTTCTCATGCTAAAAAAACAAATTATTATTAACTTATAGCCTGCGCCATGTTGATGAGTCCCTTAAAATATACTGATTCTTGCAAAGCTATTCATACCTCTGGAACTGAACCACAGTTTGTTTCATTACAACCTCCAACATAATTTCATTTTGTAAAGATTTTATTTACCAGTGGTCTTCAAATCCAGGGATCTTGTGTCCTGTAAATTTTAAACTAGTTCCTACTTTAACACACCAGAATCAAATAGCTGAATCTCCTCCTCAGTGCAGTCAAGTTCTCCAGAGTGCTGCTAATGACCTGTCTGCAAAGGAGAAGAAAAGTAATGCATATGTAATTTTAAGATGTTTTAGCAAATAAATACTTGGAGATCCAAATGTATTTGTCACAGCTTTACCTGGACACAGGTGATTGGAAGATGGAAAGAGCTAAATGCAGAACGATCCAGGAAGAGAGTCTGCTAGAGTCTACCAAAGATTTGAGAATAGGTAGGACAACCCAAAAAAATTGAATGGCTTACAACAAAACATACTGTATTCATGTGTCAGAGTGGCCCAGTCAAAGTCCAGGCTTCTATCCAGTTTAGAACACCAGTTAAAGATTATAATAAGTAATGTCTATAAGCACTTCCATCCAATCTGATAGACTGAGTAATTTATTGAAGAATGGGAAAAAATGTCAGTCTATACATGAGCAAATTTGATAATGACATACCCCAAAAAGGTTTTAGCTCTTATTGTCATGACAGATGTTTAAACAAAATATTTTAATTATAAATTGTTTAAACCTACCATTCTCCTTCCATTTTGCAGTGATGTAATGTTTTTTTGCCTTAACATAAAATTTACATAAAGAGTTTTGTGCTGGTAACTAAGATGTAGCTAGTGCTTTTGCTAGGCACTGTAAATGTCTATCAACCTCCATCCACTACTTGTGAAACATTCCAGGTTTCTCTGTAATGTTATATTGACACCTATAATAATGTATTGTGAAGTCTTCTATTTGGTTCCTGCACCTAAAATCAGCTGTGAAGCCAGTTTGTTCTTGACCATTTTTCTAAATTGTGCAACATAAAAATTTATATGCAAAATAAGCCCTTCACTATCCCTGCTTAATTTCTCATGAATTTTTCATCAAGCCCTCGTGAGACTCATTGCGCTCCGTCGGTTTGTGATACTGGCCTAAATCGGGGCAGCATTTCTCATTACAGTTAAAGCAACAGTTTGTTGACTTAATTTCAGGGATGCTTGTAGTTTGATGTCTTTTTATGAAACAAAGACATGCCTGGGTTTATAATTCTTTTGTTTTATAAATCCTAAATTGTAGGTTTTATTAAAATGAGTATTTTCCCATTTTATGTGTGCTCCGAGGAACATCTTTGGAATAAAGGAGTAGATCCCTGGAGTTATTGAAACCCAACTGGCTGACAGTCGGCACTCATGTGACTTGCGAAGTTCCTCTGAGTGCAACAAGGAGGCGCCTATAGGATCAACATAATGTGCTCTCTGTGACTGAAGCAGGCCAAACACAGCTCGGCTCCCCCCATTCCCAGTCCGGGGAAGCCATGGCTGCAACAGCAGCCCCCTCTGTTCCTTTACACAGCCGCTTCGCCACGTCATCACCACTTGGTTATGCACAAAAGAGACCGAGCCACCAGCAGAGGCTGAACATTCATGCCTATTGATGCTTCATCCAAGGCTGCTACACACGGCTCAAGTAGAGACACAAACAAGCCCTGAAGAGGACTGTTTGTCCCTGCCATTTAGGCTTGTGATAAATCAGATTAAAATTTTTTGAGTCTGACTTAGATGTTCACTGCTGAATCTCTCTGACCTTTAGATGTTCAGCAAACACTACTGGGAAATATCATTTGTGGCTTTAGTGAAAGTCGCAGTATCCTCTGAAGCACGTTTTGAACGTATTGTCGCTTCACACAATTGATGAAAAAACGATGTTTAGTTCCTCACCACTCAAAAAACAACAGCTCGATCAAAGGGGAGTCAGAGGAGCCAAAACTACTCAATCAAGAACAAATAATCGGTTAATGGCATTTATTTCATGTTTATTAAAGGTTTTTTGTTCAAATTCTTTTTGTCAAAATAACCCTCCCATAATATTTCCCCTGATATTTTAATGTGGCTTTTGGTCTTGCTGTACCAAGGCCTTCTATCATCAAAACTTTTTGGAGACGCCTCTGAAAGGGAATAAATCTTGGCCAAATAGGATTCAGAAGTTCTATAAAGATAGACTTAATTAGAAACACTCCCATATGTTTTGACTCAGCAAGATGTTAATATGTCAGTGGGATTTGTGTTTGCTGCTTCTTCTGTTCTAAGGAAGAGTGGAGCAGTCCAGCTGGTTATCAGGACTGCCCTGTTAGGAATCTTAGGATATGCAAAATTAAGTGTTAACATTAGAACGCACTGGATTTGTGTCTGACAATACTTTCTGGTGAACTGCATATTCATTAACAACAACAACCATTATAACGTCTGTGTTTACACTTTCAAAATGTACCTAACACTTTTTGAAAACAGGATTCTGTACTGATAAATTGAGGTAACACCAACTGTTGATGTGGGTGTTAGTGTTACTAGCTAACTTGGTGCATTGAGTTGTTGTTTCTTCTTTTCCTAGGACCCAGCAGCGTCCTCGACTTTGGAGGCGGCAACGGACCCTAAAGGAGAGAGCGTGGCCATGAACTACAAGCCCTCCCCACTGCAAGTCCAGATAGGTATTGCTGCCCTCCTTGGAAATCATCACACATTTCATATCACAGGGGTCACCAATAAGCAGCCATAATAAATGGAAGGCTTTTAACGAACTGGTGAGTGATGAGATATAAAAAAGAAATTGGATACCACGGTATGATGAGTGCTTTACTTCTGTACATACGGTCTGTAAAAGTGAAGGAAACAACTGGGGTCACATAGTATTTCTCAGATGGTATGAGTGAATTTATTTTTAAAAGCACTGAATTCAAGAGGTGTAAAAGATTAGTCTTTAGATGTTGGCTGCCATGTTTTTTGTGTGTTAGGTGCACAAAAAAAAATGGGCTAAAATGGACAACAAACTAATGCACATTTCAGTTGTGTCCCCTAAGTAGCATGTGGCACAATTTAAATGAGACTTCTTATGCGTTTTTTTTTTTAAACATAGACTTTCTTCTTACCACTTTTTCATAAAGGCTGGTTTTACTAATAGTAATTATTATCATGTCAACAGATTCTCCCTACCTGAGTTGTCATTCCCAGAGCTGCGTCTCTGATTGACGCTCTCCTTTCCCAGCCAGTCAGTTTTAGTCGACGGCCATGTCTTTGTAGGTTTGCAGACATTTGGGATATCTGCAAACCTACAAAGAGCAAACCCAGATTTTAAGCTTCCCGCAGCTTTCACTCAGACTTTCTCTCCTGTCTTCATTCATGGTTCTTCATTATGCTGTTAGTTCACTAATGTTCTCTAAAAACCTTCTGAGAATAGGAAATATGGATTTATTCTGAGATTAAATAACAGGTGGACTCAACTACAGCAATTTCAAATGTTTTACTTTAATTTTACCACAAATCAAGAAAATGTTAAAAAATTAAAATTGTTTTAGAGAAACTTTATAATTTGTATTTATTACTATCCATAGATTCTCTAAGTTTTCTTGTATTATATATCAGTAAGATTAAAAGTTACATTACCCTAACATAACCCCATACTGAAACAGAAGCGAAAATGTGTTGTAGCCCAAAAGCAGCAGGTAACAGTGGTTCCCAGTGCTCAGTACCAAGTTGAATACTGCAGCACTCACTCATTTAACACTTTTTTCCTCCTTCCAAATGATACAACTCTAGAAAATGTGTCCTGCTGTGCTGATTTATTTACTGATGACTTCACATCCTTTGTTGCCTAGAGAAACAGAGGGACCTTGCCAGGAAGGCTTCAGTGAAGAATGGCACCGTGGGAAGTCCTGTCAATCAGCAACCCAAGAAAAATGCCAGGACAAGGTAGCACCTTTCTTCGCGTTTTTGTTCCGCTCTAATTTTTGAGCAGGTTATTAGCATGCTGAGTAACGCAGCAAAATACTGCAAACTGAAATGCAAATCATGACATCAGTGCATCCTGCTTTGTAGGGCATTATTTGTTTCACGTCAGCCAGAGGCGCCATTAGATTTTCTAACGTTACATCCTATTCAATCAGGACACAGCAAGGCTTCCTCAAAGAAAAAGAAATGCATGAAGGCTGATGAAGGAGCCACAACCACTGAGCATAAAACCCAGCGCAGCCTGCGGCGTTGACAAGTGGCTCATGCACCTAATCCCACTCTCTTGTGGATTAGTGGAAATATGAGAAACGCTGCCCACTGGTGTGAACCCAAAATGTCTGAGGCTAAAAGATAATTTTGCCCTTTCTGCCGTCTGAATGCTACCAATTAAATTTGGGAAGAGATGATCTCATGGTTCAAACTACAGTGCTTTTTTATTTTTCTCAGTTATATGACGTAAATATTTGCAATGGTTGTTGTAAGATGGCTTTTTTGTGTGTTTTCAAATTTTCACTTCTAATGCAGAACATGGCTGTGCGCTTTTATAGGTTGGTCGTGCCAAACAAAGGTTACTCCTCTTTAGACCAGAGCCCGGATGAGAAGCCTCTGGTTGCTCTGGACACTGATAGGTAAGCACTCCACTCCTACAATAACCTATGCAGCCGGACAAGTCACTTTATAAACTATAGGGTGGTGCCCTTAAGAGAAACTGGCTAAACTTTGCAGACCTCCTTCTGTGTATATGGGGCTAATCCGTGGAGCGACTTGACAGTATTCTTAACAGAAATTGTCCTTAAAAAGGGGGCAAAGCTTCTCCCAAGGCTCAGGATTAGAGCACAGCAGGGTGAGGATTTGGACAGCAGCTCTAGGAGAGCCCTTCCTCCACCCCCTCACCCATGTACCAGCAGGTGTGTATATTTGCCAGATGAGTCCCAACACTTGTGGACCCCTTCTTTCATTTGTATATGTCAAACCCTTTAAAACAAAATCTGTATTGTTAAAAAAGAGTTTACGTCATACACTCGCTGACTAGCTGGCTTGTTCACAACTTAACCCATTTTTTAACATTAACATTTTAGAATATGTGTGTTACGTTGTTGTTTAAGTGCAAGATAGACATATTTGTTTGTGAGAAAAAAGGTTAACTGGCTGCATTTCTGTGATATTGTTGTACTTTTTCTCAGATTTTCATCATTCTGACCAAATTTAGCTACCTTGAATTTTTTTCTGCATATCTGAACGTGGTAAAGTATCTTTTGTAGGCTCTAGAACCTTGTTTACTCTTGACTTTCATGCTTTTCTTCTTGTATTCTTCTGCTTATCCTAGTGTGTTAATATCAGAGATGCTTTGAGAAATCAGCAGTTCACCAGAAGTGGGTTATTTTCAGTTAGATTTGTTTTTTTTTATAGTTAACACACCACGACCAAGTTACTGCTTAAAGGAGAGTCAATGACTACGTCTTAGATGTCTGTCTGTCGAGTGTTTAAAAGTAAAGCCACAAAAATGTAAGAGACCCCTTTAAAAATATAAGCCTAAAGTACAAAAAGAAAGGCTGGTGTTTCAAGCTTTTTAAACTCTCAATCTCTTTCTGTTATGGAAGTGGATTTGGAAATGTGAGATCCCTTTAGAAAATATCAAGTTTAGGTGAGAATCTATATTCTCTAGAGAATAGCGGTTTTCGCAATGCTAGCCTCTCTAATCGCTAATATGAGATGCTACAGAGAGAAGAAAATGTGAATTGCATGAACTCTCTGTTTTTAAATTCTGTTTGCTATTACCTTGGCCCACATACATGGCATGGTATATAATGTTTTTTCATAAAGCTGTCTGTTTTGTGAAATGTCCTATGATACCACCGTGTTTACAGGCCTTCAGGTTTTCTTCCTTTTTTTTTTTTCCAAAATTTAATGATAGTCATTATAGACAAACCCTTAAACTGTGTTAGCTATGTTAAACCACAGGACATGTATCCAAATGTGAAGAAACTTTTGTTTGAGTCCATTTGCAAACTGTAATTTTTGCAAATGGACCTTTTCGAGTTTCTGTTGGAGCAATAACTTTTTCTCACTTAAATGTTCATAATACCATCTTCATGTACCATCTTCACAACAGTTGTTTAAACATCTAAGATTTGTTCGTTCATCAGGGTAGTTTCTGAAGGTTTTCTACTTTTCTAAAACTATGCTTTCTTTTTTTTCAGGATCTTATATCTTATTTAATGTCTGATAGTAAGAAAGAAAGATTGTGTCTATTTATACAGTCTATGTAAATATGTGCTGTCTGCTGTATTAGGCAGCAGGTGAATGTTTCATTATTAAAAGTTGATGTCTTAGCAGGAAAAATGGGGAAGCATAAGGATTTGAGCGAGTCTGCTAATTACCAAACTGCTGACTAGATGACCGAGTTAAAGCAAAACCGAAGATAATGTGAGACGTTTCCAGTATCGTACGGTCAATAATAAAGTCCTGGGAAGGAGCATTGGTGATCGACAGGATCCTGGACCACCAAGGCTTACTGACTCACAAGTGGTTTACCCGCATGATTTGATCCAACAGACGAGCTACTGTTGCTCTGACTTCTGAAGAAGAAAATGTTGGTTCTGACAGAAAGGTGTCAGAACAAACAGTGGATTGTAGTTTGTCGTGTACGGGGGTGCATAGATGACGGAAAATTTCATAAAGTAATACTGAATAGTCAGATGGGTACTGTTTACTTCAAAAAAAATTATATACTTTTTTTTCTTTATTCTTTCCTCACAAACATCTTTGCTTAATCAGTCTAATATTGAAAATGTCTCTGATCTCACTTTGTGTTTTGAAAAAGTAATTAAATACAATATTTTTACAAACATGACACAGTTTTTATCTACTGCAGTTTCTGTTTCTGACAGTGAACGATGTTTTTCTGCTCATCTTGTTAACACAGCCAGGGAGTGAAGATGGAACTTTATTGTTGGAAATAATCCCATCAGGGCTACCGACAGGGAAAATAACCATGACAGAGCAATTAGAGCAGACAGTGAGAGCTTAAGAGTAGAGCACAAAATGTTACTGTAAAAATTTATTTATTTTTTTTTCTTTTCTGTGAAAGCCAATCCCAACTTAAAAAAAAAATATTATTATGTAGTAATTCCTCAATGTACCATTTGTGTCTTTTTGGGGTCTCACATAAGACGTTACCTGTCTTTCAGTGATGACGACTTCGACATGTCCAGATACTCATCATCAGGATACTCCTCAGCCGAGGTGAGATGTCTGAGGGACCAGGTATTTATACAAATATTATATTGTTTCACAGCACCATCTGGCAAAACCACGACCATCGCCATGTTTTACGTCATCTTCTTCCTCCTCTGTCAAACCGGGTCACAAATGTGCAGTCATTTAAATACAACACTTTGTTTCCACACAGCACTCATGTCAGTACTTCATAATTTTCATCCCTTTAAATCTTGTCCCATTTTGTTCATTCCTGTGTAGTACATCTTCTGGTTTTAGCCTGAGTGTCCACTCATCGCCATAATAATTTGATTGCATGTTGTTGCTTTTATGTTTTATTTAATTTCCTTTGCTCCAGTTGTTTGTTTACTTAAAGACCAAAGAAACGACCCATTCATCAAATATAAACGCAGAGTGGTAGGTCGAAGCAGCATGTATTTCCTCTAGGTCGAAAAAAAAATCTAATTTGTCAGTTTAAAATGAGCAGATTCATTATTTAACATCTATAAACAATACCTTCTTTATACCTCACTTTTGTTCAATTAATATTGTTCATTATAGTAGCAATTGAAATTTTGCACAGGTTTTGTTTTACGCTATGATTTGAGTTATAAACCTTTCAGTAGTAGTTTTTAAAACATATACGCATACGTATCATCATGTCTGGACTACATGCCACTACTTTATCTTACGTGCTTTCAATACTGCAATGTGGCTCATATGTCAATTTTCTCCAGCGTGTTTCGTAAAGCTGCACTGCTGCGTGAGTCTCGAGCAAATTTGCATCACAATGAAAGTGGCAGTGAAAGAGAGATTGAGGAAGTGTGTGTGAGGCTGTTCCATTCTGATACTTTAGTGGTTCTAGTGCATAGGAGCAAGATGAAGACAGTGATCGATGGCTTTTCCTTGTAGGCTTCTGTATTTTTTTTTCTCTTTAAGCAGCCGCTATTGCACTGTTCAGAAAAAGCATACATATTTCATTGAGAGTAAAAAAATACACTTGTGTAAATATCTCAAGTTGCAACATGGACATCAGGGCCTCAAAGACAAGTACAATACGTGCTTTTTTTCTTCTTAAAGTTAGTGGGTGTGGCTTATGGTCCGGCGTGTTCAATTGACCATTTGCAACTACGTCAATACCAGAGTATTGAACAGAGCAACTGAAATTGTTTCCCTGAGTTGTCTTTGCCAGTTTATTCATGGCTTCTGCTTGTTCGAGTCGAGCTAATTTGTCCGTGAACCTTGCACACCTGGTTGGTTATTTGCAAAAGTTGGAAATATGATGATGTGCATCATAGCGGAGTGGGCAGAGTTCTTTAAAGCGTGACGTCACATGCAAAACCTTTATAGTCTGGAAATTACAGTATGTACGTTTGTGTGTCTATGTAAGAGAGCAGATTCTAAATAGGCGCACCCGAATTTTGCACCGCACAACGGACATTTGTGTCATTTGCAAACAAAACAAGTTTGGCCCGCGTAGAGAACCCTGTGGGATCTCACTTGTGGTGTTTTTTCATTGAGGTAGTTTCTAAAGTGTTTGCTACTCCTTAAAATGATTATTTTTCCTTTTTTCCAGTGAGATTTATTTTTTTATCTGTGGTATCAGAAGTTCTTTAATAAACTCTAAAAACATCACCTTTGTTTTTAAATACAGATTCAATCTCTTGAGTCAGTTGAATTAGAGTCTTTGCTGTTGATCTGTTTGTTCTTAAGTTGTTGTTTTTGCTGTTTATAAATGTTGAAAGTTTAGCTTAGGGTCAACAGAGTATATTCGACAAAACTATGTTAAAGTTTTGCCGATTATATGTATTTTTTTATTTTTTTTTCTATGACTTTTTTTGCAGCAAATTAACCAGGACCTGAACATCCAGCTCCTGAAGGACGGGTACCGGCTTGACGAGATCCCAGACGACGAGGACCTGGATCTGATCCCCCCTAAAGCGGTCAACCCCACCTGCATGTGCTGCCAGGCCGCCCCCTCCACAGCCTGTCAGATCCAGTAGCTGCCCCACACCTCCTTCATCCCAAAATGTTCTTTTTTGCCAGCTGCTGAACAGAATGGCATCGAGGAGGAAAAAAAAACAACAACAACTGTCGACTTGAAAACAGGCAAAGGCAAAACTAATAGAATGGGGGCGGAGGAAAATGAATATGTACAGTACCTGTGCATGTTCCTCCTATGGCAGGATCTGTGTGTCTTACGTCTGCGATGTTGGTTCAGCGGGGATGGATTCAACTCATGGCAGAGACCTTACCTCGAAGAAAACAATGCTACTTTTTGCTTCTCCTTTGTTCAAGTTGTAGCTCTTGCTTGGGGAGTTTTTGTTTTTTGCATAAAACGATTGTGCAACGTTGCAGAAGAGGAGAAACGACAAGAAGGGACAAGAAAGATTCGGCCAAATTGCTTTTTTTTTCTCATTACTGTGTCAGTGGGCTGTCCAGGCACTCCACTTCCTCTCCTGGTGTATAATTTTGCGATCCAACATGATGGAGTTGGACACTAGGAGTTTGAACGAGGCCATTTTATTTCCAATTCTCTCATTTCTTTCACCTGGTCTGCTTCGTCTTCCCCTGTATGTGAGAACCAGACTCAAAAACGATGTGAGTGAGTTCGGTCTGTTCTACTGAGATCTTGTCCTGCTTATATCTGTTTTATATTTAGTTATAAGAAGGAGAAAAATGCTGTGTCCTGGTGCCAGATGTGCAGATATTTATTTTATTCTACTGACCCGCAGCCAACTCCGTGTAGTGAAGAAACATTGTGTGCTTTGTAAAATGGAAACATCGTCCATCATATTTAGATTCACCTACTGCCATTTTAGTCGATGTAGCGGGAGAAAAGCATCGCAGGACACATCATGCGTAAATCCATGTCACAGCATTCTCACACACTGAAGGTTACGTCATAGGTTGTATACATGAATGAGGGAAATGAATGAAGACAGAGGCTTAGAATCGTATGTTTTTAGTTTTATTTACTGATGCTTGAACTGTGGCCAAATGATAATAATAATCCTCCTGGTAAAGATGTGCTTTACCAGAATGTGCTTTACCAGGGGCAAAGCATTTGAAGAAAATTTGAAATTTTCTTCAAATTTCACAGCGAAGAAAATCATCACTGCTGGCACACGTTATCACCTGAAATGATTTCTATAAAATAAATGTAGCTGAAGAATTTCCTAATATATACATATATTTTAAGTTGAACACTTTCTAGTAATGTTTCATTACTAACCCCCGACTTTAGGTTTCTTTGACGTGTGAATATCAACCACCCATCCCTTACACTTGCCTGTTTGCAGAGGGGCTGGAGCTTTTCTAGTGGTTAATTGGCACGTGGTACAGTGGCACAGCACCCATCCACGCACACATGCACACACACACACACATGCACACGCCCACAAACACAGTCCTGATCTTTACCAGGGATGCCAATACTTGTGTAGGGTGCATCTTATGGGCAAAAGTCTGTACCTGTAGCACCAGAAGCTTTCATACTTTATACCATTCTTCTTGTAGTTAAGTATCTCAATAAGAACTATTCATTTTCCTTTAGAATTAATGTACACTTTTTACTTAATATCTGAACCACTCACACACCTCAAAGTCTTAGACTGAACAATCTCCCTGCTATTACACCTTTGAAAATAATGATCCTTATGTCCCGATCACAGTGAAGAAAAAAAGAAAGTAGATGGAAACAAATGAGAGTATGTGTCAACACTGCGGTGCAAACATTTTTTAAAATTATTATTTGTTTACACCTTCTTTAGTTATTCCAACTATTCAGTTGGTATGTTTTAGGTTGAACTCCATACTGGTCCAAACTAACCCTGTTATTTTTAGGGTTTTTACACTTTAATACAAAAAAGTCTACGAAGCAGCAGGAACAAAAGCAACAGGATAGTCGTTGACTCACTGAATGGAGATGGTGTGTCCTGTACATATACAAATACATTAAGTTATGGTACTGTATAGTGTAAAATTAGAGAAAATTGTATTTTGTTTTTTATTCCACCTTTTTTTTCATTTGCAGATCTTTGTTTGAGTTAGCCATCCTAACGACATTATCAGGTGTTACGGGTAGAGATAATCTAAAGGACTGTTAGCTACTAATAAAACATGACAGGAGAGACAAATTGTTTCTTTGACAATGGCGCCTTCTCTGGTTAAAAATTTTAAAAAAGCCTTAAAATGATTTTGTTTTTATTGCAATAGCATATTCTCTCACAGAAAATTACTGCAGTGCTTCTTTTAAAAGCCTTATAGTTTTCTTTTAGTGAAGCACATTAAATCTGCATTACCATCGCAATTAGCTGATGTGTTATAATTTAGCATGTTACCATTTGTTTGATCAGATAACAGGGATGCAGCACAGGACTGGAGGCCAATTGTAATGCAATGTCAGCTTCATGTTGTAGAAAGATTGGGGAAATATATTGCATATCAGTAAATAACAGTTATTAACTTTAACGGCAATCGGTCATATCAGTGCATCCACAATTTGTTTTACCTTCTTTCTGCTCACTGGACGTTGTGACAATATAAACTTGCTTGCTTGTACTACCTTTTTGACTTTAGGTGTCCTTTTTTTTTTTTTTTTCTCTCAAAGCTTTAATAACTGTTCTGACTGGAGATATGGACGAGAAGCTATATTATTGTAGTAATTTCCTGACTTGTGTCGATTAACACGCATTTGTCTTTCTGAAATTGCGAGCTTTCTTATCTTTCTGGTTTATTGAGCAAAACAACCACCTGCTACGCATTTTGTACAGCAGGGAAACAGGAAGTCATTCATTACTAACAAAAGTTACAAGACACCTCATGAACTGAAGAAAGCAAAGTGTGCATTAAGTACTTCTTATCATACAGTGTTTTTCCCCACTGAATAAAAGTTTTCAAATTAAAAATGGTACATTCAGGAGGCTTTTAGTTGGAAGTTTTACTTCTACAATAAAAATGAGTCGATTTTAAGGCTTTTTACTAATAAAAAGGAGAGGGGGTGCTATATGCTACTTTTCCATCTAGATCGTTGTTTCACTGGATGTGCATACATGTCATAATTGGCGTCCACCTGAATGCTCAAAGCTAGTCCTGTGCTGGTTAAGGCACAGCTTCACTTACTCCTCAAGTCCAGAATAATGAGTTGTGTGGGTTTTTTTCCGCCTTTATTTTCACTTGTGGGAGTTAATTTCTATAGAAACAGGCGCTTTTTCATCTGTCAGATGCTTGTCATGACATGATTGTGAACTGGCTCCATTTAGATTTGAACAGTATTACAGTTCTATGTATAGTGCAACATATCAAAAATAAATAATGGATATCTCAATGCTCTGTGTATTTTCCAGCTTTTCCTTGGATTGCAATTTCCTGTACATTTTCTTTAATCGACTTAGGGTTAAAATTTTACATACTGGCTTGAATATGAAACGACATTCCACTGAGATTTAGTACTACCTTCCTCAGCAAAGAAACCAAATGTTTTTTTGTTTCCTTCATTAAATTCCTGGTTTAATTATGGATGGATATATGATCTGACTTTAAGGAATTTGTAACGTTCCCAAGGTCGGTCTGAAATTTATGGAGTTTGGCTGCAATTCTTCCAAGTCGAATTAAGTACAAATAAAAAAAGAAGAAAAAAGAAAACTGGGTTTGGTAAAAATCCTGCTTTTTCCTGATATATATTTTTTTGTTATAAAATACAAAGAAAATTAAAACACTGGAAGTTTTTAAACTTGGTCTGATTTTGATTCCAACCAAAGAATTCACACTTTTTAGCTTAATAGTGAATAGAATCTAACCAAAGTCTTTTTATTTAGATTCCAAAAAAAGTTAATAATTGTGCAATAATAATTTGGAACAGCAAATTGTTCCAGCAATTTCTATATTTAAATATAAAAATCTTAAAGGAAAAACATGTAAGAAACATGGCGTTCCCTGGCTTACTATCACATATACAGCTTTTGATCATTTTTTAGTATGATTAAATTGGAGATATATTGAAAACTGAAAGTCAGACTTGTATTCACTCCGCAGTAGTTTTGCAATGCTCTGTCTTTTTGGAGCATCCATGTCTAATCATAAAACAGAAACAAAGCAAATTAGGAACCACCATGATTCAAGCCTGAGATGAACTGGAAGATGCTGAAATAACATTTTCATGCTTCACAGGAAAGTTTCATTTCACTATGAACTGAGAAACAACACGATAAACAAAACTTCCCTACTCGAAAACTGATGCCTTCGAGGTCCATTGAAATTCATAGCTTCACTCAAAGACAATCCAAACCCTATGAAGCAATTATTATAGGGGTTGTATGTAAATATTTGAACCTGTACGTATAATTCTGACCATAAGTGGAGTAGAGAACATTCCCAATAAATTCAACTCTAGATCCTGTTCCTACAAAGTAAATCATTTTGATAAAAGTGCCAAACTTACTCATTGCTGATGGTGATTATATGTAAACTTGTAGTCAGCTTTATGGAGGTGTAGAGAGTGTGAGGGGTTGGGGGCGGCACACACGCGATTAGCCTGGAGTTGATCCCCTGGGAGCAGATGGTGAATGGTGGCTTACCTACATGCTCTGAGTCCCAGGAGTTAACAGGAGTCTCCAGCCATGTTGGAAGATGCAATGCTGGCTTTAAAGAAGTCTGAGGACCGTGTCTCATGAAAGAAGAAAGGTAAGCAATGTTCCCATATTTAAGTGGAACATACATAAGTTTACTTAATAGTGGTAGCTACATTAGGTAGCTTTAGACAAGACCATATGATTTCTCATCTTTTCTTCCAATCAGTAGAATATTTCAGAGAGTGATCAAATCATTGGTGTCTGATCTTCTCTGTTCTGTCCAGCAAACACACATTTGGTCTTAGCATCTTCCTCCTGGTGGCCTTTTGTTTAATCAACCACCTCATCTTACAGACTGAGATCACATCGGACGTGATGTTGCTGAGCAGTGCTGCTGTTTGGCTGCTGCTCTGTGTTCAGTGCCTGCATGGCTCTGCCCTCCCTGCCATGTCCTCCTATGAGTTCACCGCCTACAGGATGCAGCAGTACAACCTGGCGCAGCAGAAACATGGTAGGATCAAGTAAAGGACGTCATGCATTTTGCAAGCAAAAAAAAAAAAAAATTCCCACAGCATAATGATACCTGCACCATGCGTCACTGTGTTTAATTTGCCTTCTTTATCTTGTTGTGTAAGGTTGCCGCGGAGCAATAGTTGTGGCGGAGGCGCGCTCTGCCGACGAACCGTCGCTGACCCGCCGTTGTGTCGTCATGAAGGTTCAGGACTTCACTATGGAGAAATACTCTGAAGCCCTGAGACAGAATGCTGCTGCTGTGCTGATCCTACTGCCTCAAAATATCTCTGGCGTTCCACACGAGACAATAAAGGTAAAACCTGGAAGGTCGTCTGTGCTCTGAAAGCGGATTAAAAGAGATCCTAATTGGTTAAAACACTCGCTTCACGTCTCAGTCCTTCATGGTGAGTGAGAACGAGGCCTTGCAGAAAGAAACTCTGACTCCAGTCTACGTTGTTCCCGAGGATGAACAGCTGGTTTACATGTATGAGGAGGTGAGGCAGGCTGCAGCTTCACGGACCTCATCCATGTTTGTCAGAGGTAAAACAGACAGTGATGTTTTCTATAAAGGTGTATGCAGCAGTGATGGATGGGTAGACATGTGTGGACAAGGACAGATTTTTAAGGATGTGGGCCACTTGGTTGGAGCCAATCCACTAAGGAGAAATCCCTTTACAAATTACAGGACACAAATAAGTAAAAGAAAGAAGAAAACTTTTTATTTCGAGACAAAAAAAGTAGTCCATGAAAAAGAAATAAATAAATGAAAATAAATAAGAAAATATTATGTATCAGCTTATGTAAAAAAAGTATGGTGTTGAGGCATGGTAGAATTATTATGTCATGTAGCCAATAACTCCATGTTGTTCCCAAAGAAATAAACTAAAACTTAGAAGTTTTTAAAAGCTTTTTCATATAAAGTACAATATTTGCAAAACACACATTCATTAAAAGAAAGAGAAAAACACCCTATAAATAATGGGGCTCTGGTCCACCTACATCTAAACCCTTTCTAAAGTCTGGCCCAGTGAGTGGAAGCCACCGGATGGATGGGAAATTTGTAACAAATCGATTGTAGTGAGAGAGAGAAAAAGAGCTTCAGAAACTTTTGACTGAAAATGTTTCTACTGTTCGCAGTTCTTCGAAGTATGGTCACTGCTACAGCCTTCCAGATCTTAGTGAGCAACAACAACGCCATTAAGGCCATCACTGACAATACCATAACCACGCTGGAGGTAGGAGCTCAACATACCGGCTATTGGAAGTTTCAAACTGATATTTTATGCTTTCCTTAAAAGTATCTTTTCCCTAAAGTCCTGCTCCTGTCTGGTCTGTGCAGGGCGTGCTCCCTGGAACTGGAGAGGATGCTCCCACCATCGTCATCACAGCCCACTATGACTCATATGGACTCGCTCCGGTGGGTTGGCCATTAACACGTTTACAAGTTCAGAGCGTTGACCCGTGAAATGGTTTCAAACCTCGGTTTGAAAACCTCCATCCCGCTTAAAAGCTCAGGTCTCTCAGTTCAACCTGGCACTTAAGCTTGGATGTGTTTGTGTAAAACAGTGGCTGTCATACGGAGCAGACTCTAATGGCAGCGGAGTCACCATTCTGCTGGAGCTGGCGCGTCTTTTCCAGAAGCTTTACGGCACCTCCGGTACCAGACCACAGTGAGTTTGAGTTTATTCACAAGTCGTGACGTGATGAAGCGACTGCAAATAACTCCAACTAGAACACATTAAGAATGTGTGTTTTAATAAGGCCTCGATTGGTCGAATTTAATGCCTCAAACCAGGATGCTAAACTCCTCAATGGAAAATTGAAAAACAAGCACAGAACCTTAAAAACAAAGTATTTACACCTACATTTGGTCACTTTATTGTTGTTTTTTTAATTCTCATCATAATAGATAGAACAAAATAATTTCTTGAGTCCGGTTAAAACACAGTATGACCCATTGTCATATATTCTCACCACAACTTCAGCTTCCCCAGGAGGTTCATCAATTCTTTTTGAAGGAAACTGTTACGTTTATTATTATTATTATTATTATTATTATTATTATTATTATTATTATTATTATTATTATTATCGGTGAAAGTACTCAACAAAAAAATTATTAAGAAGATTCTAATTTATATTTTAGGTATAATTTAATGTTTTCCTTGACCGGAGGAGGAAAATACAACTTCCTCGGCACGAAGAGATGGATCGAGGAGAATCTTGATCACGCCGGTGAGATTACAGCCTGTGATTGTGAGCCGGAAATTACTCCAATAGAAATCACCATTAATAATTAATAATAAAGCCCAGCCTTTCTCCTTCAGAGTCCAGCCTGCTTCACGACAACGTGGCGTTCGTCTTGTGCTTGGACTCGCTGGCCAAAGGTGATGACCTCTACATGCACGTGTCTCGCCCTCCGAAGCCCGACACTCCTATGAACTCCTTCATTGAGCAGCTGGAGGAGGTAACCGCTCTTATTGTGACGGGACGAGAAAGCATAAACACGTCTTGTCGGTATTAATGGTGTCGTGTTGTTTACCCCCTAGGTGGTCTCCTCCAGATTCCCCTGGGTCAAGGTGGGATTGGTGCACAAGAAGATCAATCTCGTTGAGTCGACGGTGGCCTGGGAGCACGAGCGCTACAGCCTCCGGAGGATCCAGGGCTTCACTCTGTCTCACGTGGAAGATCCCAAGTCTGAACTTCGTGGGTCTATGCTGGATACAATGTATGTTTGACTTTATTTTTGTCTTATTGAGTTGGTTAAAGAATACGTAGATTTAAAACAGAAAAAAATCTTTTGTTTCTAATTTTTGTATTTTACAATATGTAATTATGTGTAAAATAAAGATAAACTGACACAGAAATAAGCATGGAAATGTAATTCTATCTTCTGCATATTATCTTCTAGGTCCCAAGTCGATTTTAGGAAACTTAAACGAAACGGCATTATCATAGCTGAAGCTCTGGCCCGGTACATGTACAATCTCTCAGACAAGGTGAATAAAGGCAGTTCATTTTGATTATGCATATGTAAAAAAAAAAAATCATATTTACATTTTAATTTGTTGTAAAAGCACATTGATCTGTGACTATTTTTGTTTTAAGGGTTCACCAAGGGATATTCAAGTTTTTAAGGGTCAGCTGGTGAGTTCCTTGTTCTTTTGCTCCATGTGCTGCCCTCTGGTGTTCATGCAGAGACATTACAGCGTGCTTGAATTTTCCAAAAGCACTTCTGCTGTATCAATAGACTCCCATGTCGATTTCAGTTATTTGTTGCCACTAAAGTGCAAATGGAAAAGTTTTATTGAGAAGCAGCTTTATAAAAAGTGAGATGAAAAACATCTCCAAACTCACCCTGACATAAATGTATTAGCTTTTTATCTTTTTAGACTTAAATGACATTAGACATTATCTCGATACCTCCGTTGTGAACCCACATATTTGTCCTCAATGCAGGACTTTCAGGACAGCCGCATGTCCAGTTTGATGTCCTTTTTGACCTCTGTGCCCCGGGCTGCCCAGCTGCTGCACAAGGAGCCCGGTCAGATCCTACTGGTCAACTCACTGGAGCACGAGTTCAAGCAGTACCTGCAGCAGGTCCACAGACACACCTTTCGACAGGACAAAAGGTGAAACACGCAGTGGTCTCTGCATCGCATTCAACAACTCAAAAGCATCACTGGAACCTCACGGTGAACGTTGCCTTTTCATGCAGGGACCCTGAGATCACCTTTTTTGATCAAATGAACCAACCAATTGTCATGTACAGGTAAACATCGGTGCCAAAGTGACTTTTGTGTGTGTGCGGAAAATGGTTAAAAGTTCGTAAACTAAAGCAAACCTTTTTCAGGGTGAAGCCAGCAGCATTTGATCTGTTCCTAGGAGGATGCATCACTGCATATTTGGGGATTGTTTACTATTCAATCCAGGTGAGTTGACATACATTTCACAAAGCGTTTCTGCAGCTATCTCAGCAGTTCTGTGATGTACATACACAAAAGAAATTGGATTCCAGTAGCCTGATGAAAACCGGTCCCTCTGTGCTACACTTTGCTTCATCCAGAGAGTCTGACTTCTTGGCTAGTGAGAAACGATTGCTTCCTGGAAGTTGAGGTTTTAAATTTTACCCAGTTGCTAACGTTTGCCCCTATGAAGCTTACCGGAAATTGCTTGCACTGCAAACAACCATCCTTCACTGCGAAGAGAGAGCTGCAGAGCAGGATGGGGTGAATGTTAATGTTAGTACAATATTTGGAAGCACGGTCAACTCGGACTGAACGGCTTTGCTCTCTTCCTCCGCTGCCATTGCTAAAACTCCAGGCAGACTACAATTCTAAATCAGCCCAGAAAATCAACGTCATCGCTCACAACATCTCCTGTTCATCGACTGGCCCAGTCAGAAATCGACCAGAGAATCCAAGTCAAATGGAGAAAACCCAAAACGTTCTTGAGAGGAATCGCACAGCAAGGCAATGGAGCACGGCCATGAGTATACATTTGAGGCCTGTCAAAAGTACTCTATAGAGGAAGCCTGTGAAAACCTGGGCAGATGAAAACCAAAATTTAACCGTTTCTTTAAATTTAGGCGACACAACTACGTTACTGTGGAGCTGAAAACTAACAGTAGAGTCCAGAAAACTGAACCCCCACCATAAGACGGCATCATGCTGTGGGCATGAGTTTCTTCAGCAAGGACAGGATATCTACATACTTTAGGTCTTGCCACATCAGTTCATTCCTCTGTGTTAGTAGTTACTTTTGTCCTTGTTTTGCATTTTGTTTTAAATTTTCAGCATTGGCCTCTTTCTCTTGGATTCCTAATTTTTTTGTGTGTTTGGTTTTGTTCCCTTCCCTTCCCAGTTTGTCCTGTTCACTCAGTTCCCCTGCTCAGACTCTCCCTCTGATCTGTGTTAGTCTATGTCCACCTTTATGAAATCACCCCACAAATGCACACTACATACCGGAAGGAGTTAAATCGCTTTATCTAACTACATTTTATCACAACTTCAGTAATTGATTACTTTACAGATTAGAATTTATAGCTACATCTTTTATATTTTCAGTTTATATTCTGAGTGGAAAAAACAAAATTGCTTGCGGTTGTTCAATATCAACCTAAAATTAGGTTAATCTCAGTCGACACAACTACGTCACGTTTACATAAATGCTTACAATCATTCATCATGATGAGTGATTTTAATGTTCCTTGCATCATCCGAGTGTACTTAGGAGACGTCTGGTTGGTTTCATGTTTTTTTTAAAGGTGTCAGAGTAATGAAAGCTGAATACTCCCTTTTCAGATTTTTTTATCCAGTTCACAGCTATGCGGTTCTGTTGGTCTATCACAGTGTTATAAGGCGACAAAATGTAAAACAGGGGTTTCAATATTTTTTCAAGACGTTGTTTTTTTTGTTTGTTTTAAAGCCTTTGTCATTGAGGAGGATTAAAATGATAAGTTTTCCACCTGTTTTCTCTTGCAGAATTTCGGACATCTGTACGCTAGACTCAAAGCTGCAGTGAAAACCAAGCATCAGTGACAGCTTCAAGGATCCAGGCTTTACGGCTTCCTAAGCTCATGACAGACGTCTGTGTCACAGAACCTTAAAGCAATCCAGCGCTAAGTTTCTCACAGTAAGACAGGAAGTGTGCATTTGCTTTGTGCTCTGTCAGATGTTCAAAGATGTGTATGTTCCTTAGAAAGGACCTTCTAGAGAGTCGTAAAAAATATGCAAATCAAGAAATAAAAGTGTTCTGTCGTCAAACCTGCCGATGGTGTGAATAACTGGGATCGTCCAATCGATGAAATGCATTTTCTCTCACATTACTATGATCACTCGACATGATGTGTGTGGGTGTGTGTGTGTGTGGCTGAGCTTCGACGCAGCTCCCAGGCGAGGTTCAACCACTGCAATGGACGCTCAGCCAGTTCCTGTCACAGATAACTCAGTGAGATTGCCACAGACACAATGGCCCCTGCAGTGCTCCACAAATTATTAATGCTTGTGTGACGTGCTGACAGTCATTGATTGTGGTAGAGTCTATGAATTCTGCAGGGTTTTTTTTTTTTTCCTTCTTTTTGGTTCTGCAGCTCTGTTCAAACCGTTGAAACTTAAAAGCAGCTGTCGGTGTACGAAGTGAGGGCTGTGTTGTTGATCGGGGCCCTCGGAGCTATGGAAGCAGGTCAAGGGCATTGACCCCAGGTATGCGAGTCTCTGCAGGGGGCTTAAAGCTCAGGGAGATTAGTGAGCGCTCAGGTGGCACACAGAGAGTTGTTCTGCTTCAGCAGGGATGATCTTAATCTGTCCAAAACGAACGAGATTCTTCACAACAGCAACAGGCCAAAGCATTTGTTTGATCTGTTTTAAATCTGCAGAGGACTGATATATTCTGTAATGATGCAAAAATAAAAAATAAAAAATAAACAGGTGTTGTGGCACCTTAGATGCAGAGTAAGTGACGTACAGCAGTGAAAAAAGATTAAGTGCATACTGCTACAACAATAATGCAATCTTCCCAGAAGTAAAAATAGAAGCAGGGGAGGCGTTGGGGAGCAGCTATAGGTAAGGGGCGGAGCTTACAGGATACTGCATGACTTTCAGGCAAACTGGAGGTAAGGTGTGGATAAACGGTGAGACAGTTTCTGAAGATGGGTCCGCAGCTCTACCTCACAATGTACAAGGAGCATTTCAGATCTCCGGGAAGAGCAAAAAAAGCTGAACTTCGACCCACCTCAGCCCACCGCAGGAACAACCCTCAGCCTCGGCCGGTAAGATGGACAGCCCTCCGCTTTTTCATGCATTAGCTTTTTTTTTTTTTTGTGGTTATACAATGATTTGTTGGCTCTGATAGGAATAGAAAGCTAATAGGTATTGTTTGATGTGATATGATTTCTGTTTATTTCTTCAAAAAATAAACAGAAGGTGAAATCGGCTCTGTGGAACGTTATGTACTTACAGTATGCTATGTGACTGAAAATAAAAGAAATGTAGGAGTACAGATCATGCAAAGATTTTTGTTCCCCCAACACTTCTTTTCTTTGTAAGTTTTTAACATGTTCCACAATGTTTAAGAATAAGAACATGACAGATGTCTAACAGCGATTTAGGAACATTTTTTCTTCTTTTATGACGCGCCAAATTGAGCTGTAAACATCAAATCAGTCATATGCTGACTGATTTGCATGCATTTTGATTGTACAAAGAAACAAAATACAGTTTCTTTGTATATATATACATATATATATATATATATATATATATATCATATATATATATATATATATATATATATATATATATATATATATATATATGTAAAAAATTATTATACATTGAAATTCCCGTTTTGTCGTATTAAAACCACAACCCTCAAAATGTACATCTAAACATTTTAAAAACATTCCTAATGAACGTTAATTGGATTTAGGTCTGGACTCTGTCTGGGTTGTTTGGACACAAGGATTTGCTCTGGCCGTCTTGTTTACTGTCATTGTCCTGCAGGAAGGTGAACCAGCATCCAATCTTTTGCAACCTCCAACAGGTTTCCTCGCTATATGATCCTGTTTTCAGTGGACTGTCAAGTCTAACCAGCTTCCATGTCCTTTCTGAAGAAAATCATCCCCACAGCATGATGCTGCCACCACCATGTTTTGATGTGGAGATTGAGATCTGCATTAGCCGCAGCAGCAGTAGCAGTAATTTTGTGCCACAAACAAGATTTATTTAGAGGCCAAAAGGTTTACACTGGTCTCCTTGTGTATTTTTTTCTCGGAATGTCTTTCTTCTTACCTTCCTTAAAGGTCAGATTTATGTCATGCACAACTAATAGTCGTCCTTTCAACAGATTCTGCTAGCTGAGTTCTTGACCTTTGACCTCCAGAGCTAAAGTGGCCTCTTGTTTGCTTCTTTGATTGATGCTCTCCTTTTAGAAAAAAAAAAAATCCCCCAAAAATTCAAAAATACAAGTGTCCACACAAAGTTTGCGTTAAAATGAGAGTTTGCTAACTTTAGTTTGCAGTTTTCCTTCTTTAGATTTCTTTGTTTCCAATTTCTATTTGCCTCCCCAGGACTTCCTGTTTCCCCGCAGTCTTCGGTCAAGCTGCAGACCAACGGTCACGCTACTCCACCCTTCGCCCCCTGTGGACACGGGCCGGTCCCTTTTCCCCCCTGTGAGCCATTTCTCAGCTCACAATCCCGTCTCAGCTTTTCCTGAAAACCCTTTAGGCAAAACAAATTCAGACAGCCCACATCACATGCCTCCTATCAAGGCCCACAAACTCCAGCTGATAGAGACTCCTGCTGCGAGTGACGGTCCGGTTCCCACCACTCTGAGGAGCCCTCATAAGTAATTATTAATCAGCTCCCCTTTTCGCTTAAAGGTAACTGTAAACACATTCTGACATTGATGGATCTGCTCTGCAGGACAGCAGCTTATCAGAGGAACGTCAATCCACTCTCAGCACGACAAGTCAGGCAAGTAAACAACCTTTGAACTGAAGTGATACCATTTAAGACATAGAGTTCCTTGCATATTTGTACTTTTCCATCACATTCCTTCCACAAACAGCAGAGTATTGTGATGGGATGACCAACACACAGTAGAGTGTAATTGTGAAGTGAAAATAAATTTTGTTACAAATAAAAATCTAAACTAAATCATCACAACTCTGCCTGTTTGTTTGCTGTAATGGTCTCTGAGGTCTTACATTATGTAATTAAATTACACAATTAGAGTCTGTTCACTAATCCTGTGACTTCTGTGGACAATTTATTGCATTGGATTTTTGTAAAAATGTAAATATAAACACACACCGCTATGCTCATATTGTTGTGCATTAAATTTAGAGAAAATCATGTTGAATGTCCCTTCCACTTTGCAAGCGTCAACTATTTTGTGTTGGACGATAACAAAACAACAACAACGCACACAAATGCAATGAACAATGAAGTTTTTTTTGTAGCAAATCAAGTAGCATAAATACTTTTTCAAAGCAATAGAGCAGTGTATTCTTTTTTTTAAAATGACAGTAAGATCTCTGCCTTACAACAGACCACAAGCAGGAGTTCAGTTTCAGACGAGACCACAAACGAGCAACCCTCCTGCAGCTGCAGCTCCTCTCTGCTTTGCGCGGACGCCTTACAGGAAATGTTGCTCAACCAGAACTCAGGATTTTAGGTGCACATTCTCTTGCATGTATCATATTTAGTTGTTTTTTTTTCAAGGAGGAGGAGGAGGACTTTAATATTGTTCTTGAAGTCTGACTTTGATCCTGTGCTTTGCCAACAGCGACTGCTACAGCTGCTTTCATGTAGTGAGGCCCTGCCAGGCTGCTCACTACGTCATACACCCAGAGTTTGTCTCTGAAAGCCTTTATTAGGAACACCGGAGGTTGCCCTCTTCCAAGCTGGGGAGAGAACAAGAGTCTGTTCAGCTACTCTCCGCTAATTAACCACACCACTCCTTGCAGAGCAGCATGAGGACTTTAAAATTTCCCTTTTAAATAAACGGCAATGTCTTCCCGAGGGTTGGCTTGTCACGATCGGGTTGGATGAAGAGCAGTCGCTCTCTTGTGCTACCAAATATTATATTGCATTTATACTTTTTCTACATATGTGAAAAATTTCTTCCAGTATTTGTTCAGCAGAGAAAATTATTTTTGGAAATGTTCACATTTTATTTTTTTTAGTAGATGCATTTTTTAAATGGGACCATTGGCATAAAATTTCTCTACACATACAAAGACATCGAGACAGTCGAGCTCACAACTCAAGTTGTTGGTGATAATATGTGACTGAGTATTAAACACCTAAAAAGAAAACTGAGGCAGAAAGCTAAGATAACGTGTTTATCTACAGGTGTATCATGTTAAAGCTGCCATTCCAAGTCTTAAATAAATGTCAGTCTGCTTTCTTATGGGACACATTTGTTCAAGCCAATCAACTTGAATGAATCTTAAAATATTGATATTGATATTAAAAAAAAAAAAAATTCTAACATTGTTCATTCAACATGCAACAGGTAAGCGAAGTATCAAAGTTTTAAATATTTCCGAAACAGCAAGTGTTGTTAAAATAGAAAACAGTAAACATGCTCAATGTTTATTTTGCACTTTGTATGTTGAAAACTGTGAATTCTGTGTGGTAATTAAACTACTGTGGGTGGCTAAATTGAAGGCATTTCTGTAAGGGGCGCAGTGTGAAATAAAGATCGTCGGTTCTCCACCTGGACTACATTTCCCTTGTCAGTGTGGGAGCGGATGGAGGCGGGGTCAGCCCAGCGCGTTTTGGGTTCTTCTCTTGGACTTTTTTTTTTTTGCTGAAGATTGTTGCAAACAGACTCCAAACCGCTGAGGAGATCGCTGCAGATCGGTAGGGGGTGGGGGGGACACTTCTTTTTTGTTGTTGTTGTTGTTGTTAAACGAACTTTAACGAAAATCTGAATTTTAGTGAGAGATACGAGCATTTTGCACAGATCCCGTGTTGTTTATTCTTTACTTAACTTTCTTACACCACCCATAATGTCGATTTTAAAAAAACAACAACGGGTACTTCTGCTAAATTAATAGTTTATGTTGTTCGTCCATAACTCATGTTTTGGTGTCTTTAAAGTAGCATTTTCTTAATCAACGTCTTATTGTCATCCGTAAACATAATTATATATGGGGAGGAAAAAAAAGGGCCACATCACAAGTGACGATCGTTGTTTTATTTCTTTCTTGCTCGCTTTATCCGTGTAATAAGTGTGTAATATTCAGCTCTGCTTCTTCGTGTTCAGTATTATTGACTGCGTCCATAATTAGCATGCGGGAACACGCAGGGAACACCGAGCCCTCAGCTCTCTCTCTCTCTCTAGTCTGACTGGAGCAGCTGCACCGACTAGATCAGCACTTCTTTATGTTTCCCCTCCATGTCTGATAATGAATCAGCTGAAATGACAGATGTGAGGTCACTGTAAACAAACAAATGAGACTAAAAGGGACTGTATGGGAAAGCAGTCTCTACTGTACAGTAAAATCAAATGAGTAAAAGATTTTGAATGACTCGTTTTGATTGCTGAGCTTGTGTATAAATGAGGCTATTGGTTCAAAAAAAAAAAAAAAGAAAAAGGGTTCCGCTTCATAGAATTGATTTATATTAAAAGATGTATGACTTCCAGTGATGGTGGATCAAAGTTTCAAGAAGTTTTCGAATCAACCCCGTCTAGGTCATAGTGTGTTTTGTTCCTGCATGGCCTTTATTTTTTTAAACACTTTTCTCACTTAAAGCTAGAAAGGATTCGATTCGAGAATGTTCTTTGTTTTTCCCATTTTGCGCTTGTGTTGAACTCTAAAGTCCACCATTCTTTGGAAGCGAAGGAACAACTTGTTATTGTCAGACTGAATTAAAACTCAGGGTCTCCAGCTCCGGGCCTCACCACTTCATGAGGTTCTGCAGAGACCAGGCAGCAAGTAATAGTAGTGTGCATAATTGTAAAGTGGAAGGAAAGTTATGCCATTTGCAGATTAAAATCAAGAAAGTATGTTTTACCTTGAATTTTTTTCAGAATCAGGAGCCTATACCCCTATCTCAAATCTTTTGCAATTTCTAGCAAGTTTCCCTCTAGGTGTGTGACCTTTATTTATCTCCATTCGTTCCTCCTTCATCGTCCCTGCTAAAGGGAAGTGTCGCCTCAGCATCTTCCTGTCGCCGCCGCGTGTTTGAGTGTCTGCAGCCCCTTCTGAGTTTACGTGGGCCTCTTTGCTGCTGCTTTTAAAACCTCCTTGATTTGCCTTTTTAAAAACACAATTTGCTTCCCTCCCACTTTAATCACACATTAAACTATGTGTGGGTCATAAAATTCCAATAAATCTCCCTGAGTTTTTCTGTTTCACCGTATTCCCTAGACTTTTTTAATGTTCTGCTGGCAGTACAGAACATTCAGAGAACTTAACCACCTTCACTCCTCTGTGTTTTCATATTCAGTCTGTTCTGATTAATTGCGTGTCAAACCAAGTTACTCAATAGATGTTGCTGTTTGATTTGCCGTGAGGAACAGTAACATTTGCATAAAACTGGTAATGTAGCTTTTTCTTTGTTCTCTTTAGTGTCAGAGTCTCTCAAGTGTTGTCACATTTGACTGCAGTGATCCAGGTTGTGTCCAGTTTGCCTAATCAGGAGTGGTACAACACAGCGTTCAGTATTTCTATCTTGCCTCATTGGCCTTTGCAGGGCTTTAAGGCTAAAATCCCTCTTTTCTGCTTCTTTACACTTCATTCCATACAAATGAGTTGTTGTCAATTGAACCCATGTGTTAGAATTACTTTCAGCAGCATCCACTTTGTCTCTTTAGGGCCAATTTGACAAAGATTTGTTTTCCTAAATCTCAAATACATCATTAAAGTTTACAACCTGACCAGTCTAATACCTTCAAGAGCTGTGAAATCACTTTGTTCAGCAATGCAGAGCATGTAAAAGCCAGAGCTTGAAGTGTATTACAGGCTTTGAGCCAGTGTAAAAAAGAGAAATGTAGAGCATGGTTGTGTTTTTTTTTTTTTTTTTTTTTTTTAAACCTCTGTTTTCTTGTTTCCCCCTACACACTGCAAACAGACGTGACGACGCGCCTAAAGTCCAACCGGAGGCTCCCTGCTCAACATTTTTGATGATTTGCACAACATCACCTCAGGGATTTGGCCTCTGAAAAACACAAGCCATGTACCAAGTGGTGCCCGGCGGTGCCGGGGGCACCATTACAGATGTTATCCCCAAGCAGAAGCACACCAAGGATTCTCGATCCTTGGTTGGAGCCGGAGTCATCGGCCTGTTTCTGGTCATCGCAGCCGTGACTGCCTGGTGTTACTATATAGCCTCCCTGCGCAAAGCTGAGCTGCTGAAGACTCAGCTGCTGGATCTCAATAAGGACGGCTACATTATCCGCAACCAGGGAGGGTCCATTGTCTTCAGAATGGATTTCAGGTTGGTCTTTTTTTTTTTAAATGTGTCTGTGTGTAAATATTTACATGAGTACAACTTACTGCGGTAAGTTAGTGTATTATCTGAAACTCTGTTTTATTAGATTCCAACAGCAAAACGTATGTATGATCCACACCTTTGCCCAAAATGTTAAAATAAAAATGCTTTTTATTTTTTCTTCTGAAATGATTGTGAGACTTAACTTTTCCTGACTCAGCATGCATAATCTCAAAATTTTACTGATTAATCTCTTCCAATCATATGCAGGAGATGAAACAATTGTAAAAAGAGATTACTTATATTTTCTGGAGACACACAAAGTGATAAAGAAATTACTTTTGTTTAATTTGATGGTATAGCTTACAACTAAAGATAATACTTGACACAGTTCCCTGGTAAAGTCTAATATCACAAAAGACCAACATAAGACCATTTAATACACAGATTATGACCTTGGGAGAGGTTGCTAACTTGTCCGTAGTGCAGCAGACAGTGTGTTAGTGTTAGTGTTTTGATGACTGTCTTAGTGCTACTAAAAATCCCAAACTCACAAATTATATTAACAGTGAAAACATTTTTAACACAGGATAGCCAGAAATGTATTTCCATTTACTGTACAAGATATGACAAGAGTACTTGGCTGAACTGAATGTTGTGTTTTCAGTGTTTAAAAGACAATATCACAATTTGAAATTAATTACCGATAGAAGTTAACTTTAATAATCTTCCTATTTATTGCAATATCATTAGTGTTTTTGTTGTCAACAAAAGACTGAAAATCAAGTGACTTTTTAATCTTGACAGATCAGGGACCCTGGACTTGGACTCCTGCTCCAAAGAGGAGGAAATTCTTCGCTGTGTTCGGACCACTGACAGGAAGCTCAAGTTTTTTATAAAGACAGTACGGCCCAAGGACACTGTGCAATGCTATCGTGTGCGCTGGGAAGAACTGGTCCCCAACATTCCCGTTGAGCATGCCATGACTTACAAGTTTGCACACTGGTATGGTGGAGCAGTGTCAGCAATTCAGCACTGGCCTATTTCTATTTCAGGCCAACAGGCTCCCAAGCCCTTTGTCACGAGCGACATTTACTCAAACCGGGAAGAATTTGGCGGAATCTTAGAAAGTTACTGGTTGTCATCCAACGCCACTGCCATCAAGATCAACAACTCTGTGCCTTTTCACCTTGGCTGGAATGACACGGAAAAAACCATGTACTTCCAAGCAAGGTATCATGATACCCCTTTCAAGCCAAACCCGGGTGAGGCTCCTTGTGCTGAACTGAGCTACAGAGTCTGCGTAGGTTTGGATGTGACATCCATACACAAGTACATGGTTCGGCGATACTTCAACAAACCATACAAAGTGCCTGCCAAAGTCATGTTTGAGCATCCTATTTGGTCGACTTGGGCTTTATTTAAGCGCAACATTGATCAAGAAAAACTTCTGAAGTACGCTGCCAACATTCGCAAGTACAATTTTAACTGTAGTCAACTGGAGCTCGACGACCGCTACACAAAACGTTATGGAGATTTCGAGTTTGACCCAGTCAAGTTTCCTAATGCATCTGAAATGTTCCAAAAGTTAAAATCGGATGGATTTCTGGTGTCTCTGTGGATTCATCCTTTCGTTAACTATGACTCTGAAAACTTTCATCCTCTGGTAGAGCGAGGGTTGTTTGTCCGAGAGCCAACAGGACGGCTGCCTGCGTTAGTTAACTGGTGGAATGGCATTGGCGGCATCTTGGACTTCACCAACCCAGAGGCCCGGGAATGGTTTGCCACCCAGCTCCGTTCACTGCGCTCAAAGTACGGGGTGTCCTCTTTTAAATTTGATGCAGGGGAGACAAACTACTTGCCTTGGAAATTTAGCACTAAGAATCACATTCGTGACCCCAGTTTTTTCACAAGGCGCTACACAGAGATGGCTATTCACTACAATGATCGAGCTGAGCTGCGCAGTGGTTACCAGTCCCAGAACATATCCTGTTTCTTCAGACCGACTGATAGAGATTCTGTCTGGGGTTATGAGCTGGGCCTCAAATCTCTCATCCCCACAGTGCTCACCATCAGCATCCTTGGGTATCAGTTTATCCTGCCAGACATGATCGGGGGCAACGCCTACCTGAACCACACAAGTGGAGATCGGGCATTACCTGATCGAGAGCTGTACATCCGCTGGCTGGAGCTGTCTGCCTTCTTGCCTTCTATGCAGTTTTCTATACCTCCATGGGAATATGATAATGAGGTGGTGGAAATTGCTCGGAAATACACAGCCATTCATGAAAGTATTGTGGCACCGCGGGTCCTCGAGCTGGCAGGGGAGGTTTTGGACACCGGGGACCCGATCATACGGCCACTGTGGTGGATTGCCACTGGGGATGAGACAGCCTATAAAATTGATTCCCAGTTCCTGATTGGGGACGACCTAATGGTAGCTCCAGTTCTAGAGCCTGGAAAGCAAGAACGAGACATATATCTACCCGCTGGGCACTGGAGAAGCTACAAGGGGGAAAGATTCGACATCAAGGAGCCGCTGCACCTCACAGATTATCCGGTAGACCTGGATGAAATTGCCTACTTTCTTTGGGTTTAGCAAGAAAGAAAATGAAAGACTTGATCATCTCAAACACCTTTCATATTTTGTCACTCTACAAGCATAAAAGCCAACATATTTTCATAAACTTTTATGTGTTGATTTCCCACAAAGTATTATGTAATCTAACATGAAGTAAAAGGATGCATGGTTTAAAAAAATTCAGCAACAGGAAGTTAAGTTTTTGTTTTTTTTCTTGCTTTCACATCTAGAGACTGAAACGTTTCTCCATTGGTCTTTGCAAAATAGCACAACTTAATCAGATTTGAAGTAGAGCATCCTGACACAGATTCTCATTTCTATTTAGGTCTGGATTTTGGGTAATTTTTAGACATGCATGTCGAAAGCATTCCAATGTACCTGTGCATGTTTTGGGTTAGCGTGTGCTAATGACTTGTGTGAAACTCCAAAATTATGTCATGTTTCTTTCTTTCAGCAATGACTTTCTTGCTGTTGCTGCCCCGTAAAGTCCAGATCAGTAGAGGGCATAACAATTTTTATAAAAATCTTCTAGAATTGAAGTTTTGATCTGTGCAGCTCCTTCATTTACCACAAACTTCATGACTACTTTTCAGATTAATGCTCCACTTGCCTTACTGTAGGATAGTCATGTCTTGGCAGGTTTGCAGTTTTGTGACATTTTCTATTTTTAGATCACAGATTGAACAGCCTTCTGTGAGTTCCTCACAGCTGCGGACGGTTTTATAATATCTGCTATAAGCTTATCAGCACGTTTACTGCTGATAAGCAGCATGTTGCTGTTTGTTCCCTTACGTTCTTTAACAAATTGCCTTCAAAAAAACATCTCGATCTATTCATACAAATTGACACAGTTGTAAAATATATTGAAAGCCATGCATCTCTCATCAACCTTTTCACAATTGCTTTGTGTTATGCCACAAAGATCCCAATAAATTGATTGTGGTTTGTGGTTGTAATGTGACAAAATGTGAAAAAGTTTAAGGGTTTTGATAATTTGCCACTGTATAAGTATCACAGGTGACATGATGTGAAATGTAAGAAAGTTCACCTTCCCTAAAATAGCTGTGAACAGGAATTCAACTTGTGAAATTGCAACAAATATGAAAAGCTTGGTCTTTATTTGAATTTAGTTTTTTTTTTTATTGCTTATTGTTGCCATATTCTGTAGCATTTGCCACTTTTTAAAAAATAGAAATCTGTTTTCTTTAGCCAGCACTGGCCACTTTATGCCATTCTGCCTTACCAAGAGCAGCAAAAGTAGCGAGAACACATTTAAATCGCTGTATAATCTCAAGCTTATTGAATGAGCAGGCAGAATCCAGATTTTAGACATTTATCATATTTAGCGCCACTTCAAGTCTTATGTTAAACATTTGGTAAAGAGGGAAAATATAAGCCAAGAATTGTTTGCTATAAAGCTCTTTTATCAGTGCCATTAGGCAGTACGCTACATGATGATATCCTGTTCTCCTGTGACTCTGACTGCTCTTCTCGTTGTTTGTTAATTCTTATCAGGAAGCCAGGTTTAACGCTTTACTTATCAGGACAGGAAGCTGCAGGTTTAATCATTACATTACTCTCACTGTGTAACATGGTGCCTTGTAACACGTTTTAGACAAGTAGAAGATGTTTTAAACATTTAATGCTTTTCCTCAGGTAATGGCTTTCTCGGGCTTTGTTGTGTTTGCGGTGTGTAACCCTTATTAATGCTTTCAAGCAGCAAGAAACATTATAATGTAATATATATGTGGATGGCTGTAAGTGGAATCCTAAGTGTTGATTCAACTTTTTATTAATTAAATGATAAATAATTATAATTTTGTAAGTCAGTGTGTTAGCTGACCTGGATTCCCAGCCTAAATGGTACAATATTTTCTTTGATGTAATGTTTATGTATGTTTTTCACTATGTTGCTACAAGCTGCTCTTTTGCCCCATTCCTGTTTAGATCGTGGAACATCAGTTGTTGCAATATAAGCTTTTTTAATAGGGTTTTTTGGTAACTAAAAATGAAACGGATATCAATCATCTGATTCAGGATCAGAGCTTCAGGCGGATGCGTTCGTCTGACATCTCCAATAGATGCCCCATTGTTCCCCTCACCCCAAAATAAAATAAGACAAATACTGTGAACAAGTGCCAACTTCATTTGTGCTTCACATATTCAGGCATATAAAAATGACATAATTAAAGGATTCCTTAATGACAGGATTTTTAGTGTACTTTTATTTGTGTTAGTCTTTTCAAAAATGTTAGTGAATTCTTGTTCCTTTTAAAAGCTGAAATAAAATGACATTGAAATTTAAAACCAAGACCTGACCCACTCCTCTCTCTATTAATGTGTGAATTGACCCTTTTTGAAATATTGTATATTAATGCTTTGTGCCTTTGACCCGTAAAGTGGTGCTAACCTGACTTGAGCCTTCAGCTTGCTGCTTCGGCACTGACCTCAGTGTGTTTTGTTTTTGTCCTTTGACATCTTGTCAAGAAAACATGGCCACGTATTTATAGCAGCTCTCACTTAGCACCTGTGCCAGGCTCATCTTTGGTACCATTTCTGTCTTATGTTTAGACTGACTGCTCTGGCTATTTTTGCTTTTGATTCTTTGAGCTCAGTGTGTGCCTGTGCTGTTTCATTTTTTTTTAAAATATACGTTTGGATGTGACTAACAGGCTGCATTCATTCTAATGTAATTTTGTATTAATGTATTAAAATAATTATGAAATCATCGTTTTTGTTTGCATTTAATCCCTAATATTTTTTTGTTCACTAGAAGTACATTGTTTGTTTCACAGGTGCATCTTAAAAAAAATACTAGAAAAACAATGCTAATGTATTTAAATGATTTAATACTAAAGTTATATATTTTGGGTTTTGTTCAGAGGATTTTTAGGATTATGGATAACGGCAGAAGAAAACTTAAATTCTGCATCTCTGAAAATTAGATTAAATGTTTTAATAAAAATTATGTCCTGGCATACATGGTGCATTTTAATAAATTAGAATATTATTTAAAAGTTAATGTATTTCCGTGTTATATACAGTCATATATGCTGAAAGTGATTTATGCTTTATGGTTAAATGTATTCTTAGTATTATTCAGCTTTTGTTGACCCAGCGTTGTAATTTTACATGTCCTACAACTTTGCTTGTGCTTTGTTGTAATATGAAGAACGAATATTTATTGCAGATTTATTGCATCATATGATGGTGCCATGCTGGAATTGACTGAGCTCCCAAGAGCGACTTGTTCTTTTACAAACGGGATTGAGCTGTCTGGATTAAGTATGTAGGGCATAACTGTGAAGAACATGGTCACACTTCTCTAATATATAATCTTAAATTTGTGTAATACCTTACAAGAAACTGTATTTTTCTCTGCTGCCAGCCATAATTTTAAAAAGACACGAAAGATGAACGCTTGAAATACATCCACTTACCTGTAAAGACCCACTATTTGATTTGAATTACAAAAATAAATTTACCTTCTGATGATGACGATGATGTAATTTACAGAGATCCACCTGTAAACTTTGCAGCTTGTACATACATCGTCACAAACAAAGACATCATCCAGGTCCAAACATTGACCCCTGATGGACCTCACAAGGCACGTTCTAAATTGTGACGCTGCTTTAAATTACCGTCACAAAAGCACGTAAATACAAAAAGTGATCAGTGGTTAAATCAGCCAGCTGTCCTTGCAATCACTGAGACACTAACCACCTATAACCTCTCCTGTGTCTGCAAGACATGAAAAATAATGAGCCAGTTGGTCCCATATTGAAAGAGACGCCCTTGAGGGACATCTCCAACTTTTCTTTTTTTTTCTTTTCTTTTTTTTTATACCAGACTCATCATAGGGCAATAATGACAAGGTGATGAAACAATAATGCAGGTTATTTGGAGACTTTGTTGAGATCAATAAATCATCTGGTGGTTCATGATGTGAAGCCAGAGAACAAGTGATATAAAAGTGCATGACCAGGCACCAAGAATTAAAGAGGAAAAAAAGCGGTGGGGGATAAACTCAGAGGCTGTGGAAACAATATTTCTTAGTTACGTCATTAAACTTGGTTGTTCAAAAGTCGGTTCAAACAGTCTGGCATCTCCATTTCTCAAAGCTGCAGCCAATCTTTCATATGTTTGGGGAATTTATTCCATTTCGCAGCGCTGGGATATGGTTTAGAACTAGTTCACTTTATCTGCAGATGCCTCATCTGTCTTCAGAATTGATCTTGACTTGCAGCCTGTGTGGGGAGGACATACATTCATTGATTAGCTGTCCGTGTGCTGCTGGAATCGATATTATTTGTTGGTGTGCTTTCTGCAGTCGCATTGTTTGCTTCTGTCCATCTTTTCAGAGGCAGAGCAAATAATTTATGTAGGATCAAAGTTGCTCAGAGAGAGACAGAGAGAGATAGGCTTTTGCCGTCACTAATTAAACATCCGCTAATCTTTTCTAAATATCTCACAGATTCAATGCAAAACATGATTAATAAGTTATATTTGTTTACAGTAGACGTGTTTTGGGGGTTATTATTACACTTTTAAAGATTACCACTCCAGCTTTTTGAATTTCCAAAACTAACCAGAGATTTGAAGTAAAAAAGAAAAATAACTGTTTATGTGACCAGACCTTGCAGAGCTGCAGTTGTCCAGCAGGGCGCAGTGCAGCTTCACTCTTTATTCCTTGGCTGCCATGTAAGTGGACTGCAGCCCAGATGTTGTCCACACACACACTTGCACACGCACACAGATGCTTTCGCCAAACAGGACACATAACTGGCAGAGCCCTTCCCCTCTTCCCTCTCCACCTGTGAGCCCACCTGCATGTCCATCTGCAAAGCAGAGATGCCAGTTGTTCTGGTTAGGAGCCACTGTGTCTCAAGTACCTGTCCCCGTCCTCAATAAAAGACTTCTGTCTGAGAGCATCTTCAGTCTGACATGCATGATGAAGCAGGCCTGTCGAACAGAGAAACGGGGAGTTGAAAAGGTAAACTTAACGTTGCTGAGTCACAAGAAGAAAATGGCTGGTCTAACTACGTGCACTACGTGCTTAAGGTCACTGCGTAGCTGTAATGTAAATAAGAAATAAAAGAAAAAGCCTTTTGGAGTCTGTTTCTGAAGTGTAGCTAAATTGATCTGGAGTTGAGAAAAAACACAACCAAAAATAAGCTAATTATTTATCTATTAGTAGAACTTTACTTTTAGGCAAACCGAAGAGAGTCAACGACACACAAAGATGAATATACTCCAATTTTATGGTGGAAAGGGGGGAATCCAGCTTCTTCAAATTAAATGCAGACAGGGCATTTACCATGAAACACCACAGGGGAAATAAAACCTCTCTGCACCATCTTGTGTGAAGAAAGAATCTTTGTCCTTAACCCAAGATTTTCCCCCCGTAACTGGAATGACCTCGCATCTGGCGTTGCCATGGCTTGTCTGACAGGAATGCGTCTGTCCTCGGTAGGTAACAAATGAACCCAGCACTCCAGAGACTCGTCTCACAACTGTTTATCTTTTTCACCTGTCTGTTCGGTGCACTGCATCACACTGACACTCCTGCGCAGCCTTTGTGGATTGCAGAGCACACGGCCCTGCCATTAGGGCGGCATCCTCGGAGGAGAATTTTCTAACTTTCAGACTGGGGTTTGCAGATTCCTCTACAATTACCTGAACTCCTGGAATGTAAAAGATCTTAAAAATAAATCCTTCTTTTATTGCTGCGGCATTATCTAACACTTTGAGAAAGAAAAATTACAGTCATCATCTATGTTCTTCAACTCATGTCACAGATCTTCTCTAAGGACTGAAATGGTCATGGAAGACATTTCAGTGTTTTAACATTAGACAATTTTTTAAATTTATTCTTTAAAATTTTATTTTTGAAGAATCTTATGAACCAACATTGCACGCCATCCACCATACTTATCAATGGAAATAAGCAAACAGGCTTGGAGTGTTTGTGGTCAAAAAGCCTAGCTGCATCCAGTAACAGTCTTCGTAGAAATCTATGTTTTGACATGGGATGAAAAAAGAAGCCTGTTCCCTAGCATGCCTCTCAAACTACTGCTAGGTGTAAATATACTGTCTAAAGCTTGTTATAAATACTTAGTGGCTCCAGGGTGTCACTTTGCTGCAGTTCTCTGAGACGGTTTCATGTTTTTTTCCGTTTGTGGATAACGGCTTTCACTGTAGTTCACTGGCGTCCCAAAGCCTCAGCCTTAGACTTTGTGGCCCTTTTCAAACTTTTAATGTTTGATGACTGTTTCTCTTTGGTTCTCAAATTTCCTTAGCTTTTTTGAGACCTCACAGCCTAGGACATGTTGCCTGATAGGCCAGATAAGCTCTATCTAAGTGATTTTATCTCAGGAAATAATCAGGTCGGGGGTTGCAAGTAAAACTCAATTAAGCTTTCGAGAAAAAAAAAAAAAAAAAAAAGGTGGTCAATCACAGTTAACTCGTGATTAAAGAGGGGGTTGTTAAAGAGGCACATTAGTTCATGTTGCTTTTGAAGCAACAAAATCTTGATCAACAAAATCAGCATCTGAAAACTGCTTTTTATATTTACTGTGGGTATATTTGTTCAACAATACAATTTGTCTGATGAGATGTAACCTTTAATGTGACAAAAGAGCAAAAACAGAATAGATTTGCAAGAGAAACAATATTCCTGAAAAGCATTGTTAATACATTTCTGGATATAAGAGAAACTGATGCTCCAATTTCTTTGAATTATAAAATCAACGTTCAATTTCATAATAATATGATCCTGGCCATCAGTCAGCGCCATACCTAAGGACCAGAAGGTGAGACTGATGTGATCTTGAAAGGCTGGTGAAGGCACACAAACATAGGGTGGTAATTCTGCTTTACTGTTGTTGGAAACAGCAGCAGTAAAGCTGTCCAAGATCTACAGTTTACAGTAATGTGTTGTAGTATATTATAATGTAATGAAATCGGAGGAAACGGCAACAGAACAGAATTCATTCCCAGAAAGTACAAGTGCAGACTTTGTGAAGGCAGCATGCAGGATGCTCCCTATGTGGCCCGGAAAAGGTAAGAGGTTGAACTAAATTTTAGCCACCTGAGAGCAGATGCATAATTGAAACACGGCATCGCCGCTGCAGCCACGCACAAGGCTGTTTGATGGATACCGTTTTAGAATACTCCTGTCCTCGTGGGGTTTACCTGGGGACAAACCTGGGGAGAGGGAAAGGTGCTTGGGCGGTTCATCTGGGTTTTAGGAGGAAAATTGGTGCTATCCATCAAACACTGCGTTTAACAAATGCTAACGCAGGCCTGGCCAACAAAGGATTTGGATAACTGGGAAACATGTTCAGTGCAGGGACTGCTGAGGGTCTATCAATCAGCCAGTCAGTTCCTTTATTTAACAAGCGAGGGCCACAGACCCTGAGGGCCACACTTCATATTCTAGCTGGTTGGCCATGCAGTTTTGCCTTGTAAAAAGAAGGGAAAAAAGGGGTGGGGGAAGAGAGGGAGGAATGAGGGGTACATAAGGTGGGAGTGTGATGGAGGTGTAGGAAGGTTTGGCCTGTGTCCCCCGCTGCGCTGGCGTGCTTCATCTTCTCAGTGCACGGGCCTGGAACTGTTGCTTGATGGGATTTTCAGCCCTGTGGCCTCTGCTGTCCCAGCATCCATCTGGAGGACTGCCGTGTGCACAGCGGAGAGCCAGCCACTCAGCAGAACAGCCATAAAGGACAACCCGCAGGCCGGGCATCGCCACTGATCTGAGGCTCGCGGCTGTGCTCAGCAGACAGGCCAACACTCTGTGGCACAGTGTCCTGTCAGGGACATGAGCTGATCCCTGAGCTGCTGTGCAACAGAAGACATGCTCTGAGAGGCAGCCTGCATCCAAACACTGACTCCTTCTGAGCTCTGAATACTGGAAAGGAGGCTTCATTGTTTAGCATAGAGAGGACTACCTCTCTGTCCGTGTCCATCTGTCACACTTAAGAAGGACGCTCAGAGCTTGGCAGTATTTAAGCAGCTTGAGAGTCTACTATATTATCAGAAACTTTTTTCACCGTCTTTCAGTTTCTGGCCTCGTTAACAAATGCTCCGTTTATGTTCAATATGCTCTAAAAGCAGTTTGGGTAATTCTGGACTTGTCCAGATTTAACTTGACAGGTTTGTCTTATGGGTTTGACTTGGCATTGCCATCCATTTCATTAACATATTTCTAATATTAATGAGATCATTTTTAATGCAGAATTATCCTAGCAAAATATCCTAGCAAGAAGGTCCCAGATCTGAATCTTGGGCAGGTCTTTTCAATTAATTGTTTTGTCAGGTAGTCCAGTTTTCTTCCACCACATAAAAACATGCCATGCTGCCCCTTTCTATAAATGGTAAATAGCCTGGATAGTGTTTTATCCAGTACAGAGGACCTGAAAGCACTTTACACTACATTCAGTCCTTCGTCTATTCACAAACAAATTCACACACTGATGGTGGAAACCTACTAGACTGTCTGACAGAGGCACCACCAAGCATGGAGCAAGGGTAGAGCTGGGACTCAAACCAGCAACCCACCAATTATGGGACGAACTCTAACCACAGTCACCCAGAAATAATTCATCGAAGATGAGCAGAAGGTCCAGAACATGGATGAGTGGAAAATTTACTTACCGAGGTTCTGAATTTTTCTTTACCTCCCGTTCTTTGATAGCATTAATAAACAGTAAGGACTTCATTATGTATTAATTAGACTATTATTAATGATCAGCTGAATTTCGATAATATTTACACTGAATATAAAACAATACATTTTAAGCCTCCTCCACAGATTCAAGTCAGGACTCGACTCTTTTATATTTTATATTACATATATATCTATATCTATATATATCTGTCTATATATAGATATATATGCATATATCTATCTATAGATATCTATATATATATATAGATATATATAGGCTATATCTATCTAAATATATATATCTATAGATATATATATATATAGATATATGTAGATATATCTATATATATCTATATATAGATATATATCTATATATAGACATAGATATATATGTTGCATCTTAATCCAAAAGAGAATGAATAAATTTGGTCAAACTATTTATTGCTATTTTGAGGTGAATGCTAAACATAGCTGCTAGCTTGTGCCAGCTGCTAACCGGAAAACGTTAGGGTAATCAGACTTTTGCAACAGCGCTGTCACTGCTTGGGCTTAATTAAGCTTAATTGCATTAACAAATGCAATTAATGTTTTTCTATTCTATTCTATTCTATTCTATGGCCTAGCAGATCCCAGAGAGCTGACCACCTGTGTATTTTACAGCAGCAAAACATACATTAGACAGCCTGCTATAACTTATACCAGAGTGTGGAGAGTATGAAGTAAAAATGTTTCTTTTTTTTTTTTTTTGCTCCTCCGGGCTACCCAGCATCATTACCATACCTCTTCTCTCCTGACGACTGTAAATTCAGTGAATGTAGCCTCATTGTGGGTAAGGTGGGCAGACGGCAGACTGTATAAATAAACAGAGTCTGTCTGAGGGCAGAAACTGTGGCCCCCACCTGCCCGCCATCAATCAATATTACAGCGGCCACTGGCAGCCCAATCACCCTTTTATAGGCCTCTGAAATGATCAAACATCTGCTCACAACCATGCTTCATATACAGACGGATCACACGTACAATATGAAATCCTGCGACAGCACATAGTCAGTACAATACACTTTTATTCAAATGCATGTAGAGTGGTGAGCACAAAAGCCTCTGAGAAAGATCTCAGAATGAATCAGTGCTGCTTAGCGCTCAGTAAACACAACGTTTTGGACCCGTTGTGCTGAAGATCTACTGGGCTCAACCCGCTCAGCCGCTCGCCGTTTAAAAGTAAGCCACGCCGATGGAAGTTCAGAGATAAAAGTTGAGGCCAGAAACTAGCTTGGCGGCTGTGGTGGACAAAGGTTGCAAGGGGTCTGGTCCATGGAGAGAAGGAACGAATCCAAGTGGTGCAAGGTTAATGGTGGCTTGGAACAAAATGGATTCAGTGCCAGGGGCGCGCTGACAGGTGATTTGACATGAACAAAGGTGGGCCATCAATCTCCCGTTGACCTATCTGACCCTCCCCCGCCCGTCCGCAGCAGCTAGGGGGCGCTAGGAGTCGTGGCGCTCTGACCTGTGCAGGTCTCCAGATAGCCCACCTGCTGTCTGCCTAAAGCTCCCCCTACGGCAAGGAGAGACTCCCATCTCTTCACGCCCGGCTGGCATAATGAAACTGTGATTGGAAGATAGTGAACTGTGACAGGCAGTAGTAGACTCAAAGTCTTCAAGCCAAATTCAAACCTCTTGCTTCAGGATTGCTTTGACAGCGCCGCTTCTCTCATGAATTGCTCTGACAGTTTAATGGCTCAGACGCGATCATCTGGAGGAATATTCTCTTTGGACTTTGTTGTGTACTGTAAAATAAGGGGATTTGCTTACGCAACAGGAGGAAAAATGTCATTTGAGACGTATGGCACGTGTGCTTGCGCCCTCTTTTTTTTTTTTTTTTCACCAGGCCAAGACTCAACCCCAGGCAGATTCTGCCTCACGTTTAAAACCTGACATAAATTCCCCGTCACAAATCCCTGGGGGCAGGTGGGCTTGAAGGCACAAAAGCAAATATTTCCGTTCCCAATCCCTTTTAGCATCCACACCTGCTGACCACCCTCCTCTGAAGCTACCCCAGCACCACAAGCCAGCCATTTGTCACAAAGTAATTATAGAATTATTGATTAGCAAGCAATTAACACCTTTCTTCTCTTTTTTCTCGTCACCAGCCCTTCCCCTCCTCCTCTTCCTCACCTCCAGCCTTTAATTTGAACTGCGAGAGAAAAAAAATCGAAGGTGGGGGCTTCAAATTAATAGGGCGACGGGGCAAAATAGCTTTTCTTCTCCTTGCTTTCTCTCTTTTTTACACTCTTTGTCTTTTCTGCTGATCCATTTTTAAGTGACAGGGATGTTCTTAGACCAAACGGTCTATTCATGCTGGCACGAATGGATAATGCTACTAAACTTAAGTTGTGAAAGAAGACTTTCCTGCTTTAGTGAACCACACATAGATTTGGTTGAGAATTCATAACTGCTGTTTCAATTAGAAGAATCACATTTAAATGTTTTTTTGCTGTTGTTGTTGTTTTCTTAGACATTATTTGTAAGGAATATTATTTGGATACCTTTTATTTTCATTTATTGTTTTGTAACATTAATACTAAGTATTAAATTTAGCAATCCGTAATTTCAAACTGGGTCACACTGGGTCTACTTTTCTGGTTTGTTCCTACAAAGTACATGTTAATGAGCAGAAAGTGTAGGATGAGAAACACATTCGGGTTTTGAGTTGGAACATTTATTTTCCTCTGCCTGCACCACACAGTTGTTCAGAGGTATTCATATGAAGTTATTTGTGTCTGTGAAATAAAGCATATACAGATGCAAAGAAACAAAGCTGGCTTCACGAGTGACATGACGACAAGAGGACACTGACTGTTGAATTATAATAAATTTCTCATTATCTTATTCCAATAGAGACGTGGCAAGATTTCTGCAGTCTGCAGAAATACAACATCTACAAATCTTATCAATACTTGCAAATTCAGCATCCCATTTACCCCTGTTCCCTAAAAACACCTTTTTCTAAATAAGAGTGACACTAATTTGACAGCAGTTTAGGAACAATTTGAAATCATTTAGGAGTCTTTCTGTGTCAAGCTGTAGTTCCAATCAATGGTTTCCCCCTGCAGGATGTTATTCAAAACACATGCAGCAATATTCTCCCTTAAAAAAAAAACACGATAATATTGACCAGCTTTTTCTGCCCTGTAGCTTCTTCTTGGTTTGTCAAAGAAGAGTCAGCCCAGGGGACGAATGCTGCTGTGGCCATTTGGTCTGAACAGGTTTTCGGGATTTTCTGGCTTAGTCAATGTGACTCTGGAAGTGTGTTAAGAGCCAGGACTATTTCCCCATCTGTATTAGCTCTGAAGAAACAAACAAATAAATAGTGCTGGGAAATAACAAAGACATAGGCTGATTATCATCATTTTATCTGTATATTGCCATGGAGAATACACAAATAAAAGTTACATTTACAAAAACCTGTTTTCCTGTTATTTTAAAACTGATGGTCACAAGCCTATTCTCAGAAGTGGGATTTTTAACATTACAGTATTTGTGTTTGTGAAATGGAGTATACCACAAAGAGTATTTGCGGTATATTTTCAACTTTTATGCGCATAAACGTGAGTGGGATCCCAATTTTTAATACAGAGAGAGATCATTTGTGGACTGTAGAAAACACATCTCCTCTACTGACTCTAATGGTGGCTTGCTTTTCACATCTCCATACCAGGAGTGACACTTCTTTCACAAATGGCTGCAGAAACAGCCTGCATAGCAGGACTTTATAAATCTGAAGAGGGACTGGAACAGCTGAATTCAATCATTTCGGATCCAGTAATCTTGGTAATATACTCTTACAGCAACTTCAATCACTTACACATCATCATCCGTATCTCTCACTTCTAGTTTTGAAGAAATTACTGTATTCTCATGTTTGTGTAAACATGAATAATATTGTAAGGCAAAAATGACCCAGATTACCTCATATCTGTTTGTTTTTTGCCGTCTGTTTGCTCTTAAATAAAGACGTTCCAAAACTGACATTCTTGCCACGTTCTTGACGGAAAATGTCAAGAACATGACTAAAGACTAATATCGCTGGTTGACGACGGTTTGTTACAAAAGCATTGTTTACTTATGCAGAAAATGATGAAACCTGTAAGTAAGTTGACTAGAAAATATGGATAGATGATCAAACATCCTCTTTCATTCAGCAGAACAGGTTGATGAGGCACTTCTCAGGGAATTTGTGTAATGAGCATAAAAAAAAAAACCCACACACTGGAGCAACAGTTTAGCCTTTTGGTGATGGTCTGAGGCACACTGGGTGGATAATAGAGATATGGGGATGTTGGGTGGGAACAGGGGTTTCCTGGCAGACCCAGCAAAGGACTGTGAGGCTGGTCTTGTTCCCAGTTGGTCCAAGACCTCTGAGCACAAAGTGGACACGTCCTTATCTGCCCCCGTCCCCACCTCAACAACTGCCTTCCAGGCTCTCATTTTCCACATGATTAGCTCGCCACCTGTCCTCCGGCTGGCCCTTGGCCTCCGAGCCTTCCAACGTCACGCCGCCATTTAGCAAGAAAAGATTTTCACAGAGACATGCTTTATCACTGTGGACCAGAGGGAATAAAGATCTCCCACGCTATTCAAGACACTGTAGTTCAAAGTGAGTTCACTGTTCAAACTAGATATTTGCATCCACTATATAAAAAGACAAAGTCTTTTTTCCTCCCCCACAGTCTTACATTAAATCATTCTTTTGTGTTAAATTAAGTCACTTCTGTAGACACATGTTGAGGCAACACCTGAAGCACACTGGTTCTGTATGTAACATCGTAGAAAAATCAACAAAAGTCGGGCTAAATAACAGGAGGTGAACTGTAGGAATGGGTTTGGGAATCTCCTGTTGAGGAGGGAGAAGGGTGCTCCTTTAAAGACTGAAATATTACTTCTCAGACCACAAACTTTCCTGGAGTACACCCAACTCTGGGAGTTGGGTGTACTGTGGTGACCTCCGAGCGGCTCAAAGGTCACACAGAGAGGAAGCAGCCATTACTCTAAAAGCGACATAAAAGCCAGGTTGGAGTTTACAAATGGATGGAGGAAAACAGACCTTCCATTTTGGTGTTGAGATCCTCTTCAGTGGGACATGTCCACTGGTCTTGGTCTGATGAAAGTGAAATTGTGAAATGTTTGGGGCATTTTTGAAGGTGAACGTAAAAGGACTCAACTGATTTAAGGACACGCTTCTAAATGTAGAGTACAGGGGTGGCAGCACTGTTATGTGGGTGCTTTGCAGCAGGAAGGACTGGTGCACTTCACCAAGTGGATGGCAGCACGAGGAAAGAACACATCAAGACATCAGCCAGGGTGTTGAATCCTGCACCTAAATGATGATAAATTGTAAATAACCAGCACTTCAGCAAGTCTGAGGACTTCAAAGGACTTTACACTACCATCACGCCCTGACAAGGATAGGTAAGTGTAGCCTTGGGTCAGACTGAATGAAGTTAGGTTGCCATGCAATTGCCCTTTGAACCACCAGCAGGCTAAGTGGAGGAAATATCTTGCCCAAGTGACTGAGACAAAGATTTGAACCAGAAATTACAAATGAATATGGAAACCTTCACTGACCCAAAAGAGGAAAAGTTCAGTCTGATTTAGTGTCAGACAGTAAAAAAGAAAAGCGTGTCATTTTATTGAGTGTAGCTGAAGATCTGGTAATGCTCCAACTTTATAATTAAATCTTGGATCGATCTTTGCTCTGCACATAATCTATTCACATTTTGAGAAAATGTACAAATCATGTTTTGTGAAGCTTTTAAGTTGACAAATGCAGAGCTCCTATGCTGGAATAAGCAGCGTGTGCCACAGTTCAGATCATAAGGATGAACTCCATAACCCCTGATTTACTGAGTTCATTCTGTTTTACATGACATTCCTTTGAGTGTAATTCTCATAAGCATCAGAAGAAGGCGCTGTTTACCACAGAATAGCTGCTTGAAGGCTCAGCTGACTGCTGAACAATCAGAACCGTTTAATCCTCCCGCACAAAGTCTCATAATCTCATCTGTTTTCTGGTAAAATCACAGCCCGCTTACAATCTGATTAGTCATAAAAAAGTAATCACTCAGATTCAGTTGCTAAAGTTGTTAGAATCTCCTCAATTAAACGGCTGTGTCTTTATGTCCAAACTACTGATCAAAACGTACGGCAGAATTTCTAATCTCGATGATAGTAAGTGGGACGCGCTTTTTTTAGTGACAGAGGTTGATTTCATACCTGTTCTCTGAATAAATTTTCCACCTGTTTGGGCCCGTTGTGTGATGCACTGTGGCACGGAGTGACACACTGTGTTATCCCTTGGTAATTCTACCCACCGGTAAAACACATTTATGCTCCGTTAGAGCAAGGGATTGGCCCTGACCCGTGTTGGCCTTGCCTCTGATGTTGGTGGCTTTAGACAGAGGAGGCCAGAAAAAAAAAAGAAGAGAGGGTTACTAAAGAGGGTTTTATGTCGCGAAGTGGAAAGGGGAACATACACTTCTTAAAATGTGTATAAAATTGAAGTATAGGTGACAGATTCAGTGGTACTTGGAGAGCTCGGTGAAATGGTGCTTCAGTTTCAGTGAAAAGCGATTCAGTTAAAAGCAATTAAGTCATCAAGTGGTTCCCAATATTGGTGTTGAGATCCTCTTAAACAAAATAAACCTTTAAAAGAGCTGAAAACAGAAATGCCAAATATAACAAGCCAATGTGTTGCAGCAATGCCAAGAGTTTCTTTCAGTGTTGTTTGTAGGTCAGGAAACTGGGCAGTTTAGAAAGCACTGGCCTGATGGATGGTTGCAAAAACAGTGTGGGTTGATTTTTTTTTTATGAATCCTGAAGTGACAACCCTAATCAGTACCACAAGCTCCCTCTAGCATTTAGTTGGTGCTGCTGAGCAACTTAATGGGAACTATTATTAACACTGAAACACTGAAATCTTTGATTTACAGGAATAAGGAACCCAAACCTCAAGGAACGAAGAACACACAATATAGTTCATGATATTGCTATGACAGGTAGCTTGAGCCAGACTATTAAAGAAGTAGACTACCAAAGCAACTATAACAATAGTTTGTGAGCACAAAGTTTGCCAGATAAGAAAATTATTTCCTTCAGTGTTTTTTTTGTTTTGCCTCTAACCAAAAGAGTTTGGACAGAGTAGTTTTATAGACATTTCAAGTCTTTGTCCCTCCAAGATTTGCATGCCTAATGAATATATATATATATATATATATATATATATATGAATGATATATATATATATATATAATATATATATATATATATATATATATATATATATACACACACACAAACTTTAGGATATTGATACGGATGCTGTCGTTGGAACATCATTATGACGACTACATTCCCATAGTGCAGCTAAACCATCATGGAGCAAAATGAAAACTAGTAACGTAAAGTAAACTGTTCTGGTGATAGTTGTTGGAAATAATGTGCTACTGCATTCTATTGGGGAAAGTAAAAATACTGGTAAGAACATTTGCAGAATTTATGACTATCTGAGTCCTCACCTGCTTTTAGTGTTTTAAATAACAATGTTAGTCAAAAGTGATCGTTAATTACGTTCAGACGGGCCATAAAGTGCTTTTAAATTGGACCACAGGGTTTCTAATTGGTATATCTTCAAGGTAACCCTTCCTTCAGACAAAATTTCTACTAACTTGAACTACTTTGCTGGATACACCTTTGTGTAAATATTTACTTCACGCACTCACATTTGAGCTGGAGTGTTTGCTTTTGTCTTGGATGGACATTTTTTTAAATTTCCTTTATTTATTTAACCAGGTAAACTCCATTGAGATTTGGATCTCGTTTTCAAGATGGACCTGGGCAGAAGTCTGAAAACACACAGCAACCTGGTTACAGAATGAAACCAATTAACACATACATCAATACTTTTTATTGATCATTATTGGGCAACTTTTAGCTGCAGCCTTAAAAGTCTTTTTTCTTGAATCCTTTTGGAAAAAAAAATATTTAAAAAATATTCTTAAGACATGGAGATAAGTGTAACTGACTTGACAATGAGCCTGAACAAAAATGAACAGGAAACGTCACAAATGTGTAATGATGACCTCAAAGCTGGTCTTCTCATCACACTACTGGTGACATTTTGAAACACAACGGACTCCACGAAAGAAGATCCATACAGCTCTGCTATTCAGAAAAAAAAACACAAAAATGTATGTTTATAATACCCAAGTTTTCTGGGAGAATATTCTTTGGACTGATGACACAAGACCACTAGTCACATCTGTAGGAAAAATAAAGATTTCAAAACAAGAGAAAGCCATACCTACTGTGAAACCATGAACTCGATGAGAGAACAGTGAAGTCCAAAGACAGCTAAGTTCATCACTGAGTGGAACATAATGCCCAGTGTGAGAAGATGTTGGGACAGTTATTGTTAAGGAAACGTTAATAAGTGATCATTTCAAGGCTTTACTTGATCAAGGAGAAGACGATGAGCTACAGTACGTCAGTCACCTTCACACGTATCTACGCATACATCGAGGCGGTGGACTCTTCAGTTATGGAAAAAACCCAAACAATGCATCTTTATCTTCTGCAGCCAGCTCTCACCTCGCGACGGGAAACGACCCATAAACTTTAACCTTTTCACAAACCATGAAGTCTCATGTGTCAGCTTCCACTTCAACCACCTACATGTCCATTGTTCTAAACCATTCTATGTTGATGAGGTCAGCATCAATAAATAAGTAAAGGTTGATTCCTATCAATGTAATCAAAAGATGCAAAAATAATTCCTAGCATAATAAACCAAAAGAGTGAATAAATATATAGCAAAGAAGTATCACAAAGTAAAGATAACAATGCAACGAGTAAATATGTAATATAGTAATGATAACCTCATCACATGAAATGGGTCATCTAAAAGGACAATGATCCCAAACATACAGCTAAAAACTCTCAGTAACTAACAGACGTAGTGTCTTGTCATGGCTCCTAAATGCAGTAGCTTGTATGTACTAGAAGTAATTTTTTTTTTTTTTGTAGAACTTTAAGTAAAAGATCGAATCTCCCCACTGTCAGATATTTTAGCAGAAAGATTCTCCACGCTATGAGGCACAAGACAAATTCGCACATCAGGCCGTTCGATACAAAACCCAGGCTTAATTGAACACAGGTGGAACTTTGGCAGCAGGGAGAAAGAGAGCGAAAGAGAGGGGAGGTGGAGGGTGTGAAATAGAGTAAAGTTTTTCAAGTCTTTGTCCCTCCTCAATTTGCATGCCTAATGAAGCTGAGCAGGAGTTAATAGCGGGTGTAATGACTTCTGACTGACTGGGTTGTGGGCTGCTGGGACATGAAAGAGCTCTGAATGGCTAGCTGTGGAGTAAGGAGGGCAGTGTGTGGAAGACGGAGCAGGAGAAGCCAGACTCAGTCTCCGTGCAAACCGCAAGGAGTAATTCACATGCGCCGATGCACGTTTTTTTACTGATATGTTGCTTCAACTGCATGAGAGTTGGCATCATTTCTGGGTACTAGTGTACAATTGTTTCCCTATATGTAAAAGTAGCAGCAAAAACAAAAAAACAAAAATCTATTTTATAAATAGAAATGTGTAGTTTTATAGACATTTTCCTGCTTCCTTCTTTTAGCAAAAGTACAGAACTTTTTTTTTGTCAATATGGTTGTTATCACCAACAGTTCGACATGTGGTAACTTTAAACTAACAACGTTCAGATCTCATTCTGGTGGCTCAAACAACACAGATTTTTGAAAAGGACTATTTGCTTGTAAGAAATAAAAAAAACCCCAAACATTTTCTATGTTTTTGTCTGCATTATTTTCAACTTTTTGTTTATTCTTTAACTTCAACAAGTGCATTTAATACGCCATTCAGAACCATGCAGCCAGAAATAAATTGAGCTTAAACAGGCACTGAAAAAAAACAAGCCTATTTAAAAAGAAATTCATCAGAAAAAAAAAAGATCTTGTCATTGACTCATTAGAATGAGAAGAGCGTATAGAAAATAAACCAAATAGAGAAGAAAGATATGCAGAAAATGACTAAATTTGACAGTTTTAAAAGGAGCTGATAAATGAGATTTTAACAGATAATATTAACTGGTCAGGCATATTTTTTACTTCATCCTGTGAATGATGTGTTTTTCTGCTTCTTTAGGTGAATCGCAGAGAGAATTGAATCTGGCAGTAACCCCCAGACTGGTCACGATGTGCCAACACGTCTTCTGGCCACAGGGCACACATACCTGTCGACCCACCCACCCGCCCGCCCACCCGTGCACACATGCTATCCTGACGGCCACAGATGTAACTGTGACCGGCCCGTCTCCACCAGGTGTTACTTTATAGCTGTGTCACTTTGAGCTTGACTCCATCTGTCACACTCAGCAGGAGAAAAAAACAGTCTGCTCCTCAAAAAAAAAAAAAAAAAAAAAAAGAAAATCCAGATTAATTTACCAAGTACACCATATTCAACGGTAATATAAACACAAAAGCATGTTCTACAGAGATTCTGCAGAGCAAACTTGAGCATTTAGGGAAGTCTCTTTTTATACTTTCACATCACGCTCTTCTTTACAGACTTTTAAAATGGTAGTTAGCGCTTCTATTTGCATGTTCTCCCTGTACCTGTTTACATTATTATAGACATAAACTTCTTCATGCAGAAACTACATGTTGTGTGAGGGGAGCCTTGTGAGAGAGCATGAGTGTGCGCTGCTTGTTGGTCTCTACGTGTGGACCACATGACACACGGCCCCATTTGTTATGCCTGCTGGATGTGTAATTACAGTCAATTGATCTCAACGATGAGCTGAGTTTATCCCTCTAAATTCTACATAAAAATATTTTTGGCCATGACTTATGCATTAAGACAGTAAATGTAGCAGAAGCATAAAAAAAAAAGACAAGATGCTTTGTAACCACAATTGAAATCTGTAGAACATGAAGACAGGAGGAGGAGAAGAGTTTGTTGATTCTACATGTTTAATTCTAGTTTTCTTTTGTTTTTTACCTCCTCCAGTCCCCCACCTCCCAACCCACACACACACACACACACACACGCACACACACCCACACACACCCCTACACACCCCTACACACGCATACACACACTATCATTAACAGAATCAAGACAATAGAACGCACTGGTAAAATATTACCTCTTTAATAATCATAATTGCGTAATCAGAATTAATCAAACTCTCTCGTATCACAATAATGGTGTTTACTCGCAAAACCCAATCCTGGATATGAGTCACTGGCGCTGAATCCTAATAGCATTGTTTGGGCTCAGTGATCTGTCATCCCACCAACACATAATGCGATAGCAGAAGAAACAGGCAGAGCAATTAGATTTGTGTTGAACAGTGGGGCGTGTTTTTTCGCCGCATGCTTGCATTTTTTATCACGGTGCTCTCTCATTTTCGAACACACCTGGCTTGACAACATCTAAGAGTTTGTGAAAGCGCAAAAGGTTGTCAGTGAGAGTGATCGGAGAGGAAGACGCTCATCGGTGACTCATGCATATTTATGCATTTTATAATGATATGTAACGGTGGTGATGGGTAAGATGTGCACAAAAACTGGGTAATTTCCATTTACCAGAGACAGACTGCTTCCAAGCATTTATCATAATATACTTTGTGATTAATCTATGCAATTAAGAGACAAAATCTACTATATAGAAAAAAAGACATTACATTAGGAAAATAGTTGTTGAGGTTTAAAAGAAAAGATTACTCTAAACAACTGAGGTTTAAAAAAAGTGTACAAATACACCCAAAACTTTTACACAGATGAAAACGCCCTCGGTGCTTCTTAGATCCCGGAAATATTCAGATTGTGTCGGGTTGAAAATCACTGAACAGGGAAAAAAAAAAAAAAAACTCTGAATGTTTACAAGAAATCTCCACAGGGCCTCTGTGATAAGTATATCCCACCACCTGCAGATCTTCTGCTCTTTCCTGAAGTTACAAATCTCATTTTTGAGAACAGAAGACCTGCAATGTTGTTGGAGGGAGACACTGCTTTTCTTTTTTTCTTTTTCCAAGTCAGCAACATAGTCAGAGAACAGAGACAAGCTCTCCAAAACAGCAGTGATGCTTCGCTTGCAAACTGACTGTTAATGTCTGACAAAGATAAACTAACCTGTTGCACAAATAGCCGTGTAATATTAGCTATGTTTTCATCCAACCATCATGTGAATTGTGAGCAAACTCACAATTGGCAGTAGAGGCTGCAAATTAGCATGGACCACACAGCTCAGAAAAATGGAAAGAGGTTTTCAGGAATGTGTTGCTTTTGCAAGTTGTAATCGTTCTGTCAGGTCAGCTCATTTTGGTGATGCTACAAGCTTCCAGAGAAATAAATGCAATTCTAATGATTCTAATGGCGGAAACCGCTGATCAGTCATGTGAGTTAACAGTCTGCTATGTCAGAGCTTATTCGGAAAATGTGTTTCCGTCTCCCCTGTTAGCACATGAACTCTTTTTTGGAAAATCCCAACACCTCCTCAAGCGAACGTAAAACCTTTTTGTTTTGCTTATTCAAAATGCCAATAAGAGTATTGACAGAAACACAATCAACACTCCATTCCCTGGTGGAATTTTATAAATTGTTCTAAAAAGGCTACTGCCTCATAAATATGTTCAAAAGTGATATGTTTTAATGCAAACTGAGCTCTTGCACAAATAAGCAACTTGATATGTTCCACAAAAATGTCTGCACATCTGTAAGATGAACATTTTTACTACTATAATAATATAAGTTTATTTTTTGCTTATTTGTTTTCAGTTATAATAGCATTTTTTCCACTTCAGGCTGAGGTTTGGACGCATCATGCCCAAGATGCCATTACATTGTTTATGTCAGTGTTTGCTCATGAACTTCTGCTATTTTCCACCGAAGCGCTGCTGGCTGTGGTAATCTGACGTCTTCAGATTAAAATCTACTATATAGAAATATATTATGATAACAAAACATCAAGTCAGGAGAAACAGAACTGGCACGGTTTAAATAAGATTAGCTCAAACCTGATTACAAAAACATTCATTTGATCCAACTGCCAAATTTGACAGTCAAGTGATTCTGACTTCAAGTGGTTGGAAATGACTGAATTCTTTCAACACACTAAATTTCCTTTGACTATTTTAATTAGCTGAAGCAAATAACAGAAATTTCTTTGTTTTTTTTTCTTTGCCATGACATTTCAAAATACACACATAACGCAATAGGAACGTTAACGTTTGTTAATTTATAGACATAAACATGAACAACTTCCAAGGATTTGCTAGAGCGCAGTTTTCTCACATCGGAAAACACAAACATTTTCTTAGCTGGAAAAAGTTTGTACTTCTATCATTCTTATGAATGATGACAAAACACACTGATGATTGATATAATTCCTTGGTTATTTGGCATTGAGCTGCTGTGTCCTATTTATAGTGGACTGCTCCATTTTTGGCTTTTTAAAAAAAAATTTTATCTCATCTCCTGATGCGTGATCTGGCCTCGCTTCTCTGTCTCTCTTTTTCTTCCCCTGCATCTGTCCACGTGTCTGTCTGCCAGCCCTACCACCCGTTCCTACCCAACCCCACTGTCCTCCATCATGAGGAGATGAATGGTGCTCTGTCACGCGCCAGGCTCTTCAGAGGGCCGGTGCTCGGTATGAGGAAAGTGCCAGTCATTAACAGGAGGGGGAGGAGGGAGAAAGGCAGGATGAAAAATGAGTTCATTTACGGGCAAGTCCTGTGAGCCGCGTAACGTCAGCAGCAGCAGCAGCAGCACCACCAACCCCGCCCTTACTCTACGCTCCCCGTTTCCTCCCATCACACACTGTGGGCGCTCGGTGTGTGTGTGTGTGTGTGTGTGTGTGTGTGTGTGTGTGTGTGTGGGAGAAAGAAGTTCAAGTGAGAAAAAGGAGGAGAGGGAGGGGAAGCGTAGGAGTTACTCAGCAGATTTTCATCCAAAAGAAGCCAGAGAGGAACAAGATTAAGAAACAGGTAAATTAAGGGAGGGGAGACTCCAAGCACTGAGAAACGAGGGAAAGCATTAGAAACGGGGGATTAGACAAAGTCTCATTATTCAGATCGGAAGGGCCGGGATGAAGTTTAGCCCAAGGTTAACGCCTCTCGTCACCGCTGAGCGTTGAACAAAATCTCTGTTAATTAGGGTTTGGTGACAGTCACCTGTTGAAGCTAAATAGGTATGCAGAGATGCAAACCAGTGTGCATTACTTACATTTAGCTGTAAACACAAACCTTAGCTTAGAGATGCAACACTGACCCACTAGAAAAAACTTAAATTTCTACCAAAAGAGCAACATAAGTTAGAAAAGTTTTGGTTGGTTTGTTTCTACAGATACATTTTATTTGGTGACATTTAACCCCTTAATGTTTTGTACAAACTTATTCAAATTACTTTAGGAAGAATAAGACACAAATTTCTATCAGAATTATGTTTCATTTACTAAATTATTCAAAAACAAACAAAAAAAATGACTAAAATTTTTAAATCTGTTGTTCTGTAAAGTGAAAAGAGCCTTTAATAAATTAAGGAACATGCATAAATGAAAACATTAATTCTTACAGACAGTATCTAAGTATTTGTTTTACTTGGATAACTGTACAACAGTTCTCACGACAATCCTTGCAAGCAAGAAGCGTTATCACAAACAGAAATTTGTTCAAATTTATCACTGAAGAGTTACTTAAACATTTGATGTTTGAATGGTGGGCAAACATCAACCAACTAAAAATGAATTATGAAATCTAAAACTGACACGTTCACACACATCAAAACAACATATTCTGGGATATTTCTATATGTTTTTCCCTTCAGTTGACTCCAGAAGAAGACGATCATAATCGACTATAGCTGAGCTGTTCCTGAGGCACATAGCTGCCCAAAGCATTAATAACCCCTGAACCTCCTACTGTCTGCATTTATTTATATAAAAAGTCTGGATTTAGGTGTCAAACATATTAAAAAGTTTTTAGATTTTTTAAAAGAGCAAACACACCAGAAATGTAAGTACTTGTTCTGTAAATTTAAGGTAGACCTTAATGAACTAGATGGTTGAACCATGCACAGACTCCCACTGTTTCCAATGAGCAAACCGCATATCGTCGTCCTCTTCCAGTATGCCTTGAGATCCTGCCACACTCAGATCAGAGAGGCCATCCCTTCCAAACACCCCCTTCTAGGTAACTTCATTGTTCCTCACATGGGCACACACAGCAAGTCCCCCAGAAGCACCACACAATCCTGACAGCATCCCACCCAGGACCCCATCCATGACCCCCAAGAAGACAATGTCGGTTCATAACCAGGGGCAGCAATCAGAAACGTCCCTGTTGCAACCTGGAGTTACTCAGAGAAAACCCTTCGACTCACTGGGGCAAACTTCCCAACACCGGCCTCAAGCCTCTGTTCCTGGGTAAGTCTGTGTGCAGAGAAAGTTTCCAGTCCATCTAGTTGGTATTCTGCTCCATTTTGCTATGTCTTGTTCCCATTTACTGAAAAAGTATTTTTTGTGTGACTGTACACAAAATCCATGAACGTTTCGCTAAGAAAAAGCCTGAAGGAAATCCCTCGGCTAGAATTCATGCAGACAAACTTACAAAAAAGAAAATGTTTCAAAGATTGATTTTTCCCAGTTTAGGTCCAAAGGTTTGTCGTTGGATTCATTCTCAACAAAGAGTACTTTACACATTATGAATTCAAAGTTTTACTTTCTTACATGTCCAGTTTTTTGCTGTTTAAATTTCAGTATTCAGAGTTAAACTAAATAAATAAGAGATTTGGCGTTTGTGGTCTTTCATAATATCGCTGACGTCTCTTTCAAAGCTGTGCAACACAAAACAACATTTTTAACAAAAAGCTCATTTGTTGTCATCATTCAGGGTTAAAGGTCAAAGTTCATTGCTTCAAATGCACAGCTAGATTTGCGTTTCATTGAGAACCTTGCAAAGATGTGTTGTTATATGAATTTTTGCTGCTTTATGTGGTAAGTAATAAAGAACTGAAAATGGAGAAACTTTTCTAACATTCTAATGTTACACTTAATCAATTCCACCTTAACACTTGTGGTGTAATAACAACAGAACACACACTTTTGTCTTTTCTCCTTGTCCAAATTCTTTCTGTTTTACTCTGTTTGGCTGGAGAGGACCAAGGTGCAGGAGTTGTGATGAATGTTGCTCTTTGAGTATTGAGCTCAGTCGTGGAGTTATGTATTAGTAAGAGCTTGCAGATGTGTCTGTGTGGGGTCAGTCTGAGTGTAGATAAAAAGAAAACAAAGAATAAAAGATCAAATCTAGATTCAAAAGCGAATGGTAAAAAAAAAAAACCAAACAAACAAAAAAACACACTGTGCCAGATGTAGTTTATACAGGTCTGAATTAATGCGATTTTCTATAAAAACTTTTATTCTTGTGTTTTTGCCCTAGACCATTCTCATTAAATGTGAAAGCAAAACAAAAAATAGGTTCATTCCACAAATCATTCTGTGTAATTTCATGCTTTTCATGCTTCACCATCACTGCACTTGGCTTTCTTGACTGAAGGTGTACAGAGGTTTGCAAAAAGCATTTTTACCCTTTCAATTTTCCACATTTTGTCATGTTACAACCGCAAACATGAATGCATTTATCGATATTTTATGTGAAGGTCCAACAGAGAATGGTGCATTATTAAGAGTCAATGCTTCATACAACTCTCATTCAGAGACTTTCTCAGCAGTCAGAGCTGCAAATCTTTTGGAGTACGTCGCCGTCAGCTTCGCACCGACTTTCTGACAATTCCTAAATAGCTTAGGCTCTGTTTAATGACGATCAAGAGCAACTGTGCAATTTTCAAAACTTGCCTAGCCTGGATTTTGACTCGGTCATTCCGACAGATGATTATTCTTTGATCTGAACCTCTGCTCAGCCCCAGTCCTGGAGAGCTGGAGTCCTGCAGCTTTTAGATAGATCTATGGGCCAACATGTCTGAATCAAATAGCTGAATTCCCTCACCAGCAGTCATTCAGCTCTGCAGAGGCCTTGTAATAAGCAGTTCATTTGATTCAGGTGTGTTGGAGAACGGACGCCTCTGATTGTTGCAACATGCTAGCTCTTATGGACTGTACTTGGACACACCTGATCTAACCACTTCAGTTACAGAGGCGGCAATATGTTTGGGTTTCATTGCTTCCTATAATAAGAGCCCAAGTCATTATTGGCAAAAGCATTTTATTTGCCTAAATTATCTTTTGGCAATAAATTAGTGGGGATTTATTTATTCACTTATTCATTTTGGTAAAGAATTATTTTAGGCAGATTAACCTCTACTGCCATCTCAAGTATTTTGCAGCCTTCAACAAGTGTTTCTTCCCATTCTGCATTTCAACAGGTTTTCTGTCCTTGCTGAAAAAGTGCAACCCGACAGCATAATGCCACCTTATCGCCAATGTTGTGTGTCCACCACACAGCAATTCAAATCATTAGTTGTATTACGGCTTAAAATCCATATTTTGTTTTCCTTCTGCTTCACGGTGATATGATCTATGGTGATTTGCATTAAAAGTCCTGAAAAATGTTTTGAAGTTTGTCATGGCAAAGTGACAAAATGTGGAGAAGTTTAAGGGGCGCACATGCTGCTGCAAGGCACAGTGGGATTATTGTTGCTTGACTGATAACACTACGCTTTAACAATTATATTGAATGCAACACAGATGCTTGGTGTATCGGCTCTCTGTTTCGGATGAATTTTTGCCACTCACAATACAATACTGCCCCCCCCCCCCCCCCCAACACACACAACCACCCATACACACCATCGTCACAAACATGTACACACCACACACACACTCCCCCCTGCAGGAACAGCAAACCTTTGTTTATGAGTGAATTTCCCCTCAGGGCTATGTCATTATGTGCTGCTGATTTCCTCCAGCACTGTTTAATTTCAGGCTCCAATTGGAAGTACACATTAAAAGTTAACGGGTGAGAAGGCTATTGACTTTAAGATAAATAACACACATAACAATATAGGCTGGCATTTAATTTTCATTTCTATTTTCATTACTTTATGCTCTCTCAGAGTTCTAGGAAGCCTCTCTTGCTGGTTTGTTTTCCTGCACTTCTTCTCTTCGCCAATGCGCTCTGTTTTGTTTTATTTTCTTATTTTCCACAGGCAACCCATCTTTACTATTTAATAGTTTCTCCTTTTTTTTTTTTTTCTTTTCGCCTATTTCACTGGTGTATGGGCGAGATGAACCTGCTGTGAAGGAAAATCTGACCCAAAGCACCGAGGCCACATATGTGCTCTAGGTGGTGCAGCTGTGACTCGGCTCGCGTTGCTGTCTGCTCCCTGCCTGCACCCAGTGGTCTGTCAGGCGGCGAAGCGGGGGAAACGGTGGGATAAATGATTATTTATGATCTGCCACCTCCCATCCTCTCAGCTTTCCCCAGGCCCCATTCATTACAGCTGCAGGCTGCCACTGCGTGGGAGAAAATATGTGCACACGTACGCGCGCATACAAATGCTAAGCAGCTTCTTCTCGCATCTATTCACAGACACTGTGCTCAGGCAAGCAAGCAGGCTCACAAAGGTTGTCTATTTTTCCTCATATCTCTATCTTTCCAGATAAAAGTAGCACACCTCTAATACATACAGCCTGCTGTCATATTGAATGCGCCACCACGCGCATCAGAACTTGGGACCAATCGCGCCAAAACTTTCCTCTATCATGCTGTTGCTGCGTGGCGTTAGGCGACGACCCAGCTGATGAGTCTCTTTCGGTATTTATCTTTCCCTACGCATCTCGTTTTTTCATCACGCCACACTTCCGCCAGCTGGACGTGATAAATCCCAGGGAAAACCTAGAACGCTCAGAGTAGCTTAAATAATTGATCAGGCCGAGCATGGAGTCTGGCAGGCGACTCGCCCTAAACAACAAGAAAATCACACGATACAACACTCCATGTTCATGTCTGTTTTGGGACTCTTTGTTCTGGAGTTTGACCACACAATCAATACCACAGGTAGATCTCCTTTTTGTTGTTGTTGTTGTTTTGTTTTGTTTGCAATATAAATTTTGAAACTTAAGGAAAACATCTTTCTCTTCGATCCGTCCAACGAACCAAAATCTTTTCAGAAAACGAGGGAAAGCAGTCCCCAGGTGGAGCTTTGACATGGCGGCGTATTAGTCTGCGAGGCTGTTCTGTGTTTTAAAAGCTCCATGTGACGTCTCGTCTATTAAGACAAGAGTTAGGGCTTGCTTTAAATGGAATACACATCACATATATCAAGAACTTGTTAAGAGAATGTACTTTTAAGTCCCACGGCTGAAACTATATGTTACAGCGAGTCCATTTACCCGAGGATGCATTGTTGCACATGGGACACTGTAATTGTTCACTGGGCTTTGGAGACGGTAGTATGTTGAGTCTATATGTGGGAACCTGCCTTGATAACTCACACTAACTGTCCACAGCTGACCATTTAACACGGGGAGCCAGAGTGGTGTGTACAAATGATGAATCAATATATAGGATGATAACGTATGAACATGTGCAAAATGACTTTTCATTAGGGGGAGCAGAGGAGGAAGCTGCTTCTTTAGATGGATCTACCCCCTGACTCTTCAACTGCCCCCCCATTGTTCCTTGGAGTGAACCTTTTTGGTGTTTGACTACACTGGTTTGAACTCGTATCTCATGATATCATTCGTGGGTTGTTCCTTTTAAATTTTCTTCATTGCCATACAATTCTCATAACCCCGGCATTCATCAACACCAGGTCAACTCAGAAAGTGCTTCGGGACAAAACAATAAAATATCAGAGATGGGAAAGAAATGATTTGCTGGTCTTTAGTTATCTTAGACATGTATCCATCTATTCTGCTTTAGCCCATGTAGAGCCATTAGGGATTGGTTTACATGTCCAAAAGAAGGCACATTATGTGGGTAAATACATGTATTAATTCCTGAAATCATTTTAACTCCATGCTAGGATGTTTCTGATGTGGGTTTCAGCAGTAGGGTCTGAAACTGGACCATTTGTTCAACTATAAAAGTTACTGTTGTATACTGGAAAGTTCAAATTTTCTTGACTGAAACATCATCTTGTTTAAGTCAAGTAGAAACAAGATAACAGGAATTTTTAACCAGTAATAAATGATTGTCCTGCAAAATGCTGATTGTTCACCAGTAGTCTTGAGTTTGGTAAAAAAAAAAAAAAAAAAAAAAAAAACAGACATGCAGAGCAAACAAAACAACCATGCAAGCAAATACTCACACCTGAGAACAAATTGTTGTGACCGTAGTCCCAAAACACTGATGTTTTCACACTGTGTACCCATTTGTGTACAGGGACCACTTCAAACTCCAAGCAGAAAAGTTCCAGCTGCCATTTTCATCTCTAGTGTCCTGACAAACATACAGACAAGTAATATGCTAAAACTTGAAAACACAGTCATCAGCAAAACACAGAAAACTGAAGTCACAATCAACACAAGTTCACAACAATTGGACAAAATTAGACTGGAAAATCAATGCCTAGTGTAATAAGTTTTGATTTCAGCTTTAACATTTAACATACTTCTCAAAAAAAACAAAAAAACAAAAACACTAAAACGTAAACATTTGGAACATGCCATCATTTGTTGGAGTTGATTTTGTTTTTGTTCATTACAATTTTTACAACAACAGCTAACAAACTTGGACTGATTTTATTTTTCTTGCATACTCCTAGAATATGTTACTTAATGAATTAATTTGTAGGAATAAATACTGAAGTCTTAAATCATCAGTAACTTCTTCTTTTACTTTATTACAAGCCAAAGACAAAGTCAAACTGATGTACTGTAGCAAAGATCAGTATTCAAAAGTCACGATGCATTGTTAGAGCTAATGTATCGTACCCATATATATATATATATATATATATATATATATATATATATAAACCCTATTTGCACTACAAGTTATATTCATTACCTTTGGGTGTACTGTTTGAAAACTTTTTCTTATTTTATTTTAATTGATGTACCAAGAAATCAGCAAGTGATCATAAGTAGTCGAAGCTCTATTTCACTTTTTGTCTATTGGTGCCTATTCCAAATGTAATCATTATATTTTTAAAAAATCCTCAGACCTTTGCACTTAAAGTTTCTAGCTGAAGTTTCCCTCTCGTGATCCCAGAGGAAAATGGTTAGGGTTTTCAATAATGGTAGGACATCTATTCAAAGTTAAAGACATTTCCTCCTGCCTGTTATGAACATCTGCCTGTGAATGATACAGTAAAGCACCGCTGTCACCTTTCCTTGTTTATATCTTCTTTCCCTACCAGGACGAACCACAGATAATTACACTCCAATTCCCTCTGGTTTAAAATCTTTTCTTTTTCTGTCTCTTTCCTTCTCACTTTCTATCTCTCCTTTGATTTTCTCAGCTCCACATGTCAACACTGTCAGGTCCCCTGGCACCAACAGAGCTATCCTCTGTCGCCTCCTCCCTCCCTCTGCCCTGTCCCATTACAATGACAATAACAGATAAGAATATTTATTATGTTGGCTCACCACTCCCCGTTCCTCCAAACATCTCTCAGGGGAGCGGCTCCTCACTATCACCCTCAAAAGCCTCATTCAGTTAACAGGAAAAAAAAAAAAACACATCCACCCCTGGCCTTGATGCTTTCCTTTATCAGTCCAATGAAAGAAGAGCCGGAGCATGAAGGCGTCTCATCTCCTCTGCTCCCTTTCTTCTCTCCCAGCTCTCCCTCCCCACTTTTAATTTTCATCTCTCTTTTCCTGCTTATTTCAGAGAAAGGGGAAGGAGAAAAAGGGGGGACAAAAGGGGTGAGCAAATGAGAGCGGGGCGCTGGTTTGTGATAACTGCCATGCAGAATGGACATCTCCCTTGTTTATTGGCTTTTGAAATCCAATCCATTGTCTGGGATGAGACGTGATAAAGGGAGTGGAAATACAGACGCTCTTATCATGCCAGCTCAGTGAAAGGAACTTTTTTCTCTCTTTCTCTCTCTCTCCCTCCGTTTCTCCAGATGCCTCAGTTTGTTGTGGGGTGCGTTTGTTGTGTGCGCATCGCCAAATCCGAATAATGGGGTCTGAAAGATGCATTCATTCAGCTGATAATTTGGACCCAGCTATGCTACTTACTGCCGTGCTGCAAGGTTTGTGTGTACTCATCACATTTCGAGGCAACACACAATGGAGAGTGGTCACACTTGTCTCATAAGCTTTTCCTTGGATGTGTCATATTCAAACGGTGAAAGCGCTCTGGCTCCCCAGACACGTTGCAGCCGATGTTAAACAGTGTGAGTATTGTGGCCATTTCGTTAACAACCTTAGCCTTTTCAGCTGCTCTCTTTCATTGGATTAAATGTCTGACTCATCATGTCTCAAACATCTGTGGTCATCCTCAGTGGGACGCTGCTTTCAGCACACAACACGGCTCTGCAAATGGAAAATTTTCAGAGCTATTTCACAAAGCCTGTTAAGTTTTGTCATAATTTTCACACTTGAGGCTAAATTTCTTCTCAGTCGAGTGACTCACTTAAGGATGTTGCACAGATTCTCCAAACTGGCGTACTCAGTTCAGGAAAATTACTAATGCATTTGCATAAAATGCCTAGCAGAATTTTCAGTAGAGCCATAAACGTCAATGTGTTTGTTGAGATTTTATGTGAACAACGGCGAGCAGTACATAAATAGTGAGGTGGAAGGAAGGTGACGCATTTCTTTCAAAATGTTTTGCAAATGAAAACCTGAAAAGGGCCACATGCATTTGTATTCAGGGTCAGTTTCAATTAGCAATCACCTGAGTTAAATCTCCACAACTCAGCTACTCGTCCATCCTCATCTTAGAATCTAAACTGGTTTTTTGGACTCTCCAACAATATAGTACCTTACTGGAAAATAAACTCTATATCCACCTCTCAACTTACTTTTAAAGGAAAACTATTTATCTGCCATTATCGGTGGCCATGCTATCTAGCCTAAGCTAGGAGCTCAAGCTTTTCAGATGATCAGCCTTACGCCATACTGTCACGACATAGAGACAGCTGTAAAAAACTAAAATGTTTAATAGTTACATTTTGCGTCTTTAAGTGCGCACTCACACTAGCCCCGTTTAGTTCACTTTAATCAAGCTTTGGTTCGTTTTCCTAGAAATTGTGTTTTGTTTGGGAAGGTATGAATGTGTAATTGTGCTCGGATGCGGCCCGACGAACGTAGAAATGTAGGTCTCGGTTTGATTTAGTTGAGCTCTGGTGCGGTTCGAATGCAAAAGTAAAAGCCAGACAGACCAGAGACCGCTCCAGGATAAGGACTTCAGGAGATTCATGCACTCTGAACAGACCACCCTCTTTATTGCTGGAGAAGAGGTTTAGAGGGTGGAGGGCTTTCTTTCCTGTAGACCTTGTCTCCACTGTTCCATACACAATGTTCACCAGGTGGTGAAAGGCACAGCAAAGACTTTACTTCTCCAGGAAGCCACGCCATGTTCATCTCCTCCAACAGCCGCTGAACAACTTCTACCGCTTCACCATTGAGAACATCCCAACATACAGCTGCTGTACAGCAGAAGACAGGAAGTAACTGCAGTGGGCTGTGAGAGCGGCAGAGCGGGTGACTGGGACTGCACTGCCTCCCGTGAAAGACATTTACACTGGTAGACTCCAGCAGAAAGCCAGCTGTGTCATCAAAGATCCTTCACACCCTGGATATTCACTCTTCTCCCTCCTCCCCTCTGCCAAAACGCTACAGGACATTCAGGGCAAAGACACAGAGATTGAACAAAAGCTTCTACCCACAAGCCGTCAAGTGCCACGCCCCACACACACCTCACACACATCCTGAATGACACACAGGGGCAGCAGTGGCTCAAGAGGTAAAGATTAATCCTGTAACTGGTGGGTTGCTGGTTCCAACCCCGAATACAACCGTCTCAGTTGTTGTGTCCATGGCTGAGAAGCTTCACCTGGTTTGGATCAGATGAAAAGAGGGCCTGGACTGAATGGCAGTCTTGCTTATGTGGCTACAAATTGCAACTATTAGTGTGAGGAATATGTAGCTGACTGATCATAGTGGGAATTTCTTCTTGATAAAGATATTCAAGTGTTGGCCATTTAACATTTTCCAGATTTACTAGAAGCACAAATTGTTTTTTGTTGACAGATTTGAGGAGCATTCAATGAACAGAACCTGGATAACAGATTCATTAATGGTTTCAGATATTTGAAGAAAGTCTAATCGAGCGATACATCTTCCTGCACCAAAAGACAAAGTTAAATTAATCATAGATATCATGTTGCTTCCAGAAACCTCCAGGAGGTTATGTAATCCAGTCAGTATGCAGCGATGAATATTTAACCATTCACCTGTGGGGATTAGAAAGAGAAGAACAACACACAATAAAATATTCATGAATACTTTTAAATAGACAATCTAAGAAGCGTGTAGACATTTAAGCCTGAGCTTTTAGTTTACACGGTAAAACCGCAGAAATCTGAAGGGTTTCTTATTGAGCCGCCTGTTCTATTAGTAGAAAATGATGAATCTGGTTGATTCCCAACACAAAGTGTTTGGATGTTTTTAGGGTGTGTATTATAAGACTGTTGTTGTTGGTGTGGTAGCCTATTGTGCATATTGTTTCCTGAAGAGCCTCACATGAAGCTGACAGTCCAAAATCATCCCTGGGTCTGATCAGTAAATTCCCACTTAGAGAAAAGACACCAGCGAGAATAAAAGAGTTTACCCTATTTATTCTTTGCCAGCTATTCTGGATAAACAGTGCATCTATCCACAAAGCGAGCTTCACTGGGTACAGTGATGAAATAAATAGAAAGTAACAGCCTCTTCCCTCAGAGCTGCTTTCCTGCTATTCCCGACACGTCTGCTGTGGGGCTCTGTCGCCCAGCAAATAGCTCTCTTTCCTCTCTCTTTCTCCCTGCTTCACCTCCTTTCCCCTCCCTGTCTTTTCCACCACGGTTTTCTTTTGTCACCCATCTCTCTGTGTTTGATCAGGGAGACCTTTCCCTTCTATCTCACTCATGCAAGTCCTTCACGTGTCACTCTTAACCTTGCTCACAAATCGGACTTTCTGCAAAGCTCACCGTGAAAGATGAAATGCTGTGTAGAAGAAGTTTTTTTTTTTATATATATGTACAAATGGCAAGCCTAGTTTGGGATGTTAAAGTATTGGATACATTTTAGCTCTTAATGAAGTAACCTGTTGAAACACCAAGTAGTGCAAAATAACATATAGGTGTTGAAGACCTCTCTAATTGGATATTAACAATGATTTGTATTAAAATCCCTTAATGTCTTGCCTGGCCTCAAGGTGTAGTGTCACAGTATCGTAGAACATGGTACAGTGCTAAGAGGACGTAAGTATTAATTACCCTATTAACTACATAGAACTGACTGTCTATCTCTGGTCTGTCTTTTGTGTAAAAGCAGGCAGTGGAATTAACAGAAGGCTGCATTAATCCCCTCTTATTTTCCACATCAGCACTGGCGCATCTGAAAAACATGGTCCATTCAGGCGTTAATTACATAAAGTTCAACGGTGTGTGTGCACGTGTGCATGTGTGAGCGAGAGAGAGAAGGAGACTGTATGTGTGGTGAAAGCAATTTGTTTTTTAGATGACATCAGAAACACATTAATCAATTAGTCTGAGGTGATAAACACACAGAAGCACACCATCACGTTTCACATGGGACTCCTGGGTTTCAAGGTTGCTGCTGTCCACTGACAAGCATGCAGCCCTGTACACACAGAGGCGCGATGGTAGTGTAAGCACACACACACGCGCGCGTACAGAGATCTAATTAAAACCATTGTTGTGAATAGATCTGATTCTATTTCAGTGTGGTTAACAGTCCTTCATGGATAAGTAATGAGCTGGTGTCGACGGAAGGAGAGCGCCTCAACCCTTAAACTCTGCAGCTCTTTCTGCTTAGCCGCACCGGGTCTCCTCTGGTCGGGTTTAATGTTGATCTGCGCGTGGCAGCACAACAGATCCGACTGCAAAAACCACTTAAACTCATTCTGGTTGAGAGGCGCTTGCACGAATCATGTTTAGGAAAAAGCACAGACTCAATCAAACAGTTTTGTTGTTTATAATAATCGCGGGAACAAGATGTTCTTTTTGTGATGATGGAGGACATGCAGGCAGGATGACGCTTGTGTTGTGATTGTCAACTCCTTCATTTTTTGGCAGAGATGGACCAATCACTGATTTTGTAAACTATTCAGTTGCCGATTGTGATTTAGTCAATTCCAATGTCATTTTCAGGACTTTAAATAATAACAGAATATTTTATTAAACTTTCTGTATAAGTTGAACCTTTTAGTTGTTTTTGAAATATTTAAATATTTAATATTTAAATATAAATATTCATTTATATACAAAATAATTTTATTCTCAAAACAATCTAAACCTACGCAGCACCCAAAAAGACACTAAAATCTTACAGGTTAAGAGGTGGCATATTTTATTTCCACCTTCACAAGGAAGATTAAATCACATTTGTGTCTAATATGAACGAACAGTTTAGACTAATACTGAAGATTAAACTTAAGCAGCACATAGTTCACCAGCTATAAAACAAAATATCTATACTTTTTGTTTTCTTTACTATTTTATTGTAGATTTACCTCAATTAAATATACTCTTGCAACAAACCAACCTTTAATGTTTCTGAGAAGCCACAGTAGGCGTTAGTCTGCAGAACAGAGCACTGCTTCATAATGAGCTCAAAGCTTTTTTTTTTTTGTATTTCTTTAGTTCCTTGGGTGAAGCTCCTGCTGTTCTTAAAGTGCTTTGTAAATACTTTTAAATTGATATTTACATAAAAGTCAGTCCTTCATTATTTTTATACCTTTTGTGGTATTTTTGACGTTATGGTGCTGGTAGAGCACGAAGTTTAAGTGAAATCAGCAGAGTATGAGAGATGAATATGCTTTTAAATTAATCAAGTTGATATGATGAAAAGGATCTGAAGATGATCATTATCCTAATCACCACTTATTTTAACCCTAACTTTATGTCATGGCATATAGCATGCATAAAATATGGCTCTGATTCACCAGTTATATTCTAAATCAAACCTTTACGGATATGATCCTCAGTTTTTTATTTTAGAAAGTCCTGCTTTTTCATATTTGCACATATTCTGCAAAATTACAATTGCAGTACTAAAAAAAAAAAAAAAAAAAAAAAAGATCTCTGAGGGTTTAATGTTAGTAAGACAAAAGTTGAAGTTTTCCAAATTCTAGAATATGTTCTAAAATTACAAAATAAAGATCAAGTTGTTGAGTGTGATTCTCCATCTCTGAGGAAGGAATGCCCATTAGGTGGCTGAGGATTTTTCTAGTCAATGAATAAGAGTAGTGGCATTAATAACATACCGCAGTAAAAGCTAAAATCCTAGTAGTTGTAAATAAAAAAAAACAAAAAAACCCCAAAACAATATTATGCAAATGTTCTACCTGATACAAAGAGAAGCATAGCAATCATATTCATACAACCCTATTACAAAGCCAAATTACTAAATCTCTCCCATAGAACTGATTCAGCCCGTGTCTGCTTTTGTTGTCAAAATGCTGTCTGCAGCCTTCTGAATCAGCTGTAATTAACTCTAATTCCCCAGCAGTCATTTCCAAAGGCTGTATTAAAATAGTGCATTGGGACTTCAGAATGATTGTGAACTGAATAGTCTGATGAATATGTGTAACACATTTAGTCTTTCTGGTCACCATCAATGTGCAGTGAAAATGAGGCAGAAAGTACCGCGCCTCGCTTATAGGGGGCAGTGCTGAGCCTCATACGCACAACGAGCACTTGGTGCTCTTCTTCTACCCATCGAGAACACTGACAACACTGGTTGAGTGGGGAAATACAGATGGGACAGAACCGATCGGGCCGCTCTCTTCGGCTGCCAGATTCCTGAAAATGAAAGACAAATTAGAAACAAAGATTTTTTTCATTTTCAACAGTGACAGAGATATTTGAGAAGGTAGATAGAGACATGAACGTCATATAAAATAAAGGTAAGCTCAAGCAAAATTTTCTCCCAACAAAGCATTCAAATAATTAAAAAAATGTGACCCTATTAAATATTTTTTGTTGTTGTTTGTTTTTAAAATTGCTTAATTTAGACCCAGATGGCACCAGATGGACAGACTAATGCATGGACAAATCAGAGCTCATCGTAATTAATAATTCAGTTGTTTCTGTTTCATTGTTTTGGCGTTTTCAGTAGTTTCTTAAGATTAGTTTTGGGAGTTTCCAACAAAACTTAACTCTTAATACCAATAGAGTTTCACTGTTATTTTTGTAACTTGTTAATATAAAGCCAGGAAGTTTGTTTTTTTTCCCAATGGTAATATCCATAAAACTCCCTGTGCAATTTTACTTTTGCAAAGAATAATTATAGTGACACAATGCCAGCTCATTAAATAAATGATATGCAAAGTTTAACAAAACATTCAAATACATTCAAATGGAAATAGTGAACATTTGTAATAACCAAGAGTTGGATGGGAAGAATAGGAAGCCATATAGAGAAAATATGGATCATATTTTATTGAACAAAAATGACCACCAGGCAGACCAGCCACCCGGTTCACTGCTTCAGTATAGCTTGTAGCATTTTCAAGAGCATTAATCCTTTTGCATATCCACCAAAGTGGGCAAAAAATGTGTTAAAATTCAGTCCTCCTATCACTGGGGTGAAGTTCTCATCCATTACTAAAGACATGCATGTCATTAAGTTGAATAATCAGATGCATATTTACATATAGCATAATTGGAGAACCAAATACATAGGTTTGTAAGAAACAAGGCATTACTTTGTGAAGCTGTAACTATGCACTTAGGACTTAATGCAAGGTTTCAAATTAAAGTGCTTTCTGATTTTAATTTTAATATAAAAAAAAGCCTGTTTCAAAGCAGAGAATGGTGAAGCGTGTGTATGCATGTAATATGCAGAAACTTACTGGACTGACAAAACAAAGTTATAAGCAGCATACCTATTTTTCTAAGACAAATAAATAGAATTATAAAAATGACCCATCTTTACTTTCTGTTTTTTATAACAATGACCATCTCTACCATTACATTATTATGTTCATCAACCGCACAGCTGGTAAATGAACAAAGTTTTAACTAAACTCTTATTAGTTGGATCAATTTTAATATATACTTAACTTGTAAGCAAAGAGCTTGAGAGGCAGCTTCTCTACCGCTGAGGGATGGTAGTCTAGAACGAGGCAAAAATATTTATTGTGGAAACTAATAATGAACAAAGGATTGTTGAGTTGCTATTAACTGACAGAAATCAAGTATGAACAGACCAAAATCAATGAGAGAGCAGTAACTAACTGGAATAAATTAGCATGCGAAAAAAGAACACAGAACAAGGAAAACAACAGTGAAGAGTAAATGCAATGGTTGAGAAACAAGGAGGTAACATTTAGCAAAGAAGAAAAAAAAATGCTTCCTCTTTCAAAAACCCAGTTCATTTATTTTTATGAAGATTTGATGAGGAGAGCAAATCTTTAGAAAAAACTAGCAACACGACTAAGTCAATTAATTGTGTCAGAAATCACAAAATCACGACAGTGTACATCATATAGCATCTTGAGGTTAAAACTGGTAAGATTGGTTTAAAGAGAAATGCGACTGAACTAAAAAGCCCGACAAAAGCAAAGAGCGTTCCTTCCCATTTGGTTAGAGGAGATTTTGTTTTTCGTCTGGGCGACCCTGATGGGCCCTGACAGGACCGACCGGAGTGATTTCTCTCCCCTGCAACTGACAGCAAAGGCGTCGGAAGATGAAACAGGACATTCCCCTCCTGTCTGTCTTGCAACCCGGTGGATATAGAAAGTGTGCGACTTGGGCTGCGGGAGTGCAGAATCTCTTCCTTTAACTTATTTTCCTCTCTGTGCCTGTCAGAGGAGCAGCCGGGACACTTTGATCAGAGTGTTATCTGCACTGCTGCGGCCTAATCCGTGTATTTGCTCCGAGTCTTAGCTGGATCACCGCGCTCAAATCAAAGCACTACAGAATCAGGCCAGGAGAGGACGGAGACATGCAGGAACACACACCTTCAAACGCTCACAGCCATACACCATGCACACATGCTCTCATACGGTCATGTGGCATGCATATTTATTCCCAGAATAAAATTTCAAGCACACGCTGAAGCTGTCCCGTGCCCATCACACTCCTCAATGACAATTTAGCTTGCACTATTGATGTCACAAAACTACTAATAGAACATTCTAGGAAAATTGATCAGTGTATAGACGCAGCTTTATTCAATACTTTTTACATTTTCTCTGATCTCCGAGTAATAACTTTAGATTATTTCATTGTTTTGATGGATTATTTCCCGCATAGCAGCTCTTAAGCAGTTGTTCTACTGGCGTAATGCACAACGATGCTGCATTAAGTAAAAAAAGAGAAAACAGTTTTGTCTTTCACACATTACTAAGTATCGCTAATTACAATAAAACTGCCTACTCTACATTATAAGACAATCAAAAGATGATTTTGTGTAGCTCCTCACATTCAACAGCTCCTTGTTAATTTCTCCTGTTTGCATCCTAATGACACTCGAAAGCCATTAAACATCTCCCAGCAAAGAGTCGAGCGGAATATCTAAATATCTGGAGCCCTGCGAGGTTTTAATGATTATTTCTTCTGAAACTCCACTTGTGTCAGTGATTCTCACAGGAATCATTAGAACACTTTTGACTGTTTGAGTGCTGAATATTTCGTTGTTCGAGTTCAGTGCAACCATTTACCAGATATTAACCTGCTCTCTAACTTCAAAGCCAAATTTAATGTTCTGATTTGGATTTAAAAAAAAAACTTTACAAGAAATAAAAACAACCTCTGTTTATATTAAATCAATCAGTGAGACTACAGCATTTTAATGCAACCAAAACTAAGACAATCAGCTTTTAAACAAGTATTTCTGAGCATAGTTTATTCAATTCCTCAGTTATTTGCAATATCACCTCTGTCACTGCAGAAGTATTGAGACCTGTATCTCTTTATCACATGCAGAATGGATTTCAATACTACTATATTCCTAATACTTTGTTCAACTACTTGAACACTTTTGCCACTTTGCAATTTTCATTAGTTGAATGCAAAGTTTGTTGCGATATCAGAAACCCAAGTATTTGGCAGACTGAGGTGAGTGAACCTTCTTCAGTGAAGACAAAGCATCTGCATAGTAAAATACTGGATCAAATTTAGAAATTTTACCCAATCTCTAATATTGGGTTGTGACGTATGTAATGCACCAGCTTGAAAAAGCGTGCACTGTGAACAACCCCAACCCCAACTAGGACCATGGCATTTTTTCCATCAATAAAACGTCTTTTTAATCTGCTCAAATTTTAATTGCTTGGTATCTAGAAGTGTGGCCAACACAGACTGAATGGCTTTGTCCACTTGTCAAACTACAACTATAGGCAGACTACGATTCTATAACAACATAAAAAATTCACGTCACCATCGATAACTCATCCTAATGTTTTCTGATTGGAAATTCAACCAGAAATATTGAGATCAATGACAAGAATCCCAGACGGAGCACTGAAGGGAGATGAAAATCAAGAGGAATTTCACAGGAAGGCAATAGTCAGGCAACTTTTACGATACAAAACGACTGGACTGCTTTCTATGATACGGTATTAGAGGTGATGAAAGGAGATGCTGGATATTTACTTAAAACAATGTGTGTCTTTTTTGTGTAAATATGCCATAGAAAAACATAAGGCACATAAGAAATAGCATTTCAGGGGGACAATTTAACTAATAACCCGTGAAGGTTATTATGCTGGGAAATAGCTCAAATTATTGCATGCACTTTTACAAAAAGTTTTCTTCAAAAATAGATATGATATAATCTCTTGGTATTGTGAGGAAATAAATACACGATTAATTAGATATTCAAAAGGTGTAGAACAACTGTTCAATCATTAAAAAGATGACTGCACAATGTCCAAATTTTCCTGAGTTCAGATAAGACAGGACGGGTTTTTTTTTTTTTGACTGCTGGATACAAATTAATAGAAAAAACACTCAACGTGCAGACATTATCTGTCAAGGGTAGAGATATGTTTTCTCTGCTTCTGTTAAATATTGAATTTGTGTCTTATCTCATTATGTGTTACATATTCTATAGGAGCTCACAGGAGCCCACCCACACCTGTCAGAGATTGTGCCATAAAAAGTGCATTTTATAATTTCCTTACTTGCTTCATGTAAAAGTTTTATGGACAGATGTGTGGACCAAATGCCTTGTTAACACCATAGTCACTTGGACTCAGACGGCAATATCCGTAGACAGCATAAATGTTAGATGAAGCCATCTGCTGTCAGACGTGAAACCAATGCAGAAGCACCTTTAAGTGGAATATAATCAACAGCTACTTGGCACTGGCTTCCAAAACATCTTCTAACATAGTGTTGGATTACATGAAATCAGACTTCTCTTATGAAACACTAAGCCAGTAATTTTTCTCAAAAGTAATTTTGTTCTCGTTCGCTTTGTTCGGCGCCTCTGATTAGTGAGCTGGTGGTCCTTTGAAAACTGATTCAAAGTGCTCAGAGAAACTGACGTTTGTCCAATCAGCCCTAATGCTTTTTCTCCAGCTCCAGCGTCTTTCTCAGAAAAAAGTGACTTCTGGCAAAAGAAAAAGCCAATGTGGCCGTAGATCGACTGCCAAGCTTGATGATTTCAGGGAGGCTCCAAAAATAATAATAATAATATAGCTGAGGGAAATGAACCATTTCACATTTATATATTAAGCACAGCCAATGCAGGCCAAATGTAAAACCGCAGTTTCACCATGCGTTTACTCAAGTAAACATGTTATTTCAGGAAGCAGAAGTCTACATTATTCATATTAGACTCAGAGTAGCTTGCATTAACTTCAGGAACTCTGAAGTTAAACTGAAATTATGGAACATATAGATTTATTACATATACAATTGTACGTTTATTTCTGTCAATTTAGATTGGTTATGTCTCACATAGCAAAGACCCCAAACTTTGGTTTCTCCCAAAATCTAAATATAATAAAAGAGATTAAAAAAAAGGAAAAAAAAAAAAGATTTTTAAGGTGACTAAAATGTACATTTGTGTACTAGTACACAGTGACTGCACTGACTATTTGTTTTGGGTTTCTTTTACAGAAAATACTGCATCCATGCGGCGTGGTACGGAGGTGATCCATACTTCTCTGCAAATCTGAGGTGTTGCAGAACCACAAATATATGTTTCAAAACCTCATATCAAGACCAAAAAGAAAGCTAAATTTGAAATAGAATGTGTGACTTTAAGGACATTACAAAGAAAAATCGAGTCTCATTTAAGACAGGAAAAAAGTCTATTGATAACAGTTACATAATTATTTAAAAAAAAATGCAGTTACAAAATACTGATGATTATTCTCCCCTCACCTGTTGAAGGAAGGGAGTCCCTTGTGGTTTCCAGTGATAATGAGAGCAGTGCTTAAGCAAACCTTGATGCTGAGCTTTTTGATCCCCCTGAGACTTCCATGTTAATAAATGAGTTCGCCGGCAAAGCAATACTGCTTTAAACCTATGTATTATGTATGAGGAGTAAGAGAACGGCACTGAAAAGGAGGAATCATCTCGGCACACATAAGTGCCAGAATCCAATCTCAGCTCCATTAGTGCAGGACAAATCCTATACAGTGAGAGGGGGTCTCCATACGTTTCCATGAGGGAGCTCAAGAAGTCATTATGGAAATGAAAGGGGACAAATCACATGTTACAGATCACTGGCTAAAGCAGGAGCAAAATCATGCTACGGTGCACTTTGGAGTGTGTTGTTTTGGACAAAAGTAGGTGGAAATCGGCACAGTTTCTCCCAACGACTTCTAATAAACTCCCAGAGTGGAGGAGGACAGCCTGAGACATCCGTTAGCTCACAATTATGTCATCTTGTATCTACAAATGATGCTTTGCAGATCAAAGATTTCAGCTCCCGCCGCCTGCTTCGTTTTTCATAACACCGTCGTCTTCCGCGTGTCACACTAACATATAGTTTATTTGATCACGTGTCAATGTGTTATCTCAATCTGAGCAGAGCGCAGAGCTCATTGAGAGTGCGCTTGGAGACATGGCTGTTGCAGAAGGTTAGAGTGGAAGACAATTTGTCTGTGTTTTCCAATGAGTTAGCATCCCCTCTGAGCGTATGCTCCATCACTGTAGATAAAGATCCTTACAAACAATCTCCCAAATGCTAATTGAGGTAATTAAAGCCACAGCATCCAGAGGAAACAGGTGCAGGTGGTGGGTATTATTCATGTCCCCTTGCCCTTGGAGGTAACCCTCTCAATCTAGCGAGGTAAACAAGACAGACAAGGGTGCAGTTTTCACTGTTTTCTTTGTTAAGGTAGGCACACAAGAAGCTATATTTCCCACTGGTGGTGGAGAGTCTTTCCATGTTTGTGTGGCAACAAATGATAAGTAATCTTCCCTCTCAATGCCAATATCTTTTCATACACACTCACACATTTTCCTTGAGCTGATGTTGCAGTAACATTTATACTTTTTGAGAGAAATGTTCATCTCTTTTTTTGTTACAAAGTTGGAACAAGTTCAACACAATAAATTTAGAAATCATGGAAAAGCTGACTTACTTCAGTAATTCACTGAAGGATATGTTTCAAGTGTTTACTTTTATTTATTTTTGACTCTGGGTCAGAGCTAGTCAAAACCCAAGAAGTTTCTTACAATATTAGAATAGGGTAAGAAAAACATAGTTTTACTACAGAAATGCAAAGTCATCTCCATGCTATGTCCTACACACGTAAGAGAAGAGTGCTGACTCGACCATAATCCAACAGGAAGTTGATGACACTCGCTACAAGAATATGCACTCATATTCTTGCAGAATATGAACTCACGCTCTCATTGTTGAATGACCAGTACAAAGAGAAGTCTATCGGAAGGACACGACCATTGGTCAGTGGTCCAAATGTGAAGGTAAAGTTTTTATTTCCATTGAAAATCAAATTCCAGAACTGAGAGGAAAATCAGAAAGGAGTAAAATCCAAGTTTCCACAGTCGCTGATGATTTGTGGAGCCATGCTGCTGATCCGCCGTGTTTCATCAGGTCGACAGTCAACACAGCCGTCTATCTGGAAATTCAAGAGCACTTCATGCTTCCTTCTACCGAGAAGCTTTATAAAGACACTGATGTCATTTTCCCACAGAACTTGGCACCTGTGCACAGTTTTCCCATCCATCCCCGAGGCGTCCCAAACATCTCCCAGCTGCTTGAATGCTTTATATGTTCAAATGACATTCAAACTGCAATGTCAAATATTAAATGAACTTCTTGCCAAGAAATTATGCTAAACTTGGGGAAACTAGTGGAGAAAAAGAAACATGTTCTGGTTCACATCATTTAAAAAAACCCTTAATGTTTTACTCAGTTTATAAACTCCCATTAGGACGAATCCATCGTCCATTTCTAAGGTTTTGCCTCCGTCTATGGTAACATGAATTACCTGCAGTAATTCATTCAAAAGAAGAAGTGTGTATTGATGTACTGCATAAAATAGAACACTGTTGAAAAGTTTATTTCAAGTGAAACAAACTGTATTGATTAAATACAGATTAATGGTTTTCAGCCTCTTTCTGTTAACTGTTTAGTTTCTGTTTACAGCTAATTAAAATACACAGAAAAGCACAAATGTAACATAAATATGGGTTCAATGAAAAACAGGTTTATTTCCTGCTTAATGTTCTTTTCCAATCTGACTGGTGAGCCTTGTTGGATCACATGTCCCGTTATTGAAAATGACTGCACTTTTCAACAGGCCAATAATTCTGTATTTAATTTATTTTATTATTATTATTTTTGAAGAAGCAGCATTTTGAGTTGTCATTAATGAATGCTTAGTTATATGTAAGTGTATGATCATTCTCTGAGTTTGGCCTCTGATTCTCAGAGACACAACATCTAAATGATGTGTTTCTCCTCTAAGAGTCAAATTCAGACAAAATGAGGGAGGTCATTTTTCCAGCTATCAATATCCCCCCTCCTGCCTTGCTCGCCTCAAGAACGTCCTTCAATTTGTTCAGAGTTTTTTTTTTTTTTATCTAATTTTAATGCAAATACCCTCAGCCTAAATGCCAGAGTCAGGAAGTGATGACGGTGGGGGTCTGAAATCATTACAGAAGCCTTGTTTATATCAGACAGTGATCAGATTAATACTCATTAGAGAATATTTGTGTCTGCACCCTTACTGTGGCCCAGAGGCAACCAGGCAACAGGATCTATGGCAATTAAAAATAGAAAGCTGTCATCCTCCATCACCCCATCATTAAAAAAAATACACACAGAGATACTTTCTCAGCTCAGTAATGCACATACTATTATACAAAAGCAAACACTTTGATCAAACAGCTATTAGATTGATGTAGATCAACTTTAGGACTAGAAATAATATAGTCCTAAAAGTCCAACAAACCATTTGTTAGCTTTTTCCTGAACAGCAGTTTCACTTCATAATTTGAAAGAAGAAATTCTACGATGTGAAGGAGTAAAGCCTCTCATTACTGTTTCATAAACCTTTTTCTTGTGCACGTTTATGGATTTTCATCTGATTCTGACGTTTTGCTACACTGCTGGAAAAAAGAGCTGCTATGGTGAAGGCTGGCAAGCACAAAATAGAAAGATTACTAAGATATCTTTACTAGATGAGTCACACAATCATACAGATTATGGTACATAAATAAAATATGACTCCAGGTCTGTTCATGTGTACTGCAGTTTTATTGAAGGGTTGTAATAAATACTCTGTTTTTTGCAATATGAATTAAATTATTTCTCGTCTGTCTGTGTCGTTCTGTCATCATCCCTGAGTTGAAACCAGTAACAGACATTGTATGAGAGAATATTCGTTCTGGTTGAAAATTACAATTCATGCTGAATGAAGACAATTTTTCTTCCATGAAAACTAGATGATTTTTTTTCCCCATTATGTCTGGAAGTAAAAGCTTGTAGATTTGTATTAATTCTGCCCACCAGTTCAGTAGCACAAGGACAACGTGTCATCGTATTCTCTCAATTATTCAGGTTTTTATCTCCCAAATAGATAAAAATACTGAGTTGTTTCCCCAACACTGACATAATTTCCACAATATCACAAGTGAAAAATGGATATAATTAGATAATTGGTGCTGGATCAAATGACTATGTTTAGACTGAACATGGACTCATGTACGCGTGTCGCCTTAATGCTGAAATCGGGTTTACTGTGCAGGATTTATTGTTCCTGGTACAGATCACCAGCTTAGGCTTTTGTCAAATACCCAGTCCGGTATTTCACTCAGCTAATGCCACGCTGGAACACATGCACTACATTTTATCAGTAATAACTGAGTGATATTTTAGATGTTTAGAAGACCACATGACACAGTCAGTCATGAAATTGCAGCAGTCAATACAGTCGTTCATCTTGAACTCAGGCAAATAAAATAATGTGAATTTTGCAAGCTGAACACCTGAAATCCACCCATAATTTTTGGCAAAGCAGACCGGGGGAATGCGATAGCTAAAGCCACAGGCCATCCCACAACAGCTGTTGTGTTCAGAAGAGTCGGGAACTTTCATTTAAAAATGCCTTGAAAGTTACCCTAAATTAATATTAATATTGTTATACAAGCAAAACTACATCACTATTAGTCCAGTACAAATGTTTAGTTAATTGTTACTTCAGTTCTTTGTAATGCCTTTAAAGCAACCAACAAATTAACCCCATTAAATGTATAATTAATGTGGTTATAGGCCCTATCATGTCAGCTTCATATAATGCCTTGTGAAGAAGAGCTCTGCCACTGGGTAAGTCGACCATTTTTATTGCTTTAGCTCCTCGCCGCGTCTCTTGCTTCTGCTAGAACTGTAAGCTTGTGTGTTTTTGACGGACCACCAGATCAGCTAAAGTGGCACAGATCATGAAAACAGACTCTAGGTCATTTCTCAGTGCACCGAGATGAAAAAGTAATTAAAAATACACAAAATAATAAGGCAGTTTTATTATGCCTTCATAAGACGACTGAGTAGCATTTTCGTAATGGTGTCATTAGAAGAAGTAAACAGAGAGCAGAGAGCTAGGCAAGAGTTAAAGAGAGGCAAAAAAGGTTTAGAAGGTTAATGTGAGTCGTGAAATATGCCACCTGTTTCTAATTTATAAAAATGCAACTTGACGGGCAGACAATTTTGTGATTTCAACAACGGAATTTACCTACAGCTTTACAAATTTTCTGTTTCATATAAAATTGTGTTTTGGAAGATGATCAGGCTGTATAGTTGTCTTTACCATTAAAGCCATCTGAAACAGCCATGCCCTCATGCAGTCTGTAATTCAACTAAAGTATAAGACTAGAAGGAGCTTGAACAAAATAGTGTCCTTAAAGGCTTCAAAAGAAAATGGAAGAAATACTTCTGCAGAATTGCAGCCATATAGCCCGACAGGAACAAGATCATAACAGTGATTATGGTGGTTCAAATAAATGATCATGTCTAGCTGTTTGATGGAGCTTTATGACAGACAGTGGAGAAGAGAAGGGAAAGATTGTGGGTGAAGAGCTGTATTTTCATTTTTCTATAGTTTTTTTTTTTCTCCCCAGAGAACTGCCAACAGTTGTGTGTTTACATATCGATCATGAAACAATGACACGTTTGAAAAATCCTCATCTTTAACGTCACTCTACCCTCAGGACATACAGAAACAGCTCTACAAAACCCAGATCATGGTGATCTGTTCAATAGATGTGTGTTCATTAGGTCAAAAGGGGATTAGCTTAACATGTTTCAAGGTTGCACACTGAAGAGTTTTTCTATTTCAAGTAGACATCTGAGGAGACTTCCTGCTCACATCTTCATTTGCTTTGGAGAAGTCCACATTCTGCTTATATCTGTGAGGTAAAACATTTCTCAGATGTTTGTTGGCCACTCAGTGCTGCTTTCTGAGGGAATGTGAATCAGCCGGTCTCTGCCTGTGTGCCTTTCTCTATATTACTGTCCTCCATCTACCTAATTGTCCAAGGAAGCCAGCTTTCCTTGCTACTTATTCTCTTCTCCCTTCTCCCCACATCGCTGCTTCTGCTTAAAATATCTGAAAGACTCAAAGAAGCAACGCAAGAAAAGCGTCTAAGAATATGCTGCACCATAACATTACATAAAAATAAGTCGCAAATAAATTTGATTCTGATTCGAATTTTCGGGTGGAACCTCGTGCCGATGTAAAGACAAATTCAACTATTTCAGACACTTTCTGTTCAAACGCCCAGTGTAATATTGTGTTTTCAACTGGACTGTGTCGACGCACAACATGCTGCCATCAACAATATTTGCATGCAAATGCAAACACACGCGTACACACACACACACAATGTATAAATTCTTCTGGTCCAGTCCTCCAGTCTGATGCGACTTTTAGACGCGTTTCTGGTCCATCACATAGGTGGGCTCTGTTTATTAAACAAGTGACTTTCAACAGCAATTTGTCTCTTTGGATTTTATTTACAGGAATAAGAAAAAGGGTATGAATATGGAAGGAAACTGCAAATTTAAATTTTCTGTTTGGAAAAAAAAAATCTATGTTTATCACAATTACTAATACAGCTAATGTCAGTTTAATTGCTAAAACTAAAGTTATTGACTCGTGATTTTGTAACTGGCATTGTGTGTAGTAAAATATCAAATGTTTTGATGCGGATCTTGGCAAGAAACCAAACGAAAGACAAAACAGAAACTGTTTTTGGCAGTACATGTAAAAAAATATCCTTTTCTGATCATTCATTGTTGTCCAGCGTCAACGTGGATTAAACTTTGCAAAGGTTTAGACCTAGAAGTTGTAGTAGAGTCATTTTCTTGTGTCAGTAATAAGAAAACAAAAACAGATATCGGCTTGTCTCAGGTTATTGTGGAGTTGTTTGGGGTGACAGCTTATAAGTTTTTTTTTTTATTGTTGTTGTGTGGTAAAGTGCCATCGTTAGCGCCTCTGGGATCAATATTCTCTTAACACAAACTCCACAGTCATTTAAGTGTAGGTGCTTTGGAGAAAAGGGTTTATACACAGAGCCAAAGAGGTATCTTCTCAAAAATCCAATAACAGAAAATGATCGATGTAAGGTGAGATATAGTTAAACTATAGGCACAATTTTCAGCCCAAATTGAGGATGAAGAGATTTGCTTCTCGTTCTTCAGTCTTTGTTAGCTTAAGGCAGCGATTCCTTCTCTCCAAGAGTGAATTAGGTTGAAAGTCAAAGAGGCTCAGGTTGTTGTCAATACTCATTAGAGTTTGCAGCTGTCCTCGGGTGAAGACCTGTCCCGCTTTGCCGAGAGGCTCAGTGCGATTTGGACACATGGGTCCACATCATTTCTATCATCTGCTCAAAACTGTCACTGTGGGTTTTTTTTAAAGTAAGTTAAGTAAAGTATAAAGTTTGCTGGTGTTTTTTTATTTTATTTTATAATGTCTGGGGAGCCTTATGCAGAATCAAACAAACGTTAAGGGAAAATATATCCTAAAGCCAGGGGCAGTCTGCAGCAAACCGTTGGCATTTCTCTACTCATTAAACCCAACATGAGTTTTCTGTTTTCAAGCTGCTTACCTGAAAATGGCTGACAACTCTGTCATCTTGAAAAGGACATCAGAAATAATCCCCAAAGATTTAGAGTCACTCTGACGGCATTTCCAGTCTGAATGAATGTTTCCACTCAAATTAGAAAGCACTAATTTGAATTCTGGGTCAGACTTTTGTAAATCTTTGCAATTGTTTTTGCCGTTTCTGAGTACTCTTCCTGCTGCAAGAGCTCCTTAATTTTTCGTGGCAAATAATGGCATATTTGGAAGAGGAGTTGCTGTAAAGCCGAGTTTTACTGTTTTAAAAAAAACAACAAAAATGATTCTCAAGTTGATGCTTGGCCTTGGTTTCAACTTCTTATCAGACCGATTTGAACAGTTATCATTTCTAAAACTCTGTAAATAAATGTCAAGCTAACCTTGAGATTTCCTAAAGGCTGCCAAAATGTACAAACCCAGCATCTTCTAAGAGATAAAGCAGCTAATTATCTGTTCTCTATTTAACCTTCCTATTGTGTCAAAAGTATTGTTCTCTCGCAACTCAATTTAAAGTAGACATGCCTTGAGATGCTTTAGAAAATAGTTTTGCTTTAAATAGCTTTTCACATTACAGTGCTTTCTCTAACTTATTTTAAAGAGCTGAACTCAAAATAGCCAACTTTGCCATTTCGTCCTGCCGTCATAATTTCCACATCGAGTTTTGTTGCTAAGGTGACCCGAACGCACTTAGATGTGGTGGGACCGCTGATTGGAAAATGAATAGGCCGCTAAAAATTGTCTGTGGATTTCGGTTCGCAGACAATTTCTCACTGCTTTTCCACTTCTCAAACTTACAGACACTGAGCAGTGGCGCAGATCTTGTTAGAAACTCTTAGGTTCGTCCTTCGGGCAAAACTAGACCTTCATGCTTCTTCAGCAGATATAATTTGATTAAAGCTGGCGATAAACTGACAAATAGTATTGTTTTTATCGTTGCTCTTGTTGTGTCCTTTTCCCTCTCTCCTTCCTATTGCTTTCCTTGTCCGATTTTTTGCCTCTGAATTGCTGCCAGGTCCTGTTTGCTGCGGTAATTAGGAACCAGAGCAGGCTTTCACGACTCCATTATGAAAACAGCACACGGTCCAGTGGTTTATTGATAAAGCATTACACTCTGCTGCAATACTATATGGAAATGTACACGAAGCCTGCAGCCTTTTCAGGTGGACAAAGCACAGCTCAGATGAAATATGATAATGTTGTAATAGCTCTATCACATGCTCTATATAAAACAAGACATGTCAGAATACAACTTTCCCAGTGTATTTGTGAAATTTAATGATTTTTTTTTTTTAAAGGAGAAAAATAGAAAAAAAGAGCAAGTGACAACAACATTAGCTGCGCCGTGTTCTGTCAAACAGAGAAAAAGGACCACAGGAAAAAAAATATACCCAATCTAATCTGCAGCAGACAGAGACAGTTGAGGAGGTAATTGTGCTCATCAATATGCAAGGACAGCTATTTAAATGTGTTGTTGAAGCTCCAATCAGGTTTCTCAGGGTGCTGTGATATTTAAAAGTGACACGGGTGACCCTCCACATTTGCGAGGTGTCATCATGCATCAATCTTAAAGGTATATATCAAAGCTGCCTGTAATGGTTTGTGCACTGGGATTTATATTTCCAATTAAATCTGCAAATTATATGATTATCCTCTGCACCTTGCCAAGGCCATTTTGGAAACGAATTGTGCTGGTCATTTTGTTTTTCCACAAAGATAATAGTGCCGGTGGGAAACCTGCTTACACAGTGAGAATAATAATGACTGTGGCCTTGTTACACACCTATGTAAATGCACAACTACAAAAATATACATAAGCCATCAGACCCCTGGAGAAACACACTGGAATGCTCCCATGATTAGCAAAGCTTTGTTTGTTTTTTCAGCTTTAGCTATTCAGAAACTCGGGGAGGGCAAATTTCTGAAGGTGTGTGTGAGTGAGTGTGAGTGTTTCGAAATGTGCAAGACTCGAAGACACAAACACGGACCTGCTCCTAAAATGGCATCAATAATTGAAAAGCATCTCTCTCTGTGTGCTGACACAGTTTGGGTAAATCTAAATCCTGCAACATGTGTGCATTTCGAACTGCATTTCTGTGTGTCTATGGACAATAAAGACACAGCAAATAGCCCTGAATTATAAAATAACAGAGCTGTTTGCGTTATACAGATCACAGCCAAAAAAATACCACCTGCTGAAACTCGGTGAAGATGCGTCTGCTAGGTTCTGCAGCATCACTCATCTGGTGTTATTCTAAAAGTCTGTCTGAACCTTGTTTGTCTACTAATTACAAAGATGTAACGAAAGGTTTCTATATTCAATCATGCTGACACAAATGTGGCCAAATCAAAACTAGGCTGAAATTGTCCCCGTTGTTGGTGTCTTTGTTATCTTATACATTCTGCTTTGTGAATCCAGAGCAAAAAGAAAAAAAAGAAGCAAATAGAGGATGAAAAACTATTGTTGAATAAGCTGTAGATTACACTGCTTTGTGAAATCCCCCCTATGTATTCAAGTCCTGGTTAGTAACGGTTGGACAGCTATAGACGCTGCAAAAACAAAACCACAGTTAAGTTCTGCCTGATTAACCTGTAGGTTGTTTTGTTAGAGACACAGACAAATGCACAGAGCACTGAGTTTCTCTGCAAATCGATACTTGTCTCAACACAATTGCATGCATGTGTACAAACTCCCACTACAAACAGATGCAAACCAGAAAAACAAAATGGAATAGATATGCTATTAATGTCCACCAAAAGGCAGTGCAGGATGGTTGGGTGTATTCCTTGCCAGTGGAAATATTCACAGAGTATTCTCTACTTTGAGAAATCCTGAAAAATATTGGGGATTCCTTAAAAAAATTCATTATTTCTACGACAATTTTAAGATGTTGAGCAGTGGCCTTATCGGCAAAACTTAATTTTCAAAACGTCACACTGAGAAACACAATTCTTACTGTTTATTGTATAACACAAATTGGATTTTGCTTCAGATTATGGGTTTAATTATACATTTCATGGAATTAAACAAATAAAAATGCAATGGAGGAAAAAAGATGCCACTACGTAAATTGTTTTTGTGGCTGTCACTACCATCAAGCACCACAAGCAGCTTGTCAACAGGTGGTTTAGCACACGCTTCCTGAGCAAATCATTTAGACCACAGGTGTCAAACTCCAGTCCTCAGGGGCCGCTGTCCTGCAGTTTTTAGATGAGCCACAGATTCAAAACACTGGAATGAAATGGTTTAATTACCTCCTCCTTGTGTAGATAAGATCTCCAGAGCCTTAATGACCTAATTATTATATTCAGGTCTGGTGCAGCAGAGGCACATCTAAAGGTTGCAGGACACCGGCCCTCCAGGACTGGAGTTTGACACCCCTGGTTTAGACCGTCTCAGATTTGAAGAGTGGCATCAGCAAACTGCAGTTTTCCGATCGCTTCATAGCTGTTCCCTCATCCCAGATGCATTTGTCACATTCCAAAATGATGGAAGTACTCTTTAAGAAATTGCTCTTAACGCAATCATTTTTCAGGAATAATGAAGCACAGCACAATTAAAACCAAAAGGTCTAAACTTATCTGTGTTGATGCTGATCTGTGTGAATGTGCTGTTTAGACCTCATCTTTAAATAGCAACCAAGCTGTGACATGATAAAACAGGCAGCTCCTTTGCAGCATCACTTCTAAAAGCTCCATGTTGTAACTTACGGTGGCTAGCAAAATAATGCATTAAAAGGGAATACAATAAAATCGTAAGTTCTCTAACATCTCTAAGTAACAAACATGATTATGCGTTACGCTTATGGCATTTTGTAAATGTTCTTGCAAGCAATATCATTTCAGAAATTAGCCCCCTCCCGGGAGGAGGTTGTTTAGGATGTTTGCGCTGCTTTGAATGACTCCCAGGCTGTCTCATAGGAAGGGGTAGAACAGGGGCTGCGAGGTGTAAGGTGTCCTTAAAGATGTTGGAAGCCCGCTGATGGGGCTGTCTCAGGTTGATGTCACTCAAGTGTGATTACAGAAACCTGACAACCCACTGGGCTGTTCTTAAAACATCTGCTGTAAACTCCCTACTTTCTACTGCCCTGCAATGGGAGTGCCAGACTGTGCAGCAATAAGTTAAGATGCTCTCTGTGGTGCAGCAGTGGAAATTAATGAGCAGCTTTTGTGGATCTCTGCTGCTTTTTGGGCCTTCTTGCATGAGGTATTAAGGCTTCAGATGAGCTCCTCAGATATATGGACTCATAGGAATTTTAAGCTGGAGATCCTCTTAATCTCCTCCTGGCCAGTGTAATTCTGAGTGCAGTTTTATTTTCTTGTTTTTCCAAAGGTCCGTGAATCTTTTGTTCTTTGATTTGCATTTAAGTTGTGGTAATTTTCTTTGCATCAAACAGAGACTTTCCTGCTCTCTTCCACGTACGCTGCTTGTTGCAAGTGATTTCCCAGATTTGTAATAATTGCCTGTTCAGCGAATTCAGCTTTCAATTACGCTTAAAATATCTTTGAAATCTCCAGATAGAGTCCTTAGGGTGACATGGTTACGTTATTCTGCCACAATAAAGAGTTCATGCTTCATTAAGGAGGAATGATACAATAGGAATAAACCTCGACAATAGGCCCACTGATACACAACTGATGCTTAAGCAATCAAGTTTTGAGTGCTGTTTCTTCTCAACATCGCTGTTACCAAGACAGCTTTTCTGCATAACACACTTTTCACACTGTTGCATATCTGCCTTGTGTGTCCTTAGGGTGTCAAGACGTCAGTTGCAACAACATAATTTGATCTCAAGCAGATCTTCCATGGACTTTTTCGTATGTTGTAATTTTCTGGGCATGAACATCCTGGACATAATGCTCTGCTGCCATGAAACTGATGCAAAATGTCACAGAAATGTAGCAATGACCTGATAACGATACTACATAATCTTTGGTTACGCTTCCCCAATGCTCTGATGAAGATCCACTCACCCCTCAATGCTGAGAGGTTAAAGTGGTTTCCACTGGAGTGAACTTGATCTTATTTTTTTATCATTATTTGACCACTTTTACCTCACAGTTGTGGACTCCATATAGAAAACTGAAATTGCAGCCCAAGATGACTTTCTCTGTTGTATCCTTTGCCTCCATCCTTATATAGACACAAACGATCCTAAGGTTAGTTTTTCATAAATTATAGGCAGTGGAAGTCAACAGTGTACACTGGCCAGTTAAAATTCCCAGGATATGTTTGACATTTAAGGTTATTCATGTTTAGAAATCATGTATCACTAGAAGTATGCAGATTGCACTACCACTGTACATTTCAGGTTGACATGACCTAATGTTTTAGAAAACGCTCTTCATTTCTTTTTCTTGCATGAATGTAATCTGAGACAAAATGAGATGGTAGCTTAACAAAAAGTATTTCTCCACAACACTTAATGCGTCCAAATACATGCTCCTTTCATTTGTACTTGTTGCAGAGTTTAGCAAAACCACTTACTTTGCTGCTTGCTAGACATTTTTAATTAAATGTTAAGGACGCTTTATTCTTTTTCTATCCATACCAAAAAGCTCATTTATAAAGCTTTATTTGATCAATCTCACAAAACTTTATGCAGTCCCGTCATGTCAGCAGGACCATTGAAAAACATCACTTTGGACAGAATCCAAAGAGTGCAGCTTTAAGTCTCTGAAGAGGCACTGAAGTGGAAAGCCTTATTCTGAACTTTTTCTGGAGAACCTCTCAACACATCCCTTGTTTATGAAACAGAGGTGATCTGTCAAGTGGGAGATCTTGAATGCACAAGTGACTAAATGACAAACTTGTCGAGAAAAACATCTTGCCATCCTTCAATGATGATAATCTCCTCCGTGCTAATGCACATCTCGGCATCCTCGGCAACACATGTCAGAGTGTTGTTTATGACAAGTATGGATTGCACTACAGCAGCCTGCTAATCCTCACCCTAAAGGAACACAAGCGTATCTCCCATCTAATCAGATTTATTTGATGCCTTCATGGGATTCATTTCTACCATTGCCATTAGGTTTTCTAAATGAAACATGTCATGAAAATTCTCTCCAAAGCTTAGCAGACTCCTGCATTTTCCTCATTAAACCACATGAAGGATGTATGAGATGGAGGCTGGAGGTGCAGGAGGCACGGGGTGGAAGAAAGCGGCACGATGCCATGACTAACCAAAGCACCTGTCAGTTGTGACGCTGAATTTAATTAAATAATAAAAGAAATTAAAAAAAAAGAAAAAAACACTTTTCCAAGACACTGTGTTTGTAATGAGTGTGACAAATAAGTGCTTCTTACCTGCATTTGACTGTTTTAATTAAGAAGACATTGAAGTATGTTTCGCTCCCAAATAAACTCGTTGAAGTGAATTAATAAGCTGTTGAATTTTTCATCATTAACAGGAAAATAATAGAATTTAAAACGCCCGAAACAATTAATCACAGGTTCCAGCTGGGCATGAAAGATTACCATAAAATACAGTTTCTCAAGATTTAGACTTATACTGCTCTACTAAGAAAGCGCTGCAAAGTACTTTTACAGCCTGTTTGGTTCGAGCGCTGAGGTTATTGGGTTTTGGGGGAAGATGATAATGGTGATGTCAGGAAGGCCATTGTGAAGCCAAAAATGATTTCAGTGCTAAGAACAGAGAAATCATTTCAAGCCATTCAAACGCGCACCTTTCGATAACTGCAACATCTTCTGAGAGTGTTTGGGAAGAAATGTGGAGTTGTGGACCTGGTAATTAGAGCTAACCCTGGCGAGTTGTGTTCAGCCGTGCTGTGAGTGAAAGGCAGTTTTAGCCCTGTATAAAGCTTTCAATCTAAAGCAGGGATTAGACTATATGGAGTCTGGGGAGATGTAAGATAGAAATGTCACGACAGGGCATCTCTATCTTATGTCTCAGTCGGTACATCTCTGCAATGCACTGTTTGTGCATCAGCACTCTGCTCTTGTTTTGAATTTGTAAAATTGAAAAGTAAGCTAGTAATATCTAAGGTCATTTTAGGTAGAGCTAAAGTCATTTTTTCTCTTTATCTAAATCTCCCCCATCGATAATCATGCTGTCCGACCTTAAGGCAGCGCGGAGGGACGAAGATTGTGCAAAACGATAAAGCTCAGGGGAAAAAACGGAAAGCTGGGAGTAAGAAATGTAGGGGGCAGGTGGCGCACTAGAGATTTGATAGATTCAATTTTATGGCTAAGCAGAATTTGAAAAATCATCAGATGTGGGATAGAGATCACAGCAACTCGGTCTGCTGCTCATTTTTCTCCTGATGCGAACAAGTTGCAGAGAAAAAAAAAATCAGAGAGGTGAGACAATTTCTCTCCGCTTGCTGAATGTTAGAAGAACACTGACACACACACACACACACACACACACACACAGACACAAAACTAAATAAATATATAAAAATACTGTAAGCGCATTTTGCTGCAATGCATTTTACATATTTGGCTCGGGTTAAAAAAAAGGATTAGCATCTGCAGATGAACTAACTGACTGGATTAGTGCTCAGAAAAAAACAGGGCAAGGCTTTTATGCCTCACATCCCATCACAGCGCTTTGGTACCAAAATGATTTTCTATGATTAAGCAGTCAACAAGCATTCTAGTTGTTTTCCCCAACACCCTGCCAGCAAAAAATAGACCAGCAGGGCTACGGTCCTTTTCTGCCAAAGCATGTTAGGAAAAAGGCAGCAGGAGCTCGTATGTATCTAAGGCCAGCTACTATCACAGCCCGAACAGCACAATTCTGTGCTCAATCTGATCCCAGCGGATAACTTGTGTGTGTCTCAGCATGTGCGATCGTGTGTGAAACATGATTGTACACCCAAGTGCAAACATCCATTCAGCAGTAGGAAACAGATGAGAATGCCTCCTTCTCCTGTTTGCCTTCATCTCCATCTCAGCCCGTTCGACTCCTGTCCTCCCGCTCCACGTAACCATGGAGACGTGGTGGTGGTTAATTAAATATCACCCTCCCCTGATTTTTTTTTCACATAGTACAACCAATTAGTGCTTTCTGGATCCGTACATACTAATGTTTGGTTTCGACACACTGCAACACGTTTGCTTTTTAGCACGTGTGTGTTTTTTTTTGTTGTTTTGTTTTTTTTAAGATGAACGTGACAAACAATGTCTGTAAATCTGGGAATAGTAAGCAGACAAAGCAGTGTTCTGTTTACAAATTGCACGTATTCATCAATACATCTGATGCTGAGGTTAGATTACTGCATGAGTATGTCTTTTGTTAGCAGAGTAGGTTAATTAGTTTGTTGCCTTGTAGACTTTAGCATAATCAGACATTAGCCTGACATTTTCTGCTATTCAACTTGGGAAAGATGCGTTGTGTGCTCTCTCATTACCCATATCACACTATTGCACATCTGCATTTCTTTTTAATACAGAAGATTTTATTTGAGGATTCATCCATTTGCAGATTTTTTTTTTTTGGACAGCAAAAAAAAAGTCTATAATTTCATTGCTGCTTGACACACTAAGGGCTTCCTCTTGCAAAGCAGCAAATCCATTAGTACTGTTTATTTTCCTTCATGCTGATCGGCTGTACCCCAAGATAAAGAATATTGTAATAATTAGTTCATGTAGTAATGCTAAGACAGTTTCCTCGTTGTGTCAATGCATATAAAGTTATATGGATTTTGAATCAATGCTTTAAGTGGGTTGTATGTAGTTTTTTTGTATTTTAAGCTTTAATTCTCAATGTACCAGTACTTTTTTTTAGTACCGGGACATTATTTGGTATTACTTCTGGCTGAATTTCCCATTTGACATGTGTTTCCCCCTACAGCTCACTCCAGGGCTTTAGCTGGCATGTTCTGTTCTTTGTCAACCCTGAAAGCACATACTTCCTGTTTTGGTGAAGTCAGCCCTTTGCTATGATTTTAAGGAGCTTTTATTTTATATCTTTATCATTTCAGTAGTATTATTCATGTCTATGTCAAAGCCATGAGGCTTAAATTTAATAATAGTGCCTCCACAACGGTTTGTATTTGGCCGATATAGATTTGATTTAGAACTGACTTCGTTCTTTTCTTTATAATTTCTGTACAAAATAATATTGAGCTGTAGATCAATAGATGAAAATATCACCCATGTTTCTGTCCCATATTTATATGACATTAAGTACTGGCACTTTTTTTTTTTTTACGTAAAAAACTGGTAAAGTAAAGTGCACACATATTGAAAATTTGATTAAGTTTAAAAGCATCTGATTTTTGTGAAAACGCTCTTCCCTGCCTACCTTACAAAGCGACACATGAGTGGTATTTTTCGGGTCTCCTGAGTCTAAAGCAGCACCTCTATGGTTTCATCTCAAGTCCAGGCTACACAGACATTCATGCTACCAGCATAAATGAAGGTATACAAATAAACTCTAAGTAGTAGGTCATAAGACATTGATACAGAGCTGCATTAGTAGCAAAGAGCAGTGTTGAAGTTTAAGTAACACTTGACTAATTGGCAGTAGATGGTTTATAATCGCTCCCTAAAGCTACATAAGCTACATTTGTTTGTCAAATGTCTTTAACCAAACACCTACAAAATGGTACATTTGGTAAAATGGTAAGACCAAAATATCAACTCAGAACATTTTTATTTTATTGTAGCTTATATCACTGCACATCGTCATGTGCCATAACAACGTTATTAATGTTCTCCTAATTGTTTTGGGCCTGCCTCCATGTAAAGGCTCATTTTATTCTGAAATGCTTTCCACAGGAAGTCAATGTGAAGCTGTGTTGAGCAAACTATTTAACATTTGTCAAATTTATAGTCTATTACCAAAACTACACGAAGCACTAGAAATAAGTGCAGAATGGAGAGATGAGGTATTTAAAACCATTTCAGCTGTTTCATAATCAGTTGTTTTCATGATTAAGTTTGTTTCAGGTGAGCGGAAAGATACCAAACCTCTTTATGTGTTCATTTACATGGAGCTCATCTCTGTTTCCTGCATAGATGATCTTTGTCCCCAAAGTGTCACATCCACTTTCTGTTTCTGTCAAGAAAGGATATAAACACGGGGACCGCCGCAGACAGTGATGGTGTGGTAACAGATGCCGCATCGTCATCCGTACACTGTTGTGTTCTCCTGTTTTAGAGTCTCAACAGGATGCATCACCAAAGAATGTTTTAAATTCTTTATTCGCTTTCAAAAAACTAATGCAAAGGCCAATTGTGATTTATTTATGCTGTTGTACTTTATACCAGCTAAATCATGGTGATTGGTCAGATTTTGCCTTCGAGCCTTTGCTTTGACTATTTTTTTATTTTTCTCTTTATGTGACTTTGCCCTCAAGCTTTCCAAATCTCCATTTAACCCTACTCTCTTATTTGTATTCTGCATCATATATATTTTTCTAAACCACTAAAAAAACCCAGAACAGCAGCAGTCGCCCAGGAGTTTTCTCGAGCAGAGGGTTTCTCAGAGTAAAATGTTTCAGTGTGTGCTAATCATGCTGGGGTTTTCATGAATCACTTGCAGCACCTCTGATGCTATTGTTGGTGTGTCTAATTAACACCACTGTGCGGTACTAAGGCTTAGCACTACCGGTACCGAGCTTGTAGTGTAAAAAAAATAAATAAACAAAAAAAATCCTCACAATATCTGAAATTTCATAAGGAGAGCTGTTTTTTTTTTTTTTTTTTTAGAATAAAAATGCAGGTACTCAACATTTGTCTTGCATGTGTTAAGACGAGAGGCAGCAGGTGTTTCGGGGGAGACTCAGCAGGTATGACATGCTCATGCCCAGGGGTGCTGCTCACATTGATGGGTGCACATGCATAATACTACACAGAAACAGATGGATCAGAACATGACAACGTCTGGCAGGTTGTAGAAACGAAGGTCTGTCGGCGGTTTAATGTATATTCTTTTAAAAAATGTTCCCCCTCAGTCTGCCGAAAGAAAATAATGATGTTTTCTTGCCAACGCGTCTTGCAGAAGAGGGTGTTTGTGAATTTGCATTTACACTCTACAGCAAAATTCATCACACTTATTGAGCTGCTGTTAAACTGCAAGTGTACAGTTATAATCTGCGTAAAGTATGTGTGTGTCTTTTAATGAATATGGATCTGCATACTGGATGCATCTCAATGTGCCCACATCTGCATCTATACAGTGCCTCGCGAACGTATTAAAGCAAACATTTATTAACACTTCATCATGCAGCAACCACATTTTTTAAGTTGCAACCTCATACTTCAGTGTACTTTATTCTGAATTTATGTGAAAAAAGTTGTTGGTAATTGAGAAATAGATGCGACATGATGAGTGGATTACAATTTTTTCCCCCTACAAATAAGTCTTATGCATGTAGCAAAAAACTTAGAAAACAGCATGTGGCATGTAATCGTATCCCAGGAATTACATGTCACATTTGAGGTATGTCTTTACTTGTTGGTCGTAAAAGTCCTACATTTGTGCAATTTCTGCTTTACAAAATAGCTCAAGCTCTGTCAGATTAGATACAGGGTGTTTGTAAGAATAAGAATTGAACTGTTACCACAGATTCTCACTTGGATTTAGGTCTGTACTTTGACTAGACCCTTCTAACTCATAAGCATACTTTGATCTAAATCTATGGTAGCGTTGGCTGCATGTTTGTGGTTGTTGTTCTTTTGCTCTTACAAGTTTTCTTTCAGTACTTCTCTGTGTTCAGTTCCATCCATCTTCCCAACAATCATGACTAGCTTCCCCACCACGCTGAAGAACAGCATTCCCGAAGCATAATGCCGGGATATTTGATCTTCCTGTCAATCCCAATTTATCTACTACTTTATTTAGTTTGAACCTGTGTGTGGTTTGAAATATCCGACACGTATGGCATACAGCAGGTCTTCAGGAATGCTCCATGCAGTCATCTTGTAATCAGGATTTAAAAGGCCCTGACTGAGGTCTTTAAAGTCATGCCAGGTATTTGGGGTTGAAAGTTATCTAACTGGCAACAGATGGTGCATTTATGGAGATTTCAGTTCCTACACATGGATTAACAGCATAAAGTCAGGTGATTTTCTACAATTTCGTTCTTGTGTGTATGTTCCCCAAGAAGTCCAATGCAAACATGTTCAGTCTGCCTTTCAGTAAAAATCTCACTTCGTCAGCCTGTCAGCAGAGACAAACATTACTCAAGATGCAGGTAAATAGTGTATTTGTCGTGGGGCTATTTTCAGCTGACGATGCGATGCACTAATGAGGAGTTTTGGCACCAGGATAATCTGTTTGGAATTCACTTAGAATATACTACACTGTCTATGTCATTTATAATGAAGGAACAAAATGTCAGGCACTGCCACGATGTGGTTTAACAATGTCCTTTTTGGTTTGCTCCAAGAGGGATTTAAGCTGCAGGCTATGATTTCAATGTCAGTGTCAATGTCAGAGAGAAGTGAAGAATCAAAAAGGTTTAAGTTTATTCTCCCACACCTTTGACTACTTGTTGGTAGGTATGAGCTGAACTGCAACAATATATTGAAACACTTTTTTTTCCTCATTTGTCATCTTCTAAACTATATATATAAATATATATATATATTTTATAATTTTTTATGTAGGCTATTGTTAAATTACATTTATTTTATTGGGGGTTTTTGCGATAGACAAATGAGAATAATAATTATAATAAACTATAATTGTGAAGTAAAAGGAAAAGGACGCACATTTCTCCACATTTTCTTAAAACGTGAAAAGCGGGCTACATATTTGTATTCGGTTTTAAGCCAAAACAATTGTAACCAATTGGCATAAGAAGTTAAATTAGTAAACAAAGTTCTCCTGTGTGGATCATGTATTCAGAGAAGCAGTGAAGAGGCTCATGGCAGCTTTGGAGGAGCTACAGAGATTATTTGCTCAGTTGGTGGGAATTGTTGGAAGGGACAGCTTTTAGTCATGCTGGCCACAAATCTGGCCTTTGTGGAAAAGTGGCAAGAGGAAGTCCTGTTTGCAGTTTCCCACATGCTGCAGTATATTGGGATGCAGCAAACATATATGAGAAGATGATTTAGTTGAAGTAGATCAAAATTATGTTGTTTGGGTTTTTTTGGTTCGCATGTAAATTGTGTATGATAGAAAACTAAATCTCCACATCACTCTAAACATGTAATTGAAAAGTGAAGTGAAAAATGGTGATGACTTGTTTTTATTTTTCTATTTCAGATTAGACTAACCTCACTCACACACAACAGATGTGAAATGCATTGTTGGACTCATTTGTTTGTATTCTGTTGAGATCTTACTTCTGTAAGAACAAATCTAAGATCTTTTCTGTAACTGAGCTTAATGTCTTTGATTCTTTAACCTAATAGTGTAGCTGAAAGCAAAGTAAAAATAGAACTAAAACATTAAGTTAGCTATGACTAAATGTGAATAAGAAATTTAAAAAATCTACTTTTTGCTATGTGTAACTTGTTCTATGTCAGACACACAGGAAACATGGCCTGACAGAGAACTGTTGTCCTCTCTGAAGGTGAAAATTCAGGGTTTTTCTCTTTCCGACATGTTTGGCAACTTGTATGTCGGGAATTTAGTAAACTATTCCAGTGTATGATGTTCTTCCCGGTCTCTCAGTATAGTACAGTGCATGTACAGATCAGAACTAAGCAACAGCTTTAAATGTGTGAACTACTGCGCAATGGGAAAACAACAAAATCATTTCTGACAAAAGAGGCAACCGTTGTAATCACAAGTAATGGGATGACCAAAAAAAAAAGAAGCTTTTTAAAAATATATATTTTGTGGGAAAACTTGCTTGTTATCTATGCAGGAACTCAGGAGGTACACACTGGGAAAATTCCCCCAAGACGAATGTTAAGCTGTAGACTGGGGAGCCGAAAGCAGGGGGCAGCAAAACCGAACTGAGACTGAATCGAAGCCTTTGCACATTGGCATCGTCCTGATGGGTTCGTACATGAATGCATAAAGACATGAATGCTTTGCAGAAGCAGCATTAGGCAGATGACTCTTCATATCTTCCCATATGCCTGAGGCAAATCACACAGGGAGAGACTTCAAAGTCTTCAGATAAGAACATAAACACCTCATGCTGAACCTGAGGGACCTTGACAATTTTAATAATGGAAGGGCGTTCTGTGTGTCGAAAGCTTGCTTGCTCCTAGTTTAATCTTACTTTGGTCAACAAGTGATCAATTTGTGATGGAAATAAAATAGCATGCATCTTTGTTTTGTTTTTTTTTAGAAAATGATTTGTAAGGTTCCGTGTCTTCTTTTTGTTTCCTTTTCACCATTAGCTCTCCTTTCTCCTCAATATGAGCCTTGCTTGTCTGCTTTCAGTAAAAGGTGGGGGGAGATGATGATGCTGTGCGTCTTCTTTTATTTTTTCCGCCGCATAGTCGGAAAGATTGTATGTAGAGATGGCCTGGTGTAGGAGAAGGGGCTTTAGTCCGTTTATATGAGTGCATGGGTGGAGCTGCGTGCGTGTGTGTGTGTGTGTATGCGTGTATATGTCAAAGTGTGCTGGGGTGGTTGCTGCAGGGGGAGGGGGAGGTTGGTTGCCTGTGGGACCTGCCTCTCAGAGTAATTGAAAAATGTGACCTGGAAAATGTTTGCCCAACGGAGCATGAAAGTTACCTCCACAGCGATGGTGGAATGCTCAACTGCAGCTCACCTGGCCCCTGACAGGGAGAGCTCTGTATTGGGTGCTAGTGAAAGTTAAAAGCCACTTTATCCTTCCCCCAAAAGCAGGTGCATGCATTATTTAGGTGTGCCAAAGAATTTGAGACTGACCAAGATAAAAAAGGCAAAGATTCAAATGGAACCTCTGTCCGAAAGATGTAAAAAAAACTGATCTCATAAAAGGAAGAGAGAGCGCTAAATGAAATGTTTCATTGTCACCAAAAAGAAGGGATTGTTTGCTTCGGTGGGTGTGTGACCTTGTCCTGTCTTCACAGTTAATGTTGTATAAAGAGTCACACTGCAAGGAACAGATTTTAGTATCAGAGCTATTAATTTAGCGATAGCATACATAAAAAAAATACTTATCTGTATAAAACACAGATTGCTAAATTTATCAAGTTCTCTACATCCACACATTTTGATGAATTTCAGAGTGAGTTTATGTCAAGTGCAAGGAAAAATAGACTTCTTTTACAAAATCTGAAGGATAGTTCTGTGTCGGTATTCATCCCCATTTTCTCCAACATCAGCAAAGACAGTTCTTTGCCAGTAAAAGAACTGTCTTTGTATGTTTTCAATATACATACAGCAGTTCTGCAAGGAAGTCAGAAGTTTAATGGAGAACATCAAGAAGACAAAGGACAACAGACAGGTCAGGAAGAAGGTGGGAATAAGTTATTTTTTTAAGTAGGGTTGGGTTACAAATCAATTCATAAGCATTTAACACATCACATTGCCCTGCATAATCAGTCGTTCAAAAGTTAAGAGTGTGGCACAAGTGTAAGCCAAGGCTAGGAGAGCAATAATCAGATAATCTGCCATAACTCTGGATAAGCTGCAGGGATGTGCAGCTCAGGTGGGAAGACCTTAACAGACCTTAACTATAAGCTATGCTCCCATGTAGCTGACGTTTGGTGGAGCAGCAAGAAGAAAGCTACAGTATAGGAAGTCCTGTTTCTAGTTTTCCACAAGCCATGTTGGGCAGCAGCAGATATGCTCAGGACGGTACTCTGGTTTGAGGAGAGTGACATTAAACATTTTGGCCTCCACGCACAACTGCTGCAGAAAAGTAACACTAAACCCTAAATAATACATAGTGGTTGCATCATGCTGTGAGGAAGGCTTTATGTATGGAGAAAAATGCAGAGCAAGCCTGGCAGAAAAACCTAGAAAGTACTACAGACTGATACAGGGGTTCATCCTTCAACATCTTCCAACAAACTTAAACAGGCAGTGCTCCCAATAAAATGGTTTAGATCCATTTCTATTTGTGTTTGAAAGTCTAAATCTAATTGAGAATTGCTGTTCGCAGATAATCTCTGCCCAATGTGACCGACGTTGAGCATTTTTGCATTAAAGAATATAGGTGACAGTATTCATTTCCAGACTTGCAAAGACATTTAGGGAAAAAATCCTTTCCACTTCACAATTACAATTATCTGTAGATGTATTACATAAACTCCCAACAAACCTCCTTAGAAGTGTGTGGTTGTAACATGAAAAAATGTAAAAACAAAAAAGTGGTTAAATTTATGAACCAATATAGGAGTGCAGAGCCTCTGTAGGATATGAAGATGAAACATTAGGAGTGTAGCAGTGATGTAGTGGCTGACAGATAAGTGAAGGTTTACATTAGAAATCTAATGTGCACTTTAAGTGGCATGGGAACCTAAAGTGGTGCAATGAGATGGCAGAGCCACAAGGATATTGTCAGTAAGAGGTCTGAAGAGTCTTAGTATTATAGATTGCCCCAATCACACAACAACTTGTGGGGATGCATACTAAACAAGGGAACCTTAAGGGCAGATGTAATCAGCGTAAATATGGAAGACATGTGAACAGCCTTAAAAGAGACTATAACAGCAAGTCTTTTTTTTTTTTTTTAGTCTTGTTTTATTTCAGCAATATATGATAAAAATGAGATTGCAAATCTGTTACTGGTGGGCACATTTTGAAAGAAATACATAGTTGTGATTGTTTCAGTTTAACCTTGTTCATCTGTGGATATTATGTGATCAACAAGTGGGTCAGAAAAAATGTTCTTTATGAACTACTTGTGATGAGTTACTTAGGAAAGGTGAATTTTGTTGTATAATTGCACATTTTTTGTAAATGTTTTTGTATGTTACAATTAATCAGTCGAACAACTTTATTTGTTTATTTCATCAACAAGGCAGTTCAAAGCGCTCTATATCATAAAAACACCAAAATTCAAAGTGATATGAGACGCCATAGAGTCAACATTTTTATAAAAGAAAGAAGATTTCTTCAGGCTTCTCTCCAAAACAAGATATGTGGTGAGAAATTAGACATTCGTTACTGCATATCTGGAAGGACAGACAGCTGCCTCTAATGTTTTGTAGTTGTAGATGATCTTTGATTGTAATAAAAAAATAAGAAACTAAAATTTATTTTCAGATTTACATGCAACAACAACTACCTCTGTATAATCATTGCTGATGTCTTTCCTTTTATGGCACATCAAATCAGGAAACAACCCACACTACATTTCAGGAGTCTGTGAGCGTCTCTCAGCAGACTGCAGCTGAGTCAGCAGCAGGATATCAAACTTTGAAAATACAAAAGAGAGCTGGAGCCTGCTTATTAATTTCACTTCATGTTTTACCTAGTTTATAAACTTTTTTTTTTCCTCTGATGAAGACACAGTTGGTGTTATAACATTATCATGTTCCAGGTTTGCACAATAAAAGCAAAAACAACAACAACAACAAAAAAAACACCAGCTCTGATTTGTACCATAATTTTGGCTTAGTTTCAAGAAAATAAATGCTCACACATTGGGAAATGTCATGTGAAGTATTGTTTATTCTAATACTGGGTTGATCAGATGATTTCCAGGTTTTATTTTTGTTTATTTTGTCAATAAAATTTTAAGTATTTGTTATTGAACCAGTTGTTATAGGAGGCAATACATAATTCTTCATGTCACTAAGTATAACGTTTGACAGGACGCACCTGGAGGACATTGAGAAAAACCCACGTCTTGTGAGGAAAGATAAATTTTACACAATTCTGCTAATAAAAAGTCAAATAGTTATATCCATCCATTTTCTGTTCACCCTTGTCCCTAAATGGGGTCGGGAGTTGCTGGTGCTGATCTCCAGCTACGTTCCGGGTGAGAGGCGGGGTCACCCTGGACAGGTCGCCTGTCTGTCGCAGGGCAAAACAGAGACAAACAACCATACACACCTAGAGAGAATTTAGAAAGACCAACTAACAGTCATGTTTTTGGACTGTGGGAGGAGGCTGGAGAACCCAGAGAGAACCCAACATGCACAGGGAGAACATGCAAACTCCGTGCCGAAAGACCCCAGGCTGGGAACTGAACCCTGGACCTTCTTGCTGCAAGGCAACAGTGCTACCAACTGCACCACTGTGCAGCCCCAAATAATAATATATATATATTTTTTTAAAAACTCAAAGGAAAACCTCAAGGATCGCACAATTTAGACAGCTGCAGCTTATAGACAAGTACACCCCATATACTAACTTTGACCAAGGTAGTTTTTGTGAAATAATTTGGTTTCCGTATGTAACTTTTATTTATGTTTAAAGTTTGGGGTGCAGCTTATATTCAGGTATGCTCAATAGTCTGGTGATTTTAGTAAGTCTTTTTCAATATCTATTAACATTGTAGCCTAACTCTTAAGACAGACTTGGAAATCAGATTTTCCTTTTCTGACTTTAATTTGCCAGAGACTTTTGCTGGAAGCCTAACTCTGCGCTTGTTGGCCTCAGACAGTATGATGGTAAAAGCTTCAAGGCCAGTGCAGCGAACAAGCTAATTATGGATCGACTGTGTGTAAAAGGGACTTGCGCTTCCGTCTTTAATGAGGACATTTGCATCTTCCATTAAACTGATGTATGAGTGCATACATCACGTTATTGAATACACCAAACGAGCCGGAGGAGTAAAACTTGTGAAGTTTTAACTACAGCTGGGAGGATCAATCGGTTAGCCTTTGGCCGTCTTCGACGTTTCATCTTTTTTTGAAATGTACAGTTAAAACTCACCGATGTTTTTATTTAACTGGTATGTAAAACAGTGGCGAGTCATGTGACGGCGTCGGTTTTGTTGATGAAATATATGGCGCGTGCATTGTCTCCTCCACCTCCAGCACCATCATCATCAACAGCCTCTACAACCCTCGACATGAGATAAAAGAAAGCCATATCAGGTAATGTATAAATGAGAGTACAAACAAGCTAGTAAATAGTGTGAATCTAATTAAAAGATAATGTCAGCTATTTTGTCTCAAATGTTTCTACTGCTGTGGGGCCTATCTTCCCACCCCAGGGCTCGCTATCTGTTGAGTGCTGCTGCTCTCTACATGCAGGCTGTATCTTTAGTTACGCTGCTATCTCCTCTTCCTCACACTGGACTATATCCCTCTGACTTGGTGGTATTTCTGCTGGCCGTCACTCTTGATAGTGCACACCCCCATTTCTCTCACTTGAAGATCAAATATCCTGTTTAGATTCTCGCAGCCCATAGGTTTCTGAATGTATATGAGAACAGAGCTCAGAAAGCAGATATAGGATTGCATACTGTACATTTGATGAGCCTTGTCAGACCGCTTTCCCATGTGTAGGCAAAATCGTGACATTTTGTGATTTTTTTTTTCCCTCTCCCCCGGCCCCCTTTTTTACCAGTTACAGTTACAGAAATAGAGTGGATTGAAATTCTGTGAACAAAAAACAACCATGCGTTTTGCACCCCGCTGAATATGCCTTTCTTTCTCTTTGAGGATGGCTGCATGCCAAGCAAACATGTCTAGCTGGAAGGATAATATTTCTGACAGGAGGATTGACCAACCCTATCTCCAGAGCAGCAACTGCACATTCAAAATGAACATCGCCCCGCAAACTGGCCGCTGGAGGGGAACTTGAAAGAACAGGAGGGAGAGCACCTCTGACGATGGTTTAGCATCGAACACTGACAGCTGACTTCAAAGAGCCAGTTATGAACATGACAGGCAGCCGGCGCAACAGCCTTTGAATCCAGTGCACATTTTATCAAGAATTTATGCTCTATTTTGGAGAGATTTCTTTTTTTTTTTCTTCTTCTTTTCCGTTGCAGCACCAGGAATTTGATTTAACTACATACTTCGTCGTAGACATGATAACTCTCACAGGTTTCTTCTCCATGTTGATGTTTATGGGACTTGTATTTTTATGAGCGCGTGATGTTATTCTGCATGGCAGCCGCTGATATTAGCGCCTTTGATTCCTGAAGAGTTCTGAAGAAATGCTGCGAAGAAAGCACCCTAAAGGCACAACTTGTTTATTTGCCCAGATATGTATTAATCTAATCCATTTGCCTCAACTCACACCTTGTGGTGAATTGCAATGGAGCTGATGTAAGAGTAAACTAGTTAGAGTAAAACTAATTCTTCGAGACAGAATTTTAGAGAGCTTAATAAGGGTACAATTTGCTGTTTGTGCATTCAGCGGCTTACCTGTGGTTTGATGACATGATGCTAAGTTGCTCCTTCATGTTGCTCTCAAGCAAATGTAAACAAAAGTGAATGTTGGACAAAAATACATATATATTCTGAAGTCACAACCTGAAACGTCAATGTATATTGGGGCATTTTATGTGATTAATAGAATAACAAAAAACAGTGCAAAACTATGAAATCCAAAAAAAATGACATGAATTTTAGTTTTTGCAAAACGTTTAGCATGCATGCATTTCTATTCAGTAGTTTTTACACTTTGCTGTAGAGACACAGTTTTGTTTTGTTTTATTTTTTATTTTGTTAAAATAACAGATCAAATCAGCAATGGAAGAATGGCAACACCCATAGGAAGTCTGGAGATGAAGGAGCTCAGATTAATGCTGCACTTTTAAGGGTACTTGCAAAGTGCTATAAAGTACTCATCACACTAACATGCTGATCTTCACAATGGCACTTGTTGGGGGCAGAATAAGGCATTGTGAATGGTTTGCAGGGCAATAAAATCTATTGGAACCTGGATGTTCACTTTCCAGCAACAAAATTACCTTAAACAAGGAACCAGAGATACATTAGAATGATTTAACCAAATCATATTTGTGTCTTACAACCGTCTAATTTTAGTCTAGACTGAAAGTCTTGAATGTATATGTAACATATTCTCTTTTCCATCTGACTGATTTTGAGATATTTTGCAAGAAAAATTGTCTAATACAGCACTGACTCTGAGGGCTGAACATAACTTTATGTCAGTCTTTATGTTGCCGTTTGTTCACCAACCTCTCAGGCCTTCACAGAACAGCTGCTTTCTTCCTGACCAATTATTGTCTGAGGGCAATTGGTTGCACTGGATTTTATTGAAGGGTTTCAGAGTAAAGGGGGCTAAATTCATATGAACACCATGCAAATCCACATCTTCATGATGTATGTAATGTTGGTTCTCTGTGAAATACATTGAAGGTTCATTTTGTAATGTGAGAAAATAAATAGTTCAATGGGTATGAAGAGTTTTGTATGGCTCTGGATTTCATTATGACTTCAGTTTTTGTATAAAATATGCAACAGAAAATATTTGTATTTATGTTCGAAGTACAAAAACGCTGTTACGTTCTGACTTCTACAACTACAAATAGACAAAGTGTGCCTCAACCGTTGAGATAATTTCTCCTAACATTCTTCCTTCAGACATTTCCAAGACTGTTCTGGTGGAATATCCTGTTCTCTCACCTCATGAAAGATCAACCATGAAGACATGGCAGCACCGCCTCTTGTTTGCATGGTGTTGAAGGGATGTGTTGATAAACCTAAGCATAAGGTCATGTGTGATTGCCTGTGTGTGCCCAAGCATGTTTACTTGATTATGCTGTGTTGTCATCCCACCCTGGAAAATGACTTACTAAAATAAAATTAGTCAGTGCCTTGACCCATGGCAAACAGCATGAGCTGCAATTTGTCTAGCAGTTGAGCTGTGAATAAAATCTGATTGGCAATAATTTGACTTTGCTGTTGATACCAGCGTCCCATTCGTGACATCTTTTTCTTCCCGTATCTATCTCACCACCCCACCCCAGACGCCTGGTCATGGATGTGTTGATAGGATGGGGGGGGGAAGCACTCACGTAGTGAACTGAGATCAGTGAGCGCAGCGGTGTGAATTTTGCCAAGTGGTTTGTCGTGTGATTGGGACGATGCTGATGCTGAATGCCAAAACTGATCACTGATTAAACGCTGGACGCCTTGGGAATCTTTTGTGTGCACAGACTGACAAGACTGCAGATGGCTGTTGAAGCAGTTTTCTTATCCTCTTGCTTTATGTCATATCAGCACACGTGTTTGGGATTGCGCGCAAACAGACCACGGTTGCTCGTCGTTATGAGGGCCGGCTCATTTGTTTCATAAAGGCCATTTGTTGTGGTCATCCTAACATAGAAAACAATTACAAGCAGTTCTTTCCAATTTATCTCATTTGTCCGTTTTAATAAATGTCCTTTTCCTCCACTTGCAGAGAAAAAGAACTGAGCCTGTATGATAGGAGGAATGATAGAGGTGGGTAATGGAGGCAGAGTGTTAAAGACCGCGGTGCAATGGTGGCCTTGGACAGGTTGATGTAGTTCCAGCAATGAGCAGCTCATAAAAAGTGCTATCCGTAGGCCTTAGGAAGATATTCTATCTCTCCGCTGCCAACGGCGCAGCCTAAAATCACCTGCTCCATCAAAGTCAGGCCCCCCCTATAACATAAAACGCACGAGGAAAACAGCAGGGGAAACAATAAGATGGTGTGTGCTTTATTATTTGCGAGGAGACATTAGCTTTATTTAGCCGCAGGATTGGGAGGCTCAGTGCAAAGCAGGTGGTTGTGAAATTGCACTTTTTTGGTGGGGGGAGGGAGGATTTATTCAAATGCTCGATCACAGTGTTTTATGAAACTGCTTTTGCTCCACATCTTTGTTTTTTTGGGTCCTACAATCTTCACTTCTGTAATTTTGAACTTTCATCAGTAAATCCACATCTACAGATTTTCTATTTCTTCTGCTATTATCTAAAATAGAGAGTTATAAAATAGGGTTTTCCTGATGACAGAGGTCTTATCTTTTTTTGCTTCAAACAACTTTTGACAACAGACTTACATATTAAAAGTAAAATTGTTGTTTTCAAACAATTTTATTTATTTATTCTAACTAGTCTGGGCTCAATATGTGATAAAGTAGTCAACCTCATGTAAAATCACAATTACCTATAATTAAACATACTTTTTTAGGTCCAGTTTCATCACCTACACTCAGGCCTCATTACTTTCTGCCACAGAATTTAGAAATCACTGAAGTGGAACCCATCTGACATCTTGAAGTAGGCTAAAAGATCTCAAAAAGCAACACATCATGTAACGAGCTAAAGAAATTGAAGAACAAAAAGGAGAAAAATTCAATTAAATAAATCACCGTGGAAACATTTACCAAACCAGAAGCATGTGGAGAAACGTTCCCAGAATTTTCAGGCAGATGACTTCCTGCCTCCTCCTTGGTAAACATTGGTACCAGAACTGAACAATAAGAACGAAAATGGGGAAACTACCATTTTCACTCACAGAATGCTATTAAAAAAATAACAACAAACACTTGTTGCCTTTTCTGTCAGAATTTCACTCAATCCACTTCATGAGCAACGAATAGCTCAGAGATTTTAGGTGTTGAAAAAGGACCATTAACTAATTTATTAAACTCAACTGAACTGTATGTCAGTTTGATTATTAATTACTGAGCTCTACACAAGCTTATGTGGCTCATCCTCCCTATTAAGGAAAAAGTGTTTTTTTCATATTAAATGTACTTGTTATTTTAAGCATTTTACGATGCTAGTGTTTTTTAAAGTGGGCTCTTTTCAGACAAGCCCCACCCACGCTTGACAAATTGTTCACCTTAAAGCAATAAATCCTTTGATTCTGACCTCTACTTTTCATTTTAAATGCTTTAATTGTTCTTTTATAATTTCATGAATGATTAGAGGATACTTTGAGAGCATTTCCCTATTACTTAATGTTATTTTTGTTCTTATTTCTGGTCCCATACATATTATTTGTGCATGGAAATACATAGCAGTGTATAATATATTGCATGCTCTAGCATAAGGGCAATTTGCATTACCGTCCCAATGACATAAATAAAAACAAGCTTTACTTTGCACGGGATGAAAACGCTACGATATCTTAACTCCAGGAATATCTCGCTGTGTTGTGGAGCTTAAATATTTGAGACCACAAAGAGCCAAGACTTTCTTTTAAGGTTCTTTTGAGACATCTGCAATAAGTGATTCTGTTGGAAGAAGAAAGGCATTAAAACAAAACTTTCCTCTTTCAATTTAACAAAGTGACTGAAATGTTTCATAGAAAAATGGGGTTTTGTTATTAAGCCAAGTTTGGGAATCACTGTGAAAAATGATTGACTGTTAAAGTATATCTAACCCTCTGCTGATAAACTGTCTAAATACGTTTCTTAGCGTTCTATCTTTATGTTTCTGTGCAAAATCTATATCTGACCTAAAACCAACCCATTATTGACCTCCTTTGGTCAAATAGTTCCTAGGCATTTGAATTTTCTTATTGGTTGCCGCTGTACAACCTGCACTGCTTGGGCTCATGGCAGAGGGCTGCAGAGCGTTGTCGCCATTAACGTCTCCAATAACACAGAAAAAGAGTTGCACTGCTGTTTTTTTTTTTTTTTCCAGAAAAGTTGCTAGAGGAATCCAAAAAGTTGATAAATATGGTGACAAATTAAATAAGTTGACAAGAGAGAGCAAAGCCTCACTTACACCCTGCTCTCTGCCCACTTTGGAGGAATTTTCAAAATTTGTAATAGTTGGGGTTTTGCCTTCACAGGGTGTGTCTGCAGCCAAGATAAAAATAAATTAATTGATCTTCTGTAAATTTTGGTGCATGTGCTTCTTAATATATGTACTGCCGTACATTAAATAGAAAAACATTTATCAAATGCGGTTATTAGGGCCCTGTAGACATCAGGAAATGCAATCCGTAAGCTGCATACTTATATGTACATATTTAGATTTTGCTTTAATTGACAACACATACACAGTCTATTAACTCAGCTGTTCATGCTTATTTTTAAGCATCAAACAGCATTCTTCAGTATGCAACTTTTTTAGGCTTCTTATGCAGTCTTTTTTTAGTCGACATGTTTTATCTTTTTCGGGAATGCCTTTGGGCAAAGCAGCGGTGGTGGGTGGAGGGTGGGGAGAAGATGAAGGGGTTACACACCGTCGACAACAATAAATTCTCCATAAATAGTTTCCCTCTATTGCTGCATGTGCCCCTTTACTGTGAGAAAAACACAACATCCAGATTACAGTAAATGTGAAACACTGGCAAAATATAGACGCCTGTGATCAATTTTTAAAGTTAGTGTAAAAAAAATATTTCCCTCTCCTTCAGATGAGCCTAGCTGAGAAAACCTTTGGTTGACTTCAGTCAAACAGTCTGTGTTTGACTGAAGTGGGAGCGCTGTGCAAAACGAATGAGAAATATATTTGACCCGTGTTTTTGGAGAGGCACGCCGCATTTACAGCCGTGAAATGAGAATGCTCCAAACTGCAAGCTGCAAAGCCATAAGCTGTTAAAGCGGGAGAATAATTACAGTCATTATTACGACCAATACAATCGCCACAAATCCTGCTATCAGGTGTTGGTTGTCCATTGGAACTACATTTTCCATCAGCAGATGATATCCATGCCGGCCTATGTCCATGAACGGCCCGCTCTAAAGCTCTGCAAGCTCACTGCTGTAAATTAACACATCATGATCCTAAATGTCTCCTTCCTACTTTAAACCATTTTCACTGACATAACTATTTAGTGGTGAACCTCCTGACTCATTTTAGGGTCGTGCTGTTGTCATCTGTCACATGACAATGGGGGCACTTTGTGTCTGCACTCGAGTCCTCCTCTGGAGACAGCGGACTTAAATTTCCCCTCAGAGCTAATAGAAATTTAACTCTGCCCATAACTCCACGGAGTCCTCCAGGCTCGACACCAGCCAGGGCCCGGGAGGAAATAGCTTCAGATGTCATTTACTTTACTGTTCTCTTCTTATCTCTTTCATTTCTTCCCCCTTCTCTGCTCCCATATCTTTTTATGATGCCTGCTGTCATTGACAGTGGTGAGAGGAGCCATGTTGTGGAAATATTGATTTCCATTTTTTCCAGCCTCCTCCACTATCCTTCTGCTCTCTTCTTTTGGCCTGTGCAGCATCTGAGGATTTGGGTTGAACCATGACCAACCTACTTCACTGGCAGCTCATCCTGCTTCAGTTCATAGCATTTTCTTTTGTTTGCTCGTCTGTGTGGGTGGGTGTGTGTGTTTTCTTATTGTTTTGCCCCTGAGACCCAAGTCTGACATCCTGGTCTGGCGTCACTTTCTCTGAAAGCACTTTCCGTTATGGAGGAGCTGCGAGTTGGAAATGTAGAGATTCTCTCCACCATCACTTCACTGTATTCTTTCCTACATCCATCAAGGCAGCAGAGGCCTGTGTTCAGGCACTTGGCTCGCTGTCGACCTCAGGCACTGACAACTCATTCCCCCTGACAACACACAAATAACTGTAAACTTTTGCTTTTAGTGGGGTCACTATAAAGTGAAACGTCTCTCTCAAAGTGCGTTTGTTCATACACGTTTTCTATTTGGCAGGAAAGAAAACTCCAAGACTTTCACTCTTTGTTCCAAGTAAAAGCAGAGGAATGTTTGGTTGTAATAATAAATTGGTGTTAAAGCAAACTCTAAGGTGGCCATTTTGTAAACAGTTCTTATTAAAACCATGTTTAATGTTAATTTAATTTGTGTTTTTGGTGATGCACTGAAATATTGTTTTGTGCATCCGGACTAAAAAATACAACGTAATTGATTTTTTAAAACGAGGATTATGTGAATAGGTTGGGATTTAGAGAGGCTTTAAAATGTATAAACGCTGCAACAACTGTAAAACATGGTGGTGGCAGCATGATGTAGAGGGTTTGTTTTACTGTCAGGGCAGCTGCCACATCTTAACGAGGTAAATGGAATAATGACGAGAGAGGATTACCTCCATATTCTTCAGCAGCACCTAAGATGAACTTGGATGCAATTGATTGCTCCAACAAGATGAAAATCCTAAACACAAATCCAGTCTTGCTATGAAAACCATAAATCAAGTCGATAATTAATTTGGCCATAGCCTCAATAAAAATTATTATTATTTTTTTAAATTTTAATCCACTTTGCCATTTCTGAGTAAACGGTGGTTGAATATGTCACCAAAATTATGTCAGGACTTTTGATTTCTTCAAGAAGTGTGGTTTTATTATAATGTAGTGAGAGGCAAGTATCCAAAAGTTGGTCATGTATAAATTTAAGCCTGTGCATAAACGTCTGACCCCATATGAGAATTAGTTTGTACAACAAGTCGAATGTCGTATCACGGGTCCACCGCAAAAACAATTGCTCACATCAATCAGCAGAGGCCTGTATTAATGATTGGTCAGACATTTTGGGAATTGGGACATTATGATGAGGAAACATATTATCCAGCTAGAAGATACTGTAGCATCATTTTTGCTGTTCACTTAATAAAGAAATAAAATCCAACTCTGTTTTGCTGACAGCATGTATGCTGATCCCTGTTTAGAAGCCTTCATTGGTTTCTCACTGTCTTCTCCCTGAAATGAGGCCAGTAACTGCCACAACAGGATGCTGACTGACTGACAAGATCTTGCAAATCTCATGAGAATCCAGCACTGTCATGAGAAAAATATATTAACTGTCAGTTGTATGGCAGCACCCTGTGGACATAAAATGACGTTTGAGCTTTTCTTTAACTATGGGTTCTCCACTTTATATAAAACGTTTGGCAGCATTTGAGCCTTAGTTTGAAAAGCATCTGGGAAACGTAGCATGCTACTCAAGAGAGAATCATATCCTTTTAGATACAATTTTGTTTCAAATTAGTTCTTACAATTATTACTAGTTATCCATTAGTTAATTTTCTATTGCATAGAACTTGTTTTTGAGGCTCCGGATGGGCTGTTCTTTCTTCACAATTGATCTGAATACTTAACTACAAAGAGACTACAGGTAGGTTGGTAAAGAGTGGAAATGAACAGTAAACATTGTAAACTTAGCAAGCAAATAAGAAATGCGCACCTGTCCTCTCTCCAGTGTTTAGGTTTGTGTCGCTCCGTGGTATTAGTCATGAGACGTCACTCCTTACTACGTAAAATGACAAAAATAGTAACTGGTTTGAGTAAGTAACTTTATCCTGATTACTAATTTGGAAACAGTTGTACTATTACAATATTATTAATATAACAATGAAATTCGAAAAGAAAAGAAAGAAAAGTACCCTCCTGTAAGAATTTCATTTAGCACATGTGCTAATGAGTCAACGGTACTGATTGTGTTTCTGGGACAGATCGTGCAGTGATGGGTACAAAGGTCATTTCTGTGGAAAACCCACTCACTGTCAATAATTAGCACTTTTTACACAATAATTTACTCAATATGGAAGCATCAATTAGTACACACTTAAAATCTAAATTTATTGAAATACTCCTTAGCACATATTTCTAATTTGACTGGAGGAATAGCTGATTCTCATAATGACTACCAATTTATTTAACTACTATTAAAAGAAAAGTAGGTCAGACTTGTTTCTCAGCCACTGCTGGAGTTATACTGAGTTTGACCTGAGACAGTGAACTGCCCTGGTGGGGGCAGTCTGAAATAGAAAGCTAAATTGCATCATGCTTGTAAGGATTTGGTTGTTTCTGTGTGTTTCCCTAGATTTCTGTGTGTGGAGTCTCTGTGTTGTCCCGTCTACCCCTTGATTAGTTGCACCTGTTGTGTATTTAAACCCACCCGTGGTCCTTGTTCTTTGCTGGGTCCTTGTCTAGTCGTCTCGTCTTGGTGTGTCTCCTGTCAAGTCTGCTGTCAGTTATTTGATTGTGACCAGTTGCTACCAGTTTTGAGCCTTAGCCTTCTGCTCATTCTGTGCTAACTGGATTTAATGATGTTTGTTTCATCATTAAATTCATCACTTCATTCTCAACAGCCTGGGTCCACAGAGTCTCCCTCGCCACCTCTCACCGCATATCATGACAATGCTATAAGGTGCAGATTTTTTATATTTTATGTCCATGTCTTGGGGAGGTCTTTCATTGACCCACCTTACAGTAACATAAATGAAACACTAATGGTTATTGGTCAACTGCTCCAAGAAGTCTATGAAGTATGAGCAAAATGTTGCTAATAACGCAATTAGTGGAGGGATTTTTTTGTTTGCTTTTTTCTAAGGATAAAGCTGCTTGCATCTGTTGGAATCTGTTTCTCCTAAGGAAATGAATTGTTTGCTTGTAATCTGTATGTGGTATAATAAAATCTCTTATTGCTCTGCCTGTTCAGTTTTTACTTTTCTTTTTTTTTTTTTTTACAGCACTTTGTCTTTCAAGTTATGCTTTGCTGTGCTTTGTCTTTTCTCTGCTTTGACAGTGCAGTTCTCAAACTTCTCAAAGAGTTTTATAAGACTGATATTTTTTCCCAGACATCTAACAGCAAGAAACTTTCACCACTTTAGGTATGCACACAACTGCAGGCTCTTAAGATTATGCAACTACTAAGAACTTCCTTTATATCGTTCAGAATTTAGAGCTGTTTTCTAATCTAGTTTACTTCATTTAGTCAGATGATTCTTCAAAGTTTGAACAACAAACGAGAAATCATGCGTTACTAGTTAAAAAGCCAAAAGATAATAAAAGTAGCTCCATCTGCATACTGTTATTAATAGTTAGTTTGCATCTTTTTCCAGAGGGTATTGACATAATTATATATTTTCAATGTCTCCAAATGAGAATTTATTTTCCCAGATAATTTTGAAATAAAAAAGGTCAAAGCTAAACAGCATTCAAAAGCAATTTGGGTAGATCTGGTAACCAAAGCTGGCAAAACAGAGTGCTATAAATCTGTGGATGTCCAGAAAAGGTGCTGCTGCAGAAGTTTTAAATATGTGGAGCAGGGCAAGGCAGCATGTTGTGAGAAAAGCAAGGAAATCTGCTGCAAGTTGCAGCTGTCAATCAGTACAAACAAGGAATGCATGAGTGCCATCTCTCACCCTTCAAATCTTGCTAACACAGTGATGGTGTCCAAAATGACCACCTGCACACTTATTATCAGGTCTCAATGAGGTCGTTGACACCATAATGACAGGCTGGAAAGGATTTAATACCTTAAAATGCTGCCACATGATATACTGGTTATATGAAATACAGGAGCGTTCACACAGTTAAATCCAGATATTTACATACTCTAAAAACACACAAACTCTTTATAACCTCACTGTCATCAATAATTTATGTTTTAGGCAACTTGTAATGATTTCTAATAATTAGAATGAAGCTACACTTACAAACTGCCAAAACAATGTGAGAGAAAATGTTTTGGATATTTCTCATGCCTCTCTTCAGATGCAGATGTTTTCTTACATTAAAATTTAGTGTGCCTACAATCAATTTGAGAAAGACCAAATGATTATTTCATGCGTAACTTTGTAAACATTTTATAGATTCTGGAACTATGTCCCTTTGAGTTTGAGAACTTCTGAGTCTATTGAGTGTTTTTAAGAGACAATTACAACATTTTTTTTTAATACTGCTTTTCCTTACCTATCTGTGTAACAGGTCTTGGCGAGCTACTGGTTCAAATATGCTATATGAGTCACATTTAATTTAATTCTGTGTGATATCAAGAAATCCTTTAAAGAACTCGCCCAAGATTTCCAGATTTGCTCATTTTAAATGACATTTAAATGCTGTTATTTGCATATTCCTGTTATTTGACCAATTTTTACAAATTGTAAATAGTCTGTTGTCTGCTAATACTCAAATATGCATGCATTCAAAAACTTGAATTTTTGTAAATTAAAACAAAATCTACATCCAACTTCAGTTATGCATTTCTTGAATTGGAGTATGTTATTTTGATGACTGCACATGACTTTGTGCTTCTATTTCTATTTAGAAGTTATTAGGAGGAGAACTCTGGACCGACATGTGTCTGGTTCGTCCTTGTGTGTACGCGTGTGTACCACATGTTTTGGTGCAAAATGTGTGTATTAACCTGAGAATGAAAGCAAAAGACAAAGATATTAGCTGAAGTTCCAAAGGCTGCATAAAAAGACAGTTTAAAGTTTTTCAATTCATTCAAGCACAAAGGAATTATTGATTACATGTCTCGAGATCTAATAAAAATTCAAGTGTTTTGTTATAAGTTGCATTGAGAAAGTAGAAGCTTTTTGAAGCTGGTTGTTGAGTGGCAGTACTTTGCTTCAAGAGAGACTTGTGCAGACTGCAAAATAAATGATGACACAAGGGGAGTACATTGTTTGGAAATGTATGAATCAACATCTAAAGACAGCCAGGAAGTTAAAGCTTGAGTATAAATTAGCCAATGAGGGTACACATAAATCTGAATTAACTACAAAGTGGATCAAAGACAATACAAACAGTTTGGAGTGTATGTCATAATCTCCTGACCTCAGTCCCATGGACAATGTTAAAGCATTGCTGAAACGGTGCAAGTACGCAAGGTGGTCTTCTCAACCTGATTCAGGTAAACCAGTTTTAGAGCAAAATTCCAACAACATCAAACTCTTTGACCCAAGTTCTAAGGCAGCTCTAACAAATAGTGAGTAAATATATAAATATATATATATATCCTTGAAGATTAAAAAAAAAAATCCAAAGCACTCTGTCATTATTTTGACATTTAACAAATAAAAATACGTATTTTTATTATAAACATATTTAACAAATATAAATACGTTTAGTAATATTAACTGACCATAAATAAAAGAGTTTACCCTGATTTAAGGCCAGACAGTAAGAAAAAAAGAAACAAAATAAATTATCTGCACTCTTTGCAAATATCTGGTTTTAGTTTTAAGGAAATCATTTCCAAATAAAAAGAAGTTCCTCTGAAAAGTACACAACATAGTGTACTTAGGTTTCTTTTTATGCAAGATAAAAAAAATACTAGCGTCCAGAATATTCTTAGACTTCAAAGTTGCATATCTATGACCGTAAGTGCTTTGTCCGATTACAAACCCCTATTGACAACCACAAAGCATGTGCCTAGAGTCTGCTTCTCAAGAGGACATTAGCGTTGTAGCTTTACTAGCTCCCATTAGTGGTAAACAAATGCACCTGTCTCTGTTTACCATCTCTGCTATATTTGCTGTGACAACACACCGACGCCAAGTCATAAAAACAGAGGAGCAATTCATCTTTATTGCAGGCAATCACTCTAAACATGCACATGGGCAATCTTTTTTTTCCCTCACACACAGGTAGGGTGGCAGAGAGATCTCTACCTTAGAGATCCTGTTGGTCCAAAGTCAGAAAACTGATCGAATTAACCATAAGTTATGGTGATAGTTTTTCCACATCTTCTTGAAAACTGTGCATCAGCCTAGCATGTTACCAACAGCTGCTACACTGTGTGAGTTACAGTGGGCTTTGTGATGTATTGGCTTTTATTAGGAAGCATGATTAAAGCCAACCAGGAGGGGGAGCGGGCAGGTGCAGGGCTGATGAGCAGAGTGACAGTGTTAATAGACTGAGGCTCCAGGGAGGTGGCCCCCGTTTGCAGCACCAATCCGTCTTGATTTCTGCGCATTGCCTTGTTCAATTACACTAAGTGTTTAGCTCTGGTCACTGGCAACATGGGCGTGCAAAAACCAAAGCTGGGGTAAGAGAGCAATACCTTTCATTATGCACCGTGAAGTGTGCATTGAAAAGTGAAACACAAGGTTTTGCTAGTATCCGCAGCTGCAGTTGGGGATTGGATATGAACTGGCGTGTAATCGCTAGCTGCTCCTCCTCTATCTCTAAGATGTGTCCAAGCGAGAGATTATGCAAAGATAAAGCATTGAGGGGTATTCTCTTTTCACACAAACATGGAGGGAATTAAAAGTGTCCTCTACCGTCCAGAAAGAAAAAAAAAGAAGTTATTATCTCTATCACCTGCGCCTTGACTTCACGCAGCACCTTTACCCAAGATAAGACCTAATCTGGACTCTTGCTTATGTCTTTATTTACTTGCATCAAGGTTATGAGCTGGTGCCTGTGCCATCAAAGCGTCAAAGCATGCAATGCAAAGTTGGATAAAGTGAGAAAAATAAACGGATGTACTGTGTGTTATACGAGCGTAAATCGGGATTAGAGTTAAAGAATAAAATAAACAACATGCTATTTGGTGAAGGAAGTTTTTTAATTTAGTCTATCGACTTCTGCAAAGTGAATGCAAAGAGAAAGCAAGTGTTCTTAATTACAGCGTGAGCCAAACTATTGTTTGACACTCATGTACAGTATTACTGCCCAATCTTTGCTCTTCTAAGTCATTCAACCTGATCACATAACTTTAAATCTTCTTCCCTTTTTCACTGTGCCTTACACATTTTCACACCTTTTGGACCTCCTTACATTTTGTCACATTTCAACCACGATTTTCATTGGGATTTATATTTGGCAATCTGACAAAAGTCAATGCGTAGTTGTAAAGTGGTGTACAAAAAGAGCGAAAAATGGCTTGCGTTTGTTTTTGTCCCCGTTTCTCCATGACAACTCTGAATAAAATCCAAAGATCAAAATCTCTGAGTAAGAAGGATCAGGGTATAAAACAATGCCTAAAGTTGAACATTTCAGAGAGCGCCGTTCAAGTTGTTATCTCGGAAAGAATATAACACAACCAGAACCAATATGGGGGCCTAAGTTTGCGTGAACTTTATTTCACTGTGGTTACCAAAATTATAAGTTTCCAATTCTCCATCACACTCGCATCGCTTTCTGCCTCAGCAAAACTGTGGTTTTTTTTCTCTCTTTTCTCTTCAGTTGCCATTGTTCATCATGAAATAACATGATCAGCTGGCTCATTTAAATGCACACTGAAATTCATGAGGTGCTTTGTATCAACCATTTATGGTTGAACGTGGGCATGTAAAGGGCAGAACCTGAGGCAGAACCGTGTGCACAAACTTTGAGGTACAGCTGTGATTTATAGAGGAAAACTGCTTGCTGGTGTGCGCATGCATGGCTTTATAATCTTTTTTTTTTTTTAGCCTTCCAGATAAGGTCGTTCACCTTATCTGGTAGGCTGCTTAAGGAAAGCATTAATTACAGATGCAGCCAAGACGCCAATGGTAATTCTGGTAGAACTGCAGAGATCTACACCTGACAATCATGATATTTACGCTGCAATCTATGAATAAGTGGCATAATTATTTATGAAAACCCAGCAAACATCTCTTGGAACATTTTGGCAAATACCTAAAATGCTATTTGTGGAAAATATTTCATGCCATACCTGCACGGAAACATGGTGGTTAAATTAAAGTGTTTTCATGTGGTAGAATGACTCAAAGTCCAGGCCTAAAACCGATTGAGAATTTGTGACACACCTCTAAAATTTATGTTCACCTACGCACTCCATAAAATCTACCTGAGCTTGAGTTAGCTGACAAAAAAAAGAATGAGCTACAATGAGCAACACAGACCCACACCATTACAAAAGACTTCAGGTTACGCCACAATACCTTTTGGTTTGGTAATTTCCTATTTATAACACACCTTTAGGTCTTTTACGATTAAAACCATGTGTATTTTTCTTACAGTTTGCAAGTAGGCTCTTCTTTGCATTATTTAATATAAAATATGAATAATATACATTAAAATTGGTGGTTGCAAAGTAGCAAAATATGACAAAGTTTGAAAGGCGTGAGCACTTTGGTAGACACTGCAAAAGCAGGTTATATTTTCTAAAAGGCTGAATGAGACTGATACAAACGAAGAAGAGGCTTTTGATGACTCTTTGCTCGAACAAATGATTTTTCTTTGTTCATCTTGGAACAATAAAGACTATCAAGGGAACAACTGCCAGCAGATATATACATTTTGCCAGGTAATGGTACACATTAACTGAAATAGGCTTCCTGTGGCAGCACATCTTCTTCAGTGTAAGAATAAATGTGAATTCCTCCTCCAGAGAGTGGATTGCTATGAGCAATGCTGATGACAGGCACTGAATCTAAATTCCTATAGACTGTTTCTGTAACCTTTTTCTGCTGAGGAATAACAAGGACGTGATCCTGGCACCATTGCTCTTTAGATTGCTCCCTTGCTTTTACTTGAAGCAAATAAGACAGCGACGCCTGGGATGTGCCGCTGCGTACCTCTGCATCGAACCGAGGGGCAGGACGCCCCATCTTTTGACCCCCTGATGCATTTCGAAAAAGGTCAATCTGACAGTCATCATCGCATCAGTCCGCTGTTGTGACTCTGTCACTCTTCTCTGGGACCCCTTTGGAGGCAGGTGGGAAATGTTTGCGTGCAAGAATCCACATTTTGAGTTTCCATCCCTCCCTGATGGCTCGCCTGGGAGGAAAAGTTTGCGGAGGTGGGGCGTGGAGCTAGTGTGACCTTTGTGACCACCTTATCTTGTGGAAAGGTCATCACAAGGCCCCCTGAAAACCAGAGGGATGGGAGGGGATCGATCCGGAGTCTTTCTTTTATTTATCTCAGTAGACATGGTGCTCCTGGTGTTTTTCCAGGCCAGTGTTGAGTAGGGGGGTGGAAGGGAGTGTGTGTGTGTGTGGAGGGGCGGCGGGGGGGGTTGGGGAAGATAACGATCTATTAGTGTTGCAGATATCCTTCTCCTTACCTCCTTCTCCCTCCTTTTCTTGTTCCATACTCTGACTCTATAGATGCCCCTGGCTCTGAGCCAGAGGCATTTGGTGAGGGGAAATGTGGAAGTCATCAGAACAGGATGTTTGACACCTTGGGGTCAACACAACCAAGCCATGTCATTGCTTAATAAAGTGCATTGAAGGGTTAGAAATCAGGGTGCCCTTACAGAAGCCGCAGCCTTATTAGATCTCGAGGATCATGTAGGGGAGGGAGGGGGACATCACATTTACTTTTCTGTTCTGTCCCCCTTTGACTTCTGTGGTGCAGTGTATTAATGGCCTGCTCTTATCACCATTTATCTTGTGAACAGTGCAATATACAGGAGGAGGCTGCATCATTAGAGGGAAAACAAAGGTGAGATAGAGACATTTACAGTATTGAGGGCGTAGCTGAAAACTCGGATGATTTAATTAAAAAGTTCTTTCCTTCTGTTTTAGGTGCGGGTTTTACCCGGAGACACAAAATGAAACAAATGATTTATCGACGCTACCGTGTTGTCCCTGATGCAGAGATGAAACTGCTACCAGATTTTAATGATTTCCATGATGAAATTTTCAATAGTTAGCCTTACGGTTTCGAAAGGAAATCACCATTAAGCTGTACTTGACTACGGCACTATTAAAAATTTCACTGTCCCTCAAAAGCATCATTACAAATGCTTTGTCACAGATGGAAGCTGCGCAGTAAAAATGAAGTGGGGCTATTTCAGCCACAAAAGAACGGCAAATGTTAAATTTAGCTTTGCGTTGGACTTCATATCTGCACAAGGTGGGCTTTCAAAATATATTTTTGTCCTCATTAGAAGGAAATGGTCTGGCCATTGTGGTAACATGGGTTCTATTTGTAGTTCTCAAAGAAGTCAATAATAATGCATAACAGCAGCTATACTACAGCAGTTAAAATTGTCTTAACTTGTAAAAATGCAACATATTTCTGGGTAAAATGTGTTTTGGGTTGCAGATCAGAGGTTGTTTATTAAAACACTTCAAGGCAGGATTAGATATCATCTCTGTGTGTTTTGTCAGATGGCTAAGTGAGGAAAGTTGTTGTTTTGTCCCTGACTGATCAATCAAGGTTGTCAAAGCCCAGTATCAGCTGACTTGTGTACACACATTCTCTATTTGTGCGTTTTCAGACCCTGCAAAGCCAAATTTTATACTTTAAAGTAATAATCTTTGTTTACAATTATCTTGTGATGTACAACAAATGCAAATTTTTCTTGAAAGAAAACTCAACAAAATTCCTTTTCGGACAAAAAACGCATTTCTTTGATTAATGGATTGTTGAGAAATCTAAAGATTTCAAGATTTATGAGCAACAAGTAATTAGTGACTAACATAAAACTTCCCATAATGTTAAATCTGTTGTAAATGAGATTTTAAATTTCAGTGAGTCTTTCCTAGTAAGAAGTAAATAAAACAGTTTCATTTGTTTCTAACTTTAGCTTTATTTACACAGTTAATCACTGAGACATGGTTTCTCCTTTTTAAGCCAAAACCTACCATTAAAAATAGACTAATATGTTGCTTTTCAGGACACATTTACACATGGTTCCCATTCACACACGGTTGATGGCAAGGTACTGGATTGCAGCCACTGCTGCCCTGGGGCGGTCTGACAGAAGCAGCCACATCGGACCACTGGCCCTTCTGACCACCACCAGCAGGCAAGCTGGGCGAGGTGTCATGTCCAAGACACAGATGGGTAGGGGCCTCGAACCGGCGACCAATGTGATTCTTTCGGTACGTTTTCAACACATTTTAACAACAATTGCTTTCACAGTCGTCATAAATAAATTTGCACAGAATGATCTTGATGCAAAATCTTGATATTGCAACATCCCGACCCTAAACTTGTTCTAAACTCCAGCACTGATGGCACTCATCTAGTAGTCTTGTTGTGCATCACAAACATGCAAATTTCATTGCACCTATACGTCGTAAGTCTACTTTTATTTACTAAGCACAGGTTGTCACCACATTTGCATGTAGTAAAATCACTCCGCCCTAACATGCTTGGTATATTTCTTCATTACCTGATCATTATGGTCAATTAGGCCCCAACTTTCTCCACCTTTTATCTCCTTAAGCAGTGTTCTCATCTGCTGCTTGTGTCACAGAGCCTGCAGATAAATAATTTAGCAGGGGGAGGGCAGAGAATTTACAGCTCCCGTCTTACTCAGTCAGGTTGTAAATTCTCAATGTGGGGAAACGGGAGAATATATTAGGGTGGAAAAGAAAAGAGGAAGAGGGAGATGAAGGAGGAGAAAGGCTATGGGGAAGTGGTCCCTGGGGGGCCATAACCTTACGCCAGCAACACCATAAAGTCACCATTAGAATGCTGTATTTATAACAGTGGGTTTGCCCCGGGCTGCAGGTCTGCCTTCCAAACATACACTGTCAAGCACACTAATCACAAATACTCACACACACACATTCACTTGCTACACACCAACCATATCCACATGATAATGGTATTTTTCTCAGTATTAGTGGAGCCTCTCCATAAAACCCACACTGTGTCCATCTCCTGGCTCCGTCGTCCCTATATATGGTGTTCAGCGGGGTGCCAGCATCACAGAATATCAATGGCTTAATGAGGCAGAGGCTCTTTCTGATGTGCCGCAACATTGACTCTTTGAGAGGAACATGGAGAGTGAAACAACTCTGAAGAGATAACAACGCCCCCCGATGGACCTCTGGCCAGCTCGGAGCATGCTTACTAGTGCCTGACATAATGCCTGCGTGTAATGATAGAAAATATCTGAGTTCCCAAATGTCCATTGTGTTATACAGTGTTTCATAATACTAATACTTTAAAGGCTACTGTGCCTCAGTGTTATCATTTCAAAAAGTTAACTTTTATTTATTCAAACCACATATATATATATATATATATATATATATATATATATATATATATATATATATATATATATATATATATATATATATATATTTTCCTTGTGACCTCATCGAGGTCACAACCAAATACCTCCAACGAATAAGGCAAGTCCTGAGAAGCCAGTTCAATGGCAAGAACAAGATCTAGGCAATAAACAGCTATGCCTTGCCAGTAATCAGATACCCTGCAGGAATAATTAGCTGGCCAAAGGAGGAGATACCGGCCACAGATGTTAAGACACGAAAATTACTAACAATGCATGGAGGGTTCCACCCCAAATCCAGCACCCTGAGACTGTACACGAGCCGCAAGGAAGGAGGCAGAGGACTAGTGAGTGTGAGAACCACTGTCCAGGACGAAACATCCAAGATCCATAGATACATCAGGGACAAAGCCTCAACAGACAATCTGCTCAGTGAATGTCTCAGGCAATGGGGAACAGAAGTTGAGGTGCTGGAGGTACCATCATGGGAGGACAAACCCCTACATGGGATGTACCACCAGCAAATAACTGAAGTGGCTGATATCAGAAAGTCCTACCAATGGCTAGAAAAAGCTGGACTCAAGGACAGCACAGAGGCCCTCATCCTGGCCGCCCAGGAACAGGCCATAAACACCAGAGCAATAGAGGCCCAGATCTACCACACCAGACAAGACCCAAGGTGTAGGTTGTGCAAGGAGGCCCCTGAGACAGTCCAGCACATAACAACAGGGTGCAAGATACTGGCAGGGAAAGAGTACATGGAACGACATAACCAAGTGGCAGGCATAGTGTACAGAAACATCTGTGCAGAATATGGACTTGAAGCCCCGAGATCAAAGTGGGGAACACCCCCAAAGGTGGTGGAGAATGGCCGAGCTAAGATCCTGTGGGACTTCCAGATCCAGACTGACAAAATGGTGAGGTCGAACCAACCGGATATTGTCGTAGTGGATAAACAACAGAGGAAAGCCGTTGTGGTGGATGTAGCAATACCCAGTGACTGCAACATCAGGAAAAAGGAGCACGAGAAACTGGAGAAATACCAGGGCCTCAGGGAGGAACTGGAGAGGGCCTGGAAGGTGAAGACCACAGTGGTGCCTGTGGTCATCGGGGCCCTCGGGGCAGTCACCCCCAAACTGGAGCAGTGGCTACAACAGATCCCAGGAACAACATCAGACATCTCAGTCCAGAAATGTGCAGTTCTAGGCACAGCAAAGATACTGCGCAGAACCCTCAAGCTCCCAGGCCTCTGGTAGAGGACCCGAGCTCAGAGGATAAGAATCACCCGCGGTGGGTGAGAAGGGATATATATATATATATATATATATATATATATATATATATATATTATATATATATATGTATGGTTTGGTTATGGTGTTCATGTATTGTAATATTTGCTCAAAGTGTTGGAAAAGTCTTTGCACACCCTGAAGTTTGAACAGCAAATAAATTAAAAATCACAAAAATAAATTTACAGACAAAAAAGAGAAAGCAACTAATTTAAACCCTTGAACAAAGGGTTGATTTGAACATTAATTGGTTAACATCCATCAACAATAGATCATCTGAAGCCATGTTGCAAAGAGTCTAGCACGCTCATCTCCATGGCAACTGTCACAAAATCACGTTTTACACACAGTGCAATGAGTCTCCCTTCATATAGTTCATCTCAGGCAACCAGATAATTTACAATGTTGGTTCCAAAGTTGGTTCACTGTGACATATGAACCCAAGCTCAACAAATCCAAAGGATTTAAGAAATTGCCTGAGACTCTTTCAATACTTGTGTGTCAACCTGGAAGCGCTACGTTTCCAGCAACATTCCTTTGTCAATCTGATGGTCAAGAGAACTTAGGCTCCTCACACATAGATCCTGTCGAGCACCAAGTCTCAGCCCTAAAACATACTACCAAGAAGTCACTTGACTCCTTGACCATCCCTTGGATGGCCCTATAATCCTCTCCATGACCAAGACCACTCTTTTTATTCTCCACTCCACTGTTAGCTCTTTATCACTTTACTCCGCAAGATTTGCCATCAACCTCCCTGAACATTAACTCATCTCCTTATAGATGCTTTTTGTGACAGAACAGGACATCAAAAGTCATTGTTAGAACTTGCTGAACCTCATGAAACCAGGTACCTAAATGGGATTTATTGTTGCTTTTTACTGCGAGGCAACAGTGACAGGTAATAGCGATGCATTAAATTACCACTACATAATTAATCACTCTCAAAAATGTATTGATCGATAAGTAAAAATCCAAGTAACAACAAATAAAAAGGGCTAACATAAGAGGAGAAACCCACAGACTTTCACAAAACCTGGATCATCAACAAATACTTTTTAACAAAGGGATAGGTTAGTCAGGAAAACTTTTTTCCTTAATAAAATATATTTTTTGCATTTACATTTGATAAATTTGATCATTTGAAATATTTAAGTGTGGCAAAAACATCGAATCTCCTAGGGGACAATCAATTTTCCACAGCATTATATATCTTAAAAATATCAAGCTGCCTAAAATCCAAAGATGCTAAGAAAAAGTGTGGGTAATGGTTCTTCCAGAACAATGTGGGGCACATTTTTAAGCCGCATATTATGAAGTCAGATGTAGCAGAGGAAAGCCTACAGAGGGCAAAAATATTCAGAGGAGCCAGTAAACATAGCACAGTAAACCCACCAAATCCCCTGTGCCTTTTCATGCACTCTGTTGAAAAGCAATAAGAGGAGGTACAGTACCTTTTGTTTATCTGTCCCACTCATGCTTTTATTGTCAAACCTTGTTTAGGAATATAATTTCCCCTTAACTGGCCTTTTGCTTTCCTAGCACTATTCAGGCTCTTTCATGTCAGCGGTCTACAGTGGGGCTGCTGCCTTGGAATAAACTGCTTTTATTTAAAGCTAGCCAGAGGGGTCAGAGAGCCTGATCTGTCATTTGTGGTGTAATAAACACAGAAGGAGACTTTCACATAAACACCTCCAACCAATATGAACAGCCCACTACAGGAAATGAAAATGTAGCCATAGGAAGTTAACCCTTTATGGCTTAGGAAGACAGTGTGAAAATACCAGTGCGAGCTGTAATGTTCAGTCGAAGGCCTTCATTTCCTTTGACTGGGTTACTGTAGGGGGCAATTCTTCAGCTTGGTCAAACATTCATTAATTAGCTGTCATGGGAAATGTGAATGAAATGACAGTGTTGAGTCCAGTTTAATGAGAGAATAAAAATGTCTCTCACTGAAGGCGGATAGGAAGAACTGTTTTGACCTCCGGTGGTGCTTGTGAATAACCAGTCGTCTCCCTCAATCGATTGCAACACAATGAGAGACGACACAAACCGAAGAGCCCAACATTATTTGCAAGTCACACCGAAGGTCAAAACACATGTAGGACTGTATCAACACCTCCTTTGAAATTTCTCCCAGGTTTTCTTTTTGATCTCATGCAGTTGACTCATCAGATTGCTTTTCTGTCACACCGTCCTCTGTGCTTTATCAGTCCGGCCTTTACCGTTCATCCATGCATGGTCATTTAGCTCAACGCTGCATGATTTTCAATGAGGCAATGCCAGAAGCCGACTTGACCCTTCGAGGGCACTGCTCTGACTGGCTCCTTTTTCTATTTTTTTTTTCCTACCCATTCTCGCCCGTCTTATTCCCCACTGTCTGCCTGTCAAAGGGCCAAAGCCTTGGATGCTTGTTGCGCATGCTAACACACCGGTCTGAAAGATGGGACAGAAAGCAAGAAGGAGAGAGGGAGGGAGACAGACCGAGGCCGTTATTGCTATGGCCGCCGAACACCGACAGACTTTGAAAGTTGAGTGAATAAATGCCCTGTCTACTTGGGACAGGGTGCACTCACTCTCACAAACCAGCTCGCATGCATAAAACCCTGGGGGTTTGGGGCCGGGGAGTGGAGAGATTGATAATGCCCCCCATCCCCACCCTGCTTCAAACAACGGACAATCCAAGCAAGCCCAATGTGACTTTTAAAATGCCAATGAATAGTGCATGGAGACAGGTCAAGGGCAGGATGGGTAGGGGAGTTTTTCTTATCAATCAGAGAGTCACTGAGGGAATGCAAGAAGAGAAGCACCAAGCTGGGCTTGTTAGAGGTTGAGGTGGTGGCGGCATGATAAAGCTTCTTTGATAGCTGTGAAAAAGAGAACCAGATGCAGGGAGGTGGAAAGGGTGGAACAACTCGTGATAGTAAATACTCCTGGGAATTGAGCCCTTTAGGTCTATGTCACTGGGGTCATATTTTACTAGCCTGACTGAAGTTAATGTGTTTTCTGAGGTGAGAAGAAAGCAAAAGTATCTAAGCAGAAATATATTATTTAGCGTCATTATATTTGTTTTACTGCATGAGCGTTTGTGGTCAGTGGCTGACCATAAGTCAGTTTTGGGCCTATATGTCCCAAAACTGAGGACAGTTTTGGGACATATAGGCCTGCAAAAAATCTGTTATTTAAGCACAAACATAGACGGTGTCTTACATAAGTAATAACTGCACTGAATTTAATTTAAAATCTTTGAATTTCAACAGAACTGTATACATTTTATATTTTCAACATGGCAAGATGTGTAAAAGTTAAAATAAGTAAGTAAAATAATAATTGTAAAAGTTTTATATACTATATATATATATATATATATTTGTGCAAAACCTTTTAGGAGTGCCATTGATGACAACCGAGTCTGATGGGCCAAAGTAGACCACTGAGTGACATAGTTAGAGCTTCATGACTGAAGATGATTCTTTCTATTCAAAGAACCACTGAGAAGAATAACAGGTGAAAAGCACTTTTACAATAGCAAATCAATAGAGAGAATTCTACACCGAGTTCACCCTAAATGCCACCACACCCTTTGCCCTCTTATCAGCACCCAATCACAGGCAATCAAGCTCTTTTAAAGACTGATTTAACCCTGATGAAACCTACCTTGGATGAACACCCACACAGAGACACGCACACGCACGCACACACGTAAGCACACAAAACACTTTCCGCAATATTGCAGCAGAGATTAAAGCCAAATGAAAGAGGTAGAGACAAAGGTGACGTCTCTTCTTTTGAAATGGCAAGAGCGTGGCTTGACATGAAGCGAGTGGGTGAGTGCCTGGGTGAACAAAAGGCTGGCGCTGTGTGAGAAAAGGGCAGAGGCGGGAGCAGGGCAGCGGCGGTGGGGGGCAGGCCTTTAATTAAAAGGATTATATTGAGGTGCACAGTGCTGCAGAGGAGCTGTCCACTGGGCCTAGATTGACTACAGTAATGAAACCTATCCTTGTCAGAGGAGAAGGAGAAGCCACAGGAGAAGAAATGGGGGATGCATCATTGAAAGTTGGTCAGGAAATGACTTCAGGAAAGTAAACATCAGGACTAAACACATGTAATGAGGGCTTATCAAGAGGAATTTGGTGACAGGAGCTCAAAATCATAAATATATAAGGTCATAAAGAATAATAACAATGAATGAACTATGGCATTAAATTAGAAGTTTTTACAGATTAAAGTCATTACAGATATGCTTCCGGCCAATAGAGAGTTTCCCTCTTTAATGTAAATGAATTCTAAGTTTGGCATATCCATCTAGTGTCTCTGCTTCTCATTAATTTTTATCTCTGCAGATATAATGAAGTCATAATAGCGGGGAGTCTGATGAGTTGTCAATTAGAAACTTGAATGATCCCCGTACTGAAAATGAGAAAAAGGTTAGTGAATTTCCTGCTCTGTCTAACTCAGCGGCAACCATTACCTGCCAACTGTTATTCCCTCGTCATCCTGTATCCTTCATTTAGTACCTGACGCCAGTTGACACAATCGTTAAAGGATGAACTGACGGTGCTCTCGTGTCGTTCTGCTTCAAGAACACCAACTTATTGGAGAAAGTCAAGAATTTTTCTGTCACGCACGGTCAGCCCCAAAAACTTTTTCAGCGTGCAGATAAGTACCCATGTCTGCCTCTGACTATATTTGTGTTATCATCCCAATCCGTTGTGTTGTGTGGAACTGCACGGCTTCCCACTGCTGCTGACCAAGATTAACATTATCTCTGACCACTCTGCCAGAAAACCAGACACTGCAGTAAATGAATTAGATAGAAGCAAGGTGGGAGGGGTGGGATAGAACAACTTCTCGTACTTTTTAGGTTCGTCATTTTCGTTATGTTTGTCCCACATCTATTAAAACACAATACAAGGGAATACAGACGTGTACTGAAAACTCCTATCGGAGCCAAGAAGCACAAAACAAGCCCCATCCAAATGATTTTATTTTTTTGTATTTTAAGCTTTGCTCGCTATAATTTGTGTTGTAACTTATTCAGAATGTCAATATTTGTTATTGACATTCTGATTATTCCTCCCCTTGTCCTTCTTATTAGATTAGGTGGACAGTCTTGTCTTTGTAGGATTTTATATTTAACAGTGAATTTACTGTTGACTGTCATCAATAGATGCTCAAAGCTCAAATTCACTTTTATGTGAAAACAAGACTTTGGACCACTGATGAACAGTTCAGTGGTCAGTGATCCTAAGAAGCAATGTCAGAAGCTCCTTAACTTCTGGCATTGTCACTTGTTCGAAAGTCGCTTAACACAAGAAAGAGACCATTGGACTTCATGTCCACGATGCTTCTATAGCCTCTTCTCCATGGCAGAGGCTTTAACTGGTTCTGTCCCAGTCCACTCCCAGTTTTGAAAAATAAACTTATATCTTGGTGTAGCTGACCAAGAGTCAAACTAAAGCCAAACATAGAAAACCTAAGCAAAAAGACCAAAGCATAACACAGAAAGTTGATGCTTGAAATAATTTCCTGATCTACAGGTTAAAGGAAAAACAAGTTAAATTGCAAAGCTAACAGCCTTAGTGCTGGTTTATTGTTGGATATGCTGATAGGTTTCAGAGAGTTTATTCATTTATTTATTTTTACTTTACCATACTTCCTCCACAGATACTTTATTTTGGCCATGGGCGCCCTAGAGCAAACAGTATAGGAGGAGCGTCACGTGGTGCAGTAACCTCATGGTCAGGAATCAAACCTGAGGTCAGGTTTGATTCCTGACCATCCGTGCTGCATGTCTCCCCCTTTTTTCTGCCACCTTACTGTCTACCTACTTTCAAAAAAATGGAAAAAGGCCACTAGTGCCAGAAAAAAAACTGATTATATGTATGTGAAAGGACCTACGGTTATGCTGCTGCAATTTGTGGCTATATGTTATGTTAACATTTTAGCAGTAAATACATTTGATTCCCAGCTAAGAGTAAAGCAAGAATGCAAGTATACTGTAGTGAATTATCCTTGGCACATCTGTGCATCTCAAATGATCCTGTTTTCATGATTTTCTATTATGGCACTGTCAATATGGAACATAAAGCAAATAATGGGTTTCGAGAAGCTGAAGTACTGTCCTGGAAACAGCTTTTACTGGAGCCATAAATCATCTGCACATTACATGCTTTGTCTTTTTCTTTATGAAGTAAATGGCACTTCCTCAAGGAAATAGCTTATCTATTGGGTCAAGAACTGACGCATACAGACAGTGACATATGTGACTTTAAAATAAATGTGGTATTTTAAATCTGGTTTATTTTCATCCGCATAAGCCTGAGCCTGTCAACTCCTACTTTAGAGCATGGCATGAGAATACATTAGAACAAACTTTAATGTATTTTAACAACTTTTTGAAGAACAAATTCAGACAAAGTTCGACTACAACTAATGCACTTCCCATTCTGTGAGTCTGATCATTAAGCCTGGCAGACTTTTAGAAAACTGCAGGAGTTATGTTTTGCAATAGCAAGAATTATGTGCTTACATATTTTGAAGCTAATGAGTGGAAAGAGATTTAGTTCTTATCAGAAAATGAAAACCATTTAATGAATTTTAAAGGCTGCATTATGTAATCTACAAATGTTTCAAAAGTTGCCTATGTATTGGCTTAGCGTTGTGGGCAGGAAGGCACTCCTGAAGTGAGTGTGCCTGAGGAGGTATGAAATTCATTTCATACCTTTTCCCCTCCTTCATTTGCCCAACGTTTTTTAGCTGGTCTCCCCTGCTCAAGCTATGTGTCTCACCATTACAGAGCTAATCCATCCATGACAATGTTCAATTTCCGCTGGGGAATATGAAGTGCAGTGGGGAAAATTTGCAACCCTGTGGCTCATCTAAGTACCATTAACGACAGCGACCACATTCCTCCGAGCTTTGTCTCTCTCATTTGAATTGAGCAGCTTGATTTGGTGATCTGGTAATGCTGTGAAATAATCTTTTAATGCAGACTTCTTTATGTGATAGACACCTGAAAAAAGACTGGTTATAAGATTTTAGATACATAGTGCCACTTAAAGAAAGCCAATCTTGTATTCAAAGACGGTGTAATTGACTAATCAATTCAAAGGTTCCCTATGTGTTGGAGAGATAAGCGTGTTTTAGGGTCATCTCACAGCACTGCAGGAAAATCAAGATTTGATTCCGAGCAAAACTTTTCTTTTCCCAATTCTCAGTCAGTCCTTGGGGGATTTATTGCTATATTTTGGTCACTGTCATATTATTCTGCTTCAGCTTTCATCTTTTACAGATAGTCTCACCTTTTCTTCGAGTACCCACTGATAAATAAACAAAAAGATTGCTGGATTCAATAATGGTCACCTACCAAAGCATGTCACGTCTACCTCAATGCTTCACTCATGTGAGGGTCGTTTTGGATCTTTTTGGATGGCTGTAATTGGTTGATGCCATGTCTCCTGTTTTCATGTCCTGATAACTCGGCTTTAGACATCTGTCCAAATACATTTATTCCAGATTCCTGGCTCCTTACCTTCTTCAAAGTCTGAACATTTTTAGTCTGATCTCCATATTTTGCTTAGAGAGCAAATGCTTCCTGTATTTTACTCTCCAATGAAAGATGTGCAGCCTCCGTTTGTACAGACATGCACTTTCCCATCATCCCTGCAGCCCATGATTGCATTTAAGGCTTTTAGAGACTGTTTTTAGCATCACACAATCTGCTTTTAGGATGAACTTACTTGCATGGCCAGATTAAGGAATGAAGTCAGCATTTTGAATGTCCTCCACTTGTAGACTATTTTACAACAGAATGGCTAAACTCAAATTATTTCTTTATCAGCTGGTAAGATCTTTCAAACTGAGGTTTGAACAGAGGAAACACATTTTAAAATCCTGAGTATCAATTTAAGGTGTGAATAAGGTGAGTATGTATGTATTTTTAGAAAAAATTTTGAAAACTAATCTGAAATGCAGTGGGTTAGTCGTGCTTCTTGTGGATTGTCATCGGTTTGAACCCTCGCAGCATATTTATCACCTGCCTTTCAGTTCCTTTCCAGTTCACTCTTGTTTTTAAGTGATTGAAAAAGTCTTTGAAATGTATTTTGTTTCTGCTATTCTGGCAAGAATATAAATATTTGGCTATGTTAATAATAAGTTTTCACTATCACTGGGGTGGTTCTGTTCAAGCTTGACTAATAATCACGTCATGGTAGCACACTAAATATTATAAAATCATTGCACTGATGTCCGATTTTGCAAGAGGTTTAAAATTTTAGCAGGTGATAAACATATAACATTTAACTGTTTGCCTCGTGGTCAGTTTTGGATGTGCATTTGATGCTGAATGAAGATAAGTGGTCAAATGTGAAGACTTTAACTTTTCTGAAGCCTGCCAATGAAAAAAAGCATGTACAATGTTAAGTTTACGCTTATGAAGGAAACAGCTGTTTTCAATTATTTAAAGCTTTAAGATGGATTTAATCTATAGCTTATGCTTCTATAAAAGCTTAAACTGGATAGGTTAGATTAGTTTGAATTAATGTTCATGCACATCTCTCATTCTCAGTGATGTATAAAACTCAGACAGCAAGGTGACTCATTTTATTGGCAGCTGAATAGTAATTCGCTGTCAGGATGAGGCGTCTGTGTTCTTGGTATTATTGCCATTAAAGTTGTCCTGCTGACTGGCTGAGCTAAACCAAAGTGACACTTGTTTAGCTCTTATTTATGGAAAAATACTTTTTTAGCTTACAACATTATGGTGGCCTTTGACTTCTGCCGTTGTTTTCATCCAAGTTTATCACATCTGGCTTCTTCTGGTGAAAAACTACGCATGTCTCATGTCAGTGGGAAAAAAGTCGGCTAAAATGTGACAAAACCGTTTGGCTGCAGACTCTTAAAATAATAAAATATGAATATGTGGGGTAAAAAGATTACAATTGTCGAATATGGGTCATATTTGATTTCCAGGTTGCATAAACATGCACCATATTTATGCAATGGTCGACAGGATGTCAAGTATATGGGATTAAAAAAATGTTAAAAAATGGTTTTGGGTCATATTTGCCTTCTGTTTCAATATAGTCCTAGTCAAAGTCTGGAACTTATGTCCAACTGAGATGTGTCAAGACCATAACAAAAATCTTTAATAAAAAAAAATATCCAATACAGTTGAATTACAATAAAATTAATAAAAAGAACGTTTTACCAAAAATTTCTCCAGTTATGTAAAGGATTTGTATCCAGTTATAGCAAACGTGTGATAATAGTTGTTTGTAACAAATGGTGGTGCAAGCAGTTGAAAACTGCATTTTGTCTTTACTCAGCATATCTTCATCATGGATTGAAAGTAGCTGTATGATACATTTGTAATCAAAACAGACAAAATATTTCAGGGGTGAGTTGATTATTCCCAGCACTCTATATCAAACCAACCACAAGATAAACATGTGTATTCCCCAACACTTAAGGCAGCAAAACAACAAATCCATTATGCTGCAACTGTTGTAGTTTTACTTTTTGTACCAAATCGTCTAAATGTAATGTGTACAGACCCCTGGTCTATAAGCTCAACCCTTGAGTGCTTTGGTGTTGTTATTGTCCTAATATAGCTACCATATTTTATCCCATGCTGTGCTGCCTTTCAGTTGCTTCCAAAATGTGCATCTGTCTGGCTCTCGGTGTGTCGGCTCGATACACTATCGACAGACCAATCATTCTACAATCATGCTCAGCACACCATCTTTATTACTGACTATTGACCAGGTCATCACTGCCTGCACAGCAACCTCGCACCGACATCAGGTGCCAGGAGAAAGAGAGACAAGCTGGGAATGTGTCAGCGCTCTGATGAGCTGATCTACTGCAGGATTTTTGGATTGCCAGTGACCTACAAGTGGCAATTAAATGTCAAGACATTTAGGTTCCAATTCTGGTCTGTTTCTGAGTCACATATGTCATGAGGTAAATTCAGATCTGTCAAAGAAACTGGGTCGTTTCTCTCAAATGTAAGCTGTTGCCTACAAGGGGTCTCTGCCCTTAGCTGCCCTTCACTTATTTGTCAGACTGTGGCAGAATGAGAAAGTAGAAAACGAATCAAGAACTTACAAACTTCCTTCGGTAAAGTTACTGTCCTATTCACAGTCTTATTAAAATCCTGCTGAAAACTTACACTTTATTATCCGGACACACAATTTCTACCATACTCTGCCATTTAAATTAGAATATTTGAGAAGCTGATTGAACCTTAAATATATATATATATATATATATATATATATATATATATATATATATATATATATATTTTTTTTTTTTTTTTTTTTTTTTTTTTTTGGAAAACAGCAAATTAAGTTACGTTTATGAAGTACATATGTTGACATCTCCCTGTTTATGCGTGCATCTTAGAATGAAGGTTGGAAAACATCCAGCAGCCTCTGTGGACATACTCCACTTCTTTTCAATGTGCAAGCACCCGGCATGCAGAGGTGAGGGGTATCTTCCACTGTGCAGACTGAGAGTCTGCATAGCAAAACATAATTTAATGAAGCTATTATAACCAGAGCATGTAAATATGATTAAAACCTGGTTATTTGATGTTTCTCCATCTGTTTCTTGTTAGTTTTAGAATTAATGAAAATATTTTACTTTAAACAAATGAAGAAATAATACTGCTTACACCTGCCAAAGTTTGATATTTAGTGTAAACATTTTTTTAACTGTCCAAAAATAGAGATTTGGGCATATTTTCATGGAAAGGTGACACTGGAGCGACTGAGATGCAAGTTGCATGTCAATATCCAAGATACGCAAGGCTGTGATAAGGTAATTAGTTTTGTGTTTTGATGTTGACTCTATTAACTGAACAAAATTAAGCAAACTAACTTGAAAGTAACAATAAAGCAAGTAGCATTTCTTTTTAATGAGATTAATTGAAAAACATAGTTGAAGTAACTTTGTAGCTGTCAACAACTAAAATGCCTTTTTTCATACCCTTCTTGAGTGTTTACACAAACAGGATAATTATATTGCTTTTATTAGAGATGTTTATGGCTGAAAATATGCTCACGTTTTTAGACTGTTTGTTTGAACTAGGGGTATCTCTCCCAGAAAACAGTTCAAAGTATTTCTGTATTTACTGCAGCGTAGCATGTGCAGCCATTAATTCAAATAAGCAGATTCAAACACACACACACACACGCCCACAGACACACCGAGGTATATTTCAGTTATCGATATTGTGTTTTTTTCCTTTTTTTCCATTCTCATCACATATCACGTGTGTGCTGTTGGTGGTATAAGATGAATGCCAATGAGGTTTCGCGAGACATCCTGACATCTGCTGCATCTCCAAGGTCAGCATCTGATTCAGCTCTTGATTTCTCATATAGTGAATCTATCAGCCACGTTTTTTTTTCTTCTTCTTTTTCAATGAAGATCCATTACATCCTTCGGCTTCTCTTCTCTGTCAGTCAAACAAGGTGTAATTGAACCAATAATTACCAACTTGGTTGTTGGTCGTCTCAGTTATGAGAGAAGCTTCTGATCAAGGAGCGTTTTGAAAATCTTTAAGGATTTCAGCCTTAGAGGATTCAAAACTCATAAAGGTAAAAAAAAAAAAAAAATGCTTAGGAAATCTGTTGCAACAAAAAGCCACTGTGAATAGCAATAATCACAAAAGATCTGTTTGCTATCGAATATATCCAAGATATGAACTAACTGCTTTAACTGTACTCCTGTGTTTTATCCAAATCCAGTGCATATGGTTAAAGTGGGAAAAGAGAAAACTATCATCATTATTATTGCAAGAACTGCTTTGTTTCTAGCCCAACCTGACCCAAATGTGCTTGCACATAACCACAAGTTCAAAGAGCTGAGCATAAATTCCTCAGCTTTGTTTTGCCAAAAATATGATGGAGGTGTTGATGTATTTATGCTATGACAATTTGACACAACTGTAATCCACTGGAACTAATGAGATTTACAGCAACTGACTTTAAAGTTTTTGATGGAATAAACTACAAAGCTTCACAGGTAGCATTTTACGTTCACATGCAATGTCTGACATTTTAAATGTTTTATTTTTTAAATTAGTTTCTTTACAGGGGAATACTGTTCTTGAAGCAGTGATTTATTTCAGATTAGAATCAGTAAGGAATGCAGAAAACTAGATGTTCTGCACATTTTCAAAGTTTATTTTGGCAGGAAACAATAAGCTCTGTAGAGAGATGAAAGCAATCTCTCGCAGGGAATCCATAAAATAAAATTTGAATCGTGCAATACCTTGCAAAAGTATTCACATATACTGAAAATGTTCACATTTTGTTACATTACAAAAACAAACTTATGTGTCTTGCTAAGTTTTCTTGTGATGGATGAAGACAAAGCACATCGCTGTGAATTGGTAGGACAGTAAAATACTGTCTACAAAACCTTGTTTCCAAAAAAAATATTTCAAAATGTATCCCCTCCTGAGTCAGTAGTACATCTGGTTATATTTTTTTAAACAATAACCAAATGTTAGACTCCTAGATGAGATGTGTGGACGTTACACTGATCCGTCCTCTAGCTTAACCGAGGCCCTCTGCGTCTCTGATTCATGTTGTCTTTGCCCAGCCTGTCAGTTTAGGTGGATATTTTGGTAGCTCTGCAGTTGCGCCATGCTCCTTCCTTTTCCAGCAGATGGATCAAGCAGTACTCCACTAGGTGAATGTAGCTTGATATATTGTTTTATAATCTAAACCTGCTTTCAACCCCTCTACAGCTTTATCCAGGAGTTTTCTGCTAATGCTCTCTAGCAAACCTCTAAGGAGCAAGTGTCGAACTCAAGGCTTGTCGGCCAAATACGCCCCGCCGTAACTTTTTATGTGGCTCTCCAGACTGCAGAGAGCCTCTCAAAAAGAACCTTCAAAACAACAATAGGGGGCACAAACAACAACAAATCACATTTGCTATTGTTTGTGTATTACTGAGGCAGTAATTTGTTAATATATTAACTGTTTGTTAAGGAGTAATTTTATCAAAACTACCAACCTTCATGTGTTTTTACAAATGTACTTTTTTTTTTTTTTTTTCAAAAATAAAACATTCAAAACCAGTTTCACATCATGTATCCCAGTAAAATTGGAGTTTTGTGGTTGCATTTTCCAGTGCAAAAAACTTTTGCACAGCACAATTTATAACACTTCTCTCATTGTGGGATTAACTTTAATTATGATGTATCCAGGAAGAAATCCAAAACATTGTTTACAGACATTAGGGGGGACATTACATATTTACAGCACTACCTGTGGTTTTATTCTTGGCAAACAGGGAGACTTTTAGCTCCATTTATTATCTTTATTCAGATTTTCAACAATCCTTAGAGGCACCGTTGCTTTAATGACAAAAGTACAGAGGGCTTGTGAAATTCTGATTAGTTTGGTTCAGCTTGAAAGGAATTTAATTACTTATGAAAACTCTTTTACAGCTTTTGTGATCCAAAACCTTCAAATTGCTTCACCTGCTCTGTGGGAAAAACTGCAAGCTCAGGGTAGGTTTGGGGCAATCTCAGCCACCCGCGAGGAGTTTGTGGTCGCACGTTTGTCTCATGAAAAAAAAAGAAAGAAAAGAAAAGAAATAGTTTGATGCTACCAAATAATGGCAGAAATATGCACGCTAGAAAGTCCGGCTAATTAGTGTGGAACACCAGGATTATGAGTGACATAAAATGCATTAGGTGCCAGCAGAGTAATTTGTGATGTAAGACAGTTTGCAGCTTTAAAGCCTGCCTGTTGGGACCTGGTGGGGAATAAATGGAATTCATGTTTGCATACATTACTGTAGTAAAGTTTTAACAGCCGAGTGCTGAGCTGATTACACATTAGCTCCAGCAAAAGAGCGGACATTAGCATTGTTCTGCAGCTGTCAGAAACTCTTATCCAAAAGCCTGCAACCAGACGGATACTTGTTCATCGGGTCCTCAGAGAACCGTTGCTAACGACATTACTGTCTCCAAAGGTCATTGAAATTGCCACATGAGGCTTTAAGTTCTTGGCTGTGAAAGATGGTTGTGATCAATAAGGTGTCACCTGGTCACTTAGGGATGGGGAAGATCTGAATGTGAAAGCCAGGATTTCAGGAGGAGAAGAAGAAGAAAAACAAAAGCCTTCCTGTCTTCTGATTCAGGCGCCTTGCTCTGCTGTGTGGGGACATTTGTTGCTGCATACATTATCTTTGTAAATTATTCATTGACAAATGGATTCTCAGTCTGGGCTATTTGTATAAAGTCACAGATTAAGTCCACAATGGCTTTGTCCTTGTGCCAAACTCGAGCCCCTTCAGACACATTCCCCTCTCTTATTTTTTTTTTTATTTATTTATTTTTTTTGTTTACTACCACTGAACCTGAGAATTTACTGCAGGGCCAAAGAGTAATTGTGCATATAATGTCAAGGACTGTTGTCAGTACCCATACATCATATCCACATATGGTATAGATGGCGGTGTTAAAAATACATGCTCCTATGAAATATACATGACCAGAGTAGGCATGCAAAGCCTGTCGCTGCAGCGGGACGGATTAGTTACCTGAAGATGTAATTCACACGCGTCCCATCGAACCACAGTGATCATATCTGACTACCTTCATGTGTTTCATCTTCTCTCAAGCAAAATGATCACAGCGATGTTGCACAAGGCCAAAACAAACTATATGAATCTGAAACGTGGGTTCAGCCTCACTGTAGAATAGTTTATTGGCATTTGCACAGATACATTGGCGTAAAGGAAAATTGAAATTATTGTGGGTTTCACCAACTCAAATATAGTAAAAGTTCCTTCAGAAGTCGCAGAATCTCTAAATGGAGTTCTTGTGTGCGTTCAGGTCAGGCTGCTTTCAAAGCGCAGTTGGATTATTATATTGAGAGCATAAATTTAAAAAAGCATCTCAGAGAGTAATGGTATCTGTGGAGGAACTGTAATGACTCAAAGCTCAAGTATGGGTGTCTGCTCAGAGGATAACTATCAAACATGCTGCAAGAATTCAACAAGTCATGTTACAGTCATGTCAAATATGGTGCTCTGACCCATCTCCGCTGTAACACTGAGAGGCAGCATCATGCTGTGGAGGTGCTTTTTTCTTCATTTGAAAAAAACAAAAATCGGGGTACATATCTACCTTCAAGCAACAAAAAAAGACAAAACAGAGAGTCTGTGTTGGTTGTAAATAACATCAATAAAAGACATTGATGTTTGGTTTAGTAATGTGTCAAAAAAAACAAACGAGAAAACGAGGCAATGTGTTGTGAATGACACTCTTACAAATGACAATGTCAGAGGACAACTAGGGCAAAAATTAAATAAAACTTACATGACTCGTAGGATTGTTTACTCTGCAGAGCTCCATATTTACCTCTGAATAACAAGAACATAAAAGCATGAAATAAATTACTTTTGTGTTTGTATGTTTTTGTCTTTCATGTGAATGCTCCACACAAAGAGTTAATTTGTCGGGGAGCGGGGAATGTGTGTGAGAGAAAGGCTTCCCTATTATCAAGGGATGAGAGTGCTAATAAAACACTGGAGCTGCCGAGGTCCAGAGGTCAGATGCACATGTAATGAATGGAGAAATTTAACTCATCCAATTATAGGAAACCAAGGCAAAAATCCATACTGTTACTCTGGGCAGGGGGCCCAAATGCAAAACTAATAATGTCAGGCAAAGCTCAGCTCTGTGTGGTGCTGGCGTGCATGTGATGCATAAACATGTGTGCAGGTGGGTGGGCTTGTGTGTGAAACAAAAGCTTTAGAATGAGGTGAGCAAAAAGAGTAAGAGTCTGAAAGGTGTGTAGTGCTGCCATAGCTGCGCATGGCGTTTGATTAACAACTTGAGGTTTTTATTAGGGTTTTTTGATTGAGTCAGTGGATTGTCGAAGATAAACTAAGTGCTTAATAACTAAGAAGATCATCGAAGCCGACAAGGTAGCAGTTTGGGTTCTCGCAAACTCTTGCATTGCATGAATGTATTTAGATGAACTTCCTCTACGGGGAACTGGATTCAACTGATTTGTCTGGTCTACTTTAACAACTGTTAAAAATGCTTAAAGCTGGGAATGAGATGTATTTATGCTGTCTTGATGTAATTCATTTTAATGGACCAGTGGAAGGACGGAAGTCAACCGGCGACTCCTCTGTCTCCGAGTGGTCATGTGAGGGAGTGGTGGTCCTGTGTTGGTCGGAATATGAAAGAGCAGGTCTGCTTTGTGTTCGTTTCACCACTGACTTAGCAATGGGACTTCATTATAGGTGTTATATAATGAAGTCCCATTACTTTATATTGTTATAAAGTAACAATATGGAACTTTATATGGATAGGAAATGGAAATCCTTGGGTGAAAACGTACCTGTTCACAGCTCGAATCCCAAAGATTAAACAACCCCACACAAAGTCATCAATTAAGACTCTGAGAATCCTGAAAAGAGAACGAAAAGGTACACCGGCTACAAAGATGCAATCATATTATTAAAGCACGCATAATCTTTTCTGTTATGAATGGGATTTTAAAAATGTTAAGATTATTTAATTTTCCATTGCTTCTAAAAAGGTCAAATTGAAATTTTTACCACTAAGGTTACTCCAATTACATGTTATAAACTATCAGATTTTAAAATAAAAAAAGCTCATATTTAATTATAATCCATGAAGTTGGCTTGATGTGAGTTTTGTACCGTTAAACTTCAAACACTGAAGTGTGCACAGGTCTTTGACTTAATGACCGCCCATGTAAACAAAGACTGAAAAAGGGCAAGCTCGTTACTGAGGAGACACTTTGATTAAATGAGTGGCGCGCTGATTAAATGATTAGATTTATTTGTCCTAAGGAGAAAAAAAAGAGAGAGAGACAGAAAGAAGACTGAGAAGGGGAATTAAAATCTCAGATTCATTTTTGCTCCCATTTTTATTTAGATTTTTTTAATTGGGAACCATACCCCCTTGGAGGCAAAGTCATTAGGCCTTATACATAACCATTGCTGCCACATTAAAATCACATTACACAACAACGATAATCATTGCATTCAATTACACATGGTAATAAATACTTGACGCCATCTCCAGTAAATCCATTAGCCTGGGAGACCCACACAACACATGCAGCCATTAGAGGATCTCAGTGTTTGGACCCCTGGTTTCCTAGATAGCTCTCAATTGGTCTTATGGATGCATCAACTGTTTACATTGTCTGATCGGAACACATTATGAGGTGATTACAGTAACATTTGGCATAAGTGGAGCATACAGCATAATTGCACTTGTTTTTAATAGGGCACAATATACAAAAGAATTCCTAGCACAACAATAAAAAAAGAAAACCCGCTTTAACGAAGGCCAAAAGGTAGAATTGAACCGCCTCAGTCCACTAAATCCTCAGCAATACATCAAATAAGTCTCATTTGCTCCAGTTCCACAGTTTTATGCTACATTACTCTTTAAAAAATGTTTTGCAGCTTGCAAGCTGCCTCTCTTTTCTGCTCAGTAAGACGTCAAGACTCTTCAGTGTCTTTCCTGTACCGTGCATCTATCACTCAAATGACCCAAGATATAAACAAACTTACAACAAGCAGGATTTTTGTCTCACTTCATTAACAGGTGGAGGTAAGGGTAGCAGGCTAACATACAGCAGGTTGCTGTGCACATCTTAGTGTTATTAAAAACAGAAACTGCCAGAAGTGAAAGGTCTAACAGATAGGAGTCTATATGAGGAAAAATATCACTTACATGCATATGCAGGGCATCTTCAGCTTGCATTGCTTTTATTTCATATCTCCTGCTCTTAACCGCTCAATATTTCTCCACCTTCCCTCTTGTCTTACAGTCCGCTCCACACTTCTTCACTCTACCTTTTCTTTGGCTTCAGCTTCCTTCTCTCCTCTCTCTCCTTCTTGTTTGATGGCAGCCTCACTTGTAATTAACTGTTATGTGGGGGATTGATTGCGGACAGCTTAGCATTGACCAGCTTCATTATGGAGTCCCTTCAAAGTGGGATTCTGGGCCTGCCAATACTCCTGAGTTTATTTCAGAGAGGGGATCAATAGCCTGCGCATTAAAAGCTTTATTTGGGCTTTGTCCGCCCCACAAGTACCTTTGCCCTGGCTGCTCTGCGGAGCTTTCAGGTGTCACAAAAAAGGTGGTTTTGGCCTTTTCACAAAACCACCCTCACAGTTGGGCGGGCAGTGTGATTAGCGGCGCATGCTGAAACAGATAGTCGGTGTGGAATTTCACATCACATGCTAGGCCTTGAAAAATCATTCACTGTCATGTTACAGACAAAGACTTCAGAGTATTGCAGTTCATTGTGATGTTTCGTCCAACCTGTGCAGCTTCGACTCTTTTGGTGAGGCAACATCGCAATTTTTCACAATATTTTCCAAAGCACGTTGCTGAACCAACAGTGATGGAGAACAAAAAAGGTTGGCTCATATTCTTGTTGTAGCTTATTCATTTTTCCTTCTATAAACCACACAGGTCTGTTTACCAGTTCCGGTACCCGACCAGAACCCTTCCATGTCATTACCTTGAGACATAATGAGATTTGGTCAAGTATAAAACAGTTCACAATGCCAAAAATGATCAAATATTCACACAAATGGAACAAATACAGAGTGACATTCAGCGACCAGTGCTGGGCTTCACTTAGCACACATTAGAGGTGACACCAAGTGAAGCAAAGATTGTAGCTTTTATTCTTCTCATTCTTTTCCCTCCCTAAAAGGTGGTGTAATCAGTTTCATTTTGTTAATGCGTGACTGTCGCCAGTCTTGTGTGATATGGTTATGTAAGCAGCAGCGGTGAGCGTGTAAACAGATAAAAGAGAGAGGAAAACACAGAATCCAAAACAATCTGATCTATTCCTTGGTTTAGGACAGACAGAAGTAAAAATCTTTCCTTAAAACACTTTCACATCCATGTTAAAAAAGGAAAACTGTTCCCACGAGAAACTGGTCAAAATATCTTAGTATGGTCAGCTTCTATCATGGTACCATGTTGAAATTGTCTAAACTCCTGAGAACAATAAATTCTGTGGAAAATGTTTGTACAAGCACTCTGCATGCCTTGGAGCACAACTTAACACAAACCAATTGATGTGAATTGGGGTGATATAAAGAATTTGAAGATGAAGTGATTTAAAGTGTTGGAAACACACCTTTCAGATTTTGATTTTACTTTGTCTCTTGTTGGTCGACCACCCAAAATCCCAATAAAATGGAAAGTTTATAGTTACAATGCAAAAGTAATGCTTTCTGTCTAGTTCAGTTAATTAAATATGTAATATCCGGTGTTAGATGAGTTCGATTTTACACATTGGGCACATAAAAGTTTACAGTAACAGATGCATAAACAGTGATAATGTGTTCTAAAACACATTTTGGCGCCTATCCACATGTTGAAGTGTGTGACAGTTCGTCGCCACGGTGAAAAAAACCTTGCAGTATCTTCACTTTGCCAGCGGAGCTAGACACTCCGTTTCAAAGTTTACTCTACAGACAGCAGGCTGCAACACTCCTCCACGAGAGCAATACACATCATGATATCTGGGGACGCAGCTCTCTCTCACACACACAGATATAAATGGGGGGCCCTCTGATGAGATATCATTTTGTCATTTACCATGCTGTGTTACAAGATGTATCTCCCCTGCCAAAGCATCAGCAGCCACCCCAGCACCGTCCTTGTCTTGTGCTTCCCCTAAGGCTACACACATCGGAAAGGAGCAACAAACACATCATGGACATGGGAGGACTAGAAAGCCACTTTATAAATGCTGGAAAGAAACTTTGTTGTTTTTTTTATTTGCTTTTTCGCTCTTACTTCTGCTTTATTTTCCCCCTGTTTTCAGATACACACCAGTGCAGTCTTCCACTCACCAGTTGCCAGTCGAGACCATTACGCAGATGTAGACCGTGGGCGACACACACAGAAATTATGGTCTTGCCCCAAAGCTTCCTTTTAACGCTCTGAATTTGATGTAGATGGTAAAATGGAGCGGTATTATTCTTAGTTTCGATTCTGAAAAAAAAAAAATTGCATCCTCATTGGGCCTTCTCGCAATTCTTGTTAAATAATTTTCTTTGAAAAAGGTGCGATATCATCCTGCTTGAATCATATTTTACCACATGGACACCCACAGTGGGTCCCTGTGGAATTCTATGTTGCTAATGGCCGAGGGTGACAGAAAGATGAGTAAAGAAACTACAAATGTGTCCCACAGTTACCCTGGATGGAGGGGCACTTAAATAATAAACGCTTTGAGAAGTCTTTTTCTGGTTTGGAGGACTGAGGTCAAGAAAACAAAACACATACCCACTGATGCACACATACACAGGCATGTGTAGAAAATTGGAGACTATTGCTGTGCATATCATATTACAAGTTTAATAAGGAAATTGATACTAGCGACTATTGTCTTAAGTTGTAGTGTATGGTATTAATGTGAAACATTTGAACAGTAAATGCATAAACCCTTTTTCCAACAGGAATAATATTTTGGGTGGCTTGTTTCGAGCTGAGCTCACAATGCCATGAAAACGTACTTTGAAATAGACTTATTCTCATCCAAAACACAAAGAACTTTTAGGTATTTATTCACTTGTATACTTTTGTCCGTTTTCAATTGTTCAATATTGAAAACACAAAGACGTAGCAGCAAAGTGCAACAGTGTGCCAGAGGGCAGCCGGCAGGTCTTGGACGCTAATGGTTTCTTCATGCATGACACATTTCAAAACAAAACATCTGATGCCCCCTCCAATCGGACCAGCAGGACAACATTAGCGAGGAAAGATCTAACAGTCAGATAGTACAAAGGAGATTAATTACAATATGCCCTCTTCTCGTACTGCGATGAGACGTCTAACTGGATCAAAATGTGTATTTATGAGGCTGCTTCAGGGTGTTTCGTGGGTCCCTCCTAACACAGAGGTGCTGAGATAGAAACACATAAATAATAGAATGTTTTTTGTTTTTTTTTGCAAGTACACCCTCTGTGGGTTTTTCATTTGAAGTGAGATGAGCAGATAGAGCACGCAGTTGGTGTTTGATGAGGAGAACCATCTGTTTTATAAAAATCACAACTAAGTATAGTCATGTTTTGAGCAGAAAGAACTTCTTGAGTATTGGACAATCTTTTTGGCTTCATCAGTTCCAATGTAAATAGTTGATGGGGTGAAATAATTAAGTCATAAATTGCTCATTTTGCAGACTGACAGAATGTCAATATTTATAAGATGTCTGTTCTTTTCTTTAAGTTTCTCTAGACGGGACAGGGACTGTCAAACATCCCCCTTGTCAAATGGAAGTGGAAAAAAAAAAAAAATTCTATTTAATTCTGACATTTCTTTCATGAATAATCTTCCTCATGCATAAATATCAATAGATAAATAATTGGTAAATCATTAATATGAATGAAAATCAACAGGGAGGCTCTGTAATTTCACTGTGCATTCCAATATAATTAAATGATATTAACTACTAATTAATTTTGATATTTTTTAAACACTTGTTCTGACTCAGAGTTTTAGAGTGTATACATATTATATTTTTAACAACTGCATTATTTAATCAGGGCTTTCCATCTAAAAATGATCTATTTATTATCATACTGTGGAAATGTGCCTCTGTCAGAGACTATGGGAGTTTAATACTTCAGTGTGACAGAAATTATATTTGCCTGTGCATTTATATTATTTTGAAAACTTTAAAGTATGTTGACAACAAACACTGATATTGTTTCTAACTCATCATAATAGTATTAATAATCCCTAAATAGAGTCAGCTCCTGTTCCCTTTTAATGGCGGCCTGCTGTTTACACAAGTTTCCTGAGCTTTGCTTGCAAACCTCAGGAAATGACCATACTCATTACCTTACTCATTACCATACTCATTACTCATTACCATACTGATTACCTTGATTATTTAAGGTACCATGTAAATGTTACAGATTATTTACAAAGATATTCAAAGTGAAAGGAATATCTTTCACTGTCTCCTGTGATTTCCCCACATGACAGCAAAGTAAAAGCTTACAAGCAAGGAGAAGCCAGACAAGTGGTCAAAAGCAGAACACCTTTTTCTGTACTCAAACCGTTTATATTCCCACATAAATGTTTTAAATGTAGATTTTGTAGATTGAGTATGATTTCCTGCCGTAAATAAAACAGACCGACTTACAGAAGGTCTAGGGAAACCCTCCAGAAACCACACACACTGCAGTGTTTAGTGCAGGAGTTGGAATATGTGCACAGAGATTAAAAGCTGTTAACTAATTCATAACAAGAAAGCTCTATGTTTGAATCATTCAGAAAGTCAACTGTAACAGGTTTTATTTTAATTAGCATGAATGTCTGTTTATATTTCTAATGGGATAAATATTGCACTTTTATCAATATTCAAAATGATATAAAGGAACCTAAAACTGTTTGCATGCTGAATTAAATGTTAACAGTGGATTAAGATCAAGCTGTAATTGTTAAATATTCATGTGGCAAATTGGGCCCAAAGAAAAAAGGTGCAGGATTAAACTTCTAGCTCACACCACTAGACAGACATTTCATGTTTCAGTATAAAGTTATAACTTGATGGGGACTTTGTAAAAAAGTACGTAAACAATTCTGGGACAAAGTCAGGATACTGATGTAGATTGCATTTTTTTAAAATTAGACATAATGTTTCAGGAACTTTTAAAAGCATATACAATGTATTAATTTCAATAATTAAAAAAAAACTTGATTGAGACATCCCTAAAGCTGACAACTCAATGGATGGAGTAAATGGAGTAAAACTCCTATGACGAGTGATGTGAAAAAAATATCCCTTAACAAGAGTACATTTCTTCCTCCTGCTATGCGCCAATGATTTTGTGGAGCTCAGCACAGATGGTCTTCCCTTTTTGTGAAGAAAAGGCTGCTGTGTTTGATCTTAAAGAGAACAGCCTATCCTGGTAAGTTATGGGTCGGGAAAGTCACGCAAAGATTAGTCCTGAGCTTCAAGGATCCATCTCCTGCTGTTTTATGACACCGAGTGTATGTCTTTGTAAGACCAGCTGATCAATCTTATAGCAAGGCTGTTCATATAATCTAAAAGAAGAATGAGGTGAGGATCGTATTGTAAACCTTTCCATCACATTGGTGAGCAGAATTAAGAGTCGACCAGACTTTCAATGGCCTCAGTTGTCTCTGGCTGCTGTGCTGTCCACTTTCTGCATTTGCTATTTTCCACATCATGTAGTCAACACAGGGATGCTATTTGTCCAACAAAATATAAGCTTTCAGAAGTTCGATGTTCCTACATCGTTTCGACTTTTTTAGTGTACGATCAACTTTGCTACAAATGTCTACACATCAGTGTTCTGTTTAAAAGTTTGCCAGAGTTGATCTCAATGTGAAGAGTTCTTGTCTGCCATTAGCTGACATCCTTGGCTAATGGTAATCACCCCGACAGTAGGGATTTTGACAGATGGCTGTACATAAAAACATGAAGGAGATAAACAAAATAAGGATTTTACTTAGTATGAGCATCAAGCTCGATGGGATTTGAAAGTTGAAGTGATTTAAAAATGATAGGGGAAGAACATCGTCGACTGACTTATAGTCAGACATTTTTGCTTCTGAAAACAAGATGGTGGTGAAGATGCCATCTTCATCACATCTTAATCTGCACATACGGGTCACTGATCAAGTCTGATTAAGTCTGAATAGAGTTGCTTTCATATAATACTGTAAAACTGCCAGACAAAAAAAATAAAAGAAGTGAAGAATGAAAAGTTCAGTAGATAACCTGAAAATATCTTTCACAAAATGTGAAAAAAAAGACAAAAGTGAGGGGGATAAATGAGTCATGCCTGTTTTCTTCCAAAAATGACTTTTTTTTTTTCATTTCTGTGTATTGTTCATATTTTTACCTCAAAATAAATATGTATGAGCAACATTTGGTGAAGGAAACTACTATGTACAGATTTAATTCTCTCCCTAAAACTGTGTGCAATTTTGACAAAGACACCTCTGATCTCTGGACGCTAAATACATTAAACATCAAGCTTTGGTAAACACAGAATAATGTTACCCAGCATGCTCTGGCGTGCGTCCACATGCCACGCTACAAGGGTTCACTTTTACTTGCATGCGCCCTTCCACCTGCCCATTTATCATGTACTCTCTGCACCAGAGATCGACCGTTTCACTAATGACACCTATTAATTGGAAACATTCGTGCATCTCAAAGATTAGTATTCCTTGGTAAATGAAGCAACGGGGGTGAGGGAAAGGTGTTAGGCTTTAGCGTAGATATCAAAGCCTAAACAATTGGTGCACAGTGTGGATTCTGGTGATTAGCAGGAAACATGGGTTAAACAGAGGGTGGAATTAGAAACCACAGAGATATGATCAAAGACAACAGATGACTTGCAAGAGAATGTAAATGCACGTCTCAGGAGTGGAGGAGCTGGAAGACAAGCAGTCCAGATGAGATTGTGCCACGCTATCTTTCTAATATCTTTAAATAAACAAGGGAAATGTTCCGTATTGACGTTTAAAATGTTGGAATAGAATGTGTGAATGTAAGTTTTCCTACACTTTGAATTAACTTTGGATCTTAGGATTTGCCACAAATCTGAATTTAAATTGCCTGTCCCTTTTGGAGCTAACTTTCAAGGCTCCACAACTTTCTCAAAGATTACCCTTAATTATTATGCACACCTTTCTCATTCCACATGCATAGACAGTGTTCCAGAGGCAGAGAAAGGGAATCAAAAGGGCATACTCACTCTTAGGCTTGTGGGTGTGGCTCCTGCCTGCCAGACAGAGATGATAATAAGCGGGGGAAGCTTCCTGCCTCTAAGCGTCCATATCAGCCAGGTGTCCACGAAGGAGATACCGTGAGGAGGGCGAGCGAGGCAGCCTGGGTGGGAAGATTGGAGTGTGGTGAGGTGATGGAGTTAGAGAGGGTGTGTGGGTGGGAGAAGAAGACAGCATGTACCAAAGCAAGATGAGCAGTTTTTTTGTAGTCTGAAATTCAAGTCTTTTGATTATCATATGCGCATAAAAAAACTGCAAACAAATAGAAATGAAAGTAGTTTTTTTCCTTTTGCATCCATTCCAGCTGTTAACATCTATCAGACTTCAATGTGTTGCTCTTTCTACGTAGCTTTCTATGACCAACTTACACAGCTTGCACCGTTTTTGTGGTGCGTCATGCGTGCCATGTTGAATTGCTGCTTCACATGTGCATGTGTCTACTCACATTACCTTTATATTGCCACCTTGCTGAGAGTAATGTCTTTGAATCACATAGCAACCCTGATATTTGTGCAATTCTTCTGCTATTCATGTTTAGTATTTTCCTTTTGCTTAATCATCTTGAAAAGCCTCTTCAGTGGTTCAAAAACAGTGTTACATGTTAGAGGGGACAGGTTTTTCAGATACATCGAAAGAAAAGCGAACTTCTCCTGTCTTCCTCACTGCACCTTCCATCATTTTCCTGGACTGTCACACGCCTGGCCATCTGCCCTGCTCCCCTCACACACCCACCAAAGGATATATTGGAAAAATTCTCCAAGTAAACTCTGGCACCAGCCGAGCTCAGCTACAGCAGGAAATATGGCACACACTCTTTAGAGATCCTTATTCACCCAACCAAGAAAGACACTGAACAACAACTTTACTTTCTCATACCTCACTCCACTGTTCTGTAGGCCAGGACTTAAAGAACAGCTTCGCTTCCTTCAGTTCTTCTCGGAAAACTCTGTGGGACAAATGAATTATGAATCATTATATCCTCTGTTAACAAAAAAAAAATCAACTATATATCATGATGTCTGGACGACAAGGTGCTCCTTCACACACTTCGAATACTGCGGTTAATATTTGGTTTTTTAAAAGAAGGTTTTGAAAGGATTGAAGAAGAGGATAGCACACACTCCAGAGCAAAACAAGAGTGACAATCAAAAGTTAATATTTGTTAATAAAAGTTAGATACTTTAGTCAGTGGGTATGACTTCTATTCAGGTGAACTCAATAGTCCAGAAGTCATGGTACAGCTGGTTATTGTTTTAGTGTTGTTCTCCTTGCTCGAGAGTCTCAGACAGATAAACTAAAAAAACACGATGCACTTGTGGTTTTCGAAATGAAAATGCAGGCTGGGCATGTCATATTAAAAAGATATTTTGCAGAAAATTTGTCAGACATGTCATTCAGCTTTGACATTCCAGTTTCTCAGTGATCTAGTTTGACATAAACCCTGTAAAACTTACACAAAGAACACTTCCACTGGTGCTTCCATGCTCTAGTGGGCAGCATTGTTTACTAATCTTTTCTCTCTGAGCTTGCCAGCCACTCACCCCAACCCAATTACCAAGTAAAACCCTGGCTTAGTTTCCCCCCAAGTTCTGCCCCGCATCCTGCATCCGTCTCGGGCCCTGGAGAGTTTCCTCTCCGCTCTCCACCGGTGTCATTTACACCTCCATCTTCCGCCCTGGCTTAGTCTGCCTTCCCCCTGCTGCACGCTGCCAACTACAGCTACCCCCTGCTGATCAAGAGCACACCATCCACAAGTAAAACGGGGTTACTAGGAAATAGAGACGAAGTATATGACACAGCGAGACATCTCATTACAGCAGCAGAAGACTTTTTGCTGCTGTTTGCCTTCACTCACATCATCAGACAAAAAGAGAAGACTCGTTCTTGATTCAGTTTTTTTTTTTGGGGGGGGGGGGGGGGCGGGGAGCGGGGGCACAGAACAGGATGGGGAAAAAAATGGAGGGAGAAAGCAATTCTTGGATGAATTAAAGGGCTGAGCTGCTGAACCAGGAGAGATGGGCAGTAGAGGTAAAACCCTACTGTACTCGGGATTCTGCAGGAAATGAAGTTGCATTGGGAACGAAGGGAGGAAGAAGCGACACGAAGCTGGGTTAGCTGAGGGGGCAGGTGGGTGGTGACAAAGCCATTGAAGCTGAGCAGGGGTTGAGTGGGGTTGAAGCCACACTGTAAGCCCTTCTTTCCCCCTGAGACAGACAGAGTTAGAGGGCCAGTATGGGACTGGGTTACAGGGAAGGACCCGGGGCCATTTCATTACAGAAAGTGTCTGTCCGGAAGATGGGAAAGGGATTATCCTCCAAACAGGATTTATTGGAGGGGATAATTCATTGGCTGAACCCACAGTGGGGAAGTGCCGCATAGGTTGAGGTTACAATATCGCTTCATTCACAGCTTCCAACTGCCTGGTTTTCAGCAATGTATGTGTTTGTGTGTGTGCTGGGCATTTGTTCACTGGGAAGTAAAAGCATTTGTGGAGAAGTGGATGTGTGTGTGTCAGAATCAGCCTGTTTATGTGAGGTTTCTGCTCAGGAGGATGATACAAAAAAGTTTGGTGGCCAAAGGCAATAAGGAACGATTACAATGCCTTGCATGCCTAACCCTCCTTAACATTGTTGACAACACAAAAATACATTTAAATGCATTTCATTGAGGAAACCTAATGTAACAGAGTTAAAAATGTATTGTACCCCACTGTCCATGTTGCATTATAAATGTGTGAATTTAATTTTTTAATGAATCCTTATTTTTAAAGTTATGGGACTGAAGTTGTATTCTCTATGCTCCTTGTGTGAGCACATAGTTTCCTCTGCTTTTCATTAATCAATAAATAGGTTAATCAATCAATAGGTTTATTCCCTCAACAAAACACATTTCATCACCAGTGTACAAAAACACTGTCTTGTAACACTTCACCTACATGAGTAAAAGGGAGCAAAACCTGCTCCGTTCTCAATCATTACAATATATATATATATTTTTTTTTTCTTGGCTGCATATATTAAAATAAGAATATAATTTACAAATAATATATAATTCTCCTCATTGTTAACTCAAATGTGTATAAGACAATAATATTTTTCTTATAAAGTATTTAGAATTGGTTTACAGTGGGACATTTTTCATTATTCCTTATAAGTTGTGAATATGATCAGTATTGATTTTAAAATATTATTGAGCGGTTTGTGTTCAGTCTCTATGTGGTAAGTATATAAACATAAATAAGTAAATAAATATAAACAAATCTGGCAAATTTACTTACTATGTTCCTTTTTATCTGCTGTGTGGTTCTGTTTTATTTAAAGTTCACTGTTGAAATAGTATTTTTAATTATTTTTTTTTCTTTAATTTCGAAACTCCAATAAAGAAATGTTTAGATCTTCAACTTCTATGTTTCAGTAGATTATGTAAGATTATCGCATTCTCTTTTGTGTCACAAAAATAAGCATAATTCTAATAGCTATCATTGCTGCCAATCATTGGGAGGGATCCAGTAGAGCACAGTGAAAACCAGAAGGAAGCCGGTGCATTTTATTGTTTGTGTATTGCTGCTTCAGAGGTTTATTACGACTAAAAACTAGTTGAATGGTTTCCAACACAATACTCTTTGTCCTAATTGTTACCTAAGAGGTTCTAAACCAAGCTAACAGGTAATAGATACAGTATAATACATGGAAAATACCTGCCACAATCACTTAAATCCCACATCCTCAATTAAAAGAAGGAAATTGCCTCTCCTTACATTACATTACTGTGTAAATTATGTACATTGTATTCCCTTATTTGCTGCTTGTTAGAAAACAGCTGAGGTGTAAAAAAAAAAAAAAAAAAAAAAAAAAACAAGAAAGGAAAAGAGGAATTGGGAGTGATTTGCTGTCTTTGAGCCTGCAGGGCAGTTGACAAAACACTGATGGAGACATGGAGAAACACAGCAGTGATTTGCATTTAACAAAGTGATGTCTCCTAGTTTGTCATGATATATTAAATCTAGCGGAGGATTGCCATGATATTGTCTCTCTTCATGCAATAACATGACTGCTTACACAAAACGTCGGGGACTAACTGCGAAGGAGCACGACGGGTCAGAAGATTCCAGTTGGTTGTAAATACAGCCGAGAATACTTTCACTGGTGTTCTTTATCATTGTCTTCCTCTTATCCAGGTCCAGGAGGGAAACACAGACATGCTTCTTCCTAGGCTCACTCTGTAGATCATCTGGGGGATCCAAAGGCATCCCCAGGTCATAAGGGAAAGGTAAATACTCCTATTGGGACTTGGCTAGAAAATCTCCAAAGGGGGCAGTCACAAGGCATTTTGATCAGCTATCTGAACCACCTCAGCCAATTCCATTAATGTGGAAGCTTGTTTCAGCTGCCTGCATTTGGGTTGTGGTTCTTCTGTCATGAGTCGTATCTGTTGACCACAGCTAATGGGCAGAACATAGACCAATAGACGTACTTATTGGTTCTGCTCTTTCTTCAGTGGAGCTAAGCAAAGCAATGCCCACATTGACAAAAACAAGACCAAAAGCCATCTGCGTCTCTCTAACATCTTACTGTCACTCTTGAGCCAGGCGCCTAGAAGTTTCAACTTCTTTGCTTTATGCAGAGACTGACCCCCATCCCAGAGAAGATAATCCATCTTTTCCACTTGCTTTTTCACCTTCAGAACCTTCCCTTTAGATTGAGATTAGCTGACTCTCAAATCAGATGCATTGTAGGAAGTTGGAAAAAGATTGTGGTTTGTCAAAAATAAATTAATTTGTCCATTCTACTTGTTGTAGAACTGGATCTTCCAAAAGAGGCTCCATTTACATTGGTGTATGATACACATAACTAGGACATTTGCATTTTATTCTTGCCCTTTCATATTTTTCTGAGGATTGCCAAAATGAGTCTGAAATCATTTCCTTAAAAGGCCGTTGATTGGGGTGCCGAGGTCTGTAATTTGCAATTAACGAACGGGCTCTGGAATTTGATTTGGGTCAAGGTCTTCATTTGCATACTCTTTTTCTGACTAGTACAAAGACTCCAGGGGTGCTCTGTCTCGATGACACCATCTCGTTGTCTGATTTATGTTCACCAGACATGGTGCAGGGGTTGGGGAGGGGGGGCAAAAAAACGCCAAGCAGTGCTACCCTGCTTCACATTACTGTGCTTCTTGTGACTCGTCACGCTCTCGCGGCTAATGAATTCTGAGCACGAGCTCTGATTTCTACTGGTTCATCTCAATTGCCTGTTAATAGCAGGGTCGTTAGGCCAGGGAAATAGCAAAGTCCACATCCAGTCTCCTGGGGTGGTTACTGCAAGCTGACACTTTGATCGGTGAACTGTTCAGGTGTTGGATGTTTCTTTTTTGGTATTTCACCTGCTGACAGTACAGATAGTGAAACCCACTGATCGCAAACAAGCAAGGTGGCTTTAGTGCTTTGATTCATTAAGTTCATCAGGTAGAGGAAATACACACTACCAATGTTGCTGGGACTTTCTGAAGTTCATCTGGACCTTCCTGATCAAAGCACATGCAAAGGCATCTTAAGGAGTTAAAAACTCATGAAAATATTGAAAAATTACCAAATTAAACTTGACTTTATTTCAATCTAGCGACCAGTTTAGCACTGATAATAATTAAGCTAGTGAACTCGTAATGTGTGGCTGGAGCCACCAGTCCTTTAAGCTGGACGTAGATAACAGGCGTTTCTCATCAGCATGAAGACACACACTAATGACTCCACCTCACACTGTCTGTAAACCTAACACACATGTTCCTTGTATTGTTTTGTAATGTTGCAGAGTTTCCTGAAGTGTCATGAATGGCACCTACTAGCAAAATGTATTACTACTATAGTTATTACTCCACAGGTTGGTTATGTTTTAGCTTCACAAAATAAAGCCACCTTCGATTCTGGAAGTTTTTATTTGAAGGCATTGTCATGATACTTTGCAGCACTGTGATGGAGTCATTTGCTAGATGTTACATGGAGAACTGATGTATAATTTAATTAAAGAACTCATAAAAGTGAATGTATTATTGACTAACTTGATGCCCAACTAATTCAACTTCACTCATATAGTGAAGGAAAACCAAATCTTTTCGGTTTCTCGAAACATGAGGAACATTTTTGTTGTATTGGTTTTACAAGAAAGAAATGTCTGAGAAATTTCTGTTTTAACGGGAATAGAAATAGACTTCCAGTACTATTTACTAGTAGACATTATAATGCAGAAGAAAACGTGTCACCTGTGTTTAAGGAGTATAAAGTTTGTTGTCCTTCAGCTCTTGTGCGTCAGGCCAAGAATTCCCTGTTGCATTAATCACCAACAAGTAATTGATGGACAAACGTAACCAGGTGTTGGAGGAGCAGTTTCTCCTGGATACGGTAAAAACAAGGAGGTGGGTGGACGTTAGCAGTAATGCTAATTCAGCAAGAAGAAGAAAAAAACGTCAGCAGAAAAAACCCCCACGAAAAATAAGGAAAGTTCTCGAATAACTCGGTGCATTTATTTAACGTAGCACATGAGACACAAACTAAACGAAGGCGCACAGTACCTTAAATGTATTCTTCAACATCGTCATCATTCTCACTGTTTTTACCTTTTCTCATTTACTCCTTGTCGGCAGCTCCACCTAGTGGCATGGGGTGATTTATCACTACATAACACACGTCATGCTTTTTCAGTGACTGCATTCATTTTGACAGACTCCAATACATATTTTCCCATGCCTGTAAGTCGACTGTCAGGAGTAATTCTAATGACATAACTTTGAAGTGTTACCTCAAAGATGCTTGAAGTAGAGCAAAGTAAAGAAAAACATCTGCTCATGCTGATAATCTTTGGTCTCATATTGGAAGTGAACTCAGTCCCTACTAATGGGATGAGTACATCACAGTGTGAGGCAAGACAATAAAATGCTGCTTCTGGGAGCCACCAGCTTTGATAGCAGTCTCTTGCTTTTTCTGAGGGATCAAGAAAAGAAAATGAGATATTTCAAAATCAAGTTTAGTCCTATATTGAAATTTGCACAATCAACACTTTGTGCATATGTCATATCAGGACTTGTACTTACTGGTTGCACAGGTCCTGACAGAAAATGCATGTCAGGAAGAAACGTACTAGTATATTTTTCTATCCAACCATCAAGATGGAGGAATTGGGTCTTGGTGGTGGGTGGATTGGGTCCAGGAGAAAAACCAAGGCAGCTCTCCAGCTCCTTCACGTAATCACCTTTAACCTGGTGGATTGGTTTGACCATCCCTATTAAATAGGCAGGAGGGCTACATAGTCCAAAGCTTTAACACCCATTGGGTACCTAGTGGGAAATTATTTTTACACTCCACACAAACAGTTTTTTTCATTGCATATGCAATATTTGCCACACTGTATAGCCCTGCGGTTTTCAAGATTTTTTTTGATTGCAATATATTTGCATGATTAGAGGAAAATTGCGTCGATCAACACGCATAACAGTTTTAAGTTTTTCATCTCACGATATTGAATTGTGTTGGCGATGTCCGACTGTCCGACATATTTTTGCAAGCACTGCTTCATTTAGTTTTAAGACTAAAACTGCGTCTTGTTTGTCTGCTGTCACCTGGAGAAAACCTGTAGTTATTTATTCCAAAAACCACACTTGTGCTGCTAGTTTAGGTATTGGTGCTTACAGCTCAATTTCCCCCAAGTTCATTACTGCTCACTGTATCTGTGGAGTGTGTTTAGTTGGGGAGCCCGTGGCTTGGCAGTCCCCAGGGTGGAGTGTGTTTGTTTAGGGCCAGTGCTCTGCTTGGACACTGAGATGCAGATGGTGCAGGGAGCCGGCCCTGGAGTGCCTTTGGACACGCTCTGGCAGAGTGCAGGGTCATGTTCTTTCACCGACTACAAGACAGGAAATCCATTTAATTACCTGTGAAGCAGAAGATGGTGGTGTGGGGGGCTGACAGAGGAGGACTGTGTTCCCCAAGCGCTCTGCCAGGGAATAGGGGCAGGGGAAAAAATGGCACTATGCAAGGAAGTCAGAAAGAGGTAGCAGAGTTACTGTACAGGAAAGGCGGAAGAAAGCAAGCAGAGAATGTGGTCACTTTCAAATTCTCTGATTACTCGATTAATCCTAAAAATAATCGATAGAGTACTTGATTACTAAAATATTCTTGTACAACAACCCCAGTTGAAATAAATACAAACTGGGCTAACGAAGGAATTAAGCTTTTTACCTCACTGTCAAATCAGAAGAATTGGGTTTCTGAAACATCCAAATGACAACTAGCTAAATATTTATTCAGGAATTTAAAGAAAACTTCTGTTCACATGCATACAAATCTTGACTCGGTTTCCGCACATACTTCAGCAATTTATCTCAAAACCCATCTTCTTCTTTCGGCGTTTCATTCATCGCAGTTTGGAGGAATACTGGTGCACACCATGCATCAAAATGGTTTCGTGACTTCAAGTTCTCAGTGTAGGAGCAACATGGCTTTCCAGTTAATGTGGTAAGAAAGGCAACAGTAGGCTTTCCCAGATTGAAGCCTAGAACTGTCACATCAGAGGAAAAGCATCGCCCACAGCCATTTCCTGGAACATTCACCATGACACTCTGTTGGCTGGTTCTTTTCTCAGATCTGTGCCTCTAAAGGGCAGAGGAAAGAGCAATGGGATCAGAAAATATTAACATTAGCCTGCACATATTTACACTGGAAAAGGTAAAAATAATTCTCTATATTCCAGGGGGGACGAAAAGATAGTGATGTTACATAACTAGCTCAATTTGCTTATTTTTTTTCTGATTTTTAATTAGATTAGAAGACAAATCTGCAATATAAAATTAACTTAAAAATGCCACTTAACACCATGACTAAATGTTTTCCATGTCTACCTCACAGTAGTACAGCTCTAATGCCAGTGTGGTCTTTTCTAGTTTGATAATTATCAGAATGCTACTTTTCACTTGTGCAAGAAAGCCATAAGTAATGCAGTGTATGGGTTTAGTCATAAGTGGGCTCAGCTGGAAGAAAATTACAGTTCTGTTTTTAAACTGGTCAATTACTTTGAAAGAAGTTGCTTGACACTGAGGAGGATGTACGTCTGCACTTTACTAAGTTTTCTTTGTAAATTACAGCAGACATAATAACATGGCATTCACTCTGCCACCTGTAATGATGCAGGGAACGAAAGTTTGACTTGAGGAGAAGTTAGAAACATGATCTCTGATCGTCACACTGGCCTCATTATTAATTAAATCAATGAAACGTTTGTTTCAGAAATTTTCAGAGAGCCCACTTAAAATGTGACTGCTACAGTTCCACCTTAACACATAAATCAATTTTCTTCATCCATCTAAAACAGCACCTCTGATGATGACCATTTTAAAGCTAGAACAGAGGTCAGCTCTGAGACACCTGTTTAATACAGTGGAACCTTGAGGGATGAGCTTAATTCATTCTGTGAACAAGTTCATAAGCCAATCTGCTCAAGTTTCGAGCTAATTTTTTATCCATTTGAAATAACTAAAATACATTTAATCCGTTCCAGCCTTGTAAAACATCTCCAACCCACACTTCTTCTTCCTCTTTTTGTTTTTTTTTCTTCTTCTTTTAATGTTTTTACTGCGCCAAATGGAATTCCTGGTTCTGTCCAATAAACATCGTCCTAGTCTTTGTGTGGATCCACAAGAGATGGTATCAGTTGATGCTTCCCCTGTGGCGACCTGAAGCTCGACTCCTAACTCAGGTTTCCGCTCCTATTTCAGACAAAAATATTGACCGAACGATGCATCGTATTTCAAAATACTCAGATGTTGATTGGCTCATATGTTGAATTTCCACTCTATCTTAGTCGGCTTCAAATGTCCTCCAACCAGCTCACAAGCTGCAAGAGATGCCGTTTGGAGCCGTGGTTTTCAAAACAGAGAAATTAGTCGGGATTGTTTTCCAGTCTTAAGGTATTCAGTGATTTCAAATTGTTGCTGGTACAAAACCATTGGTGATACCTTTCCAATGTTTTGAAGTTCTTTCAATGAAATGTTAGAGAAAATGGCAAAGAGTTGTTGGGCCATAAACGCTTGCTGATACAATCAGAGTAAAAATAAGATAGTCCGATGGTACGTTGCACTTAAAGTATTCTTTTAAGTTTATTAATGCAAAAAGTCACTTGAAATTTTTCTGAATTTGTCAGCACAATATAAAGTTACATATATGTAACTTCGTATGTAAGTTAAGAAAGTGGCCATTTTTGGTTGGTCTGGTGACATTTTTCTTTTCTCCAAAAGCAGCAACTCTCTTCCTGCAAGCAGAGAAGTTTTGAACAATATTGGATGAATAAGTCCATCAACAGATAGATACACACACATGCCCATCCCCGCATGCGCACACACACACAAGCGAGCGCATGCCCACTCACACACAGGGTTATATATCTACCCTTATTAGAACTTTGTATCATCTTCCACTCATTTTAGTTACTGCATTCATGCCTAACCCAGACATTTCCCTTACCTCTCACCATTCCTAATCTATTCCTAACCTTAATCTTAACCATCTTAAAATCTCACAGCTAAAGTTTAAAACTCCTCATCCTAAACAAGTGGGTCCACTGTGTTAGGACGGGGCTTTGGCCCCCCAATTGGCCCAAAACAAGTACACACACACAAAGACTTTTTTAAATTTGACATTTGCTTTTTTTATGCTCATTACAGCAGCAGTGAGGACATACAGCTTTCTCTGAGGAGCTTGGAAAAGCATCACTGAAAAAAAAACCCCCATCAGGCAACACAAGCCGTTATGCTCTGAGGACTTGTTTGGTACCTTCTAGTTTAAGTGGGTGCTGCAGTCTCTTTGCCAGGCACTTTGCTGTATTCCTGCCGGAGTACAAATTAAAGGCAGATTTGATTGATTGCAAGATGCCTGTGTGGCAAATTTATCAATTCAGTATCTCTCAGTGTCATGCTGGCTTAAGAATCCTAATAATTGTGCTATTTGTGTAATCTGATCATGATTACACAAAGGTGTGTGGAAGCCGGTACGTGCACAAAGGCTGTAAAGGCTTTGGCGAGCCCAAACAATCAGCTATTTATTTATGAGTTGGAAGAAGTGCAGGGCAGGAAAGAAATGAGGTGAGGCACAGAGCGAGTTGAGAGAATTTTATTATGCTGTAGTCTGCATGCATCAGGGGGGTCACAGCTCGCTCTGTGCCTGGGTAAGTAAATTGGCATGCAGTACCACCAACACTGTGCACTACTGACTGCATGGCGCATCTCCATCCGCCCCCCCCCCCCACCTCCCCATTGCCATTGCTCCCTTTATTGCTTGTTTTCTCCAAGCTAACCCTTAGCTTCTTTTCGTCTTTCCTGATGGGTCATGCAACTAACGATCTGTCCAACTAAAGAGCCCAGGAGACTCGGTTCAACTCCAGTTCAGGCCATGACTGGGAGAGGGGAACAAGAGAGAGTGAGAGGGAAGACAGAGAGGGATGGAGGAGGAATCACTGAGGAGATGTGTTCAGTATTCATCACCCTGTTTGATCATTTGTCAGTCCAGCCTTTTGCTCCATTACTGTTGTTTTTGTCCCAAAATTGCAAGCGAAACAGTCCCCAAACTCTGATGCTGCTGTTCAGAGCATCAGAACAACAGCAGAAGTGAGCTGATTTATTTCAAAATCCAGAATAGCTACATTTTAAAATTTTATCGCAGAGCAGTACATGCACAGTGCATGAATATCACCACAGTCTTGAATGTATAATAACAGAAGTATTTGTTCACTGCAATGCCTTGCAAAAAGAATCTGTTAAACAAAACATTGAAGTGGTTTAAATATAGTTCATGTAAAGCCACTAACTTAAATGAGTTTTAATGGCTCCTTGGGTAGCAGGTCAACACTAAGCAGTGCCAAAATTCAGAACTAAAATGTTAAAAAAATATATATTGTTTTATGTTAGGATGTTATTATGCAGTTACTATGTAGTTTATATTAAGTGTTCAGAGAACAAAAAACCCCCAAAAAGAAACGATTTCTCAACATGTAAACTTTTACTTACCATAAATCATACAGTCTCCCAACATCACTCACAATGCTGATCCCCCCCATTTTTTTTAAATAATGTAAATTTGATTGCTGAAAGAACTGACAAAAATACTGGCATAACACCCTTAACTGTAGGTTTTGTACATTTTATTCATACGAATCATTTAGGACAAACCAAAAGTTTTGTGGGACTTTACATCATGGGTCATTATTTCCACCTGGCCATTAAAGTAACTTTTCTTAAATTTCTTGAATGAAGAAATGTCTCTCCATACATAATTACTTGTATTATATTGGAGCTTAGGAACACTCAATGGGGGGCTTCAGTCCTCCTAAAAAAGGTTTAATAATGTTCAAGGTTTTATGGTTGAAACCATTCCTTGAATTATTTTATTTAAAAACAATTCTCAAGGTGAGATTCCTGCTACGTGGATATGTTGTGTTTCACAGGAGACACTAACAGGGGATGAACAACATGCTTCTGTTTATATTAAATATTCAGAAGACTATCAGGACAGAATGATAGAAAAATGAAAAAAAAGTTTTGGCGCAACATGAACAAAAGAGAACCAAACCTATTCTATCAGCTCAACCCTGGTTCTAAAATCATGCAGATTTCTGACCTGATCTTCCCTTTCTGACAATCTTAATGACGTCTCATGAGATATTCCTGCCGTGTGTGGTGTGTTGAGTGGGATCTAGTCGCCTCTGAAGTTCTCCGACCTAAAACCTGGAATATTTAACACGTTGAATTGTCTCGACCCGGGATCAGAGCGTGTTGTGTAGTATTTAGTTGATCTGAACCCATTTCTTTGCATGTTTCTAACTTTTTTCAAAGAATCTTCTTTGTTTAGCTTCTCCTATCATCCCATTTCTTCTGAACATTTTCTCTATTGCAGCTGAAAAAAAAAAAAGCATTCCCAAAACAGCATGACCACCAGGATACTGTGCGACAACACAATAATTGTCAGCAAAACATGCGACATTTAAATGACATTGTCTTAGGAAGCAACAAAGTCAGGTCATCTTTCTGATTTGCTAAGGCATTTCCATGTTTGTCCAATACACGTGAGAGCAGCAAAACGTGAGCTACTGCTGGGTGTGGAAAGGTGCTTTTGTTTGTTTTTCTCTTTTTGCAGTCATACTTAGATACGTGCCAGCTGAGAAATGTGTTACTATTAACTTGTGCTTCAGAGTCCATGATACTGTGTGCTCACAGCATTTTATAGCACATTACCTTCTTCCAGTGCAATGGGCCACATCTCTCAGACCCACACTGTAACATCACAGCTAGGAAATCGGCTTTTTAACACACGGATGCCTGGCTGTCACCTGGCAACTGCTTCTGGAAAGGCTTCTTTTTTTAAAAAAAAAATGCTAGAACCTTAAGTGCAACACATAGCCTTCTTGATGCCCTGACAGCAGGTCGGTGATGGTTTGTGTTCAGACTTACCTAATGACGCTGGAGCTTAGAGAACTCTTTGGTGCAGTAGATCCAGAAGGAGGCCAGCTGAGCCCATCATGTTGAAAATAATTGATAATGCATTTAATAAATAGCTCCTGAGCCAGTGATGTACCCTCACCATCTGCTCCAGTATAATTCCCTCCCTTTATTAATGCTAGGTAGCCATTAGATCACTATGGAGATGATATAATAACTCATGGCATTGTTCACATGTTATTTGTCTCCTCAAATTCCAGTCTGGAAAGTGTTTCTGCAGTTATCTCATCAAATTAATGACTTGAAACAGTTAGATAAGGACTTCAGTTCCAAGTTTAACAAAGTTGTTTCAGAGGAAGATTGCAATTATATACACCTGTGGCCACAAACATAATTTGTTGGAACTTCATACTGTTATTTGGTGAAATTGGATTATGTTGAGTATGCATCAGTATGTATTAGCCTATTCCAGATGGTTATCTGGATGAAGCTGTCTGCCAGATAAAAGTAATGTTCCCCAGGTGACTTTCAGAATAACGGTCTCCACAGGCGCAGTAAGCCAACATGTTTTTTTTTTTTTTGCTCAGCTAAAAGCATATTTTCACAGTTTTCTCTGACAGAGCTATTTGATCCAACATGAATCATTTAATGCATGCACTTTGGTTTGAAGGCTAACATTGATTTTAAGTTTCCAGCAAAAGGCCAATATGTGATTGAAAGTGAAACTCGGTGAGTTGCGCTGAGACGCACCACCACAACCAACCCATGGACTTAATGCGCTGCTCTTGGGTAGTGTTTAATGTTGAATATTGTGTCTGCGCTCCAGCTGTCAGACCAAATTCTCCTTGTAAACCTTGTTAGTCTTCTCTGCCCTTTATAAAAACAACCCGCATGACATTCTGGTTTCGTACATAAATCTAGGAATACGTCTAACCTTGGGGACTGTCACGGAGGGTTTCTAAAATGAAAAGTCCTTCTTGTAAATCTTTAAGTGCTTTGGCTGTTTAAATTGTATTAAAGCTTAAGGGTCAAAGTAGTCAGCACCCTTTATACTACCATTGTACATTTTTGCAAGCTACAGGTAAGTAGATCTTTCTTTTTTTGCTTCTGAACCTTTTATCAGTAAGTCTGCTGCTGCACTGTTTTCTATCCAGCCATCTATTTTGGTGCTCAGTTTGCAACATATTTTAAAAATGTTGAACTGCAATGTTATTGCTCAATCAACTGCAATAAACCTAAATTTTCCCAGCTTTTTTCTTTCCATGTGCTCTTCATCACTTGTGTTACACCACTCTATGCTTTTGTTGCATGAATGTAACTTCAAATATTACAGCCAAGCAGTCCATTTGAAGGCAAATTTTGGTATTGCTATGACAACCGCAAATTGTTATATTGTGTATGTTTCTAAAGGAACACTGCAAGTGAAGTATGAAGAAACTAAGCACATTTTGTTAGGCATTTAAGTTGTAAGTCCATGAAGAATACAATATGTGCTGCTTACAATTCTTTGTGCAAGCACATAAAGACGAAGTACGTTTTGCAATAATTAATGATCACCTGTCCTGCAAATATTGGATGTGTCCCTTCCTGGCCCCACACACCTGAATCACATAGCTGAATCCCCCCCTTTCCTGCTAATGACCTGATTATTTGACTCAGGTGTGTTGAAGAGGAGACACATCTAAAAGTTGCAGGACACTGGCCCTCGAGGCCTGCAGTTGAAGAAATCATACATAAATTTTGTAGCGATAGCTCTCTGAGGAACTGGTGGATGTGCCACGTCCAAGTTGTGGAAGTCATGCCACCCTGTTTCTGCCCATGTTAATAAATCCATAGCAACTTGGATTAGCCGGCAATCAAATTACATAAGGTACTTTATTTAAAAAGTCCCTTTTAAAATCTACAGGATGAAAGACGCTTCATCTAGTTTAAACACAGCCAGTCAGAACGACAAACGCCAAATCAATGCTCCGTTGATTAAGATGGTATGGAAAATGGATGGATACGTGGTTGTAAAACTGTTTTTCAACATTTTGCTATACATTAGTACAGTTTAAAACAGCAGAACCTGATTGCAGCCACAATGAAGGCAAACTTAATGGATTTATTGAATAATCGAGGAGAAAACTTACAAAAATCTCATCAGAGGAGCCCAGAAAAAAATGCAACTTAACAATACAATGGAGGAATCCAGCAAAGATGGACTGACCGGAAGAGTATAAATACTGAGAGAGTAGTGGTAATGAATACAGGTTAGTGTAATTACTGAATGTAATGTAATTGTATGGGGATCGTGACTGCAAAAAGCTGAGGGAGAAGGATCAACATCCTGGCATCTTGTGGGTGAATAAACAGTCAGAAAACAGAACAAATGCATTTAATTAATTACAATTTTATGGATATGTTCATTTATTTCACTCATCTAATTCATTAGGTCACCACATTGTATGTGCTAGTTACACAGCGACTGATGTTTTCAAGCCTTTATTCTTGTTAATTATAATAAATTTTATTCTCACACTTCTTGCAAACATTCACAACTGGAATATTAGAACATAGCAATGAAAAATAATCATTGGCATCGTTAACACAGAAATGTGGGCTTCATGAAAAATATGCTTAGCACATGCTTAAAAGTTTTTATTTTCAAAAGGTGCTTTAATTCTGACAAATGAGCCTCATCATCAGAACAGATGAACCAAAAGCCCACAGATTGTGACTGAGCCCTCCTGTTTACTGCACAGCTTTTATTATTGTTTTGTTTTTATATTTGATTTGCCATGTAGACAGTCAAACTTAATTATTCAGAAGTGAGACAATATTCTACTCAGCCAAAAATCTCGAATCTATCTGTGCCTATATTAAGGTTTTATCTCAACATAACTTTTAGCGCAAATAACTGATGCACTTTGGTACTCAGGCGGATGTTAAAAGTGTTGCGAGGGATTTTGATGCCAGAATGGTAGAAAACAACATAAAACATATCAATGTGGCCGTGTCCACCTTTGTTTCAGTTGTAGCCTCTAATCCAAGCCAGGGCGCAAATGTATTCAAAGGCTGTTCTTCAGAAATCATAGTTTTGGGTGAAGTTTCTTCATTAAGATACCTCTGCAGGAATGATGCCCAGCAGTTCATTATTGGGTATGGGTTTCCCCACAGGAGCCTTTTGTTTGTCTTTGTGTTCAAGCAGAAATCGAAAAGGTCTGGGTGGATGTTCTCTGCATTGAGGGCAACCAGTCACTTCTAATTAGAGCACGGATGGCAGGTCAAACAGAACAGAAGAATACAGTTAACGTCATGTCACTGAGATAAATATGTCTAGAAAAAAATAATCAAAATGTCTAAGCTTTAATTGGATAATATTATGTATACTAAAGATGTTTATGTATACTACTAAAATCCAGATAAGCTGTTTGTTTTCTCACCGACATCAATTGATACTAAATGTTCCCTATTTAAGTCACTTAATAAAAATTATTCCTATTTTCTAAATGCTAAAAGAATGAGACAGTGAATTTGTCAGGGATGCTTTGCATTCTTCAGCGATAGAAAGTGGCATTTATTCCATCAATGAGAAGCAGAACTGCCTCTAAATTGTCAATTGATTCAAACATTTTTGGTAGCCTTCAACAAACGTAGGCTTAGTGTCCATTTTGAAATTCCCTTTGTGCCTTTACTTGTTGGCTGATGTTTGTAGTCAACCTGTGAGGATTTCTGACAAAAGTATTTACAAGGTATTTCACTTTTGTTATGGGTCTGAAGCAAACATTCAGCACCAAAACACATCTGTGGGTAATTGCCTCCGACTTAAACATTGCGATGCCTGAAAAATCCCAGGAAATTGTTCCACGTCGAGGTCTGCAGTTCTGTCAAGGCTGTTTTTCATGATTTTGTGTGATTTTTAGCATATGGCTTAAAAAGATGTCTGAAAAAATAAACTTTTCAAAAGTGTGTTTTTAATAAAAACACCTCATGTTGGTAATTATTACTGACTGAAAATAAGAAAGTGTCTGATTTAACATCAGACAGTAAAAAAAAAAGATTCCTCCCTAAGACAGTGTATGTAAATATCTGGTTTCAGTTGTACATGGAAACAGGTTTTGCGATGAGGAATTATCAGCCCAGCATTTCAAATAAACCTCCATAAATCTACTTCAAATGTTATGTTCTACAAGGTTCAATAAATCAAGGTCACCAGAACATCTACGGCCACGCAAAACATGATCAGCAGTTCCCCTCAGGTAAAATACAGCGTCATGGAAATGTAATAAGGCGATGGTGGTTTGGGGGGAGGAAATCACCTCCGACTCCCTTCACATCTTTGAAGTTCTGAAAATCAATGCACTGTTGAATCTGGGAATTGCATGTTCTAGTGAATGATTTATACCATTTCTCAAACAAAGAAACCGCTACAATCTTCCTGCCAGCACTTCCTCTCCACCTCTTTGAAAGCTTACGCCTTTGTAGCTTGTGCAACAATATGTGCGTCTGGAAAATATGTGTGCCATAAATTAAGGTTGACTGGACAAAGCTTGGATTCTGCCCTTGTGCTACAAAGGGGTATTATTGTGCGGTGGAGAGGCAGAGGAAAAGCGAAGTCATCTGCATCTGGACGGACGAAAAGTGGGCTCTTGCATTCAGTTTGAGTCCCTCTGTGGCTGCGGAGGCCAGGCCTGCTGCTGCAGATAGACTTGTTCCAGCTCGCAGCCCTCTCTGGCTCCTCACCCTGCCTCATCCCAGGAACAGATGGAGAGAGGGGAGCGAGGCAGGGGAGGATGTTGAAATAGTTCCTTTTTTCAGAGGCTCATAATAAATGTATGGATCGAAACTGTCGGCTTACTGTACAACTAACAGTTTAGAGAGTCGGCATTTCATTGATGCTGATGGAGAATGAAAAAAATCATGCAGGACCTGGTTGACGTTTTCAAGAGATGCACAAATGAAGACAACTGTAGCAAAAATATTATTGTAACACTTTCCTTCAGGACATCAAGTTTAATAGGTAAATCTAAAAACTCCCCCAGAAACAGTGAAGGATCCAAGAAGATTGACCTGGACATTTATTGGAACCACTAGTTATTTCTAAACGCTATTCTTAATAAACTGAACTCAAATTGGTCATAATCAGTGTCACTACAATTTTTGATTGGTACACTAATAAGAAGTAAAAAAAATACACTGCCACACCCTTTTTTAGATTTATGTTTAAAATTGTAACCGAACCCTGCTGACATTTAAATAACATTTAAATAACAAAGGATGCCAAGAAGAGAAGAGCTTTCTATGCTGTTTTTTATGGCTATGTGTTGACGTACTAATATACACCTGATGATCTTTGGATGAAGGTTAAGTGCAAAATGGGTGAGGGCCCTACGTAGTGAAATAATTATTTTCAATACTATTAATCAGAAAATATGTCTGACTCATGTTGGAGCCGCTTCGAGCAATCAGCATTCTGAGATGAGTGTCTGTAAACATTTAATGACATTGAGTAATGTTATTATCAGTTCATGGATGCAACATTTCAGTCACACTTGTTTAAAGCTAAAAGGAGTAACAGCATTCCTTTAAAAAAAATTGAAAATGTTTATGCTTTGAAAACTTTTACAGTAATCAAACACTGAATTCAGAGAAATGGTTTTATTTTCAGCAGAGAGTCAGATCCAGGGTAACTTTATTCACTCTGTAATCAGTTTCTGCGGATACCTGGAGTCTTTCCAGCATCAAGTTCTCCTCACTCAGTTTGCCATGTTATTCTGCTTGAGATTTGCACCTCAGGGCCACCGTAGGTGGGAGCCCCAAGTGATTCCTATAAGATTTTACTACAAACTCGGTTACTGCGGGACTTGTGTCTCCTTATTCTGGTCCCTTATGTGTTGTTGTAACCGCCAGTAAAAGGCAAAATGACCTCCACTTCTTCTAACCCTCCTTTATTACAGTCAAGCAGCAGGTTATTGGACTGAGGAGGGGCTGAGATGGTAATGTGGCGTGGCGCGAGATGTGCAGCCGATGGCATTAGGCTCTCACATCAAACCCTGGTGAGCCCAGCTGATTAAAAAAAAACACATCTGCCAATATCAAACTCACCACCATGTTTAAAACTGAGAAGCAATGAGCAACACAGCATTTTTAATTACCAATAAACGATTGTTAGCATTCAAGTGAACTGAATGAAGTTCTGCATTTGCTGAGCTCGTCGAAGCCTGAAGCCGTGAACAGAATAAAGCCACAAACGCGAAGCAGACAAGTCAAGGAGCTTCCTGTCAGAACACATATGTCCTGGTGAGCTCTGGAATAATAATGACGCCAAGTGAAGATCACTCATGACGCAGTTCAGAGACTACAAAGACATCATACCTTTGAAAGAGTCATGAGATGGGAAAGCTGGAGGCATGAATTAAGACGAACAACACCTCCCGTGGCTTTGTACGAAATCCGATGTATTGCAAACAGCAGCACTGTGCCAGATAAGAAACCAAAAGAGTGATGCGTGTGGGAGCAAATTGATCCAATCTAACAGGGTTCAGAAAACCTTAGCCCAGATCAAAGCTCACTTGGGCACTCAGATCACCCACTGAAAAGGGAAAGATGCTCGGAAGAAAAGAAAAGAGGGGGAGTGTCTTGTCCTTTCTAATTATACATTTCAGACAGTTTGCCACCAATTATCTCCCCTTCAGTAGCATCTGCCCTTCACACGACCGCATAGATAATGTGTGGCAAGCCCACCATTGTGTTGAAAACCGAAACTCAATCTATGAAATTTCACTGATGTCTGTTGATGGAGATTTCAAGGTGACGCAAAGTTTTCATCTTAGTTTATAGTTTGTCGTGCTCACAAATAACACATACGGAGAGTTCTGACTCTTCAACACGTACCAGAAATAAACAGCTCCTTCTGCAGTTCTGCCCCATGCTCCTGTCTGCCTTGTTGAGCCCATCGGGCAATAAAGACCAGAGGAGGTGTTGCAGTTGTTAGAGTGACCACTGTTTTTGCTCAAGACCGGAGGCCGAATTATGTTTAAGAAGCAGTGAAGCAGTACGCAGCCTTCACGTAGGTTCCCAACAAACTCCCTTAGGCGGCTTCACTGGCTGCACAGAGCAAAATATCAACTCAAAGACGGGGGAACTGTCAAGGCAATGTGGAGGTGCAGAGAAATGTTGTGATCAAATGTGCCACAAAACCAGGTGGGCGGTTAAAACAATGGACAAAAAGCCTCAACAAATAAAAATAGTCAGAAAACAAATTTTAGCAAGCAAATTCAGAAAATAATTTAAAACATTAAAGTGCACTTTTACAACTTGACCCACACCTTACCAACATAGCTCTGGTATTCAAATTAGCCTGACAATAAATAGTGAGGGTGAAGGCAAAGCACCCATTTTAAATGTCCTTTGCATAATTTTTGGGCTAAAAAGTTGATGAGAAGGAACTTTGTAACCTGTCGGCTGCTATAACTTCTCATGGGCTATTGCTGTAAATTCACCTCAAACCGCCACGTATTTCAGGGTTCAGACATCTCACACTAATGCCAGCTCATGCATATTCATACACTGTACAAAGGACGAAATCAGAAGCCCTTTCCTGCTATCCGGCAGTCTTCATTATGCTCACTTGCACCTGAATTTGCAAAGCTGCACCGTAATTATTTAAATGTATTTGTTTGTGTTTTTATCCCGTCAGCCTACACTTTATTCAGAATCGGATTTACAGATTTACTTTGTTTGCAAGTCAGAATTTCTTTTCACTGATTTTCATGTTTTATTTTGTGGAGCTTTGACCTGCAAATGCTGTTAGAAAGCTGTTGTTGTAAAGCAGCTTTGCTACAACATTTCAGAACAAAGACAAAATAGTCATGGAGTTAAACCATTTTTAGTGTCGTGTATTTGGCAGATAGTATGATTGATATCACTAAAACAGCAGTCCTGCTGTGCATTCCCTAAATCTCCCATTAAACTTGAGATTTTTAAAAGGCTAGGCAGTGAACACCTTTGCTGGTATGAAAATAATTGGATTTTGGAGTTTCCAGTCAGACCAGTCAGGGCTAATCAGCTAAAAATCATTTGATTCCACTCACCAGCTGCTTTATTAGTTAAGTTGTAAACATATTTGCTGTGGCTGGAATGTTAGTGAAGGAACGTTTGAATGCAGCAGGCAGGAGGACGTTTTCTGTAGTGTGTTCATCATTCAACTTTTATGTCCATTTGACTAGTGATGATTTAAAACAGCAATTAAACAGAGTCATCTACCGACTGAGTCAGCTAAAATGCTAACAAAAAGGTTTTGTTTATTCCACGTTTTGTTTTTCTCTCCATTTTAGCGGGTTTTGGAAAATTGGAATGTTCCCAAGCTGTAGATTCTAGTGATATTATGGAGCCAGGACAGACGCTCCGGTTTTTGCACTGATCTGTAGTTGTGCGGTAATTACAAGTTGTGAGGTGAAATACAGAAGTCTCCACACTGAAGTTTCCACATGTAGATTTTTCTGCATGTATGCAGGGTTAGAAGACGTGCTAGGTTCAAGTTTTAATATTGTTGAATGCAAACTTTTTGTAACAATCAAAAAAAGTTAAACATTTGAATTTGCTCAATGCAAATATTTTTCTTAAATAACTGAAGTGAAGAGGTAGTACATTGCAAGTGCTCTGCTGACACCAATACAATAAATGCCCATCTAAATGCTGCATTTTAATGTTGTGAAGGTAAATTATGCGCAGGATATTGTTTTTAACATTTAATCTAAATGTTGTTGCATCATCTTCATCACTTAAAACTCTTTCTAAAAATCTGTCTTCTCAAAAAAGAAAAAGAAAACATTCACTAAGCTTAAAATGCTGAAGTCTTCTGGGGAAAAAAAAAAACAACAATAAAAAGATCCTTGACTGGAAAAGCTGAAATGATTTTACAACAACTCTGAATGCTCCGACTTGCTGGCTAAGATAAATCGTGCAGTTGGAGGTCTGTAGGCTCCAGCAAAGTGAATCAACCAGATGCAGAAGTATGTGTGTAAGTGCATGTGCATGTGTGTGTCCATGAAAAGAGCAGACCTTTCCCACATGGCAAAAGGCTTCACTGGAGCAGACAATTGCAATGTAGCCATGTGAGAACGGGGAGAGATGGAGTCACTTTTGCTGACGGCTCATAGAAAACCCAACAGTTTTGATAGGGGAAGACACTGTGCCGAAGGCTGGACAAACACGTACAAAGTCTCACAAAGGTCCTGAAAAGCCTGCTGTGGGGATGCTCCTTCTGCTAAAATTACATTTAACCCGTGTGTCTGAACATGTGCGCTGCATGCATCAGTGATGGGGGTGGGGGGTTGGTGGGTGAATATTAATCAGCGAGAATGATCGATGAGCTGTAGTGCCTAGCAAAAGTATTCATGCCCACTTTTTCCACATTTTGTCACATTAAAACCCCAAACCTCAGTCTTTCATGTGGAATTCATGGGACAGATTAACCCATATTCATGAAGTGGAAGAAGAAAAAAAAATCTGCAAACTAAATTTTTTTTTACTTTCCCCCGGCACCCCTAAATAAAGTCCAGTGGAGTCTGTTACCTTCAAAATAGGCAGAAATCAAGAGTCCATTTGCGAGAAATGTAATCTCTGAAATCAGACATGTTCCTTTCTTTCCTTTATTTAACCAGATGAAACCCTTTGGAGATCCAGATCTCATTTGCAGGAGGCACATGGGCAGAAAGTAGCATGGAACACATCTGTTCCATAACGGCCTCTTAGGTTGGTTAGAAATGTATTTGTGAACAAACAGCATCATGACGGCTGTTAATGAGCTGAATAAAAGTGTGGGGTGTGTTGAAGGCAATGATACATTAGACTGGTTCAGAAGATACCCAGTAAGTGTATCTGTGCCGTATACACTGTTGAGTAAACTGATGGATGTTGAAATACAAATGAAAAGTTGCAAGACCAAGGACAATGTAGTCAGGTCAAGGAGAAAGTTATTGACAAGTTTAAATGACAACGCTGTTGTTAGCAGGCGCTAACACAAGCTTGGTTTATAAAGCAGATGGTTCAAACAGTCTTGGGTTTGGACAGCTTTCTGTTTGGCTGCCACTAGAGATTTATGCTCAAGCATGCATGAATGAGTCAAATCAACAATCTAGATTTTGATGAGGGAATGATATTCTAACGTGATATAAAGCTCAGACATGTCAATTTTGTAACATATCCCAAATACAATCACTGCTCTAATTGCTTGGTTGGATGGATGGAGGTAAAGTTTGATGTGGCAAATATTGCTTTATATTTCATTATAACCAGAGGGAAATAAAGCACAGGTAGCTCTCTAATGTGAGAACAGTTGGTGGGTGCGTTTAGATAAATTGTTAATGGCTAAAGATAGTCATTGATTTTACATTTCTTATTACCTATTTACATTTTATCTCTGTTTTTATTGTACAATTCATGTACTTCTTTGTATTACATTGAAACTGCTTCAGCTGCTTACTTCTGTGTGGAAAACAATATCTGTGCAACCACAGGGGGCTGAAGTTACATCTTGACTTATTTCATCTTCACTTCGTTGCTTGACAAGTATAATTTAATTTTATACTCATTTGATAGCCAATTTCAACCTCTTGATATGCAAAAAATATCAAAGGTTTTAAAACCTCTATTGGGTTTCATTGATCTACAAATATGTATGTAGAAAGTGGCATTTGAATAGTTTAAATTAGTGTAGTGTTTCCTGTTTTGATTCCATCTGTTTATAGCTGCAGAATGGAACTTTTTTTTTTTTTTTTTTAAATCAGTTTCTTACTTGCATGTTTGTTTAAACTGTCACTCTGTCATGACAGTATAGTAGGAGACAGATATATGTGTCTCTTCCAACACTTCCCAGCGGTTGTTTCTGACCAGCAGTGCTGCATTTCTGCAGAAGGGGACAGGAGGAGTTTGATTTTTTTCAGATTATATGTCTCAAACCATACCGTTTTGACATGGTGACAGTTTTGAGTAAAAAGTTTTTTTTTTTTGTAAAAGTTATATACTGTAGCTTTAATCATAAATATATTAAACATTTGAAACATGTATTTTAAGGTTCATTAAGAGGAGACCCAAAACTATTTTTTTTTCAAAAAATTAGCAACAAACTACAGTATAACTAATTACTTTTTAAAAGTGACTTACCCAACAGTTGGAATGATGAAGAAACAAAACTACAATGTCAAACCACCATTCTTTTGCTTGGTGGGTGAGTTTAAGGTTTTAGAACAACAACAACAACAACAAAAAAAAGTATTTTTATTTATTTTTTCTCAGTGTAATGAAAGAAAGTGAAAAATGCCATGCACGCCATACACGTTTACAGATCAATCGTCTTGTTTACATGATCTACTTTTAATGAAGTGGAGTGTTGCTTTAAATCCAATTAGTATTGTTATTTTATCCCTGAGGATTTCTGCCCTTTTTAAGACGTACAGCACAGAGCCAATGAGGTGGCACTGAGCCATGCTGCAGCCTCTCACATGACAGAGCTTATTAGCTGCACTGTATCTAATGGCCATCAGTCCGACCATTGTGGTATTATTTACAGCCTTCATAATATGGCCTATACTTAAGGATGTAATGTTAGATGTTAGTGTATAAAGAAAGCATGCGATATTGGATGAACGATTGTGCAATAGTAAAGAATGATTAATTGGATTGATGATCCAGATTTATAAAGAGAGTGATTGCAAAATGAAGCATTTGCACATCCAATTTACATCTGAATTCAAGTGTAGCCTAAGAAATGGCTGCAACATTATTAATACTCCAATATATACATCAGCACCGCTGCATAATCACCTGTGTATTGTCGCCCCAACATAACAGGCTTCATAAAAAAAAATAATAATAATTGAACGGCATTCTCTTCTCATCTCTACGGTCCATTCAGCCATGTAATGTCAGCCCTCGTGTCGGCGATGTACACATTTCGCCATCTTTACTGCGAGATCAAGTTGATATGTCAGGCGTGCCATAATGGTTTCAAAGTTCCAACCATGCAACTCGACATTACCAGACTCCGGTAATGATCCAATGAGTCACATCAACTATTGCCTTCAGGAGAAAATGTGGGATCGGGTCATTGGAGCACATGTCCAAGCAAAAAAACACGATTCACATTTTGAACAAATTTCTTTGATAACAATTGATAGACAAAAAAGTGGACAAAACCTTTGCTAATTCAGATCTGTTAGGAAAAGTCCCATAGAAAAATCTCTGTGAGCAAGACGTCTCTAAACATGACTCAGTAGTTCTGTCGAGAGGAATGGGTCAAAATTACAACAAACAATCAGGCAGTTAACAAATGATTTTGATTGCAAATAACTTTGCATTTGCAAAGTGTTGCACATTTAGGGGGGGGAAAAGTATCTACTTTCACAATTTTGAAATTCCACTGGATGAAAATGACGTTGATGTAAACACACACGAACACTAAAATCTAAATCCAGTTTGGCCTTTTGCCACTCTCTCCATCTCGCTCTCTCTCTCTCTCTCTCCATTTTCATCCTCCTCTCCTTCAGGAGATAAAGCCAATCTCGGGGCTGGCTCCTGCCACAAAACGTTCTGTAATATTCTAATTGTGGCTAATGGTTTGTGCAGCTAATTAAAGTGTATGAATTACAATAATCAGTGAGCCGCATTGAGGCCAGTGCAGCTTCACGCTGTTCATCCAAGCATAGAAGGCCAAAACCAGGGAGTGGGGGTGGGTGGTGTAGCAGGACGGAGAGGGGGTGGGGTGCTAAGGAGGAAGGTGAGATGAAAGTGATGAAAAGAAGGAGTGACAAATTCTTGAAAACAAAATCCCAAGGCCGTTTGGCTGCATCGTTGCGATAACACGTTTGGTAGGAAGAACAAAGAAGGATGGCGTTATGTTGTGGGCAGAGAAGAAAAGTGGATATTAATATGGATTGAATGGTAGGCCACGAGCGATGGGGACACAGAGACAGCAAACATTACATTACTTGGTGGAAGTCAAACTGGATTTGTGTTTTTCTCAGCTCTCGGCACATATAAAAAAATCTCCCAAACTGCAAAGTCGACATACAATAGTCAGTAATACTGTGGTAATGTGTTGTTTGCGCGTGATAACTATGACTTGTGGTTGTGGATAAAAGATGGTTTCCCAAGTCTTTCTCTGCGATCTTAATTCAGTTTGTATAATTCCTAAAATAAACTGAATGTAGTCACTTTTATACAATTACATTTCCACAAAACGGAAACTTTATTTTTTTTATTATTCATTAGCTATAAATGCTTATGTTACTTGCGTGGTTGTCCCCAGCACACACAGTAGAACAAAAAACACAACCTTTTGATGTGATTCATCCCATAAAAATCTTATTTTATACATCGGACATTATTGTGACTTTGCAAAATGCAAGAGTTTGAATAGTTTATAAGAAAATAGGTGGTATTTTTTTTTATAAATACCACCTACTAAATTCAATTAGTAGGTGAATTTAGAACTCAACTAAATTCCTTCTTTTAATTTGAATGAAAGAAGGAATTATCCAAAGTGGCTCACCGTTTAGTTTCTAAAATATTACTAACAATACTCCACAAGCAAAAGCTCATTTTGCTTTTTTTTATACCAGAAAACTTTCTCACAATGCTCATACTGTACTTGCATGTGAGGGCAGTTTCTTCAGGATTCACAGGTTTAACAAGCTGGATATGAGTTTTCATTAAAGATGCTCAAAAGATGCTGCTGCGTTTATCCTGTTGCATATGGACACGAACCGAGTACACGATTATTCTGCAAATCTGAGTGGCTCCAACTTCACCTTCCAGCCAAACGCATTAATTAATTTTCCATTTTTTATAATGCTGTCTTTCAGACAATCAAATATTGGGGAAAAGACTAAAGTAGGTTTATTAATAGCAACCCACTCTGCATCCTCTGAGTTCTCTCAGCACATTAAGCCCGGTGACTAAACAGAGCAATGAATGCAAAGTATTATTTCCAAATAGTGGCTCTGCATTCGAAAGCCAATTAGGAAGACTCACCGGCTGCTTTTTTCCCCCAACCAGATCAAACCGCCTTCTGTAAACTACAAGCAGTGGCCCCCTCCTTTGTTTAAGTGCACATAATGGCAGTAGTAAAGTTTTACAAGTTGGCCCTGAGATCATTACTTTGAGCACAAAGTGTCTCCTTGTCAGTTATATGTTAAACAAATGAGCAGAGGAGTCATAAAAAATGCCCTTGTAAAATATACAAAAGCATTCGCTACTCACTCAGCGACAGCAAATACGGTTTGTCTGTGGAACGACCGGAGGATTTATTTCTTCCATTAGCTTCTGAGGAATGACGTTGACAGTCGCCGGTATTCTATAGATGGAGGACAAAAGACGGAGTGAAGTGAAGAAACTGAAAATGACTGATTGCCAGGCTACACAAACAGGGGGGGGGGGACAAAACGGGAAGCAAGACATAAAACATAAACCGTGAGAGGTGATGACAGAGCACAGGACGCCGGCAACAGTAAATCCTGATGGACACGGAGCACAGATGTTGGTACGGCAACAAAACTGCGATGACAGATTTTATAAAAGAAATTCAGAGAATGAATAATAGAGGCTCACACTCTGTTTAGGCTTGTCAAATCAAATGGGCATTTTAGCAACTTGTCCAAACAGCAACTGCAGAAGAAGAAAGGGAATCAATTATTCATGATACAGAGAGCTACTTAATACGTGATAGTAAGATATACACATACGCACACACGCGCGCACACACTATTTCCTAGATGGTGAAATGACTTAGTAACCAGGCGATTTATTCCCTTTTAATAGGGTCTGAATTGCAGCAGCCACACTCAGACAAATGAGCAAACAAGTCAGCAAGTGACAGTGATATCCATTATGTGTTTAATTATCTTCAAAGTTCCAGTGAAGGGCATTTCTTTGGCTAATGGAAAGACAGTTTTAAGTGTCACAGCAAATTGCTCCTCGAACGCTCCAACAAAACTATTTTCTTCTTTTTTTTTTTTTTTTTTGCCGACTCCAATCTGGGTTTTGACAGGCATTGTTACATTTGGCAAATTGGCACAATCAGTGTCCTCGTCAAAGCTAGCAAACATTTTTTTTTTGTTTTGTTTTTTGTTTTTTTTCATTTGTTTATTTTTGTCTTTTGCAATTCCTAGTCTAATTTCCTTGGAGATAATTTGCCTGAGTCCCATTAGTCGGCATTGAACAAGGCGTGCTGATTGGTGTATTCGAGGTGAGATGATTTAGGCAAAGATTGAGGCCCGGGCCGAAATGTCATTTTTAAGTGGCTCTGATTGCATTGTGGCAAAGAAGAAGAAAATAAAAGCCTGTGAATTTTTACTCAGGCAATAATCACACAGACATTAGTGGGAAATCTTTGACAAAGACACCCAGAGTGTTGCCTGGGTGTTTAAGAAAGAGAGTAAAATGAAATATTTATAATTTCTACATGTTTTATGCAACTCTCCAAAGACACTTGTGCAAATTAGATTAACAAATCTAACTTTTACAAGTTGTCTCCTAAAACTCACCTAGCTGATTAATCTAATTTAAACAAACACATACGAAACACAGTCATATATTTAAATTGTTAAAAATAAAAATACACACACGCACAATTATCTTAATTGAAAAACTCTATAGGCTGGAAGGTGAATAAGTATTTAAACCATATTCTTTTAGGTGTTTTGTAGAAGTTTGACATCCCCAATGTAGACTTTAATTTAACATTTCTGTATTTAAAAAAAAAAAAAAAAACGTTTTACTGAACCTAGGGATTTTATTTCGCTGCTGCCCTGAATAATCATGAGCCAAAAATTAAGCATTTATAATATATCACTTTGTGTTTAGTAAATCAGTTGAGTGAATAGCTTGATTTGATTGCAAACAAATGTGACAATTTCTTAAGATGAACACGTGTGAGCTGAAATGTTCCTTTCCTTATGAAAAAAGAGCCCCATTTTTCTTCACACTCGTTTTATTTTATAATTTCTGCTCTACAGCTGTTTGTGTTTGTGCTGGACAGGCAAGGTCCTTTTGAACAAAGAAATAGTTGAATGTTCAAACAACTCAGGTTGGCGATTGAAAGAATAGTTTAACTTTTTGAAATAAGATTGTGTGGAACCGCAGCCTAGAAATATTCCATGTCTTACATAGGAGAGTCGAGGTTTAAAGTTACTCCGAATAGAGAACAGGCATTAAAATCTACTTGGACCATTGCAGGCCACACCACTGATTGTGTTTATAGGGTGGGGAAAAGCCCTCCACCATCAACAGTCTTCAGGATGAGTCACCAAGCAGATGCAGTCAAATTTCTTTAAAGTCATGTTTGATCTATACATACAGCGTTTTTATTTTTACTTGATTGTGCAATAAAATGACACTATGTACTTGGGAAATACATAATACCTCCCCTTTAATATTAATGTACTTTCTGATAGTGGAGAGTTGCTCCTAAATGTCACCTCAGTTTTTTAGCTAAGATTTGATGTGTTTGTATACATTTTTATTTTCAAACACCATATCCTGTCCATATGAATAAATGATGCACACACATATATATATATATATATAATATATATATATATATATATATATATATATATGAAAATGTGGTTTATAAATAATACACACACCACACACATATTATATATATATATATATATATCTATATAGATATATATTATCTATATATATAGATATATATATTATATCTATAGATATAGTATATATATATGTGTGTGGGTGTGTGTATTTATTTATTTATAAACCACATTGTTTCAGGTTTAACCCTTCATATTCGCTTCATATCTCACCAACGAGAAATAATAGAATATTTGTTACTATGTTTTTTTTTTGTTTTTTTTTTGGCAAGAAGAAAGACAGATGCAACTGATTTAATTATACAGACAAGAGAGTTATTTTAATTGTGCTGATTTCTCATGAATATGTATGTGCCAAAGGCTGCTTCCAATACCGCTTCTGAAATTGACTACATAATAAGGCAGGTGGAATATTTAAGAATCCCCAACAAAGGTGGATGTGAACCTGTGTGGTATTTTAAATACATTTTCAGGATTTGGCAAAGTGTTTCCTGTTGTCAGTGGGTGTTTGTTTCTTAAAAGGAACGTTTATTGCTTCATCCTCTGTTGCTTTGTTAAAATATGTCTCTTGTCATTGTTCAAATCTGGATGTTTGTACCAGGACAAGAACAAGAGAGACATTCAAGATGTAGGAAGGGGCCGCTGAAGTGCCTGCAGATGATTCGAAGCATCAATCTTTCATTTGCTTTGAAGCCACTTCAAATCAATTTTTAGCCCAGACGCTTCCAGGCCAATCATGTGGCAGAGGACAGGCAACGTGCCAGGTCTGTTTGGATGGAGGAAAAAGACAGTCACATGGACAGATAAGCAGACAGACAGACACACATCCCAAACCTGCACTTGGGCAGATATGGGAAGTGGCTGATCAGAAATGACAGGCAGTCACCCATTCCCACCTTTACATTGTTTGCACTCTGTTTTTGTATACAAATTTATTCTGCTGTGTACTGTACACTGCTGCATTCTGAAAATGTGAGAAGTTCTCTTCTGAAATGTAGTCCACAGCCAAAAGCTGTGGACAAAAGATTAAATTAGTTTGTCTAGAATAATGAACTTGGGCATTAATATACAACACAAAAATTGTGACAATGAATTCTCCAGTTCGGATTGGAGTTAATAAAGTAAAGATTTGTATGTACATTTACTTAGTTATAGACAGGAAGTCAGGAGAAATGTCTTGAAAACCTAACAAACAAGCACCCTATGGAGGAATTTAAAAGTGCTCTGTGATGGGCCCAGTTTGTCTGTAATTTATGACGTCGGCAATAAAAGCTTTTAACAAAAGCTGTAATTCAAAACACTACAAATCTTGCAACATTCTGGTTAGATATTCCAATTTCTGCTCACGTTATGGCCAGCATTGTTACTCTGATGTTCACAAGCTCGTCTGTTTAGTGTCACAGTGTAGAATCACTTTATTTTAGAGAAAAGTATCAAACACCTTTTCATTTCCGGCCGCATCAAGGTCAAATATATGTGTATATATGTGTATAATATATAAATGTATGTTCTCTGCTTTCAGTTAGGAACAATCCTTGACATTTTTTTCACATTGGTGTAATGTAGTCCTATACAAATGAGCACCAAACTGATTTGACTTACAAAATAATATTTTATAATGCTATCTTAAATATCTTAAATATGGCCCTCTTGTATTTAGAGGAGTTTGACAACTATATTTTACAGACATGAGTAGATTGTCGAAATCTTGATTTTCTCCACATAATCACTGTGTTTCACATGTGAAACTTTAATCGCACTACATTAATGTAGTAAAAAAAAAAAAAAAAAAAAACACTTTCCCAAAGACACCATCTGTTACTCCAGTTTTTTACTCAACAACATTACGTGGTTCGGCCCTGAAAAGTTCCTTCAAGTTAATACTTCCCTTTAGACGATGGGAGAAGTAAAAACCCTCAGAAGACAGCTGAAGTCAAATCTTTTCTCCTTTTATTTGGCTCAGACACAAAGAAAAAAATGTTAATCTACCACTGACTATTGTAAATGAACACACGGGGGAATTGTTTTTGGAAAGAGGCTACTTGTTTAACATGGCATGTTGACGTCAGCTGCCGTTTTGTAATGACTGAGGAAACATAAAGGAAGGAAGACATTTTGTTACCTGATAGTCTTTATGTTTAAACAACGTCTCGGCAACGTTTGTTTGCTCTCTCCTTGGGCTGTTTATTTTAGTCATGGCATGAACTGCATCCTTTTCTTGACCTTTGGGGTTGTTAATTCTCTTGAATGTTGTTCACACTTTTTCTGCACAGATGATCTGAGCAGCTAAAGCACTCTGTGCATTGCTTTTATGCCTAAAAACATCCATCCAGTCACAAAAATAATCCATTTCTGTTTACAGCTATAGAGAAAGACAAGATTTAATCCAGTCCTATTACAGATCATCCATTTATGTGTTTGGTGTGTCTGATTCAAAACGTCCCATTCGTGTTTGAAAGGTGAGTGTTGTAATTACTTCCCTGCCCTAAAAAACAGTGGAAGTTGTTATTTATCAACAATTCAAGCTTACAAGAGTGTTAGGTTTTGTTAATCTGAAGATATTTCAGATATGTTTTGTTTATCCTCCTCAATGTTACATTATATTAGGCTTTAAAAAAAAAAAAAAAAAAAACTCCACTGCTATCTTGGCATCTGATTCAATCAACAGAACAGTTTGCTATGAATACAAAATATGTGACATATTTTTGTGACATAGTTCAATGTGTGTAATGCAGAAATAGATAGAGCATGCAACACACGGATAGCTCCTCGCATTCTGTGCTGCTAAGTTAGTGGCGCATATGTACACCGAGCACGGCTGCTGTGTTTATTCTATTGACTTATTTGTTCTGTCCATTGACTGTGTTTCCCCATAGCCATGCCTTGCTTTTCTCCCTTTAAATCACCACCTTCTAATTATCTGTCACATTTTCTCCTATTCTGTGCCAAAGACACACAATGGCCAATAATGACCCCATAGACAGCATCTATCAGGTGCTCCATCATTGATTCTTCTCTCCCCTCATTTTCCCCGTGCAGCTCCTTTGCTCTACATCCTGCTCTTTTTTCTCTCTCTCTTTTTTTTGTCTTTTCTAAACTGCTCACATCCACTCCTCTCACTTTGTTTCTCTGTCACTTTGTGTGAGCCTCTGCAACTCAAGGGCGTTTTTAATGGATATGCACTTTTCTCTCTTTTGCTCTTGATCAGGAGCGGCGAAAAACGTGCAAACAATGAAAGTCGTGTCAGTGCCGTACGTAGTGGAGGGAGTGTGAGTCTGGAAAAAGTGCCCCTAGTGGGGCTGGTTAGTCTCTGACTGAACCGATAACAGGGAGTCAAAGCGGGTGATGGGCCAATGTTTGGCCAGAGCAGGACTCCTGTATGACAGTAATGTAGTTTGAGTGTTAGCCGCCCGAGGGCTGGAGAGAAACTCGTTCCCCTCCCACAGTTTCAGCTGGCATCTGTCCCCCTTTTTTTTTTCTTTTTCCATCTCACCCACAGTTCCAATCCTCCCGTCCCCTCTGCCTCCCCGCAAGCCTCACCCTGCCGAGAGCACAGGAGCTCAGGTCATTACAGCAAGCCGTCAAGGCTAGCTGTCACCCGGCCCGGAATGCTGGCGTCACTCTCCCCATGTCCTGACGAGCCGGGCTTGTTCTCAGTACAAACATAGCGTCCATCTTCTCACCTACATATCTGACACACCGAGCTGCACTCTGAGAAAAGTCAACATGTTTTAAATGGATACGCTGCAAAGGAAAACGGTAGCAAACCGTCCGCTTCGACTTTGTTTTCAATTTGGCTCCAGCAACTTCATGTCTGATGTTTTTACTTTTCGGACCCGATGTGATCGACGTTTGGTTTTCGTTTGTGGTTGTTATGGAAACCACAAACAAAATTATCGAAATTTCACCCAACAGCGTCAAGATGTATTAGAAGTAATTTAAATTCATAATGTTCAGCATGTCCGCCCTGAGCAAACAGACGTTTTTCTTCACTTATCTAGTGCAAAGAAATATATATATAATAATCATTGTCTTTCATATATATCGTTTACATCAACTTGCAAATATTTTTTATATCTCTCAGACATTTAGATTTACATTTCATAACATAAACCTTAAATGTATTCTAATTGGAAATCGATTGACACAAAAGTACAGTGCATAATTTTACTCTGGAAATGAAAATATAGTGTGTGGCACTTTAATCTGATACCACTAAATTACATTGCAAATAATTGCCTTTGCAAACAGAGTTCACCTTTCGTGCAATTCATTCTCAGTATAAATCCAGCTAAGAATGATTAATTGTTTTTTGGGGGGGTTTTTTGGAAAATATTAGATGTCAAGTTAGGTAGAATGTTCTCTGTTCGGATGAGAACTAAACTTTTTGATCTCTGGGCGAAGCTGTTTGTGTCACAGAAAACTACCACTGCAACACCGTCCCTACAGGGAAAGACAGAGATGGCAACATCATGCTATAGGGACGTTTTTACTTAGCCAGGATCAGGGAACCTGGATACAAATCTCCTTCCAAAAAACTGTTGAACATTGCAGCAGGACAACAATCCTAAACATTAAGCCAGAGAAGCAGTAGAGACCTAAATAACCTGCCAAACAGATGTACATCCAATTAAAAAGCTGAATTGGAAAGTTGCTTTCCACAGTTGCTTACTTTCCTGACTAACTGAGCCTGAGAGATTTTCGGAGGGAAATTAGGAAAAGATTTGCAGCTGCAATTGTGGCAAAATTTTGTTTCTAAAAGAAAAATATTTCAGAATATTCTGAAGCGCATGCCACACTTTTTAATTTTTATTATTAAAAGAAAATAAGACAGGGGCACCAGGTGGCTCAGTGGTAGGGAAACCGTATGCAGAGGTCACAGTTCTCGAAGCAGCTGTCCTTGGTTGTATTCCTGGTCCAGGGGCTATTTCCCTTCTTCCTGTCGTGCTACTAATAAGTAGAAGCCAAGATCCTTTAAAATATATATATATCCTTTTCCTTTCCTTTCATATTACTTTGTGTTGTTCTATTGCATGACATCCCAATAAAACAGAGTATAAATACTTGCAATGCACCTCTCTAACTATAGGTCCAGCTAACTCAGTGTTAGTGGCAACCCAACACCGAGTCACAATTAAACAGATCTGGTTCTTTGAAAAGGTTGCGGTTCTCCTGGGGATCAGATGAACAGTTCGCCTGCTAAAATCCAGCTTCTTGTTCTACACTTTGCTTCGATTAGTTTATCTGGACCCTTGGCTGTGGAGTGATTGCTTGCTGGATGTGTGGAAGACTTGTTTGAAGTCTTCAGCAACTATATCTGATTTTACCCAACCGCTAATGTTTGGCTGTGATGCATGTAATTTCCCAGCATGATGAAGCTTACCGCTCTAAACAACCCCATGTAGGGCGACAACATCTTTGCCAGCGTTCCTCTTGCTTTGACTTTAATTGCTCAATATTTGGAAGTGTGGCCAACATGGACTCACTGGTTTTGTTCACTTCCTCTGCTGCCATTCCCAAATTTATCACAAGTTTGTAATAAGCAGAAAACCAGCGTCATCAATGGCGGAAATCCCAGAGGGAGCACTGAAAGGAGAAGAGAGCGCGATCGGAGTCGGGTAGGAAGGCAACAGCCAGGCTAACAAATAACATGTCACTACAAGTCCTGCAGCTTAGAAAGTTATGAAATTTCACCTGCTTAATCTAATTTAACGTTCACATTCGTGTCCCTCGTTTCTGTTGATACCCTCAATACCAGAATCGTGACACTGGGAAATCAAAAAAACATTTTCAGTTCTTCTCTTTTTCCAGGAAGTGCCTAACAACTTCCACATCAGCCAAGTAAATAAATGAAGACGCTCTTGTTTTAACTTCAAATGATGGCACATTAAACAGTAAATTGGCCAAGGAGAATCTTTATGTGCCATGCAGATTAATTAATTTAAATGCTCTTTTCTTCACTAGTTGCACTTAAACAAATGCAAACATATTGGGGCCTGCTGTGAAGGAATGCATTACACATTACAAGAACAAACCATAAGTAAATCTGCTGTTCTATTTACTCTGGTGCTGTGAATACATAATATGGGTTGTAAACAAACTTATTTTAAGAGTTTGCAGCGGCCTCTTATTACTCTCCCATGGGCTATTAAAGAGACTATAATCGTATGAACGATTTTGTAGATTGTGTCTGCTTGACAGTTTCCAATTTTAGCACAATGACTGGGAAGACAGCTTTCCAGAAATCACATTTATATTAGGCCATAAATAATGAATATTAGTGTAAAGTTATCAAGAGTTCCCTGTCTGTTTCAGAGAACAAAATCAATATCCAACCCCTAACTAAAGACACAGAAACTTGAGTTCATTTCTAAAACAACTCATAACAACATTCACAATCTTGAGCTGACCAGCTTAGGCATCCAGAAAGCAATGTTGATCCTGACCAAATGTAATGTCCTTACATTTAAGTGAAACATAATATTCCGCTTGAAATGAGTTGCTAAAAAATCGTCCGTCTTCTTAACTCTGAACTAGATTTTTCTTTTTAAAACTGTCTTACGGTAAAACTTGTGCTCCCGAAGATGTCTGCTTTGCAAATGTGCATCACTCTCAGCTGCTGAGCAAAAAAAAAAAAAAAAAAAAGAAAGAAAGAGAGAAGAAAAGGAGAAGAAACCCTGTAGGGAAGGAGATTCTGACACCCCGAAACAGGAAGAGAAGTGTTGTTTTATTACTGGAGGGGCAATAACAGTGAAGATAGCATCTATCAGTGGGGTGCTGAGGAGAGCCAGAAGATAAACTGTGGAACACCTGAGCACAGACGAGGCTTGACACTTCAGAGGGAGACGAGGCTTGGACTGCTGACAGAGTTTGCGACACCCCCACATTGCATCGACAGCAGATGCACCGAGGGGAGAGCAGAAAATATCAAACGCACGCTAAAGTGAACATAAATAAAAAATACAAAAATGCATTGATGTGTGCATGTGTGCATTTGTGTGTTTAGAATACCTGGTACAAAGCCTGCAACACTGAAACACTGGTGCTACAAATGTAAAATGCCTCTGACATTAATAGAGTGTTTTGTGAATTTTACGGAGAGCGGATGTGACCGGGGTTTGTTATACACAGAATGTGCGCCGTTCGCTCTCTCCGTGTCAGTATGTGTGCGATTGTGCACACCTAGTCAGCTCCCTGGGGCCCTCTCTCTGGGTGAGTCAGTCTAGTTGCTGTAATCACTCTGCTCACTACCCTCCACTCCAAACCTGATTTGGCCAGATTGTTTCGTTTTCTGTTTCCTGGCTCCTGCCCCTCATTCCTCCATCTCTTTCCTTTCATCTCACATGTCTGCCCTCCATCTTCTTTTTCCTCTTCTCTTTCACTTCGTCTCATCCTCTCTCTCTCTCTAACAATATTGTGTCTGAATCCATCCTGCCTCCTGTTTCCTTCCCCCACCTCTGTCTTTCCTTCCTCTTTGCAGTAATGGCAGCTGATTGATGGAGTTTGTTTTTCTTTAATTACACTGCAGGTGAGTGGCCATGCCTGTTCACGCCACTGAAGCAGAAAACCCAACTCGGTTAAGTCAGAAATTGGATTTCCCAAAGTGAAAACACCATATAGGGGGAAAGGTCCTCCGACTATTGTCTTTTATTACTGTTTAGTTGCTTCTCGTTTCTCTCCGACTCATTTCCTCTTCATCTCATGAGCTCATTAGTGGTACACTACCCAGCATACAGTTGCAACACAACTGAACATTCAGGTTTCAAGTGTTATTTTCCCCACTTGACCCCCCCCCCCGAATCTGTCTTTTTATGTGTTTATTAGGTTATTATCAGTGTCTTCAACCCGCCGTCTGAACCTTTGTGAACTGCCATTTTTTCAGAGTGATAAATTCACATAAAGTATTTTAGTATTGTGCATGAATGAAATCAAATCAAGTACATATTTTGGCTGAAAATAAAAAAAACACTGGGGCTCACACAAGTAGAATTTCTCCAGATTGGTCATGTTACTAACCAGAAGCTGTAATAGAAATATATTGTTTAACTGGTTTACGATTAAACGTGAAAACTTGGAGTGTATTTGAACTCAGTCAGCACTTTGCAGAATCCTCCTTCGATGCAATTACATTTTAAAGTTTTGCGGGGGGTTTGCCCTCTTTGTAATTCTGCATAACAAAATGTCTACTGAGCTGAATGAGAACAAAAGAAGAACATCTGGATGGTGTTTGGACCTTTCTACCCAAGTTATCTATGCTTCCTGTTGTTGTGCTCTAGCAACGTGAAGCCTCAACTCAGTCTCAAGTCATTTTCTGAATATAACACATTTTGTTTTTCCTTGGATTGCTGTATGTTTAGCTCCATACATCTTCCCATTAGCTCTGAGCAGTTTCTCTCTCCCTGCCACAGGATAATGCTGCCACCACTGTGCCTTAAAATGTGAAGATGGTTCACTGCCTAATATAGCATTTTGCTTGCTGGCCAAAATGTTCATTTTAGCTGTTGTCTACGTTTTTCCACTGCAGGGGTAAATAGTTTGTGACTTTTTCTGGCTTCTTTATGAAGTCTGGGTTGTTTTTTTTTTTTACTGCGACAAGAAAAATAAATATGATTTCTGCATGTTGCAAATCTGTGACTTATGAGAGTGCATGTGTCATATTTGTTCATCAGATTCTCTCAGCTGGGCTGTGGGTCTCTGCAGCTACTTCTGAGTATTTTGAGGTCACTTGTTTGCTTTACTGATGATCGCCGTTACCTGTCGGTGCAGGTGAACAGTTGTGTCAGTAGGTTTGCACATGCTCCCTTCATTTTGGAGGGGCGGGTTAGAAAGCTCTGTGCGATTTTCCTAGGTTTGGATTTTCTTATGACTTTTCTAGTAAACTTCATGACTTTCTCTGTGATATCTGTGCTGCTGTGCTCCTTTGACTTTATGTGCACTGTATGTTCAATAAAGCTTTCTAGCAAAGCAGGAAAGCTTCCTGTTTACAGACATGACATTACACACAGCTGGTCCTTTTATACTAAAGAGGGGACGTTTGAAGGAAGTTGGCTATACTCTGGATTTTATTGAGTAGTACTAGAGTATTAGGGGCTGGACAGTTGTGAAACCTTTTTTTCTTTTACCTCACAATACTGAACTCTCTGTTGATGCGTCACATAAAATTCTAATAAAATACATTGAAATTTACGGTATTTTAGGAAGCCACAGGAGACAAGTTTGAAGTTTTCTTTCAAAATTAGTCATATGTGGCCTGCTGACGATGTTCAATCAGAATGCTTCCTTCATTACCAGACACATCGAGAAGCTCAGTAAACAAGTTTTGACCGCGTGTGCCTCACCAATAAAGAATGTCTGCACAAAGGATTAATTTAGTCTAAATAAAATACCCCACAGGGTTATTCTTGCAGCGAAGTGCTTCCTGTTCACAGCTTGTTGATATTATTTACCGCATGCAATTAACTTGTTCATCTAATCACTCCTCGGCGAGTGGAAGACCAAATGTACAAAAACTTTTCCTTAAGGAGAAAGTGCTTAGTTGAGAGCTGCCTCTATCAGAGCACACTTCCACATAACTGGATTTACTTTTGCCAAAATGGGCTAATATGTCGTCGATGTTCACACTGCATGAGCAGTGAATAGCTTGATTTACCGTGAGTGACTAGCAGCAAAATTAATTATCAGCACTCAATGCCGCACTCTTTCGCAATCGAGGCATTCATGCGAGCGAAAAATAGTTGGCTTATTCAGGAGAAATATATGAGAGCACCTTTCAAAAGAATAGCAAAAATGGGTCAAAATGTTGAGGCTGGGAAACAAAAATTTAATGTAGGAAGAGGGAGTGATGAATGTATGATTTATTTTAAATAAATGGTGTCTGAGGTCTGTACTAGGTCATCAGTAAAAGCAAACTGAGCTTTCTCATACTGTATGGCTCTTGTAATTTGCAGAAACAAACTGATTTCTTGAATGTCTTGCATGAATTAATTCGCTGTTCACTCAAACACGCAGTATTTCAATAAAGTGGAAGGAAGTCTGGGCCTCCTTCCTGCAACCTGACCGTGGATAAAGCGGAGGATGGATGGATGATGATGGATGGATGCTTTAAAGTAATGTTCCATACCACAGCCATCAAAAATGATGCTTTCAAATCATGATTTCATTTATCAAAGCATGAAAACTCACCCTGCAGTAAAAGCTGTATTATGGAGCATTAACACATTACTGAACACTGTTTGTCAGCTGTCTGAAAGAAAGTTTCCGAGGTTTTCCATTGCTTCTGACGGAAGTCAAATTTATCTGTTTGGGATTGTTTCCACTCACCATTGTTTGAAAACTAAGGCAGCAACATCACTCTCATTAGTTCGCAAGCTTTGAGCAGATAATCTGATACATTAATTAGCTAATATAAACTTTTTATGCTTGCATAATAAAACAGAAACACAAAAACGTGTGAAATTCTGCGTGTTTATTACTTTGAAGCTGCTGCGAATTTTAGCAGCCGTTCAGTTAGGGACATCGAACAACTCCAAAAAATCCAAATAGAGTGTGAACAAATATTTTCATGTCAATTTTTACCACAAACGATGATCCTTAAAAACTAAAACTGAGGATGTTGACCAATGCAATACATTGTATCCAAAAGCATGCAAAGCATTACAATTTGCTGTAAAATCTGTAATGCAGGTTCCTCGTCAAGCCGCCTTTGTTTTTGAAATTTAAAATATGAGCTTGTTTCTGTGGAGACCGGCAGTAGAGTGTACGACATTAAACCACATAAAACCCCCGTGCTCCCATTGGTTTTTGATACGTGTTTCAAGACCATTACCAAAATCTCTCAGCACACTGGGAGTGCTTGCCTTCTGATTGCTGTCATCAGCACTGAATGAATATTGACTTCTCCCTCGCTGGACTCACATCAGCCATATCTTGATATACTCATAACTTTCTATTAAGTTTGTGAAGGCTGACTCTGCTGTGCTCCACTTCCATATCATCAGCCCTTCGCCTGCATTCATTACTCTCAGGCTCAGCCCTGATCACAGTGGACATGTTTAGGCATAGATTCTCATAGGCTCCACCCTGACCGTTTACACCTTTCCAACTTGATTAGAAATGATGCGAGCGGGAACAAATCATGTAAGTGATTTCACACCACCCAGGCTCGTGGCGGAGATAAATATGGATGATGTGGCGAGCATCATGCGCCATATATTGTTGTTAATGTAGCTATTTATTGTCGCTTTGGTGCCGTGCAGGAACAGAGCAGCGGTGTCATCTTTATTTCAAATCACTCAATCCTTTAAAATGTACAGGAATAAACAGAAGATATGATCAATGCAGCAGAGGAGCCAATAGTTAGAATTAATGAGAAAAGCTGGGCTCATACAGTTTATCTGCTGTGCATCTGAGTCATTCTATTTCACTGTCTAATTTCTTATTGCTTCAAACATCTCTTTCCCTGCAGCGGTTTGAAAAATCTTGATGAGCTATCACTGGTTGGCAGATAAATCCCCTCCAGGACCTTCTTGGGCATTCTGGGTAAATGTAATGCACAGTTTGATTTTAGCCCAATTTTGTGACAGCAATATAATCCTCCACCATTTGACAGATGGAGAGTCGTTGATAATTCATGAAACCTCACAAAATATTAGGGGAAAAGTTCCTGATGCTTTGCAAAAGTATTCATACTCCCTAAACGTTTGTTGTGTTTTGTACACAACGACAAACTGCAGTGTTAATTTTATGCATTGGACCAAAACAATGGACTTTGCAATTGTCAATGGGATGCATTGACAATGCATCCTATGAGCCCTTCACTTTAGGCGGAACAAAGACAACATGTTAAGAAACTAATATTTGAATTTCAGGTTGTATATGCAGACATGTTATGTGGTCTGTGAGTGTTTGTTAAAAAAAAAATGTTTGAGGTGGATGTCCATGGTAGTTTGCCGTTTGAATACTTGATACAGTGCATGACTATATCAAGTGTCTTAATATATCAAAATACATAATGCTCTTAAAAGTTTTAAATCTAATTTCCGCAAACTAAGTGACAAAATAAAGGGGGTTGTTTTAATGCACATCAAATTTTAAATTGTTTGTTTATATAAAGAAAATTGAAAGACCTGTTTCCTTTTCCTTCCACTTCCCTATCATGTAGTACCTTGTGTTTTTATCTAATACACATAATCCCAATAAAATACCCAATATGTTATGTTGGAAATGCAAGAAATTTTAAAATGGTTTGAATACTAGCTAGCATCTAGTATTGGCAAGTTTGGCAGATGCACAATTTAACAGATATGCTCAAAATGCTCAAAAATCCCAACAAATAAAATAAAAGATCATACAAAATTTCCCTCAAAGTGGTAACCTTTAGTGAAAAAATGAAAGTAAATAAATGAGTGAATTGAGTTCCTTGTGCCAAACTGAAACAGCCTCCTCCGATGTGAAGCCTTAAGCATTTATCAAACATTGATAAGAGCCACACAAATCTTGGCTGTTGCCATTAAAAAGCTGGCAGGCATTCACGCCGGAATGTATTAGCAGCAGGAGTCTATGAAATACACAGGGAAGATATAATGAGCCTCTCTTTCTGACTCGAAATGGACACAGAATTTCAGACTGGACCTCAAAGGAACTCTTTGACACAAACGCAATCAGATTCACTTCTGTCGGTTTGGTCCTCGCACATCAAATCAGCCTTTCTCTCAGTCCGCCAGAGAGCACGAGGCACAATCATCAGGCCGGAGTGTTTAAGAAGCGGGCAGAAATTCATTCTGATAAGTGAAAGGGGCTGGACTCTGCGTGGGGCAGCAATCACAGAGAGGCTCCTCAACTGGAGAGCTGGGCAAATGCACATCAACAAAGGCCTTTTTGATCTTCACAGAAGCAAAAATATTGATTTCAGCGCTATGTGGCCAGTTAGCTTCTGCATTCAGAAATAAAGCGTGGTGGTTGGCTGGGTTAGAAACAACCTTAGGCCAGTGTGTCTCCTGTGCCGAAGGCGTTGGGGCTGAGATAGCAACAGGTGGCCACCATGCTTCGGGGTAAAAACTCACCTTGTGGATGCAGCAGTACAACCCCCACCAAGAGAAGTGAAGTTTTTGATCTCCAGTGAAAGGCAACATTGGGAATACATAATCCCTGGGTTAATACACACATACACTTGGTCACATATGTTGTAAATAGAGATTTTGCTGTTTAAAAGGTAGAGGAATGGTATCATTCAGACAGCAAGAGGCCCCTGAAGGTTTGGCGAACCTTACTGGGGCTGCTGTGACTCAGAAAGAAGAGCAGGAGCGTCTGTCAGGAGATTGTAGTTCAGTTTCAGTGAGAAAAAACACTGAACACCACATCACCCCCTTGTCTATGATATTATGTGTGACTGGCTTAAGATGACTTTCAAACATGCATTACTGTATAATCCATTCAGAAAGACAAATAAGTGTCAACACAGTTTATCAGCCAAAATTTACATGTTTTTAAGACCCTAGCTAAACAACTAAATCCCAATGCCTTTCCAAAGATAAAACACTGAAGTATCGTACCAGGACAAGTATGACATATCGTAGTGATTAATTTATTTTTTCCACTATGTTGGCGATATTAATTAATTAATTAGAACCAATAAAGTTGACCCTTAAAAGTGCTCGGCAGAGTAATGTGGGTTAAACTGCACTGTGAGCAAAAGGTCATGGCAAAATACATTTCCCAAGTGGGCAAAGTTGCAGAAAATGTTAAAACTTTAGGACCTCTGGCCATGAAGGACTGAATACAAAATGTTGCTACAACTATTGATTGAACACTGCACTGCATAAACCTACTCTCAGCAGCAGGAAGAGGAGGAGTTTCAGGAAGGAAAGTCTCTGATGTCATGAGACCCTTAAAAGCCAACAGCTAGCAAAAAGACTTCCTCTTTCAGCCATTGCTCAAGGGAGCAGCATCAGGGAGACACTGCGCAACCCGAAACTCAGGCTTCTATGTCCTAAGAGCTCGGAATACAAATATACAGGTGATTACATATTTGAGTGCAATCACCTGTAATAAACCTCAATTCTGGTTTTATTCAGAATTCTGAAGAATGAGCCTCATAATTACAGGTTTCCCAAGAAGCTGTCGAAAACCCAACACTGGCTGCTTTCTCCTATGAGGGAGAAGAGGGAAACAGCCAATTTATCTGATAAACACCGCTGATGACCTGAGGCTGAGATGGAGATTCTGGTTGCAGAAATAACAACCTAGATTGAACAATTTAAGTGTTTTACTGCATATTTTTAACAGGATTTCTACACCATAAATGCACGAAATTGCCCATAGACAAGAACTTTGTCTATGGGTGTACAGAATTTGAAAAGCTTCATATCCTCACTATGAAAAAGGAAAGCTGCATAAAGGAAACTCCATGAATTGCTCTCACAGACTTTTCATCTTTTCAGATGTGACTGATATTTGCAGAAAGAATTCAAGTTGCATTGTGAAGTTTCTGCAGTCAGAACTATTTACTTTTATTTTTTACTAGGAAATGCACATACTCCCCGCTGCTGGCAGATAGTTCATGGAAATGCTGGTTTCATTTTTGCAGTAGGTTCTGGTTCCGACCAAAGCTGCCAAAGAACCAGCTCTTGGTTGGGGACTCATCACCTTTACGCTACGCCAAAACCGAGGCAATATTTCATGCAAATGGATCCCTGATTAAGAATAGAGTACAATTCCTCAAAGGTCATTTTCAGTAGGCCAATATTTATTTATCAAAATTATAATCCTTTGAATGGATGGATAGATAAATGGATTTCTTAACCTGTGCATTAGAACATAAAGACAAAATTCTTAATTCCAAAATGTTCGAGAAGTTACATTTTCAGTGTCCTGATATTGTTCACCCTGAACTTCAACTTGATCTCTTCATGCATTACTCAAAAATGAATTTAAAAAAAAAATAATAAAATGTTCCATTAAAAAAAACAGCACCCAAAGCAAAATCACAAATCTCAGCATAACAATTAAAACATTTTAATATGCAAAAAACAAGTTTTACAAGTTTCTCAACTTTTGAAACTATGAGAAGAACTTTGGTTTTGTATCTCCAGTGTGCAAAGTGTCTTGTAATGCGCAACGCAAATGCAAATGACTGTTAAACTGGTTGGTTTAACTGCGTAGTGAAAGTGAGTGAGGAGAAAACTAAACCGTCTGACACTAAACGTGACTCTTTTGGATTCTCTGCGAAGTGCTTCGATGTGCCAGTGCCGTCCCTGTGCAAAGCCTCCAGCTGTGAAGGCAAAATGCTCATAAACAACTCAGTGAAACTCTTCATGGTGTTGCCCAGAGCTAAGGCGATGAAAACATAATTGGTGCTGTTAACGTTGTTTGCAAAAATCCTCCCATAATTTCGTCTTATCACCTCTGATATCTCTTTTAGCGTGTTTATGATCAATCGGAGATAACAACATTTGTAATTATTATTATTCTGTGGTGCATAAAGGGGCAAGAACCAGCTTTAATTCCAATTGCAGTAAGTAATTTTCATTAAATGTCAATTTGTTATTAATTCAGAGCACCGCTGAAATCAAATAGTGTTCATTAATCACAGTGCCGTCCGGCGGGCTGCTAATTAAAATGTTGGGGGCGAGCTCGTTATTCACTGGCAGACCTGATTGTTAATGTCGACTCATTGTCCTCCACCGCCACGCTATCATTTATTTTCTTTGGTTTTTCTTGTAAACTCTTGTTAATTATTAAATTGCTTTTTTAGACCCCTTGTGACACGTTTCTGATAATCATCTGTGTGCCGTCGTTGAATGGAAGTCGGCGCTTTTGTCTCAAATAGTGCCCTGCAAACAAGCACATTAAAAAAATGCAATTACTTAATCTCGTACACTTAAATATATGAAAAATGTCTTATGTTCATAAGATACTGTGAATACTATTAGTAACTGTAAGAAATGCATTCAGTTCAGCTCTGGACATGGTGATATTATTTGGAACCGCTGACATGTGCTAACTAGCAGCACTTTCCAACGCGCCTGAAAGGCGAAATATTATCAATGCGCACAAATGTTTCGGCTCTCAGCTTGCCTTGATTAAATAATTACTACTAGGTGTTTAAGCAAAGGTCCATTTCCACAGCAGTGGGCACACCAGCACACCAAGGTCGGCGTGTTTGACTCACAGACACCCCAGACAGGGATATAACCTGTTTTCCTTCCCCTCAATTATGCATGTTGTCCAACAGCAGCCATATGTCTCTGTCAATACCTTTTCCTAGCATTCAGTGGCGGTCTGTGTGGGATTTGTGTGCGTTAAATAATGCAGTACTGAAAGGTCAGGAGAGAGAGGAGGAGAGGGTCAGCGCTTTGGTGAGCTGCACATACCGGGGAGGTGGAAAGGGGGGACGAGTTGAAACTGAGAAGCTGCCGTTAATTTCCAGGTCAGTTCCAATAATGAAATGCATACGGTAAATGTCAGCGCCCGTTGACGAGTAATCCACCTTAGCTGGGAAATAATGAATGGCTTTCTTCAAGATTTGAGCTAACTCCTTCCAGCAAAGACCTTTGCTTGAACTCACACACAGCTGGGTCATATTTATATACAATCAGATTTTCTCTGTGTGCTTTAGTTCTGTGGTTGCAGGTTTTAGCATGACTAATCTAGTTAAGCTATGACTATAAAGGCTAAATTTCTGCAAGTAATGGCAGCTCTGATGGAACAGAGTTTACTTAAGCTAATGGTACAATCTTCTCCAATCCATTAGTGGGCGCCATTCGCTGATTATTGCTCGCTTGCATGTCCAGTCAGGGAATGGGCCCTCGAAAGAAGTGCTTTTGGAGTATAAGGTCTTTTAGATAGTGCTGGGAGTTTAGTCTGACTCCCAGAAACCGACTAAACTTTAACTGGATAATTTTACACTTAACAGAGATTCTGTCTGATATTTATTTAGGTGCTTTAACAAAAGTTCAAGTATTCCAACTGACTGCATTTGCAAGTTTTCCACATTATGTAAATAGCCTTTTTTTTTTAACCTCACATGTTACCATTGAATATTTTAAAAAATACATTTTGTCCAACAAGCCAAGCTGGTGTAAGCATTTTCATATTTAGCATAAGCCCATGGAGTCTTTTTTTTTTTTCCTTCTTCAAAAAAGTAGGAGAACATCCCCGTTCAAACAGTGTCGCAGCTCTCACTTGTGGCAAATCAAGGCACTGCTGTGTCTCATCAAAAACAATAAGCGAAGCACGCCTCTCTTAGTTTCACTGTCGTAAATAATTGAAGTGATTGTGGCGAAAAGAACAACAATGCTGCTGCTTTTCAGAGACGACGAAAGCTGTATTGAGAGAAGAACCCAAGGTGAGCGTGACTCACAGACTACATTATCTTTTGGTTGCTCTTCTCCAATGTCAGTAGCAAAGGCAGATTCTCCTTTCATCTATGCCCTTGTTCTGTTTTCTCAAGTGTGCGGGACTATTAAATGTGCCGGGTTTTTGTGGGTAAACTCCATACGTGCCAAACTGGAGGAATCGCTGGAGAAGCATCAGTTAGTTTGAGAGGCATTGGGAGGGCGGGCTGGTTGGTGGGTGGAGGGAGTACGGGAGGGTGGAAATGACTAACGGTCTTTTGTGTAATTAATGAGGACAGCGTTGATTTCCGCCGATAATTTAGCATGGTTGCCAGCGCTTGACTTCTGATCCCCATTTACCCTAGCTCTGTCTCTATTTAGATCAGCCTAGTGTGGGAGGAGTGTGTTAACCTTGGACAACAGACACAAATCACAGGCAGATGCACAGAAACACACAAAGCCTCAGCCACATCCACGTACGGGACCCCCCGAAGCCAACACCACGTACACACGCAAACATTCATACCCTGATCATCTATTTTGCACTTTCTGCCTGTTTTTTTTTTTTTTTTTTTTTTTTGCATGCATAGATCAACCGTGAGTACATGCAAACAAGAAAGGAAAAAAAAGGCATTTGAAAGCACAGATTCACACACATGCACACAAACACCCACAAGCACCTGAGGCAATGGAATAAATGCATCTTTAATGATAGCAGATAAGGACTCCCAACCAGGGCTGTAGTCATAGCTCAGTGATTTGGCTAGCAGGGAAAGGGATTGTGAGAATGAAAAACAAGCTGATGGAAACTTCTGGCCCTCCAGGAGTCGGCAACTGAAAATCTACAGTCAGTCGGACTGAGAGGAAAAGCTCCGAGGTACTCTTTCGGTGTGCTGTCAAATGCTAAACAGAATGTCTATGAAAACAACAAAGGTCTGATGGTTTCAACGTGCAAGAATCAGCGTTTAATTCACAACTTATCCATATATTTGCCTGAGTGAGCACGTGAGGAATGCTGTGGTTTCCTGTGATCAGTTGCTGTCACTGATGGAAATGCTAATCATTTTATATTGTGACAAGTTGATGTGACAGATGTTAATTTCAAACATGCACGATGTGCAACTGATGCAGTCACAAATGAGTCGTCATGTAAAATAGCTTCCATCTCCAGTATTGTTTTCTTACTGGATGGCTTGAATGCACTGATCAGCCATGACACTATCACTGCTGAATAACAATGATTATCTCTTCACTGTGGCACTCGTTTTTGACAAAATGTTGTCAAAAACGAGTGAATTTTTGTCCACAAATTTGATGCATGAAAGCAGGAAACGTAGAGCAGCAGAAGGACTTAAGTGTTGTGCATTTGTCACGGGACAAATTTTAATGGCTTGTCGACCTGATCAGAGCATCTCCAAAGCTGACCAGCTGGTGGAGCGCTCCTGGCCTGCACTGGTCAATGTCTATTGAAAGCGGTGAAAGGAAGCAGCATGAACTTGTGGCAGAGTTATGGTCTGTTATGGATGGTTGGCCCATGTCGAAGCTTCAATTGCTGACAAACAAAATGCTGCTTCCGAAGGAAATGTGACAGTGTTTAATCACCATTTGCTTTGTTTGGGGCTGCATAGATACTGACCAGTCACCCTGTCCACTGCCGATAATAGGTAAAAGAGCATCATGTAATAGAAAACAGTGGCCTAGTTGGAGGACTTTCTTTCTTTAATGTCAGATGGATGAGTAGGAGGGAGTCGTCCATTACTTCAAATGCACATGGCACCAGAATGGACTGTGGGACAGCGGCAATCTGGCAGAAGTATTTTGGTATTTGGAGAATGTTCTGCTGGAAAAAAACTTTGGACTTGCCAAACATTTGGATGCTAATTTGCCACGGCCCATCGTCCAAACTGTTGTTGCAGACCATCTACGCCCTTTCATGGAAGTTCACTGTATTCCCAGATGGCAGCGTTGTCGTTTAGCAGGATAACATGTCTAGCCACAAACCCAAAAATGGTTAATGGCTTGAGGAGGACGACATCTCGTTCAAGCCAACATACACTGCTGACAATTCTCTTAACACACAACTGAGGAATTTGTTCAGAGGCCAAAACTCCAAGGCCTGACGTCTAGCAATCCTTTTGTTGGATGTGCTTCTGGTAAAACTATTTGACTGAAGTTGAGTAGTCTGTTCTGTCTCAGCACTTTACAGCTTGTGTGTTAAAGGGGCCGACTGAAACAGAGGTGTTGATAAGACGCCCTGAGGAGCTTTATGTGCTTTACCGTTTTGAGGACTATCAGGTGTTTGATAGAGTCCGTGACTCGACTCTTGATGGGTCACAGTTTGTTTGGCAGGGAAAAGGGGACCAACACACTGTTAGGCAGGCATTCATAATGTATTGCCTGATCTGTGAACGTTGGCTTTGGGTTTCACGTGTGGATTCCAGATTGAAATGCAAGTGTAGGCATGCTTTATTCATTTATTCACTTCTATCCAAACATAAATGACACCAGACTGCATCACAAACCATTGCCTAAACAAATAGCAGGTGGCTCCCTCGGGCCTTGCTGCTGACATTTACTGGATTTATTATGCATGTGGATGAGCTGCAGGGAATTGGGGTGCAACTCGATAGGACTGGCAGAATAACAGTGGGTTTGTTCATCCTACAACAAGACAAATGCCCACGTGGCACTCTGGAACTGGCTGAAGACTTGTTGGAGTTCAGTGGCTAGAGCCTTCCTGTGGAGAACTCACCTTTGGTATTCTCAATTGATTGTGGTCTAAACTTGTTTCTGCTTGAAATGTGATGAAAATACAAATATGACGCCGAAAGAGTTAGGGGCTCATAATATTTTCTCTCGGTCAAGAATGACAGTTCAATATTCAAAGTCATTGATACTAGGAGCAAGTGCATTTGTGGGCCTATTTAAAGTCTGAGTCACAAGGCGCACCTGTAGGCACATTTCTCACCTAATTTAGGGAAGTGCTGTGTAATTAGAGCCTAAAAATACCAGTGCTGCTTGAAACCCCCCTGAACAAACATAAATTAAACATGATGTGAGTATATTTTAAGGGGGCTGACAGCAACCTTGGAAAAAAAATAAACTTTACAGCATGCAAATTTAGAAAAAGAAATCACTTTTCTGGGCAGTGCCATGGTGCCGCATTTCATACATATTCTCCCTTCGACCGTTTCCAGACTGCTGTGCCACACAAGATAAGCTCTCCATTCATTTGTTAAACAGGGGCAGCCGGGTCGCCCAAGTGATCCTAGAGCTGGACTTTTGATGAGAGCACCTCCAAATGCCACATGAAACTCATTAATCAGGGACAAGGTGATGCCATTGTTAACGGGGGATTGCTGTTAAAGTCCTGGCTGTAGGTTAAATATGCTTTCACAAGTGAGAGGAGTTGCTTCTTCTTTTTTTTTAAATGCAAAGAACGTGTATCTCTGTAAAATGCCTGTCTGGATGGTTGTTGCAACCCTCACAAAGCGCACATCATGACAGCAGGGAGCAGGTCCATAAATATGTTTTTCCTCCCACACGGCGGTCAAACCACATCAGATCACCAACTGTGACTTTAAGTCGTTGCTGCACATTCGTAATTCAGGTGATCAAATTGAATAATCCCTGCTAAGATATGGATATTTATACTATTATTACAACATAAAAAGAACAGAGATCTTTAATTCTAGGGTTTAAGAAATTTTGAACTTTGTCTAGAGTTTTCTATATGATAGAAGTTAAGTGGAGGGAAAATTCCCTTTTCTATTCACCTCACCTTGAATCCCTAAATATTCCTCGTTTTCCCAACTTCTGACCTTTATCATTCTAACCTTCAGCTTAATTTACAAACATTAACTTGTAACTGCAGACTTTGCTCCTCATATGGGCTTTCAGTCTTGAGAAGACAGCTAATGATTCCGGAAATGATCTTTTAGAGGTTAAAAATACAAGTACAAGCAGATACACTTTGGCAGCAGAGCGTTTTTATGTCGTTTTTCCTCTAAAGTCAATGCAAAAAATTGCGGGGGAAAAAAAAAAACTATTATTTTATGATTTCGACTAATAAACCACATTTGGTATTACGTCTTAAAACTGTAAAAAACAAAAAAAAAAAGTTTTTTCTAATTTTTTCAAATTAGACATTAATTTGTCTAACAAATTAATGTCTAATTTGTTAGACATTATGACAGTGAGAGTTTGTAAAGTTCATCATATCAGGTTAATGAAGATCTATTTGCTTTGGTCAATTCTTTATCAATGCCTCTGTGACACAAGCATCAAGAGAAACAAGCCTATAGTTTTAGAATAAGCAATTTCTGCATATTAGTCAATTAGACAAGCCTTGAGTCTAAAGAAACTGACAGATTAACTTTATATGAGTGAGGAGAGCTTAATCAAAATCCTAAGTCACCAGATAATTAAACATTATCCAAGTGTACATTAATTATTACTAAGCATATATAATGCTGTTTTTTTCCAAGGTTAAATAAATTAAAATAATCTCCCCACTCCCAGCTGCAAAGATGGACAAGCAAAACAATGAGGCGGCCATTCCTCTTTGACTGAACATAAAATTAGGCAACGGAAACGTTTTTCAGAGCACAGCTGACTGGTCGCTGTTTTTTTTTTTGTTTTGAGTGTTTTTGACATTGTGTCGCCGTCGTTTATGAGCCTTATTGCCAACATGAAAAAAAGCATCACTTCTGGGGTTTTATCTATGGACTGGCTGCATTTGTTGCACACATGTTGGACATGTTGGCCTTGGTAAAGACATGTAAAGTATTAAACACCGTATTTTCTTTTCAGAATTATTGTAGATATTTTTGCACTTTTTTATCAGTAGATTATGACTGTTTTCTTAATGTTTGCCTTACAAGACTTTTAACTACAGGGTTTCTGTTGATGAGAACAACTGGAACAACACTGAGTTAAAAACAAATTCCCAAAGCAGGACTCTGAGAGAATCTCTCAGCTTTTGTGTCACACTGTGTTTCGAAATGCAGTATTATCATCATCGTATCACGTCAAGTTGTGGCATGGACAGCAAAACTTTATTGTGGCCAATGAAGCCATGTGAAAAACATTGGAAACATTAAAAGCATTGTGTGGTCTTGGTATAATGATTCCAATACCCATAATCATTTCCCACTCGCAGTCTGTACCAAAGCATTTCAACATTCATGGTCTCGTACAGTAGTAGTAAGAAGCGTTTCATAGAGATGGATTCTCGGTCAAAACAGAAAAAGGAAAATCCTTTCAAAGACTATATCAAAGTGTGTGAGAAAGAAAGCCATAGATCAAAGCACGGGACAGCCATTTGTTCCTGAGGAATAATAGCTGTGATGTGTGTCGGCCCCGCTGACCCACTGGAACAATAAAGCTGAGCCGCCGGTGCCTAAGAGCAATGACCTTGTGGAACTACAACCAACTCAGAAAAAGGGACAGAGAGCGATAGAGAGAGACGGACCAAGAAGAAACAAATACACTTCGTAGAGACTAATTCCTGACCAACATGGGTGGAGAAGATTGTTGTTGCCTGTCTCTTTAACTCCTGGGTAAGAAAAAGAGACCTGGAGGAACAGAAAACATGGAGTTGTGTTTATTGCTGCTACTTTTATATATGTACCATGATAGCTTAGTTTTGGTTATTTAATATGCTGTGATTTGTGAAAAGTCACAGCACAGGTTTTTAAACAACAGCTTTACCTTTGTCTTGTACAACAAAGCTCTGTACTTTCATTGAAATCACGAGTTAAATTGTGTTTACAAGTCCAACTCTAGGTAAGGCGTCCAAAGGCCAATACATCACACCACATTGTCACATCTGAAAAGTGCAAAAGAGACATGTTCAGTGTGGGAGGAGAAATGGCAAGTTACAAATCAAAGGAAGAAGTCATTCAGCCACATCAGAGATAGGTAACAAAAGGCTTTCCATGAGGTGTAGGCTTCTCAGCAGATAAAACTCTGTCTGGCAGACAGGGCGACAGACTGGTATCCATTGTGCTTCCAGGGGAGCGTGGAGACAGTGGTGTGAAAGGAGCCATCAAGGTTGAATGGGTGAGAAAAAGGGATCTGTGGGAGCAAATGAAAAGGACCTGGATCGAGCGTGCCATTGGTCTCAATAGGATGAAATGACAGCACCGTGTATGGAGGTAATCTCAACTTGTGACCACCACCAACAGTTCAACTACAATGCCAGAGAGTATAGATGAGAAACCTATGGAGCCTCTGTTTCGAAGAATTTCAAGCCAAATAATTGTTTTGTAGAGGTGTGATTAAGCGCTTACCATCTCCTGAAAACACCTTGACTGATATTCATGAATAAGCTTCTGTGAAAAAAAAAATGCTTAAAACTGAAACACTAATATCTAAATTTCAGTACGACATACTTTGGGGAAATAATTTGGTTGCTCTGTTATTCACAGTTATTGGCACAAACTGTTTTGAGACTAGATAGTAAAAATTAAGGCCAACTTGAAGTAGGCGGGTATAGATTAGTCACATGTGTAAGAATAAATGTGGCAAATCTAAAGCCAAGAAAATGGCAGGCAGGCCTGTTCGTGTGTGAAGGTTTTCTAATAATGTCACTCTGCGTTATAGCTCTGGGGGTAACTGATTCATAAGTCATGGCAACATTTGTAATGAGTACAGTTTTCACCCCAATCCTCAAACCTCCAACTTGCAAGCCCCCTGGGTGAGACTGGAAGTATTTCACGCTTGTAGGGATGCACTCTTTCTCTCCCAAAGTTGGTCTCTCTCTCCTCCAGACACCAGGTGGTGTCACTGCAGTCTGCTGGCATGCAAATGTCATCATCAACAATCTGTCAACTGTTCCAATCCCACAATTTGTTATGGGCAGCATTGATTATCAATAACTCTGGATCCAGAATTAGATCTGTACAAGGCATTCCCGCTGTGTGAGGAATCCATCCTTTTCCTACCTTGTCATCCTGTTTAACCATACCCTCTTGTTTTCACCTCCATGTCCTTGTTATTTTTGTAAATCACGTTTTTTTTTGTTTTTTTTACCCCCACGAAGAATTATTAGTCAACTGCACAGCATCTTCAAAAACTGAAATTCAAGAGGATGTCGCGTTACCCTTCCAGATGGTGCGCTAATCTTGGACTGGATATCAAGGTGTTCCAGCTCATCTTAATAAGAGGGATCAATTGGCATCAACTGTCATTGAGCCATAACCTTGCAACAATACATGCCATCACAGGGGAGGGTCAGGAGGGGAAACCTTGTCATGAGGACAACAAAGTGACACATGTTGATAGATGGAACGTGCTAAATGGTTGTGGGTAGTCAGTAACAGTTAGAAGAGGTCAGGGATTGTAATTATGTGCCACCTCATTTAAAGAGCTATTATTATTCCCATGCTACAGCTATTTGCATGACAGGATTGGGGTCAACTCATGTCACAGTAGAGTCGGTTGAGAAAATGAATGCAAATTTAAAGTGGTATTTAAGAACATCCTCCGAGCAGAGGAGGGACTTTGGTTATTGCGTGTAATCTTAAACATAGTTGTGCTTTTCCCCCTGTCTGTAGCCATAATACAATTACAGTGTTATCTTGGTGAGTGCGCAACCTCACCTTTGACAGCGCAAACCAAATACTAATGGAAAGTAAGGACAAACAGTCAGGCGATATGAAATCTCTTCATGAGTACCCTTCCCCGTTTCTTCAAGAACAGACAGAGGCATTTTATGCCAAGCCACCCTCTGTCATGTATTTATGAGTGCCGCGCCTCCATAATGAATGCAAAGCCAGCATGCAGACGTTCAGTCATGGCAGAAGGACAGCAGTTCTGCCTTACAGTCGAAGAAGACAACAGCGTACATCCCACTTTCTCTTCCCCTTCCCCTCCTTTCTTGCTGTGGTAATGGTTTCTCTGACCTCTGTCTCCCCATTACTGTACGCTTCACCCAACATCAACCGTCAGACGGCATCACTCATCCGCACACCTCAGACATCATGAAAGCAGCAGTGTCGCCGCCCATTGCCTGATGCCCGCCGCATTAGCCGGTGACAGCCGGTGTTTTGAGAATGATAGAGATGAAGGCAGCTCTCTGTGAGATGGCAGCGATGACCCTGGAGATGACCTAATTAGTGGAGTGTTTTTCAAAACTGGGCAGGAAAGAAGTAAAAGAAGAGTAAAAAAAAAAAAAAAAAAAGACATTGAAATGCTTTTTACAGCTGGGGCAATAGTTAAACATTTTCTGTTTACTCTGCTCTTTTGGAGTAGACTGGTGTTGTTCTACATATTTTTGACAGAAACAAATTAGAACATATAAGATAATCAGATATCTAGCATTTCATGGAATTTGGAAGAGGGTAAAAATTTAAAAATGTACATTTTTATCTAACTGTCACTGGTTGAAAACACTCCAACACATTGGGTGACATCACAGGTTACACTGGCCAAATTGGCCTCCGTCTCTTTAAGAAGCTCCTACTCTTACAAATGGCTGTCACAGAAGTTTAAAGGATTTCTCAAACATGATGAAAGAATCAAGGCAACACTGCAGGTATGTTTTAATGAAAGAATAACATTATGATGTGTTATGAAGCCCAAAAAGTCTTTTTTTTTTTTTTTTTTTTTCGCTTCATATCAATTATTTTACATATTAAGCATTATCCCAGGGGACTCACAGAAACTTAAAACTGCAAAATTATCCTCTGCCTCTTTCAATGTGACGGGTCTCAAATTACATCAGTACCGGAGTTTCTTCTGTAATCTATAAGATGTCTCGATTTTTCAAATTTTACTCTATGTAAAATTTACTTATCTCCACTTCCTTTGTCTCTGAAACTCTAAATCGTAACTCTTTGAATCTCTTTGCCTTCAAATTCTATAGATCACAAATGGTGCACAGTAAAAGTACAAATCGACTGTTGATTTTCACCCCATCTTCAATCATGTACAAAGGCAGAGCAGACATGATTTTATTTTTCAATCCGCAACACTATATTTAAGGGATTGCACAAGTTTAGAGAGATCTAACATACTCCATCTCCAATAGTCAAATATAAATTTTCTGTCTTGCTGCACCTGTTCTCAGTGTGAGATGGATCATGGTTCTTAATTTGCAGACATAACATATGCTTTCACCTCATACACGCACATGGCCAGCCTGTGAAGAAGATTCATGATATGGTTGAAACCATTGCAAGTCTTGCAAAGGTGATTGTGTGTGTAGCAGCTCACAGACAGAAACCAAGTAAAGCAAAAAAAAATAATAATAAAAACTTTCCGTCTGTTCTTTTCTTCTTAATCAATATTACTTTCCCTCAGGGCAGGATTAAGAAAAAAGGTTTTCCTGATAGTCATACAAATTCAATTTTAAATTGAATTGTTCTTCTTGCGGGCAGGTGCGTTTTGTCACATGTTAACATTTTATCACTGATGCCATCTTGACAGTCTCCCTTGGCAATGCTCAGATGGTAGGTTATTAACACACGCTGAGAGGTGGAAAATCCATATTCCACAACTTGTTGTTTGTCAGTTTGACAGTCGTCAGCATTACCAACATAGTCAGCCTGCAGCAAATGGAGCAATTACCTCTAGACTCTCGATTAATGAGCTTTATGAAAATGTTATTACTATTACAGAACCTTATCAGACCATGGCAGGCTCTTTTCTTTCCTTCCTCTTAAAAGGACTGAGAGCTGAGTGCATGATATATTTGTTTAATATTGAAGATTTCATATCTGTTTTCGCTCCAAAATGTGTCTGCGTGCATTTCTCGATAAATGGCCACTTTTAAATTGGAGGCTTTCTGCATTTAGGTACTGATAAAAAGACATGGTAAAAAATACACCAAATTAAGCTTGTTTCCTGTGGGGTTGGGAAATAACAATATAGTTACTAATGTGTAGCAGAGCAGTTGCGAAAAAACAAAGATGGTGCCTTTATTGGAAGGTAATGAGGTTGTTTACCAGAGAGACTCTAGAAGGTTGGATCTTTTGAAAGAGCTAAAGATTAAGACATAATTTAACATGGATTTAGTTTTATCTGCTTTAACTTCCCTAAAATAAGAGGATGCAAAACTGCGGACACAACAAAGAGTCATCAACATTTAATCAATAGAAAAAGGCTCCATGGACAGAATAACTTAGCAATGCATAAGGACTTAAATGTGTGCATAATGAAATATACAATTGGAGTTGCAGCAGAGCACGTGGCTAACACGTCCTCTGCAAGCAAGCATTCATAAACAATTCAATTCAATCTCACCACACTTTACAAAATGAATGTCTCCAATATCAAAATATGTAGACTCTAATTTATTCCAATACCATACAGACCACAAAGTCAGATTAAGATCCAATTACATGTAATACAGTCAAATACATCTGAGTTGCTGGTCGATTAAAAAAGTGTGCACTTCTCACCATGCTAATAGCAAAGAAATAACTTATCGTAGCAGGAAAACCATTTATCTGCCATCTGTCAGGATCCTGGGTTATTTTGATTTGTTTTGGGGTTTGATTTATTGATTATTGTTTCATCATTATTCTGTGTTCCTTAGTCTCTTTCTTTTCTTTTTTTGTAAATACTTGTTCACAATTTTTCATGAACAAAGGCTGAAGAGATTACAAGGACTGAATGTGAGGAATCTGTCTCTCTGCGTTTGGATCCATCATCACCACAGCTATCATCATGACATCATCATGACACGTCGCTGGTGGTGTTGCTAGGCTCTTTTGTGGGAAACTAATTGTAGCCTAGCAGACAGCAAATGAGAGGGTGTGAGAAGTGCATACACAAGGATGATTGACAGCATTAAGATGCTCCGCCTTGATCTGACTGGTAGTTTTTGATCACATGGTGTATTTCTGCAGAAAGCAATAGGACCACATGAAAGAGACTGTCTTATGTTATGCGGTCATGACATGGTAATAGATATGTCAAAGACATATTGGTTATAAAAGTTACACACTGCAGCTTCAAGTCCATTAATGACACCAGTGAACAAAAACACATTGTGTCTCAAACTATCCTTGAATTAAATTAATTAATTCTGTTAAATGTAATAACCCATTAAATTTAATTCAGTGTTCTACTAATTGTGTAGATAAAGATAAACTTAAAAAAATAAATAAATAAATAAATCCAAAGGAGATATTGCTAGCATCAGAATAAGAAAACAAATAGTGCGATGAGTGAAAACATGAACCGAGAAAGAGTACAGCAACGTCTCTCTTTTTCATTCACTTTTTCCCAACTCACCATTTATGAAATGACATTGCCCATATGAGCACACACTCATCCAATTTAATGTTGCAAATCTGTTGGTAGGAGGTCTGAAAGACGCTTGGGGACCATTGAATGGGCAGTTTGGATGGCACATAAATTCCGCTGAACACTAACAAAATTTCCTTTCATTGTTCCTCATCGCTGCAGTGTTTTAACAACAAGTACACAAATTTCTTAATCTGCCCTTCCAGCACATAGTGTGTGAGCTCTTTCTACAGTTTCTGTTTGGTTCAGGAGGACCAAAATACTAATGGCATAGAGCAGTTTTACAGCGCAACATCCATTTCACGATATTCCTGCTGCAAACATATGATGTCCATATCACTGTCAGCATCTGTAAACCATACGTCCAGCATCACCCTCCCCCCTGTCCAACCAGTCTCACCAGTTCTGGTCCCAAATGGAAATGGTGTAAGACTGTGAAAGAATCTTGTTGACAGAATTCAGAACCCAGTTAAAAGTCTTACTTTGACAAGATGAATCCTAGCCTCGGGCTTCCTTCTGCCTTTACGTCGAGTTCTCCTCATTCCTCCCGCTCATTCTTTCTCTCTTCTGCCCCGTCTGTCTCTTTCTGCCTTCTGTCTCTTTGAGCATGGGTATTGGCAGAATTTCAAGGCTTCTTATTTATTTATCAACTCGTTATGATTCCCGCAAGCATCTCAATCCCTGCAGAGGTATTTCTGGGGAAAGATTCAAAAAAACAACCATTATCTCAAGCCTTCTTTGTCCCCACGTTCTGAGGACGTGTTTAACAGGATTATTGAGGTTACACAATTCATTATACATTCGGTTGGAAAAGAGAAAGTGATTTTACATTAGGAATAAATTTCCCTCCCTTGTCGACTTCATTTCATTCGTGACGAAACTGCAAAGGAAAGGCCTTCACTTAAAACAAAGTAGAGATATGAGACATAGCTGGTACATTATTGAAATGTATTCAACAATCGCTCAATGGAGGAAACAAAATAAAGCTGCAAGAACATGAATGCACAGTCTTGGATTTCTGCCAGAATGTGTCCTTACATGTTGTGTTGAAGCGTTATTGGAGAAAGACAATTGAGAACAACTGAAACTTCAGTAACTCTGTTCATCCTTCTCTTTTTCCTCGTAGTGTTTTCTTTAAAAAAAAAAAAAAAGAAAAAAAACAAAGGAGGCATGAAGTCTGTCCTAAAGTTTTTCCTCCATGAAGCATAATTAAAGCTGCAAGCAGCCTTGAACGACTCTCACAGCACAACGTAGGTCACACACACACACCTATATATATATATATATCTATATATATATATATATGCTCCATCATTCACTCCCTGCTGCATTCTTCTGTTGGCTCCTATCTTCTACGTCGCCTCACCAGTAATTCTGCCGCCTTACGAAAAAATGCTGGTGGTTAACATTGTTAGTTAGCGTTTGTTTTGGCGTCTTGATCCCGAACCGCTGATCCTGATCTCATGGGTGGATCTTTATCAGCCATATTGGTTGCAGGATGAGGACCGTGTTGATAGCACGTGTGACTGTCATGTGCTTAGGCATCACATATTGCGTGAAACATTATCCCATACTTTTGTTTTTGTGAAGAAATGCAAGATGAAAGCTACTGTTGAATCCAAAATGCTAATTACTTTCAGCAATGAGTCTGAAATCTGAAAGGAAGACATTATCTGTTTATGAAACACTTATCAGAACCTTCTGGCTCCAAAGCGAATAGAAAACGGAAGACATAAAACTCCTGCAAACAATTACATGCTGCCTTGCATTTGTAATATAACATAGTCTTTTAGTTCAAATTTTAATTGCAGATTGCTGATATTTACTTTCCAGCTACAGCTTAATTAACATAACTGAACACTGTCTGGATAGTTCTCCTCTACTCATGACTATAAAGAAAGAAAAAATGAAACGGAGTGAAACCAGCAGGATTGCTGAAGCGCACAGACACCTTTCAGCACTTCCTTTGAACCGCTTGTGCACTGATTCTCCAGTCAGAATGAGAGACTCAGTGATGGAAGCAACTTCCCCCACTATGTGGTAAATGGTTTGTGACTGGTACTGAGTGATGCAGCAGCTCTAGGACACCTAAAGCTAATATCATCTGCGCACGGCACGGTGTTTCATGCCACACGGTGACAGAATATCTCTCTGGAAAATGTTTTTGTGCGTGAACAAGAATACAAACGGTAAACACCAGATGAGAAAACCCTTTTGAAATAGGGTTTTCTCATCTGTGCTGGACAAAAAGTAATTAACATGAAATCAGTCATAAAAAATTAGGAAAAAGCTCCACGATGAAATTTGAATGCTTCATTATGAAAATTTGAATGTTTATTCAAGTTGCGAGAGAAAACAGACTCTCAGCAAACAGGAAGGCTACATAATATACAGCACTGCTGTTCTGTTTTATTTGTTTGGACTTTCACACTGGAACATCCTAAATATTAAATATTGGCAGCCATTTGGAAATCTAAGGTCTACATTCTGCTGTTTTACTATCCATGCTGTGGAGAATATCCTTTCTCCATCTTGCTGTACGAGGTTCAAGAAGAGTTGAATTCATGAATTCCATTTATTAAGAAACAAATAAATGGACCAGCTCTGAAATACAGAGCTGGTCCATTTTTTATGCTATCCTTACGGGCTAACGCAACAAAATGGTTTCTAATTCCTTTTTTTGGCCTCTATTTAAGTTATGCCCGAAAGAGGCTGTCCCCTAGCGTGTCATTTCCTTAGCTTTGCGCCGGTGTGCTCTATGCGTGTGACTTTATACAAGTAGCTAAAAGAGCTGGAGGAAAACACAGAATTATTTCTTCCCAACAATGCTATCCATGGTAACCATGGCGATTGCCAAAGTAAGCTGCTGGAGTCAGTTTGAAATATTAGCCCTGATAGTAGCTTGTCTTTACTTTAAAATAGTAGATCACTGTTTAACACCAACTCCTCACATTTGTTCATAATATAAATAATTACCGGTTAGCTCTCCATTCTCCTCTCTTTTTCTGTAAGGTACGTCTTTGAGTCAGGTACAGACTCCAGGAAAAAGCAGTTAAAAAAAAGGAAGACCTAGTGTGATCTTTGCCAGGTGACAAATTAGGAGCTTCTGTTTTTGATTTGCTTTTAAGATGAAATTGTATTTTGTGGTGGAGTTTATGCATCTCAGATGCCGTCTCCTTTCTTGCTTGTGTCTAAACCGGCTGTTTGACTCGCATGACCTCCGTTAACTACAATGGAGCAGCGCTATGTGATCAGTTATTTCTGGCAGGCCTTTGACAACTGTTTTCATCTTTATGCCCTCATATTGATGAGTTAATGTGCTCTTTTAGCTTTTCATTTGAGCCAGCTGCCTGGCAAGGTGAATCTCCCCCAGGCTTTAATGGCCTGCTGTACAGCAGAAAGTCAATCCTACAACAGACTGAAAGATAAATCACACACAAGAAGAAGAGAGAGCGAGGAGTGAAGGTGTATGTAGAGCGACTGGCTGTGGCGATGGGGGAGAGCAGAGAGTTTTTCCACATACATTTTGTACTTATAGCTTCTTCACAGCACAGCAGAGAGTGATAGAAAACCCACTCCTCAACTTTATTTATTTATTTTTTTCCATTTAAAAAAAAAAAAAAGTGAATGACCAATGTACTTTATGTGAAAAGAAACAAGATTGAAACTTGCGATGATGGCCACTCTATTTGGCAGAAAAATTGACTCTGACATCCTCATTTCCTCTTGCAGTGGCTTCAAGACCCTCCCTCCCCCATCGCCCCCATCATATTTTTGACAAAATGAATCTACATCGTTGAAGCTGTCACACAGCCGAGGGATGTTAGAGGATGCTGTTTAATGCGACTGCTCTACTCCGCTGATTAATTTGATTGAAGGGATGCAATAAAATGAAAATATCCATTTGAAAGCCCATTTCATCTTTCTAACTGTGTTTCTTTAAAGATGTTGCGCCAACTATCCCCCCCTGCTTCCCCTTTTCCTCCTCCACTTGTATTTGACCTGAGTTGAGAACATTCCCACACAGAAACACTTCATAATTTTCTCCTTGAAAAAATGCAGTGTTTAAAATGACCCTCCTTGATAGTGACACTCTGCTGTGTCTCATCAAATTAATTAACTGTCTGATGGATCATAAATCAGCCAACACATTAATGGGGGAGTTTTTTCTGCTGATTCAAGCCATAAAACATTGCAGAGAATATATGGTACAAACCCTCATTTGATAAGCACTAAATCACAATTGACCTCTTATTATATTGTCATATATCTCAAATCTGTAAAATCACACAGATTTTGTGATTATATAAATATTTATTGCATTGAATCGCTTCATTTAAAGGATACATAAAAATGAAAGTGGGAAAATTTGAAATCTCCGTCGCTTTTCTTCAACTGTTATAAACATAAATGAGCAATTTTCTTTCTTCAATTATAATTATGGTTATTTTGTAAATCCAAGTAAATTCTTCAGGCTAAATTTAATTTTGGGGGGGGGGGGTTTGTTTTGTTTTGGGGTTTTTTTTTATCTCCAGATGGCGTGCGACTCATGCCTGGGTGTGTGAGACGACATGATGCGGTACAGACTCTGACCTCTTGACTGTGCCTCTCTGTACACAGCTGTGAATCAAATGCTTCATTGGTCTCCAAAATGTTCCAGTAACCAGATCCTCAGATTTGGTGGCAGCTCCCTTAAAAAAAACAAAAAAAACATTTATATTTGCAGGGCAGTGACTTTACTTCCAGACAGATTTGGATCCCCGATACCCAAAAGCTGTGCCCAGAGTCTATGTATCAATTTAGGGATGCAGCATTTATAGTACACATAAAACACTTGAGTTTATTCTCTGTTCCTTCTCAAATGGAGGCAAACATCTGAGCTCTCAGAAGCTTTCACATCCTAAAGGACATGCAAATACACACAACAATGATAAACATTTTCTAATAGGAAACTGGAAACTAAATAAAATAGTAATTTGGTTTAATAGTATTATCAAGTTAATGTCATTCCCCTCACTTTCCTGTCAGGTCACTATTTTAAATAAAAATGTGTTTTTAATAGCTAAATAAAGGTTGAATGAAATAACAGTTTTTTGTTTTTTTTTAACAATTAACTTTTAGGCTATGATCACAGTGATCACTATGCGGTGATTATGTCAACATAAACATTGGGACTGGTTTCTGGTGCTAGTTTAAGTTAATTTAAATAAAAGACAATTGCCTCTTAGCAGTTTAATTAAAGTCACAAGTGTTGACAGATGTTATTCCACCACAAAACTTCATTAAGAAGCCTAAATGTCATTAATTCAATTCACAAACATTGGGAAACTCTGAGGTTGGCAAACATTTATTCGGCATCCATGTTTTGTTTTTGTTTTTTTTGTTTTTTAGAGAGCAAAGTTTTCTCTTCACACACCACACATAAAAACAGGCTAAATTTTCCAAATGCTGAGTAGCAATGTGTAAATAATCTGTTATTAACGCAGCAGAGCTCTGCATAATGTTTGCTTATTTAAGAAGGAATAAAATTAAAAGATGTATAACAGTAATTACTCTTTCGTTTGCTTTTTGTTGCTTTAAATTGCTTGATTTTTTTTTTCAGTACTGCTAAATTGACATTACATATCCATAAGTCCAGATATGTTAGAGATACCTTCAAACATTGGGATCATTATTTCACTTAACAGAAAATATTTTTGAAATGCTTTTGATTACAAAATCCTGGTGATTTTCTTCAGTAAAAAATAAATTAAATTAAAAAAAAGAATTGTAGTGAATTTTTACTAATTTTGACTAATGTCAAGATTTGTGGTCCTTTTCATCATAATCCTGTCTGATGAAAACAGTGAGGGAGATACCACCCGCAAACTGTGCTGTGAGAAAGGAGACGCTTCACCAGAGGGGGGTCGCCGTGCAAACAACCAGATTTCAAATCAAAATCTAATTAAACTTTTATCACAAATAAATTGTCAAACCATTCCAGAGAGCGACTGCAGCTGTTCCTCTGTCTCATATTCACTATGGGAAGTATGTCAGGAATGAGCCAAGGTATTAGTCACTTCAAAAAGTTTGAGCGAAATCAAGAGGGACTAATGGGCTCGTGCCAGCTCCTCCTCCAGTGAAATGATGTCCTAATCCTTGAGTGTTTTGGGAGGATAAGAACTACCGTTGCCTCACAGAGACAATTCTTTCAAGCTTGATTCCATCAACTTCTCGGGAAAGGGTCCCCATCCAATGTTCTTCCCTTTTGTTGTGCCACGACTTGTGTCATCTCCCAATTTATCGCACTTTGAGCGGGCAGTTTTTATCATGAAAGGTTTTCTCCGCCTCCTTCGCCCTCCCACTCCTGCTCCTTGGCCCCCGCTGTCATTCGTTCTCCTCTCTGTTCTGCTCTGTTTGCCGCCGCTCAGGCCTTATAGGAATGTGCCGGCATTGACACAATGTGGTCACAATTCACAAGACTGATTATCTTCCTCCCATTTATAAAGGTACCGAAACCTATTTCTGTCGACTCCCACTGCACGACTGGGAGCTTGATAGATTCTTGAGTTTGTGAGAATAGTTCAGCAAAAGGACATTTCAGATAAACTTCAGAGTAATTGGAAGAATATTATAAGTAAATTCATGGGTTACATTATCTTCAAACGTGTACCCCAACACCTCCTTCATGTCTCTTTTTAAACCTTATTTTCACCTGCATTTTTTTTTTTTTTTTTTAAATAATGTTTAACGTTTGAGTTGCCTCCAGATAATTCAATGCTCAGATCTGGGATTTCTGTCACACTGAGTGCATTGCAGTTGTAAGTCTTAAAATCAATGGGGTTTGCAATCTGTCATGGTGATCACCAACAACAATACAACCTGACAAGATTAGATCTCTTCACATTTTATGTGTTTTAAAACTAAAAGATCATGCTCACAAACAGTGGCTGCACAACACTGGGTTGGTCACATTAAAAATCATGCCAAGGGTCAACGTTAAAAACACGACAGAGACTTCTGTTAATTTTCTGTCATTTCGTTCATGTCATCTGCGAGCAACTAGTTGCATGTCCGAACGCAACAAGCTGCAATACCGCTGGCAATCACGGGGGGCAGTGTGGCACAGTTTAGCTTTCATGCGATCAGCAAAACGAAGGAGACAATGGCAACAATGGTAGAAATTCTTCATCTATGTGGCATAGTGTATTTAATGACGGCGCACACTGCCTTTGTGTACAGGGCGGTCTGTGTTCCTTTCTGAGAATGTACATTTGAACAGTTTCCCCCACCATGTTTGGTTTTCTCTGAAACTTTCAGAGAAAACCAGTTCAGATTCTTAATTCAGAAGTTAACTCAAAACTACCCTCTCGTGGAGGTAATGCCTTTCCAGCTAAAAGAAATGCACTGAAAGGAAGATGATATTAGCGAACCGTTACACATGGAAATAAATAAATAAATGAAAGATTCTTAATTTTCAAGTTTCAGACACCTTTACAGATATGATATGGAAATTAATTTATCCAACTCAATTCTGTTTGTTTATTCACTTCCAAATTGCTGCAAAAGTAATCAGTAAGCAGATCCATTGAAGTACTAAACACATCATTACACAGCAAGAAAGTTTAGCTGTGAAGTTGCTGCTGTATCCCGGCAGTAATTTCAATATTCACTACAGGGAGAGAGCTTTGACAGCAAACAAATGAAACTATGAGCTGAAATGTAGTTAAGAATACATTCAACATTTCTCTTCAGTGGCCTCGCAAAAGAGGCCACATCTCCTCCAGAGGCTCTCTGGGGTTTACTTCAAATGTTTCATCCAACAACATTGTAGGCTGCCGATGACAGAAACATAAGGGTGTGATAAATAGAGCCATTTTAGCTGGGTGGGGAGAAGTATAAGCTCCTTCAAACAGGGATCAGGTGGTAAAGAGGATAAGGAGTGGCTAGGTTCAGGAAACACACCAGAACTAGTTGATTCTCCAGACGCTTACATTTATGACAGGGACGGTTTTCCTTTGTCTCTCTCCGCACTTTCGCTGGCTCTTCCTCAAGCGGCATCAATCATTGAGCCCCCTCATTGCCACAAACCATTCATGTTGCCTGCCCTGTGCCCTAAAAAAGAATGGCCTGTCATTTCTATGGTTAAATTCAATCCCATCCACTTGAACATGCATCGACAGGGACCCGTCGGGACGAGAGCGTCATTCATCACGGCTCAGCTGCTGCTGTTGTTGCTGTGCATAGTAGTTTACGTGTGTGTTCGTGGCATCAGCCCAGATTTGTCTTGGAGACGCCAGGGAAAGATGATGGGAGCGCAACGTGATCGGCAAAGCAATAGAGCATTTAAGCCAACATCAGACAGCGTGAGATTATGATTTTTCTCCCACCCCTTTTTTTTCTGTGTGTTACAGGCAAGAGAAGTGGACAGCTGTGGCTGTGTTGTTTAGAACAACTTCCTCCACTCTCACCGGTCCCACTGAGCTTCTTTTTTGGAGATTTTAGGGTTATAGTTTCCAGTGGGAGGAAACTATAACCCTCCCACTGGTTATAGTGGGAGGGCCACAGGCCGTATACAATTTCTATGTATACGGCCTGTGGTTAGGCTGTATACATAGAAATTCATATTCAACTTTTAAAAAAATAATAAAAATTACTACCTCATATACCTGCAACATGTGCTCTATCATGACATGAACCCCATGGAGAGATTCCAACCAAACCAGCAGTCCAACATTGAGGAGAAGATGAGCAATGGCTAAAATAAAAGTAATAAATAAAGTCCAAATCAAATATATTAAAGATCTCTAACTTCAAACGATTGCGGTTCAAGATCAACATCACAAATCAATGTACAAAAAAAACCCTGTTGAATACTGAAAGTTGCGTGATTGTCATTCATATCAATTACCCCATACAGTTACTATTTCAACATCCTCTGATAATCTTCAGGGGGGCAAATCCATCACACGGCTGACAGAGGCCCGGTTCTGGCTAGCAGCCGCCAGAACAGGGCAACAGAGTGTAATGAATTCAGACAGGAGGAAACCGGCTGCTTTCAAATGAAATTTGACATTTTCTAATCGAGTAAGTTAATTCTTTTAGAAAATATTTAAGATATAAATATAATTTGAATTTAATTTTTTTTTTTTAACTAAGATTCAACTGAAAAATGTTAAGATCCTCTCTGTTAAATATAAGACTTTATTTTATTTAATTTTCTAAATGAAGCATGTAAACCTCATTCAGTGTCACAATATACTCTCTACTGGCCCATTGCTATATATTGCAGTTCATATTCTTATGGTTTTAGATTGTGATATGACTAAATGTGAAAATGTACCAGGGATAGTTTAGAGGGGCAATGCACAATAAAAAAAGATACCATCATCATTGTGTACATAATGTATTTGATGAAAGAGAAGAAGAGAAGAATCTTGTGTTATTTGGCGTTATTAAGCCAGATTTATTAAACTAAGTCGCAATGTGTTTGGCAGCTTTACTCCAAAAGTTAAGACAATTGGTCACATTTAGACGTAATCATTAGAACAATGTATCCCAGAGACAATTAATGAAGCAATATGCATCAACAATTCAAATGTTGCCTATTGTCACTTTTCACTCCTTTAAGATGTCTTTGAGTTCTTGAAAATCGTCGTCCTTGTCATGTTTGCAAAACAAAGTGAATGACATTGATAATGATGCTAATCGTCTCTCTCAATTTGCGGCCATTGTTTTGTCTGCTGTTGTGTTTTCAGGCCCATCTGAACTCCCACCCCCACCTCCACCCTCTGTAATCATCTTTATAATGAGTATGTTGTCTGCTGCTGGCATTTTAAGTAATAGCAAGACATGCCATCAATTTTGATAAATGTAATTCGTTTAGTGACTCATTTTTGCTTCGTCCTTGGAATTGTCTACAGCAGTGCTGCCTTTGTAGAATTTTTCATTTTCTGTGCGTTTTTGTCTCATTGTGTCTGTTTTCGGAGTCAACGTACAAGTTCATCTCAGCAAGTTAAAATTCAATCTACAATAAAAAAAATTTCCAAGTAATTCATTACAAAATGTGAAAGTCAGTCACAAAGCTTTATTACACATAGAGGGTTTAAAAAAAAAAACCTTTGTTTTTTTTTTCACATTAATTTTGATGATTATGGCTCACATGTAAAAGAAAAAACTGAAATAGAATATTATAGAAACAATAAAAAAAGAATGTTTAAAACAAAATGTAAGCTTACTGAAATGTATGTTCTTGTATTTGAGCAAACACAATGAAATTAGTTAAGATCCACAAAAATAACTATTTTTTAAAAAGTCTGTTTTTAACTGCAGTGTGAGAACTCCTAAACTTTATTTTGTAAATCGAAAGAAAAAATACTAAAAATATTTTTATACCAAATTTTTAATATATATATACGAATGTGCTGTCTCCCCTTATAATTTTGTAGAGCTGCTAATGATCATAATAAAAACATTTCTGTATTAAGACTTAAACTATTATCATCAAAAATGAGCACTTGAAACATCATTTTGTGAGTAACGGATTCATAAAAGATGTATTATTTTTTACTTCTTTAGTGAAATAACTAAAAGAAATAAATTCTTAGTAATATTCTAATTCATTACATAATGAATAGTGAAGTATTTTTTTCTTATTTTTTCAGGCCTTAACTTGAAAAAATAAGTTCTAACTGTTGGCAATGTGCACTTGTCTGAAATACAGAGCAAAGTCATTGTACATTTCTATTTTAAAGCTGTAAAGTAGTTGTTCGGTGCAATTCGACGGAAAGTAATCATCGTTGTGAAAGTAATTCTCCAAGTTCAAACTTTGAATATGTGAAATATTTGGTGCTATCTTAAAGAAGATGGCTGTGGCGCCGCCAGCTCTCTTTGCCCAGCAGGGTTGTGCCATTAATCAAGGAAGCCTCAGTGTCCTCTTTGTCAGCCGAGTGGGGAAAATTCCCTCCTGTTAAAGTGTTTGGCCCCTCCGGCTAAGCCAGGCACAAACAGTTATGGAGCTTTATTGGACTTATATATCTGTTTTATGTATTAGCAGGCACATAGCTGTGAAATATTTACATTATTCTAGACACAGGCGAGGAGAGTTCGCAAAGTGCCCGCAATCTAAAAACAATAAAGAGCAGTCTATCTCTTTATCGCTGCCATTTTATGAAATGACTTGAGGCAGAAGATGATTTTATTGCTGGAAAGTGGAGAGTCCGGAGCTTTCGGCTTCTTTCTCAGAGTCCTCTAAGGTAGCAGCTTTTATGAAGTGCATTTTAATGCTGCACCTCGGGAGAGCGACTTGAGAGTTTTTATTTTTTATTTTTTTGAGAAAAGGAAAGCTGTCATACAGTCTTCTCCTAATAAATCACTCACTTGTTTTTCTTTCCGCAGTATGTTGGAGAAATACATCAAAATGTCTCAGCTGCAACTACAGTATTGCCCACTCTGTACACAAGGATGAAATATTTTTCTACTTATTTAACTTTCGCCCTACGTGGTCAATTTGCCATTTATGACTTTATTTACTATCTAATGCAGCTTAGATGAAAGTAGTCTTAAAGCATGACAAACAGAATCCCACACATGCATACAGTTACTAAGACATGTACAGGAGCCTTAAAATGAATGGTTGTTATGGTAACCAGGTGAACCCAAGACGCCACACTCAGCTGCAGCTGTCTAACAGTAATGAAGAGGTAAATTTTATTCGCTCTTCACTTTCCTTCTCACCATAAGCAGTAGCACAATAAAGTTGGATTCTCATCTAGGCTTGGATATTTTTAGCATGCCACTGGCCACATACTAACGTGCAACTCGGACATCCGGACATATGAGAGAAAAATAACAGACCATACCTAGACTCCTACATGTCAGCTTTTAATAAAATTTGACACAGCGGACGGTATGATTTTATAGGGTCTTCAAGTTTAAGGTATCACTAAGTTTTAGTTCGACTTAGAGACAGCATCCCATAGTTTGCGTCTTTATAAAAAGTGTGATTTTTTTTTTTATGGATGTATATTAACCTGAGATCGTCATGAAGTTAGAGTAAGCAAAACAGTACGGTGACATAAACTTTATTACTGCCTGCCTCTGTACTTTTTTCTTTGATTTTGTTTTGTTTGTAGGCCATTTTCACCCGTCTGAGGTTTGAGGTTAATTGACTTATTTTGTTTGCTTAATTTCTTTTCCTCTTGTTCAGGCTTTGGACTGTAAAACAAAAATTGCATCCATTAAATATTTTAATGAGAGATTTCAGTCTATATGGAGCATATATCCTTTCACAAGTCATTTCCATGACCTTTGAGATTTTTGTGCATCACATTGCACTGCAATGTCAACTTAAACCAAAAATAATGAGCAAGCGAAAGAAAAGCAGAGTGAATAAAAGCTAATTTACTCTACCAGTGAATGTTGTAGCAACGAGACGTTTTTGAAACATTTCTAATTACCCTCAAACATGGCACAGATCTTACACCTTGGTGACTAACTCCTGTTTATGTCTGACCTCATCAAGAGTTTGCTCTGGTGTGACCCTTGAACAGCTTGATCGGTCTGACACACATATGCATTCCTCCTCCGAAGAAGTCCAGATCGCCAAACAGCTGCTGCCCTCCTGACCAGACAAACACCACCCACAAATCATCCAACATGCTGCAGGGGAAGACGAATAACACAGACAAGGAACGCATTACATATACCATAGAGCGGGGGTTCTCAAGCTCCTGATCAAAGACCCAGGTTGGGGTTTTAGAAAAGGTGAAAGGTCTGGAACAGCCAGTAATCTCTGCCAGGAAATGTGTTTTCTTAAATTTGCTTACAAGTTGGAAATCCTTAATCAAACTTGATTAACCCAACCACTTCCTTCACATACACATGAGATTAAACAAAATGAATGAACTTAACTTGAATTTCGAAAAGAAAATCTTTCCGACAAACTCGGCTACTTATGATTGATCATTTTCAATCCTAGAAGTAGAATCGATCTTAGCTGTAAATCTCACTTCATTGTTCTCAGCCTACATGCTTTAACTTGAATGGCACAATGCTATCACAAAGTATTCAAAGACAACACAGGATTTGACATTCCACAAAATCCCCTTTATTTTCTACAAGCCAGCAGTTGTGACAAGATAGAGAACAGTGTGAAAGCCACCTAAAGGTCCATCTAATGCTCCACTTTTACCACAGTAAAACCAGAGCCGAAATGCATCTCACTCTGCTGAGCACCTTTGCACAAGGAAACCGTTGCTATGTGTGTTTGCTTCCTCTCTGTTTTGATAGGACTCATTGATAAATTTGCCTCAAAACTGCCTCGTGTTGTTGATATACTTAATAAAATACTTTGCTTTGAAGCTTGTCATTTTTAATGAATGATGTCTCAGCAGTTGTGCTCGAGTCTTTCCCAGGTGGCACTGGGTTGACACTCCATTGAATGTGTCCTTGAACTAGGCTGTGGACTCGTCCCATATTGACATGCCATTCTGTACAGACCTATATCCAGACCTATAGGATCAGCATTGTAGACACAAGCAACATGATGCATAGACTCACATTAAGAGGAATCTTTGGACCCCATTCCTGCTCAGAGTATTACGAGTGCCCTTTTCACAAATTCACTGTCCCGTACATGCATAAATAAGCAGAAGAATAAAGCTTAACAGGTGGATGTAAAAGCTGTCAAGAGATTATACAGTTGACCGTTTCTACAAACACAACAACGGAAACCATTTACACGTTCCCTATTTTTCTGTCGCTGGTGTGCAATCATGTCAGCTGAACCTTGAGGAAACAGTTCAGTGTGTGAGCAAATCAAGAATCAATGTTATGATATGGCCCATTAAGTTATAAAATGAGGTTCTTCACAAATTGTTTTGCTTTTAGTAGATTTCGCCAAACAGGTTCTTGTGTAATGGGTTCGAAAGACAAACATCTCTGTCAGTAAAGTCAGCATCAAACTCTTATATTGGTGTCTGAAAATGTATTGCTGGTGTGATTCTGTAAGAGGCCAATTGATTAGTTTTATACCTTGAAAGACAATGTTTTTTTGTTGTTTGCTTTGTTTTTCATTGCAGAATAACTGCAATACTAAATGCAGTTAAGTATTGCAAAAGTGAGTATTGCAGAATAACTGATGACAAATGTAACCTCAACCAAAAGTCCTTTCACCACTAGTGTCACAAATTCAAACACATGCTGTACATTAAGTCAAATGCACAGCATCCAACTGGCCACATTGACTACAATATTAATTTTACTAGCTATGACTGAGTCAATGAGCTGTGACCATCATGATTATCAACACAATACTGAATGCAAGCCCCTCATTATGACCAGGGTCATTTGAGAATCAGTTCAGCAATCATATATGTAGTGTGATATTTAAAACCCCCGTCCACTGCAGCAGGGTGTTAGCACCACTTATCTAATTAAACACTGAACAACACCCAAAACCAATGAATTCCAGATTAGCTGGAGGAAAAAGAATAACAGACAGACAAATATGCACTGAATTAGAATAAGTTCCAAGAAGCCTTAAAGCTTTCTGTGTTTTGAAAGATTTGCTAACATTTACGATTGCTAGTAATCATAAATGTTTACCCCCTCAAAAACATTTTTGATATTTTTTTGAGGCGGTAAGAATTTCAATTCATAATGTTGAATGTAAATGAATATGTCATAACCTGGAGTGTGCAATCTACCATTTAACATCGTAATTTCGAGCAGCAGCTTTTAAAGGGCAGCTCTTGCTGCTTTGATAAATTCGTCAGTTTGTATGTTTGCATATTTAAGAGGAGAGTGCGACTTCAGCATTTAGTATGCATAATAATGTAAGGTACATGAAAATCACTGTATCTGCTCCCTGATGAAAAGATCTATGCCAAAGATTTAAAACCCTGCAACTCTATTTGAATTTATTAAATGAGATAGGAAATGCATTATTTATGTGTCACTGAATGGGAAGGAAACAGTTGGTAATTCAAATGACAATGTTAGACCTCAGCTATGAAGGACTGAGTACCAGATCCTAGTGTAACTATAGGAGTTGACAAAGCACTGCATTTGCTCTCTTTCGAGCTTCAACAGGAAGAGGAGTCTCAGGAATGAAAGTGTGTGTTGCCATTGGGACCTTTATAACACAGCACTTGGACGACACCCACCCTCTTTCTGAGCTAATGTCGCATTGGAAAGGGCAAAGCAAGCCAAACATGAATCCTTCTTTCGCTGGCAGAGGACGGCCACTCCTTGTCCAGGAGCTTTGGATCCAAAACAATAAATAGATTACAGTTTTGCGCATCCAATACCTATACTTTTTGGCCAAAGGAATAAACGTAGATCCTGGTTTTATTCTGAATTCTGCAGAAAGAACCTTGTAGTTACAGGTTTCCCAAGTTTGCAGTCAGTAACCAAAGTTGATTGCTGGTCCTTCAAGGGAGAAGCTAATCGATGCTGGCTGCCCACCAGACGCGTGCAGCTCGATCACCGTAGGTTGTGTTCTGGGCAGAGATGAAGATGATCAGTTTAAGTGTTTTTATTGTGTATTTTCTTTGGCTTTTTTCACTTAAATCTTGGAAGTATTCCAAATAAAACAGGCCTGGGAGCATACCCCAGCTAAAGATGAGAGCTCAAACTTCTTTCCAGTGTGTGTTTATTCACGATAGCGCAGTAAGGTGAGCTTGCCTATTTTATGGCTATTGTTCTTTTCTTTACTGCCTCAAAGTTACATGAAATAGACTTAAAAACTACTAAACTAACAGCAGCTAAGCTAAATAGCTAAAGGCTAGAGTATTTAAAACACAGTTTTTTTTCTGCTTGTGTTGTCAGTCATAGTGAACCGCTGGCACTCAAACAATAATTTTGTAATTTACAGAGCTTTGGAATAGAATAAATCATTTAAACAACAAAATATTAGCTCTTTTTCAGTCTGGCTTTAGAGTGACAACACACATTTGGTCTGCATTTTTGTTATTCCAAATTATTGCATTGTCAATAGTAATATTAAATTCTCTAAAGAATTGTTAATTACTAAATCAGTCAAACATTTATAAGTTAAAAGACATTATTTTGTCAAAATAATGTCTTGTCCTTCCAGAAGAAGACATCTCTAAGATGCTGCAAAGACATTACAATTTATGGCTCATTTTTAATGGTGAATTTGGCAACTTAAAGTCATACTGCGATCCTCAAAGGAGACTTTACAAACAATACAAAATGTCTTGTAAATTACAAGAAGAATGCAACCTTAGGTGCAACTAGAACACCTTCCAGAACCTACATGGTCTCATTTGAAGCATGGCTCCACACATCTGATGGATACTGATTGTCAATTAAAATATTCTGTCTTGAAGTCTGCAAAGAAAAGAAAAAAAAAACCTTCCATAAATGCACATCCATAAAATGAACTTGAGGTCATTATTCGGTTGTGGCGTGGGGCTTTAAAATAAACTTAGCGGCTGTCATAATGTAGCCTCTGTGGATCACAGGTCATTAACGCAGCAGCCTGCAAATCCATAGAGGGACTATGGTGGCACCGTATTGATTACAAACCTGCCACCGTGTATATATACTATTCCGGATATGCACACACCCTACACCTGACCCATGTTAGCCTTTTTATACATTGGGCCCAGAGTTGATGATTCAGCGCTTTTTCTGCAACAGCAGAGTGGAGCTAAACACATGACAAGAAAGGAAGGAAGGAGGAGAAGGGAAGTTAGTAGTGGCAGGCTGCCAGCCCGTCAGAGAGGAAACAGTAGGGTGGGCAGAAGGATAAAAGTTGCAGAATGGGGGTCGATGCTTTGAGTGATGGACTCTTACAGAGCTTACAGTGACTTGAATCTGCCGTACGAACCCACTTTCCAAAGAAACGCTTCCTGAAGTGGTTAATTTTTTGCTGGTGATGAGAATATGGATGCAACTTTTATTGTGTCTCTTCTGTTTAAACATGAGTAATAATCAGTGTGGGCCCACATTCTTTACAGCACACCCAGGAATCTTCTCACGTACGGGAGCAGAGTTTTCTCCTGGTATTATAGCACTTCTTTGGCTCTGATGTCTTGTCACTTATCTTAAGCACTTGGAAGACGTGCACTGCAGGGGGAGAGCGCGGAGGGAGAGATGACACAGAAGCTTCATTCTGCTGACAGCTCAACTTTAGGCGTTGGCGAGCGCAGATTAACAATGACGGAAGGCACTAACATCTATCCGAGGCAAGCGGTGATTCATTTTCGCTTTTTTTCGCCAGAAGATTCAAAGTCATCTCAAGTCTCATCTGACAGAAAGCCATCAGACCTTTGATGTCGATATATGATTAATCAAATCTCGCGCTGGCCTGAGCTGATGTGTTTTTTACCAGAAGACTTTCAAAAAGTGAGTGTGAGGCAGGTGCCAAGAAGGATCACAGTGGAAATAATAAATGCATTTTTATTTCACCTAAAACTTTTCTGACTTGAAGCTTCAGAAAGTTTGATTTGAAGAATTTTCTGGTAATGAATCCAGATGGTGTCAAAATACTTAGATGGTCAGCAGTGACTAAACTCTTGAGCATAGATGTTGAACAAATGGTGCTACCTTTGGGGTTCCTATAGATTTTTTTATATTTTCCATGTGCAAGTTCTCAAAGTTCCTAGTTATTTATGCCCATTTTATAACAGAAGATATGAACGCTCACCATGAAGTTATTGAAAAATATAGTGGCAGTATAGTGGCCTGCAAATACCAAAAATTGGAAGGAAGGAAGGAAGAAAACGACAGAGAAAAGAAGGGCATGGAAAGTTGTAAGAAATGACAGAAGATAGGATACAACATTTATACACAGTTGATCCAAAATTATTAATTTTTCTATTTTTTTTCCACACTTAGACTTGAGAAATACTGAACTGAAATTCTATGCTTTCCATTGCTAAATGTCTCTTGCATTATTCTGTGTGCTACAGCATTGCTTTGAGCACGACCCCATTTACTTTCCTGAAAAAAAAAACTGACTCATTCCCCTCACCTGAAATATTAATTTCTCCTCCATTTCAAACTTCCATGGATGTACATGTTTGTTTCCTTTGAGGACTAGTTTGGTGCACGAGGAGGATTTTGTTTCTTTCTGCTTGTCTTCCTTTCTCCTCTCCTTTTTTTTTTTCTCTCACTGTCACATTCTCTTGCTCCCTTATGAGCTTTCATTCCCTCTCACTCCTTTGTCAACCTCATCTTGCAAAAAGGGTGAACATCTATTTTAAGCAATGTGTCATGCAACCACCCCCACACTGCAGACTGAAGGCAACGGAAAAGACTGGCACATCTCAGGCACGCTGGGTGTAAATATCTGTGCGTGCCAGTGCGGTGGGCTGGGAAGAGCATACTCTTTTATCCATAACTTTAAGATCATCAAGAAGCCATTCGGTGAGCGGGGTTTGGTGGACGTTACCACCTTAACGAATGTTTTCTTGAACTTTCACTGCACAGAATGTGCAGTGAAAGTTCACATATAATCAGGAATCACAAGCTGGTTGCCTACGGGTGTGAGGCCGGTGTGACCACCTAGATGTAGGGCATCAGTAAAACAGACCACAGGGGTGCTGGGTGGGAGATGGCCACACCACCACCTCCCACCCATTTCCCATGATGGCCCGAGGCCCCGCTCCAACCCCAGGTAGCAAGACCAGCACTCAGCAGAGAACACATCGAGAATCCGCTTGCTTTATGCCCTCATTTGAAACCAAACAGAAAAACAGACTTCAGTTTCAAGGGATCATATGAAACTTCAAGAGGAACTGAAGTCTGCTGCAACTGCTGCAATATTTTCACTGCAATTGAGCGACCGGATTAAACTGAAGGAGACTGAATGGTAAGTTTTACTACATTCGCACTTAAATTGGGTGTGAACGCAATGGCAAATTTAAATCAAAAGGCCTTAATTAGCTGGTAGAAGCATTACTATTCGCTGTGAAATGAGCCTTATACCAAAATGGGCTGAAAAACAAGAACACTGGATAAAGAAAGCAACATCCAAAATAATGCATCTACAATCACACAGGGACAAAGACTTTAATTTCTACATGCTTCCTTTGATCTGATTAAACAGTAATTGAAGTGTAAAAAACCACTTTTCTGTTTGAATGTAGGCAGGGGAAGCTTGCAGGTCTGATGCCATCCCAAATGTAAAGTAGTTGGTGGAAGCGTCGTGTTGTGTGTGTTTTTCTGAAGAATAGAAAAAACAGCTTTATTGATAAAACTTTTCTCTGTAATGTACATGAATTGTAAGTAGGCAATTTATTTATTTTCCAGATTTATGCACTTTCTTGTTACATCCAGCTATGGGCTAGACCTTAAAACTTGCATTTTTGTGTCGTTTCCGATCCACACACAGGTAGAAAAGGCAACATGTGTTCATCATTTTAGCTTCGTGTTTCCCCTTTTGCCATTAACAGAACTGTGCAGCTTTCAAAGTACTTCAACCAGTTTTTTTTTGAAGTACAACAATAACTGGTTGTTGACAATTTAGGAATTGTCCTAAATTGTCCTAAATTGTCAAAAATAACACATGCAAGTGTTATTTTGGCTCTTATTGAAGTTCAAGTGTGCATAAGACATGCTAAAGACCTTAAAGCAAGCACATCAACCAATTTCAATGTGTGAAATTGCTGGGTTTTTTTCCATTTCCAGTTTGTTCAGATATGTGATTTTAATCTTTTTGTTTCTCATCTTCCAAATATCTCTCCCGAGTTGGCTTCTTCTTCTCCCCTCCTCCACTCCCTCCATCTCTCCCGCTCTGATAGCTGCATGAGATGACTCAAAGGACACAGCAAAGCACCAGACGCAACGCGGCACTCAGGTAATGAGAAATGATGTTGGTGTCGACGGTGGAATCGCCCAAATCATCCCTGAGCCTAGTTACATAATTCAAATATCATTCCTTTTTCCTCCCCCTCCCTCCTCTTTTATCCGCTATCACTGCTTTGTCCTCTGGCGCTCTCCCTCGCCCGCTTCTCAGTTGAAACAGATTTGATTTCTATTCCTCTATGTTCGGGTGACATCGCTGCTCCTCCGAGAGGTTTGCTCTGGGATTGGAACGAGGATCAAGTCACCTGTCACGGCAAAGAAGGCCAGGCCGCAGAGAACCTGAGCATGTATGCCTGGATGTGACTGTAGACTTGCTTTTATCTTTTGTTTACGGTTTTCTTTGTTCGGGATGGTGTTTGTGTTTGGTGCTGCTGCATTTTTGATTTTTGATACATATATATATATATATATATATATATATATATATATATATTATTTTTTTTTTTTTTTTTTTTTTTTTTGTTTTGTTTTGTTTTGTTTTTCACTGTGTTGTCTTTGCCTCAAAGCACCTCGTTAGACATTTACAGTGCCTTGCAAAAGTTTTCATCCCCCTTGAACTTTTCCACATATTGTCTCAATGACTTTAGTATATTTTATTGGAATAAAATAATGTATCACAGTGAAACAGAATGAAAATGAGACATGGTTTTTAAATATTTTTACAAAACAATCTTAGAGGTGTGGCAAGCATTCGTAATCACCGCCCCTCAGTTAGTTTGACAATTTTTCTTTGAATAGAATAAATGTAGCAAGTGTTTTCAACTGGATTTACATCGAAACTCTGAATAGGCCACACTATGTAATATTTTGTTGTAAATATTTTGTTGTAACTACTTTCACAAATTTGACATTTGACCTGCTGGAAAGCGAATCTCCTTAAGTCTTTTGGAGTTACTAATGAGTTTTCTTCCAGTATTGGCCTGAATTTGGCTCCTTTTGGGTATAAACTCTGACCAGGATGATGCTGCCACCACCAGGTTTTCACATGAATGGTACTTTTAGGGTTGTGTGCAGTATTAGTTTTACACATGTTACATTTCAGTTTCATTTTTGTCTCAGACCAGCACACTTTGAGGGTTTGACACACTTTAAACAGAACCTGTGAAGCTTTTCCTTCTTTCTTAACTTTTGTCCTACAACCAGGGGCGCTGCCAGGAATCTTGGGTGCCCATTACAAAAAATTAAATTGGGCCGCCCTTTTGCAGCTGCTGTTACCGTCTCTTGAGTCTGACCCATCAAAACATCACAATTTTAAAGGCTTGCAACTTCCTTACTTTCTTTGGTTCAATTCTGATACCAGCACAATATTTACTGCCAGTGAATTTTACATGAAACAGTCCACATAAAATGCAGCAAATAGGTTGCTTAATTTTATTATTATTATTATTATTATTATTATTATTATTATTATTATTAGTGTTAGCTTATTGAAATGACAACCAATCAGAAACAGGACCATCTTAGTGCTGTCAATCAACCTCTTTCACTCACTTTTAGAGGGGCTAATGGAAGATTTTATAAAGATTGTTTGAATTTCTGAGTAATAAATACATCATTTTTGCTGTGTAATCATAAAGACAGAATAGAGACAGAAAAAAAATCCCTGGAATGACGCTAACTAGATTGTCTCTGAACACAGTGTTGCTAACACTGGGACAAAGGGGGAGGGATTATGCTGGTATCGGGGTTATCTGGAGGGCCCCCTGTCGGTCAAGGGTCTTTGGAATTGTCCTAACTTTTCACCCCTGCCTACAACTCTTACATAAATGCCTGTTTTTCTCCAGATGTACTGCGGTCCTTGAAACTGCTTCTCTACAAATGCTACTATCACTGATCAGCCTGCTGATTAAGGTCTTGACAGCTTTATGGCTGTCCCAAACTATTTACATTTTTTATATACACTGAACAGTAACGAGTGAAATGTCCAACATTTAGGTGTTTGTTCACAGGAGTTTTCTAAAAAAAAAAAAAAAACTTCTGACATCTTAACTTATACTGCGATTGGATTCTATTAGTATCTTAATGTATTTAGTTGCTCTGGATTTTATGTAAGCCATGCACTATTTTCTGCACGCAATTAAGGATGACTTTGTGTTGGTCTGTCTCAAAAGAACGTAATTAATTACAGTTGATCCCTGTAGTTTCGAGGGTGAGGGACCACAGTCACCTGTGAATAGCTAGTCTGGCATTGCCTTCCTACACCATTGTGCTCGACTCTAATCTCACTTCGCGACGCAGTCTCATTCGAACGGGAGCATTACATGTGTCACATACGTTATAACCATGCCTCTGGGTAGCAATCATTAGTCAGCAGATGAGAATCCAGACTTTCCATGCAAAGCAAAGTGTAGAAGAAGGGGCTGGTTTTTACCAGGCTATAAAATTGCAGAAATCCACAGCTGAGACACCTTCTGGAAACGCTTGTTATTGTCTATATTTCTAATACGAAATATGGCTTAATATTGATTACAGTGTATATTAAGCCATGATGGAAACCATGTTAGCATGGCCACAGCAGCTAATATCTACACTTTTCCTTTATTCTGGAAATGACAGCCAATAACATGTCAACTAGCATTGCTCCAGGTATTTCAGCTTTCCACTCTGCATATTCTTTTAAATATTTAATATGTGTGCTAGAATGAATAATAATGAATAACTTCACAGTCATATTCCACAAAAAATCATCACATCATGATTTGCAAATACTGAATAGCGAACATGTAAGGGCCACTGTACATTAAAATTTGTGGCTTTTAAATGGAGAATGTAATTAAATGGGTACTTCATAGCAATGATAGGAAATCAACCTTGGCAAAAGAAATTGCATTCTATTCACACTTTTGGGAACACTTCTGCTCAAAGGGGCTGTTTACATCTGTCAGCCGGGGCACATGGAAATGAAGTTCACAAGATTGTGTTTTTTCAATCTGAATTGAAAAACTTTTCAGGCCAGGGCTGAGCTTGTTCAGGATAGATTGATGCGAGATAGAGCAGAGAACTAAGAGGAGTGAGATGAAGTTGACCCCTACTTTCTTTCTCTGTCCCCACTCCACCACTCTGCGCTGGCGCCTTCTTGGCAAGGTTACAGAAAAGGTACTGTTACACTGAATCACTTCAGCTTCTGTCTCATTTTATTTTCAACCACTGCTATTCAGCCTGATTCATTGTTTCCTTGCACTCACTGTCTGAAGAGCGGTGCTCGCACTTCATACGTCTTTGTCCACGTACAAGTCCTTGCGTGTACACCCACACACAGAGTCTCTCTCATTTTTTAAACATTTCGTCTACTCCATCTCTTTGGCTTTTTCCTTCGCTCATTCACCTCCTCTCCAGCAGCGGCTGAAATCTTTGGATGTATTGGCATGTCTCCTCTCATTCCACCCACATTTGCGAAGAGGATCGAGGAGGGTTTATGGACCTGGGAGAGAGTGTGTTGAGGCGTAAAGGACCCTCTCAGCCCTAAGCCAAGTCCTGTCCATCCAACGGAGAGCCCAGACGGTGTGATTCAGCCCCTCCTGAAGCCTGGCCAGCACTCACTCATACACATCCACGCACACACACACACACACTCAAAAAGAAAGTCACTGACATCTTTCTTCATCTTAAGTCAACAAAGTAAGACTATGAGAGAAAGAAAAAAAAAGAAGAAGGACAGAGGGGCAGCTCTGTATTTCTAAATCCTCCGGGCAAGGTCACCTTCACCTGGGTAAGCATGCAGAAGTGGTAGAGGGACTAAAAAAAAATAAAAAAATGTGCAGGTGAAGTTTTGCTTCTTACAAACTTCCATGCAAACAGATTCAACTCCCTCCAGGGTAAACACATCAACCGATGTACGTGTGTGGGGCAGCTGGCATGTTTTAGACGCGCATGCATGATTTAGTGGGAGGGAGAATTGAGTGATGGACAGGGTTATAAGCAGGAATCCATAAATCGCTGAGGCTTTGACTTGCATTTTTGTGTGCTTGTAATATTGCATGAGCCACTAACAATATAGGGGGGGAAAGTACTGATCATCTGAAATGTTTTTTTTCTTAGTAAATATATTTCTAAAGGGCTTGCCTACATGAAATTCAAGTCGGGCGTTATTAGCAACTTAAGTAATCTACACAAAGAAATAAAAACAAACGAGTCCACAGTTTAAACAACATGCAAGTCATAAGTATTGAAAATGGTGTTCAACACATAGTTGAAAAGTTTTGTTGTCAACGACAGCTTTGAGACATCTCTGGTATGGACAAGCTAGCATCTTTGAGGTGTCATTTTTCACCATTTTGTCACATAAGGAAACAACTGACACGGGTGGTGAGAACAGCACAAGGCATTGTGGGATGCCCCCTCCCAGATCTGGACTCTATTTACACAGGCCGGGTCAAGAAGAGAGCTGGATCCAGAGCCATGGATTCCAGCCACCCGGGCCACAGACTGTTTGTGCCGCTGACATCAGGCAAGCGGTACAGGAATATACGGACTACAACAAACAGACTGAGAAACAGTTTCTTCCCCACAGCCGTCAGAGCCATTACCCCCTGCCGTCCCTTCCCACACATATCATAACCTCGCAGTCACACACACACATCCCCCACCCCCACACAGCCATACTGTTCTGCACTTTGCACTTTGTCACATCATCTGCACTTTGCCATAATTGGACCTGTTGCTTCTTCTTTAGTGTGGTTGGAGTGCCTTTTAGTTCATTTCATTTGTATATATTGTTATTATTGTGTAGTTTATTTTATTTATTGTATATATTTGACTTTTTGCACGGGAGTTGCAATTAAAATTTTATTGAATCCTGTTCAATGACAATAAATGCTATCTAATCTAATCTAATCTAATCTAAACTGTCTTCGAATCTTGGCGTTTCTTAAACCACAGACACATTTCACTCCACAAAGATCCACTCTTACTCAGATCGGACGGCCGCCAAACACATCTGTGTAAAGGTCCATTTTTACAACTGTATGCTAGGTGTTGCACAGTAAACTGCTGGGCGGGAAACAATGTTCACATGGAACTGTTTCGTATACGACAGCGAGGTAGAGAGTCGATACGACCGGTCACAAGGATGTGCTACGGGACGCATGCTAGACGCTACCTTTTTCAGTTTTAAGCAACCTGCACCAGCGATTCACTTTGTTGTTTATACCTGTAATGTACAATGTAGTCAGTTGTAGTAGGTAATCTTAAAAACCCACAGTGGCTTATCAGTATTCTGTCAAAAGTGGAATAGAGTCTCTTTGGTTTATGATAAAATTGCACATTTTCTGGTACTCGTCGATTGTTTGATTGATTCTGGCATACTCTGGGAATTTCATGTCAACAGCCCAATTAGCCCTACATTTACTACTGAGAAAAACATTGAAAAGCTCAGTACTTATTATTCTCTCTGTAATTCTAGGGCTATGGAACAAAACTGAGTGTTTTTCAAGTGATCTTCTTTAAATAGTTTTAAACTTTTAATATGAAAACAACTCTAACATTTGAACTACAAGACTCAAAAAGAAAATAAAATCTTTAAAGCTTATCAATAACATCAGAGGGAATCAAGATGAATAACAAGGGATTGCAATCTCCCACAGCAAATTCGCCCGGTTCAGACGGGAATCTTTTCATCAAGCGCATCCATCACTGCACTGAATTTATTATTTAGGCATGACATGCGATAACACATGCAGGCTTGTATTTCTTATTACATCTGAATCTAGCAGCGTCGGACCCGTTACATCCTTCAACGCTGGCCTCATTGTGTCCAGGTGATTAGCGTCAGTCCACTGCTGCTGCTGTGGGCTCCTTGAGTGACCCGAAGACCTTCTCTGCTTGGCATTGTATGCTCCCTCCCTTCTCCCCATTCCTTCAAAATTTCCCCCCAAGGTGCCCAAAGGGAGGACACAAAGAAAGGATGACCTGCTACAAAGTTCACACTGGTGCGTCCATATCAAAGCCCTGAGGCAGTCGAAGCTGGCTCAGTTCACCCACACTGGTAACCTTTGACTTTATGGTTTTGTTGTCATAATGTATCCGGAAACAAGTACCAGTAGGTCTTGTATTCATACGGATAGCGAAAAAATATGTTTTCAGGTAAGTGTAGCATTTTTCATAGAAACGGCAGTAAAAAAAAAAAAAAAAAGTATTGGAAGTGGCCAAAAGTACAGGACAAAAGAAGAGCAGGAAAAGCGAAGGAGAAAATAGAGAGGAAGAGAGAGAGAGTGTGACAACCGCCATAACGTCCTCAGAGATGCATTTGGACAGAGTGAGCATCTGTCAAAACAAGGCAGCCTCAGCGGCCGCCTCACTAATGGCTGTGGACGTGAGCGACAGAGAGGGGAGAAAGGATGGGAGGGAGGGAGAGGCAGAAGACTGTGTTACATACACACACACATACACAACAGATGCAACTTTTCTTTTTCTGTTCATTGCTCGAAGCAGATTCCACCAATCATTTGATGCCAAATATCTTCAAAGCTACACTATAATAGCTATTGAACTACTTTCATGTTTGTGCGTGTGCGCGTGTTTATAAAAGTGTCTGCGTGCAAGCATAACGTGGGCATGTTTACCTTGCAACTGTGTTTTTGGTCACAGATTCTTTCCACCATCACTCATCGTGATGAATAGGACGGCGTGTCAATCTGTTATCTGAATTGTTTTTTCTTTTCTTTTTTTTTTCTTTTCTTGTTTTTTCAAGGCGATCTCAAGTAGTTATGTTATTTTTCTCACAAATTCTCCCTGAAAAATAACCATGAGCAATCATTCATTGCATTTGAAGGAAACGCCTCATGGCACTTTTAACAAATAGACTGCCTTCAATGGCTCCGTCTTGAATCTGAAACCTTCCGACATTTACTCTTTGACAATTAAAAATGTTGATTCACTACATTGTAGTTTAAAGTGATTAGATTTATCTTTTTTCTGCCTTGTTCAGGGGAGAAATAGGGTAAAAAAGAAAATCTGCCAATCTTATCCAGATCTGCCAAAGGCAGCTACAAATACGAGATAGGAGGAACTTGTTCAAAAATACAAAGCACTTTTGTATTATATTTACAGTGTCTGTATTAGACGCTGCAGACAAGATTAGGGACAACCACTGCACATCATACACACTCAAGTACAACCAACTATATTAACAGGGAGAAAGGTTGCCTTCAGTCTCATCTGTGATGTTCAGAATATATCGTCAAATGTATATTCACAGTGTTTAGCTTTAGAGCGAAATGATTTCTGCTCTGCTATATATATATATATAGATATAGATATCTATATCTATCTATCTATCTATCTATCTATCTATCTATAGATAGATAGATATCTATAGGGAGTATGCAGTATGCAGATCCAAGCCTTGGCCAGCTGCCTAAAGAGATACACAAGGGAGAATGAAGCCAGAAGGATAAACCGGCTCGTCTCCACCCAACCAGCTAAAGATCTGGTTGCGACAGACATTCGGACTAGAGAAGTGTGGTCGGATGGTCACAAAGAGAGGGAAGGTCATTCGCACAGAAGGGGTCTCACTCCCAGAAGGAACAATAACAGATATAGAACACAGTTACAAGTACCTGGGAATACCACGAGCAAATGGCAACCTCAATGAGATCACAAGGAAATCTGAGAAGCCAGTTCAATGGCAAGAACAAGATCCAGGAAATAAACAGCTATGCCTTGCCAGTAATCAGATACCCTGCAGGAATAATTAGCTGGCCAAAGGAGGAGATACCGGCCACAGATGTTAAGACACGAAAATTACTAACAATGCATGGAGGGTTCCACCCCAAATCCAGCACCCTGAGACTGTACACGAGCCGCAAGGAAGGAGGCAGAGGACTAGTGAGTGTGAGAACCACTGTCCAGGACGAAACATCCAAGATCCATAGATACATTAGGGACAAAGCCTCAACAGACAATCTGCTCAGTGAATGTCTCAGGCAATGGGGAACAGAAGTTGAGGTGCTGGAGGTACCATCATGGGAGGACAAACCCCTACATGGGATGTACCACCGGCAAATAACTGAAGTGGCTGATATCAGAAAGTCCTACCAATGGCTGGAAAAAGCTGGACTCAAGGACAGCACAGAGGCCCTCATCCTGGCCGCCCAGGAACAGGCCATAAACACCAGAGCAATAGAGGCCCAGATCTACCACACCAGACAAGACCCAAGGTGTAGGTTGTGCAAGGAGGCCCCTGAGACAGTCCAGCACATAACAACAGGGTGCAAGATACTGGCAGGGAAAGAGTACATGGAACGACATAACCAAGTGGCAGGCATAGTGTACAGAAACCTCTGTACAGAATATGGACTGGAAGCCCCGAGATCAAAGTGGGGAACACCCCCAAAGGTGGTGGAGAATGGCCGAGCTAAGATCCTGTGGGACTTCCAGATCCAGACAAACAAAATGGTGAGGTCAAACCAACCGGACATTGTCGTAGTGGATAAACAACAGAGGAAAGCCGTTGTGGTGGATGTAGCAATACCCAGTGACTGCAACATCAGGAAAATGGAGCACGAGAAACTGGAGAAATACCAGGGCCTCAGGGAGGAACTGGAGAGGGCCTGGAAGGTGAAGACCACAGTAGTGCCTGTGGTCATCGGGGCCCTCGAGGCCCTCGGGGCAGTCACCCCCAAACTGGAGCAGTGGCTACAACAGATCCCAGGAACAACATCAGACATCTCAGTCCAGAAATGTGCAGTTCTAGGCACAGCAAAGATACTGCGCTGAATCCTCAAGCTCCCAGGCCTCTGGTAGAGGATAAGAACCACCCGCGGTGGGTGAGAAGGAAATTTTATATATATATATATATATATATATATATATATATATATATATATATATATATATATATATATATGATATGTTGTTATCGGTATATAGGAAAACTTAAATAACTCATCCCCATTAGTTTATCATAGGAGTTTTGGTGTAAATGACAAATTATAGAAGTGATTCCAGAATACCTTTTCTTAATGAAAATGGTATGCACTGAGCACTGAGCTTGAAGTGGGTTCTACACTGAACATGTGCCACACAGTAGCGTTTTCTTAACAAACTTAAAATAACTTGCAGGTAATGTGTGGTAATGTAAGGTAATGACAGATGGACAATAGCTAAACTTGGCAATGATTGAAACAACTGCTTCATGCAAAATTGCATAGTTATCAAACTACTCAGCTCTTTACTATTGTTAAGAAATGAGAATCAAGCCAAAATTTAAAACCCCCAAAAGTAAAAACATAAATTTTGTAAAACCCCAGATTTAAAAGCGGTATAAATTTTCTTTAAGATGATTGTATGCACCAATTTACTCATCATCTGTACCTACTTTGGAAAATTGTGCAAAAGGCATCTCAAACCACTCTATTTAGAGATAATAAAAGGCCTTCCTATACTCTGCCTCTTTTTTCCTGTTGAAATAAAACTCAATCCTACAGCAGTGCAGAAGTCTGATAGTATGTTTTTATGTTGGTATGTTTTCTCCCCCGACCTAAATCATCATAAGGCTGCTTTAACATCAGATGGAGTGTGCAGTTGCCATGGGGGCGCAGAGCGGAGCAGGAGAGATGAGCACACAGGCATGCAAAACATCCAAGTTTGGCACCGGTAGCTTGGGGACCAAAAACACATCAAGGAAATGGCTAGTTGTTCCAGCTGCAGACCCAAATGTGGGATGCATGTAGGAATCTATCTGTCAAGTTGTCAGATGAAAGCCCTGGCATGATTTCTACTGAAGAAGATGAGGAGGAAGAAATGAACAGCAGGTTTATGGGTTTACATTAACTGTGGAGTTTTGAGAATTTACACTTGGAGCCTCACATCCACAACAATCACTTCCAGGTCTTTTCATACAAAAGTTAGAGCCCTGTTTAGGCGAGTTGTGATCAGACTGATTAAGATAAAGGTTCAATCTTAAGCAGCAGAAATCTAAGCCTTGAATTTGGTAAGTGATAGTGATTTGTGCATGCCCGTTTGTTTGACAAAGTCTTTGGTGAATCCTTAAAAGTTTAATTATTATTTTTTCTTCCGGAATAGCATAAGCTAGCACAGTCGCAACAAAAATGTCCAGGAAAATAAATATTTTATAAAACTTACTTTTGCAGTGAAGAACTTAAATAATGCAAAAGGAAAACTAGGATTTGCTTGTTTCATATAGCTAAACAAGGGCTATATAAACTGCAAGGTGGGCCAGGGCTTGGGACTGTTGGCTTGAAGCAGAAGGATCCATGTTTATATCATCTCTCTGTATGAGAGATGATGAAGTTTGGATATTCTCTCCATCCAGGCATGTGTTCTCTCTGAGTTACTGTTGCTTTCTCACATAATACAAAATTATAAACATTAGCTTATATCGTCTCTGTTCCATTTGCCTTCAGATAAAAATGTGGCTGTGTGTTGTTGTATGTCCTGTATGTCTTTGTGTGACACTTATTAATGCTGAAGAAATTGGCTGTAATTTCCAGAACAAAATGAGAGTTATGGTACAAGGGCTGATTTGTCATTAAATTTCAAACTACAAGCTTATTTTTCTTAGTTGTCCATGCATTTGAAATATTATATTTAAAAAAACAGAACCAATTGATTATTTTTACGTAAACCATTGGTGTTTTTCTAAGATTGAAAGATAATAAATGTGGTTCTTTAAGTGTAAAGCAAATACATATCATGTAATAGATTAGACACATAAAACTTGATAGATTGTGTTTGTTTTTCATGTGTCTTTTGCCTTTGGCTTTGTGGCAGTGGGCAGTTTTTGTTCAGCAGGACTTTGACTGAGTTTTGTGCTTAGTGAACAAGTTCAGACTTGTAGTTCAACGGGTTCTGTCATTTGCAGTGTAATTAAAAGTATATTTAGTAGAGTGTCTTGAAAGATAGATCACATTTTTGCCATCAGTGGAAATGAGCAATATAGAAAACTAAGCTAAGCACAGAAAAACAGGCAGACTACAAACTGGCAGAAGATTCGGGGTAAATATTTTGATCTTCATGACTGTTAAGAAACATAAAACTCTCACATATTTAGACTAATGTAAAAAAAAACAAAAAAAACTGCTGTCTTGGTGTAGTGCTGAAAAGAGAGTTTAGTTGCTCTACATCTACATCTATTTGTAGATGTGCATCTTATAATCATTAAGAGATTTTGATGATCGGACTGGGTGAAGAAACCTGAGACAGAATGAGACAGCAGCACAACTATTAATAAGCAAAAAAATAAAAAATAAAAACTTTTAAAAACCAAAGTCCCCATCAAAATTCACTCTTGAGTTGTGTTTTGGATTTTTATTGCTCCAAAATCTAAAACAGAGTTAAATGTCAAGACCTGACCAATGACTGATCCCAATATAACTGTTACATTGCAAACAACGGCAGGTTTTAAGCAATCTTTCCATTTTACCAATGTTTGTCTTTAGACTGAAAATGATAATAAAGCCTCAAAGATTTGGAGCTCATCACTTAACATAAACTGTCAAAAATAATCAGAGGAAATATGCATCATCAAAATATATTACTTTGCTGTAGCCAATACAGCTTTTTTTATTGATTACTGACACGGCAATAAATAACTTTCAACATGCTGTTTAATCAAATGTAAAGAAAAACAAACAAAAAAATTTTGATTTTCATATTGTTTTATATTTGTCTTTTGTTTCTTTTCCCATTAGGAATAAACTTCATGGTTAAGTGAAAAAAGCAGATGTTTAAATTTGCCAGGGGTTTGAATAATTTGGATTTAAGCTGTATATTAAGCCCAGACGCGATATCACACTGTGAGTGTATGTGAAAGAGAGAGTTGGTGATACACAGCTCCACAGGCGTTCTTTCACTATGGCATCAAACTAAACACACAGTTATTACAGTTACCATTTCTATGTTTTTTAACCTTTTATATCACAATACCAACATCTGTCGCTGTACTGTAATTACTGTCATACTTGTGATGTTTTCAAAATACTTTTCCTAATTTACCATGTTCAGCAACACCCAGAATTGGACTCTATTGTGGTTATTATATTAAAATTAAAGGTGCTTTTACAGATACTTCTAAACTCAACTCTGTGTGCCTCTTAAACCGCGAGTTCCTTATTATTATTTCTGATACATTTAATCTTTGTACAGTTGGTTATAATGCTTTAATTTAAATATTACTTTTCTTCACTCACTGACCTGGGTTGGTTTGAGGTAGCATTATGTTGCAGTTTTTATATGTATATGTTTTAGCTAAAGCAAACACTTCTGGACTATTGGATGGATATGTTTCTTTTGTTTCAAGGTATATGTATAATAAATTGTTTGTTTTTTTTTGCTTCTTTACTCACCAATGTTTGTTCCTTTTAGATGCAATGTGCTGAGCATCTGAGGGGCCGGTCCAGCATTTCCTGCTTAAATGGCTGGATGATGCATCACTGGGTTCTACTAAATGGAGGGGTTTCTTTTGGTACTGTATTATTTGTTTTTTTTTCTTTAAAGTAACCTTTTGAGTTGCCCTGCATAACATGTTTTATTTTGCAAACCATTTAGTTATGTAAATTACATTAATGGTCTTACTGTGGTTCCTCTGTTCAGATTTTGTTGCTTGGTTTGACCTGTTCTGTTATGGTGTAATGAAGTGCAGGCGTGTTGCAAATTTTTTGTAAGATCAGAAGGTTGAATGTCATAACCTAAAAAAATGCTCAAAAATAAAATGAATCAGAAGAACCTGGAAGTGGCAGCTGACACTGGTTTTTGTTCGCCTGTTTTGATCATTTGATTATACTGCTGTTATGATAACAGCTTACTAGTTCACCTTTATCTGAAAACAAAATACATAAAATGATAAAAATCCATGTAAATTAGACATAATTTCTGTTGCTGAAAATGTTATTTTAAGCCAGAATTTAGTTCAGAAAATATTGCTGGACCATATCTTCTGTAAAAGAGTTTTAATTAAATCCAAATTTTAATTTAAAAAATTCTATGCACGTTTTACTGTTGCAATTTCCAAACAATCTGACATTTTTGTACAAATTTTATGCTATGGTGACACTATTTATTTAAGAAACACTCATTGAAATTTAAGCAGTCAGCAAGAAAAGATATCAGTCAGCGATATTACCAAACAAGAAAGGAATTCAAAGCACACCTTCTTCTTGCACACACACAGCATCTGGGTCAAGTTTCTAAAAAACTGATTTGACTTGACTGACAATCCTTGTTCTGAAACCATGTTAGTTACACACACAAACTCCAACTCTTTTTTTGTATCTCTTTCTCTCTTTCCTCCTCTCTCTCTTTCTGTCTCTCTCTGTCTCACACACAAACACACACACCCTCACACAGGGAGAAATGCATGGTGTGTTTTTGTTGGAATTTTGACAAACAACAACAGTGACCTTTAAGGGAGGCGAGGCAGCATGGCTGTGATCACAGGGAATGGAAACGGAGCCAGAGTGAAATGTCAACCGTCCCTGTGGTCTCAGCACTGACGCAAAACTGCAAGAAGAGGGAGAGAGTGTGTGTGCAAGTGATTCTGTAGGGCTGTGTGTTGTTAATCTCCCAGGCATAGTTCTGAGTATCTGTGTGTAGTGTTTGGGTCTATCAAGAATGGAAGTTGCATATAAGTATGGAATATTTTATTGTATTTTATTATTGTGTTATTGGGTGATATTATTACATTAAGTCATTTGACAGAGGGTTAATCATTTTCTATGGATGGCAATAAAGTTGAATAGTGGTCTTAAAGATTGACTGTTCAAGCCAACATCTGATGGTGGTGTGACAATGAAATGCACCTCTATGTCACTTTATTAGTTACAACTGTTTAATTAATTATGTGATGTAGTTGGCCAAATAGAAAATTGGCTAGGTTCATCGCTCCAACTCAATGCATTTACACATTTAAACATAGTGACTTTATGAACCAATGAACATCAGAATCAAGAAGAATGAGGATGACTTGGGTGTCTTAGAAAATGGCATGGTTATTAATGTCAGTCTACTATGAAGGACAGAAGCTGATAGACTTAAACAATAACAGCAGAAATATTTAAGTGGCCCAATAAATACATCAATATACTTAATTTTAAAAAGGTGGATTAATCTCATGTTTTATAATTTAACTTACATTTATATTTTAAAGTTTAGTTCCAACAGATTACATTGAAGCATATCGAGTTTTTAAAATGTTTTTTTTCATGTTTTACTTTTTACTCACATGTTTCATCTTTAATTTTTGTCATTTTTTTTCTCCTTCCTTTTACATTTTTTTTTTGTATGTCTAGTATTTTGTTCTTCACCTTATTTATTTCTACCTCATTATGGGGGGCTCAAATTTAAATGCCTCAACTTCTTTTGGTTCTTCTGCCACAACAAAAATGGCGACCTACGCTGAGTTAATCAGTGAGCTGAAGCGTAGCAACTTTATTCGAAAACAACTTAGCTCTTGGCTTTATTACTTTACACGTGGACATTCTGACAAAACATTCGTCCAGTCAAAAGCAAGCCTGGACTAATGTTGACTGTCTGTTTTTAAATAATATATTTATATATTTTGGAGGAAGCGGCCGCTGAAGTTAGCATCGGGTGTTCCCCGGAAGTGACCCAGACGAAGCAGCGTAAGTCCAAGCTCGTTTTTGTTTTACAATTAGTGGGAAACTTGTAATACATAGCTCTTTACTTATTTTTTCCTCAGGTGCTTGCGCACAATTTTGAAAACAGCGCTCTGTTTGTCATAACATTTCTTACAATTAGCAAAACAGCTAATTCTGACGTATTCATGGCGGTTTGAACGCTCCTGTGTTTACCGTAAAACACTTGAAGCGTGTGCACAGAGAAAGTGTACAAATAAATTCACCACTACATGATATTGACTGTGCAGACCAATTGAAAAATGTATTTGTCTTCATGCCACAGCTTTGTGCAATTGCCTAAATACAATAAAGTAAAAAAAAAAAAAAAAATCACATCAAACATGATGTGGCTCTCTCCGCCTAGCTGGTCCTGGCCACAGGGAGTCGTCAGTGGGAAGAATTTTCTGATCCATCCATATGTTGATGTTACATCAATTTGGTCACAGGAATCCTCCATTGGACGAGCCATCTGGACATTTGGTCGGAGATCATAGATCCAACCCATACTGAGAAGAACTCCCTTGATGGGATTTTGGATAGGAAGATGGTGGAATGTGTTGACTTGTAAATTGGAGTTGTTGCTGAAACCAACTTAACGCAAAGAAGGTACATCCTCCCAGACAACAGTGTTCCTCATCTGGTGCATTTTTGCAGGTGACCTGTTGCATTTGTTTAATATAATTTCTTTACCCAATTGGTGCACCACTACTTATTAACTTGTGGACCCGGTGGTCCTTATAGTATGAAGGAAAGTATCACACAAAAGGAACGACACAAAGAAAATACGAGACAAAAACCAGCACGTCACAGCCATTGTGAGGATTACAACCATAACGACAGCTTTGTGTCATCAAAATCTCAATGCCATTTTGAAATTGCTTGTTTCTGAATGTGACACAGTGACTGGTGCAGGGATTAAACCACACAAAGATTGATGTTTATAAGTCCCAAAGACTCTAGTATTGTTTTTGTATGTTGTTTTTAGTAGGTTTAAAAAGATTTCTCACTCTGGAGATTTCTGTTTTTGTAGTGACGTGGTTTAATTTATCTTTACGCCACAGTGTGGATGAATACCTAATTTTGTTTGACAACAGAGCATCAATTATTCTTTAAAGACCCTCTACACTTTTAGCTTTACTTTTTAAATATGTTCATGAACATTCATTCTACATTGGTTGGTTGAAACAAGAATACACAGTTCCTTCCGAACTGAGTGAATATAAGCCACACCCACTAACTTTGAAAAGAAAAAAAAAATTACATGTATATGCTGCACTTGTCTGTAAGCCGCAGGTGTACACGTTGTGTGTAATATTAAGTTTTCCTTTGAGTTTTTAAAACATGTTTTATCATAATTATTTGTCCCTTCTTTATTCTAAACAGACTTGTAGGGTAAAAAAAAAAGTTTTTGTGTCAAAATATGCTGTAGGCACATCTGTGTGTGTGGGTTCATATTCGTCAGAAATTAATTGGAACTTTACTTTGGTTTATTAACGAGCTGGCGCTTTTTCCATAAGGTAAACGTGACTGTGTAAACGAATCTAACTAAGAATGAGTAAACAGACTTTAAAACATTTAAATCTTGTCGAAACGTTTGCCAAAAAGAGTAGAAATGAAGCGAATGTCACTTTACCTGCTCCCCCTTTAGATGTCGCAGACATGGGACCTGAGCCTGGGTACCAGGAGGAGGAGAGTTCACTTTAAATAGGTAGGCTTTGTCTTCCTTTTTTATGATTTAGAGTAATTTATGACAAAATAGGCTATGTAAGCATACACATATGCGAGTGTGTGCAGCGCATTGTGCATGTTGTGTTGTGCTGTTTTTGTACACCTTGCGCATTACGCTAACATGGCATATTTGTGTGGGTCAGGAACTTACGGTGAGGTCTTTAGTGTTGCGTCACTATTTCTGTGTGCCATGTGCGGTCAGGTGCATTGTGCTGCTTTTATGCGCTGTGAGCAGAGATGCTCATTGGTAATGTGTTGATGTTAACCAACGTTGGACAACTTCGTGAGTTGCATTCCTATGGCACCTAAAGCTGGTCTGAAAGGGTCTTCTTTTTGGACAATCAATTTGAAGCATGCAAAAGGCTAAAAGTTGCAGTTGTTCCAAAGGTTAAAGTCATGTCAACTTTTTGGTCCTTATAGAACAGCCTTACAAACAAACAGATGCATTTTCAATTCTTCCATTCAAGTTGCATTGAGTGCTAAAAACACAGCTTCGCGCTCACATACAGAGAGAGATAGTGGTCTTACTTTTTATGCAGCGCTCATTTAACACACCTGGAATTACATCAGATGCAATTTTACTGCAAGACTCATCATTCTTTTGAAGAGCTTTGGGTGAATGTCAGAATAACCTTATTATCTTTTAAGAAGAGCATTCTGTTGTTGATATTTAAGTTGTGTTTTTTTAAGAGTTGGTGTGACATTGCTTGTCCAAAGCACAATCAAGCTAATAGCAGCCTATCCACTCTAAAAACACACCAGCTCATCTGCACAACAACTCCTTGTTTCTGCATAGGTGCTGTTAGCAAGTTCCACTTCATGCAGTTGTGACGCCCAGGTCACAGAGGGAAGCATGACTTGTGTGTACCTGTCAGAATTCCAACTGAGGGACCCATCTGGCATCGCAGAAGTACAGACACAGCACATAGACACAAACAAGACCTTTCTCAAATGGAGTAAAGGTAATTATTGCCGTTGCTCCTGTATGCAGGCTCTTCTTACCAGTAATCTTATTGTATTAGACCACGACACATAACTTGGTATTGTAGCCTTTTATATCAAATCACTGTTAGAAATATGTCTCTTTGGTTTAAGTAGCCTCAAGTTTTTAATGTGCTTTCTTATCCAGTGTATCAGTCAGAGTCCCAGTCAAAGCATTTTGAAATTTTCAGTATTGTATTATTTGACCAATTGCAGCTACCACTACCTGTTGTTGTTGTTGTTTGGTCTTTCATTTAATTTCAGACAGCTGTGCAACTCCATTTTGCTTGCATTGTTTTGATGATTTGGCAAGGAGTTTTCATAAGTTTCTGGAGGACTTTGAACATTTCTATACAGGAGACTTGGGACTTTAACGTGTTAATTTTGATGAATTAATTACATAGCTCTTAAGGCACTAAACATTTAACTCAATCACGTTTTCCTGTCTTGTAAGTTTGTAAGTCTGACGCAGAAGCGCAACAGTGATGGAGAATGCTTCTCCTGACCGCCTGGGCATAATTTTTGCTCCTGAAAATGATCTGAAACGGAAAAAACTATTGTTGTGCAAAATGAAGTTGGCCTATTACCCGAGCTATTCAAGTTTAAAATACATTTTCAGTGCAAAACATGTTGCAGCATGCATAGACCTCCTGAACGCTAATGTCAGCAATCACAGCTTACATTTCTAAAGAAATATATTTTTTGAAAAAGTTACAAGATTGATCAGGGCTTCCTGAAACACTTGAAAGCTGAATAGGTATAATAGCACTATGCACTAATCGGATGGTTGAATAACCTAAGTAACAAAATAAAAACAATATCTTTATTGTTGAGCTCATGTCTATTTATTCAGCAATTTAGCAGCAATAAAGTATTGTCGAAATATAGTTTTTTATTAAAATATGATTAATTGCAGACCATGCAATTAACTCAGTTAAACATTTTAATGGAGTTCCACCACTATTATTAAACTTCCCTTTCCAACAAATTGCCAAGATCAATAAAGTTGACTGAATCTAAACAAATCCGTCATTTGCAGAAACTCTAAAAACGTTAACAAAGAAGATGATTTAACTGTTGGTTGTGACATATCTAATGCCCCATCTCAACACGAAGGCAGCTACACTATGAAGAGGCGGTGATTTTGCTAACAAGAAAATGTCTTAAACATTTCTCTTGCTGTGACTTTAATTACTGAATATTTGCACTGAATGGTTTTGTTGACCTCCTCTGCTGCCAAACTACAACCAATGCAAAAAATGTCACCATTATGGCTTGTCCCTCTGTTTGCTGATTGGTCAGGGAGAAATCAAGGACAATGGGACAAATACTAAATGGGGGACTGACACACACAATTTAATATAATTAGGTAATAGATGCAGACATCAGCAAATGCTTGTTCTTAAATTACTTTGATCAGTATCAAAGACAAAACAATCCCAATATGGACATCCACAAAATACGTCTTTGCTAGTCATATAGACTATATATATAGTTATATATTTATTATTCGTGCCAAAGTTTAAAATGGGCTGATTCACAAGGAAGCTATTGAGAATTTCAAAGGTTTACAATTTCCTGTGTGCTCAGGTGGTTAAAAACCATTTGTGCTCTGTAAAATCTTCTCGTCCGCAAAATTTTTGTTGCTCCAAAGAAAGTTCAACCACATGAGAGAAGAAGTGAGCTTGTGTGCGAGGACATGAGTGTGAATAACGGATGAGCTGCTGGCCTGTATTGGTATTTTAAAAAGTGATTGACAGGGGAAAAGTCTATTAGGTGAGATTGTTAACAGGGTTGAGCCTGTTATCTGCTCCAGGCAGCCGTGAAAGGGGGCTGGCTGATTCACAAGGAAGCTATTGAGAATTTCAAAGGTGTTGTCTGACTGATTTTGGCACAGCCTTGCATTACACTCAGATCGCAAGCCGGCTTGTTCTCAAATCCACTCTGATCAACGTGCTACCATGTCCTCCTTCCTGTGCTACTCTTTCGCTGCTTGTGAGGGAGGAAAAAAAGTTTCTCTTTTTTCACATTTCTTCAAGCATTTAAAGTCTTCTTTTGTTTACTCTTTGCAAACTTAGCATTTTCCTTGGTCTGCGTTACAAATTATGTCCTCTGTAGTCTGCTGCATTTTACAACACAGCAGAAACTTTGCTTACACTGAACACAACTTAATCCGCACAATTAAGCATATATGGAGGCAACTAATCAAGTTAAGCCTTTTCAGAGGCGAGCCTAAAAGCAAATAAAGTTTGATTTGCTTACACTGTACTTCCCATCCTTGTTTTAGCTGCATGAATATTTTATATCCTTTTTGTTTATGGTGCTTGTAAGCATTAGTAGAAAAGTCATCCTCACCCCACGATTTTTTTTTTCATTTTTCGAAAGCAGTTCTTTTAAACAAGTGAACGCTCGCTTTCCAGTGGCTGCATGGAGATTGTAAATCTGCGTAGAAATATGGAAATAATAAGCAAGAAATGAATGTATTTGTCTGGTTTTGTCAAGCCAATGTGTACACAGTAAACTCTGTGTGACCTTGAGTTTGATTCACCAAACATCGCCGAGGGGATGCAGTGAATTAATACGCATTTGTCTCTGTGTGCAAACACTTGTGCGAAGTTGTGTGTGGCAGTGTGCAAGGTTATCCACTGGCTAAGGCAAATGAAATATGACATGCAGCCACGCATCGTGTTCAGAGCGGCTCAAAACATACACGCACAAAGGACTGTGTGTACAGTTTTTATTTATTTCATTTTTGCTGAACTGTGAGCAAGACCCAGAGGCTGTCCGTTGGGCTTCCTGGGATCAGGATTTAAGGGATGTGATTAGCAAGTTCAGAGCGGGGTGAGATGAGGTAAAAAGTACAAGCAGGGTGCCAAACAAGTGTGTCTGCTATCAGAGGATTGCTGTGTAAAGTGATTGTTAGCTTCTTCTTTTTTTTATTTTCAAAGTTGTGTAGTTTTGAACTTGTTTTATCTGTAAATTATGTACCTGCAGAGTAATGTCTCACTGCTGATGAACCAATAAGCATTTTTGTCTGTAATAACAAGATTTGAGTCATTTTAGGAAAAGGCTTTTTATCTCAGTATCCGAGTCCCAGTCTGATGGTACTTTAAAATAATCACTGTGATACAACAAATTACGTGCCCAACATTAGAATTGATTGTGTCTCATTTTCACTCACAGAGACTTTGGACATGTTAATTTTTTTCCTGAAAGCAACAAATTGTTTTTGTTGTTTCACTCGAGTTCTCACATTTGCTTCGGCTGACAATAAAACCAGACACTGACATTCACTGTAGCAATTTTGTATATATTGTCTGAAATAAAATATGACAACTTAGTTTCAAATCCGCTACGATTACCACAACTTTATTTAAGTGCCAAGACAACAAGAAAGATAATATGTTTGTAGAATGTTTTAATTCTTTCAGATGTTTACAAAATCTAAGATTTCTATGCTTTTAAATAATTTGGGAAAATAATAACATTATTGCTTCTTTAACTTCTATATTCTAACTTAGCCTCTTAAAGCAGCACCTCACACTGCCTCCTTGTGTGGCATTGTGGGAAAAAGAAACTACTAAAAACTACCAACAGATTGCTTGTCTCTAGAAGTCAAGTTCATCCTTACACAATTTCCAGTTACTTTAAGATGTCACAGTCATCAGATACATGTGGTATTTATGGTGCATAAATCACTAGGGTAAACACATCCAGCTTCTCTAAAAAGCATCATTGCACCATGTTACCTGTGTTTTACTGTATTTCAGTGATGTTGCATCAGAACTGACTCCTCATCTAAGATTTAAACATGTAGCCAGGAAAGCAAGATGTTGCTGGAGATTTTGAAAGATGGTAAAATAAACTGAATTTAAAGTTGTAAGATTGTCAATCTCTTAAAAATGCTTAGTTTATGTTAAGGTCATTCGTAATAAATTTTAATAAACATATCTTTGTTCTAAAATAATTTTCAGAACAATAACCATCCCTTCTAGTGTTGTTTTGAAATTCTTTTCCTGGACCAACCCATGAAAACAGCTTCAGGTCGGATTGGTCAGTGGTGTCATCAAATCTTTGCGATATGAAGAGTAAATGACACACTGTTGGAGCTGGTTCAAGTTTTAAAAAATATAGTTGAATCCTAAAATTGCTTCAATTGTCAAATGAGGAAATTGAATGAACTGCACTTCCTTCAAAACGTTCATACTTTGTTGAAGTTTGTAGCTCTGACGCAGAAAAGTGTATAATTAATGTGAAGTGGAAAAAGAAGTGCTATAATCATACCAGCGCATTCAAAAAACACTTTTGAGATATAAATAAACTTTTAATGATCAGTTATGCTATGGCATGTCTCTGAATATGTTAATTAGCATACATTCAGTTTATTCTTTCTAAACTTACAACTAATACAAAGAATGGGATGTAACAAGTGAATATGAAGAACGATAGTTTTTTTCTTATTCTGCACCCTCCGAATATTTATTATTACAAAAATTCCAAACATAAATACAAAAGAAATTAGCCATTGTCCAACATTTCTTATTATATTCAGCACCCTGCTAAGCTGACCCACCCATAGTAGGAATTTTCACTGTGGTACCAAGGCCTCAATGGCAGCTTTTTTACTCTTATATTTGATTTCTTTCTTGCTAAAATGATTGCATTGTTCCTCCATTACTTTATTCATTGGCTCACTGGGTGATTTGCAGTGTTTGCGTTGGTACTTATTTACTTGGATGTATAAACTGGTAAAGAATACTTTGTTGGTGCCAGCTCTGGTATGAAAAGGATGCACCAGACAGTCTTAAACACATTTTTTCCCCATTCTTTTTAATTCATTTTTGTAACTTTGATCATTCCTGAAGTAAAATTCCATTATTCCAGCAATCTAAAATTGAAACATGCTTATAAAAAATCTGATTGCATTTAGCCCTGATTTGTAAGGACAGCTGCAGACTATGGCTGCCTCTGGGATTAATAGTGTGAAGTGAGCAGCTATACTCCAGTAACCCACTTTTGTTGGACCGACTGAAAGTAGATTTTCTGACTGCTTTGGCTTTTCTTGTGCTACACAGTAGCAGCTATGCATACATTAAATAATATCCTAAGGCTGCGCAATACATCTCAAATATATCGTGATCACATTATCAGTGTGTGCAATGTTCATATTGCACAGGACAATTAGCTAATTATTAATGGCTAATATTTTAGGTGTTATAAAACTGCATTTTACATTAATATGCAATATTTAGCCAGTCTGGCAGCAGACTCCCACTCTGGATACATGACATTACCCAAAATGCTAAGATATAAGACAAGGTTGTCTCCATCAGAAGATGTTTTAATATCGTGCAGCCATGCATGTTTGTGTGAACTCTCTGAACTTGTGTATGTAGCCTACACTGGATGGCAGAAACTGGCAACGATGATTAAAATATCTCTAAGAAAAATGTGTGATATGCTTGTAGGAAGTCCTGCTTGCTAAATAAATATTGATCAAAAAAAATATTATTTTGCTGTATCCTTCTTCAAACCTTAGCAGGTATTTTTAAACTATATACTCAAGAAGTATACTAAAGTTTTTTTGTTTGTTTTTTTTTATCCAGATGTTTTACTACATTATTTAGTACCTGCAATAATAAACCAAGAAGATTGCAGAAAGTTTTACAAAACAACATAAACAGCCCCTTATCGGGGGGTTGACAAGCAGATGGCAGCCATGAGGTCTAGCTTGCTGTCTGCAGTGGTTTCAAAATGAGCCTTAATTATAAAATTAACATTATTATTAAACAAACCTATTACAATAAACAAAAGAGAATGCAACTGTAAAACCAGGCAACATATGCAATAATGCTCTAAAGGATTTCATAGTTTAGAGAATTATCGACTTCTTTGCACTGGATAGATCTCTACCAATATCTTATTTATTTGGACAAAAAATATGTTACATACTTAACATCTTATTGAACCTTCAACCTTTTAACTTTTGTGCAAGCTCTCATAAGCCAAAATGCTTAAATAAGGTCAGCATAAGGTTGCCCCTTGATGGACAGCGCATCTCAGGATAGGGATCAGAAAAAAATGTAAGAATGAGAGGGAACTAAAAATTGGGTGGGTGTGTGGTAAAAAGCAAAAATTATGCTGGCTTACTCATCTGGAAAATGTGTAAATTGATTTATTAAAAGCCATCTGATCAGCTTTTATTTCACCAATAAAACAGTTCAAACAAAAGCCCTGCATCCTTTTGTCCCCTGCATAGTGCAGATTAAATTTTGTCACTGCAAGTGTTTTATTTTCTTGACCTCTCTGAGCAAGTAAAGCACTTAGCCACCAAAAAACAGCTCAGTGTAATTAGATTTAGCATCCAAGAGAAGAGATCAAAAAGCCCCACAGACAGTTGCATTAGTGACTTAGAAGTTCTGTGTTGATTCTTGCTTTATGCTTATTTCCTCAGAGGCACAGAGTAGATGAACACATCAAGGTGCGAAATAAATATCGCATGATGGGAAGTGTGTAAATACTGCATTCTCTAAACTGCCCCACATACACTTCTCCACACAGACAACAACTGCATGTCGCTGGGATGAAAGCGGTAACTGGCATCTGAGATAAGCAAATGCCTTTGAGCAGCGTCCCTCACATCCACACCAATGCATTATTGATCTTGACTTCTCATAGCATGGGGAGTTAGCAACGCTAGCAAATACCCCATGGTAAGCATTAGCAGATGAGCCACGAGTTTTCATTTGTGCACAATTTTGAGAACGCCTGAAAAGAAAAACGAAACTATCAATCTGTTTTGAGTTTTTCTTATTTAAACATATTCATATATTGACTGTTCATGATATAGTATCAACTACGGCAGAAAGGATTTGTACAAATATATTTGATGATTGGGTGAATATGGCAGAAATTGAATAAGTTCTGTTGGTTTACACAAATGGTTTCTGTTTATGTTGTTTTGATTTCCTGATTGTATATTTTAATCTGACACTATTAGGTTTTTATGCATGGATTGAAAATGTGTAATTGGTTTTAATCTGGATCTGACTGTATTATATTTAAGTACATTTGAAAGATCTGAATAAAATTATTTTGGACTGAATTTCATTGTGCATAATTGCAAATGATTGTAGCTGTTTTATCACACACCGTGCCTTTAGTTGTGTATTGGTGCAACACATAAATAAACTGATGTGATCATTTTTTTTATTTATGCCAGAGGCACATTGGCTCACACAAGTACAGAGGGACATGGAGCTTTCTTAAATGCAGAAAACCCCCCAAAATATAACACTTTCTCTTTAACATTTTTAGCAAGAGCAAAGGAAATGATTTTCAGACAGACAACTTTGAACTTGTACAAAGAAATTTGTGCAAGTATCCTTCATTTGATATAGGCAAATGAAGGAATAAATGATTATATAATAAACTACTAACACTTTTCTAAACATTTCTAAAACAAAAAAGGAATTAGTGTCAGTTAGGATGTCACCATTGAATATGAACGAGGCAGCTGCTAAAGAAACATTCAGCAAAATGATGTTGAAAGAAGTTTGTCTTTTAAGAACCAGCAGTGCCATATTGTAAGAAGATTTAGGATGTCTTGGGGGAGGTCATTGCCAAAGGCCGTAAACCACCGTTGAATGTCAATGACCTTTGAGCCTTTGGATGCTTAGAAGTAATCGCAATGCCCAAAAGGGTTAAGGAAAACCCTCGGAAAACCATTTTCAATCAACAGCTGCATCCAGAAATTAAGAATAAAACAGCATTATGCAACAAGAGAAGCACATATCAGCTATAAGCAAATACCCCTCATTCAGAATAGTTGTTTACAGAATATATGGGTGTTTAGAAATGCTAGCATTTCTAAAATCTTTGACCATTGTATTATTTGTCTTTTACAAACAAAAATATAATCAATCAGTTTTGTGGCAAACTGTGAAGTGATCATGGTAAAAAAACTTTTAATGTTATATATATATATATATATATATTTAGTGTTATTTCTAAGCTATCAGGTTTCCTTGGATAGAATTTTAAAATACATTTAACTTAGTAATTTTAATGCTAACAAGAAATAAAACAAGTGCAGGATTGTTTTGTTCTTTTTTGTTAGCTGGCTTGTCCTTTTGACTTTTAATTGCTAGGTTTAAATTGTTGTTAATTATGCTGTGTTCTCTCTCACTATCTTGCCCAATAACAAAAGTGCACTGCACACACACACACACACACACACACACACACACACACGCCCTCTCTCTTACTCTTTGCTACAGATTACAGGCCACTGTTACTTGCCTTACATTGCAATAGTCTCCCAGTAATAGGAAAGCTGACTTTGACTGTTCTCGTTAGCTTGGTTAAATACTCCCTGCTATGCTTTAATTAGTTTGAAAAGATTAATGATGTATAAAAGGAGCAGGAAGGTTTTCTGCTAAGTCTTTGGTGGCAATTCAGTTTCAGTATAATTTGAATGAAAGAACTCAATGTATCCTTTTTCTCTTTTTTTGTGAAACCTTATAAATTACTAAAATAGGCTGTGAAAATTAAGAAAGGTAACATCATCGCTAGACTAAGTAAATTACAGAGTTGGTAAATGTTGTTTATGTGGAGCTGATGACATGATTGTCAAACGAAACTGTCAGCTGGGTAATGAATCGTGAAATTTATAGAATCCACAGGTCACTGGGGAAATATGTTGACAGGTTAACTACTAGCTTTCAACTCCAAAATCTGGACTTTGAGGAAAAAGCCGGTGCTGAAAGAAAGCCAAAAGAAATCAATGCTGCAGTTTGTTTTAATCAGATAAAACCAAATTTGAACTTTTTGACTGAACTGCTTAAACAGACTGTCTCTGTTAGTTGCAGGTAGTGGCAGTATCATTGTTTTGTATTCCCAGCAGAATATAAATATTAAACATGAAGCCAGAGCTATGGAGGATAGCTCAAGTTGCAGCATTTTCATGTGAAAGACAGGACCAATCAAAGTCCAAATCTAAATCCAAACAAGACTCTTGGCAAGATTGCTGAATTGCTCAAATGTTTACCATTCAGTGATATACAGACATATGCCAGAAGACATGCAGTTGTAGCTGCAGTCAAATGTGGTTCTTCAAAATTTTATCACTTACAACAGCACTTTATACTGTTTTTTTAGTTTAATATATTCAAACAATTGTACTCTTCTTTCACTTCACTACTAAGCACTACTTTGCGTAACATAAAAACCCAATGACAAACATTTATGTTTTTGTTTACAAAGTCACAAGACATGAAAACCTCATGGTTTTATGCACTTGGTTTATACATACTTTCAAAAATCATAAACACATTTGTCCTCTGTACAAAAGACGAATTCGCCCCCTCTCATTCAGCCTTATCCCCTCCTGGATTCTTCAGCTTCTGGGCTGGAGACCACCTCCACCAATCCCTTCTTCCATCCCTTCCAGCTTGTTGCTATCTCTAAGCAGTTGGACTAATCCACTCCTCCCCATGTCCCTCATGCCTGCTCCAGTCAGCGGTACCCAGGATTATCTCCCCTCAGCCTCCATGTTCAGGTGGCACAGCTAAGGAGGAAAGTGCTACTCTCATTGTGTTGTCTAACTAGAGATGCTTCAAGTGGAAATGGCAGTTAGCAAATCACTGTTTCCTGTAATGGGGATGGAAGAAAAATTAACCGCTCCACACAGGCGGGTTAATGTTGCGTTAATGTAGCTGTCCATCAATTTTTGAAGGATTTGAATTAACACTCGATTTTCTGTGTGACAGTCCAAATTGTTTAGACAAAAGATCTTATTTTACCTTCATGAAATTATATGAATCATCACATTTGCATTTATCAATATAAAAATAGTAAAAATTTCCATGTAATATTGTGGGTAAAAATCTAACTTGCATAAGTTACAGTCGTCAAACTTGGTAACAATTTGACTACTGATACAAATGGATCATTAAATATTAAATACCCCCTAAAGTAGGGATGAATCAAGAAACAGACAAAGCTTCAGTGTGATCATTCCTGACTGGTAACAAACTGGTCAGAAACTTAAATCTGATGTTTTTTTTGTTTTTTAAAACACCTTATACCCAACCCATAACTAATCCAACATATATCACTGCCAACCAAACTCCATGTGGAAGTTGCTGCCACAACAAGACTCGGTGAGCTCACTGTAGGATCAGTGAGCTTTTGAAAATTAAGTCAGAGAAACCGGAGATATAAAAAGCTATTCACAAGAACACAGCATTTTTAGACAAAAAAAAAAAAAAGCTGCTGGGGAGCAAAAGAGAGACTTAGACATTGTGAAGATAACATGAAGGGAGAACAGAAAATGGGCTTTCTATCTATAAATCTCTGCCAATTTATGAACAGAAGAAAAAAAACATCCTTATATAAAATGAAGCACGTTAGCCTTAATGTTGAAAAGGAACAGAAAGAAAGGAAATGGCCGGGACAATTGGGTTTCATGGAGAATTTCCATAATGGAAAACCAAATATTAGATGAGCCTTTAAATTACTATTTTTCTATATTACTATATTTTCTGTAACTTGCAATTAAATTAACTTTTACGGGGACTTTTTTTTGGTCTGTTTTAATTGCTATTTGGAGCTTTCAGTTGCATCTATGAATCGGTCGGGCTGGATAAGTTGGGGAAAAAAAGCAAGACAGCAGATTTATTAAGATCAGAGGCACGTTTGTCGATTGTGAACAAAGATTTATTGAGTCACCTTTAAATATTTGAATTGTGAGGATTATTTTAAGCCCTTTGACATCACAAGCCATCAAGTTTCAGCATCATCCTACTCAAGCTGCTGTCGATGTACAGAACCTGAAACCGCAAATATTTCAGGTTCTGCTCCAATCGCTTCATAAAAACTAAGATAACATAGGGACATATGCTTTAAAAATATTTATATTCTCCAATTTTTGTTAGCAATTAAAACTACTACTTGGTGCATCTCTTGCAATTGCTCATGATAAAGTCTAAGAGATAAGCAAGGAAAGTGTATTTTTATAGCAACTTTTGTTCACAGGGTATTTCAAAGTGCTTTTTGAAAAAAAAAAAAAAATAAAAACATAAAAAACACAAGACATGAAAGGGAAGATATAGTAAAATGAGTCAAGACAGAAATGACAAAACAATGTAATGTTTTTAAAGGAGCTAACAGTTTCTATATAACTCAGGGTTTAAGGAAGGTGGTTCTGGAGCTGAGGAGCATAGAAACTAAGTCCTACCTTTTTGGTTTAGTTCTGGTCTTGGGAATGCAGTGTAAAATGTATATTGTGACCTGAAGAGTATACATAATTTGTTTTTGACTATCAACTCTAAAACATATTGAAATCAAAGATCATTCGGTGGCCTGTACATCTTTAATAAGATTCCAATTTCTATCTGTTGACAGTGAAGCCAGTGAAGTAGAGACAGAAATATATAGCTGAATAGATTTTGTATGATGCATTATTCCATAATCTCAGGTAGTGGGACAGTTATGGTATTGAATAAAAGTGGCACAAGAATGGAGCCTTGAGGGACTCCACATCTGAATTTTTGCACCAGTAAAATTTTTGAACCAGTTTAACATGGTATCAGTTCATCCTGCCAACTTTTATCATCTCTGTCACTGGAATCTATGAGAACCATTGTAGATGTTTTTGATGCATCATGCATAAGTGTAATATACACACCAGAATTTATTCCAAATTTATATCAACACTAGTCATTTCATGCATACATACTTTAAAATGTTACTTTTCTTTCAAGTTATCAACCAGCCACACAGGCATTATGTTTGTCACCAAGGTAATGTAGGTCCTAGACTTTGCAAAAGCATTTTTATACAAGGTATTTTCATGTAATTGTAGATGACAATGCCATAAATTCAGCCTGAAATGTCTAACTCATGAATTATAGGAGTAATTATTGTTAGACTCTATAAAATGAAGTGAATAGCAGTAGATTTATAAGGATAAAAGACAGAAAAGGAATATTTCATCAAATGCGTAGTTTTAACCTATGGGCTGTAGTTGATTTACGGTCCATTCTGGGTTATATCTTGATTTCTATTTCATTTATTCCACTTGCTGCCTTCTTATTCAACCCCTTCTCCCCAAAACACTTTCTCATCCAATTTTCTCTCTTTCTCTCCCATTTTCTCTTCTCTTCTCTCTCTCCTCCCTCCCACCTCTTACTGTTCAGTTTAGATTCAGGGATGGAAAGCTTCATAAACAATTTTCTCCCTTTGCTGTTGAGCTACTTTTACCCAGGCAATGTGTGAACGCCATGCCAATTTCCTGAATCCATACTTCACAGACTCCCACCGCCCCTACCCCACTGCAACACACTTCTTCCTCTCTCCCACTCCTCACTCCCTCTGTCCATCGAAACAATGTCCATGTCAAGACAATTATATCCACTGACTGCCACACACACTAACTTGCTGTGTTTACCACCGAAGGGCTGGTGGCAGCAAAGCAATTTCCTCCTGATGTGAATGCTGTATCTCTCTCCCTCGCTCTCATTCACAGTCTCTCGTGGCTCCTCTGGCCCTGCAGACATCTGATCTCATAAGCGATATATCCGCTGTTATAGCCACTGGCACCTCCTTGCATCTGGTCACCAGCTCTGCCAGTGCCGGTTATTTCTGCTGGGAGGTGGCAGAAATGTGACAGGCAAAGCAGCAGCAGCAACAGTACAAACCAAGGGCCACCAGCTCCATGCTCTGGGCTAGGCGTATGTATCGTTCCTCCGCCCAAAACCCGCAGACTCTTCCATCGCCTGCTCCACCCCCGCCGACTTTGTCTTTCTTAAAGTGTCGCCATCTTGATCTCACAAGTCACGTACATTCCTCTTGCCACTTCCACTCTGGGCTGAGTTGGAGAAACAAGCAGCCTGAGTCACAACTTTATGAAAGCGTCCATCATGGCCTTATGCTGAGCAGCCCTGCCTTACAGCTGCCTGAAAAAGTTGATGAAAGACGTGATTTATCCCTGCAGAGATGAGTGAATGTTTAAAGTGGTTGGAAGCAAAGGCCTGAAGGCAAGCGTCAGAAAACTACTCAAACATGGCGGCACATAAACCGTATGTAAATGTGGAGAGCCCAGTTAATATTTCCTTGAGGTAGATAAAGTATCCGTATATACATATGAAATGTGTTTTTATTTTGCTGTTTTGCTGGTGGCAGCTAATAGGGCTGAGGTGATAAGGTGTAAATAAATGCTGATGCCTGAAGGCAAGATATACTGTGTCTTTAACTCTGGGTTTAAAAATTTCAGACTTTTACAAACTCAACCCCAGAACTTAGTTCTTTAGTGTCTTTTCAAAACATGAAATACAAACATTTTCTATCAATTATGGCAGATTGACAGTGATTTTTCACTGTGTTTCCACAGTGAAAAATCGGCAGAAGAAAAGAGCATAGAGGTAGAGAAGTAAGGTAGGCCACATTGAAGAAAAGGAAGCGAGGAAAGTAGGACACAGAGGAAATGATACAAGGAGACAGTAAACTAATAAAGGATGGGGCAAGAATACAAGAAGATATAAAGAAAACATACTTCCTAAATAGTATTTATTGCCAAATTTTTATTGTTAACTATTCTGACGTGGCTTTCGTGTGTGAATTCTCAATTTAGACTTTGAGCATGAGAGGAAACAACAAATTAACAGTCCAATATCATGTCCGTGGCATGTTGCTCGCTGAGACTTGTGCTCGGCAAATGAGTTTGATCTCAGCTGACAGCCCCTGAGACTTCCTCATGTTGGGTCACATGCATTTTCCTCCAGGCCATCCCTTGCGGCAGCAGGAAGTATTTGTGATTCCCTTTCTAATCTCCGCCGTTACAAATGTCATCTTGAAAGCACTTATTAGTACAGCTTCGGACAATGCATTCTTGACGGTCGCTTTACTAAGTGGCTCTGGTTTAATCGTGGAGTTAAGGTAAAGTTCAAACTCTTAAAGTTAAACATTGGAAGCCAAAATTATTTGTTCTCTTTCAGTATTTGTCTTACTATGGCCTCAGGGAAAGGAGAGAATGTGCCTATTTATTCATGTGAACCCACATTGCCATGCTGCAGACAAAACAGGTAGAAATCGGGGTGGTAGGGTGGCAGTACGATTTTGGGTGAACATTAAACCAAAGGCAGGGTTTTACAGTGTTTTACAACAGGGTTTTAAGAAATGTTTTTCATTGCTCAGAGGTGGAATATTCAAAGAATTTTCATTTTAGTCTTCATCTAATTTAAGCTTCACTGGTATTTTCTGTTAACTATTTAAACGAGGTAGCTTAGCTAATCTTTTTATTGGCCAACGAAACAGTCACTTATGTTGACTATTGGGATGCTAGTTTTCAAATACACAAAAAATACACCTAAACTAAGAGGAAATATTAATGAAATGAAGCACATCAAATCATCAAAGCAATTTGTCAGGGATTTAAAGCAGCAATGCTGTTAGTTTACAGCCTTAAGTCCCAGGACAGGAATTAAAACAATCACAAGCCCTCCACAGGATTGCGTATCAGTACATTTTTAAGTTTAAAGGAAGCAGACACCTCGAGTGCCTGTGCTTTGCTCCAAAGGTAGATAAAGGGATTCTACACAGGTTCTAAGTTATTAGGCTTGTTCTGTGACAGAACCATCCGTTATGGTTATATTGCTGAAAATCACAGCTTTTGTTTTCACAGCTGGGCCTCTTTTCTTCTTCTCTGCATAGGAGTCAGGATTGGTGCAGGTCATTAAAAATCCACTCTGTTTGCACATTTCCACAAAGTTTACAAAAACTGGCTTTTAAACTCTTATCGCTTTTAAATGAAGGGATATTATTGCTGTGTCGGTTTAACTGTTTTAATTGCATTTGGGCATTTTGCTTTTTCTACATCAATCTGTTCTTCTGGAACTCATTTTACTGACTTTTATTTTTAGTGGTGAATAAAAAAAGTTTGTTTTGTGTCACTTCACCAGGATTCCTCATAGTCCTCTTCAAGAAAGTCCACACTTAAAGTGCATGGCTGCAGAACAAAGTGGTCTTTTCTCTGCCGCTCAGTCTGTGGCCTCACTCAGAAGGAGAACTTTTCAGAAACTAATTACAGAGAAATCGTCTTCATCACATTGCCATTACAGGGGGAGAGGGGACAGGCCTGCTGACTCCCCGGGCTCCCGTGGCGAGCACGGCTCTGATACACTTAGCCACAGCCCCGCTTTAATTGTGCAGAAAATGTGATTTGTGCCCCAGCCTCACTTTCTAGGAAAAATGGTGTTCACAGCTGGGGGTGTTCCAGTCATATGAATAGCTCTGCTTTTTAACCACCCAGGGACCTTTGAATGTGTGGGTACGTCTGTGCACTTACATGGCACTTTCTGAGCATCTGTGTTCCAACTTTATCAGTAAATAAGATTTGTAGTTATTTCTTTGATGTAAGCAACAAGAAATATCTAAAGAAAAAAAAATCTATTTGGTTCCAGATTCAACTTTGCAGAGTTCTTTGCCCTTTATGGTCAGTGTTGATTAAACAAAAGCTCACAACAATTTTAGGGTTCATACATGGCACTGGAAAAAAGGAAGGAAGGTTATGGAAGAAACGTGAAAAGGAAACGCAGAGGGAAAGACGCAAGAAGATGGAAGGAGGTCAAGAAGATCAGGACAGGAATAAAAGACAACAAGGGAGGAAGAAAGCCAGAATGCCCAACAAACACAAGAAAGAAAAGAAAAGAAAAGTTGGAAAAAGTAGAGATAAGATGGGATGGGCATAGAAAAGAAGGGAAGACAAGGGAAGGAATGCAATACATAAAAACAAAAGGACAGAATGAAGGACTCAACAATTACGGTGTTTCTAATTTTACTAAATAAACCTTTGGCAATACAAATATTTTCCTCTTAATTTCGTTTTTTTCTAACCCAGGAAACTCTTAAAATCAATCTCATCCTTAGACCCTATGCTGTTCTGAGCACCTTAATCATAAAACTGAAATTTCTCCCATTGTCTACGTAATGCAACACTAAGAGGATGAAGTAAGGATGAAATGAATGCTGACTTGAGAATAGAAGGTGAAGTGCTGCCACATACAGCATAAGACTGTCTGAAATTAGAAAATTTAGATTAAAAAGGAAGCCATAATGCCTGGAGAGAGTGACACACTTTGAAGCATCATGCAGAAGACAGAAGAGAAGTGTAAAGAGAGGAGGAGAACGGAGAAGAGACATGTTGGCAGAGGATGAGAGCAACTAAGAGGTGGGGGTGGGTGGGACTGAAAAAGACTGATAGGGGGAAAGGAAGAAATTCTTAACATACCCCTTACCTGGATATGGTGCTTGTGAGTTTCGCTAAAAAAAAACTGCTGATGTGACACCAGGAGCGAGAGCTAGCTTTTCAGCGCAGAGAAAAGTGCTTACTGGCTCTTCTTGTAAGGGAAAAAGGCTTGAGGTACACGCCTCACATATCCTCTTTGTTTGGAGACTTTGCAGTGGCCAGCACTTTCTATCTTGGCCCTATCTGTTCTCCATTTTTTTTCATTTTCTTATTCATTCCGTTTGTTCTTCTCCTCCCTCAACACTTTCCGAGGACACAGTTGCATTGCCTGGCAGGCTACTTTTCGGATGGATTCGTTCCAGAATAATCTCTGGCAGTATGGCTTTGGCTGAAGTTTACTGTTGCTCCTTGTATTAGCAGTGTTTCGCAGTGGGAGTGTGGTTATGGATTAGAATCAGTGAGAAGTTGTTGTTTGGGTTGCGAAGAGGCCTTTTCATTTGCCCCTGAAAGACACCACCATGTGCTTGATTTATTAAAGTCCATTCATTCAAAGCACAGTCACATATGTCTTCTCTTAATGTGTTTCAGAATCCAATTTTGGGATATATATATATATATATATATATATATATATAATAATATTATTTCTATGTTCAAAATCTATTTTTTAATAAGAAATTCAGACTCCTGGATTAAAATGTAAATACATATTTAGTATGCAATTCCGGTCTAATCGGAGGTAAAATATGATGTTGTGTTTTCATAAAATCGTATCAATTGAATTCACTCTTAGATTGAAAAACAAAAAATAGGTTTTGTCTTAACCTTATTTTGTGAAATTATTACAATTACACAATTTTGCATCAACTACAGTAAAATTAGGCTTTTATTTTCACACAGAATTTAATTTATTGCTCATTCTGCTTTTTTAGAGTCACTGTAACAAGCCTTTGGTCAGTTGTTTTACAGTTGCACTTCTAGTTAAACTACTATTGGTAAATTTTGTTTTAACTAAAGTAATTTACCTTAATGTAAGTGGCACTAGTTTTCATCCGATTGTTGTTTTTTTTGTTTTTTTGTAAACTAGAAATACGAGTGGCCAATTTTGAGCTTCTTATAAGGAGGAAAACATGTTACTCTATGCTACATAGGATCAAGAAAACACATGTCATTTAAGATAGGATATTTTAAATTAATATTCTTTAACATGGTAAGCTGGCCCATGCCTATTATATGCTGACCTAATTTGCAAGTCAGTCTGGATTCAGCCTGCAGCTTATGCAAAAAAAAAAAAAGAAAAATAATAATAATAAAAAAATGAGACAAATTCTCCAGCGGCTCTTTTTAAAAACTAAGGTTGAGTAACATTCTCTGGCGTCATCTTGAAATTTACTAGTAATAAAAACTTAGGTCTTTTGCAATACAAATTTGTGAAAATACACTTTTCTATAAATCAATATGTGAAAGATGAGAACGATTAAAAGTGGAAAAAAAATGCCTCTTGAGGAAAGTCTCGCCAATGCACAATGAAACACTATTCTGTTCAATAACTGCATAGATGTGTGAATTCAGATTAAAGAGATAGACAGACCAAGCAATTAACGTGCCAACTGGCCTGGAAGCTGAACATACAAATGTACTTTCAACATTTTTCCACATTACATGAAAAAAAGTAATTGGCCCTGAGAATGTGATTGTGAGTCATGCCTTCAAACAAGTTAAAGCTTGAGATTCTATTAGATTAAAAAACTTTTTCGGATGGATTGTTGGTTTTGGTGAGAGGCTTAACAATCTGAAAGAGATTGTTCAAAACTCAGGGTTTGTTTTCCGTTTCCAAATCCCTGTAGTATTGTAATCAGTCTTTCTAAACCATCTTAATCTCTTAATTCACTTGTATGGCTTGCTCATTCTTTCCACCAGCGGCACTTTGTAGCGTCTAATCCTCTAAACTGCAAGAGATTTCCTGACCAGTACCAACCCCAGCACACATTTAGACACATAACCAAAATATATGTGCGTTCATGAGCGCAGGATAACAGCTCTCACCGGAGAAGACATTAAACTGGCTTTGGGTCTTCTGGTCAGTAAATCTCCTGCGGTGATTCTGAGTGTAATCCCACTGTTACTAATACAACCCATGCCGTCTCGGTGGAAGTAATTAGAGATAATTTGTCATAAGGCAGCACTGGTAATCATTGGTTTGAGTCACTATTGAAGAAAAAAAAAAAAGATTTTGGAGACATTGTAGAACCAAGATTACAAAAACAAAACAAAAAAAAAACTAGTGCTAAATGCAGAAGAGACTTGTACTTATCCATAAAAAGTCCTTAACGTAATTCAATCATTTTGTGTTTGTTTTTGGCCACACTTACTTCACTATTTTAAGCTACCATTACAGAGATTTCAAGTTACTGTGAATTTGCAGAATAGATTTAGTAATCAAGGTGAAGAAAAAACATTTGTCACCATTTTGACTTCTCAGAGCAGCTTGTTGGGTTTCTGGCATTTTCTAAGCACCAGCATGTTCCCTGATTTTAGCTTCTTGCCTTTGAAGCTCAAAAAACACCATTAAGTTTATTTATTTGGTATAATATGGTGAATAAAACTGGAATCTTTGCCAAGTTTAAGAAAAGTTCCTTTGTGTTTTGTTGGGGTTATTTTATTTCTGTATGCTTAATTACAAAGCCTCTAACTACTAAGATATAAATTTCTTAAATTTTGTTTTGTGAGAATAAAACTACATAAGGACAACACCTTAGAGAATTACGTGGGAAGAAAAGATCAAAAATGACTTGTGTTTTGGTTTATTATATAATACTTTGAAACAAAATTAAATTAACTATTTTTCCCAGTGTTGGAATTTGATGAGAAAGTTAAATTAATATAAATACAGCTTGATTCTTTTTATTTAAAAAACTTTAGTGCATGTGTTTTTAATAACAAAGTTCAACATTACAACTTGACCAAGTTTTATATTTTCTTTATTGTATTTCCATTTTTTTCTTCAAACAAACTGAACTCCAAATAACCCTCAGCCGTCTGCGTTGGTTAGCTACATTATGTAGCCCGTGCCTTTTTACTGTAAATGTAGGATGAATGTATTTTTTCCATCTCAGAAGTTATTCGAAAATCCCAATCATGCGGTGGAAGCTCTCCAGTATCACCAGACGGACAACTCCAATGCTTATTTCAGCATGTGAGTCATTGCTGTGTCTCGTCTCTTTTCCCCAATGAGCAAATGACCGCTGATGTCTCGCCCCTGGAAGACCTGCTCCCTCTCTCCCAAATAGCATCCTCCTTTTATCTAATGGAGAGGGAGGAGAAAAAAAGAGAAAAATGTTTCAATGCCTCTGTCTGACGGACAAAATAAATTGCACTTACAAGACCCAAATTACATTGTTTAACCTCAAAATGATTGGCCCGGGCCCCTCTCCCAAGGCCTGATCAGCTGGGTGATGTATGACTTTAGTTTACTCCAGCTCTGCAAGCCCAGCACTGCACAGTGCTCTGTAAGCCTCTGGGGCAGCGCCGGGAGGGGAGGGATGTGTACGGCTCAACACAGCCAGAGGACGTTTAATGTTTAATAAGCCCCCTTTTCTTGCACTCGACTTTAATTTGGAAATATGAAGCGGCACGTGTTGAAAGAGGGGATTATTAGCTGGTGCTAATCTCTTTTTCTCTTTCTGTCCTTGTTTACTGCAGCTCTCCTCCTCTGCCCTCATCCTCAATCCTAAACAGAATGAAAGAAAATGACAGTGAGGGCGTAGAAGCAGGAGGGAAAAGGAGAGAGGGAGGCAAGGAAAAAAAAAATGAAATTGGTGTTCTTGTTTGTTGTGCGTCGTTGTGTTCTGAGCGTGTAATAAGGCTCAAAATGTCACTGGTCCAAACAGTCACCCCCAGGCAGTGTGGGATTGTGGGGATTTATCTAGCGGTATGTGTGTGCATTGATTGCACACAATTTTGTAGGATTAAAAAAAAAGAAAAAAAAGCTCTAATCCTCTCTGAGTTTGTTAGATGGGTGTCATAAAGTTTGTTTGTTAAAAAACAGAAGAAAAAACAACATTGTGACTTAACGTTATGTGTAGATGATTAGTGAGGATGTACAGCATATTATGGGAGTATGAGAAATAAGGGAATGCATCTAACAGAGGTCATTTTCGTGTTTTGTCTTTGCACTGGGAAGTAATTGATTTAATCTTGGTGTTTTTCCTCATTTTTGTCCTTCTCTCCAATAAAGATCCCCTCCCTGTCTGCCAGTGGTGGTATCTTTTCACAACGTAGGAGGCGCCATCTGGAAGTGAAAAATATTAATGAAAAACCCAGATCCCAGCATGTCTTGCTGTTCTAATCAGCCAGCTTTTGGTTCCTTACTGCTCTGTGTTTCTGGGGAGTGACAAAGAGCCTGAGTGGTGGGATGGTGTGTGTGTAAAAAAAAAAAAAGAAAAGAAAGTGGGGATTGGTGGGCAGCATGTGTGCTAAAGCACGATTGATGCTTTGTGTAGCGTCTGAATACAAATGAAGGATTTGTCAAACTGCAATATTTGGGTCCCAATAGATTACCACACGGCACCAGGGTAATTATGCACACAGTTGATTGAATGGAGTCAAAATAGGGGGAATGTGTAAACTTGTGGCTGCTGCTGCATTTGATTTCCATGGAAATGGAGCGGGCAACAGAGGCAGAAACGCATGCAAATATGCCGACAAATGCATAATCACAGGCACACGTTAGTGAACATTTTAATATATGAGCAAATACAGGTAAACATACAGTAAGCATGAACATACAAAAGGAGGCGGAGGATGCAAACATTTTTTTTCATATGTTACGAGGACGACCAAATGCAACATGAAATGAAGAAAGTTAAGGTTTTTATAACGTAAATAGAAAATTTACTGATGTTGCATAAGAAAAGCAAGACAGAGTGCAGTAGAAGTAACAGAGGGTAATGGCTAGGAACAGCAAAAACCATGGAGTTTATATACTAAAGTGAGACTGGAGAACAATATTGGCTGCGGGTGAGCTAATCATGGAGAACAGCTGTGAAGGAGAAGAAAACAGGAAAATTAAGAAAAGGTAAATAATTTACACAGTGGGAACTAAGCTGGTCTCAATGAAAACGACAAACTAAAGGGGGAAAATGCTAACCCTGATCTAGAGCAGAAACTAAATTACATAGAAAACAGAACACATGAAATACTGTATGTCAGAAACTAAACCTAAATAAATTAGCCTACATAGCAACACCTTTCTATGACAATGAAGAAAAAAACTGAGTAGAAATGCTGGAATCTCACATCATATTTAATTTACCTCTTTAATACACCTTATTGCTGTTGCTTCCAGTTTTGATTCCTATTTAAGCTGGTTGATTCTTGCAAGACAGGCACTCATACTGTATATGCATAGTAGGTCCAAGCAACATGGACAATTTGCACCAGAAAAAAAGACAAGAACAAATCTTGTAAGTTATAGAAATACAACCTCGCAAGCACCCTCCAGACTTTGTAGGGAGTTTGCTTGCATGTATTGATTTTTTTTTCTAGATAAGCTGATGTACTGCAACAGTCAATAAACATGCATGCCAAGTCAATAAATTGTCTGCATTACATGTACAGGATTGTTTGTGATGTTGCTGCCATGGATTGCCTAACTCGTCCATAGAAAACCAAGCAGCTGAGCTTTTGACTAAAGTGATTGGCTCCCAATCGCCATGAACAGTTTATAGTTGGGATACGAACATTTTTAAATGATCCGTATTAGTGTTCCTGAATGATCTCTGCCCTGCTGGAGTACTGTTCATGAATTTTAAGGCATTGACATTCATGGTGTTTAGTGTTTCATACCAAAAAAGAATACTGGTCCATTTTTGATTTTGCACAGTTTGACAAACGATATTAGACTGTTCATGATGTTTTGTTATTTCTGGACCAATTAACCATTTACAATAACTTTTACAGTGTAACAGAGACTGTTGCATCTTTCAGTATATCACATGTGATCTGCATTGCTCACTACTTTCAGTTTTTTCCAGTTACACATGAAAACATAGCTCGTTGTATTACCTCTAAGCCATTTTGTCTATGAAGCAAGAGAACATATTCAGTTCAGTCTAAAACATTAGCTAATAAAATCAATGCACATGCTTGGAAACTCTATAGCTTCAAAGTGAGGTGAAATAACACTCTACCCTCCTACTTACTCATTTTTACTTTTATCTTACTTTTGTCGTGTTATACCTTCTTGTACCAACCCAAACGGAGCTTCTACAGGACGGCCTTCGTTTAACTCCAGTATTTTCAGTTAATAAAGCTTCTGTATAACGTTCTGAAAGTCTCATTTAAAACAAAACATGCATATATATTATCTTTATTTTTTAAGATATGTGACTTGACACTTATAGTAAACTCACGTCTTGCTCCTGATAGTGTTTAGATGAAGAGCAGTTCAGTAACATGCTAAGCTAAATCTGCATGCTCTCTGTCTTGTTTGTAATTCGGCTCATAACTGATTTAAATGCTGTTCAAGCTAATTGTGATGCAACACTTATGTTGTCTTGAAACGTACCACTTTTATATAGAATTTGATTTCCCTTATTCAAACTGAAATATGTTTGTAAAAGTATGAAGGTAAAAACATGTAAACAAGGCACAAGAAAGACATTAAGATTGAATTGCTGAACCTGGACGTCAACGCATGGATGGACACTCAAGGAGAAAGTTGTAATAGCAAAGCCTTGAGGTTGAGGTTGAATTTGATTTAATAAAGTTAATATTTATATATTAGATGAGGAGGATGTAGAAGTCAGGAAAAAATCTTGTCTGAGAGTAGTGGAGACCTGATAAACTGGCACCCACACCTTTTAAAAAATGACTCAGCAGTGGCCTGCATACATTTCACCACAGTCACAAGTGACTGCTTTTGACAAAAACTGTAATAAGAAACATTAAAATGCTGGCAGCATTCCCATAGGCTTAGTAATTTCCCCGACAGTTCTGACCATCCATGTTACACTGACATCAGCATTCTCATTTCTGCAAACAACTGTGTCACCAAAATTTCCTACTTTATATTAATGAGCCACGGTGGTCTAAGTCTTACTTTCTGCCACATATTCAATTTATGCAGAGGAAATTCAAGTGAAGGTTTAACTGCATTACAATAATGTATTAATTTTAGAACTCCATCTGCATTGGCTCCGAAAATGCTATTGTATGTGTCCACATTTAATTTTCTCAAACTTCAACTTCTAACTTCTCAAACTAACAGAACAAATTGGGGTGCCTTAAAGAGAATACAAGGTACTGATAATGTCTGAGTCAACGTGGAGAAAAATGCACACACACTTGACATACTAATAATTATAGACAGTGGTGGAAAAAGTACTATCTGATTATTTCCAGACCAGTGGATTAACAGCTACACATAGTTTTATTTAAGTAAAGTTATGCTGGTTTGTCATTTTAAAAAAGCCTGTTATAAAGTAAGCCACACAGGAGCAAATGACGCTACATAACAGAGTCTGACTGTGTCTCATTCACTTAGAAACTGATGTGACCGAAGCTTGGGTGGAGAAGCCAAATCTTAAGTTTGAGAGGGTGTCTGCTGATTGGTGTGGACATTTCAGATCACCACCTGCTCCCTTTGCTCACACCCACATACACACATTATTTTTACCAGTACATACAGATAGGCATCTATGTGCACATGACGTATTTTCACACCAACACACAAACACGTTGCGGCTGCACGGACACAGACAGTATCCACAGGGGACAGGTGGCACTGACCATATGCTGGTGATGCAGCGACCACAGAAGTGATTCTTTTACTACCAGCACAGTATCTGATTCTACAGGGTAACCTTTGTAAATCAAGGACACAGGAAGACAATCTGACAACACCAGCCTCTACAGATGCCCGGGTGAACAGCTGCAAGGTTTTCTGTGCACCTGAGCTCACCAAAATGTACCAGAAAGTCTTGCTTTCCACTTGTCACATTATGATTTTCTCACATAGGAAAAAGTTTCCCCGATAAAGAAAATAATAAATTATTATAACAAACAGAACTCAAAGTAGTCAGCTTTAAAAGTATGAGTACATGTTGAATCGTAATGTTTAAGACCAAGGCCATATTCAGTGTGTCACTCAATTGCAATGGCTGCAAACTGAGTTTGTCAAAAGTGCATAATGAGATTCAGTCAGAGAGAAATGAGAATGGGCAGAGAGGAATGCCATTCTGAAAGGAAAATATCACCTGGGATATTGCTTTGGAATAGAAAATCGAATGCATTGCACAATTTCTGAATAATCTCCGACTTTGAATAAAAGCAAAATTGAAATGACCCAAACCTTTCTACACATTGCATGCCTTCAAAGGTTCAGTACTTACACTGAACACGGCTGAAGCCTGAAATGCTTTCTGTAAAGGCCAAGACATATAGGACGGGCTTTTGGCTGAACAAACATTTGAAAAAGAATAAATGTCAGTGAAATTTACATGATTTAAACTGAATCAAAGGATATTTTTGTGCGCATTTCTTTCATACCCTTGGCATTCCAATTTCCACAAAACACACATCCATTTGAAATGAAACCACAAATTGTTGTGTGCTGATGAATTCAATCTCAGAAGAAAAGACACATGGAGGGATGAGGATAATGAAAGAACTAAAATACATTGCGCATCTTTATGATGATTGCAATAGTAGTGTGTGCTGCAATGTGACAATAATACATAACACAATTGCCTGTAGCATTTATTTCATGCTGTGTTTAATCCTGCAGGAATAATGATAAAGGGAAACAATCAGAGTGTGTGTGAACACAATAAAGAGCTTGACGGAATGGGCTATTGCTCTCCCACAGAGAATAATTGAGTCCTAACCGGGGGTCAGCAGAATAAATCATCTTCCTATCTACAATAACTTATGACCTCCAGTACACCTACTAGTTTTGCCTCAGAGTTTTAGCGTCCAGCTGTGGCCTTAATGTTGAGATTTATGTATACACATATATTTATTGTTCTATTATTGCTGTTCTTATGTGTGTGTGTTTTTTTTTTCACCCTTTCCCCAACCTCATGAAACTTTGTCTGAAAAACATTGTTTGTGGCTAGAATGTATCCAAACCAATTATGTTCTCAATTTTTATCTTAGAAATTATAACAAACAGGCAGATCAGAAATAAAAATAAATATTGATTTTACAAAAATAAGAACATAAGATGCTAAATGTTTCTTTCTAAAACCTCTAAAACCCTTGTTCAGGATTTTAAAGGCAAGGTTCTGCTAAAAGGGTCTTAAGTCAAGTGAAGTTTATTTGCATAGCGCATTTCAGCAACAAGGTAGTTCAAAGTATTATTCAAAATTAAAACATAACATAACCAATTATGAAGGAAGCAACAGACACTACTTTTTGCCACCAACAAGAATAATTATTATCAAATATACATCAAAAATATTAATCGATGTTCCAGTTGTTTTAAATCAAAGACAGTTCTAAAAAAAAAAGTAGGTATTTCGGCTTGAATTAAAAGAAACTCAGTGTTTCAGCTGTTTTGCAATTTTCTACAAGTCTGTTCCAGATTTGTGGAACATGAAATCTAAGTGTTGCTTCTCCATGTTTGGTTCTAACTCTGTTCGCAGTAGACTTGAACCAGAAGAGCTGAATAGTCTAGCAGGTTGATGTGATTTATAAACCAACAAAAGTATTTTAAAGCCTTTTCTCTTACCTCCATGGAACCAGGGAAGGAATTTAGAACTGAGGTGAAATGCTCTGTTTTCCTAGTTTTAGAGAGAATGTGAGCAGCAGTGTTCTGGTTCAGCTGAAGTTGTCTGATTGGCTTTATACGCAGACCTGGGAAGACGCTGTTGCAGTAATCAATTCGACAAAGAAATGAATTTCTCTAGATATTGCTGGGACATTAGTCCTGTAGTCCTAGAAAAGCTCTTCTACTTTGTAGTCGTTTTTATGTGTGTCTTGAGGGTTCAGGTTAGAGTCTGTATGATCATTAGTTTCTAGGTGTAATAATTAAAGCTGTGTGCTGACTTTTGATTGTTCCTCGTAAGAGAGTAAATTCAGTTTTGTTTTACAAAACATGGAGTAAAATACCTGTACACATAAACTCATCACAACAATCTTAAACCATCCCTTTAATCTGTATTAATACGTTTTCAAGCAAATCATAAACCCTTCTTTGTAGTGGAATTTACTAATATTAGTGGGGAAATGAGTAGTGTAGCTCCCTGCACACATTGATCCCATTAGATATTATTTTTTTATGTATTTGCATGACGCTTTGTTCTCCCTGTTTATGTAGAAAAAGTGTCTTTTTTACGTGTTTGTGGATTGCCTCGGAGCTTCCTTTTTTGTTCCAGTTTTGATGTTTAGCAAGATGTGATTCAAATACTGCATGTTTACAAAGTGACCCGACTCCTTTGCCTTGTGCAAGTTTCTGTCTAATCGTATTTAAAAATGTAAGCGTCCAGCTGTCTTCTGAGAGATGGTGGGAATGACCCTGCAATCAGACAGTTCACGTTTGTTTTAGAACTGCAGGATAAAATGATTTAACCATCATGCAGAAAAATACATCTGAAAATCTGCTGGTATTTGGTGGCTATGACTAAAGGAACAGGAGCTAAAGTGGATAAAGGGTTAATAAAATGCAGGTATTCTGCCTCTCATGCAACCCCTACAAATGAACAAAAATATTCAACTTAGCGTAAATAGCCTTTGAAGATACTGTTAAGTCCATGCCACATTAAATGCAATATTATTATTTTTTCAACCTGTGATTTATCTTTGCTGAAGATTTAAGACAGGAACTTAAATCTGAATGTTGGCAAAAATAAAAACATTCCTTAAAAATTTAATCTGCCACGTAGTTTGGGTTTAACTAAAGTTTGCTGGTCTCTGTAGGGATTTTTCAGAACCAACAAAGCATTTGCTGAATGTCCTATTATTTTTTTATAGACCATGCTTCTATGAGTAGAAAATTCACAAAGCAAAGCCTGGAGGCATTTTAAAACCTGAAAGCTTTGCAGGATTTTAAATTGTATTTTTTTATTTATTTTTTGGAAGAAAAAGAATCTGGTAACAAGAACCAGTTGGGTGTTTAAAAAATGGAATTCGAAGATAATAAAAAAAAATGTTTTTGATCACTTACATTGTAATTTAAGAGTCCATCTTAATAAGACGGTTAATCTTTTGAATATAGTCAGTACATTTTTATACAACTTTGATTAATGTCATTCTTTGGTTGACACAGCTGCACATTTTAATCACCCAAACCAAAAGGATTGTACATGCAGCTTGAATAGTTTCTCTGGAGCCAAAGTAACATTGGAAAATTAATATGTCCTGATTATATCATAAGCCATCTGTAAGTTTTTTTTTTTTACATTTCACTATATTGTGGTAAATTAATCACAGTTTTAAATTTAGTCACATCTGTAGTGCCTTGCTAAATTTCCGTATCTCAAACGTTTTCATGTCAGGTTGCAGCCAGTTTTCAGTGTATTTTATTAGTTATTTTATATGCGTCTCAGTCACACATACCTGTAAAGTGAAAGGAAAATGATAAATTTTCAGAATTGTTCCAAACTGAAATGTGAAACATGTAGGATGAATTTCTATTCCATCTGCTTTACTCCTGTTTCCTTAGATGAATGTCTTTCTTGTTAGTAAAAATAAAAAAAATCCTCAGAAAGAAATGTATTTTGAAGGAGGACCGGAAAACAATGGCTGAAAAGAGAATTTAAGATGAGGAAAGTTTATGGGAATCTCTGGAGTTGCGGCAGATGCTCTGACTTATACATGTGAAGCTGGCCATTGTTCAGAACCAAACTATGAAACATAGATTTAAAAACAAGTAGATTACAAAGAATAAAGTTTATGATTTCACTGACGATACCCTTTAGAAATACAGCGTATTTGTCATATTACACCAGCTCACATGGTTATCCTCTCTTGCAATAGCTCCTCTTGTTGACAAATATGATGGAGTTGTTTGTCCTGGATTGTCCTGAATTCGGTTTTGAGGATTTAAAAGTCTGTTTGGTCTTCTGGCAGAATTTTCTCTGCAGCTGCACATTTTATTTTGATCTCTCGTTGGAGATGCTCATCAGACGCTTTCAAATGTCTGCCATCTCTCTGTATGTCTTGTCAAATCACTCACTTAACGTCTGTCTGGAGGAAAAATCGTACCTGTGCAAGACGGAGATCCTTCCTGCCTGGCTGGCGGAGCACGTCAAAAGGTTACCGATTGAAAAAAGTTTGGCCATGGACAGGGTAAAGAAAAGAGAGTCTCTGTGAGCAATTGCAGTTTTGATCATTTTTCGCCCCCACCTTTGTCTCTTTAATAGAGGTCCTTGATTAATTTCAGGAAGCTTTTCTCCCATTTTTCTTCTGACTTTTTCATTTTCATTAAACGTCCCTGTTGGAGCTCCACTCACTCTGGATCATACAAGCTGGCTAAGCCAAGAGAGCACGGATGTGTCCGGCCAGGTTTTATTACAATACGTGTCTTTGCGGCGTGATGTCAATCAGCAGGTCAGAGGGTCATCAAAACACATTAATTTAACAATGTGGATAAAACCATTAGTGAATCTTTGCTCTTAAGGATTTGTATCATGTCTCTCTCCACCTCATTTCATCTCTTGCAACAATGTCCAATACTGAACAAGGACATTTAAAACATTGTTATAAAGGTTCATCTTAATAGCAATATATGAGGTCAGATCCACCAGCTTTGGGGAGGAAAACGTTGTCCAAAAAAAGCTTTAATGATATGGTTACCATTAAAATTTCCACATTTTAAGCTAATTTCATTAGATGATTAGCTAAAATATCACAGCCTGATAAATAAGAGCCACAATACAAGGTTTTTTTGGTATTGTTATCAAAGACTTTTAGTTATGCACTTTCGCTGTAAGTAATTTTGTAATTTATTTTATTTAAGTGGTTTTTATGTTGTGGTTTGTCATGTAAACAGTGCCTTGCAAAAGTATTCACATGCTTGAATACATTTTTTTATTGTTTTTGCTACACCAGCAGCAAAGATTCAACACAGATAGTCTAGGTGCGCAGTACTGCATAATTTAGTGTCATATGAAAATGTTCAGCTGATGTGAAAAAATTTAAAAGTGAGAAACATAAATTTCTCTTGACATCATATTAATCAAGATGTAGTGTGTCTAATGTCTCCAAAGAGGAATTTTCTAACTTCGGATGAGGTAGAGGGGAAAACAAGGATTTTACTTTTGAGGAGTTCTCATATTTGTCTCTGTAAGCACTTAAATCCTTCTCATTTTCCATAAAACCGCACTGAAGACTTCAGATATGGTGCGAACTCCACGGTATACACGCACAATGGAAATGTATTTTTAAATAAAATCTCCTATCCCTGTGGGGGTACTTAGTTCATGTTATGAATCCCCACAAAAATGATTGCACTATCCACAAAAATCAGATTATGGGATCACTTCTAATCTCCACCTTCTTAATTTGCATTTTACAAGCCCCTCAAGGAATGGGCACCGGATATTAGGCAAATCTGTAAATGATCTACTGAGTGGCATTGGTTTAAGCATCTTACCTGACTTAAACATAGTTTTTCATCTTTTATATGTACAATAGCTTGCAGGTATTCATTACATCAACCTTAAGTTGGTAAGTTGGTTAAACATTGAGGTTTTTCTTTAGTAGTATTACTAATTATTACACTTTGGCCTTGATTCTGTCATGTTTTATAAAAAATAAAATGGGCACCAAAACTACAATGTTAACTCACATGATAAAATGATATGCTTTACGCTATAAAACCAAATTTTACAGTTTGGTTTCTGAGGGAAAATCATGGAACGCATTGCCACTGCCTCGTTTTCGGTTTTAAATAGTTGTACAAGTGCCATTGATTCTGAAGAAAATTGTGCTGCTTTGTTTTTGTTTTTTTTATCTTTCTAAAGCTTTGGAGGCCAATCAGTATATTTTCTTTTTCTTTTGTTGTAGTTTGAAGTTGGTATATGTTGTCTTTAAAAACTGTTGAGTTGCAGAGCACATCTCCTTGTTGCCTTGTGATTGAACACAGAACACATGCTATATGTCTGAGATATTGATCAGGAAAATGTTCATACATTAAAACTCCTGCTCAATTCTGATCAATCTAAAATTTTTAGAAAGATTTAAACATTTTTGTCCAAAAATCCTATTGAGTGTCAAAGGAGAATGAGTCAAAAATGTTTGACTCTATCACGAAGCATCAGGATTTGTTCCTGATTCTTGAATTTTTACGCATTTCTTGTATTGTTGCATATGGGAGGCCGTCTATGCACAACAGTAGATTAAAACAGCGGTAAATCTTCTTTTACCAGGTGATTAGGTGATTTGTCTCCTCATTTATTTTCCCTCCTTCCTCCTAAAATCACCATTGATCCAATTTTTCCTATGTATGTCATTCCACAAACTATTTTAGTTTTTTTGTCAAAAGTGCATCGCACTAGAAGGTCGTGGATTCAACTCCCAGTGTTGAACAGATGTTTCTCCGTGGACTTTGCATGCTGAGTTGTGTGGTTTTTCCGCCACCACCCTCAACCCCAACCACCCGTGGCCTTACAGGAATAAGCAGGTTTAGAAGACAGATGCATATTGGATGGATGCGTATTTAAGTACTGAATGCACACACCTTGTTACCAAAAGCCGCTGATGATGTTATTCCTTTTGTAAATTGCCAGTTGTTTTAAACAGTGTGTATTATAGCGTGTATTTCATCATGTTGTGGTTTTAATGTGAAACTATTATGCTGCAGTCTTATCTTAGACATCCTTGCCAAAGAGATTTTTAATCTCATTGGGATTATTACCGGTAATATAAAAGGCAGATTTATTAAAAGAAAAAAAAAAAGACGCAAATGGTCTCTCTTCATTTGCAGTAGCCCTGCAAAAATCCCCAAATAAACGGCAGCTTCTTTTAAATATTCCATTAAAATGCATGATGAAGAAACAATTAAAGGGAGGGGAAAACGATGGAAAGCAATTGAAAGATGTGTGCACTGAGGTGTATGCAATACACAGAGCTAATGCTGCTTTTTGCTCAGAGTGTATGGATAGGTGTGTTGGCGATGCAGCCTAATCACCTACTGCTACAGTGAGCCCAGAACCCTCTCAGTGGACGCCCCTTTTGGGCTGCCTCCACTGGCGCCGAGTTTTCGTCTCACAGCACTCTTTAATTAATAATCAAGCTAATTGGATTGAGATCCCCCATTGTGCGGGGCATGTGTGTGGCATGTGTGTGTGAGTGAAGGGTGTATAGCATCGGTGCGTCGGGCTGCATCAGACCACACGATCGAGTGTGTTTTAGAGACTGTCTGCTTGAGAGGGAAAAGAGGCTACTTCTTATTCTGTTCCTCTCCCTGTGAGAGCTAAAGATGATCATAAAACCTGATAGCGCTCACGAGGCAGCTCTCATTTTATAGGAATGTCTTCCTTATAGGTTGTAAAACATGCACCTTTCTCTACCCTCTACTCTCCAAAGGTACAATAAAATGATAAAGTAGCGTGTTTATTGCATAAACACCGTCGGAAAAAAAGTCGTGGTTCATCCTGAAAGTTTATTTGATTTTAAACGTTCATATTATTTCTCCTGATAAGCTTTGACAAATAAATAAATAAATTCCACAGATTCAGTTCATAAACACATTAGTCACCTGAGTTAAAAGTGGAAAATCAAGTCCCCCCCCCCCCCCTTTCATTCCTCTTGTTGACAAATCGCCACGAGTGACACAGGCAAAGTTGTGTCAAAGCACCTTTGGGAGATTTCTTGCTTCTTTGCCTGCAAGGATTTACTTTGTGTGTGTGTGTGTGTAGTTACTTTTTAACTTTATTTCTAAAGAGGACTTCTGAGAATTCAGACCCTCTCCATCTCATTTCACCTCAGCTTCCTTGCTTCCCACAGCACTTGCACATACAGAAATAATCCACAGCTTTCTTATTTTTATATATTTGCTTAGAGCCATCACCGACACAGCCCAACACAACATCCCAAATGAACCACCAGCCTCCACATGAAGTAATTGAAAGTGTCAGAGTTTAAACTGCTCTTCAGCTACTGTTGTTTGACATTTTGATTCACACAATATGGTTATTAAAGCCTACATCGGTAGTCGGCCACCGGTTTTTGGACACCATAAACACAAACAAAAAATAATGTCAACACAAATTCTGTGCTCAGCGTTGCACTTCATCTCTCTGTTCTTTCTTTTCAAACGGGGAGGGAGGGAGGAGCTGTAGGCCACTTCTCTATATTAGATGTCTCAGATACAGACTCCGGCCTGTGGGTAAACACTTTGACAGCTTCTACAGAGGATATTTTGTCCGTGAAATGGAGTCTGCATTACTGCGGGTGAAGAAAGACATAAAGGCAAAGGCACCCTTGCTCTTTGACAAAAACCCTCATTTCTTTAGAGTAAAGAAATGCATTTGAGATAAAACAAGATGGCACCAAAGCACATGCAGAATTTGTTCTGCCAGAGTTTTGCTTCTCCTTGATTCAGTGAGTACATCCTCTTTCGAACTAAGGTGCTTGCTTTAAAATTTGATTTGGAAATAAAAGTCTAATATCACGAGTGCAAAACACACAAGCGATTCCACATTTGAGTTCTAAATTCAATTAGTAATGTTTTTTTACAGGACATGTAGAGGAGTTTGGGGTGTTTGGAGCAAGCTTTATTTCTCAGCTAGAGACTCAACAAAACATCTGTACATCTTGGTTGGCTCAGAAAATGCAAACTGGTTCAACACCATCATCATCATCGTTCTACCTTGATGCTTATCAATAGGTAAGCATCTCTTTTCAAAGACTGTGCTTTCATCAACTTGTTGTTGTGTTTCTGCTTTTCAAAGTTTGCATTCCTGTAAGTGTTTTTTCAATGTTTTGGTAATGATGGTTTTCTGTGTTGCCTACTTTAACTAGGACATTCTCGCCACATCTCAGCTGCCAGCAAACCCCAGCAATCTCGCATAAACTCACCTGTCTTGTAATACAGAAGTAAAGCTGCCCGGTCAATATTGTGTTTGGTTTTCTTTGTCCTCTATTGTCGTAACCAATCTGTTTTGTTGGCTTAGTGAGTCCATTTCCTAATAAAACTAGATGTCTTCATACATCTCCATTTTTAAGCCTCAGTTGGGTCCTTCTATTCCACACCACCTCATGAAAGTATTTGGTTTTAGCCAATTATGACACGGTGCACATAGCTCCTCTGCTCTCATTTGGCTATAGGGCAATGTTCCTGCAGTCTTGTGACTCATCCACAAGACTGCACGTTTGATGCACGTTTGCGAACCTAAGTAGTGCTGTCATATTGGTAAGAGGCAACAAACATTTCTTTCCTTCAGTCCCTCTCGGTTTACGATATTTACTGAGGGCTTTAAAGTCTGGGATGGAGCTCTTTCGTTTTTTGCCATTACCATTACTATGGGCATTGAGCTGTCTAACATTGAGGTGATGTCCACTTCTCCAAAGATTTCTAAAATATTTTCACTTGTGAAGTATTTTGTCACAGTGGAATGACGGACTTTGGAAATTAGTCTATAACCTTTCAGACTGATGTGTATCAACATCTGCTTCTCTAAGGTCATTGCTAATAACACACACCTGAGGCACACAGCTGTGTGTGTGTAGTAACACACACCCATGTGGTCCAGATCAGCAAACTGTCCAAATTTTGCTTTTTTTTTTTTATTTTTTTTTATTCATTAGTAACTGAACATCAAAAAGAGGCAAAGAGAGGGAGCGGGTAGGTTGGGGGCTTCAGTAAATGGCCTGGGGCCAGGAATCGACCTCAGGACAGCTGCATTGAGGGCTGTTGTTTCAGCATATGATACCTGCTTTACCGCTGAGCCATGTAGTGTCCAAAAACTGCTTTTATGGGGTTGATCACACCAGCTGACAATGATTTGAACACATTTTAATTAGCAGCACTGGTGCACTTCTTCTCTTCTTCTATTGAGAAAGCAAGAGTTTATAGTTTTTGCTATTTTCAGTTACATTTATCCAATAAATATTCACAACATGGATGTTGTGGAATCTGTTTGTTTTTTAAAGGTGTGAGGTGAAGTTATTAGAGCATGTGGGTTTGGCTAGAGTTCATTTAGGTATTACTCTTCTTAACTAAGAGCAGTGATAATCCCTGAACATGCCTTTTACAGAATTGAATCAAACCAAATAAAAACTAAGTAGCTTTAACTGCTTTAGATGATCTGTGTTCGCGTGCAGTCATAAACCGCCAGCAATAAAATTTTCAAGAAGAAATAAATAAATATAGGGATTTTATGTGACATCCTCCCTTTCTGATGGCATTAAAAAACATGAGAATGTGCATGTATACGTGCGCATATGTGTGTAACACCAGGGGGAGGGCATATAGGAGAATTTCTTGGTTGCATGGGCTTCAGTGTGGCAAATTAAATTTGAATGCAAATGCAGCGGTATTTCTTGACAGTCGGTGATAAAAACCCTATTATGTTTAATGATATGCTTTGTGAATGTGCATGAGTGGAGAGTGGCCTGCAACTCAGGGGGGCATCTTCAAACGTATGACTACCCACTTTGCGGCGGCTTTGATCAGCAGCACTGCGCATACACAAGAACACGCATTCATATGTGCATGTCATCATGTTGATGAAGTTTGCAGTGCAGCAACTTTCCTCAATTCGGTTTCCCCAGAAGGCCATAAATTTTCTCTGAAACATGTTATATTTACCTTAGCTCATAAAGATTTGGAGCACAATATGTTCTGGAGAGCTCAGCTGGACTTTCTTTGAATTTAAACTTGCTTTATGTATTTTTTATAGCTTCGTGCTGCTTTTTGAGTCTGCATACATTCCCCAATGTAACTTTTGGACCTTTTATTTTATTTTTTATTATGTTAAAAATGATATATTCCACATTTTTCATAGCAACTCATGCAGTGTGCTAGCAGCAGAAAAGCATAATGCTTTGGCTGAATTTTATTTTATTTTTTATTGTATTTCTGTTTATTGCTTGCCATTCTCAACAATGCCAAGGTTAATGTCAAGTCCTCAAGTCTTCACTTTTATACTCTTAATTGGTAACCACACCTGGAATTACAACCTTTTGTTGTGTCCAGAGCTGACCAAACCTGTCAGCTCATGATTTATGCTGCTTTGATATGATTTATTGATATTCCAGCTGGTGACATTATGTGGCTGCAGCTAAATGTGTGCTAACAAATTAACAGAAACATTTATTTAGCTTAATAATTTAATAACATACTTTGTTTGGATGTGGTAAAACGTAGCTGTGCTCTTCTAAGGATGTCCCTGCTAAACTGATCTAAGCTAACTGATCTGGCAGAGAAGGTTATATGATACAAAAAAACAGGAGACTCAAGTTTTTTGTTGTTGTTGTTTTTTTTAACATTGATGTCATCATTGCACTGTGAAAATCATCTAGATTGTAAGATTAAAAAATATATATATATGTCATCAGAGCAATAAGATTTGTAAACTGGACATGAGCATAAGCTGTAACTTTGAAAGACTTGATCAGAACCCCACAATCCACTAACTGGGAATGAATTCAGATACTCAGAAAGATTGTCAAAGGTCTCAGGGACAAAAGATAATTTTGCTACTCCATCAGATATAGTTAATTTTACCTGAAAATGAATTGTAAATTCTTCAAAAAATAAAACTATATAATAATATATGCAAAGGCCATTCATTTCAAGGTGATAAAAATCAGAAAAACCACTAATGTCAACATGTTCAGGACAAAACATGCCCAATGGCTGCTGAACGGTTCCAGCAACCCCTCAACCCTGAGCATTATCAACCATTGAATAAATAAATAATATATTTATCTATTGAATAAATAGATAAATAATATTTTATTTTATGTGATTTTATAGAGTGGAAAAAAAAAATCAAATAGCTACAACGCAGAAGAGCTTAGCACGGCTGCTGAAAGAGCTGAGAAGGGTTTGAAGCCGTGTGCTTTCTGCTCGCATCACTTCGGCTCTGTCCTGTGGAGACGCTCTGGGGTTGGCTCCAGCCAGGTGGAATGAGAACAAACAAGCTGTCGGAAGTAATCACATCTCCCAGAATCTGGACATGTGAATGCACCGGTATTATCTATCCATCAGGAATCAGAGCCAATGGACATTGTTAGCCCCCTCTGCCCCCTACCTTCTCCAAACTGAAGGGTGTGCGCTGATGAAAACTGTTCTCTTTATAATCCAGATAGGATAAACATGTTTAATTGTTTTCTTTACCTAAAACATTGTATACGCAAGAAAAAGTTTGAATATTATGTACGAGCAGCACTTCGAAAAAGTCAGGTCTTTAAGAATAAAAGTTGATCCAGTTTAGCACACAGAAAACAATACATCACATTAAAAGTGAATCCCTGAAGTATTATAACAGTACATTTTCTTAATTAATGTTGTTGCCACTATTCTTTTGTATTACTTACACAATGTTATTTACAAAACAGGTGCTTCCATGAATGAGGACTGCAGGGACACAAGAAAGGAACTGAAGGGAAATAAATAATTTTGTGCCAAACCCAGGGGAAAGTTCCTGTTTACCTGCAAAAGAAACAGTCATGTTCTTTCTGGTTTAATCCTTTCCTTTTGAATGACAGGATTATTTTGTGGGCAAAAAAAAAACAACAACAACAAACAAACATTTGAGATAAGTATTACTATCTTCCATCTCTCCAACTGCAGGTTATTGAATATCCCAGTGGAGGGGAAAAACTAATTACGAAACATGTCTGGCTAAGAGAGTTATCTGTAAGATAGCCTGCAGTACTGCCATGTTTTGGCCCTTTTAGTTTTTTTTTTAGTTTTTTTTTTTTTGTTGTGCAAACTAATTAGGTTTTATTTTCTTCGTCTTTTTCTGATGGAGAAATACTCGGCTGCTCCCCAAACTAGTAATGACCTTCCATTGGAATTATGACACGAGCAGATGTAAAGCTTTTGATTAAGCCCATTTACACGGAGCCTGTGCTAGTTGAGACGTTCAGCTCTGATGCTCAGGATTATGATTCCCATTCTGTTTTGCCGTAGGTGGACTGCTATTCTAAATTACTTTCATTATGAATGCTAAATCTCTCCCTAAACTTTGATGAAACCTTGAGATGATAAATTTCCTTGAGCTTCCATTTTTCACAACCTTTTCTTGCACAACATTGCCAAGTAGCTATCAAAGGCACATGCATGAGTTCATTTCACAATTTTTTAGCACGAACTGCTTAAAAACCTAAGCTCTTCATTTAAAATTAAAATTGACTTGGTTGAAGCAGTTTGGATGCACTGTATTAGTTCAGCATTTTGGTCCTTAGGTCGGGATAAAACAACACAATTAGCCGTTCAAGCGGATCACTGCCCAAATCCATAAATTGTGTTGGGGGGTATTAGACTTTGTATTAGTGAAAATACAAAAGTCATGTTGACCATTTTAACACCAACAGATTACTCGCTACAGGAACATTATAACGGGTAATCTGCTTACGAAGGTGTAGCAGGTCTACTAGGACAAAGGAAAATTGGTGAGCATGTTATTATTTTTATGATGTTGTCTTTTCATTTGTGCTTGAACTTGTATCTCACTGCAGCAATATTAACTTCCATGTCTGCATTTAATAAAAAAAAAAATACACGAAAGAAAGAAACTGAGAAGCTTGGCGTCAATGAAAAGCAAAATTGCCTCACAAAAAGATAGTACAGCCTCAAGCTTTCTAACAAAATTTGAAAAAATTAGGTTATGGCCATTTGAATCTGCAAACGAGAGATTGGTGAGAAAATGGGTGTCAAAGTTTCTACCTTTACCCGAGTTATCTGGGGGTGTAAGTGAAGACTTTATTTAGATTACTTTACAGTAACCCCTCCCTACAGGAGTCACTGTTAGCTGGTATGACTGGGAAAATGAGCTTTTGTTTTTAGCTATTATCCCATTTTCCAGTACAGATTTAAGCTTTCGTCTTGTGAGTCTTTGTCATGGAGTTTGTGAACCCTGAACTTTAGTGAAATTAAACCATGCCTATGTCCAATTTGTTAGACTGTGATTTTTTTAGGCGCTAAGAAAGTCTGATTATAAATAGTTATTTTATTTTAGGTTTCATAACGACCAGATGCAAATCATACTTAATTTCTTTGCCAAATTTAGGTGAGCATTTGGCCTGGACCAGTAAACTGAACTGGGCTAATGTCTTTATAGACTGTAACCAGCGTGGATCTGGATTACAATGTGGGACAATTCTGAATCAGAGCTGGTCCAAAGGTGAAATAAAAACACAAATTCAACCAAGATGTGGCAAAGATAGGGAATTCTTTCATTTTTAGGCTTGATTTGGTCCAAACCTGGACCAGATCAGAGCCAAAACGTTTTTTGCAGACAGGCGGGTTCCTAATCCTTGCCTGGGACGGAGCTGGCACATGTGCACAAACCTTCTCTGAGTGATATGCAGATTTGGCGACCAGTAAATGGATTTACCCCAAATCTGAATGGTGTCTAAGACCCACCTGGTCACCGTCACAGCATACTCAACCCAGCCACAGAAGTGCAGGTCCGGGCAGGCTCTGATCTGTATGCTGGTGGCATCATGCAGGTTTCCATGACAGGTTTGTATGTAGGATGCAGCGGAGCAGACTTGAGTGCATGTTGGACAACAAGGCCTATCATTTTACATTATGTTACACTGCAAGACTTGTATATATGCTTTATTGCACTGGAATTGTGTTCTAAAAATAACAAAAAAAATTTTAAACTCACCCAATCAGAAATTGGAGAGTTTTCCAGCAAACTTCAGTGCCTTCAATCTAGCATGTTTTTTGTTTTTTTTACACAGGTGTCTTTCTGGTGGATGTTGTCATCTCTGAAGTAAGGACTGTGTACCTGTAAGCTTCAAGATGTCTAATTATTCTTATGTTCTGCCACTCTTTCTGCTGCTGAAGAGTAATGTGGAGAAAGTTAGCAGCTTTCTCAGTGTGGATTATTATCTTTTCTTCCCTTGTAGCTTCAATTGTTGTGGTGGCGATTTTGAGAAGCCTTCTGTTTCTTTCAAACCTCCAGCTAACTGGCCAAAACCAATTAAGAGTAGCATGTGATCAGCCAACGAAACCCACAACGAAACTGTGGGTTTGAAATGAAACACCTCTGTAAAGAAGATGAATTAAACCTGTGAAACTGCTTCTGGTTGCAGGCATGTGACCTCAATCACTTTGGACTTATTGTGGACAGTTTTTACCTTTTACCCCATTTAAAATAGACAGAAGTGGACGTGAGCAGGCATACTGGCCGAACTGTTATTTTGCTCTCCTGTTGACCTTTTGTGTTGCTTTCCATTCAGCACTTAATATTTTGGATACATTCAAACGTGTGTGGTAATAATATCAGTACAAGATGCCCCGTAAGACAACCTCGCTCCCCCCAAAGAGCCCATTGATATCCACGATGTTGTCAATCTCGTGTCCCTGATTCCTTTATTTAGTGTGATGCGTTACCACAACGTCTCCGGCAACAAATCTCCAACTGTGAGGTACAAGTGCAAACTGCCACTGCAGTAAAAGCCCAGACTAAATTGTCAGCACATTCTCATGGGCATTTCCGATGTTCATGTGTGAAAACAGCTTCTTGGAGCTGGGTGAGTAAAAACAGGACACAGGCTCTTTCCATTCTAAATGCTCTCCACTGGGTCTTTGCGGCTCTCCTTTTCCCACATGCTAATGTTTTTTTTCTCCTTTTGTCTCATCTTACTCAAAAAAGCTGTTTACTACATTAAAAGAATCTCAAGATATTCAATTTAACATTGTTTTAACTCCATATTTACAATAATAGATTTTGAAACATACACTAATAAATCCTCTGCGTCTTTTTGAGATGAAACACCAAAGTGGGTAAATAAAAGCCTGAAATATAAATAGTATTTATGAATGTCTTTATGAGAGGATCCCAGAAAACAGTACGGCTTTATAGAGTAAAAGTGTTTTTGCAAAGACACATGAAAGGAAGGGGGTAAAGAAAGGGAGAACAGCAAAAAATAGGTTTCCTTTAGTATGTGCAGCAGTATGTGTTCCTGGGGACTTATCTACTGTGCCCGCGTTGCTGATCTGTTAATGGCTGGCATCATAACTCTCTGTCCAGAGGTTGTATTGCTTTTGTCACAGGTTCATCACCACACTAAAAGCTTAATGCTCTGCACAAAAACAGCAAAGCCTCCTACTGGATCGGCTCTGTGAGGAGGGAAAAACTCCTAGTTAGTGTATCTGCTGGAGTGATAAAACCCTAAAACAGGCTTAAAGAAAGCAAATCCTTTTTGAATTCGAACAAGACAAAAATAACTAAGCAAAAAAGCACAACTGTTAAATGTGTTGGTGGTTTTGATATAGATCACAATAATAATCACCTACTGACTGCTGGAGGTAGGCACCAAGGAGCTGATATATCAAAAAATATTTTCCCCATGTGGAAAATGGAAAGACAACACATACTAAGAGCTCTGAAGAGTTTCAACATCAGAATTAAAAAAAGAAAAGAAAAATCAGCAATTGATACTTAAAAACAAGGCACAAAAATCCAGAGGGGCTGACTTTTGTTTAAAGGTATAGGAAAGACTTTCAGAAAACAGAAATTGGGACATTTTTAAGTTCACCTCAAAATGCACGTTGTCAAATTTTATTCCATTTGCATCAACCCTCCATAGTTATGTAACAATACAATTTGAAAATACCACAGTCGTAACATATGATGTAAGAACTAATGTCCAATAAACCCAACCATTTACACAGGCATCTATTGGGAATATTAAGCAATGGCATCCCTAATTTTGACATTAAAGTTCAAGAGAATATATGAAAGAATCACCAGAAGGCGTTTTCTTGAGCATTCTTCACACAAATGTTAAAATCTTTAATTCTAAAGCCGAATTCAGCACCTCTGGTTCATTCACACAGGCTTTTCATTCAGATGAAGAGCATAATTCTGCAGTGAGCAACCTGTTACTGTTTTTATGTTTATAACAACAGGTTTTGTATTGTGAGTTTGTACAAATTGTTTTTTTTTTTTTATCTGTTGTCTGTTTCTTAGATGTTTAGGTTGTTGTAATGCCGGTGCAGCCATTACACTTTGTTTTTAATTACCTGTGGTTAATGATATTTAATACTGCAGGAAGTCATAAAATTTTTTCAATTTATCAACACTATATAACGTTAGCAGCTTTGAGGGTTTTTTTTTTTTTTTTTGTGGATGTATAAAATAATTTTCTTTGAACCCTTGTTGTTAATTACACCATGAGCCCTGAAGTAAACTGTACTCAGCATCTTCTTGTTTGTGTTTAGACTCTTTCTACTCCTCTGAGATGCAGGCCATAATAGATCCGCCATTGTCAGGAAACCGTGCAGACCGGTAGTGGGATATTATGACAGTTTGAAACATTAGAGTCACTCAAATAATAAAACTGCTAATGTGCAAACATTGACATTGGTATGAATCCTAATCTAATCTTTGGTAATCTACATTTCATTGTGATCCCTAAATGAGTCATTTTATTGGAAATCCACAAGGAACGTATCAATGAAAAGGTGTTTTGTTCTGGATGTGCAGCATTTAAGTTGGAATTTGCTGTGCGGGAGGCGCTGTTGATCAGTGGCCGTAGGGTAAGGTGATGGCACACTGCAGTCACATGCAGACATGAAGGTTTTCACTCTTAGCTCCTATACTTCTCTTCCAAATGTCGCTCTAAAATTATATTATACTGATTATTGAAGTACATTAAAAAAAAATTAAATGCAGGACTCTAGAGAGGTTTAAAACCATCCCTAGAGACCGGACATTCTTGGCCTTGATCAACAGTTTTGCGGGTTTCTGGAAGTTTTTCAAAGTTCCTCGTTGCACTTGTACTGCTTTGAGGTCTTCCTTGGTCCATTACCTGAGCAATCTCAGAGGAATCTTGTCTTTTGTTTAGTTTACTAGGAGCGAGTGAAAGTTTGTGAGGAAGAATAAGTCAAAATCCCACTTCACCATCTTATTTGGTCTATTTTTTTCATATAGGTAGAGTCTTAAATTTGTCACCAAAATCGGCTTTGCCGCAACATATTTAGTGTGTTCAATGCCTATAACTTTATTTTTAGACTAATATGCTTTGATCTTTTTGTATGTAAGGATTATTTGAGTTGTTGTTGACATCTGGTTTGAATTTCATGTCAATAGAAATATTAGAAGTGTTGACATGTTTAATGCTTATTTTATAAGCTTTACATGTTTTGTATGCATCCTGGAATAGACTTTACTTGGCTACCTTCCTTTATGGGCTTCTGATACGTTTAATTACTTTTTTCCCCCATTGCTAGCCTGAGAGCAACTTAATTGACCAATCTTTCGCATATTTGAACCTCTTACAAGCTTGTATGCCTTTTAGAAGGTAGTCAGATCAAATAATATTTATTTTTTGCTTTGCAGATGTTTCATTTATTCCTTTGATTTTTGATTTTTTTGTGTTTTTATTAAGCTTTTCTTTGTGAATGATTTTTCTTTTGAATTAAAGCGTGTGCCATTTGATCCAGGGCATCTGATCATTTTTGTGAGACATGCAGTTGTAAAGAAGATAAAGATAAAGAAGATGGAAAGAAGACGCCACCTACCCCCTTATTCATGCAATGTCATTTATAGCAATTTAACTGTGGCTAAAAAAAAAAAAAGAAAAAAGAAAAATTGGGTTAGACTTATGGGTGATCAATGAAAAAGCGAAAAATAAACCCTCTAATATAATGGAGTCCTGTTTTACACTTCACAGGGGTTTGGTCCCTTTGTACTTTAGAATGAGCCTTGTCAGCTACCGTAACATTTGGCTTAAGAGGAACTGCTATTAGTGCCCTGCTCTCATCAGGGTCAGCGCCTTTTCAAAGGTTTCCACTGCACTTACAAAGATTGCTGTGTTTGTTCAGTCTGTTGTGGGAGTACGAAGCATCCGGACCCTCAGAGGACATGACCCTACATGAGATGAAGGTAACAAATTGCAATTAAACATGTAAGATGGAGACGTGGCCAAAATGTAATGAGACATTGCATTGCCAAAAACTCTAGTCTAGTTGACCCTCAGTGTACCTTCAACCAGGAACACGCAGATGCACGGTGATTGATCAGTGTGAGGTTTGGAGACTTTTTGACATGTGAACTGATGTTGGAAGAGATCAAACCACAGAATTTGTGATTGGTGGATAGCCACACAGCTTCCAGATTTACGGTAACCATAGCCCAACCTAAGCTGAGTGTGGAGGGCAGGCTTCCCACACTGGAGTAGAAATCTGATGACTTCTTCAATCTAATGAAAGACCACCACACAGTGCTCACAGAGTAAAGGCTTATTTTCTTTTCTTTTAAAATGTGTCAACCCATGGTGGTCTAGATCTGTAATAAAGAATTGGAGATTTTTTTTGTGGTTAAAAAAATGGATAAATGTAACATTGTTTGTGATTTTGTTATGTCTAATTGAGGTTTGACTTAGCAGCTTCCCCTTGTAAAGGCGACATAATCTGTGTCTAACGTGGTTCAGAGAGCGCAGGTTAACCCGTCACTCGTGTTTTATAGATCCTGGACAATAATTTGGTAGATGTTCCAGTTTTTCTGCATCTGCAAAAGTTATCACACAATCCTTGTCTGAACGAACAGAAAATAGGATATTTTATGAATGAGATTTCCAGAAAAGAAAGGCAGAAATGAGAGAGCTTTTGTCATGGACCTTATGCTCTTCTGACACCTGTCATTAGTCACTCTGGTGCAGCAGAAGAACAGTTTCATTTTGTGAAGCGAGAAAGAAAATAGTATTGAACAACCCCCACGGTCAAATAATTTTTGAGGAACTTCAGGCAGTGTGATAAGATACGTGACCCTGTGGATCGATAGTACTGTTGCTTTTCAAAGGTTTTCATGGGATTTGTCAAATTAGGGGCCTGGGAGAAGTTCATCACTCTGACTTTTCTGTAATTTTGCACCTATCAACGTGAAAGTTGTACAAAACAGGGCACATTTATGTGTAGCTGTAGCTTAGTGCTTTTAGTTCCATTCAAAAAAATCCATTTTACATAAGTTGCATTAATGATGCATATTCCTGTGGTTGTTATACATATACTTATCATTAATGCATCAGACCAATGCGAAGTAGTATATAATTGAAAGGATGGAGAAAAATTATTAAAAGATTTTAAAATACTCCACAAATAAATGCATCATCAGGGAGAAGTACAGTGTTTTCTTCCTGCTCTTGTTGATGCATTTGGCTGCCCGGGATTTTATTTAGAACTATTAGAATAAAGGAGGGTGAATATAAATGTAGATCACACGTTTCAGGCTTGTGATTGAAAAGAAAACTTCATCGGTTTTTTTTCTTCTACTTCCTAAAATCCATAGTTAAGTCTGTCTACTGAAGGCTGTGCAAAGGCCTATTGTGTCCTTAGTGTTTATTCATAGTTGTAATGAGATAAAATATAAAAAGGAAAATGGTCCAAGGGGAAGAACACTTTTGAAAGGCACTGCAAGAAAGGAATCGCATAGCTTGATTTTATAAAGAATGCTCCTGAATGCAAATTAAACTTTCTGAATTATATCCTATTATAATAGTATGTCACCTAATTATATATAATGTGGTGCACAAACATGTCATTTAATTACATAATGTGTATGGGTATGTTCTGCCTCAGCAGCTGAAGAATGCTGTCTTGTCACTGTGTTGCCTTGCAAAGCCCTCGGCTCTTTGTCTCCATTATGTTGCCCTGTAGATTCTTATGTTACACACAGGGATGCAAAAAAATGTGACATACTGTCATTTGCTCTTACATAGGCTCCACTCGCTCCAACTTCTGGCATGCTAATGGTTGGGAGTCTTAATTAAAATGTCAAGGTGGCGTGATGTCCCATTAAGGCTCCTTTCCCCTCCCCGTTCCCTTCCTGTGTCTGATCCTCCCCAGGGACCTATTAAGCCCAGGCCAAAATGATTGAAGTTCAAAGAGGTGAGCCCGAAGGTTGGATGCTCATTGCTTCGCGCTTCATCGTCGTCCCAGCATCCTCCTACCCTGACCTTTAGCAAGACAGCTATCCCCGCTAATGTGCTCGCATATCTAATGAGAGGGGGCTTTAGACTCAGCCTTCCCTGTCAGGCATCTAGGCGATAATGCCACCAACCGTTACCGTAACTGGTCTCTCTCTACTTCCCCAGCTGTCTTTCTCTTTTCTTTACCTGTTTTGTCTCGCTGTGTCTTCTTCCCTCCCAGGAAAGGTTATTGGAAAGGACAGGCCGCTGCCTGCTTTTCATAACAGGCGGTGTGGATGTCACTGCCGTAGCAGGGCCATTCTAATAAGCTTCTCTCATATATCAGCGTAATGGCGTTCCAAGCACATAAATCATATTATGAGACGTTGCCAATAATGCATATGTTATTCTAATAATAAGACTCAGAATAGACATCAACAGACAATTTTGTTGGTAAGACGAAAACCTACGTAGGTGGGACTATCTGTCAGAAGTCCAGAGTGTGGGAAGTAAACCTTGAGAGACCAAAACAAGATGGTTGAACTTGAGCTTTGCCATAAATTGGTCTTGTTTTCCCTGATAAAAACAAGGGACCTAATCACAAGTTTGATGCAGAAATGGATTGAGTCAAATGACAATGATCTGTAGCAAAAATGATGTGCATGTGGAATATTTGGCAAAGGTTTTCACAACTAATGTCATAAATGTGTTTTTCCAGGTTATGTGTGGCAGCCCAAAACAAAGTGAGACAGAATAGTGACGTGGAAGATAAGATATCTTTTTTTAACATATAAATATTGATAAAGATGTGTGGCCTGCAAGTGTATTTAGCCACTGTGTGTCAATGCTTTGTGAGGACTTTGAGTTAGAATTGCAGCTGCATGTGTTTTGGGGCTGTTTGCAACTTTTACAGGTCTTTTAAACAATTTTGTTCTGCCTGGCAGTCTTTATTTAAAGTGAGATTTGTGGAATGCACAGCTATCAGTTTACCAGTTGACAGATTCTACTTCCTGAGTTTTAGATCTTTCTGCAGATTTTTGCAAGGAATTTTTCTTTGCTTCTCCTATAAATCCTCTGTATACCAGTCAGTCGGTTTAGGTGAGTGTTGGTAGGTTTGGAGGGCCGTCATACTCATTCCATCCTTATATAATTTAGTGTAGAGTGTGCTAAAGAGTTGCAACCTAACTCTTTGGTCTTCATGAAGCTGTTTATTTGAGGCCTTCAAAGAAAAGATGGATATATTGAGATTATCTTGTGTCCAGATGACTTTAGCATGAATCTCAGGCAGACTAAAGAATAAAAGAATATCTCTAATATATTTTTCTTTATTTAAAGTCTTGAAAACCATCTATGCTTTTCCTTTGTCCTCAACTACTTTATGTTGGTCTATTAAAAAAATGGTTGCACACTAAAAACAAAATGGAAAAGAGTCTTTCCCCTTGGAGTTTGCATGTTCTGATGGGGCATGAAATGCTTCTCTGGGTCATCCAGCTTCATATCAGTCCAAAAACATGACTGTTGGGTTAATTAGACGGTCTAAATTGTCCTGGGGTGAGTGTGTGTGCATGTGTGGTTGCTTGTTATGTGTGTATGTTTTGTTACCATGTGAGGGACTGGTGACTTGTCCAGGGTGTACCCAGCCAGTAGCCCAATGACCGCTGGAAATACACACCCAAACCTGCAATTATCAACAAGTGTAGACAAGGTATGGATAAAATACAGATTTTTGTGGATGCAGTGTGTCCAAATGTGAAAAAGTTCAAGAGGTATGAATATGTCTGCATATCTACCCTTACTGTAGATAGCATGGCAGATTATAGAGAAAAGCAACAGCTTATGGGTTTGAGGTGAGAAAGACTGCATGTGTATGTCCCTGACTTGTGTGATTTGTTTCTCACTTAAGCCCCCTTATCACTGAAATCATTAATCACACTCTCCGGAGCGCCGCAGTCCCACAGGCCTTAAAAACAGCCATGATTAGACCCTTTTTGGATTTTGAAGAAATGGAAAACTATCCTTCGATCACCAATCTTCTCTTTCTGTCTAATGTTCTGGAAAAAAAACCCTTCAGCCCATCATCGGGACTACTTCAAAGGATTCAGTTATGTTTGAACATTTTTTTTTGTTAAAGCTTCTGGTCTTCCTACAGCACAGAAACATTACCACAGGAGGCCACTTTCCAAGTCTCTCCATCACTACTTATCTTTCTAGAGCTCTTAGTGTCTTAAAAAAAAAATATAAATCTTTATGTTCATCGTCTAAACCATGAAACTGGGTTTGTGGAGCTGCTCTGAATCAGTTCAGGTCCTACCTCAAAGACAGCTGATCCTGTGCCTCTAGAGAATCCTAGGCCTTATATTCACACCTGTGGGGGTCAGACCAGCTCTCTTCAACATATTCAACTTCTGGGTCACATAATTTGCAAGCAAAAACATCTGCTCCACAAACAGAAACTACATCTGTCGCCCCAGGTTCAAACTGTGTCCCCAAGGCTCTGGAATGCACTGCAGGAGAGCCTGAGAGCAGAGTGGGGACCATTACAAAAAATGCTTTAGAGACTTCAAGCCTGCTACTAGTCGGAGTCCAATAGTCATCTATTCTTGCTCTTTGGTGTTTCATCTTTTACATTGCACTTTGTGGTTTGCTTAAAATGAAAAGAGCTCTATAAATAAAATTAATTATTATTGTTATTATTTGAGCGCATGAGTGTGCATGATTGTGGACACCAATTTTGTTCAAGTGTTAATTGCATCTCTACTTGTACTTCCAACAGAACAAAAAAAAAACCCACACCTCAACCTTCGCTCTTGACCTCCCGAGAGACAATTATCCCTTCCAAACAGCCCCCTGCCCCCCCCACGCTCCTCAACTTCCACCAACTTCTTAATGGATATGTGGTAGGATGGGTTCAAGGTAATCAGTGGGCCATGCATATTTGTACCCACTCACTTCATCAGTTCAAGATTACCAACAGGGAAATCAATGAGCAGTGCCCTAATGAAGGATCTGCACTTATGCCCAATGGACCTGTTAGTTTTGATCTTTTTCCTAACATGGTATCAATGAGGTCCCTGGATATTGTGGCTCATGTATCATAGAGTATGCAGCCCTGGTATTCATATGCGCACAGTCATGCGGCGAAAGAAGCAGTCATGACGTTCTCAAACTGTGCTGGATGTACAAAACTTTTAGCGAATTCAAGGTTTTTATCACGCTGAGTGGCTTTCATTAGCAATCAAGCTGAACAAGCTTCCACAAGCTGAGTGGGCTACATTACATTCATGCCATAAAAGAACTCCACGCTCTGTCAATAAAAATAATACAGCCCTCACAATGTTGTTAGGGGATGATATTGGTGTTTTATGCTAGAGACTGTTCATTTTTATTTGATCTCTGATGGAATTATGTGAAAACAATAATACGTTGTCGCTGAACACAATTTTATGTTTTATAGTGCTGTTAGGGATGAGTATTTCCAAAATATAAGACGGAGACGCCGTTGAATTGTGTGGAAGTTTTGGGATGTGATATCCTCACTTCCTGAGTGTTATCAAAACTTGTCTCAGCTTGACATCCACTTCAAACTGGCAGCTGGCAGATGATGCATATCAGACGTGTAAAATGTGTGCAAATGCAGCTGTCCAGAAAGGCAAACAAATGTTTGAAACACTATTTTGCTTCATCTGCAGTTCTGCATTTACTCCTACCGGGATTAATAACCAGAAAATACCTTTGGCAGTGGTTCACTGATTATTTACAACTGTATTTGTCAATTTAAGCTAATGGTTCCAGTTTACATTCACCTCAAAAGAATAGTTTTAATATATTTTGTCTTGGATGCAGATCAGTTTCCTCAACTTGAACAAAAAATTAAAAAGAAATTATTATTTTTGAGAATTCAACTGAGGGCAGTGTCATTGGCTCTCCAACATGTTTTTGTTTTTAATATATTACAACCAGAAACCTTGATATGTGCTTGGTTTTAATAGCTCTTATCATCAAGATAGTTTTACCTATACCTTAATTTTCTACACTTTTATTATTTCCTCCTACTGTGTTAGATTGCTTTACAATTTGCCCGTATAGACCACTTGTGCAGCTGATGTTTGTAAAATATGATTCAAAATAAAATATATGAAACTCTGATTCCTACATATTCCTTTTCTACCGCATAAACATATACACACCCACACACGCTAATACACATATATCGAGATAGGCCTGCATACACCCGACTGTCTGGCCTTCGGTCTGCCGCGCTCCAGCGACCCTATCTTATTAAAGCCTGTCAGCATAGCTAGCACTATCATAAGCTTTTTATTATTGACTCGGAAAATATGATAATTTGGAAATCACATGCCGCCTCCTAAAGACTCCACCGTCACTTTCAATTTTAGCTGCTCTCCCTTCCTTAATGGGAAGGATGTGATAGCCAGAAGTTCATAGGCTTTTTTGTTTATCACTCACTTTTTCCACTGTTCCCCAGTACAATAAAAAATATTTATTATTTATGTTTTCCTTTAATTAGTACATCATAATTGAGGTCTGTCACCTATTGCACCTTCAAAGAAAGCTTAAACAAATTTAATTAAAAGCTGTATCTCGTCTAGTGAAAATTTAATTATGTTAGAAGTAGGAGAGATTGCCAGCCGACAAAACGTTTTCTTTATTAAATCTGTTTCTATGTCTGATACTTTGCTTTAGAAAGCTGCTGGAAAAATAATCCCTATGTAAATTAATAACTGATAACTTGTGCTCTGCCAGTGTTTTAACTGATGTGACTGATAATGCTAGTTAAATAATTAAATGCATTTTCCGTCTACAAGGGAAAAGCAAAAAAGACAGCACCAACTGAACTCCTTATTTCTGTTATTATTACAACCTTCAGTTTGTTGTAATTTGTTCTTTTATCTCCTTCTTAAATTGTTCACTTTAATTTTTTATAATCCCTTTTTCCCCCAGCATCGTCTCTCATGCCATTAGGTCAATTAAGTCAACTTTGCATAACCACAAATTTCTATCTTTTCCAATTTTGTAGAGCAAATTTCACTGGACACTGCGAGGCAGTAATCATACAGTTTGCAAAAGCTGCAAAGGCAGGATCCAAGCATAAATGCTTGCCACACATAATTTCACTGGACAAATGCGTAAAGGTATTTACAAGTGCAAATTCTGAAATCAGGCATACAGACTGAACCATTTCAAAAATTGTTCTACAGAGCAATAGGCATTCTCTGTGGCAATGCTGTTTGCCCTCAATTAAATGAGGCGTTGTGGATGCAGTTGGGAATAGTCGCCTGTATTTATGTATATTTATATATGTAAATCGTAGCTGGAGCAAGTTGCAATCTCAAAGACCAGAGATGTTTATGTTTTTCAAATTACATAAAAATTTAAAATATACTTGGAAATTTTGACAGCGGGGTAGAAAAGGTGAAAACAGCAACATGTTGCACTGCTGATTTTCAAAAACTGGGACACAGAAGAATTTTTTCTATTTCGTTAAGTTCTGCCTGTTAGGTGTAGAATATTTTTTCTAAAAATAAAAATATATGTAGTGTCTTCACTTTCATGGTGGAATATTACAGGTGAGATATTAAGACATATCAAGATAATTCTGTATTGTACAACTTGGGTGATGCCAACTGAGGAAATACAATCTGTCTGCACATCATCAATGCTCCACAATAAAAGCCAAAAACTAAAAAAAATAGGTAAAAACAAAAAAAAGAACAAGCCCTCACGGATGATACTGCATCATAAATCCGTAATTAAGCTTTCTTTTTTTTTCCATATCTGACCTATATCATCTCACAACATTGGTTGTCTTTGTGGCTGAAAAAAAAACAACGGCATCCTGAACTAAATATAGGCGTACAGGGTTTCCCCCAGAAAACCTGCTAAGCCCGGTGGTTGGGCGGGAGGGCAGACGTTCATCCAGCAGCCCGTTGTGTTTTAGAGTTAATTTGCTTTGCGAATGCAGTACACCAATAAAGATATCAGAAAGTATCAAAGTCTGCAACTGCAAATTTTGGACTTGATTGCCATGTCCTCCAAATTCCCATCTATGCATTTTTATCTAGTCAATTAAAACAAGGGCTCTAAATAAAAAGGCTAACCTACCAATACTATGATACCAAATAAGAGCAAGCCTACCAAGATGTCTTGATGTTTTTGTCACTCTTATCAACTATGGGAGGAGGGAAGGCTCTCTCTCCTCCCTCACAGGTCACTCAGCACTCTGGGATTACCTCGCTATCTATTCTTTGCATTCCCAGGGGCTGTGTGATCCATAATTCAACAGTTTCCCCTATTTCTCGCCCAGACTAGAATTTGAACTGTCCCATAATCTCCATCAGGCACTTGGAGGCTTAATCGGAGTAAACACTGTTGCTTCAATATTTTATTGACCCTCCATCTTGATAAGACGTAAATGTCATTTCTAATCTGGAGAGAAGAAATCTCTGAACAGGGCCACAGTTCAGCCAAGTGGAGCACCATATGGGTGGTCATTCTGAGGAGCTGCCAAGGAAATGGGAAAAAGGAGAGCTGGACTAGCATCCAGGGTAGTAAGCTGTCTTTAAAAAGTTTTTTTTTTAAACCAAGGCAATGCTTAGTCCTCAGAAATTGCAAAAGCAAGGTGCCTCCAAACTGCAGTCAAAAAGAAATCCTCTGTAATTATAACGTTAAAGTTTACTGTAATTAAAGTGAGTTGACCCAGAGGAAACTCAACAAGAAAAAAAAATCTGCAATGCAGAAATGTCACTTACAAAAAGTCTGGTAGGGAAAAATAAAAAGATGCCAACATCAATTAGGGATAAATGTATTAATTAATGCTCGAATTATTGTCACGTGACTCTGAAAACAGCGATCAAACCTCGCCCTCCATATTTGTTGACATTGCTAATGAAGTCATAAATTATGCACTTAACATAACCTCACAGGGAAGAAAAATCCAATCTTTGAGTACAGTTATCCTGTGGAGAAAAACCCTCATCAAGACATGATTGTAACAAATCTGCAAGAGGAAAAATTCTTGCATGTTTACACTTCCTGTCAATGCTTTCATTTTTCCCGTGAGACATTCTTTTAGTCTTTCGCTGCAACATTTCCTAATGTTGGAGCAGACACAGAGAAGGATAATTATTTATTTTATTTATTAATTTTTTATTTTTTATTTTTTGCTTTTAAACAGTTTCTGATTTGATTTGGTCAGATTTTTTTGGAATCAATATCATGCAACATCTATTAATAATAAAATTTTCTGTTAGTTTTTTTTTATGAGTTTTTTTTTTAAATATGTTGATCTGTTTAGGAAGGGTCAAATCATAGGCATGTAACGTAGAAAACTGTCTGAGGCATTACTAAAAACTAGAAAAATAGCAAGGAACCATCCTTTTTACATTGCTAACATCCTTGATTAATTGCATTTTCTACATAAGGTAAAGGAATGTGAGTAACTCATTTAGTCTTTCTGATTGGTCATAAATATACAGTAAAAATATACAGCGTGAGGGACAAAGTATTGCACCTCACAGACAGAGGGCAGTACTGAGCCCCATAGACACAACAGGAACTCTTCTTCTACATACTGAGTAGACTGAGAACAGTCAAAAAAATGCAAAAAATACAGCTGGAACAGAACCGTTCAGAACCCACGCCGTTAACGCTGCTAGTATTTAAAAAACGACAAGAAAAAATTTCACCTCTACAAGGAGAATATATATGCATATATTTTATTTGGTATTTTTAAACATCTTCTCGGTGTATATAGTTTCAGATTTCCCAATGTTTACTGCATGCATGTACAATGTGTTTTAAATGAGTATAGAGACATTGTAATAGAAGCAGTACTATAAAAATTCAACTCTTAAAATAATATGTTGGAGAATAGCAGCTGCTGCATTCTATTGCTTATATTTTCCATTATGTGGGCAAAGGCACAAAGATATTACACATAGCACCTTAAATGCTGCTTTGCTCGCTCAGCCACAGATGCGATTTTTTTTTTTTTTCTTTTCTTTTTTTTTAGGCGGCTCTTTGCAATTTCACTCCCTTCTCCACATTTTCCCTTTGATCTCGCCCGTCACAATCCCAGTTTTGTGGAGGTGGTTTCTTGGCCCCTCGCCAACCTGTCCCCTGCATCCCCCAATAAAAAGCTGGATCAGTTCCTGAAACTTCTTAAATTGTCCTAAAAGTTTAAATTCCAGTAGGCAGAATGATACCCTGTTAACAATTCACGCACCTGCATACAATTTCACACCGGCTTTAACAACAGAATGCTTTCGCAAGGGAGGGAAAACATCCAGCAGTTATGTATTTGCGAGCATTTTACATTGAAAATAGATTCCATTAGGGCCAAAGGTATTTATGCCGGGACCAGATCTTGTGAGAGTGAGAACGATGAGAAATTGGCCGAGGCGAGCGGCTCACAGCTAATGGATCAAAATTACCCGTCACAAAGTTTAGACCAAAGCTGACAAAATTGCTTTTTTTTTTCGCTAACCCCTTTTCTCTCCCATCCCTTCGTTCCCCTTCTCCTGTACACCATCTCAATATGAAACAGACATAGAAATCCATCTGTAACACCGGCATTGTCAGCGGCTTGCAATTTACACCCATCCTTCTCTGCAGCTGTTCCTGTGCTTGATGGCGTGATAAATTAATCTTTTTCCGTGCCACTGCGTCAATTCTTTTAAAAAGAATACATTAAGACACGTTAGAGATATTTTTTTCCTGAAGTAAACATTTTTTTCTATCTCCTCTCTCAGTCACCATGACAAATCATAGTCTCAGATGAAGAGAGAAAGCGGTGAGGAGAGAGAGGATGGCGGAGAAATGAGAGGAGGGAGTAACGGGGATGAGGAGAGGGAGATTTTGGGGGCTAGGGGGGAGACGACGTGTATAGCTGCAACCTCAGTCAAACTGTGTAATTTAAGTATTCGTCAACATTTCCGGGGAAAGAATGTTGCGGTCGTAGCTGATCAGGCATAGTGTCTGACATTCATTCTAATCATCAGGGATGACAGAATGAGCGCTCAGATTGATTCTAGATGTAATCTGAGCCACAAAAATTACCAGGCACCTCTCATTTGTCTGTTTGTCACTAAAGCGTAGCAAATTGTCAATTAACTACAGCACACATCATAGCCAAATTTCTTTTTGCACCTGCCATTCCTCTACTTTTTAGCTTTCAGAGATCAAAATGTCCTCCATCTGCTCCCACAAGACGCATCTCCGTCAGCCAGCTGAGGAATGAAATTCCTAAATGACTGCTGTCTTATTTTTTTTGTCAAAACAAAACCAGTAAAATCCAATATAAGAAAAGTATTAACTTAATAATGATGAATAAATAGTGGCTAGCTAAAATGCCGTTATATGGATCGATGGATAGATTATAAAAAAGTATTGCCTTTCATGCCACTGGGTGAAAGTTATTTGATATTCAAGCAAAGCATGTATTAGTCCTTACTGGAACAACCACATCCTGAAACACTCATCCAAAACTGAAGCAAAATGTGTACATTTACAGTTTTGCTTAGAAGAAATAAAGAAGCATTCTTTGCCAAGCTTGTCTTAATCCAGTCTTGTTCAAAGCCTGCTGCATTGAAATGTCATAATCAGCCTCCACCGTATAGTTGGTCTTATTGTAGTATAATTATTGTAGTTTTTCATTTAATAAGGTGTCATAATTTGTTCCATTTTTGTGTAGTTGACTGCTTATATGATAAGAACCGCAATTTTATTGAAATAGGAAAAAGAATATAACATAAAATTCCCATTAAACAATATTACTGTAAATTAACTTAAGCAAAAAAAAAAATGTTTAGATTATTTTTATCTTCACGGTTTATGAAAATGTAACTACTAAGATAGGTCAAAAATTATTACTTGGGTATTATGTGTAGACTGTTAGTAGGTATGGAAAAAATAGAGATATGTCTTGACAAGGTGTAAACAAAGCTCATCTGCAATCAGCATTCCATTAGCGAGAAGAATTTGTGTCATCTAAACTTTTATGGTAAGTTGCCAAGTTGACCTCATCTCTTGGCCCTTTGTAAGGTTGCCCGGTAACCTCAGCATAAAAACAGCCCAGTTTCCACCTCCAAGCATGAGGTGGAATGGAGAGAGTGCTCTCATATAACAGCGTGCATAATTACTCTAGTCAATACCTAAATGCGTGACATTTATACTATTTTAGTGGGTCCAATTAACTTGCTTAGTCAACATCCCAAACTCAAAGCATTGAAGCTTGCCTGGGCAAAGACAAGCTCCATGGTCGAAATAACAAGCCTCCGCAGTCAGAGAGGCTTTGAATGAGAGCAAACTCAGGTGCACGTGGAGATGGATGAGAGGGGATCAAGGTACCCCAGGGATGCAGAGACCTCCAACTCCCCACAGAGCATCCCCTGCTGGGCAAATGGATCTCTCAGCCTTTTGCTCTTTGAAAAGACCTAAAACCACTTTAAAAAGAAAAAGGGCACAACAAATCTGCTTCACTGGAGATAGGAGATTTTTGAGCCATTTTCTTTCCCTAAATACACAGTGAAAAGAAAAGCTCAGGCATCCTACACACCTACACAGGGCTGAACCCACATAAAAGCTCGCAAATGCCCAGCATGTGCAGAATACCCAGATGGGTACGATATGCATAGAGTTGAATATTTTAACTTTTAAGTCCGAGTGCATGATGTGCAACCAAGACGTTACATGGTCAGTAATGGTTATAAAGTGCGTCTTTAAAAAGCATATTTTGGGCTCTACAAAGTCTTACACAGTATGTTTCTCTTTTGACATAGTATTGTACATGTGTTGGATGAATATATTGTCGATTAAGCAAAGAGACGCACTAATAAGATATTTTTTTAAGCAGGTTAGTTGAAGCAGCATGTCAAAATGTTGTAGGATAATGGTCATTGTTTGAAACCCCTACTCTAGAGAATGCACTTCCTTACCTTAAACTTAAGAATATTTCAATTCTTAAGTTCATTGGGAGAGGTTGACTGCTTAAAAGGAGGAACCAGATCAACTTCGTTGTACTCAATTCTGCCTTCCTGTTATCAGTTTGAAGCCCCGCTCTCTCCTGTCCTATTGCAGCCTCAGTGAATTGTATACATGTGAAAATGCCACCAATAAAAGAAGACTCCTGTAAATAACTCTAATCAGAACTATTTGAATCTTCTGTTATAAAATGTGTGGCGTTTGTGAGTATAAAATCATCTTTTTAATAGCTTCTTACATTTCCGTGCTTCCTCTCGTATGCAGTGAAAAAGCAAACTTTTGAGTCTTCTTCCTGTAATTACAACTTCAGCACATATTGTTTTCACTGCGACCTTGAAGCTGGTGAGTGCACTTTGTCATAGTCGGTGATATGAAAAATATTGGATTTTTAAGAATCTTTCATGAAGATATGTTTTGTGATAAACGTCATGTTCTAAGTCATTCTCCTATCCATATTTTACATTTCTGTTTCATACAGGCATATTTAAAACAACACAAACGCCACACATTTTATGACAGAAGATTCAAATAGTTCTGATTAGAGTTATTTAAAAGAGTCTTCTTTTATTGGTGGTATTTTCTGTAATTTCACTTACCTTAGCTGCACTGCATACAAAAAAAACAACTATTTCCTCTGAGCCAGTTCCCATGGAGACTTGTCGAGGCCATAAAGCAGGTGCGGTTCTCACACCATGCGGAGGACAATAAGTTCAACTCCACCACGCTCTTGAGTCATGTGCACACACCTTACCTTAATAACAGAAACGTCACATCACGTTTCATCGCCTTCTTCCATGTGACAAAAATAGAAATAAAGAAGTTACACAGCTGTAAATACCATGTTGACAACGAGATACTTATAGTCCCAGTCATGTCCGTGAACTTGGTGAGGTCAGACAAGTCTTTTGGGACATTAAAGGGAGAGCACTGAATGTTCTTGGCAGAATTTCTGTGTGAGTTTACTGGAGAGCCCCCGTTGTGACCAAATTAAAGGATCTTCCTTTGTTTGACAAACTCCACAGGGAAGATCAAGCGTAGGCAAAAACCCTTTTTGCTGCTGTTTCTAAGATTTCTGTCTCCTTTTTTTTTTTTTTTTTTTCTAAGGAAGAAAGGATATGAGACACTGTCAAGACAAGCCCCCTGCAAAGAAGCAATTAAAAGCTCGGCCTTGTGAAGGTCTCTCTGCAGTACCGCCAGAAAAAACAGCCTTGTGGCCGGGTGAAACGGAAAATGAAAAGCTTCCATCGGCCGTTTGATAACGCTTTGTTACAAGTTTACAGGGAGAAAAATGAAAGAGAGGAGACCCGCACCTGCTTGTCAGTGATAAAAAGCATTCAGTTGAGTTGAAACCCATGCTATGCTGATGAAATATGCACTCGTAAGACTTGAAGAGGAAGCAAAACTGTGCTTTGATATTATAGAGAAAGAACTATTTTGCAGGAAGAGCGAAGACAGCAGTGAAAAGCAGAGTTTCAAATCCTTTCACATTTCTTCAGCAAGCTCTTTGGTCAAGGAATCTTCAAAATGCTCATTTAAGCAACTATATCCAATCTTGATTCTGGTTCGCCTTGTTTGGTTTAAGAGGTCTGACGGAGCTGATTTTGTACTTGTGATGCAATCCTGGGTAAGGTGTGCTTGCACGACACTTTACAGGTCTGTCAGCTCCTTTTTGCATGTGTAATTCTGATAACACTCAAGATGGCAACTATGCGGGAACATGTTGAACATTTATAGTAACGATGCAAAATTGTTGTCGTGGTGAATTAGCATTATAGTTCAGTTTGTGCGTAGGGTGACATAAGAAAAAAAAAAAAAAAACTTGTCTTCGCTTGCCGCTGCCAGTTGGCATCAAGAGATGGGGTTTCTGAAACACAGAGGAGAAGTGTGGGAGGGAAAGAGGATGAGAGAGATTTTCAGAGGAAGAGGGAGCTCGATTATCACAGCGCTATGACTTCAGAAGGATGAAGATTTATAAAGGCAGACGCAGGAGTGAGACACACACAAGAAGATACAGTAATGCTGGATAAGCATTACAGAGATGATTAAAAATATTGGGAGACAATTCTCTGCAACATTTTTATATGCATCAGTAATATGAAATACAGGATAAATTAAAGTCAAAGCCTGCAGTCGACCACATGTACTTTTGTGTGAAAGTGTCTTACCACAAGAAGGCGGGGCTTTATCTTATCACGCACTCTTCAGGTTTTTGTTGCATTCACACCAAACGCGTTTTTAGAATCAGACTCGTCTGCTTTACATTCTAAGTCTATGTCGCGGCGCCTTTTGAGCGTCTAGCTTGGTGCTGGAAGGCACGTGCTAGAAAGAGCAGGAACTTCTTAAAGAGACATTAGTCAATTTCAAGGCATCAAATTGCAAAGTCAGATTTCTCTGAAGTTATGTTTGATATATAGAGCATTTTTCTTACCTGTCAGAGTTGATTGCACAAAGTCTGTTCTGCAAATTTCCCACATCATCTGATAAGAAATGATCTGGCTCCTTTGAACGTATTTTCTTGTTGCACCTAATTTGCCAATGTGAGATTTGGTTTTATTTGTAGATGTAACATGTCAAAACCTGCTTGGTGTACCACATCAAGAGTGCTTCTTTTTTTTTTTTTTTTTTACATACCTCTTCAAACCAAATCCACCACATACATTTTTTTAATATAAAATCTATGCTCCTGAAAATATTTAATTATAGTTGAAATATATTAGTGGGTGTGTTTTTGTTTTGTTTTGTTTTTTATAGAAGAAATGTATCCGTTAGGTCAAAAAAATATATATCTGCACAGAACGTTTTTTTTTTTTATAATTGGCTTCATTGATGACCCAAAATAATTAGTTTTTAAGAAAATGCTCATATTTTGCCGAACTTGTATTCATTTAAATTTTTGTTATAAATAGATATATTCCAATTACACCCAAGTTACTGATAGATTCCGAACCAATTTCAAACTTGAATAGAGAAATTAAAGCTTCCTTCAGATCTTGACATATAAAGTCAAGTTCTTCTATTTCTATTTACCCTCAGAGGTCCATACTTATATAAAGTACATAGGCTCCCATTTGCTGAACATCATTCTCATCTGTTCTACATCATGATTTCCTATCGAACTCTCAGCTCCGTCTAACACACCGAATGCCTCAAAGCAAATGCTACAGAAAGGAGAACAAAATTCATATTACTTTTTGCGTTCCATGTGTCAAGTTGTTAATGGATGGTGAGTGGAAGTGAAAAGCGAGAGCATTTTCATCTTTCCTTTTTCTGTCTCTATTACACTCAGCAAGGAAGCACATGTAAATTGGCTCCGAAAGAAGAGGTGAAAAACAATTATGGGAGCGATGCGCCCGAGAAAAATGAGTCTATTGCTTGACCTGTAATGAAGTGGAAAGTTGACAAGCCAGCTTTGTGCAACTCGCCGATTTGAATGCGAGGAAATGAGTCCTCTGTACTGTCAACCAACAGGAAGAGATTGCCAATTATAAGTGTTGGCCTTCCACCGGCACCTTGCAGGGATCCTGATGGGCGAGGAGAGACATGAATATTCAATGAACATAAATATTAATGCTAACATTTCATAGTAATGTCTTCAAAAGGACCTTAACAAACAGTTTGTCAATAATTAATTAAACATGGACAATTGCAATGTATACATATATTTTTTGTAAAATTAGAATGAAATGTGAAGATATCATACGATAAGTCACCTTTGAAAGATTTTTTTTTATTATTCTTTTTATGCATTGTTACTATTATTCTTCTACTATGTTAATGTTTTTTCCTATTTCCACTTTCATTCATGGATCATTGTGTATTTCAATTTTTTTTTTTTTCTGAGAACTTTAACTAATAAATCTGCAATTTGATTACTAATTCTTAAAACGTTTCACCCTGATAATCCTGTATAGTAACTACAGCAACTTTAACAAGCAACTGAAATGTCATCCATTCATCCACTACTTATCTGTTCAAGAAATTATGTCCCTACTGTTTACCATTTTAAAAAAATTCAACTTGTTTTATGATCATCCGACCAGAGAGCAGTTTGAGCTTCACTTCAGCAAAATGTATCTACTTGATGTTAAAAGAGCCAGCTGGCCTGCGTCAGTTGACCAGACACACCTAATATGTTTTCTTTCGTCTAAGAGTATAGATGTCGTGTTGATGCCTTCTCCTGTAAGCAGTCCATCTGGGTTTTAAAGGGATAAACTTCAGTGGGGGAAAGCGGTGGCATGGTTGTTTCTGCAGGTCAGCTCAAATCCATGTCTGACTAACTGCTCTGCTACCAAGCCTCCATCTCTAGGCACTTTGGGTTCCTTCAGTCGTCACTTGGACCGCATCAGCATTTGGTAAGGCAGCTTCTCTTCCACCGCTGGCTGACCTGCATTTATCAAGGAAGATGACTTTGTCTCCTTTGAAAACTGAAACTCAACCCCTCTCTGTTATTGTGCATTTAGTCAAAACATTTTCTGTTTTCTGGAACAAGACAACCTACTGTAGACTAGTGCACAGCTATTCTTGAATTAAATTAAGAATCCTGCTTGAGACTAGCAGTTTACAAAACATTCATGCATGTTGTCGGGGACGTTGGGATTTAGAACGTGGTCTCTTATTGGTTTTCTCTCGGTAAGTTGCTAAATTATTTCTGATTTGGGTAAAATGATTATTGTTTTAGGATTTGCAGACCTTTAATAGTTTTTTTTTTTTAGCTGTTTTGTCTCTTGAGGTTTAATGTCAGGGTGCATTGTGGTGGTGTACTGTTATGGGCTGCCGCTGTGTGTTTCCAATTCGAGTGTATTTAATGAGATATCTCACTTCCTCCCTTTCTTTTTAATCTTAATTCTATTTCTTGCGTGCACACAGGGGAGAAGAATTCATTCACACTTGCTTTTCCTTCCCGTCTTTCCTCTTTACTTTGCTCAAATTGTGATTCTGCTTTTTTAGTGAAAAGGTAATGTTCTTCAGCAAGTGATTGCTGTTCCTTTTCAAATTAGTTTGGGCTGATCTACCATGCTATAACATCTCAACAGTATTACTTGCTGTGGAGCATGAGGATGCTAGCATCAAGTTGAATGTGATGTTTCAACTAGAGATGCATCAATCAAAATTTTAAAGACAATTTCCAGTTTTTTAGGCATGTTGATGCCAATGTCAGCTGACAGACATCTAACAAAGAACAAAGGTATAAAAAAGGGGGTTTAAACTATTGTTTCTCGACTTGATGCACCAACTTTCAGTAAGAATGGCTTTTGGAGCCGAGGTGAAAGAGCGGGCTTTGTTTGGTACCTTCAAAAAATGTCAAAATGAACTGGAGTTGACACTTCAAAATAATATTAGAATCTTATATCAGCAAATAGTGCTGCTACCATGAAACGAACGGCAGTCTCCCTGTGCATTCCCAAGAGAGGTTTTCATAACATTTCTAATTCCACCATGACAGACTGAGGGTAAAAACTCAAAGCAGAGAAACATTGCTGTACTCTGTTTAGTCTTCGTCTTACATGCTTAAAGTCTTCCTGTCTCACTCTTTCATAGCCTTATCAATTCACAGAAATATCTTGACATTTTGTAGAAAATACAGCTTTTGCTTAAATGGCTTCTTGTAGCGCTGTGCTTTCTTTAATTTTAAACACCACGTCGAGGCTTAAAATGGACAACTTTGAGTCTCCCTCCCTTGAAAACAACATCCACATTGAAGACTGTTGCCAATACAACAAGCTAGTAGCTATCAGGTAAGGTGCAGTCACTGATGTGGAGCATAATTTTTCAGCTTCCCACTGCTCCACCACCGGTCAGTGCTGGTGAAGCTCAATATCATCCAATTCTGGTCCCAAGCCAATGTCTTCCTGTTTGTTTAATTTTGCCTGCACATTTGGCATGCTGCCTTGGAAGCTGGTTGTCTTCTTTCTTCAGTGAATCTTACATATTTACAAATAGATTTATGCATTTTGCCAAATCTCTATTTAATGACAACTTACACCGTATGTGTGGCTGGGTGCATCCGTATCACTCTGTGTGCTGCTGTCTGTCGATCTGAGTGACTGACTGACTGACAAAAGGCACTCAGAGGATGAAGGCGTGACAACGGCTCACCCTTGCAGTGTCATTCACTATAGTACAGGAGCCATTAAGTTTTAAAGCCGGGCTTCTCTAACAGTAAGCCCCATGCCGTTTAACTTCCCCTCTGCTACTCTTCAAACGCCCGTGATGGACAGGAGTCAGACCTCTGCTGCTCGGCAGGGTTGTAGGGTGGAGCTCTCTGGCCCTTCCCCATAATGTGCCAGCGCTGGCATCGTCGGCACCGTTGGCGCCCGACTCCGATTGCGTGCGCGTGCAAGTAAGTGTGTGCGGTACGTGTTGGACACTGGGGTCGAGAAAATGCATCTTGATTGACAAGCCTCATCAGGGATAACTTAATGGCACCGCTACCTAACAATTAGAAGTCATCAAGGTCTCCAATTGAAAGTGGTTAATAAATAATGTATAGCCACAGTAATACCACATAATCTGGATATCAAAAAGTCAAAGGTGGATGCATTATTAATGGGGCCAAATTGGACTTTAATAACTGTTCCACTGAATCCCACACCACAGCAGAATTCACTTATGTTAATATGCCTTTATTATTAATGGGCAGCCATTTTCTAAAATGTTAACCGAGCGGGCTGCTCCAGAGGCAGTTGCCAAGATTGACGAGCCTCGTGTCTGAGGAGAAAGAGGTGGGTGTAGTGGGGAGTTGGTTATTTATTTATTCCTCAACCTGTAGCACGTCGGCCCACATCACTGTGTCAATAATTTGCTGGTAAAGCCATTAGGCACGATCACAGAAGCCCAATTAACTCTGCAATGTGTGAGATGACAATCGTACATCATTAGCTGTATAATGACATGCAGTGCCACAGCCTCTTTAAAAACAAACAGCAAGGCTATTACAAGAGTTATATGCCATTGTCATTGCTGTTGATTCAGCCGTTTTGATAAGTAGTGAAATGCCCTGTTGGGGATATGCATGTCAAGTGTCAGGGGACATTGGGACAAATGGGTTTCATAAAACTATTCAAGTTTTGTTTAGATTTCTTCCAATGCTTGCATTTTTTAAAGTGATAATAGTTTGGTGTCCGGTAAAGTCTGTGTGAAATGTTTACTTACATTTAAAGTGGGAATGCTTTAAATGCCATAACAATGCATAGGAGAGCGTTTTAAATGCCTTGTGAAGCATTTCTTGAAACCAAGTGCCACGAAGTAAATGTCTGATTTTTACTTTTTTTAAATTTCCCATCTGTGTCTAAGCAGATAAGCAATATTTCAAAATAGCTTATGTGTTATGAACAATAATTAATTTGGCATTAAGAGATGGGTGGTTTTTTTTCTGTTAACGAACTGCCACAAAGTATAAATCAGATTTTTACTTTTGTGTTGAATGTCTGTTCTATAATATATTCACCACCACTGATGAAAAAATTAAAAAAAACACATTTTAACTTTTCTGCTAAATTCACCAACTGCACAATTCTTGTTCAGTAGAAAGTAGAGCAAAATAAGCAGTTTTTCAAAGGAGCAGAAAAAATCTTTTTTGAACAATAACAATATTTGTTGTTAATCTGTTGCTAAGAGATGAGCACGTTTTCTGGTAACCAAGTGCCATGAAGTCAACATCTGACGTTTACTTTTGCAAAATTTACCAACTGTAAATTTCTTGTAAGTAGATAAGCAATATTTCAAAATAGCTTATGTTTTTTTAAACAATAATTAATTTGGTATTAAGAGACTAATGTTGTTTCTGTTAACGAACTGCCACGAAGTGTAAATCAGATGTTTACTTTTGTGTTGAATGTCTGTTCTATAATTTATTTACCACAAATGACAAAAGAAAAAAAATTAAAATATTCACTTTTCTGCTAAATTCACCAACTGCACAATTCTTGTTCAGCAGTAAATAGTGTAAGATAAATAGTGTTTCAAAGGTGCAGAAAAAAATCTTTTTTGAACAATAACAATATTTGTTGTTAACCTGTTGCTATGAGATGAGCGTGTTTTCTGGTAACCGAGAGCCATGAAATAAACATCTGACTTTTACTTTTACAAAATTTACCAACTGTAAATTTCTTGTGTCTAACCAGGTAAGCAATATTTCAAAATAGCTCATGTCTTATAAATACTAACACTTGTTGAATGTCTGTTTTATAATGTATTTACCACCAATGTCGAAAAAGAATGCAAAAAAAAAAAAAAAAACACATTTTCACTTTTATATTTTATATTCACCAAATGCACAATTCTGGTTAAGTAAGTAGCATAAGATCCGTAGTTTTTCAAAAGAGCAGAAGAACAATATTTGTTGTTAACCTGTTGCTAAGAGATGAGCGTGTTTTCTGGTAACCAAGTGCCATGAAATAAACATCTGACGTTTACTTTTGCAAAATTTACCAACTGTAAATTTCTTGTGTCTAACCAGATAAGCAATATTTAAAAATAGCTTATGTTTTTGAATCTGTTAGACATCTGTTAATGTCTGTTCTAGAATTTATTTACCACCAATGACAGAAAAAAAAATTCAGTAGTTGTTCAGTAGTAAATAGTGTTTTTTTAAATTTATTTATTATTATTATTAAACAAACAGTTGGAACATTGCAACACAGTGAGAAAAAGAAACAAAACGCAGAGCTAAGACTAAAGACAAACACATAAACAGTAAGGCAAATGACTAGAAATACAACCAGATTTAAAACAAAAGAAAAGTAGAGATAATGGCAGTTAAATTTTTTGCATACACAGATGTCAAATGTTACAGTGAGGTGTAATACAGTTTAAATTGGTTCAGAAAAAAATCAAAACAAGAAGTAGAACCTCTCCATTTACAGCAGTGTATGTGATATTTAACAAGCAAGAAAATAATATTTACCATGTCAGATATTTGACTATCAAGGTCATCAACATAGTATAATATGTGGGTGATGTTTATCTCTGGGATATCTTTAATTTTAAGAGACAACTGATTTTTAATGTCTCTCCATAGTTTAAATGAAAAAGGACAAGGGAAAAAAAAGAGATGATTATTATATCCATATACACACATCAAAATGATCTTATTTCCATCAATAGCCACTATTACAGTTACCCATTTGTATCACTGATATGCTCCAACAAAAGAACCTGGAAATTTATAAAACAACCATAAGCCCAGCTGAATGCGACGTACCATGACTAAAATAAATTTGATCACCCCATTGAAGTTTCCAGAATTTAGCCTCCTCACTTGACGAATGAGTTTCTTGCAGAAAAAAACAATTTGCCTTTTGCTCCTTGCAATAAAGAAAAGTAGCCTTATGTTTAACAATATTTTTGTTATTTATTTATAACAAAATATAAGTGAATAAAAACTTTCACTTTTATTAAGTGAAAGTATTTCACGTAATACCTTTCACCTAGTGAAAGTGAAAGTAAGTGCTCTTACTTTCACTCTTACTTACTCATCTTTACTTTAAGTGAAAGTAAAGATAACATGAAACAAACACAGTAGTTGTGCAAAAACTAATCTCAGGAACAATGAGCAGGAATGAGATAACATAGCCATAAATAGAATAGTGCAATAGCCCTTTAAACTAATACAAACATAATATACCATACCAGTGGAAGTAAAAGGAACATGGCGGTGTAAAATTAATCAGGGTCCACTCTTCGATTATCGATCAGGGCGAAACCTTCTTCCAGGTATGCGGGTTTGCCTCTGCTCCTGGCTTCCTGTCAATCTGATTGTCCATCTTCCTGTTGAGTGAAGAATGACATTAGCTGTGTCATCCTTACATTTAGGCTCCTTCATTTTCTTCTTGTTTTTGTTCTTAATAGGTGTGTGATCCCAGTTCACCTTCTGTTCTTTACAATAAGAATCAATACAATAAGGAGATACGTTGTTTCTGTTGCCGAAGTGCCACGAAGTATCAATCAGATTTTTACTTTTGTGTCGAATGTCTGTTTTTATAATATATTAACCATCAATGACAAAAATAAAAAAATACTTTACCTTTTCTGAAAAAAATCACAAACTGAACATTTCTTGTTCGGTAGTATAAGTTAAGTTATATTTCAAAAAGGAGAAGAAATCTTGTTTTTTGAACAAGATTGTTAATCTGTTGTTAATCTGTTGCTAAGAGATGAGCACGTTGACTGGGATTCTAAGTGCCACGAAGTAAACATCTGATTTTTACTTTTTCAAAATGTACCAACTAAATATTTTGTGTCTAAGCAGACAAGCAGTATTTCAATAGAGTTTATGTTTAAAAAACAATAATATTGCTTATTATTAATTTGATTTGATCAGACTTTTATTTTTGTGTTGAATGTCTGTTTTATTATTTTATTTTTACCATCAAGGACAAAAAAAAAAAAACATTTTCACTTTTCTGTCATATTCACCAAATGCACAATTCTTGCTAAATAGTATTTCGAAAGAGCAGAAGAAATTGTATCTTTTTTGAACAATAACAATATTTGTTGTTAATCTGTTGCTAAGAGATGAGCACGTTTTCTGGTAACCAAGTGCCATGAAGTAAACATCAGAAGGCAGTGCGTTAACATTAGCACAAACATTAGCAGTAGCCTTTTCCCTAAAATAAGCTTTTTAGCTATTTTGTTTACTTATTAGCTATGTTTGTGGCACTGAATTGAGGAAGTCAAATGTAAGACAACATGCCAGTAATGCCCCACATGCCACTGGCAGCACTTAGGCTAACATTAGCATTTGGGCTAATTTTAACTTATACACTAATTTTAACATACTGAACGGAGTAAGTCCACGTTACTCAATGTGCTCGTGACTCTCCACATTGTCGCTTACAATGCGACAATGTAAAAATTACATGCTAAGAGTTAGCATTTATGCTAAGTTTTAGCATCAGAACCCTGGATTCCAAAGACGGGCACACTTTGGCAGGCCCTGTTTAAATTTCTTTAGAAACTTTCTCGTCAAATTACTGATTTTAAAGATGTCTTTTTCAGGGTGTTATGCTCTCAAAATTCTAAATATGTTTTATCATAAACCCTAACCCAACCTGAAAGAATAATAGCTCTAAAGAGACTTCTCACTCACCATGTTTTCATATGGGAGCTGAAGAAGAAACATGTTTAGACCTTTAATGCGTTGATGCTGACATTGCATATGTTCAGTGTACACATATGAAAGGTGGGAACAGCAGCACAAAATGCTAGAAAGACTGCTCTGACATGCCGATTTAAATTTACCCATTCCTCGGCTCAGTGGGAGCTCAGTGCGACTTCTGAGACAATTTGGTGGAGGCATCTCTGAGGGGAACCGATAGACTAGCTAATATGTTCTCTTATGGTATTTGCATAATGTCCATGGTGCATTGCCAGAAAGCTGTTCTGCTCCAGTTGCTCCTTGTAATATATCTGGCAGCGTTTCCAAAATGCAGTTGTCAGTGGCACTGGCTTACAAATCAGATGTTAAAGCCTCAAACAGAATATCAAAAAGAACATGGCTTCAAAATGTTTGTTTACCATCCGTTTTTGGACTTCATCCTGCCTAAATAAACTTGATAAGACAAAGTTGTTTTTTTTGCATTTTTTTTTACCCCTTCTTCTTTTAAAAATGTTCTCCAATGTGTTAAATATGGAAAAGATCCACTGTGAAACCTCTCACTCTCCTTTGCACAGCAGATCCACCTCCTCCTCAATCCCTCTGTGCTTTCATTCCAAGAACTGTTTGTCCAAATTGGAGCAGGGACAGGATTCATCTGTGTGTCACTTCTGCATGAAGAATATTGTAAATATTTGTCAGTTTCAATCTTGTCCTTGTAGGAAGCTCCAATACAGAGATGATGGGCTTATGTTGGTATTTTTTTATTTGTAAGACCAATTCTTTCTTCTGGGTTATCATATTCTCGGCTTCTGGAAGTTGGAGAATTTACAAAAAGTGTTCACACCCATTGAACCTTTCTATACTTCAGCACGAAACAACCACAAACTCTCATGTATTTTACTGGGATTTTTGGTGAAAACCCAACACATAGTTGTGCATATTTGTGAACCAACATTAAGGAGGGGTTTTCAGAAACCGCACTAAGAACGTCAACCCTGTCTTATGTAATGGTCGTCGGAGAATCTTCTGCAGAACTGGAAAGATGATCAGTTGATGGGAAGACAGATGCTACCAAATGCAAGGCAATTCAGGAGGAAAACCTGTTTGAAAAGACTTCAGACTGAGGTAAAGGGTCACCTTCCATTAGAAGAACAATCACAAACATCCAGGCAGAGATCAAATGGAATGATGTAGACCTAAATTTTATGAGACACGGTGGCCATACCTGTTCATATCTGAGCTGAGTTTGAGATATTTTTGAAAGAATGGATTGATCTAAAAAAAAAAAAAATCCCAACATAATCCAAACTTTATGACTTGAAACATCCTAAATCGATTTCAATGCTTTCAAAGGAAGAGGGGGAATCTGAAGGTTTTTACTCTTTTGTTTCTGAAGTGTTTTCCTTTTTGCAGTCAAAGAAATCTTTACTTCTATCTGAGGATGTCCCTCGAAAACATGAAGCACTTTAAACAAGTCACCTATATCTCATAACGACATTATTCACTCCCATAACGTATTTAAGGTATTTTTGGCAGCATAATATCATTTTAGCAAATTACATGGTGACAGCCTTAACAAATATGAAAACACTTTTTTTTTTTATTAACGTTAATATTCTGCAGTTTGAACAAAAAGCAACAACATAGCATTTGTTTAGAAGTCTGGATTGCTTTATTTATATTTTTGCACATTGCCTCTGACTGTTGCTGGTGAGGAGAGACATTTCAATAAGCTTACACTAATAAATAATAATAATAATAAAAAAGCTGTATTTTATGTGGACTGTTTCATGTAAAATTCACTGGCAGTGAATATTGTGCTAGTATCAGAATTGAACCAAAGAAAGCAAGGCAGCTGCAAGCCTTTAAAATTGTGATGTTTTTGATGGGTCAGATAGACTTAAGAGGCTGTAACAGCAGCTGCGAAAGGGGGGCCCAATTAAATTTTTTGTCATGGGGCCCAAGATTTCTGCCAACACCCCTGCCCTCTGCACAGAGTCTGCTACAGTCTTCACTAAATGGATTGTTTAAATACTTTTAAGTGAAGCTTTGTGACAGCATTAGTTAATAAGTAATAGTTTAGTCAATAACTCCTCAGAGCAGTAGGACGTTAACATTTAGTTAAAAAAGAGCCTCCCAGTTTTAGCACATTTTTGCAATTCAAAACCACTTCTATGAAAAATGTACATAACCTAAGGATAAAAGGCTTTATTGGCAATGACAAATATTATCTACAGACTCGCTATAGACCATTGATTGTGGCTTGTTTTCTGAGCCAAACTGCCTCAGTGCTTCGCTATGCGGGTTGTGCTGGTGGACGCTGCTGGCTGCATCTATCCACCTGATTAACTGATTGCGAGTCTCAAAACAAGCTCAAAACTTGGAAAAACAGCTACTTGCCGTCTTTGACGCAACCGCCCAAATGAAAGCCTGCGACAGAATCGAAAGGTTTTGCTCCCCTCTTGCAACAGATTGACAGGTTGCAGCTGATTTGGCAATTCATACAGCCGGCGGTTTGCAGCTAAAGTAGCTTCAGTAATTCACAGAGGTTGTTCGGATGAGAAAATAACAGCAAACTTTACACTGTTGTTAAACTGTAGACGTTTATTATCTGCAATTACGTCATTTTAAAATCCAAGCTCTGAGTCATTTTGAATGTATTGCTATAAAAATAAAGATTTGATTGTCCCTACAGATTTCTTCATAGTTTTTGCTATTTGTTGCTTTTTGTTGCTTTTAGATGTTTCATCTATTCATCCGTCATGTTAAGCTTTTGTCCATTTTTGCTTGTTTTACATTATTTTGCGCTAAAAAAGGTGCCATCATCTTTAACATTTACAAATGTGTATTTGATCACTTTTTATCACAGGATGTACCAAAACCAGATTTTTTGACCCTGGCTAAGTAGCCTTCTCTAAACCTGCTACTATCACCATTGCAACAGTAATAAACAGTTTTAAAAAATAAGACAAACAAAGTTGCCCTGAATGACGCCCTCAGACAACAAAACCCCACAGTCTTGTCTCGTAAGAGTAAGCTCTGTTTGTTGGGGCTGATAAACTGCCAGTATTGATAAAATAATTGACACAAACCTCCTTCTCCTCCTCTGTCAGTCCATTCTCATTAGTCATCTCGCCTCAGTGGCCCTTTGTTCCTCCTGTCAGTGTTGGAATCTAATGGACTGAGCAGGTGTTTTCCACCGCTGTAACAGAAATTTGCAAAGCAGAGCGAGAAGCGAAGGGATAAAATGTACAGTAAGGGGGACTGTGCGTGACAAGGCTGGGGCTCTGTAAAAACTAAATAAAAAATAAAGAAAAAAAAGGAAAAAAAAAACATCTGTTTTCAAACTTTTTGACATTCAGTCAATATATTGACAGCGTTTGTCACTACAGTGCAGCTTTAGCTTGAGCAATGAGATGCCTTCCAACCCAGGTCGACCTGTCATGCTTCGATTCGCTGTCGCGCTGCCTCTTTGCTGGCGAAAATCCCAAAGCACAGAAGACAGGTAATTCTGACAGCGAGGACAGTTTTTCTATCTCAAAAGTGGCTTTGGCATGCTGTGGCACTTTTTTTAGGCCCCACGATAGCAGTTAAAAGCTTCTCACCTGAATAATAAGGTGAAGAGAATCGATGAAAGTTTAATTCTACATCAAAACCGGAAAGAAAACCCTGATCACATTGACTTAGCTTAGCTAAAGTAACCCACCGATACACACACCACTGACTGAAACTCACTTGGTCTTTCAAAAAGTTTTTTTTGTATTTAGGATAACAATTGTATAAGGAATAGGGGGAAAAAATCACTTGAAAGAAATGAGAAAAACCACAACTTCAGCACAAACAAATAGGATGAAAATCAAGGTCGAGGGATGCTGAACACAGGTCTGTTAACACAGATCAGAGATGCTGAGATTACCTGTGAGGCTTCTGATATGGACTGTGTTGCTCTCTAATGAGGCTCTGTATGTTTTCAAAGAGAAATTGGACAGAAGTTAGTGTTATATGGCACAGACACCAAAGAACACCTTTATATAAGTGTTTAATCCCGACATGCCCCTGAACATGAAATCAAGACGAAGTAAACCAAAGACCAATGAACATCTATTTTTACCTCATATCCAACTTCATACCTTGAGTTCCAAGGTAGTCTGTATTATTATTAGATCCCTATTTGTTATATATTTTGCAAATATAACTGGAGGTGCGCCGATTTATCAGCCAGGTGAGCACTGTCCTCTTTTGCTCTCCGGTGAGAAAGGCTTGACTGACAGATCGGCCCTCCAAGTTATAACTGCACATTTACAATTAATAATAGTGACCCATCTGTTGCTAACTCAACAACTTTCTTGCAATATTGAGCAACATTTTAGACGAAACAAAATTGGACGAAATCGGAATACTTTTTATATTGACCATAATTCTCGATTTGTCACTTATGAATAGAAAGTACTCAATACTTTTTATTTCTAAATTGATGATATTACATCAGTAAACCATGTAGTTTTAGTGTAGGGGGAAAAAATGGAAGGAATTTATTTATAATACAAATAAAGTAGTTCAGTTCAAGCTCTCAGGCATTTTATAGACTTTGTTTGGACCTTACGATTTTTAAATCTTTAGTTTAAGCTAAGATTATTTTTATACAACAGAGTTTTGCTTGTTCTAAACCTTGACAAATATACAGGTGAAAATCATGAGAGTCAGTGTTTTGTCATATCTAAGTATAGCTACACAGAATCAATGTTGAAGTCAAGTCTTGCTCACTAGGTTTGAATTGTATATTTATGAGCAGTATTGTTTTAAATTGCTAAAATCATTGAAAAATGAAATTCTCTAAGTCTTACTGTAATCGACTTAACTAAAAACTCCTTATCTTCCAACATATTTCTACCACAGGTAAGAGAAATAGTGACAATAACTTCACAGGGCCTCACTTCAAAAAATCTCAACTACCCTTTCAATTAGTGAAAGTAGTAACAGACCAGACAGCTGGTAAGAACTCATAGCATGACTTCTTAGCAGGCATTGAATTATTTAAAATTGATTTCTTTTGCTTTGAGTTCAGTATTTTTGGGTGTTTTCAGTGTTTTCTATCTTTGGTTCTTTTTAATTAGAAACTTCATTGTACCTTGAGTTATTCCACATGGGTGTGATGTTTTTAATCTCATTACTTCCTCAGCCTTTCTTCCCACTCAGCTGCCATTCGTTCTGTTTACTGTACTCACCTGGTTGCCATGACAATCACATCTTGGTGGTATTTAGGCGCCTCGGTTTCTTTCTCTGGATTCTACCGCTACTCTCGCCCCGGGTTTCTGTGTTTACTCCTCATGTTCTGCACATGCCTCAGTTTCATCATTAAACTGTCTCCAGAATGCATCTGCCTCTGCCCTGTTGCCATTTGGATTCTCCTAAAAAAAAAAGAAAAAAAAAAGACAACAAACATGACATCTTTAGAGATCAAACCAACTGTCGGAAAACTAAACTGCTGAGGCAGCAGAGAAAGGCTGCTTGTAAGAAAGAAGTGTGCTTTGCCACGTCCTTGTTAGCTCAGATAACATTTTTTTCCCCCCCCCTTACTGTACTTTGTGAGCTCAGTCGCAACAGCTGCCTAACTGATGCAATGAGAACGTTGCTCCCTAATAAAGATGTCATTCAGAGTAATGTATAACTGAAACTGAGGATCGGACTTACGCATAAAACTTAATGAAGGCAATAATTTTCAACGCATGTTCAGATGCAGCGCCTCACCTCGAGGAGTCGTACTCGTATTTTCTTAATTTGCCTATACATGTCGGACCTTTTTTTTCCCTTTTTTTGCACCTTTCCCACCTGCTATTTCTTCTGAATTTTATCTACCTCATTGTTCTTTTTTTATAGGCAAGTATCTGTCAGTCGGGGAACCACTGCTGATCCCCACAGAGGCCTTCCCCACATTGCATCTCTCTGCCCGTCATCATAACCCTCATATTCTCATTCAGTACATGCCGGTATGCATCTCACAGGATGGGTCGCTCCGTACTCATGAAACCAGTGTTGTACAGACTTTTTTCCTCCACCGGCCGCGTTAAATCAGATAAACGAGCTGTGTGTAAGAGCAGCCCTAACTATTTGGATTTCATTTGTTTTTGGCGCAAACTACATGGGATCAAGCAGTGAAACACGAGGAATGGAAACGGACGGCAGAAAGAGATAGAAATGTAACTTGAAAAGCTTTGTGAGCTTATGTTTGGGGAAGAAAACTGCCTTTGTGATAACTTTCACACTGCATCTAGTCCCATCATGGAAAATGGCTTTTCTTTTCTTTCTTTTTTTTTTTTTTTATGGTTTGGTGTATGTGCCCCCGCACCACACCCTTTCAGATGGCAACCAAAGGAGCCAAACATGAACACTCCAGGAGGATGAAAATGTCAGATGTTCCTCTTTTCTTTCCTCCTTTGGTAATCCGCCGCTGTCTCACAGCTCCATTTTTCCTTGCCTCTTTTGTGTTCGTCTTCGCTCCCTTTCAGCGAAGATGCAGAGGGGAAGGGAAGTGGTGCCAGCAATGTCACGGCTGGAGAAAGCTCATCCAAGGTAGTGGGGTCTGTGTACAGAGTCAATCAGAGCTGTACAAACCCTTGATTGCCATTGACATTTACCTGGCCCCCATTTCCAATTAATCTTCAAGGGCCTTCACCTCTTGAAGCCTGATTACAATCCCCCCCCCCCAACAAACTGGCTAATTTGTAATTGGCCATGTGTCTGTTAGGGGAGGCGCTTCGTTATCACTGCTCGATTGAGACATGGGGGAAAAAGTACCTTGAGAGGGGGGAAAAGGTTCCCACCTAGTGTGCATGCTCTAAATATTTTTGTAAATGTAACACCGATGAAACATAAATATTGGCTTCAGAGTAGATGATTTTTCTTTCTTGCATAAGCATAGTGAAATTTAGTAGAGTAAATTGTGAACTATACAGCATGCCAGCTGGACTTCTTGGCTTGTTCGTTTTGCATCATCAAGGCGTTGAAATAATGTATGACAGCCCATTTCACAATCAGTGGTGGAGTTCACCAACAACTAATTTAACATCTTCAAATGTTTCAAAGTTCACGAAGTCATAAAAACTTTACAAGACTAAGAAGAGAAAAATCCTGAAGCATCATAGATCCAAAAACATATTTCGTGCCCAAAAGTGGACCCGAGGTACGTCGCCACATTTTCATTCTTCCTTCAGTACCAGACCCATGCTGCAGTATTTGTTGTGGAAAAGTTCGGTTATAATCTCATTAGAAAATGATTATTCCTGGCGTCCCTTCAAAACAACTGTTTGACATTAAGATGGCTTCTATTGGTTGTTATACAGACTTGGCAGTCCCAAGATGCCGTTCTTTGCTCAATTTCTCTTAACAGTGAGCTTTTGAGTTTTGTTTTTTTTTCACTTTTCCTATAATACTGCTCTGATAAATGTGGCTCCTCCTCCAGCCCACCGGCCCTGGCTGAAAGAAATGGGCCTCTGTCACCTCACATCAGATCAGAGACACAGAAGGTCATGGATTACTGATTAAATGTTGGGATTTTTTTTTTCTTTGTGAACGTACTCACATAAAAGATTGTAAGGTTGTAGTATTTTTTTTTTATTATTCCAAGTAGTCCTGACAAAATGTGCTTGGGTCTAAAAATTGTTTCAAAAATGAGATTTAAGGAGTAAATTCAGTTTAGTTATATTAACCTTCTTAAAATCTGTCTTTCAAACAATGGTATTTAATTGAACAGCATAGCTTGTTGATCAACGCATTAGACCGCATTCGAGGTTATAGTGCAACTCTTTTAAGATAAGACCCCAGCTGAACCTCCAGTTACCATAGTTATATAATCAAGTAATTAAATTCTGCACAAAAGTCAGATAAGTTTTTTTTTTTAAGTGTTGATTGTTTTGGCTTAATGTAAAGAGCTTTGGTGATGTCTTCCAGCCAATTACTGTCATGTCTTGCGGTGGCTTTCTGAGCCACACACATTAACACGAGATGAACGGTTTAAGGGATTTATTTACAAAGTGGTATAGAGGATAGACATAACATGAAAGCAGCTAGAAACAATGGAAGAATCCAGCAAGGAGTGAATGAAAGAGCGTCTACACTGGAATGAGAGATGACTAGAAAAAAGAACTGATTTCTGGAAAACCAAGGCTGAGTAAAATAATCACCAGGCAAGATGTTAGTAAGCAGGATAAGCCCACAATGTCATAAGTGAAAATGACAAAACAAAATCCAAGTTCTTTAGATTGTGACACCGACCCCTCACTTCATAATAACTATATGTAGGGTTCCATAAAGCTTAAATCTTTAAATATTTATTCAAGGAGCAGAATTCATGATATTGACTCATGGTTTGGTTGCCGGGTCAGGAGCTCTGCACCTTTTTTGCTCTCTTTGAACAGCTGTTTTCGTAAAATAATAAAAAGTGTACGTTTGACCAAGTTTCCACAAAATTTTAGTAAAGAAATCAGTCAAAGAAGACGTCTGAAATATTGTCTGTTTTGCTCTATGACGACGTATTCATTGCTTCTGCCTCATCCTGCCAGTGTTTCTCCAGATTGTGGCTCTCAATGTACATATTGCATCTTTAGGCCCTATTAGCTGATGAGAGCAGCAGCGGTACTCGAAGCCAAGACACTCACATGATGTATATTGAGCTTTATCACCGACTGTGACCACATACATGGATACATAAAAGACATGCTGGGAGGTGTAGACATGTGAAGAGCTGACTCACCATAGGAGCCCTTACAGAGCAAACAAGCAGGCGAGACAGGAGAATGATTTTACATGAATACAGTGCGTTTCTATGTATAGTTGCGTTTGTATTTTGGCGGTGTCAAACGTGTTTTTCTTTAGTCTCGTGTATCGTTGGTAAAAAATCTTCACACCTAAAGAGAAGTTTATTTGCAGTCAGTTCTTCTCCAAGCAATGTGTTTGTGTTAAACAGTAAAATAGTGTTTAATTTATTTATACAGGAAAACCTTTTCAAATCTGTTCACTTCTTCCTATTTGTTCTTTTTCAATCTATATTCTATTGTCCTATGTCTTTTTTTTTTTTTCCTTTGTTGCTCCTGCACGACTGGATTGGATCACTTAGAGGGACAGCGGTAATAAAAGTGGGATTCCCAGTCTGTCTAACCCAGCAACTGCACTGGCTTGATAACACTGTCCCTATTCCCCCACGGCCACATCCCACTACTCCTCCCTCTGCCCTGGGCGTCTGCGCTCTGCAGGCCGGTGCCCATGGCAAAGCCACCCAGGAATCTTATCTTCTGCCCAGGCTCATTCTTGGCCCAGCCTGTGTGGGTGGTTGCGTGGTGCATGTGTCTTCTCTGCACCTGTCCAATTGCAACACTCTCTCTCTCTCTCTTTTTCTCTCCCCTGTTCCTGTTTCACTTTCTCTCCCTCCAGAAGTTTGGAGTTTCCCCAGAATTCCTGTCTTGACCAGACCATAGACACCAGCCTCAGCTTGTCTTAATGCGTGTCCGCTGGGAAGCCACATTTTCATCAGTCCTGTCGAGATTCCATAACTGTCTGTCAGCACTGATGCTTGTCTCACCCATGTTGTTATGTCTTCCTGTATCAGTCTCTATATCTGTTTGTTTTCCTACCTGTCATCTTACTGTACAGTAAGCACTGGGCTCGCTCTCTGTCAGTCTTCTCTCTGTCCAGCAGCATGTTTTGACTGCACACCTCGCTGTCAGCTCTTGTTAATGTCTTTCATTTAACAATCAACTCTATTCTGCAGGAGTATTGTTTGTGTGCCACACTAGACCTGTATCAGAAATGAAAGCTTCTCTGATTAAGATAAGGCAATAACCAGTAAATAACTTATTATAATGGCCATAACCTTTACAATCTAAGTATTTTTATATTTAAACAAAAGAAAAAATCGCACATTTCAAATTGACATGATCCAGCTGAGCAGTACAGACTGTCGTTAACAATAACTTGCTTTCCTGATGACTAAATTAGTCAAGAAATTAGAAAAGAGTAGCGATGGTAGTAACTAGTTCTGCAGTCACATTATTTGGTCTGCATTGTTAATTGTTGTTGCTGCCAAAAGGAGCCTTTATGTGTGCATGAAAGACTCCAAAACGTTTTGACGCACCCCTCAAACTTTGTGAATTAATTCACAAAGTTTGTACTGCTATGTCAGTTTAGCCCACTCAAGTATCTCATTAAGTACTGAAATACAAGAAGATATAAGAATGGATTAAAATATGATTTTCTAACCTTTCTGCTGTGAGATGTCATTAAATTTCCTTAAGCAGATAATTAATAAAGAAATAATGCTAATGCTAACACAACCATTCAGTCATCCATCTGTTCTGGTTTGTGTGTAGGTTTGAAAAATTGTCCAAACCAGATTGGAAAGTTCTGAAATTTCAATCTGGAAATGTTTCTGCATGAACCCCGTTGACATTTAATGTTAGGAGCAGATGTGATATCGAGCCAAATGTGAAAGAGGGGTCTCTGCAAAAATATGTTTTTGCCATTATAATAAAAAGTCCTGCAAAATGATTTCAAAAATGACATTTTTAGCTGAAGATACCATTTTATTTTGACATGGCACCCATGGTGATATTGTAGGCTTATTTTAGTATCTTGCAATGGCATGTTTAGAGCAGATAGCTCAGCTAAAGTAAGGGTCTCTGTGTAAAGCCTGCAGAATGTCGATCCTTTCCTTAAAAACTGCCAAAAGACTGCCAGCTGTTCCAAATCCAGCTTTATCAGGCCAGACAGGGTTTGAAATCTAAAAAGCAAAAACACAGCAACTTTCTGTAATACATTTAGCCTTCCTGTTACCTGCTGAAAATCTCGCCCTCCCTTGCTGAGCCACACAGAAAGTTATTGTGGTTGTTGCATCGCAACCAGAAACTTCCTCAGCTTTTCACACAATTACGAAATCAAAACAGTGTCGCTTTTCAGATCCAAATGTTCCCACCCTAGCCTAGGGCGATGGGACATGAATGGGAATCTCAGAGAGTGTGATCCCAGTTAGAGGCATGTGAAGTAAGCAGGAACAGCTGAACTTGGTTTTAGAGGTAGGATGGAGAATTTTGTCACTCGGGTATAACATGGAGAGAGACACTTGAGTTTTCCGTCTTGACCTGTTACCTCTGACACAGCTGTAGTTTAGCAAATGATTTTGCTAAATTTCTTAAAGAACATGATCAATTTTACTCCACGTAGCACCTGGCCAGCGCTTGATGAAGTTGTTAGCGTTAAAGCGGGTCTTACGTGATCGTTCCTGCCAGCGAATTGAAGACACATCCAGTAGAACTGACATGGCCGTTGATAGGCATACATCACACCACATTCAGTTATATCAGCTGACAGATTTCATTCATTACTGTGTAACTTGTGGACATGACAATTTAAAAAAAAAAGAAAAAGAAGACGACAGCTGGATGGAAAGTCGGATGCCTTGCAGCACTGTCTGGATAGCTGACATGAGTAATGAGGCATCTCCATGACACATCACTCAAATCGACTTCACATCTTTGATCATGTTTGAGACATTGTTCATTTGATATTTGTTCCATTTCGTCATCACCTGCGTTGCATTTGTCAAACAACAGTTCACATGTGGAAACTCTCTTCCCCATGCTCCGTCTGTGTCTGAAACGACTGACGCTTAAGTTTGTGTGTTGAATTGGCGAGTGATGGCAGTGGAAGGGAAATGATACATGCTTTTCAAAAATATTCTTCTCATAAAAGTCCAAAGTGTGGGGCTGCATATGTGTTAAACCTCTTTTACTCTTTTGTCTCCTGATAAAATTAAGTGCAACCAATTGCCTTCGTATGTCCACCTGCGCGTAGTTTATAAGTCTAAGTCCAACTGCTCTGTGAAAGCCTCTGAGGTGAGTGAATAAACAGATTTAGTTAGCTTTTAAAACACATCTCATGCAGGCTCACGTTAACTCTGGAGGAGTAACGGAAATCCACAGCTCAAGTAGGAGACTAATCTTTTCTGTCTGGAAGAGTGGCAAGATTAGTGAAAGGAAGCCATAAGGAGGAAATTGTAAGGGAGACAGCGAACATGTAGAAGAAGTTTCTCTGTTAGATGGAACCAGAATTCAACTTTTTTATTAAAAAAAAAGCTTTGACAGATGAAAACTGTTCCTCTAAAAACACCTTCTGTATCATAAAGCATGGTGATGTCAGAGTGGTGCTGTGGGAATAGTTTTCCTCAGTGGTGACAGCGAACCTGACTAGAAAACGTCAATGGAGATAAATACGGGGCAGTTAAGTAAAAGTCTGACGGAGACATATTGATGCATTTGCTCTGCTATTATAAAAGATTTATCTACCAGTAGAAATTAAGGTAAAGCAATTAAAGCAAAAATATTTCTGCTTTTATGTAGAATCAAATATAACAATAACTCTGGTAAATGTGCCACCTTATATTTCTTCACTAAAGTTATCAGAGAAATGATTGCATGGCGTTTTAACTCAATAGGCTCAGACCACACTATAGCCATCTACAGGGGACACATGCTGTGTAAACTGGGTTAGCGGGAACGTTTCGGCTTTTGTTTTTCCTTAAACCATATTACGATCTAATAGTAAAGGACAGCTCTTTCTTCAAAATAAATCGCGCTTGTTCCGAATTCGTTGTCAGATCAGCTTCCTCTGAAGACAGATTAGTGCTGCTGGCAGACATGATGTAATTCTATTAGAGCAAATGTCCCTGCACGGTGTTTCCTGTTCAATGTTTGACTCAGCAAGTTTGTTTCCTACGCAAATTCCTTTCTACATGGCGTTTCAGCCATCAGAGAAATCCGCTGTTTTCACATCTTCTAAGACGAAATTTAAAAAAAATGTTTGAATGAAGAATAAGTGCATTAAAAGTATATTGTGTAAAATTTGCAAGAATTTTACGCAGATTCTCATAATCCTATAGTATTCTGTCAACAGTCCCATGTAAATGCTGTAGTCTGGCTTAAACTAACATGCATTTGAACACTTTAAAACAATATTAGACAACTACTTGAAGAAAGATGGATTCCTTATTTCAGCAGGCAATTTTCCAAACACATTGTTTTCAGCTAAAAAAAAAACTTTTTACCCAAAGCATGCTGATTCTGTTCTCTGAAATTAAATTTCTTTATCATACAAATATCAGGATATCTACATAGATTTCACTTTTTAAATGTCTTGCTAACTTTTCCATAAGATCCGTCCTCATTCTGCTAATGATATTTCTGGATTACACTTTAAATAGTAGTCTAACATAAAGATTTACCATAAACATTCCTTTTTTATTTAATAGATAATAAAAAAAATACTTCCTTTTAGAAATAGGGCAGACTTATTTTACCACTTCTACACAGAATTATTTTTAAAAAAGGCAGCTGAATCTAGCATATTAATCTGAAATTTGGAACTATTGAATGAATCCGATGGAGCTCAACTAATTAAATGAACCAAGTAAGTCCTTGAAGCCAAAAACTTGGCAGATTTATTGTAAGAGAAAGTTTGGACAGAGAAAAGATTTTGTGCACAAAATGTTCAGTAGTGGAAGAACAGGATGAGGCTTAAGGGAAAACAACTCGCTTTAGAAAATTGGTTTTCATCTAACGATGTTGTAATTCCAATCCAATGCAGGAGACCTGGAGACGGGCAGCACAACCTAGCATTATCATCAAACAGGACCTCAGAATTACAAGGCCAGATAGGAAAAATAAAACAAATAAATAAAAAAAAACAGTGGAAAGTAGAAGCTTGTCAGTGGATTTTTACCTTTTTGATTTTTCTGCTCTGTTGTTCTCAGGTATTGAGCTACATTTACAGGAAAATCCCTGCGAACGCGCTAATGTGTCGAGTTCAATTATTTCCCAGATTAAGAAGTTGAAATAGATTTTTCTTTGCACGTTGCTAACACAATAGTCAGCAGAAGAGAAACACAAAACATGGCATATGTAGTATTAAAAACCTAATGATGTAAGATAATTATACACAATACACAAGGGTAATTTTAGTGCAGATTGTGTGTTTTCAATTTAGACACAAACTACATTAAGCTCATAATGCAAAAGGGACTTATTATGAACGATTTTTCCATTATGTTAGCATTCCTTTCACTTTACAACACCCTAAGGTTTTTCCTACAGCTGCAACCTGTCAAATTTGTACCCAGTCTGTTTTTTTTTTTCCTGGTGCAAACTGGGAATACATGCAATACGGTTACTAAGCAGGTTACACAGACTTATTCTTACAGCAGGACAGGTTCCAGTCAGTTCTGCAGTTAGGGTGACTTCAAGTCTATCGTGAAGTTACATTAGATGTTATGTTGAGCTCCTCATTCTGTGCCTCGCAAAAGATAAATTCTTCTTGGCCAAGACGACTTTTTGTCAGTTTTTTTTTTTTTTTTTAAAAGACAAATTTCAAAATATAGAGGAAAATTTACAACCAAATCAACAATGGTTCATAGTCAATAATAAGTTGAACTGAACTTATTGTTCAGTTCAACAATAATAACTGAACAAGAATATAAGCTGTAAGAAATATTTTACAGTAAGAAATATTCTGAAATATTTCTTACAAATAAAATAATTTCAAATTCAAAAATACTCAGAAATACCAAAGGGAACTTAAATAATAATGGTAATAAAAAACCTACAAATAAAACCCTAAAAAAAGTCAACATTTAGCTACAAATTCAGGTGCAGATCTTTGGGGTATGTTTCCTCTAGCTTTGCCCACTGAAGGGCAGAAATGTATTCTTTGTGAATTAACTCAAGTTCATTAACATTCAGGTCTGTATACATCAATTTTTGAGTCTTGCCAAACGTTTTTAATTGGATTTACATTTGCACTTTGATTGTGCCATTCAAAAACATGGATACCTTATAGACCATTCAGTATCGCTCTGGCTGTATGTTTATTGTTATTCTCTAGCTAGAAGGTGAACCTCCTCACTTTCATTTAGAATATGATCATCCTTGATGATGCAAGTTGGGTGGAAAGCAGTAGCAACAACAACAGAAACAAAACATGCAAATCTCGCATTCGATGTAAATTGGTGGCACGGTTCTGTTTTTGTGGGTCCATATGAACCAGAGTGGAAGCATCAATTCCCCAACACGCCTTAGAGACATCTGGTTCCCTGCAGGCTTTGTGTCAGAGCCACACTTCCAGTCAGGTGCATTTTCCTTTGTGTTTAAGACAGCGGAGCAGAGTGCTGCAGTGTAGAGGAGATCGATCCAACCCGGGAAGTGCTGTCTCTGCCACTGCATGACACGAGGTTCTAACTCAAAAGGATAGGTCACCCAGGTGGAGTCAGGCACCTGTGTTCATTAAGTGTGTGTGTGTGTGTGGGCATTTGTACATGTACAGATTTTTGCGAAAATACTATTCTGTCACAAATTTCACAGCAAAATGTCACTAAATACAAAAAAAAAAAAAAAAAAAAAACGTACAGAGGAAGAAAATCTGGTTTGTGTGTATCTGAGAGAATGACATCAGGAGCTCAAGAATCAATGTAATCAGTAGTTGTTGGCAAACATTTTGGTGGACCATGCTACGTTTGATAGATTGATAGTTTCTGAAGCATGTTAGTTGCATTTGAAGCCTTTTTTTTCAATCATGTAGCCCCAGTTCAGTCAAGGCCATCACATTCTGCCGGTTTATTATTTTGACAACAGTTTGTCAAATGAACCGGACATTTGGAATAACAAATTCCTTTCTTGGACTTTAGTGGTGCCGAGGATGGAATCTGAATTATTACAACAAGGAAACATGTTTTTTTTCTTCTTCTTCTTCTTCACATTTGTGCTGCTCTGCTGTACTAGCGAATCCCAAAGCCTCCATTTTAAGACTTATTAGTTTGAGGGCTTTCACCTCATTCTTATCCTCCGATTGCCACTAGTGATTTCTTGGGACTCTCTTGCTACAAGTGTATTTGTCTCAGTTTTGTTTAGCCACAATGAGCTGCATGAGTCCCATCTTTTTATATGGACCTGATGTCGCCTCTTTGATCCAGAAGATCCTTTAAGCTGGAGTTCAGTTCGACAAAGCAGGTGTGAATGCGCCTTTAGGGTATTTTCACACCTGATAATCTGGTAGACTCTGATCAATCGGGGACTAGAAAGGCATCATTTGTTACATTTTCAGCTGGTGGTGTTCACATTCACACTGCACTGTCAAAAGAACCAAACACTTTGAAAAACCTGTTCACTCCTTGGCCTGTGGTGGCGCTGCGGCAAGAACTACTCAAGGAGACAACACAAAAAAACCTCTGAACAAGACATGAGCGCAGCTTCCAAAGGACTATGAGTTATTTTTCCCTCTAGTGTGAGACTCGCACATTTGAGTTGGTTGCATTTAACCAGAAGTCACACCTTACTTAGAGAACTGGAGCTTTTAGACAAACAAGTTAGAGTCCTGTTAAAGTGGAATAAACGGGTCTGATGTGAATGCACCTTTAGTATCAAAAGGTTCAATCTTACATGCTGGAGCAAAACGTACAGCAGAATACAAGTAACTGGCATTGAAAGAGGGATTTTGTTAAAACGTGTAAATGAAAAAGAAAATAAAAGAAAACAAGTGGGAGCTTGTTTTCTTTTTGCCGGTTGCCTCGTCTTCCTTAGACCTTCTGTGATGTCACCAGAGGCATGTGAGCATAAAAACCAGCTTTTGGGAGGAGACCAACAAAGTAGGAAAATTGAAAAACTGAATTTGGAATGTTGTGTCTGTGTGGACATAGAAAATATATAGATATGGTTTTTTTTTTTTTTTTTTTTTTTGGAAGAAAAAAAAAACTCTTGCAGTTTTAATATCTGTTTTCAAAACCTATAATGAAACGAATCAAATTGTGAATAGGCTCGTGTTTATGGAGGATTATGCTCTATAGGGAATATTTCTTGGAAGCAGCATCATCCTACGATCCACTGATTCTGTACCTTGTTAATGAGAAAAATGAGAGTGAGAAATTAACAAGCCCACTTGTCATTTCTCTCTCCTTGAGTAGCAGTGCATAAAATAAGAAACTTTTTTTTTTTTTTACATATGTTTAACAATCTAAATTCATCATTATTTTTATTGTTAGTGTGTTTGTTCTATAAAATCAGCTCCATAAAGATGAACAAACCTATTACAGCAGAGAATACAGCATCATAATATGGAATCAGCTTGTAAATAAATACCACAGCTTCTTCCACGACAGTATAGTGCTGTAATTTCTTGACGGCTGCATGAGTGAGCTTCACAGAAAACCAGTGAAGGCCACACAGAACTGTGCGATTTGTCTTTCCCTGTGGGCTTGCTATATCCAGATTAAGGCAGAGTTCACAGGGAGGCGACAGGGCCCCAGCACCCACATCCAATCAGACGGTTCCCTGAGGGGAACCCTGTGCCGCACACATATGTGGCCCCAGCCTCACAGCGTGACACCGCGGCGTCCTCCAGGAGTCCTCCACGAGGATCAGGAGACGCTGCGAGGGAGAGAGCCACACACAGCGCGACGACGCCGCGATGTATTCAAAGATTAGGCCGCCCGCTCACAAACACTGGCAAAACATTTCCCGGTTTGCGTCAGGTTCTCTCGCCGAGGACTGAAGACAGCACAATGGAAAGCAGCGGAGGAGGGAGGGAGCGTGTTCGTCTGTTGTTGCCTGCCTTTTTGAAGTCTGACACTTTTCAACGCTCTCCCTCCTTCTTTTCAAAAGCTTTTCTGAAAGTCTATTTCTAAGATGTCTTACTTCGTTTCTGCTCATTTTTTGTAACAGCTCAATAAGGTTTATATACCGACGTCCATGTAGACTGCAGTGAGTGTCTGAAGATGCTGTTTTTTGGTCAACAACAATGCACAATTTGGGTTCTCCTCCTCCCCCCCAGTAGATACAAAGGGTATAATACACAATATGAAGCTTTTCAGAAACATCAACAATCCTTTTGCTTGCATTGGTGTGAGATTTTTATTTATTTATTTATTTATTTGTAACTGTGCTTTAATCAAAGCCTAAATCGAAGATTTTGCCTTTACAGCCTCAAGAGGAATCATCATTCAAACAGCCTAGGTCTGTTTACTGTTCGCAGTGCCTGGTAAAAGTATTTAAACATCTCTTGATTTTTTTTCCACATCATCTCATATTACAACCAGGAACGTAAAAGTCATTTGGGGGATTTTATGCCATAAACCAACACAAAATAATGCCTGTTTATGAAGTGGAAGAAAAGGGACACTTGGTTAGAAAATATTTTTTGCCAATAAAAATTTGAGAAGGTCTGAGTGCATTTGTATTCAGCTCCCATATTTTTTGTAGAGTTTCTTCTCACTGCGTTTACAACTGACGGGCTGCATCTCTCCCAGTTTTGCACATCTAGAAAATATATTATTTTTCTCCGTTCTTCTTTGCAAAATGCTTCGGGCTCAGTGAGATTGAACAGCAAATTTACAATTTGGACATAAAATCTCAACAGCCTTTAGAGCTGGACACTGACTGGGTCATTGTCCTGCTGGCAGTTGATCTCAAATCTCAAGCCTAGATGTGCTTTTCTGAAAAGGGTCCCCCACATCATGCTCCTGCCTCTACCATGTTTCACAGAAAGAATGGTGTGTTTGGAGGTTTGTGATGTGACCAAAAAACCTGACTTTCTGATCAGAAAGTCTTCTTCTTTATGTTCCCCACATTTCCTTCATGTTTTAGAGCGAACTGTAAACGCGATTCCCCATGTGTGTTTTTTTTTTTCGTCTTCTTTTAACCTAACCCGGCTTTGAATTTCTGTACAACTTTCCTCCTGATCTGTCTGGTGTGTTGAGGCTTGTCAAAGTAAAGGGGGCTGAACACAAAGGGATGTTACACTTTCACTTTTGCTTGTTTTGAACGTGCATAAAAAGCATATTCTAATGATAGAATTTAAAAATACAGACTAAAAATGTTCACACATGCATTTTTAGAAAGATATAAATTTACTGCAAAACCATTTCAAAACTCTTTTTTTCCCCGTGTCATTGCCATGCACAAGTTTGTGTCATTATTTCAAATCAAATTTCAATGAAATACTGACATTTATGGTTAGCTACCAATTTGCATTTGTCATTTTTCTCTTTGTAAGACAAGATCAACTGGCCCTCAACTATTGTGATCAATTGTGGGATCGATTCCAGAATATTCATCCATTCAGATATTATGTACAAACCTACAGAGACTGTATTACAGTTTGTTTTTTTAAAAAACTCACACAATGACACTCAGCTGCGAAAAAGCAAATGATCCAGCTACAGTCCCAGAGCTGTCGCGCTTAATCCTGGGATGAATGAATCCCGCTGTGCTACTATTTCTCCCTCATCTTCCTTCCTGGCCCTCCAGAACCAAAGCGGGACCGAAGCTTACATTTCCACCGACTGAAGAGGGAACAGACAAAGGCTTATGGAAAAGATGCTTTAATAAACGCTACAGGAAAGGTAGAGAGGGAGGAGATTGCAGGGGGAATTGTAACCTTTTTCAGTTGCTGATTTAGTATTCATAATTAATGACCTTTTGTCCACCTGACTGCAGCTTATTGCCAGGAGCCCCCTTCGTGTTTGTGTCTTCCAGAAGCCGGGGGCAGATGCTGCGGCCTTGTTGACTGATTGATTCCTACGCTTTATATGCGTCTTTCACACAGATACTGTTTAATTTGTCCCGCAGAGTCCACACGCTGTGCAAAGAAGAGTATGGAGGCTGTGTGCGGGGCGTTAGAACATCAGAACGGCACGTCAGACACAAATTAGGGGTCACGCAAGCACATTTGGTCGTTTGGCATTTGCATTGTCTGTCTTTGCCTGACAGGAGAGAGGACGGACGCTACAAGGACGTCGTCGGCAGAAGGGGGAGGAACACGCCTCTCCTCGGCAACCCACGCTGCATTCGCTACTTTCTACCTCATCAACAAGGACTTTCATGTTAATTGATCTTAAAGAGCAGCCATGCATGCGGTGCATTGTGATCAGGAGGCTGCGTGTGTTTGTGAGTTCGAGACAACCTGGCTAAATGTGCTCAGTCAGGCTCGACATTTAATTCACAGCACCCACACCGGGCAATCACTCCCCACACGGTGAGAAACACACTCCCAACAAAGAAGGTTCCAACTTACAGTACATCTGATTTTTCTATCCCTACACCCATTTGTTTGTCTAGCGATCCTGGCCATCAGTGTGCTTTTCTTTTGTCTGTCTGCTGCCATTTACCTGTCATTATCAGGGGGAAAAAAATGTAATACCTACCTCCTCTTTTCAGCCGACAAAGCGCAACTTATCACTTAGGCGAAAACAGAGGAGTCACCTCAATTTCACCATTATTTCTTTTGTTGTTCTTTTTCCACTCGGAGACTAAAAAGCATGTCTCCGTTTTAGCTCTTTGTCTAACCAGACGTCAGAGTACTGCGTTGTAATCGTCCGCTCTCCTTTCTGCCTAAAAACATTTTATAAATTCTACATTTCATTTTAAAACTAAAATTCTCAAAAGTGTGGCATGCATTTGTTACAGCCTCCCTGTGTCAATGACTTATACAAACACCTTTTTCTGCAGCTACGGCTGCTGTGATATAAATAGTCATTTCATATATAATATTGAATTCAAACACTTACCTTGACACATCCTAACACATCAGGAACATTTGATCTAAACCAGTGGCTCAAGCTTTTCTTTATAAATACCTCCTCAATATTCTTTTCCAATCGCCACAATAGTCATAAGAAGCATGTACTCTTTCAGGTCAACACATCATAAAATACATAAACAGAATAATCTGAACCAGTGCTACAAGTTGATTAATCTTTTGAGTGCAACAAAAAGCAGCCCAAGTATTATCCAAGGTACTTATCGCCCAGCTTAAACCTTGTTTCTAAACTATGGCATTGTAGCTTTTGCAGAATTTAAATAACGTAATTTTTCCAGGACTTTCCTGTATTTTGCTCCATTTATTTGGACAAATCAGAATCAGCTTTATTCGGCAAGTTTGTGCGCACAAACAAGGAACATATATTTGGTTCTACTTGACTCTCAAAGATGTGTTCAGTATAAGTAAAAAGATTTGTTGGGAATTTAAAAAAAAAAAAAGGTTTTTTTTTGTATATATACAATGTATTTACACAAAAAAGAACACAAGGTTGGAATAGTGCAACAAAACAGCAAAGTGTCATCTGCAATGAACAAAGGCCATCATGTGGCCACCACCATAATGTTCACGGTGATGATGAACAGTCATTATTCATATGTTCCATTTTGTTTGTTTTTTATCTACTCAGAGCACCTTTAACAAAACAAATGTATTTTAGGGAGGGTTTTTCTCTGGGCAACATAAGCATCTTATTCCACATCTCAGTGTTAAGACGGGTGCTGGAATGGAAACCACGTGTTCTCACGCTCCCCTGTCGGCTCTGCTGCCTGTCCCACAGCAATTAATGCAACTGTGTAGTCAGGAACCTATTGCCCCAAAATGGCTTCCTGAGAGGAGCGGAGGTGTTACATCACCCTGACATTAAGGTCAAGTCCTTAGAGTATCATCAGACTGCACCAACAAAGCCAGAGGTCAGAGTTTATCTCCAATCATGACCTCTGTGGAATTGATCTGCTGTAGTGGAAATAGAATTTTGATCCTGCGTGATTCCGACTGCTGTTGGACTCTGAAGTCGTTTTGTGCCTTCAGTGACTGACTGGATGATTTCTGATATCTGCCACAACGAGGACCTTGGTAAATTTTGCATCAAATTTCTCAGTGTGGAAGCCTGCAGAAGCAGCATTTTTGTTTTGCTTTGTGTTCTTCCCCTGTTTTGGTGGGCAGCATAATTGAGCATCTTCACAATGTTATCGTGAAGCTGCTGATTGTCAAGAAACTTGTGTTTCCAGGGCAGCCAGTCAGTCCAGGAGACAAACTGTCAGCATGCCTGATCTGTGCAGCAGTCGGCATTCACCTGGAGCAGAGATGGCTACCCATGTCAAATGTCACAGCGCTAATCTATTTCAAACGCAGACCAGGTGTAACTGCAGCTCATTTCACCAACAGATGAGGTTTTTAAAGACACTCTGCAGTTCACAAATCTAGAGAGTTGCAGGTCAAAGCAGTGATCTGTCACAGTGTTGATGTTATGCTTATGTAGCCTTGTTTGCTCCTTAAAGATAATATACCTCTTCAAGTGTCAAAAATCTTTATTAGCTTTCTGATTGTACGTTTGTCACATAACCCGATATATATATATATATATATATATATATATATATATATATATATATATATACACGTTATCTCAACTTTGTCATGTCTGTGGCTCCCTTTGCCTCATACAGTGCCTAGAAAAAAATGTCAAAACCTATAAACTCAGTAAAGAATTTTGTTATTTAATTTGATAGAAAGATCCAAAGTGGAAGGAAAATTATGGTTTTCATATTTCTTTTATAGGTAAATACCTTCAAAAGTGTGGAACGAATTTGTATTCTGACACCCTAAAATAAAATCCAGTGCCTAGTGGTGGTGGCAGCATCATGCATGGTGGGCTCTTCAGAAGACACCTAATTAGTAAAGAGAGTAATAATTTATTGTGTAAAATGCATCAAATGTTTCCTTAGAGAACATTTGCAAACAAACAGCTGGGTTAGTTTATTAAATAATAAAATAATCTATGAACATCTCAGAGATCTCTGTTCAATCTATTATCCAAAACTTTAACTTTATAGCACACAGACAAAATGTTGTGTGCGGAGAAAATCTAACACTGCAGACGACTTCGAACACATCATTCCCACAGTGAAATATGGTAGCGGCAACAGCATGCTGTGGGACGTTGTGTTTCAGCAGGTGCAATACAAGGACGTTTGTCGGAATTGATGAAGACAAGAAAATGATGAACGATAACCTGTTAATGTCCGCAAAAGGACATTAACAGGTGTGTGACAAAAGGAAAGTGAGGCAGAGGTTCATTTTCCAGCCACATGTTCCAAAACGCACAGATACTAAGTCATAGTTTATATTAAACTACGTTCATGTGTTTAATTGCCCGGTCAGTCGAGATCTGAATCCAATTGAGCGTTTTTGGAAAACCTGATTGTTGACGTCCCCAAATACTTTCCAACTAATTTCATTGAACCTAAGATTTTATTTTTATGTTTTTTAGGAAAAGTTGGCAACATTTCAACATCTAAATTTATATAGTCAGAATGACGTGTTGCTCTACAAGGTTTCAAGATGAAGCTCTCGGATTTTTATTTCAAAACCATGTGTTATTCTGGTTTGCCTGTACAGCCTCAAATTATGTCATAAGGTCAAACATTTCAAATGTTATACTTTTGGAAGGTAGTAATATATATATAGAGAGAACACTGGGAATGGATGTGGATTTTACTGTAAAACCGTAACGAACTGAGCTTGATTTACATAGGACAGGATGCCCAAATTTTAAATTATGGAAGAAGCTAATTGCTTGGGACATCCATGCCCCCAAAGTGACAGAAAAGCACCACTCAAGTTAAAAAGAACTCTTCTGCCCTTCTTGTCCCTATAAACTTTCTCAGCGTTTAGTCATGAGCCTGCCATTTCCTTACCCCTTTGTGCTCTCTCCCTCCTAAATTACTGGAAGGTGATATACAGCCTGGATATCCCAAGGCTAAAGGAGATTTAGAACTTCGTCCCACATGAAGGAGAGGTGAGAAAAGACATTACTATGCAGAATAGGTAATATTGAAAATGCCCGAGCACTTTAGGGTGGCCTGTGCAGATTATCAATCTATTTGTGTAACTTGGCTACCCAGAATTTCATTTCCCTTTTCATTTATTTGCCTTGCTGCGGCCGTTTACAGTGCTGAAACTGAAAATTGAAGCCATGACGAGCAACCAGGCAATATTCCAGGGGAAAATAGGCCTCCCCTGCTGTTTGATTGCAAAGGTTCATTTGGAGGTGCGGAGGGGGGGGGGGCGGGGATGAAGTGACCTCTTTTTGATGAGCTCAGAGGAATGTTTGGAGAAGTGCAGGGAGTCCATGCACGATCATCTACACCTTGTTAACAAAGCCTACACTAAATTCATAGATCTTTTTTCCCCCCCTCTCTCTCTGAAGAGCAACATCGGTTTGTGCATTTGAATTAAGAACCAAGGACAGAGGCAAACAGTACTCACCACTGCTTGATAGCAGCTTCAGAACCATAGACAGAGTCTTATCCCTGCCAGATTTCTCCCATTGAGAGCTGATTACACTGTACAAAATGTAACAAGAATGTTTTGTTACCTTTTTGTACAAAATGTAACAAAACATGCACCGATTAAATTGTTCAACGTCATCTCACCGATGAATTCAACAGACAGGTTTTAAGATCGCTGTGTCCTTATTAAGGTACAAATGATTTCCACAATCCTCCACAGAGTCAGATTGTACCCAAACAGACTGACAAGAGTACAGTTTGGAGAGCAAAAAAAGCCCTCTGTTACTTGTCTCGCTCGTTAATTTTGAGTTATTAATATCAGTCCGATGGACTCGCCCGATCAAAGCCGCCGCGTGACCTCGCAGGCGGGTCGTGTCACGAGCCAGCCGTTGAGGGAGCCATCACGGAGAGCGTATCTTACATAATCATCATGGCAGTACCCACTGAACATAATTGCAATGATTTGTGCCCTCCCGTCTTTTTTTTTTTTTTTTCCTCTTGTATCAAAAAATATTACTGGAGGTAAGTCAGGCGTGAGCGCCGGGCAGGGCCGCTGAGCTGAACGGGAGTGTGGCCCCCGGGGAGGGCTGAGAGGACAGAGCGGAGCATGGTGTCATGCCTAAAGAAAAGCCAAGCTCCGTACAGTTCCCCCTACTAGGACCCCTCCACATCCCCAACGCCCCCAACCCAACCAGTTAAAGTGTTCGAGCTCAATCAGGGCATGAGAATGGGATGACTTTACTGGGTCATTTAGCTGGCAGAAAGAGAACAGGGGGGCTGTGATACCCATCAGTTTTTTGTAACCTAATGGTTTACTAATGTCTTCGTATGAGGGGCCAAATATTCCTGGAAAGAGTAACATTATTTAACAGAGTTTCTTTAATTTGGCACATTTTGTGTAATGATGTGGTCATCCACATGGCTTTTCTCATGTGGACGACCACATGAGAAAATAAACTATTAGATTTTGAGCAGCTGCAATAAGACAAATATATTCTGTTTGCCATAGAAACTTTGAAAGTTCAACAGCTTCTACTCTTGATTCTAACTAAATTATGCTAGGCTCTCTATGTTTTTTGCTATAATCTGATTTCACACACATGTAATGGCCTATTTGTCATTTTATGTGCTATCAATCAAACTCAACTCCAAAATATCTGCACAATTAATGGTTTATGCATGTATTTAAAATTCAATCAATCAATTAATCAAATGAATTTAATTAGGAAAATTAATTTCCTCATTTAATCAATGAAGAAATTATGTTGCTTTATGAAAATTTTACAACCTATAAACTCAGATGAATTTATGGTTTAACACATTAAGTGAGTCATGTCTAATGGACGCCGATGTCTCAGCTGGGTCCTCCGTGGCAAAATGACTAGCAGGCAAAAAGGAATTACTTTTATACATAACCACAAAAATGGAAAGAGTAACATTCCACTGACTCTTTTGGGGAATGAAACAGAGTTCCCAAACATGCAGAAAAAACGATAGCGCTATTACAGAGTCAAAATTAAACACAGAAGGCTACCTGATCCCAAGCTAGTAGGCATTTACAATGTTGGTCTTTGATATGGAAAATATGGTGGCGTTCTGCACAGGCTGACATGACGGTGCCACGAGGCCAAAAGAAGGCATTTGCCTGTTGTGCACCATCTGGGCTCTTCTTTGCTTGCTTGCATGTCCAGTCCATGTGAACAGACACATAGGATAAACACTGGGAGGAGACATAGCTGTTCTCTGTGTATGACATAGAAACTGGCACACTTTATTCACACACCTTATGAAAAGCACTAGGTTAAAGAGGCTATTTCAGTGCTTTTGAGGAAGTCGGGGCTGATTTGACCTTACATCAACATTTAGGACCATCTGTTTTAAAGAATCAAACATGGAGAACCAACATCTAGTTTTATCAAATCATGAATCCAGAGAAACCTCTACTAGTTTATAAAGTTTTATATGAGGAACCAATATCCGTATACTTTTATACTTTTATTTTTATTTTCTTTTGTTATTTTGTCTGTATGTCCTCTGACATGTGAAGCCCTCTGAACTGCATTATTGCTGAAAGTGTTATTATCTTACCTTACTTTGTCTGGCTAAAATAATCCATCTGATCTATCTAGTTTCTTATCCTGTGATAAATTAAAAAATAAAAAATGACATTCTGCAGAAGCGGCTTTGTTGCGGGAGTGGGACAGTGTGTTTGGTTATCAGTCGGGTTGGCAGAGGAAGAGACTCACGCTGGACACTGTTCATGGAGGACCCGCAAACTGGTTGTTTCTGTTCCAAGTGTGGCACTTGGATTCAATGATCCAAGTGCCACACACTTGGATCATTGAATGCTTAGAGATGTACAACATCAACAGGACCCTGAGAGCCTTCATTGCAAACTCGATGGGGCTGTGGAAAACCACCCTTGAAGCCAACTGCAAACCACTTGCACAAGTGTCCATCAAATGTGGCATATACCAAGGACATGCTCTGTCCCCGCTGCTGTTCTGCATAGGCCTGAACCCCCTCAGCCAAATCATCAACAAGACTGGCTACGGATACCGACTAAAGAATGGAGCCAACATCAGTCACCTCCTCTACATGGATGACATCAAGCTGTATGCCAAGAGTGAGCGAGACATCGACTCACTGATCCACACCACCAGGATCTACAGCACAGACATTGGGATGTCATTGGGACTAGATAAGTGTGGTCGGATGGTCACAAAGAGAGGGAAGGTCATTCGCACGGAAGGGGTCTCACTCCCAGAAGGAACAATAGCAGACATACAGGACAGTTACAAGTACCTGGGAATACCACAAGCAAATGTGGTATTTGCTTGTGGTATGAGGTCACAAGGAAAACAGCCACAGCCAAATACCACCAACGAATAAGGCAAGTCCTGAGAAGCCAGCTCAATGGCAAGAACAAGATCCAGGAAATAAACAGCTATGCCTTGCCAGTAATCAGATACCCTGCAGGAATAATTAGCTGGCCAAAGGAGGAGATACAGGCCACAGATGTTAAGACACGAAAATTACTAACAATGCATGGAGGGTTCCACCCCAAATCCAGCACCCTGAGACTGTACACGAGCCGCAAGGAAGGAGGCAGAGGACTAGTGAGTGTGAGAACCACTGTCCAGGACGAAACATCCAAGATCCATAGATACATCAGGGACAAAGCCTCAACAGACAATCTGCTCAGTGAATGTCTCAGGCAATGGGGAACAGAAGTTGAGGTGCTGGAGGTACCATCATGGGAGGACAAACCCCTACATGGGATATACCACCGGCAAATAACTGAAGTGGCTGATATCAGAAAGTCCTACCAATGGCTTGAAAAAGCTGGACTCAAGGACAGCACAGAGGCCCTCATCCTGGCCGCCCAGGAACAGGCCATAAACACCAGAGCAATAGAGGCCCAGATCTACCACATCAAACAAGACCCAAGGTGTAGGTTGTGCAAGGAGGCCCCTGAGACAGTCCAGCACATAACAACAGGGTGCAAGATACTGGCAGGGAAAGAGTACATGGCGACATAACCAAGTGGCAGGCATAGTGTACAGAAACATCTGTGCAGAATATGGACTGGAAGCCCCGAGATCAAAGTGGGAAACACCCCCAAAGGTGGTGGAGAATGGCCAAGCTAAGATCCTGTGGGACTTCCAGATCCAGACAGACAAAATGGTAAGGTCGAACCAACCGGACATTGTCGTAGTGGATAAACAACAGAGGAAAATGGTTGTGGTGGATGTAGCAATACCCAGTGACTGCAACATCAGGAAAAAGGAGCACGAGAAACTGGAGAAATACCAGGGCCTCAGAGAAGAACTGGAGAGGGCCTGGAAGGTGAAGACCACAGTGGTGCCTGTGGTCATCGGGGCCCTCGGGGCAGTCACCCCCAAACAGGAGCAGTGGCTACAACAGATCCCAGGAACAACATCAGACATCTCAGTTCAGAAATGTGCAGTTCTAGGCACAGCAAAGATACTGCGCAGAACCCTCAAGCTCCCAGGCCTCTGGTAGAGGACCCGAGCTCAGAGGATAAGAACCACCCGTGGTGGGAATTTTTTTTTTTTTTTTTTTTATATAAATAAAAGAAAATTGCACATTATTGTGCATTTCAGATCTCAATGCCCGTATCTTGATAGAAACAGATCTCACCTCCAATTGTGGTAGTGGAAGAAAAATACCTTTTTTTCTCGGTTAACAATGAATGTCCTATACTTACAGTTCCACCACAGAACTGTATGTGCTCTTCCATTTTTTATTTTTTTAATGGAAGAGCGTGAATATAACACATTCATATAAATCTAAATTCATCGCTTCATTAAAACTTCTATTTGTTCCCTCTTGCTCTTGTGGGACTCCTGTCCTTCCTCCATGTGGCCCCTCTGTACGCCACTCGGCGGTGCTCACAGACTTCCTCTTTCGGGAGAGAGAGAAAATAAATAAATAAATAAATAAATAAAAAATCAAGCCGTCTGTAGTCAACATGACTCCTGATGCTGGAGCTAATAACTCGTCATCTAACCAGCGAGGCGAACAATAACAACACCACTCTGTGTTTCTCCTGCAGGACGGATTGTCACACACCGTTTTTCCTCCAAAGGAAGCAAATATGTTGGCTTCGGCTGGCGGAGCTGCGTTTCAGCACCGCGGAGCTGTCCGCCGGCCAATGGAGGAGCGGGGAGGCGGCGGCTCTCTCTGCTGCTGGAAATGGAGCGAGAACGAGAAAGAATGTGAACTTAAACGCAACCACTTTAAGGCACAGCCTGTATGTTTCATAGCTTTTGTCTGACGGGACGGAAACGTGAGCAACAGCGCGCCGTCCGTCAGATGAGACGCATTTCTCAGTCGGTCTCAGTGTGTGACACGGAGTTGGCGCGCGAGCCGCTATTTGCTCTGGGTTGGAGCACAAAGGACCGTATTCTCTATATTTCTCTATTTATAGACCCTCTTCCCTCGACGGAATGTACCACTGGCTCTTCGCATGAGGAAGAGGGGGAGAGAAAACGGTTCGGTTTATAAATAGTGAGCTTAAAGCGCCCCCCCCGTTTCACTCGAAACTCCCCGCTGCCCTGGCGAGCGTTGAGCGGGTCCTGTCCGTTTAAACCGAGAAGACACCCATACCAAGTCCTCAATGCAAAAAAAATAAATAAAAGGCTGCCAAGAAGCTGGGACGGAGGAACGTGGGTGTAAATAGACAGTGAACGCTGCTGCTCTCTCTCTCTCTTTCTCTCTCTCTCCCTTTCTCTCTCCCCCCTCTTCTTTCCTCTCTTTCTTTCTCTCTTTTATGAAATCAATGAACGAGTTATTGGGTAAGACATAAATACAAGGAATCAAAGCCTCCATCGGGACCAACCGGGCACTGCGCGCTTTTTTTTAATTTTTTGATATGAGTCTTCTTCGCTGCACGCTACATGTGTTTTCCAATCATTGTAAATACTGGCTTTGATAGGACGAGAGCGGACCCTCTCTGGCACGACTTGGTCTCGGAACCCGAATTTCCTTTTTTTTTTTTTTTTTTTCTTTTTTTTTTTATACTATTATTTTTTCTTTTTCTTCTTCTTCTTCTTCAAAAAAGAGAGAGAAAACGATTCCCCGCCCGTCGCCGTCTGCCGCCGTCGTCCTGTACCTCTACCCAACTCTCACCGCGGCAGGTCCGAAGATGGCAACTTTAACCAACGGGCAGGTGGACGGCGCGGTGCACGGCGTCGGTGTCGTGTCCGCCGGCGCGAACGGGCTCGTGAACGGATTAAGCCACAGCCCGGCGGGATGCCCGGCCACCATACCCATGAAGGACCACGATGCCATCAAACTCTTCATCGGCCAGATCCCCCGCAACCTGGACGAGAAGGACCTCCGGCCCCTTTTCGAGGAGTTCGGCAAGATTTACGAGCTCACTGTGTTGAAGGACCGCTTCACGGGCATGCACAAAGGTGGGTCTCACTCCCTCCGGTACCCACCCACCCCCCAGAAGGCTCCGGCGAGCGAGGGGGAGGAATCTGGCACACATGACGCACGGATGGGGGACGATTAGTGCGCGAATGTTGGGCAAATTTTGAGACGCCTGAATGAGTTTTTTGGGGGGTTGGGGGGTGGAGGGGTTTGTTTTTAGGGATTCGGTTTTTTGACAGATCTTTTTCGACCTGGCGCTGCTCTTCAGTCACCTGATTGTGCAGAAACATCAGGAGAGTGGCCCGAAGAGGGAGTCACGACAGCAAGCGTTATAGAGAGAGTGGATTATGTTTGATTAGCAGAACAGTACGCTCTACTGCCTGTTACACTATCGGTGTGTGTGAGTGCGTGTGAAAAGGGGGGGCAGAGGAGGGGGAAGGGTGCGTGGGGGGGGGTGGACGGGTGCACGTGCGTATGAACGTGCAACAGCATTTAGAGTGGGCCCGTGAATATACAACTGTGGGAAAAAAATTTAGAGACAACTGTACATTTTTGCTTTGTTTTCTTTATTTCATTGCATTACTGAGTACTAGTTTCATCTTTAGTCCATGAACTGCTGATACCATTTTCTTTTCAAAATCTAAATAGAATACATTACTCAGTCATTTTGAGCTTTTTGTTTGCAGAAAATGACAAAAGTGAGAAAAGGCTGTCTTTAGACCTCAGTGAAAACAACAAGCCGGTGGTGTTTGAACAACACTGTTTCCATTTGGGAAGAGATTCTCCTCAATCAACCTCTAGGTGAAAACACCTGCTTTTCAGTCCCAGCCTTAATGCCTTGACTCATACATGATTATCTAAAGCCAGTCATGTTTTGTTTACGTTATCTAAGGACTCTGATGAGTTTGTTTAACTTTACCCCATTTAGGTTTTGGTCGTACAAAAAAAAGCTGCACCTTCAGAACAGCAAAGATTTCATGATCGGTTATTGAGTCCTTTAATTTTGATGCCAGAGAAAGTGCCGAAGAGACCGATGCTTTCTCCAATTGTGTGGTGAATGAAGTAATGCAGCTCTGCCCGTCTCCCACCAGCTGCTGCACACTGCAGATCAGTTGTCCGAAAGAGCCCCTACATTTTTCTCTCACTTACTACAAACATGAGCTTGTCTATTCGGAAATATTTCTGTTTTTGAAAAACATGGACAGCTGTTTTGTTTAAATGAAAATAGTATCAGCTGGAGATGCATGATGGGCTACAGGTTACATGGTGAATATGTTATGTTTTTATCATAATGGCAATGCAAGTAATGACAAAAAAGTATTCACAAATTTATCAGGCTTTTAGGTTATGAATACATTGTGTAGAATGAGGGTCTTACGAAAAGAAAAAAACTTCTCAAAATGATTGTTTTTCGGAGTAAAAAAAAAACAAAAAAACTACATGGCAATTGTCCAACCCTAGTGTCACTTCTAACAGTTATAAAATTACACTTAACAAGTTTTGATGCTGTATGTCCAAAAAAGTAGTGACAGCAACTCTGCTACCAGAGCTGATAGCCTGACTAATGGACCAGTTATGGTCATGTTTGGATCTAACTCTGCACCTAGCAGAATGGCAAAAAGGAGTTATTTTGTGCATAACAAGCTCTTTAAAACTTTAATAAGTTTTTGCCTAAGTTTGTGTCGGAAAATCCAAATAACAATAATTTTAACTATGATGATTAATATATTGTATTATTTTATTAAATATGAAAAAAATAATTATCTGTCTTAAATAAAAGCTGTTAGATAATGGTATACATTTTGGATAAAAATATGTTTATATTTGATATTTTATTCAAGGCTATAACTTTTATTACACTATTGTGTAATAAAGGTTATTCCTAGTTTTAGCTTTAAACCTTTTCCAATCAGCAAACAGAGACTGATTTCTCTTTCAGTTGTGAATAGTAAAGATAGACATTTATTAAGGTAGTTTTTCCTTTAGAAACAGAGATCACAGGTGTAATAGTTGCTATTCCTGATCCTTTTTAATAATAACATTTTCAGCTATAATCATTATTGGCATCAAATCCATCATTAGATTTAGTGTAACAGTGACTCATGGCCTTTTCAGGAGTGATGTAACAATAGTGGTTCACAAGGTTCGGGTCCGGTCTCAATGTTGGGTCATAAATCTGTTAGTTAACGAAATCATCTTCAGAAATCAAATTAACCAACAAAAACTGTTGGTATAGGCATGTTTATGATGTATATGTTCCAAACAATGAACAGTTATATATTTTTTTTATCTTTCTCCCTCAAGGGAAGGGTTATTCTTTGCAAATGGCCATCTAATGAGAGGTCACTAATTGATCTGCTGTACCTGAAAAACAATCCCAGAGGAGTACAGAGCATGAAGAATGAGCAACCACACTGTAAAAAGTTGATTTTGGAGAGTATTGCATTTATAGCCATTAAATGTTTTTATATTTGAGTCCAGCATGTTAGCTTATAATTATAACTTTAATAAGTAAATTATAGTCCTATTTCGGCAACAAATCTAAGAAGGCATGTAGATTGGAAATTACAAGAATACATTGTCACGTGTAGAACAGGAAGTGGTAGGGTTGAAATATTTACATGACTGAATGTACCAATTTAGACAAACGTAGACAATCTGTGGTTGAGAGAGTTTTAATGATTTAAGTTTGTATCCAAGTTTGAATAGTTCACTGACAGATGGATGCTAAAGGTAAGCTTACTACCAAGCTAAACATTGTAATTCTGAGTTAGCTGTTGCTATTTAACTGAATCTTCCACTTGAAGGCCTTGTTTACACGACAACACTTTCTGGTGAAAATGGAAGAGTTTTGTTGTGTTTGTACTGTACATTTCCCTGAAACCACCAAATGTTTTCGACAGCACAGATTGAGAGTGCAATGGTTCTAAAACGTACCGGTGTCCGTTGTCTTGTAAACAGAATAAATGGATCTTTTCTGCCAGAGAATCCCTAGCTCATGCATAGTGTGACGCAAAACATAGCTGCTTCCTACAAACCACAGAAGAAGAAGAAACTACTGATAATGCTGGTGTTACTACAATTCGTGTTTCCCCATCAGATACGGTTCCCCCAGCGTTTCCCCAGGTGGCAAAATACATGCGTGCTTATTCAGCTCAAACAACGTGTTTCAGCAAAGTTATCCCACTTTTTTCCAACTATACCTTAATCAGACGCACATAGTGCATGTTTTCCCCCAGTATCTGGGGTGACAGCACCTGATGGGGAAACGCGAAACGACGTGCTTTCAAGTATAACCTTTTTTTTTTAAACACATGCTCACTTAGCTTCAAAGAAGCTAGCACCGACTAGTGGCGCGGCGAGAGCATTACACCTTTTCTATGTGTACCGTTACTGTTTAAACAAAGATTGTAACTAGAATGGCTTCATGTAAATGTGTGAACAGAAATGGAACAAAAAAAAATCAATTTTCGTTGGATCATTGTCATGTGAACAGGGCCTGAGTGTGTTAGCTGTTACATATAACGTATAGATATTTTCTCCACATATTTTGATCAAATGTCTCCCCAAATAGAAGTCATGCAAATAGTTAATATAAAACTGTAGCAGCTTGTTTTGTCTTTGTGACGTCTTTCCAATATAAACAATGTGTAAAATCAGCCATGTGTTAGGAATAGATTATGATATCCAAACAATTTCAGGTGGTTGATATTGTGTGCAGGCATAGCAAGAAACTAAAGAGGTGGGAGAAGGTGAGCGCAGAAAAGGGAGGGCGGGGGATCTTTTATTAATAGTCCAGCTGTAGTAGCGACTCCCTCTTGGATGGTTAATCACCAGCAGCCTCAGAACTATAGGCATTGCTCGCCAGCTGATTCTAAGAACTGTCTTTTTGCCGCGATATACAGCCCTGCTTCCCAGGCTGGGGCCCCCGCTTTCATTAGTGAGCCCCCGCTGTGCTCATATTTTAACTAGCTGGAGGCTCTATACTCCTTTAGCTTGCCACCTCGCTGGCTGACTGCAAGCTGTTTGAAAGCCGTGTTTCCTTCACTGCCTCTCAATACCTTCCCGAGGTTCCCGTGGAAGATTTCCAAATTAGCAGTAAAAGACAGCACGACCCGCACATTACAGGCAAAGTGACTCACTGTGCGCACGTCGGTCATATGGCTTTATTGAAGTCTTTCGCTGAATAACATACACCAGGTAACAAAAGAGGTTGAGAGCAAATGAGTAGAAGCAGAGCTTAACGTCTTTGTTAGAAATATCGGTTTTCGGTGTCATTAAAAACATAGTTTTTTGTGAATTTTATGCTTAAACTCATCGATTCCAAGAAAGAAATTTAGCCTTTTTTTGTTCTATTTTTTTTACTCAACTCCACTTTCTCCTCCTTTCACTTGGCCTTTTTATATCATTTGTCGTTGTTTCAAACCCCGTTAAGGAGCGCAGACAGTATAACTGAGGGCACGATGACCCTTTAAGGTGTGATGTGCTCCATTGGAGTGAAGTCTGCTCACCAGAAAGCCCCTCCCACAAGCCTCCCCTTCATTTTTCCCCTTTTTCATTAACTCTGCTTGACAGTGTTCACTCTTTTCTTTTCCCTCTCTTTCTGTGTCTTTAAATCATGCGCTGATGCGGTGCCTGTTCAGTTGCGGTGCACTGTGCTCCGTAATGGCTGTGGCAGCCTCTCCGTTGTTGCTGGAGTTCGGCGATGCTCGCATAAATTTTCTTCACGGTTTTGTTTTATAACAGTTGAATCTTTCAACGTGCACTTACAGTAACTGACTTTTGTTAACTATATCATCACTCTTCATTTGTGTAATGAGTTCATTTAACTTTATTGTAAGGCGTGTTTTATGAAGAAACGTTGTTTTTAGAAGCTATTGGACGAGTTACTGGGATCAAGATATACCGAGGTTGTGTGAAATTAAGCTTTTAAAATAATGAAAATTTTCTGTCCCTGAAGCTTGAAGTCATTTTAATGAATGTCAGAGAAAGGGACCAAAGTTATTTTTCTTGCAGAATTAAGGCAAAATGAGGTCTTTGAAAATATTTGGGGTCTGGACTTAAAATGTTGTTTTCCAATGACGGGTAAAGTGACAGAAATAGTTTTTAAAATTCATCAAAATTTATTTCTAGCTCTAAATCAATCATTTTAATCAAATTTAATGTAAGCGCTACAAAACCAAACACTGCTCTCAGAAATGTATCACTTCCCATGACAAAGTTAAATGATCCCTCCACTGCTCAACGCGAGCACCACCCATTACTCTTGTCCTTAAAGTAGCTGACTGCAGACTGGCTCAGCAGATAGCCTGACTACTTCACCAGCTAATATCAGCTTCTTGTGGTTGTTTTAGTTGGTAAAAAATAATAACAGAAGTTGTTCTTATGCACTTGGCTTTTGAAAACAATGTTTCTTCTATATTGTTTTTATATGTATATGTATCAAAATTGCAGTAGTAGAAAACAAACTTGGCTACCGATCATCTTGAGATATTATTTTAGGAGTTCTCAGAATAATTGAGTGAAAGCAAATATGCATTTTTGTTTAAATTTTGTGCAAGCACTGCAAAATCTATCCCTATCTTATCATACCATAAGAATTTTATGTCAAGAAGTACCTTTACTGTTTTAATGCTCCCTCTGAAGAAATAGACCCCTATTATGGCCATTGTCAGTTGTGCATGTGATACTATTGCCATAACCCTTCCCATAATGACTCTATGTATCACTTGTAATCTAGTCTTTAGGATTGTGTCTCTCGCTGGAATGGGTGTAGGGGAGGAGAGAAGCGGGGGAACAGGGGTCAGCTGAGTTTGATAGCGGGCGCCGGGACATCAGCGCAGGGCTACATCCTCTCAATGATTTTATTTCTCTCCCCTCTGCGACCAAGCCATGCTAATAGAGGCCATTTATAATGGTCACCGGCTGCTGCTGCTGCTGCTACCAAGCACAACGGGGCCGAGAAGCATGGCGAGCACAAAGAGCTGGCCCTTTCTCCCCTCCCTGGCAATGCAGCATGGGAGGTGGGGATCCGTTCAAAAGGAGTAGGTGTAGAAATGATTGCCAGAACTATTCATCAGCCCTGATTTTATGTCGTAATCGCTGCGGCAATTGAGCTGTGATGATATGGAGATGACATTTAAGAAGTGGAGCTACTTTTTTTTTTTTTTTTAACCGCTGTTGCGTCTTCGTGCATCGTTTGCGTTCCAAGTCAAACCTTTACCTTGAAACTTCTTCCCCCCCCCTTCTTTTTCATTTCTTAGCAAATGCAAATGCAGCTGTTACCAAGACTGTTTTATTGCTGTTGCTTCATCTGGATGTAATTCAATTCAAGTAATGTATTTGTCCTTGGTCAAGCTAAATACATTTGCAAGCAGCCTTCGCCATGGGCTCAGACCGTTAAAGTAGTTAGAAAGCCAGAGAGTTGCTCAAAGTCAAAGCAGGTGTCGAAATCTCGTTTGGAGTTGGGTCTAATCGTCCATTTTGATGCGACGGGTGATATAAGCAACAAAAAAACCACGGGTCTTCAAATATAGAGCAAACCCTTTACCAGAGGTCCTGTTTGTTCTGCAACTAACAAATAAAATGAGATGCTCTGCTGGGAGAGTTAAGACATGCTTTGACTTTTAGTAAATATTGCAAAAGTCTTCATAGCCCTTGAACCGTTTCACATTTTGTCACCTGACAACTACAAACATCGATGTATTTGAAATGAGTGGACAACAGAAAGAAGTTCATATGTTTGTAATATCAAGTGAAGAATAAAAATAGCTTGGTTTCAAAGTACTTTTGGTGTTACCAAAGCTTCTCAATTAGATTTAGGTTTGGGCTTTGACTGGGCAATTCTAACACATGAAAATGATTGAACTGGAACCATTCCATTTTAGCTGTGACTGTATTGTAAAAGTGCTTTTCTCTTTGGATGTTGGAAGCATGTCCCAATTTCAAGTGTTTTGCAGATTTCTGTACTATTTTGCCTTGATTACCTTTTTATTTAACTCATCCATCCCTCCTGCAAGAAGCAGACGTCACAATGCACACGTTTTAGTGCCATACATTTTCTCCAACAAGCCTCAGAGGCCTACATGAAACAGTTTCATTAGTTAAGAAATTTTGGTTGTACTGGACTTTATTTTCAGATATTGGAGTAAAGGACATTCAATTAATGCTTGCACTTCTTTAGATTTATAGTTTTAAAAAAAAAAGAAGAAAACATTTAAGAATGTGTTTTCATCCACTGTATATTCTTGCCCAACTTTGTGTAATTTAATCAGCTAAACTCAAGAACATTAGAAGTTTGTAATTATAATGTGACAAAAGGTGGAAAGGTTGAGGGGTTTGAATGCTGCTGTAAGTCAGTGTTATTGAAATAAAACAAGAGGATGCAGTTTAAGATCCACTTCCAGTGCTGTTTAAATTCGCCCATAGCGCAGATGGTCTATGCTACAGATGGGGAGGCTACAATCAGTGCAGGTCATAAAGCGAGTTATGGTTCCCCCCTAAACACGTTTTGCGATGATATTTCAGCCTTTTACCTGAACATGTCGGGCAAGCGGATACACAAAGAGAACAGATCGTGGGGCTCGATGCGTTCACCGAGGCCAGGAAGTCACGATGCCAAGAACAGGAAAGAGTCATGCTGCGTCTTATTACAGGCAATTAGATGTTACAGGTTGCCGTCTGCAGCAGAAGAAAAAGACGTCTAAAATCAGACCTGACTTTGAACAAAGAAAGAAGACAAGCTGGGCTGTGTTTCTTCGTCCTGCAGGTCTGCGTTAATGCAGCAGGAGTTTCGTTCGAAAAATTTCACTCGGGTTGCATCATCCCCTCGGTAGGATGGTTCTCCCTCCTCCTCCTCCTCCTCCTCCTACCCCTCCTTCTCCTCTTTTTCCTCCTCGCCCGTTTGGCTTGGGATGCCTCCATGACTGATTGTTTGTGTGTGTGTGTGTGTGTGTGCGTGCGGGGGTGTGTGTGTGTGTTAATGCGTTCATTCTCTGCCTGGCCCAGAAAGCTCTGCACAGCTCAGTTCAGAACTAAACTTTGTGACCTGCTTCTCCAGAAGATGGATCACAACGGAGTTTTGAGGTTTTCGTCAGGAGCGTGTGACATCACAACACGCCCTTAGAACATCGCTCGACCACCGAGAGCCGCGAAACTCGCGTCCTCTCGCGTTCTGTCAGAGCCGGGAACTGCCAAGCAACAAGAGGTAAACAAGAGGTGGAGACAGAGCAGAGGATAATTTGTCAGGGTAATGCTGCCTCCGTTGTCCATTATTATTGGAGAAGACTTGTCGGCGAGGGGGGCCGGCTGATGGCCGAGCAGGGAGCCAGTTAGTCACAGTGAGAGATGGCTCGATCGGGCTAAAGGCGGGAGCGCTCATGGAGCTCCCGCCAGTGTTAGCATGCTAACAGCCGGTGTGGAGTTATGCGGCCTGTCGGGGAGGTGGAGCCCTCTGGCTTCTCTGACCTCGCCAGTCCTCTCATTATAACCGCTGACCTTTACATACGCACACAGGGAGGCGCTGCGAAAGGCGTGCTTCTTCTTCTCATTTAACTTCCCTAAAGAGCAACAGAAATTAATAAACACACATTCAGCATTTAAGCCGCAGCTTGGTGTCAAACCATGTCTGTTAGTGTTGGAAAGAAGACGAACGGTGATGTGTTTTTGAAATGGCTTTTAATTAAAATTTAGCTTTTTTAGAAACATCATTCATTTGCTTTACGGACAGTGTTTGGGTTATTATACAGGAGCTCTTGTGGCTTTTCTGTTAATGATAACAGTTTTAACGAGGCTTGTGTCTGTCTGAGACAGTCAATAATTGGTTTATTCAAAACAGAAAAGCATCATTTGTTCTCATTACTGCTAAAATAATCAGAAAAAATTATTTCTACATTTATAATAATTTCTTTGACCCATTTTTTTTCACTTTTGCTTTGATCTGATATATAAGCATAAACAGCCATTAAAACCCCTTTCTGCTCCTCATACAGAAACCTTCCTGTCTGTTTGCTGTCTATGCTGTTGAGCCACAAATTCTTCCTTCAAGAATTTGAAGAAGTTTGTTTCTTCAAACTTCTTCAAGAAGTTTGATTCTGATAGGAAAAGAGACAGATGTCTCCCAAAAGATAATAAAAGAGTTGAAAAGGAGTTTCAGTTTTGAAGATAATTGTATTTAAAGTAATTTATCTATTTTTGTTTACATATTTTAAAATCTGCACCTTTCTTAATAACTAATGAAGCAAACCATAATTCAAACCTTATGCACTTCCATGTGTACTTCTATTATTTATCTTTGGTGATGAGCTTCTTGTCTTTAAGGCTGGAAAGCCGCCTTGCCATCACACTAATATTTAGGTCTCTCCTCATCCGATGCAGGTCGCTGCTCTCTCTGGGTCTCTCCCAAATTATTAACATTATTTCCCTTCATAAGAAACATATTGGTAAGGATAAAAGGTTATTTTTTAGGCCGGCCTAAATCTGACGGGGGTTTGAACATTTTGTGGTTTTACTCTACCAGTTTTAAAACAGCATTACTTCCATTCGGGTGATTTCTGACGAACCTTTCATGGGATTTGCCCTGGCGACAAACCTGAGTCTGATTTCGATACAGTTGTAGAAAAGACAGATCACCCTGGCATTTTGAAATCTGCAACTTTTTAAACTTTTGCATATATTCATATTGGTGACTGGTCCAGGCCTGAGGGCACACCCTGTTTCTGAGGATTTGTTGGCGGTCTACCAGCACTGAGTAGCTGCTAAGCTTAACAGTGTTCCCATTAATTAGACTAACTTTAGAAACATAATACCAAGAAGAATCAAGCTGGTTTTCTTTTTGTCAGGTTTTTGTAAACTAAATATTGATATTTTAATACATAAAATGTATAAAAAAGCAGCGCTGTGCAGCTCTTCAAAAACATTTAAGGCTAAAAACTTTTCCGGAGTGGATTAGATTTTGTGTTTTTTTGTCACAGCTAAGTAACCTACAGCAGAGTGAGAATGAAGCCGGCCCTAAACGTTCCATCAACATTTGGCCTTTTGCCTTCTTTAAAAAGAGTCCGATAATGCTCACACTTGAATCCGTTTTTTTCCCTTCTTTCTACTTGTTTACTAATGTCTGCTCTCTTATTCGAGTGTTCATTGTCCCATTGTGCCTTTCTTTCAGTCTTGACTAAAAGAAAATCATTATTTTTGACAAGTGCTCCTTGGTGAGGTAAATGTTGCCGGTTTTCAAGGTGTTTGCTGCAGCAGAGTACGATTGTGCTTTGTGGAAAATTTAAGAATGAAACTCGAGACTTTCGTCCTCTTAAATGTTTAGTCTGCAGCCCTTTTCATAGCCCCCTGGGTTTAGATGCAAATTACAGTACATGTTCTGCGGGAAATGTGACATATTTGAAATGTTGGACAGTCTAACATTTTGCTTGTGCAAAATGTTTTGTGTTTCTTTTTTTTATATTTTTGGGTGTTGATTGGATGAAAATCAACACCCACCTTCCAGACTTACTGAACTTTTAGCATGTGATGTGTTGCAGGTGTTTAGAGGAATATGCAGCATCAGCTTAAATGAAAAGACGGTTTGCATGTAGAGCAGAGACGTTTTGGTCTCATCTGACCACATCACCTTCTTCTAAGGTGTTGGCTTTATCCCCTACATGACTTCTTTCTCACAGATTATCTGCATTTATACTGAGGATAATGGTTGGATTCTATTTAGGAATATTAGAGCAAATGGGGGTGAAACAAATGCTTTATATTGATGATTTTTATTAAAATAACAATGGAGAACTTTCTTCAACTTTATAAATACTATGTGTTGGTCTAGAAAAAGTTGTCAATACAATATTTTGAAGGTTATTGTTGTTATAAAGTGACAAAATGTAAAAAATAGGTTTGAGTTTTGATGCTTTTTGCAAGGCACCATATGTAGCTCCATAGTTTCAGAGGATTAGGATCTGTTTACAGTTTTCAGAAGACAACAAATTTGAACTGTGACTGAATTCAGAAACTTGATTTTCCTTATTGCTTTGCTCTGTAAGGCCATTTTGTAACACTCTGCACATCTTGCTGCTTGTCCAAATGCATTTCTAAAGACGCGTTCGGACATTGTGGATCAGATGTGTCACCTGTTCATGTTCATATTTCAGCTTTCGCCAGTTCGCCGTCAAATTTTAGACAGCCTCCTTTCACTTCAGTGCATGGGGTTTTAAACGACAGTCGCAAAAATGCTCGCAACATTTTGCGAGCATTTTTCTGATCCAAACTCGACTCAGAACCTCTCGTCTGCAGGCGGCAGCGAGCCTGGCTGCAACTCACTGCTGCAGAGGTTTTCCACGAAGAAACGGCAGCATGACACAACAGCAATATGAAATATGGAGCCAAAGTTTGTCACCAGCTAACTGTGGCAGTGACCCATTAATGCACACTGTGCAGGCATTAATTCTGATTACACAGCCTACTCCAAGACTTCTGGACTCTGTCTAATGCACCCTCTGTTTGCTAGCTTTGATCGGCTGAATTCAGGAACATGCAAACAGCTCTGAATCCATAGATAGATATTATCTCAGTATATGTGGAACTTTTTTTTTTTTTTGACGCAAGTAGATTCAATTACCCTTTCAGACCATACAAAGTAGTTGACTACACAGCTATCAAATCACACAGCTTTAGTTGATTTATGGTTCATAGAAAGTTGAGTTGATGTTTATTCTCAACCAAATTGCTGAACATAACTCAAAGTGGCGTATCTGGGTCTGCCTGCTAGGATATTCCGAAGGAGGGATTACATGAGTCGTGTACTATTTGTCCCCGACAGAAAGCACGTCAAACATTGGTGAGCATGTGCGACTTGTCAGGCCAGACACATACTTAGCCTCGTCTGTAAGCGGGCTCCTTTGCTGAGCACCGACTGGCAGGTTTTAGTGGCCCTGATTTAATTCACTTTCTCCACGTCTTCCCTCATCCCTATTTTATATCCCGCCCAATTAAAAATGCACCACGTTGACTTGTAAGAAGAAGGTGGAAATGGAGGCTCGGGCTTTTCAAAAAAATAAAAAAATAAATCCCTCTCAATTATTCAAAGGCAGGTTTGATTCAGAAAATGGAGGAGGATTAATTAGTCATGTGGAAGTTTCTGTGTGTTGGGGTGACAAACCCTGTCAAGCATCAATTTAAAAAAAAACAAGACGTTTGTTTTGCATTTGTTATGATAAGTCTTCACTGAAAAGGTAAGAATCACATATTTAAACATATGTACATTTGATATTCTTTGAAAGTTTTTTGTTGCAAAAGATTTCCCAAAAAATGTATTTCAGCCTGAATTCTGTGATAAGTATTTATGTTTATGTGAAGACGTTGCCCCAAATTCCTACCTCCAGAACTGCTTATATCACTCGTATCTTATTTTATTGAATTTAATGCTTTTTTTTTTTTTAGTCTTTAGTAGCAATTTGTGAAAAATGTGCAGTTCATTCTTAAATATTCCACCTGTTTATTGTTCCATTTCTCCTCCTTTTGGAACTGAATATGGCATACTTTTTTCAATTTAATTGAGTTGATTCAGTTTAGCTCTATTTTTGTTCTACTTATTTTGAAGGGGAAGCTTTTTTTATCAACTATTTGTTCAGGGGACTCGTAAAAAATGCACAATTCACACTAATATATGATATTATGTTTATATGTAGACTTATTTCTCCTTTGTTAAACTGTAATTGAATATAATTTTTCATAGGTTTATTTTTCGAAAGGAAAACATCTTGCTGTCACTTTGTGCAGAACCGCTAAAAATACACACTTTAAACTGTGGCACATGTTTATGAAAAGACATTGTGCTATACTCCTTTGTCCAATGCTGTGCTGAGCCCTGCATTTTTTTTTTTTTTTGCCTTCAGATATAACCATTCAAATCATGTTGGGATAACACTGAGGAAGAGAACATAAAGGCTTTATGCTGTCCTGCTGGTTGGTTAGCAGATAGACCAAAACATATCGCTGCAGAGGGAGATGGTGCAAGGGAGCGTAAAACGACAAGAAGCTCAAGACAGGGAGGGAGCAGGAGAGAAGGAAGGAGAATTACAGAGTTGCTGAAACAGGGATGATGTAAGAGAATGCATGAAAAGAGGCAAGGGGGATCCATAGAGAAGTGTTTGGGTGGGTGCTGCACACAAAGAGAGAGAGTATCAAGAGGCAGAGTGATATAAAAAAGATAGAGCTGAGACAGTAAAGAGAGACTAAAAATGGAGGAAGGCGGAGATTGTCCAATGTCAGGCGCAGAGCGAGTCAAAGGAATTAAAGGGCGGTGGAAGAGGGGCTGAAAGGAAAGCGCCGGGTGGAGATAGAAGTAGAAAGAGTGAGGGACTCCCAAAGACAGATGTCGCCGTCTCTGGCCCCGGCAGATTGATGGCTTCTGGCCCGCTTCCATGCCAAGCTCTGACCTCTCTGTCCTCTGTTGTAATTTATAGGCTGCGTTTTTCCAGATTTAAGCACCAATCTGTGGCCATCATGGCTCGAGAGGGGAGAATGACCTTCCGGAGACGGGAGCAGAATTAGACCCCCACGGCTCCCAGCTGCCCCGTGGGTAAATAAACAAGTGCCTTCCGTATCTGACAACATGTTAATGGGACAGCTCTTACTTTACCCTTGTTTTACTTGGGTTTACACATTTCTTCACATATCTTTGCTTTTTTCATGTCGTGCAGACGTAAATCTTGAGCTGTGGTTTAGCTGTGTGGAAGTACAGAGAAAGAAGCTATAGGTAGAGCTATTTCTACCGATAGGTACCACTTTTTTTTTTATACATCACTGATTGTGTAACTAGCTTACATGCATGTTATTGGGTTAGTCTGTGATAAGTATTTTTGATTAATCAAAGTTAAAAAATTGTCTTGACTATATGTGAGAAATTCTTTCATTTTTCTTAGATGGTTGCTCAGCTAATTTGTCCTCTTATGTTGAAAACAAACAAAATATTTGAGTTAGTTTCTGATTAAACTTTACTGAAACAGCAATATACTTTACAAATCTACTCTAGCAAGGCGGTGTGTTAACATTTTCCCTTTCAACCACAGCTAAGATGGGCCATTCATGACCGCCTCAAGAGTTTAAAAGCTCACGTTGCTCTGAAGTTTGACATTAACATTAATGCTATTGCTAAACTACCAAAACGTGAACATAATTTAAATTCTCCAACACAGAAGCTTTCTATGTCATAACTTTGACCATTCTAATCCTTTACAGAGTGTATATATTGATTCAAAACCACGCTATATACTCATATTAACCATTACTGTTAATATGAGTATTAACAGTAAGGTTGGTAATTCGCTGTTTACGCAACCAATCCACGTTAGTGATTCACCAAAACAATGTCTTTAGTCAACTTAATATCAAAAAGTTAAGTAAGAAGGCAGAATTTGTCACCGAAGTATTTACAAGTCATTACTGAACACGATCAATTCAGATTTAAATATTAATAGCTAATCCTATTGTCTGTTTGCACTGTGGCCAATAATGAAAGCTTCTAACAACAAATGTTTACATGACATGACTCAGCAGTGAATTTCTACTTTGGTTCTCGTTAGCTCGTTGTGCTAAGGCATCGCTTCTCAATTCCAGTCCTCAGGCCCCCCTGCTCTGCATGTTTTAGATGTACCTCTATTCCAGAACAGCTGATTCAAATGATTGCATGACCATCAAGTGCTACAGAAGCCTGTTAATCACCCACATATTCAATCCAGGTGTGTGGCAAAAGGGAAACACCTAAAACATGTAGGGCAGGGGGGCGTGAGGACCGGAATCGAGAAACACTGTGCTAAGGTAAGGAGAACAGAACTAAACATCATGTTTTCTTTCTCACTTTGAAAATAAGTGTTACCAATTACTATGTTGTCTACACATAGTTTGTTGAGGCAGACCTGATGTGTCATCAGGGAGGAACTACAGAAAGTCATCAGCAACTGTCCGGATTATTTTTGATAAAATAACAAAAGTTAAACCTATGTATAAAAAAATGTAAGTACATTATGGTGTAACATGGATGAAACTATACACAACTAATGTCTCATTCAGTCATGAAAATCTCTGTGTCTCTATTACTCTGTCTCACACTCCAACTGCAATAGTGAAAAGGTATTCACTACATTTTAGCACGCTTGCACCAAATACCAAGAATGCACTGAGGTGTGGCATTTGTAAGCCTTCCCTCTTTGAATGAAGAAAGATACTTACACAAATCAGTACACAATCAAAAGGTCCCAATATGGGAAAAATTGAAAGGCCCACAAACTTGATCTTCACAGTATTTATTAAATCATTCACTAATTCACTGTTCACTAATTCACTGTTCACAAGTTCACTAGTTCCCTGTTCACTAGATGTTTCAGATTCTGTGTGTCTTATTCAAGATCAAATAGCATCTCCCTACATCAACCACATGCATGTGTATATTTACACTGAAGGTTGATAGGGGATTCAAATGCCGATTTGGGCAAGTTGACCTTTGACCTCAACAACAATAACTAAGAAATCTTTCGCCCGTATAGATGGAAACATATAACCACATTTCCTTTCACCAAACTAAGTGTAATATCGTAGGTTGTCTAAGACGGGACCAGACATCTCAGTGGGTAAAATATGATGAGCTGAAGCCTCCCAAAAAAATGCACCAGCACAAAATGTCAACAAGGTAAAGTTCATAATGCCCATTTGAAAAACTCAAGGTGTCAGGTATGTTTGTTAGTATCCATTTATCACCTTAACATGTAAAGAAGGTTGAAAAACGTTGTTCACTTCAATTACAAAACCTGTGTGGTTTTGAATAATTTGTACCTCAAAATCAAGACTGGATGGTTTAATAATTTATGAATGTGCCACAGTAGTTGTTCAACTAATTTCAACCAAAGTCAAAGCTTATCTTTGCTAAATAAATTCCTTTATTGCTCTTTTTTGCAGTTATTCATTTCAACTTAGTGATTCGAAAGTAACCCTTTGGTATTTATTTCAGAATGTGTTTATTTTATGCCCTGAACTTTGTTTTATACATAGGGTTTAGTTTTCTAGAAACGTGAAATTGTTTCCATGTTTCAGCTAAAGGAATCAATCCTTCAGTCTTGCTGATCTTAGACGCCGTCGTCCTCTGAGTAAATCTTTAAAGCTCGTCTTCACAGATAATGCATGATCAGTTCCTCCCTTTAGGAATCAGAGGGAAATCTTAAACTGTGTTGATTATAAAATAAAAATGTGTTGTGTACGTCTGAAGGCTCAAAAAAAGACCGAGTTGGCTGAGAAGCCGCCGGGTTCAGCCATTCCACAAATCGTTATCTGGACAGAAAGTCTTCAGCAAATTATCTCAAACTTGCAATTTAATGGCTTCAGAGGTCTCTCCCAGTCTCATGCAGGTTTCCAGTGACACAGAGGTGATTAGTTTGGACCTGTAGTCGCAAAGCAGGAGATGGCAAGCAAGTCAAAATTGTACATACTCTGCTTTAGTTGGTGTGGAAAGATTTCTCCAAGTGCCTTGCTGCTGTGATTGTCTGTGTGGAAAATTCATCAACACCACAAAAACACAAAAAGCCAGAAGCTATTTGGCATAAAAGCAAACATAAGTTAATTTCTAAAAAAGAAAAATTCTGTAGAAAATAGGAAAATAGCCTTAGCTTCATCCAATCAGTGCGCCACTTCAGTGAAGGATGTGCAGCCCTTTGTGGCTTTATTGGAGAGCTGACAAATATATGAACAAAATACTTAAAATAACTCGTCGTCATGGAGACTCGGTGACCTTAAGATGAAACTCTCTGCTGCAACTTGCTAACAATGATGTTTAAATCCTCCCATTCGTGGTGAAAAGAGAAAAGTTGGGTTTCTTTGTCACAATTCTGTTTGAAATATTTTAATTAACGCTCCGATTTTAGATATGACCAAGTTGAGGTGAGTAGGTTTGGGATCATTTATTGTTAAGACCCGTCAGTGAAAGCAGGATCTCTAACAACTCTTTTAGTAGTTCATCGTTATGTACTTAGCACTAAATGTAGCGCTGATGCTGCACATTATTTACTGAATAAAAAGCTCATGGGAAGAAGGTTGCTAGAAGATGAAGCTGTAAAGGAATTGTGGAAATTTGTCTGAGATAGTTGTCCATGATTTACAGCACTTTAAGGGGAACTCTTCAAAGCAGAAAAAGAGGAGCAAAGTTTAATTGCTTAGCAACCATAAAAACTATAACTTATTAGTCTTGATTTCTTTGCAGAAGTTGCATTGATGAAACGTGACGCCACCTCAGTGACATCCATCCGTCATTTACAGAGGCTTATCCAGTCCTGGTCGTTGAAATTTTCTGCAGCACTCAGACATGACATGACATGCCCTGAACGAGTCACATAACCAGTGGAAACATTGATAAACTTCAACTGTATTCATAATTATGACAGTTAATTAAACTTTGAAGATGCTCCTTTGCGTAACTGGCTCTTACATTAATTTTTTTAATTCTTTTTTCATTAGTTAAAATTTTAAGTATGGAAATTTTATAAATGTTTCAGGTGTTTTGTGTGTGGGGAAAAAAAGGCTTAGAACCTATGAATAAAAACATGTCAAGGTTTATTTTGCAACTTAGAAATAAATAAGCTGTTCAGAACCGTTTCACGTTCGGTCATAGGAGGTTTTTGCAGAGGCAGAACGTTTATACATTTCAGATGAACACGCAACTTTTGTTATGCTGCTTGTTAGAGGCAAATGCCTGGATTCCTACAAGGAGTTCTTTTTTCCCATAGCTATTCTTGCCCTGATTAACATGCCACTGATACAAAATGTAAAAACTATCACTCCTATCTGCCTTTTCAGTGTCCCAATTTGTCCAAGAGGAAGCCAGGCTTTCGAAATGAGCCTGATAAAAGCGACTGCCAAGGGGAATGAATTTATATAATTATCTGTGGCTGGAGAGCCAACAAAGAGTTTGAAAATCAGCCGCGTGCGCCAAAGGCTTCGTTAGCCTGACGACAATAAAACAACCCCCCGGCCCAACTTTGCTGTCCGAAAATCATAGGTTTCTGTAAAGTCATTCACGGCAGGGAGTCCTGCAGCCCTTTGTAGTCCGACAGCAATGTGTTGAGGATTAAGCACCACTTAAGTCGCCGATGTTTACATGCTCATGCATTACTGTTGTGTTAGAGAATTATACGGCGATTTAAGAAACAGCTGATTGTTTTTTTTTTCTCTGTATTACGCGCCGACACGTTAGAAAGGACGGATAACTGTGTTTACTTTGCATATGGAAATCCCTGAACGTCTTTCATCTGTCCTTCCTATGGTGACTAGCGGTCCATGTTAGCTTTGCAAACATCTTAATTGTGTTAAATGGGGAAAAAAGGTGGTGCTGGTGGTGGTGGAGGGTGCGGTGGGGAGGATTAAAAGCCATTAATGTGTGTTGGTTGCGGCTGTGCTATTCCCGGGATGGTGCTTTTGTTCACTTTGGCAAAGCAAAGGAGAGAGTTTCACCTTGAAACTCAATGCACGGCAGAATTACCGTCACTGTGTCTACTTTTAAAAGATGCCGTCTCTCCGTTTCACTGTTTTATACACTGTCAGCCTCGCTTTGGTCGTCTTTGCATTTATTTTTGTGGCTGCCTCACTCCATCCTTCTTACTCTGCTATGTGCCTGTCCATCACGCTCTTCCCTTTGTAGCCCCGTTTCTCTTTCTCTCTCTGTCTGTCTGTCTGTCTGTCTGTCTGTCTAAGCGTCAGATAATCTCACAGGGGGAGACTTTAGAGGACTCTCCATCTGTGTATAAATAGCTCTGGATGAATTATTGAGGGACCTAGGGTTGCTAATAATCCCGCAGGACCCATCTGACAATGACACAGAAGATGGAGGGAAAACAATTACGCAGGCTTTCTCCTTCAGAAAACAGGGGATGGGGTGGCGGAGGGGTGAGTGGAGTGGGGTAGGGGGGGCTTGGTGGCCTCTGGGAGCCTCCTTGCGGGGTCCAACATCTTGGCTAATAAACCCAATTAAGTCTCTGGAATCAATTGGAGCCCCCCGGGGTGTCCTCTCCCTTCCTTCCCCTGACGGTGGGCAACAACAGGAAGTGTAATGATTCATGTCCCCCCTTCTGCATTTGGATCATCCTCTCATCTCCGTCTTGCAGGTTGGCAAGGCGGATGGGACAGGACAGGATGTCCGCTGAGGCAGGATAATAGGACAGGGAGAGGAAAGGAGAAGAGAGGCAAGTAGAGTGGAGAGGAACACAGAGGAATATTAATAGGAGTGTTTATCCTGTAAGTGTTTTACCAAGGGGACGGGACACGGGACCCCTCCCATGGTGGAATAAAGGAACTCTATGCATCTACGGTATCTGCCTGTTTATCCGCAGAATGCTCATCTATTATTGGCAACTCTAGTGAAGAGCTTTGCAAAACACAGAAATGCTTATGGAGCCCTGGTGATGCCACTCTTTAGTGCTGTTTTCCAAGAACAAGCATTGAAATGTTTTTTGTTTTTTTTTCTCACTGAGTGATATAGCAACATAAGTGTAAGCCCTTGTTTGACCTTGTTGGTCAAAATAATTGGTATTTTAAGTGTTTTAATTATTGCTCTCACTTCGGATAATGGAAAGTTGATAAGAGTAACAATTTTTTGCAGCCAACTCAACAAGACAACAAACATCTGCCTGAAATGACCGGCGTGCTCTTTTGTCTTTCTTATCTTCAGGAGCAGCTTAGAGGAGGAGGCTAATGTGACTTGTCATATTTAAACACATTAAATGCTAATTAGACGTTCAGAGACACAACATTCATGGTCTTTTTCATGAGATGTCAGAGAAAGCGACTGGACGTTTGTTCACCTGCATGGGGCATTGAGTTGTGTCTCCCCCACCAGTTGCTGCTCACTCCCTTCCAGCTGGCTTCAAGATGGCTGCTCTGCTTTTACCCTTTTGTACAAGTAAGTCAAATCTGACGTTAGGAACGCTTAAACTTAGTAAGTGAGAGTGGAAACGAAAGGAGGCCCACTTATCACTGCTGCTAAGGTAAAAGCCACTACTTAAACAAATGTGTGTAACATGCTTTTATTTTAGTGTCAAAATCCAAATAAGAACAACTATGATATAATTAACATTAATATCCTTGTTTATATGTGTCATTATTGCAGAAGTCAGATTTTTTTTTTTTTTGCCTTACTGCAAAGAAAACAAATACTGGCAACTTTTTAGCTTTACAGTTTTGTATTAGACCAATAGAAACTCAATTTATCCCCAAAATACAGAGAAATGTGTTTGTCCCAGCATAGCACACAACATTTAAAAGAAAAAAAAAAAACAGAAAAAGTCTTAAAGACACACACACATAGATAAAAACATAGTCAATATCTATGATGCGCTATCTGACGAGTTGCTCTTCTACATGAGAATAGCCAAACTACTGAGACTTTTTAAACTACAGTATTATTTTTCACAGGAAAATATGTCTAGGTCCTCTAGCATCAGTAAACAAGATCATTTTTCCTAACTTTTCATAAAAAGTGTTTTTAGAATAAAGATCAGATCCTGTACATTTTGATGTAAAATGACCACCTTCAGTTTTTCTTTAAACAATGAAATCAGTTTTCATCCATAAATTGGCTAAAGGACTGACCTGGGATGCAGCGGCGCAGACTTTGGGTTCATCTTCGGTGTCTTTCCACGCTTAATAATTCATGTCATGAGAAGCTAAATTCGGTCTCCCAAACATTTCCTGACAAAGTGGCTGAGGTAGGTAGGAGAGCGAGTAGATTGGTCTGACAGGATATTGGGACGCAGGTCGAGACATTTTTAATTCCTGCCCTGCCATCTGGGGAGCCTTTAGGAAATGTGTGTGCATGTTCAGGTTTTTTAGTTCCATGTGATACCAGACGTCCTGTTAGCGCCGTCTGAGTACTTTACCTTCTGGCGTCCCGTATAAGGCCCTCCTTTCTGTTTGGACACAAGCGTGTGTCTGCATCCACTTGAGTTTTCTGTCCAGAGCCGTGAGGCAGTGGGGGCACAGTGGAGCGGAGGGCTAGTGGGGGGAGGGTGTGTTGGGGAACAAAGGTGGGGTGGGTGTCAGGGGGTGAGGGGGTGTCCTAATGATGCATTTTCTACTCCATTGATTCTGTGGCTCTGCTCTCCAGTAAATCCTTCAAATGCAACACATTAAAGCTGGCCTTTTTTCCCCTCCTTCGCCAATCGATTAGGACAGCTTAGAGATGGCCACTCGTGGAGGCGGGGCTTACGTTGGACGTGTTACCATAACACCATTCATGGAGCCAGTTAATTTTTCTCCGTCTTGTCATGTCTATTATTTTTTTGGTTGTCCATTTTATGTGGTTGTACCTGTCTAAACTGTACAGTGGAAGAAAATAACACCTTTTATTTTAGTTAGATAAAAGGTCATTTTTCCTCCCTCCAAAGTTCCTTGTGCTCTTTTAATAATGAAGAACAAAGTGATTTCATTAGTGCAGTTGAGCCGTTCTCTTACCATTTTGAAACAATGGACTGAACAGTGCTCTGATATTGCACTAACAATAAACCACACCAGAAAGTGACAACCAAAAAAAATTATTCCACATTCAAAATCTAGAACTATATAGAGGAGAATAAAAAAGTATTCAGATTCTCAAACGTGTTGAAGGAAGAATAATATGTTGGTGGTTTGCCAAACACCCTATGAGTCAAACTTCATCAGCTGACAGAAAAGGAAGGATCTTTAAATATACTACTTTCTTTTTTCCGACTTCCTCTTCAAAAAGGAAGTTTATCAACTTGAACTATACTTCAAAAAGTAGTGACATTATACTTGTCACAAAGCATAATGTCAAACATTATTCTTTGTGATGGTTATTTATTACATCCAAATTTATAGTAGTACATTAGAAACATAAATGATGTAATTATATCTGCACTTTTATCTTGCACTTTTATCTTGCTCATATGTTTTATTTTACTTCATTTCTTTTGCACGCTTGAAGAACAATGTTTTAGCTTAAAAAGATTAAATCATTGCATTTGGTCCCACATTGTGTAGCACTTCCATGACGTAGATTCTTGCTTCCCTAAAGACAAGACCGAGGAATCAACTATTACAGAACAGTACAAGCAAATTCGCCTCTTCTTTCATTACAATTTTAGCTTTTCTTCTCGCTGTTGAAATAACAACAGACTTAAGACCAGCATTGATTGGTTTCTGAATCAACTCTGGGATTTTTAAGATCTGTTTCCGAGATGAAAATGTCTAATGCGAGTGTCTGAAGTTTTCTATTGTTCTCTCTTCACACACAAAGCACAGCATCACTCTGAGCTCATGTTGGATGGTGAAAGGGCTTGTTCTTATTTAATCAGGGTCTATAGCTGCAAGTTAAACACTTTAAATGATACAGGAGAAAGTTGCCCTGTTCTTGGAGACCTTGGCTTCGTCCCCTAAAATAGCTCCTATCTTTTGCCTCTTTTCTCCGTGCTGAGTAATGATCTGAAAGGTGAGCAGAGGTGAAGGAGGTGTTAGTGGCTGGTCTGCTTTATTGAACCGCTGTTTATAGGAGCAACACTGAAAGGTCTGATCCAGTAGTAAGATGTGCCATCTTATTGTAATTTTCCTTTGTAATGAGTGGAAACCACTTAGATTCTTAAAGAGGCAGTATTATGTGTTTTCTAAGCACAGGGTGCCATTTTATAGCATAATCAAGTAACTATATTCCCTTCAGTTGTTATAGAAATGTAAAATATATCAAACATGAAATTTTACTTTATTTATATTTAACTTCCTGAAATTGGGCCTTTGTCTCTTTAAAAACTCTGAAACTTCCACCTTCAGAAACATTGCTCCTCTATTAGCCCTTCAGCAACGTTTTCTCCAGCGTTGCACTGAGAAGTTTCTCCTATGATGAGCTCAGAAGATGCACAGTATCACCAAGAGCTTGCTAATTGTTGCTGGCTAGTCTGAAGGAGCTGATTGGGAGATTTTCAAATGCTATTTTATGACCCTTTCAGCCACTGTTGCAGTTGTTTTGAGTGAAAGCCAATTATTATTTTCACGGTAAATAATGTTGAGGAACCACCACAGAGCTCACAGTTTGCAGCCCATGTTGAGAGTTAAACATGCAAAGGGTTTCTGGTCAAAGTAATTGTCTGATATCAGTAAAACAACTTCAGTGTAAGTGAACATGATTGTATTGATTTCTTACTTTGCCTTAGATGTGACACACTTGCCATCGGCAGTATACTGTTGTCGCACTCCATGGCGCTAATGGGCATGTAAATAATCACTGGCTTTGGTGGAAATAACCGTTCAATGCAAATGTGATGGCAATTTAAAGGTTACGATGTTTCTGAGATTGGAGTTGGCTTGGGATGATAGATGTCTGAGAGCTATCAACAGCAGGTAAGACATTACCTGCTTTCTCTGCTGCTTTTTCTTCACTTTCCTGAAGTTTGGTTGTAAAATATTATGCTGCTGTGACAAGCTTTCCTCAAATATTGCATCTAAAAACACGTTTTGTATAAGTCGAGATGTAAATATATTTGAGGAGCATTTCGGGAAACATCAACCCCTGTCATGTATATGAAGTTTCTCAGTCACTTCTGTATCCTGTGTATGTGTGAAATGCACAGCTGAGTTGGGGAGGTTTCACCGTCTCGCCTTTCTTCTTTTTCCAGTCTTAATGATTACCTGACCCTCTTTTGCTGAAAGTTGCTCTCCATAAACTGCAGGGTTATTAGTTGAATTAATCAAAAACTGTCCCCATGCCTCTGCAGAGGTACACACTCCAACAATTTAATAGGCTTTGGTGAATTAATCTTCATTGGTGCAGACAGAGTGTCTGCATCATATCTTCTTTAATATATTCAGCGGAGCTATGCAATAGTGTGAGGTCTGTAATTTATAATGTTTCGCCGCATACAAAATATTGCAGCCGCAATTTCACTAATTTGGACCAACTAATGAGAATCAAAATAAACTGTGTATTTCTTTCAGAGCAACACCAAATACTTAGGCGATCTTATCCAGATGCAGAAATTCTGTATTGTCTCCAATAATTGAAATTAGTTCTGTGTAAATGTGGAAGCTACGTAATACATAGAAAATTAAAATAACAGTGATAGCTGAGGCATCAGCAGGTTATAGAAATAGTTGCATAAAGAGTAAATAACATGGGACATTTTATCACATGCAATCAGAACATAGTCATAATGTGGGGTGGCTCAACAGCGTTGTGTTCAGGAGTTAAAATATAATCTGAAATTATCTTAAAGCCACACTTAGGATGTTTTTCACCAACTAGCACCCCATATTTCACAAGGAGAGCTGTGAAAATGAACCATTTTCACTTTGACTTGTCGTTTTTCATAATCCTCCCAAATGAAACTGGTAACTCGTTGTTTGAATGCAAATGATGTCACCAATACCAGGCAGATCGATCTCGAGTGGACCAACATTTTTCCACGTTCCTCCAGGAATAGGGTTGTAGTATGACATAACCTTTACATACATGTCTTATTTATTGACAGCTGTGCCATCCAAGTGGCTGAAGGCTAAAACCCCGATTAACTTTAGAGGAATTATGAAATTACATTTTGCAACTAACTTTTCTCTTTCAGTTTTGTAGCTTTAAAAAGACCCACACTGAATTTCAGCAATCGAAAGTCTCATACCGAGAAAAGAAGCTACAGCAGTACAAGGGCAGCTGTATCATTCTTTAATCAGAAGCTCTTTTATTACAACCCTTATAAAAATATCCTTTTTCTGCAGTGGTACTCATTTTCATTACACAACCAAAAGACCAAAACGTAGTATGCCTTTTTCCCGAACACAATAAGTCAAGAATTTTTATCTTTACTCCGACCCATTTCAATGCTAAATTGAAGAGTTGTCTAAGGTTTAACATTCAGAAAAATCGAGCCAGAACATTCCTGTCTTAAGGTCAATCTTTAAAAGGGAGAGGAGGGGGGGGAAAAAAAAGCATTCCTGTGTTTATTGAGCAAAGGCTGTCCTTGGTCAACCCTTTCAGGTGGAGATAAGTGTTAACAGAACCGAGGTGGAGGGAAACATGGGAATTTCTATTGACTGACTGAAATTGGACAGCCTCAAACAAAGTTTTATGGCAACGTTTTTTGCGAGGCAGCGCTGCAGGACTTTTGCGGCAGAGCTCTTTTTAATGCCGTTGACTCATTTCGGGCTCTTACCAAGATGTCCTGAAATATTTAAATGATCACTGGGAGTTGCGCCCCGTCTGTGGCGGGGAATAAAAGAAGAGGAAGAGAGAGCGAGAGGGTGGGGAGCTTTTTATGTCACTCTGTTACAATCCCTGAATTAATAGGCATGAGTTAATTAGAGAACTCTGTGCAATAACATTGTCCCCCAAGTTTTGGAGTCTTGGGTGGCATCAGGCAGTGCTGATGGTTTAAAAAAAAAAAAAAAAAAAAAAAGCAATTCATGTGTCCAATAACGATGCAATTCATTTAAATCATTTAAATATAGTAGAACGGTAATTAGTGTCAGAAGAGAATTGGAAGAGAGGTCCTGGACCAAAGCCGCTGACGTGACAAAGGTCAGATCTGCAACAAGAGTTAAACATTGCATAATCAGTGTGATCAGACGTTACAGCTGCATTGTGGGGGATCTTTTGTCTCACCCTGCTGCTGAATGTATGCATCTTTTATTTGGCTTCCAGCACCTCTTGGCAAATGTGTGTCTCCCTCACAGCATCGTTTAAGTATTACAGACAGTTTGAGACGGACTGGAGCAGTTAGCTGTTGGATTTTTTTCAATAAAGCTAATACAAATTAAAGCTCTGTTCAAACGCCAGGATTTTGGGATGGGGGGAAGGAGAAGGTGAAAAGAAACGTAATCAAAAACAATTGCAGAACTTTCATTTGGGTAGGACTTTATCAGCAGGACGCATCTTGATTTGGAAGCATTTGCTCATTTTTCATTGCTAAATGTTGAGTGTATGGATCTCTTTTCGACTTTTCAGGTCGACTCTGGTCTGTACTCCGACCAGGCTATTCCAAAACTTTAACGTTCTTCTGATGAACCAATTAGTTCCTTGACTTGTATTTTTTATTTTTTTATTTTATTGCTTTCAGAAGCTGCTATGCTAAAAAGATGAATTTCCTTTAAATTTGTTCTTTTTATCAGAAGGTTGAAAGAACTGCCTCCATCTAATCTTGGCCTCATTTCCAGCTGAGGACAAACAGCCCCACGGCATGACCCAGACGCCACTGTGCTTCACTGTAACTGTGGCGTTATTATAGCGTCCAGCGTTGTTGTGGTTTTTTTGCACATGAAAGCATACATGGAATTATGGCTGAAAAGCTCAACCTTTGTTTCGTCTCTTTGTTGCAGATTTTCCCACGTGTTTTATAAGATTTGAAATTATTTTGAGCAAACTATATTTGGGCTTGGTTGTTTTTCTTTGTAAGAAAAGGCTTCCCTCTTTTCACGCCACTCCAGACCCCAGAATTATGAACAATGCAGAGTTGTTTTCACACGTACTCGCAAGGAATTCCTCCTTTTGTGTTATCATCTTCCTGACCTTTTCTTCTCATTTTCATTCATTTTGGAGGGATGTTCAATGGTGTAATTTTTTTTTTTTTTTTTTGGTACCCTTCTCCTGAGTGATACCTTCTGACATCAAGATCCCTGCTGATTGCATTGAAGTTCCCTGCTGATGCTGGACTTTGCAAGATTGGTGATTTTGATTGTGCAGTTCAATTCTGAGCACAGCCACAACATTAGTTGTTTCAGTTTTCTTATTTTTTCACAGATTACTTCTTTTGTTTTCCAATTAAATTGTAATATCGAAATTGTAAAAAGTTCCTAAATGATTTATTTTGGTGTTATTTCACGTCAAACTTTTGCCACCTTAACTGAGGTGCATAGATGTTTTATACCCACCGCATATTTTGGTGACAACCACATCACTTTTTTTTTTATTGAGGTCCTAATGAAACATGAAAAGCAAGTACTTCACAAAATATTATGACCTGTCTCCTTAATTATTTATCTCTTCAGAGGATGATTAAAATTACATTTACGAGTTTGATATAACAGAGCAGTGCATAAAAGTGCTAATAACTATACATCTGTGCTTAATCGTTCTAAAAACAAACAAAAAAAATCGGTTAATGTCAATTAAGGGAGTACACATCCCAAGACAACTACAGGCTCTAATGCTTTAAGCCCGTTGGACACGAAGCGCCGCTAAGGCGACGATCATTCACTTTCAGTTCAGTCGAATCCAAGCAAAGACGCCGAGCGATGACAGAAGTCTTACAAGGATCTCCCAGCAAGCGAGATCAAGACTCAGCAATGTCACAGCAAGGATGAATCACAGAAAAAAAAAAAGAAATTGAAGGAAAAAAAGCTGAACATTTACTTTGAAAATAACAATATGAGACATGACCTATTTTAATGTGCAGCGGTTAAAAAAGGTTGGAAAAAAATCAGCGCATCCCACATGGCATCCTTAGGAAAGCTGCGCAGAAATGTGCAAGAAAAGTTTTCAATCTTTTTTTTTTAGCAGCAGCAGCAGAATGATCTCACACAGATTCCTTTATTCGGGAGAAAGAAAAGCCCACGTTGGGAAATTATTGTTTTTCACAAAGTCACTGGTTGCAAAACTGTTGGAGCCCCATAGTGTAAGCAACTCCAACGACCACGTTTTACCAATAAGGCAGCACTTCACCATGTTCAGTAACATTTGTTAGGGTTGGATCACATAAAGATCAGATTCAAACATCCCTTTCATCATGATTGCTCTCTGCTTTAGGGATCCACATCTCCCCTCCTCGAGAGTTACCATCCTGCAACTTTTAAATGCATCCAACACACCTGAATCAAATGAATGGCTCGTTACCAGTCCTCTGCAGAGCTGAATGACATCCTGATGAGGGAATTCAGCCATTTGATTCACTTGGGTACTCCTGCTCTGTATTGTCCTGGTGTTCAGTTACTCTTGCAGATTCTCTGAGGGATTTAAATCTGGGCGCTCAAATGTTCATGGACGAATGTTGACTTTGTGTATGTCTGTAATTCTGTAAATTCAAAAACTATGGTTTGGATCATTGTGACGATGAAGACTATAAGCATCAACCCATTTTCAGATTATTGCCAAGGAACATGTGATTTTAATTAAAAATGTTCTGGTGTTTTAAAAAAAAACATCATGATGTCATGCATAAGATGCTGGTTGACATATTTAGGTTGAATTCGTTTTGAGTTTTTTATTTTTATTTTTAAATGCATCTTTACCAGGACTGATAACAAATGCTCCAATAGCTGGATGTCTTTCACAAACATCCATTAAAAACTGTGATTTTATGTCAGAGATATGATGACACATAGAGTACGAGAATCCATGCAGTTGGCAGAAATTGTAGAAAGTGAAAACTAGCTAAGCTTTGTTTTTATGGTTCCTTGCAAAATCACTTAGCCCTGTAATTTTTATTTTGTAGATTTTAAGTGGTGCCCCAACACAAAGAGCATAAAGGTAAAGTTGAAGAAAGAGGACACATGGTTTTCAAAATTTTTTGCAATATAAAATACGAAAAGTGTGGCTCACAAATGCATCGATTTCTCTTCCAGGTTTCTACCATGTAGACAACAATCTTCTATTCATTCTAATTTGCAAAGTAGCTCAGGCTCAGTCAGAGTGAATGAAGAGAATCTGGGAAACAATTATTCATTAGGTTAAGTATTAATTGTATTTGGATCTGGATTTTGACAGAGCTAATCCCTCATATGATTGGGTTGGAATGTCTTTATGTGACTTTATATAATGTAATATAATATAATATAATAGGAAAATCAAAGTCCAAAAGGTCTTTGATTTTCTGGTGGTTAATGTTTCTGGTGTTTAATGAGACGGTGTGTTAAAAAGTAAATTTAACAAAAAAAGTTGAAGGTCTATGCACACTTTTCATTGGTGCTGAAAATTCGTAATATAAAAAGTTTTCCATAATCGACTTTTTAGAGAACTGCAGGAAAGGTCAGCTCATAAAGTCAAAATGTTCAGTCGTTAGCAAGGTCAGAGCTGAACGCGGTCCGGCACATCTGCCGTTTGAAAGAGGCCTGGTGACAGTTGGTGGGTTTCTTTCTTCTTCCCCCACCAGAGTTATTCAGCCTCCACCGTTCCCTTGCTGCTTTTCTTTCATCTTCTCTCTTTCCCCTTCCCGTATTTTTTTTCTGTCTTTCACTCTTTTTCTGCATCTCTCTCTCTCTCTCTCTCTTTCTGTGGGTGTGTGTCCCTTTAGGGTGTCTGCAGCAGTTGAGATAAGAAGCGAGTGTAGGACACAGGAGGATGGTGTTCACAGAAGCTAGGTGATCTTATCTGCTCTTCCTCCCCCCTCTCTCTCTACCGAGCATCCCGTGCTGTTCTGCTTTTCCTCTCTGCTGTTCTCTTCCTCCTTTTTCTTTTTGCTCCTTTGCCCTTCCCTCTCTCTCCCTCTTTCTCTCTTTCTCACCGTCTCTTCCTCTCATCTCAGACGCACATTCTCTCAGATCCCCTCTGTGCTACTGTTGATTTGAATTTGAAGTGATGGGAAACTAAATTGGCAGCATTGACAGCAGAAACAAACAGCTTATCTCTCTCTCCTGGGCCAATGCAGGCCTTAGTCAGATACTGGAGCCACTGCCAGCATCTGACTTGTGACAATGGTGATAAATTGAACGTTTGTTGACTGTCACTTTTAATGCGTGCATATGTGGAAGTGTGTCAGCGCGTTGGACTCAGCGGCACATGCACGTGCGTTCTTTTCGGCTAATAGCTCTTTGTGAATCGCCTTACCGGTGAAAAAAAGTGCTATTTTAGGCCTGTCAAGCAGTGTTATCTTTAGCATTATTTCTAGATTCAACCGGCAAGCCCCCAGGAACAAAGAAGCCTAAAGATACAATTTAAAATTGGCCCATTGCTAAGGTGTCAGTTTTGTGTAGCTGCACCGGCTCGTCCTTTGATGTAGGTGTTTCTTATGCTTGAATGATTCATAGATCAGAGTTAAGTGGCTTACCAAATAAAACATGCATCAGTCTGAAAGCAGTCAGGTAAATGGACGACTGAAAAAAGAAGCTTATGTATGAAGGGGGAAAGAAAGAGGGAGACCTTCAGAAGACCTGCAGAGTGAAAGGTGGCTCAACATCCTTGGCCGCTGCTGCATATCCAGCGGTTCGACTTAAACCCAACATAATGCACATGGATCCATGGCAGACTCATAATTAGCGGACTCGCTACCTTTTTATAGCACCTTTCTGCTGTGAAACTTCCTCTGACTGCTCTTGAGGGAAGATATTCACTTTCTTTTTTCACTGAAAGTTTGTTTCTAAACAACATGTAATAAACATGTTGTTTATTACAGAAGCAGACATCAAATCTGTATTTGCACATGCAGTCAGATGCACTTTTCTGATATGAGGTGGCTGCATATGAGCTGCATTCAGTTCCTTAAGGATTAAAATAGAAGTTACACTTAGACTGCTCAATTTTGATGTTTATTACTCTGAACAGAGATTCATCAGAAACACAGTATGAGATTTGTTTGAATGATTTCAATCAAAATAATCAAAGTTGGGGTATTTTTTATTCCTTTTTTTATCATTTTTTTTTCTCAGATCAGTGTAATCTCAGACAGTTGCCTGTTTTGCATGAAGACATGGTATTCCAAAGACATTGGGTACAGCAAGTTATCTCAGCTTTTCCATCTACTTCAGCCTCTCCACATTTCCTTTTGAGTTCTGAAATCAACCAAGCATTTTCAATCACACCACTGCTGCTCACTGGGCAGTTTCTCCTTTTCAGGTCATTTTCTATGAACTCAAGATATGGTTGTGCATGAAAACTTCAGTGGCTCAGCAGTTTCTGAAGTCCCGTCTCACACCAACAACCAAGTCTTTTTTTTTTTTTTTTTTTTAAGTCACCTAAATCCCTTCCTGTCTTCCTCACTCAGATGCTTGGCGTAATCTTCAACAAGTTCTCCCGTCGATGCTTTGAGTTGCAGGCATTAAATCGGCCGATTCGCTATCCGTCTTAGTGACAAGCAATTGAAACAATGTACCTAATAAAGTGGCCGTCGAGTTCGTACGTGTCTTTGCTGTGTTTCACTGTAGATTTATTTGATGTTACTGAATTAAATATGTAATATTTGGCTAGATGATGAGTCCCTGCGCTCACTGGCAGCTGATGTACCAAACTGCGAGATCGTGTAAAATCATGCAGTTGCAATAATGCTGGCAATATTGCAATGACAGCATGAGGCGAGATAAAACCATGCTCTCCCTCCTCTTCTTCACATCTGTGCTCCTGACACTATGTCATGTTTTCAAGTGGGGGCATTTACTGCTGCTTTATAAATGCAGAAATCAGATTTAAAACGCCACATTCGGGCACGATGCTGAATGTTAGGTGGATGCAGTAGCAGCAGAAATCCATTGTATAATTTGTTTAGAAATTTTTGGTTGTCAGAACTGATTATGAAATGTGTTTACAGTGGAAAAAACTACTGCAAAAGTGAAGCTATCAAGCTCTTATAATATATATGTGTGATTTTGAAACGTTTCCCGCTGATGAAATTTACAGAGTAGGAAGTGCACAATAATTCAGACACACACACACACACACACACACACTTCCTCGATAAGACTCAAGTCTTTGACTTTCTATTATTCTAAGTCATTATTCAAAACCAGGGGCAACCACACTGCTCCCCTGGAGGCATTTGCAACTTTGCAATTCAAAAATGATACAAATGTGGCCAGCCAGCGCAGGTGATTGATGCAAATGGAGAGCTTTCTTTTTTTTTCTTTTTTTTTAATTAGAGCAAAATTATTAGTGATAAAGTAGAACTGGAATTATTCAAATATGAATTAGCCACACTTTTTTTTTTCTTTTAATTTAAAAATAAATAGGGCCTAGTGACTTTTATTCAAACGCAGACTTGGTGCAACTAAGTCTGGTTTCAATTTTTTTTTTTAATTTTTCCTTTTTTTTTTTTTTTTTTTTTTTTTTTTTTCTAGTAGGGAGTCGGGAGAAAACAGATTTAGTTGAGCCCAAAAAAAATTTGCAATGCTTTTTAAGTTGTGGATAAGCAGTGATATACACATTCCTTTCCCACAAATTGTTTGTATTATATTTGTGAATTCCGTTAGTGTGACAAAACGTTTGGACTCCGGTGCTCTAAACCGTCCCAGTGAAGCTCGCGGCTACCCAGGAACGCATCGACTCGTTGTCTTGTTTGCCTCTGCTGCACGTGTGTTTCTGCTCAACTTGCTTCGTTTCAAACTTGCATTTAGTTTTCTCCATCAAGATGGCAGCAGAAAGCTTCCTCAATGCATAACGCCGCCACCGCCACATTTCACAGTGGAACTGTGATCAGTGTCATGTGCAATGCACAGATCGGCTGTGTTCGTACTGGAATTAGATTACACACGGGTGTATTTTAATTACTGTGAGTTAATATCTTTTATGGTTCTTGTGCCACCAGTGGCCTTTATTCATAAGCAGCTGGTAGGGAAGGAGGGCAGGTGGAGAGATGAGGAAGACATGCAGCAAACAGCCAGGGGTCAAATCAGGGGCAGCTTCATTGAGGGCTGTAGCCTCTGCAAATGGAGCCCCAGTTACGTTGCGCTCTTAGTTTAGTGTGCTGTATTTTATTTCAGGGTGTCAGCGTAAAGGGGAAGATATTGTTTAAGTAATTAAAGACATGATTTCCCTCCTATTTCAGAGTTATTTGCTTACTTTGATTTGTCTATTCAATTAAATCACAATAACCAGACAGGAAATTCAAATTCATCTTCCAACTTTTAAAGTGCAAATTCAGGTTAAATGAGTGCAACCATTTAACCTGCTCTGACCAGAGTGGTGGATTCGCTTCTTCTCTGTGTTGACTGTGTCGGTCGCGGTGGGTGCCTGTGCCCCGAACAATGTGAGTGAGTGTCAGGCGCATGAATCAGAGGCTTTTGTGTGTGCGCTTCCTGTGGGACGGCGCTAGCATGTAGCATTAACGCGGCAGGCCCTGGGAGGACAAGAAGGTAGCAGAGCTGTCAGCGGCCAGCTCCCACTCCGCCTAATGAGAGAGAGGGCCGTTAATTAAAAACACCAACAGGCAGAGCTCCCCGGTGTCCCACCATCAGGACGACCCGGGGTTAAAGACATGGAGCATGGAGGAAGGCGGGCATGCTGCTCCCACATACTGTATATAGTCCTAGACTTTTAACAATAAATAGCCAGGGGTATTCAGAAAGAACAAAGTGAAGCAGAAATGGGAAAAGCTATTAGAAGGCCTTGCTTTCTTTAAACTGCACTGTGTTTGTGTCTTTGGGGGGAAGAGGTCTATGATAATCGTCTAATGTTTAGCCCTTGATGTTTTCAGAGCAAACTGTGGTTCTTTTGTATCTTTGTGCTCGTGTTTGCTGCATGGCAGCAGGGTGTTTGCCAAAGCCTGCTTGCAGATATGTCTGGTTAGAGAAATGAAAAAAGAAGAAGAATCTGTCAAAGCCTAGGCATGAGTTGTTCGTTTTTTTTGTTGTTTTTTTTTTTCCTGTAGTTTTAAGGTTGATGCTTGCTTCTTTATTCACTGAGGGATGTATTCCTTTGAAAAGCATCAAACCTGAAGACTTATCATATAGAAAGGCTGCATGCTGATAGTCGTTTTTAGATATTTTAAAGAGTTTTCACAGTTTAGCGCAGTATGAGGTTTGTGACAAGATGGTGCATGCATTTGGGTTTAATAGAACGATACAAGCCTTTTGTCATGTATGGGAGAAGACTTTACCAATACTAGGGGGAACTCAGGGAATCTTATTATGTTTTCATAAGCCAAATAAAGGCTTTGCAAAATGTCCTGATGTAATGTCTTTATGCTCGGCTAACACTAATTGGTCCTAAACGCCAGCGTAGAATTGTCTAGTTAAGCGTTTGTAAGTCTTCTAAATCTTGAAAACTAATGCACGAATCAGAAAAACGTTCAAATAGCCCGTTAGCTTAGCACCTACAGCAAGCTCCACCAACCTTAAAGTCGTCAGCATCAAGAGTTTACCAGCGGCTGTGTTCTCATAGTTGGTACAAATCATACGACCCCTGATTCTTTCACCGATTCTTTTTCCAAGCCGTTACTGGAAATGTTGCCACAAAATGTTTTGCTCCTTTGCTGCGAGAACCACCTGTGAGCACTGCATGGGACGCAATCGGTACAGTTATTTCTACAGGAATCACCCATCAGAAAATGTACTTTTCCTAAATTACAGGCAGAAACTCGGGTAAAGGCCTTGAACTGGCATGACTGCATCAATGAAACTTGGTCAGAAATGTAGGCATGTAACAAAAACAAAATATTTCACCACTTTAAATAAGCAGAATGTCATGTAAGAATAGAGACTTTACTGTTTTTCCATTTATATCCCAAAGTTTTATGGCATACTTGAGATGAATTGCAGTGGCCCTGGTTCTGTCTGTTAGGAACTAGTGGTTTTAGACTAAAGTATACACTTTTTAAAGATATTATGGGATATTCAGTTGTATGTGTTTGTGGCATGCCCACACGCCTACACACACACACACACACACACATATATATATGTCAAATAAAAGATTTCATTTGAAAGAAAAAATGAAAATTGGTCAATAAGTCCATAAACATTACTGAAATATAATAAGTTTTCCAGTCTGTAACATAAGAAAGTCCAGATGCAACAAATGGTAGTTCTTCCTGGAAATGCTTTTCAAGGATCTAAATTTGCACAGCTGTGTGTCAAAACCGACGACTTAAATCCCTGGACGGACTGGGCGAGTGTGAGGTTCGCTCTTAGTGATGTTGGACTTTTTTAGACAGAGATAAAACAAAATATTTTCTACTGTTTATTTAGTCTAAGAGTAAAAATATGTTAATTGTGACTCTTGCGCAGTATTCTCAAATTTCTTTTCTTTTGGAACCCAGAATATTTAATATACTGCTCTTGTAGCTTTGAAAAGATATTCAATTTATTTTTGAGTAAGTCATTATGGGCAAAAAAAAGAATGCTTTTGTAGGTGACCAGCCAAAAGAGAAGTCTATGTTGTATCGTGAACCCAACAGGGCAGCCATAGAACCGCTTCTTTTCTTACGACAAAATAAGAATCTCAAACATAAATACAACCTTAAAGCAGTCACCTTTCTACTGGTAGCTGGTAATATTTAGCATAGCTCTCACTTTAAAGAGGAATATCACAGTGTTTTAATGTTTAACACCACTAGATTGGACTAAAATAGACTAAATTAATTAAGAGGACACGTTCTGTGGAGGGGAAGTGGGGTCGGAGGGGTAAACAAGCTAAACACCTGCTGATACAACATGAACTGAAACTGTGTTGTAACACTGCTGCCTATTGTGCAGCAGCTTTTGTATGTGTTTTATTAAACTGTCAAACACATGAATCATTAGCCTTGATCTGCAGATTGACAGGTTGTCAGCTCCGACAGTCTCTGTCAGCGGGGCGGGGGAGAGGGGCGGCGGCGCCGGCGAGGGAACGCTACACTTTCCCCCGCGGCTTTGTCGTCTTTCGTGCCTCCTGCATCTCCATCTTCCTTCCACCCCCGCATGTCAACCCAGGTGCTAACAAAACCGAGGATTGTGGGTAGTCTCGGAGCATATGGAGCAGGGAGATGACGGAAAAAATGGAGGGAGGAGCGGAGGAGGGGGCCCTCGGAGAGAGAGAGAGAGAGAGAGGGAGAAGCTGTCAGGCTGTCTATCCCTGTCACAGCAGCCAGGAGGGTGCGATGGACAAATGGATAACTGCTATTTCAGACTGCCAGGGAGAAAGCTTCGTCAGATTAAAAGCGCCGATTCTGGCATGGGTGCTCTCACACAACAGAGCGCACAAATCGTCACACGTCCACACAGTTTTTTATTTCTCCTTCTTTTGCTCCCATTTGCTCCACAGTAAAATGTGCGTGGTGTGGGGAAAAAAAACAACATTCTGTTTATTCAGTCACTAGATTGCAGTTCATTGTGCACAAAACACCTACAGACACATACAAAGTGAATTCCCTGTATGGACAGAGTTTCAGAGCGATGGCTGCAGGCTTTCTGTGGTGTGTGTCATATTTGAGTATTTCTTAATGATTGATGCAGACGTTATGCTCCTTGTGTTTCTGACGAGTTAAGGTAAAACATAACCATTTCTCTCTGCTTCTTCCTTTTGCTGTGTGTGGTGTTTTTTTTTAGGCTGTGCCTTCCTCACCTACTGTGCCAGAGAGTCAGCCCTGAAAGCCCAGAACGCATTGCATGAGCAGAAGACCCTGCCAGGAGTAAGTCATACAAACCGAACGCAGCCACAATCTGACACAAACACACACCTTTTTTGAATTTTTTTTGTCTTCAAAGCATGCGGTATCTTATATTTATTTCAAATCCAGTTGGAAACGCCATGTTTTTCTGATTGAGGGATTCACTATTAGGCAAATCTAAGCGAAGCCCATCTTTCCCTCCCATTTCTCACACACATCCCTACTCTCTCTCTCCTTTTCTCTCTCTCTCCGTTTTGACAGTCACATACACACAAACCCATAGGGAGAAACCACAAAATATCACATCATACGCGTACTATTTATATCTCCCCCTCCAGTTTGTATAAATGGGCATGCGCGTGTGTGTGTGTGTGTGTGTGTACGTTGCGCCCGAGTGTGTGGGCCAAACGTCTGAGATAGACAGCGAGGGATGAAAACCGGGTGGGCGGATGGATGTGGGCTCTTTCCACACTTTACGTGCGTGCTCTGAATTCAGTCCGCGGCGCACATTGTGAACGCACACTTGCGTCACGGCGGCGCTGTGGATGTTATTAGTCACATGTACAGTGCAGCTGCGTGCACGCCATGCTCTCTTGACTGTTGAGCTCTTATTCATACATGATATAAAAACCCAGTTCTGGTGCTGAGAGGGAGGAGAAGCTCCAGTTCATTCAGTAGAAGATTCTGCATGTGAGTTTCAGGGATCTTGTGCAATGTGAGCATTTTCTTTAGTACATCAATGATTTTGGGGTGGGGGGGATTTCACAGTTGTGTGTCTGTGTGTGCAAGTTTGTTCTTCTTTTTTTTTCTTTAATTGCACACGCACACACCTGAATGCCTGCGTGGCGTGGCGTGGCCCGGCGCACGTGCCGGCGAGCGTCGGGAAGTTTTGATGCATTTCTGCCAGGCCCAGCTTGGTTTGCACTGTTCGTTTTTAATGACGCCTCCAGGGAAGCTGACAGTCGCCGTGTTGAGCGCGCAGCCTTTGATGTGAGTGATTATGACATCACAGACGTGCAGTCGAGAAGAGCGGAGGAGTGGGGATCCGTGCTCTGAGTTTTTTTTTTTTCCTTCTTCTTCTTTTACTTCCCAGCGGCATATTATTCCCAGAAAAAGAATAATGTGTTAATATAATAATAATAATAATGTGTGGAAGGAACAGAGACACATGGAAGGAGAGGAGGAGAGATTAAATATTTGGCCAAAACTAGAATGAGATTTTGTGTTCCTAAAAACTGTGCTCTGCCAATTTATTGTCTTGCCAGGGTTTGACATAACTATTTGTGGCACAAAAACAAACCTTTAAACATTCCGTCTCAACATATTTCACTGAAACACAGTGGCGTGCAAAAGTATTCACGCCCTGTCAGCATATGTTGTCCTGTTGCGTTCACAAACTTTATGGTAATCTATCGGGAATTTATGTAATGGAATAACACAAAGCGTTAGAAAAGGGTAACATAAAAGAAAAGCCGGTTATCTTACAAATAAAAGCTCATAGAAAATTACAGCTAAAAGTGCAGAACACCACTTTATATACAGACTGACATCTTTGCTAAATCTTTCTCAAATGTTTCGGTCAGAGTGAAGAGCACATCACCGCCACTTCTTATTAATATTGAGGTCCGGACTTTGACTAGGCCCAAAGTTTGACTAGGGCATTCTGACACGTAAATGAGCTTAAAACCACTGCCAGGTCTTTTGTGGCTTGTCTGCTATGAAGGAAAGCATTCCCGCAGCATGTTGCTTCCACCACTATGTTACACTACAGTCATAATGTTCGCATGCGATGTGTGGCGGCAGTTTTTTCCCCCACTTTTAATATTTCAACGACACCTTTTGGTCTATTTGCAGGTCTTCATGATGGTATTTGACAGTCCAGGTATTGTACCTGATCATGTCTACTATGTTCCTTAGTCTTCATGAGACTGCTTGTTCCCAAATGCTCTCTAACGAACCTTTGAGGCCTTCTCACAGCAGCTCTATTTCTACTATATTTTTGTTTGGCTGCACACTTTTGGACAACCAAAACCATTACCTTTTCAGCAACCAAGTGACCTTTAAAAGGCAATTCTGGCCTACATTTCAATTGTATGAAAGTAAAAGGGGGTGAATACAGTTGAACGTGTCATTTCCCTTCTCCTCCACTGTGATGCATGACTTTGCATTGGTCATGCATAACAAAAAAATACCAATACATTACACTGAGGTTTGAGGCTGTGGGGAAGTGAATGCATCAGCAAAGTCCTGCACTCTGTATAAGAGTTTAACAATTAAATACTGTTTAGCAATTCATTAATAGCTTATTAATTGATAATTAATGACATATTAATTAGTGATCACTAATAGCTTAATTATGGCTTAATTCCTACTAATATCCTCTACTTTCAGCAGGGCATGGCAGTGAAGTTTGAATTAGATGAATGGTGAGTGTGAAGTAAAGAGGAGCGATACCACAGGACAGACCCAGATGGTAGACAAACCTTGAAACCGAGCGCTCAGGGAGGCAGAACGGTAAACGGCCTTTTGTTGTACTTAAAGGTAAAGCCAGCAAAACAGAATAAATGAGCTCGTTTGAAACCGAGCGACGACTTGGCCCTGGAAGAGGCACCGAGAGCTTCCCCTGCCCCCTCCTCGTATCCCCAGCCCCTTTCCTCTCTTCTCTATCCACACAGACCAACACAACTCCAAAAAAAAAAAAAACCCTGCAAATGAAATCCCCCTTTTTTTTTTTTTTTTTTTTTTTTTTTTTTTTTTTTTTATTACTTCATCTCCTAGTGTGCTTTTTTGTCCTCAAAGTTCTTCAGCACCCCTTATGTTTTGAAAAGTTTTCCACCAAGCTTTCTTCCTTTTGCTGTCAGGTGAGCTCAGAGAAGAAGGGATTCTGCTTCCTGGTGGAAATGCCTGGTAAGCATGGCTGTAGGCTGTTGATGTAGTCACAGACAAAGAACTGAGGGGTGAGAACATGTGTGGGTGAGGCTCGGCGTCTGTGGTGTCAGGAGATACTTTTGGATAAACAAGTGACAGGCGAAGATGCTGACGTCGAGGTGACACTAGTGAGGGATAATTCACGATAAATGACAATTTCTTTGAGCCTTTCTAATTCGGTTTTGCCACGCAGTGCCACATGTACCCGGGGAAAGTTTGATGGTGAATCGATGCACTTGAAACAAGTGCATCGCATTGTTTCGCATTTAAGTGCATCGCATTAGCATTAAAAACCTTTAAGAAATATAAAAAAATAAATAAAAATAATCCAAGACACTGAAGGGGGACTGAAAAACCAAAGTAATCTCCCTGATTTGTTTGCACCTGTTTTGCACCCGCTATTTGTTCTCTTCTTCTTTGGACTTGCAGAGCGTATTACTCTCAACAATGGAAGCAATTTGGACCAACTATTTTAACCACAAGCAGAGCAACGAAAATGTGACATTTAAGATTAGAAAATGACAGCAGACCAATAAAAAAAAAAAAACTTTTTAAAACAACAATGTGGTCTAAATTTTTTTTTTTTAAACATACTTTTAATCTGACAAACCAAGTTAATTGGAACCAATGTTCTCATTTATTACATATGACCGCATTATGAATCAAGTCTCTTTATAATTTCATTAAATAAATATGATAAAAAAATGTCATCATTCTAACTATTTTTAGGGAAATCAAGAAAAATCAAATCAAGATTTCAATTACCATTGACTTAAAGACTTACAGACATATACTGTGGGGAGTGAAGAGCTAAGCAAAAGGCTCTGTAATAAAATAAAAAAATAGAAGCTCCCAGTGAAACAATTATAAAGCAACTATTTTCATAAGTTCTTTGAAGCCTGGCCTCTCTACAGTTCTGAAGGGCATCATCTTCTTTGTTATTAAGTAGGCCAATGATTTAGTGATGGCTTCATCTTGACTCGCACCGAGCATGTCTGCACTTCTTTTCTTATTCATTTTCTCTAACAAACTTAATTCTCCGCTCCCTCTCGCCTCTTTGATCTTGCCTAATACAAAACTAGGGAGGAGAAAATGCTGTCAAATTAGGAGCCGCGGTAGCCTAACTTGAACAACACACTTAAGGTTTCTATGAATTCATTTCCATTCAAGAAAAAGCAAACTAAATCCCAGGTTACAGTATGCGACGTTATAGGTCTTCCATTACAGTGTTGCTCATGCTACACGTTTTGTCTGTTTTTCTTTTTTAATCCTCCTGGGTTAAAGCTACACTTCGTAGCACTCAGTCGCCCTATGCCAGATTTTCCTTTCGACTTTACTGCTCGGCGTGTCTGAACTCTTTCTGAGCCCCTACAGCCAGCTCCTAAAGACATTTCGTTCAACGTTTACCCTCCCGCTGACTCCTTATGGATATGGGATTTACAAGATATATCGTCATTGACTCTCTGAGAGCCGCACAGTCTCTCAAGCATCGCTACGTAGCAACTGTAAACTGGAAGTTTGCCACAGTGCTGAGTCATCATGTAAATGAGTTCTAAAAATTCATGAAGTGAGTCCGTTTCAACCTAAGCTCGCGATCGACCGTGGGGAGAACTGTGGGTCATGTAGAGTAATAATGGGGGGGTCGAGTTAGAGGTGACGTCCTTTTGCACTGCCTTGCAAAAGTATCTGCACCTCTTGAACATTTTTACAATGAGGTTGCCTAATTATTAAATGGCGTAAGTGTAATTTTTTCCCATCATATCTTCTCGTCTATCCAGCTATTTCAAAGCTGAAATTCCCATCTTTCTGATGGTCGTTTGTGTTACACACACCAACACCAGGAGAACATGTCTGCATCCCGAACTCGTCTGAAAGGGGCAAGATGTTTAACTTCCATCCACAGAGTTTTTATAATTTGCTATGCAGTCTGTAAACAATGACTGTGAGCTGTGTAATTTATCTTATCACCAATGAAAAAACACCATCTACCAATATGACAGGATAAATTGAGTACTTCTGTTTTGCAGTTCTGGGAGTGGGTGTGTGCAACGGACCTATTCAGTAAAATCTAAAACATTGTATCCTCCCCATGATGCTTGTGATTCTGAACTCCAGTTTCAGACAACAACAAGAAGCATTAAAAAGCTCCTCTATTGATTCTGGCAAAAGTCCCCAGAAGTGGGTGGATGTGGTTTTCGCGTGTGCTTGTGTGTGTGAGTGTGTGTGTGTGTGTGTGGGTCACAGGCCTAGCTATTGCAGGACTAGCTAGTGTGGCGTGTCCACAAACCGCTGAGGACACGTACCCTCCAGCGAATCCTCCTGCACTCAAAGAAGTTGTACCACATGTATAAAAATAAAAAATAGATCTGGCATCTCCTCAGTCGTACCGTCAAAAATACAGTACGGTAAAGCCACAGAACTGACACGAGCTCCCGCCCTTCGTACAAAGGCGTGCACTCCTGAACATGCAGCGCCCTGATCCGCTTTAAAATAAAACAAAACATATACAAGCACACACATGCAGATACCGCGCAAAGCACACCGCTGATACTCCCAACACACTCGCTTTCCAAACCCGTCTCTTGTAACTGCAATTCAACACTCCTCGTAAACACTCCCATTCACCAACATCATACTGTGATACTCGCAGAAAGAGAAACAGAGGGGGAAGAAGGTAAGGAGAGAAATATGGCGCTGATTGACTCCCACTGTAATAGTGAGCCAGATGAGAAATATAGAACACGGAGAATCAATGCGTCATTTCAGAGAGCTTTCATACACACATAAACACACAGCGCTTCGAGCCCAGGGGCAGGCGAACCAGGGAAACGACAGGACGGCAAATGAATAGCTGGACGGAAGAAAGTGGAAAGGGTGTTTGAAGGCAGGATGGAGAGAGTGGGTGGATGGAGGGAGTGGGAGGAGAGTTATAGTTGAGGTGCCTCTACACCAACTGATTTGTGTCTGTTTCTTTTTTCAATCCCCCACCCCCTCCACTCAGCTGAGATAATGCCAGGGCAACAAAATCCATGACATTGATTGGCTCCCGCGACCCAGTTTCATGGCAGCTTTTTCTCAATAAGTCACCCTCATTGGTCAATAACTGCCCGGCTCCCCAGGTAAAGTGGGTGAAGAGGTGTTTGAATGTGGATAGGGGAGATTAGGCCACGCTCGGTTATATTTGGTGTCCCCTAAACATGCACAAGTGCTCCAGATTCATCCTTTCTTGTAGATTATAGATTGGAGGTGCCATGTTCAGGAGGCATAGCCTCACGTCGATGTGACTAATGCCACTGACTGTGCGGCGTCGCCTCCCTCTCCCCAAGCCATCACCTCATCAACTATCCTAATCACCCTTAGCTAAAAGAAACCATTTGCCACATAACGTGCTCCATCTAATGAATACAAAATCACTGTCAGAAAGCTGGAATGAAACACAAGCGAGTTTTAGCTAAAACGACTCCAACTTTAAAGAAATCAATAGGCACATGCATAAAAAAAAAAAAAAAAAAAAGGGCAGGCAGGTTTTTCTAAACTCGTAGATCAGCGGAGTGACTTATTTCAAGTTGTACACAGCTAATAAAAAGAAAGAGCTGCATTTATTAGCAGTGGTCTGTGTAACAAAAGAATTAACGGTATTCCTGTCCAAACCAGGGCAAAGCCTTGAAGCGAGGCACTTTGTAGGATGAATCTGGCAGGTCATAAGCCTGCAATAAAAATTCAAATGAGTCTCCCTTCACGGACAGCAGCTAGCAAGACTTGGCTTTGGAATCACTTCAGCGGCTAAACACTGTTTGTTGATAATATAATTCATTAATTAAGGCTTTCTTATTATGCCTTATAAAAGGAATGAGAATTGCCTATTATCTACATGCGACCTATTGCTACAGTTTTGAGCACCTTTGTCTTGGACCTTTTTTTTTTTTTTTTTTTTTTTTGTCTACATTAGGGCAGCTGCTTCCAGTAAAAAGGATATCAGCACACAATTACATGCTGATTTTATGCAGGGCAATAACACAAATCCAGCTTTTTGGCAGAAAGCTCTTTTGTTCTCGCGTAATAACGGCGCCTTTTGGAGGAAGCTAAAACTGAAAAAAAAAGAACGTCACTACACTGGAAAAAGAAATTAGTTGAACCAACTTAATTGAATTGCTTCAATTGGTAACACGTAATTCAATTAAACTTATCCAACTCGATATATTGTGATAATCCGATTCAATTCATCTAGTTCATCCAGCTCAATTTATTAAGTTTTTTTTTTTTTTTAATAGAATTCATTAAGTGTGTTTAAAATGACAAAATGACTTAAGTTAGTCCTACTCAAATCATACAGTTTACATCAAATAAAGAAGTGAACGAATAAAAGATCTCCTAAAACGTTGTTTTTAAACTCAGGCAGCCTTTACTTGACAGTAGTGAGGCAATGAAAGAGGGGGAAGACGTGCAGATAAAGTCGTCACGCTGGGAACTTTATTGCCTCAAGTAAAGTCAAAGTAAAAATAACTCCTTTAAGTTAAATATTTGTAACTTTTAAGTTAAACACATGAAAGTAAGTTGTGATTCCTAAAGCAAAAGAATTAAGTGAGATTAATGTAAATAAGTCCTTAATAGCAACTACAGCTCAAATACACTTCTATGAGTGCAAAAGCGGGAACAAGTACTCTCAAAGGTGTATTTGGGTTGTAGTTCATGTTACAGATTTATTTACATTAATCTCACTCACTTCTCAAAAGTGTACACTAAATTGGATAAAGTTAATGAATTGAGTTTTAACATGTTAAGTTGGTCAGACGTATGGCACGAAACTGGCATTGAACTCAGTTGTTTCAAGTAAAGTCAAAGTAAAAAGTTTCTTTAAGTTGCAGATTTGTTACTTTTAAGTTAACTAAACACAACAAAGTAAGATGTCATAATTAAAGCAAAAATAGTTCATTGAGATTAATGTAAATAAGTCCATAAAATGATGTACGGCCCAAATACACTTTTTACAGTGCAGTCTGCACTAACGTCTTTAGGTTGAAGTGGAAAGGTGACTGTGGAGGCTCTGCTAGCAGATTAATGCCTATGGTTTGGGTTTGATTGATTCACTGATTGATTTGTGTAATGAACTCGAGTGCCTCGTCCAAACGAGCCTAAGCCGTCGGTACTATTTAATTCAACTGAACTAAAGTGCTTGTTGGATTGTTGAACTTGTTAAAACTCTTTTGTCAGTGTACTGCCAGCATCAAATCATGGAGCTTAATGCACTCCGGTTTTGTACTGTGCAGGACTACTTATTTCTCTTGAGTAGAATTTCCTGTTTCAACACACAGGTCTGTTATAAGATACTTTGTAGAATCACCTTTCAAAGTAATTACAGCTTTAGGGGTACGTCACATGAGCTGAAATTTATGCCAATATTTCGTGTACAAAGTTGCTCAAAACACGTCACATCTTTTTTTTTTTTTTTTTTTTTTTTTTCAAAAATTATTTGCTGCTTTATATTTATCTATGGTTTATAATGGCACTGTACATATACAGCAGCGAAAATGTTCTTCACTCTAAAGATCAATTTGGCAAAACAGAAAGGCTTACGCTTTTAACTAATCTCTGAATGCTTGAATTAGTTCGATGTCCACCTAATTTGGGGCAGATACAATAGCTTTGGTTAAAGCCCCATGAGGTTTAAAATGTGAACTGCACTCTAATTGTAACATCATTACAAGCCTACACGCCATCCTTTGTCATATAAAGTCTGAATGCTCCCATTATCATTAGGCTTTAGGCCTGATGTTACAACCTCCCATTGCCAAGTGGAGTTTGAGCAGATTGTACAAATGAGAACTATTCATCTGCCTTGAGGCAACAGTTCACTATAGTCCAATAAGCCAACTAATTTTAGAAGTGGTGCACGCTTCCCCGCCGGGTCAATAGATTGATTATCCATATGTGAAATTACACACCTTTTAAAACTGAGCACAACTGCAGTGCCATGGCGATAACCCAGTTTTAAATGCTAATCTCGTTTAAAAAGGGAGAGAGTGAACATTGGCCAGCAGTGCAACTGCTCCAAAATCAGACGTTAGCTAAAAGAAAAGAAACCTCCCTCTGCAGAAGTGGCCTTGCTGCCAGGCTATTTTCGAGGCCTTACTTTAATACTGGCACCGGCTATTGTCAGACTGAAATCAGCTTGTCCTTTTTCTTGAGTCAGTATTGATCCACGAAAGCATTCCCTCACAGTGCACCACTGAGTCTTCATCCACAACAGCCTTCCCTGCTGAGCATTTACAAGTGTTAATGTCACAGCTGGCATTTAGGGCTCTTCAGCGTACCCACTAGAATGGTGGGAGAAAACGGGTTTTAAAGATTCCCTCTTAGAGAAACCTCTTTTGTGACGTCCAAATGTCTAAGAGTGGAGAAAACTCAGCTGTCCTCTTCTCGGATGACTCGGGTCATTCCATAAGCTCCGCTCCGGAGCTCTGCGCTTCTTTCCTGATGTAAAGCCAGCAGCGCCTGTGACTGTCGCTGGGGAGAGGACAGAAGCATAGTTCACAGATTTAAGTATCTCCATAAGCTGGTTGTGATAGTCATTCTGCCATTGTCACAGTTTTACCTCCTGCTGCTGCTGCTGCTGCTGCTGCTGTAGTGAGTAAACTCCAGCTGCTTTGAAACATCCTGCCAGTGAATTTTGTATATATATATATATATATATATATATATATATATACATATATATATATATATGTATATATATATATATATATATATATATATAATTGTTTTCTTCTCAGAATATCTTTATGTCACCCTGCTATATCTATTTGACTTTTCATGTTCTCAAGCCCAGAAGAAATACAGCACAGTTTGTCTTTTCCACCACAGTAAGTGTAACAATGTCAGGATTTAAAAAGAAAATAATTTTTAAAAAATGTCGTCGTGTCTTGTTCTGATATATTACCAAGCACATCAAATGCTAACGCGCAAAAAAAAGAAATCCATCTGGAAACGATAAAATTCTAATACATCAGTCACATTTACAGCTTAATTTATCTATTAGAGTAGCATTTTATGGACGGTGGGAGCACCTGATGGTCTCTGTACCTTCCCCTCGTGTCAGGCGTTGGTGTGATTTGGGATTGTCTGCTCAGCTCCCCGAGCCTCTTGCTCAGTTGTCAGTGCGGGACAGAGCAGATGCTTTGAAACAGCAGAGAACATTTTCATTCAATGATCTCATTTTTCCCCGAGGCTTTACAGGGCTCTTACAGCTTTTACTGAACAGCATGGAGCCCAGTATACTCCGCATCTCGGTCTATATTCCTTCTTTCTCTTAATCAATGGTCTCCAGTTTTTCAAAGGCGACCTACCGCTGTTATGAAATTAAAGGTTATCGAGGAAACTTGCCTTAAAGGACTTTTTTTTATTGTATTCAGAGCCTCTTTAAGACATTTTATTTTTGCAATGAACATTGCTTATAAGTCCTGTTTAATAGATGTTAAAGTTACTCTCTGGACTTAACATAAGTGTTTCAGAGCAGCGATGGGAAGTTCGGCTCTTGTCAGAGAGCCGGCTCTTTTGGCTCCCAAACTGCTCTTACTTTATTATTATTATCTGTATCTTATGTCTACCTGACCTTGTGTTCATCGTTTTGAATGATAATAATTTTTGCTACTGATAGACGATTCAAAGCATAGGTCACGTCTTACCGGTAATACTTCTAGCATCTATGTTTTTCCTTTACCATAACTGCACAATATCAGGGAAATATTTAATAACGGAAAATTGCAGTGATGATTTTGATTATGATGAACTCACATTTTTTTTAAATGATTACTTTTTTACCACTGCACAAAGCCCCCTCCACTCTCATGACCTAATTTATTTTAGCTGCTACAGATACACGTCAGAATCCGTCCAACAGGCGAAACATTGAGTTGAGATCCAGCGAGGGAATATCTGATTATTGAAGTATAGTGTCTTTCCCAAATGTTGCGTCAATCAGTCGTTTGCAATTGCAACATTCTTCACAGAGATATTTTGATGGCTGTTGCGATTGGAGAATTGTGCACCTCAAATCACAACCGTGATTGAAACACCATTCAGGAGCTGGGAGCCTTTCAGAAGAGCTAAATCTGTCATAATAATTTGTATTACAGGAACCAAACCACTCCTATAATTAAGGACCAACTTTTTGCATGTCTTCACTGGAACGTTGATGATTTATCCGTAATGATGAGCATTTGAGGTTGGAAGGCCTCCTCTCCATCACCCTGATCTGCAGCTTCCCTGCACAGCTTCTCTATCAGATTCAAGTCACGACTTTATTTGAGCCACTCCAGTCGGGACAAACATGGCTGCAAAATTTAAAAAATAACCTTAAACCTAAATCCGCAAGGGTTATGAAAGCCATTTGGCTTTACTTTACTTTCATAATTGTATTTTGATGTTTTGTTTTTATCAAGTTATTCAATATGTTCAGCGGACCACGAAGTGGCACTTGGAAAATCTTATTCCCAACTTCAGATGAAGCAGCTGGCGAGCCGGCGGCCGGCAGATGTGATAATGACATGACGCTCCGGCTCAGACTGGATCGCAGCGCACGACTCAGGCAGCTTTTAATAATTGATGGCAGCCAAGACCCCGGATTGGCCAGTAATTGCATTACAGGTCACTTCTCAATAGCAATTTGCTAAAGTTGTGGTGATTTGTGGCGGGTGGCGATCAATAGACACTGTCCAGAGAGGCAGCACCCCCACGTCCCTTCCTCATGCTGTTTGTCTTTCTGTTTCTCTAAGGGCAACTGGTGGAGATATTTTCTCTCAATGCTTTCTGCAGATTTCTAAGGATTTTCTCATTCCGCCTGATTATACCTGTGTTATTACTATACTCGTCAAAATCTGGATGTAACCAAGGTGAAATCTCACGTGCTGGGTATCATTGAGCTGTCACAGTTTTGGGACTTTTTGCAAAATAAGAGAAGGGTCATAAGTTGTTGTTGTTGTTCAAAGATAATCAACTCCTTAAAAAAAAAAAATCCTGCATACAAGTCAGTAGCAACCACTGAAGTCCCAAACTTATTTTTTTCAATCAGACTTCAAGTAGGGTTCATGTGTCCAATGAGTAAATTTAAAATCCTGTGACACATTTTAGGTTTGGATATTGCAAACCGTTTGGTTCGGAGGACTGGGACCAGTTGCTTCTTTAGAAAAACACCATCTATTCATAATTATTGACGGGTGGTCCAACGATAAGTCTGGCTGAAAAGACAATGCAGGTGGCTGCGGCTAATGAAAATGTGCCAAGATTTTACCAATATTTCAGAAGAAACTGCAAAACTTGTTTATTTATGCTTTGGTTCTACAAAGGTCTCAATGTTGGTTTGCGGTCCTTTTGATTAGATGAAATATTTTACATTCTTAAATACAGACGATCAAAAACAGCCCAAAGTCATAAAAAACTGTAAGAAAGCCCTTTACCTTAGTACTGGAATCTCCAAGGCAGATGCCAACATTAGTGTCATTGCCAGCTAACAGCTGTGTGGAAGTACCCAAAACATGTATATTTTGCACGTCTTCAACACTTTTGTGACCAAATGCTGTTGAGTAGCTCAACAGAAAGCCTTCATAAGCACAACTAGATCATTCCAGATTTATTTCCTTTCATTTGGATAAGTGTGGGACGAAGCTGCAGCAGATTCACAGACTTCCCTCAAACCTCATCGGGTCTTAATTCAGCAGAGGAGCCAAATGATGCATTTTCTTTTAAAGAGTAAGGATTATGTTAGCAACAGTGGCATCAGTATAATAATCTAATTATAATTAGTATAATCTCTAATTTAGCAGCTGAGCCATGGCAAAATATTGTTCATCTATTTCTTACTGTTATTAAATTCAGGCAGTGAGGGGTTACTGTTTGCATGCTCATATTCAGGCATAATAATGGCTTAGTCTTGAGAAATATTGTGCCGTTTTAATATTGTGAGCTATCATACACCCCGAGGGATAACTCATTATTGTTTAATGGCACTGACCTACTGTTTATGTCTCAGTTTGAGATGACACGCTTTTTCAACTCAGTGTTACCATTTGAGAGACCGGAGCTTTTTTTTTTTTTTTTTTTTTAAACATCCACACTGAACAAAGTTTTCCACCCGGCATGTATGTTGTTTTTGTTTGTTTTTTTTTTTTTTTTTTTTTTTTTTTTTTACATGGTTTGAATCTGAGAAGCAGACAAAACTTTTGCTTTACTCGAAATGTTTCAGTCTCAGATCGTGTGAATGGGAGAGATTTCTGATGCTGCAGGAGTAAAACAAGAGATCTAAGGTCATAGGCGACAAAAAGCCAAGTAATAAGTGAAGAAAAATCCTGGCTTTTAGGCACTTGCTTAAATTCTGCATTTTTATTCCAGTGCTTTACATAGTCATCCCATTGCCCCTAATGAACAACTATATGTGGGCTTCACAGAAGGAAGCAGAAATGAGTGGGAGGATATCATAAGTCTAAAAGGTTAAAAAAAAAAAAAAAAAAAAAACAACCTCCGAGCTCGCCTTCATCTCGGTGCAGAGCTCCATTTGTGCTAAAGTTCAGGCCATTTTCCCTGGTGCCCCTTCTGGCTACAATCATCCTCTTGGAAGTTATTTTACAGTCGACGTTTCAGCCGCTTTGACGCGCAAACTATCACTGTGTCATTTAGCCGCATCTGGTGTTGATTCCTCCTCCGCCTCCGTCGTTCTCCCGCTGCCTTCGCCTCTCCTTCGGCCCCTCCTGCTCCCTCTGCCGTGGCAGAGAGAGGAGGACAAGAGGAGAGGAGAGTGGAGGAGACAGTAGATTTTGCATGCTCTAAATACGGCCTCTGTGTGTGGGGTGCTGTCATCAAAGGAGAGAAGGGACAGAGGACGGTTCAGTTCTTTTGTGATGGTGCGTGGTGTGTGTGTGTGTGTGTGTGCGTGTGTGATGTAGATGTGATTGAGAGCGCTTGAATTCTAGCAAACATCAAAGATGATCCCTCATCCGTCTCTGCTTTTCCTCTCTCCCTCTCTCCCTCTCTCCACTTCTGTCACTCTCCCTGATGCCCACTTTAGCATAATTTTTGCGCATTGCCTTCTTTTTGTTTTGTTGTCGTTACACTCTGCCTTCGCTCGCCTGTCTGTGTCGGTGTGTCTTGCCTTTCTTGCATGTGCTTGGCAGGGTGTGACAGCATTGAGAAGTCACCAAAGAGGTAAATGATGATAGGCCATCCATCATGCTTTATGGACTCTGTATGGTGCTGCCGTGGAGAGTGGCTGCACTGTGCAGTAACTCAGCGCTCTCTGTCCCTCCATATAACCTGGCAGGGGCTCTGTCGCTCGCCTCGCCTCTGTCGGCCCAGCGTTTATGTGCGCGCGACGCAGGAGGACCGTTGCTCTGACTCACCCTCTTAAGTGTTTCTGTTTGTGCGGATGCGCGAACATGAGGGGAAACGGGAGAGGGCTTGTCCACATTGACAGAGTACGGGTGATGAGCTTTCATTATGGCCTGATGTGCCCCTGCTGGGAGCAGCAGCCACAGAGCATTCTGTGTGTGTGTGTGTGAGCGACACACACACACACACGCAAACACAGAGATGTGATGCCGAAGAGCCGGACAGGGTGTTTGTTTAACATTTGACCCAGAGAGTCCAGCGGCTTTCCAGCGTCATGCTCTGAGGTCTAAAAGGGAGGTCGGGACGAGGCTGTAAAGTCGTCTCACTAATGATGAGCAAATCCTTTTTATGCGAATCGGTTACAGCTTACAAGAAACAGAAATGGGCGTTTACGCCCCCAACTGTTTGTTTGTGGCTGTCTGCTGCTCTAATTGTTAGCAGCAGAGTGTAATAAAAGCTTTAATTTGGGACATTTAGACATTTTTTATTTAAGCTTGATAAACGTAATTACTTTTTATGCTACATTAAATACTGTTGCCACAACTAAGATGGATGCCCAGAAACGGTAATTGTGCATAGCAACCTTGTCGGGTGTCAGTGAACTGCCTAAAATTGGTCATCGGAGTCTCTCACTGGATAACAGCAGTACTGTAAAACAAATAAGAGGTGTGTTAGTTGATTCAAAAAATATATTGCTGATAAAATCTTATTGGATTTCCTTTGCATCCTTGAAACACTAAAAACAAACGGTGCCAATTTTAAAAGCCTAAAACCCTTCACCGGCCTCTTGTACATTTAAACAGTCTCTGGATGGGAAAATGCGGCTTCCCGGTTTTCAAGGAAAATGATGTCCGGAAAAAGATTAAAAGAAATCAGAAGATTTCTGCGTTTTGATAAGAAGGAAACCCGACAGTCAGGCACAGCTTGTGGATACCAGGCTAGCGCTGACCTCAGCAACCTGGAGCAAGTTTGTGGAAAACTGCGTTGCCTAAGACCGAAGCCGCATCATCAGCATCACCTTTGGCCAGGTGTAAATTCATTCAGTGTATTGCAAGTATGCAATACACTGAATGAATTGTGGTAAATGTGGGATTCGATTTTGGCTGACAACTGACGTACAGTCAAAGTATATGCTAAATGAGGCTCCATAACACGGAGCAGACATCGGCTCCTTGACGAGAATTTGGTTTTGAAACGAGCAGAGCCATTTAGAGGGAAGGGAAGAAATATCACCACTAATATTTCCTTCGCTTCTCTAAAACTGGCCACCATCTTTCAGGACAGGAAGATCAGCCTGGTGAGTACTTTGGAGAAAACGATGCATGAGCTACCTGCTGCCTCTAAAGATCAGGCCAAACTGTTCTCAACTGTTCTAAAAGATGCAATGCTAGCCATGAGGGAAAGACCTGCAAGAAATGTTTTTATTCTTATCACCAGCCTCTTGGGCATCAATGATGGACCGAAGGCGAACCTGGAGCCTTGGCAGTATTATCTCAAAATGAAGTAAGTGTGGACATTCTGGCTCAGATGGCATGAAGAGAACCTTACAGGAACACAAGGATCTGTTCCTAAAGGGTCCAGATGAACCTTTCTGCAGCAAATTAAAAAAAAAAAAGGATAAATGAATAAAACTCGGAAGCCTTTTTTCATGTTTCCAACTTTTGTCTTTACAATTTAATTTTAAAACAGAAAAATTTTAATCATCAAACAAAAGTCAAAAACTGGTTTATGATGAGAAAATTTGCCCAACATAACATTCATAAGCCACGTGAAATTACCTTTCCGTTTTCTCCAAATTTAAATTTATGTCTCCAGTTTCGTTTTTTTATTTCAATTTCCAGAACTTTGTCTTACATAGTTGATGCATTCATCAAAGAAAAACACATTTATTTGTTCAATTTAATAGCAGTTTAAATACTCAGTTAAAAAAATAACCCCAATGCAATGCTATTATGCAGTCTCCTCTGCAAAACATGGTGGCGCTGTGTTATAGAAAACGACTATAATCCTCTAACATGCAAAACATTAAACTTTAAATCGAAATGATTTGATCACTGGGAAAGCACGAAACCAGAAATGTGCAATAACCTGGTGGTATAAATGTGCACACCTTAAAATAACAGAGTTTTTTGGGGTTTTTTTTAGCACATTTGATTAATATTCAGCGTTCAGTCTTCACAGTTGTATTAAGATTGATTATTCTGAAATGAGAAGCTCTGCTGTTGTGTCAAGATTTTCCAGATACTTCTGCTAAATCTGGAGATGTCACTAAAATCCAGAGGAATCTCTCTGTACAAAGCTTTCAGTCAGCGGGACGGTACTAATAAAGGTTCCTAAAAATGTTATCTTACATGCAAAACTTTTCCAAGGACGTGAGACAAAAATATTGCCAAGTCAGCGAGTCGAGACGTAAGATATTTGCAGACAACAACGGACAGGTGTTACAGTTAAGTTAATGCGTGCAAACGGATTTGTTTGCTTTTCAGCTGAATTGTACGGCGCATGAAAGGATTTCTCTTGGTCTAATTTTGTTCATTTTATGTAATTTTTTTTTTTTTTTTTTTACTCTTTTGAGTATCCCCACAGGTGATGGATCAGCGTAAATGCAAACCTTCGGCTAAAAACCCCCAGAGAGGCTTCCAAACCAAACAAAACCGTACTTAACAGCAGCCACTGATAAACACCTACAGCCGACTGAAATATTCAACTCCCTCTCTTTGTCCTGCAGCCTCCCGTTCGTACTTCACTCTCTCTATCCTTCCCCCTCGCTTTGCATCCTTCACTCCAACGGCCCCTCCTCTGGTTGAGCCCCTTCACACTTTTCTTTTCTCACCTTTCCACATGGAAGAACAATTGCTCAGTCCTCCCTCCCCTCCTACACTTCCTCTCCTCTCCACCACTCACAGATCCAGAGGGAATCACACTGTCTGAACCAAATGTGCCACAAACTTGTCAGATGATGTTTGTTTTCCTCTCCTCCTCCCGTACCTCTCTTTGAGCACGGATGTGTGTTTTAATGCTGTCTACATATTTGACAAAGTGCTGCGAATCGCGCCGTGCCACACTTGCGCGTCAATAGACCGGAAATTTGCACTGTCATTAATGAAATAGGACTCTGCAGAGGAGGGGGGTTTAGCATCAGTCAGGCTGAGTCGCGAGGTTTGTGTGATTATTATGTTTGCACGGTCAGACAGCTTGTTAGTGCGAATGTTGGAACTAAAAGTAAACAGTCTTTCCACCAAAGCTCCCCAGAAACTTTGAATAAAGGATATTTTGCTGAACACCAAAGGTGTTTACGGGGACTGAACATCTGCGTTCTTGTCAACAAATAAAGGACTCTTCTACCCGAAGAAATCTAGAACAAACCCTTGTTTGTTTTCCCAAAGTATGCCATTTGCCATTTACAGAAACACTGCTTAATGGAAAAATGCCACGAGACGTGAGGATGAGTTTTCAGACTCTGTCCTACTTTTTGAGGAGTGTCAGAAAGCTGGATTCATTATGATCAAAAAGCACTGACGGTGTTTACACTCACTGGCTGTTTTATTGGTGTCATCGGTCAATATCTTGTTAGCACAAAAAGGCAAATCAGCCAATCGCAAGGCAGAAAGCCTTTTAAGCCAAATGGGATGAGGATCACAAACTGAATGTCACAATGAGGGAGAAATTGTGTTTCGGAGAACATGGCATGGTTGTTTAGAAACTGATGATCTGCAGGGATTTTAATACACAGACAGCTTTCAGGTTTAAAGAGAAAGACCAGGTAGGAGAAAGTATTCACTGAAAAGCCTTATTGGTGTTAGAGGTCAATGGAGAATGTGTAGACTGGCCTGAAAACAGCTCAAATATCAACTCGCTTCAATAAACGTACCCACAACACCTCTTCTGAGTGCACAACACATCAGAGCGACGGGCCACAACAGCAGAAGACCTGAATTTGCAAAGGATCATCAAAATGGGACAGTAATTCAATTGAAAAACTCACCAGTTTAAAAAAAAAAAAAAAAAAAACATTTTTTGATAAATGTTTTGCGCTGGGATGAGGAGTTGTTCAGCCATTTCAAAGTCTTTGTACTTCACAGAGTTGCAAAGGAAGCACTTCATGCCAGTTTGTAAGCAGCAGCAACGTGATAATGTGCAGGACCTGGCCTCCTCAGACAACATGCTGGCTCCACCTCAGGTCTCACAGCATCGCTCAGTTCCTCAGACGTTGAGTTTGTCATTTGAAAGTGCTGAATAAATAGCTCATCGGTTAAATCTTCGACTACAGTTTCCCCAAAACGCCACATTTGCAGGTCGCAGATGATGAGCATTATACATGAATATATCTTATGTAAGTGTTCACTTCTGTTTCCGCCATAATTTTTAGTGATGTATCTCATGTTCAAGCTTATTCACGTTTAATTTTAATTGCACTTCTTATTTAATGTGAACAACGCAATTGTGACACTGGTTTTTTTTTTGTTTGTTTGTTGTTTTGTTGTTTTTTACATAAGCAGAACATCAAAAAAGTTTTGTAATGGAAACCCAGGGCAGAATTAGGCATTACTTACATTAAAGCCTGGATTCATCTTGTCTGATATTGACGATGGGACAGGGGGGCACATTTTCCTGGAACTCTTTCGGACCATTAATACAAAATAAGCGTTATTTAAGCTCCACGTCGCACAAACCAATGCGACGTGGAGCTTAAGAGGACAGAAGAAGAGGACAGAAGAGAGGGAGCGAGACGAGGAGGACAGTTGGGAGTAAGTCTGCCAAGAAGCATTGTACAGAAACTTACCTCTGGCAATCTCACAGTCTGAGTGCGCTTCTAAAGCTGATTCCGAACTTTGGCAAGAGGCGGCACCTGCACAAGCATTCTTTATGAATGTCACACCCCGAGAGAGGAAAATGATTACGTTGCAAAGAGGACAGGGGGTGGAACAGAAGGAGGTGGAAGAGAAAGAGAGAAGAAAAATCACTTTGATGGATTATGGTCCTCACGGGACAACCTTGTAACAGTTTTGGACAGAAGTCCAAGTCGCCCAGATTCTCTGCTATACCAGCAATTCTCCTTTCTTTCTTTCCTATCGCAACCTTTTTGTCATCCCAGACGTGCACCAGCAGTAACAACTGGGCTGCGATGATACTCTGTGATACCCACTTGCAGGAGCTAAATCGTTAGGAGAAGACATGTGCCTTCTTCCACTCGTTCGGTCTTGCCTTTGCCCAGCAAGTGACGAGCGGAGACGCACGACCTCGGCTGCGTTCTGGAGTTGGAAGTGTTTGGTGGCATGGAGCAAATTCTTCAGGGTCCTTGGCGCTCCCTGCGCACAGATGGTGCCGCCTGCTCGCCGCCAGTGCCCGTTGTTGATCAGTGTGTTGAGGGCACCTGTGAAATTAAACAGACAAATGAATTTTCCACTGGCCGCCAAACAAAATAACAGCAGCGCGTGACGGATGGCTAAGCTGTTGCTTGCATTAACTGCTTTCGATGCCAGAGGTCGGAGCATTTCTTCTTTCTTCTTTTTTTTTCCTGCTGTTTCTCTGAGGTTGGAGCCTGTGAGGTTATCAAAGGAAAGAAGGTGCTGCGGCAGAAATGTAGCCTCAGCTGGATGTTAAAGATGTGGTGGCTGTGCACATTTGTTATCCCTTAAGCACATCTAGACCTAATTAACAACCATGTTCCACAGCAAGGTTGTCTTTGGCCAGAATCCAGCCCCAACCAATAATTCATTTACAGAACAGCAACACATCTTCATGGGTAGTAAAGGACTTAGAAGTGTGACATGGCTCTTACAGGAGCACTTAGTGGTAAGCTACTTAGTGTATTTTTCTCCTTTAATGGCTTCTGAGAGTAGATTTCTCTGCACGCTAATAACTAAACTGCAGGACTGCTCACCCTGGATGTTTTTAAATTCTAATCGCAAAGATTATTTTTATCTTCTTATTGATTTCAGGGACAACCTTGGCCATGAGAGGACAATAGTTTGGTGTTCTTGAACTGCATTTTACAGCAGCCACCCTCCTGGAACAGGGTGGGTACTGACAGCAGCTCCCTTAATCCCAAACAAGCTCGCACGAAATGAACCACTGACACCAGTAAGGCAATTACAAGGGCAGATTTTATGATGGTACCTGAAAGCGTCGTCTGCAGAGACAATGAGGAAACTGTCCTCGGCCTGCAGAGTGTTATGAAAGCGTGCAGCGTTATTATTAAATACGGTTAAGATACTTTGAGCTGCAATCAACACCAAACAATTCACAATTCTTCTCTTTGTTTTGACGTTCAAGACGTTCATCATTTTAATAACTCAAATCAGAAGCAAACGTCATTCCCCCAGACCAAAACAATTACTGGCAGACATAGCATGAATTTATTTCATTTTCAGTACAAAACCCCACCATGTTTTACCTCCATGCCTTCCTTTGTGATTGCAGTCGTGACAATGTTGTGCAAGTTCATCCTAAATTCGTTCTCCGATCTTTATTGATTTGGGTGAGTCTCACTGTGCCTCGTTTTCAACTGCGACCTGCTTAAACCATCCCATATGAACATTATGGAGAACTAAAACTACCGCCTGTTCTCAGTGGATAAAACTGAATCTTTACTTCTTTAAGGTTCAATAACTTAATATTTGAGGAAGAAAATTATGTTTGAAAATTCGCCGGTTCTCGATCATTTAATGTTTATTTATGAGAGAAAGAGAAATACATAGGTCATTTTGTTTAACAGCTGGAGTAATTATTATCTCCTCATCGAATTTGCAAAGTGCCCGTTGCCAATTTTGCACACATTCATTTCTCTCCTGTTTCTTGTTTTTGCTCATCGTAGCTGTAATTTACCTGCCAAACCCACAAAAGTTGCTCATTCACAGATTTTACTACTTTAACTACTAGAAAGTAAACTTTGTAAAGTATTTTTGAGTTTATTTTGGCCAGAATGAATTTGATCAACCCAATAGTCAGAAACTTTCGAATTCAACACGAGAATCTCAATTTTTAATGTGCCCTGGTTTGCCCTCCACCCTCACAACTAAAATCAGAGTATGAGGGGAAACAAAGTCAGTGCCTCTAAAACATTTGTAAAATTCAAAGCTCTCCAAAAAGCCACCTTATTCTAGATATCCAACACTGCATTTCTTGATTTTTAAGTAACTATTTCAAAATCAATGTGATTTGTTCTCTATTTATAATCTGTACTGTAACAATGTAAAATATTTCATTGGGAGTTTAACAGCTGTAACACCATAAAGGCCAGTTTTCCCTCTTTCAAACAAACAGCGTCCTGCCATTAACTAAGCGCTTCTGTTACTCAGTAAGAGTTGACAGTGGAGCTGCTGTACATTAGCACTTGGCATTACCTCCACATAACTGCATCTCACTCTGGGCGTGCATCCAGAAAAGTATCATAAGTCATCGTAGGACCGCGGCTAATAGATGGCTGCCAGTCCAACGAGGAAAGATCTGCATCCCTCACCTGCTTTCTTCCCCTATTTGTCTTCTTGGAGAGAAAGTACGTCTATCATTCCACTCAGAGCTTTTCTACTAAGCCCCTGTGAGCAAATTATTTTCGGTCGGCGTCTCTGCAGATAGCAGCGCTGCTGCTGGAGCTCGCTGCACAGATCCAAGCCCGCGGTTTGTGCCTCAACCTAACACACACCTCTTTACCAGGAAGCAGCTATGCTCTCCCAGGATTGGCTACTGTACAGGTCCTCCTGTGCAAACTCACAATTAAAGGTGTTATTTAAAGGTCTGAGCGTCTGAGCTTCTCGCCACAACAAGGACCAATAAACCTTCCTGTTTTTGGAGCTGCAGCCTGTAGAGGCAGATAGCATAGATCACTCCCAGATGTGTTTTCTTCATGGCTGTCCGCCATGGGAAAACAGAACTGATGACGAGGAGGGGGAGGGGACTGGAGAGGAGCAAATGTTTTTTAATTGAATATCCTCATCTTATTCCCTGTAATCGCTCACATCTGCCAGATGGATGTATGAGTTTTCTGGCGCGTTGGGTTTTTTCACGTTTTATTCGCTCAAAATGGTCCGTAGCTCACAGGCAGAACTTTGATGTACAATTCCTTTTGTTGCAAGCTGTGCACAGAACCTAGCCGTGGTGAATCAATAGTAATTTAGCAGTGAGTTATAGCTGGATTTGTGCATATGCTGGACAGAGCGGGCACAGTTTAATTGTGGTGTGTTTACCCAGTGATTGCTGAGTCAACAATAATGACAGAGAATTTATTTTCTTTCTCATCCTCTCTCTCCCCCTCCGCCCCCTTCGCCACCTTCTCTTCGTCCCTCTTTTGGGCCTGGCGTGTTATTTTTCTTCCCTTGATCTCATTACATCATGTCTTAAGGGTTGTATTCATTAAAGTTTAAGCGCGCCGCACTCTAAAGCCGCGCGCGCGGTGAATAACTTCAGCCCGTCTCCCTCCATCGCCGCTGCCTTCGCTCCTTCGCGTCCTTTTGTTTTTTCAGTGCCACACCGCAGAAGTGCGAGCTCCTTTTCATTTTCTCCGCTTCTGCTTCGCCGTGGAGGCAAGCTGCTGAGAAAAGTCTGCCGGCGCCCGCCGGAGCCCAGATGTTGAGACTGACAGGCGGTGCTCCTGTGCTTTAATTAAACTTCTGTGGAAGTTCTCGTTTTCCCTCTGAGTGAGCTGAACTGGCACTATATTTATTATGGGGAGATAAATGTTGCTTTGCATTTTCTACTCTGGGTCTTAAGAGAGAGACAGAGAGAAAAAAACTGCTTTTTTTTTCTTACCTCTTTTGACCTGTGTTATCAACAGTGTTGGGTTTTGCTAGGCAGCCTTACTCCAAAGTGCTCTGGGATTGAAATGATTGTTAATTGAGATGTAGGACGGTTTATTTGTTTCCTCATGCGCTCCCATTTTGGCCTGATTTTCAGATTGTTTACCCGTCCTGACAGTTTTCGTGCAAAACCCACATTTTCTGTCCTGTAATTCTCGTCAGCCTTCTTCGGATGCCGGGTCTGTGTTTGAAGAACGGATAGACACGCAAACCTAGTTATTAATCATTGATGTCATCTCCGTGCAACGCACAAAATGCGTGCGGTGATAAATTATTGATGCGATCCTGGAGATAACAGTTGCTCTCTAATTGCATGTCACCATCGTCAGGTTTAAACAAGTCTCCGTGTCCCGTTAATGTGATTACACATTCATAATTGTACCATTATTAGACTGGTTTATTATTCATAACAATAGGGCCCACCAATTTGCACGAGTTCACTGGATGTTTTCATTCTTTTCATGTGCTAAGATTTATTTTTTATTTTCTTTTTGTTGCCAAAACCCAATATGATCACTATTTTAATTTTTTTTATGACTTCTATCTGTTGGTGAGCAGAGAGAACGCTTTAGTATTTTTGAAAGAATTACATTTGAATCCATGAAAATAATAATATCTTATGAATCACTTGGGGGGGGGGCTTGCGACTGCATTTGCAAAAAAAACATTTTTTTAAAATTACTATTAAGGTTCACAGAGGCTCAATTATGAGATACTTTTGTAGCCACACATTTGAATTTTTGAACTACACAAACCAAATTGAATATGGTTTTCAAAGTACCATATTGTAAATGCCTTCAATGCATGGAGTTAACGTCCGAATGTACGAAACAAAATGTTCATATTTATGTTTGAGAATAACTCAGTGCGTTTAAATTATGCTGAATGTCAGAGTAAGTTACATAGCTTCTCAGTAATTTCCAGAATCGCCGTGGAAAGTTTCCAATTTGTTAAAAAAACGTTCAGCTTAGCTTCATGTGACACTGGTCATGTAAACATTTTCCATTTGATTTAGCACGTTTTTAAATCTGAGGCACTAGGCTGTTTTTTCTTTGTTCTTCGTCTTTGCTCTCCCTGTGCATATTTAGGGTCTCTCTGAGTACTTTGGGTTCTTTCTACAGTCCAAAAACATGACTATTAAGTTCAATAGTTTCTCCAAATTGCTCTGGGCGTTATTATGATTCTGCTTTTGTGTTGCTATGTGTCTTTAATGAGCTGGTGAACGGTTTGGGGTTTACCCACCCCTGTGCCTTTGGCTGCTGGAGAAAAGTATCATCACCTCTGTGAGTTTTCAAAAATGTTGAAAACTGATGGATATTTTCTTCATTCCTACCACATAATGCCATAAAACATGTTAATGATGTGAGTGAGTGCATTTTGTTTCCCTCCATTTCTTCACTTTTTGATACAATGAACCCTGAGCTTCGATGCAAATGTTCCATGAAGACGAGACCTCATCACAATTCAACCAAAATTGATTAAATGAAAACAGTTTCATCTTTAGCTCCGTTTACTCACTTTGTTTTGTTTTGTTTTTCCAACCACAACCTTCGAATATCTGTATAACTTTGCTCCTGATGCTCCCAGCCAAAAGAAGTCGTTCCCTGAACCAAACATTAATCTGTTATGTTGCGAAACACATTTTTTCGTTAATTGTTTGCAGCCGTTTGGAATCCTAAAACGAATCATGCCGATCTGTTAACGGAGACATCAGACCAGCTTCACGTGACGCTGTAAAATTTCTTGCCAGTATTCTCCCTGCTGCAGGGCTGGTGCTCCGCTGGGATATATTTTCATACATTATCGTAATCCCCTTCCCTTCTCCTTTCACCACTCTTTAAATCCTTTTTGTCTCCATCAGCCCTTGCTTGCTCGTTTCATTTCCACCAAAGATGTCCTCATCTCTTCCTCAGCTCGCTTACCTCGGCTCCTCCCTCCATCAACATCGCTCGCTCTTTCTCTGGCTCACTACTTACCAGCCCCTCCACCCTTCCCTATCCATATCTCCCCACCTTTCCCCTCGCTGTCCCCACCTCCCACACTCCATCACCAGCTTATCTGCCTCTCTCTCTCCCTCCCTCTCGCTGCATTTGCATCACCCTGACTTTTCCCTCTCCCTCACTCTCCTCCAACTCGTTGCCAACATGAACTCACTTTCTCTCCGTTTCCCTCTCTGCATCCCTCTGAGGCATGTTTAATTAAGCGTAGGGCTATGTGTCAGAGAGGGAAGGAGAGGACTAATGCTATCTGGAGAACCAGGCTAAACTTCGCAGGGCCTCCTCCTCTTCTCCTCCTGTTTTGTCTCCTTCCTCTTCCTCTCCCTTTGGCCTGGGCTGTCCGTAATTACCCCGCTCATTAGCGCAGGGACAAGGTGCGGCAAGAGAGGCGGAATCGGCGAGGGAGTGACGGAGGACAGGAGCGGGAGGGAACGATGGCGCGGGAGAGGAGGTGGCAGGTGTTGCACTTAACTTCCCTTATGGACGAAGTGCGCGGAGGAATAAACGACCGGGGTGTTGTCAGAGGGGAAATCTTGAGATTTGCTAAACTTTATTAGTCTTGGACGGAGCGTCTCTCCTACTAAAGAGGAGCATTATATTTTCAGATGGGGGGCATTAAACTGCTTTTGTGCTACACTATGTACTTTTCTACATTTATGAGTGTTACTGGTCCCCAGAGTGTCGCAGGCTCTTCTGCAAGTGGAGGTGTGTGCATTCCCTAGTGGGGAAACTACACAGCTCTGTAGCAACAGTACCTCTTAGTCTGGCTTTTACGCTGAAGAACCCATGGTTCTGCATTGGAGACACAGGGCTGCATCCTTAATAGCAGATTTATTAAAAATGTGCAAAAACCGAGAGCGGCGGAGATACCAGGGGCTCATATATGTACGTTTTCAGATGTAAAATAAATGTGGGTGCGGCTTATAGTGAGGTGCGCTCTATAGTCCGGAAAATACGGTACAAATAAGTAAATATTTGTCTTCTGGCATTCATGTAAATGCCAGATTTGAAGAGAATTTAGCATGAAATACTGACTTTGCATGTCATTTTAGTCATTCAGCCTCTAGAAAAGTAAAAAGTAAGCTAAGCTACAACTCAGAAACTGCTACAGATGCTGTTATAAGTTCAGTCCATCTTTCCACTGTGATTTGGTCATTCTCAAAGAAACCTGCCGTGTCAGCATTCTCAGCTGATTTTGCTTTTTAGTACAGTTCTCTGCAGTGAATTAGGAGAGCGTCCATACGTGTTACGGAGCTGGTCCGGTTGGTGTCAGATGTGGCGATGTAAAGACCTTACAACCACGCTGTTCGGTTTTTGGACCAGGCGATTTTCCAAGAGAGCCGGTTCGTTTGGCCCACATGTTGGAAGCTCCTTGGCACCTCGGACCCCTGTATGCATATTGACATAGATCACATTACTTTTCCCTTTTTCCCCACTTCTCTTTTGGTAAAAGTAGCACAGTCTGAAAATGTTAAACCGTTACATGGGTTTCATCTTCCTATGTGTCCCTCTTTGAGTCTCATTATATGTGTGTGTATATACATAATATATATGTGTATAAACTATGTTTAAAATATCCTGATCATCACTTTGGGTCCACAGCTTTTGAGCAGAGAGGAAGACAACTCCTCCTCTTCATCTCGTCTTTCTTGCTGACCTTTCTCATTTTTATCATGCATGTATCGTCTCATGTCAGCCTGGGCTCCAACCCGCCTCCCACTCTGCAGTTTGCTTTCCTCTTCCCCCCCATGCAGTTTTTCTACAAACCTCCATGAGTCTCATAACGGTGGTGAATGGAAAAACACTCATCTTTTGTCAGCTCTGAATCATCTGCAGAGGCAAGAGGGATTTATTTTGTCCCGCAAGCAGTGCATAATAGATTTTACTCGAGGTCAGCCAAAGTTACACTTTACTTGACCTCCTTGTTGGGAAGGATTGCGTTTCCTGCCAAGAACACACACACACACACACACACACACAAAAATGTTTCAGAGAAATGTTAAACGTTTATTTTATTCTTACTCTCTCGTTCAAAGTAATATATAGCTCTCTCATCGGTTACTTAAAAGCTGCAAAGAAAGAAAACTATAATAGAGTGGGGGAAGAAAACTTCAAAAGAGACTATAAAACACTTACCCCAGTATTAAATATTCTCCATCTTCACTTTTGTGAAGAATATTTAGTAATGATCCATCTTTTACACTGTTCATATATTTCTGTTGAGATGTAAAACGATAAAACTTGGGCAATGCGGGCCTGATCTTGAGGAAATGACATTCGATTTGTGAAAAATATCCTGTCATGTATTTGAAGTGTGTGCGTCTGTTTTGTATTGGGCCTTCGTTTGGGACTACAGAGTGCAAAATTTTAAGTATCACCATCTCAATTTCTCCATTTTTCCAACCAGTTATAGCTAATCAGATTTAGAGAAGAATATTTTTTTAAACGTCCCGTACAGGACAGTGTTCCCAGTTTTCTTTTCTTTTTTTTTTTTTAAAGTTTCTAGAAAGAAACCCATTTACCTGCACATCAGAGATGAAACTAACCAAGCAGCTGCCAGTGTATTCTTGAAAACACCAGCACCGTGGCAGTAACTGGAGAATATTATTATAAATGTAACATTTTTACAGGAACTTGTAGCAGAAGGCTTTTTGTTTTAAGAGCTGCTGTTTTGTTGGTGCTTTATAAATTAAGTCTGTATGTCTTCAGACTAAGAAAAAAGAAATTGGAGGAGTGTTTGATAGAGCTTGTTGATGACCAGGAAAGTGACAAAAAGCCTGAAAAGTTATGTTTCTATGGTTATTGAGTCCGGACTATATTTACCCCTAGAAGTCAGAATCCACACGTGACGCCATCTGTTTGTATTTATCAGTAGCCAGTTGGTCCTAAACTGATTTCTGAGTTAAGTGTATGCTTCTAATCATAAACTGCCTTTGTTAATCTTAAAAAAAATAAAATAAAATAAAAATTGCTTCACATCAGTGCTGAGAAAATGTGTGGGCTAACACTGAAACACTACTGTGTCGAAATAGCTTGTGAGTGTGAGCAGTTCTCTCTGGTCCCTTGTGAACTTCAGCGGATCAATGAAATCATTATTTCCTCTTTGTTTTGCGTGTTTCACATTTGCATTCCAGAAATGTTGCTGTTTGCAATCATTTAAAGCCATTTTAACATCAGTGGTCGGCCCAAAACATGACTTTGATTAAAACATATCCAATTGCGGCCATGTGATTTAATAGTAATTTGGGTGTTTTAAATGCCATGATCAATAAATGAAATACATTGTGTTGGAAATAGTTGTTTTTTTTCTCTTGTACTTGTCAGAAGCGCGTAACACAACACTGTGGAGTCAGTGTAAAAAACAGAAACACTGAAGCAGGTTTTTCAGCAGCTTTAAGAACCCACAACGTGGCGACACTTGGATGTGCTTTTGGATCTACAAGCTCAACTTGCTACTAGTGTTTGAAGGTACACTGAGGCAAGCTTAAGCTGGGATCAAATAAAAATCAAACCACATCAATGGGGTCATATTCGTTGGTTTTTTGACCTTTTGATCTTCTTGGGTCCTTATTGGTCCTTTTTCATTCTATGAATGCACCAAACGGGTCAATCAAATGTTAGCTACATTACTCAGAGAACAAAGGTGGGTCCCATGCTCTGTTGTGACTTTAAGCAATCGTCATGCTGAGGTGAGTGATTTTTTTGTCAGTGAAGAGTATTTGCATAGACTTGGAGAGAGTCTGACTGCATTTGTTGATGATAGAGATGCTAAAACTCACAAAGTTGAGGGATGTTATAATCATGATCAAAGAAAGAGATTATTAAGGAAAATGTGGGTTCAGTAATGTTGCAAATTTCCAAATTAGAAACTTTTCAATCTACCAATTATTAGCTTCACTTATATTTCATGAAATGAAGAACACACAATATAGGGTATAGGTTGTCTCCAAAGGGAGATGATCAAGATAATATACTGTAGATTTTAGTCACGGCTTGAAAGGAACGATATGAGTGACTTTAAGAGATTTGTGGATGCTACATAGATTTCTATCTGCGTCAAAGTCAGAAGGTGAATCTGTAATGTGTTTTTGGGCGATTATCAAAACATTTACCCCATTTAGTGAAAGAAATGAGGAAGTTTATAATGCAGAACTGAAAGATGTTTGATATATTACGAAGCATTGGTGCAACCAGAGTGTGTGTTTGTCAAGGAGTCGCATCCTATTGTCAGCTCATCTCAAACTTTTTAAGATCCATTCTAGCGAGGGGTGCAGAAATCCCACAGTCTGCAGGTATTAAAGCTTCTCTCACAGCCATAGTTCTTATAATTACACATGCGCTTGTACCGCACAGGTCTTTGCTATTAACCTTTCCACTCCAGGTTTCCTCTCGTAGGCCAAAAGCGGGTGACCCTCAACCAAGACAATGCAGCGTTGCAATGTTTCCAGCCACTGGGATTTTAATTAGAGGTGTACGGCCGGAGACGACACCATTAAATCCTCTCATTTGTAATCCGAGCGGGTTTGGCTGGGGTGGACGAGCCGATGTCCAACAAGAGTCAAACGGACTCTCGGTCTGAGGAGACGGTTCGGTTCATCATCCCAGGCAAACAGTAGCCTGCAGGAAGATGCAGATGATGAAAAGTAATGAATTAATGATCTTGAAGGATTTTTTGAGGGAAAAGAAAAGTTATTCTTACGCTACATTTTCAAGCCAAATGCTAACTCAGAAGAAAAGACACGAACCGTGGTGTCTTTAGACCAAAAGATGGAAAGTCACTGTAGTTCAGTGACTCTAAACCAAAGATTCATCAACGTGTTGTCCACCACAGCAGCCGTAGTGTCTTTGGGTCTGCCAGTGCTGCAGGGGGCCCGTGGCAAACTGCGGCTGGGCGTGCCATCCCAGGCGAAAGGAAGGCTTTCACCACATGGGCCACCTTTATTAGATCAGGCCTGGCCCCCTCAGACTCCTAATCGAATTTTCCCGATGCTGTGTATTTAAGAATAGACTGGCCTTCCCCTCCCTGATTTCCCTGCTCTAGACCAGCCCTTCTTGTGACAACATGAAGTGGAACAGAAACGCCTACTTTTTTCTCCCCGCGTGTGACTCTGCACTTTTTCTGTCCCCCTCCTGCACGTTTACACAGTTTAATTGTTGTGCATTCATTTTAGTCCTCTTTGATTTTTTTTTTTTGTTAAAGGCCAAAAATAGCAACAAACGACTCTGAGCAGGGTCTCCCAGGGAGGGGGAAAGAGAGGGCTGTTGAATCGGGACTCATATTTCATCTTTTCAATAATTCATTGGATGCTTTAGGAAAGGACTTTACACTAAGATGGGGTAGGATCCGTGTCTCCAGCGTCCCCCATGAGTCATGAGATAATCCACGGGGTTACAGCACAGCGCAGATCTGTGGTGTTCTGCCACATCGTGCATTTGAAGCGGCGTTCTCGCCTGAACGTTAGCAAAGACTTGTGAAAGGAAAGAAAAACTGCAGTGTGTGTGTGTGTGTGTGTTTTTTTAATGCGATTATCATTCATTCATAATTAACTACTGTATATTTGCTCACTTTCAGTCTCAGATGGTTACCCACTTCAGTTTAATGTACTGTGCTGCTGCTTAAAGAAGACAATAGCAGGGAGTGACTTTTATGGTGCCTGTGTGACTGCCAGGCTGTTTTAGAAGAGAGTGGTTGTTTGGTATAGTACATAATGTGGATGCAATACAACCATTGTTCATATGAAGAGACTTCATGTTGCTCTGTGCCATAAACGTTGCCCATAATTCACTGTCTTGGAAGGCTATAAATAAATGAAATGAAGGAGAAGTTGTTTATTTTGTTGAGGGGGGAAAAAAAGTTGCCCTTTTTGTGGAACTTGCATGAGAAAAGCAACACTTCTCTCAGTGTTGCTATAGTGTTTGTCCTGTAACCAATTACAAGTTCAGTTTTCTGGGTTTTATTTACATTTCAGAGGTATTTTTAAAACGTTTTGCTGCATGGAGTGCCACGTGTCCCTTTGCTGAAAGTAATCTTATCCCTACTACTTTTTTACATTTTTTGTTACAACCGTAAACTGACAATGAACTTCACCAGAATTTTATGTGATTGGTCAGCATGAAGTAGTGCAAGGTGGCATAAAAATCAAACATAGTCTATTTTATTTTTACAAATAAAAATCTGAAAAGTGTGGCATCTCCGTGTTTTGCTGTCCTGAGCTACAGCTTTATAACATTTTGCTGCTGTTACAGCTGCAAGTCTTTTTGTGATCAGTTGTTTTTGTAAAGTAGCATCTATGGAAAAATGTCCAGATTCCCAAGTCCAAACTTTGACTAGGTCAACACATTCAATCACTTTTCTCCACATCATTCCCCTGTGACTGAGTGTATGCTTTACATATCCATACAGTCTGAGTACACATACTTTGTGTTCCTGCTGGTAAATAAACTTCCACGTTTCCACGAAGGCGATTGGAGGATGAGGGGAACCACACCAGATTGTGCTTGACGGCGCTACCACCCGCCCCCTGGCTCTGATTGGTTGTTTCTAGGAAGTCAGAGGAGCTCAGCTTCTCCACGGATCTCTCATAGCACACCGTCTCAACCCAGTGACAGCTTTCAACAGTCTGCAGCTGTAAACGCTCAGGTTGTAGCATAAAAAAGTTAAAGCAGTACGAATACTTTTGCAAGGTCCTGTGTTAAACTGCTTTCTCAGACAGAGTTCCCCACAGACCTCCTGCTGCAGGCCGTGCTTCAGAGGACCATCGGTGCTTTTCAGAACAGAGCACGCAACAGTGACATTCTTTTGAAGCGGCACCGCGCATGGATTGCATGATAAAGCACAACCTGTCTTGTAATCACAAATTACAGGCAGCCTCTCCCTCCCATCCCTGATCCAGCTTTCTTCGTAGGGAAGCCAGGGCCAAGGAGAATACAAGTGACTGCCAAGTCCCCACCTCTCCCCAGTACAAGCTGCTTATAAATCGGCATCCTCTCTGATAGGTCAAGGTTTTGATTTGGTCATGACCTTAGTTCATAAATCTGAATGATGTAGGGGCTTTGGTTAAAAGGCTGCTGGATCAACTCTCAGATGGGATAGCCCTCCCTTGCTTTCAGCCTTTCTCTCTCTCTCTTTCTCCCCTCCTACTTCTCTTCCAGCCTCACGTCCCTTTTTCAGTCCCCGCTGCAGCCTCAAGTCCCCGGAGCCTTTATAACAGGCAGAGAGAGAGATGGCAAGGGGGTGAAACAGGCAATCAATAAATCAATATGTTTTGCGCCACTAAGCTAGGGTAAGCTCACTCTCTCAGAGCTGCTTGTCCATGTGCACACACACTCACACAAACATTACATATACACTCACTTCCCATCCTCGCAAGTTTCTCTCAACACAAACAAACAAATGAAGGTGCAGGACAGAATGTCCCTTGCCAAAAGACATTTTGTTGTTTTAGGGACTTGCTTTCTTTCCCCCCGCCTCTCCCCCTCATTCTATTTCCTGTTTTGGATCATTAAGCCATTGATTTTTATTTCAGCGGGTAAGTGGTGGTGGCGACCCCCAGGGAACGGGCTGAAAACCTCAACAGAGTGGCCCCAGCAGGAGTTTCTCTAGTAACTGGCTGCTCCCGAGGGCCGGTGGGCCCTCTTAAGTCGACATGGGGGGAAAAGCTTCGCCTGAAATCAGTCATTCTGCCGCCCCGTTCTTGGACAAATTGATTTCTCCTTTCTAAATGTCTTTGCAACCACTGGAAGTACAGACTTGCGCATTCGGCTATAGATTTGGACCCCGGCGCTGATAGAAATTCTTGAAGCTGTGCAAACGGTCAGTTTTCTTCATGGATTTTTAGGGATGTAAGAAGTTGGCTGGAGCATCTGCTTTCATATCACTGTGTCCAATATTTTTAGGTCCGTGGGGGCGTCGAGGGCGGAGAAGAGAGCACGAGAGATACTCTGAGAAACACTGGCAACGCTGGCAGACCAAGATCCAGTTGGCCAACAGCCAGAGAGATATTACAGTCAGATATATAGTAACACAGATGGATGCACTCAGCCTAAAGAGGCTGACATATTGGCCGGCGCTGTCATAAGAATGACATAATACCGATCCTGACAGGTAATGAAAATAACAGCCGCTCCACCGCGGAGTTGCATAAGCACTTTAGCTTTATCTCGTACAATGTAAACATTATGCCTGACGCATGGCATATCCATGTCTGTAACCAGGCTTGTTACACACTCACACACAAAAATACAATGTTTTTCTTTACTTTAAGGAGTTTAAGCTTCTTAGCTTGTCTGTACTGAGCCCGAATTTAGTCACAATCTTAGCTGAAACATATTTATGTTGTGCAGTGCTTTGCTAAAGTAGAGGCGCCAAGTTTTGAATGATTCACAAATTATGTCACACTACAACAGGTACATATCCCTGCTAAGTGCATTCAGCTCCTTCTTTACTCTGATGCCACTAAATAAAATCTAGAAGTAAAAGTGCACAAAAAAAAAAAGATCCTATTATTAAACTGAATCCACCTGTGTGTAAGCGTCTCAGCATGTCTTCGTAAAGGCCTCAGAGGTTCGTTAGGGGACATAAGTAAACAAACAGAATCATAAAGACCAAGGAAGACAACAAACAGGTCAGGGAGACAATATGGAGAAGTTCAAAGCACAAACAAATATCCCAATCTTTGAGCGTATGTAACATGGACTCAGTCTATTGTCTGGAAATTGAAGAAGCGTCGCCCAAACCTTCTGAACACAGGCAATGTGTCCAGAACAAGGGCTGAGGGACTTTGCTTAATACAGAAGAAAACGACCAAATAAACTTTCTCACAATTGATTAAGTTTCAGTACGTGTTGGACATACATAAACGTTTTACTCTAAATTAACAATGATCAAAGTTAAACCATGTTAGACTCTATTTCTACCTTTAAAATCTGCAAGAACAGGACGCAGCTCCAGTTTGAACATTGCATCAACTACCTAAAAGGAACACAATAAATATTCAAAACAAAGGAAATATCTTTCACGTTTTTGCTTGGCCGTTCTCCTTACTTTTTTCCTGCAGGTGGTTTACTCCCCTCCTGACCTCTGTGTTTTTTATTTGAAAGGAGAAGCGTCCAGTGATACTTTACGGGTTCAATTTAAAGAAACCTTTGCTGCATTAATAATGATGTTGTATTCCCCTGTCTTTTCCTTTCCTTCGTTCTCTGGGACAAAGATGTTGTTGCCCTGCAGCTGCTTCCTAAAATGCCGTCTTATATTTGCTGTATTCTCTCGGTTATTCTCTTATCCTTAGCTAAAAACTTTGAAGGAGGAAATGAATCGTGAAATGGCAAAGAAAACAAGTAAATGAAGAGGGACCGGCGTCGGAAATGAAATGCAGTTCATCGGCTCACAAAGATATGAAAATAATGTGGGGGAAAGTTGGAAAAACACATTTTCTCTATTAGATTCGATTTCCCCCTACTTCATGTTACTTTTGACGCGAGTCGGGATTTGTCGTTGTTCATCTCCTTTTTGACTTCAGGGAGGGAATGAACTCTTAACATGCTTATAGGCCGATTAAAGGCAGAAAGCATCAGCGAATATATATCGGAATAAATGAAAAGTATATATTGGTTGTTGCATCCATAAAGTTTAGTAAATAAGATGCTTAACCCGTGTGTGCAGACACGTTAATAGTACATTTGTGCTTTCTTGCTAAGCAGGAACATGTTTATATTCCTAAATAAAATATTGATGACTACATCCACAGTGCAATACACATTTTTCTGTTTTTGCAATTTTCTTGTGGAACATATTTTAGTATTTTTAATACAGCAAAAATTGTGATATTAGGCAAAGATAACTAAAACAGTTTCCAGGTGAAATCAACACGATTTTAACTGAGGAAAGTGATACCTGCAGCGTGTTAGACGTTATCAATATGCTCTTGGTATAATTCTGGTGGGTCATCCACTCCTGGGAAGGTTCACCACAGCTCTGTGGTCTTGATTTGTGGAAAATGGCCCTTATGTTGGTCTGCTGGAATCCTAAAACCTTAGAAATTAATACGTTCTTGATGTCAGCCAGTTTCTGTATCACACGATCTTGAATTTGTTTGAATCAGCATAAACTTTTAGTTTAATAGTATTATTTACTATTTAAGTGAAGCTGTATGTCTTTGACCCGAAAACCCTCCCGAAAACAAAAGGTAATCGCAGTTAATTCATGAATTAACGAGGGGGTTGATTACTTTTTCACAAAAGTGTGACACCATATTCCTGCAGAAAATTAATAAATCATATAAACATTTCTCAGTTACTGTACTTCCAGTGGGCATCTGTTTGCACATGTTTACTCATTTCTGCGTTCTGTTTCTGTGTGTGCTGATTTTTTGGCTCTAAGTAAGTATGTGGGAGTGAGAGAACTTCACATCGCCCACCTGGGCTCAGCTTGGAGCTAAAAGAGATCCATTAGTGGGGAGGGGAAAAAAAAAAACCTTTATTCATTGGCAAGCCCTAATAAACATATTTAACAGTATTACCTACTTCTTTCTCCTTTTCCCTTCCCAGCTCCTCTCTTCTAAATCATTTTGCAGATTTTTCTCTTCCCAGGCCTCCCGTCTCTCTTCTGACTCTCTTCCAGCCTCTTCTATATTTAATCAAGCAAGGATTGTTGAAAAAGTGATTATTGAATGGAGGCTGGAAGACGATGTGCGATCATGACAGGGAAGCCGTCATCTGTCTTTCTGGAACTTTAGCCCTGAATTTTTAGTGCAGAGCAGAGTTTTTGGAAAAGAGCAGGTAAGAGGTTATGTTTTGCAGAAATAGAGCACAGAGGGGTTTCCACTGTACAGACAGCCGTGATGCATTCATGCTCGTTTCTTCATAGATGTTTTTTTGTTGTCTTAAATTTTTTTCCTGCTTTTTTTTTTCCTATCTCAATTTGCTGTCATTAAGAAACATTTTGCTGTATAAAGCTGCATGAAGTGCAGTTTTTCTTGCTTTCAGAAGAGCTCTGGGCTGAGTTATCTGCACAGGTTGAGGTGGAGAAAATCAGACCAAAATAAATGAATGGATCAAATGCTTAATCTCACCTCAGGGTTTGCCCTGCTTGATGTAACGCGACAGAAAACAAAGTTTAGCAACTAGCTTAGTGCAGCATCAGTCCATAGCTTAACTGCCTGTCGCAATGTTAGATAAGTTAAATAGTAGACGGCAGCAGGTTATTATAGGACAAAAACATTTATTCCCAAACACTCACTTTGAGAGGAACTACTTGAGACACAGACTTAGGCAGACACAGCCAATTATTAATAGAAACTTTAACGCAGATGCAGTTTTGTAGATTTCCATAATTCTTTAGTTCAAGATAGTTTACAAAATTTCTCTTCTGAGATGTCTTTGATGAAATAAAGGTCAGTGTGTTACAGTGGGTTTCCCTGCACTCTCCTTGCAGAAAATGGCATTGCCTCAATATAAACATACTAAGCATCACTTCTTGCACTTGTGCCACAGGTTTAGAAAAAAACATTTCCATTCCCTAAAAAGTTGTCTTGCATCTGCTCTCCGGTATGTGAATATAAACATTCAACTACACCAACCAGCTAATCAACATGGAGGTCAAAGGACCAGCCTGTTCGCCCAAAGGTGATGAAATCCACCCACAACCGCCTCTAATTAAGATGCTATTTCAGCTTTTGTTTGGTGAACACAGTTCTGTTTTTCTAAGGGTTTTCTGGTTGCTTGACAACCGCAGCAAAAGAATCAAATCTACTAACACAGAAGCTATAAAAGCTGTTTGTCTAATGTCTCCACATCTCCAAACGCTCCTTTAGGTTTTGTGCTGCACTCCTCTCGAGTTGCGGTTTTTTTTTTTTACATTTTTTGCAAGCAAAGTAATGATTTGATTGTGGTTTTGCAAACGACAAAAAGCTAATCACTAAACACTAATCCCAGGGTTCCTTCAATAACAACAGAACCCTGAATTTTAAGTTGTTTATTGTAACATAAGGTGCGTTCTTGTGTGGCAGTGATTTCCGGACCTCGTCCTTTCTCAAAACGGTTCTTGAACAGTTTTGTGAGTGAAGCCTGCCCTCCTCACCAGACAGTGGGGTAAACGTGTGTTTACACGGACCAAGACTTCCACCACATTCAAGCATAGGAGTTGTGCATTTTCTCTCCGAGCGCCTTCACCACGTGTTTGCCCGCTTTTCTATTTATGTCTATATTTGTGTTCGCATATGCTGTGTGGTATCTGTCGTGCGCACGGGGCTTTCGAGACGGCTCTCACAACTCACCTCTCCCTCTCTCCTCTCTCGCTCTTACATGCGTTTTCACGCACTTGCAGTCCAGCGACATGCAGCTCATGAATACTCCTGAAGCAATTGTGAGAAACCAACTTGTCGTCTCTGTACCTGCGATGGCTGGGAAAGAAGGCGGAAGCAGGGCAGCCATGCTGGCGAAAGCAGCGTGCACGTTTAGAAAATGACAGGTTTTCCAGTCATTTTTTTCTCTGTTTTTTTTTTTCCCCTGAGTTTTTATTATTATTAATTAGATAAGTGAAAACACACACAAAAAAAGCAACCCATGGAACACCAGCCGCAGCTATGATTTATGTTCACCTCTGAAACGAGAAAAGTAGAATTTATGGTTTTCTCAACTGGCCTAATCTTTACTATATGGCACAAAGCCGGAGCAATGCAGTAGGCTTAAACTAAGAGGGAGAACGAGGCTGAAAATTGTCTTCCACACTTTTTTCTAGTTTTTTTTTTTCTTCTTCTTCCCCTCGTTTCTCTCACTTACTAACCAACTCTATCACATTTTGTCCTTGTGGGTTTTCTCTCCTCCTGGAAGCTTGCATGCACAGGAGATTGCACGCACGCAAACACTGCAGACCCAAATGCCTCCGGAAGACGCACACGCAGGTGCACTACGCACGAAAACCCGCACTCGCACACCAAGTGAGATATGCTCAAACCCCTCAGCGACACCTTCTCTTCCCTCGCACCAATTTTCTCACACTTTTCATTCCCCGTGTCTTCTCCTTTCTTCCCGTTGCTCCTTCACTCTGCACCTCCGCCCTCAGCCGCCTCCTCATATAGATCCATTCTTTTTATAGTCGACGCTACAGTCCCTATGGCAACATCAGAGTTGTTGATTGCCAAGGTGCTGCACATCGAATCGTGTAACCATCACAGGAGGTGTGTTTCTCCATGTGTGTGTGCGTGTTTGTTTCCCGCCGTGTCACTCCGCTCTATTTGCGATGCATCTCTTGATGATGAATCAAGCCGCAGCGTGATAACCTGTGGTCAGAGCGCACAAAAGAGTTTCAGAGTCAGGCGTGTCATTGTGTGTCATAAAACGACAAATTAATCATTTATAGACTCTCAAAATGGAATATTTGACAAGCATAAATCCTCTGCACGTGTGTGTGTGTGTGGGTGTGTGTGTGTGTGCATCTCATTTCCATGTGTCTTCAGCGTGCGACGGAGGGTGGTGTGTGCATGAGTGCGTGTCACAAACAAGTGTGAAGCTATTACAGGTTTCAGAATCATTCGGGGGTGCAGATGATGTGCTTTTTTTATCCAGTTCCACTGTGACAACAGAACTCCAAAGTGTCGATTCCTGTGAACGTCCGAGCAGGAAACCCCGCCCGCTTCGCTTCCTGTTTGTTTTTTCTTCTGGATTTTCACCGGCGATTCAACGGTACATCGGGTTTGTAAATGAAGCATGATATCAGATTCACAAAAGCAAAAACAGATTTTAAAAGTACATTTGGAGAAACAAAGAACTGTCTGTCATCAGATTTTGCTGATTTTGTTGGTTTTGCTTTTGCAACTGAAGGTGGCTCCAGTGACAAATACTAAAAAGTTAAGAAAATATCCTCTTTTATGTTCTCTCAGGTAGAATATGAAATTTCAGGCTGTCCAAATTTACCCGAAGTGGAGTTAACATTTTGCCCGTGAGATAATTTCAAATAGCAATTAGAGCTGACCGCACACGCACAGCTAAACCCCAGAATGTTCTGCCAGTGTGTTTCCGTGTCCAACAAGACCCACAAGCCCACCTCCTTTATTGACATTCAGCAACCACACGCTACAACCAGACACATTGGGTCACCCCTTAAAAAAAAGGCCAAATGAAAGGTTTTCTGAACAGGTGGGAAGTAGAAAAACATGTTCACCAACTAAAGGACAGACCGGTGTGTATGTGTACAAAGCCAACATGGAGAATTTTTTGTCAACAACATGAAGGTTAGCTTCAACTTTGACCAAGCCTTTCATTTTGACCCACTGTATGTGTTGGAGTTTGACACTATTTAATCTGTTTGAATAGATTAAATAAGGTGAATTATTTTATAACTACTTTAGATATTTTGTATTTTGAACTGGAAGATGTTAAAATGCCTACATTAAAAAAAAACACATAGAAAGAAAACTGAAGATGGCGCTAGCTTTAGCATACTCTGCGGCTAACAGCTAGCTAGCTAGTTGAGGTATTTTCACAGTGCTTACGAATCATTTGTATCTAAAATAATAAAACACAAGATAAGATTTTTTTTGGGTGAAAGCAACATCTTTGTAATGACACTGTCAGCTAACCTGGTGAGAAACGGCAGAGCAACGTTGTGAATTGGTTCAAAGCGGCAATATTTTAAACATCTTACAAAGTACTGATGTTCTGAAAGTCCAGACCTGAATCCAGTTGAGAATCACTGGCAAAACTTGACAATTGCTGCATACGGCCAGTCTTTACCCAACCTGACTGACCTTCCAGCGTCTGGATGTTCAAAACTAGCAGAGAGAGAAAAAAATTGAAACTCCAGTTTATGAACCACTTTCTGTTGGTCTGTCAAATAAATGCTTAATAAAATGGATTGAAGTTTGTAACTGTGACATGACAAAATGTGAAAAACTTCACGGGTTATGAATGCTGTAACGAAGCATTGTATTGTTAAGATAGAAAGGTGAGGGCGTGAAGCTCCTCGTTCTGTAACTACGGACACAGGTGTCTGGTTGCTTCAGCAGACAAAGTCACGTAATAGAGCTTTGTTTTAGGCAGCCTTCACAAGATACATTGCCCTGCATTACCGCCAGATCTCGTGTCACAACGCAAGCGTTCACAATCATTCACTCGTTTTGTTTTGCAGCAAATTCACACGGCAGGAAGTATCAATATGTAAAATAAGAATCAAAAGGGAAACAGAAGGAAGAAAAGCATATTTTAAAAATTTGAACCTCTCATTCAGAAGCGCTCCAGAAGCCATCCCACTGTAAACGACTGCGTTCAGGCGGCACGCCAGTGGAGAAAGGAGAAAACAGGAGGAGATAAAGAAAGAAGTGGGCTGGTGTGAAATGGATCAAACAATGGATGTGAGAAAAGCTTTGCTGTTCTCAACCCAACTCCAGGCAAATAAGAAAAGGCACGGAGGAGGCACGGGGGTGTGTGATAATGTGCAGCTCTTTTAAAATGTCTCTGTAACTTTCTGGGTTTTCTTCCTCGAAGAAAGTTGAAGTTCGTTTTTTTTTTTTTGAAACCGTATCTGTGTGGATAAGAAATCATTTTACACAGTAATCAGAAAAGATATTCAGGAGGAATCTGTGTGGGAAAGCTGGCATGTTTTTCACTCAGAGAAATCTAAAGATGCTCCTTTATTCTGAAGGTTGCTGTATCTGTGTGTGTATCTGTGTGCGTGTGTGTGTGTGCACGGCTATTTTTCATTCTCCTTCTTTATTTTCTGTGTGTGCCTGAACGGCATGCACGTTAATAAAGAAATGAGGGATGATCAGAGGTTCGGACGAACCGGCTCACCTCCTTTTGTGTGTTTTCCTTTCATCTGCCTTTGTGGAGACGTCGTGATCTTGGCAGAGACGACTATATTTTTTTTTAATAAAAACAAAATATAAATCAAGCCAGCAAAAAGATGCCTTTTTCAGTCTCATGGAAGCTTTGACAACAATTTTAGAATCATATTAGAGAAAAAAAAATACTTAAAATCAACATATTTAACATGATACATTCACACAAATCTTGACAATTTGGTACTTTTCAGTTAAATCTATTCATATGGCAAACGAACAGTTTCATGCATGCTTTGTTTCTGCAGAGAAAAATCCTGCACCACTGCTGCATCATAGAGCATTTTGAACGGATGAAAATGCTTTAAAATGAGAGCAAGTGGCTCATGTTTAATAATGCACACTGTTGTAACCGAGCACGGGCGGGTTACTGACATCTGGCTCTGTCGAGACTTCAAAAACTCAGATAAGACTCTGCTAGGATTTTCAACTTTATCAGTCTTGTGGGTTGAAGTCCATTTAATGAAAATGTACAGAAAATGCAGAAATGGCCAGAAGTTTCTTAGACTAACTCTATCCTGACAAGCAGATTGGGAAACAGAGATCATAGCCTGTTCAACAAGTACCTAAAAACTACTAGTAGGTGTTAATTGTACAATTTTATCAGCATTAAAATGACACTGTTTTCTATCTGTCCCGTCACATCTTTGAAGCAAATGATTAGCTCCTATGTAGAACAGCTCGTTCTACAAAGTGTATTGAGATCCATCTGTCTTTCTGTTGGACGAAGTCATATTTATGCGACATCACAACCTCGTTTGTTTTATATTCATACGAAAGATCTACTGACCTTCTGAGAATTCAGTTTTATGTCATCTATAAATGCCCCCAACAGGTCAGATAATTGTTCATCAAATTAGACAGAAATAGGTCGAGCCGTCACTGAAACTTCTGGTTTCAAGCATCCAGCATGTTAAGGGGAATGGTGTGTCTTACCATGATATAACCTTCCACTGGTTTTATTCTATCATTGCTGCAGAGTTTTTGAGCCACAGTTGCATTGATTCTTTAGCAGTGGCATACATGGGCTGTGTGAGTTACGGTGGTGCTAACACGGCAGAATTTTCATTTTAAAAATCTATGATAGCCTGGATTAAGCGATGATTAAACGCTACACTTTTAAACGTGTTACAAAGCAGTGCCGTTGTGTTCTTTTGGTGTGGTTTTGCCTGTTCCTGCACAATTCAAATGAACGGCAGACGTGCAATACTGTGACAGGAATAAACATTTTTGTCTGCAGTTTAGGTTTAAACTGTAAAATTGCTGTGACTTTTTTCTTCTATCTCACTGTGGCAATATCATACCAACTAGTTGGAGCTAGACTTTCTTTGGTAGTCTCTAATTTTATTTAGAGATTTTTTCAAGATGTTTTTTTTTTTCTTCCACTCAGACCGGCTCCGGTACTCCACTCAGTTCCAGCACAAACAAATGGGCCGGGCCCGCCTTGTTGTCAGAACATACTTCTCTCACTCTTGATCTGACGAAAAAGCACATTGCACATCTCTGTTGGAAAAAAAACCCCCAGAAAAGTAAAGGAAAAGATTGTTCTCCTTTACAGTGCAGCGTGTTTCACTCAAAAATGAAGGTTTACTGTTTTGTTGTACGTCGGAATGAAGAACAGCAGCAGGGAGGAACGAAAGAGAAATATTGACTTTCTCCTCAGAAATCTGATAAACCCTGAGGGTGAACCATTTGGCCATTAAGCAATTATAGTTCCATTTTTAATCTTTAAAAGTTTTTTTTTAAAGAACTGGGATAAATAAACACTGATGTTGCGCCATCAGAATGTAACATTGGACACAGGTCAGTTTGCTCATTTGTTACCCGATTCTGTACACGTTGCACATGTGTGTCTTATTTATTTTGGTAATTAAGTATTTCGATGAACTGCGGAGATAAATTATGAGTAAAAATCAAACATCAAGGGTATTTTAAGCTAACTGCGCATCAGTATTTTAAGATTTCGATGATGTCCTTCTGATCCTCATTTCAGAAGGAAATGTTCGCTTTTAAACGCAGCACTGTGAAAATATGTATGAACAGAGACCACAGAGGAGAGGGGCGGGGGAAAAAATCAACATTCAAATTGGATGCTACATATATATAGCCTAGCAAAATGCTAGTCAGGGCTCAGCGCAAATCAGTATATAAGTGACTGATTTTGTTTTGTTGTTTTTTTTTTTTTTTGAGTGTGGGTTTGTGTGTCTCTTTCGAAAAACATTTCAATACATTCCTCTATTTTTATCTGCACTTCGTTACAGCAGGATTTGGAAATTGTTAGATAATATAGGTTTTGGGGCCCAAAAATGTCTCTTCTGACTCTGGTACCAATCTGCTGCTCATCTTAAAGCAGCGTTAAGGGAGCTCCTTTAGTGTCATACGCTGTAAAACGCTTGTGTGGCTAAAAGAGAACATGTGCATGTGCTTTAGGAGCTTTAATGAACATGCAGAGGATCATCACTTGTGAAGTATTGCGAATTGAATACTTTAATACTCGTCTCTTATTGGTCTCGGCTGTTCATGCCTACTAAATTTTTTTTTTAAGTCAGTTAATCTTTCAGCTAAAGATTTTCTTTTCTCTTCACACCGGAGTCCAACTCTCCAAAAAGGATATCGAGGGGTTATAACCATATTCTTGTTCAGCTAATGTTTCTGTTGGCAACTCTCCATCCCAAAATGAGTGTTTTGCATGCTGAGATGGTTTGGAAAGCAGCTCTGGGTTCAGTGCCAGTGGTCCGTTTGACACGAGCGCTGGCATCCTGCTTCGCGTAACCCGGGCCTTCGTCCTCTTGCAAAGAATTCAAACGTTTGCAAAAGGCGTGTTTTAAATGTTCGCTTTTAAACGCAGCACTGTGAAAATATGTATGAACAGAGACCACAGAGAAGGAGAGGGGCGGGGAAAAAAAAAAAATCAACATTCAAATTGGATGGAATAACATTAAGGCAGTTGGCGTGTTTTTTAAAAAGGCTTTTAGCTGCAGAATGTAAAACAGAGAGTTGTGACAATGGTAGAGGTGGAATATTATGAGCAGCCTTCCTTGCTTCCCTGGGAGAGTTTCATGGAGTGCTTTCTCACTGTGATAATGAAATGACCTGGCCTGCACCGCTCTGCTCTCTCTCTCTCAAAAACACATCTGCGAGACGAGGGTGAAAATGAGAAAATCCTGCCTCCTCTCTCGAGTTTCGTAAAGCATACTTTCAATATTCTCTTTCTCGGAGAATGATGGCAGTTTGAGTGAGTGCGGGCTTCTGTGTCCTTGTGAGCTCTCTGCGTCGATCCGTCTCAGCGTGCACGCGTTACTTTGTGTGCACGCGTGCACGTATGGGTGTGTGTGTGTGAGGCTTGTGGATGCTAAAACCGCTCCGACTGACTTGTAATAAAGTGCATTTGAGGCATATTGAACATAACAGGGCAGCGTACAGAAATCCAGCCGCTTGAAATCCCATTGAGTTGTCATCGTAACAGTGTTTTCGTAACTTAATTTCTGTAGCTTTCATGCAGCGAAATCAATACAATAAGCTGTAAAACTCAGATCAAAGGCTGCAGTTTTGTCCCGTATCGAGGTTAAATCCAATAAGGTAAACTGTGGAGCCGCTGTTGAGGGGCCCTGCTAGACTCTCGGGTCGTGCCAGGCTGAATCAGAAGAGTGACTCACCAGTTTTGGAACAGCACACAGCCTGCATGCAGACTTTGTATTCCCAGCCCTTCTAGTTAACGGGGGAATCTATGGCAGAGCTGAGGCAGAGCGCTGTCATTGAGTTACATAATCAACAGAGGCGAGAGTGTGTGTGCGAGAGTGTGTATGCAAGAGCGCATGTACATTCATGAAGCTGCGACTCTCCTCACGCGGCACGCAGAAGCCAATCTGACACAAAGCTGCTGAAGTTGGACTTTCAGCAACTGTAGAACAATGGAGTCCATGGATGACGACGCCGGTGTTTCTACGTTAAAAAAAAAGCATTGACAAGGACGAGGGGAAAGAGACGAGCAACAAGCAGGGTGTAAGGAGGTTCATCCTGCAAATTGAGCCAGTTGAGTCGGTGTTAAATCAGAAGGCTCCAGTTATTTATGTGTTGGGTGTTTCCATATTGGTAAACACCCACTGCATGTGGGTTTCCATGCAGAGGCAGCTTTTGATATGGCCAAGGCAGCTTTCTGCCTCAGGTGGCACACCACAAAGGGATCTCATGAGACAAAAGAAAAACTGTTTGTTTTTGTTAAAAAAGAATACTTTCGGCACTACTGGCTTTTATTTGAAAGTAGCCTGACAGGAAGGGAGCAGAGAAAATGAAGACATGCGCCAAAAGAACCAAAGACGGGAACTCAGGACAGCGGCGCCGAGGTTGATAGCCTCCGTATGGTAGTCGTGTAGCGACAGAAGAAAAGTTAAAGTCAGTCTCTAACAGGTTTTCTACAGCCCATTTGAAAGGCCAGTTAATGGGAAGGGGACATGTTCGTCTGACCTTGCAGATATATTTCCATTATAAAATCTTGAAAACCGCAGGGCTGTACAGAGTGACAAGCACTGAATTTGTAATGAAAAAAATATATGTGCTGAATTGTTGTACTGACGTCGAACATGTCTGTAGAAAATGTTCTGCGATTTGCAAAAAATCACATTGATGTTTTGTTTCTTTTGTGTTTTTACAAATTATCAAACAGACCATTGCAACAATATTTATTCAAGTATTGTTGCAATACCTGAATATTTTTATTAGCAAGAAGCACCTGTATCAGATTACAGCTTAAACTATAGGAAGTTACTATAAAGATTTACTCAAAAAAAGACTCTGAAATCAGGAATGTGAGTTGGTCTCAAAGCCGTGTGAACCAAAGCTCTAACCATCATCATCAGAATCGTTAGTGTCAGAAATATCACCGTCCTCTTCAGAAGCCTTAACCATTTTGTTGTATGTATAAGATTCTCATCTACGATGCTTAAAGTACGAAGTGAAATACACAAACATCAGAGGTCACTGCTATTAAATAGATACAAATCTGCTGAGATTCTCCCACTGCAGGTTTGGCAGACATAGCTCAAACGTTTTCTGCCTATCTAGTCATTTAATATCAGATTACTATTTTCAGCTGAATCCCAGGAGTTATGCAATAGAAAGGAGTTGTTTTGTTATTCTTTGTAATGGGTTTTGCTTCATGACTTTGTCTTATTTATGGGGCTGCAGGAGGACAGCCTGGCCCAGGGCTCCATTTAGAGAAGCGTCGTCGTTCCCATGCATGGATGGCTGCTTTCGTTTATTGCAGTGCTGTGTGTTTGTGGACGGGCCAAGCTTTTGTACGCGCGCAACTTTACATACATATGTGTAAACGCCCACACCCCCCCATTTCCTTTTTGTGTGGAAGGCAATTTTCTGCCCACTTGGCATTTAGACGTTTCTCCTGCTCAACGCTGCCATCTGGCTTCGGCGAGCGCCGTTGCAGACTCCCTCGGGGGACCCATCCGGGCGAGTCAGCGTCTGCCTTTAACAACAGTTTTGGGATCGGCCATCCGCTGGGCTGGTGCTAACTCACCCCATTATGAGCGGGATGATAAAACTGACCTTGAAGCAGTTATGGGCCTTGGGATAATGGAAACCCACTGATAGAGAGCCCATGAAACACCACTCGGGCTTTGGTGACAAAAGAAAATAATGGTTTAACCACATCGCCACGTTCTGAGCGGTATTTAAAATTTTATTAGCGGACATTTTGCACACTGGTGCTCAACTAGCACTGACGAATTAAGGGATTCATCAATGTATCTATAATCACTGTAATTCTGCATGTTAGGAATGAAGACTTATGGTTTTAATAAAACTAGAACTAACTTTATATGATTTTTTTTTTTTTTTTTTAGTGTATTCTCCCACTGTGAAATTAAAACCAATACAGTCAGCTCCTTCATGGACTCCAGGCTGAAATCTGCACTTACATAAAATAATAAAGCAAAAGCAACCAGTGGAGAAACACAAGTAGGTCAGACTGAGGCCATAGCATTTGTATGGGTCATAGTAAAAGTGCTCATATGTATGCAGGCTTATGGGCCCCCGGGGAGCGTTGGGCTGACCTTGTAGCGTTCTCTGATCTATGTCCTCATCTCCCCTCTATGCCCTCTTTTCCTGATTCCTCCCTCTGTCTTCCCCTCCTTTCTTTTCTTTTTTTTTTTTTTTTATCACCACACTTCCCTCTCCTCAAACACCTGCCTCACATGCAATCCAACTCCACCTCATTCTCTTAATGTGTTTTCTGTTTGCCGTCTACACCCCCCGCTTCCCCTCTGATGACTTCCTTTATTCGCGCGCTCTGGCTTTTTTACTCATTCTAACTCCCCCTGTCCGTTTTCCTTATCCCCGCTCGTCCTTTTTTCCATATCAACAGCCAGTCTGATAAATAATGCATCACAGCACATTACAAACATTAGTAGGGTTCTCTCGGCCCGTCTAAGAGAGGGAGGAGACGAGACGGTGGGGGGCGAGGAATGGGTAGCTCCGTCTTTGAATAAGCATCGTGGAGAACGGTCGGGTTTGACACGATCCGCCGGAGAAGGTTGGAGGTGTGGGCTGAAACGTTTCGCCCCGTGTGGACGTGCTTCGCTTCGCCTTTAGAAAAAACTTGCAGCATCATAAAGATGATGACTTTATCCGCAAACTCAAAAAAAAAAAAAAAGAAAAACAAAGAAAATAATAATAATTAAAAAAAACTCCAACATTTTTCTTTTACCTTTCATCCTTCAGATTCCACCATCTCCTTCTCTCCTGTGCTCTCTTCCTCCTCCTCCTCCTCCTCTCCCTCCATCCCTCCTGGCAGCGTGGCGATTGGCATTATTAAAAATTGATTGGCGGAGAGCGTTTAGCAGGGTGGCGAGGCGGAGAGGGAAATTTTGACAGGCAGGAGTGAAATGAAAGGAGAGCCTCGGCGGACATAGTGTGGAAAGGTCTCAGTGGGGGACAGAGAGTGTGTAGATGTGTGTGTGTGTGTGTATGTGTAAGTACTAAAAGAAGATTGGCCAAGACATTTTGTAGTGTGAACCAGCAGTTTGAGAACTAATGCAGGAGGAGTTTGTACTGTGGTGCCTGAGTTAAAGCTTTCAACATTCGATGAAACGTCAATCAAGTCGGGCAATAAAGCTAAACGGCAAAAAAAACTAACAATCCACCTCCCCTGAACCGACGATGAAACATGGTGGTGACGACACCACGCTGTGAGGATGCGTTTCATCAGTATGTGCAGGGAAGCTGGTTGGACTTTGAGATAAATGGAGCGAAATACAGGAGAATCATCAGAGGAAACCTGTTAGGAGCTGCAGATGAGCTGAAACTGTGTCGGCGGTTCGCCTTCCAGCTGGTAAACAAGCCTGAACACACACCTCGAGCTACAACAGTGAGGTTTAGAGAGAGGAAGTGGGTTAGAATGGCCAAGTAAAAAAAAAATTGCCCACGTCCATCGTAAAGAAAGACTTGGAAAACGGTTGCTTACAATCCTCCTCTATTCAGTCTAACTGAGCTCCAGGTATTTTCTAAAGAAAATAAGGCAGAGCTTTCAGTGGTGGAGGCGTACCTTACAAAGACCGGCATTTGAATAAATGTGTGCATGTGTGTGTGAATTCGTATCGATATTTAACACAGTGAATTATGATGGCACACGCGTAGCTCTGCTGACCCTCTGTTATCTCTCCTCCATCGTTCCTGTCCTCCTTCTGCTGATCCCTTCTCTCCCCCTTTCATCTCAGATCAAATAATATTTCCAGCCCGTACGACCAACAAGCCATTCCCCCAATGGCCACGAGCGCTGCAGCTTTGGAGATTTCTAATACACTTAAATTGTCATTTGCTTGAGTCATTCTGCGAAAGTTGCATTGGGGGTGTGAGGGGGGAGGTGAAAGCATGCAACCATTACATGATGCTAACTGGTCTCTTCTTCTTCTTTCTTTCTTTTTGTTCCCTCTCGCTCCTCTTTTTTCCTCTCAAACTGTCACAGATGAACAGACCGATCCAGGTGAAGCCAGCAGACAGTGAGAGTCGAGGAGGTAGTGTATGCCCTTCCCTGCTTTTTCTTTTCTTTTGCTTTCTTTCCTTCCACCGTCCCTTTCATTTTACTCCAACCTTGCTGCCTGCATACATCAGCTTCACCATTATCTGTCCCGTCGAGACGACGGCCAGCGCCTCGACGCGGGCTGACAGCGCAGCCTGGCCCCGGACCCTCCAGCGCTCAGAATGCATTATGTAAACAACCCCCCTACCCCCACGCCCTCCTCCGGCCGCCTCAGCCTGCAGCTCCTGTCTGTCGTCATATGCAACGTGAAGAAAAGCACACGTCTTGTCATGCAAGAAAACAAAGTTGCCTCCTCTGTCAAAAGCACCTGTAAAAATCAGTGTGCAACAATGCAAACCCTGTTGGACTTGTGTCACAGCAAAGTGCAGATTAAATGTTCTTCGGGGGTAAAAGGTGTCTTTTTTTTTTCACACGGGGAGCTTTATTGACAGCCAAGATGGCTTAAAGGAAATTTTCTATGTCTAGACATTTGGCGACCCACTCTTGACATCAATCACAGGGCTGCGCGAGATAAGACCGAAGCCATCGTTTTGTCCAGAGTGTCTCAGACCTTCAAGTGGTTAATATAATTGGCAACAAAGTGATTTTTTTTTCTTCTTCTTTTTTTTTACCCACAAGCAAGAGGGGAGAGAAACAGCAACGTAACATGGAAGTGGCTAAAGGTTGACGAGCAGCAGATGTCTAGGGAGAGAAAGTAGAGGTGTTACCCTGTAGTAAAAAAAAAAAAAAAAAAAAAAAAGGGAAATAACCTTTAAAGAAAGGAAGAGAGGCTGTGCAACATCCTCCTCTATTTAGTCTGCCTGCTGTCGGGCTGTGTGGAGGGGAGTGGAGGGTGATTGATGGAGCGGGAGAAAACTGAAGCAAACAGCGAGCGGGAGGAAACAAAGAGCGAGCAGCAGAAGACATGCATACGCGTCTGTACGGGAGGTCTATCTGTTCCTGTACGGATGTCCTTCCCTCTCGTCTCTCATCTGTTCTCCACGCTGCGAAGTTTCAAAGCTAAATGCCGCGCCGCCAGGGCGCAACGTCTCACAGAGCCGAGTGGGAAAGGGGAGCGCCGTGCCTGGCAGGTTTCAACGTTGTTTCAGCCACGAGATCCGTCTCGTTTTATCTGGTGGACACAGAGTAGAGCATGACCGTGAAGGGGGAGGAAAAATAAAAAGGTGGTCCCTTTACTGTGAAACAACTAAATAAAATGCAGTGCAGCTTACTGCGTAAATCATAGAAAAGTAGACTCACTAATCCTAAAACCATAAAATCCACAGTAAAATTATCATTAGTTGTAGTAGAAGGAGTGGTAATTGGATTTTTATGACCTTTTGAACTTTAAGTGCCTTTTAGTCAGCCGGTCTGCTTAAAAGTGCGTGATTGATTGTTTTGACTTTGACTCTGAACTGTAATTTTATTTCAAAAGAGACATTGTAGAACTATATTAAGTAAATGTCACCATGTGACGCCCTGTACCAGACTATAACTTTTAGGCATCACATCCGCAGTCCTTTGACAGATCAAGGTAAGAAAAGAAAGTTTACAAACACTTAAAAAGTTCTTCTGACAGGATAGGTCCATTTATGTTCAAAAATAGTTTAAAATCATGTAAAATAATTCAGATCACAATTTTATAATATTTTGTGTTGGTTGATCATAAATTAATTACCACTTTTGCAAAGAAAAACATATTATTACCAGTGTTTGTAACAAATACCTGCTGCAGTTGCCAAAAGGATTCACAAGTTAGTGATTTGAAAGTGTAATAATTAAAGTTCCTAATGTAGTCCAAAAATAAATGCAAATGTATTGATCAGCATAGATCAGGAATGCGGAAAAACTTGACACGTTTAAAGAAAGTGTAAATCTATGGATAGTAAACGAAGCGCTAAAGATTGACGAGTTTAACGCCGCCTCAGAGAAGGAAAGGCTTTGTCTGCTTTGAGCCGAGTAAAACTTGCTTAAATGGAGACGTCTGTTTACTGTCTGTACAGTAGGATATTCGGGAAAATATTTCTTCCCTCATTGTTCTCCCCAGCAAACACAAGTTTGGACTTTGTTTAGCTTGGACAGTGGATCCAAAGTCAGAGCAAATCCAAATCCACATAAAACACTCAGTAGACTTTTACACATTCATCATGAGTACAGATATTATAATGTTTCCAGATATTTAATTATGCATTTGTTTTGCTTTTTTTCGAGGGAGGAATATTCATACAACAAGCAACTTCATTAAATCCCCAGATGTAGGAATTGTGCATAAAAGTTTTAAATAAATGCTAATTTTCTAAAATCCAGTTTAGAATTACACATACAGACTCACACATGTACATCATGCGTAACCCACTAATATCTAATATTTGGATGAATGTTATTTAGCAAGCTGAAGAGAAATCATGTTATGGTCCAGGCTTTGTTTAGGCTGAAGATTAGACCACTTTTCTTTCTTTTTCCTTTTTCTTTTTTTTTTTTTTTTTTAGAAAGGGTAGAGAGTTCATTTAAATTGTTTGGCTTCCTGGCACTGACTCAGATTTTAATCATGGTCCAGAAATTATCAGTATGACTGAGACCAGGGCTGAGAAAGCTTAATTAAGGGCTTCTGTGATTAACTTTGATGTGTTTTGGATCGTTGTCAGGTCGGGAAACCCGGCTTTCAGGCCGTCTGGGCCAAATTCGTCAGCTTTAGATGAGAGGAGATGCTGGGCAGGTTCAAGACCGACCCAGGAGAACATACACCAGAGTCACAACCAAATGCCCACTCGAATAAACCAAATCCCCCACAAGGAAATGTATTCTGGTCAGATTTTATGAAGATGGAGCTGTTTGGTTCCAGTGACAGAGAAGTCTAGACATGAGGAGACTAGGAAAGGCTTTCAGACCTAAGAAGTCTGCATCAAATGTCAAACACGATGATGGCAGCATCATGCTGAGGATTTGTTTCTCTGACAGCGATACTAATGAATTGCACAAAGTGGATGGAATAATGAAAATAAAAGACTACCTTCAAATTATTTCACTTTACCTCAGATAAACAGATTTGTGGTTGAAATTTGGACGTAGCTCGATGTCGCAACTGGACCAAGGTCCCAAACACACACATCCAAACTGGGTTTGGACCAGATAAACCAGAACAACATTAACATTCTGGTTTGACTCCAACTTCAGCCCCATAAAAAATGAATACATCACACTTTAAAGCAAGAGAACCAATCGATTAAAAGGAGCTTTACCGATTCTGATAAGAGGATTGAAACCTTTGGCCAGAAACATGCCCGAGGCCTGCTGATGGCTACAAAAACAGAGGTTTAGCTGTGACTTGCTAGAGGATATTTATCCGAATATTTGTGTGTGCACCTGTTGTAGTGTTTCGTAATTTTGCTCAGTCTGGGGGCTGACTGTTCCTTCACAATGTTTGTTCCAACGGAGAAACACGTCCGACTGTCCGGACGCCAAATCCAACTGACAACTGAAGATTAAACGTCGAAAATAAACTGAAATGTCTGCCGATCCTTTAAAGAAGATTAAATATTAACTGTGACAAACGTACACAGGTTTGTTGGAAGAATTAGAAAACAAATTCAAGACCAACACTTTGTCTGATATTATAGCTGAATAATAATAATAAAAAAAAAACTATTACAAAGTATCATAAAACAAGGCACTGCTTGTTTTAAGCTCTTCATTTGCAGGTATTTACATTTTGATATTAAATGTGTTGGGAAAGTTAAGCTTCCTAATAAAAAATGTGCTTTAAGGTGAGATGTTGGAAATGTGCAAAACATCACGTTTGAAACCAACATGACTGTGAATAAAGAGGATTTCTAATATTAGTCGTAAAATAAGACATTTTGTAAACATTTTAGTAAAACTTCAGTAAACCTATCAGGAGATCAGGACTGACTTGTACTCTCTGCACGCGTGTGAATAAGTGAGCTGCTCATAATACTCAGATTTCACCTCATATTTCCCACGAAGATGCTAAGGAGAGTCGTGTGTGTGCATGTGTGCGTCTGCATAGGTGTGTGTCCTCCCACTGTGATATGAGGTGCACTCTTGTAAACACTCGTCGTTCCAACCCAGCCCACCCGGTGCAAGGCCGGAGCGCAGATTAGTCTTGTTGACTCGGCAAGGACGCCCTGTTAAGCACAGGCAGAGGGGGGGAACGGACGCTCGGCGCAGGCGGCATGCGCGCGCGCACGCCCTTACACTGCAAGCGCCCGCAGAGAATCCGCATCTGCACACGCGTTAATTTGCAGAACGCGTTTTTTTTTGTTTGTTTGGGGGGGGTTTTCTGCAGGCGATTGCTCTGCGGCTCATCAATTTCTAAACATACACATCCATTCCCCGCAAATCTGAATGTGGAAATGTGGAATGAGGAAAGGAAACATGTCGATGCACTTCTTTCGTCAAATGTAAGCCGGTGCTCTGGTCCACTTTTAAAACCCAAGAATCATAGATTTGACTTGTGAGATTACAAGATCACTTCCAGAAACTTGTATATCAAAACATTGGATCAGTAAATCAGTCCTACATGTTATATTTTAATATTATATACATTCATAACACAAACTATGCATTTCAAGCAACATTTTGTGTTATCCCGTCTAATTTCTATTAATTTTGATGTTTAGAGCCGATATAAACTCAAGATCTGGAAAAATATTTTTACTCAGACGCATGTATCTTAATACAATGCAACAGCCATTGTTCCTTTTCCTTCAATTTCCTGAATTTGCTGAATGATGTTAAAGCAGGAATTGGTAGTTTGGGGATAGTAGGCAGACTGCTGGAAAATGAAATCAGCATTTCACAAGAAGATATGATCAGATTTTTATCGATATTTCCTCTTATTAAGTTCTTGATTTTCCTAAAAACATATCCAACCCTGTTCTTTTCTTTAATATCTTGCAAGTTTATCATTTTTGGTCAAATTTAAGAGACCTATAGACGACAAAGTAGGTTGTAAGTCTGCAGAAACTAAAGAAATGTTAAAACTGATAATAGGAAAAATGTTTTTGTTATTTCACACAGTTTTGCTGTTAAAACTATATAGTTCTATGTTGTAAAAATTTTATATTTCCATGCAAACTAATGCAGCCATAAGCTGCACTCAAGCTGGTCTTTGGCCACTGATTGAACCGTAGTTTTTGATCCGCAGTTAATAACGATGCCGGCAAGCTTGTGGTTTCCACACAGAGTAAGATCCGGTGGAGCTGAACTTCGACTGCAGCTAGATTTGAGCCCTGAGGACAGGAACACCAACGCATCTGTCTTTTCTCCTGCCTGACACCTGCGACAGGTGCAATTCCTTATCTACAGGAAGTAGGATCTTCTGATTCTGAGCAAAAAAGAAAAAAAATGTCAGATTCGTGTGACAGGTTGCGGCCATGAAATATAACGTGTTATTTTAGTTTCTTTCTCCCTTCTAGTAAACTTTCAAAAGATCCTGTGCCGTAGCTGTTCCTCGCTCGCGTGTTGCAGACAGGAAATTATCTCTCGAAGCAAAAGGTCTAATGAGCGCCATCCAACCTTCAGAAAAGAGCTCTTTATCTTCCTTCGATTTCTCTTGTATGTTATTGTCGTAGCAGTATTGTATGTTGTAAAATCAGCAGGAGTGGCTACCCAGATCTCAATAGAGTTAAAAAAAAGAGCTTTTTAATGACCTGCAACATTAAAGCACAGCCAGCGGTGGAGAGAGGGAAGCTTTGCACGGCCTGTTTGTGCTGTGGCATTATTACCGGCAGAGAGTCCAGATGGTACAAAGCAAGGGGCTGCAGATGAAGTCCAGAACTAATTGAATAACTGCAGCATTTATTTACTCCAGCGCCACCGTACCAGCCTCTTCAGATGCGGAGTCGATGAATAGAAGTGAGTTTTCAACCGATGGCAACATCTTCCCTCAGCCTTGAAGGGTTTAGACTCACTGCTAAGAAGCATTTTCAACAATAAAACGCTATTGAGAACAGCTGATAACTTTTGGACTGGTTTTAAAGGGCATTTTGAACAACTTTCATTCCTCAGTTGTTAAATACTAATAAAAATGGCAAAAGGACTTTCAAGTAAACTGGTATTATCTCTCATTTAACAACTATTTCTGAGTATCTTTCTATAAATGCTTTAAATGGCCATTAGTTTTTTTTTTTTACCTCTCTCCATTTTCAAATGGATCTTCAGCATCGCTAAAGTACTCTACCGCCGTTGCGCCTCTGCACATCTGCCGCGCGTTTCAGTGGCGATGTGCTGCTTTAGGGAAATTAAATAAACGTTCCTACAAAGAACAGCCAAAATGTTAACTATGCCAAGCCTTGTTTGGAGCAATGTAGCACGGTCCCTCAAAGAACCCAAGACTAAAGCAGGAGCTGAGAAGAATCCATTTAAAGTTAAGTTTTTTGACATGTTTGGTGTTGAAGGCTACGTTAAAAGTGGGACTTTTGTTTTTAAATAGCTTTCTGCACACAAGTCCATCTAATAACAGTCAGAGTGACATGGGAACCACATTTTCTTTTAAAAATTACATCTCCTCAAGCTATCAAATTATTTCGGTGCCCTCAATAACTGGGGCCCAGATAAGCCTCTGCGAGAGTCCAGTGAGGACGACACCATCTGTATTTGTTATTCCCAATTCTGCCCAACTAAACCAGGCTGCCACGGATTCATAATTTTTTGACACGTTGAAAAAAATCCTGCGGCATGAGATTTGCGACTCTGAGACACCAAATGTTCGGCACTGGTACGAAACGAGCAGAAAGGCTTTTCAAATGTCTCGGCAACAACCTGATAACAACCTCGTTTTACCTCTTGCTACGCCGCGAAAACGCTCTACCTACACCGATGAAGATTGGTGTTTATTTCAACTAACAATTATCTAACCAACTCATTAACTTTGTTTAGGCCATTACATTTTCATCCCTAGATGGTCAGGAACGAATAAAACAAGACAGTGATGGCATGTCGAAATTCTGTCTCAAGTCAGGAAAATGATGTAAATTTTACCCGTTACCCCAACACACAGGCGCAAACAATCACGTCCATTAAAAACACAACATCATGTGATGGTTTACCTTAAAAAAAGTGAGACCAAAATTTCAACACTACAGCATTTTAGCTATTATATATTGCTTTGCTGCGTTACGTTAACACACGAACAACACGCGCGCTTGTGCATTACCTCCAGTATCAAAACTGATCCACGCCAAGGCTTTCGCTAAATCTGCCTTTGATACCTTTTCTGTGTATTCCTAAGGCTTCCATCTGAAGGCACATCTGATCCTCTGATCATGACCTCCTCTCCCTTTCTTTTTAGAAGACAGAAAGCTCTTTGTGGGCATGCTTAACAAGCAGCAGTCAGAAGATGACGTGCGGCGCCTCTTTGAGTCCTTCGGCAGCATCGAGGAGTGCACCATCCTCCGAGGTCCCGACGGAAACAGCAAAGGTAGAATTTGTGACAATGATGACTTTTCTTTTCTTACCTCTCTGACACAAGTGAGCAAGCTCATGACCACGAAAGGAAATGGCAATATGAAATAACCGTTTCATTCTGCAAGTTTGAACATAAGTCGAACCTGAAGGAAGGAAGGAAAATTAACTAATCTTCCTTGTTTGACCTCAGGCTTCATGTCAAAAACTAAAAAAAAGGATTGTTTTAAAATGCTCTGGAGGTGCTCCGCAAGTTCACTGGATAAAGTTCAGCAGTGGGTTCAGCAGCCAATCAATGAGGTTCAGTGATAACTAAGCTTGATAATTGCAGTGTGCTTGATCATTCTGAGTCCTGCATGAAGCTCCATTAACGAGGCTCCGTCAGCTCGCTTACTCAGCTGGATTTGCCCAATAATTACTGCGAACATGACCATTCAGATTCATCAGTGACACTTGTCAGTGTGAGGCAGCGTCAGAATGCGGCGGATCCCACACGCAGTACTGGTGCCAAAGCGGCTCGAGCTTCCAGTTGTGTAACAAAATGCAAGGAACTGGACTCCTAACTCAGGCTTTCTTGTGTGTGTTGTTGTTACTAGAAACGCTGTTGCTTTTGTTCTCACCTTACTCGTTTTTTTCTACTCTCTGGGTCTTTTTCCTCAGGTTGTGCGTTTGTAAAATACTCATCTCACGCTGAAGCTCAGGCAGCCATCGGTGCACTACACGGCAGCCAGACGATGCCTGTGAGTATCTTGTGGCTGTGAAGAGAAAGAAAATGATGAGTCACATAGACAAAACAGTTACATAGCACTTGATTGCCTTCTTAAAGTTTTAAACGTCATTATCCCTATGGAGGAGATTTGTCCTTTGGATGCAACCCATCCTAAATTTTTCAGTGGAGTGAGCAGCAACTGTAGCTCTGAGGCCGCTGCCTTGGCAGGAAGCATAAAAGCACGTGTGTGTGCAGCATGGCTGTGCAAGTACAAATGAAAGCTTATGTCCTCTGTCAATCGAACCACACTAACTTGTCCTGCCGGGTGTGTGCGTGTGCGTATGCGTGTGCGTGTGCGTGCGTGGGTGTGGGTGGGTGTACAGGGTGCCTCGTCCAGTCTGGTGGTAAAGTTCGCTGACACGGATAAGGAGCGCACCATCCGCCGCATGCAGCAGATGGCTGGTCAGATGGGCATCTTCAACCCCATGGCCCTGCAGTTTGGAGCCTACGGAGCCTACGCTCAGGCAAGAGTCGCATAGATACCTTTATTTTTTTTTGTCCATCAAGAGTCATTTATGGCAAATAATGTGTTAAACTCAAATTGTGACTAGACTGTTCCCCCTTGAACTGGTTCACATTTGTCATGTTGCAACCAGAACCGTTAAAGCTGCAACTTTTATAGTTTGTTTTTCTTAAAACCGTCAGTAATCTTTGAAAAGGTTGATCTCCACTTCCTCCCTGTGCTACTACTGCTGTCTGAAGAAATGCACCGCTTCCACACAAAAACAATCAACCAGGCTGTGTTAGTGCTGTCAATCAACCTATTGTACGTGCTGCTAAATGTACTAATAACTTGAGGTTAGAAGAAAACTGATCATCCACTTTTCATTGGTGCCCATGCTAACTAGACTTTGCATTTATGGCTGGCCTTGCTGTCTTGAAGAAGCTGCAGGAGCGATGGGGGTGGGGGTGTGGGGGGTGAGCAGTGCATACATTGATTGATTGACAGCAATAATAAAGTTCCTTCTAAACAACTTCATTGTAGTTCTAGTTGTATGTTTGGGGTTGTTGTCCTGCTGGAAAGTAAATCTCCACCCCAATCTCAAGTTTTTTCAGCCTCTAACAGGTTTTCTTTTGATTGTATTTAGCATCTCTGGCCAGCTTTCCTGTCCCTACTATAAAAAAAAAAAAAAAAGAAGTGAGTTTTCTTTGTAGACCAAAATGCTATGTTTGGTCTCGTCTGACCAGCGAACCAAACAGAACAGGATATCTTGTGGTTTTCCTTCTTGCCACTCTTTTATAAAGCCCAGATCTTTGGATCGGTTCTCCCACCTGAGATGTGGATCTCTGCAACTCCTCCAGAGTCCCACTGCTTTAAATCTCCTTCTTGACGCTGTTTGTTCATTCACTTTACCTAACGAGTCTCTGAGGCTTCCACAGAGCAGATGGATTTATACTGAAATTAGAGTTAAACCCTGGTGAGAACCATTTCATTGTTATTTAAGTCGTACTCCGTTTTATTTTGTGATGTCAGAGTAAAGAGGCTGAGCAGGAAAGCTTTGGACATTTTAACTCATGTCCACTTCACGATGAATCGCCCTTCGGTGACAGTCTATGCAACGGTAATAAAACACATTGAATATGAGGTTTGAAGATGGCAGAATGTGGCAAAAGGTTCAAGGGTTGTGTATACAGCTCTATAAATACCAAATAATGTCCGAAGAGGAAATAGAGGTCATGTCAGATTTTCGCGTTAGTCTTAAAAAACAGGAGCACGGTTTGGGGAATAGATATTCTGTAAGAATCAATACCCGGTTTCTACCTAATAGCCTCTTTTTCTTGTCTCTGCGCTGTACCTCATTTCACTTTATAGCCCTACTTCTTCCTTTTATCTGTCTTTCTCATCTCAGTGACCTCACAGACAGCGGCATTCCTTTTATTACTCTCTGCTCTGCTTTCTAATCCCATCTCCCCTCCTCCTCGCCTCCTCATCCTCCGCCTGCAGGTGCAGCAGCAGGCGGCGTTGATGGCGTCTGTAGGACAGGGGGGCTACCTCAGTCCTATGGCAGCCTTCGCAGCAGCCCAGATGCAGCACATGGCCACCATCAATGGCCTCCCCGGAGCACCGCTGACCCCCACGTCAGGTAATGGCGCTGGAGGTCAGGGGTTAAAGGTCTGTGGGGGAATAGCTAGCATGGAGGTAGCATTCTTGAGAATTTCAGGGGACATTTTTATTTCTTTTTTTATACATATATTAGGTGAAACTGGTCATCGGCGGTTTGTTACAGATGATCATTCACTTCAAAAGTAAAGTAAATATTCAGAAAAGAAAGAACTGCCATGAAGAATAGCAGTATTATTAGCACCAAGCAAGTCTCCATGACAACAGTTTGTTTTAAGTCTTGTCAGAGGTGTCAATAATAACCGTGGAGCCGTCGCTGAAGGTGAAAATAGAGCCACTGTAATTGGCTCAGAATGCATTGAAGCAAATGGATCAAATTCCAAGAATCCAACTGCGGCTGGGAAGACATCCACACCTTTTTTTGTTTTTTTCCACTGCTCTGCAGGATTAGCTCAGCGACTCGGGTCTAATGGCTGTTGTGTAACCCTGAGGGTCACACGGGGCCAAGAAATCAGTCCTGACATTTAGTGTCTTCACCGGTCCACTGGACCAGCCCCTCTGACATTTTCGTGACTCGGTAGCCGGTCGAAACCCAACTTTCCCATCATGTCTCCAGGAAGAGATAAAAAAAACACCACCAACAAAAAACAATGTTTGTCAATGTTTCTGTGATTGCAGGTGGCAGCACTCCCCCGGGCATTAGCGCCCCCACAGTGACCAGCATCCCCTCCCCCATTAGCGTTAATGGTTTTACTGGCATGCCGCCGCCCCAGGCGAACGGGCAGCCGCCGGCAGAAGCCGTCTTCACCAACGGGATCCACCATTACCCGGGTAGGTTTGATCATCTTCGGAGCATCCGTTAAGAAGTCACAGAAACGGCAGATCTTTTCCCCGTTCTATTTGCTGTGCTTGAAGATAGCAAAACTTTATGGACACAGACCAGTTAGAAGCACGGCTCCAGATTGCATATCTTGCCAGCTCTACAGCATGTTGTTAAGGAAAATAAATGGTGTGCAGGTGAGCGCCTCTTCACCGTCCCGACGGTGCGAGTGTGAGCTTGTGTGGTGAGCCGTGGCTCGTGCTTTTGTTTTTAATGTTTTTCTGTGAGGGGATGGACGAAGAAAACCATCTGCTTTTTCCCTTTACCCTCTTGTCTCCACAGTGTTGCAGGAGGTGGTTTTTAGGGAGGACTCAGAGAAAAACGGCTTGGGCGTGGCTCCGCGGAGTTGTTTTGGGGTTCAGGGTGGCTGCTTCCTCTCCTCTCTCTCTGAAGGTAGCGCTCCTCTCCCACCCACCCTCACTCTCATCTCTTAGCAGGCTTGAAACGGTCGGGAAGATCCGAACCCTAAATATTTTTGAGGTTTTTTGGGCTGTTGTGACATTTCTGGAGGAAACAGGGAGGGACTCTAATCTCTGATAATGAACAAAAAATATTTTTTTTGCAGAAGATATTTTGAAGCTCGTATATTGTATATGCATCCTCTAAATAGATCTCCCTATTAACTAATAGGGAGATCCTAGTTTGTTTTGCAAAAACTACATAAAGTGACTTGTACATAAGCAACTTGTACAGCGCCTTCCAAAAGTATTAAATTCCTTCTGTGTGAAATTTAACACCAGGGTAAAAACATTTGTTCTACGAAGGCTTCCGAGAACATCTGGAAACAAAGCGCGTCTAGAAGAGCAAAGAACTTGTTGGGGAGATAAAGACCGCTTCATCAGTCTTCTAGAAATAAAGACCAAGACTGATGTTCAGAGACAGACCGGGCAAGAAGGGCATTGATCTGAAAAGCAGCCTGCAGGCCGTTGGTAGCTCTGGGGGAGCTGCAGTGATTCACAATGTGTTCGCGGGACATCGTTCAGATAAGCGCTCCACAAATATGACCTTTATGAAATACTTTGAATCTTTTTGTGAAGTGTGTAGATAAGCTCAACTTCCCTTCCTGACTCTCACCAAAAGTACAAAAATAAATAAAATTCAGGAGACCTAAACCACACAAAGGCAGTTCGTGAAATGTAGCAACCTTTTAACATGATTATAAGGAACCTAATAGGTCGATAGGATGGCGTCTACGTAGGTCGCTAGTGACCCACCGTGCTAAAACCCTAGCAACTCTTGTTGAATGTGTAGAAAACCTTGAATTGCTGCTCACAGATAAACTTTGTCTAATCAGACTGAGCTGAAGAAGCAACAGAGAAAGGTTTCAGTCTCGGGCTGATCTGAAGAGTATTGACTCAGCATGCAGGACACAAATTATGAACCATATTTTTCTAGACTTTTACTTGTACAAAATGTCTTAAAAAATCTCTTTCCTTCCACTTTAAAGCAATTCACCACTTTATGTTGGTCTATCAAATGAAAGATTGCAATAAAAGGCGATATAAATGTGCAAAGTTTCAAGGTGTACTTCTGCGAGGCACCGAATCAGGGAATGACCAAATATCCTCTGAAATTTGCAATTAAATTAAACTTTGAAAGTCGGATGTTTCCAAAGTTTAAACAAGCAGAAATTTCTAGTGAGACACGTGCGCGCTAGGCCGGCTTGAAAAAGGCATGAGCGAAATCTCAAACCGTGACCGTGACCTGAGAGTGACCTTTGACTGTAGCCCCCCCCCGTCAGCAAAACAACGTCTCCCAGGTTGGAAAAGAAAGTTACAGTATGATTTCACACTCTGTAACTTTTATAGCGCTCTATTTTAGCCCTTACCTCTCCTCTTTCCTCTAGGCCATCTGTGACTGTGTGTCAGTGTTTGCTGTCGGTTCACAGTGGGTTCGATATTTTCTCGGCATATTGGGTCTACCGGTGTGTGTGTGTGTACTCTGTGTCAGACAGACAGGTAGAAAAACGCGCGCGCGCAGGTACGAACCCGGATATGCGGCGCCAACTCTTGATGACATAAGCATCCGCCGCTGCTGTGCGTTTATCGTCTATAAAAACCGTTTTGTAGGATCTTTTTTTGCATGACAGGGAGCTTTTGTTTGTTTCTCTCTTTTTTTTTTTTCCTGTGGTGTGTTTTCGTCTCTTTACTCCCTCAAAGTTGTACTTGTTTTCAAGAGTAGCACACTAGAGCGACTTTGAAAATGCTTCAGCAGGAGCACGAAGTGAAAAGTTTTGGACACACTGAAGGAAAAGCGAGCTGCCTCTAACCTCCCTGTCTGTTCTCCTTCGCTCCCCTTGTTATCTCCTCCTCCGTGCCCTCTCTTCCATCTACATTCTCCGTCCGTCTCACCTCCTCCTCCTCCTCTCTTCTTCCCGCTGAAGCAGCTCAGAGTCCCACTGCGGCCGACCCCCTCCAGCAGGCTTACACCGGAGTCCAGCAGTATGCAGGTCTGTCCGTCACTCTGTCCCTCCGGAGCTAATCCGTGTGTCCGTCTGCGGTGGCTGCGAGTTTACATCTGAAACCCTTTAATAATAATATTTTTTAAAAAAGTAAAAAAATAGAGGAGTGCAAAGATAAGCACTCCTGTTTTCAAATGAGGTGTTTTGATCATGTAGCGTTCCCGTGTTTTTCGGTCCAACCTGGATCAGCTTATTCTCTCCCCGGCGGTGTTTGTGCAACACGTAGACTCCATTGTGTGGAGCTATCTGATCGATTGCTTGCTGTGCTCCTGCATATATCACATTGTTTGTATGTATTCGAGTGTGCGTCGTGTTCAAGACTGTTATCTGATGCGCGGCATGTATGTGTGCGTGTGCGTGCGTGCGTGTGTGTGTGCGTGTCTTTGTGTGGGTCTCAGCAGCCTACCCCGCCGCATATGGTCAGATCAGCCAAGCCTTCCCCCATCCTCCACCCATCATTCCACAGCAGCAACGAGAAGGTAACACACACACACACACACACACACCTATCCATGCACACAGACAGTACTGCAAACATTTCATTTTGCTTTTCTTTTCTTAAGAGCTTTTACTGCATTTTTCCTCTTTGTGTCTGAGAGACTCAGGCAGCCATTCAATCAGATCAGCTGAGGCAAATCTAAATGCCCCAATTTTGTTCTCCGTAATTTGTGACAAATAATTTTGAAAAGATGAAAGGTAGTTTAAAAGTGAATTTTGAATCAAAGTAACAGGATAAAAAAAAAAAAAACGGAGCATCTCTAACTTTGCTGTAAACCTGCTCATGTAAACTTGATGACCCCGAGGGGTAGCAGGCTCATGTCCGGGGCATTACTGCCCTCTAGTGGAGGAGATAAAAAGCGCTCCAATCCACCGTGACAAGTCTGTGGTTTTTTTAGGCTTTTAGTGGTGATTTGGTAAAGAGAAACTAAAATATAAAGAGGGGTGAACATGTTTAAAATTACTGTCAACTAATCAGAAAAGACTCAGATACAGAAATACGAGGAGATTTTACTACGATTTCAGTCAGACGACTCTGATAACCTCAAATAAAAGTCATATTCTTAGTTGAAGAGTTGACACCGGGTCACTGCTTATGTAATTTGTATAAAGTGGGACCGCAGTAAAACAAATGCTGAATGAGTGAGAGAGCATCTCAAAGTGGTTACCGTGGAGAATCTGTGCGACTGTTTCGAGATGTTGAAGTTCCTGGTATTATGAACTCGTGAAATACTATGAAGCTTTAAAGGCAAAACCGGTGAAAGGAAGGGCTCACTAGACTATAAGCCAAGCATCTTCCATGGCTGTCACTCCCCCCAGACCTGAATCCTGCTGAGCAACAAGCAAAAAAGAAAATACTTGACTATTTAAACAAAATTACATATAAAATTAGAGATTTTCTTCATGATTACACTGAAAAAAAAACAGGACTTTTGACAGATCTTTACCAGGTGCACCAGTTGTTTTGACTGAATCTTCTCTCATGGTTAGTTTTTTTTTTACTTTTACCTTTTTCACGCCCTCTCTTTGTCTTCTCCCCTCCTCTTCAACCGTCTCTCTCCTTTTTTCATCCGTGTGTGTGTGCGTGCGTGTGTGCGCGCGTGTGCGTGCGTGCGTGTGTGTGTGTGTGTCTCCTTTTTGCTGTTCCCCTGCAGGTCCAGAGGGGTGCAACCTGTTCATCTACCACCTCCCTCAGGAGTTTGGGGATGGAGAGCTGATGCAGATGTTCCTGCCTTTCGGTAATGTCATCTCCTCCAAAGTGTTTGTGGATCGGGCGACAAACCAAAGTAAATGCTTTGGTGGGTAAAAATGAACAGAATTAAAAATATATATATACTGGTGACTTGTTTCTATTTTATTTTATTTTTTTCATTTTCACTGAATGCATGTCAGACGCTTTCTATTTTTTCCCTTTCCTTTTTAAATTAAGGCAAAACAGGACACTTTGCTGCAGCCTTGCAGAAATGCATGCAACCAAAAATGATTTTTATTCTTCCTCTCTCTTTGTTTCTAAAGTTTTACTCCGAAGCTCAACTTGTTTTAATTTCTGTACTCATATGACTTTTAATTCCCCTACTCCTGTGACATTTTATTGCACATGTGTGATCTTGGACTCACTTCGCCGCTGACAACGACGAGCTCAGGATGATGGAGCGCGTTTGATGTTGAGTCCATCAGCTGCAACCAATTAGCAAATTAGCTCGCTCATTAATATGACACAACATGAACGTGCTTGGAGCCTTTGGAGCTTTCTATGAAGCCTTCATGTTTGATTGGTAGCCATTGTGAATATTGTTTTATTCCAGCATTGCTCAGCTCTTATCTGTCAACCTGCTGCTTTAGGTCCAGTTACAGATTCTCAATCGGGTTGGACTTTGGTGAGGCCATCTTGCCACGTTAATGTTCTTTAAGTGAAACCGTTCCTCTGTAGCACCGGCTGCATTTTCCAGGTTGCTGCTCTGCCGAAAAGTAAATCCGGTATCTGGCCCAATCTCACTTCTTTAAGAGCCATTTTTTCCCTCCAGTGTTGCCCTGTACTGTGCTCCATCCATTTTCCCATTAACGCTGACAAACATCACTGCTCCTGCTGTTAAAAAAAGAAAAGAAAAAAAACCATGCCCGTCCCATGGAGGTGGTGGTGGTGGTGTGCCATGTGTTCAGGGCGATCCAAAGTGTTAATTTCAACAACAGTGTTTTGTATGCAGGTGAAAAACGTTCATTTTGGGGGAGTTTTCTGACCATTACATTTCAGACTTTAATTGGGATTCGAACACTCTTTTTTTTAATTTTTTTTTTTTTTTAACAATGGCTTTCTTCTTAATGCTTTTCCATAAAGACTATATCTTTGTAGTACGCAGCTAGTATCTATGCAGATCCTCCAGGGTTAGCATAAACCAGTGGTTCCCAAAGTGTGGGGCGCGTCCCCTCGGGGGGCGCCGTGCCATTGCAGGTGGAGCGTGGGAACAGTATGGATGAATGAAAAAAAGAAAAAACTGTTAAAAGTGTTTCACTGTAAAGATGGTTTGTAGTTTATTTTGTCGCAACCTGAAGTGTGAAATAAACTGCAGTGGAGTTTGAAAACAAAATATGTGTGAAGGTTTATGTCTGGTTCAACGACATGTGCCCAGTTGATTTATTCATTTATTTATTTTTGGGGGGGAGATTTTATTGTAATCCATAGGGGGGCCCAGAAAATCTTTGGGAACTATTGGCATAAACAATTTTGCTAACCCTAACCCTTACTCCCCCTACCCAGCCTCTCTGTTAAGGTTTTACACTCTTTCCAGTTATTTTCAGACGATGGACTGAACAGATGTCCAAGGCTCGGTAATTTCTGTTCTAATCTCGCCCTGATTTAAACATCTCCTCAGCCTTTTCCCTGACCCGCTGCGTTCCTTGGCCCGCAGGATGATATTTACTCACTTATGCCCTCTAACAAACTTCTGAAGCCTTCACAGAAAACATTGGATTAAAAACGGGGATTAAACCACACACACACACACACCCACACCCCCACACCCCCACACACACACACAAACTCTTTTTACTAATCAGGTTCAATTTATTGTGCACTTGATTTTAGTTAGGAGTATCAGTGTAAAGGGGCTGGAGTGCAAATCCATTCCAAACCGTTCAAGGGGTGTGAACACTTTGCACTGTGCATGCATTGCTTTATTTTGACTTTTTCTATGTGATTGTATTTCATACATTGGTGACTAACTGATGAAGGATTGTGTTGCTGTATCATAGTTTTTCTATGCTAGTTGGTTGGAGGCTTCATATAATGCACTGTTATAGTTTTTTTTTTGTCTTAATGTTATTGATCTGTATTCCAAATGTGCAAAAGTTTAAAGAATTTCATTGTTGCTTTAAGATTTCTGCTTTGAACATCCAAAATCAAGGATGTGTTCTCTTTTTCAGGACTCCTACAGGAAGAAACACGTCTTTAGCCCTTACCCTTATTCTGTGTTGCCTCATAAAGCCAAACTATTCCTGCACCTCCACCTGACGACGCTATATCCTCCTCTTCCTTCTCCCCTCAGGGTTTGTGAGCTTTGACAACCCAGGTAGTGCCCAGGCTGCCATCCAGTCCATGAACGGCTTCCAGATTGGCATGAAGAGACTGAAGGTCCAGCTCAAGAGGCCAAAGGACGCCAACCGCCCCTACTAGCCCCTTTCTCTCCTGCCCCAGCCGGCCCCCGCCGTCGACAGGAAGAGACAGGTCAGGTGTCACTTGAGCCGGGTAACCGAGTGACTGAACCAAAGCGTGCACGACCGCTGCAATATTAAACTGGCAAACGCTCCAATGGCGAGCCCATTTATGGCGCCGCCTGATGTGTTTTCCATAACCTTTTATGTAAGTCATAAAACACTCGCAGGCACCTAATAACAGCTTGATCATCTGTAAAATGCTTGTAAAGATTAGTGAAGTCTTACTCCGGCGCAGACAGTTTAAGAATATATTTGATAAAGGTTATGCTAATGTGGCACGTCCAGGACTTGGCAGGGAGTACGAGTGAGAAAACGGTTATGAAAGCGGAGAGCGTTTTTAGAAAATGTCTTTTTCGCTAATCTATGAATTTAAAATTAGTGAAAATGGGAGTTTTGCGTTCTCTTTATTTCTGTAATATAAAGGTCCCCTGGAAAAAGGTGTCTGATATTGGAAATAGATCTTTATTTATTTATTTATTTTTTTTAATGTCAGTCAAACACAAACAAAGCTGTCGAGGCATTTCCGTTACACGCTGCCTCCTCTGTTTGCGGAACATCTTTGCAGTAAGTGACCCCGCATGTTGCCCTGTAGGTAAAAGATAATTGGTAAATGGTTCGCCGTGTTGCGCTGAGAAGGAAACGGTTCTGAGGGGGGGGTGAGGCATTTATTACCCCTCAGGCGAGTAATTGTGCCGTTCCTCTTTGTCTCCTCCCTTCATCTCTGTGATGGAGGGTTCGGGCCGCGTCGTTCATTCACCGCTGATGACTTCATTCAAGGGCAACTTATCACCCACTCACAAGCCAGCTGAACCATACTGCACAGTGTCCCGGGGCAAATCACTGGCAAAATATTGCATTCTCATACGAGTTTGTCAGAGCAAGCACAGGGGAGCAAGTTTTGTTTTGTTTTGTTTTTGTTTTTTCTGCTCTTTTTACATATCTAAATACTTTGCAACACATTATCTTTTCCTACAGACTCCAAAAGTCCACTCTTCCTGTACTGCATTTCTTTGCACTATTGTTGTTGTCTGAGAAGGTTCAGAAAAACAGGTGCAGCTTAAATAGTCTGAAATTATACACAGTCATGGGAAATAGAGGAAACGCACTTTAAGATTCAGTGACTTAAAAACCATTTTTAGCCACAATAACTCTCTGTAAACATAACCAGTCTGTCAGACTTCGGGGCATTTGATTGTTTGCAGCTTTGTTAATGTCTTCTCAAAGCACTTAATTCATGTTGATTTCCGGCCTTGGAGACTGAAACACTTAATCTGTCCAAACGACGCTTTTCCAGAGAGCTTTCCTTCTCTCAGATGCAACTTTGAAAATCAAATGTGTTCCAGGAACATTTTCTTTAAGACAGAAGAAGCTTTTTCTGCTGTCAGCTCTGTTAAACTAACCACGCTTCAGTCTTTTTCCGACTTTGATGTCCTGGAGTTCAACTTTCAAAATGCTAGCAGAAACACTGTACAGTCTGAGGTGGAGCTTTTGGGGTTTTTTTTTCATTTTCTCCGACCAATACGAAGTCGAACTTTGCGACTTGGGGTGACTCTTGGTAAGATTGGTAGCTGTCTTAAATGTTTCTAATTGTGAATAATCTTTCTTATTGTAACGTAGAATAATGTTTGGAAATCAGCCTTTAAACTCTTCCCAGAGTAATCGGCGGTGAAAAAGGCTTCTTTAAGGTCCGACTGACACAACCCCTGGTTTTATAGAGGTGGTCAAACTTGATGGTGACCAGTTAATCATCACTGTGTCCTTAGTTTTCCCGTGACTGTAGATCAGCATGTTGATGCAGAAAGAGAAATACGCACAACAGAAATGAAACCCTTTGGCTCTTCTTGGCCATCAAACATTATCTCCCATTTTACTATGTATATAAAGTTCCTCATATGAACCAAACAATTCTAACATCTCAAAGAAACGCTGATGTTTGGGTTTGATGCTGTTTCTTATGTCCGCTCTCTCATAAACATGTCCAGCTGTCAGTCACCTAATAAACTTGCTCCATGTTTAGTTCACAATGGTTTCTCTGTTGCCAGATTCGATAAAGAACAATTTCTCAGCTTGTGGTTAAAAATGACCTGAGACTTAAATTGTTTGGTTCCACTTCTTTCCTTTTTATAACAAAATCCTATTGATTCATAACCCAGCCCATTCTTTCCTGTATGGGACCTTCCTGTAAAATGTTATTAAACGGATACGTTCAGGAGCTGGGACGACTTACAAGAGGGTATTTTCATGGTTCTTACCTTGAAATATGATAAAAAATTACCTGTCACTTTCATGGAGTTCCCCTATAGCTTCCCTATAAGCTCATCATATTTGCTGGACTGTATTATGAAGTGGCTTATAATGGGCTACTTTCCATTGCACTTACTAGAAACTTTTATTCAACTTGCATGAGACTCACTGAGTCCTTTCAGGAACCAGGAACTATTTATCAGTTTAAAAGAAGTGTCTTTTCATTAACTACTTAGAACTTACGACTTAATGTCCAAGGATTTCTTGAGCGCTTTTTTTTTTTTTTTAAACTTTCACAGAACTTGCCAGTAACTTTCTGAGAACTTTCCGGTACCAGATGACCAGTGTTATTATGCGGTGACTTAAGGAGTATATTCCAGGAACGCCCATCGAACATTAGCTGCAACTTTACTGGAATTTATTTTTTAACTTTTAGAAACTTTAAAAAGTTCAGTTTTAAGCGACTGAGGTACAGGAAATTATCCATTAAGTTTCTGGAAATCACAAGCCTCATTATGCAGGTTTAAATCTGGAAGGCGACTTTTAATGAAAAGAGCGACAGATTTTTCTGCACTGTTGTTGACAAAACTATTTCCTCTGTGTTTTGCAGGATTTGTTGAGCTGAATAATATGTTGACTACTTGCTACCCACCGCTGAGGGCAAACTCAGCTTCTGGACCACAAAGTCTGCTTCAGAAAAAGAGAGAGAAGAGAGCGCGAGCATTGACCCGGTCCAGGACACCTCCCTTTGGATGTACTAAAACTTTTGAACTGAGAGAGCGTTTTCTGGTTAGCACCAGGACTTCTTTTCCTCCTGCACACATATATACAGCTCCTCCACCTAAAAAAAAAAAAAAAAAAAAAAAACACAAACAAAAAAACAACAACAACAAAAAAAACCTGCTTGAATGACAGCTACCTTTTTCTGGACCACAGACGCTTTTACTTGAACGCCGAGAGAGGGGGGAGGGGGGGGAAATAAAAGATCCTCCATAAAATCTACTGATAACGACCAACTCCACTAAACTCTCCAAGGGGAAATGGACGCCGAAGGTCCAACAGGAAAAACAAACTTCTTAAAAACTGAACAGTGGATTGCCGTAGGAGATCTTTCTGAGAGACGGTTTCGGGGTTGTGTGTGTTTTTTGTTTTCTTTTGTTTTTTTTGGACAGTTGACTTTTGAAGGCCAATTTCTAAGACTTCAAGCCACCAGGAGCAAATTGAGAGAGGAAGAGAGCCGAGGTAGGGGATGTGACGCTTTCGGGGACACAGATTTGGGATGGTCACCTTCAGCTCGGAGTGCCTGTCCGTTTCCAGGGAACGCCGTTGCCGAGGAGAGCCGCAGCAACAGATTCCAGGGAGTCTTATCCGTCATTCCTTAGTTGTTTTAGGGACCAAAAGACCAAACGTTTTTATCGCTGAGGACTTGTAGCTCTAATATACTCGGACCACCGCATCTCCTTTCGGGTCAGCGCCGCCTGCCCGGAGAGTTGCACTTAAAGCAAGTGTACATTTCGAATATATACAAAAACCTGTACATATACATATATATATTGCTGATATGCTTTTTTTGAATACAGGCAGAACTATTTCAGACGACCAAAAGGGGTCTCTCACTTCGCTAGTTTACAATTACACAAAATGTTTATTTTTGTTCCCCTTTTCGTTTTTGTCTCGGGAGGGATGGCGAGTGCATGGGAGGGGCTGCTCCGTATCACAGCCTTATCTTTTTTAAAACCGACATCCTAACCTCACAGATAAAAATAACATCCGAAACGTTTGAAATATACGAACTTGTTTATATTTGCAGTACATATATATGTATAACGAGCATTCAAGCAAATGTATTCATATATATACGGTATATATGGATAATAGATATTAATCACAAATATATGTATTTATATGCACATATTTTATATATGTGCGACTGTACATAGAGCGGCTACTGACTACGTTGAGCTGTTATATTGTTTTTTTGTTTTTTTTTTTGTTGTAGATTTTAGGAGGAGTTTGAAGCATTGCTCTGCTTGGGAAGAGAACCACACATCTGGCAGCTCCCCAAAAACTGCAGGCATTCCTATCTCTGATAACCTATATGCTGACACACGACATGTTGCTAAAAAAAAAAAAAAGAAAAAGAAGAAAGATCAGCGCGTGTGAGAAAACGTATCTTCTGTAAATATTATCTGAAAAATGCAAAAAGCCACCTCTCAGTAGCAGGCTTTAAGGGAATCAGGCGAAAGAGGATTTTCTTTAGAGGAAAAGGACAATTATCTTCGACTCTATTCCAGAACATATCACGCAAGCTCACACATACGCACGCACGCATACACAAACTTCTCTTTGAAACTTGAACCAAAACGAATATGTCTCACAACCCTTGCTCTGTTTTTTGCATTCAGTAAAGTGCATGTAGCGTATGGGCTGTCACCGCGTCGAGGTGTGCCTTGTCACCTGCAGAATCTGCCATTCAGCACTGTGCTCTCTCAACGAAAGAAAAAAAGACAGACACAAAGAAACCTGAACACACACTTCTGCAAGCAGCCAATGCGCTATTATGATGTCAAAAAGAACAAAAAAAAAAAAAAAAAAAAACCCAGGCGGATCCATATAATTTCTCTGCCATGTGGAGAGCTTTAGCGCACGTCAAACGGAGCAAATCGTCCCACCGCCGGTCTTTGGAAAGAAAACGACACAAAAAAACAAGCATTCAGAGCTTAAAGCAGACACTCTATGAAACGTGGGCATTAGGTGACCAGTCGGCACAGAACCAGTCAAAGCAGTGCGCCGGGCTCCTGTAAACTACCTTCCTTCCTCTGGTCGAAGCTGGAGCAAACGAGAGGCCTGGCTAACTGAGGGAAGTGACCGAGCGGTATTTACAGCTATGACGTTATTGTAATTTTGGTCAAGACATTGGGAACGTGGTAACATTTGGCAGAAAATCTGCTGGTGACACGAAGCATTTGCTTTAAAGATCCGTCAGATCGCCTTATCACACGTCCCCTTCCAAATGAATACAAAAACAAAACCCTGGCAAAGATGCGTACACAAAGCCTTAAAATAAATAGTCGTTATGGAGACACCGTGACCGTAATATCCCCCTTGCTGTAATTGTCCAGCAGTAAACTTTAGAGAGTTTTTGTTTTGTTCCCTAGCCATGCTGCTCTTTGTGCATGTTGGCAACATGCAGGTGCATCGCAACAGATTATAATGTCTTTGAAAAGTTCATATTTGGTTCAAAAAGTCAACCAGACAGGTTGTATGAACACAACAATATTTCAGGAGTTAGTTTAGCTAACTATGTCCAACAGCAACTGAAACCCCAAAATTAGTTTGGTTTTTTTCAGAAACATAAAACGACAAGAAAAAAGTTTTTGAAACATGGAAGTTTACGCGACAGCCTGTGAAATCATGGAGACCACTTCATCATACTTCATTGTTGGACGTATGATTATTTAAAAAGCACGAAACCAAACCGGTTTGAAATACAAACACAGAGTAAATCAAACCAACAACAAAATCCACCATCATCAATTTGCTTACAGAGTAGAAAAAAATGAAAGTTTACAAACGTATAATACGAGTATTTTTTTTAGAACAAATTAGTGACAGACATTTTTCAACGATATTCCGATTTAATGCGATGCGCCTGTTCGGTTTTGGTTCCCCTCCAGCCTTCTAGGTCGTACCTCCAGTCGTCGTTTAAAACTTTTTAGCTACTTTTCTTGTAAATATGTGCATGTGCACGTTTACGTGGGCGGGATTTATTTTTTTCTTTGCGGATATTTCCCAAATCGTGAAGACGACATGACATGTTTTCTTGTGTCCATCCCACTTTGAAGCGTTTATAAGAGAAACGGTCCATCTCACACATCCTTCCCGCCCCGAGAGAAGCGGGGAGCTCTGGATTTAAAGTCCCTGCATCCACACAAGTAAATGGAAATTGCTTCAATTACATTTACATTTGCAGGAATCATAAAGGGTGTTAATAATTATGTCACTTTATTTTCCCCTTAGGAAATAAATGTGCCCAAATTAAAGATTTATTTTTTTTCCTGAATTTTTTAGTTAGAGATTATAGTACTGCCATTTAAAAAAAAAAGAAGAAAGTATTTTATTGCTTTTTACACATCTTTACCAGGGGTAGCAGTTGGGCTTGAAGGACCAGTGCTGGTCTTCTAAAGCCGGACTGAATCTGCTAAATGAAGCAAATCCTTCCACTCAGTGCAGCTACCGTTTCACTTCATGGTTCTTCAGCATAAAGTTTCCTACAGCATTTTGCAGGAAAAATGCTGTAAACACCTACTATACACTCCCAAAAGGTCAACAGACGTGGATTTATTGGCCTCCCCTCAACGCGTATCGAGCTGGTGGAGAATACTTAATGAATATTTATAGATATGCATATTTATAAGGCTATATGACACTTTTCGAAGACGATGCTTCCCGTTAGGTGTCATTACTAGATTTGGTAAGAACCGTTCACCGTGCCGGTATCCCGGCGTTTGCGTCTTGCCTTTTCTTGTTTGTTTTTTTTTAGCTGAATTATTTGACATTTACCTTTAAAAATCCAGCGAGAATTTGAAAAAAAAAAAGAAAAAATCTGCGCCACACATTCTGGGTTGTTACTCTTTTTCTCCTCTGTTTGCGTTGCACCTAACTTGCTGCGCGTGTCATTCAGAGGAACCCAGACGACCAACACGATTAGAATAAACTCTATCCAACGATAGCGTCAAGGAAAATGCGTCTTCTGTCCCTTTTTGACCGCCCCACTGCTGCACCGAGAAAACTTCACTAAAACAGAAAGAGACGCGTTCACAGAGCTCGTCCGAGCAATCCTCCACGGCTTTTTTTTTTTTTTTTTTACCAGTGCTTTCATGTTGAGGGACGTAGGAAGAGATGAAACGGTTCGTCATCTTCATTTGCTCTGAATCAAAGCTGCAAGTTTACAGGCTGGGAAAAGGAAAAAAAAAAAAAAAGAATAAATGAATAGAAACAAAACAAACTTGGTCCAACGACAAGAAACAGAGCAGAAGTTTGAATATAAATATATATAAATATATACATAAACTGATGAATATACTGTAAATTATTTCTTTTTTTGCTCTGTTTTCTTCTGTACAGAGGTTTGCATATTTTATAGGACTTTTACTTCTATCTACAAGGACTGGATAAAGTACTTTAAATACTTTAAATAAATATATATAAATATAAATATATGAATGAAAACAAGATAATGCTCATTAAAACCAGGTACAAAAAGAAAAGGTTTAAAAAAAACAAAAAAAAAAAACAAAAAAAAACAGTTGCTAGGTTACGGTGAAAACTGTAGGACTTGACCAAGGCATTTATCCAGAATACAGTCAGGGAGAGCATCGACCTCAGTTAGAGCTTAGACACACATTGACCTATTTTATAAAAAAAAAACAAAAAACAAACATTTGAAAACCTCCAGTGGGTTCTCTTCATTTATTTGTTTAGATATTTGTTTAGGAGTCATGTCTGAGATGATATGCATGCTTTTCACAGCATTATTTTTCTATGAGTTGGTACGTGACCAAATCTTTTTTTATATGACATGCACGGGCCACCGCCGCGGTCCGCAGATAAATCCTCGTTCCTGCCTTCAGCACTTCTTTGGCGACGGAGAAGAAAAACGTTTAAAAAGAAAAAGAGAAAAAAAAAAAAAAAAAAGGAGCTCCTATTGACCAAGTGATGTCAGAGACAGATTTTAATCATTTATTTATCTTATTTATTTAATTTATTGCGTTTTATTTATTTATTTGCGCTGTTTTGAGTCAAGATCCGAGCTCTGCTGTCGCCACTGATCCTTGAAGGCGCTAATTTGCATCCCTCTGAATTGAACTTCCTCAAAGACCGATTGTTTTGTTGTTGTTTTCCTGTCACTAGTGAACTCTCAATGACAATGCAGTACTACACTAAAGCCTTATACACACTGTAACGATAGATCCATGCCGTTATGAAAAGGTTGTAGTTAGGGTTAAGAAGAAGAAAATTAGTCTCCTCTCGGTAGTAACTACAATTTGCTTCTGTCATAAGAGCTTTAAACATGGCAAAAGAGGTAGTTGTCCAGTTGGATATTTGATCAAAGCGAGGTCATTTATCTGGTGCCAATACATATTGTGATCAGAACCAATGGTTAAGTTGTTCATCATTGATTACTGATTTATTTCCCATTGTGTCCTCCAATATTTGACAGAGCTCTGATCTTGTTCAACCCATGTTTTCTGCCAAACAAAATTCAATGATGACTGCACTATTTCATCAACAACAACAACAAAAATGAGGGGGAAAATCAGAATTTCTTTTATTTCCTTCTTCTGTGCCATTACCGATGTGATTCTTTTTTATTTTTGGTTGTTTTTCTCTAAGGCTCAGTAGTGTTGCTAGAATCACATTTTACATCATGTGGTTTTCAAAGTGTTCTGGAAATCTACTGTATTTCCCAAATTTCAGCACAGATGGAGGGCTGGGGAAATGAATGTTGCATATTAAAGCTTTGCCAGGTTCCTAATGAGCTCAGCTTCTGATTGGGCAGTGCGCTTTAGGCTCCCGCCCCTGTCCCCCCGTCTCTCCAGACTGCACCATTCTCCGGTCCCCTGGACTCCTCTTTTTGTAATTTTAAATGAATGATGCGTCTCAGCTTAGCCCAATAATAAAGCACAGTCTAGAATATCGTAATCTGTGTCGTGTCGTAATTGCCATCGCATCCAGATTTGTCGTTTGCTGGGCGTCTTGCTATTTTCAAGGTATTACAAAGTTTTCAAGAAGTTCTTGCTTCTGAAGCATTAATATTTTCCTACCTTTTTTTTTTTTTTTCTATGATTTTAAGTAAAATGCCTGCATTAGTCTGGTTTTCTCCAGATGTTTTTGCATACTGCCAGTCAGCTGGCTGAAAAGCAAGCTACGACCAGAAACAAAAAGGGGTCATTTCATCACTCAACTATTAGATATTTCTTAGTAAATCTCATTTCAAACACAGTCCTGGTTAAGCACTGGCAGCATAATGTTGGAAAAACTATAAAAATGTAGCTGTTTGAAGATATTTGTGCTGAATTAAAAACATGGCCGGAAAATAACGTGGCATGACAATTCAATCTAATTAAAGGTAGCACTGTTTTAAGGCTACAGTTAACAAGCTTTGAGTGGCATGTCTGTTCAGCAGCTGACTCCAGGCCAGCGAACCAAGCAGATAAGCTTCATTAACCATCTATAATCAGCTTGTTACGTCCAGCACAATAAGCCGTTCAAATACAGCCCATATTTAGTCTATATTTTTAGGAACGGTCTTACTATGTTTTTCTGAAATAAAAACAATTAGTTTATATTATTTGTGTACTTTTCATGTGTAAAGACTGTCGGATTGTTTTATTTTAACTTATATTTGAAAGTAATGACTTCAAATTTACACACACACAAACACACACACAGAGAGCTCCTCGGTAATGAAACAGAAGGACCGGTGTTGGTTGCAAATAGGAGCAACTGGCTTATATTTCCAGGGATTTACTGAGGCTGCAGATTTATGCATAATACATTGAGTCAGATTCAGAATGGACAATTGTGAGTCATGAGATTCAGTCTGCATTTACATCGCCAAGGTCTTCAGAAGCAATAAATGCAGCTCAGTGTTAAAAAAAAAAAATTCCTGGGGAAAAACATAATTCACCTCACAAACAGAGAAAATTCTGAATAAATATACATTTATTTGCATATAAAAGGACAAAAACTAAACAAAACAACCACAGTAGCCAAAAAAAACACGATCGACAGAAATCAAATTCATCCTAATTTCTGAAAGAATTGAAGAAATAAAAAGGTGTCATCGAAATGGTGAACATCGAGTGACTCGCTTTACTTTTTGCTAGCAGATGAAAAAGATCTCTTCCAGTATCTGGCTCTCTTCGAGGTCCTGCTGAACGCTGTGTGTGTAGTTCCCACCTGGAGTAATCAGGCTCATTGCTGCAGGTTTGGGGCCGGCGAGGGCTGAACTGCGTTGTGCCGTCTTGGGTCTTTGAGCAGCAGGCTTGTACTGCTGCGGGGCCGAGAGGGGACTGAAGACATCCAAAATCTCACTCAAGGACTGGTCCAACCTGAAAGAAAGCAACACTTTTTATTTCTCGTTTTGTTTAAGCCTTGTCTTTCTTTTATTTTGTGTTTTTATTATTATTATTATGTGTCTGACATTAGTTTGCATTGCAGGATACGTTTCAGCAGAGCAGGCTCCGGGACACATTCAAAACTTTTCCAGACTGAAATTTCTCAGCATTCCTGATGAGCAAAAACCCAAGAGTTCATAATGGACGGACAGAGTAACCAAAGGACAACACGAGCCACGGGATCAAAATAGGACAAGCTGAAATCTACTTTGAGGGAAAGATTTGTTATTCACCTTTCACTTGTTAACACAGACAGTGTGAAAGCAAAACACTTTTGAGTATTAACAAAAATTTGTTCTTGCCAAAATGCCTGTGGAACGCTAACAAGCAGGGTTAACAAGTCCAAACCCAGTGGGGCGTCCCTGCAGAGAGAGAAAGAAAGAAAGAAGAAGAAGAAAAAAACAATCTGATTTTTGCAGGTGTGTGAGAATAAGCGGGAGAGGACGTGGCGCTTTTCTCCCCCAGAATAGAAATGAGGGAGTGTGCGGCGAAATAAATAAACCAAAACGGGGGAGATTAAGCTAATAGAGATTCAATCCCGCAGTCTGGCTGGCTTGATAAATTATTCAGTGTATACACAGCCGAATGACGGCCATTCCAGATACAAAACATGAATTCTTTAAAGCACGCTCCACTGATCTTGCCAACATAATTCTCTGCTCGTTTAAAGCTGCATTGATTTGCATCTCCGCACACAGCTCTCCCTGGTAAAGGCGATCTCCGGGAGGCACTTGTTGATATGCATGCGGGTGGCCGGCGGACAGACGCAGCTCCCAATCAGGGTGCGTATTGGCGTTCCTCTGCACGTAGCTTTGGACCTTGATATGTCATGTTTTAAAGCTAAATCGAAAGCAGTGCTGAAAAGCTTTATAAAAAAAAGGCTACGTTTTGCTTTGGATTACTTTATGCATGTACAGTTCGAGAGAGCAAGAGAGCGAAGGAGCTGAAGGGTGATGGTTGATGGGGATAAAAAAAAAAAAGAAAGAAAAAAAAAGGGCTGAAGCTAATTGAAGTAAATCTGTCCTCCTTATTTTGGTCCGCTCCCCATCAACCAGCAGGGGGAAAAAATAGAAAGACAGAGAGCGGGAGAGAGAGAGAGGCTAATGTGTGTCTGCTTCTATAGGAGGGACTGGAAATGAGCACTGCTGTTTCGGATAGAAAGCAGGGCAGAGAGGGAATGTGTGTGTGGGGGTAGGTGGGTATGTGTGTGTGTGTACACGGGGTGAGGGGGGTGAGGGAAGGAAGAACTTTGGACGGGATGCCTCACTCGAAATGTGAGAATTTGCATTTTTATTTGTTGATTTATTTAATGGACGGGACTCTCAAACAGCCATCCATCAACAAGCGACATGTCTGTAATGAATAATGCATCACTTACCGGCGGTCACAATCTATAACAAGCGAGAGGTGGGGGGGGGGGTTAGAGGGGGTTAGAGGGGTGGTGTACAGTTTGGGTAAGAGCGAGGGGAACAGACATGGGTGGGGTGGCGGCAGCAGAAACGAGCGAAGGCACAGCGATTGCACAAAGACTTAAGAGAGAAAAGCAAGTGATCCCCCCCCCCTTCTTTGTAGAGCAGCTTTTCTTTCTTGAGCAGAGTTTTTAATGGAGAAGTTCTGCAAAAGTCAAAAGCTGCCAGAGATTTTCTTTCCCCGTAAATAGAGTTCAGGAAAGTCTGCTTTGCTTCTGAATGGACAGCGGTTAAAGAAACAAGCTTCTGGCATTGCTGGGGAAAAAAAAAAAAAACGCCTTTGGACCTGGAACAGTGGGTCATGTCGAGGGCATCCAAGAGCAGCGGATGGTTGATACTTAAGTGCTTCCATCTTCACAGCAAGTCAATACAGTAAGAACATTTCATGAAAAAGAAAGTGGACTTTGAGTATTTCACCTTTGTGAGAAAAAAAAAGAAAAATCCCATCTGCAGTACTTTACCAAAGTATTGAAGTTCTTCTTTTTGTTTTTCAGCTACAAATTTTGAACGTGTTTTATGGGGATTTTGTTTGCTAGACCAGCATTAAGTAGAATGTAATTGTAACGTGGAGAAAAAAACAGCACATTGTTTTCAGTTTGTTTTGTATTTTTTTTATTTTTATTTTTTTTTTCCAGATGGAATTTGAAAATCCAGCCAAAATCTAAGAAATAATCTTTGGGGACACTCGAGTTTGAGCATTTTTATCTTAACTTTTTCTCCTGTTTCAGAAAGCTGAGAGAGGAGGATTTGATATACCAACAACTGATCAGACATAGGAACAAAACATTATTTGATGGTTGGGATGATTAATCTGATCGAGCTTCTAGTGAAAATGAAACAGCTGTATCTCACTCTTTAAAAATAGGTTTTCCTCAGTCAGTCTGTAAACTGCCTTAAAAGCTGCTGAAGATAAACACATATGATACTTTTCAGACCTTTAATCTGAAAAGTCGTGCATCATTTACCTTCCTTCTCACACGTCTGCATTTCCTTTTGTTGGTCTATCATTTAATAGCCAAAGAAATACATTAAACTTTAAGACAAGGCTGAAAACAGACAACACTATATACATCACTACTGTCTGCCACAAATTATTCAGACTTTTCTTAGAACTTGCACTTCCTACTTGGCTTGTCTCTTTCCTTTAAGACAGCCGTCTCGCCCCGGTGCCTCTTTTCATTTGCAGTCCAAACAGTAAGATAAAAAAAAAAAAAAAATCCCATAATGGCCGCTGCGTATATATCCCGCATGACAATTTCCAAACCAATCAATAACGGGCGGGCAACGGCAGGATAGATGGAGATGGGATGGGCGGGGTGTGCTGGAACTGTCTCATTACTAACTAGCACAGGATTCATGAAGGGATTCAGGAGGTCACTTAATGTTAACACCTGCTCTGGATTTGCAATTTGCACATCAAGATTGTAATGGTGGAGATTAAATGTCCATAAGGGAGCTGTTGCTGTCCAGCTGGGCAGAGAAGAGAAATCTTTAGCAGAGATAAAACTTCACTTCTTACAGTTTCGTTGGTTTATTTATTTTTACTTTTTTGTGCGTCTTTGCAGCATGTAGGACCTGATTATTTAGTGCAATGTTTTTATTAGAAGACAAATTATAAGAGATTAATTAAATACAGACTCAAAAACATTTGTTCTGTAAAGGACATATCATAATTGTTTTCTATTATACATAAGAAAGAAGGAAAGAAAGAAAGAAAGAAAGAAAAGTAACTAAAAAAAACGAAAGAGAGGAAGAAAGGAAAAACAAGCAAAAAAGAAACAATGAAAGAAAAAAACTAAGAAACAAAAAAAGAAAGAAAGAAAAAATTAATTAAGTGGATTATCTTTAAAAAACAACAACAAACAAACAAACAATCAGCAGACAGCAGCTATAAAAATGGGTTCAATCAAATCCGAGTATTATTATCAACTGATTACAACCAACAAAACCCATCTTAGAGGCAAAATTCCTCATTATAGTTTGTGTAAAACATACAGTTTGCAGCTAACAGTGTAGTTATTTTAATGGGCTTTGGAGGTGAAAACGGATGCTAATACGTCTGATATCCTCGGTCCCCTGTTGGAATTAATGACCCGCTGCCAGAGCTCCCAGCTTAAACTTGGACCATGCACTGCTTTAAGAGTTCATCATTGCAAGTAGTAAACTTTCAGCCGTTTTAAAGAACCGTCTTTTAAAACAGCGAGTCTCCACTGTCCAACACGTTCTGCATTAGAAAGCAGACATTTTTACGAAAGGCAGCAGAAATGTGAGAAAGATCTAAATATATATCAGGGATAGTGTTTATTAAATGTCTACATTTGATGATGTTTTCTCAAACCAATTTGTACAGAGGTCCATATTAGAACCAGGAGCCCTATATATACAGCTAACAATTACATTTTTATTTTTTTCCATATATATTTCAACTATTATACACTCAAAATGATCTGTAACCACATTAGTCATGTTTTCATTTATATTATATTTAAGACTGCTACTCCTCCACCAGTCTTCCCCTCTCTATTAATGTAGCTGAATTAATAACAATCTAGTTCAAAATCAGCCCCCTTCTCAGAATTAAGCTAGGTTTCAGAGATAGTTATGACTCTGAAAGGTTGATTAAACTGGCTTAAACAGTCTTTGATGTGGTTAAAATTTGCATATAAGCTTCAACTGTTGAAATGTATAATGGAAAATTTATTGTCTGCTTTAACTGTCCAGTTGTATGGCTGTGTCAAGTAGTAGCCACAGTTGTTCACAATGTTATAGAAATTATTTTCTGGATCCAAATCCTTTTCCTTGTCTTGACTTTTATATTCAGTGCAGTCAAATGTTTTCGATTCCAGTTAATCAACATCAGATAGAGGTGTTAATGTCATGTCCATAGTTGATGAAGACAAAGTATTGTTCAATTGAGACATGGTGATTGTGTGTCGCGCGATCACCTGGGTTCCCAATCGTCATTCTTAGCATTCAGTTGTATTTATCCAGTTCAGCGATGCCCCAAACAACCAGAACCTCCAGAGCTCCATTCAATTTGATAAAGACCTTACAGTTTGTTGTCCATGTTGACTGAATCTTTTTCTGCTTTCTCAGAGACCAGGCCTTTCTGGCAGTATCAGCATTCCTCTTGGTCAAGTGCTCATTAATAAATACGTCAGAACCTTTCAACAATCTGCCTTGTTTTAACAAAGCAAACTTGTATTTTCTCTTTGTGAATCTCATGATAACAGCAGGTTTATCTTCTTTTTCCCTTCTCGGAAGAGGGTGGCATGCTTTCACAGTGTCACAGTCCACCTTTATCCCCTTGGTCTGGAGGAAAGAAGCCACCTGTTTCTCTGTGGAGTCAAGCACTTCATCTGATGGTTCACCAGCAGGACTGGGTGCAGCCACTGCGTTGGCATACGAACAGGGCTTGACTCTAACGGTGAACTTGTTAGCTATACAGCTAGCCAAGGTGCTTGGTGTTTATTTGCTCCAGTTGTTGCTCAGTCCTCATCTCCCCCCGGAACGAGCTGCTGTGGTGTCAGCTTCGTCCCACAGTTTCCCCGCGCGCCGTGGACATCCTTTTTGAACTGCTTCACAGCGTCTCGTGTTTTTTCATTTACGGGTCCTCGGCGACCAGCGAGTCCTCCCACTGTGTAAAGAATGTGCACAAGTCCATGCAGTGGGATGTTTTGCACTGGGGTTAATTACCATTTAGTGACTCGGACTAAAGCCCGGCGCTCTCCACCTCTTATGTCTTTCTCGCCGTTTCCATTGTCCTCCATCTGGACCTAATCTGGCAATTCCTCGCTCCCCATTTTTCATGTTTTCCAATGCTAACCCTCAAACACACTTTTAACATCTCTCCCTAACACTTGCTGTCTTGGTCTTATTACTGTGGCAGAAAGAGAGAGAGAGAAAGGGAGGGAGGGCACCGTGTGCATCCAAGTCTGTTCAATTACACCTGATGCAGGATCCCTGCTAGGCCAACTAATGGAACGCAGCATGTCTCCTGACAGGCTGGCCACAGCACCAAGCTAGCCCTGTAAAAAGCTTCATTTAGCTTCTTACAGCTCAAGAACGTAGCCTGATGAAGGAAAATCATCTTTTAGCTACCAGTTCTGCAACAACTGCAGGCCAAAGAAAAGCTGCAAGATTTAAAGTTTCTATTTGTATTCCTTATGTGTTGTTAAGCTGGAGATGCTTTTTTTTGAAGAAGAACAAGGGGTAAAAAAAAAAAAAACACACTAACCGCCTTGAGGAATCACAAACAACTCATAAAATATAACTAATTATCTCCCCAGTGTTTTTCCTCCCTCCCTTTCCACACCTGTATCTACATGAGTGGCTTCAAGTTTCTGATCTGAGGTTATTCGCCCCACAAACCGACCCAAAGCTTCTTTTTTTGTATTAATTGCCTCTTGCAGTTCTGATTTTTAGATTCTTCGTTTCTTCAAATGAACAAAAGGACGCCGAGCGGCCATTTAAATAAGAGGTTGACCAAAAAAATGTTTTTAAGACCAATGTTGATGTATAATTTTAAGGGTTTGGCAGCAGATGGTTGATATCATACCGATAAATTTAACTTACCCATCTGTTGATTTTTTTTCTGTTGTTTGTTTTATCTAAGATCCAGACTTCTGTCAGTGGTGAGAGTGTGTTAAACATCTATGCACCATAGAAGCGGCTGAAATGTATTCTTAATGTGTTCTTTCGGTGGAGACATTTCCGAACTCAGTGCTCAAGAAGCAACAGCTAATTGAAGGCTTGCAATTAATCGAGCCACGAATACAGGTCAATCTCTCACTGACTGTCTACTGGGATCCGCCTGCAGCTATTTGATTGACAGGAGGATGTGGCTTTAAATGTTTCCACTCAGCCACAGGAACACACTGCTGCTCAAAGGTGAACCTAATTTTTTACTGCCAGGCAGAGATGCGATGACTGGTTTAACACTCGAAAACCCAATCTTTTTCCAGTCAGTCCAAATAATATACCACACCCTACAATGAAGAAGTTAATCCTGAGGAAGATGGCTCAAATTTCAACATTTTCAGTGTAACTGAGGTCTTCCAAATGAATACAAAAGGATCATGTAAGATGGCGGCAAAGCTTTAAAAAGACCAGGTATGGGAAATTAAGCACAAACTTCTGATCTGTGTGTCTCTAATGGTTAATATCCGTCTGTCAGATATCCAAAACGCATCCTGCCTCCTGTTACTATAACCCTTTGCAACTCTCCTTTATTTTTGTTTGGAAAAGTTCAACCTAAAAGCTTTGAGAAAATTGAAATTGAAACATTTACCAGCTTTTTATATACATATTGTTGTTGAAGTGTGCCATATTTCAGTGTCATTTAATGAACTGATTATTTGTCAAACAAAACTAAGGACGACTATGGAAGACTTTTTACAACCCATTCTAAATTAATATTACTACTTCTCAACAATTAGTGAGTTCAGGAATTATGGTAGAAATAAAAAAAAGGAAAAAAAGAAAAACTAAACAATGTAGACAGAAGATGTTTCATAAAAGTCTAAATAATATTACGTTAACCCTTGCTCACCTGTTTTCAGGGATGTTTTGGATTACAGAAACCGAGGTAGGGAAACTTTGAGTTGAAGGGGTTTTTGCTGGAGATGTGGCCATGTCCCTTAGAGACCGTTGTAAAGGATTTTCTGTGAAGAAAAAACACCTCTGTTGTTAAAGAAATAAAAATTAACAGCAAGTCAGGAAACAAAGAATGTATGGGACTTAGTATGTAGTCTTTGTTTTATAAGAAAGCTGAATAACAAAATTAAATCAATGGACTCCAGCTCCCTACACTCTGCATTAGGGTTAGAAATGAAGTGGATCTTTTTTTATGTGCGCTGACAGGCTTACCCTTTCCACTGGCAGAAGGAGCAGGAACAGCCTGGGAGGTCTTTTCGTGCAAATTCTGTTCTGCAGAACGAGTTTCCACATTCCCAGACGACCTGCAGATCAGAAAGTAGTTCTTGTTTTTTTCAATAGTTCTACAGGATTCTATGGGTGTGAATTGCTTATTTGATGGCTCGGTTTAGTGTCTGACAAAAACTATTATTTGACTTACCTGGAGGGAAAATCTCGGTGGGAAGGAACCTCTGACTCTGACCCAGCATTCTTTGAGCTGCTGAACTGAGCTGGACTGGTTTGTTCGATCCAAGTCGAAATGAGGGAGAACAAAATCAGAAAAAACAGGTCTGCAGTGACTGACACTTGAAACGTCGTACGAAGGCCCCACAGCGACTGATTGGGTGTGTGTTAATTCAAACTAAAGTAAAAGCTTATCAACTTCAGCCCGTAAACGATTCTCAGCGGTGTCGCTGCATATAGGCCATGTTTCTTTGGCTTGTGTGTTCTACCTGCTGTGCAGAAGTCGTGACTGTCGAAGTTGCTCTGTCTGTCTGCTGAGTCGCTCCTCCTGCTCAGCCAGCCGTGCCTGCAGCTTCTCCCTCTCCGACTCCAACTGCATCTTTTGCAGCAGCAGCTGGTGCCGCTTCTCCTCCCAGTCCTCGTGACCCAGCAGGGGCCTGGTCAGAGCTTCCTTTGCTTCTGCAGTAATTATATTCCTGCTTGGCAGCCTATATGGAAATACATACAATACATGATATACATGTTTCCAGTTTGGTTGTGTATCAAAATTAGAGAATAAAAATTATTCACACCAGCCTAAGCTTTCACTACTTTGTTAGATTACAACAACAAAGTAGCACATGACTGTCAAGTGGAAGGAAATGATAGCAAGTCTTTTGCAGTGATTTTCAAGCCATTTGGTTCATCTAGAAACTGAAATGTTTGCCTACTTGTCTTTATAAAACCTCAGAAGCTCAGTCAGATGGAATAAAGAAAATCCATAAGGCTCAATTTTTAAGTCTAGTCAAAGAATCACAATCAGATTCATGTCTGACCTTTGACTGGGCCAAACCATCAGGCATAACTTTATCTTGTTGCAAACTGTCTTATACAAGCTACCTGCAGGTTTAAGCAAATTTAAGACCTTTTAATGCCATCTTGAGTAAAATTTAAGACAAAAAAACTGTAGATATAGGGGGATGGTTGGGAAGGCTTGCTGCATTACAATCAAGGACAGCAAAAAGTGTGAACCCGACTTTGTGCTTCTCACACTGCAAGTGGCTCTCTACAGTCTTAATCGTCATACTGACAAACTTAAAAGTTTAAAACAAACGTCGTCCCGCCATCTGCTGATCAAATGTATACTTGTCTATGATAAAGTCAAAAAAGCTAACTAGGTATGTAGTAGGAGTATATAAGATATAAGAGGTATCCTCAACCACCTCAAGTCAGTTAAGATGTTTTCATGCGACTGCAACTTTTGCCTGACAGAAAAGTTCTGCAAGACAACCAAACTACTTTAAATAGTCCAACCAAGATCAAATTTAAAACATGTGATTGCTTAAAGCCAGCTTAATTTTTTAAAATGAATTTAAGACATTTTAGACCTTAATTTTAAATACACAAATTTAATACTTTTTAATTTTCTGCAGACATCTGATAGCGTGTTGTAACTGTCTTTTAACAATTACTTTTTCTGTTATTTTTTTAAAGCGAGAATAAATGCATGCCACACTTTTAAGATTTATCAAGCATACTTTTTTCTTCCACTTCATAATGACTCTATAGTCCTAATAAAACACTAAAATCCTTGTGATTGTAGCTTCATGTACAGAGGTAGCATAGGGGAGCATTAATATTTTTTCCAAGAGTCTGTACATCAACACTAACATTACCTTTGATGCTCCCTCGCAGTAAAGGAGTCATGATGACAGTTCCCTCGACAGCAGCTGCTTTCACTTCTCCTGTGCCGTGTACCACAGCCAGTGTCATGACAACTGCCTTGGCAGCGCTCACATGTGTAGCATATGCGTGGCTGCCTGCAGTCTCTTTTTTGACTCGTGTGCCGTTTGGTTGCCCCATCGTTTGGACTGAACTCTCTGTCACAGGAAAGAGAGGCAGGGTTCCTAAGCATTTCTGCAGCACCTCTTCTTACATTATGGCTCCTATAAAGCAAAGCCTGCTGCGCTTCAGCAGCAGCAAGGCCGACGTACGAGCCGTCAGAGAATGAGCCATTAGCTCTGCTTGTAGAGGGCCTGCTGGGGGATTCCTCAGTACCGAGCACCTGCACAGAAACCAAAAGAACAATTAGTTCTGTTAAGCCCATTTAGAAAGCCTCTGAGAGTTTAATGAAGTGCTTCAGCCAAAACAGACTGGTCTATAAAAGTTTAATTTACAGCTGGGTAACAAAACGCAAATTCTCCTATACAACATTAGGACTTTCCAAACTAACAAAGCTAATGCTGTATGCTGCCACAAAAAGTTTGAAGCCGCTGCTAGAGCACAGATGTGAACTGCAGTGTTTGGACACCGTGTGCAGAGGCTGATGCTTCCAAAAAGAGATGCTGTGGTCTGTCTGGGTCATTATAGCGCCACAAATCTTTCACAACTGTAAAATTTAACAGACTAAAAGGAATGCTTGGCATTTACACCAAGATCAAGGAAATTATGAGCAAAACACAGGGAAGACTGCCCCATCTAGTATTCTAATGGGGGAAGAGACTGAGTAATTTGCTGAGGGTCAGAGAGCAAGCAAACACTTATTATTCAGAGCCGCTGAGGGACAACGAGGTTGACAAAGTCACTATTACTCACAGAAGCCTTCCCCCGAGTTGCATCTTTGCCTCTACAAAGTCACCTTGAGAGAGAAACGAACTAGATATGGTTAGGTCAAATACTCTCAATTTACTTTCCATCTACTTTCCTGAACCCTTTTGTTTGACTCCGTTTTAAAATGTCACAGCTTAAGAACAGACGATATGAGAAATTAGCCAGGTCCAAAGCATAGACAACTTCAGAATTTGACCTGACATGCACAAAGCTGCGGCATTTCTCTGCTAAAAATCAAAGCGATTTAAATATAATCAACAAAAAGGCATTAAGAATTTAGACTAATGTGTTCAGAGATATTATATAGGTTGTATTCACAAAATAAGATAAAATATTTTACTACAAGTGTGAATAACTGAAAAAAGAAATGACTACAATGCCTCTACATGTCTAAGCTGCTTATAATCTCATTTCCTTGTTAGAGAAGTAGTAATTTTTTTATGATTGTAGAAAATAAATCTCCAGATTCTAGAGAATTTGCTGCTTTTCAAATACAACCAGGTCATTTTGTTCAGTTAGTATTCTTCAGACAAACAACTTTGACTCACTGTCACATTTAGCATGACAAATTTGTGCCTGAGAACATGACGGAGGTCAACGGAGGACGCTCTCTGAATGTTGTCCCAGCTAGAGGAAATTATTATACATCACACGGTCAAAACAAGTCAAGCTGGGCATTTTCCACAACAGTCCATATTTTAAAAACATCAGTATTGTCCAGCAGACTCCAAAAGACGGCCAGTGGGCAGCAATCCCTCTGTGTCCTGCTGGGACGGTACACAGCTCCAGTCAGCAACAACTTGCTTAACAATGAGTTCTAATCAGCGAGAGTCCCAGAGCAAATAGCTCCAATGTATCTTCGGTACTGGGGAATCACGCACTCTTTCAGGGACTGCATGTGTGGCAAACCAGATCTGAACTGAAATATTTCCACCACCTCTCTAAAGATACAGAAGGAGAGCTTTGAGTCGGAAGTTGGCTGCCCTGGTTTCAAATATTTAAATACCAGCATCAGTCATAAAAAGACTTTTGCAAAGTGACCTTCAATCCCAGCCTTCAGTTTTACACGGTTCGTTCAGAACCACCTATAGTGGCACTATATACATAAACAATAATGCCATCCTTGCACACCATGCCTTACCTTATTGAGAGTTGCTGGGTGAGTGAGGTGAGCAATGGACTGGTTCAGTTTGGCCTGCTGCTCAGAAAGGTACTGCTGGTAGAGGCCAAGCAGCTCCTGGCACTCTTTGTATTGTAGCTGTAGGCCTGGAGGACCAAAGGTTAAGTAGTCAACAACAGAGACTTGACTTGAACAGGTGAACCTTTCATATCCCTTACCCAACAACATGTTGGGTAACATGATGGTGTTAAATAAAATTTATAAATTTTGTTTTTACACTTTATTTTTCACCTGAATGTACAGGTGAAAAATAAAGGTGCCTTTGAAAGGTGTTCAAAGTGACTAAGTTAGAACTATTTTGATCAGGTGCCCAAAAATTGCAGTCAGACTGGACGGAAACTTTTTCCACAGATTCCCAATTGGACTTAGGCCTGCACTTCACTTTACAATTATGCCCTTTTAATGTACAAAATATAAAATCCCAAAGAAATACATTGAAGTTTGTGCAACGTAATTAAATGAGAAAATGTCCATGGGGTATAATCCATTTTGTAAGAAGCTGTAAAGTTTGAAATAATTTATCATGGTCCCATTTTTCTGCCTAAGAAACCTTGGTATTTTTTTTAGCTTCATTGCATTCTTGGCTCTGTACCTGCAAACTGCAAACTGAATTTAAATCCTCGCTGTACCACAAAAGGTGGAGAGAGCTTCAACTCTCCAAACAAATGGAGGGAAGAGTTCAGCAAAATCAAAGTTGTTGTTGTGGCATGTAGCTTTTTCGCCATCTGGGCTGAGCCAAGCTGTGTCGAGCCGGGCTGTGCCACGCCAGGCGATTTGCCAGACAGAGAGCTGGCAGCCAGAGGAAAACTAATCTGGAACGGGAGTACTGCTGTGCCTCAGGAGCCCACTAATGACAGAGGCAGCACCACACCAACAGCGACACATACAAAGATAATGAGCACGAGAATGGAGAGACTGCACACAGACACATCCACACACGTGCAATAATCAACTCTGACGTTCTAGGACACAAACACACGTACACAAAAGAACCTCATGACACCAGAGTGCAAATTCCCCACACACACAGTAAACAGTACACACATAAACACAACAATAAAGTAGGTTGTGCACAAAGCATGTAACACACACACACACACACACACTACCCCCAGGCTGACCATAAAGTGTATTCCTCCAGGTCATATCTTTTTATGATCGTGGCCATGCTCTCCCATCTGATGAGTTTTTCTCACCATCCATTTGCACAAAAAAAGAAGAAGAAGAAGAAAAAAAGCTTCCGTTTAAAGAGAAAATCAAAGTTCAGAGTAGAGTCTTATTGAAGAAATAGTTGGCGGGACACTGAATAAGAAAACACTTTCCTTGTTAGACGACTTCAATCAGGCCGTGGAAATGAAACAGGGGAGAGAGGGAGGGAGAAGAGAGGAGCGAGAGAATGACTTTGAATTGAGGACCAGACACCAGGCAAATGCAATGTAGCGACTTCCATAAACACTGAGAAAATGTGAGAAAACACTTTGATTAAACCCTCAGCCTCACCCGGGCTCCCGGATGCCTGCGCTGATCTCCATGAAAGCGGCGCTATATGGAAAACCTAAGGACATCACAAGGGCATCACATCAAGCAAACCTGCACTGGGAGGTCTGTTTATGCAGCGCGGAGATTGAACATGCCTCCTCTGCTATAGATTACCTCAATCCAAGGTAGAATATGAAATATGAAACATATAAATAAACCAAATTTGTTTCGTCATACCTATGCAAATGCTGCTTCTATACTTTCTCTGTCTTAAAACCACTCAGTAAAGCACATTTGATTGCAGCACCGATGTCTTTACGCTAAACATACTTCCCCTCCCCAGGGCCTTGGACCTCAGCCAGTGGGAGCAATTTGCAAACTCCCAGTTTACATCCCAACTACAAAGTGCCGACAATAACACACACACACACACACACCCCCCCCCCCCCCACCCACCCACACACACACACACACTCCCCGTCCAAAAATATTCCAAAGCGAGGTGTTGGAGTGAAGAGGCTTCAGATGGAGCCTGTCAAAATGATTCACTTCCTTGTCAGGCAGAGTCTCAAATGAAATAATGAAATCCATTTCAAGGTGGAACAAATTTGCACAGAAGGAAGGGGAAGTGGGGGTATTTTAAAACCCGCTTTAGTACTCTGTGTCAAACAGATTGAGCCTGAGCAGGGATGCAAAAAGGGAGCGCGGGACAGAGAGCCTGATGCATGATGCCTGTTGAGTACATCAAAAGTGTGTGGGGAAGAAAATGACAGGGAAGTAATAGGAGATGACAGTTTACATAATCGTCTCAATAGTACTGATTCTGGAGAATTGAATTCAGAAAGATGAGAAAACACGTCCGGATTCAACCAAAAGAAAAAAAGGAAAAACGAAAACTGACAAAACCACCGATAGACAGACATGTTTATGATTCATAGATGACAACTGGATGGAGTCATAAGTTTGGACTCGCACAGATCAAGTGGTATCTCACTGAAAGTTTAGGAACGCCAACAGTAGGTGCAGCTTTATGGCTATTAAATATATTGTGGAACCCACAAAGAAAAGTGAAGTACAGAAAGCAAAATTATCAAAAACATTTGCTAAGTTTTAGTACATTGTGCAACGCAGACAAATTGAACTCTCCATAGTTCAAGTTCAGTTATCACTGTAAGTTTATGGTGATGATGGACCCAGTGTCCCCCATTTCTTCCACCTTCTACTCCTACAATGACAATGTTTACGTTCTTGAATAGGAGAAGGTGTTATCAATATTTGCTTTTTAGTGAAAGTGAAAAGTAGGAGCCATCCTCCCCCTTAAAAATGTCCTCAAGGGGTTACGAGAAGAGCTGCAGCAACCAGAATTTTGTGGCTGATATACTGAAACTTATGCTGCCAATAGCAGTAAATGGAAAGAACTATAAGCTAAGACGATATAAGGACACCATTGAAAATATTTTTCAGCCTTCCTGCAGCGAGTGGTCATTATTTATTTATACTACGAGCAAAGGCTACATCACACTTTATGTGAGAAAGCAGTCGCCCCAAAATGAGGTTTTACTACTTTAAAACAAAAACAAAATTATTAAAAAGTTCACATTTCAAACTATCTTTGGCGAGAAACACGCCTAGCATGGCTACCATTACTTAAACAACTGTCTCCACATGCATGCCCTGGATAACGTGGGCCCTTTACTCTAATATTTCCAAATCCAGAATGTTTCATGAGAAAGGCCGAAAGCTCAAAAGCATAAAACAAACCAATTTTACTGTACTTCATTCAGTGTTCCTGTTATCTGCTTAGTCTCATTCTCTATTGCTTTCTCTTATCCAGGAATAATAAACCAGAAGAACGCCTCCATAAGCTTTAAAAAAAAAAGACGTACATATGATATATATGTGTCAGGCATATATTCCTTCAAAATGGTTTCTTGCATATCTGCATATCTCCAGACCTTGTTTAAAACATCCAACTGATGATGAAAATAGCTAACTTTGAGTCTTTACCCTACACATAAAAGTAGTTGTTGTTGGCACGACTTGGTAGCCTGTATGCATGGCGAATTCACTGATTGGGAAGAAAAAAAAAAAAGCAATAACAGAACATTTTGAAATAAAAAAAAATACTTGGTCATTTTAGCTTGTATATACTTTGCACATGTATGTAACTTGTTTGGTTGCTGAAGTAAAACATTTGTACTAAATAGGATAAAAAGGATATATATATATATATATATATATATATATAGCCCCCCGCCCCCCCAATTCGATAAGCCATCTGAGAACAAGCCAATTTTCTCTTTGTCTTTTGTGATCATCACAATGCTTACAACTCTCACATGTGCTTTGAATTGTTAGTCATTATGAATCATGACAAACAGCGCCTGTCTGACAGACTAAACAGACAACACAGGATAAATCATACTGCAATATTAAAGTGGAGTTCTAGTTGTAACCTTTAAAAAACATATTAAGAGTCTTGGCTTGTCCTGTAGTGATATTTTAATTACTACTCTCCCTGTTAAAAAATTTTTTTAAGTTAAAAAATCTTGCATTCTTAAAAATTCAACTTGAGCTTTAGTCTCAAATGACTAGAGATCTGCGTGTTTTATTCATTTTTTTCCCAAAATATCTGTGCTGTGTGCTAAGCAGTTTTGAAACTGCTTAGCACTTGTTGCTGCATGAAGGATGAAAACGAAGAACTAAACTATATCGACATAATTGACCTTCCCAACATTTCTTGTCTTTTTATCCTATTTAGTACAAATGTTTTACTTCAGCAACCAAACAAGTTACATACATGTGCAAAGTATATACAAGCTAAAATGACCAAGTATTTTTTTTATTTCAAAATGTTCTGTTATTGCAAATGCTAAACAGCATGTCTACAAGCTACAATGGAAAGCTATGACATTATTGTGATAAAAGTCAGGTTTAACTCGTAGATGTAAGATGCACATGAAAAGTCAAATGTTTGTATTACTCATTACAAAATCGATTTTTAATTAAAGTTGGGTTTATCCATCCATCCATTTTAATTATTGCAAATTCAAACTCAACCAGAATTAATTATGCCAGTAAGATGTAATGGAGCCTTTTATAAGACCACAGGTTTCCTTTCAGATTGTTTCCTCTCACTAAACAGCAGCAATAATACCAGACGTCTACTCTGCGTTAGAAATCCCAAATGATTTCCACCGAGGCCAATATGCCTTTAAGTACAAAACATTCCCTTGCTATCTCTACCACAGATTGACTTCTGTATGCCAGTCAGTTGCAAATGTCAGCCGAATATCCCTACTATCAAGGGTACTTTTCTAACTTATCCTGGGTGGCTGGGGGCTAACGTATAGTCCCACTTCCTTTATACCTCAGACAACCCTGAGTCTTGGTTAGATAAGATAAGCTGAGGCGTAATGGAATTAGACTTGACAAGACCCTCACTCAGTGCGCTTGCCTTTGGTGTCTCCTTAACCTTTCGAAGACGTGCACGAACCTTCTTCCCAAGAAGGGCCTTCCTGACTTTTGCACACACTTTAAAGACTATGTTATCCCCACCGCATACCCCAAGGTGCTAGGATTCAAACGCTTCCTCCTCTTAAATACCTTTTAATGAAGTTTAGAAGTTTGCTGTAAATGCCAAGTCTCCAAGCTAAAGTGACTTTAATAGAGTTGTGCTTTCCCAATTTTCTCCGCTGCTGTTGCAAATTGTGCAAATTACCAGCTGGGTCAAATAAACTTCATATTCTGCTGCCTTATTAGTGTAAAACAGACTGATGGAAATGCTCAGTTGGTCCCTGAGTGGGAACAGGAATAAGCAGAGTTCAGACACACTACCTTTTGTAAAATTGACTGGAAAACGACTGCATATTACCTAGTTAGTAATTATTTCATTTAATTAAATCAAGATGATGAGATATATTGTTCTGCTTATGATCTGTCAACCTGTGAATTCTTATAGACATCCATATTAGAAATAAGGCTCATTTGTCAAACTGAAGTAGCTTTTGAGAATATCAGCCTTTAAGGAGGCATTTAGGAAAGTTTTTGCTAAACCCACATTTCAGCAATAAATGTTTTTATATTGCTATGACGTATTATTAAAATAATACATGCATTTTTATTAGCTGTAAGCAGGAAAGCCACCATAGTTAACAGAAATAAAGACTTGAAAACATCAGTCTGTACATAATGTGTTTCACTTGGTGAACTGAGTTACTAAAATGCATTAACTTTATTCTAAATTACTGAACATGACTGTAATCTTTTAACACCATCATCATGTTAAAAGGTTTGAGGTTTTTCAGGTGAGTGAAAAACATTCCGTATTCAATAAGCACAGAGAGGGTTTACAACAAACACAGTGAAAAACATATAACATGGTCCTCTGAGTTAATATCAAGCCTCACATAAGATAATTTAGATGGCAAAGACCACCGGCTCCAACCACAAAATTGATTCTGAGCACAACAGTGGATAAGCTGCGAGCAATTGAAAAAGGACAACTGCAGTAAGCATCAAATAATCTAAATGCATCTATTTCTTTGCTTTTTGTGTCAGACTGATGGGTCTAGCCCAGCGCTTCTCAATTCCAGTCCTCAGGCCCCCCTGCTCTGAATGTTTTAGATGTACCTCTATTCCAGAACAGCTGATTCAAATGATTGCATGATCATCAAGTGCTACAGAAGCCTGTTAATCACCCACATATTCAATCCAAGTGTGTGGCATAAGGGAAACACCTAAAACATGTAGGGCAGGGGGGCGTGAGGACCGGAATTGAGAAACACTGGTCTAGCCCAAGGCCTTGAGGTATCCTTACTTAGGACAACACTGCCCCCTGCAGACTGCCTTGTGAAACATTAATAAAATATATTTATTTAATAAAAATGCATTGCTATTAATAAACATAGTCATTTTGTTTGGAGCAGTGTTGATACCTTATTAATACTACCAATAACATAAAAGCATTTTTGATATCATTTTGTATTAAAGCCAACAGAACTAGTGTGTTTGGTAATTCATTTTTTGTTCTTTGCATGTCAAAAATGACACTTACTTGCCTAATTGAAAAAACTAAGACTTTCTATCCTCTATATGTTCTTCAACATAGCAAATATGATAGTTTATGAGACATCCATTTGAATAACCTAGTATACTTTCTTATTTCCATACATCACCACTTAAAGTCGTTCAGAGATGTTTGACTTAATATTACTAATACATCTAATAGTCTTAACATGTCAAAACATTACAAAAGCCCTGCAAACTTTCATAAATCAAATCTCGAAAGAGCTAAACCCAACCTTTATCAGTTGAATTGTAGCTGTGAGACTAACTAAACCGGGATCATGGGAAATTGCATTTATTTTTAATTCGTCATACACAAATTGGCATATAAGTGTTTGTTGCCATTCATTTTAACGATTATGGTATCAGGTAATGAAAACCTACATTGAAGGTCCCAGTGTCTGGAGAAAGAAAGGACAAAATCCAAGATGCTTGAGATCCAGTTTAAAATCCAATAATGGATTGGGAAGCCCTGTCATCTGCTGGTGTTGGTTTATTATAATTCATCTAGTTCAAAGTAAGTGCAACAGTCTATCAGGAAACTCTGGACCACTTCCTGCTTCCCTCTGCAGGCGCTGACTTCCTGTTTCAGCAGGACTTGGCTCCTGTCCACTCTGCCAAATGCTGCATTAATGGTCCTATTCGACATTCCCATTTTCTAAAACTGAGCATTAAAAGTTCCTTAGCTGTAGCCCTAATCATCAAAATTAACAGGAAAAAATGCTTATATATAGAGGTTTAACTTTTTAAAATCAAATTACTAAAATAATTTAGCTTTTCAATAATAATCTAATTTACTGAGAAGTAAATTACTTATACAACACAACAATTACCCCAATAGCAACTCTTTACAACATTTTCTACCAGTGAGCTTGAAAGGATACTCTCTCTCTCCTTTGCTATCATCAGATTCTGGTGCTCTAGATCCTGGATCTTGCGTTCAAAGTTTCCCTGTTCATTTTTCAGACGCTGCACAGACTCCTCTTTCTCTTCACTTACTCTGTAAACCAGCAAGGCGCATTGTTAGAGAATAAGGAAAGGACAGACTTTCTACACATAAGGTATGACACCAAAAGATCTTTAATTACTAACAACATTTCAAAGATGCTCTTTGCTATATGATTTCACATACCTGGCTAGCTCTTCAATGAGGTTTGCAATTCTCTTTTTGTCTTCAAAACACAGGTCCTTTAAAGAGATGTCGCCCTTTGCTCTGCTGATCCCCTACGTAAATAACAATTAAGAGGTACACAGAGTTAGCAACGAATAGTTGGAGTGAAAATCTGCCAGCCTTACCATCTATGAGGAGAAAAGAAAAAGCACCGTGTACCGGAAACTGATTTACCTGTGGCAAAGGAAGATAAGTACCATTGGGCAGAGAGAGGGTGTGTATAGTTGGCACAGAATCCCTTTGATCCCCTGATGTTTCTGTAGTATAACTCTCAGAGTAATCACTTTGATAGTGGCTTTGTTTTCTCCCAGTCGCCTTTAGTGAAGCTTGATTTTTGCCATTAGCAGCATGCTTCACTCGGATCTTGGTGTCTTTCTTTCTGGACGAATAGATCCTATCTGGGCCCAGACCTGCAGGTGTCTGGTTTTTCAGTCCTCCATCAACTCCTAAGACAGTTAACAGAAAGAAACAGCAAGCAAATGATTCACACATCTAGGTGTTGTACTTTGGTCAAGAATTGATAAAAATATTCTTTCCAAATATTTTTTGGAAATAATAATGTCGTGTGAATCTTAATAAATAACATGGATAACCCAGCGAATGGATGATACACCAAGCATACTTTAGACTCTTCCACAATTTTTGGCCACCCCAATAGGCCTGACGTGTCAAAACATGACCTGCACTAGAGCCCTGACAGTCTGCTGTGGTATCTGGTACCAAGCAGTTCCACAAAGTCATGGAAATTTTGAAGTGGGTTCACCAGAAACCTGATTTGGTTGAGTTCTGGGAATTTGGGGTTCAAGTCTAGACATCAGATTCATTTTGATCCCGCTGCTGTATTTTGGACCACTGCTAGCAGAAATGGCTGAATATCTCATTTTAAAATATGACTGACAATAGACTGCAACTTTCATCTCATTTCTTGGCTTCCTTTGTTAGAAGCTGAGCACTTTTTTCAGCCCTTTTCACATGTAAAGGTGCAATTTGCATTTTGACAAGCATTTATAATTGGGGATGAAGGGTTAAGACTATCAAAATATTATAAAAATGAGTAAAAAATACCAATTTCGATGTGTTTTTACACATATTCAAAATAAAAATAAATGCTTTTGCTGAAAACAGGAGACCACTAATTGTAAATTGGTACTTAATATCCATACTGACCCTTATATATATATATATATATATATTGTAAAGTATATATAAATCTTATACTTTGGGGATTTGCTTTGTAGTGTAACAAAATTAGAAAAGGTGATTTTAATTGGTCAATTAGTTAAAACTATCCACTCAAGTTGGAAGAGATTAACGGTGTAACAGAGATTAGTAGTTTAGTTGAGCTAAGCAACATTTCAAAACTCCCGAGACTGAATGAAGTTAAATCCTGGGATTATTCAAACATATACAAACTAGTATATCAATAAATTAGCCTTGTTTCTACTGCTAGATGCTCTTCAGTGTTATTCATACTAAAATAACATTAGGAACTGTTAAGACTCGCCGCAGGCTACCGTGTGATTAAAGGGTTCACAGTACTGCAATTTCCTGATACTAAAATAAATTTAAACAACTTAAACTTCAAGTAGCCAGCTAACATTTTTGCCTTACTTCCTTTCATTGAGACAGCAACTTTCCTATTAGCTGTTCACACAAAAAGAAAGCACAAAAGCAGGACCACTTCAAACCCCCCAGCTATTTCCAAAGCTCGTACGGACGTAAGGTACTCTGTGAAGCGTAAAAAGTCAAATAAACGTATATATACCTAAATTCTTCCAAAATATCCCCGAGTTTCCACTTCTCTTCGCAGCCGCCGCCATATTGAAACAACCGCCACCACTCCCAGAGAGCCAAGCGTTGCTAAGGAATGGTAGCCCCGCCCTTATTTTTCAACTAAGAATCTCATAGGGCGAAATGCAAAAACACGGCGTTCTTATTGGTCAAAATATGTGTCAGGTTTGCTTGTAAACTGCTCTTGTCGCTTCCTATGTTTCGATGCTAGAAGGAAGGATGCTTGGAGGATTTCTGACAAATCTCTGTTAATATTTGTGCAGAAATTATGATAATGGACGACACAAAAGATGCGTTTGTGTTCAAAGGTGTTGCTGAGAGGCTGACCCTCGGGATTACTCGAATACTCGGTTTGTATTGTCTTATATGCATTATTGTTAGCCACTTATGATCAGACTAGCTCGCAAGAAATGCGTTACCTTTTAAACATGTTTTTGCTTTTTGTCCATTTCGGTCCAGAAAACATGCCGGGGGTGGTGGATGTGCGCTTCGCAGAGAGAGACCCAGCAGAAAAGAGGAGCCTCCTGTCTTGGGAGCAGGTAGAATAAAATTCGCTCCTTTTGTGCAGCTTCAAGAATTTAGTTTAGCCTTTCGTCATATTTACGCGTAACTCATAATATTGTTCCTCTAGAAAAACACGTGTATTTTACCAGAGGATTTGCGAGACTTCTACCTGACCACTGATGGATTCACATTGACCTGGAGCGTTAAACTGGACGGTAGGTGGCCTCCTAGCATAGCTAAAAAGGTAATTTATTACAGCTATAAATGCTAATATTCCTTACGTGTTTCATGTTTATTTATTGTAATTTCAGAAATGGTAGTTCCTCAGAAAATTACAGCGTTGCATAAAACTGGTTTACATTAGTTTTAAATACATCAATGACGGCCTACTGGAAAGTGTTCATATACGGTACGATATATACAGTAAACACTCGGTCTGTGTTCCTTTTTAATGAATTACTTCATCAATGCAGCATGGCCTGAGGTACTCAGATTACTTTTGACAGCCGCCTTCGGCATTACTATAAAATGCATGTATCTGACATCAATGCAGCTCAGTGATATCGCCGTAATTGAAATGAAATCAGCAGCTCCATTGAGCTTTTCAGCATGGATTGCTCTAAAATGTCTTCATAGACACGTGCCTTGATTATGATAAGACACAGTGAACCTGACTCAACATGGATAGACTCTGTAGTCTTTCATATAAAAAAAAAGTTACTTTCGTCTGAAAAGAGCAGTTCCACTCCAAGAAGCAACCCACTCCTTTTCCTTCTTCGAGTAGGTGTGACAGTTTGTCAGCTGTCCCTCTTGCGCCTTGTTCCAACAGACTTCTTCCTTTCACTTAACTTTCTGTTCATATGTCTGGATGCAGTAATGTGTGAACAGCCTTCTTCTTTAGCAATGACTGCTTATGTATTGTCCTCGTCATTGACCTTTAGCTTGACAATTGTCAATTCAGCAGTCTTACCAGTGAGTGTGTTTGCCCACAATATTAAAAAATATATATATTTTTTGGTCTTGTGTAATGACGTCGTTTTCTGAGAAACAGAATTCTTTACCTGTAAACCAATATAAATGATTGAACTACTTAGTGTGATTAATCTACATGAGTTCCCATTTTAAAATGTATTAATTGAGATAAACAAAATGTATATTTCCATGAATATTTAGTTTGCTTTACATATATTTCACCCACTTAATTAGTGAGTTTTTAGATTCAATCAGATCATATTTAAATTGTGTCCCCTAAAAACGACATTGACATTTTTAATCTGTTCATCCATGACTGTATATTATCTTCCAGATGAGTGTGTCCCTTTAGGCTGCATGATGATCAACGGCGTGGGCAGGCTGTGCCCGCTGCTTCAGCCCATATCTGTTTTCTCTCTCCCTAACACTCCCACACTGGCTGACCTGGACTGGGAGGAGAGCAGCTCAGAAAGTGGTAAAGTTCACCTGACTGATTAACGCACATGCTTCATTCAACAGCCTCTGCGCGCCACTTTCAACTACATCTATGCTACGTGTGTTTCTTTGCACAGGAAATTAAGTATTTGTTCAGGATGCATTATTTCCTCTTTTTGTCAGGATTGGAGCCTGCACCGCCTGCGCCTCACTTTGATGCCCGGAGTCGTATTTTTGAGCTGGATTCCTGCGGCGGGAATGGAAAAGTGTGTCTGGTTTACAAAAACTGCACTCCAGGTGTTGTGTTTACGTTCACGCTGACGTTCACTTTTATTAATTAGAAACACAGAGAAGACTTGAAGACAGTGAGATTTTCTTTTACATCATGTTGATCTCGCTGTTTTGTTTTTCAGGAGTGGTTGCACAGCACAGTGAAATCTGGTTCCTGGACCGCTCACTGTGCTGGCATTTTTTGACTGCAACATTTACTGCCTACTACAGACTGATGATAACACACCTGGGCCTACCTGAGTGGCAGTATGCCTACACACCATATGGTCCAAGCCCACAGGCTAAGGTAGATAATGGGAGGATGTACATGTTTTTTTGTTGTTGTGTCTTGTTTTGCTATTTCTTATTCTCAACTCAACTATTACATATATAATAAGGGAAAAAAAGGGCTTTACACCTGTTTTAAAGCTGTAAGTATACATGTATTTTAAACTTTTTGATGGCATTTTGGCCGATTCCTTCTAAATTAACTGGTATAATATCCACATAAGGTTTTTAGATCACCTTTCTCACACATTTTCAGCTCTACACACAACTTTTCTATGGATCACAACCATGTCATGTTAGAAATCCCTGCATCTGCTGCAGTGTTGATGTGGGTCTCTTCAGTCTTGTATTTTCTTTAATCATGGAGAGATGTTCAGCTTTTTTAACGTACTGTTAAAAAAACAATGTAAAAATTTGGGGGACTCCTGACCGTAGTTTTATCTGATTTGGTATTTTTTAGCAAAATGGGATTTTTTTAAAACGTATTTTAAAACACATCTAGCCACTTTTTTAAAACATAAAAAAACTGTGGCGGCTATTCTTTTATTTCTTAATCCTATGTTCTAATCTTCTAAACCTTTTGTCTCAACTCTGTTTGGAGTATTAAACACATCTTGTGTTCATGTTCTCATGTGCTGGTTTTCTCTGCAGCAGTGGGCGTCCCTCTACCAGCCCCTGATTTTCAGCAATGAGGTTAGCCAGACGGATTCAGCTGCAGATGTCTTTCTAAACAAGCTGGATCCCACAAAGGCCTTCAGAGGCAAAGCCAAGGTACCGCCCCCCAAGAAGAAGCAGTCGGCCCAGTCCAACCCTGGAGGCGCTGCTAAAGGGCAAGGGAGCGCAGGAAGACACGTTGGAGCAAAACGGTGAAACCAGTCCAATCTAAAGAGAGACGTTTGCTGCTGTGCAGCTTTCTTTTTGTCTGTTTCACCACCACTTCTTCAAAAGACTGATCTGCTATCATCTGCTTGCTTAAATGCAGGTTTTTGTAACACAAGATCATGTTGTGGAGCATGTGTAGTCTATAACCAGGATTTAAATGGCCTCGCCTGTGTTCAGTTTGGTATTTACAAGATGCTGACATGTTGAATGTCGATGGTTGTAAAACTTTACCAGAAAACTAATCTGTCTGAGCTAACCTTGGGCCAGTCGCTGGTTTCAAGGTATATAAAGATTTTGCAAAAAATCTCACACCACCTTTTGTGTTATTTTCATGCTGTTGCAAAAAAACTGAAACAAGTATACCACCCATCACCAGCTAATATTAGACATTTAGCTTGAATGCAAAAGGGAATAGAAATGTGTGCAATAACCACTGGAAAATTGCTGCTGTAGTTATTTTATCCATCCATCCTTTTTCTAACACTTTGCCCCTAGTGGAGTTGGGTGCTGCTGCCCATCTCCAGCGAACGTTCCGTGCAAGATAGTTATTTTATATTGTTTTCTTATTTATAATGTATAGAAATTGACATAATAATGAAATGTAACTTTTAATGTATGCAAGATTGTTACAACTTTAGAAGCAATATGTCAATACTGCTGCAGAAATTATGATTGTCTCCCATGTTTTGAATAAAGTGACTAATTATTGCTACACTTTTGTTGTAAATGTCTGTGTAGGTGTTCTGATATTTGCACCCAAGGTATTCATAAAGTGTGTCTCATACTGGCCGATGCCTAATCTGAGCTCCTTTAAATCAGTGTTCCTGCTAACTGTTACAGAAAAAACAATCATAGAAAACATTTGGTTTTAAACCAGTAACAATTTTTTCTTTTTGTCTTTTCTGCTTCAAGAAAATATGAAAGAGAATTGCTTTATGGTCATGAAGTTATGTGACCGATCCCTGGGATTCAAAAACTTTGCCATTAAGATACCCACATATTTCCGTTTTGGTCCCACACGATATTTCATCCAGTGGTTTTTGTTGAGCAGAGTTTTTCACTAGTTTTACAGTGTTCATTTTTGATGCAAAAATGACTAAAAACTACCACAAAATGGTCAGGATTGTCTTCCAGTGTTCCTCAAGCTTATCACAAATATTTTACCAACAAATTGTTTTCATTTACGGTAAGTTGTAATAGACCCTAAAAAAATCTATTTGTCTGACTTCATAGATTATTCCACTAATTTTTGTTAACTAAAATATAGTAAGGTCTAAATCTAAACAATTCTAAAGGGTAAATCCTAAAAGGGAAGTGAGAAAGGACTAAATTGGCATTAAAACTGAATTACATTTCAGTCAAAAATGTACAATTAACACTAAATCAAAATTCTCATGAATTCTGATAGTTTGTTTCTCTTTGTACTTAAGGGCTTTAAAATGTAATTGAACATAATAAAACTGAAATCTTAAACCCAGATTAACTCCCATATAACTCAACCAACAGGCCAGGCCCCAGAAGAAGGTTACTGTCAATGTTATCACTGACGCAGGCTACAGTTTTATGCATTTTAAACTTCCCAAAGTTTAAAAATGTTTTGGAGCACTGCGACTTTGAATGCCGTGGTTATTTACTCAATGTTGACAAACTAAAGGCATATATTAATATATTGCAGCATTTCAGAGCATCTTTTTCTATCTGTCACACTTAATGTAAAAAAGAAAACCTGATCAGACACCATTAATCAATATTTTCCAGACTTCTCAACTGCTGTGCATTGAACAGACAGAAATCTATATGAGGGGACTTATTTTAATCCTTGTGCTGCTGCCCTTTGAACGCTGTGAGGAGCTGGCTCCTGCTGCTTCTATTTATTTTCAAAAAGTTGTTTACGTCTTGCATACCCTGACATTTCACGAAGGACCCCAGACCCTGATCACTGCCGTATGATCTTTTGCCTTATAATACTTCTGTCTTCCAAGCATGCCTACGCCACTATTCCCAACAGGAGAGAAAAAAACTAATCACAAAACAATTGTTTTTTATTGTCTGTGGGGCAAGAAACGTCATTACCTTTGTTTTAAGCATGTTAATTCCTTCATAGTTTAAAAAAATGGTAAGAATAAGTGAGCAGAAAACTTTGCAAATTGGTTTAATTGTTTTAAAATTATGCACACTGCAGGTATTGTTCAAGTGATTCAGGAAGGTTGTGCAGCATGTTTCAACAGCATCCTCAGATCGTCACAGCTGTACAAGCTCTGTGTTGTTTCCATTTGTTTCAAGTTTCATGTGGAACAGATGTTTCGCTTCTTCTTTGGCACGTGAGATTATTCCTCACTGGGCTCCTTCTCCTCTTCATAGAGGTTCGGGTGGTGCATTTGTACACATACCTTGTAAACCCCTGCTCCCATCACTGCACCTATGGGAGTAGCCAGTATAGGGACCCAGAACCAGCTCTTTCCAGCCCTACAAAGAGAATGACGGACATATCGAAACAATTGGAGGTGGCCAAAAACAAAGGACAAACTTTATCTTTAAAGTTAACCAGAGCGTATCTCAAAAAATTCTGTGCTTACCTGAATACCTCCAAACCCCAGCCTGCCATTGCAGTGAAGAGCCTAGGTCCAAAGTCTCTGGTGGGGTTGATAGCATAACCACTGTTGCTGCCCAAAGAAATGCCAATGAGGGTCACTAGGAGACCCACAAAGATAGATTCAGCCCCTTTGGCGGCTGGTTTATTCTTTTCATCAGATAGAGCCATCAGACACAGCAGCAGTATGGCCGTGCCAAACACCTGGCAAACACACCACAAATAATGAGAACACCGCTTTCCACAGTATGACAAATGCAAATATGCAACAATGCAACACACGGCAAACAGCAGATTTTAGATTGTGACGGGACGGAAAGAAAATGATACAAGGCTTAAGTTTTTCTTATTTTACAAATAAAAAATCTAAAAACTGAAGACCAAGAAACACAGCAGACAGAGAGCGTATGAAGTTGTGGGGATGTTTAAAGCCGAGTTGTGTTATAAAGCAAGTGAGGTGTTAAAACCGCCTTTAAACATCTCATGGTGCATTGTTTCATTTATTATATGAGCATGAAAATGGCTCAATTACGTCAGTGCTTTAGTGGGTGAAATCAAAATCATGCGTTATAATAGCCAAGTCAAAGTCTGCAAACTAATCTGACTTAAAATCAGTGACTGGGAAGCTCATGTTCATAGGTGTTCTTTATACAGTTTCCAGCATCCAGTCTAGTTTGCAGATGGAACTTTATCACAAGAAGGAAGTTTGTAAAACAGTTGAAGAAAGAAAAAGGTATGAACTCAATGAATTTTATTTGTGGTTGTAATTCTTTAGTTAAGTTTCATGGCTACCTGGTCAACAAAGCCACCGAACACAGAGAGGTATGGTGCTGGATAAGTGGCAAAGATGCCAGCCGTGGCTCTTTCTCCAGTAACAGTCAGGTTTCCACCAGAATAAGAAGAAATGGCATCTGTAAGTAAAATGACTGTAAGTGAATAACTTTTTATTTGAAATCATCAAAAAGAACAGTAATAGCACATGTCAAGTGAATAGTATCAGCAGACTTACCATAGTAAACACCAAAAACTGTTGCTGCTGCAAGAAACGACCCAGTTAGCTGAGCAAAAATGTACAAAGGGAGCCTCGTCCATGGTAGTTGGCCAAAAACACACAATGCGAAGGAGACTGCGGCATTCATATGAGCCCCTGGAAAAGACAAAACAAAAGGGTTACAAGAGTCATGCCTTCTGCATATGAACACCAAAGCCTTTGAAGTTATTTAAGGGATCTAATCTCTTACCGGAGACAGTTCCTCCAATATGAACCCCCATTGCAACAGCCAGGCCAAAGCCAACGTTGATGCTGAAGAATGTTCCAAATCCTCCTTTCCCAGTCACAACCTGGGCCACCGAACCCAGACCTAATGTCTGGCAAAAAAGAAAAAAGGGAAAAATATCAACTTGTGAAAACCTTAACTTTCACAAGTTTAAGTGAAAGTTATGTTTTTCTTCAACAAGTTTGCGTGAAAATGTGTAGTGGACCACAGGATTTACTTTTTTTAATCAAACATTCTCCTCCTGAAATTTACAACTTATTAAATTCCCAGATGTTTGGGGAAGGAAGTTTTACCATGTTAATGCTGAATACATTTAGCTAATTTTACTCTGCTTAATACTGGAAACTGTTACCTTTGTTTTAAGTGCCTATCCATCATTAACAGTAACTACATTAATGAGTTACATTCCAACTACTTACAGACAAATCCAATAAAGACTAAAAACCCTTTGTACCTTCAAGCATCAATATTTGATCATCTCCTGATCGACCAAATATTGATCAGGCGATAACCATCACATTTTCATCTCTTCATGCCTGGGACTCTTACATGAATAAGAATAAACTAGACTGTGTCCAATCAGTCCAAATGCGGTTGCACAGCTTCTAACAAGCACACAACAGAGACAACATATTGCACACATTTTTGTCTCATTGCAGTGGTTGTTTTGAAATGTTTTTACAGTGTTAAGCTAACACAAGAATGATATAAACAACCCCAAAATGGGGAAATTTCAAGTTACCCCAGCAGTCCAGAAAAACAAAACACAATCCCAATCGAGTGGGTCCAGCAGGTCCCAGAGAGGGGATGAACTCTGGCAGAACTCTGGCAGAAAGTGTCTGGTGAGCAGCCAGACAGGACAGAGAGAACAGAATCAGTCAGTGAAGGAGGCAGATCAGCCTGGACACCGTCAGAGGACTTAGGGACAATAAAGTGGCAGGCCATCCTCAACCCTCTCTGGGAAGGCACTCGCTATAAGAAGCTGGCTATCCCTCCCTTTTAAATGCAGTAGCATAAAATGGAAGGCGACCCCTGCTTGGCCCTTTCGCTTTAGACGGGATGTTGAGACAGAAGTAAGCCATCTTCCACCACCTTTTGTGGATCTAGGTGTCTGAAGAGGCAGCCTGTTTAAACAAAGTGCTGCTTGTGGCAATAAATGACATCACCATGGCTGTCAGTCAACAGCCAGTTGACTCCAAACCCCCACCCTTGTGGGTTTGGAGACCTTGGACACTGGGCAGAGGATGGGGATAATGAAAATGACAGGACAAGCCTCTTTCTTAAGATGGAAACTACAAGAGTGAAGTTGAAGAAAAATTATGTTAAGGAGAGTTTGCTGGAGACTATGAGGTAGGAAAGATGCCCCTGAAGCTGCAGGTGCAGCCAAAGGCTGAAAGAGAGTGGGTGATGCTCATGATGCAGAAAGTGAAGCTGGTTTGCAGTAAACGTGAGTCGCTAGGGATATGGCACCGGGAAAATCTGAACCGGCCATTAATTGGAGTGGATGGATTTGCCGCAACTAGAGCGTTCTGCACATGACTCTTCCTCTACCAACAGTAGTGTTGAGGTTAAATGACACTGATATCCAGAGAGCCAAATTCAGGTTAAGAACTAGTGGAGGGAGACAAAATGAGGAACCAACGAGGAGGAAAGTAACACAGAGAGATGCAGAAGTTGGAAGCCATGGGGTACCAGGGTTGTGCATGCTGGGTCTTTTGTTGGTCAAATTCTTCTGTTAGCAAAAGGAGCAAGACTCAAAACCAGGCAAGAGAAAGGCAGTCCTATGATATTAAAGACCTTCTCAGAGGAAATACAAATGAACCGAAAACATGCTGGAGAGCAACACGAGTTGAACCACAGAGAATCAGTGCAGCAAAGATCTGAGAAGGAGTGACTGAAAACTGCAAACTTAAATGGTAGGGAGGTGATTAGTGGTGTGAAAACCAGATTGAGTCCAATCAAGTAAATGTACTACAGCTGTGCAGGGAAGAATGCCGATCAGAATGCCTTTATTATGGATCTAGGCAAACCTACAGAACAAATAACCAAGGTAATGATCTGAGATAAAAGAATATTATGTAACTGGAAACTCAATGATCAACATTGCCTTGATTCGGCTGAATCTTTTGAAAAGCAACAAGAGGCCTTTTTGTTGAACTGAGTTTGATTTTAAAGCTAGTTTTAATGCCAGGCCTGACTAAATAAATATGTTTTCATTTCTAGGCCTCCTTTTATGTGCTTTTACTTCTTCTCCCTTTTGGTTTTCAAATGTAAAAGTGATGGCTGTTTTTGCCTCTTCGTCGTTTTGTACCTATGCAGTTTGGTCTCGTGTGCTGTGTTGGCACAAATAAATCTTCAGTATGTGTTGCTTTTGCAAGCCAAGTATTAAAGCAATTTTGTATATTATATCCATAGTTGAATTACGGTGAAAAAGGGTTATGTAATGCCAATAATTCAGCTGTATCAGGAGAATTTTTGCTTAACTACAAAAAAAGAAATAAATAAACCTGTATTCAATAGTTTTATAATAAACGCACCAAAAATATTTTTTTGTTTCGTTTTGAGGGGAGGTTTGGTTTATGGGTACAAAATGGAAGCTGCAAGAGACAAAATGTAACTGCCTCGGTACAAAACTGGTTTGATTGATACAAACTGGTCAAGTCATGCATGAAACTAGAGTCAAAATATGCCAGTCATTACATTTTCTCAAGCTTGATGACACTTTTATGTTTGTTTGTTTGTTTGTTTTTTACATATGAAAAGAGCTGCATAGACAATCTCTACTTTATTAATTTATGCTTCATCATTGTCCCTTCTAAATTTCAACTCTGTGAAACACTGTTCAGAGAGAAAAACGCTGACACTGACAAACAACAGGAACTAGTCAAAGCTGGATTCTCGCTGCAAAATGTGACCAGTGTTTAGGTCAAAGGTGTGTTTTCGTTTGACTTTGTTGGCACCCACTTATTCATCTGCTAGTCACTATCAAGACTTTCTTTTCTGCTGAGTCTTCCTCCTAGTTTCTCCTAGTGTATAAGGTACTGGATTACTGTGACCTTTTCATAGATAACATGTCTCTTTTGAAACTCTCTCTATGTGGCCAGCAGCTTGACCATTGCTCTCGTGACACAACATTTTCTGATTCACCCACCGGCTCCCACCAATCCCCTCTCAGGACATGTGACATAAAAAAGCTGCACGTTTGTGTGCATTAGAGAGTCGGGGCAGGTTACCAGGGTGAAGAGCACGGTATTAATAATTAATGACATATGGTTGTTACTTATGCAGGCAAATCATATGTTTTGAACACAAAGGACAGCTATTGATAAAAGAATAATCAGGATTCCTTTCTGCAGTTCTTACCATCATGACATACGTTGAAAGGAATTCAGCAAGTCCCACTCGTGAGAGTTCATTCAGCCAAGTCTTGGGTCGCCCTACTTCCATTTTGCCCTGCATGGCGACCTCCAGTTCCACTGACTGCACCATGTCTTTGACTTTCTCTTCTTTGCTTGAGTCTTTTGGTAGAGGTTATAGATTTGGCAAAAAAAAAAAAACAAAAAAAAAAAACTTACAGGCCTCTCATCTGCAGATTCCTGTGAAAAATATATAAAGTCCCATGTCAAAAAAAAAAAATCAAGATATCAGGAAGAGAACTGTTAATTTCTCTGTGACCAAAAAAAATAAAATAAAATAAAAAAAAAAACTAAATCACTTCCTCTTCTCTCTGTTTCCCTTTCCTCCCACTGTCTGTCTCTGTTTGTGTGTGTCTGTCGGCCTCCCTCTGTCTCACTAACCCATTGGGTTTGTCCCACAATTTATAGCCCTGATCCAACCCCACCTTCTGACGGATTTACTCAAAATCCACCGTCAGATCCTCCAATATGTTTTGGCCAGTGAGGAAAATCAATTTGCTGTGCCCAACACTCCTATGAGAAGGGCATAAAAAACAGATACAAGATTTTGAACTGAAATCCATTCCTTGTCTAAGTACATGTTTTTTGCTCCGCTGATTGACAAAATGTCCATATGTGAAAAATACAACACAGAGTATAGATTCCAAAGTACTTCTTCAATGTCACAGATGATCCACACTTTACCACACAAAACTACAAAGTTCACATAATCACGTTAATCATGCGCTAAAAGCCTAACACAAAGCGAGGAAATGAGATTTAAAGTGAAAAGAGCTGATGAAGCCTCTAGTGACATTCTGCCAGCAGAATTTACTGTGCTGTTTTTAATGTCTATTTGAATTGCTTCACATGAATACTGAGTGCCAGTGCCTTCTGAAAGTCAAATAACTTTTCCTCTAGTGCCACCTAGAGGCTGATATTTGAAAGAAGGGGTAAAATGCAAAACCAGTCCATTTGTATGGTCCTATATATGGGTGGGCAGATGGATGGATGTTGAACATCTTCAACATTTCACGTTGAAGAAATGTTGTGTGAGAGAAGTCTTTTCATAATTGACGTCCTAAACAGAATAACAGAATGAGCTGTTGACGAAAAAGTTACCAATTGTTGACTTTTTTCCCTTTCAGTATAGCTGATTCAGCAGTAATACTTCACGTTTATCTAATTACAATAATAAACCTTTACTGTGTAAAAGAAACCTTATGACAGTTGGTTCGTCGTAAAAAGAAAAGCGTAATACTGTTGATCGTCTTTTTGTGTGGTGTAACAAAAAAAATACAAGACAAAAATGAATTCGATTGAGTTGAATTGATCAATAACAGACTGTTTCATCATGCAAAATAGATTTTGGATTTCAAATTCAAGCTGCTTTATTTGGGGCCTTTTGTTGGGGCGGGTCATGTTTGTAGGACAAGGGGACTAAACAGAATGTTAAGATGGCACAAAGGTCACAAAGGTCAAGTCCATATCGCCAATTTGGCTGACACTGTGAGGACTGTGTATGTGACTAGAACATTTGATGAAAGGTCCCTAAAAAGGGCTTGATTTATTTTAACTGAAGATCTATGGATATTTTTACAATGTATTTTGAAGGCAAAATGCATTAAGATACAAGTAATACATTTATCTTAATGCTACACTCAAAACGGTTTTACAACTGAAACACAACAGAAGGAAAAACACATTACTAGCCGATACACACATATGCTAATGCAATACTCGGAAATTGTGTACACTGCTCTACATTTTATCGAAGAAAAACAACAACGCATGCCTACGACTCTTCCAAACACATAAATACTTACAAAAACGAAGGTTTTTTTTTTTTTTTTCAAGAAACGAAGTACATAAAGTTCATTCAGAATACTCAGGGACCGTTTACTTTCTCCTAACTGCCTAAATTCTTGTTGACAAGGTTACCGGAGGAATGAGCGTCAAATGTAGTTTGCTGCTAAGAGCGCTCACTCGGTCAGGTTTCTGCAAATACAACATGACAAAGATCGTTTGTAATACAGATGTCATACTCTGATGAAATTCAAAAAATGTGCCATTTTTGGCAAAGATTTAGTAATACAGTTTTCTAACTATGATCTTATTTAATGACGTATTAATGCAACATATTTCTACTATATACTAATTTACAGTATTTGAGCGAAGGGCATCATACTTCATATAATCACCATCACTGGAAACATCAACACAGCATGTTTAAACACATTAGGTCATTTAGTGTGACCTAATGTGGTCACTTAATGTTCACTTATCTTGTACAATCCATACTTCCAGCTTACAGACCTTATTGCTGCTGGGAAATGTTTTCACTAATAGTCCCATGGGCCTTTTCTTCCAAGATGACTTGCATGTTCTTCAACAGAACTACACAGCCTTTCTTGATGTTGACTCTGGTTTCGGTCCTCTTTGCACAACTTTGTAAGGTGGATGGATATTTTCCTTTCTAAAAGGAATCAGCAAGGTGTTGGATAAGGTTCCATTGTTTTCCAAACAATTGGCCTGATGAAAAGTTCCCAAAATGGAGCAGAAATAGCATTCATGTTCTGTGTTAGTTCCTTAGGTGAACAACTAACACAGCGCAGGATTGTCAGGGTTTCCAACTGTCCGATATCCAGCACCACAGACAGCTCCTTAACTAATGCTTCTCCCTTGATGAGCTACTGTGGCAAAGTGGCTGGTGGATGGGATTCAGAGGACATTTCTCATTGTCTGTGAAGTTAGCTGAGGAGAGACAACCACCGACTTGTATGAGGTTGTTGCCCACTGCAGGACTGAGCTATTTGAATGTGTCAAGTTTTACGTTCTTCTGTTTTACTATCTAAAGGTTTTTCAGTGTCTCTTTGTAGGCGTCTTGTTTGACGGCTAAAATGATGACTACTTTGGATTGTGTGCATTCTTGGTTGCTTGGTGTCTTACTGAAACGTTCATATTCCATTTGCTCACTCATCTTTTCTGCAGCATCTTGGTCCTTGAAAGTTTTCAAGAGCTTGCGAAAAGCCTTTCCATGAGACTCACATGTCATGTTTATCAAGGTGTTCTCGTCTCTCTTATCAGATGACAGTTCTCTTAGGAATGCTTTGCCCTAACTTATTATGGGAGCAACAACACCTAAAGACTCATATAGACTATTGACAATGCTCCCCTTCATGTGAATGGTTTGGTCTCACTTGATACATGGTAAATGAAGATGTCAGATTGTAGGTTCCTACAGAGTCCTCTGAACAGGGAGAGGGTCGAGATCAGGGGTCTTCAAATCCAGTTCTTGATGACCAGTGTCCTGCAACTTTTACATGTGTACCGAGTCCAACACACCTGACTCAAATGTTTAAAATTCTTCCCCAGTATGCAGTCAGTTTCTCCAGAGTCCTGCCAATGATCTCATAATTTGACTAAGGTGTGCTGAAGCAGAGACACATCTAAAGGTTGCTGGACACTGGCCTTGAGACTTGGATTTAAAGACCCCTGGTCTAGATCCATCAAGTCCTTCACACGAATCTCCGCAAGAAAAGCTTCCGTAACTTGACTGTAATTTGATGACACTTTTTGAAGGTATAGGTTATCCTCTGTCAACATGCTTGGCATTCCTGCAAGCAGGTCAGTTGCTTCCTCTGATGTAGGGATTGATGTAAATCGTCATCAACACAAAGCCGGTGCCCAAAAAACAGTCTTGCCTCAGATCCATGTTCTTGTTCACTCTGTTGGGTTGTCCTTCTCATGCAACATTTCCTTGAAAAATATTGTGGTGGAAATGATGGAAAACAAACACCCAAAACACAAAACACACAATTCATGTTGTGAAAAATGGGCGTGGGAGCATCATGGTGCAAGAATGCTTTTCTTCAGATGGAACCTGGAAGCTGGTCCAAATTGAGGACAAGATTGTTGCAGCTTAATTTGTTGCAGGATTCGAGTTGGTCTGTCACATAACACTGATTGAAATTTGAGCTGGTAATGTGGCAAATTTTGAAAATTTTGAATGCTTTTTTTTTTTTTTGCAAGGTACAGCAGGGACATGTTTGTTCAGTCTTACCAGTCCAAATATGGTTCCTGGCTGTGAAGAAAAGATGGAGAAACTCAGTGATACAAAATAATAATTCTCAAACCAACAGATGATGTTATGGTTATAGTTTGAATTTCTGACAGTAGAATTAAAATTTTAACTTGCTAACATATAATCAACCCTTGTAGGTCCTTAGAAAAAAAATATCACATTTGAAATTTAGTAATCTTGCCCAAAGGCTTTACACATTTTGTAAATTAACTTTTTTGGCTAGTAAAATCAGTTGCATTTTAACAGTCCCTTTGCAACAGTAATGAGATATTAGCAAAAGTGTCTATGCCCCTGATATATGAAGAATTATTCTGTCTAAAAACGATTAGATTGCTATAAATGACTTCAAAACTTTTCCATCCTTATTGTGACATGTATGTACATGCTTGTATGTACAGTATACAGCAAAATTGAGCTGAAAAACAAATTGTTCAGGAACTGCAGAGTTCAACAACTTAAAGCTGCGAGATGCATGCATGGGCTAAATGGTGGAAACAAGCACTTTCGGCTTGATCCTCAGTTCATATCTGGTTGAATCAAACACCTGAATCACCTCGTGTAAAACATGAAGAATGGTGAATCCTAAAGACCATATTTAAAAACGGAGTCTCAGAAAGTAAATATTAAGATCCGGGAGGCACAAAAGACATTGACCGAATGGCATCATGCTTCATATGATCACTTTATGTCACTAAAAACATCAACACAACCTATTCAAACACATCAGGTCATTTCTGCGAGGTAAATTTGCTTTTTCCACAAAAAATGAACAGCTTAAAAGCACCACAGTGGTCGATCGTCAGGCAGAGACTCGTCATCTTATTCAAACCTGCTGAGTCAGGTGTGAACACCGCAGCCTGCTGGGACAGTAGAAAGTAGAAAGATGCAGTCCAGGAGTGGGAGTTTTAATATTGAGCATCACACTGACTTCAAGCACACACCCAAACCAACAACTGGCTTGGAAGAAAACTGAAGTTCTGGAAAAGTGCAGCCAATGACCCGAGTCTAAATCTGCCAGAACGTCTGTGGACAAGATCGCCTCACAGTTTGATTTAGAGAACCTTTTACCCATCCTGACAACGTGACAGTGGAGATGCAGCGCACACACTGATTTATACAAAACACTACTGTGCTTAAACCCTCCTGTGGTGTTCGTTTCTCAGGTACAGCAATAATGTTCGTGGGTCAGTTTGAACTGGGTAGTGTTTAAACACGCAATAGTGTCAGAAATTCCGCCAAAACATTTTTGTATCTTATTATTAACTCCAATACTAACCATTTCAATATTTGTACAATCAATATTTGTACAATGTTTTTTTATTTCTGAGAAATTAAGTATCAATGACGACAATTTACTCATTTACTCATTTGGACATAAAAAATGGAATTTACTGAAAAAAACCTAGACACAAAAAACAATAATCTTTTTTGATGGGTGATCTTTATAATTGAACTTGAGACACACATACTGTTCAGGGTCAGATTGACCCGCTGATTAAACTCAAGACAAATGAGTCATGCAGAGAGTATTTATGTTTCTCCTCCACTTCTGCTGAGTGTCCACTCAGTGTGGGTGGACTTTGCCCACAGGAACAGGAAAGGTTCCCGTCAAAAGTTGTATGAACACCTGCTTTCTCGCAGCTTCCTAGTGAAGTAAAGGGAATAGTGAGAAAGTGGGTTTGTGTGTGTCCATGTGTGCATGTATGTGTGTGGTGTTTGTGTGGTGAAATATGGTCCATAGCTGCAAGGAAACATACAGAATTGGATATTTTTTAATCTTTTTTTTGCACTTCAACTTGACTGCCGGGTCAAATTGACCGGAACAGTATTTATGTAAAAAGTAGACGCAGAGGGGGTTACAAATGTGTAAAATGATTTAATTTTCAATTTATTTGCAGAGTGCATCTCTGCAAATAGACAAATAGAAAAAGTTTCATGCAAAAAAAAAATACTTCCAACTATTTAAAAAAAAAATTTTTAATTTTAAAACTGGTCAATTTGACCCGCAACATAACAGGAGGGTTAATCTGATTCAGTTCAATTTGATTATATTTAGTGTGACTATATATACATGGTTTGGTGTTATTATAACCAGTCAGGCAGGGCTTTGCTCTGTTTGCCCTGCCATAAAGTCATAATCTGTCACTCATTAGGTCAAGGTCAAGGTCAGCCCCACTTTCTCCCTATATAAGCAATTTGTCTCAGGGTTAATGCGGTTATTTTTATTTTTATTTTTTTGTACTCAGCAAACCAAACATCCGAGCTACTACTCCTCTACACAGAGACAGAACTCATTAGTGGACCCTCAACATGTGTTTCAAATCTTGCGGTGTGGCGCTAAATCAACAGAAGGAATCTCCCCTCATATTGCAATGTCATCCTTTACTTTTTTTTATGTTACCGTAAATGTTTGCCAGAGTCGGGCTACATGTTTTTTTTTTTTTTTTTCCTGCTACATTTCAATGCCCGGAAGTGTGACTTGGTTCTCAGAGCTGATTAGTTTGATGTCATCCTGTCTATAAGACAGAACAGGACAATGGAGCCCTTGGCATCACAATGAGCAGTGTTCAAATATTTGTAACTTCTCTAGAGTTGATAGAGTGCTAAATATAAAGTGAAGTCATTAAAAAAAAAAAAAAAAGAAAGATCAGCCCCTTACAATAGGCCACTGCCTCATTGAATGTCCAACCAGCATAAATCCTGCCGCTGTCTGCTCATTTGGGCACTCCTTCTCTTCCTCTACCTCCTCCTCCTCCTCATTTAGTGCGCACGCTGCTGAGCGTAGGAGCCGCTGCAGCGTTCCTCCTCTTACTTTCTGATAAGATCTCTGACTGGAAACATGTTTTTCACTGACATATTCTGCCATCCTCTCTGGGCTGCCTTGTCCGCACTGCTGGCCCTCGTTGTGCGCTTGCAGCGCAGATCCATCTGGAACCCGCAAGCCTGCTCCGTGCGGCTCCGGGGGAAGACTGCCATAGTGACAGGGGCCAATACAGGTTGGTTCACTTCTTACAATGGCTCCTGACGCAGGACTTTGTGGCCACATTTACTTGTTATCTCTGTGAATCTGGTAACAATGTGCAAGCGCGTGCTTTGATTTGTTCTGTTGATAGTGTGATGGCACACTCAACAAGTGCTCACCGTGAATTTTGGATTTGTTTCCCACTTCATAAGCTCATTGCCACTTCATTTTTTATTTCTTTGAGGGAAATTAAAAGCACCACATGATTTTATTTTTTTATTAAACACTGAACAATTTACAAAATCAAGAGGCATGTTCTAACATGAAGAAATTAAGTTTTACAGGCTTAAGGCACACATAAAACAACAATAACAATTAAAAAAAGTAAAATAAAAATAGAAATAAATAAAATTTGTCAGACATCAAACAGAGGGATAGCTCAGAGACAAAAGCCAAACAGAGAAAGAAAGAAAAAAAGACTAAAGGGCATTAGATGTCAAATAAATTCAAATTATTATAGGGGTCCAAGAGTTGTATTGCATGTTTGTTTTTTATCAAATTTAAGGTTCTGAAGTGGTTCTCCATCAGAAGGTTTTTAAAAGCTGAAAAATACGGTTTTCTATTTCCCCATTTACAGCAGTGGATGAAGAATTTGGTGGGGAAAAAGCACCACATGCTGTTGCTGTCCAGCCTGGCATGTGAGAGCTCAGTCAGTCATTCATGAATGTGCAGAATAGGCTTTACTTCATCTGAACATCAAAAGAAATAGTAGAGCACCGAAGTAAATTTTTAACAGATTTGGTTTTTACAGGTCAGTGTGGTGTCATTGACCTACAATTTAAATTATAAAAGCTAAAACACTAGGTTTTGAAGCAAATGTTCCTCTTTATTTTTATTTTTAGCAATCTCTCTGTTATTGTTAAAATTATTATAGGCTTGTAAAGTATGTCTTTCTATAATGGTTAAATCTGACAGTAATTAACAAGTGTAAAGAGTTTTGGTTCAGTCAGCTGCTTCATTCGGTGCGCAGGAGGTGTCAAACTCCAGTCCTGGAGGGCCACTGCCCTGCAAACTTTTAGATGTGCCTCTGCTGCACCAGACCTGGATATAATAATTAGTTCATTAAGGCTATGGAGATCTTATCTACACAAGAAGGAGGTAATTAAGCCATTTCATTCCAGTGTTTTGCACCTGTGGCACATCTAAAAACTGCAGGACAGCGGCCCTTGAGGACTTTTGTTTGACACCCCATCATTCATTGTGTGCGGTCAGTCTGATGCACATTTTATTGAATTTTATTGTATTGTATTTAGAAAAGACAACATTGCTCTATCTAAACAGCTTGAATACAGCTAGTGAAAGGTAAACCACTGATGTGTGAGCAGACATCAACATACCGACATAAAGGTTTCAATTTTCTCTTGGACTTTTTTTTTTTTTTGCGTAATTCCTAAAATTGGGTTGCATGCACAGATGCAGCAGTGTAAGCTGTCACTCATTCTAAAATCATTTTGCAGACATGAAATTTGGTGTAATTTCACAACTGGAGGTAGAACTGGGGAGACAGAGCACTGCATTGACCTAATGAGTACTTGCTCATGTGGCTGTGTTTCCGCAGTGAGACTCAATTCTGTTCATTTATCAAACTGGTATTCAATCAAGGTACTCCAGATGATTTGCACATCATAATCTGTTTAATGGAGATGTTTTATATGAGGACTTGAAGCCAAATGAAAAGAAGAAGTAAACTTCTCCATTCTTAGTAAAATATAACCTTCTGACCTTACAAGAATTTTTTGGTTTGTTTGTTTAGTGTAGCCAAGCATGTGCTGATAGTTTTTTAACCTTTTTAAGACTGAATCAACATGTCAGTATTGTCAAAGACATTGCACAATTTTAGAGTACTTTACTTGAAGGGCATTTCGATCAGAGGCTAGATTAGGATGTCGTTCAAGTTCAAGCGTATTTTTGGAAGCTATCCTTTGTCCGGATGGCTAATCCAGATTTTTTATCTTATAGCTAACTAGTGAACTCATATCGGGTTTCACGTACTTCAAACATTAAATTTATTGCCTATAAAGTAAAAATCACTATTTCTTTTAACTGTCCCAGTCACACATAGCAACACCATGTCACTGATGATCTGCAGTATTGCTTTTCTGTTCTTTTTTTTAACGTTTTAATTGTCCAAATGACCAATATATTGCCTTGTCCTCTAAGCAAATATACTTAATGGCGTTAACATTACATCTCATCAAGAACACAGCGTTCGTTCATCCACAAAGCATGTGGCTAAAAATTCAGCCTTCTCCCTCTCTGCTGGCTTTGAACTGTGTTGCACACTTCACAAAGCGAGCACAGGAATCTTATCCAGCACTGATCTCGATAAACATTGGGCTGTTTGCCTCTTGGGTAAAGTCCTAAAATTAAAGAGAAACGTCCACAGGAAGATTAAAAGAGAAAAATTTGTAGGGTTTTTAGAGGCCAGTCTCACTGCGTTGGAGCAGATTGGATTTAAGATTGGGAGGAAATGAACAGGCCGGCATACAGGCCAATACAGTGCCTTGGAAATGTATAACTTTGCAACATTTTGTCCAGATATAACCAGAAATTTCAACTGCATTTTAGGAGATGTTATGAGATAGACCAACATAAAGTAGTGCAATATTGCGAAGTGGAAACAACCAGAAACAGGGTTTCGGATTATTATTCAGCTCCCCAGACAATACTTTGTTTAAAACACACACACACGCACACATTTTTTCTGCAAATACTGTCACAAGTCTTTTGGAGCATGACTTTACCAGCAAAAATGAATGTTTTGCTAACGGTTTGCAAATTAGCCCAAGCTGTCTGAGACTGGATAGAGGAGTGTCTGTAAATATCAGTTTCCAATTGTTGCCTCAGGTACTCAACTGGATTTAAGTTGAGACTTTAATTGGGCCATTAAAACACATGATTATGCTTTGTTCCACATTGTTACACGGCAGGCCTGGCTGTGAGTTACGGTTCATTGTTATGATGAAAGGTGAACCTCAGATCCCTTCCCAAGTGCAACCACTCGTAATGCCTTTAAGCCAGTGGGACACATGGTGCTGCGAAATATTTATTTAGGAATATGTACTTTTTCAGTTTGAATACTTAAAATGCATAGAAATGTGTGATTGTTAGTTTGTGTGGTTACCAGCCGTTAGAACCAATGCAAATAGCAAACCCTGTTGTTTTCAGACTCGCATAGAAAGCACGTGTTGGGTGGGCAGTCAGCTCCAACATCTGAAGGAAAGCGGCTTACTTGTTGCTTTTCATCATCTGACCTTTATGTCACTGTGACAGGTCAAATATGTCTGTGCTCTTCTTGTTTTCTTTGCTCGGACAGGCATTGGGAAGTTCATCGCTATGGACTTTGCCCGGCGTGGTGCACGGGTAATCCTCGCGTGCCGAAGCGAGTCCCGTGGCACAGCCGCCCTCAACGAAATCAAGCAGACGACAGGAAACGCAGACGTCCACCTGCGCATTGTGGATCTCTCCTCCATGGACTCGGTCAGAGCGTTCGCAAAGAGGATACTCGAGGAGGAGAAAGCGCTGCACATACTCGTCAACAATGCGGCCGTATCAGGTGACACAAACGTAGAAATGACAATGCTTGCCACTGCACAGGCGAAGCCCGTGTTTACTCCTGTCGGATTCCGCAATCCCAGCCTGGCAGCAGACTTTAACATTTGCAAATGTGGACCCAGAACCAACCCTTAGCAAGAGCAAGCTAGATTCTGCTATACATGAGTTAGGCTTGTTTGTAAAGCAAAGAGTTGAGGACTAACTGGAACATGAACTCCCCCAGTCCTCCAAAGAGCCTCCTGCTTGTTAAGTACCATCTGTTAGGCATATGAAAGCAAAAAATATGCAGTTCCAAAGGCATTCCAAAAAAGGAGAAAGCCTGACCCTCACTTTTTTGGGAATAAATAGATCACTCTGTGACATCTATTTGGCGTTGCAGAGTAAGAGATACTTTTTTTTTTTTTTTTTTACAGTTAACAAGTGATGAGAGCGACTAAAGTAGCTCTCTGTGTCGCGACCTTGTGATGAGCGGCAGAGTTTAATGTTTTTCTTTTTCTCCACAGCATTCAGTTTGGCATTTTCTTACTGAATGACGAGCTGTGAGCGAGGCCCGGGTTTGGAAATGTTTATTGGCCGCTGCAGGAAATTCCACTGAAACTTATATTCAGTGTTAACAGAGGTTAAAAACAGAAAGACCACCATTCACACACACATATTCAAACACGTTCACACAAAACGAAATGATTAAATCGAGCAAAAAGACAGGTAAGGCGAGTAATTACAGTAATTAAAGAAATCCATCAGTTAGACAGGATTATGATGCAGTCATGATTAGATTATCATGGAAACACTGACACTATGTATATGTTATAATGAGAAAGGCAGCATGAGTAAATAAAATGCAGAATTATGCTGAAGTTAGGGTCATGCATAAACATAATGTTAGTGTCTTGGGTTGTTTTGGTGTTTTAATTGTCAGTATGTTCCTTGATTTTGCATTTTGATACATCAGTCATGTTTCTACTCTAGCGGTTTTGGTTTATTGTGTTTATTTATTCCTTATGTCTAGTCATATGTTACTCATCTTGAGTGGAAATTTTCTATTTCCCCTGTTGTGTGCTCTCCATCACCCCTTGTGCCATACTTTTCTCTCTCTCTCTCTCCTCAGCCTGCAGCCTGTTAGCCAGTCAGCCTGGTTTATTGTTTAAACATTCACACTACCAGTATTTATTCACCTCTCTCTGTCTCTTAATTCCTTCTTGCTGGTTTGAAAACCAGCATTTCCTGTGACTTCTCTGTTCTCCCTGTTGGCTTTTGGTTCCTGGTTTTTGTGTTTTTGTTTTGCTCTGGCTCCCTGTGCTCTCTGTGATTTTTTTATTTTGTCCATTATGGACATTTGTCCAAATGTTCAGTAAACATTTTTAATTTACTTGACGCCTCTGCCTTTCTGCATTTGGGTCCTAAATCACCACCAGCAGCAACAACAACATGACACATAAACAACAAGATAAAATATTAAGTTGTAAAGAGTAGTCTTTCTAAAATATGTAGCAGTACTGTTCACGATTAATAACAAATATATGAAATATAAACGAACGCAAGTAAAATTGGCTAAAACTGAACTAAAAAAAGCAATTTGTCAGGGATGGTGAATATGATGGATATTTCTTAAAACAGTACAACATAGAGTAAAACTTTTTCTGCACTTATCTTTACATCTGTTGATGGCAGGTTTGCCCAGACAGATGACCAAAGACGGGTTTGAGGCTTCCTTTGCCACCAACCATTTAGGACCATTTCTGCTCACGAATCTGCTGCTGGGTAAGGCCAGCATGTTTTCTCTGTGACGATATCATGAACACCAACTAATATTACACGGTTCATTTCCAGTGAGTTTGATCTCTCTTACATCATCCGAAACCTCTGCGTGTTCTGCGTCTTGCCTCTCCAGACCTCATAAAGCGCTCGGCTCCGGCGCGTATCGTCACCGTCAGTTCGCTGAACCACAAGAGAGGTGAAGTGGACTTCTCTCACTTTCACGGCCAGAACCTCGTGTACTGCATGGATCAAGTCTACAATCACACCAAGCTGCATAACATCATCTGCACCAATGAGCTGGCACGAAGGTTACAGGGCACAGGTAAGGTTAAGTCCAATAAGGAGTTTGATGACAATGTCACTAGCAGTGACGCATTGATCCAATTTTCTCGCATACTGATGCAGATATCGGAGGTTCAGTATCGGCCAACACCGATCCGATACAGAAAAACAGCACTGAATTCACTCAGAATATTTCTTTTTTTAAAACACACTCAGTACAGCACACTTAAAAATACCAATAGCTTCACAAGATGTTAAGCTAATGTTCAGTCAGCGCAATTAGGACTAAATCAGTCAACGTAAAATAAATAAATAACAAAAAACAACAGGTTGACTGCCTTGATCAAACATACAAATGAAAACCTTCTTTCAAATGGTTCAGAAAGTGCAATTGGGAATTCTAAATATAATGTAACATAATTCATAGAGCTAGACTGCATAGATCTGCCCTTGCAGTTTGTCATCAATATCCAATCTAGAGTCTTTTTTCAATATCGGGACTGGTACATATATTAGTATCTGATCAGTGCATCCCTACTTAATACTAATTTACTTGGAAACACAGAAAATTCTGGGTTAACACTTTAGCCAGAAATCACAATCTCAGTATTTTACATTTTAAAAATCGACAGACACATAGTGATATTAGCTCAAAAGATTTTCTCACTTTCCTTTTCCTGCTTGCTCAAAACTGGCTGAGATAATGCAGGGGGTTAGACTGCCAAACGTGGCCCCCTTCCTCACCTGAGACGAATCCTATGGAGAACTTTCCAGCCCTTCTTAAACAGCGGGGAAGGGAAACAGTGCAGCTCTCTCCAAACAGCATCTGGCAGGTCACGGTTGCTACTAAACAAAAACCGTCAACAAATCAAGAAGCTCACTCCAGGAAGCGAAGGCATGCAACTGTGATTGGAAAAGCTTTTCAGTTGTTTACTGTTCCCACTTTAACATGAAGAACTTGCATTTTGTTATTTAGGAGCATATTCAGACTGGACACTAATAATAGTTGGTGGTGAAGAAGGGGTTCATTGAGCAAGAAGAGAAGAAGGACGGCTTTGTGCCATATGGAGACATAAGATAAACAAAGTTGGAAAAGAAACAAGACTTTGGCCTCTAGTTTTTGTGTGTGTTAGAGCAAAAGTCTTGAATATTGAGGTAATTCCAGGGTGAATGTACTGTACACTCACCAGGTCCAATGAATTCTGTATTATTAAGAAGCGGATCATCCTAACTCTCAGTTCCTTCATATTTTTGCTCATTTCCTGGTGTTTCATCACAAGCTGAGTGTTTTTTAATTAAATTTCTAGTAGGAGTGCAAACAAAGAATGTTTGGGAGGCTGTTCCAGGAAACCGACCATTTTAAATTAGCTCTACCATTTCACAAGAACTGTACATTGAATAGTATATTCAGTCACAAGTACATATATGACTAACAACAACTGTCATTTCGCAACAACTTGCTAAATGACATTTAAGTAAACATTCACATGGTTTTGGCTATTTGTTAAGCTTGCATCTTTGATTTTGACCCTGTGAGAATCAGAGGAAATTTACAAGGACGTCAGACTTGTGCAGGCTATTTCAGTTTTGGAAACTTGGATTGTTCTCTACATTTGTTCATCCCCGAAAGAAGAATTGTTGGTCTTTAACATCCAAAAATGAATGTATTCTTGTCAACTCTTACTTTATTACACATTTGTAGTGGTCCAAGTTATTTTTTATGTTTTCTCTTATGTCCCCACAGATGTCACAGCCAACTCCGTCCACCCCGGCGTTGTCATGACGGAGGTGATGCGACACTATCCATTCTGGCTCCGTTACCCTTTTAACCTCATCGGTTTTTTCTTTTTTAAGGTAAGAGCGATGTTTACTGCTTCCATGCACAGTAACTCTGCTTACGTTTTTAAAAACATGAAACCGCTTGCTTATTGTTCAAGTCTCATGCTGTTGCATCAGGGTCTCGTAATCTGAGACACATGTCTGGTTTAGTGCATGTACAAAGATGGAGTCAATCCAAAATACATACATGAAATGAAAAGCACGGAGTTCCATCTTTTGAAATATGCCCCGTTGTAATTACATCCAGATCACATCTTCAAAAGCGCGCGCACATTTCTTTGAGCATATTTTGTGTCTTACAAACATTTTGAAATCGTTGTGAAGATATGATTGGCGTCTGCTGCAAAACTCATAAAGTGAAGGTCACTCACGGGATATCTGGAACGAATCAAGTTCAAGGGCAGCCAGTCAATAATCAGAGAGAGTAAAGCAGAACTTTGACCGGCTGTAAAATTGCACAACTGATGGATGATGTTTGCACAAAGGAAACTTAGCAGAAAAGTAGAAACAGGCAAGAAGAGAAGTGGAGAACATGAAGAGTGTAAATAAATGGGCTATTTACTCTAAGGTTATCTGCAGAGCAATCAGAACAGATTTTCTTAAGAAATCAACTGAGCTTTGTGAAAGTCTATGAGACCCACTGAATAATCCTTCTTCAAAGAAGAAGAAGTCGTGCTTTACAACTCCTGTTGTTGTAAATTACTTAGAAATCTCTGACTATGGGGTCAGGGTAAGAAACAGTGAGAAAAAAATTTAGATTTCTTTCAATTTGTTTTTGTTTATTTAACAATTTAGATGCAAAATCAAGACTTTTTTTTTCATTAGCTTTAAAATTAATCAGTGAAATATCTCATTTATTCTTTGTTTTGTAGTTATTTCAATTTCTCTAATTTTTTTTAAGCTACAACTGAAAACTTCAAAAAGTATATGATTAAAAAAAAAAAGAGAAATCTGACATTTTTATTCCCTGAATTTTACTCTACACATCTCGCCTTCTTTATTGCTCAGCTTTAAAATGTTCACATCTTTTTCTCTTGCCTCACAGTTTCACACGAGCTCCTGGTAGCCTGCAGCGTAAACCCCAACGCTTGGACAGTTTAGCAGCAGACAAAAACCTACACCTGGTATAAATGTTTTCCAGATGGGCATGAGCTGGATAACTCAAGGAGAAAGTGTACAAAAAACAAAAAACACTTAATCCCAGTAGTTTCAGTGGCGTCTGACAACCAAAACACGCAACCCGGACTGTCTAAGGTACAGCTGTAACGAAGGAAGTTTAGTCATATATTTTTTTTAAAAAGCCTCGTAATATGAGCTATAGCATGGACGTTAAAAAGCTGGGTTGGAAACAAACATCTTGGCTTTCAAGTGTTTCTGTACTTCTTTACTGTGTTCAAGGTTTTCTTCTAAATTACGAGGCGCTAACAGAAGACTTGCAACATCATCTGCTCCCTCTTAGTATTTCTGCTCATCGTATTTTTTCTCTAACCCGTATTGTAAATCTGTTATTGTAAATCTAATTTTGAAATGTAGACACATCCTTAGTTTTCTTCTTCTTTTTTCTACTTTTCTGTTTTATGAGAAACAAAAAGTTTCTCATAAACTTTTTGTTTATGAGAAACTTAACAGAAAGTTAAGTTTCACTGCTACACTACATACTAGTGTAGCAGTGATTACTTGGTGTTTAGTCAGGGTTTAAATCAAAATAATTTAAAGTTGTCCTTTTCTCTTGGAGGCTCAGCATCTCAAAGGAAGAGTTTTGACTCTTGCTTTCAAGAATGCTCCAGTCACATCACAGTGGTTTGCCTCTGGGGCATGAGTTGCACTTCAACTGGCTCGTTGCTTTCTTTGTGAACAAGCCTGTTGTAAATTAGCGAACCAGTTCAGGGTTTCCTGCTTGGTGGCAAGACAGTTTCTCATAAACCATCTTCAGATGTTTTCGCTTTCAGAATGCTTTGATTCGCTCATCTCTGCAGAGGGGAAACAAACTGTCATTTCTTATGTAACGCCTGTGATTCCCGTATCGGTCCTTATTAACTATAAATCCTGAAAAAAAAAAAAAAAAACATCAGAAAATCTGCAAAAAGCTTTTCTGCGATTATAAAAAGTTCTTCCTTGCTAAAATGCTATTACGGGTTTTACATTTTATTATTGGGAAGGGTGAACATCATTTTTGAAATGCTACCTTTTATTAAAATGCACGAAAGATTACTTTTACTTTAAGAAGTGTCTGTATGAATTTCATTTGAAAATTAACTTGACAGAATGAAAACAATTTTACATTAAACCTGAGAGGGGTGTGCGTGATTTTGGGCCTGACGCCAAATGTGGAGAAAATGGATCGATACAAATCTAAGAAGATATAAATTTTATTTCTGAAGAATAAATGCTACTATCACAATTATCTCATAACAAGATCTAAGAAATGTTTTATTTAACATTTCAGGCAGCTGATCTATAATTGTGATTTTTTTTCCCCCCCCCAATAACATTTACACAAAGCAAATCTTTTCACTGTATATTGTTGGGATTTTGCTCTGGAAACAGATTTTTTGTTTGTTTGTTTTTTATGTTTTTTGTTTGTTTTTAGCTACAGTTTTTAAAAAAAGAAAATGTTTAGACTTGGGTTAAAAAAATGCAAAAGAAAACAAAAAAAACCATATTAAAAGCAGTGATCTTGAATAAAGTCATTCTTTTGTGGATCTGGATGTACTCTGGGGATCAGTGTGAAACTGCAAAAGGAAATTGCCTTTTTTTCCCCTCAACTCTAAAGGCTGATGGCTGAAACTATTCATAAAGTCATCCAGGTTGACAAAGATCTACTTCTGTTTAAAGAGAAGTTAGCCACCATCATATTTTACTGCAGGTGTGGTATTCTTTCAGTGACCTACAGGTAGCAAATGGTTTAAATTTTGTTTCCTCCAAGCTTTTCACAAGTTGTATTATTATTATTATTAGTTTGTTTTGCCCAGACATATAAGACTGACCAGTCTCATGCAGGTTCTTAGCTTCAGGTTTACAGCAGTATATGTAATGTACCCTTATTTTCTCCAATTACCGGTAACTGCCTTTTCATGTTGCGTAATGTCCCTTAAAACCTCGCAGATAGTAAATGTCGGAAATTTATCCAGAGCAGTTTAACTTTAGTTCGGGTTCATCGGATTTTTGATGGGAAACTCAAGAAGACTGAAAGCTGAAACCGACTGTATAGTGTAATAAGGCCACACACTTGTGCTACTAGGTTATTATGTTCCTTTCTTAGTTTTCCTTTATCTTACCAAAACAAAAATAATAATAATGGTGTTTTTAGGGTTTTCAAAAGCTTGGAGAGTCACTAATTTTTTTAATGCATTTCTTAAGATGCTGAAAAATCACTCAGTTGTGTGGGAACACAGCCATTCTATCTGAGACCTTCCTATTTATCTGTTCAACAAGCTAAACTTCCTGCTCATTGGTCTGTCGATTTGCAACATGGTGGAGATTTCACCAAACTTCCTGGCTGCACATTCACACCTGTCGCTTCTCAGAAATTTGCCTGCAGAGCAGAGAGGGGTTTGTTTGCTGCACACGGGCACTAACCCTCTCCCTTCATTGTCTCCCTCCACAGTCGCCAGAAGAGGGCGCAGTCAGCCCAATCTACTGTGCAGTTTCCGAGGAGCTGGAAGGGGTGACCGGGAAGTACTTTGACAGCGACTGTTCTCTGGTGCTTCCTGCCCCTTTAGCTCGAGACGCTGCGCTCGCCAAGAAGGACTTTGAGTTCTGCGAGAAGCTGACCTCGAAGCTGTAAAGCAGCTGCCTGACCGGGACTGAGAACCAGTCAAACCAAAGTTGGATAAAGTGGGTCAGCTGGAACTTTTCCCATCAATTTATCCACTACTTCCTGACAAAATGAACTGCCATGATTGTTTTATTAAGTCGTTAAGTGGCCCAGGTAACCAAAAGCTTACCTTCTCGAAACGTTTTGGCACATTTTTGCAACAAGTCTCTCAAGAATTACTCCAGAACCTTCAAGGCATGATACAATCACTTCCCTTTATTCTTTGATTCATTTAGACACAACGAAACATTGATAACATTCTGTGTTTTTCTGAACAATTTACACGACTATTCATCCCTCCGGCACCCCGTGACCTCGCTATTTGTCTGCAGAGACACAGATGTAAGAGAGGAAATGTGGTCAACATAACACTTTTCTAAGTCGAGGAAAATTCGAGATGGCGCCGGTCACCTTTCTGACTCTGCGCCACTATTTCATGGACGATCTCCTCGAGCACCGGAGCCACGTGATCCACCTGTCTGGGTAAAAGACGTACAGCTACCTCCAACGTCTCGTCCTGGAAACCACGCACACAAAAGCGTTAGAAAATAACTGCCATTTGTCACCCGGACGTTGAGGACGAGGCGGGCCGCGTGCTCACAGGACGTCCGTTGTGTTTCATCAGAGCAGCCTGCTGGACGGTGACCTCTTCCAAGTGGCCGTCCTCTGACCGAGTCTCCATGTCTTTCTTACCGTTCTGCTGCTGACGCACAAGTGCACAATAATAATAATAAATAAATAATTGAACGTTAAAAGTGGCATTGGGATAAAAAAAAAAAAAAAGTGAGAGAAATCTTAATTTGTTTTATGAATAAATTCTTCACTTTGTTTATTTAGTTAACCAAACAGCAAAAAAAAACAAATTCCAAGTGGGACACATAATTGTACCAAGGTTTCAAAAACAATAGATGTTGCCCAGTAGTGGTAGAAATTGTGTGCCTTTGCAGTTATGATTGTGTGACACCCAACTTTCTCGGGTATGAAAAGGAACCATCCACCACTGAAAGATCGACAAATTATACCCACTGGGGGTGGGGGGGGGGGGGGTTGATAAATAGTAGTTGCTTTGACAACAACTACTATTTTTTCCCCCTTTGTTTGCTGGACTGTATTTTATCTAGAACCAAAGTAAATGGAAATGGGTTCTAATATAATTTAAATAAACAAATACAAGAAAATAAACTGATATGCAGTGGTTTAAATACATGAGTTGGTAAGGAATGAGGTTGTAATTTCGCCTGGATTAAATAAGCTTTTCAGGTGTTATCACTTACTTTTTATATTATGTCATTAATGAATAGATCAGGGGTTTTAAAGCTGTCAGCCAGATCTTCATGTATATAATTTACCATGCAGAACAACTAGCTTCCTCTGGTTTCCTATTTTCCATTTGCTGTAAAACATTAATTATGCAAAGCTAAATCTTTCCTTTCAAATACAAGCTCACCCGATGGCTTGACATCACATCGGCTCCAACACAGATAAGAGTTTGTCTTGGTAGTTGAACACAAATTCTTAAGAATCCTGCTCACACCCCAGGTGTAGCAGAAATGTTACTTTGCACATTTTGAACACACTGACTCCACTCTGAGGCATGGTGATGGCAGCATCATCCTGTGGGGATGCTTTTCTTTCAGCGTGAACAGAGATGCTTGTTAGAATTGATAAGAAGATGGATGGAACAAAAACACAAAGCAGTCAGTTTCTTTTTTTAAAATAAATAAATATTAGAGGTTGAAGTAGATATCTGACTGGGGCAGAGGTTCACCTTCCAGGCCAGCAAAGTATCTTCATGTGTTAGAATAGCCTAGTCAAAGTTCAGAGCCTGGACATGCACAGATTGACACTAAGAGGTGCTAGAGCACCTGTATTTTTCCCTCTGGACAAAAAAAAGTGCCCTTCTGAATTTTTGTTGTTTTTGTTTCTGCAATGCATACAGAAACAAAAACATGTTTTTACACCGGCCTGAGCCAGAATTTTAACGTATAAATACGGATTTTACCGTATTCAAAAGTTCTGGCAACCACTGCTGTCTGTATTTTACTATAAATTAGAGGGTTTTTTTGTTTGTTTATTTTTTTTAGTGTAGTATGTTAAAAATTAGCTTAAAGCCAATATTACCAATGTCACATACAACCCCTCACACACACATACATGCTATGCCACTTTTCTCTCTCAATGTGTATTAATTACTTAAAGAAAGAAAATTAAGTCAAATATGTCTTGTAGTTATTACATTTGTTAAAATGGTCCCTGATGAATTCTGCTTGACCTCATGTCTTCTTTTACTGCAAATACAGTGAACGAGTTACCTCTGTCTCACAAACATTTCATTTAAATACATGACTAAGGCAAAATGAGCTGGGCAACATTATAATTTTGACCCTACAAAAATAGCTTTAATAAAGTTGTGTTCAGTTAAAGTGGGCCATCTTGATTAAGTTGGATTTTCTATGTGTAAAGATGATGATGTGATCATCAGAGTATTTTAATATCAGCAGAAAAATCTTTTCAACAGTACTCAGGGTTTGTAGTTAATCTCACTAATCGTCATTCTCTAAGAATATCTGCCAGCACCTGCCCTCCCAAAATGTCTGGGAGGTACCACTGGTTCAGAACTAAATCCATTTGAGAAGTGACAGCTACACACACACACACTCCGCACTCTAACTCTCTATGTTAGAGTGCGGTTGACACTAAATGCATCTTGTATTAACGCTGTACTATTCAGTGATATTCTATTTGTTATTGTACACATGTTGTCTGTTGTTATGGTTTCTGGGTTTGGTTCTGCTTTTTTCTCTCTTTCTGCAGGTGCAGAAACAGACTAGGGTGTTCTCTGGTATTCTCTCTATCCTTCTTTCTCTCCACTATTCTTGCCTCCTTTTAACACTCACTTTTTTCTGCCACATTTCCCCATTTCTGTTTCATCTTTTTTTTCATCCATTACATTTAGAATAAACCAAAAGCAATTTCTAGGAAAGCTTTTGTTTTTCTGTCACTTTTTCTTTCTGAGCTATTTTGTATATGCTTGTCGTGTCTGTCGTTTCTTTCTCTATGTTTACAAAAAGACTCGATAAGGGTAGATCAGTTGACAAATGGCACTGGATAACATATAAACAGAAAGAAATGAGTGGCGTGTGGAAAAAAGAAATTGTGTTATATTAATTCTCTAAAATGTTCTAAATTTACCCATTTCCAGACTATTTTGTCAGAAATTGAGCTTAGACTGAAAGATTAAATAATTCCAAAATAGAAACTTTCAACTCAAAAAATACATTAACCTGTTATGATAAAAGCTACTGACTGACGTTCTGTCATCAGTTTGACCCGAGCTGAGTACCTTCATCTTCAATATCTCCTTGGGGCTGAAGAAGGTGATGTGTCCCTCCGTCCTCTCCACCACCAGAGCCAGCAGACACACCAGCACCACGCAACCCGCCACCGCTCCACGCATGCTCATCCTCCTCTCACCTGCACACATGCACACGTGCACACCTTTATCAATTCTCTCGTTGGCGCACAGTGCATCGCCAGGGACTGGCAAAAGAGCCGGAGCGAGCGGCCGGTGGCCCCAGGGGGACCAGCCAGACTGCAAGCAGAACTTGGTGAGTGCTCGAGAGAACGATGTGACAGTGAAAGCAGGTCAGCAATCGACAAGAGGTGCAAGGAAAACTAAAACTGATAAAAGAGGAGAGAAGGACGCAAGAGGATCCCCTGCTTATGTAAGGGAAATGTTGGCCGGCAGATAAAGGAGATAAAAGGCAGGGAGAACAGACAGAGGTGAGAAGGCTTTCTATGGGGGCAGAACAACAAATGGCTCAGCAGATAAGACAGACAGGGAGCTGAAGGGAGCAAGGGATACTTACAACAGCGGACGGAGATATCTGCACTGAACATGAGCGGACGAGAAGGGGCCAAAGAGCAAAAGAGCCAGGTGTCAGAAGAAAGAAGCGTGAGGGGAAGCCCCCAGACAGAGGGGGAAGCAGAGAAAGCCATAAGTTACTCACGTGCTGTGTCAGCCTTGGTCAGTTGTTTGGGGAAGTGTTGGTTAAGATGAGCAGGGTTCCACCGGTCTGAGCCTCAGCCTGTCCCGGTCAGCCTTTATATCCAGACTTCTCCAGATCCCAAACGCTTTGCTGCTGTCCTCCCTCACATCCGCTCCTCAACGAGCTCCTTCAAGGACTCTCCTCTTGGCTCCTGGAAACACAGACATGACTCGGGGATCTGGCTTTTTGTTTTATTAGGGTAATAACTTCACCGGGCTGTTTGTCAGAATGACAAATCAGCACACAGATATTATCAGCAGGGGTTAAGATTGGTTTACATCCCTCTCCACTGTGCATTATTTCACTTGAAACACACAAACAAGTTCAAGATTTCTCAAATTCATTTGTTATTGCTTGTCCATTACATCAATGAACCAACTCAGAATGTGTCTTAAAGACATACTAATGTGTCTTAGTTTCTTTTGGGTCAAATAGCTGAAAGAAATAGAAAGTCAGGGGACAATCTGTTCAAGGAGGTCAGTCATAAATTATCTTCTCCAAGTTATTATCAGACACCGAGCAGCATTTATAACCCGCCCGCAACCGGTGCTTGCGCACATACAGACCCCTGTATATCCGTTGCTGGGGAGTTTCAAGACTCTGAAGAGCTTTATTGATGTTTTCCGAAATATGATACTCGACTGTTTTCCTGCATGGCGGCAAAATGGTGCTGAGGGTCTCCAGGAAGAAGGAACGTCCAGTTGAAAATAGTTTTGTTGTTGTATTTGGCGAGTCAAGTGCACAGCTTTATGCGTCTTCTTTTGTACTTTTTTATGACGGCGACAAGAGGACGTAGAGATCATTGTGACGTTCCTGCATCTCTCGGCATCAGAATTTTATGTTATTTTGTGCGTTTGTTTGCGTTTTCCTCTGCCCAGGGTGCAACGATTACGCAGCAAACAATGTTAATGAATTTAGAAAGCAAGAACTGGGAGTGCAAGTTTGAATATATGGTGTTTTTTCTCTCTTCCACACAAGGCCAACCTTACACACAGATGCTTCAATGTTTAAATATTTGACTGAAAAAAACCCCAAACCATTTGATTTTAGTTTCAATCAACAAGCTCCTGATACACTTCTGACTTTATAATTGACCAAATTCAGTCAGTGTTGGGAAAGTTCATTTAAACTGTGCACTTTCCCGAGACTGGAAGCTGCTTAAAACACCACCTTCATTTCTCACATTGAATCATCTACCAACGGACTGAGGGCATCTAGGGAGGAGCAATTATTGTAACGTTTATCAATATTATGATTAGAAATTCGGAATTTTTTAAATCATGACAAAAAATTTGAGATTTTGTGGAAATTATAAATTCCCAGTAATGTTTGAAAATCCCTTAAATTCACACTATCTTCTGAACTAGTATTTTCCCATTTTGAATTCATAGGGAGCATAAGTAAATATGTATACATTTGAAAATATTGTTAAATTCAGTTACTATGAGCAGTTTAGCTATAGGATCCCTCCTTATTTGTGTAACTGATGCCCTGAAGAAGCCTATTTCAAAATGGATATGTTTTTTAGGAGGAGAATTTGTGTTTGCAGCTATACAGCTGCCTAAAAAGGACCTTATATATACCTTTTTTTTATTAACAGTTTCATTGTTATCATAATAAATACCACCTTATATGTTGTAACAAGATTTTAAGAACATATCATCCGTCACTTTTGCTAGTTATAGAAAAAAGTTCCAGAAACTCAACAAAACTTAGCAGTTGGAGAAGCAGAAAAGTTTATTTTTTGACAGTCATCAGTCTTTTAAACCCAAGAGCACTGTCTCAATTATTTACACACAGGTTGATGTTTTCAAGCCTTTATTATCATCAACTATGATTATTTTTCTTATCTAAAAAAATGGAAATTATATACATAAAATGTCACATCAGACCAAAAAATCAAAACATAATGCAGAAATGAGACCCCAAATAAGATTCTGCCTTTATCCTCATATGGTACTGGACCAGGTCTGCCTCTAAGGCATAAAAATACATTAAAGTGAATTTGAGTTTATTCAAATTTATGAAACAATATTGTTTTTCCCCAAAAAGAAAATATCCATGATTAGATAAAAGATATCCATGATCATGTTGTTATTATATTACTGTTGAATCTTGGAAAAAAATACGGGAATCTCGCGGTGTTGTGCAGATCTCGCGGTGTTTCAAGCACGTTGCAACGTGCCGAAACTTCTGCGCAGTCTCTTTCCTCAGAGGTGAACAAGCAGAGCGGACACGCATTGCGTGGTTCTGCTCAGACCGTCATAAAAATGGTAAGTTCAGGGTGATAAATCTGCTGGCAGTAAGATAACAGCTAAAGCAATCGTGGCATATTTCCAATTGTTTATGTTTCGCGGGAATGTTTACTTATATTTGCGCGTTTATCGCAGCACAGCTATAGGCCTTCGGTAGCTTTGAGGCGCGGTTAGCAACCGCTGCTTAATATTAGCAACTAAACTTGTTTCCCTGTCACCAAAGACAGGTGTAAAACATTTCTGAGAAATATATGTGTGACTTTATTAGTAGCACCGCTTCAGACAAAAGCGTATATGTGCTCTCATTTAACATTTTGAGTTTTAGTTGGGCTGTTAGCAGAAGCTAGCAAGTAGCATCTTCCAGAGGGCCTCGACTAACACGTGGGTTCTTCATGAGGACTATTGGGTTACATAGATCGATATGCTATTCAGTCTGTTAGAAATTTAAACTGTATTTAAGTTAATCATTGTTCTATTTAAGTTACTCTTTAATAATTAAATTGAATATGCCTAAACTAAGTCTTTTTAATATCAATATGGTAACCACGTGTGGACTTGTCTATCAATGTTGAGTTTAGTCATTCAGTCTCGTAAATCTCCGTTCTGCAGGTTTTGCTCCATGTGTTGTTCGAGCATGCGGCAGGCTACGCGCTGTACGCCGTCAAAGAGGTGGAAGAGATCGGCATGCTACTACCTCAGGTGAGTGTGTGTGTGTTTCTGTGGCGCCATGTTCCTTCTATTTGAGCTGGACTCACTCAGTGTGTGTTTGTTTGACAGGTGGAGGAGAGCGTGTTGAGTCTGGGGAAGTTCAACAGCATGGTGAGCCTCGCTGCCTTCTTCCCCTTCAAGTCTGCTCAGGCTGCCCTGGAGAACATGAACGCTATCTCTGAAGGTTTGTGTGTTACAGCTGCTGCAGGAGAATGAAGGATGTCCTCGGCAGAGCTGCACCGATTAGACTCTGATCACGGCTGATTTTTGTCAATTTGACCTGCTGAGGCAGTTTCCCTTTAAAAACTCACCCACATTTTAAAGTTTTCCCTTTAAAAACTCACCCAAAGGTACAGAGAGTACCTTTTATTCTCTGCTATTTTCCTGCAAGTTCCATAATAAACTGAATTCTTTAAAGATTAAGCGAGAAGCTTACTTATGAAATAGATTCCCTCTCATTTCTGAAATCTCACCCCTGTGAGCAGTTTGATGTCAAATTTACTTTTTTCTTAGTTTTATATCATGTTACGTTATTCCTTCATAAAATATAACATCTGGAGAGTTGCCTTGATTCTTTCTTGCGTTGTTTGAGAAATCCTTTAATATCCTTTGGCAGCCATTCAGCTGTGCAAAACGTTTGAGATGCAGCTCTTCTTTAGGGCTGTGGTTTCCAAGCTTCTGCCTGACTAATCGGAAGCTCCTTCAGACTAGCCAGCAACAATCAGCAGATACCTGGTGAAACTGCACATCTGAGCGACTTCTCAGTGTAATGCTGGTTGAAAACGTTAATTAATTAATTAATAGAAGAGCCGTGTTGTGACTTTCTGAAGGTGGAGTTTCATAAAGAGCATTAGTTTTTAAAGAGACAGAGGCCCAATTTTAAGGTGTTAAATTACAAAGTAAAATTTCTTATGTCACATTTGATATATACGACATTTTTTATAACAACTGAAGGTGACATAGTTACTTGATTATGGTAGAAAATGGCACCATGTGACCGGAAAAAACATTACTGCTCCTTTAAAAAAAGCAGCACCATGATCTGGTCTGCTGGTGTAAAAATCTGCCAATAACAAGTCTGTGTCTTGGTTCATCTCTGCTCCTCAGCTGTAATGATGCACTTTAATCTGTCAATCCACTGAATTGTTGTGATGACAGCCTAATGTTAACACTGAACATCTGAGGAAAGCAACTTTAGTTCTGTTTTTTTTTTTTTGTTATGTGGTTAATGTTTGTTGGGATTCGATTGGCTCAAGAATCTGATGTTTTCGTCTGTGCAGGTGTGGTTCACGCAGACCTCAAGCTGTTCTTGGAGACAAACCTTCCCCTGTCTGGAAAGAAGAAGGCGGTTTTGGGGGTTTCCGATGCCAAAATCGGAGCTGCTCTTCAGGAGGAATTTAGTATTTCCATACAGACCGGAGGTGCAGTGGCTGAGATAACCAGAGGTGAGAACACAACCAAAAAATGGCAAGTTTGGAACGAAGGTGAAAGCAGATTCTTATTTTTATGTGGCCTGTTGTGATGCATCCTTATCCTGAAACTCATGAAGGTTTATACTGAAAATCTGAACAGCCACAAGACGATTTCACTTTGCCTTACCTGCCGGTGAAACGTCTCAACTCGTCCTTCATCCCGACAGGTGTGCGCCTGCACTTCCACTCCCTGGTGAAGGGTCTGACGGCGCAGGCCGCCTCCAAGGCCCAGCTGGGTCTGGGCCACAGCTACTCCAGAGCCAAGGTCAAGTTTAACGTCAACCGGGCCGACAACATGATCATCCAGTCCATCGCTCTGCTGGACCAGCTCGACAAAGACATCAACACGTTCTCCATGCGAGTTCGGTGGGTTTTTGCTGAAAACCCACCAATCGATTAATCATGACGAATCAGTTATTGAAATAATTGTCAACTAATTTAGTAATTGGTTAATCGTTAACTTTAGAGACTCAGAATTTCTAAAAGATAAACACACACCAGTAATTAAGCCAAAACTGTACAAGCAAAATATACAATCAAGGTTTCCCCGAGAAACTTTCTAAGCCTGGAGGTTGGGCGCTAGCAGGCCGTCGTGTCTTTGGGTTAAAAAATGTTTAAAGTTGACAGAAAATTTGAAAATGTCACTTGATAATTATATGTTATTGAAATATTTGGAGAATAATACCCGAATGCCAACTATAAAGTCTTTAAAAATGCAAACATTTTAAGAAGACTAATAACTAAGCTATGCTTAGCCTGGTGGGGGCACAAGTAAAGCCTGGTGTCCCGCCAGGCTTATAATACACTGGGGGAAAGCCTGTACATTTTTACATATAAGATGGGGGGAAAAAAATCTTTTTGTAAATATGTTTGACCCAGAACTCCTCCAGTTTCATAGTAAAGTGATGCATTTTGGGAAATGAGCGGAGGTACAATAACACATTTACTTTTTTAAAAGTAAATTTTCATATTTTAATAGAATTTTACGGCATAAAAAAGGCTTAAGTGATTAAACAAACAAAAAAAAACTACAGAATTTTCTATTACTAATCGTTAGAATAATTGATTTATTAAAATACTTGTTAGTCGCAGCCCTGGTTTTGTTTAAGTTTGTTTCCTGAAACATGATCTTTTGTTGGATTCAATGATCAGTTTTCACACCTCGTCCTCCTCATGCTTACCACAGACTGTGCATCAGAGCACCGTCTGTATAGAAACGGGAGGTACATAAATCTCTTCCAACATTGGTGCAGTGCTGGCTAACGTCTGGTAAGGCAGCTTTGTTGGTCGAGACATCTCGCATGAAGGTGTGGCTAGTTAGTCGTAGGTTTATTCATACTGTGGTGCTGGATGTTTTGTGTTTATATTTGTTTGCTTATTGGCAGTGAGTGGTACGGCTACCACTTCCCGGAGCTGATCAAAATCGTGACGGAGAACTCGATGTACTGCCGCCTGGCTCAGCTCATCGGCAACAGGAAGGAGCTGTCGGAGGAGAGCCTGGAGAGCCTGGAGGAAGTGGTGATGGACAGCGCCAAGGCTCAGGCCATCCTGGACGCATCTCGCTCCTCAATGGGTGAGCGAACTGAATCTGAACGTGACCTTAGGTTGGGTAGCTGTGGCTTTAATTGGGCCCAATAAATCATTCATGGGCACTGTTAAAGAAGAGAAGCTTGTATGGAAAATGATGTGTAGTTTCCAGATGTTTTTTATTTTGCAGTAACAAATGGAGCGCGGGTTACGACTTTCCCAAAATTCTTACATTTTTCAAAAAAAATTTCAAAAATAAAAATGAGACAAAATAGAAATGCATAAATAAAATTAACATCTGAGGAATTTTTGGCTGAATGCATTACATTTTCTTTCTTCCATTCTACGTTGGCAGCTAAAAAATGATTCTAACAAGTAAAGATAAGCCACTTCTATGGGACATTAATGCAATTTGAATTAAATTAACGAAGTGACAGCACAAGGTACTTAGTTTTGTTTGTTTAAGAATTGAAACAAATAAAGATTAAACTCCGCCACTTGAGGAGTTCAGTCTTATTTTCAGACAGATTGTTTCAATGATTGCCCTAGAAAATATTGAGCCAAGACTGACCACACAACTTTATGAGGATAAGCTGTGCAGCATGTTCAGCTTCTAGCATTGAGTCTGGGGTCTGAGTAAATGTGCAGGCCACACCTTTTAGTTTCAAAAAAAGGTTAAAAATCTTTTGCCTTTTTTATTTTTAGCATAGTGTGTTAAGATTCCAGTAGACGGGACAAAATGTGTTAAAGTTATCGAGCCCCTTTTTTGCCCACCTTGGACCCCCAGTCGTCCTTGGTGCCGAACACAGGGGGGCAGAGCGAGTCTCTCATAAACCTGCAGTGAAGGCTCCAATCTTCACTGTGGATCCTGTCGGGAGAAACAACCTCCATGTAAAGATGGTATTACTGCTGAAAACATTGGGGTTTTCCTCTTCCCGTCTCCTGACTGCCTTCTCTCATCCTCCTCAGGTATGGACATTTCACCCATCGACCTGATCAACATCGAGAGGTTCTCAAACCGCGTGGTGTCCCTGGCCGCCTACAGGCTGGAGCTGCAGGAGTACCTCCGCTCTAAGATGAGCCAGGTGGCGCCGAACCTGGCCGCCCTGATCGGAGAAGTGGTGAGCACGAGACGAACTCGGCGCCCAATGGCGCACGGGACCAATGATGTTCTACCAAAATCTGTCAATCCCCTGAATCTGTGTGATGAGAAATAAATCTGGTGCTGATGGTCCTGAACATATAAGCGGAGCTTGACTTCACTCTCAAACTTTTAGCTTTTCAGCAAAGTCAAAATCTTCTTTCCTTTCTGTTTTCTTTAGGTTGGAGCCCGACTGATCTCCCACGCCGGGAGTTTGACCAACCTGGCCAAGTACCCGGCTTCCACCGTTCAGATCCTGGGAGCGGAGAAGGCCCTGTTCAGGTACTGGGGCGCCCCCTGCCTGCTGGGGGAAGACGTGGCTGCGGTGATGGCAGGGTGGGGCCGCAGCAGAGCAGGGTGACCGGAGGAGCTCTTTGCCCCCGGAGTGATCCCGCTCACTCTAAAGCAGCCCCGCAGTCTGAGCAGCCACCGCAGCGCCGAGGTAGAACACCGACCAGCTCTGAAGAAGATAGTTGCATTTTTTTTAGCTTCTACTCTTTAAATGCAGTTTAATTTGTTTTTTAAGTAGTTTAAAGGTCTGATCTGGACAAAGCTAGCTATCCAAAGATAAACTCTTGGCTGAGTCAAAACCATTCATGTTTTACTTTATCATAACTTTTAGACATTTAAAATGTTAAAATCAAACCAACTAATATAAATTAACTGGACAGGAGGTTCTAGATGTCTAATTTTACCTAAATTTTATGGCAGGTTTGTCCAATTGTTGATTATTGATAAGGACTGGTTGATAAAACTGTTTTTTTTTTTATTTTTGGAGCTGTTCAGAAACCTGAGGTTTTTATATTATAATGTGTTGACTGTCCACAAGAGGGCGTTGCTCAGCTGCTGAGAAGCTTTTGCATTTTAGCTCTAAAGTGTTCTCTGCTTTGAGTAGGCGAAACATTTTAAAAGGTTAAACTCTAGAGAGAGAGCTCCTAATAACAATACCAGAGTTTTTTTTCTTTCTTGTTTTTTTCTTTCTTTCTTTCTAATATTGCATGTTTTCCAGTAAGCAGCTAGCTCACATGGTTTCTGCCAGTCGTGTCAAAAAGCGCCTGCGTCTTCCCACAGAGCTCTGAAGACCCGAGGCAACACGCCCAAATACGGCCTCATCTTCCACTCCACCTTCATCGGGCGCGCCGCTGCCAAGAACAAAGGCCGCATCTCCAGATACCTGGCCAACAAATGCACCATCGCTTCGCGCATTGACTGCTTCTCTGGTGAGCGACCGCGCAGCGCCGCTGTGCCGTAAACGTAGCGGCGACCACAATGATGCTTTTCATTTTTCGTCAACAGCATTCATCCGTCAGGTTGATGTTGAGATGTGACTTTCTGAGCAGCGCTGCGTGCGCTCTGCAGGAAGTTAAACCTGCTTCTCTCCCTGCGTTGATTGTTTCTCTTGCTGCCTCCTAGAGCTCCCGACCAGCGTCTATGGAGACAAACTGCGTGAACAGGTGGAGGAGCGTCTGTCCTTCTACGAGACCGGAGAGGTTCCACGGAAAAACGTGGACGTCATGAAGGAGGCTGTGAAAGAGGTGAGTTTCTAACGTCTTGATAAGTTTATAAATCCTTGGAGACAAGCATAGCTTAAATTTTAAAGTCGCCTTCACATCTAAACGATGCTGTAAATGATGACAAATTATTCCCCTGACATCACGGTGAGGGCAAAAACTGATTTAATGAGCCTGACGCAGCATTTCAAATGCATTCGGAGACGATCCGATCCGAAGTGGCATTGCTGATTTGAACAGTTTCTGTTCCTTCTCCTCCTCAGGCCACCGACGTAGCGGCTGAAATCAAGCGGAAACTGGAGAAGAAGGAAAAGAAACGCAAGAAGCGTGAGAAAAAGCTCCAGGAACTCGCAGAAAACGGGGAAACGAACGGCGAAGCTGAGGTGAGCCGTTTGTAGTTTTTTCTCTCCCTTGCTGCATGTTTCGATTTGAGACTCGACCCGGGTTTGTGGTCCGTTCTCAGTGTACGACATGCAACATCAACTTCTGACTCCGAACCATTGGCTGGTCCTCATTAATGGGCTTGATCACTGAAGAGAGTCAAACAATTGCAATTAATCAGAACAGAAAATCGAGTAACCATCAGAATTAAAAATACATTTTAACAATCACTAAAACTTACTTTTTTTTTTTTTTTTCATTTTAAGGAGGAGAATGGAGACGTTGACACGCCTGTAGCGAAGAAGAAAAAGAAAAGACAAGCCGCAGAGGAGACGGAAGAGGCCGAGGCCGTGGAGACTCCAGTCAAGAAAAAGAAACGAAAGAGCGAAACGTTGGCGGCGGCGGAGGAAACTGAAGAACTTCCAGAACCAGTAATGTCTGAGAAGAAGAAAAAGAAGAAGAAGGCGGATTAGTGACAAAGACTTTCTATTTTTGTGTACAGTTTTATTTTGTACTTAACCGAGGTTAGATTATGCTTATGAATGTGTCATAATTCCATGTGTAAATATATTTTGTATCAAAGTGAGGAAACATTTGGCGCCCCCAGCCTTAAGAACCAGATATTCCTGCTGATTTGTGAGGTTGTGCTACTCTTAGCATTTTGAACTTGATTTATGTGGAATATCCCGACGCCACGTAATCCAGCAGCAGACTCACCCAAGCATTTGCAGTAAAGCACATGCCTGAAACGTAAAGCTTTCACCGGTTTATTCTGTATGACGTAACAGAATCAGTCCTGTGTTTTTGTAGTTTTGTTTCCAGAACCTTGTCTGATTTCTGATTAATTGCCAGCAAATTAATTACCAGTGTTAAGTCCAGGACTCCCTGATCTGTGCCGTTATGAGGAACTTTTCAGTGAATCTTGTTTGAAAATCCCTCCAAGTTGCGCTTTGTCAAGATGCCTTGAATTTTTGTGATATTTTTGTAATAAAATGTATGTCAAAGCCCGTGTTTTAAAGTGTCACTGAGAATGTAAGTATCACTCCTGCCGTGATGTTTACAAACTATAATAGGCTGTATTAATGTTAAATATTATCATTGGATAACATTCTTTGAGTGAGACAAAATATCACTTCATCATAATATCCTGTTTAAAATAAAAATCTATCGCACATATCTGCACTAACCTTTTTATGAAAATATACTTTTTAAAAAGTATTTTAAATACAGAAGTATTTGTAAGAATGAAACGGTAGCAAAACAGGTTTTTATTGAAATTAAACACAAACATCTACAAAATCAGATCACAAGCTTTTTTTTTGCACATTAACAAACACCCAGGATTTTTTGGTTTTATTTATTTTACTTTTAACATTGTGAGAACATCCCTGCAAATAAATTCTGTTGAGCAGCTTCTCAACAGGATGGTATAGTCAAATCCTTCTTTTCTTCTCTCAGATCTGCCCAGCAGGAAAAGCTCGCTGCCTCTCCTCTCTTCCAGTCGGCTCAGTGTGACACAGCGAGGCCGTTATCAGGCTGCTTGATCTCAAATCTCCCCCACCAGATGAGCGAGTCGTAGCGACACGCCGCCGCCCCGTTGGGCTCATCACTGACGGTACCGGTGTCCGATTCCATCAAGCTGCTGTGGGACACCTGATGAAGCCCTCCCTGCTCAGACACAAATAAAAAGGAGAAACAGGAAATCGAGAGATGAATTATTTCTCATCAACATTTATTATGTTGTGATGGAAAATAAAAACCCAACTGAAAAGAAAAGCTGCTGAGTGGAGGACCAAAGGGAAGAGGTCCTCTTCGTTCTCACACTTTAAATTCTAATTAACATTTAACACTGGAACTGGAAGACGTTTAAAACATCCTAAGTAAATAAACAGAAACTACTCAGAAATGACAGGACGGCACAATTGGTTCACAACTCCTCAGTCAGTTCAATGTCTCAACTATAAACCTTTACTTTAATCTGTCTTTACTGCCACTGGTGGAGAAAAATCCCAGTTTAAAATAACAACCCACAGCCTGGTGGGAGGGAAATAAAGCCTGGTGGCCCGCCAGGCTGATAGAACACTGGGAGAAACTCTGATTTCTGTCTCGGGCTAAATAGGGACATTCTGTGTTTATATATAAGTAAATCTGTAAATGTAACCATCAAAAGCCAAATAAACTCATACGGTATTTTAAAACTCAAAATGCACATGTCACTTTACTCTGACTCAGAAGAAGGGCTGTTGAATATAGTCATTTCCGACTACGAGCTCTCATTCGTTTTGCAATATTTTTCTGTTGGATAATAAATTGAGGAGCAAAAATAAATAAAAAAATAAAAATCTGAAGAGTTGTTTTGGAGCAGAAAGAGCCGACTCTTCTTCGTGATCCTAGCCAAAAGAGTCGATTCTCTAAAAAGAGCCAGAATTCCCACTCCCACTCAAGACAGGTGGTCAGTCACACAGTAACCTGATTCAGAAAAGCTCAACTGCACAGAGACCCCACCTTCAGGGATAAAGAGTTTTCGATACCCAGATGAAAGACTGGCTGAAGCAAAAACAAATACTGATTTATACTGACCTCCATTGTTATGAAGAATTTGACTTTCTCTTGATATATATTCTTAGATGCATTTTTATGTTTTTCTTGTTTACAGTCCCAGAAATTCAAGGTTGGTGTCTGCGTGTACGACAGCATTATTAACATTTGATATTACTGTCTTTAAATAAAGGTACAACCAAGAAATGCATTTTGTGCATAGGTTAGAAGACCTTCTTACAAAACTATAGTTTCTCAGTTTTCCCACATGTAGTTTTGTTCAATGGTGCCAGTCCTTGATTAAATAAATCTGAATCGAACTGATCCGAACCCCGTTCTGTGTCCACGTCTGAAACGAATCACGCATGCGCAAAGCTGCTGCTCGTCAGACGTTCCTACCGTAGCACGGATAGATAAGTGTCCATCTATAGGTGCAGTTAGAATGGTTTGTTAAGAAATCTGCTGAGTAAGCAGTATGACACAGCATCGATGTGCGCATGCGCATTACAATGTAGGACAGATGAATGGGTAGCACAGATAGGTAGAACGCCATGTACATCTATGTGTACATCTGTGATTATTTGAACTATTTTAAAAAAAAATCTGTGTTGAAATCGATGGCAGTAAGTCGCACTTTAAATCTCACAAATACAAGGCAGATGAACGAGCCTTCCACCAGCGCCTGAACGCACCACAACAGCTGAGTTTGCAGTTTTTGAGGCCTCAAAAAACCACAAATGGACACAAGATGTAACGCTGTATCATTTTACGTATTTTGAAATCAATGTTATTTGGACCCTGAACCATAAGAGGCTGCGTGTGCACGAAGGGAATCCGGTTCAACGAAACTTGTAAATATTAACGGCAGATCACTAAGAACTGTTAATAACTTTTAATTTGGACAACAAGGATTAAAATGACATCAAATCCAAGGCTTGGCCGATCAAACCAGCCAACAAGTAAGAATTCAGGAATGAGAGACAAATGGAAAGAAACTGGGAGAAAGAAGAGAAGTCAAGCTATTAAAGTCACCCTCAGTATGAGGATTCACAGATGCGGGCAACCAAAGTTACAAAAACATAGTTTTTTTTTTTCCCCCCAAAATAATAATAAAAAAGGCCTTTTGCTTTGAAAATGATGCGAATAATCTATGTACACCATTCTCAGTTTATGGTTGCAAACAAAGAAAAATCACATCACAAGATGCTTGTGTTCAAGTATATTCACCAACTTTATCTCCATGGTTTAGCATTCTCATCGTTCCACTTTCTTTTTTTTTTTTTTTTTTTGAAATAAAATGTCCTTCAAAATAAAAACAATGCAGAAAACCACATTTTATGTCCTACCAATACATATATACTGTATAAATACATAAATATATTTTACATACAACAGCCATAAATTTGAAAAGGGGGATATACAGAGCAAAGGGGGGGAGGGGGGGAGGATGGTAGTGTGTGTGTATTTTAGCTTGTGTTGTAAAAACGCTTCTGTCCCTCTACGATCGCGTGACATCGACCCGTGTGTGTGTGTGTGTATGCATGTCCGCACACACACACACACTCGCTCTCTCTCTCTCTGCAGAAGCAACCGTCTCAGTTGGCCCAGTAAGGGGAGCTGCCGTAGCTCGACTTGTTGACTTGGCTCTTCTGCTGCAGGCTGCTGGACTGACCACGCTGGCTCGGCCCGCCCTGAGGAACGAAACGTCTGACCGTTAACCAAAGAAATTATAATCTAAAAGGACATTTTTCTGTTTGTTCTGCTGGAATATCTAATAAAACAAAATCTTTATATATCAATTTAACAGCAAAAATACATTTTTTTAACACTGGTTTAAATGTATTTTAACACATTTTCTGATTCTACTTTGTGTCTTTTTCCAACGACCCAGGATTTTTTTTTTTTTTCAATCAAGATGAACCTTTACAGACCAAGGAGCCATTTTTTTGCTTTAACTTCTGGTATTTTTCTTTTTTATTCCCTCACAAATTATGACCCTTATATTTCTTAATACCTGCTATTTAAAATTAGGTTTTTTTTAATGTTCAAATAAAAGAAGCAACATTTTAATGATTATATTAAAACAAATTGCAGAAAATAGAATAGAATGTTAAAAATTTGTGGGATATTTAAGGTAAAAAATAAAACAAAAAAATGTCATTGTTTTTTCACTTATGAAAATGCATGATTAGCATCATTTGGTTTTGAAGATACTTCAAAAAAAAAAAACTCCAACCAGCTTTTACACTGCATGTAGCACTGTATGTGTACAGTATTGTGATATAATGTGTCAACAGGAAGTTGTGCCATCTCGACTCCTGTGTAAAAATTAATCAGTTTAATATTATTACTAATACTACTAAAACATTAGATTTGTATATTTTTAAACTTTTCCATCACTACTTTTGTAACAATCACACAGTGTAAAATATTATCTGGTCAATCTGAACTGTAGAAACACAAATAGTGCACTGGTGGAAAAAAAAAAAAAAAATCCACATTTTCCAAAAGTTAAGGCTACAAAACCTGAAAGTTTAGTTAATCTAAATTGATTTATGGGCAGGCTCAACCCTGATTATTGCTTTGTGTGTCATCACCAGAGGCATGTGGGCCTGAAAACTCGCTGGGAGAGCAGAATACAACTTAATTAAATTATTATTTGCAACAAAATGACAAAACAAATAGAAAAACAAGATCTATAATTTATCTGGAATGAGGTTAGTCGATTTTACAGAAAGCTTGTAAAACCACAACAATGATTGGAAAAGCGCCCATCAAAAGCTCACCTGTCCGTCCTGAGCGAGGTGGTGGTGCAGCAGTTGTGAGTGTGGTTGCTGGTGAGGCAGGATGTGGAGGAATGGGGGGGGTGCATAGCCTCCAGGAGCTGCTCCGGGGTTCAGCGGTCCGGGACCCCCGAGGGCCGACGGCAAGCTGAACGGAGGAGGGGTCCCTGCATGGAAAGCCTGCTTATCGAAAGACTGCGGGCGGATTAAAGGAAGGCGGTGGTTAGTAAAAACAAAACAAAAAAAACGGGGTGATGACAAAGTGATGATGGGAAGTGGAGTTCAGGCGGCCTGACCTGGGTCTTATTGTAAACACTTCCACTGATGTCTGGCACGCCGGAGTTACTGGATGTCACTGAGACACCTGGAGTGAACACAGGAGAGGAGCTCGAATCTCAGGAACTGAATGGATGTGATCGCTTTTCATTCCATCTTACCTTTTCCAGGCCCTGCAGCAGCAGATTTGGCTTGTGCCTGTGAAGAGGTGTTGTAACCTTTACTGTACTCTACTCCCGCTGGCCCTGCTGTCAGCTCCTCATAACCTGCGGACAAAGATGTGCGTCGAGAATGACAAAAATGGTCCGGTTTGAAAGTTCTTCCTGTAGGACGGGGGAAACTCTGAAACGCGACACGAACCTGAGCTGAAGGCGTGCTGGCCGTAACCGCTGGGCTGCTGCTGCGCCTGCTGCTGAAAGGGGCTGGCCGAGGGGTTGCCCAGGCCCAGGCTCATGCTGTGCTGCTTCGCCGAGGCCGGCCCGGGGCCTCCGGGCGGGACGAACATGGTGGGGCCGTACTGGAAGGCGGCGGCGCTGGGCACGGCGCCGGGCACGCCGGGGTAGTACGGCAGGCCCGTGTAGCTGTAGCCCGGCGGCAGAAATGCCTGCTGGCTGCTGTGGTGCTGTGGCTGGGCAGGGGGCTGCGCCTGCGGGGGCTGAGGCTGCGCCTGGCTCTGACCTTGGCTTTGGGCCTGGGGAGGCTGGGGGGCTGCCAGGCTGGTAGGGGGCGCTGGGGAGGTGGAGTCGTTCCGGGGAAACTTTGTGACGTCACCTGACCACGGAGGGACGGAGGGGACATTTTATGTGAGCAGACGCCAGTTTGAACGATTATAGAAGAAATCAAACAGAACCAGGAGGAGCTTCACCTGAATATGGGTTGTTGGTTAGACTCCCGTCTCTGCCAGAGAGAGCTGCTGTGGGTCCAGGGAATGTGATTCCGTAGTAATCCTGCAGAGAGGGCTAAAGGAGCAGGGGACACACACACACACACAGTTGTGCAACTGTCAAAAAAAAAAACCCACAGAAGCAGGACTGAATCGATTAATCATGATTAATCGACTATTGACCACATGCTTCTTTAAAAGCACTGGATTGTTTAATTGATTTTCGCTTAAATGGTTACAAGCAGTTATATCTTATGCTAAAGTCAAATGAGTTTCCATTCTGGAAAACACACTAAAATGGACTTCTGATTGTAGGTCAGAGGTCCATTATTGGTCAAGTGTTGACACTTATAATAGTCAACACCATATATTATGTCTCCAATCTCAAACTGTCCCTTTAACATGCATGTCTTACCATTGGCAGTCTAGACTGGAGCATATGGAGGTCTTCATAGCCGTAAATCTGCTGTGAAAAGAAAAAAAACACAAACACTGTCAGTTGCACAATCTACAAAACGGACGACAAGAATTCTGAAAATATAAATTATTTCTATGTAAACACTATCAAACTCGAGACTGCGGCGTAAAATTTGATCGATGGTGTTTGATAGTTTCTGAAATTATACCATTCTTGTTGATGCAATGTATTTATGCTTGTGTGAAGATATTCAGTTGTACCTACATTATTGAACACAGACATCAAATCTGTTTGACCTGTATTATATAAAAACTAACAAATGTTTGTAAAAAAAAAACCAAAAAAAAAACACCATTTGAGTAGCTCAACAGACCTAATAGGCTGTATGTAGGGCGGCGTCTCCAAATGAAATCCAAAATGCCACTTTCAGTGACTGCCAGGCCTTTTAGCTTTTACAACCTGCTGAAAACATGTTTACTACCCAGAGCCCAACTTCTGGCCGCAGCCCTGCAATAATATTTCACAAGACTTCCTGACTGTTGATTTAATCCATCAGCTTCAAGTTTCCAAAGCAAAGCTGACAGAGTGCCACCAAGCGAACACCATGCTTCACTACAGCCGTGGGATTCATTGGGGCGTATGTTTTATTTGTCCTAATCCACAGGCAACACTCCCCTTTTTTGATTCATTGTTCCACAGAACAGAATTTCAAAGCTGCTTTGGCTTGTTTATGTAGGTGTGAACTAATTTTGCCTTTGGTTCAGAAGAGCCCTTCAGGGAAACTGAAACGTTTCCCACCAAGACTTCCTGCAGCTGTTTTCCCTTCAGTCAAGAGTATCCGACCACCTGCCTCAGCAGGAAGCTGTTGGCAGTTGATAGCTTCCTGTTTTTGCCAGCAGGTGAGGAACGCACTCTTTGTTTAACTTTAAACTTTAGAAGTGCAGTTGCAGATGCAGGGCCTCTTATAGTTTTTTTTAATAATCTTCCTCTTTTCTACAAGGCAGTGATCTCTTCCGTGAAATCTTAAGACCATCTTGACTTAGTCATATTTTACAACCATCAACATTCCAGGTGTTTGAAATTATCCATTTTACACAATTCAAACACAGAAGACCTTCATTGGTTCTATCGAATGTACCCGAGGCAAATCTGTGTGGTCTTCTGATAAATCTTATTGATGAGATTGAATAATTGAGACTCCAGCAGCCATTGAATGCATAACGTATTGTTGAATAATAAAAAAAACACCTTTGGTGATAGTTTAAATGTAATTATTAATACTGATTCAGAGTGAAATGTTTGTTGCAAACAGATTTGAAACATTGCCACTGAACTTAATTTGCATTGGGAGCTGAATACTTTAAGGTGCAGTAATCTAGTTACCTTCACTCACTCCTTTAGATTATGGCCACAACTAACCACTATTTTAGTTATCGATTCATCTATTGATTATACTAACAGTTAACAGTTTGATTGTTTGTAGCAATGGATGTATCTACAGCTAAAAAATACTTCTAACATCAACATGTGAAACACTCAGTCCTTTCTGGTCTGAAAGGTCCTCAACACCAGTTCATTGTTGAGGTAATCTGTCGATTATTGTTTGGATTAACCAATTCATTTTTGGATAGCAAGAGGTGTTTAACATTTTTATACAGAATATCAACTTTGTAAAGCTAAAGATAGTTAACGATTAATCAGTGACTAACCTACTGGCCGTTCATTTCAGCCCGACTTCTGATGATCCACTTACCGGGTAAGCGGGCAGCAGTCCCCCTGGTCCCATTATATACTGGTTTGGTAGTAGAGGAGGCACTCCCTGGGAAAGGTTGGGAGGAGTTTTGCCTATCAACACACAGACACAGAGATGATGCATCCAACTGGAAAGCGACTCAAAATTCCCCGCTGTTTCAGTGGCGTCCGTCTACCAGTGGAGGAGAGCAGCGCCGTGGTCCTCGGTGCGGAGAGGTTGGACGCGGCGGTGGCTCCATTGGAGCCGAGTCCCAGCGCCGTGCTGGTGGCGATGGCGGCGGCCGAGTGGAACCCGCTGGTGCCGCCAACCGTGCTGCTCATGTTGCTGCCCATGCTGGGCATGTTGGCCAGGTGGCTGATGCTGCTACTGTTGCTGCTGTTGTGGGCTGAGTGGAGCGAGGAGTTTGTGGGCTGCGAAGATGTGTAAGAGCTGGACGAGGGAGTGAGGGAGCTCACGTTGCTGCTGTCCACACTCGTATACTGTAAAAAACACAAAGCACAGGGAACATTCAAAGTGAGGGAAGTAATCCATCCTGTGTGTGAACATTATCCATGTTGTGTTTCAAGGCTTTCTGAGATTTTAAATGTACGTTTCTTGATTCAGTTTGGCTTGTTTTTAAAGTATAAGCTAAAAAGTTCCCAATAACTTTAGAGGAGTGGTCTGGCTTGAAATGTGGAATTGCTAAAAAGAGATTGGTGGATTAAAGAAAAGATGGAGCGAAACTGGAAAAACAGATGTTAGGAACGAACTGATTAATGGATAAATAGACAGATGTTAAGACATAGAAAGATGGAGGGTAGGTCCATCACAATAATTTGTTGTCTCAAGGATCAATAAACTTTTATTTTGTACTGAACACTTAACTCTGGAACTGGAAGATGTTTTAAATATCCAAAATAAAAACATGACAACCCAAAACAATAATTACGACGGAAATAATAATAATAACCACTTAAAAGCAAAACTATAAATAAAATGGATTATGATGTCTCTCTGAACCAAATTGCTTGTCAAAACATGTTCATAATAAGAACGGAAATTATTGAGCTCATTTGAACTTTATTATGTGATTAATTGCGAAAGGAATGAAACAGAAACACAGACAGAGGAATGGAGCAATAATTGAATGGTTGGATGAAAGGACACGACATTCAGACTATGAAACATATAAAGTGAAGAGCCTTTTTTTTTCCTTTTTCTTTTCTCCTTCCACAAATTTCTTCTTCCATAGTGATCCAGATCTGGAAAATATCTAAATCTAATCCCTGTCAGGGCAGGAACCCAGATCATTTTGCACTGATATTAGTTTCGATGCAGCCCCAGCAGATACTCACAGTGAGAGAACTTGATCCCAGAGCTGAAACCGAGGAATGGCTGCTGACATGGCTGTTAGGGGGGAGGGGAAAAAAAAAAAAAAAAAAAGGAAAGTTGGGACTCAGGATGCGATTATGCAACTTCCATAAGTCTATAACAAAAAACACAAAGTTGGCGGAGCTCTTCTAAAGTTACGACACTTCAGGCGAGACTTGAACGACCTGTTGAGCGAGTTCAGCTGGTTGGCTGACGGCAGGTCCTGTGTTAGGCTGGAGAGCGTGGTGGAGCTGTGTGGGGGCAGCGTGGGGGTTAAGTGGGAGGACGCCGAGGGACCGTTGGTGTTGATGTTCACAGACGGCGATTCTGGCTTTGGCGTGGAAGAAGCCGATGATGCTAAGAAACACAGAAAGAGCTTGTGTGCAGCTAACTGATAACGTAAAGGCACCTCTTCTATCCAAACAGCTAAAAATAAAGCAGTGATGAGCAACTCACTGTCTAGAGCAGCTGAAGTTCTCACACCATTCAGACCATTCTGACAAAAAAGTCAGTTTTAGGTTAGTTGATTGTCAATCGGTAAGAACCATGACAGCATCCTTTAAAAAGGGAAGATAAGCAGGCCTGCTTACCATCACCGGCCCCGTTGGCTCCTTGCTCTGGGAAAAAGCAAGCCGCGTGTGAGGGGGCATTGTGCCTTCGTAACTCCCCCCTACTGAGGAGAAGTGGGAGGAGGTAGAAGGTGCAGAAGATGAGGTGGTTGAGGTCGCTGAGGTGGACGACGGAGGGTTAGCGGGGCTGTTTGTCCCCAACGATGGCGTGAGGCTGGGCATGGCCGCGCTGGAGGAGTGATACACCGGTTCAGACGACGAGAGGGGCGAAGGGAGGGCGACTGAGAGAGAGCTGCCCAGTGACTCACTGTAAAAACACACACACGGCAAGAAGTGTTGCACCGTTTGCAGTTGAGAAACGGGGAGGAAAAAAAAAAAAAAAAGGGCGCTTGATTAAAACAGTAAACGCTTCTCTGGCGGGTTTTTGTACGCTTTGACATTTTCGTCGCATTGCAATCACCAATTTGTGTAACTTAGAGAAAATACATTGAAATACAACCTGATAACATTTAAAGTTTTTAACTAACTCTTTTATGATTGTGGTTTAATGCTTGTAGAAAAGTGTTATTGCATTTTCAGTTAAGTGGTAGGTTATTAACAGCAACCATTCCTTTAACATATCCAAAGAAAATAAGACAATCCAGTGGAACACCACTGGGGCTGAAACTATTAATCAGATTGATATAAATGAATCGATTGTTGAGATCATCATCAATTTATTGGTTGATCAATTGTTAACTGGAGTGCATAGACTCAAAAAATGACATTTTGCAGTAATTGAGGCAAAACTGTAGAAAAATATCAATATTTTACATTTAAGATAAAAAAACCTTATAATTATTACATTAAGGACATTTTGTTATCCAGTTATAAATTGATTAATATAAAACAGTCAACAGATTAGCCCTGTTGATGTAAACTCAAACAGCATGGGCTGAGCTTTTCACATGCTGATGTTACAAGTATTAGATCAAGCAGGCACTTGTTTCATTTTAGGCAAAAATGTTTTGTTTTGATTTGTTTTTTTGTTTTTTTTAAAAGAACTGTATAGTTTGTATATTTGCATCTAATACTTCTGATACTGTATAAAAGGCTTATGTGGCGACATAAAAAACAAGCAGAATGTGCCAATTTTTTCTTTAATAGTCAGAATAATCAGTTGTTAAAATAATCATAACCATCACAAACTCTTCAACTTGCCAATCTCAGCAGTAATACACCTAATCAACATCAAGAACATGAAGATCACCTCTTGTACAAATTGTGAACTATTTTTAAAAATGATTTTAATAAGATGCATTTAGTCAGAAGGAGGCAGTACCTGAGAGGTTTTGAGTACAGACTTGTGTGGCTTTGGGTCCCTGGTCCTGATGCAAGTGGTGCTGGGGCGGGCGCCGGCGTGGACTCCCGGGACACTGCGCTCACACAGTTGTCCACGACCCCAAATTCTGGCAGTGCCGACTCTGAACCAAAGTCCAGAGCTCCAAACTGGAGGTTTAACCCTGGAACATCAGCTGAGCCTGGCATTTCTACTGCTGTGGATGGGATCTGCCAGAGAGGAGGCAACACATTCATACATGTCGCCGCCTCCTTCGAGCTTTAACTGCAGGACCTTTTTCTCCCGGTGCATCACAGTCACTCCTACCTTCGATGTAGGAGGTATCCTTCGTTTCGGGCCTTTGAGCTGCCCCCGCTGTTGCTGCGGCGTGCTGCTCCCATGGGAGTCCAGCCCTGGACTGGGAGCGCCAGGCTTAGCACCAGCAGCAGCCGTCACCGGGCCGACCTGTGCTGGCGTGCTGATGTGTTGGGGAGCAGGCGAGGCTGAAGCAGGGGCTGCTTGCTGCTGCATGGGTGGACTGGGCTGGCGCGCCAGAGGCAAGGAGGGGCCGCTGTGCCTCTGAACCAGCTGGCTCAGAACAAGAGAAGGCTCCGGTTGCAGCCCAAATTCACCTGCAAACAAAAGCAAGGAAGAAGGAACAACAAAATGCATATTTACTTTAGGGCTGAAGCGATTAATTGTGATTAATCATTATTTAATTAATCGTCAACAACTTTGACAATCGATTAATTGTTAACTGGAGAATACAGATTCAAAAAAGGCCTGTAGCTGGAAGAATAACACATTCAGGACAATTAAGCCAAACTAGTACAATAAATATATGGATTTTGAATTTAAGATTAAAAAAAAAAACACAAGATAAAATTGTTGGTAAATATGTTCTATCCAGAACTAGTCAGAGGGTACTGTCAAAGCTTCACCTTTTTCGTAAATAAAGAAAACAATATCTCTTATAAAGCAACTTTTGCTATTATTATTTGGTTAGTACAGAAAATAGTCAACATTAGTCCTGCACTGTACTGAAGTTGAGTCAAGCAGGAAAACGCTGAGCTTTTCACACATTGATGTTTGGGGTATTTTCTTTGCTGCATCTTTTGCTACAAATGATGATGTATACAATGCTGTTATTGTATTTTAGGCAATAAAATTTATTGTTCTCATTTTTTTTTTTAAATTAAAGTATTATATGCATCTCTAAATATATTTCTGATATTGTATATCAAAGGCTTAAATGGAAAATCTGCAGAATGTGGCAACAATTTCATCGATTAATCGTCAGAATGACTGTACGAATAATCGGTCACTAAAATAATGGCTATCTGATTAATTGTCAGAATAAGGATTAACCAAAATAATCGTTTTCAGATTAACTGATTAATCGACAAACAATCATTAGTTGCAGCCATAGTTTACACACAGACTGCGAAACTGTCCAGGGTGCACACCGCCTCTCGCGCAGTATCGATAGATGTATTTGCCACGAAAACATCTAGACCACTTACGACTGAACTGCGAGGACAAGGATGCGCTGTTGGACTCTGAAGCTTTCATGTCCCAGCTCGAGGATGATGGCGGCGGTACCGGCGCTACCAGACCCGGCAGCCGACCCGTGGAGGTGTTACTTCCTTGGGTGCTGACAGGAGGGGCAGCCTGGGACAAGGGCAGCTGGCCCAAACCGGGACCCTTGAGCTGTTCCAGGATCTGAGCACCAGGACTAGGCTGAGGCCTCTTGGCTTGGCCCAAGTCCCCAAAACCAGCCCCCAGAACCGAAGACTGGTGAAAAAAGAAAAACAAAAAAACAACAGTGAAGTTCTGAATGATTATTTTTGGTTGCATAATGACTGTGAACAACAAACAAAGGAAAACACGAATAAGAACGCAGCGTTCTTTTTTATTTTTAGTTTTACCAGGGCAGCGTGGGCGTAGCTCGTGCTGCTGGTCGTGCTGCGGCTGGGTGGCGGTTGCTGATGGTGGTGGGAGTTGGTGAAGACCAGACTCGGTGTGGAAGAAGAGGAAGGTGGCTCTCTTCCTCCTACTCCAGGCTTTTGCAGCAGAGAAGCCAGGTCCAGACTAACACACACACACACACACACACACACACACACACACACACACACACAAGTTTTTGTAAATACATAAAATTTTTCACCATGGACCCAATCTCTAAGAGGTATGAGGACTGCACAAAAAAGAACATTTTTCAAATATGTTTCATTATAGCTCTTGCTACGTGTCTGGGTTTGTTTCCCTGCTAGAAGCTGGACCTCCACTTCAGTCCAATAATTCCCAGGCTCTCAACAGGTCAGAGGTTGCACTTGATGTCTTTTGGTGGAGTATTAAAGTGAAAGGAACTGAATTGAAATGTGCAACATTTTTCAGATTTTTATGTGTTAAAAAAGGTTTTAATTCGAAATCATCTTAAAACAGATTAATTTTGCTAGACTAACCTTTGCCCAGGGGTGATATGGTTCTCAACATCAGGTGCACTTGAGGAGGTGAAAACCTTGGTTTCTGAAAGCTGTATGGACATAGAAACACATAGTGTGTAATATAAATAAACTGGGGTAGTGTAATTTTATTGATTCTATAATATTTATGGATTTTTTTTCCTCAGAAAGTATCAATACATTAAATTTACTTTGAGTTTTATGTCAAATCAACATGAATTAAATGACAGCTATCACACATGACATTTTGTAAATTTAAAATGACATGCAATGAAACAACCAATTACAATAAATTAAATAATGAAATAGATAAATTACATTATCTATATAATATAAATGAATAAGACAAAAAAGGTTCCTTTTCTGGATAACCAAGTGTACAAAGCCACACAATTGACATTTAAACAAAGCAGATGTGTAACAAAAACAACATTTATTACACCAGTATTACAACATCAGTTCAATTAATTCAAGTCAAGTCTATGGGACAGTCACAAAATGTCACCAAAATCATTCTGTCCCTCTACAGTCTTTCAGAAAATCTTATAAATGTACTGAATTGTAGCGAAGAGTATCGTCTGCTAAATATCGTATTGTGAGCAGAATATTGTGTATCGTGAGATTAGTGTATCTCTGCAGCCCCAATAGATACACACAGAGACAATCAAACTTTTTACTCACACTGACGTCTTCATTCCACTCCTCAGCTGTCCAGTCTTCCATGGTATTTCTCCAGGCAACTGGAAACCACACACGCACACACACACACGCACACACACATACATATATATAATGCTTTCCCTCACTGACAGATCACAGTGAAACTGCAGCACACTCTTTCCAGGGCTCACCTGTCCCATCTGTGCTGCTGCTGTTGTTGTTGCTGTTGGCTGTGTCCCAAACCTCAGTCTGTGTGGTTCCGGTTCCAGCCTCTGAGGTGTAGTCCGCTGGGTTGAAAGTCCTGATCAAAAAGATGAACAAAGTCCAACAAAGGTTAAAACTCACCTTGGTTGGTTCCTTCTCAAATCTCGCAGGTTAACTTCACATGTTAAAAACAGAACATTAGGCAGTGGTCTGAAGCAATAAACGTAGTTGTGTGTTGCCACTGTACCCCATGCCCTGTGCTGAGAACCTGCTTCCTGGCGGCGCTCTGCCTCGACCCCGACCTCCTGACCCTGCAGAACATCCAAACAAAAGTCAGACCCATCCACTTATTACTCATCATTCTTACAGTGCTACGATTTCATCCTCCTACCTCTGCTTCCCCTGGCTCTTCGACCTCGATCCGAACCTTTGTCCAGTGGCGTCGCCTCCACACCGTTCTCCTCTGGACGTGCTGTTGACAAAATAAATAAAAATCCATCAACAACTACAGGATTCAACAGGAAAACATTCTGTGTGCTCTGAACTAGATTTAACTTCATTGTTAAGCCCTGGGTCCTCACCCTGCCGGTTCCGACTGGCCCCCTTTCCTTTGCGGTTGGCCGAGGCGCGGCCCTTGCTGGCCTCCCGCTCCCCTTTCTTCTCCCGGTTCTCCTTGTTCTCTTTGCTCTCTGATGGGCTCTCCTTCACCAGAGGCTTCTTCTTCCCCACTGTCTCCCATGAGGTCTGAATGCAAAAGAGGAGATTACACAAAAACAAGATAAAAACATAATCATTGTTCTTTAGAATTTACTGATTATGGGAACAAAAGTCCATCACCTAAGAATAAATATATTAATCTTTTGCTGCAGAATTTTTTAAAATTTCTTTGATTTAATTATAAAAACAAGTGACATGTTTTATTCCGACTGTCAAAGATTATTGTCATAAATATTGTGGCTGTGCAGTATATCAAATTACATTTTTAAAAGTCAATATGCATCACTATTCAAAGAGGACCGCTTGAAAAACTGCAGAATCTGGTAGGTGAATATGTTTCAAGTGGAATAAATTAAATACATTTTGTATCAGGGGTGTGCAAACTCTTTGTCACGTTGGCCAAAATGTTCAGCTCAAAAGGATTCGCAGGACAAAAGTTAAAATCACCAAAAATAATATATTTTTACCTGCTCAATAACAAACTAAATATGAGCTATTTTGATGAAAAAAAAATAAAGAAATCAGATTTTTCTTTTTTTTTTTTTGTAGGAACAGAAGAATAGATCCAAATCTTCAAATGTTTTTTGCACAGCTTTCTTGTAAATGAAAGGCAACCAGTTTGCTTATTAGTAATTTGGGCCTGATTGAGGAAAAAAAAAATCATTTGTTTACTTTTTTTCTACAGCAATTAAAAGTAAGTTTAGGTGCACAAATGTTTACTATGAGTAGATGTGATCCGAGTTACCATGACAGTAGAATGAAACCAGAAAGCTTGACACGTCACATTTGTTCAGTAAAATTTAACTTAAAAGTCCTAGTTTTGTCCTAATTTAATTTAATTTATTTGTGAACTGTGGTCTAAGGGCTGCACAAAAATAGTCTGGGGACCACAATTGGCCCCCGAACTGCACTTTGAACACCCTTGATCTCTATACAAACACTACATTTGGCCTGTTGGAATAGTCTCCAACTACCGTTAATGCCCTAACCTGACACAGATTTCATCTGATGAAATTTACACAAAGTAACATCTTGTGTGTAAATGAATAACAGTTAAATATCTTTAATAACAATTAAAGATACAGTACTAATCCAGAAACTGGTTTTAGTTATCAAAGATTCAACACGTTTTTCTACAACTAGCCACTCGGTTCCCAGGCATTCTGAGCATTTATTGAATTAAAACGAAACCCTTGAATAAGCAAATCCCCATTACCAGATGAAAAGAGCTTCCATTTACCATGTCCGAAGTGCTCTCCAGGAGGAAATTGATGGCTCTGCTAACATCCTCATTGCAGTCATGAAGCGCTACCATGCACTCATCTTGATTCTTCCCGGTCACCTCCATCAGCTGGAAAAGGAACAACACGCACTTTACACGTGTCTGCTTGTGTCAGAGATGAAAAAACACAGCATTCCCACTGTGCGGCAAGAGCATCAAAAAAGTTGACAGAGTTGCAGCACCTTCCACACCAACTGGCACCCCAGATAAAGATGTGTAGAAGAAAATTCAACTGTTGATTGCAACGCATTTATTGTACTGACAGGAGAAAATATACTATTACGTACACACCAAGCAGTTGATTAGAAAAGCTTTGCTATGGAAGAAAAAACCTGTTTTGCCCTACCATCACAAACAAATATCTAGGGCGTGCTAAACTCTACTGGAACTGTGTTGCACTTTTATGTATGGCGGTCTATTTTTTAATATGGGAGCCTGTTTCTCTTCAAGTCTCCAGGAATCTCGTTGAATGCATGTCATACAAACTCTTTGAAATACCAGGAAATTTTTTTACAACAAACCTGTTGGAATCTTCCAGGAAAACTAAAAATTATAATTTTTTTCTGTGTATTCAATTAGGAAAATGATCACAATGTGTGGTCCAGTCGGAAATAAATGGCTCACTTACACATAAAATAAATATTTATTATAGGTGATCTCCTATATACGCAGAAATCTATTTAATATCTATGTGGTGAGTTAAAAAGAGTTTCCTCAATAAAAAATTTGCATTTTTTGGATTTTTTTCCCCTTAAACGTTTATTGAGCATATGATGCTAACGTTCAAGAAATGTTTGCTTTTTTTCTAACACTCCCTACACATCTTTACCAGGGGTGCCAATACGTGTGGAAGGCACCTTAAACCACCAAAACGTCCAAGTGTTTCACACCTGGTTAACTTTGTCCTCAAAGTCAGCATCATTCTTGTCGTAGATCACCTGAGCAAGCCGGATCTGCTCAGCAGTAGCCTGTATCGCAGACACATTAGACATTGAAAAGGGATGCAGTACTTTTGTGGTAGCCGTTAAATTGGTTGGCGTGTTTTTAAAAATCAATGGCGAAGAAATAAATGGGAAATAACCACTTCCTATTGTCCCATTAGGATAATGCCTACTTTGCAGATGCAATCAAACCAAATTAAAACTTTAGCGCATCTCATCTAGTGCTCAGAGGAGAGCGTTCTTTGGCGTTCGGGGACGCTCACCTGTATTTGCTTCTGTGGCTGTGGTGTGTGAGGGGCCGCTGGCAGCGCTTTTTCCCGAGGACCCCGGGCCTTGTCGCCGCCCAGCAAGCTCATCATATACAGTATATACAAAACTCTGTATGTACAAAATAGAAAAACCTGCAGAAATCAAAAAGTAAAACCCACATAAGAGAATGAGCAAAAGCTACCAGCAGTAATGCTAATTAATAACTCCCGCAAGGCTGTTTACGACCCAGCTGAAGCTTTCCCCTTGTTTGATGCCACAGAACTTCCTGAGCATCCAATGCCAGAAGATGCTTTGAGCACAGTAAAGCCTCACTCTCGAGTAATGAATAGTGGCCTTGTGGAGGCTGTAAGACGCACAGTTGGCCTGGTGACGCAACAGCTTTGGTGAAAATCTGGGTCAAGGAGGAAGAGCGACCCAGTGTCCTTTTACAAACACCACAGACTACACAACGTGGACAAACAACACACCCCAGACCCCATATCCTGTCTCATTGTGGAACAAGAGCTTCTATTTAGACCCTAAACACAAAACTGATGATTGAAATTATCTAATCGACGCGAGGCTCCTATCAGAGTCTTGCTACGTGATTGCAAAGTCAGTGTGATCCTTTATTACACCGCTGCCATTAGTTCCATAATAGTCTCGATACGCACTTGGAATTGGCAGATGATTCATTTCTGCTCTGATTGTTGACTGACTGGTCAATGACTAAAAATATGACTTGTTTTCTGATCTGGAAGGATGCAGGTTGCGATGACAACACTCTTCTGTGTGGAAGTCGTCATTGAGAAAAGATGACTCAAAGGCTTCCACACGAGAAAAAAATAAAAACAAGTGGAACACATGACTCTAAAGTTACTTTGTTTTAGGTTTTTGAAGAGCTAAACTATATCTTTCATTTCACATGTTGATTACAAAATCTTGGCAGTCCAGGGAATCCCACGGTAAGATTCTACTTCTCGATGGAGAATGCAGTCAGATTGTTGTTGGGCAACTCTAAGAACTAAAATAGGCTGCTATGTCAAATCGTGCGATGTTTTGTTTTAAAATGACACCGAGATTCTGTTCCAAGTGCTGAGCAGTACTTCCTCTGGTTCCAAAACAATAAATTAATTATTACTCTGGACAGAGAAGGCTTTCTAAAGCTCTTTTACACCTGCAATAAATTAATGAATCATTAAATCTAACAACAGCGCATTTGTTTCTTTCCTCCTCAGATCTTAAGTTGAACGCAGCTGATTACTCTGAGTAGATCTTATAGAAAATAAATCATGTAAAAACGTAAATATATATATGTAATTTTTCCCCCCTGGTTTTATTTACACAGATACCCCGATACTAGAACCTGGGAGAATTCACTATGCATATATATAAGGCTGTAACTTTGGAATGTGTTAAGAAAATAGTGTTTTGCAACAAACACTTTTAAAACTAGCATATCCAAAAAGCAGAAAAGTAACATTTGTACTCTACAAGCTCTACAAAAATCAGTGAATTAGAATTCAGCCACTAGATCTCTGACCTGTGCACCTTTAAAACACGTATCTAGATGTATACATTGAAAACACAACATCGTGTACAAGTTTAGATTTCCCGACTGACCTATTTGTTTTGTGTCAGAGAACAATGGCAGTCCAGCTATACGTGCTCTGCGTGACGCTGGCAAACACAAAGCTTCTCATTGGCTGCACCGCTGAACAAAGCTGAAACAAGAGCAGGCTTTTTGCACAATTTCAGCAGATTCGAGTCTCTTAGAACAATTCAAATTTTTGTCACGGACAATTTTAGTTTCGCAACAGCACCGATATCGCAATGAGGAAATTACTTAATACCTTTTTAAAGCAGAGTTTAAATATTCATTTGGGTATACAAAAATAAATATAATAATAAAATAAAAACAATGACAAATGTCTAAAACTGCACAACAATGTTTACTATTTTCTGTGGCATTTGGAGGCTTTATTCCAGCTAGGAGACAATTAACTCTGTGGCATTGTGTTGTTTTGAGTCAACGCTGATTTTAGCTGGTTGCTGCCGTGTTAAGTCATTTCTAACATCTAAAATGTGGACACATTAAGCGTCCTCTACAAACACAAAACATTTAAAGACACAACCACCAGCTCGACGCTGACAGACTGCTGTGTTGTTGATACTGCCGTCCCCTTTGTCCTCGCTAGCTCGCTGTTAGCCGCTTCGCGCTACCGTTGACACTAGCATCGAACAAACGCTGCGGCTAACGATGCTAATCTAAATCTCGTCCGAGTTGAGCCGTCAAACTGTCGTGGGAGTCCTGTGTGTGTTTCTGGGGCCGCCGCGACACAATGACACGCACGGATCCAGTTCAATTCCTCGCATTACACAACCAAGACGAAGCCGAAAAGCCTGGCAGCAACAAAGGTGTATCAAAGGGGGGGGGGGGGGAAGGCCTCGCAGAGCACAATCCAATCCCGACATTGCTCGCCGGGATTCAAGACAACAGAAAAAATAGCGGAGACATCCTTTAAAAGCCCACACTGCTGCGCAAAAAGAAGCCGGCTACTCGCTGCTCCGACGAACGACTAATTAAGTTCGACGCGTACCGAGTGCGAAACGTTAACAAGTGAGTTGAATAGGATGAAGAAAATGTGTGTTTTTATTACCTGCTAACACGCTTCACTCGGCCAGCAGTAGACAAGGTGGTCACGTGACGCGCGCTGCCGCGGTGGATGCTCCCCTCTGGTCCAGCTTCTCCCCACGGCGCTTACTATCACCACCAACCAGCGATGAGAGATTAAACGTGTCTTTCGCCACTTGCACAGATTTATTTAGCGCATTTTGTTGCTTCACTTCCGATTCACATATTTTATATTTGTTACAGTGCTGCTGAATGATCAGAGGCGTATTCGTGTTAACTAAGTTCAAATGAACGAAAGTTTACTTTATAATAAGCCCTTCGGTTGCAAAATAAGCAAGCAATTACCACATAGTCAAACATTAAATACTGCTTATGATTACTATGAAATATCAGTCTTTTTTTTTTTTTTTTTTAGAAATGTTTGCTCCCAAATAGACTGTTGGGTTATCACTACCTTACGGCAAAATGGCTTCAAATTGATGTTATGAATATTGGAACTAAAGAACCTGACTTCGAGCTAATCAAGAACTTCAAGGTGAAAGGTTGACACGTAGAAAGGAAGTCGAGAGGCTATTCAGGAAAACCCGGGAGCACCTAAACGGTTTCCTGTTAAGGATGTCACGATGCACATTGTTGCCACCAGTGCAGAGCTTGCGCAACAATGGCAGCAGAAAGGTCTGGGGGCCGGGAATTACTTATACTCAGAAGTCACATTTTCAGATTCCAGTTGACCAAAATTATTTTGAAAAACAACCCCCAAATAAGTCAGAATTTAACGCTTGTGATCATTTTAAGTCAGTTGCAGAGATGGTAAAGGGCAGTGTCCATTTGCGAACATTTCCCTACTCTTTATCAACCCTTACAAAAGAAAGGGTTGTAACCGTAAGATCATGACAATTGAGATCCAATACAAACTGGATCCCAATTTGTATTGGGATACCTAGAAAATTGGATCACTTAACAGCACCAAATCAAGAGTACCTAATGAGAAGGTATGAGACCAGAAGTTCCTAAAACATTTCATGTTCTGAGCCCCAACATAGTAGAAGAGCCTTGAGTAGCTGCAGGTTAAGTATACAGGCCTTATTTTGTAAGTCAAATGTGAAAGAAAACTTTCATTTTGATAACTTTTAGCTGTACTTTTTTAAACTTTTTTTGTAAGATTAAGGGCATAAACAGGGTCTTCCAAAAACAGGATCTTTTTGGGGGTCCTGACCAAAAAACTTGACAACCTCTGGACTAGCACGTTTCTGTTAAAAGAGCTGCTTACATAATTTCTATCAAGTTGACACCTCAAAACCAAAAATAAAAAAATAAAAAAAAAAAAAAAATGCAAACAACAAAACAGATACATTAATATACATTTTATTGTATTATTTACTCCTTTTTAAAGAATTAGATTTATATCCCCAAGTGTTTATATCTTACAATATCCTGTTTCAGTCATTTGTAAAAACATTCACGAGGCTTGTATAAAAAAAAAGTGTCACCAAGGAGACGGATCAATCCACACAATTTCTCAGGCGTACACAGAAAATGTCCGCAACTGTCCTTAATGCATTTTTTTTTCTTTTACGAACACACATATACACATTTATATATTTATATAAAATACACCTTAAAGTGTTGGTTGTTTAGTCAATACTTGGTCAGAATTGTTTCATTTTGTGTAGAAAAGGAAACTGATGATTAACTCTGTGGCTGTCTTTCACAGAAAGATTTCAGGAAGGCAAAGACGTAGCTGAAGCCAACCCTGATTCTACCTATAACAAGGGGAAGCACAGCCACTCACGGCTTGTTAAAAGAGAGGGCGAGTGGCTATGAGAGAAAATATATATATATAAATATATATGCGCCAGGAGAATTTCCAAACATAATGAGCTTTCTTTGCGTCACTTCTGAGAAATTGTTCCCGATGGATCATATGTGATCATGCAATCAAAACCATCATCCTTTAGAAGAAGCAAGATGAACAATCCTGACCAACAAAATGAAGTCGACAAGGTAAAAAGGTGGTAAAATAAATACAAATGAAGTAAATTAGAGCATCAGCATGGGATCGCCCGTTGGATCAAAGTGGAGAAGAAAAAAAAAATGTCTATATTACGTCCTAGCAGAGCAATAACACTGCGCTTATCAATTCTAACACAATTTTTCTCCTTTACATCATCTCAGTGAAGATAAGAGGAAGAAGAAGAAAAAAAAAGAAATCTCTCACTTGATCCGGTTCTTTGTTTTACTTCTGAGAGCAGAGGAAAGAAGTGCTTTGCGAGTGTTGATCGTTCTCAGATGTCAAACTGCACTCGTGCTCGGTCCATCTACAGGAATGGCATCAGTAATCCTTCAGTCATTATTGCTGTCCATTTATGCGAAAGAAGAAAAAACTATTTCGAGTGAATTCTGGGGTTTTTTTGTTTTGTTTTTGTTTTGTTAGTTTTTTTTTTTTTTTTTTTACAAATACACTTATTTATCACAGAGAAAGCAGCAGTTAACACTATCCTTGAGTACAAAAATAAGCGAGCAAAAGACCACAGCGTAATCCCTGCAGGTTGGATGTGAATGTATTAATGATGCTAAAATGAATATTTTTATTCTTAATGTTTTTCAAAACTCTGAGTTTCTCAGTGGCAGACTTAGTAGCTCTTTAAATTATTAGTTAATTGTACATTTTATATACATATCTATTTATATTTATATATATATAGCTGTATATATATATATATATATAAATAAAAAAAAAGGGGGGGAGGGGTCTGGGGAAAAACATATAAAAGGTGAAAGGGGTTATTTGGGGAAGATGAGAACATAAAAGTGGACACAAATATACACAGCAACAACATTAAATTATGAAACACCATGCTCCTGAGTCCAAGTGTAAAGAAAACAGATGATCTGCTGATCAAAACAGATCCCAATGAAGCTGATGTGGATGAACTTAAGTGAGTAAGATGGAGGGAATTCTGTAGAACGATGGAGACGTAGGGAAGGAGCTGATTGACGAGGAGAGGAAGAGGCTAACTCCACAGTCCTGCGTAGTTTCCGTGCAGGCCAGAGCAGAGTGGCCCACCGGCTACAAACAGCTTGGTACCAGAGTCGTCATAGCAGTGGGTGTACACAGCGTTGGGGAAGGAATGAATGTCTGAGAAGTAACTCCTCCATGTTTCATCATGATTCTGAAAGCAACCCAGAACAGGAAGGCAAGATTTGGAGATTAAACAACCTTTTTCTGTCATCTTTCAGTAAAGAAATCTTTAAAAGTAAAAAAAAAAAACAAAAAAAAAAAAAACGCTTACCAGCCAGCCTTTCCCCGTGGTTAGCTTAAGGATGCCGTCTGGGGCACCCTTCCGATACCCGCTGGACGGATTGAAAGGGTTCTCCAGGAACCTATGAGCCCGGATGTCGTAGAAGAGAAGAGAACCTTGACCGGTACCCACAGTCACAATGTGTTCATAGAAACTCACGGATCGGATCCCTGCACAAAGACATAGCTAAGCATTAATGACAGGAAGCCAAAAGATACAGAGTAGGGATGCAAAGACTGAATCGACGTACAATTGTCGATTAAAGTTTATTAGATTAAAATTAGTTTAAATCGGTTAACTAATAATGTCCGCTTACGCCTTCTTTCAGTATTGTAGTTTGGCCGCCATGCAGCAGAAGGCGCCATCTTTATTCCCAGATACAGGAATAAAGATGGCGGAGCCACACCAGAACAAGAAATGGTCCAAACGGAGTCCGGTTCAGGTTGCTAAATGCACTTCACACGATTCTGTTTTGAAATATAAACACTTGACAAGCTCCTGCAGCCTTCTTCTTTATAGCACTCCTTCGTTACAGCGCATTGTACTATGATGAAAAAATAAAACTTTTTGCCCAATTAAGCAGGTTTATTTTGAGGGCTGTGGTGAGTTAATGCAAGTCTTTGAGGGAAGTTCTAACTTTCCTTCGAGTGCAACCACCGACGGGTACTTCCGTATGAATATTCTTTTCATCTTTTCCGCAATATAATAGGTTCATGTTTGGTTATATTTTATAAATATGTTTAATAATGTGAGGAGAAAAAAACTTCTTGTCAGTCAATTAAGTTAGTATTAAATACAGCTGACAAAATAACTTAAAAATGCAATTTTTTCTCTATTAAGCATATAATGAAAAATGTAGTCCTTCATGTCATAGAAAGACAGTTGGCCAAGAAGAAAACTACAATTTTTTTTAAGAAAATGGTTGCTTAATAGATAATGTAAGTCAACTTTAGATCAACCCATTGATAACTTGCATCCCTACTATAAAGCCTATAAAGTTTGAAGTATCAAATGAACTTAGTCAAGATAAAATATTTTTAAACAATATGTAGCCAATATTAAAATAAATGTAATTCTCAGAGTCAGTCTTGTCAAAGAACGAGCTTGAATTCCTCCAGGGTGATGTGACTTCATCATTTAGTCACACAATTTATTTATTTTTTTTTAAAGTTTATTAGTGAGCATTAAGTATTTCACGAGAGTCAAATCCAACAATGTAAAATCTCTGGATTTTACATCTTCTTTGGAAACTTACCGCTTCCTCTCTCTCGAGAACTAACAGACTTGATGTTGTGGGTGGGCTGGCGTGGATCCAGAAAGGAAACATGGGCCTGAGAACCCACAGCGTACACGGACCAGTCCTGTCCATATGCTAAACACACATTCTCTTTGCAGTGAGGCAGCTTGGTGGACAGTATCTACAGAGACCATGTGGAAATTTTAAGTTAAATTTGATATGAAAAGCACATATTTTCAACAAAATTATATTCTCATGCTCCATAGACATAAAAAACTGCAGCAGAAAATAAAAGACACGTGTGATGTCAATCTACTTCCCGCAAAGGTGAGCACATAGAAGCACACGATAAATCACAGAATAGACCAAATGATTATTTAGTCATGTACCTTGCACAAATTATGCTCTGCTTTCCAGAGGTGAAAATAACCATCCAAGGACACAGCACCCAACTCCTGAAAAAGAAAAACCACACAGGAAGTCAAGACATAAACCACTAAAATTTGGGGCATGAGAATGTCTTTTAGGTTTCTTTTTAACAGGATGAGAACCGACTGCACCGAGTTTAAACACACAGACAGAAAGGACGAATAAGAGGTAATTATTAGTGAAAATGTTAAGTATTCGGACAGTTTTCCATTTAAAAATAAGTTTGTAATCCCAAAAGAAAGCTTACATTTTCTCCTAAGAGTCATTATAGATCGGCCTATGGTTTATGTTATTGGTCAAATTTTATCTACATATAAAATTATAGCAAGATTACAAAAAAGTTGCAGCTTTAAAATGAACAAAAATGTCCATCAGAGCATCTCTGTGGATTAAAGTGCTTTTGATAACATGAAAAGTGACCAGCGATGTAAAGGCCTTAGAGCGACGCACTGCTGTCCCTCCCCCATCTGTTTCTGTGTAATGTTAATCAGTTGGTCTGCTAACTCTTTTCAAGGTTACTCTAATTACTGTAATATGTAGTAGATTACAGATAATTACTGTAATCTGTTGAAGATTACAATAGTGATATATATCATGATTACTCCACATTTTTCTGATTTCCTTATGTATTTTATTACGATGTCGCTAACTTTGAGAGCCTCAACCAATAAAAATAATTATCTATTGTACCTAATGAGGGCAGAAAAAGTTCATGCAACAAGTGGAAAATATTACATGCATGGTGATTTTCCTTTAAAATCTAACATCATTCAAAAGTTGCAGCATAAAAAAATTGTTTTAATGTGTTTAGCTAAATTAATTGGATTACATCTTAAAGTGAAACCGCGCCATTTGTAACATGTGGTCATTATACCAACTTGTGCCTAGTCTCATTAAAGACTAACCGGTTAAAAACAATTTCATTCCAATAAAGTTTTCATTTAACAACCCTTAATGCAAATGTTTACGAAGTCCATTTAATCCATCCACTCCTACAGTTGCTACATAAAGATGTATTCTATTGTATCCAAACATGAACAAAAAGCAGCAACTCAAGATGAGCTTACTAATTAAACAAATATGAACAGATTTCTTGAGGAAATTCAAATAAAAAAATCTGGGGGGAAAAAAAACCCCCAAAAGGTCAGATAAAGTTTTGGATTTTGTTCAACAGCCATAACTAGCACTGGGAAACAATAAAGTGATGGGAAAGTTCATTCACATAAATTTAGTTGTGTAACAGATCAGAGTTAATTACAAATTTTATGAGCTTGACTGCTTAATTACTTATTTTCATCAACGTTTTTTTCTATTATGACTTATGCAATAACTTAAGCTGTTTTATACAGAGTTATAGAAACAAGTATCAGGATTTATCTCTTAAAGATGAAAATTCGTCTCATCTGTGCTACAGACAAAACAAAAGCCGAATTTAAGGGGATTCAAACTGGGGAGGATCCAGAGGGGTCTTACTTTATGGGTGTTATTAAAGGCCAGAGCACGAACTTTACAGTTGTATGGATTGGTATACTCCTTGGGAATGTCCTTCAGGGCACGGTGGGAGATGTGCGCGTAAGATGGAACCGTGTCGTCACTCGGACTCCTCTCAGACTGACCGATTACTTCCTCTGTGATCTCCCACAGACCCATTGAGCCGTCTCTGGACCCTGCGGATGAAAGTCCACGCAGCGGATAAACAGCCAACCCAGTAAGTAGGTAAAAGGTGAGGATTTTCTAAAACGGTCACAGAAATAATTGCTCAATGCTTTGCGGGACAGCAGCTTGGATGGAGAGAGCGTGTACCTGCTGGTTCTACCGACTGCCCAGAGGCCGCACAGTTCATAGTTACTCACCAGAAACAGCCATGGTGTCATTGATCCACGCTATGGAGAAAATCCAGTCATTGTGACCATCCTGGAAAACAAAATGGTTTTGATGTGAAACATCACAATATCCAAAAGAGTTACAAAATACTTTTTTAGTATAGTTGCTCCTAATTAACAACTCAAGAACCTTGACATGTGTGGATTTGGAATAAAACTCCCAAACAGACTCACTGTCTCATGAAACGCTGTAGGAAACACTTCATTTTCCACAGAATCCCAAACTTTTTTTGTATTTTCTCAATTTATCCTGTTTGGGATTGGCACTCAGAATGGGTTGAGCGGTTCTAAAAGACCTATTACTACCAAAATAAATTACTGAACTTTTAAGTGATAGAAAATTGAATTTTCTCATTGTGCCGAAACACATTATCTAGCCTTTTCTGCTAGATAATGTGCTGCAGCATTCCAGGAGTTACTGCACAGTGCTGCAGAATATTCCACTGTACTCGACACAATAGACGGGACAAGCTGCATACTTTTACTGCGGACTGCTTTGACCCCTTTAATTGACCGTGCTCTAGACAATATGGCACTTTGAACGCTTTTGTGTGTGTGGGGAGAGCGGGAGGTGAGTTGGTTTCGGCCACGTGAAAACAACAGCTTTAACTATAACATAGTGAGAACTCCATTTTTATTTGTTAAAATAAAAAACAGGGTTTCTCAGACTCTTAAGATCATATATAGAGTATCTTACCAACTACAAGCTATATTATATATTCGTAGAATTTTTATGTGAAATACTAATACAAAGTAATGCAGCAAACTGCAAATCTGCCAAAACACACCAATCAACCCAAACTACTAGGCTAGGAAATGAAAGCATTAATAAGAGCAGCAGCAAAGAGGCCCATAGAAACTATGACTTCCATAGAAGATTAGTGAAAAGAATCCTACTGTTGAAAAACAGCTACGAGAAGTCTTGTTTGCCATTTTCTGCAAGTCATATAGGAGGCTCAGCAAAACAATGAACACGCCATCCCCTTGGTGATGCATGGTGGTAGCACTCACGTTCACCAAGGACAGAGAAGCTGATTGGAACTGACGGGAAGACAGACTGCTGCTAAACACAGGGTGATCCTGGAGGAAGACTTGTTAGAGGCCACAACAGACTTGAAACTGGTTCATCTTTTAGCAGAAAAAAACAACCCTGCCATACTGACAGAGCTACAAAAGATGGTTTTGATCAAACCATGTCCATGCGTTATGATGGCCAAGCGAAAGCCGAGGCCTAAATCCAAGAAAAAAAACATGTATGCTCACAGACACCAACCACTTTGACAAAATTTCAGCGGAAATGCAGCCTGACAATGAAAAGTGGTGATGGTGAGTCCATGGCAAAAAAATCAAACCAACCAACCAAATACATAAATGGAAAATTAATTAATGTTTTGTTTGTTTTTTAGTTTATGAATTTATGGGGTAGGAGTTCATAAGTTTCTTACTTCTGCTTTCTCCTTTTTTGAGCATGTTAAGATTAATATTAATATGTGTCTTTAGCATTTCTTGTTTGTGTTTGTTATTTTATACTGATATAACGTACAAAATACATTTTCAAAAAGCTGGTAGCGACAGGCTACATTTTCAGATTTAGATTTACAAAAATTTTAAAAACCATGTGTTATTTTTCTCTCCCATTTGCCATTATCCATCTCTTTGTGTCACTATATTTTACAAAATCCCATGGAAATACATTGACGATTGCATTTATACAGCATTTGTTAAAGTGCTGTATAAGTTGCTGTGTGCGAACATGTTAAACAATTCTTGTGAATTACTTTCACTTGACTTTTGTTTTGAATATTTTCTTTTATTAATTGGAATAGTTTAAATATTGATTGATTATAATAATTATGTGTGAGTCTAAGTGATTTAGATCAAATAAACTAAACCAAAACAGAAAGATCAATTAAATTGTGAAAAGGGTATGACAATTCTCTTTAGCAAATTCCCTGCTAATAACACCAAAATGTTTTTAGAAAAAAAATTAAAACCTTTGAATTTTGACTTTAATGTTTAAATCAGGTTTGGCCCATAAATTATTAGCAAACTAGAGAAAACTGAGACACTGTTTCACTAATTATGCTTGCATGTCTGAACAACATATATAATTGCCATATGAGAGACACTTACATCTCCAACACAAACAGGATCCAGTGTTGGCAGCTGGTAGATGGCTAAGCTATTGGGGTTATCTCCTCCAGTGGCAAGCAGAGTTTTTGAGGGGTTGAGTTCAATTGCATGTATGCCACAGCCCTGCTGGTCCAACCGGGCATGAGAGCCCCCTGTTGGGAGATATTGCCGCCCTGTCGTCATAGCACCCACTATCCCAGCGCCTGCATCACTACACTCCCTGTCCTTCAGCATTGGAATGCGTGTTATTTTCCCCGTCAGGACATCAACGACAAAAAGCTGCAAACAAAAGAAGAATACGTAGCCGGTTAAGTACGACATATGCACGAGGAACGTCAAAATATAAAGACGGGTGCCAAAAACTGGATTAGCTCACCGTGTTGCACTTGGTCCCACACACCACCTGTCTATGGTTGAGCCACTGCGAAGCAAACACCTTGTTCAGCCGTCCCAGAGAAAACTCCCTCTCCTTGAGGATCCCAGGGAGCCTGCCGGCCGCGAAGCCACGCAGGCTCCGTTGGAGCCGCAACTCATGCTGCTGCTGGGGCCTGAACTCACGTCCACGGAGAGCGCACACAACGGAGCGCCGACTGCCGCACCACTGCTGAGCATGCCGCGATGAACAAGAAATACGAATCCGCTTCTGTGGTGCTTGACACCAGCCCAGCTGTGGAAGAAGGTAGAGGAAAAGGTTCGAGCATCACGGGAGAGTTTTTATCACGAGCGAGAAAAGGTTACCCTGCATTCTCAGCAGTAATAAAGTCGCTAAGCAATATTTTTTTCCGGCTAAGAATCAAAACTGATAGAGCATAACGGAACAGTTCAAACTTTAAAAAGAAATTATAAAGATAAAGACATTCCTAGTGTTTGACTCATCTAAAATTAAAACTTATTTAAAGTAAAAAAAACAAAAACAAAAACAAAACAAAAAAAAACTCAGAGGTGAAAAACAGCGACCTGTGGATACAGTGCAGTACTCATACCTGTTGAAGTGTTTCAAATGTCAATGTCAATGTCAATGTCAATTTATTTATATAGCACTTTAAAAACAGGTATAAAACTGCACCAAAGTGCTGCACAAAAACAAAAACACAAGTTGATAAAAACAGAGTATCAAACATTGCTTCAATTAAAAGCCAAAGAATAAAAATGAGTTTTAAGAAGCGATTTAAAATGTTCCAGGCTGTTAGCAGATCTAATCTGGAAAGGTAAATTGTTCCATAGATTAGGAGCAACAACAGAAAAAGCCCGATCTCCTTTCTTCTTTAGTCTGGTCCGAGGAACTGTAAGTAATAGCTGATTGTTTGATCGTAGGGTTCTGGACACAGACTGGAATTTTAAAAGGTTCTGAAGATAACGAGGAGCTAACCCATTTAAAACTTTAAAAGTCAATAAAAGAATCTTAAAATCTATTCGATAAGTGACAGGCAGCCAGTGTAAATTGGCCAGTATTGGCCTTATATGGTCACGCTTCCTGGTTTCTGTAATAAGCCGTGCCGCTGCATTCTGTATCATTTGAAGTCGATGCATCTGTGATTTATCCATGCCACTATATAAAGAATTGCAATAATCCAGACGAGTTGTAATAAAGGCATGGATAAGTCCTTCAAAGTCCTTAAAACAAAAATAAGATTTAATTTTTGCTAAAATCCGTAGGTGATAAAAACTTGATTTAACGACAGAACTAACTTGTTTATCGAGCTTTAAACAGCTATCAAAAGTAAAGCCAAGATTCCTAGCTGAGGTCTCACAAAACCGAGCTAAGGAACCGAGAATCAGATCTGGATTTTAATGTAAAGACTTTGACCAAATAATATAGCTTGAGTTTTACTTTGATTGAGGTGAAGAAAGTTTTGTTCCATCCAAGATTTAACTTCAGCTAAACAATTTGTCAACAGCTGAAGAGATTCATTTTTTCCATTTTGTAGTTTAAGGGGCATATAAATCTGGACGTCATCCGCAAAGCAATGAAAGGAAACATTAAATTTATGGAAAATCTGACCAAAAGGCAGTAAATATAAAATAAACAAAATGGGACCTAAAATTGAGCCTTGGGGGATGCCGTACTTTAAAGGTTTGGCCCCAGAACAGCATTGGTCCAGATGAACTGAGAAAGTTCTATTTTCTAAATAAGATTGAAACCATTCAAATACTGGGCCTCTCAGACCAACACAATGTTTTAATCTGTACAAGAGAATCTGATGATCTACAGTGTCAAATGCAGCACTCAGATCTAAAAGTAATAAAACTGCAACATTGCCTGAATCAACTGTTAAAAGAAGATCATTATACACTCGAAGCAAAGCTGTTTCAGTGCTATGAGCAACTTTAAACCCAGACTGGAATTTCTCAGTTATATTATTGTCTTTTAAAGACAATTCAAGCTGAATAAAAACTAATTTTTCGAGGACCTTAGATAAAAAAAGGAGTTTGGAAATGGGCCTAAAATTGGCTAGTACACTTGAATCTAGATTGGGTTTTTTAAGAAGGGGTTTAACCACAGCATGTTTAAGTACTGATGGGACACAACCTGACTACAATGAGGCATTTATCACCATTAGGATGTATGGGCTGGAAGTGAGAAAAATGTTTTATATCAAATGTGAATTGCAAAAGGTTTACGGCTGGGATGGATGAGATAGATATAACTAAGTAATTTGTAATGACGAGAAAGAAAATCATTCATGGGTTCAAATGTTTTTCCAAATGAGACGAGCATTTTATTGACGCCAATGCTTTGCACAACCTTTGACATGGAATGGTTGGAATATGTCTGCATCTGCTCTTTACATTCAAATTATTGGACTTCTTAGGGCATCTTGTTGCCCCTTTATTTAGGGGCATCAGAGTCAAGGAGACTCAATAGAAATGCATTCAATCCTTTGCAGATTTTGCTTAGAAAAAGAATGTACAAAAAGTAATATAGTTAAAAAGGCATACATTCGAGTTTGTGATTACAAACAAAACATGAAAAATGATATGCTTTTGCAAGGCACATTATCAAACACAGGTTTATTTCGACTAATTGATCACAAATTACTACTACCAATAATGTTTATTTTATCCCCAAGTGACCAATTTTTATGAATGTACACTCATTCCGATGACAAACTTAACACACGAGCACATATGACGTCTCAGCTAACGCTGACGTTGGTAAAATGCTTTTCAGATTCCAAATGGGAATCTCGTTTCCAGTCGAAATCAATTCAGTTCTCGTTGGTGATGAGAAGTTGGTTTGACACGCCAGGTCAAGCTAAGAGGTGTGACCTTTAAAAGAGCACCTGTGACCACGTAATTGCAAAGCTACGCGACAGCTGAACGTCAGCCTTTTATCAGAGCCGAGCAAACACTGAGCTAACGTTAGCTCTTGTATTGTAACGGACTGCCGTTGGCGAACGTCGGGCTAACATTAGCGGATGTTGATCCTCAAATGGAAACAATGTAGAGTTCTTCTTTTAAAAAATCTCCTGTGTGTGCGTTCTGGCTCCTTGTGCGGCCGTCCGGAGCGGTAGTTAATCTGCGAGCTACCGCACGAACGCTCCTGTCAGCTAACACTGGCTAGCACATATTTGGTTAGCATGCTAACACAACCGGTTTCCGCCTACCTGTTGTTGGTCCTTCGGCTCTCCTGCCTTCCTTTTCCTGCTAACTGTTTTTCTCGCCATAATCTGACACACACAGTTCCTTCACCCACATGGAGGGTACAAGTAACACTGGATACTGGGTCATATAATGGCGATATGCTATTTTGTTCCTCGGCCCTCGCTGGCAGTGCCCGACGATGAGGTAGGGCGATCACATAAGGGTAAGGTTGGTCAGAGCGAAGCTAAGATTAAGATAAATATGCAGCTCCGCCTCCTGAATAATATGACCGTGAGGCCGCAGAAACTATCCCGTTTCCACTCAGTCAGTTTTTGTTGTTTTTTTTCCCCCTGCCAAGCTGTGTGCGAAGCGGCGGCAACGGCGAAAGCGTTGGGCAGTGCGCAGCCGCACTCAAATTAAACATCAACAACAACAAGGTCGTACGGAACCGAGAACGTAATACGTACTCACTGACGTCACTGGCGTCCAGGAGACGCATTTTATCTGTTTATCTGCTAGAAAGATATAGATGTAGACACACGTATTAGTTTGTCAAGTATTTTTGAATTCAGTTTAATTTAATTAGCAGTCAGATGATTACAAGGATTTATAAGCTTTGCAAAAATCTGGCTTTTCTGCGTTAATAGTACGACCGATCTTCTGATGTCATTAAATACTTTCATTCAAAATACATCAAGTTTGAATTCATAACTATTTTGGCCACTATTCTGGAAGCAATTGTGTTTACCTCCCAGCCTTAAATGTGGTTTCTTGACAGTTAGACTTAAACATGTTCATACCCCTACTGGATTCAGATTTGAAGCAAGCTTTTGATTTCATAAATATTATTTTTGACTTGAAACAATTTTTACGTCATGGAATGGCCCAGCCAGAGTCTTGACCGAATTGAGAACCAATGGAAGGAGCTACAGATTAGGGCGATGGCCTTCCAAAGGAAAAAAAAATTGGAGTTAATCTCTAAAGATAAGTTATCAATATAGAAGTGGAAGCATGCAAGTTGCCAAGCAATTGTTTAAAAAAAAAAAAAAGAAAGGCAGTTGGCTGTTGTGATGGAAATAAAACCTTTCTTTTTTTCTTTACACAATGATTCTTCTTGTACATTGTTTAATTTTTTGGTAATATCTAATGTTTCATTTCAGAAACAAAATTGTATCTTCTCCAAATCTAAGAGTTATTAATATTTATTATTTTTAGGAGTAGCATAATTGTATGTTGTGTGCAGGAAAATCTCTCAGTGAAGCAAAGTGGGTTTTGTTCCTGTGGTATTTTTTCTGAATTTAGCACAAGAAATTGTATTTGAAAACTGGTAGTGTTGAAAGATCCTACTGAACATAGGTTTTTGCAAAGCCGTATTTGCATTTTCTGGTTGTCTCCTTTATTCCTGAACTGTTGCACAAGTCAATGTGACTCAACAAATGTTTTGTTTCTATGTCTCAAAACATCCTACCGCTGAAAATGCAACCAGCATCCATAGAACAACTTTTTACATCAAAAGATGAAAGCCACCTCTCCTTTTTATAAAGCTAAATATGAAAAAGTCAAGATGACTTCTGTTCGGGATTGCATTAAGATCGTGCTTTATGAGAACCAAATGTGTATAATCTTAAAACAAGAAAATCATAAATGTCTTGAAAATAATTTCTTATAACAGCAAGTCAGTTGGACTGAAACAATTATTTATAGTTACGTAGGACTCATCTATTTTCATGAAGAGGTGCTACCTTTCTCTGATTTTTAGTTGCAGGCAGGTTGCACGGGCCCCTGTACTACTGCATGCTGCTCTTCTTTATATTTTTTCTGCTGACCAACAGGTCAGTTGGATTTTTCCAGTTATTGTAGACAATAACCTGTCTGTTCAGCTGGACATTTAAAAAGAGAGCCACAAATCCAGGAAAAGGATGTGTTGTTCTTCGAAAGGTCATTCTCTCACATTTAAATACTTGGGATAAAACATGAAGCTGGGCTAAAAAAACAAACAGAGAAACGCCATGCCGAAAAGATGAGCATGTTTAATTGGTTGGATTTTCTAAATAATTTCACAGAAAATTAAACATGTTGTCGAAACCCATCAATGAATTTGGAAAACGACACTGAGCTCACCAAGCTCAACCTTATCATTAACATTTCTCAGATTGATTAGATTTGCTTTGTGGTAATGCGGAAACTGACAATTCTTTTTTTTCACTTTTTTTTTTTTTAACACAAACATGTTTTTACCCAAAACCTGTGATCCAAATAAAACTTTAAAAAAAAAAAAAATCAGAACACAAACAGCCAAAGGTGCACAGTTTTAATTAATATCTCTGAGGATAACAAAAATCTAACAAGTCAAGTGTGAAGACAATAATACCACTTATGTGTTGTTTTCTTTTAAATCATAGAAACTTAAATAAAAAAAAAAGAAAGAAGCAGCTGTCAGTCATGTCACACCTATTTAACTTAAAGTGCTTCCTTTAGGAACTCAAGTGAATTATTACGACATGGAAATTCCAACTCTGCAAGGAATTATGAGTCAGGGAGCGATCCATGTGTTCTAAAAAGTCTCAGTCATGTAGTCTGAAAGGTATTTTAGACTTGACAAATATATTGTTATACCCCAAAAGTATGATTACAAGCATAATTTTAGTGTCTGGATAAGGCATGGGCCAGTCGTGTGTACCAAGAAATACTTGAGTGTTTAGAGTTACGGTCTCAAAAACCGCAACATTTTTCATTAGTCCTTTTAATGAGAGGCCAGAGTGAGTGTCGCCGATTGTATTGGTAAAGTAATAGTGCTGTAAAAAAGCAGCTGTTGTTCATTTATTTATTCTTTATTTCTCTTAAGTTTACAGTGCTGAGAAAAATTATTAGCCCTTACAGTTAATCTAGGGTTTTCTTGTTTCTACATTTAAATGTTCCAGTTCATCAAATTGCAACACAGGACAAACATAACCTTAATAAATACAAAATACTGTTTTTGTTTATTAAGTGAATACAAGTTATCAAAATAACCTAACCCTAGGGTGAAAAATTAATAGCCCCCTTTATAGTTTGTTGTATCACTGTTGTATCTCTGCTTCCTGCAAATGTTAAGTTTTTGCAGTGACTTGAAGTGAGTCTTTGATTGAAATGGAGGAATTTTAGCCCAATCTCCTTTGCAGAACCATTTTAATTCAACCATCGATTTAAATCAAAACTTCACTCCAAAATCTTTTTTTTTTTTCTTCTTTTTTTAGTTATTGCTGTGATTTGGATCCAAGGTCACAAGTTAATGGCTGAACGTTCTCTTGCAGGATTTCCAGATAGAGGGCAAAATGAATGGTTTCATCAAGCGCAACATGTCCAGTTACTTAAACCACTGTACACTACCCCATTATGTTTGACTGTGGGTATAATTTTCTTTCTCTGGATGTTATGAGCTTGACACACTTATAAGTTTACAAAACATTTCCCTACAGCTCTTTGAACTCATCAGTGTTTATAGTGGCAAATGAAAGACAACCTTCAGGATCTTTTTGGTCAGCAGTGGCTCAGGCACTGGCACCTTCCCAGTGATATCACTATGGACGTCTTCATTGTTCTTCACCCCAACTTCTTCAAATCTAGCAAAATTGGTGTGAAACGTTGCACAAATAAAAATCTTTGCAGTACAAACCAGCACAAACGTAGTCCGGTTGATTAATTCCATTTTTGTCTGATTTGAAGAAGCTAGGAGATCTGGATGACCTTTTATGCTCTCTGGAAACATTTACTAATACCTTTAAGATGATAGCGGCACAAACAACTTTTGCTGCACAAACGTAGCACAGACATTTGACACCAATCTTGTTAGATTTTAAGGTGAGGGAGCCAAGTTCACTCAGGTCTTTTTTACTGCTTAATTCAAGAACACTGACTTTTACTGAGGGAAATGGGGTCCGAGGTGCATTAGATGTTTTGTTTTTTTTCGCAACTTCCTGGATGACTCATCAATTTGCTATTTGAATTATTTTTGTAGGCATGTGTCTTATGGGAAGGTTCACCACTGTTCCATGTTTTAATAATGGTTCTTACCGATGGTCCAAAACTCGTAGCAACGGCTTTTTAACCCTTCCCAGATGTCAGAAAACAGATGTCGTATTCTCATTTGCTCTATGATTTCTTCAGATTAGAGCATGATGTGCTGTTTTAGCCTACTTCATGTTGAACGACAGGTTCTATTTAAGTAATTCAATGAGTCTACAAGTCTGGCAGTAGGTGGACCTAGGTGAGGCTGATGAAACTAGAACCCAAAAGAAAAGATTAACAATGGCCAAATTATTATTTAACAATAGGGGCAGGTTGGTTTGGAGCTTTTTTTTTTCATTTTAATAAAAAGTGTATCTAATGGGAACTGTATTTTCTAACTAATCACCTTATAATTTTGGCAAAAATATTTTACTTTTCAGAGTGTGTCAATATAAAATGTTTTAGATAACTACAATTGTAAAAAAAAAAACGAGTTAGATTATTCTAGCAACATGAATAACTATTGCTCATCTTTTGTTTTTAATAAAAGCAATTAGATTGTTATACACATCTGCTACATTTCTTGACAGGGAACAATGGTAGTATCTTTTTTTTTTTTTTTTTTTTTAAAGATCACAATCTCATACCGGCCCATGCCTTGTGAGGGCTTGCCTTTGAATAATACATGAAAATACTCAACCTGCCTGAGGTATGGGGGAAAAAAAAGTACATGGGAGGAAATCAAGAGTCCAACCTCAGCCTTGATTAAATTTTGTCATATTAAATTCAGTGACAGAAAACAAATGATAGAAATCAATAAAACAGAAACTTTCATCCACATTTCCAGTAAGGCTTTAAAGACCATTCCTTTTAACATTTATGGAGGCTCAAAGTGCAAGTCAACAGTCATACAACATGAAATGCGTCTATTGCACTGTAATTTGGCTGCAGAAAAACAAACAACCCTCACTTATATTATTTTTTTTGTTGCCTCTCACTCTTTCAGTCTGCAAACAAACGCTCAGGACAGTTCTGTAGCGTTGCATTTGTACGTTAACATATCTTACATAATCCCACCGAACTCCAAATAAATCTTAAATCAAAGTGTCAGTGTATTCTTTTAAATAAGATCTGAACAAATGAAACACATGTGCGCCTGTGCGTTGTATGATCAGTGACATTGGGGCAAGAGATATATTGTATTTCTTTTAGGGAGAAAACGCTTCCCACTGTAGCAGGTTTCTTTCCAGTGCAGGCAGAAGAGTGCAACAGGGCACTCTTTCATTTTCAGAGTTTTCATGACTAATGATCTATAATGCAATTCCTAAAACAGAAAGCAAATAAATGCAACCTTTAAACAGACAAAATGATGTCCAAAATGAACAGAAAAAAAGACATGAATGTAAGAAAAGCATACAGAAGAACAGAAATAGGTCCTGGGCACTACAGCTCAGAGGGCACTTCTTGAGAGTCAGCTCTGTTCTGTGATTGTGCCTTTCACTGTAAGCTGGTTCAATTAGAAAAGAGGGCCTTCTCTCGACCTCTCCACTCCCATCACCTTTTTAAAAAGTCTGCAGCGAGCAGTGGAACATGGCAGCTGTCTTATCAAAGAGTTTAAGTTCCCACAAGTCTTCCCATGAGGTGCACACAGCCTACCGCTAGCTCCTCCCCCGTTTAATTGTGCAGTTTCTCCTGCATTCATCAAAAGACTTCCAAGAGGAAGCAAATTAGAGTGGCGTCGAGATGCCACAGCCCACATTTCCCAGCATCAGTCATTTACTCCAATAACACAGCAGTACCTGAATGAGCATTTAGTATTGGTACAGGTTAACTCAATCCAATCTAGGCACACAAACTTTCAGAAGTGCTGAGGCATGGTATGTTTTAGCACAGACAGAAATTGCCTCCGGGGTGTCCTTTCCACAGCCAAGGCAAAAAGGGCAGGGCGTAGTGAGATAAGGTAGGCAGAGGGAAAGGGGCTTCAGGGTGGGAGCGGAGACAGATGCCTGGGGTAGAGCTTTGGCTTTCCCGCCGGCTTGGCTCAGCTCGCAGCGGCACGGGCCATCAGATCCTCCAGAGCCTTGTCCTGATCATTGTTGTGGACTAGCAGAACCTCTTTGATCGCGTCTCTCTCGAACCCCATTTCACCAAATCTGGACATGAGTTCAAGATACTGCAAGGCCTGGAAACAAACAATGAAAAGAAAATGCTCAGTCAGTATAATCTGCAATGAAATCATTATTAAAGAGGCCAATAGAGTGTTTTCCTTTCTCTTAAGATCAAGAGAAAAGTACAAACCTTTTCTTCTGAGCACTGGTACATTTCTAAGCACTCCTCCACAGCGCTGGCATCAAAGCCTCTCTCACACAGACGACCATGAAGAAACAGATAGTCCAATACCTTGGACAGAAGATAGATGAAGGTCAACCATTGTTTCTACTAACTTCCCTTTTGTAGAATCAACAAACACTTGCTTCCTCTTTAACATACACTTCTTTTAGTTTCTCTAAATGGGAGCAATGAAGTAAAATGTCATATTACAAGGTCTTAAAAATTATATTTGCGCAAAAAAGTTTGAGGTTTATACCAAGGCATGGTGGCATTTCTAAACTGATAGTTTATTTATTTATTTATTTTTTAAGTTGATCACAGTCTCTGGGAACTTTAGATAATTTATCCATAGTTTCCTGCTTTTCTAGGCTCTCAATGACATGATACATATATGCAATGCTCTTAAAGTTGGGAAAGAGAGGAGAACATGCATCTCCAGTATAGCTGTGTTCATGCTGTTCCAATTACTGGAGGTCTTGGACAAGATGTTCCGGCTGGAAGAATTGGAAGAAAATCCTGACTTGAATTATTGCTCTGTAGCCAACAGACAATTAAGTGGCGTGCGACCAAAGACAACCAACCACAAATATCAAGCAGCGACAGAAATGTTCTGGAATAATTGTGCAATCAAATTTCTCTCAAAACAGATAAGCATTTCTTATCTTTCTAATATCAGTCTAGTAAGCGTCTGCTTTCCGTTCATTTCACCCTTGAAGCCCCCCATTCTCCTCCTTTATTCGGCCGAATAAAGAGAATCGGCCGACACCAGCAAATCCTGGCTCTTCCACAGCACAATGTAACAGGAGCTAGAACCAAGAATTGATAATTTCTAGCTTGCATAGTGTTAAAGTGTGTTGCAACCTAGATGGAAAGAGCTGCTTGCCTAAAACTTACCCGTCAGAGCAACAATTAAAATGTTTAAAATAAGTAGAAATGTGGTAAGGGCGGAGATTCTTTAGCGTCTGCACACAGTAGCCTAAGATCAGATGCTCCCAGCAGTGTAGCCTTTCTGCACAGCAATCTCATTTAACTGTCATATTTTTAGTCATTTGTGTGTTAGGAGCCTCTGTTTTGCAATAATGTTCAGCAATTCAAAGTAAGTTATTGAATTGGCTGCATCTAGATATACATTAATTGTTTTGGTAACCGACCTGCTCCACATTCTGGCCCTGTCTCTGCATGGCCCGTAAAACTTCCTCATAAGAGTAACCCATTCCCACAAGCGTCTCCACACACTGATGTTCACTGGGCGTCATGCTGAGGAGAGCTCCACCGCACGGTAAACCAGTAGGTCCCGTTCCAGGGTTGGCCTAGTTAAAGGACGAAAACAGAGTGAATATTGAAGAGTTGCTTGAACCTGAAGCAGACATGCAGAGAGTTCTTTAACACTCACCGGCTTTAGCGTTCCACTCTTGTTGTGGTTGGATGGCTCGGGGGCAACAATGACTTGTGTTTTTGGTAATGCTGGCGGGCTGCCATTGGTCAGGTTCCGTCGGGGAGAAGGAACGGGAACGGGTGCAGCACTGTACTTTATCGACTCCGGTTCGCCAGAATCGGAGAGCTTGGGGAACGTCAGAGAGCGGATGTTACAAGGCCGATCGTCCGTGTCAAAGCCCGCTCTTCCGGGATGCCCCACTTTGTCCATGTCCAGCAAAGCAACCAAGCCGTTCGGCTTGTGGGCGAAGCCTGGCTTAGAGGAGATGCTGGTGTTGGTGCTGGGTGGAGACGGACTGTCTCCACGAGATACTGAACCTTGCTGAGGTGGAGACACAGAGGGCGGAGGCTGAGGTTGGCTCTGCAGAATGTTCCTCAGCTCTTCCTTATCATCCAGGGTTTTCAGTTCCAGCTTGTCGAACGGGTCTTCCTCCCGCTCAAAGTCGGCTAGGTTGAGGTTTTGTGGCTGTGGAGTGCTGTCCTGGGATTTTCTGGGGCCGAGTCTGGGGGCCGGCAGTGGAGTGAGGATGGCGTTGTGACTAAGTCCAGCAAGGACCGGGTTCAGGGCTGGTGGTGGAAGGTCCTGGTCGTCTGCCGCGGAGCGAAGGTTGTTCCCTCCTACTCCATCAGCATCCCGAGACAGAGACTCCATCCTCTCAGCTTCCTGCTTGGCTGCTGCCTCCTCTGCTCTGGCTGCTGCTGCTCTGGCATCAGCAAGTTCTATCCCCCAGCGAACACTTCGCCTCTCCAATGTAAAGTCATACTGTTTAGAAGAGACAAGGAAGAAGAAAGAAGATGGAATAGTAATTACATCAGTCACGATAGTCAGGTAGTGTTAAAATTCCAGTTACAGAAATATCTTTTTCTTGGCTACACCTTAAATATTTACTTACTTATTTATTTACGTAGAACTGAATGCATTGAAATCCTCTCTCTCAATTATCATTTTACACAAGTCATCCAATTTGTAACTGAAAAATATAAAAAAAATATCTATGCCCTCTGTACCTTTGTGTCCGCAAGTACAGCTCCATAATCTGGCAAAAGGAAACCAACGGGTAACCCCACTTTAGCTGGACGCCGGAATTTGTCGTTTATCTTGAAGGGAACATCATCAAGGTAACTGATGGGTCCTGTACAGAGGAAAGAAAGAATACAGTCAAGGTTGCACAAAATGGTTGCACAAAATATTGCAAATATATCATCACTATATCCGTGTATGCAATAGTGTTGTGAACTTGCATTTTACGTGCTAATGTTAGCCAGTTGAACAGAGTCCAAAATGACATTACCACAAAATGTTAAAGGTCACAGAGTGATGGAAGCACAGGTGAGAAAGAGGGGACAGAAGACAAAAGGCATAAACTGCACGTGATATTATCACGATATATATAAATATTATAGTCATTGTAAGATTTTATATAGTGCAGTCCTAAATACTGAAAGCATAGACACCATAAAGTACGACCTTAAAGTAGAAATGAATCAAGAAATTGGCCCGTCAAAAATTCTAACTTTTTTCTGATCGGTGAACACATAACTACACAAACAAGTCGCTTACAACACTCTCTGGTGAGGAAGTTGCAACTGAGATGAGAGAATAGAAAACAGTATAGAATTGAATATCCTTTATTCTTCCCCAATGGAGCGACTCCGGTAGCTGTAATGGCAGTGAAGATACAGGCAAATGGAAGCACATGGATTTACACCAAGGTGAAAAAAAAGGCTTGCAAATACATGTACATATTGTACATTAATCATTATTTAAATCCTGTTAATGTTTATCTATTTACACTAAATGTTTGGAGATGTGAGCACTTATAAACCGAAATCAAGTTCCTTGTTTGTGAACACAATCTTGGCCACTAAAGCTGTACTGATTGTTTAAAAATATAGAAACAAAACATACAGATGTGAGGCTGAACAGTAAGAGCAAATTTATAGCATGTAAAAAATACTGTACAGTTAAAATGGCATACTCTAATTAAAAGAAAGAAATAGATTCAGCTAACTTTGTAAAGAAACCATTTAAATGAAAGCTTTACAAAAACTGATGAACATTAAGCATCTGTGCTACACATTCTTTAACACTATGAGCTAGCAGAAAATAAAAGAATCAATATTAAGTCTTACCATTGTTATACACGTCTGATCCAGACTTCCTCGCAGCCATTTAGTCCCTGAAAAAAGAAAGGAAAAAAGTGCATGAGTTCAAAGTTTTGAGTGAGATTGTAGTTTGAAACAAAGCAAGAAAACGGGCAAGTCATCGATCCTTGCAAACACACACAGAATGATGCATACTTAATTACTAGAATAAGATACTAAGATAATACTTTATTTGCTTATTGGGTTTAAATGTATAAATGACTGTGCTTTCATCAGGTTCAAAAACTACCTAAATTTAACCACAAGTGTGTAAAGCCACGAACCACACATTCCAAATTATTGTTGCGCATAAAATAAATACGAAGTGAAAATGGAAAAGTTCCAAAGTCTATTCTGCATACATCCCCCCAAAAATAGGCCTTTCGTGGTTAATACATATTTTTTGTTTTTCTTTGAGGTTTGATTTTTATCCAAGTCAAAAGGCAGCTTCAAAGAGCCAAATTCTGATTAATCCTTTCCTGGTTTAAAATAGGATTAATTCTTAGTTTAGAAAGCTTCCCTCCAGCCCCAAAGATTGACAGGATTTCATTGATCAGAACTGACCCAAACTCCCCTCCCCTCCAAAACAGATGCATAACAAAAACTAGTTTGAATCTGAAATTAATTCCATTTTTTTGGTCACATAGCAACAGAGCCTGGTTGTAACGAAAACAAGAAACTCTGGAACAAATCCGTCACCGCACAGAACTTTGAACCGATCAGATAAAGTAATCAACAACAAATTATTGACGTAGTTAATTAAGTACTAATCACAGGTATAAAGTACGTATTTGCTAGCAAAAACTGTAACTTTAAACGAATCCCAGAGCTAATGTTACTTTGGTGTGTTTGGTGCGCGTAGATGTCAATCCGCCATGGACCACTCATGACCCGCTGGATCTTGTGATCAAGGCAGCGCCGTGTCTATGTCGGATTTCCCATGTATTAACTTCAAGCATGAAGTCCTTAACATAGCAGTCACCCTACAGTTAGTTGCTAATAGTACTCGGGGATAAAGTTATATAATACCATACCTTCACAAGTTGCTGTTCCGCATTGCTAGTCAACAGCTTAGCATGTCACGGAAACACAGGGAGCGTTGATACATTTCAGATTTAAGTGATAACTGTAAAGATATTTTAGCTAACTAAAACGACAGGAGTCGAGTAAATGAAATTCCCTATATCCTAATGCAAGCGTGACTAAAATTGGGTCATTGTAGGCCGTCAAGTGTCACATACAGCTTATAGTTTGCTCTGTCAGACAGTTAAGTTTTACGTATTTGAATACATTTGGAAACCTTTAGCCACAGCTAGAATAACATGTACTTATAGAATAACGCGATGGCCGCTGTCAAAATGCTCAAGTTTCAAAGCTCGACGTAGTTTATTTTAGTTGCCATTTGGTAAAAGAAAAGGCAAACTGAAAGAGCACACTGTCAAACACAGCCAGAGAGAGTGTAGTGGTCCTCGGCGTACGCCACTGTTCATGCTAATACGCTTAGCTTCGGCTGTGGCCTGACTTGTAACGTTACGTGCTGCCACCGCCCCTCACACAGCTAAACAACTGCCCCGCAAATTTAAAAACAGCGATTTCTCACCGGTATTGACTCCGTCTCTTCCTTACGAAATCCAAACGACGCCCAATCACGTTGGCACTGCGTTAAAAATTGTTTTAAAAATCAGTTTTATTTCAAGTCGAACCTCTTTCCTGTTTCGCCGTAGGTCGCCATCTTGGTTTGTCAAGCTCCCTCTGCTGGTTCCTCTATGACGTCACTCATCTCCACGACGTCAGACCGAGATAACCAGCTGAACAAGGACAGTAACCCTCTTTTTTTATTTCATATAACTACATCTTTGTAACTTAACATTATGAAGTTATGTTTGTTTCATGAATTCGATTTAGTTTAATTCAGGTGAAATATGAAATATGAAATTCTTTAAATATGCCTCATAAGACGTGAATTCACGTCTTATGAGGCATATTTCAAGAATTGTTTTTCACAGTTCTATCAGAAACTCAATTAAAAGTCAATAACCTGGAGCAATGCAATCATTAGCTATACTTATTTTTAATTATATTTCATCATTTATACAAAAAATATTTTTGGTTCTGATCCCTGAAGTGTACTGAAGTTTTTGGGATGTAACTAAAAGCGCATTTTTAAAGATTATTCTAAAACTTTTTTCTAGGGTAACATATTAAAGGTGCAAAAAACCCCCCAAAAAGTACAGCAAGTTTTTGGATTGCCGTATTCTCCAAAAAAAGTGCTAATTTAAGGGCTTGAAATTAATCGTGAACCTCATGGTAGCCACAAGAATGAAATTTGGAACAAGCTGTTTTTTTATATTACCTTGGGTGCGCGCACGTCACTGTGCACGCGCATTACGTTCTGCAGACACGCGCAATGATAGCCGGAAGCATCGATGGGAGGAAAATAAAAAATCGATAAAAGCCAGTGTAATTCGCGAGTGTAAAAAAAAAAAAAAAAAAAAAAAAAAACTCCTACTTGCTGTCCTTTCTCTGACCACGGGCTCGAGTTCCTGCGTGTTTTTATCTCGCCGCCGTGCCGGAGGGGACGACAGACGGCGGAAAACCCGCTCCGTTTGTACGAAGTTGCTCGGTGGGGGTTTATAGCTGACGTGTGGAGAAGTTGAGACTGCTGGAGCGCAGATAAACAAACATAAACAAGCAGGGGTCAGTTGAGAGCCTGTTCGAACCGAACCAGTAGCTCGGGGAGATGGCAGGGACAGCCAAACCCCGGTTCTGAGCCCGGGAATGATCCGCAGGAGACGGTGACTTCCAACGGAGACTCGCGTCTTCATGTCAACTGTCAACACTGGCAACACAAAAGAATTTGGAAAAACACGAGGAGCAGCCACGGGCTTTAGGAGGAAACCCACCGCTCCGCTTACTGTTGTCCTCACACAGCGACGTTAGCATGGCCGGCCAATGAGTTCACCTTTCAGGTTTCAGCTGGGAGCAAACGAAAACGTTTAGTTCAAGGAGGCAGAGGTAAACACTTCTTTTTTTAAAACTTTGCAGTTCTACCTTTAAGGGCCTCAGAAGAAGCCTAGCTTGACAGGCCACATAGCATGTTTGTATTTTAAATCTTGATGTAGCATTTTGGTTTCTCTGTCTGTTTACACCAAGTTAAGAAAGACTGAGATGTCTCCAAGCTGTTGATTCGGGTTGATGCCTTCCAGTGGAACACTTGGATCATGTCTTTCTGTCTATTTGGACCACAAATGGACAGAAAGACATGGTCTCTCTGTCTTGTTTCCAGGTTTGCTGATCTGTGGCCCCTGGGTGTCACAAGTGGAATGAACATGGCCCACCAGGCAACCCCTAGTTCTCAGAAGGCCCTAATGATGGAGCTGAAGTCCCTGCAGGAGCAGCCGGTGGAGGGCTTCCGCATCACCCTGGTAGAAGAGTCTGACCTCTACAACTGGGAAGTGGCCATCTTCGGACCGCCCAATACTCTGTATGAAGGAGGCTACTTCAAGGTGGGAGAAATCTGCACAAATGGTCACATTTGCACTTGTTGTCGCAAAGAGCTGCTTGTATTTGCAAGGCTGTGATATTACCATGTAAAGGTAATAATTAAATGTTAACTTATCATGCTGAAGGGTACAGAAGCGGTGGGGACGTCTTGATGAGAGCAAGTGAAAAGAGGAAAAGTTTGGTTTATCGCAAACAATATTGCCTTTCCAATGTTTAACAAAAACATAATTGCAAGAATTGTCCAAAATATGTATTCAGAAATGACAAAGGCTTGCATGATCACCCAAATTAACATTTACATTAAATAAAGGTGTCATGAAAATGTCCCTGTGACATTAGGAAAACAATAAAACGTGAAATTATCGCTCAGTTTTGCAGTAACAATATTGGTTGAGCTAGACCTCAATTTCTTTGCTTTCCTTTTTCTCTTCCATGATCTCGATGTCCTTAAAACTTTGAGCTTGGCATCTTGATGGCAATAAAACACATTTGCACGCAGAGCGTGAATGCAAGGCTCTTAAAATATATACGTCCGTCTAATCCAAGTTAGTATCGCAATGACCATTTGAATTTATTTGCTCAGTGTCCCACCATCCTATAGATCTAAAAAGTATAATTTACATCTTCACGCTGCTTCTGACCTCCTCTGCAAGCCGTTTTTGGTTTTTTTTCACTCATTAATTCTGACTCCATTCTCAGTCTCCACTCCTCATCACCGTGCGGTGGTTGTAATTCAGAGAGCTATTTTTGGCCTGGTGACCGCTATAAATGGCACGTCAGCACAGAGAGCGAGTAGGAGACAAGGGCAAGATTAGACTCCTCATCTGTCTTTTTCTCAAAAAAAAAAAGACAGACGAAAGACAGAAGATGCAGGTCAGACATGAGTTTGTGTGAGGTTGTGTTCATGCAGCTGGAGTTTACAACGGGTGTGCAAAATAGGTCAAATAATTAGTTGGGGTTTTGTTGCCCTGCCTTTTTTAAACTTTGTACAGTACTTCCTCATCCTCATATCAAGCTGACTTGCATATAAAAATAAGCGTTAGAAAAAGGTTGAGGGTCCAGATTTATAGATACTAAATATGGATACTGTGGTAGAAAGTAAATATTTCAGTAAGTAGAAGCACTGTTTGTTAGGCTAGCAAATATATTTACTTGCTATTTAGAGCTCTTGCTAGACATAAATCAGAGTAATGTTCTACAATAACAAATATTATTTGGTATTTGGTCAAAATACCACAATTTGAACATATTCCAGTAAAGATTAATCTTTGTTTAAACAAAGAGTTTAAACAAATTGAAATTAATTTTCACTTTGGGATCAGTGAGGTATTTTTGATATGAATTGAAATGAAAATGTACAGCTTGATTTAATTTAATGCTTGAACTCGGGGCACTCAAGCTCTTTGTCTGGCATCTCGTTTATGGATTTTAAAGTGGAGAAAGGGTATGATGGAAAATCTTAGGGACTTTATGATCCTAAACCTTGATGGTTGTTGATACAGGCCACTTGCTCGTGTTTGCTTCCATCTGTTGCGGTTGGATGACCCCTTCACACATAAAAAAATATGTGGAACCTTGGAAAAAGAAATGGTAAGCCATTCACATGTCAACAAAGGTGTAATTCTGTTACTGTTTGAGGTATTCAGAGTTCCTGATATACCTGACCTGATATTTTCCTGATCTTTTAAATTGAAACATGACTAACATGTCTCTGCAGAATGTGATGGCAGGCTATTGAGGTAATGTGCTGGAACAGGGACACAACTAAAACATGCAGGGCAATGTACCCCCAAGATCAAGGTTAGGGAACACTGATCCTACCTGCATATTTATTTTATTTTATTTTACTTGACATATTTATTTAACTGACACAAATAAAAACATTTTTTTCACCTCATGAATGTCCTTCGTTGCAAATAATTGTGGCGATTCCTGTACAATCAAAGGTTTAATCAAATTATTAAAAAACTTTTGTCAAATATGTACTAAATGCAAATACATGGGGTTGTAAAAAGGACATACAGACAGTTGTTGTAAAATAAGACAAAAACTTGATTTTTATTTTAATACTTTGTGCTCGTCTTCTGCTTTCAAGCAAATAAAAAACCTCAACTCTATCTGTAAACTCCTACCAATCTATGGCGATATTTATATTCCTGCTAAAACATGGCCGTGGTGGTGGAGTTCAGTGATTAGCTGTGGACTGACGATAGTCTTATCTGACTGGCATGCAGCTAATTTGAGGCTGCTGGATGCACACCCAGGCTCCCATGCATAATACTTAATAACTGGACAGTGATAAACTGAGAACAAAAAAACTGAACCAGACTTACAGTGAATAACAAAACTATTCATAACCTTTGAACTTTTCTACATTTTGCCGACACACCTATGTATGTTATTGGCATTTTTTGTGGTAAACTAGGGCGAGGAAGTGCATAACCGTTCAGATGAAGAAAAGCAATATGAGTTTTTTTTTAATTATTTTTTTTACAAATCCTGAAAAGTGCTTTATTGTGACACCCCTTAATTTAAAAAAAGCATGTAACAAATTGACTTTAAGATGATTTATTTAGTAAACAGCACATTTATTACAGCACTAAAGAAAGTAATTATTGAAGAGCAAAACAAACCCTGCACATAATCCTCAAAGTTAGGCACGGTAGCGGCAGCGCTGTGGTGCGGGGATGTTTTTCTTCGGTAGGGACAGAATTGATGAAAACGGGACAGAAAGGAATTTATTGTGTGAAGTTTGTGCCAAGTCAACATTTGAAAAATAAGATTTTACTAAAAAATTACCATTTTGTAATGAAGCATTTTAGTTCAACTTGCGAAGTGAACAGTTTGCTGAATTGCCACAATTCAGTTGTATTAAGGTCTTTCTTCAAGCAGCCAGCACATTTTTCATACTGTAGAATAAAGTAGTTACTTCTGTTCCCTTTACCAATAGAAGTGATTTTTTTTTTTGACTCCGCTGGACTGCATTTACTTTAAAGCTGCGTTTCTCAATTCCTGTCCTCATGCCCCCCTGCCCTACATATTTTAGGTGTTTCCCTTATGCCACACACCTGGATTGAATATATGGGTGATTAACAGGCTTCTGTAGCACTTGATGGTCATGCAAATCATTTGAATCAGCTGTTCTGGAATAGAGGTACATCTAAAACATGCAGAGCAGGGGGGCCTGAGGACTGGAATTGAGAAGCGCTTTAAGGATAAAGTCGCCTGTCATTTGACTCTGTACAGCTGAGGTCCCAGCAAAGGCTCAAAAGTACATCATCTACATTAACTTTCTCTCTGTTTATTCTTCCAGGCTCACATCAAGTTCCCAGTTGACTACCCATACTCCCCTCCTACGTTTCGCTTCCTCACCAAAATGTGGCACCCAAATATTTACGAGGTGAGAGCTTTCGGCTGATCTGGATGTAATGCTCACTTTTGTGGCTCATATGGCTTTTAAAGTTTCTATTGCACTGAAATGTTGTTTACTTAGTGAGGCTTATGGTGGTTAAGGCATGTTTTAGTGACAGCCTGTACATGCGTTAGGTAAGAAGAGTGTTTTGGTTTATAACATTTGTTTCAATCAATATCTGATTTTTTTTTTTCTCAGTGTTTCTCCTCAAACAGATTTCAGATGGGATAAATAAGAGGGTTGCATTTATGTCTGATTTCCTTTTTTGGGCTCCAAATATGTGACATAAACCATCAAAAATGAAGACTTATTACAACTTACAGTTGACAGTTGCAGCAAAAACAAGGTTCATGCTCAGTGCTTAAGGACTCAAATTGATGAGATTTTGTTATCTTGCTACATAAAAAGGTGCATGTAAACTTTGCAACGATCTAGGATAGAAAGAGGTTTAGTGGTTGAAATATTACTACTTTGGTTTTGTTCTATGTCAGTCTTACGCAGTTTGTTGCACGATGTTCAATGCAAGTTTATATTTCTTTCTGAGAAGTGTAACAGATGAAAAAACTGTGTGTCCCACAGAAGACCATCACACAGCCAGGCCAAAACACTAAACCACAGCTGAGCTTCAGTAAAATGGTTGTTGTCATCGGCCCTCAGAGCGCAGATTCAGTTTTTTTTTATCGTAAAAAGAGAGTAAAATAAAACCTTCTTTCTTTTTTCCTAAGCACACCTCATTCATCTTGTTGGAAAACACCGTGAGGATAATCCCGCAGCCTCACTCGAATTTACTAAGGACTTAGGAAAAGTAAACTGTGCTGCAATGAAAATCCAATAATCACGTAACTGAAACAGGTTGTACGTTGAGCTTCAAAATGCAAAAAGAAGAAGCAGGAGCAAGAGAGAGAGAGACAAAAAAAATAGAAGGTAAAAGATTAAGACTTGTATTTGAACTCAAACAGCCTGTTCATTGAAGCAAAACCTAAAGACATCTACCTTTAAAAAGTCAAAATAAGCACACAAATGTGACTTTCGTGCCATTTTTGTGTCAAGCATCAACACTGCTATGAGCTCATGAGGGATTAAGAGGAAGGCAAGAACAATGAAGCAACATCTGTCATATTTCAATGACAGATGTCAGTAAAATCTCTTATTGATTTTATTTTATGTTTTTTTTAAGCATTTCTCATGTGTGTGCTATTTGTTGTTTCTCCAGAACGGAGATGTGTGCATCTCCATTTTGCACCCCCCGGTCGACGACCCCCAGAGCGGGGAGCTGCCGTCTGAGAGGTGGAACCCCACCCAGAACGTCAGGTATTCCCTCTGCAACACGCCTCGTTCTGCAGCACGGGGCGTCTGGTGATTTTCGTTGCCTTGGACTACAACTTGAAAGCAGCGTAATCCCTAAAGGAATACTTGTTTATTTTGTACGTCTTATAAAGAGCAAAAATGAAACAGAGGCCCCACTTGTCTCTTCAATCTCTCATGCATTTTATTACAGTTTGATGCTAATTTAGAAAACACAAGGCTTTGTTCTAAATAAAAAAAGGTGGGGAGGGGGGGGAAACACACTGATAGTGCAGCTTTGTTGAATAACTGCTAAATTTAGCCCGTCAGCAGGATTCACATCACTGAGGGAAACTGCTGAGTCTGTGTTTGGGAACTTGAGCAGAGTGGAGGTAGCGTGTAATTGAGCCACATGGGGGGACGCAGGATGAGCATAATGTTTCTGACCGCGCCGATGCAATCTGATATCTGACTGTGTGTACATGTTGCTGTGCTCTCTTCGCCGTCAGGACGATCCTGCTCAGTGTGATCTCTCTGCTCAACGAGCCCAACACCTTCTCTCCAGCCAATGTAGACGCCTCGGTCATGTTTCGCAAATGGAGGGACAGCAAAGGCAAAGATAAAGAGTATGCAGAGATTATAAGGTAACGCAGTGCAGTGGGTGTAAACGGGCGCCTCCGCTGCGTGGAGTTAATTTACTGTAGTGATTCATTTCAAAACATTGATCTCGGGTGTTATTTAGATTCATTACACACAGAATTAGCTATTTAAGGTGGGCTTTTTGTCTGTTTATTTAGAAAAAAACAAGATTTACCCTCTTGAAAATGCAAATATTACATCAGACCAATAAAAAAGGATTTTTTTAGACAATATATGCACCTGGTTGGGGCTCCTTTTCCACAAATTACTGCATCAACCCTGTATAGCATTGAGGTGATTGGTCTGTAGCTCTCACCAGCATCGTAGAGCACGTTGATGTCAGCAGTATGCCATGACATAACATTTCTGCATTAAAAATATATATATTGTTTCATTGTTGTTAAAAAATATTCACTTTCTTTTGAGAAACTGATTTTTAGGGTTTTCATTAGCATTAAGCCAGTGGTGTCCAAGCTTTTCGCCACCTGGGCCAAAATAAAAAGTCAAGTAAATAAAGTAATTAGATATATATATTTTTTTTCTTTTTGTGTAGGAAAAGGTTATTATTAATTGTAGATCCAAAACGTTAAGAGGATTTTGCACAATTGTTTGGGAATTTCAAGGCTGTGTTAAAGGAAAGGCATGGAGTTTACTAATTCTAATTTGGAAATTTGTTGTGTTCTAAGACCAGGACTTGGTCACTTTCTTTCAAATGCTTGGTATGTTTAGCCAAGTTCAATAAATTAAATAAAAGCTGATTTAGACACACAGGGTCATATTAAATCAGCCTGGTTGTAAAAAGTCAGATACTTTGTGTTGTACTTTACAGTTTTCATTGTAAAAAAAAATGATGTTGGTAGTAGTTTTAGAAATGGTCTCCATTCACATCAGTCACCTTCGCTGGACCAGATTTATATCATGCTTGAAATGCGACTGGATGAAACATCATATCTGCATCTTCAAAGTACTCTTACTAACTTAAACGATATACAGTGTTTCACCTTTTGTCACGTTTCTCCAGAAGGAAACATTTTTGAAGTCTGCCATATTTAGTAATGTCCTGTTTCAGTGAGATGCAGTTTAAACACTAAGCTCTACATTTTTTTCAAATTCTTAGTTTTTTTTTTTTTTCCCCACCATCTTGGCTGCAGGAAGCAGGTGTTGTCAACGGCGGCGGAGGCTGAGCGGGACGGCGTGAAGGTGCCGACCACGCTGGCCGAGTACTGCGTTCAGACCCGGGTCCCCTCTCAGGACAGCAGCTCCGACCTGCTCTACGACGACCTCTACGACGACGACATGGAGGAGGAGGATGAGGACGAAGACGAGAGCGAGATGGAGTCCGTGGGCGAGGCCGGGGCCATCAGCTGCCTGGAGGACGGTGGGACATCCACCAGGCATTATGACAACCAGGACGACTCTGGCAACGAAGACTCATGATGATCTGGACGATAAATCCTCCCTGCCAATTTAGTCCCGCGGTCGTCTTTCATTTTTCAGAGTACGTGGATGTGTGTGAGCGTGTGCGTGCGTGTGTGTGCATGTGTTTGCACAAACAGTGGGGTCAAAAGTCTACTGCCAAAACGTTTAATGATTTGTTGAACTGATATAAGTTTGATTGAGTCAATGTTTTCACACGCTGTCAAGAAAAAAAAAAAAAAAAAAAAAAGAAACAACAACTTTGCAACAGAAGTTTGTTGGCACTATTTCCACTTAAAGTCAGAGTTTGGTGTTCTCACCGTTTGCCTTAACAACACCTTGCACTCTGTCTAATGTTTAGCAAAGTTTGAGTAAACAAATTATTCCAGCCCGGTGTAGGGGATTCTTAAAAATATTACTAAAACTCATATTTTAGATTGATCAGTCATTTTTCAGCATGCGAACGTCAAACTAGACGACTGTCCTCTTGAACATTTACATCACCAATCTAGTTTAATTTCCATGCTTACACCAGTTCCTGTCATCTTTTTATTACGCTCACGAAACTTTGATTACTCTTCATCCTTGCCGTGTCCCTTGGCTTTGTGTCTTTAGTGTCTTCCTGGACGCCATCTGGATTCTGACTGGCCCAGGTTTGAATGACAGAAGAAACTTTGTGCAATCTTTGTCTTGACAATGCCACTATTGTTGAAAAACTAATGAATAGGTTTATTTTAGTATATGAGTACTTCATTAGTGAAAATGTACTCATTAAAAAGATGAAACAAAATGCTGTCTTTTGAGTTTGACAGGCTGCTGGTGCTGATAAATGACCACAATAAGTTGCATTATCTGCCTGGAGTTGAGAGAGGTTGGATTCACGGTGTGTTTTCTTGCAGCCGTTTTCCCACTTACCCAATTGAGACGATGTGTCTTCTGACTCGTCTCTTATATTTCCTGCTGCATCTCAGGCAGTCTGGTGAGGGGGACACTTGGCCCTTTGGCTCATTAGGCGATCTATGAGCTGGGCAGCTTGACCTCTCAACTCTCAAAGTTCTCTGTTTGACTTTCACTTGATTGTCTTCCAGTGTTTTGGAAAAATGTCCATACCCCATCGCCGATACCACACTGCAACCATAAACTCCAGTAATATATTGGGATCTAACGTGATGGAGCAAACCAGTCCAGCGTCACCTTGCAATGAATCTTAACCGGACTTATGTCTGCACTTTGTCCGGGCCATTTGAACACGTGTATTTTATGGATGCAAAGTGTTTTTTTTTTTAAAGAGGTTCAAGGGGTGTTGAATACTTTTTGCAAGGTATTGTAACTCGATTTTTCTGTCGTGTTTCGGCCATTCGAGCTACAGGGTCCCAGTCGATTTCCCCTTTTAGGAGAAAAGACGGTCAGTGACGATCCTCGGATTCTTTTTTTGCTCATTACCAGACCACGTTGCTTCGTCAGCCTCCGATCCACATGTGAGCGTTCACACGCCTCCGAATGTTGCATTCGGTCCAGGTCGGGACGCTTTGTCTTGGGTTTTCTTCTTGCTTACTGAAGAGAATCAGAATTGCTCTATAGGGACTTCTCCTTTAGACAAGCCAGACATTGAGATGCAGTTGATGAGAAGAAGTAGAAAACAAAATGTTGCTGTGACTCAAACTTGTGCTTTGATGCTACTTCATTAGAATTGAAAATGTATTTTTGTTTAAACAGAAAAAATCATTTAAATAAGACACTGATTGCCTGTTACCTGTTTGCGTGTGCGCGCGTGTGTGTGAGAGCATTTAGTTTTAGCATTTTTTTTTTTTTTGTTCTTTATGATGTCAAGTTTTTTATCTTCACCCAAACGTCCCTCCATTGGAATACAGTCAGACTCTTGTCACCTGAACGATGAATAAAACTTCCAGCTCGAGAGAGAAAGAGAGAGAACTCGTCTCTTATTTCCTGCTTTTCTGCCAGCCTGGATTGGCTGGAGATTTGAGGGATTAAGAAAAACAACAGACCTTCTTAGTATTAAGCTTTATGAACATGCTGAACAGCACAACGTGACTGACACAAAACACACGGATCTCACACACTCTTTGCGTTCTAAGAATCTCTCGTCCCGTTGAGCGCCGATTTCAAACGGATGGATCTTTACGCCAAGGACACCAACAAACCCCCACATGAGGCCTCATCTGAAAAGCATGCTGAGGATTTACATGTTTTTTGTTTTTTTTTGACAACACTTATTCTAGGATACCCATTGGATTTTAATGTGAAGCTGAAGGAGTGGAAGCTTTTTCTCCTGGTCCTGTTGAAAGTGAGGAAGACTCTGGAAACGGACCTGTAACATAATTCGGAAAGATGACCACAGATCTCTGGTTGTCACTAAATATTGCCTACTTTTGCCGCCCCCACACCCACTCGCTCCCAATCATGCACAAACATAAACCCCTTTTAACGATTTAAAAACACCAACCTTGTATATCTCCAAGATGAATTGTTTAACATGTTGTGATGTGCACAGATCAGCTATAATATTATGAAGTGAAAATCATCTTAGCCATTGTGACCCCTTTTTAGGCAGAAATGAATTTCTTTTACATTTAAGGAGTGATTTCAAGTGGGTTTAATTGGACTGATGGGTCATATCATTTCCACTGAAGAGATGCTGGCCAAAACTTATTTCTAGTTTTCTTTTTGTTCGGACCTGCCAAATCCCATTTTTTATTTTATTTTTAAGCATTATAAGTACAGATGGAACAATAAGGATTAACAACTTCTGGATTTCTATAAGGACTGCTCTGCTAATTGAAATTTTGACAGATTCCACATTTTTTGTTTATTTTTTCCCCCCAAACAAACTATAACATAAAGAAAAAATAATAATTGTGCAGGTACTATGATGTCAGTTGTAGTTTTGAGTCCAACATAAAAAATAAGATGTTCAACTGTCATCTCTACTTATGCATCATAGCATATAGCTTAGTTTATTTATTTATTATCATTAAACTCAAAAAACAACAATCCACACTCAAGGTTAATTTGACTGACGCCTGAAAATGTTCCTAATCTTAATGCATTTTCTAAACTTGCAGATATAACAGCCTCTCAAATGTAAATTTAAGTGAAAAATTAAAACTAACATGCATCTACCAAAAAAACAAAAAAAAACCCCAAAAAACGTGCTGCAGATTCATTGATGGAGGTTGTAGTTTTGAATCCAACAAAAAGTGAAAAATCACTATTGTTCATTTATCATAGACTGTGTGTTTTTATCACATTCAGTGTGGAATGAAGGGTTGAAATGTTTTGGCTTCTCGGTGATTTTGAGGTTTTGCTGCTGAGTTTGAATTGATTTAAAAAAAAAAAAAGGAAAAACAATTGTCTGGATTTGCAGGTCTGATATTAATTGCATAAAACCTAGAAGATGGACGTTCCTGCATTATGATCCGCAACCTTTACAAACCCACAGAACTTCCCAGAGACTCCCTGTGCCTCCTTGCTACATAAAAATGTCCCATTAGAAAAAGTGAGATTTCTTTGCTGCTAAATAGTACAGCTGAATGTAGAGGATCAAAGTTACCATTTCCTGGAAAATCCCCTCGTGCCACCGAAAAACACACCAGTGAACTCCAAGAAGTGATAAAATAATGAATAATCAACTTCTAGCGTCCAAACTTCAAAACCTAAATCCAAGTAACCATAGCAAAGAAGATGGGGGAAACCCCGTGTATTTAGCTGTAGCTGGTTTGCTTATTTAGCATTTAGAGAAAAAACAACAAGTCTGGCTCAGTGGCTCTGTCCAGCAGTAACAAGGGGTACTAATGAGCACCTTTGGGGAAATAAAAACACAGTTTGTGCTTTTACTTGGACTCGGTCTCTGTGCTGGACTACACTCTGAGCAGGAGACGTGACCTCAGACAGGATTGGGTAAATTGTTCCCCTGGTCTCCTCTTGTGCTAAGCCAGCTAACTTGGTGAAGTAGCTCATATATTTACCATACATACCAAAGAGCTGCATCGGTTTTCTCAAGGATATGAAATAAATTTCCACATCTGCTTAAGAGCCGAGTGTCAGTTCCTGGCAAAGCTTCAGATCTGTGGTTAAGGGCTGGTAGGAGCGACAGCATCGCCCAGTTACAAACTAAATGTTGGTTTTCATAAGGTAGAATGGAGGAAGGCAAGAGCTATTGTTAAAAAAAAACAAACTCCAAATTCCCTACAAAATTTGAAATCTTTTAGTTAATTTAATGTATTTTTTAAAGAGTAAACAAATCCCTTCCAAAAAGTCCACAGTGTCGCTGCTGAAAGACAGACCCATCCACAATGTCCATCCTGTTGATGCTGATCCATGGTTGGTTTCATTAGATTTTTATTATTATTTTTCTTCTATTGCAAGGGTGCAGATTTTACACGAGGTTTTCGTTTTTGCAAACCCCCCTTCAATGCTGGGTTTGTAACATGATTTTGCTGTCCCTGACTGAGCCTAGACATCATCAAACACGAAACCTTGAAGAAGGCAGGTCTTCAGGATAAAGTTGAAAAAGTATGCAAGAGTAAAATTATTGTGTTCAAGTTGTAAAGTCATTAAGAAATAAATAAAAGTTGGTCCTTGACCAGTGACTGTCGCTTCTTTCCGCTACGTTTGTAATTTGGCTTTTGTGGTTGGTTTATGGCTCCACAGCACACAACGGCTCAATAATTTTTACAACTTTTATTTCATGTTGTCCATCATGCACAACAAAGAAAATGTGTCAATTAAGAAATCTATTTTCACTTCACAAAATTCTTCATGTAACTTAATTTACAGACAAAACGTTTACAGAAAATGTGTCTAAAATAAAATGCTGTTCTTTGTGTGCGTTAGTTTTCAATTGCAGGGAAGAACAAATCATTATTCCTTCAGTTCCAGTTTTACTGACCTACACTCAGAAATAGTTTTAGAGAAAAGTATCCCAAAAGCTATTCAATAGAAAACTTTGTGCTTTTTATCTGAGCTGTCCAGCCTGAGTAATGTTCCCTGGTACAAACTGTTTGTGTGATTTAATCATTTTACTGCTAATTTTTCTTTTTTTTCTTTACAGGAAAATGATATGCTCATTTACCTACTATTTTTTTTAAATTTTGAATCAGTTGCTTTTTATATTTCAAAATGATATAAGTCAAAATTTGTGTTTAATTTCAGTTTAACTTTTGTGTAATTACATGGTGCCAATTTTTGTCCCAAAAATATCAGAATATGATCAAATATGCTGGAGAAAATGCTTGAAAATTCACTCGAAAACAAACTTGTAGGAACCTGAATTTGAAGCTGGCACACAGAAAAACACACATGGAAATATATTGATGACCTTGCTTACACAACTCGGTTTCATAACAAAATTGGCAAACAGGTTCAATGCTATCCCACTGTTGTTGTTTTTTTTTTTTTTGTTAAACCATTAGTAACATCCCACTCATGTTTAGTGTGTATTTTCAGTCATTCAGGTCATAACTAGTGACTAGCCATTAGTCACTAGTGGCCATCTACCTTTATTGAGAACCATCTCAATAAAGATGAGATTACTCTCATGATGCAACAACATTCTTAAGTTGCATCTTGAGAATATTTTCCTTCTCATTACACACAGAAAAAATGTTTTTGATGAGATGAAACCCCTATGTGAAATAAAAACACACTTGCTTTCAATAAGGCCACTATTTCTTACATATATGTTAATAGTAATGAAGCTGCATGCTTATCTTCTGTGCAGCATTAATCTTTTAAAATTGTCAACAAGGTGAAATATTCTTTAAGCTTCGTGGCGTTGTGTTTGTCTCCCCCTTGTGGCACAATCAAATGTTTACAACTGACAATGCAGTCAGATGAAGAGCCTTGGCAACCCAAATATTAACCGTGAACTGTTCTAACAATTATCATAGGATGAGCATAGGACGTTATAATAGGCCCAATTTTTTCTCTCTCTCTTAAAAGTCAGACCGTGTCGAGTTTCTTCTTTCATTAAAGTGTATTTATTAAAGGATCTTCATGTGACTAAAACCAGTTAAGTACCTGCACATAAAGTATATCATCACATACACATAAACGTGTTTCCAAGGCAACCCAGATTTGTGAATACAGAGTAAGTCGCTGCCCATTACAGATCAGGTCACAGAAGAATTGTTCCAGATTATTAAGAGATGGTTGTAACAGTAAACATAAAAAAATATTTTTTATGACAGTTTAACTTATTAAAAGAAAGAAAGGTTAAGGTTAAAACTCATCGCCGGTCAAATTATCGCAAATCATCATTTGGAAACTGCGTCTTATATTTATTCCTTTCTTCTTCACTTCTCATTTTATTAAAGTGCAGAATCTACAGATGCAGAGGGCGAAGAATATTTAACTTAAACCCTAAGAAAAAAAACTATCTGAATGCTGTTTCCTCAGTTTTAGTCCAGCTGAGCCTCCAAGTGTCTCTGAGCGGCCCTCAGTGTCTCCTGCAGGTCTCTGTACCCCGCCAGCCCGCAGGCCTCCTCCAGCCGGGCCCAGCGGTAGTCCTGGTGCTCGTCGGACAGCGTCACCGCCGCCTCCGGGTCCCTCAGCTCGGCCAGCCAGTACAGCACCTCTTTGGGTCTGCCGCGGACCTCGTAGCGCAGCTCCTGCACGAAGCCGTCTATGACTTTCAGGTGCTCCGCCCCCAGCCCCGCTTCCTCCCTGGTCTCCCGCAGAGCCGTGGTGAGGTCGTCCTCACCCGGGTCGACGTGACCTGGCGGTACCACATGGAAGATGAAGTAAACAAAACAAACTGTGCGTCCACGCAACGTGGTATAGACGGGGCTTTGTGCAGACCTTTGGGTGGGGTCCAGTGGTTCTCCCCATAGGAAGTCTGCAAGAGGAGATACTCGATGTTCCCCGCAGGGGGGTTGAGGCCGGCCAGGCGACGAAACACTATAAACCCACAGGCTCGCAGAGCCATCTTCTCTTATGTTTTAGAAAGTTTCATCCGCATAAACTGCTGGGAATGAGAAAGTAGACGCCTTACTGTTTTGTTTTCAGATATATTTCCACTGAGAGCTCCAGTTAGTCTGCTGCGCTTCAGGTAAATTCGTCCGACTGCAGATCAAGACAGACACATTAGTTCCGCTGTGTGGTGGCTCGGAGGACTCAAAGTTTACACTCCAGTGGAACCTGCTAATATTAATAACTAAAATGTCTAAATACATTTCCTGGCTATGAAAAGGTGCAATACGAGGCTAAATAAAAAGTGTAGAGTGAGAAAAAAAAAATGAACAAAATTAATTTCACTAATATTTTTGCCAAAGAGGGACATTATGTATTATTGAACAATTTGAACAACAGGCTGACTAACCTAAAATGAATAAGGTAAAAAGAAAAAAACAAAGAAAGAATAACATCAAGATAAAATACATCAACAAACACTCTATGAAAACACTTTAACACTACATCTTTTCCCCAGGTTTTACTATAATTTAAGTTCAGAAAGATACAACAGAGCAAGTTTAACATAATCTGATCAGTGTTTTTATTAACTGATCGTTCTCTATCAGCTTAAACATCTGTCATGGAACATGATGGACCTGAAAATGCTGCCAGCTTTTAAGGTAAGAACCTACAGCCTTGTTAACATAGACAAAGATTGTTGTTCTAGTATGATGACCGGATAAAACAAGTATATCAATTGCAGTTTAAAATGTTAACTTCATAATCATTTTGTCTTTGTTAAACAAAATAGTAAAATCAATTTCAGGGCTACTGCTTTGTCACTCCCTCAGTGCGACTTAGTCTCTACTAACATAAACAGTAACATCTTTTAGAAAAAGGTTTTACAAAATGTTGTTATAGCTTCTTATATTGTAGAACTTACAGCTAAGTTTTTTTTTTTTCTTTAAATACACATTTTAATGTATGACTTTTTTGAGGTGGAAATTAACCACCTTATGTCTTTTTGTCAGTCTCCACTTGTTTGTGAAAGTATACACACCACTGGATAGCATCTTTAAGAATGGTTTCCAGTCTTTAAAGCCTACATAGCCGTCAAACCTTCCAACAGCACCCTCCCTCCATTCTTACAGAGCTTCTTTGCGGTACCCTGCTGCTTCCATGTTCTCAGACACCAACGCCCTGCAGCTGCCACCAGCCAGGTTCAAATTCAGAACCTGGAGAGGAAGATGCCTTAGCGATGCTAAGCTCTCCTTCTGGACAGCTCTTTCACAAACAATCACAGACCGCTAAGAACCACCCACAGTCAAATTACTTCTCAAAGCAAGAGCCTTAAAACATTTCACGATTTTACATTCCGTTTATCCTATTTCGTGTCTGTACTCAACTTTTATTCGGGTATCTCAAATAAAAGTTGATTCTCATGAAGCGGCTGATAATTCTCTGCAATAAATGTAAAACAAATGGGCTAAATAATTAAGGAGAATCATTTCTGCTCGATCTAACAGACTGTGTGGGAGAGGCAGAAGGCTAAGACCCTCAGATGTCATCAGAATTAATAGAGTGTGCTTCATGTCTGAGGCTGGTTAGATAAGGAACAGACCCAGAGGAGGCTGGACCAACTGAAGGCAGCCTGTGCGAGAAGATAATAGAAACGAGCCCTCCCTTCACCCCTGAGCTGTCAGCAGAGCAGTCCTTCATTTTGACGAAGGAGTCACAGCTGCTGGGTTTCAAGGTAAAGTCAGAGTGAGAGCTAAATTGTCTTCTGTCATTTTTAAGAAAAAAAAACAAAAAAAACAGCAGATATATATATTTTTTTCATGTTTACATCTCTTTAAATCAAAGTGACATTGAAAAGTTCATTCAGTTGAAGATTGGGAACTTGTATGCGCTGTTGGTTTTTGTACGTGCTCGACGTATTTAGAGTACTTGTTTCTGTTAAGCCTGATGACTTTGATTTATGGATAGTGAAAATTTACAGTTTTCAGTTAAAACGATACTTGTAATACAGAAATGTGGACCTGCTGAAAAGCACATCGATTCACTGTACTAATGTCTGATCGTCTTTTGCCCGAGTTAATTCACCCGCGCTGCCTGCTGCTTTGGCTCTTTGAGGAAGTTAGGATGACTTTTGACTTTGACTTTAACCTCGTTGGCTCAGATGTTCCTCATCCTTCACTTGAGAAGACATCGTTGATTCTCTGCAGATTTTAGGAGGCCCAACCACAGCAGAAGGTGACATGCTTGTCTTAAGTCATCACTAACTTTGGAGAGTTCATACTGGACTTCAAGTAATTTGGGTTCTGGGTCCATTCCTTCCTCCAGCAGGCTTTGGGATGATTTTGCTATCCAAATGTAAAGCAAAACCTCTGTTCATCTTTGGACCGTTTCATAACACAACATTTCAGTGTTATTCTGTATTATTATTGTATTAAAGTTTCTTTTTTTCTACATTCTTCCTCTTCTTTATTTTGGCCAGGGGCTACAAGAGATGTTACTTTTGATGCTAATAAAGAGCTTTTTTTCAGCCTGTGATACAGCAGAGCTCATTATTCCACTTTTCTGTACATGGAGCAGATTTTTATCTAACATTTCTGATACATGCTGCCTCTTTGGGAGTTGCACATGTTCACGATGCAGCACTGTGGCCTCTGGAGGCAGAGATATTGGCAGAATCTAGTTGTATCCGCCGTTTCATAGATCCCATTTCTATGTAGGTCGTTTATTTAATGCGGTTTCGCATCAGGACCTGTTTTTTTTTTTTTTTAAACTTTCTCTTGCTATTTCTGATAAAGACGTCAAGTGGATGTTTAGTAAACGATGACGAGGCAGATATTAGGGATTAACGGTTTCAAAGTGCGGGGAGAAGAGATGATCGGTGCCAAGGATGTTCTCGCTTAAATGTTCTGGAGGTGTTGTGTACTTAATCTAAGCTGACAACTGAGACGTGAGGTGCCAACACAATAATCCCACTGACAATTTATTATAAAAAAAAAAAAAAAATTAAAAAAAAAACTCTTTCCACAAGTAGCTCAGGATGTAGTGAAAGTTCTCAAATTAACACACATCAGAGAAACTTTGTTGCATCTTGAAACAGACTCACCCAGAGAGCCATGGAGGAGAAGGAGCAGTCTGGAGGACTTCACTTCGTCGGCAAGAAGGAGGAACTGATTAAAGCAAAGCGCTCGTTCCGGACTCTGGAGGGTCGAGATGTTCTGATCATCTACCATCAGGGCGTCTTCTATGCTATAGACTGCTACTGTTACCGTGAGTAGGATTTTTCTGGTGGCAAGTTAAAACATTTTTTCCCTGATTTCAACATTATGTCCCCAGATAAGTTTATTGCATATCAGATCATTTCATTACCAGGCATCAGACTTTAATGAGCAGAACAATCTGATCTGAATCTGATCTGTTCTGCCCAGTAATGGAAGATTGTCATTACTTGATCGGTTAAAGCAAATAGGAATCAAACTTTCCGGAAAATTTGTCATTATTAATTACTATTGTGGCACCCGACTGACCTCCACAGAGAATCATGTTCATGTCAAAGGAAGGCATACAGAGTCATCTTCTTCAATACGGGGATAAAATTTGATAAATTAATAAGTAAATAAATACTCCATACATTTATATATAAATAAATCAAATTAAAAATTAACTGTATTTACTTATTACAATTTTTATTTGCTGTTCTTGACTGATTTTTTTTTTTTACTGGCCTAGTGTGGTCACCCTTATGAACATTGCCACCACTGACCCTACAGGTTCATATCTTTAAGATTTGGTGTTTACAATGTATTGAAACACATTTTCAAGTCCCTACAGTCTTAATAGTTTTCATTAAATAGTAAGTACATTTTCAGGAAACCGGGTTGATGTTGCATTACAGGATTCTCCTTTTTGCAGAACAGTGTATAAAAGTCTGCATTCATCTGTGTGCTGAACATTGGTTCACAATGCATGTAGATGGATACAGCCATATTGTTTGTCTGCTGTTAAAAAAAAAAGGAAAACTTGTGTTCTTCATGCAGATGCCGGAGGAACATTGGAGAATGGAGACATAGAGGTGAGTTACCGTTTGACTGCGCGTCAGATTAGCCTTTAATATCATGTAGGTCAGGTGGGAGCACTGAACTTTAAGTCTTTATTTTCACCCAGCGCTTGCTCTCACATGTTAATCCATCTGTACCTTAATCACCTACCAGCTCCTGCTGGGCCGAGACACAGAGAATTACTGTAATTACCATGTCAAATTTGCATTGCATTAACATATTACCCACCTGCTCTGTTTCCAAACAAACACGCTTTACACTCAGGACATCAACGGCAAGCTGTGCATAATTTGCCCAAAGCACAAGTACAAGATCACTCTGGCCGAGGGCGAGGGCTTGTACAGGGGCAGGAACCCCCAGGAGAAGCTGCCAGTGTTCAGATGGTACTCCAAGGGGGTGAAGCAGAGGGTCCACACTGTCACAGAGGAAAACGGGGAAATCTTCGTCAAGCTCGTCATGATCCCAAACTTTGTCGATTCAGACTACTACCAGGGAGAAAAAGGCAAGGTGGAAAGAGCCAGGGCCGAGGAATCTGAGGGGGACATGCCTGTGATGAAAGATGATGAGGAGGATGAGTGAAGTTTCTTCCTCTGATCTCAGAATGAACCGTGACTTTTGCAAGGATGTTCATTGATACAAGCCAAGATATGACCTGCTTTAGTGTAGAAGTTTAAAAGATATATGTTTCATAAATTACTCATTTCAGTCCCACTAGGTAACCACATGTTTCCATACTCTCTTTGCCTCCATCTCTCCCTCATGAATTATGCAGCTTGATCGATGTGATAAAAAGCTTTATAGTGATCAATACAGTCCTGGTGTGGAGAATCATTTGCATTAAAAAAAAAATAACATCATGCAACAAAAATGGCTAATTTTTTAATTATTAGAGTAGTAGGTGACACAAAACAAACATTTTGTGGAATTAATTGCCTTATGTTGTGCCATCACATGCCTTTCAATCATATTCATGCTCCTTGAATTGTTTTTTCTTTCATTTTTTTCACTATAAAACCACAAAGTAGCAACATATTTTACTGGATATTTCTGCTAATGGCCACAGTGTTTGCAACACCATTATTCTCCCAGACAGCTGTGGGTTCCTCAAGCTTCTCAGGAGCGCACATCGGCATCGCGGCTGCTCCTCTGGTTGATGCTCTCCTTGCTGGCTCTGAGTTTAGTTGGAAAGCGATGCTTTAGCTGGGTTGCAGAGCAGCTGTGAATTATTCTTTCCATTTTGGCACAGAGTAAAGGGCCAAGGCACACTTTTCAGATTTTTATTTGTAAGAAATTTTGAATATCATCGGTCATTGTTTTTCCTTTTCACAATAAGGGTCAAGTTCATGCTGTTTTATCACGAAATACATTGATGTTTATGGTTTTAATTTTTCAGAATGGGGGATTATTGAATATTTTTGCAAGTGACTGTATTGTGTCCTAGACAATGGGAAACATCCTTTCAACCTTCGTGGCTGTAATTAACGCCAGGGTAGTGTAGTTGTTCTGTACACACAATGCAGAACAACGTGGCTTTGAAGACAACGGTAAGACTCAAACATGACCTCTGTTACTATCTCACAAGCTTTTTCTATTCTATTGACACTTCAAATACGATTGATAAGTGAGATGGGGCTGCAGAGTTGCGATGGATTAAATATTAACATATTATTATGCTGTCAAACTGACACAATCCTGGAGCTACTATCTGCTGAAGGTTATTTCTAATGGGTCAGCTGAGAGTTGTTTCTCAAGATAAAGAGCCGAGTGTGTGAGAAAACTGCTAAGCGGGGTTTACCTGAGGGACAGCAGCGGCCTGGGAGGGGCACGGTTTGCAGGGAATTTAAAATCTAAAGCTTGATCACATTACACGGCTGTGAATGAAACAAGATGCTCTGATTAAAAATGTATATGTCCTCAGGCTTGTCTACCTCTACAAAACAGCAGTAGAAGACCTTGAGTTTATCCAACGGAGATGGCCAGATCTAATTTATCGCCTGTTACAGACCCCCACAACAAAACAGCCTTGAACACCATTCGCTATTTTGCAGTCGTGCTTCTAAAAAGAAAAAAAAAAAAACAAGCAGCTTAATTTAATATTTGATTGACAAGTAAAAAGAAAAAATAAATTAGATAGTACAGGTGGTTATTTATTTTCACACCGTAGTTGCTGATTAAAGGGTTTCCTGCAACGTCTTCAGGTCCATATGCATCAACACTCCAGCTGCAAAGATTAAAACTATAGGTGCACCAAGAAGAGGAAAAATCAAACCCAGGACCTTTTTTGCTGCAAAGTAAAAGTGCTAGCCACAGCACCACAAATATTTCACAACAAACACATAAAAAAATGTCAGCTTTCTAAAAGAAAAGAAAAGCTAAGTGCTAACCATTAAACCAAATATTATTCACATCCCTGACAGATTAAAGTAGCCTTTTAATTTTACCAGATTATTTAATCTAACAGGAAATGCAATTTTTTTTTTTTTTTAAAGTGGCCCAACTAGAAACGTAACTTGAATCAGATGGAGAATCTGTGAAAGTAGTTGAAGATTAAGGTGATGGCAAAGAGGCCTTCTGACATGGATGATGTGAAATTCATCAGCAAAGACATGTAGGTAGCTGGTCGGGGTTATAGTGTATAGCAGAAGCTTTTTCCATTGATCAATAAGAAAATGTTAACCAAGTACTTTTTTTATTAAAATGTTAATAATGCAGTTTTTCAAAACAGGTAGTCCTAACAACAACAACAATAATAATAATAATATGATAATAGGAGACATTATCATATTATTCCAAAACTTCTTGAAGTAAGAATAACCTAGAATACTTTAGCTGTACATGGACATACAATTCAGTAAATGTGCATTTCTGACCAATTAAAATACTTATTTTAATTGGTTTCTGGGAAACTGAACGTCGGGGTTTTAATTTGGTATATTTGTGTGTTCAGATTAATATGAAGACATTTTTCATCTGAACACTGGCTTGAAATTCTAGATTTGTTGACATTTTCTCAACGCAATAAAACTTGGAAACATTGCTGCCTTCGTGTTTAATAGGGGGCTAAATATGTTGCCGGATTACAAATCAAAGTTTTTCTTTATTCATCAGGAACATTGGACATTTCTGTGTCCACGTCAGTAAGTTTAATTCTCTGCGAGGACAAGCAGGACAGCAGCAACTGGTCCACTGAAAACAAAGCTCACCTTCATTAAGAAAAATAAATCAATAAATACAACATATGGAACAAACTACAGCAAACCAGCACTGTGTCCTGGACGTCGGCAGCCTCGCTGTGTTTGTGTGAGTCGGCGCGCGCTTTGGCGTATGTGTCCGCGTGCGCGCTGCTGAGTCAGGCGCGAACACTCTCGGTTCGGTTCCTTCCGCGGCTCCTCTCTCCGTCCCTCTCCCTGTGTCTCCGAACATCTGTCTGTGACTTTCTGCTCTCGCCGCCGAGGGGATTCTCATGTCTGGACACTACGCTGCGGAGCCGCTGCCCCTCTCACCGCCGTAAATCTGCTCGGCAACTTGTTCGTCTGGCCGCCCATGGGCGCTGCTGCTCTCACCCTCTCCGCTGCTCCACCGGCTCGGGGCTGTCCGGTGCGCCTCTGCGGACGCTCGCTCGGTGGGTTCGGGACGGTGCCGAGCTCCGCTTTTATGAATGACTAAAGGGACGGAGGTGGCGGCGGAGAGGGGGGGAGGAAATGCGAGTAAGCGCTAAACCCCCGTGCAGCAGCCCGGGCTCCCGGGGGGCCAGCCACCGATGAGAGAGGGATTATCGGCGGCTCATTGCGGAAAAGCGAGCCTGACTGCAGACTGGCGTGGAAACGCACCGTGACCATATAGCGTAGAGCATCGGAACACAGCCGCGGTGACCACAATGTAAGTTCGTCTGCACGCTGCAACAACTCATTGGCACACACAGAGAAACGATGCTCCGGTTTGCATGCCTTTATTTATTCCCAATGCATTCATCACTGCACTGAAAACAGTTGTCCGACTCTTAGATTCGCTGAAACACATGCCCTCTCAGGTGTAGGAAAGGCCTCGGTGAGCTTCATCTCTTGTCATTTTCAGTGACATAACAGGTGATGCGCTGTCTCCGTGATGCACATGAATAATAAGCTCCCACTTAGTCTTTTACCCAGGAGCTATCTTCCCGGCAGGTCCATCCACATCGTTGCTTTGGGCAGCGAGTGTCCCGGAGGAGTCGGGCCCGGGGAGGAGCTCATGGGCCAGGGCCAGCTGCAGGGAGGCTTGCTGTGGAGCTACCTGGGTCACGGAGCGCTGGTGGGACCCTGCGACCTGGAGGGCAGCCTCCACAACCCTGCCTTCATGGAGTACACCTCACGCGTGTTTGGGGACGTCACGGTGGTGGTTCGGGATTGCCCCAGTTGGGTAAGACAACAACCACGCTGAGAGATAGAGCGATCAGTTCATTGTTAGATTATTTATTCGTTAAACTGCTTATAGTTTGGACAATGTGCAAAGCTTTGAGCATCTCACAGAGCTCTGTACAGTCCAATGCTCCGAAATGGAAAGAGTGCGATTCTAATGCAAGCTTACCAAGACATAGCCTTCCACCTACACAAGAGCCCTTTGTACCTGGAGCTCCACCAACCTTGAAGAGTACACGGAAAACATAAAGCGTATCAGATTCTCGGACACAAAATACCAAAATAAAACTTTTTTTTTTGCATAAAACAAAACCTGCTCATCAGTCTGATTCTGCACACAGCCCCAATGTGAAACACAGCAGCTTCATGTTTCATCAGTGCTTTCTTTAGCAGTTTCAGGTAAACTGGTTTACGGGATAGAAAGATGGATAGAGCTAAATATCGGGCAATACTGGAAGATAACCTTTACGAGGCTGCGAAAGACTTGAGACGTTGGTTGGTCCAGTCAAACTCCGGCTAGACTTGAAAGTTGGTTTTCCACCGACTTTCTCCGTGCATTGTGATTAAGCTTTAGATATCGCAAAGAAGAATAGGAAAACATTTTATCGTCTAGATGTGGAAAGCTGGCAATGACATACCCTAAAAGACTTGCAGTGCAGCTACAGTGAGAAGTGGTTCTGCAAAGTGTTGACACGGGGGAGCTAAATATGAAATCCTACATGACTAAAAAGTTTTTAAAATCTTTCTTCTGCTTCTTCACACAAAAAAGTCAATAAGTGTGTTGACTTTTGCATGGCAACAGACCCACCTGAGTCATTATTGTAGCTTCTGGATGTGCCTAAATCACGACTGACTGAAGACGGGACGTTTAACGATGCCAAACATGCCGTAAAATAGTGGTGCACATTTTCATTCAGAGCATTGTCTTCAAGACAGAGTGTGTGTCTCTTCGCTGACATGCTGTTTTGCCTACTATTCCATCTGCTTAGGCTTCTCAGAAGACGTGAGGCACATTATTTTCATATTCACAGACCTCACTAACACTGATTGCAGGCTTTATAAAACATCCCTATTCTTGGAGGACGCTATTTTAACATGCAATGCACAAGAAAACCCAGATGAAAGACCTTTTGTTCTAAGTAGCGCATGAATTTGAAACGAAAGCTCTGCTGTTGTGGCTTTGTAGCGACTCGGCACACGTCCTATTGTAATTCTGTCAGTCCAAATCAGGAGTAATTGTGTCGGTTTAATTTTCTGCGTCCTTTTGTCCAAATTCTATTCCAATGGGCCGTAGCTTTCTCTGTGTGTGTGCGTGTGTGTTTTCTCCTGTTTAGTAAGTTGAATCAGGTTTAGAGCTGCTAGATTTATGCGGGTCCTTTGGGGGTAAAGTCCCAGGAGCTAACCACACAGAGGCATTCAGACTTTAGAGGGGAAAGGTTGGTGCTATCTGAGGGGAGATTTATATTGCCTGTAGAGTACACACAGATTACTCTTTGCTGCTTTTAACGTGTCAGCTTTTAACCTCCTTCTTATCCTTGTTGTCCATTTCTCTGACTGTCCAGGACTTGTTGGACAGCGACTGGGCCAGTGTGCGGAAAGTTCTCGAGCAGGCCGACATCCTCGTCATTAAATACGCCGTCACGGACAAGCTCGCCTTCCAGCAGGTCAGGAATGGCTACGCCCCGAGGCTCCGCCCTCTCCTGAGGCACTGGGGTGTGCCAGTCATCCTTGTTGCTGTTGGAGCACGGCTGAATGGTGAGCATGTGCGTTGCCTTTGTTCTGTGCCTTTTGTCCGGATAGGATCAAATTTAGATTTGTCGCCATCTTTGTATGCATCACTGGTGCGTAGGAATTTGAGAGGACCCGAACACAAAGTCCCCTACTCTCTCAGTCATTAATATTGCTGCACAGGGTCTTAATAAACACTTGAGACTTGGGTGGAGGTTTGTCTTTAAGAAAACAACCCTAAACATGTTGCAAGAACAACAATTGAATGGTTTATATTCGAGGTAATAACTCGACATACGAATAATTGTCATTTAACGGTTTATCAGATTAAAATTAGTTCCAATCAATTGACTAATTACTTCAGCTCAGATGTGCTTTCAGTGTGGCAGTTTGACCTCCAGCCAGAAGAGGATGCTGTTGGTCATCCTCAAGCGGAGTCAGTTGATACAGAAACAAAGATGGCGGGGACATACCAGAACAGGAAAGAGAAATGACCAAACAGAGTTGAGTCTTTTGATATATATACTTGACAGGTTCCTGAAGTTCTCATATTAACGCAGCTGACTTAAAAAATTGTTGAAATATATTGATCTGTTCTTAAAAAAATTAAAAAAAAGAAATCAACATATTATGAAAAATGTAGCCCTTTATGTTACGTAAAGACGGCCGATCCTCTCTATATAAGAGAAAACTGGCCGCTTATCAACTACTCGTTAGTCGATTGATGCGCTCAATCAACTATTGATGAACTCATTAATGGATAACATGCATCCCTTGTTTATATCAAAGCATGTTAAAATGGCCAAGTCAAAGTCACAATCAAAACAAGACAAAACTCCAAAACAATACATTTAAGTTTGGAGTGTTTAGCGCATCAGAACGGGAAACATTTGATGTAACATGAATACTTTCACAAGGCATTGTAGTACTTTGGGGTCAGCTTGCTTCTGCTTCAGTGCTTGATTTTGTTTTCAGGACAATATCAGGCTTTTCTGGACGGGTGAATGCACTTGCCGTCTGAGTCTCGTGTCCTCTAGCGTGTCCTCCCCGCAACGAGGGAGGAGGATGCTCATGATTAAGCCTGCTCTCCGTTGCCTTCAGGCAGTTGGCTCACATGTCCCCCCGAAGGAAAGTCTCCAAAGCAAAACATCCAGTTTGTAGTTTCTTTTTTCTTTCTTTTTTTTTTTTTTTTTTTTTTTTTTTTTTTTTTTTGAGGTTTTGCAAGCAAGGCAAGAATACATATTCACAGCTCAAAAGTGCAACAGCAGCCAAGTGTTCCTCACAGTAAGGAGATTAGAGCCTTTGGGTGCAGCCTGACCGGATGCCATTCGATACATTAGACATTAATGCTAAGTGAACTCCGGCCACGTTAGCGGGTCTGCGTGTGGTTTTTCCCGCAGACACACCGACCCTCTGTTGAATCCAGATCCCACAAACAAGCGCATCAAACACAGCAGGTTGTATTTTTAGCTCGTCTGCTCGAAGACAAGAGAACTGCTACTGTCAGAGAGCTGCTGGAGAAAGAGGCAGAGGAGAGGAGGCAGCTTTGAACCGGAGCCTTGGTGTTTTTGTTTGTGGCTGCTGTGAGTTTCCACCCTATCCCCTCAAGACTGCAGAGAATGACAGGCTGAGCTCGGAGCGTTTCCCCCCGCCCTGCTCGACTCTGGACCACCTAAGGTGCAGCTGTGGTAAAAGAGAGCTGCTGCACCTACATTAAGGCATCTATTAGGCGGTAATGAAAAGAGAACCACATATAGATTTATCCCCTGCCGACCCCCATTCTAACGGGCACACACACACACGCACGCACACACTCGTAACACTGATATGCCAAGTCATTTCATGTCAGAGATTCACTCATACCTCGCTTGGCCCTCACACACACCCACACACACTCGACCCAGCTCCATCTCTGTGTCATGCCTTCAGGTTATTAGGAGTATGATTTATCAAAAGCTCCGCCCCCCAGCTGTATGTCCAGCTCATTCTGTCTTGCTCTCTCCTCCTTTAGTGCAGTGCGCTTCTGTCGTTTTCTTCTTCAGGACACTCCATCCCATTTTCTGTCTTGTTCTGTCTAAGCGGTTTCCATCTAGGCACGCCACAGTGCAAAGGTGGTCATTGTTCACGAAGCCAATGCTGATTTGATTTTTTTGATGTTCCATATCAAGCAGCCTGATCAACCAGTTTGTTTACATGACGTCTTACCGCTCTGTTGTGATGGAGCTCTTTCTGAATTTTCTATTTTCTTCTTTTTTTTTTTTTAGACCTGTGCATCGTAGTGACTTTTTTTTTCTCCTGATATTTTTTCATTGTTTATTGCTGCAGGCAGTGCAAAATGTCAAACTATGTATAAATTGACTACTGCTAGTACAGCGCTTCGTTGAACTATTGAGGCGCCTTAAACTTTTTCATGTTTTTTTCCACGTTAGAAGTGGAACATCCTTGTGTTTCACAAGGATTTTTTTTATGATGAAACAACAAAAGCAGAGAGAGGCTGAATGAAAATGATTGGCGGCTTTGACAATGTTTTACAAACACAAATCTGTAAAGTGTGACATGTGTTTAGGGCTGCGACTACCGAATATTTTAGATATCGGTTAATCTGCTGATTGTTCTGATATCAATTTATAAGAAATTTTATTTTAAAAAATGGCACATTTTAGAAATAGGTACATTAGAAAATACATTAGAAAAATTTATTTCTAATGCATTTTTATGCATTAGAAATACATAAAAAATGAAAACAAATAGTCAGATTCCTTTTTTGGATAAGAAAATAAACACTTTATTGAATAAAACACAATAATGTAACAAAAAGGAATTCTCAAAAGTTCAACTCTTTCTGTTTGACTTAACATCAAAACACTGTAGGACTAATCTGTTGATTACTTTTGGATTAACTGATTAATAATTGGACATGGTGCTTAATAGAAGATTTCATTTGGGTGAAGATAAAACTATGTCCTTTGAATAGTTTTTTTTTCCTTAAATGCTAAATGCATATTTATTTTTGTACAGTTTTGGCTTAATTTCTGCTACCAGTACGTTGTTCTTTCAGCCTTTTATTAAATCTACATACTCCAGTTAACAATTAATCGATTAATAAATTAATTGATTATTATTATTATTACTTCATACTCGACTCATCACCATTAATCTGATTAATCGGCCTGTTTGAGATGCGTCTCTGCTCCAACACGGCTGATTCAAACGTTGTGACGACCTCCTCATCCTGCCAGAAGTTCTGCCGATGAACCATCAGGTCACATGGTTTGTTGAACCAGGGAAATAAGTAAAACATGGCGCTTATCCACCACTGAAGACTGACTTTGGACATCACTGATTTAGATCAAACTAAATTCATGTGTTTGTAAGAGTTCAGAACTGAATCTAATTAAACACTGATGTTCAGAGATGCTCTTTGCGCAGTCTTGCTGAGTGAAGAAAGCACCAAAAAATGCTTTCAGAATATTGACTAAAGGGGGTTTGAACAAATGAACACCACATTATTAAAACTTACAAAACTATGTGTTAGTTTCCTTCCCCTTAACAATTACGCTGTCCTTTGTCTCATCTTGTCACTCCGAGTCCCAGTAAATGCATTAAAGTTTGCAGCTGAATGCGAAAAAGTTGATACCCGTGCAAGCGAACTGCAAGTCATTGTACAGTTTGAGTACTTCAAGTTCTCAAACACGCTCTCCTGCATGGCTTTAAAAGCGTAATGTAATATTAATGACGTGCGTCTTCTCTTCTGCATTGAGATGAAGGACCTCCGTGTACGTGTCCGCTGTGTGCGTCTGACTGGAGCAGCTGTGTGCCTCACAGTGAAGGTCTGCAGCTCTCCCGGGACCTGGGCGCCACTTATTTGGAGCTGCCCTCTCTCAACCACGTCTTCGTCGGCCGCTACTTTGGCAGCGTGGTAAGCGGAGATGCGGATCTTTAGAACGTTTCACCAATTGCCACGGCTTTTAAATGTTCATATTTAACCCTTATATCCACTTCTGTTTGCAGAAAGGCATTTTTAAGGATCAGGATTGATGACTTAACAGTTTTATTTCTGCCTGTTTTGTGCAGCTGGAGTACTTCATGATTCAGTGCCTGAAACACAAAGCCAAAGAGAGGCCAGACAAGAGACGAGGGAACAAAGTGAACGAGCTGCGTCCTCCTCACTTAGAGCAACCAGGTCAGGGAAATACTACATCACTTCATGAAGGAGGCTCTTCTTGTTCTAACTAGCTTGTACTTGTGCATTGCTGTCCTCCCCTTTTGTTTTCAGTCTCTTATTGCCGGGTTTAGTGAACATTCAGTGGACTGACTGGATTGTTTCTTCAAGAGCTAACGTAGCTGTGAAAAGAGCTAAGCACAAAGGTTTTATGTGGATCAATATTCCTCTGGTCAAACTGGAAAAAGGGAAAGAGACAAAAGAGCTAGGTGGATTGCTTCTTTTTTTTTTTTTTTCAGAGACATTTGAATCAATTTCATAACAACTGAGTTGAGTCCCCGGAGTTAACCGGCTCTGCGTTGAGTGAGAGACGAATATGTACGTCTGACACATCTTTAATTAAATTGACAGGTTTTACTTAGAGTCTTGAAAAGTCATGCTTGGCTCGTCTGTATGGTTGTTTTTTTAGCTTTACATTTATGTATCAAATTTGAAAACATGAAATGCAACAAATAATTCTCGCCATTATGATTTGGTCTTTTCCTTGTTGCAAAATGGTTTTAATTCGTTTGTTGAGACGGTTGAGGTTAATGTCCTTTTCTATGATAGGTGTTTTAGTTTTTCTTGTGCACCAATGTATGTGTTGTAGGTTGATGTGTTAATGGACCAAAAAATGGAGGGAATTCTTAGTTTTAATGCATTTAATAACTAGAACAAAATCAAATTGTTTTAGTATTAAACCTGCTAATCCCTTATCTGACCTGATCAATTGAAAACTTATTTATTGCTCCGTCGCTCGTTACAGTTCCGGGTATTCAATTATTTTTGTTAATAAATGACAACGTATTGATTGAGTTTGAAAATCCAGAAATTATATTTAAGAAAATCAATCCGTCTGTCCGTCCATTTAATTTACTTCTCTGGCAGCAACATTTTCTCACTTGCAGATCTATTGCAGCCTTAATAAAACTGCCTCCAATCCAATAAAACTCCAAAATACCGTAACTATAGGGGATAAATGACTGCTGATCAAAAGAGGCTAAAACTCTGTGATTTACGTACATTAATATGCAGTGAGCAGCTTTCAGACAGCGAGTTTGATTACTGTGGCAAAGCTTCAAAGTAATAAGCCAGGCTCCGTCGCTTGACGGTCGCATTTCCCCACTTCGCTCTTATCTTAATATTCATTTTTCTCCTCTGTTTGAATCTGTGTTGTTGCAGCCGGATGAAAGATGTCTGATTAAATCTGCAACAGTTTTTTTTTAAACAGTTTTTTTTTTTTTTTTTACATTGTGAATGTTGCTACAATATAATATTTTTTTCAGAGATTAAACTAAAATGATTGAGCTTTTGACTGACATGACGATATTAGCTGTACAATGTTTTCTCTCTGAGCCTTTTTCTCTGTGCTTCTGTAAGGTGAAGACACCTGAAGCTCTTCGGCATAAAACATGCTGTAAAACTCGAGCTAAACATTGATCTGGCCGCTCTTTTCTGTGCCGTCTGTTTGAATCTGACTCGGTAACGGAGAGCTGAACGTCCTGCCAGAAAGGGCAGCTAGTGTTGCTGGATTTATTGGTCGCTGTCTGACTCCACTTAGCTCAACTTATGGCCCAGCTTACATTAAATATGACAAGCGCTGATTCAGAAACAGCACAGTTTTCATGGTTAAATCACAGTAGCAATAAAACAAGGGGACACTCGGTACAAATTAGTGCGTGTGCAGCACGAATAGGATTGTAATGGGACACTGATTTGTGAGGCGTCTATACTTCTTTCGCTCTATCATCTCCTATTTTCTCGTATTTTTATTAATATGTCTTTATGACATAACATTTGAAAGCACTGAGTTATTATCTGTTATTTACAGCAGGCCATCCTTTTGGGGTTTTTTTGTCAGTGTATTCTGATTTGCAGTTTTATTAATGCCAGTTTACAATTATTCTCTGTGTAAAATCAATCTTTTTGTGTTCTTTGCGCTACAACCTCAAACTTCATTGCATTTTATTGAGATTTTTGATAATATACACATTTTAACCCTCAGTCCGAGTGGATGGAGTCGTCCTACGAAAATCTAATTTCTAGGTATTAGCAGAGATTCCTAATTGCTCTTGAGGTGCAGACTTTCACTTTGGCGTTCCAACCAATGAATATGAATAAACCTTTACCTCTGTTCTTGGGGTATCATTTACAACTTAATCTGCTTGGTTTTTATGATGCCATTTGTCCAACACTGCTCTCTGATTCACTAGACACGAGTCAACATGAATTACTTGCTAGAGGCATTTGGGAGGCCGTTGGTTTAAATGGTTTCCAAATTTAAAAATAAAAATACTTTATTACTTTATTGATCCCAAAGTGACATTAAATATCTTATATTAACATATTATTCAAGGATCTTCTGTAGCAGTCTGTGTCACTGGGAATTTTAAGACGCCTCTGACTGAAGACGGAGTGTTTTTATATGGCAGTCTCTTGAAGAGCATGCTCTCTGGGTTGTCCATTTTTAACTTTTGGAGTAAACAGGTCTGAATACAAAATTCACACCAAACATCAGATTTTTAGATGTAAAAACATTTGGAAACAATGTAATTTTTTCACTTTCCAACTATTTACAACTTTGTATTGATTTATCACACTAAATAAAAAAACAGGCTTATAAAAGAACAAAATACAGAAAGTTTTTTATGGGTGTGAACTCTACTGCAAGACACTGTTTGTTTTGTGTCCTTATTTTAGTTCGGCAGTCTGAGTCGGGATCTTCTTAACCCTGTCAATAATCCAAAGAGGAAAAAAAAAACACCTTTCTTTCCTCATTTGAACATGACTTTGGCCTCCCATCACACTTCTATATTCTGTTGGTGTTGAAAGCTATTTGTCCACACACACCTCGTCTCCCTCAGGCCAAAGGTTTGTGCCGAAAGAAGCAGGAATCAATAGTGGAGGTAGACAAGACTGTCTGTTCTGCATCAACCCTGCTGCACACGTTTTTTTGTGGTTGTTTATTATCTCACAATTTTCATTCTTTGCCACCTCTTCCTCTGTCCTTTCAGCTCGTCTTCCTCCTATCCGAGTGGAGGAGTCCAGCTTCTCCCAGGACATGCAGTGGCTGTTGGAGCGCGGCGTGCAGTTTGCCGACGTGGCCTTCTACTCCGGGGATTCTGGGAAGGAACTGGGGTGGGCCCACGCGGCCGTGCTGTGCGCCGTCAGCCCGTACTTCAGACAGCTGCTTCTGGGGCCCAAAGCCAGGTAGAAGACATGTTTACACACTCGCGGTAGCTTAAAGAGCTCTGGTGTAGCTGCACTTCCTGTCTGTAGAGTCACTGTAAAGTGTCTTGCCTGACTCTCGTTGGACAGGGAACGTCCACAGTCACGGTGTGTCTGCAGGGAGCGAGAAGGAGGCCCCCATTCGCTGCTCTCCACCTGGGACGGCAGCATTATTGACGACTTGCCCCGGTCGGATGGACACATGACGGGACGACTCACTCGGCTGGTGGTGAAGGACCCCCTGCTGTGCATGTGCCTGTGGGAGACGCTCATGTTTATTTACAGAGGTAAACCCACCCACACTCATCCAAAGGTCTTCATCTTTGGCTCTGTTGGGGAAATTCATCCTCATTTAGAGGTCGAATCTGCAATAAGAGATGTGCATTTTCTTAACAATGATCAGTAATAAAAAACAAAAAACCCCAGAACAAATCAAAACGTCCCAATTTATTACTGCCGAATAAAATTTAACCAGTGCACTGGCTGGGGCATCCTAAGAATAATTGTTAATCGATTAATATTTCCATGTCAATCACAAGGCCTTTTGTGAATGTGTGAAATGAAAATAGAGCAAATAAATCCCTGCTCTCTTTAGAAAAGGAAAGAACACCCTCTTTCCATGATAAACTAATTTAATATGACATTGTGAAAATGATTTCATATTTAGCTAAATAAATCTGCCCTCAAATGTACAGAAACACTTATCGGATTTCAAACTGCCATTGTTCATTATATCAAAATCAAGCCAAAGCATAAAAGCTGTTTGTTGTGAATCCTTGGCGTTCCATTGGGTTTAGGAGGAAAAGTAGTACCCTGGCACTGATAATCAAATGTGCTTTATCATTATCCAATGACTGGCGAATGTGACCATCAATAAGTTTCAGCAGATTTAGAAAATACAGGTGCGTTTTAACTGTGTGCCAACAATCTGAGACATACTATATGCTATTTCCAAAACTTTTGAAGTCCGCTTTACAGCGTAAATCATTATTCAAGAGTTTAAAAGATTAATTCCAAAAACAATGTTTAATTTTTCAAGATTGCCATCTCAAACACAGCAGCAAATCCACAACAAAAAGAAACACATAATTTGATCAATAAATGCCCAACATTAGAGAGACCGGACAGAATTTATGCAGAAAACAGCTCCAGCTTAAAGTGAGGTGATATGACAAATTATCTAATCAGATGTTAAATTGTTTGGACTTCTTAATTATCTGCCAAAGCACACAGACTGTGGTACAGGGTTTTCCCTAGAAAATTTGCTAAGCCCGGTGGTTGGGGCGCCCAGGTCACGGTTGCCTAGAGACGGACACTGCGCAGCTGCGGTGAGCTGCTAGCAACCCGCGTCTTTTTAAAACGTCCTCTACCTGATTCCATATCCGTAGAAGAAAAAGCGCTTTAAAAAAATACAGACGTGAGTGAAAAGACGCGCATTATAAGCTGAACAATTTCCGTGAGGATGGATACTGTGAACATGGATCCACAAAAACAACAACTTGTCCGTTGTGGCGCAGTTTGCTGCTGTGTGATAGACAGAATGGATCAGGAGAGGAACCGCAGACCCGTCAGAACCTAAAGAACCAGAAATCTTCATCCTCAATCATCTCCTGAGGCTGATATGGTACAAAATATTTTATTATTGATTCAGTTTCTTATTGTCATTTTAATTTGATTATTATTATTGCTTAGGATGTTTGGATATTTAATAAATAATAGCATTAGCCACAATAAGTGGCCAGTTAAAGAACAAATCATACTAATAGATTAACTACTAAATACATCAATATTTTCTACATTACATTACTTTCTGTGTGTTTTATTCACAAATGTTGATATATTTTATGAATAGTTGTTCAGTGGTCATTTAATGTATTACTTTATTAATATTTTATTAATGTTGTTTACCAGTTTGGATAACCTATCAATTAAGAAAAAGACATACTAAGCAAAAATGCACCAGACCCAGACCTGCAGGCCAGGGGCGGTTCTAGACAGGGGCCAAGAGGGGTTCTGAAGAAATTATACTCAATAAATGTCTTTTTAAAATATTTAGTGGTTGATATTTTTTTAAACCTTCACAATTTTATTTTACAGTGCTGCACTTTTAGCTGCTGTATTGAGATAGGATCAACTTTTCATCTGCTAGATCAGGGATCTGCAACCTGAATCTCTGGAGACACAAATGGCTCTTTGGTTCACATATTGTTCTGTTTGTGTTTAATTCTTTTTTTAGTGTCTCCATAAAAAACACTGACTACACGGTTTAAATTTGGTCTAAACCAGCCTTTAAAGAAAACATTCTTTACATATATATATAAATAAATCAGCTATTAGCGGGCTGACTTGTATCATCAGCACTTCAATTCAAATGGCATTGCAATTCTAAGTAGCAATGCAGTACTTAATTTAGAATTATTTTTATATTTGAATGGAAATTGTGTATTGGATTTATTTATTTGAAGATTATAAATGCTATAAATGCTAATATTTTAACACAGACCATAGATATATAAATGTAGCATGTCTTTATTGAGATGATCAATGCTGCCAAATTAGTTTTTAAATGGTTTCAGCAAAGAATTTAACTTGTTTACAATTTGAATTCAGAGGTTTCAGCTGTGTGATTGGTCCGCTCTTCTAGCTTTAAATGCATAAAGTATAAACCTCTATAAATCTATATTTTAGTAAATATGCTCTGCCAATGAAACGCTCAGAGCAACAGAGAAGCTGATGTCTTTTTAAATAACCCAATATATATATATATATATATATATAGTGTTTACAGTCATGATTTTAAACTGTGGCAGGAAGCCGGAGTCCCCGGAGAGAAACCTGCAGGAAATTCCTTTTTGATATTTTGATATTAAATGTAATTACAAAATGTTTATCTGACATTTTGTAATTAAATGTCAGAAATACATTTATTTCTGAGCCTTTATTCTTAAATAAAGGCTCTAGTAAAGAGGGTTATGAGAGAAAACTTTAATGTTTTATTCACACCTAAAGAAAATTTAGAGGCCAATTATCCAGACAGTCATGATTTTAGACGATGGCAGGAAGCCGGAGCACCCGGAGAGAAACCTGCAAACAGGAAACCTGTCTAAACTTTTTACCCTTTCATCCCATAAATTTTTGTGAATGTTTAAGTTTACTAATTTTAGGTGTGAAACAAACAAACATGTTTATTTATGAAAAGAGATTACTCTTTTCATAAATAAACATGAAGCCTGTTCTGAACATGTCTTCACTGCAGCGGCTGTCTGCAGTGAAGACATGTTCATCAGCAGCCTTCACCGTCTGTTGTCCGTGCATTAAATAAGTATAATAATGGTCAGGGTCCGAACCACGGCAGATGACGGAGGACAGATGGTATTGCGCCGTTCCACATTCTCCAGGTAGATCGATGGTTGCGTTGGGAAGGACTCTGAGTTTCTTGTTGCACCTGGCCGACTGTGGCAGAAAAAAGACCAGGACGTTGTTTCCAGTGAGGCAGTGTTTGTGTGTTACCTTGGAGCCACAACCGAGCAAATAGTCGTGACCCCCAACTCTACCCAATATCTAAAAAGAGATGTTACGTTATCTATTGCTGTGGATGGTGGAAGTACAATGAGGGGGCCATTACTCAACCTCTCCAAAAGATCCATGCCACATGTTGTACAGCTGCCTGCACTGTACAACTCCTTGTCCGTATTTCCACCAAGAGAGTCGAGCCAGACGAGCAAAGACTCCAGTAAACATGAAACGTCAAAGTCTCTTCCCAAGACCAGACGTCTCTCCCTCAGCTCCTTGAGGACTGGGGAGAGCTCTCCTGGAGAAATGTGCTTCCCAGGTTGGCGGACAGCAGAGTGGATAAGACCCGCACAGCACGGGATGGATGAAGCCTCAATAAACACCCTTTCCCGAGCGAGACACCTCCTGGTCACGCTCAGGTTTAGGATGGATTGAAATGAGGCATTCACCCAACCGTTTTGGAAGACATTAGAGAACTTAAAGAAGTTCTCTGTGTCCTCCATAACGGTTTGCCCCTGCTGTGCAGTCTTCACCACATCCAGGATGTCCGAGCCAGCTTGCTGCTCCAAAAGGTTAACCTCCCCAGCCGGGTTGGTTATCCCTTTAGGAACAGTTAACAAGCTGTCCCCAAAGACTTTGAGCTCGTTCCCAGAGAGAGATACCCCAGCCGGGGTAGTCTCGTCTTTGGGAACGGTCACAAACACGTCACACGTCTCAGGGGTTTTAGAATTGTATGTCAATTGAGCTTCGCTGTTCAGGGAACAGTTGAGCTCAATAACAACAGCGACTTCACAGTCCAACGTTTTTGACAAACCAATGGCTTTGATGTCTCTGTCAACTCTGTTTCCCACTGAGACACGTTGAGAACTCGGTAATTCAAAGACACCGGTGAAAGTGCCTTTGAGCGACGACATCTCTGGCTTTGCCAGAATTGCTGAAGCCAAAACCTCAGCAAAACCTTTGGCTTCGAGGTCAGCCTTGGAAAAATCTTCCCCAGCCGGGTCAGTTTTTTCTACGACTGTCCTCTCAAGCCTGAGCTCGTCGTCTACCGTCGTATCTCTCAAACCAGTGACATGGCTGTGACTGGCAACTGTATGACTTAAAGGACAAACTTCCCCAGCCGGGTTAGTTTGTCCAAAGACAGTACGCTCCTCCGAGGTACTGTCCTTCAAAGCCTCAGTTGTGTCAAAGTCTGTGGATTCACAGACATCCATCTCTTGTTTGAAGCAAACGTCCCCAGCCGGGTCAGTTTGTTCAGAGCTGCTTTCGTCCAAATCCTTCCCGGGAAAGTAGCGATCGAATACCTTCTTCATCCCTGTCGTCACCGCGTATCCAAGTCCCCAACCGAGAGGGATAAGAAAGGGGATTAAAGCCTTAGAAGCACTAAACATTTTCAAAAACCACAAAGCAGAATCGCAATAAACCGTCTGGATCCCAAATGCTTGAGTGTTTGGAGATTCACACCTTCAAAGCCTTAGAACTTCTTTGATCTGTTGTGATGTACATGCGGTCATATATGACATCATCAACGAGCTCGCTGTAGTTCTGTGGCACGGTCTTGCTTCTGATCGTTGCTATGGAAACAATCAGATCAGTTCCGCATGTCTCAAACTATAGACAAAATAATGACTTGGTTGCATTTTTTTGTTTGTTTTTTATTGTTTTTCTAAAAACAAGTCATGCTTAGCCTGGTGGGGGAGCTAGTAAAGCTAGTAAAGCATGGCGGGCCGCCAGGCTTATAATACACTGGGGGAAACCGTGCAGTGGTATCTCCTGTTTAAATAACTATCCTTATTATGCTAGGTTCTCTAGAAATGCTGGATAATTATTTAAAAAAATAATCGTTGCTCTGTTACATTTACTGAATATGGACTGAGTTGTATTGGAACAGATCATGAACCAAGTTGGGATACAATCAGTTTATCTAAAACAAATAAGAAAACAACTGTAATCATTTCTACAGTCACTCTCAATATTTAGAAATTCCTCATGATTTCATCTACCTACAGGATTGTTCTGGATTTTTTCTATTATTTATCTCAAAGATATACGTCCAACTTGGTTTTCAATAAGCTCAGTGTGCTGAGCAATTGATAACAGGCTGATCTTTTCCCATCCATCAAGTCAAGGATAAATACATTACTACATTATGACAACACTGCCAGGGTGACTGATATTTGTTTCTCTAAACATTTTAACCTCTCATTTAATTTGAAATTAGTCTGAACTTTTGGAGCTATGCCATTGTTAAAACAAAAATCATACAGTCTTATAATAAATAATTTAAATAAAAACAACAACAATATAAAGAGCAGTGAGTTTTTAAATTTTAATGAATATTGCCAGGTTACTCGTGTTAAAATTTGGAGCAACGTGAACTGCAGCAGCAGAGCTGCGACACAGAAGCACCGGCCATCCGTTCTGAATAAAAACCCTCCGATTGGCCAAGGATGAAAATTACCCAAACTGAAACCCTGGCAGGGGGATCATGCAGTATGTGCAGGGATCATGCAGTAAGTGCCAAACAGAGAGTGGAAATCAGAAAAGATAAAAGGATCTGTACAACAGCAGCTATCGTGTTCTTCGTCCAAACAAATCCAAGCTCAGTGGCTACACCTGTCGCACAGCCTTGAGGTCACACATTTCCTGCTTCTCAATTCGCTGTCATGTGTAAGATGTGCATGTGGTGATGTAAACACGTTGGTCAGCTGGAGCTGAAACAGAGCTGGGAGAGCTGGACTGATGTCCACAAGATGGGAACTCTATTCCTCAAGAGCCCTTAGTCATTTCCTAATAATTCAGACGTGACGATAAACGCTGCCTGGCAGTAGGAGGCCGTCGGTTGTCTATTGGGCGTCGTCCAATGGCCCATTACACCGAGGAGCGGAAATCTGTCAAACTGAAAGTGCTTCATGGTAAAGCACTATAGAGGAGTCATCTGGGAGTCGATAGATCACGTTAGAAGTTTGATCTTCTTCCCTCGTTTGACAGCTGCGACTTCTTCGTCTGACTCCAGTTTATCATTATAGAAATTACTTCAAAAACCAGGACACTGAGGAAAGCCTTTGAAGAAACGTTCAAGAAAAATCTAAGGGATATCTCTGACTCTAATCTCTTTCAGAGACGTTGTGCCTAAATCACGATCTGATCTTTGTGATGAAGCAGGTTTTGAATTATTACTGATCCTTATGTCAGAGACAAGGATGTAAACAAGTGCGTGGAGCTGCATGCATTTGAAATTAAGGCACGGATACCCAAAATGTGTTCCTAAGCTTAGTTAAAGGCTTCCTCCATATCGTGACATTACGCTTCAGCTGGAATGTGCATGGCTTCTGCAGGGTCTTTGAGATTTCCTTCTGGAGCGCATAAGGAATGCTGTAGAGTTACTCAACTGATTTGAGCATGCAAAAATCAGTCAAGTATCAGTGAGACGGCAGTGATTATGATGGCGGCAACATATTTGGGTTCTGGGTGTCGCATGGAGCAGCCTGGATGTGGCAGTGTTTTTTTTTTAATGCTTGCACCTGCCTGGATTGATCACTTGTGTGCAATGTAGTTCACTGTAAGTCACAGGTGTCAAAGTCCAGTCCTCAAGGGCCGCTGTCCTCCAGTTTTTAGATGTGCCACAAGTACAAAACACTGGAATGAAATGGCTTAATTACCTCCTCCATGTGCAGATAAGAGCTCCAGAGCCTTGCTAATGACCTAATTATTCTATGCAGTTGTAGTGCAGCAGAGGCACATCTAAAAGTCGCAGAAGTTTGACACCCCTGCTGTAAGTGTTTTACCTTGCAGCTCCAGCGCACATGGTATACAACTCTGGCTTCAACAAAAATGAGCACACTAAGGAAATAGATTCATTCTGCCTAGGTCAAAACAGAGAGAAAAACTCTACACACAAAGAGATTTCTGTGTGCTGCACTCCCCATGGTAGGACGTTTTGCTCACACACGCCTCCATATTGCGCATATAGACTGAAGGCTAAGAGGAGAAAAGATGTTGCTGCTTTTTGCAGCTGTTCGTCTTGCTGTCAAGGGGAAGACATAGCAAAAACCAGGGATTTTGCATTTTGTGTCAAGTGACTTCTATTGGCACAGAGAATTGTACCAGGTTAGAAATGACAAGGCACAGAGTGCAACCCTCTGCCCAGAAAATACCACTCTCTGCAGAATACTATAATGCTTGATTAGTATTCTATCATGATGAATATGCTGAGAGTGTATCCTTGCTGACAGGAGCTGCTTCTCCACTGACCTTAAAAGTGTGCAAATCGGGAATACAAAAATACATTTGCTTAACTGAAATGTGCCAATTTCGAAGTAACTCATTTCAACAAAAAGCTCTGGCTTTAGGATGAGGTGGTTTTTCTGCTGTATCAGCATGAGTGTATTTTGCAAAACTGTAATGGAAAAATTTTTTGCATCACACAAAAATGACAAAGAAGGTGGCAGGAAGTGGTAGGAGGATGAGGGTGCGGGATGTTTTACAATGACTTACCGTGTGATTTTGTTTAATGGAAACTTAAATTCCAACATTTGTGGAATTTTGACAAAGTTTTGCGCACATTTGTAATAGAAATGGAAATGCTGGTGAGGCTGAAACTGATGGTGGATGTGCAGAAACCTCCCATAGCTGCAGGAAAGTGTTGCAGATTCGGAAGAAACGTCTCTGCAGATGTGTCGACAGTGCATCACATTGTTTTAGGAAGATCAGGAAAGCCGGGGGGGGAAAGCCTGCAGCCCAAATACTTGCTGCACAGTAAGGTCATGCTTGTCTTCACTTTGAGGTTTGGAAAATTTGCAGCAATCCAGCATAGTCTAAACAGTCTTGGATCTCCAAAATGAGCGACCACAGGGCAGTTTAACTCTGGTGTGAACTGGTCTAACTATCAAAATCTGGAGAGAAAACGTTACAACGGTGTCACGCGCCATGCAAATGTCCTTTTCCGCACAGTGCAACAAGCTTTTTTGAAGGATCTGATTCACGGCGCGCAATAATAAACATGTATGAAAGCAGCTCTCATGCTCTGACACATAAGCCCAAGAGGAAGGTGCACACAACATCTGAGCTGGAGAAGGCTGAGCAGAGGGGGAGAGATTATAGAGTGAGCCCGATTCTCTGTGAGTGACTATATGAATAAGAATAAGCGAGCCAGCAGCAGAAATTGGGAGCAGTGTGGGCTTTTGTGCACCTCTATATGGTGTACAGCCCTGCGTGTGTGATTTCATAAGAAAAAAGGGAAAGCAGTGTGCAGGGTGAAAAACGAAGGTGGCAGAATGTGAGGATGAAACGGGAGTCAGATAGTTGGAGGAGGAGAGAGTAAGGCCCTACTTTTTCTTGGATTGTGTAAGAAGACGTGTTGGCAACAAGCCGAGCGGCTCAGCATACCGTCAGGTGTGTTGATGTTCGATTTGGAGCGAGTAGGAAAAAAGAGGAAAAAAAAGGGTTGATGCGTTAAGTGGAATGTGAACGCTTTTCACAAAACCTGTGTGGAGACAGAACATGTTAAGCCATGTGGAAAAACACCCCAGTTAACCTTCAACACCGACGGTCCGAACGAGCTGACATCGTATACAGCGCACGTAGCCATGCGTCATCTTGAGTCGGCTAATTAGATGTGAACGGGAGCCTTCTTAGCCCGCAGAAACATTTTGAGCTCAGTGGGAGAAAAACGCTCTTTTTTTTTTTTTTTTGCAGCATGCGCTCGTGAAAGAAAAATAGCTTCATTAATTGTTCTGCTTCAGCCCGTTTCAGTACGTCACAAAAGCAGTTTCCCAGCACCCCGTTTGAGCGTCACACCCACAGTGGGAGCTGCATGCTGTGAGGTTTTGCCACTTGGCTGTGTGAGGACAGTCACAGAGGCCATGACTTTGTGTGTGTGATGTTAACGCTCTGAGACTCTGTCTCCTTTAGTAGTGAGCGGCTGAATTATTGAAATTGTCGTTTGGATGCAGTTGTGTGGATGTACGTTTTCTGTGCATCTGTATGTGTTTGTCTCTGGACACGGTTAGATTTATGGGTCCAGTTAGAGTAAAACGGCCATGTTTACAGGAGAAAAAGTATTTCCTCCCTTATGGATTTCTTGTATTATTGCTTTTTTACACCTAAATTTAGATAATCAAAAATCTATTTTAGACTACAATAGCATGAGTTAACACAAAAATAAGTTTTCAAATAACAGTTTGTCCAAACTAATCTGCACTTATTTAAAAAGTTCATTTTGCCCCTTTAGTAAATCTTAAATGAATGGAGAACAATCACAGTTTTTTTTTTCTTTTGGAAAGCCGAGTTTACATCCAGATCTGGCTCCTTCCAGATCTAAAGAGGCAAGAAATTGTTTAATTAGAACTTATTTAACAAAATAGAAGAGAATAAACTTTAAAAGCAGCATGTCTTCCTAAAGAAATTCAAGTACCAAAACACGGTCAGAACGAGGAACAAAGATTTAAGTGACTGAGCTTTTTGACAAGGTCGTTGATGTCTGACGATTTCCTGAGGCACGTAGTTTAAATTCCTTCAGACCTTGTCATTTGAAAGTCACACAGTGGGGATAAAAGACGAAAAGCTCGATATAAGAAAACTTGAAAGTCGTGGCGTATTGCTGTGTATCTCAAATATGATGCTGGTTGAAACTGAGCCAAAACTCCTGGTCAATAAAATCTTCCTATCTCATTTTTCAGCATTAAAAATAAATTACGCGTATGCACATTAAGTTGCACGGCACTTGAAATGTAATCTACCAAATTACTGCATCTGAGCAATTTTTTGTGATTCAGTGTATTTTGCAGCTACAGTTTTGATCTATAAATTATTGATTTACTGTCCAAAGGGTGGCAGCAGGAACAATTTGCCTGTGCGACGTAGGAGATCAGATGAACGAGAGGTGATGTCATCATTCGAGGAAAAAAAGCAAAAACTTGATTAAACTTAAACTGCGATGTCATAGAAGAAATAAATAACTTATTTAGTTTTTGCTCAAAGTCTTCCAGCATGTTTGGAGTTGGACTGACATTTCTCTCCAAAAGCCAGTCTGTCGGTAGATACTTATTTTAAGCCTCGGTTCTTTTCTAAATGAAAGTATAAAAAATGATGAACCCCAAAAATTATAGCAAACATCTGGTGAATAAAATAGCACAGAGTATTCAGAAGGAGTCAGTGATCAAAGAATCACCACAGGATGGCTGTAAAACATTCGGAGACGGCTTGATGACACAAATCATAGACATACAGTTTATGATTTTTATGTGTTGGAGTCTTTATATGAAAAATATGGAACCATAGATGTCAATTATGGTTTTTTTTTTTTCTTCATGGGATTAATGAATAGGACATTCATTTTGCTTTTGAGCATCCTTCATGACAAACAAACCTCTACTGAATTAATTCAAATGATTTTCTCTTTGAATATTATTTGAACAGTTTAAAGACTTTGCCTCCCAGATTAACCGGATTTTATTTGGACGCTAATTTTTTTCTATTCAGATTAGCTCTGCAACGTTATTGCTAAATGTCATTGAATGTCCTGATGCGTCGTTTGGCCTTCTTGCATTCTTACCAGCAGCTCTTTCTGACAAAAAAAAAAAAAAAGTGTTTTTTTGTTTTGTTTCTGGACTCGTCACTGTAACTAACGGCAACTCTCAGCTACGTTGGAAGCTGAAGAAATGAGGGTGAAATGATTTCACCATCATCTAAAATATTTCTCCCGCCTTGTCGACATCAATTATTTACACATTTTAAGGGATGAGCTGCAGCAGGGATGAGCCAATCTGTTGCTGATTGGACAGCGTTGTTACAGTTAAGATAATGATAGCATGAACAAGTAATCGCCCCTAGAAGAAGAGAACTGGGTTCAAGTCTTTTGAATGACGCCAAAAATCATTTTCATCTGTCTTGATGTAGAATAATAGCTAGTAACCTGATGGAAAAAAACAAATCTGATATTTTCTATTGTTGATATTCGTAGAGATGGGGATGGGTTGGTCCCCCATCTCCTCCGTTACCAGCCAAGATTACATAAAAAGTTGCAGTTTATAAAAAGCTTTGACTGCAAGAGAAAGCAGAGAGTTTGGTGCTGCAAGCATGTGGGCGGTCAGATCTGTGTTTTTCTCAAAACCGCACCCTTATGGAACCAAAAGGTGTGACTGTAGATGTATGTGTTTTTTTTTTTTTGTTTGTTTTGTTGTTGTTTTCAGGAGCGTGGGAGTGGGAGCATCTCCAGGAGGCCCTGGAGGAGAAGCTGAAGAACTCGCTGGCCGTGGCTCAGCTTATGGAGCGCATACGATCTCTTCTCAGCAGAGACAGGGTGAGCTCTGCTAAACACCACATCACAGCACACAGAAAAACATTCGTTAACCCTTGAACTCTTCCTGTGTTTTTTTTTTTAGGCAAAAAAAATTCAATGTACTATAAGGGGTTGTTTTACTCAAGTTGAAGGGAAATATGTGGGTTTAAAAATGTTTTAAGCGATTAAAATCGCAGTCGGTACTCTGTAGTTGTCCTACAGCACAAGCGTTACAGAGTACCAGCTTTTGCACTGCAGGTTTTGTCCGTTACTCTAAAAATACCTCAAGCCCAGTCGAATCAATTCTCCAGTTTTGCTATAGATTCTCAGTTGGATTGAAATCTTGACTTTGACTAGGTTAAATATTATTTTCCTGCTCAGCAATAAATTATCATGCAACATTTCAATGAAAAGAACAAAGTATTAAGATTGGCAAACCCTTCCAGATCCATTATTGTGAATTGTTATATGTCTATATGTCTATTTATATATCTATATATAGATAGACATATAGATATATAGATGTAGATATTTCTATTGTTTGGATAGAAAATATTTTTCACCTATTCTCAGCAACCATAACAGAAAATGGATCATCTGAACACTTAATCTAATAATGTCAATGAAATGCGCCAAAGTTTGCTTTTGAGAAAAAGTTACTGAACGTTTTTTGTCCTAATTGGTTAATAAATAAACCGATACTTTTTTATAACTAACATTTTCTATTCTGCAAAGCAGCTCAACCAGGCTCAGGGACTGTAATAAAAAAAAGAGGGAAAATACATCATTTGTTTAAACATTTAGTCTTTGAATAAAAAAGTTCACCCTAAACATTTTTAAGAGTCCATTTGCATCCAGTAGATAAACCCCTGATTGAGCCCAGCCCGTTGCAATTCTTGCTGTATCTTTAAGGTTTCTGTCTTTCTATAAATGTCTACCAGCTTTTCTTGTCCCTGCTGAGTAAAAGTGTCCCCCACAGCATGATGCTGCCTTTCTTTCAAAATCCTGGCACTCTTCCATAAAGCTAAAATTTGTGCATCTAATAACGTAACCGGCCTGTGATTCATTCTAAAAAGCATTTCCAAAGCAGTGTGTTCTGTCTGAAAAAAAAAACAACCCAGCTGTCTAATGGCTAATGGGATGCATGAAATCCATAACAGAGGTTAAACAGCTGAAATAATTTTTTTTGAATGCATAAAAAATGTGTTTCTAGTTGCAGATTACGAGGGCCTTCATTAGCAAGATCATATCAATAATAATGTGTTTGTGATTATCATATTTACATAATCAGTGCCTCTAATCACCTCCCAGATACTGTGGGGATTAGCGCAACATAAACACGAGATGTTTTCCAAGAAGCAGAACGCGAGATCTGGAAGGGAGTCGCACTCGCATGGATGCTGTTTTCAGGCGGCCGCATTGTGTTTAGGTTGTCTATATTTAGAAAGCGCCAGGACGCGAAGCAGCAGACTTTTAACATTTTGTTGGGGAGTGAGAACGTGTGACGCGGTGAAGACCTGGCAAGCCTTTCTGGCACACCGAATGCTCCTACCTGAGGCAGCGGCTGACGCAGAGTGGCAGAAGCGGTCATTTAACGTGGCGAGGCACCACGATGTCCGGCCTTGATTCAATTGCTTCCTCTGCGAACCTCCTCCTGGTCGTCGGCACGCTCAGAAAATTGGTCAAATTCAGTTTTAAATCAAGCCTCTTGTGGATTATGAAATCAAAGGCCTGGTTTCTGTTGCCCTCGAATAATGTGCTCATCTCTCAGCAGCGAGAGAGCGAGATTTCTTTGTGCTCCAGCAGGCTGATAAAGGTCACGCAGTGGTAAAAGGATGCTTTATAACTCTCAGCTGTGAACACGCTGTGCACTATGCAAATGTTGACAAGAAGTTTTTTTTTTCCTCTAGTATTCCATGTTTCATTTGCAGGGCACTAAATATGTTCCGTATTTTGTACGAATCTGAAAAGTATGATGTGCATTTTCAGCCAGCCCTCATAAAGCTCATATTTTGAAAAGAGAAGAAGAAATCTGCGTGAAGCTCCAGATAATCTTTGCCACAACCCATGTAGGGAACACAGCGAATATTTGGAAAAACGTGATCGCAGGAGGAAAAAATGAACTGTTTTGATCTGTGAGGATGTTTTTCCTTGAGCAGGGACAAAGACAATGGTTAGAAATGACTGCATCAAACTAAATATTGGACAAAACTAGAAGAAAACCTGAGGAAGGGTATGAAGGATGGAAGTAAAGCAGAGGATCTCCTTCCAGTAGGACTTTTCTTTAAGCTGATGGAGATGAACTACTTGCAGCTGTTCTTATAATGAACGATCCATCCATTTTCTAAAACCCTCGGGAGGTGCTGTGCCGATCCCCAGCTAAAGTTTCGGGTGAGCGGCGGGGTCATCCTGGACAGGTCGCCAGTCTGTCGCAGGGCAACACAGAGACAAACAGGACAAACAACCATGCACACACACACTCACACTCACACACTTTTGGATTTTGAGAGACCAGATTTGTATCTGTAAAAAACAATTGAAAAACAGGCATCTCTTTCTTTCTAGCTAAGCATTATCAACTAGTTTGTTGCTCTGATATATATATAGTTTCAATAAAATACGTTAAAGTTTGCCATACTCCTATAGGGCTGAAACGGTTCATTGGATTAATCACGATTATTGAAATATTCATCAACTGATTTAGTAATAGATCACTTGTTAACTGCAAATTGCCTTTCAGCTTTTTGTATATCAATCTTGCCTTTAAGATATAAAAAAACCCTCTGCAGTTGTCACCGGTTTAATTCCTGGCCTCAGGCCATTTGCTGTATGTCTTCCCTTTTCTCTCTCTCTCTGCCTTTCTTCCTGTCAACCTGCTAGAGCCATAAAGAAAACGTAAAAAAAAAAAACCTTAAATGTTTTATTAATAGGTGGTATGGACGACCGTCTGGTCTCCAATTTTCATTCGCTGTCGGCCACTTGCCGTCCCGTCGGTCTTGGCTCTGCAGTTTGAGTGTGTTTTATTGTAGAGCTGAGTAAAACTGGCAGGAGGGGCCATCTGTATTCTATGAGGGAGGCACAAAAGATGCTCAGCATGACAATTTTTCCTAGTAACAAGAAAGCTGACACACAGCAGAGGAATGCTAACTAAACTCCTTATGGCTTTCTGCTCCCTTTCTCTCTCCCTGTGTGTGTGTGTGTGGGTGTGTGTAGAGCTCCAGGGACACGCCGAGTGCACGGGCAGCTCAACTCGGACCCCAGACCCTCGTCAACCTCTTTAATTCCCCTCTTTATTCGGACGTCATTTTCATGGTTCAAGGTGGGCGCAGTCAAACACACTGACTGACAAATGCTGGCAGAGTCTCCCATGGCAGCGTGAAGTGAATTATTAGCCCAGGTCGTCCATTAAGAGACAAATTAAGGTAAAACAGTTGAAATCAAAGGCTCTTTCCCCACTTCTGTCATGTTTCATCTCCACAAAAAGCTTCTCCTCTCTATTAAACGCAGAAATACAAGCGAAAGGGTCCAAAGCATCCCATAATCAATATTTATCTCATAAAGAACGCAGAGAGCTCGTCCTAGCCATGCACCCCTGAGCCAAGTTAAAAATTTAGAGGTCAAAGTATATTTCATAAAAGTATATTTCTGTTGTATAAAACGGAAACTCGCCACTGGCCGTTAAGTGCAGTTAATGAAGTGAATTTGCCCATTATGACTTCAGACCCCTTTTGTGATCATTTATTCCGAGTTGCTGCAGGCGAAACACGTTTATTGTCAGCGCTAATGGTTTGTCCTCTCCAGTTCTTTGCATTTCAGGGATTTTTTTGCCGAACTTAACTGTAAACCCTGCCGCTTAATGCGTATTTCAGGAAGCGTGCTGCCTGCCCATCGCGCGGTGCTGGTGGCCCGCTGTGACGTGATGGCGGCCATGTTCAGTGGAAAGTACGCCGAGGCCCGGAGCAGAGTGGTTCCCATCCACGGCGTCTCCTCGGACACCTTTCTGTCTTTTCTGGAGTACCTCTACACTGACTCCTGCTGCCCTGGTGAGGTCACTGCACACAGCCAACCCACAGGTGGAACTCGCATGCTGTTTGCTTGATATAAAGAAATAATGACTCATAATAGGTGGTTGTCAATGAGGGATTTTACTACAGTAATTATTTGGTAACATGTCATTTTCTCTGAATAAATGTTCCCAAATTAAAGGTTAGATTGCTCCCACGTTTCACTGTGGGATCATGTTGCTGCAGCTTTTACACAGCCGTATGCAGCGCTGGTCTAATGAGGAATCATTAGATCCAGTGCAACTTGTCAATAGACTCTTGATTGGTTCGTAGCAGAGATCGGGGTCTCTCCGCATGCTGTGGAAACGAGCCCCACGAAGAAATTGGCAAACAACAGAGGAGTGTGTCAGCGTTTCCACCCGGCCCTCAGTCACAAACCTAAGCCTTAAACAAAGACACAGACGACTGGTCTTATCATCCATCTGTGAGAGCACGACGTGTTGCCAGTGTTGGTCTCTGGAGGCACTGGGAAAACAGCACTGAGCTTAAAATTCAATTAGATTTAGAGGGAGGCTTGAAATCGGACCGTGGCATTGCTGCTTCTGCTGCCAAGTCACAGCTCCACACGTTGTTGTTTTCCACTGTCACACATTTCACTCTGAGAGCGTTTAGCTGATAAATCCCTTGTTGCGACAATGAGATGCTGTGATATTTATGCACTTGATTACAACCTATAAGACACTAACTTCAACTGAACAGAATTTACGTCTAAAAGTATTTACGCTTCCTTTTAAACTCATCACTGATAATTACTGCTTTTGACTCTTCTTGATCCGGTGACAGTTTCCACAACGTCTCTTTAGAGCAGTCCGAGCTTTTTTACATTTAGGCCAAAATTGTCAGGTTGAGAGCACCTTAGATTTGTTATTAGTCTTAGTGGCTTTTATTTGAGAGGAGTTAGGCAGGAAGGTGTGTAATGAGAGGGGGGAGGGCATGGGCAAGGGTCATGAGGCTGGGAATTGAATCTGTGACGTCAGCGTCAATAACTAAGGTCTTCATTCGTGGGTTGTGCTTGAACGCTGTGCCACCACAGAACCCCCACATTTTGTTTTTCTAAGTTAAAACTGAACTGAACTGACAGATTTACTTCTTAAGACTTTTGTCCAACAGAGGCCTGCAGCCTTTGCCCTACAAAGAGCCACTTCTGCCCTCAGTCCAGCTAAATAAAACTCATTTAGAAACAAATAAGTTACACGAAGTTTGGAAATAGAAGAAGACATCTTTTTTTTTTTTTTTTTTTACAGAATTTTACAGTTTTAAGATGAAGAGAAGCACAAAGCTTTAGTAAAAAGAGGATGGATGTATTTTCTTCATATTGGATGCTGATGTTTATGGAAAATAATGTAAAACAACCAGATAGTTTACAACCTGAAGACAAAAATCTATTGAGAGAAATTTCACTAGTACTTTTAGCGTCATCCTGTTGTGGTGACTCAAAGCAATTATCCAGTGAAAACACAGAAAAAAACCCACTAAAATGTTAATCACATCACATTATTAATAATAAAAGAGCCATTATGGAATGATGCACTCCTCTGGGACAGAAAAACAGCAATGAAAATCATGTTTTCTAAACTTCCTGTCTTCCTGAAAGCTTGAGTTTGAAAAAAAAAAAAAAAAGCCCAGAACAAATGTGCAAACTCCAGCTCAGCCTTACTGTTATCTGCTGTGAGCCTTGCTCTCTCACAGCCTGAATATCTTGACATGCTTTTAAATAACTCCTCTGGCTTTTCTTTTAAACACTCCGCTCATACTGACAGCTGCTAACTTTGAGAGTTCTTTGAGCTTTAACCATTTACACAATAAAGATGTTGTTATTCGCTCTGTCCTGGGAATGTTTATGGATTAAAAAATTATTGGATTTTTCTTTGTCTTTTTCATTTCTCAGTGCATCTCTAGTGGTAAGAGCTTGATAGATACAAAGGCTCTGGAAATGAACACGTTTCTTTGCTTCAGTGATGTTATGAACATCAATATTGCAGCTTTGAGGACTCCTATAATTATTGCTTGTCTGCAGGATATCGCAACACATTCATATTGTAGTGGCAATTAAAAAAAAAACAACCCCCCCCCTACATTTATTCCTTAATATCCGGATAAAAATGCCCCCAGGACGAGCATCTCTGTTTTCGCAGAGCTACAGCTTTATATCCACTCATGACTTGAGGAACATTAAGACCAAGAAGCTGCAGCTCCTGAAGCTGCAGCAGCCCTTCAATTACATAAGACCCCCGGCGCTCAAGGTCAGCGCAAGGTAACTCCACGAGTATCAGTGACAAACAGAGCGCTATCAAAGCAGCGGGGCTGGCACGGTGCTTCACCCAGATAATGCGGTCTGAACATATGAAAGGAGACGTTCCTAATGCTCGTTTGAGCAATTGTGCAGCCAGACATAACAAAGCCTTCTGCGTTTGCTGCTGCTGCTGAGCTAATGGTGCAGCAGCAGCACGTCTGAGGCGCGCAGGAGAAGGGAGAGACAGGCAGTGTGAGCAGGATGAGGCAAACGGTGCCAAAACATGGGGTTGGACATGAGTAACAGGAAATATTGAATTCAAGAATTTAATTGAATTCGAGAATATATTCGTAGACGTCACAGCCGAGGCTTATGTGTTACGTAATTAAACTTTCGGATGTAATCATGTTTGGAGTCTTTGTTTTGGAAATATCGCCAGTTATAACAAAAGATGTTTCTCCTTCATTTCAGGAATTTTTATCAAGCTGCTATTTTTGGCAAGTAATCTTTAGCGCAAGGAGCTCCAATTTATATTTTGTTGATTGAGACGACCCATAAAAAATATGCGTATGTATTGTTTATGTGACAGAATGTCTAAATATGAGCGTTCCTGATGAGCGTTTTTGGCTTTAGAAGACGTCATGATAGCAGATAAAACTGACCTTCATTTGATGTGTAGTAAAAGTTTAATAAAGATCTGCATTAATACAATGGCATAAATACAAACATATGTTAGGCTCTGATACTACCAAACAAGGCAATACCTGTCATAAAGAAACTGTGTGGTATCATTCGTATTTGGATTTCAAGTCACAACTCTCAGTTCAAGCAAAAATAAAGGCCATATAATACTTTGTTCTTAATTTTTTTGTCAGTAAACTGAATGTATGGTCAGACGTTTGTAAAGAAATGACCTGAATGAATCAGCTCACAGGTGCTCACTCATCTGCCCTGCATTAAAATCAAGGTATGAGAGACTTGTGACTAAATGAGTCTTTTCTGACCCGCGCCGCCTTTACCCCAGCTCATTTTTAACTCATTTTAAATCGATGAGTGTGTGTTTCTGTGTGTCCAGCCAGCGTGCTGCAAGCCATGGCGGTGCTGGTCTGCGCCGAGATGTACCAGGTGAAGCGGCTCCAGCACCTGTGCGAGGTGTGCGTGTGCGCTTACCTACAGAGCATGCCCAGCAGAGAGCTGTCGTCGACGGGGATCAGCGTGGTTCGACTTCTGCGCAGAGCGAAGGTGGGTGCCTCTGAAGCTGTCTTGTGGCTTGAAAAGAGACGGACTTCGAAGTGAAACGCTGTGTTGATGTGCTTTGAATTGCCAGTGCCACAACGCCGAGCAGCTGTACATCTGGCTCCTCCACTTCATCGCCAACAACTACCTGATCTTTAGTCATAAACCCGACTTCCTGGAGCTGTCAGGTCAGTGGGAAAGCTAATGTTTTCATCCCGGCGTGTCAAATATGTGACGCTTAAAAGTCGCATCTATGATTTATTTCCTTTTTAATGTTTAATACAGCAGAATACATCCACGCTGCCTCCACGTTGAGAGTGGGATTTTATACACAAAATACACAAAAATTAGCGTGAGACACTTCCTGTTTTTAGTGTTTGAGTTCACCGAGATGTTAGCAGAACGACAATGTTCTGTTTCACTTCAGATAATTGATCAATGAATGTAATTTAGGGACGAGTCAATAAAGTTCATAAATCACCCAAAGCTAGTATAAAGATTTGCTCTCATGTGTTGTGGTCGCCTGTAGCAAAATGCACTAATTAAAAGGTAGTTTACATTTCAATACAAACACCTCTGAAATGAGCCCTTTATAACAACACTGCAAATTGTTTTTATAGTGATTATTTGTTTGGAAAAATCAGAATAATAATTAGGATTCAAAATATTTACCATATCACAAAACCATTTATAGATCCACCAATTAACGATACCTGAATTGAACAGTTCTTTGATATATTTTCAGAGATGAATATGGGCAAATTTTGATGCATTTTAATAAAACTTTTTTTATTTAAGAGGCATCTATCTACACAATCAAATCTATTAATGCCAAAATTAAAATAAGACTTATTTTCAGAATTATTTGCCAATTCTGAAATCACTTACAACGCGAGTCATTTCTAATGCAGCCTCTGCTCTAATACGGCCCCTGAGCAGCAGGACAAAAGTGTGTTTGCATCTTGGTTTAAATTTAAATTAGCTGAACTCGGACGACGAGGCTAAGGAGTCTCAAACTTAGAAATAATGTAGCTGCTCATGCAAATTACACTTTACAAAAATGACGTCTATTTTTTTACCCCCACTGTGAAAACAGGCGGAAGGTGGAGCGACATTAATAACCTTGTGTGAAACAGGAACATGGAAAGCTTTTCCTGCCAGCTGATTTCCATTAGTCGAAGTTCAAGACGACTTCTTCGTTGTGCTTCACTCACCTCAGTGTAACACGTTCATGTTTTGGACCCAATAATTTAACTGGGTTCCTACATAGTCTTGACAAGTATGAGAAATTTTATCATTTTGCAACTTTTCATTAAGATGAAAAAGAAAAAAAGAGCATGGAGGATGGAAAAATGTTCCAGTTTCAAGACAGTTTTGTGTTGATTTATCAGTACATGAACAAATGGGAACAAAATAAACATACAAAATAATAACATTTCATATTAAAGAATTGGTATTTAATGTAATAATTTGGAGATTTGACAACTCTTAACTGTAATACAGTTTGAAATCAGGATAATGTGACTTGGTTTGGATGCCAATAAGAAAACACAGAAAACAAACTGAATCTATTTGTTTAATAATTTGGAAAATATAGAGATAATAAAACCAACTAGATACTGTTTCTCAAAAAAATCTGGAAGAAACATTAAGAAAAATAAGCTAGATTCTATGAATAACTGGGGAATGTGTAGGAACCCTAAATGAAACCAAACACAACACTGATAATTTGTCTTATCTTATTTGTGGAGTTTATAGCTCTTGTGCATTTACCAGGCAACGACAAAGCAGATAAATCCAGCCTAATTGCATTGAATAATACCAACATTGCAAGCAGAAACTGTTATATTGTGTTCATCAATCGCACAGGACAGATACTTAAGGGCACGCTGTGGCTGGGGACAAATATTTAGATATTTCATGCTCTTTTGTTTCGACTAAGAACATATCACAGTTAATGTGTGTAGGAGCAATGTAAACAGTTCCTCATGGGCCTGCAGTCACATATTTGTGCTTGCAGCTGTAACCGATTCATGCTCTTCATGTCGTCTTTTTAAAATTTTTTTTATTATTATTTCCAGAGGAGGAGCGTGAGCAGGTGGAGAGGCTCCGCTGGCCGTCCAGAGGATACCTGCAGGAGCTCAGCGAGTATCAGCAGCGGCGGCGCAAACTTCGCAAGTCCCGCTGCTTGGTCATGTGACCGCACCTGGAGGCCCCCGCCCTGCAGGAAGGGAACAGGGGGTGGGACGGAGGAAAGGAATCAAGGGAGGGAATGACCCAAGCGAGCAGAGGATTGTTGACTGAAACAAAGGTTTGACTTTGTGGAACAACACTGGAAAGGACGAGTTGAGAGACAACACAAATAAACTCATCGGTTGGGACACAAATCTCTGCTTTTTCCTCCCTCCTTGCCTACAGACTGTTGCAATCGGGCAATACAAAAACGACTGATCCTTAAAAACCCAATAGGATTTTAAAAAAAAACGACCGTCTGACCTCTGGTCGGAGGCTCTGTGATAGATTATATTTTCTACTGGCAATACGGCGAGCTTCAAAGACAAAACGACACTCATCGGAAAACAAACCAGCATCAATTATATGCAGATTGTTTGAAGCTTGTTCCTAATGTAACTTCAGGTTGAAAAAAAAAGAAGAAAAGAAAATCAGGAAGTGGCAGATCTGTTTGGTACGACGTCCGGACGCGGTGTTATTAATGCAGCGCCTTGCGAAAGTAGTCGAACCTCTCAAACTTTTTACACATTGTCACATTAAAACCACAAACCTTCTGTGTGTTTTAATGGTATTTTATGTGATTGAGCAACAAAATAAAACGAAAGAATCTTTTTGTGGTGGAAAGTAGAAAGGAAACAATACTGATTTTTTTTTTTAAAAATCTAATAAAGTGCGGCATGTGTTTGTATTCACGCCCTCGAGGTAATACTGTGTAACTTCAAGCTACGGCTTGTTGTTTCATACGGTGAAAGATTGACACACTCAGAGCACTATTTAAGCCAAAACTGTACAAAAAAATAAACACATTTTGCATTTAAGATAAAAAAAACAACTTTATTTATCTGTAAATATGTTCTACCCAGAACTCCTAAAGTGTTACGGCTTTTGCTTCACACGATTCAAATTCTGTATAATAAATAAAATCTCCTATTAAGCACCTTTTGCACTTATATATGAATGAGTTAATCCAAAATACATCAGTAGATTAGTCCGACACGATATGAACTTTTCACATACTGATGTTAGGATTGTATTTTCAGGACTAAAATCTTTATTTTCTTATTTAAATAAGTATTTTATTTGCATCACTTAATGTGTCCCTGTTATTTTATAAGTAGTTGAGTAAAAATCTGCACAAGATGCCAATTTTTTAAATCGATTAATCATCAGAATAACTGATTACTAAAACAATCATTAGCTGCGATTGCAAAATAATTTGAGTTTCTTCTGTCAGTCTTCGATGACTCACAGTTGTCCATCTTCCGAAGATGTTTTTTATTTATGTGAATTAGAATAAAGGGGGGGGAAGGGGACAAATACAAATTCATGCCATCACTTTTCAAACTCGCGCACCATTTTGTGTTGGTCCATCGCATAAAACCCTGACAAAACTCAAAGTTTTGTGGTTGTGACGAGTCGAGACGTGAACAGATCCAGTATGTTTCCGTGTCCTGATGGATTGATAGTCGTCACGGCGTGCGCACACGCACACACACACGCACACACACACACACCCGGCGTTTCTTAAAAGTGGAAACATCCGACAGTCCCGTCGGCTGCTCAGCGGAGCGAGATAAGGAGAGATTACAAAACTGCTCCGGTTTCCGTCTGTAATATATCAGGAGCTCAGATTAGCTTTTGAGCAGGACCAATTAAATTGCAATTTCGAATTTTATTGCCTGATCACTAAAACATCTTGTTTGGGGGGAGGGAGGGATTTCATCGTCTCGTTAGACGCAATGTATTTTGATCACAGTTTGGTTTAAACGAGGGCATTTTTCACTTGCACTCACAATAATAATAATTTTTAAAAAGTCTGAATTTAAATCCTTTAAACAGACGGTGTGAAGGTTGTAAGATGAATTACAAGTGTTTTATGCACCAAATGTAAACATTACTCACTATATTTTTTACAGTATTATTCTAATCTGTTTAGCTTTAGTTTTTTTACAATGGTTTTGGTGCATTGGAAACATACTGAATAGTCCTTATTGGGAGCATTTTGACGTATCAGATTTCTCAGAAGTGGAATTGAAAAGAACATGAATTAATACAGGAAAAACCTTGCTGCCTCTGAGTTACAACAATATTTATTTTATCCTGTCTAATTTGTTGCTGTTGTTTCTTTTTAAGCAAGATTATTTTTAATCATAATGGGATTTATGATTTATGGTGCTGCAATTATTTTTGTAACCTCTATAACCCGTGGGGCGTTTCCTTAAACGTGTCGTAGAGACAAACGCGGCGGCTCTGATTTACAGTCGGACTTTGCGCTGCCATTTACAAGTGAAGTGTGTAAGTGAAACTCATCAGTGACCAGTTTTTACAGCTCTTTGTGTATCCCATTGATTACTATCAATGTATAATAATTAATCGCGCCGTCTGTGGCACAGTCGGAACGACTGGCTGAGTGGTTGTGCAGAAACGTAGCCGAGATCCGCGCGTCGCCGTCGGTCCGTTTCGCCTGAAGGCTGCCAAATTCGGCGTCCGATGAGAAGTCCTCGGATAAATCTGGACTCGTGAGCGAAAGCAGTGAATGTCAGGTGAAACTCTGGACTGGAACAAAAGCAGGACCCGGTGAGAACCAAGCTGGGCCCGAGCTGTACAGACTGTAGATAACACAGTGTCTGACTTTAAATAAAGACTTGTTTTAGAACGAACACGCCGCTGCTCTCTGCGTGGACGGTTAGCTTTTCATTTCCTCCAGTTAATCCTGCTGATTATTGTTCCTGTTTTGAACAGTAATGGACGGTTTTACCCACATGGTGCTTATAGGGGTTCCTAAGAAGTCTGGAAATGCATTTCCCAGGTCTGGTTTGGTATCAGGGATTCAAGAGTTCCTTCAGCGGAGAAGATGTGTCAAAAATACCTGCTGTTTGGCTTCTGGGAGGATCTTAAACCACCCAGTTGATGCTTAGTGGCATTAAAGTCTCAGTTTAGCTGCAGATAGGAGTTACTCAAACCACTGCTTAGTGTTTTTTGTTTTTTTTTAGCAGTAAGTTAACAGAGGAAAAATTTGTGAAATTCAAGGGACCGAAATGGGCACTAAAGAGGAATATTGTCAGTGGAAACGAGAGAGCAAATGTCACTAAACTGCTGAACTTTTTTCTTTTTTTTTTTTTTTTTTTAAAGTGAAGTCGGCCCACCGACCTTCGAATCGGTGTGAAACGTTTGTGCAGCAAAAATCTTTTGCTTGTGCTGCTCTGGTTTTGAAGATGTTAACGAAAGATTAAAGGTCAAAAAGGTCAACCAGCTCCTGCCACTTTTGCTAAATCAAAATGACCTTTAAACTTTCATTAATACATTCAAAGCCAAAGCAGCACAAACAAAAAAAAAAAATGCTTGCTGCACAAATGGAGTCGAGTTCATTGCCACAAAGGTTATCTGATTTGAAGAAGGTGAGGGCTGGGGGTGCTGGTTGACCTTTCATGACCCCTGGGAACATTTCTTAATATCTTTAAAATGAAAGCGGCACAAACAGAAATATTTTGCTGCACAAACGTTTGACACCAATTTTGTCTGATTTGAAGAAGGCAGGGAGGGGCAACATTGAAATAATGGGTGAAAAACCTGACAGAATAAATACATAAAGGCATTCACAGTTTAAACAAAAAGTGCCTTCGAGTTGGGAATAGTGCTACATTTTGACAAGACAAAAGCCATAGGAACCATGTGAAGGCAGCAGGAAGATGCAAACAAATCCAGAGTTTGGTACCTGGAAGCAGATCACTGAAGGGCCCCAATAGACTCCAGCATTCCCTTCAGCTCCCCACTCTTGTCCAGCTCTTGCACGTCACTTCCTCCTCCCACACACTTCTCACCAATAAACACCCGGGGGACCTGCATTAGTTTTAGCCATGGTGGGAAAGAATAAAGAACTGATGAATAGTCTGATATTACCCACACAGCTCAGTAAAGATCTGTAAAAAAAACCCCAAAGTAATTAAATACAGTTATGGCATAGAAAAATACAACCAAGAAACAAGAATGGCTTCTAAACCATTTCTGAAAATGATTTGAAGCATAAACATTATTTGAGCTTTTATTTTAGTATGATTCAGAAATGAATCATGAGTCCTGGTGTAACATGAATCCTCCTCAGAAAGGCAAAACCAAAAGGGTGGAGTCCACTTAGCGTGGACATTAGGACTTGTACATTAGGATAAATGCATAAAAACAGATTCATACCTTTTAATAGAAAATAAGATTTATTACAACGTTAAATAGAATAAAATAGTCTTTCAGTACTTCCCCTATTCATGCAGATTTTTTTTTAGGAGACAGCGACAAAAATAATTTAAGATAGTGATAATTGATTATAATAATAAGTAATTATTATAATACTAAAGCTTTTCCAACGAAAATACATCATCTGGTGCATCTGAAAATAAACTTGGAATTTAAATGATAATAATAAAAACTAACGGTGAAGAAGAAGATGAGTTTACCGATCGGGCTCCGGTGGTTTCCAGGAAGTAGTCCTGGAGGCTGTCCATATCGCTGCGTCCGCTGATATTAATACACTCCAAATGGCCGGGCTTGAACTGGTACTTGGAGAATACCTCCTGAGCCATGACGCAGTAGGGACACGACGGCTTCAGGAAGACCACCACTTTGTCCCCTTTAATCTGAGACTTCACGAACTGCTGCGCCATCTTTATTCTCCTTGAAGACTTCTGGGTTGGTTCTGACGAGGCGTTCAATGTCGTCACTGAAAGGGTGATTTTGTTTGAACGTTTAAAACAGGGGTGACGTTGAAGGCGTAAAGACCACCTTAAAGGCACATGACTTATTTATGTTCCCAAAGCGCAATTATCATCAATGTTTACATAAATACATGTAGAATACAGTATGAACTAGTTTATTGGGCGTGCCATAGCAACAGATGCTAAAATAAGCATTTTTAGCTAATTTCTTGAAATAAAAATGGAGTGAGTCATTGTAAGTCACCAGTGGTGGGAAGTAACGAAGTACAAATACTGTACTGTAAATCTACCTTACTTAAGTAGATTTAATTTCGCCTTTTACTCCACTACATTTTACAGTTAGTATCTGTACTTTCTACTTCACTACATTTCTACAAAACCGTCACGTTATTCGTTACGTCCGATTCGTTAAATTGTGACGTTCAGGGACTTAACGTGGCGCCGTAAAATCTAAGTAATAACGTGACTTACTAATTACTTGTCTGTTGTCACCCATCGCCTCCTCCTTTCACTCAAGTGCAAGTAGTTTTTTTCTGAGCGGGAGAAGATGTCTGATGTTTTATTCAATTAAAACATATATAGATTTATTTAATTGGCAATTTCTTTCAAAATAAATGCCACTAGTGGCAGAAAAAGTGAAGTTCATGCTATGTTAGGACAGGAGACAAGACGTTTCCATCCCTGAAATTATGATGCATAGAATCACATATCTAAGTCTAAATAATGTTACAGAGAGTAAACACAATAAAAACATGCTTTATCTATGGCATCGTTTGTTAAAATGGCACATTTCTGATGTATTAAAATTAGGTACGATAGGTACTCTTAATGGTATTGTATTGCATTCAGCAAGTACTTTTAATACTTAATTATTTTTAAAAGCCAGTACTTTTTTACTTTTACTCAAGTAAAAATGTTAATGTTGTACTTTTACATTGTTGTCTGTGTATTTGTACTGTTACTTAAGTACATTTTTTGAGTACTTTCTCCACCACTGTAAGTCACTGTGATAGTGATAGCCACCTGCTACTGGTAGCATTTTAGCTAATTTTAACTTATAAACTAATGTTTACATATTTAATAGCGTAAATCCACATTAACATAATGGCATTACCCCACACACTACTGGCAGCATTTAAGCAATTTTTTTCCATAAAAAAGCTACAGCTTTACATGCTGAATTGAGTAAATCAGTGTTAGTTAAGAAAGTGGTGATAGCCCACGACATAATTTTAGCTGACCTCATTTCTTTACCGACCCAATGAGAGGACATGAGCAGCTAGATTTCTGTTTGCGTTTTGGAAAAACTCATTCAATTCAGTTTTAGAAGAAAAACAAGGCAGATTTACAGCCGCAATGATTACATTTATTTGAAGACATTTTTCTGTTGGGTGAGAGTGACTATTATTGATGTCAAGTAATACAATTTTATATTGTTTGTATAAGTATTTTTTAAAGGCTCCTCTTCTTTACTATGTAAATGTAGAAGTTTTGAGGCAATACTTGAGACGTTTTATACACTTGGACAGAATGGATTTTAGCAGATGTCCTTTCCGGTCAGTTTCCTAAAGTTTGAAGAAAGTACATATGTCTGAGGAAATATTTTCTACATGCAAAGCTATTGGAGTTACTTCAGAATAACTTAACTAGTGGCTAATGACCAAGCCCAGAAGTTCAGAATGTCAGAAAAAGCATCTGACATTCTAAAAATGACAAGAGATATATTTCCACTTAAACCAAGTAGATTTTTATTGAAATGTCTTTTACATTTTCAGGAGAGCAAGATGACATTTCTTGTTTTGCTTTGGTATTTTTTTTTTTTATTATTTTTGCTCATTAAGACTGGTCAAACCCCTTTATTACATGAAGTCACATTAGGCCATGTTGTTCTAACCAAACTCAAGAAAATTTCTGATTAGGACAGAAACCTTCGGAATGCTGAAGAGGACGACTCAGTCGATGGGACAACACTGTGGAGACTTTAGGGGGGGGACAAAAAAAAAAGCATGCTTTAAACTCAAAAAATTCATCTTTTTTGAAAAATCTAATTTATGTGTCTAAATCGGTGTGAGATGAGATCCAAACATACAGGTTTTAATATTTCTGTCAAAAGTAACCAAAAAGGGGAAACAAAAGCTTTTTTTTTTTTTTTTTCACTGATTCTGGCAGAAAACCAAAACAGTCAGTCTGCTGCAGAGACTGACCCTAAGGAAGAATGCCACAACCAAAATATTTAAATCACCCAGTGGAAATGATATGGGACAAACTCCGAGTAGCCCAATATCAGATTTGATGAAGAGGCTGATCCTCTTCACATTTCTGAACTTTTTTTTTTTTTTACAGACAACTCATTCTGTAAATCTGTTGTCTCAATATGTCCTTAACTTGTTCTCCTACCAAAACCTTTACTCCATGGAAGCGGTTCCGGAAAGGCATTTCATCTTTGGCAAACGTTCCAACAAGTCTGTAAACATTTCTTTTCCCTTGTTGGAAAAAAAAAAACAAAAACAAAGAACAGAAGCCAGCCATTCAATCCATGAAAACAAACCTGCATCAATGCAGAGGAATTTACAAAACTGAATTCTTTTTAAACCAACAATTAAACACAAGGAACCCCCAAAGAACAGATGGGCCCTCTGTTGGATGAGGTGGCTTCTTTCAAAAACTGAAATATACACTGTTTCCACTGGATAAATACGGGGTGGAGGTGATCCTTTCCTTGGTTGAGAAAGGAAATGCTGAAGGGGGACAAAAAAAAAAAGAAGGATGTTTTGCATTACTACTTCTAGGATCAGGTACTGAGTCTCCGGCCGGGATGATCCTGAGTGCACCGGCTGGTAAACAGACTATAGCAGCTTCTTTTTTTGGGGGCAGGGCTTTTCACGTTTCTAACTTTTATTCTCCATGTCATTCACAACCGTACGCTCACACACTCATTCTGGACTCCATATCCCTTCCCATCATCACCCATACACTCATTCACACACACACTCAAACAAGTTTCAGGCAGTTGTAGTTCCTTTGCATAGCCTGTGGACCCGAGTCCACTGTCCCAAATGCAAACGCCGTAAGGCATTGTGAATTTTATTTGGTGCAAAGAATACTGCCCCCCCTAGCACCCACCCACCCAGAGGTGTCACAGGATCACAAGCCTTTGGTTTCCCCAACCTCTCCCCTCTTTCACAACTAATTATCTACCACCCATGCACACGTTTTGCTGCTTCTCATAAAGCTCATGTGATTCCTCCCCGCTGCCTCGTTTCCTCCCCGTTTCGCTCAGCTTCGGCAGCAGTCTTTCCAGTAGAGTTTTTGTTTGAGGGGAACGGAAAACGAAGCAGCAGAAGAAGAAGAAAAAAAAAATCTCAGCTAAATGAGAAGCATGGATCTTGCGTGCAAAAATGGCTTCACAAATTCAACACATAAGGCTTGTGGTATATACTTTTTTTTTCTCTTTTTTTTGCATTGCTCAAGAAAAAAAAATTAAACAATATATCATCTGCTAACTCTTGTTTTCAATACGACTCAAAATAAATAGATCTCCCTCTTTTTTTTTTCTTTTTACTAAAATACAAGTTAATATTTTCTCTCTGGTGCTCAAAAATACTTTTAGTCTGAAGAGAGTCCTTCACAAGTTAGAGCTGAAGATTTCACACAAGCATACTGCTCCTTTCTGCTGATCCAGTGGCATCAATTCCACAAGACCAAATTCATCACAGGGGGAAAAAAAAGATTTTCAATATTGCAGGCTATTAATGAGCCTGTGGAATCAAAGAAAAGAGGGAGGGAATGAAGGATGAAAGGAATAGGAAGCGAGAGAGAGAAAGAAGGACGTAGGGGTAGGAAATGAAGAGGCGTTAAATAAATAAGAGCGGGTTTGGTCACTCCCACCCTGGTTTGACACTCCGTTCACAATACTGATCGGTGCTGGCTTCTCAACACCAGGCCTGGGCTCTGCGCTGGTCAAAATCAGCTATTAGTCGCTTGATGTGGGCCAGCTTGTTGTGCAGGTATTCACAGCGCTGTTTCTCTTCATGGTAGTTGGGGTTGTGCTGTAAGAAACGCAAATCCATAAGGTCAGGCTCGACTTTCGTCCCTGTAAGGCCGCGGCTCACGTTTGGGCAGCCTGAGGCCAAGTCATGTTCAACTCATCTCAGAAATTAGTAGAATATTTAATAATTTTATTGAACTCAGATCGAGAACCGCACACAACGAAGATGTCAAAATGTGGAATACATGTGAACGTGTGAGCCCTGGGTAAAGGCCTTGCAGAGCCACATTTTGCTGCCACTGAAGCGTCTCTATTAGGAGACTATGACAGACTGAGAGTTTACCCATAGTTCTTTGCAAAACAGCTCAATCTCTGTCAGATTAGATGAAGAGTAAAGAACTTATTTCAAATCTTGTTGCAGATTTCTACTTTGTCTGAACTTTGACTTCTTCATTCCAACACTTTAATATAACTTAATCTCAGAGGTACAGATCCAGGGGTTGAAGACATTTCAGGAGAGATTTTTATTTTTTTTAGTTTTACAGCAAACTTGCCCAAGTTTAGTCTTCCAGAACTACTGCCCTGTAATGTTTGGATGCATCCACCCATCCATTTTCTAACACCCTTGACCCTAGTGGGGTCAGGAGGGGTGTTGGTGCCCATCTTCCGGGCGAGAGGCGTGGCACACCCCGGATAGGTTGCCAGTCTGTCGCAGGGAAACACAGAGACAGAAAGGACAAACAATCATGCACACTAGGGAGAATTTGGAGAGACCAATTAACCTGACAGTCGTGTTTTTGGACTGTGGGAGGAACAGCGCTACCACCTGCGCCACTGTGCAGCCCTGTTTGGATGCATCTCTTCTCCAAAACATCTGAATGAAAAGCCTGAATCCCCTCATCACCATGTTATTCAGCTCTGCAAAGGCCTGCTGATGAGCCATTCATGTGCCGTGTTAGAAGAGGGATGCATCAAAACGTGGTAGCATTGAGCGCTCAGGGAATGCACCGTGTTGATTAAGGCTTGGTGTTTAGATCTACAGAAATATAGAACATCACTAGAATAAAAGTGGATTAAGGCAAATGGTTAACATAAAAAAACACACCGCGTGTCAGTCAGAAAAGCAAAAATTACAATAGCCAGTTGAACTACTCACTTGTTTCATCTTTTTGTACTCTTTCAAGACCTCTTCTTGCACTTTCTGTTAAGAAAAATTATTTCATGTCAGCAAAAACTTTAAACCACATCAACAAATATTTAAGTAAAAACAAGCATTAGAAAAACAGGATCATTTCTTTGCCTAAACTGAATGAGTTTACTGACAGAAAGTAATCCAAATCCTCACTATCAGACAAGTTGTATGACACTTTCTCTACATTTTACATCTTAGGCTCATTAGCAAATATGACGCGCAGTTATTGCTCAAAGAAGGATGCCGTGCTTTAGCCCAACCTGGTGCTCCTTGGTGCCAGGAACCAGCTTCCTACACTGAGCGTCAAGCTGAGTGAAGCGCCTGGTGATGCCCTCCACGCGAGCGTGCAGCTGACGGTACTCGTCGTATTCTGCGTTGAAGTCGTTTTTGTAGCTTTGTCTCTGGTCGAGAGATGCCAGCGTGGCGTACTTCCTGTGAAAGTGCGGTCAGCAGAAAACCATCCATCAGTCCACCTTTCCAAGCAGTTATCATTTTTACAGATTCACCCAGGAAGGTTTAGGGTTAGGTACTAACCCTAAGCTTCTGAGCTTCTCTATTATCTGATAGAGCAGGAAAACACAAAGCTCTGAAGGACACCGGAGAGTGCTCTATGCCATTTCTGCATCCTCTTCAAATAAAGTTGTTTTCTTTATTTGTCAAATTGAAAATCAAAACTCACACTACATAGTCGGGCACATCAGTTTTGGAAGAAGATTCAGAGGACTGGACTGGCTTCTCTTTGACTGAAAAGACAAGAAGGAAAAAGAAAAGTCAATACTGAACTGGAAGCCCATTCAACAAGATGAATGCTCACTAAGAAACTAAACAAACCAGGTGGCACAGTTAAATGCAACATCAATATTTGAATTTATCATCACCAAATATCATTAATATGGCCCAAAGTGCTGAACTGAAAAAAGGCTAAAATCCAAATCATAATGAAAAAATGTGGATGGCAAAATTAAGGAGGTGAATTGGCAGAGAGAACAGAGTCTTACCGCCAGCCTATTTTGACTTTTAGTTAATTATTTCTGAACACGTCCTGTGAAACTAAACATCGGAACAGTGATGGATTTTTATAACGTCAAGACAATAAAAACTAGATATTTCCCCAAAAAGGTTTGCTGACAGAATCGGGTTTCAGAACACATCTAGTAAGTCATATACCAGCAAGTTGCTTATACACTAAATTCAAATTTTTTAAAAAAGTGCAATATTTTTTTTCTTTAAATTTTTTTTGAATTGCCCCATGACAAGTGAAGACAACAAAACAACAGAAAACAAGAGGGGACCATCAGAATCTTTTTCCTTTTGGGCTGTACAATACTCCTTATGAGCCCATAGAGGGCAGAAGAGGGTTGCTCTACTGATTATTTATGGATTTTCTAGTGAATAGTGCTGAATTAAGTTCAGACTTCCTGTGCAGTTCCTGTTCATGGCGGATTCTTCTTCGATGGTCAAGATCCCCCAGTAGTGAGATTTTAGATAAAAGTCAGCGCTTTCAGATAAAAATATTGATGAGAAAAACTCCTGTTAGTATATTTTTTTTAATTTTGAAAAAAAGATGTAATCAATTTAAAAAGTCTGGAACAAAGACATAAAAACAAAGTATTTGACAGAGATATTTAGCCCAGAAGCTAATTTGAAGCTTGTCCAGTCTCTGACTGGGATTTAAAATTCAAATTTTAAATCTACAAGTCAGCTTTTTTCACTACTAGTGTATAATAATCTAAAACCAATAACCTTTAAAACAGACGGGATTGTATAGGACTTTTCTGAATTAAATTCTCGATTCAAAAGTTGGTTTAAAAAAAGGTTATTTTGTAAATCCAACAAAATTTAGAGGATTATACTTTTCTGGCTTTAGTTTAGTAGAATAATTAGGAAAAGGTTATGTGGACAATGCAACACAATCCATCTAAAATGACAGTCATTACATGTATAAACATTTTACTTTTGCTAAAAGACTAAAATCAGAGATGACCTAAAATCATGACAAATTTTCACCTTGGCTCCTGATCAACTGATTGGAAACAAAAATCTTTCATCAGTGAAAGCACCAAAACCTAAACCACACCAAGATGCACTAACATCAACTCCTTAAGGTTGTCATGAAAGTGAGAAGAAAACTTTGAGCATCAGTGATGTGTTTAATTAGCTATTTAAAAAGGAAGACCAACAGAAAAGAAGAAAGCTGAACATATTACAGTGAGGTTGCTCTGTTTTATCGTGTAGTTTTTGATCCCTGCTACGTAACAAGCTGGATTTTGACTTGGATTGCTGGCAGTCTGTAGGAATCTGACTCAAGTAACCATCACCATTCTGTAAGGATGATGGACTGACTACTGTTTCAGTAGGACTAACTAACAATGGTCATGAATATCTGATGCTAATGATGGAAAAAAATATCAACTTGTTAATGAACTGTTTTGCTTAACATTAGTAGCATCCTGTTTTACAGTAACTGCTTCTCCTAATGTGGTGACTGTTTGCTCACCACATTAGGAGAAGCACACAAATTTCTACGGAGCTCCAGAAAAAACAAAAAAACAAAAAACCTTTCAATGCTGTTAATTGTTGTTCTAATGCACCGAAATGAGAAAACCCTGATCACTATGCATCTGTCAAAAGTATAATATATTTCCCAAGTCTAAGTTTAGTCAGACCTAATCGTTCATGTGGGTGAACTGGCTTTCTGGATGTGCTCCACCTGAGTGAAGCAAAGTGAGACGTGTGAAGTGATAATAAAGAAACTCCTGCTGTTAGTGAAAGTGTTTCCAAGTCAATCTGACAACAGAGTCAAAGATTCTTAAAGTCACACTCAAACCTGATGGACAACTGGACTTACAGGAATTGCACTAGGTATTAATCACTTATTACTCAGTATATTGAATTTATCGTCTGCTCGGTGGTTAAGCTATTCAAATAATGCGTCTGCTGACATACCTTGATCTTTGTAAGAATTTTTCACAACAGCTTCCTCGATGACTTCCTCAGCGCTGCGCCTCTTTCTCACCGTGTGACTCTGCTCCGCCGCCCCAACAGGAGGACTGCTGCTGGAGGCTCTTTCCGTTTGTTTCCCTTTGACGCTCTCACGGCCTTTGTCTTTGTGCTTCTTGGATTTCTTCTTGAATTTCTTACTTGTAGTGCTAGACAAAGGAGGGCTGGTGACAACAGTGGAGGTAACTGTGAGAGAGGTGCAGGGCGGCGGGCTGGGAGAGGCGGCTGCTCTGGGGGCCGGGTGCTGACAGCGCTCCTGCAGGGAGCGGGAGAAGGGGCTCGGCGAGGGGTCTCTGCAGGAAGAGCTCTGGTCCATGGGCAGGTCCTGAGTGCCGCAGCCTTCCGGGGTGCTGGGGGAGTTGGAGTTGGAAGCTGGGCTGAGCTGCTGATGCACCGGTGGGTGGGAAGGTATGGGGAGATGGGTGGGAGGCCCTGAGGTCACGCTGGGGGGCAGGGACGAGTGTTTGGAGCGAGGGCTGCTCTCGTCCTCGCGGTGGTCTGAGGACGAGGCTAAGGGCCCTCGGCTGCTGAGGTGAGAGATGCGGGCTTTCTTGGGAACCAGCGGGCCGATGAAGTCGAAGTCTGCCTGGTGCTTCTGCGAGAGCGCAAGAAAAAAAATTAAAATTAAAATTAATATTCTCTTGTGTAGATGTCTGTGTGTTTTTCTTTTACTTTGTTTTTCCATACCTGCGGGGATGAAGGGAAACCGTCTTTAGGCAAACTGTTTGATGAGACTCTCTCAGTAGGGAGACCCAATTTGCTATTAAGAACAAAGAAATAAATCAGTGTGGCGCAAATATTATTATACTAGCACTAGGAGAAAACCCCCCCCAAAAAACAGTTTCTTTCCTACAGCCATCATATCGTCATACACTCACTCTCTTTATACATCTCTATTCTCTATTTATATTTTATTTATTTATTAGGCTTCTTAAACTGGGACCTGAGTCTGAATTTCATGCAGATGTGGGCTGGGCTGACAATGGAAAATCTTTGAGAAGATACACTAATTGAAGCTAATGCAAGGTTTTAAAAAAATGAAAGATTCAACTTTCAATTATCTTGTTATAATTGATCAACTCCAATAAAATGGATATACAAAAACAACACATGAAATTGTAATAAATAGTTTTAGTGTCACACACCGTGCATATTGTGAAGTTCAAGACAACTGTGTTTACTTCTGACTCTTACCAAAATGCCAATGTAAGTCTCTGCTTGAGTCATGTCATGCATCACCTGCAGTATGCATGCTTTAATAACACGTGAGACTCTTCAGCCCTGTGATTCTCCTCTTGTATAAAAATAGACTTAGAAAGCCTTTTTACAAACAAGAAAGACAAAAGGATAACAGGTTATTCCAGTACCGGGCTAGAATCCGGTCAGCTTGGATCTTCTCATCCTCAGAATAGCCAGGCCAGTCTCGCTGCACGTCGCGATATATAGACTCTCTCAGCGAGTAAGTGTTATCTTTGGGATTCAGGTTTGCCACCTGTTGAACAAAGACACAGTCAGCGAGTTTCAATGTTCAAACTTCAGTTGCATGAGAACGCTTCTTACATGTACTGAAACTTGTGAATTTCCTGCATGGGCCACCTGTGCATGCAAATGACGTGCAACAATTTAGTAATTGGTTTCTCATCAATGGAGACATTTTTTTTCCTTTTACAGAAGACAGAACTTCCTCAGGCAAATGTGGAAACTTTAATCATATGCTGAACAAGAGCAAAGAGGATCTCTGGGATTAATGTCGACTCAGAAGCCTTATGAAAGTTGTGCAGCACGCTCTGTATCTCGAAATTAGCTGCACTGGATTTTCTGTGTTGCCCAACTTGCGACTTGGGCTGAATCCAATTTAATTGCTGCAAATAATCCAAAATGTCAGTAAACAAAATGTCTGATTACTTGTTGCAAGGTGGTCCCCAGTGAGTTTCGGTCCTTCTGGTTGATACCGTCCCGCTGCAGACGGCCCAGCACTTCCAGCTTCTTGTAGGACCTGAGCACCAGCAGGTGGATGATGCGATCCCGGAGGGGCCTCTGAGATACGGGGTTGTTGGAAAGGCACTTGCGTATAGTGTTGGCTGGGTTGATAGGTGTGGAGCGTTTGCGCTCTGGGACTACATCTGGGGCCGACAGTGCTGGCTTACGAGTGTGCACCTGCTTTCCTAAACACAGAACGTAAAAACGGCGTTAAACATTTTCTCCATAGGGAGTTTGATCTGCATATCGTATTGGTTTATGTATGCATCTAAAAAACAGCACAGATCATACGATATGTATATATCTTTGCATTATGTGGGAGAGTGGCCATCAAATTGAATGCTGCATTTCTTGGAATCATACTTATCTTAATAACGAACAAATTAGGCAGAACCAAAGAATAACCTAGTTCACCATTAACTTAAATAAAGCCAGAACGGACAGGCGAACACTAACGTGTATTCCTCGTAAGCTAAAAAAAAAAGAAAAAAAAAAAAAGGTGTTTAGACGACTGTTGTATTTCTGGTCCATGTGTTTTACAACAAAGATGGCACATTCTCATGCTTCCCAACACTTGTTATGAAATTCTAAAGCTCTTTAAGAGATTAAGGTTAGTGACAGAGAAGAGAAAGGAAACCAGTTTTTTCCAGGCAAGATGATCTGTACTTTATCTAAAGGGTTTAAATCTTTTTCACACAGAAATGCCAAGCATTAATAACAAAAATAATAATATGGCTATTCCTCAAAAGAACCAGATTATTAAAGATAAGAAGTAGTTTTGGATTAAATAAATGGCTTAAAAAGGCTTTTGCGTAGAGAAGGTGCTGACGGTAAACCAGCTGCAAGAAGTTTCAGACCCACCGCTTTTCTATGCAGCTCCTCTCGTTTCACAGTTTCTGTCTAAACTTGTTTATGTAAATCGATTCTTACATTTATGTCGCAGAGGACAAAGGTCATATTATACAGATAATTACAAATAAAACTACTAACATCTATGAACAACTAAGTTCATATTTTAAATTCTTCTGCAATACCTCCATAATACTTGGATATCTGCTGCAAGTGTTGGGCAGAAAAATAAAGGATTCCTTTTTTTCACCTCATTTTGAAATTAGATTAACTCCACTTTAGCCTGTCTATGCAGAGAAGAACTTTAAGAACTTGGAATACGTTACAATATAGCTCACAATTTTATTTTTATGTCAATTAAAGACATTTAACCTGAATACATTTTAAAAAATTGAGGCATTAAGGGGAATAGTCTTTCCAAGCCAGTGTTGTTCTTTGAGAAAACGTAATTGCCTTATAAAGCTAATAACTGGTTGTGGCAACCTTAGCAGCCAAAACTGCCATCAAACATTTGCAATAACTGGCAATTAGTCTTTCACATTACTCCATTCATTCATTTTTTTATTGTATTAATTGAGCCATGTTGGGGGGTTTTAAAGTTCAGCCTTACGGTCTTATTTTAATCTAGAACCCTTATTTATGATTTTTTTTTTTTTTTGTTACTGTCACTTATGTGCTTTAGCAAGCTGACCTGCTGCATAACACATGTGCCCTCGGGCCTTTGTGCCCTTTTTGGACAGCAACTGGCCTCAACTTGGAACTTTCTGATGGATGCCATGTATGCCAGCTTGTTTCCGACCGTTAGATCATGAACACTGACCTTCACTGAGGCAAGGGAGGCTTTAGATGCTGTTCTGGGTTATTTTATGACATTGTGGATGGGTCGAAGAACCTTCTGGAGTCATATTGGTAGATTGCCCATTCCTGTGAAGGTTCACCAGGGTTTCATAACTTTTCATTCTGTAGACAATGGCTCTCATTGGGGATTGCAAAGACTCAAACCTTGGAAATGGCTTTGTAAACTTTCCAGACTTACAGATGCGATTCATTTTGCTTTTCATCCGTTTTTGAGTTTCTTTGTACTAGGGCACCATATATTGCTCTCTGGGATCTTTTTGCCTACATCATGTTGTCAGACGGGTCCTGTTTGAGTGACTAATTTTACAGGAAGTTATCAAGCCCTATATGTTGTTAAACAGAAGTCAGTTTTCCTCAAAATGTGGTTAATTACAGCTTATTTATGATTAAGCAAACTGTGTGAGGTTGATTAATTTTTTTCACAATGGCAAAGTATTTTAAAGATACAGCTTGAATTTTCAAACTTTAGATGTCTTATTAAAATTTGTTTAATGAACAGAAACACAAAGAAAAATAAATAAATTACAAAAGAACATATCTAAATTTTAAGTGTGATTCTTTATCTTTATGGGCAATAATTTGACACACCATCTATGAAGTCCAAAACTGGAAAAGTTTTGCTAAAATTCTAAAATTCAGAAATACTAATGCAAAAAATATTATTTAGTAAAGACCTTCAGTTGGAGAAAGTCATTGTTTGTCCAGGTTAGAAATGAAGACAACTAGAGTTTTAGAAGATATAATTTTACTTCTTTCCAAAACGTAACTTCACTTTATTGTTCTTATTGTAAGCATTAAGACATAACTAAATCATAAAAAGGCTACAATAAACTACATCAAAAGGAGGGACACAAAGTGGCAGAGACTGGGTCAAAATGGTCCAAAACAAATAAACAGAAAAAAAACACAGTGGCAAATAAACAAAGCTGGGCTGAGGGCCTTACCTCGGAATTGCCCCCCAGGCTTGATGACTTTGGTTCCCCGTTCACGCGTGTCCTCTGCGGCCTGGGTCATACGTTCCCGGGTCACCTGGTAGGAGTCATTGGTGGCGCACACTGTGACCTTGTCCTGAACGGTCGCCAACAATGCCAGGTGTGAGGCCCCTGAGCTGGAGACAAAGATGCAGCGCGAGAGAGAAATGTGAGGCAGAGAGGGATTACCTTCCAGTAACGTGTAGTAAGACAGCAACAGTTGATTCAGCTGAACAGCGATTACCATTACCTGGACACATACTGGTGGATGCACTCAAAGCTTCCCTGAGGGTTGTCCTTGCCCACATTAGACAGGTAGAAATCAAAGTTGTGGAAGGCGTCCGAGGAATCAGTCCTGGGAATTTTAATGTGCTGTAAAATAAAGTTAAAAAACTGCCTAAATATGTAACACATGATGGTGACCCAGGTTTAATTTATTAGTTTGTAAGTGAGAAATATTTTCACAGTCAGTAAAAGAGACTAATGATGAGTATCTTGTTAGCCAGTTGACTAAAAAACACCGGGATAGGTCAATGGTTTTTATTGTCGTTCAAGACATCCATATTTAAGTAGCGCTGTGTTCACAAGTACAGGACCTCGTGTCCCTCAGTACAGCTGGTTTTATGTTTCATTGTCCCAACACATACTGGTCCTCAAAGAAAAGTCAGACTGATTGTTTACAACTCTGTTGAAATCTGATAATGTCCTGTTTGATAGAAATAGACGTTTTCTTTAAAGACATGGCAGAAAAACCAACACACTTTTACCAAAGCATGAAGTGTGAAACATTAAACCTCACACTATTATCTTATTTTAATACAAACTATGTAAATAAATTAATACAAACTATGTAAATAAAATAAAAATTACCCCTTGAAGTCCCTTGAATTGTACTGTTGGCCTTGAAGATGGTACATTCTGAAAAAGGAAGGAAACAACATTTAAATCTGTTCACAATTACTGACAAAGAGGGAACGTAATCAATATAACAATAGATTTAAGAGTTCATCAACAAAAAAAACAAAAACAAACAAACAAAAAAAAAATCCACATTAAATTTAAGCTGTCAAAATTCAACAAAAATCTAAATCAGGTCGATTCTCTCAGGGTTGCATCTGATCAGTAATCAGCAGGTCAAATGAAGAAAAATCTTGTTTTTATTTGTATTTAACTTCTATTCAGTAAGTGTATCAAAACTAACCTTTAGTCTACAAAAGCATCAAGCAAAAACACAAATACCTGCTGCACAGTTTTTGTCTTATGTGCTAGAAAAAAGAACATCAGACCAAAAAGAAATCCAGAAATGGAGATGAGCCAGGAAAAGAAAATGTATTTAAATGATTCATCTGAACCTAAAATGTAGCATGACAGGAGTGTCCAACATTTTTAAGTTCTCTCCCTGGTGGTAGTCACCGCATGTAATTGTTCTACGGACACCTGCGAATGAGCCATCATTTGATCCAGATGAATTGAACATGTTCAGAATATTGCATATTTTATCTAGAGGACATTACTTTATGTTGCCTTAATTTAGTATTATTCCAGATTAGGTGGTTATATAGGCTGAAGCTAAAGTCTAATACGCCACCTTAAAAGACTCCAATCTCAAGAGAAATTTATCTTTATGTAGTTTTGTTCAATTTCCTGTTACACTTCAGAAAGTAGATTCAACCGCCTTGACAATACGCAGTTACAACAGTCGCTTGTTTGGGGGCGCTGTCACACGAAGCAGAGAGCTGCCCAGCAGGTTCATCTAAGTGTTGGGGTAAGTGCAGCAGTACCATGAATGCAGCTGTAGTTATACCAAGAAATACAAGGATTTAGGAGTTTTAAAATAACATATTCCTATAAGTCATATCTCACGTACTCTCTTTGGTTTGCTGGACAATCAGGTTACATGGCCATATTAAGGCAGTTTTCACTCCGCTTAAAACAAACTGGTTTCTTCCCAGTCTTGATCCAGTTTGTTAGTGGAGATGTGAACACCAAAATCGCAGAAATGGGTGTACATCTGTACACCGACCATCTGGAAGAAGTGGTTCCAAATGCAATTCGTCAAACTCATCAAGAGATTTGGACCAAAGTTACCCAACTGTAGGTGTGAAAAGGTCTATAAGGTAACCGCCAACAGGGTTCATTTGCAACTGAACTGACACCCATGTTTTCAGACAGACCAGAGCAGAGCATGATAAGCTTTTCACACCTCATCAACGTAAGCAGACAACCTGAATAACATGAACTCTGGCCCATTTAAAGTGGTCTAAACAGCTGTGAAAGGGCAATAATCTACTGGAGGCATAATATTAACTACTTATTTAACTTCTGAAATCCTGGCCCATTTCTTCAAATACAGAAACTCAAGCCTTTATTGGTGTAAACCATGGAGGAGGAAAATGTTTTATCAAGCAGGAAGTAAACATGGAAACATTTCAGACACAAACAGCTACACTCCTTTTCACATAAAAAAAGGCAGGATAAATAAAGTTAAAGGTGATGTTTGAAGTGTTCTCTTGATATACCACTTTGATAATAAAATGTGAAGTAAACCTGTAGTGTTTTAGAGCTGTAAAATTACATGGCAGGTATGCATGTGTGTCAGTGTCTAGGTTAAATAAAGCTGGTAGCCACAAATCTGCAGTGGCTGCAGCAGATAATAGGTTAGGACAGGAAAGCACAAAACTCAGTTTCTTCACAAAGCCTTAGCACACACACACACACAAAAAATACTTGGCTAGAGTCATTAAACATTGCAATCAACTAGCCGGAGAGGAAAGAAGTTTTTTTTATTTAAATCCACCTACCTCTCTTCAATGGTAAACGTGACACATGCGTTTAAACTTACAAGGTGAAGGAAGGACCATAGTTTCGATAAAATACTTTAAGATTGAGAGAATTGTGTCACATTTGCAAAGGCTAAGCAAGTCCAAGCCACAGACTCCCTCCCCCACTCGCTCACACAGTTCTGATCACATTTCACGTCGCCACAGAACGACAAAGATAGCCAGCTTCCATAGTTCGATGACTGGTTCAACAACAGCACACATTACTGGGAGGGAGAGAAACAAAAAGCAGGCAGTTTTGGGCTGCTCAGTCAGCAAGAGATGGCAGGCTTCCCTTCAGCAGACAGAACGCACTAACACAACCAATGGACCCTTACAAAAGAATTTTTGACTTTGTGATAATTCAGTCGTCCTAACGCTTATAATCCAAGTTAATGAAAGAAAAAATATTGAGCTTTACAGAGTTTAATTGCTGATGTGGAATAATTGTGCATGAGACAACGTGAAAAAAAATTCACAATTTTTTCCTTTAATTTTGCCAAAAGTCAGCAGACAAACATCAAAGAAAGGACAAAAACTGACCTATTAAATGAAAACTGACCGATCACCGTGTCTGTATCAACTGTTTGTTCGAGAACATTTAAATGTATTAATACAAAAGTGTTTTAATATGCTGGCATTTAAAGCAGATGCATGTGCACGGTGTAATCCTCCTTTTGTAAAGGCAACCCCAAATGCCTGACTGGTCTATACACTAATCAACCAACAAAATACCGTTTAAATACACTTTTTTATGAATATTTGATTTAATGCTTTACTAGGAGTAATTCTTAAGTTCTTTATTTAGGGTAGATTCAAAACTACAACTTTGAAGTTTTTTTTTTTCTATTTTATTATTATTATTTGGAGAGTGAAGAAAAGAAAAATCTGACAACTGGGAAAAGCCTGATTGTCACATCTCTCAAAAACAAAACGAAACACAACAAGAGATTTCTGAACACTAATACCCTGCTCTAAGCTGTAGTTTATCAGCGTGAAAAGAACTAGTCAGAGTCCTGACATTACGCAACTCTTTAGTTGTTGGCAGATTGACAGAAGTTAAGGCTTCAGGCATCTGCAACTCAAGTGCGCAGAGGTTTCTTCAGGTGAGTTTACCTGCGGTCATCTCAACATGCTTACATCACCTCAACACTTAAAGATTACAGAAGTTATATATAATGTGTTCCATTTACTCAGATCCCAGTATAAATCATCTTCTTGTGGTGAAATAGTAAATATGCTCACGTCAGTTGTATATAAAATATATACTTATTAAAATAAGCATGCCATTATTAATTATCTACAACTACAAACACGACTGGAGTCACGTATTAACTGTTGTCTCCTATGACAGGGACTGTAAGAAAAACATATAAAACGTTGAGCTAATAAAATAGCTTGTACGCCATTCTCCAGGAGCAATTAAAGTTATTTGATTGCCACATTGTATAATAGGTTAAAGAGCTATAAAAAGGTGGCTCCAGCAGAACGTGCATATCCCTAGCAGGCTGCGGTGTTGGGTTTTCCAGCCAGTTGAAACCATATGGTAACCTGACCAAACACCAACGAGCTTTAAAAGCCTGCAAAGCTAAACTAAAAAACTAAAAGTTAAATTTTAGGTTTTTTTTTTTAGTATTTAATACTGCTACATATTACTGGTGGTGACAATTTACAGGTATTAAAGTTAAAGTTTGCTAATGTAATTTAATGTTTACAGTTCAAATAAAATAAATTTAAATAATTAAAATAAAAACTCAAATGTTGATAACGTACGATATTGAAACAATTTCCTAATAAGCACGTTAGGTCGGTTGAGAGGAGAGGGGAAAAAAGAGCTAGGTTGAAAAGCAAAGGGGGATTCTGACTGAAGCAGAGCTAACGCTAATCAGACCGTCAGTAAGTTAACAAAGAGGATTTATAGTTTATTAAATGCGTGTCAGCTCCTAAAACGTGGCCAGAACAAAAGATGTGGCCTTCGTTAATTAAAATCAGCCCATAAGCCGGCTGACACAAAACTAATTTAATCACAAACAGAAGCAGAAAGTTGCCCTGTCAACAGTTTAGCTAACCTCCTAGCTTTAGCCGTGCGTGGCAGTTGGGAGCAGCGGCTTCAGCTAGAGACAGCCAGCTGCCATATTTACAAGAATTAATGTCTTCTTCAACTCACCGAACTACTTTGGTAGTTTTCTATCGCTCTCAGCGCCGTCTCGGTCAACTTGACGTGGAGTACGGATACTCTTTCGGCGCCCTGTTGGCCACAATTTAATCCGTACCTCCCATCCTCGGAGAGAGCCGCCATCTTTACCAGCCCTCCACCATCGTCCCTCTGAAGCCGGAGCATTTAGCAACCCAGACTCCCTGGGCGCACTCTGCTCCTGGGAGGGATTACACTGCTGGCTACAGGGCTGCAGTCGTATTGGTCTTCATCTTTCTGTCTTTCTAAACTGACCTAACCTAAAGTGTTCTACAACAAATAAAGAGAGCACTGCTTTAATTAAACATTTTTAGTTCAAATGTATTTTTTTTAAGGGACTATATTTAAAGGGCCAGCTTAGTCTTTTTTAAAGCTTTATTTGAACACTTGTAGCTTGTAGTTCCTCTTTCTCTGCACACACAAACCCACTTCTGAGTTATGCTGACATGGTGGAACTAATTATAACCTTCTGAAAATGTCAAGAGTTAGCTCCTGGGACAGTAATTCATCTATTTCACACAAGGTCTGCCATGCATTCTGATGATGCTAATCAATTTTTGTATTTTCAAGTACCACCATATGGACAAAGATCTTTGAACAATGTTACAAGCAAACTTAATTTTTTTTTTTTTCATTTTTTGTAAGTTTTTTTTGGATGTGTGAGATTATGAAAACCAGGAAGAAGAAATTAACAGAAAGGTTCAGTAAAGCGGAAATTCCAAGTGGTGAAATCATAGGTTTACCACAAACCTCAAAGTCTAATATGGCTGCCCTTTGTAGACTAATAGAAACCAAATAGTATTTTATAAAAGTACAAATATTTGCTTGTACTTTTGACAAATAAATCTCATGACTTCTCTTTGATCCATAGTGTATTCCAAACTTCAGTGAAGATGTTGCTAGTGTTCAAAATACCAAAATTGCAGAAAATTGCATTGGATGTTATTGCTTTTAATACAGTGACATGGCAAATAATTTAGAAAATATCATTGGTTTTTTTAGTTTTTTTTTTTTTTTTTTGTTTTTTTTACTGTGACACAGTTTTCAGAGCAAATTTTAACATTGTGAAAAAATTTCGCAATACTATTTTCTAATTATAGAAAGTTGAGTGGAAGGAAAAAAATGGGGGGTTGGGGGGAAGGACACAAAGAACAGGGACTGCCTTTAGAGCCTTCTCAAGCATAATCTATTTAAGATTTTTGGGTTGGAGACTGTAATTAACACATCAAGGTCCATTATGCAGAGACAAATCCTACACATAGATTACAAATGTTTTATTCCTAGTGTCAAGTGTGGTGTTTCTGTGTAAAATATTCTTTTTTTTTATTGAGCTTATAAAAAAATTGTGTTTATAGACATTTAAAATACCCTTCAAATTAATTCCTCCCATGTTTCAAATTATTTACCTCACAAATTATTTACCTAGTAATTTCACACAATCATTCAGTGTAGAACTGATAATAAAGCATAAACAATTTTAACTTTCACAACCACACCCTAGTCCTCTGTTTTTCCTAGTTTTGTTGTTGTTGTTTTTTTTACAATATGTGTTTTCCTCTTCAACTAGACTATCTAGCAGTGTCAGTCCCCTTGTCATGGTGATTAACACCGTAGCAGAGCAGGGTGGGCAGGGTGGGGAAAGGCTTGTGTGAATCCAGCAGATTACCATGTCTCTTCACCCCACCCATCCCCCTGACTAGTCAGCCAATTACACACACCGATGCAAAATGCTCACATGTTTAAAAATATCCTAGCTGTGACAAATCAGGATTTTCCTTTGTTCGTTTTTGTAATCCGTTAACGTGTCTAACTTCAACTGAGTCAGAGAAACTCAGCAGCCTCTGACAGTTTTGGTTTGCATTACACCCTTCCTTTCGTTGAATCCATGCAGATTTCAGAACCCAGTCAACCGCCTCAGTTTGTCTGACAGATTGCCTGCTGTGCAAGCAGTTAAGCAAACCCTTCGAGGTGTATATGACCCGTTCATATTAGAAGTCTTGTGTTTACAAAGGCCCTGAAGGTGTCACCTGATAGAAGCTTAAAGAGCACCTTAAAATTACACTCCCTTTGTTTCTAGTTAAATTTTAAAGGCTAGATGCTTGAAATACTGTTTAACCATGCGGCTAAACAAATTGCATGCTGCTTTACCGTGTCGTCAGTGTTTTCATTTATTATTTTATTTCAACTAGAGTCAATGTTTGGGGGCTCCGGGTTTAGTTCTAGTCGATCTAATCTCTTGTTTTAGCATGAGATTAAATTTATTCTGCTCTGTTTCAAGTTCAAAAGGACAACACAAGAAGGGACTGTTTGGATGTCTCCTTTACATAAGTATGACTAGGTTAAAGTAAGCCATCCCAAGAATTACCAACACCCACTAAAACCTTTTCACAAACGAGTCATTATCATCAGTGTAAACATTCAAACGAATGTCATTAAAGTACTTGAAATAAAGAGCAAAATCTTACTTCACTCTATGCGAAAAGGTTTTGGATACATAAATACCTTTGAGCAATTTTACTAATATTAGCGGTATTACCAAAATAAATAAATTCAAACTGAAAAGCAGACTTTATAAATCTTTTTGTTAAATAAATTTTTTTTCTTGAGGAATAAATTAGGATACCCCACTTTTATTTCCTCGTTGAAACAGATAAAGTCACACACCACTGGATTGCATCGGGTTCACGTGATGAAAACATTGTTATTCAGCATTTTGAAGGAAGTTCAATGTGGTTACAGTATTTCAGAAAATTAGTAATTTCCCTGTCTTGAAAACACAGGAACATCCAGAACAGCAGCTGACGTGTCGGCCTGGCCATCATGGAAGCTGACCGCAAGAGGCTAAAAGAAGCCTCCAAAAATCCTTAAATCAGACAAAGACCAGGAATTCTGGAGTTATGTTCTTGTAACAAATAAGTCTAACATTGAATTAGTTGGGAATGTTTGGTAACCATTTTTTCCACATTAGATTCTCCTTCAGCGCCACAACGTAGGGCGCTGAAGGAGACCTACATGTGCCCAGTTTGCTGTTTTCTGCTTTGGGTTATGCTGTTGTCAGTAATCTGTTATTTTACTGCCAGTAAAACACATTAAAAGGACTGAACCAATAAATCTTTAAACTCAGCAGGGAAGTTCAGCTAAACTGAACACATAGAATTAAAGTATTTCAGTAAGCAAAGTTATTTGTAATAGTAAAACTGTGCAAATTATAAAACATTTGGATAAAAGGAGTCATTAATCGCTTAAGGTAAGAAACTAACCATTGTAAGATTATTTAGACACACATAGGAAAACCTATAAAAAAGATTTTTGCATTTAAAAGTTTGTAAGGTGTTTCATTACTGGGACCATCTCAGGTACGAGTCTGTTGTACTGGGTTTATCTAATTATTCAGTCACAAATCAAAAACATGGTACGTATACAGAGTTGACAAAAATGATAAGTATTCAGCAGAATTGATGAACAAAAATATGTTTAATTTAGATATAATGTATTTAGAATACGACTCTACAGTTTTTTTTTTTATTTTAAAGTGAAGTTTGTTTCAAAATTATACATGCAAATTTTAAATGCATCATTTGATGTACCTGTGAATGAGGTACATCAAATATATACTACCAGAGAAACAAGGTTAGAGTGAAAGAAAAAGATTTCTCTTTTTCTTTCTTGGGGGTGGGGGCTTCAAAAAGCCCCCACCCCCAAGATAAAACATGGCTAAAGAAAATAATGCATTAATCTTCTCTGGATTTGTGACAGAAAAAAATTGCATGACATTAAAAGACCAGAAAAATATTCCAGTTTAACGATTATCACATTAATGAAAACCACAGCCTTTTCCAGTATGTTGCCTAACCTGAAGCAAGAGAACAAGTCTGAGGTGTTCAGAAAGAATGAGGCAGCGTTACAGCAACAAAAACAACAACACTATGGCCACTGAAAACAAGAGGAAAAACTTGGTATCTGCTGCTCAAATATTCCTAAATTCTGATAGATTGATATTGTTTTACATACAAATACAACATAATAATAGAAAAAGAGTAGTCTAAAAGAGACAGAAACAAGACAAAAGTCAGAGATCTGCCAGTGGCAGATGCTTCTAACTTACTCCATAGAGAGTTGATGTGAATGCCTTTGGACATTTTCATTTAATAAAGACAATTGTGAATGTACGAATGTCTATGTTGCTTTCACCCTATGCAGAGTGTAGTATTGCAGACCATGTCTTAACCTCTGTTCGGTATCACAGTAACCATCTGGATAATTCAACCAGCAATACTTGCATCCATCATTTAGATATGAATTTCTATTGTTCTGTGAAAAAAACTTGAAAAGTATAAAACTGCACCTAATTTCCTAATAATTTTTTCCCCACTTTTAATTTATTTATCCATGTAAAAGTGACAACTGCACTGGGCTTAAAATTCATGTACTTGTAATTTTAACGTCATTAAAACCTTTTAGAACTTGCAGTCAGTAAAAACATATAGGTAAAATTGGCACACTCACAGGAATTGCACAGCAATTTTTGCCATGTGAGAGACATAATATTGACTTGACTGTCTGGAGAGCTTTTATTCATTGCTTGGTCAAATCCAAAAAACTTTGAAAAAGACGACTTTTTCATGGGTTTTTTTTTCACAGAGCCGTTTGAAGTTCACCTCCCACTCCACTCCACGTGGCGATCTGGCCCTAAGGACAGATTCTGCTGGCAGTGAGAAGAAAACATCTGCTCCTATTTAACCCACCCAATAAAAAAACAAAACGCAGTGCAAAAGCAAGGTCTATGTATGAACGTGGGAGCATGTTTGTGTTTGTGGGCGAGAGGGAGGTAGGAAGACAACAGCATACACAGCCAAGTTAGTCAAGGACAGCTTTTATATACATATATAAATATATATATAAATATATATATAAATATATATATAAATATATATATAATATATATATAATATATATATAATATATAATAATATATAAATATATATAAATATATATAAATATATATATAATATATATATAATATATATATAAATATATATATAAATATATATATAAATATATATATAAATATATATATAAATATATATATAAATATATATATAATATTCTGTACATGCTGCATACATTTTCCTTCCACGTGCAACATGGAAAAAACAACTCCCAATTTGAGTCTATTTTCACCCACCTGGTCTTTAAAGACCTTGGGACAGAGGCTCTTTCAGTTAATGATTGGCCTCTGTGGGGAAAGTGTGCACTTACTGTTGCCTCTTATCACTGCTGACCACAAAGCCACTGGAGCAGTATCTCTGAGGCTGACATTAATGGAGAGGACAGTGCTTTGTTTACAGAGACAGGTCAGTTTCTCTCTTTGTCTGCTGGGGGAAGAGAGAGTGTGCATGCAAAGGCGCTAATGACACCGCTGGACCTTTAATTCAGTGCCAGTCGTGCAGCTAGCTTGAACTCGATTGCTTGCGCCATTTATCTCACAAAACAGACCATAAAAAAACCCCAATCTGAATCTTTTAAGGAGATTTTATTAATATTGGCATTCTCATTACATTGATTTTTATCAGTTGTCTTGTGAAACGCCACGTATTCCACCTTCATGGAATGGCATGAGATACAGTGCCATAAAAAAGTACTGATGTTTTCTTTCCTCATCCTTCACATTTTAACACATTACAACCACAAATGAAACAGAATTTAATTTCAGTACAAGCCCAGCTGTTTGGTGGAGACCTTGGTGGTTTGTTGAAGTAAATCAATGAGTAAATAGCCTCATGAAGACCAAGGAAAACAAAAGACATGTCAGTGATAAAGTTTAGGCAATTTTTAACTGATATGCCTGGCACAGCATCAATAGGAGAAGCAGCCATGGAGACTGTGCAGATTAACAGCTTAGGTCGGAGTATCTGTTGACAGGACAGCTGTTAGTTATCTACTCCTTCATGGAAGAGAGGCAAGAGGAAGTCTAGAGTGCTGAAGAAATCCCATTTGCAGTGTGCCACCAGCTGTGCCACGGACACATCAGTTACCAAGAAAAGGGTGCAAAACACGATGTATAATGGAAAACTAACATTGGAGTTCAACTTGGACGCACCATTGAAGCATGGTGGAGGCGGAATTATGGTGTGAGGATGCTTTTCTTTATGAACGAAAAGGTAGCTTGTCAAAGATGATGGATAGATTTAAAGACAGGGCAATACTGGAAGAAAACCTGCAAGAGAGAAGACTTGAGAGTGGCATGGAGGTTCACCTTACACCACGACAACGACGTTACAGTTACAGCCAGAGCTACGACGGAGTGGTTTAGATCAAACCGCTTAGCAATTCCCCCATGGGGACCGATAAAACACACTGGGGTTTGTTTTGATTTCAAAAAGCACAAAGGGCATGAATACTTTGCACACTACTGCATATACATAAACGAGTGCAAATCGCAGAACTCTCTTGTTTTTCCTTTTTTAAAATTTCAACACCTCTGTAGTTCTCTCTTCTCTATGTCATAAGCCTCACACTGCCTTCCCAATGAGACCAGTCTTTTTTTAGGCACATGGGCAGTAAGGGGCGAATCCCACCAGCTGTACTCTGGTGAGAGCACACTGGTGGGCCTGTGGTCGATCAGATAGCGGTTTAAGTAGCTTTCCTCCAGTCCTTTGGCCATCATGTTGTTCGCCTGATCCTGAAGTATAAGCAAAGAACACTCCCGAGCAAGTCTGCGCATCTGAGAAACCACCCCGCCATAAAACTCTGATGTGTAATAGTAGTCTCCCTCGTCCTCCTCTACGCAAGCAGATGACTCTTCTTGGTCTTCGTAAGGGAAATTGTTTCGTGGCATTTCAAAAAACTCTGGGTGTAGCGTAGCCACCAGATCCCCAAGGATTTCTTCCCCTACTGGGCCCACAAACTTCTGGTCAACGTCAGCGCAGAAGATGTAGTCGACCTCTTTGCCAATGGAGCCCCAGATGGCTTCGGCGAACAGCACCATGCGACGGTAAGCCAGCCTGTCCCAGCCAGGCAGCTCCGCAGCTGGAAGCACCTTCATTTGTCGTCCAGGGCCCAGCTCAACCGGAGGATCCAGAGTGCGGGGGTTGTCTGTAAGAATGTAATACGTGACCATCTGACCAGGGAGAAAGTGGTTTTCGGCTGAGTGGAGGAAATGACGGACAAACCGGGCGTAAGTTCCGACCACAAGGGCCAACAGGCCTACGCGAATTCCTCGTTCTGACAGTTTTGCCCTGTGCCACACCGAATTGTGGCTGTCACCCCAAACCATGGGGGCTCCCCATGATGTCTCCTGGGGAGTTTTTGAGTCCACTGTCTTCATTGAAGACATGTCTTTCAGTATCATTCCATCCTTCATTCCCAACACCTGAGACAAGGGATGGGCTGACTCCAAACTGGCAGCAGCTTTACGTCCATTAAAGAAGTCTGGAGAGATAAAAAGTTGTCATTTAAGAACAAGAACCGAACTGTACTTGGATATGGAAAGTAATCACACCTATTAATTTTTAACTTCAACTTTCTATCAACACTGAGACAGAAAAGTTTGAAACTCTGCTAGAAATGTATCAAAATACAGAAATTATCTTTATAAAAAATGATCAGAAGCAACAGTTATAACTATTTGGTTGGCCTACAACTCATCTAAGGTCAAAGTAGGTCTGTTCACATATTTTTGTGTGCATGCATTGTCCTGATACAAAGTGATTGAACATATTGCTCTGTATACTTACATATGATAAGAGACAGGAGAAAGCAGCACAGAAGGAGCTGTGTTCTGTTCATTCTGACTGGGCCTGCATGACGACAAACACACAGTGCTTCGTGAAACACTGGCAACTTGTCCTCATCCACTCTGGTTCAGTGACAGTTTTTTCATCCTCTTTGAGATTCCTTCCGTGTTAACTGTTTTCATGCAACTTCAATGGTTTAGTTCAACCAACATTATAAAAATGAAGACAAAGATAACCCGGGCAAACATTGAAAAGCGGTTTTAATCTGCACAAGGCTTTTACATCCCTGTGAAGAAATGTTTTTCCACTCCTCTTTGCAGGATTGCATTGATTCACTCACATTGAGGGGTTTTAAACATGAGCAGCCTTTTTAAGGCCAAGCAACTGCATCTGAATTTATTTCAGTGTCAGACATGGATAAGGCCACTCCTAAAGGTACATTTATTTTGATCCATCCAGAGGTGGACTGACTATCTAAGGGTGCTTGAGTTTAAGACCACAAACTCATGGCCCGACCTTCTCCTTCAAGATTTTCTTTAGACTTTCTTCCTGGTCTGTTCTTGAATTTCTTGAAATTGGGACATGATGTTTTCTTTTATTTATTTCTTTTATTTATTTTTTAGATATTTTAGTTGACTTCATGTTGGGAAGTGGGTTCTGGTTGCAGGATTGGTTTGCAGGATCTGGTTGCAGTCGGTATTTTCCAGGCACATGGTGTCATCTCATAGCATAATCAAATAACTATGTTACATTCAGCTGCTATAAAAATCCTGAATTTATCAAATGTAACTCAAAAGCAATTTGACTTTGCAATTTGACATCTTGAAATTAGCCTATATATCTTTAAGAAGCTCCTGCTCTTTCTGATATTCCTCTTTCAGCAAGTCATCACAACAATGCTCCTCCATTATGCTGCCTACAACCATTAATTCGAGAGTTGGACTGCAAAGTAGTCAGCACGAGGAGTTCAGCAGATGTTCAGTTCCACCATGTTTAATCATTTCTGCTGCTGCTGCTGCTAGTCTGTAGGAGTAGAGTGGGGTCGAGTTGCTCTGTGGTGACTGCTCGGCGGAGCCTTGAGGAAATAGGCGAAGCTTGGAGAGAGCAAACGTTTGGGCATCATGAATGGTTGCCACGAGAGATTAAAGGATTTCTCAAACATGCATGAAAGAATCAAAGCAACACAGCAGGTATGATTTTGGTGATGGAATAACATTAGGACATGATGTAAAGCTCAAGAAGCTGATTTTACATAATATCCCCATTTAAATATTTTTAATCCTATGTTGATCAGCTGTGGTTATGGGTTAATAGGTAACAACTTTATGTTCCACACAACCAGATAAGTTGCTTTTTTCATTTAACTAATTAAATAATTAAAAACCTTTTTGTTTTTTGTATTTCATAATGTGATTTTTGTCTGATGCTCAGATTTGTTTCATGCTCTAAAATGTTTAAGTGTCGTCAAATAAAAGCATAAAAAAAGTAATCTGTAAGGGGGCAACTGCTTTATCACACTACTGTTTTTTCTTTGTTATAGTTTGAAACCTAAAGTTTTCTGCTGTGGTCTGTCTATTTTGACTCGGAGGAAGGAAAATAAGAAGATAAAGAATGGCATTTAGATGAATAAAAGCGTGTAATCTGCAAGACCTCATGTGATACTTTAGGCAAAAAATAGAAAACAAATGAGACAGTTAGATGTCAAACATCTTTGAAGCCATGCAAGTCCCGTAGGTTTTTTTTTTTTGCCTTTTTACTCTACAAATTTCTGGAAATAGTTTGAATTTCAGCTACATCATTCAGGACAAAAGCAACTTTAACCCATATGCGACACACATACGCAGCTGCCAATGATAAATAAATTAGGAGAACGACAACAACAACAAAAAAGACTAAAGAAAGAGACTGCGCTTTGCCCCTGGAGAGTCTACTAACCTGCAGGAGACTTGCAGAACAGGAGAAGTGCCATACTGCTATCGGTCGTTGGTTTAAACTCTCAAAGCCTAATCTAATCTAGCAGTACAGGAAACTATTTCTGCCCATTGTGTGTATTTCTCTGGGTAGCTCAGCCAGCCCCTTCCTGAACGTTTGCCATTAAAACCACGGTGTTCGGCCACTGGTTTTCCAAAGCTTCAGATTCTCTCTCCTCCTCATGGCTTTCAGTTTATTTTCCTCTCCTCTTGCTTCACATACTGAATCTTCTTTCCAGCAGCTCTCCCCCCCTCCAACCCTCTCACATTCCTCTTAACATTTTATTTTTTATTTTTTCTGCAGCTTTGACTCTAGGAGCAAAATCCAGACAGCCAGATGTGTGGGGAGGAGTTGAGGGAAACAAAACCAGGGAAGTGCAACTGCTGAAAACATACACACAATCAAGAAACAGCAGAGATAAACAATTTAGCTTCCTTCCCACAATGTGGGTAGAAGCTCAGGGTAGAGAATCACTAAATGTCTGGGTTTTACTTGCTTTATTTACAGTTGAACTTAGTACTGATGTTGGGTTTGTTTTGTCCACAAGGTGGAGATATTTGGTTGGAAATAGACACAAGACAGGATGGAAAACATGAGAGGACAAATATTTCTTTGAGCAAAATCAGGCCAGCAGATGGCCTAGGAAATATGCTATCACCGATTCACTGTGAAAATATGGAGCTACATATTGAGGCTTGTTTGGACCTTCCTTTATGAAAGGAAGGCATTAGGTTTTCTTGTTCTGGCTGGTTCTGCAGGCCCAGAACCAGAACCAAACATGGAGAAGCAGCATTCAATTTCTAACACAAAAATAAACACAAAGTTTTCAGCAACATATGAGTCAGTAATTCATTTATAGATCACATGAAACCAAATTTTATGTACTGTACATGAAAGACATGCTATATATATTTTTTCACTGTATGGTGATAAGTAATCAGGCTAAAAATAATAGAGAAATATTTATAACAGACTCACACAAACGCCAGTGTTACTATGATTGTTCAAGCCCATACAATGATGCTGTGGTGTTTTAAGCTCCTGATGAATTAAATCTCAACAGTTGGGTTAAATGGAAGCATCCACATACTCACAACAATTAATCTGTCCCAGAGATGACCTGTTCTGATGTGTCACATCAGACCTGTTCTGATGTGAAATGTGCCAATTTTTCAAGAACAAAGTTTACATTTTGACCACACGCCAATCAAAGTGATTGGCCAGTGTTACAGTCAGAGGAAATGCAAAGACGCCTGCTGTTGTGCAGCTGTTTTTATTGCAGGAGGAAGTGGTGTGCTGCCATTCAAACCCGACTCAGTTACAGCAGCTCTGTTAGGAAAAACTGGACAAAATTCAAGAAAGTTATTGTGAAAAATTTGTGGAAGGAGACCAAAATCAATTGGCTCAAAAATAATGAAAAGGGGGGAAAAAAACAACAACAGGTAATTGCCAGACTACACAATCACAAATGATCATAACATATTAATTGGTGGTCAGTACTACTAATAAACAGATAAACAACTATGGCATTACCTGAATTCATAGCAGAAAAAAAGTAATTATGTTGAGCAAAGTATGTGTGCAGTAGAGGTGCTGTGGTGGCGCAGACCCATATATTTAAGCCATAATCCTCATGGCGGTGGTCGCAGGTTCAATTCTCAGCCAGGCAGCATTTGCTGCATGTCCCTCTCCCCTCCCCCCTCTCATTACCCTCTTTCCTGTCTAACTGCTTTCAAATAAAGGCCACTAGAGCCAACGAAACGAAAAAAAATAAGTGTGCAGTTGGAATTTTCATAGCTGAAAGAGAGAAATAATTGGAAGGGTTTTTGAAAATATGGCAAAAACCCATACTTTCTGTATTTACTGACGTTTTCACTCACAGAACCACACAAGGTTTTCACTGTGGTCACAGGTAATAATGTCCCTAAAAAAAAACAAAAAAAAAAAACTCTCCGCATCCCGACAAAATCACCTCAGACTCAAGGTGTCACTTTGCAGTTTATTCGATAAATTTCAGATTTTCTTTTTTATACATCCATACAGAAATGGCAACATAACGTTAATTTGTGTAAACGACGTCTGACTGAAGAATCCGCCAACAGAAGTGGTTAAGAAAGCAGCACGGGCTGCTCCTGAAGGAAAGTTGGAGCATGAAAAGCTTTTATCCAAACGGGTCACTTTGCTGAGGCGGCGGCCCGAGGCAGAGAGCAGAGACTCCCCATGACGGCTTCCAGAGGGATTCATGTCACAAACACTAAAGACTAAATCCAGCAAAACTGATCGACATTAAACGGAGGTTAAATGTGCACAGTAATCATAGCAGAAATTAAGGCGTTCAACATGAATGTGCTTTGATACTGCAGGATTCAGCCCCTATTCTACAGAGGTTTGGGCCAGGTGAAGTTTTTTTTTTTTTTTTTTTTTTCTTCCCGCTGGTACGTGTGCTGGAAAACAACTTTTTTTTTTTTTCTTTTTGCGAAGCTTTTTGACAGCAACATTTTTGGCAGTGTTTGTAGTTATACGTATTTATAACCATATAGACTTTGCGGCCACAAACTGTGTGACCTGAACCACAAAAAAAAAAACACATTTTTAAAATGTTCTGATGTCCTATTAAACTTATTTCACAGGTTTAAATCATCTATAGAAAAATAATTTCTTTAATGCAGCATTGCACTCAGGAAATAAAACTTCAATGGCTGGGGTGTTTGCTTAGCTTTTTGTGATCGTTTTAATTTAACCAAATTTTGAAATACTTTTTTCTAAAAAATATGTTTATCCTTTTTGATTTGCAAGTCAAAACATTTTTATTTGCTTACTTATACAGCAAATCATTTTTCTAAATAACATATTTCTCGTAATACTTGTAAGTATATAGAAAATAATGCTATTATTGTGTTGCTTTGTTGACACCCTGAGAACAGATCGAAAGCCAACATTTTCAAAATAATTTAAAGAGGTCATCAGCTTAGTATTTTTTTAATTCGTTTCTGGAATTTTTCAGATTTATATGACTTCCTTTCGGCTTTATAGAATAAACTTTTATTCAGAGGTAAAGAAAAAAAAGCTATTACAGTAGCTCAGAGCATCAGGAATAACTACATATAGATGGGATTTGCTTGAAAGGGCTTTCAAACCGTATTACAATCATTGTTTCCGGATGACAATATAGAAATAGATACTACTGCAAAACTTATATTTTAACGGTGGCATGCTTGAGCAGGCAGTAAAGAGAAGAGAGCCAAGGCCACCGAAACGTCCTACATCCCTCTGTTTTCTGGTTAAATGCATTCAGATGCCCCACATGAGGATACACTTTACAGCACACAGGCTCCAAACAAGTCCATGTTGGAAGTAAAGAGTTTACTGCTCTAAAGGACTGAATGAAAGAACGAACCTACAGACAGTTTAGAAGTAGATAATTAGAAATGCAGCATTTTGGGTATTTCTCATCTCAAGGTTCCCTTCAGATGAGAAAGGGAACCTCTCCTCTCCTCTCCTCACCCCCTGCGTCTTGCGCCTCCCTGGCCTCTACTCGTCGTCCAGCATTTCATCTGTCTGCCTTATTTCATCTCTTTGTCTTGTTCCTCCTCTCCTCTCCTCTCCTCTCCTCTCCTCTCCTCTCCTCTCCTCTCCTCTCCTCTCCTCTCCTCTCCTCTCCTCTCCTCTCCTCTCCTCTCCTCTCCTCTCCTCTCCTCTCCTCTCCTCTCCTCTCCTCTCCTCTCCTCTCCTCTCCTCTCCTCTCCTCTCCTCTCCTCTCCTCTCCTCTCCTCTCCTCTCCTCTCCTCTCCTCTCCTCTCCTCTCCTCTCCTCTCCTCTCCTCTCCTCTCCTCCCCTCCCTCTCCCTCCCCTCCTCTCCTCTCCTCTCCTCTCCCTCTCCTCTCCTCTCCTGCCCTCCTCTCCTCTCCTCTCCTCTCCTCTCCTCTCCTCTCCTCTCCTCTCCTCTCCTCTCCTCTCCTCACCCCCTGCGTCTTGCGCCTCCCTGGCCTCTACTCGTCGTCCAGCATTTCAAACAGGGCCTGCAGCAGCCGGTCGTTTCTGTGCTTGTACGGCTTGATGTTGTAGAAGCCGTCGCTGTAGTCACTGTAGAGGCTGTCCGCCGGGCCGCTGAACTTGTTGATCAGGTCCAGAGCCTGGTACAGCTTATGAGCTGGGAGTTTTGTAGGAGGAGGGAGAAAACCCCGGCTTTGCTGCTGCTGCTGCTTCCTTCGGGCAGAGAGGGGCCTCGCTGTGGCCCGGGGAAGCTGCGACGTGGTGGCATGGTGTTTGAAAGCCGTCTGAAGGAGACGTAGCAGGGCCAGGGGAGGGGGGCGTGGGGAGCCGCTTGAGGGGCTTTTGGGCTCCTTCTCTGAGACCGAAGGAGAGGGTTCTGCAGCCTCGGTCTTCTGAAGGGGGCGGGCCTGCGTGGACTCCTGTGTCACCAACAAGACACAAAGAAGACACGGCATTTGGTTATGACGCAGATTGTAAGAAAAAAAAAAAAAAAAGAGATAATCCTCAGAATGTGTGTGCAGATTGCGTTGTGTTTCATTTGGCTTTAGCAGAACTGATGTGAGAGCGTGTAAGACAAAAATTTGTCTCATCTTTAAGGATTGGACAGAGAGGCCGAGAAATGGGTCTTAATCTGAGACGGCACCAGGACCAGCGAGCTTTGAACCTGCGACAGAGTTTTGCATCTTATCTTGAAAATACCCGTGCCGCCATTTGTCAGGCTACACGTACCAAAAACCTCTCTGTATAAATATATAAGTAGACATTACTCACATAAATGTGATTTTACAAATACCTCTACAAATCTCTGCCACTGTTCTCGTAGTTATTAGGTATTTCTGTGTAACATTTTTAAGATATTTTAGCAACATTTTGAAAAATAAAAAAGTGAAGGAGGTGAATATTTTCCAGAAGCTCTTTAAAAGCTGGGTCATCCTTGAAGAAAACCTATAAGATCAGCAATTCTAAGAGTACAGCATGAGCTACAATTCACCAGTTTAGTTAAGGTACTTTTATGTGTTAGAATGGTGCAGTCGTTTTACTGACCTAAATCTAACGAGGAATCTTGGAAATGAATGTTTTACAGGCTGCTGCTCTCCAGCAAGTGGCTGAATTTGCAAAGAAGATTGGGGCAAAAAATACTCTGTGCACGTCCAAAGGCTGTAAAGACGTAATACTAAAGACTTAAAGCTGTAATTGCAGCAAAAAAGTAGTTCCACTCAAATCCCAATAAAAACGCTTTAAAGTTTTTGGCTTTATGACGACATCAGAAAACGTTCAAGGCTCACCTCCATCATGTCATCCATGTGCTCCACCCCACGCCGGTCATTCTGAACGGCATTGTAAGGAATGTAGACTCGAGGTTTCTTCATGTGTTCCGGCTTCTCCGATGTTCCGTGGAGTATCAGCCTCCAGTTCAAGATCCGCCCTTTGTTCTCCATTCGTCCTGACTGCGTAAAAGAATAAGAGGGCTTAAAAAGCAATAGGAGATACTCAATAAGTCTACAAAACAAGTAATATTATGTACTGATTTGTAAAATAAAGGAAGCCTCACAGTGTCTGTGATCTTCAATGTCCAAGTACCAGCAGGGTTTTCTCCCCATGTGTGTACCGACATAAAGTCCCAGTTTTTGAAGCCATTGGATGATGTGTCTCTTTCTCTCTCGGCCAGAAGTACAGTGGTTGTACCTGAGGCAACACCCGACGGAATGGACTGTTTACAACCTCATCTAGGTTTATTGTTTGTCACACATCCTTGTGTTTGTGTGTGCACATCTCTGACCTGCGGGGGAGGTAAGCGTGATGTGCAGGTCTCCTCTCCGGGTGTATTCAATGCTGGCCTCCACCTGCACGTGCTCCAGGGAGCGGATGGCGTTCTCCTGGCCCTCGCAGGCTTTGGTTGGGATCTCTATGGTGATCTCTCCCGCCGCCTTCAGCTCCCTGCGGAACGCACTGAATTAGCTGCGACTGCGACGCAAACAAGCCTTCGCGACAAACCCAAGAACGTCACATGGCTCCTGACTCAGGACATTTCTATTATTAAAGAAGGATAATTATTGTTATACTTGTTTGTTATTTTTATTTTTTTTTTTTTGCTTTGTATTGCCCACAAAGAAAATTCTCCTATTTTTCACCTAAATATTAAATTATAATAAATTTCTTTCAATTGGGGACTGCGATGTTCATGAAAAGGGATACACTAGAAAGTTTTTTTTTTTTTTACTATCTCAGACTTATGTGACTTTATCCAACATTGTCACAGACCTGCTCATCATCCTCTTGACCACACCTGACTGGTGTGCATAGCTCCACACTAGTCAGAATGCCCACGCTAGTCAAGACTTGACACCCGATCGGTGTATTTACTGTCCTAGTTGCACTCTGTTACATGCTGCCATGTTAACGTGTTTAGCGGCAGTCGCAAGTGCACACAATATGCGTCTGCAGATTTAGCAGCATTTGGTCATTCATTTGCAAAAAGCAACTAATCCCAATCTCTCCCAGATATGAATGAAAGGATTTATGTGTTTGAGCTGGCATGAGGCCAGAGGGGCCGTCCAGACTGCTAAGCAGAGCAGAGGAAATGGAGAGGCAAATCTTTGGGATTAAACAGGGGCAACGCAAGGTAATCAGAACATGTATGTTGGAGATACTGAGACTGCTAATCCATCATAACGTGAAGAATCAACATAAACTTTTCTTTCTTTCTTTTTTCTTTCTTTTTTTTAACTCTAGTGCTCTCCTGTGCTGGATTATGGAGCAAAATGTATTATCTCTGCCTCAAAATGTTCTCTGTACCTCGGCTGAAAAGAGTCGTCTCTGACGATGCACTGCTTCTTCTCCGGCGCGTGTTTCCACACGGCTGGGTCTGCGAGGTCCACCAATGCTTTGGCGTTGAGAAGCCCGAAACCGAAGCGGCTGTTCACCATCAGCCCCGCCCCGTTCCTCTTCCAGCCCGGGTTATTGGCCAACGGATCGAACTCCGAGGTCCACACCACGATGTGCTGCAGGTCTCTCCACGTGAGATCCGGGCTGAGGCAGCAAACACCAGCAGACCAGTGAGCGTGTATCGAAACGCACGAAGCAAAGCTCTGATTTGGTAAGTGACTTGCAGGGTCTCATACTTTTGTTCCAGTGCGAGGGCGAAAATCCCAGCAGCCAGTGGGGCGGAAGCCGAGGTTCCAGTGTGAGTCTGAGTGCAGTCGTTGTGAAGATCGGCGCTGGTCTGAAGGCAAAAACAGCAAAGAAGACTCGATGAAGAAAGTCCTGAGGTGGATGAGCTCTCTCTCTCTCTCTCTGTACTTACAATCCTCTGGTCGGTGTAGTCTCCGCTGCTGTACGCTGTAGCCAGAGTGGAAGAGCACTTCTCGGCGTACCACGGCGACAGGCCCTGCTGGGAGGCGCTGCTGATCGAGATGGTGTAGATGCTGTCTGTGTAGCCGTCGCAGTCACAGTTATCGCCCTGGCGACCTCCATTACCCGATGCCCAGACGAAGATGGAGCCTTTTCCGTTGCGACCCTACGCAAGAGGAAACAGAGAGCGGAAAGGAGAATACTGGGTTGTCTGAATCAGACAATCTCCTGCTGGTTAGAATCTAAAACTGATCCTATTAAACAGCAATAAAACAGTTACTTTATATAAAAGATATTAAAAAAAAGGACAGCTTAGAATGTAGTTTGATGGTTGTAAGAAAGAGTTCAATTAGAATAAGTGCAACGTTTAAAGCTGATGACATTTTGCCATTAAAATATTTACACTTAGCAGCTCGCTGCATCATTTCTAACCATCCCGATCCATTTGACTCTCACAATTACTGCATATAATTGCTCCTGTTAGCAGACGCCACCAACTAAATATATCGCAGTTTGCAGAAGTATTCATGCTCCCTGAATTTGTGACCATTTTGACACGTTACTTCGACAAATGTCAGAGTGATTTCGGGAATTATTTGCACAAAGTAACGCCAAATTCTGAAGCAAGGATTTTTTTTTTTTTTCACAAACATAAATAAATAAATAAATAAAATTTCAAAAAATATGTGGCATGCATGCATTTCTAGTACAAAATGGTATCTGTGTTATATTTTCTATTACCTGCTGAATGCCATATTCAAATGCTTTCTGGGCCAGGCGGCCAGGACCCTCCACTGTCTTGCCGTCGTCGTTGGGCCCCCAGCTGGCGCTGTAGATGTCCACGTGGTTGGGGTTGAATCCAATGGAGCTCGCCTCGATGGCGTCCGTCACAATCCCATCCAGCATGCGAATTCCTGAGGATAAAAACCCCCCAGAAATATTAAAGCTCAACACACTTTTATGGCTATAACATTATCTGAGGTTCTGACATGAAAGCAGCCGCGTGGTATGAAGGAAAAGGTTCGGATGGTCAGGGTCAACTTGAGAGTTCAGAGGAAGTCAAAGGTGAGACAAAACCAAACACTGCCGCTTATAAAAACAAAGAAAAGATGAGACAAAACACACACAGTGTTGTGAGGTGGTAAAGCTGAATGGACATGCTCACATTTAGCTCAAAGCAAAAGCTCTCACCTCCAACCTTGGAGTTGTATGCCACGCCAACGCCACATTTGTTGTTGTCGGCCTGCATCGCAATCTCCCCTGCACACCTAGTGCCATGCCTAAAAGGAAAAGAGTAATATATCTTAATTTCTTCTAAGAAAGGGTTGGTTTTTAACCAAATAAATAAATATCTAAATCAAGTATATCTTCCGTAAATAGTCTCTTTATGAAATATTTACCCAAATAAATAAATAAATAAATCATAGCAAATTATACTTGCATAGCACATTTCAGCAACATGGCAATTCAAAGTCCTTCGCATTGTAAAACCAAAATTGAAATAAATAAATAAATGAGTGAAACAATAAAGACATAAATTCTCTGAGACACCAGAGAAGTTGAGATTGGTTAATAGTGTAATCTGGACTCACTTGTTTTCATTGGTGGAGTCGTATCTGGGGAAAGGATCGGGATCGTTGTCGTTGAAGTCGTAGCTGGCCGTCGGATCCTTTAAAAAAATAAAAGGGAGCAGGGTGAATTTTTTCATACAAAGAAGAATCTGATGCAGAATATTATAATTCTGCAATTGTTTTTGACAGACAACTTTGTCATGAATTGAGAGGCTGCATGGTCTTTTATTTCCTGTTTGACAAGCTTATAAAACAATGAAATAAAGAGCTTCACTGTCATTCTGTCGCCTCTAGTTCACAGTAACAGCTTCCATATCCAGTGAAATCAGATGCCTGTGACTGTCGTTTTACTGCTTATAAATTATGCAAATGAATGCTGACAATTTGCCCTGATTATTATGAATAAGCATCCTGCATGATTGATCTCTGGATTAATAAGCATTAGCCTAATCGCATTAGGAGCTGTTGTCACACATCATTCGCTCTCTGCTTTTCTTTTCTTTTCTTTGCTGTGTGCATGGCTCCTGAAAGCGCTGCTTTCATACCATGTCCCACTGTTGATTAGAATTTTTTGTGAAATACATAAATAAAAGAGTCAGAGAGGCCTTTCAGATGCAAAAAACACAAATAAATGCGTTTTAAAACTCAGCAGTTCCGAATTCAAAAAGCCTGGAGGCCCCTGAGCCGACAGGCAGCAGCACGCTCATCACTGCCTCTGCGAAACGCCTCGCGAGGTGTCGCCGGCGTGTGTCGCCACGGCAACGGCAGGCCCAGACGACGGAGGCTGTCTCCATGGAAACGGTGTCTTACGTAGTTGGCATAGATGTCCGTGTGGTTCCACTCTAGTCCGTCATCGAGGACGGTGATGACCACACCCTTCCCCGTGATGCCCTTCTGCCAGACGGGGATCACGTGCAGGTCCAGCTTCGGCAGCTGGGACGACGACCGTGTGTCTTGCTGGATGTGGAGGACACAAAAAGAAAAACTTTAATTAATAATTATAATAAAAAAAATTTAAAAAAACACTTCTTATCTCTTTCTGACCGCTTCACCTGAACAAGGCTTTTCAGGAATTATCATAATGAGCGTCAGCTGAACTTCTCCTCCCTCCACCTTGCCGAGTCCGCTGACCTTTACAGACATTCATCCCTTTTTTCTTTGTAGGAGTTTGAATCCACTCCTGCTGCTGCACAACCGCTCACAGGGAGAGTGTGACTGGAAGGTCAAAATAATTGAGCCTTTTGTGCTTTTCAATACAACACCTTCAGGCTCAAGACTCACACTGATGCACATAGACATGGGCGTGGGGAAGAGGGGCAGGGCTCAGTTCACCTTTAGTGATTCCATGAACATAATCAGAGAGACGAGGATAACTGAACGACAGCCTTCCCTTTTCCTGCTGTGAGAAGTTTTGTGGCTCAGAGCTGGAAGAAGCTGAGACTAAAAAAAGAGCTCTGCACTTTGTGCGTTATGCTGCAGAACACCTCACCAGATATGAGTCATCCCTGCGATGCATTGGCCTCTGCTTTGATTCCCTGCTCCCCCCCCACCACCTCCTCTCACCTATCGCAGCTCTTTCACTCAGGGTAAGAATCCGTTCCAGCTGTGGACGGTTTGCTTTAAAGCAGACGGTATGACATGTACGACAAATGCCCAAAGAGACGCACTATTAACACAGACCGACAACCTCGCAGCCATGCATGAGAGAGGAATTTCAGGCCACATGTATGAGTCACCCCCTAATTAGGCTCATGCAGTCACCCACTCATAGTAGATAAAGACACTTCATTTCTCACTCTCTGCTGCAGCTCTCCACCTCTGATCGCATCACAGAGCTCCACCCTAACTCCAGTATCAGCACCCATTGGGTCCGCCAGTATTGCTGTCACGGCGGCCTTTTATGACCTCTCAGTCTTTGTGTTATCTAATCATTTTCCTTTGTTATCCTTCCTCCGCCGGCTCTGTAAGGAAATGCCTCATGCCACAATGTTAAAAACAGAGGGATGCCTCGGTTGTTCAATCTGCTGCCAGGTTTTTTTTTTTGTTTTTTTTTTTGCATCCAGTCGTAACCCGGTCCTCACGGCTTGATGTGGAAATACAAAAAGCAGCACTTTGAGGCCGATCCCATTAGTGTCATCATCCCTCATCGGCAAAGCTGATTCATCTCAATTTGCTTTCTCGGTCGCCGCAAGCGTGACTCATGTTCCGTTAGTGCAGGTGCAAAAGAAGAGTGGAGGCCCAGAGAACGGATCTGTCTTTCAGCCGTCTAATAACGATTAAAAAAAAAGTCCAATTTGTGGAAAGAATTCAATGACATTTAAGTCCCAAAAATGGCAAAAATAAGGATTTGCTCTCTTCGGTAACTGATCGGTCTCACCTGATTGACCCGTTGATCCAGGTCATGTGAGGTGATCCGGTCAATAACAGAGCACATCTGTTCCCTGTGGCTTAACAGCTGATGGTGAACATGCTCCTCCTCTGCCTCTGTTTGCCACTTTATTCCCAGAAAAGTAGCTCAGAGGATATAATATTTATTAAATCGCAGTTGGAAATTAATAACTTGAAGTTTTCTTTTTTTTTAAATGATTTGTTTTCAATATTTCTTGTCCTCAGATAGACTTGGCACAATAACAATCTTATACTGGATGACAAACTGTTCCAGTAATTACGCTGGCAAATGATAATACTGCTGTTTTGAGATGATTTTCAAGTAATATGTCGATAATTGCATGATAATGCCCTCTCACAGACCAATAAACTTTCATTTTGTAAAGAAGACTCAACACTGGAACGGGAAGATGTCTTCAGTATTCAAAATAAAACGTAGTAACCAAAACCAATAAATGAAACGAGAAAAAAAAAACCCCACAAAACCATAAATAAAATGGATTTGGATGTAGCTGCTAACAAAATTGTCCTTTGAAAAATATGAACCATAACATTGGTTAAGAGCAGAGCACGTTCATCTGTTGGAATGGCCCAGTCAAAGTCCAGACCAAAGTCCAACCAAGAATAAGACCTGCAAGCTGAAGTTCACAGTCACTTCATCCAGCCACACTAAGTTTCAAGGGGTGAACACAAACGCACGCTACACTTTTCAAATGTTTGTATTTGAATGTTAAAAAAAAAAAAAAAAAAAAAAAATCAAGTGTGAACTTTGCAACTAAACCTTCAAAGCTCAGTTCAGTGACAGATTAACGTGAAATAATGCAGCACTTTGAAGCAGAAGGAAAAGGAGGATTTTCACGACAAATAACTGACAACAATGTGCTGCATGTTTTTGCATTTAAGCCTAATTTTACTGCTCACCCCTGATGAAATACAATAGAAAACAACCAGCTGTCATAAATAAGTCCTAAAGGCTCATAGGCAAAAAGAAAACTTTTTGCAAGGTGGGAATATATGGAGGCTTTGATTGCAACCTTTCCTCTAACTACATGCCCTCGCACAGTGGAAACGTCCCGTCGTGGTTTAAATTAGGATTTAATGCGGTGTGCTCTGGGCCTACCCCATCCGACTGGATTACGGTCTCTCTCCAAACCCTCTCATCTCCACAAGGGACCGTGTGACCAATTAAGCAAATAGCTCTCTTGGCTGACGCTGCCTGATAGAATGCTTTTTTTTTTGCCCCTCCATATTGCCATCTAATGTCCGTATGCGTACATATGCAGCGTATTCACTGTTTATTCTCTCCATCGCAACACTTGGATTAATTCACACAAGCCAGCTGATGCTTTACGTGTGAAAAATGCAGAGGTGTTTCCCATTAATCTCTAGTTGAAAGGCTACGGGACAAAGCGGTGAGAGCGTGGACCCATCCAGCTCTCACAGGGTTTTAAAATGCATGCGGGTCTCTGAGGAAAACAGGTGAACAGACCCAAAGTACACATCATGTGACCAGGAAGTAAATGGCCACTCAAAACAGTTTTCCGCTTGAACCACAATCACAAATGTGCAACATCCACACACCGAAGCTCTGCGCCTCTGGCCCAGCTGAGCAAGAGGAAGTTGGAATTGAGCCACTGGAAGATGAATGTATCCGCTCAAAGTCACCTCTGACATAGAAACTGAACATGTTCAAGTGGGTTTTTTGAAAGCCTTGAAAACAAACTACAACTCACCAGGTACCACTGCTGGTTCCACATGGGGTCGTCAAAAAGTTTGTCCACTGAACAGTCCTTGCATTCCCTCAGGGCCGCCCGCTTGCCTCTTCGCTTCTCGTACTGCTGCTCTGCCCACAACACCTGCGCCGACAAACCAAGAGGCTTGAAATCTCTTCAGAGCCCCAACGCGTACGGGTACAGAACGAGCCCCGAGACCTGAAAACCCACCCGGTCATCCTCCGAGAGCTGCCTGGTGATGTGCTCCGCGGCGCGTCTCATTCTGCGAGGGTGGCTGCCATGTTTGAACAGGAAGAGGTTTTCCAGGGCCCCAATCTGCAGGGAGCGTCAGATGTTGGACAGATAAGCACACTGCTCCACTGGAAGTAAGATAAAATCAACCATTTGGTGATGCACTCTTATTTCTTAGCTCTTTATTTCAACTAATTATATTATATATAATGATACATGGCTGTAGATCAGTTTGTAACAGGATAAGCAGTGGCTGCTTTACAGGTTTTTATTTATTTTATTTATTTTTCAAATGAGGACAAAAAGAATCCACACAGAACTTCAGGGACATTAAAGCTTGCAGCAGCCAAACTGTTGACAGATAAAGGCTCAGAGCAATTTTAACCTTAACACATATCGGTTGAACTATAAGATCCTTGGAGCATAAACTGTCTGCATATAAAGACTGCTGAAGGACACCAATCGATGCCCAGCGCAACAGGCTCCAAAGAGTCCAGACCTTTCCTTACTTCTTTCTTTATGCTAAAATAAAATTTCTCTGTTAAAGAAACAAATTCCAAAGCATGATGCTGCCACTACCGTGTCTGAAAGCCGGTCTAATCTGACTACCTTCTTTTATATCTCTGCTGTGTCTCTACATGGCAAACTGAGAATGTGTGGTCGCAAATCAAGCTCACTGAGGGAATGTCAGCAGATTGAGCGTGGTTTTGTCATGTTTAGAATAAGTGGACCGATGGACATTTCTACCCAGAACAGGAGCCGTACACATATATAAAGTAACGACTGTTATTCACACTATGTTGTTCTCCTCCACTATGCCCTTTTATCTCATAATAATAATAATACAGAGCTCTGAGTCTCATAGCCTGTTTTTATGTAAAACAGTACAATTCAGAAATCTTTGACTAGTCCATTTGATTAGCTTGATTAAGATTTTTTTTTTTTTCTCAGTGAAACGAGATGTTTCATTTAAAAACAACACCCTACTTTTCTTGTTCTGGCTCTGCCTACATTAAAACACTCCTACGTAAGACACACTGTTTTTTTTTTTTCATTAAATGAAATTATTATTGTCATCACGATTTTGAATTAAAGCATGGTGCTTCAGGGCGTTGCTGCGTGCGTCGCCTACCTGTCGGACCAGCTCGTAGTCCAGCTCCTTGGCGATGGCCTCGGCTTCGGACAGCCCGCCGGGGATCTCCACGGCCCACTCGTTCAGGTACTGCCTGTCCGCGTAAGACAGCGCCTGGCAGCGGGGCAGCGCGGAGCAGAGGACGGCGAAAAGACAGCACATCACCGCTGGACGGCATCTCACTTCCATGTCAGAGGGAAATCAACAAGATGAGAAAAATAATATAGATAGATAAACTCCACGCAAAAAAAGAGGAAAAGAAAAATAAACCCCTGCTAGATGTAAACGTTGCGCAGTTCCAATAATCACAGAAATGGATGAATCAGTCGTTAAGTTCAGGGTGTTCCTAATGAAACCCGCTCCGTGAGAGGGAAGGAACCAGCTTGTTGTGGGAGAGGAAACGCTGCTGAAAGGTAGGGCTCGGTGTCAGTGCGCGTCTGTGGTCGTGATGTTGGCAGGAGGAGGGGTGGGGGGGCTTACACGTCAAATTACTGGTACTCTGACGTCAGTCTGGCGTCCACCTCTGTTTAGATTGGGTGCCAGTTCCTGAAGGAGAACAGGACTAAAAATATCACACGAGAGTTAGAAAAACAAACAATACAGCCACATCCAACAAAGATCCCATCTGAGTACATATTTTGTATATGTTCATTATCCAATCATCAGCATGAAGGCGGGTGCGTTGCAGCATCTGCCTCACGTGCATTTTTCGTCTGCGCGCGGCCGTCATGTTGTAATCAAGAGTCGTTCACGCGTGTCTGAGCTTTTTCCGCCTCCTGTCTCCACTGAACAGGCAGATTGCGCTTCAAGGAGCTCTGTGAGGCAGATTCTGCCGTCTGTCTGTCTGTCTGTCTGTCTTCAGGCTGTGGTCGCGTCAGGAAAAGCTTCAGCACCCCGGACAGCTCCTGCTTCCCGCCATGAAACCCAGCCGAACATTGAATGGGGGGCCCTCAGGGGCCCAATTTTGAAATAAAACAGCAGACATAGGAACATGCATACCGTTCGTGATCTAGTTTGCGATAGTGCTATGATTTAGATGCAGTGCGTCACATTAATCCACTCTTTAGTTTGTAGATTTCTGCACATGAATCAAATCTGCTTAATGAAATAGAGATGTATAATAACAAATACTGTTCCAGAACTGAAGACATTTTCACGCTTTATGTAACAGTGAGCCTCTATAGATTCAATTGTGTTTTTTTTTATTTTATGGTGGTGCAACACAAAGTAGTGAACACCTGTTGACTAATGACAATAACACATCGTTTTTATTTACTTCTTTTGTTCAGGTAAAAATGTTTGGTTTGCATTTGTGGTCAATATTTGGCACACAGACTTACAATGAAATTTATTTTTGGAAATTAAATCAAGCTTGAACAATGACTCTTAGATGACAGTAAAAGGGAAAGAATCTTAACAAATATATTTTTAATTTGAAAGCTTTATATTTCTCTTGTTTTAACCTATCACAAAGTATCAAAAAAATATAGTTACATTTGACAAACATGTCAGTGTGAAGTCACAATATGTTACAAATGGGTATGAACATTTTTGTGAGGCGTTCCATGTAGCAAACATGTCTCCTGTTCATGCAGTTTACTATTTCCTCACTACAAGATCACTTCAGAGGTGACATGATCAGGATCATAAATGTTTTTTATGGATATTGTTTTATAGTTAGTTGTGGAAAATTTAACTCAGGAAAGTCCCATGACTCACACAAAACACACACACACACAGTGAGTTTTGTTTGCTAATATCAGAGAGGGAATATAAGAGCCAACTTAAGTGCAGTGATATAATCATGGTCATAAATGACTTCTGATAGTGTGGTCTGTAATTTGAGCTGCACATCCAGGGAGGTTTTACTATGAGAAGAAGGGAGAACAAAACAGTAAAAACAAACAAAAACATGTTTATGACTTAAATATAACACAACCAAGCCATATGAACATATTTAATTGAAAACATTGCTGATGAAATCCACCTCAAAATAAAGAAAGTGCTTTATAATAAAGCACATGCAGTCGCTACCAACCACGTTATTCTCTGATGACACACCATACGAAAGCAAGCATTCCCAGCCAGAGGAAGTGAGAATTAAACACAAAGAAGCGAAAGTAAAAAGGAAAGAGCAGGCTAATAGGCTGGTCACTGTCCAGAAAATGTTACTCTTCCAAACCCAGACTTTTTCTGATATGCAGACTGCGGCTTAAAAAACTCCAATAAACAGGATCACCGTCCTGCTACAAAGTAAATATTTGCCTCCTTCTCATGTTTTTAGCAATCCAACTGTTTTTCTCTTTTCTTACTTTGTCTTGTACTCTCTTTGCCCATCACCTCTGATCAGGTGGTGATCAGAGGTGATGATCTGATCATCCCCCTTCAGGAGGGAAGATGCTATTTCTCCTGAAGAATAGCATCTCCACAGCACCATACAGTCACCAACCACCATTATTCTCCATGTAGATAGTCTGTTCATGGTGTTCAGGTGGTTCATATATCATGCCACACATAGCAACTAGGCTAACATTTTGGTCTTATCTTTCCTGGCATCTATTGTTACCTTTACAGTGAAGCAAAAATGATCTTTTTGTTTCAATTTTTGGTTTAATTTGATCAGAGCACCTGGTTCCAACAGACTGTTTTAAAATCACTTGATAAAATTACGCAGAATCCTAAAAAAACAACAACAACAAAGAAATAACAAACAAATGCATCAAACTTGGTGGTTGCAAGTTTCGGAAGAATGGAAACTTTTGCGAGCCGAAATAGCTGTTTCATATCACAATCTTAAAAGTTTCATACAAATTTTACAGATCAAAAAATTATGCAAATAGCCAAATTAATGAGATAAATAACACTGGGTTACAAAAAAACATTATGTTTTGGAAGTTGTCTTTTGTTTTTTCCAACTGAATTAGGACTATTTTGCATTGCTGAATCCAAAAATGACACCCAGTTTTGTCAATCAGGTCAAGCTTTTATTCTAATTTGATTTAGAGAAATCTGAACTTCTGACTAAATTGATGACATTTTTGTGAAATAATAAGTTAATTACCGTTAACATTTCTCATTAAAAATCTTTTAGGAGAAAAATAAATTCTAATACAGTGCATTAATTAAATGTTACAAATTTGTATTTCTGTAGATTGAATAATAAACACGGATAAGAAGAAGTACATATAAATTGAACATTATTATTCATTGTGTAAAATTCTCCATCTCTTTTCTGTCCTGATGGAGTCTCTCCTCCTGCTCTTCACTCACTGATCCCAGATTCTCAGGATCCAGATGTGAGAACAAGTCATGCATTTTGATGCTCATGTTGCTCCATAGTTCAGGAAATTGATTCGATTGAGCAGAACCAATGTGATTTTTGGATACAGAACATCAAAATGACCCTAAAACAGCTGAGAAACCCCAGACAATTTTTTAGCTGTTAACCAGTGTAATAAGTCTGTTGAACAGCTTTTTCTGTTCATAAAAGGGAATTATTACACAGTATACCCTCTCATTTAACTATCTTGTCAAACTGTGACAATTTCATTTATTCGTAGAAACAATAATGCCAAACTCAGGTTGCTTACTGATGGAAACAGTGTGTCAACGGTTTTAAATGAATGCAATGATCCAGAGACCACGGCTTGATTGGAGGGACGGCTGTGTTTTTTCACCCTTCTTGAAACTACAGAGGCCTCACACAGCACAGCAAAGGAACAGCGTCAACCCGTAACAATGGAGCACAATGCTAGAGCTGCTACTGTAGTAAAGGACACTTCAGTTTTCATTTTAATGAGGTGTGGCTTCTCTATAGAGTGAGTTGTTAGTCATTACCTTTGGTAATCTCGTCGTGTACAAACAGGTTCGCAGTGCATCGGCTGTATAATCCATCTTTACCTAGCAACAACTGTTTGCTCTCACCCAGACTCTCACTCATGCACACAGAAACACCGAGGAGGGGGAAAAAAACAAAAAACTCACACGGGGTCAGTTTATGAGAAGCTGATATTGTTACAGATCAGTGAATCTTTGTTTATACTGATTCCCTGAATTCAGTGTCCTTACATCTAAACTGGACCTGAGCAGAGAGGGAGATATCAGCGGAGAGGGGTGAGATCATCCTTCCTTCACACACACACAAGTTTACGTGGCTATCTTTGTGGGGACTTTCCACTGACTTCCATTCATTTCTACAGCCTAAACCTGACTCTTATCCTAACCCTATCCAAAAGTTCTAAATCTGACCCCTGACCCAAAAACAGTGTTTCGGGCTTCGGTCCCCACAAGGAGCGGTCCCCAGAAGGTATTACAAACAAACGCACGCACACACATATCACTCACATCAGGCGACTCCAGAGGTCAAGCTGTGCGTCTCAAGCTAATTATTTTTCCAGGTGCACCGAATCGCCTCACGATTGGGAGCTTTTAGTCGCAGGGTGACGCAGGTGAAGACGTGGAAGGAAGAGAGCTGACTCTGCGCGTGTTATCTCAAATGAAATCAATTAGGTGTGGCGAATTGATCATTCCTGTCGCAGTATTCGGCATGAAGTAAATGCAACTCAAATCATTTTCTTAGATTATTTTTATTTTAACATTATGTAAGAACAATCATGTCGTGGACAAGGAAATGAATACACAGAATAGTCACACTTTTCAGATTCAGATTGTGTAAAAAGTGTGTGTTGGTTTATCACACAAAATCTCAAGTTAATCATAAAAATACTTGAGCGATGTATGTTTCAACTGTGTTTCAAATGACAAAAGCAATAAATGACGAGGGACTGGACATTAAGAGAGTTGGAATATATGCCAATGTTTGATTAACTTTATTAAACATTGCCTATGCAAGTAAAAATAATTTAAAAAATTTGTGGTCTATCAGGAACTTGTAGCAGCTCACACGCCGCGTCATTCAACTGTGACCTCGTGCGACTGAAACCATACAATTAACACCGGAATCAATCACAAAGGTTCAGGATCTGCTCCAGTCGTTTGTATGATGACAATTTTCAGGCAGCCTTCCACAAATGTCATCTGATATCACCTCACAGTCTAAAATGTCATTCTGGGGTCAGATAGATCTGCTTCGTATTGACAATGATGCATCGAGGATTGATCTGGGGACGGGCGGAGGTCTGAACGCTTATCAGGCGGTACGACTTTGTGAATTTACTCTGAACTGTGTGTTTTTGAACAGCACCAGCTGCTGCCCTTTTGTCTGTCTGTCCTCTGCCCGGCTGTCTTTGTTTTACATCCCAGACTTGCGTTGTGTCCCTAACAGCACCATCTAACAGGTTCTTCAATGGACCTGGGTTTTTTTTGTTGTTGTTAAACTATGTGTGACAGTGACTGGCTGGACTCCTCCAACCTCTGATCGGACAATAATGTTTTAAATATCATAGAGCTGAAGGACTAACCTCAGACTTTAAAGCTCCTAGTGAACTGTTCCTATCTAAAAGCCTCTTGAACACAGTCCTGGCTGGAACCTCAAGGCTATCAACATGTAGGGCTGATAAGACTGTGATAAGCAAAAATAAGCAAAACAGGACATTCTGTTAAAGCTTGTGGCATTATTGCTACATGTGAAACTTTTTTGTGTGTGCACCCTTTAGAAGTCCAGGTCAGCCTACCGAATGGTGTTTTGTTAAGACTTCCAGGCCGTGAATTCAATTCAAACTAAAGCTCCTACTGGATACATCCAAATACTGTTTTGTCCCAAATTCCACCTGATGTCAAAGTTTTCTTCGAGAGTCCTACAATCTCTAAGGCTGCACTGAAAAACAGTTTAGACAAAAGACACTGAAACATTTACATGCTTTTGGACACAATGTGAGTTTCCCAAAGTGTTCTATTTTCAGGACATTGTATCACTGCTGATGGATACTTTGTCCTCACAGTGTGTTTACTGGGCTTCAAAATATTCCCAAGCCCACCACTAAGAAACAACTTTTGCCATCATTTTGCAGAAATTACTCTGAGGAGCCCAGTCATTTAACAAACACCTGGGAAAACTGCGCATCTGCTGAGCTCGTTATACAAACTACTTCTTAGTGCAACGCTGGTAAAAAAAGAAACACAGGTAAAAATGCTGTTAAAGGGTTAATAGAGGAGCGATGTGATGACTTCCTGAAGGCGGAGTTTCAGAAGGGCAGGAGTTTTTAATAGAGGCCCAATCTCAAGCCGTAAAAGTACTGAGTCAAATTTATTTCAGGTTTTGTTTGGTACATGCAGCATTTTCACAACAACTGAATGTAACATAGTTGCTGGATTGTGCTATAAAATGGCACTATGTGCCTGGAAGATCCATAATACTGCCTTTAAATACTACTAACATGCAGTGTGTTCAGTGGTGAGCATTGATGTCTCACAGCTAAATGAATCTGGATTCAAATCTCATCTGGCAATTGACCTTTTTGTTTATTACAACAAATAATGACCTAAAATTCAGCTTCCCAGAAAAGACAGACTGCACAAGACCAAGATATTTAATAATTAAGTGTCACAATGCACGTATACATATGGCCTAGAAAGTCATGGGGACGATGAGAGAGTCACTGACACCCTCTACAGGAAGGATAGGATATAGTTATTTCTGAAAGACTGTATTGGACAAAGGTGTCAAAGCAACAGGAACAACTTGTAGGATGAAGTTTAGATGGAGATTCACAAGGTGAGGACTGCGGCGGGAGTCAGAGTTTCAAACAACAAAAGACAGACATGTCCAGGAAACGAGCTGCAACTTTCACATCTGCTCCTGAAACAGAGATAATGTTAGAAAAACGTCTTAGATCCGTTCTTAATTCACTGCTCAGTTGTCCAAAGTTTTGTTTTCAGGTGATTTTTTTTTCTTTTCATTTGGAGATTAATGTCCAAAAATTTAGAGGAAGAGTAAATACTTTCCAGATTAATGAATTAACCTTTTTTCTAATTTCTATGCGCTAGCAAGAAACACAAATCTCGATTTCACAAATCCACCACTTAGTAGTTAATGCGTAATATATCCAATCAATAGATAAAATGTACATGTAAATAAGATAAAACATAAACTAAACATACATTCTAAAATCTAACTAAACACTTTACATCTTTTAGTTGTTGAAAGGGGCATGGATATTTGACGTAATGCTCCTGTTTTTCCATCTTGCTGGATAGTAAACACGCCATTAAATGTGGTTCTTTAAGTAAATCGTAAAGTGTCCATGGTCAGTGAGTATTTAGGGAACCACGTCATCTGCTGAGGTAGGTCAACTTTGTCTCATCAGGTCCAAATTCAGCTACCAGGATAATGTGAAGCACCTCAAGCTGCCCTCTGCTGACCAGCTTTACGGAGATGCTGATTTCCTTTCCCAGCAGGAGGACCGCTCTAGCTCTACCAAAAGTGCCACTACCTGTTTTTATCTCTGCAGTATCACTGGGTTTGACTGGTTGGTAAACTCAGAAGGAAGATGAGAGACATCAGAGGCAACAATGACGATTAAAGCAAACCGAGTCAGTAAGCCTGGTCCAAAATATTAATACACATTGGATAGAAAATTTTAACCAATAATCAAAACATCACAGAAATGCAAGTATCACTTTGCTGGTGTTTCTGCTGTTGGCACATGCTATAAAGTCTCCTTAGGGCCTCACTGAATTTAGAGCAGCAGCGCAAAAGCCAGATGCCATTTTCAGAAGCCTTTAGTTCCAGTTGTGCTCAGCAGAGGGCAGCATTGTGCTTCGATTACTGATCGGAAATAACGCCATCAACTGGTGAGTCAACCTTTCCCCTTGCTGTGGGTTGTGTGTGTGTCATCAAATAGATGTCTAAAGAAAGCCCATCCAGCTAGTGAAACGATAATTTGTTTAATTTTGACTAAAATATGAACCGAAATACTGAGTTCAAGTAGTTTATATACTTCATTTAATCAATCATTTGAGCAAACCTTCATATATTTGACCAATTTGCAACCAAATATCTGACAGCATTCAACAAAAAGGTCGCAATTAGCGTCACAGACATGCTTGATAAGGTATCATAAACTGAAAACAAGACTGCAAGACTGCAAAACTGTCACACACACACGCACGCACACACCCACACACACCCACACGCCATCATGCTGAATCATTTTTTGGGTTTGCCATCTTCTGCAAGCATTCCTAAAACCCTCATTTTTTCCCCCCACCAGCGGGAGGGGCAGCTCGGCTCAACTGGGTCCGAAGTCACGCAGTGATTTCCGAAAGACAAGTCTTGTCGCAAAGGGAGCCGGAGAAGGTTTATCCATCCTGGTTTGCAAAGATGCCACATAAGAGGAGAAGCCACGGCCATCAGAAAAACACCAAGGAGGTACGTTTGATCTTTGCTTTTCATTGCAAACACTCAAAGAGCCAAACAATGCAATCTCCACAGTGACATACAGGATTTTTTTTTTTTTTTTTTGGTGGCACTTTTGGACCTGATTCATCCTTTGCACCATGCAAGAGACACGAGTGACTGAATGTCTCAAAGCTATTAACAACAAACTTGCTTTCTGTCCACTTAGAGGCATGATGACTACTTCTGGAACGCTAATGGTAACCATTAAGGCCTTTGTCTTTTAATTCTCAAAAACAACACAAAGCAAAAATATGTTCACTGGGTGGAGTAGGTCGGTAAAATGCTGCAAACAGGTCCGCTGCGTGTGGCTCTGATAAGGAGCCCGAAAATTCCTTCGAAAGTTGTGAAACTCTCTAAATCCATTGAGTCAGAGAAAGGAAATGTTGCAGAACAGACAGTATGCGACAAGGTGCAGTCTGCAGGGAGTGGCACGGCTTTAGGGGAGGCTTGACATAAAGCAGGATTTGTTTCCGAGAGCGCAGGAAAAGAAGTGCAGACTTCAGCTTTGGTCCCTCATGGCGTACGCTGCGTACTGGATGAGTCTTGTAAGTACACCAGCTTTGCTGTCTCATAGTCTCTGTCTCTCTCTAATGACTTTTCGTGCCTCCACACCCGCCAGCCCCTCGGCAACATCGATTTTGAAGGCAGTAAATTTTAAGTCATAATTGGCACTCCTTTTGGTAGCTGCGCTTTAATGCACAAAGCCCAGAATATCTGAAAACGTCTCGGTTCTGCTGGGTGAGCTTTGAAACTTGACCCAAACCATATGCAGTGTTGTAGCAGCTTTATTCTGTCATCAAGCATTATTTATACAGGAAGGTGTGTCACTATTTGATCTGAGAAAACTTTCTGGACACTGGATGTTGTTATGACGCAAGTACTGAATTTATGCAGTTAAGAATAATCTGACATATTTCAAGTTAATACTTATGTCATGTTTTCCCCCATTTTGTTAGCTGTACACAAAGCAAAGTAGCATGAGTATCCCACTGAAACAATCGGTTGAAACGGCTGCATCCTGTTTGCTGGTTCCCCTGAATTCAAATTGAACAATAATAATCATTCTGCCTCCAAAACGTTTGAGCTCATAATAACAAGCTGGTGTGTGTGTGTGTGTGTGTGTGTGTGTTTATAGCAAGGAAGAGCAGCTGCTCCTCATCTTGAAGTCCATCATAATAGCAAATCTTCATTCTATTCTTCTGCAGTGTCTCATTATGGCAAGGTACTGATTTCACGTCCTTCTCTTGTCTCGTACTCACAACTCTTTCATTTGCACCAGATTGATGAACTATGTTTTTATTATTCTTATAAAATTCATAAAACATAGTTCAGAGGTTTGGGGGATGTTTCAGTTTAATTGAGTGACTAAAATAAAATGTAATTGAAATAAAGTGAAATTGCTCACTACTTAGCTATTAATTTTGTGTGTTATGTGGATGTAATAAGTCTACGCTGTGGGTAGGGTAAGGTTTTGGTTTTCTGTTATTTTCATTTAAAGAAATAAGGGTTTTAAATAGCTTACCATTGTGCTGTGTACCATTATGTGCTGAGTAATACAATCCAAAAGTGGGAGCACCAGACAAAGACTGAATTATGAGAAACTCACTGTGGATTAGTGCTTGTTGTTTTATATTAACATGAAAGGTGTGTGTATAGTCACAGTCAGGTAAGCCTGGGTTATCCATCACCTGATGATAAAGACTCTCTACAGATTCGGCCAAACTCTTAGGATTCACGCCAAGTTATTTTTTGACTAATTTTTCTTCTGGAGACGTTCAAGGCTTTGGAATGCTTTTATTGAGAAAAATCAGATCTTTATTAAGAAATTTTTTTCCTCTGTGTCCTATAATAAACTTTTCATGTTTTAGGTCAGTTAGGATGACCAACATTATTTCTACTTGCTAAGACTAATAAGGTGTATTTTTACTACTTCTTTATATTCAGATGTTTACACCAAGATTAATTTACCATTAAATAGTTTGTGGAAAACCAGATGATGATGGGGACGCTTAAGAAGCTTTCTGATTAGCTTAAAGTATTTCGATTAAGTAGAGGCACACCTGGTTATATACTTTCGAGCAACTCCTCAAAGACACATTGTGTGACATCATGGGAAAAACTAAAGACATCAGCCCAGAAAACCAAGTCTGATTCATTGTTATTACAATTTCTAAATACCTGAAGTTGCCACAATAATCTGTCCAAACAATGATGTTAAAGAATAGACACTGTGGTATTGTCCAGCCTCTGTATTGTTCAGAGAGTAGACTGAACTCTACAGATCAACCCCAGATCAAATTCAAAAGCCTTTTGAAGAATCTAGCTGAAGTTGATTATTCACAATCAGACGAGTCCTGTATCAGCTGAAAGGCCACCAAGGGAGGAAGAAGCTTTTGGTGCAAGAGCAAAACAAAATGGGACAATTACAGTTCGAAAACAAACTCACAGAAAACAGCTGTTTTATAGCGGCGCGCTCTCAGATTTAAAAGTCTTTCGCCATAACAACCACAACGATGGTTGCATTCTCTGCCCGAGAAGCCATTTTGATGCAAAGTGATGCTGATAGCATGTGATGCTGGATTTAATTATGACTGACAGAACAACTCCCTCTTAAGGAAGTAGAGTGACATCAGCTGCCATGTCCTTGTTAACATTTTCACATGAATTCACTTTAAGGGCGAACAATTAAGACGAGTTTCATAAATTTTTACTAAGTGCAAGCAGACTTGGATCTAGGAGCAAAATCTGAATTCACATGTATTTTGATGTGAGATTCACTTTCAACGTACTAACGCACTCTGAGCGTCCTATGATCGCTTTCCAAATAATCTGATGTGTTTTTATTTTAATTTATTTCAGTTTCCTGTATTAGTTTTAGACCTCTTTCGTTTCTGCTTCTTTTTCTTTTTATTCCACACATAAACATTTCAGATACTTAAACAAATGCTTTTTTATTTTTCAGATATAAATACAGATAACAGTTTTTAAATTTTTTTTTTTTTTAAATGCAACCAAGAAAATGATCTTAATTATCCATCCATTTTCTTTCACCCTTGTCCCTAATGGGGTCAGGAGTTGCTGGTGCCGATCTCCAGCTGCGTTCCGGGCGAGAGGCAGGGTACACCCTGGACAGGTCGCCAGTCTGTTGCAGGGCAACACAGAAACAAAACAGGACAAACAACCATGCACACACACACCTAGGGAGAATTTGTAAAGACCAATTAACCTAACAGTCATGTTTTTGGACTGTGGGAGGAACGCAGAGAGAACCCACACATGCACAGGGAGAACATGCAAACTCCATGCAGAAAGACCCCGGGCCGGGAATTGAACCCAGGACCTTCTTGCTGCAAGGTAACAGTGCTACCAACTACGCCACTGTGCAGATCTTAATTAACCTGGCCCAATTATGAAAATGTATCATTGCCAGCCCCCCTCTGAAATCTTGAATTACCTATAATTAGCCACCTTCTTTTGAAAACTTAGTTTGATTTCAACTGGCCTGATCACTTCAGGATCTGTAGAATCAATGTCTGATGACAGGAATTGGGTTAAATAATCTGAAAACGCAACACCTCCTGCTTCAATCTAAAGAAATTCAACAGATGATGAAAAATTATAAATGAACCCATTAACTCTGGCTAATGGTGGCTCAACCGCTTATTAGGTTTAGGGGCCAATTGCTTTTTCCACATCCGCCAGGGTTGGTGTGGAAATCATAAGTTGCTTCTAGTATCTCTTTAGCTCATATCTCTGTTTTGAGGATTTGAGACATGCTAGTGCCATAAAAACAGAGAACACAAGAAATGTGCAAGGGTGCAAATACTTTTTCACAGCATGCGGGAGTGTTGCTCAGTTTGTAAATGTATGAATTACAACGAGTGAATCACAGTGGCTGTACAGCAGTGTGGCTCTAAATATAAAGAGGAATTAGCAGCAGGGTCCACCTACATATACCGCACTATATATTTAACTAAGACACAGTGATGGCATCGTCTAGTTTCTTATTTATACCTCAGTGGCTGTATTTATATTTTTTTACGGTTGCCTGCTGAAAAAATGAAAACAAACAAACAAACAAAAAGAAAACATTCATTTCAGTGCAGATGTTAAAATGAAACTGTATTCACTGAACTTTCAGATAAAGCGCCGCTGATTTTGATCTAAATAGCTGTTTGGGAGGCTGCAGCGGAAAACATCAATTTCCCATGGTGCACCAGCTTGTTTGGCAAGCTCATTTATTTATTTTTACCCTGCCGAAGGTGTGCCTGCCTGACCGGGACCGGTTATTGTTACTCTGTTCCCACATGTTTCACGTATGATCGTTTCCACGAGTGCATGTGAAGTACGTTCTGAGGTGAAGGAGCCTGAACACCTTTGGTGACTTTTCTAGCTGCAGGGTGTGGTAGAAAAGGGTTTATAAAAGGTACACTTGTGTAACTTGATTCATTTTGTGTGAACACAGTGAAAAGATGGAAGACAACTAAACTGATCTCAGTTTTTTTTTCTGCTTTCTGTTTTTTTTCTGACTTTCCTCAGTCAAAAAAGTCAGAAAAGTCCAACCTTTAATTTGAGTTGAAATGGACTCTTGGAGTTGTGTCATTTTGTTTCTAGAGCTCTTTATAACACATAAGTGACTGATTTAGCTCTCTCTTTCAGTTCTTTATCATTATAAAATGATGATTGTTCTTTTTTGGTTTTCATTCTCTAATTATGTTTCTCTAGTGGTTTTGGGTGTCTGTTTTCCACCTCCTGTGTTACACTTGACTCCATAAAAATTGCTCTACAAATACTTTTATTCTTTACAAATGAACTCAACATAACGCAGAAGGCACCTATGAAATCCATCGAGAGATTATATAGGTATGTTTTTTTTTTTCCACCCAAATAATTGGTTTCCCTCTTTTTTATGACCAAACAATCCAGCATTTACTTGAAGTGAAACAAAGTAGGATTTTGTGGAAATAATTATATTAATTATTATTATTATTATTGCTAAGTACGGTGGAGGGTTTGTGATGCTGTGGACTTGTTCATACACCTTGCTGGACCGTGTGGAATCACAAACCTGAGGATTTTGAATAAAAATCTGGTTGTCTCTGCCAGAAAATTGAGCATAATGTTGTTAGTGGATTTTATTAGTGAACTAATGATCCAAAAGAACTGGTCAATGTAACTCAGAAATGAATCACCAGGCCCAAAGGACCCAGGAGAGTGACTGCGACAGGAGTAGTGGTCAAAGATCAAACATCCCTTTCTCTGAAAATTAAACATTGTGAAACATAGAATAAGTGCTATTGGCAAAAACAGGGGCTCTACAAAGTCTTAACAACATGCGACCGACAATTATGGCGCTGATTTTGTTAAAAATTATTTATTTATTCCACTTTTCTATAATGGAGGTAAAACATTTGCAGCCCTCATATCGGTACATTTATTCTTTAGCTGTAATAAAGTCTTATTATCACAAATAGCTGAATAGTTTGCTAATAAGGTGATGCAATAAAGGATTAGTGAGAGATGAGGTCATCCAAGTTCCTGAAATGCATCCCACTCCCACATGTGTGTGTGGGCAGCAGTGGACGCTCCCTGTTGTTTTTATGTCCCAATACTGATTAGTTTCCATCAAACCTATTGTGTTTGTGTTTGAGAGGGGCAGATTTGGTGCTTATGAAGCCTTAATGATTCACCTGGTGAGACACACAAGCGAGTGCGTTGTTCTAGGATTTGTTCCAGGTTGAAACTGGTTGTGAAACCGTTTGGTTGTCAAGAAAATTAATTGAGGTGTGCGTCGGAAAGGCTGAAAAAGCCCAAACGGCTCAGCTGTCGGACTGAATCTGTCTCAGTGATTTAAATCAAAGGATTTTTTTTTTTACCGGCTCACCCCACCCATCAACTATTTAAAGAGAGATGTAAAGTTGTGGAGAAACGAAAGCATCAGAGATATGACAGACATTGCAACTTCTACTCTTGCTCAATTTATAAACTGTAAATGTAACATTAGCGCAGCTAAAAAATAAAAAAACAACAACAACATATTTATTGTGATATTTCTGTTTTTTCTTGCATATAGCAAGAAGAGTAGAGTAAGATTCAAGACGCTCTCTCGCTTTCACCCTTTGCACATTTGCAGAAAAACACTCCCTACATTCCCAGCTGTCGAAAACACGCTACTCTGCTTTGCTGCACATCGCAGCACAAAAACCTTTCTTCCCATGGACTTTATTTTGCTCACTTAAACATCGATTACATCGAGGGGTGTAACCTTTATCGCTTCCTGCTTTTATCTTTAAGAGGTAAAATCAGGGCGGTAAAGAACAGGGTCAAAGGTCTCCTCTCTTTGTTTGCTCTCCATGGTGATTCAATGAGTGTGTCGGGAACATGGCACAAGTCTTTTATCCCAGTAGGAAGTGTGAACATGTGTTAATGCCATCGGTGTAATAATTGTATGGCATAAAGATATGAAGTTTGTTTTTTCTATATGTGTACGCCCTTGTGTGTGCGTCCAAACATGATCTGATGGGGCGCCTGGTCAGCTCTCGTCCCCTTATAGCTCAGTGAGAGTTACACCACTGCCCAACATCTGATCCCTCTCTGCTCCTTAACCACACCTTCCAGTCGTTCTCCCCTCCCCGCTCTCTTTTCATTCGCTGCTTCCTGCCTGCCTGCTGGGAACATGCAGCAAGCCGACAGATAGGACTCGCAGGCTGACAGACAAACACACACACACACGCACACTCACGCCGGTTGGTCAAACATGGGCCAGATATTGAGCTGGATCCGAGGCCCGCGGGACCCTGAAGCCCTGCAGGATGTGTCTGTGGAGGAGGTCTGTGCCAAATGTGTTTTATTTTTTATTTGTTGTGTGTTTGTGTGCTTATGGCATTGTGGCTAATCTAAATGTGTCCACATGCGGTTTGTTTTGGGACTAACTTTCAAACAGCACATTTCTAATGTAGTGAGCTCACAGAGCTGTTGGTCTGGTTTGTGGTGCTTGTTGGACAAAAGGACTTATAGGGGAAACTCGGAGACAACCCGAGTCAGACTTCACTCTCTCTCACTCTCTCTCTCTCTTCAGGAATGTGCGAGGCTCCCGGTTTGCCTCTGAGTTCAGTGTGCGTGTGTGTGTGTGCTGCACAGAGTGAGATATTCAACCAAGAAGGAGACAAGGCCTGCAGTGTCCAACTCAATCAGAAACAAACATTAAAAACTATCATGAAAATGTAGAAACCATTCTAATGCTGTTAGAAAAAAATAGAGAGTTAGTTGGTTGGTTTTGGCTGACGTTTCAAAAGGGGCTTGATTTCCGTTTCCCACCCTGAGACATATTCCCATGTGCTTATCTCGAGCAGCAGATGAATCAATGTGACTTGGGTGTGTATCTGCAATAAGGTTAAATGTGTTCAACTTGTAAAACTGCATGTAGGTCAAACCTGGCAACCTCAACCTCGTTATCTTTGGGCTCTCAACCTGGCAGCCTGGGTGACTGCATGGTGATATATCCCAGACTTGATGTCACTGGCCTGTTATCAGGGTCACTCTAGTTTGCTGTTAGGGGATTTTGTTTGCTAATGGATTAGCGGAAGAGGTGTGAGCACAGTGTGCATGTCAGTGTTGCAGATGGAAGATGTGTGCAGATCTCCTCCACTGAAGCTGATCCAAACAGAAGAAGACTAGAACCCTGGTCCTGGAGAGCTTCTCTCACCTGCAGGCTTTAGATGTACTCCTGATGCTCTGCAGCAATGTGCAAGCTCACAATGAACAAGAACTAGATTATCTGTGTGAAGTTCAGTTCACTCGGGTTGGGGCTAAATAGATTCTTATTGATCGGCACCTAATTCACTAAAAGGAAATCGCAATCCCACTATGTCGTTCATCTCTGGATGTTGCACATGTCAGTCTAATCAGAAGAATATAAACGTACACTAAGAATAATAGATTCATATTATTTACTAAATACCCACTTGATATCTCTGTTGTAAAGTAATCCAGACAATTTTAAGGAAAGCAAAGACTTGCAAACACTCTGCACTGCCATATACGTTTCATATTGTCCTTGTTGTCTTGGAGCGCATGAACTGAAGTATAATTTTGCCAAATTTACAGTAAAGCCGTTTGTCATTTGCAAATGAAGGTCAAAATGAAGAGTGAGGCGTCCATGAGCAAAAACACGAAGACAGATTTGTGTGTAATTTGTCTTAAAGTTGTGACCAAGAAGTTGGAGTTCGTCTTGTAACCGGTGGGTCAGCGGTTTGAGCCCCTGCTTTGTTTCTGTGGTGGTGCAGGACCGTTTAGCTGCCTTCCCATGAGCTAGTGGTGGTCAGAGGCCCAGTTGGTGCCGGTGCATGGCGAGCTTCTTACATGGTCGCTTACCACCTCCAAAGGGTGAGTGACTGAATGTGGTGTGAATCTCTTTTTGGGGTTCTCTGAACTCGATGAAGGTCTATACAAGTACAAGTACAGGCCATTGACTAACGAAAAAAGTGGTGCCCAAAGTCGGTCCTGGAGGCCCGGCATCCTGGATGTTTTAGTTCTCTCCTTGGTTTAACCCACCTGGATCGAATGATGGCTCATTAGAGGCCTAAGAAGAACATTGACATGCTGAAAAGATTGTTGCTACCACCAGGGGGAGAACTAAAATGTGCAGGATGCTGGCCCTCGAGGACCCGCTTTGGGTACCCAGGAACTTTATCTAACGTGGAGAAATGGGGAGTTTCCAGCTTGTTCTAACCACCCTGTGTCCGTCCTGGTTGTAGTGCAGCTGCAGCTTCTCTTGCAGCACACAGAGGACACAGCTGATAGCGAAGTCAGTGTACTTTAGCACTGACATGGCACAGTACCAAAGAGCTGAAAGAGAAAGTCAGACAAAGGTTGGTGGGCACAGCAAAGCCTTTTACCAAGTAGAGATCTGCAGATTTCTCCGTTAGTTTACCAAATTCTGATGCGACGCCACAGTGTTCACGGTCCTGCTTTCTGGAATTCAGTCTCTGCTTGAACGTTATCTTAGCATTTTGATTAGCTCGGTTGTGTGACACTGTTGATGTGAATGCTTCAGATTTTCTCATGAGACCTCATACAAATAGAACCGTTTCATACCACAGAGACTACATCTGTAAGATTTATTCCAGGAAATTGTTGTCTGAATAAACAATTGCTGTTGTTTATTCAGTGTTATTATTTAACTCAAGTAGTTCAGAAGGAATTTGGCTCAGCTCGCTGATTGCTATGCTAATGCTAGTTATGAAGGTAATCAATTGCATACTAACTTATTCAGCTCACTTTTACTTATCAAATGCTGTCCTTTTGTTGCAGTTACACTTGCATAAAAATATTTTTATTGGAGTAATATGAAATTAGTTTAAAGTAATATACTTTATTAAAGTATCTATTTAGTGGGGAGGTATAGATCAGACTGTTGAGGCCAACTTGTAGATTTTTTTTGACTGATTTGATCAGATTTTGATTAAAAAAATTGTAGTTTGATTAATTTCTGTTCAAGCTGAAAATGCTACAAGTTCCTTTGTCAAAGAGATTTTTATCTTAACTTATTTTCAAAAAAGGCAGCTGTTTTATAACAGTGAATAAAGCTATAAAATATAAAACATAGCCACTTAAAAAGTTTATTAATCCTTCCTGTTACCTGCTGAAGATCTGACTCTCTCTTACTCTGAGTGAAGAACAGATATCTTGCAAAGAAAACCCTCTATTTTTCCTTTAGTGACACTGAAAACAGCTGTCATTGAGTCTCCTCCCCTCTGTAACAGACTCTACACGGAAGAGAGTTTTCAGGCACGTTCACATTTCCACTGACAGGAAGTTCAGTGCAGCCCTGCTGGGTTAGCAGCAGGAACTGGTGTCATGTGCATTTAACTGACCTCACATCACACTGTTCATCACACCACAGTCAAAAGTCACAAACATGACCTGTGAAGCAATCTGTGGCCGCAGGTTCTAAGCAACATCAAAATACAAATAAAGTAAAAGGAGAAATGGACCGAAAGGAGATGAGAGTTGTCAGTGCTGACGAGATGAACCAGCCTGGAACGCAACACTAAACTCGGAGGATGTGTGCAGTTCCAGGAGAGTGAAACACAATGTTATGATAAACCCAAACATATCTGGTCCTGCCAAAGCCAGCTAAATGTAATCCTTTAATTTCCTTTAAGTTCTTAAGAATCGCTGCTGTTTTTCATGTCTCTATCCTGTGACGTTTCACTGCACCCCTCCAGACTGGTGCTGTCAGATGTCTCCTGCTGCCGTTCGCCTGCCTCGTTCTTGACTGTTGACCCAGTTGTTATATAAAACCCATTGAGGCATACCTGAGAAAACGCCAGAAGTGTCATCCTTTGGCACCAAACTGTTTGTTTATGTGCCATGACGACTTTCGCCATGTGATGTTTGTCCTGAAGAGCAGAGTTGAGAAGTAAAGACCCTGCAGCCTCACGCTTCCTGGACGTGTTAGAGGTTAATATGATATTAATTCCTGATGTTGCAACTTGCAATGAAAAAATGTAAGTTTGAGTTTGACGTAATCGTTTGGCAAGCTCGACTGCAATCAATCCACAGTTTGGTTTATTTATAAATTGATGTCTATGTTATAAATAACAGTGAATTTAAAAGCATTTCACTTGATTGGGATGTAATCTGATCTATAAACACAAAGTAACACGTGATATGAGATAGAAAGAAAAACAAAATGTTTTTTAAAATGTTTTATAAATAAAAATCTGTGCGCCTTCAGGCCTTCGGAGTAACTCCATTTAAAAAATAACTCAAATCAGATTGAATCAATTTAGTCAGGTTCTGAACTAAACCTGATTAAAATGACCAAAACCATTCTATTTGCATGCTTTAAGAAGTAAATACATGAAATACGTTGAAGCATGAGTTAACAGAATGTGGCGAAATATGTGAGCGGCTAAATTTAGTGGCAGTTCACGGATGGGCAGCAGGGCAAAGGATATCCGTGGACGACAGAGAGAGTGTGGGTGACAATGATGTAAATGATGGATGAGTGGAGAAGAGTTACACAATGACACTATTTCTATTTGTGCTTATGCATTAAATTAGTCCAGTGCTACGCTCTTTCCACCAGACTGACTTTTGATGGACAGGGATATCGACACATTAAGGTCAGCGTTCGACAAAAGTACGGATTTAAAAAGAAAAAACAGATTTGAGCCAAATGGTAAAGTTGACTGTCAGATTGTTTTAATTTAGACCTGATACATTAACAGCAGATCTGAGTTAAAGGATGCTGCACCAAAACTATGTTGTCACCATTGTAAAATGGTGGCCTAAGTCTTTTATCTGTTTGTCCATTTTTTGTCAAAAGTGATTTTGAAAAAAGAAAAAAAATGACTTGCTTAATTGCTTACTCATCAGAAATGCACTAATCAGTCATTCAGATATTTGAATTGGATCGATTTTGATCAACTCTGATCAGGTCAAAAAATAAATAGAAAATGTGTTCAAGTGCGTACAACATAACTACTTTCTTTAAGACGTATAAAGTCACTAACCAGTAGCATGGTGATACTTTTTCTCAGTTGAACAAAAATCTGATAAAACATTTCATTTCATAAATACTCAGAATTACTATTGTACTCCTTGAGCACATAATCACACACGGTCACAATCTTTAAATGTATTCTAATGAATTAAAGACTCACACTTTTCACATTTGTTTTGCAGGGTGAACTTGCAGCATGTATTTGCCTTTTCCCCTTCTTTCCAAGTTCAATCACTAATCTAAATGTATTGAACCTCCAAGATACTAAATGCTGTCTTTAAGAATAGCGCTAACATGTTGACTGATGTGTTGACAACGTCTTCAAGAGAAAAACCTCCAGTTTCCAAGTCGCAGTTCTGATCGGTTGACCTCTCCGTAGGTCACTGCTTGTCAACAAACAAGCGTTACCAGGGTTTACTCCGTCAGGCACGTGAATGCTGTGTGGGGATGTCGCCTCTGTGTCTCACAGACGGGAAACTTCATAGGTTTTAAGCCCCGGAGAAAAGCACAGAGGATCTGTTGTGTTTGTAGAGTCAGCAGGGCCGGAGCTGTTGGAAAAGATTTGCTCTGAGAGGGTCCTCAACAGCGTGAGAGCTTCGGATGTCTTTGTGCTCCACCAGTATTTTTAGATAAGTGAGGTCAGTCGATCAGGCACAAGACAAAATGGTACAAGGCTGTGATTAATATGTCATAGTCCTGATTATGGTTTGTCTGTGTTCAAGGTGGTGATCTGAAATCTTAATCATCAGGTTGTTCTTTGCAGTGTTTGAACAAGTGTGCTCACATTCTTGTCAGATAAGTTTCTGAGAAAAGTAAAGCTGCTTCTGTGAAGACACAAGAGAGGAAAACATTTTGAAATGATTTAACATCAAGTCTGTGCAGCCCAACATGTGTACCAGCCTCGTGTTGGTCCATAGCAACGCAGACACACTGAATACAGATCCTGGACGTTTTGTCGATCGTTCAGCACCGAACTTCTCAACCACGTAATGCCGTCTGTGACAGTCTGGGAGAGGTTTCATCATTGGACGATGGAAATAGCTGAAGTTAAGTGTTATTTTGGTTCTGATTGGTAGGGCTACACAATATCACAGGGGGGGAAAAAAGAGTTGTTGAATACTGCAAAGACAGAATCCTTTTCCCCACATCTGGAGAGTTTCATCATTTCAATCACTGAGATTAGAGCGACATTTTTTTTTTTTTTTGCAATCAAAAAGGATTGTTTGGGCAAAACATTTCTTAGAATATAAACTTTTAAGTGTCATGCTTTTATATTCTGTATATCAATAATTTATTTGGTCAGTTTAATGGACTCTAAATCAACTTACCGCTCACATCTGTTGTGCAGTCTATAGATGCTAAAGCTAGCATGAGGTAGTGTGTCAGAGAAACACAAATTAATCACAATCAGCATCTTTTCCTGATATGGTGCAACTCTAATGCGGATATCAAAAGTTCTTTCAACTAGAAAAATATGTTGTATGCATGAAGTCAGGTGATAAAATACAAACCTTTTGCAAATCCACTCCCACACACATTGAAACTGTGATGGTAATTGCGATTAAAGAAATCGAGTGGCTCTGATCGGCTGACCCAAACACGAATCAGAAACAAACGGAAATGGACGATGACGTTAAATAAATTCAAGTGTTTCCTAAAAATTCTGAGCATTTATAGTTATAGCTCATGAAAATGCTGAACCACTTTAAACTAACATACGATCCTTTAAACACACAGTCACAAAATGGTTTGTTTATAGCTGCAAAGTGGGAAGGAAGTAAGACGCTTGTGGCATCATGCATGTGCAGGCTTTTATTTTCCTCTGAGTACTGTGAGGGTTTTCAAGGCAGAAGAGGGCGCTGTTCAGAAAGCCCAGCCCTTCTTTACAAGTTTGAAACACTTCCCATGTAGATAAGGAGTAGGTTATCTGTGCACTAAACTATCAGCTTTTAAATTCTGTCGCGGCTCAGACCGTGAGAGTCCGCAAAGTGAAAGGGATCACTCTGCTTCGTTTTTCTAAAACCTTATATAATTTTGACTTCTGTCCAGGAGTTTTTTTTTTCCCTCCACCCAGGATCATCTTCTGCAGAACATCTGACCACCTTGACCTTTTTATGTTCTCTGCTCCCTGCTCTTTGATAAAACCCTCCTCCTGTTCTCTCACTTGTTTTGTTTTCTTTCCTCTCCGCTCAGACACACGCTAACCCACTTGGTCTTTGTTGAAGTCTGTTGGATTCCTAAGCAGTGAGTGTATCAGACACACCCAGGCTGCCAAACAGGACTGCTTCAGCACATCCACGTTTGCCTCATCACTGCTTCAACCTTCACGTCTTCTTCCGCTTCAACCCTTCAAGTTGAAGCCATCGGTTTTTGATTTTTTAAAAATATAAAATCAAACTTTAAGGTTTCTCCCTGCCCCCTACACTTTTTCTGGGTTAAGCTGCTTTACTCGGTTTGTCATGCAGGGAGCAGCCAGTGGGTGGGTCACTGTGTGTCCAACCATCCAATCCGACTGAGCCGGCTCTGCTGGCTGCGGGAGAAAAGAGGTGGAGACTTGTACTGGTTTTTTTTAGGAGGGGCGGAGCAGCAAGTTTTGTATCACGGGGCGTGTGTTGCCTGTGTGTTTGTGTGTTTGCGTGTGTGTGTGCATGGGCTGTCTGCTTGGCATGTACTGTAAGCTAAAGTGCTTCCAGAGCAACTGAACCAACGAAAGTGGAGCAATCTTGACACAATCTCCAGCAAACTAAAGGATACACAGAGTCAGATCTATGGTATGTATGTCTAACTTTCTGCGGGGCTGGTGGTGTCTGTCTGTCTGTCTGTCTGTTGAGGCTTCCTGTTAGACTGATACCTGTCAGATTGCCCAGATAGTTATTGTCGAGGCTCACACCACAACATTTGGCAGGAATCATACATGATGCAGTGATCAGGTTGGTTCATCTGATTTCTGTGCATCAGGTTAGAAAGAAAATAACTTTGTGGGGAGTCGAGGTGAGGTTACCTTGCTGCTGGCGCTGTCAGGTAACACTGAAAAATAAAGGGAACAGAAAACTATTCAGTTCTTATTAAATTCTTACAAGTGCATCCATATCCACATCAATATAAGTTTGTCAAATCTGACAAAAGGGGTTTGTATACGCTCCTGGTTCTAGTCTCATATAGGTGCTACTTTTGATACCTCAGTAAAAATTGTCCTGTGTGGAAAACAGCAAGTGGTTCAGTCGTAAAACGTTGGGTAGTTTTGATTAAAACTGACATGTAACAAAGACATTTTACATATTTCTTCCATCTTCTTCGTTGTGTGTTTCATAGCAAGTTGCCCTCTTCACACTTGGGCCTCTTTATTTATTTTTTTTCTCTTACTAACTATTTAACCTGCCTACATACATCTGAAAAACTTCAGTAGCTCTCTTGCTGTATTTGATATTTTACTTAAATCCAGATGAAGATGGAAAACTGGGCATAACACAGAAACTGTAACGTAAAGACAAGGGGCTTTCCTGAGTTTCTCCAGGCTTATATTCCCTTCGACAATGGCGAGTATGAACAGTATCACATCAGCTCTGAGTCTTGTACGGCAGGTTTTTTAATTTGTGGCATCACTCCTGAGTTTACTCAGCTGCCTGCTCGCTCATGTAAGCGTCTCTAAAGTGAGAATATTCCCCTTCGATCACCTTAGTTCAAACTGAGGAAACTGGAGAGCTTACGTCATTCCCTCTGTTTAGGGGATCCACTTCATCACAAGCTGCCACTGCTATTTAAAAGCAGACTTAGCAGCTCGCCGAGGAGACTGTTTGTAGTGACGGGTGGGGCAAAGCATTAGTCATCAACTTTCATAGGAGGGCCGAGCTTTTATCACTGAAGTTGGGTGAGGTATCCACTTAACCCTGCCTGTTCACAAATGACACCGATGTAATGCGAAGCCGAACCCTGGTTACTAATATTTGTGCAGTTGTTGCTGTGCGAGAATGAATGACGGGCAGACCTCAAGCGTGTCGCTTCCTGTGCGCGTCGAAGACTGCAGGTTTCATGAAGCGCCCTCTTTTCCTGCTCGCTGGTCATGTGATGACTCTGCCAGCTTCTGCTGCACTGGGTGGTTCTGTTTGTCTGACCTCCAAATCAAAGCAGAATTATTTTTGATTTCCATGCTTTTTTTTTCCTCCTTAGTGGTTTGTGCATTAAGAGTTTCCAGCTGAAGTGCATCCATCATATTAACAGTAGCTGATTTGGGTCATGCTTCCACTTTTAGCTACATATTATTATAAGGTTGCACAGTGCTGCTTTGCTGCTGGCTCATATTTGAAGCTTAAAGTCGGGTTTGTGAAAATCCTTCGTTATAAAAGAGGACGATCTGGTTGTTTGCCTGAATCAGTGACCTGTGGCGTTTCAGTGAGAGGATTCCTGATGTTATTTTGAGGGTCATCCAGGAGAAAGTGGTGACATGTGGCAGAGCAGGAGGAGCTAAACTTTTAAGAAGTTTAGTTCTTCTTGTATGAAGAGCCTGGAAAGTGAGGCTGGAGATGACCTGTGACAGAGACCTGAGTTAATTATGCCATCAGCTGCTCTCAATGTACATTTGCATTAATAAAGAACCTGTGTGGACATCACACACGCAACCTGGGATTTGTCGTATTCTACCAATTTGTTGACTTTCTTCATGATGTAGAGCAATATTTTTTTATTTCTGGACCCAAAATACTTTTTAAGTTTGTATCAGTGACATCAAAAGCGGCAGTCTTTGGTGGATCTGAACGAACCCGGTTTAGTGTACCGATTCTGTCGCTGGGTGACAAATGAAGCTCAATGTGACAGACACACCCAGCCAATTCAACTCTCTCCTGACCAAAGATTACCTCTGACAAACACGGAGCAGCGACTGAATCTGCCTGGGGAAATGCCGGGCCTGACTGCCTCTGGTACATTATGTTCAATTATTGAGTTTTTCTCAGCCAATGAACGCTTCCAGACATTTTTCATTCACTGCATCCTTCTCTCCTTCTATTAAACTCTAATTATTCGTTGTTGGATCATTTTCCTCTGCTGGATATTTCTGAGTTCTATTTTGCTCCAGCAACAAGTCTACAGTTTGGCATGTTCTATTGTGCAGAAAGACACGATTTGATGTTAACCTTGTATCATTTTGGGCTTGCTAAATCAATGCTCAGGTCTTGTTCGATTTGATGAGGATTCTTTAGCAGCCAGACATTGAGAGTGAATCTTGGAGTTGAACCTGACCAAAAGTCAAACTTCAAACACAACCCACGTTATTTGCTTGTCACATTTAACTGCGCAAAATGTACGAGAACCGCAGGCGCTTAAATCGAATGTGTATTTTGCTGAAGGGCTGTGTTCTGCATATAAACGGTCTCAAATGTGTGCTTGTAGAAGGACCGCTTTTTGTCTCTGCCTGCTGCGGTAGGGGAGCCGTGAGGAGTGTAGGAACACAGCAGTCAAACGTCACAGCGAGCAACAATCAACAATCTTCTGTCAATCTTCTTAACTTGATGCCTCTAGTTTTTTCACAATAAAAACAAGTTCCTCCCTTTTTTAGTCTTATCTTATTTGTCTAGTGGATGTTCATTTTTCAAATTCCTCGTCATTCTGGCAGATCAGCATGTACTATATGTGAATGCAGCAGTTTCTTGTTTGTTTTTTTTAACATGGCGATGAGAAAAAAAAAATAAACGGCTTGTTTGGTTGGACGCCTGCTGCAACACTAGTTTGTTTAAGTGCTGCCTTACCTGTCTTTTATAAATGGCACCTGAAGGAGGTGGAGTGCTTATGTAATGAATCCAGAAGGCAGACTTGGCCTCAAGTGGAGGCCGCCATCAAGGTGTACTCCGTGTTGTTAAAGCTGGCTCTGAAGCTGATCATACATGGACACTAACTCACTAACTTTGCAGATACAACCTGATGGATTCTGTTTTCACCTTTGTGGAAACAGAATGCAGAATGCTTAGCTAGTAGCATCCAGAAATGACACCCTTCTGTGATTTCCCCCACTGCCACCTGCCGCGTTCGTAAACATATCTGCATTTACAGTGCACTCTATTCAAAAACGTTGAAAATAACTTTTGTGCGTCATCACGTATCTCGTTTCCCGCTTCCTTTCCTATTGCTATGAATAATCCCTGAACTTGCTACAAAAATCTTATAAGGAGCAAACTCTTTCTGGCTGATTAGTCTAGTTTTAAACTTTTAATTGAATGTATTTTGATCCAGAATCGATGGCTTGCAGATAGGAGGCTTTAGTTTAGTGCACAAAGATTACAGCTTCATCGTCATTAGCCAGTTGCTACAAATAGCTGTATTATTTTACTCTGAATGCTGCACGTCAGCTTTCAAATCTTAATTGAATCTGAATCGGATATTCAGCTTTTTCTAGTTCCATCCGCGAGAGAATGCCACCCTGGGCAGAGAGCCATACCTCTCATATAAATTGCCACTGTTCTTAGCTTTGATTGTGCACTTTGTGGACCGCTCTGACACAAATGCTTACAAAACTACAGCATTATACATATAATTGAATCTAGATGCATTATGTACATAGATTTATATTAGCCCTGTTTTCTACGATAAAAATCTCCTATTAATTTAGGAACATTGATGTTGAATGCGGCATGGGGGGATGCTCTGGGTGCTCCTGACTTCACTTCTTCCTTTATATCACTTCCTTCTCGTTCTAAACAGTCAATCTTCCAACAGTCTGATGGAAAATACAGGAAAGAGAAGTTCTAGTTGTTTTCACAACCATAACTGGACAAATATGGAGTTCCCCTTTTTTTTTTCTTTTTTTTTTTACTTCAAATTGTTGAGGATTTTCACCCTTTCACCTGCTTAGACATGGACATTCTTGCATTAAAATGAGCCATTTCTTTCAATTTGTCACTGGGTGGAAACAAAATGAGCAACGTGCAGTTCACGTTCAGAGATGGGGCTGTGGCTTGTTTTTGTGTCAGCCAACTCTCCTGAGGTGCAACGATTTCTTAATCAGGAGTCAGAGATAGTTAAGAGTTGGTGCAACACGTTGTGGATTGTTGTAATGTTTTTCTTTTTGACACGTACAACATCAACGCTTTAAAAAATGTGGAATCTTTAGAGGTGAAAGTGGAAAAGGTGTTGGTCAAAGACGGTATTATTAAACTGTTATGAACAAATAAGTGAAGTATGTTGACCGGCAGGCTTGGTTAAGTCTGAATACACAATGTTGCAACAGCACACAAAGCGCTGTGCTGGATGTGAACCAGCAATCCCATCCCAGCGCTAGAGGTGTGGAGGTTCTCCACTCTTCATTCATGTCATGTAAAAGAACTGGGCTGGGTCCTGCTGAACAGTGGCATGCTTCCAACATGCAGACGACACAAACCATGCAGCTGCGAAACGCAGAAAGCATTTCCTACAGTGGTTATTTCACGTTGCCAGAGTGAACAAAGAGTAAACCTGTGTTCTCTTAAAGCTTACAAGTAGCCTTAATTGGTCAACTGGAAAATGTAACATATAATTAAAGTTATTCACAAACATTTTCCATTATTGGAATGGAAAAAAAACAAAAAAACTAGTGAACTCTTATTGCATAAAATGCTGCTGCATGGGATTTTCTGCTTACCTAATGTATTCCTATGTACAATTCTCACTTGAAACTTGAATGTTACGATGAGTTAAATTATTTATTGGAGCAATTGTTTCTTTCAGGATAGAATGATACACTAAGCAATTTCAACTAGGTCAGAAAAAACAATAAGTTGTGATACACACACTTCCACTAATAGCTTTTTTTCCAACCTCCTTTAGCAAGTTGCAGTCAAACTATCTGGCTTTTGTTACCATCACCATCAAAAACCTACAATGTTTTACCAGACCTCTTATCAGAAATGGTTGAGTTTATTTGAACTAGATGGTTTCTTGTCTCAGATGTGGAATTCATTCTTAAAATTGTATTAAAATTGTATTAAAAGTCCCAAGCTTTGAGAAAACCTTTGCAGAAGCGTAATGTCAGTCTGCTTTATTGATTCCAAAATGTTCAAAATCTAAAGGTGTCATGTACCTTCATTGTTCTACGTGTTCTGTGAAATACACAGCAAAACAGCCCCGTAGCATAATGCTACCACCGCCACGTTTAGCAGTATCTATTTTTTTGTTAAGTTTCGTGTTTATTTGGTGGTTTAGGGTTAGGGTGGCCGCTGCATATTTCAGTCACCCTCTCGGTGGAAGTTGATGATGAAACTCACTTCACTGTGGAAAGTGGCTCTGGTGTTCCACCAGTTTCCAGTGGATAAATGGCTTGAGCCCAGGTAATTCCTGGGTTATTCTTGTACATGATCACCAGGGACATTTCATCTGAGGACGGCTGTTTGTGTCGCTATAGTTTTAAACCCTTACATAGTTTGGTCTTGCAGCAGGTCATTGATCCCAAATAAGCCTGAAAACTAGTTTTTGAATCAGTAAAGGTAACAGTGAGGTTCTGGAGGAGTTCCTGATCTCAGTGGTACAGTGAGGCCAGGAACAAACCAGTTCAATTAAACATGTTGTTTCAGAAGCTTGTTTCTGGCTACAAAAGCCTGTTGCTAAGAGACATAAAATCAAATATCGGCGAGGGTTTAAGTGTATGGCAGTGTATGTATCTATCTGATCGAATAATTATCGATCTCACCGTGTCTGGATGAGGCGAAAACCCACAACAAATTCAAACTTGAGTTATCCTTTAAAATGTCAGATGAGAAAAAAGCAAAAACATGACCTGGAGGAATGGATGTAATCGGTAATGTGTCAGCTTTCGACTCATGAAGCTAGTTTTATATTTAACCTTTTGACTGCTTTCACTGGGGTTTTTTTATTTTATTTTTTATTTTTTATTTTTAGAATGTGGCGACTAAGTCCAGATTACGTTCACTGAGAGCTAAACATTTCTTTATTCCTCTCCAAACTGTTTTGACTTCATTCTGGTCCCTAAAGGTTTTGCCGGCAGTCATCTCAAATTAAAGTTATTCAGTCTTCACTTGAAATGCATGTTTAGGAGGGACACTTGAAACTAAAACACTAAGTAGATTAGCATTTATTTTACTGTGCGGCCTCAGCCGAAGAATGGATTGCTGCCCCGGTAACTGTTGCCACTGGAAACAATGATACAGTGTCTTTGCACTCTGTTGTCAAACAGCAGTCACTCCCTGCAGCCAGGAATGTAGCACTGGACTCATCCATCTCTGACTGGGTTCGGGATCACACTGCCATGCTGCCGTTCTACCGTTCTGAAAATGAATTATTAAATGAGTTGTCTGCATCTTGACTCAATGCAGATTTGTTTCTGCGTGTCTTTCACCGATCCAGCTCTTGTGAAATCTGAATGTTTGTGCTTGGAGCTTCAAATAATTAAGATATTTTCCTGCATTCTCTGCACATGTATTTATAAATATGTGTATATATAAATATATATCTCCGTTTTTTTTTTTTTCTCTCTGCAGTCGCAGTCAAGTCAGCCAACACCCAAACCGGCACCTCAGGTCTCTACTGGGAGTACCGCACAGTTTGAGGTATCTAACATTCCTTTGCAGTGTGGCTCAGCCAAAGAAAACCATTTGTTGACTTCCTGTCTGGCTGACCCTGACCTCCTCTGCCCCCACCTCATTATCTGAGCTGCGTTGCTGTTTCCTTTCCTGCTCCAGAACTCGGTAGTCTTGAATTGCGACATCTTCAAGAAAAGAGCGGATGCTCTTTGCTGTATTTACAGAGAAACGTTAGAAAATGTTTCCTTTATCTTAATCTAAACATGTCAGGGGCGACACCAAAGCAAACCTCAGAAGGATGAGATTTTCAAACATTGTTTGCACATGTTAAATGTTAGAAAATGTCTATTAAAAAAACAGATTCCTATGTCTAATTTTTTTTTAATTTAATGTCTGCCTAAAAAGCTTTCATCATTTTATAGATTTTGTATTTTAGATTTGTCATATTGCAAAAAAAAACTGTTGTTTTCCTGGGAACACAAAGTGCTGTGTACGTGGGAGGAAAATGATACATAACTTAAAACTTTTATATAAATAAAAATCTTTAAAGTACAACGCTTTTATATTCATCCCTCCGAGTTATGAAATTATAGAGCTACCTTTTGTTGCTATTTGGGGTTTCTCTTCAGAAGCATATGGACGCTCTAATGTTTACCCATTTTTAGTCAATTTTATGGAGCCCTTCTTTGAGGAATTGTTAGTTTTATAAATTTTATTACTACCATTCAGTGCTTTGTCCATTTTCTCATTTATTCTCCTGACCAACTTCCTTACGAAGCTGAAGAAAACCATTCCCATCGTATGATGCGACAGAGCCGCCATGTCAGACTTGATTGTTTTACTCGAAGACGTTTTAAACAACCAAAGAGCTTAAGTGCCTCTGCTTGTCCATCAACCTGAGGCTCAGGAGTGTCTTGCCTGTTTTGACTTTTAGAGTGATTCTATTTTTACAAGTTTTACAAAATGGACCAAAGTGCAACACGTCAGGCAATTAGAGTTAAAGAGTAACGTAACACAAGGCAGGGGTTCATTTATTGAAATGAAGGAATAAGTAAAAATCAAGGATTGTCATCCTCTGCTGTCTTAGCCAAAATCTTTCATCTCAAAAGAAACTTTCTGGTTGTTTTATAACACACACCACCACAAGTTTAGCATTCCTCTAATCAAAGATAAAGTATGGTAAATATTAGCAGAAATTGAGATTTTCCAGTTAGTCGTGCGATGTGACTGTGGACATGTCTGGCACCTGATCTCTGTCCGACCGTGACCACTTCCAGCCCTCTCTCCTCCTCTCATTCTTTCCAGTATCTGACTGTAATTACTGCATCAATAACTATAACTCTGACCATTTATTACTGGAGTTATTTCCCACTGGGATCTGTCTGACATGATTCCCGGCACCAGCAAGCAGCCAGAGATCTTGTACCAATCTGACGAGTTTTACTGTCATATCGAACAGAAAATGACTGGTAGCCGCGTTGCAGTATTCTGATCCACTTCCCCATACTTGGTGCATTCCAGAAGGCACCTTCAGGATCCACCATGACCACAAAGCCCGGAGTAGTTACCACGGCAGCGGGCGGGGCCACAGGGAGTGGTGTGACAGCAGGAGCAGCTGCTAAAGCTGGAACTGCAGGAAAGGATTTGCCTAAAGCGAAACCAGAGGTAGACGGACGCCGGGATTCAAAATAAAAGTTGAGGGCTCTTTCGGGCTGTTTGGTTTAACATCCTGCACCGCTTTCTCCTTTTGGTCTGAAGACTTGATGTGCTCATTAAGAGAAACTGGAATTTTTTGTTCACTGGCTTCATCTCTTTACCATTTACTCCTCTTTATGGTTTGGGCCTAATCTCACACAGGAGTCAGAAGCTCATCACTCGCCGTTTCCTTTTTAAAGTGGGACCTCATAACTCATATTCTTATAACTTTCCACTTGATGTGAATACTCCTTCCTCACTGCCTGGCTGACCTCATGAATAACTTTCTCAATCTTCCTTTACACACCCTGGCTAGTGACTAACAGTGAGCTGGTTGGTGCTACTGTCATCAGCTGGGACTAATATAACGTTAGACGCAACAAAGTCATGAACTGTACTTGTTTTGTTTGGTTTTAATAGTAAAAAAAAAAAAAGCTCCATCACTGAATGAAAGGTCAAATTTCCTGAAAAGTTACGTCTGAATCCGTCCAGAGCTGATAATAAAATACAATGCCTTGAAATGTACTCATTCAGCTTCAATTTGTTTTCTCTTTTTTGTCTAAACGAAAACTATAATTTGAAAGTTTATTACAAATAATCCATTTTAATCTCTTTTTTTTTTAACATATTAAACTGTTAATGGGGTGGAACACGTATTCAGTCTCGTATTGCTATTGCATTCCCAAGTAGAATCCAGTGAAACAACACAAAATGCCTTTGGAAGTCACATTAATGTACCCGCATGTAGTTTAATCTCAGTATATATCCAGCTGACTAAGGAACTCTGCATCAGATCCGGCCTTTATGGAGGATTGGCAGGAAGGAAACCGATGTTGAAAGAAAACCTTTGGAAGTCCTGTTTGCACCGAGGCATGAAGGGAACAGAGCAAACATTTGGAGGAAGGTGCTCTGGTCAAGAAGACCAAAACTGAATCTATTGTGGCAAACATCCTAGATACATGACAGCCACGGGGTTGGCAGCATCATGCTTTGGAGACGGTTTTCAGTCCAGAGAAAAAGAAGCTCAATTGTAGGTTCGTCTTCCAGCAGCATGGCACTAAAGCCACAGCTTTGATGAAACAGTATAGATTAGCATATTTATATGTGCTAAAATTCATTTCTGCAAGGCATTGTATTGATAACTCTTTCAGTTTCCCTTTCTGCTTTTCTTAACACCTTCAAGGTCTTCCTCACTTGTTTGCTTGAGAATGAAAACTTTGGGTTTTGGTGTCGTCTCTTGGCTACGTGTTTGTAGGCTTCTCTGGGCTCTCAAGTCAAAGCCTCGGTCCATTCTCCTGCTGCTGGAACGGCTGCCACCACAGCAGAGACCAAACCTAAAGATGCATCATGCCTTTTAAGGACATCTTTCCTTTCTCTCTTCGTTTCTTTCTGCTTCTTTGAGCTGCAGAGTTGTACACGGTTTGGCTTTCTGTCTTTTTAACTGGAAACATCATCTTTAAACACGGTTGTTGGAATTTTCTTTTTAAGCTTCTTTGATCTCCGTTAAACGTCGACTTTTATCTCTCGGGCCGGTGTGAGTGACCTTGAATCTTTGCTCTCCAGTTCTTTGCTCAGCATGCCTCCGCTTGTTCTCCATTAACATGACGCTCATCTGCAAACCAGTCACTCTGAAGAACTGAATAACAAGGAGAGGTGTGCATTTTTGTTTTGTTTTACTTCTACCCTTGCGTCACTTTCCTTTCTCGTCTTTTGACCTCACAAAGCTCGGCGGAGACGTTTCCTCTCTCTGGATGTCGGGGGGACTTGCTGTCCTGCCTCCTATGTGTTCTTCACGCGTGTTGCACAGTTTACATGTGCGTGCCGGACATGAACTCGACGTGTAAATCAGTTACGTCTCTTGCATTTTTAGAGCACAACTGCGACCACAACAGTCAAAGCCGATGCCGGTAAAACGTCCAAGCCAGCTGCAGCAGCAGCTGTGACTGGAAATGTTTCAGCTCAAGCGAAGAAGGAAGACACTAAGGCAGCACAAACAAAGGTAGACGATCATAATCCGAACTACAGCAGAGGCTGCCTGAAAGGAATATGTCTCTTCTTGCAATCCAGAAAGACAACATATGCTTCAGATGGCAATCGACTATCTGGGCGATGAAGGCGTTTTCTTTACGATGCTGATGATAATCTCCGTTGCAGGTGCAGGTGGAAGTTCCTCCCACGACAGTCAAAGCAACAGCAGCCAAACAGGTAAAGGTGCTTTGAAGCGCTATGTGTGTGTGTTTGCTCTGTGAAGCATGTTGCTTGCTTGTTGCATGCTGAACTGTCACCTGCGCAGGCTCCTGCTGCGGATCCGTTCGATACCCTGAGCAGCACGCTACCCTCGGCTGATTCTGTCGCTCCCTCACGGCCCGCTTACACAGGGCCGGAGGTCACAGAGGTACATCATAGGCACAGCTTTTGCATGCATTTGATCATCCTGTTAGTTGTTGATTTAAAAAAAATAAATAAATAAAATAAAAAATGAACGCAAACTTGCATGGCTCTACTACGTGTAATTGTGTGGTGCACGTTCCTTAGCAAGTCACCTTTGAAACAGTCGCAAAGTGTGGAGAAAGAGACGACACGCTGCCTCCGGGATACAGATGGGGAGATATGGTCAGTTTGCTGCTTCTTGCTAAGGCTTTGTTTGCTCTAGAGCTTCAGCTTTTTTTCCTCTGCAAGCGTCTTTCATGTCTGCTTTTATGAACACTCGCTAAGAATCTTTCACACCAGTGAATCAAACTCAGCCAGATTTATAGAACTGAACGACTTGTTGACTAAGTTACATTATTTTTACATCAAAGGTGGGCAAAGTACTCAATTAAAAGTACTTCAACATATTTTTCACTCATGTAAAAGTAAAAGTGGCTCTGGGAGAAGCTACTCAAGTAAGAGTTTATGTATTTTCTTTAATCTAAGCGACGCTGGGGGGAAAATTACACCTATTCGCCACATTCCAGCTTAAAGTCACTGTCTAAGAAAATGTGACAAAAAGCACCTGAAGGCAACTGACACATTCAAATGCATACTTAAGTTAATTATTAGAAGTTCAAGTCCCTTTTCAGACATGGATATCAAATTAGAGTTGTATTTGTGTGTAATAATTTGTGTGTGAAAGGTAATAAGATTTTGCATTTACACTTAGGAATATGTTACTTTTATTTTCTTTTAGTGGAATTTATTAGATAAATTCATCATCATCAATAGATGTTTGTACTTTTTACTATTGGATATGTCACAAAAAATCTAAAAGGCTTTATTGTTTTGGAGGGGGTTTTTTGCCATCAGTATAACAAAATATATATAAAACTAATATATATATATATAAAACACCCAACTCATATTGATAGATTAGTTTGTAATATCTGGAAGTATCAGAAAGTTGCATCAAAATGATTCATTTTGCCTGCCATTTGTCTAGAACAATCTAGACAGCAACAATGGTATTGCACTTTAACATCGACTAGGTGGATTTAATTACTATTTACATAAAACACGAACAGCAGAAGGTACTTAGCAACCATACAGGAATAAAAATAAGATATGAAAATAAATCAAATACTTTAAATCATCCAAATGTTAAACCCAGGTCACAAAACATTAGATTCTAAGAATATACAAAATGTATGAATGGTTGACTTCTGAAAACCCGGACCTCCATAAAAGGGGATTTTATGTCTAAAATCTTCCAGTGGGGATAACTGTGGAATCATCAGGCCTCCAGGCTGCACTCTGAATGTCTGAATTGTTTTGTCTCTGTATTTTTGTCCTAATATTGAAACATGTATCCTTGTCTTCTCTTTATTTTTTAGCCTCCAGCCCCTGCAGATGCAAAACCCAAGGATGTTCCTGTGAGTAACCCTTTCAGTTCTGCCCTGCGTCGGAGCTGCGGCTTCCCGAACTTTGAACTCTATAATTAACCCAGAGAAAGATTGGAAACGTATTGCTGATAAACATTTTCCTACACGTGAAACCAGAAAAAGCCACACACACACTCATGCACGCGTTTACTGTTTCCACTGTATGAGCTGCAGGTTCCTCCGCTGCTGCATTGCACTGCTGGGTGTTGGCTTGGCTAACAGCTCGGAGTCGGCTCGACCTTTTGGAACTAGTCAATTCATGTCGAGCAAAACGCAGCACTCGTTTGAATATGTGTACATGAACAAGCACATACAGTACGCCGCACGCGCTTGCAGCAGCACCTCAGCTGTAGCTTGTTTGTTCGCTCTGGACGAGCAAATATCTCCGTCCACCCTGACAACATTCCTTGGTTTTTAGTTTGCGCTTATCTCTGAGTTGATAAAACGGTTTGAGTTAATTTCCCAAGTGTCATATTAAAAACATTTAATTGCGACTTTTTTTTTCTGTTTGTGGAATGTGAGGAAGGGTGTGTCTGTACTTTCCCCTCAGTGTGGGTACATACAGTCTGGTTTGCATTATTTTTTCCTTTAGCCTGTGCTGTGCTGTGCCATCTAGTGGAGCATCGCGTGGTTGTTGTAGAGAACTAATTTGGACATTTTACTGAAGAAAGATGCCACATTTGACGTTTCTGTTTTTTGTTTAACATCAGAAACCACTGAGCGCAGATGAGGCGCTGGATTCCCTTTCGATGGGTTTTACATCCACTGCTCCATCGGCGCCCAAGAAACAGGAAGTGAGTGTTTTTCTTTTTTGTTGGCATTCAGCTGTTAGTCCATCCTTTCCATTTCTTTTTTACCCAGGGTTCTTAAAAGAGCATCTTATGTTTATCTGTGTCAGAGAGATTTGTTTCCCATAAAGTTTTTCACATTTTATAATTTCAAGCTATAAATTATAGGGAGATTTTGCATTTAGGCTGAAAAGCTCCATTTGGATTGGGATTGGGATTGGGATGAACCTAATCAAATTCATGGATGTTTGGAGTTGTAACCTGATAAAATGTGGAAAAGTTAAACTCCATATCAAATGCATAAAAAACAAATGTCTTTAAAATATCGTTATGGTATCATTACAGAAGATGGGAGGTTTCATTCTGGGTTTGTATTGCAGAAAGCTCCTGCAGCTGCTCCTCCTGCTGATAAGAAAGCCAGGATGGACAAAACCTCAGATGCTTTCTCACTGGACTCTGCAGTTTCCTCTCTTCCCTCCGAGGTATTTTCTCACTGATGTATCCCGGCAGCAAAATTTAAATAAAACGCCGCGTTTGCTTTAGTAACTTGCAGCCATTGATTGTGAAATTGCTGCCTTTGTTTTTGAAAAGTAGAAGTTATTTCTAAAAGCCAGATCTAAATCATAAATTTGGAATCAAAATCTGTAGTTCATTTTGGTATTTGGAAATGTTCTGTTTACGTTTAAGATTCTCCCGTTAACAACAGGACGGCTTTTGTTTTTTTTTTTGTTTTTTTAAATTATTTTTTGGATCACTTTTCGAACTTGTAATACCAGAAAAGTTAACTTTTGTTATAAATTGTAAGACTTTTTTTTTTTAGTTATTATTTTGTCTGCATACAGAAATAAACATATTTTTCAAACAATCAAGTCGGAAGTGGTTTTAAGAAACAAACCACCTGCTCCACCACCTTTCTTTAAATAATTTTGATTTTGGAGTTTAAAAGGCCTTGATGGAGGTTAAAAAACAACATCGATTTGATATTCCTTTTGAATTTGATTGGACTGTTAATTTGCTCATGCATGGCGCAGCCAGCACATTATCAATAACACACTGAATGAACCAAATTAGTCGACCATTAGGGCGATCCTGGCTCGTCTTAGCTGTAAAATAAAAATATCGATAAAACTTCCTCTGATATAAGCTGTGTTTGGTTTTTTTGCACTCATTTAATTTCAGATTATAATGCCTGTCCTTGTTAATATTATTCTGCTGTCTGTGTGATATTGTAGAAAACCGTTCCTCCTATAGCCGTGTGCCCCGCTAAGGTCAGCGCCCCGCTCAAGTCCGACAAGGTGAGAGAGAGGCGTGAGGTTGAAAACGTATCTATATAGTGAATAAATGAGTCAGATTAACTCATCTTTTGCATCATAACGTCCTGTCAGGGCGAGTCTATCCCTGTGGATGCTCTCGGTGCTCTCGGAGACATGTTGGCGCCAGCTGAACCAAAACCGGAGCCTCCCAAACTCAAACCTCAAGACGTCGTAAAGGTAGGAGCTCAAACCAGCAGCTTTTATCGCCTCAGAGCTGAAATCTCTAACAGAAACAATTTAGTCCAGAGCAGTTAGCTTTTTAAAAGGTCTTTGCGTTTTCTCTCATGGATGCGTAACCGACTTCAACAGGAGGGAAACATCAAGTCGGAGGTGGGTGTTCGCGTAGGAGAGAGGGAGGACACGCTCCCTCCAGATTACAGGTTTAAGAAGGAGGAGTTAAAGAATCTGCCTGCTCCCAAACCCGAGGTAGGACGTGGAGAAATGTGCATTGCTTCTAAAACGAACGGTAAATAAAATGTAACTCTTTTGCTCTTTGCTTTCTCTTCTGGTAGCCGGCTTTGGGAACCGGAGAAGCTTTGGACATTTTATCTGGAGACTTCACAACCCCGTCAGCAGCAGCTAAAGTCCAGGCTCCGGTGGTCAGGCCTTCAGCTGTTCCCACACAGGTGCACCATTTATATCATTAATGTGACACAGATGTCCGACTCAGTATTTGCAAAGTTTTGACCAGTTCTATTAGAGAACAGTTTCAGCTTTAATATTATTTTTAAAAGAGCAAGCAATTTAAGCTAGTAGCATCTCATTATAAAAAGACACATCATTAGCATTACTATATTGAAGAAAGTAGGTCAGGTCAACATGTTCCATGACAAGGAAGAAGACTATTTAGAGTTAAATAGCTCCCTATTTAACTATTAAATAGGAATAGTTTAATTCCTATTTAATAGTTAAATTAGCGCCGTGGATAAACCAAAGAATGATCAGGTGATTTCCTGTTTAACTCTAAAAGGTTAAATGGAAAACCTTTGCTGCAAACATTTCTATAAATTATAAAAGTAGCTTCCTTATATTTCTTGGTTCATCTCCGTTTGCGATGTTTTCTCACTTCTTGGCTGGTGTCGCTTGTTGTTGCAGAAAGCGCCCCCTGCTGTCAAGAAAGCGCAAACAGAAAAGGTTCCTGCTGACTTCTCTCTGGAAGCTGCTGTGTCTGCTGGCAGTGCTCAGGTATCTGTTTCACCAAAATGTGTCACCAGATTAAACTCATTCAGTCGCAACTTCTTTTCTTTTTTTTAAACTGTTAACAGATTTGTCAATGGAAAAATGCTCAGTTACTTTAGTAGTTTACTGAAGTTAACTTCAGTGGAGGATTTAACTTCTTAACTTGTTGTCTGATGTGCTGTTTTTATTAAAATGTAAAATAAATGTCATGTTTTTTGTCTTTTAGAAAGTGGAGTCCTCTGGAGTTCCTCCTGTTTCTGGGAAGAAGCCTTCAGCAGGGAAAACTGGCGCCGTGGATAAACCAAAGAGTGATCAGGTGCAGTGGCAGAAACTTTTATCCTTTTTGTCTCTCTCTCTCTCTTTTTGCCCTCATTTCCCACTTCCCATCTTGCTTCACATTTACACATTTGTTTATGGGATCAATATCAATAGAGCAATAGACTTCCTTGTCTCTCCTCAGAGCGGCGACATGTCTCTGGATGCTCTCAGCGCTCTCGTTGACACGCTGCCAGAAGACAAACCGAAACCAGAACCTCCCAAAGTCAGGCCTGAGGACGTCGTCTCGGTAGAAAAAAAACCTACTGAATACTCCTAAGCTTTTTGATGCCACGCAGGACGTTCTCTGTGTTGCTTATGGATCCGTTTCCTTGTCATGTTTACAGGAAGGCAAAGTAAAGAAGGAAAAGGGTGTGCGGGTTGGAGAGAGGGAGGACACACTTCCCCCGGGTTATAGGTTTAACAAGGAAGAGCTTGAAAAGTTGCCCGCTCCAAAACCAGAGGTTAGACGCGAAACAAATCCAATCTGAGGGAGTTCAGATTCAAACGCCTGCTTCAGACGTTGAAGCTCAATGACTTCAGATAATCATGTATCGGTGTCACATCAAGTGACGGGTTCTTCTCTCTGTCCTTTAGCCCAAAATTGGGACTGGTGAAGCTCTGGACTTTTTGTCTGGAGACTTCACAACCTCGTCTTCAGCTGCTCCTGTCCAGGCTCCAGTTGTAAAACCCTCGGCTCCTTCAGCACAGGTAAAACACAGATACACTTGTTCAGTGGTCAGACATTAAATTTAGTATTTTTCAAAACAATAATCTGTCTGCAAGTAAAAGAGATAAGCTGATTAACATGTAGGAACATTTCTTGGATCATCTTGGAGGCAGATGTGTTTTATTATTTGTTTATATACTTGTATTAACTGAGGGAAGTATCAAAACATGGATTTGCAAAATATTACATTTTCCATTCTCTGTTGTCTTAAACAGTTTATAAATATATATTTTGTTGTTGTTGTATTTTTAGGCAAAAGTGGAGGATTTGGCTGCTTTGGACAGTCTTGATTTTGTCGCTCCATCTAAAGCGTCCGGAGTCCATGCCCCTGTTCCTCCTCCTGCAAAGAAAACTCCAGAGGTAAAAAACCAAACTACCTGTGCGCTCACTAGAGATGACCCCATGACCCCACTGACCCACAGAAATATCTGTGGGTCAATAAAACTGGCAAACTGGCATCTCTTGATCCCAGTCTCATATTTTCTAAAAATCAGTTAGATTTATGTCTTTGAAAACTCATCATCTTAAAGGCTCGGAAAGTTATACTCTGCATTTCATCTGGACTGCATTGGTTGTGTGATTGAGACATTCTGAAAAATGTTTTGGTTTTTTTTTTCTGAGCGTGACAGATATTTTGTCCAAAACATCTTTTTTTTTTTTACACATTTATTTAACTCTGCTCATGCGACCCCAGTTGTCGCTCATGCGGGGGGGAGTTGTCAGTAAACTCCCCACCAGCTACAATAAAACAATTTCTTTAAGCTAGGTAGTTAACTGAAATGCTAGGCTCAGTTTAGGATGTTTTCTGGTTTTTTTTTTTTTTCTTCTTACAACCTAGTTTCCACTTATTTTAAGGAAAAGATGATTGCCTGCTTCATAAATGTAGCGCGTCACTGTGAACAGCACAAATTTCAATGACTAGTGTTTCAGTTGCCCTTCCCCTCCACCAGGGGGCAGCAGACAGCAGCTGTTTACACCCTGTAGGGTTGAGCTTTATAACTTTGGCCATAAGTATCAGAAAACCAAGCAGTTTTTAACTATAAACAGATTTCTAACATTCATTTCTTGGTGATACATAAATGTGGAATATCTTTAAAGATATATTTTAGTTAAAATTGTTGCTATTTTTAGTGACGCAATAGAACAGGTCATGTAGGTTTTCTGACTCAATGCAAACTTTATTTAGGACTGTAAACGTTTCTCTCTAATCCCTGGGGACAGTCAGATCAGGAGCTGCAGCATCCAATACAGTCTCCTTTAACTCCAAAGAAATTGTAAAAGGTAAAACTCTTAGATTGTAAATGGAGAACCCAGATTTGTTGCATCAATAAAATATTCTCAGACAGCAGAACGGTGTGGATCAGCAGCGACTGATCACTTGTGGTCTTCATCTGACGTCTCCCTTTCAGACGTGGCGTCTCAGCGATATAGTTTTCAATTATAATGTCCTTCTAAAATCTTTCAAAGTTCTCCAGTCGATATGCGCTACAGTGTGGGTCTTTTGTGTGTTTTTGCAGAAGACTGTTTGTCCGATGGAGCAACAACCCAAAGCTGTCCAGAAGAAACCAGAGCTACCAAAGGTAACGCCGGCGGAACAAACCATTGTTTTGTTTCTTCTTTTATTTTTCTTCTACTTTTTTTTTACCAGTTGCAGTTTGGAGGTGTGATTTCCTCTCTCTTTTCCTTCCTCTTCAGGCGGACTCCATCTCTCTGGATGCTCTCAGCGCTCTTAGCGACACACTTCCAGAGGACAAGCCAAAACCCGAACCCCCCAAACTCCGACCTGAAGACATTGTCTCGGTAAAGAGCACGCAGATACACGTTTTCTTGTTTGTTTGAGGTGTGTTTAATAAAGTAAATAATCCCTTTTGCATTCTTCTTCCTGCAGGTGGGCAAAATCAAGAAAGAGGAGGGCGTGTTTGTGGGTGAGAGAGACGACACGCTGCCTCCAGACTACAGGTTTAACAAGGAAGAACTTGAGAAACTGCCCACTCCCAAACCGGAGGTGAGACCGAGAACATTTGACCTTCTAGTAGTCGGGTGTAATTTTTTGTTATTAACCTGGTTTTGGAGTGTGTTTCTTAAGTTTTTCTGTTTTTCCACCAGCCCACCATGGGAACCGGAGAGGCTCTGGACATTTTGTCAGGAGATTTCACATCCTCCTCTGTTGCTCCTGTCAGCCAGGCTCCTGTCGGCCTCCCATCTGCCCCTCCAGCACAGGTATGCAGCGGCGCAGTGTAATCACAACCGTTTAATTCAGAAATTGACTCTCCTTAGTAAAGACTGTGTCCCTCCATCGTTCTCAGTCGTCTGACGCCGCCCTGGATGCCTTGGCGGGAGATTTCGTTGCCTCCTCTGCAGCTCCGTCTGTAAAATCTGCGCCTTGCGCTGTAGCGGATGCCGACATACCGGTAAAGATCCACCGCGAGCCAAGCCTGGTTTAGATCTCGCAACATCCAGAAATTAGAAATCAAACTTTTTGCTTCCTTTCTTCCTCTCGTGGACTCAGCTGCTGGGAGAAGCGGACAACGCCTTCGACGCTCTGTCCGACACGCTAAAGGACACGGCTCCCGCGCCGCAGCCTGCCCCCGTTCCCACCAAGGACGTCGTCAAGGTGAGTCCTCCGGCAAGTCCTTAAACTCTCAGACGACAGGGTCACCATGTGGCGTCGCCTTCTTTGACGTGTGGCCGCTCTGTCGTTGCAGGAGAAAAAGCTCGTCGAAGAGAAGTTGATCAAGATGGGAGAAAGAGACGACACTCTGCCTCCAGAGTTTCGGCCAACTAAGGAAGACCTGGAGGTAAAGTGACTGAAACTGCAGCTCAGTAATATCTTGGTTGGTTTGGTTTTATTTTGTTCACTTTGAATCTTATGTACGTCTTGTTCATTTTAAAGAAACGACCGATGGATAAAGCTGCGGCAAAACCCAAGCAGGTACATATTTTTCAATAACGTATTAATAACAAAATATAAATAATCACGTGTCGACGAATGCAGAAAGATTTTTTTACTCCCTGCTCTCTCTCTCTCTCTCTCTCTTTTTTTTTTTTCTACCTTGCAGAAGTCTATGGACGACCAAACCGCCTTGGACCTGCTGTCTGGGGATTTCTCTGCGCCTCCTCAGGCCTCTGATCCGGTCAACACAGCCACAGCCAAACTGGAACCTCCTGTGCTGGACGCAAAACCACAGAAGGTCCCAGGAACTTTTGTTCTCTAATGACTTGCACTTCCTATAGATTTTATTAGAACGCGTTTTCTGTGAATTTCATCAAATCTTGTGTTTGTCTGAATTAAAGCTTGTTACTGAATTCGAGTTTTTGTTTGGTTTTTTTTTTCCTCGTGTTTTTAGCCGATGGCTGCTCCTGTCCTGGACTCCCTGGCCGACACACTGACCCCCGACGCCCTAAAGGCCAAATCCAAAACAGACAAGCCAAAGGTAAAACTGAAATATTAATGTGTTTCATTAATATAAAACACATCGCCGTTTAGAAATGATACCGAAGGCTTTTAAAAAACTACCAGTGGAGGGTGACCCAATTTACTTTAATGTTATTCACTGGAGAAAACTCACTGGCAGTTGCTGCGTCGCGACCACTAGGAGCAGTGTGAACATAACCAGTCTGTCAACTCTGTTGCAGGGCAAGAGCAAGTCAAAGTCAAAGTCTAAAGTAAGCTACATGTCTAGAGCATGGAGCCCAGGTTTAAGGCTCGACTTTTCACACTCTGGCCTCATCCAACCAAAGCATTTTAGATTTGCACATGTTTAAATCACAAAGCTCCCACAAGTCCGACTTTTGCAACACGCCTCTGTAGCGTCTCCCGAAAGCTGAAGGTAGTCGCTACTACAAAGGCATAAGAGCACGCTTCTGCACGGCTCCTTTCACCTGAAAACAAAAGACAGAAACAAGAAGACAGAAAATATCACATTCAGGCTGCTGGCAATGACATCACCAAAAATGTTTTTTTCTTTTCTTCCTCTGTGTTTTTGGATGATACACTAAAAGCAAATGTGATCATTCCACAATCTAGAATTTTTCAAACTTTAGGTAATATTTCTCATATAGTAAAAACAGGTGAATCTTGCCAGAAGCATTTGCATTATGTAGCCGAGAATTCAAAGCATTTTAATTTCCCGCTGATTTAAAAGTGGCCTTCTGCGCCTCTTTTCTTCATAATAGATTTAGTGCTTCATTTGTAGCTGCAGTCTTTTTTTTTTTTTTGACAAAATCTTACCTTTCATTTGCGCCTGGATGGCAGCGATCTGGAGTCATATATTTGCAGCAGCAGGCGTTTCGTCACATCTGCCGCAGCGTATCACATGTTTGTGCCTGGATGCCGACAGTGCTGCTTATTCGCTCAGCGCATGAGACACTAGGACAGAGCAGGCGGCAGGTGCAAGCGATAAGCCATGTGTGAGCTTTTTGGAGCTGAAAGCGGGTCATCGAGCAAAGCCTTCGGGAACCAGAGTGTTTGTAAAGTTTCTGCGTGCCAAAATGCTCCCACCTTTGCCTTTCTTTTGTTTTTCATGGTTTCACAATAACTTCCATGCAGAAACAAGAGACCCAGCCTGCCGCTGACGTGCTCTCGGCTCAGCTGAGCTCGGATGTCGTGCCCACGTCTACGACGAAGGGAGGCAAGAGCTAGTTCGCTTGGTGAGATGCGCTCCCATCTGTCACAAAGCAGATAGTCTCGCCTGACGACCAACACGTACTGACCTCCTGTTTCATCCTTCCGCAGGTTGTGAGTGCAATTCCTCTGCCAGACCACAGGGACACATCAGTGAGGGAGCCGCTTTTCGGATATCGATTTTATTTTTCTAGCTCATCAAGAATGTATAGTAGTTGACCGACAGACACAGCCTAAAACACTCAAAAAAAAAAAAAAGAAAGAAAAAGCCCCACACACAAACATATCTGCGAGCACCGACTTATTTCTAAGTTTTCCGTTCAAAGACGTCAAAAAACCTTTTTGGTTTTTGTCTTTGAAGGGGGGGGGGTTAGAACTGAAAAGACTTTTCACATCAAAATGGGTCGAAAGAACGAGAGAGGCGAAACCAAGAGAGAATGAAGAAACTGTTTGGAAACAAACGCAAGAAACCTTTAACCTTAAAGTCCTGCATCTCAGCTGGCGTGACACCTGAACATCGTGACGCCACGCTTGCGTAAGCGTCGGTTGTGTGGGAGCGCTACGGGGCGAGTGTTTTGTGTTGGGATGTACGTGCAAATCTTGATCTACACGAAAAAAGCCAAGTTGTCAATGGAGTTGTGGTTGGATGCTATGGAGAACACTAGTGTACAGCTCTGTGTGTGTGCGCGCGCGCGTGTGTGCATGTGTGTTTTTGTTTTAATCAGTGCGTCGTTTACATGTTTAATTATGTGGAGGACTTCCAGGAGGTGTCGAGCTTATTTCTGTATCTCTGAGCTTTTTGCAAATTCGTCTTCTGTTTCTGCAAACAAATGTCTGTTTAGAGAAGGGTCTTTTAGTATGTTTCTTATTATGGAAGAAAAAAAAAAAAAACTTTGGCATTCACAAGTGTACTTAGTGAACTGATACGTTTACAATGTTTGTGAAGTGCCATTGTTCACATGCTGTCAAAAGGAAAAAAAAAAAAAGACTTTCTGCTCTTTTGAGAAAAACACTGTATAATTTACAGAGGGTTGCTTCTTTTTTTTTTTCTAACCAAATAAATCATATTAAAGAAAATGCAAACCTTCAAATTATTACGTTTAGCGTCATTTGTGCCAAAACGTGAAATTAAAGCCAACATGAAAAGCCTCATGATCTTAACAATGCTAGTGGCGAAAAATAAATAAAAATCAGAAACAAAAACCAAAACTGGTCCAACGTAAATCTGTGTTATTGTAGCTGAAAGGAAGAGAATCTCCTTAAATGAAGCTTTCTCTTCTCCTAATGTGGGTTTTACTGAACGTTGCTTCCTCTTGACTCCAGTGGGTTTTAAAGTGAACGTCTTTGTCTCAAATTTTGTAATTTCACAGATTCTCAAGAGTTTGCTACATCTGTGGAGAAATACTATAAAATAAAGAAAATAAAAACACAAGTCAGGAAATTTTGTTTGACTGGAATTATTTTAAAAAAAAAAAGGAAGAAAGAGAAAAATAAAAAAAATGCAAACATAAAAAAAAACCAACATGCAAAATTTAGATTTCAGATTTTGTTCTTTTTTTATTATTATTAGTTTGGCTTCCCAAATAATGTATTAAAATGAAAGAAAAGCACAAATCATAGAAACATGTTATATTTCAGCTGAACAATTGAACTGTGGTTATATAAAAGCTTGAAGCGCAAACAGGAAGCTAAAGTGTGACGGTAAAGTTTGATCTCAGCTCAAGAGGAAATTCAGATCGAAGTACTGTAAATGTAAGCAAAGAAAATGAGACAAAAAAAACCTATATACAGTTACAAAAAGGCTAGTTTGGAATATAAACAATAATATATATTCTCAGTTTCGTCTTCAGTTGCATCAGCAACAATTAGGATCGGGCAAATTTACTGTCACATGACATAATAAAAAAATGCAAACACAGCAGCGCATTGTTTTCTGACATTAATCTGCACCTCGGTTAAAAACATAATGTAATAATAAGTTTGGCATAATTAATAATTAACCAAAACTCTTTCTTCTCAAAACAGGGAACCGCTGCGGTCACAAAATATTTTCTGCCATACACAAAAATGTTTTGTTTTTATTTTTTTCTTCTGACTTGTCAGATTATTGATTTTACAAGCTGTTGTTAAAAACTTTTTTTTTTCCTGACAAACATAAAGAGGGAGATATAGCTGCACTTTGAAAAACTGCACACGAAGTCACTACATCCGTTTCAGACGTACCGATCGGACAGTTTTTCAGGAGCCATCATCCTCGGCCTGACGAGAAATGTGAATAATTAAAAAATAAAAATGTGCATTTAATATAACACTTTCACCAAGAAAAAGTTTTTTAAAGGATCTTGTAGGCAGTTTTATTGTACATGTAGCCCTGTTTGTAAACAAGCTTCAAATATTCTAAAAGACTGACTATCAATCATACACTTGTTCTAAGATATTACAAATAAACTTTTAAAATTCTGCCTTACAAAGAGCAACTTATATACATAGTTAATGCATTTTTTAAAACTAGTTTTCAAATGAGCTTGTGTTAAAAAGTAAGACAGAATAACTGCTTCAAAGTAATCTTTTATGGCTGAGAAAACAAAACTAAAAAAATCACAAAATGTCCCCTTTAATGCTTCATCCTCAATACTCTAAGACAATATAACAATATGAAAAATGATCAACTCACTTTCTTTTGTGATGGTGAGGGCATCGCCGAGTCCTCATTTCTAGAAGGCATTAAAAATGAAAACGGATTATTTAAACTTCCACGCTAGTCATTTCATTTTTGCACAACAAAATTGAATGTCCACTGCAGCTGAGTGAGTTATGGGTGCAAAACGTCAGCCGGACTTACTGTTGCAGTATAAAGCAGTGATGATGAGGAGCAGAAGAAGAAGGCCACAGCCTCCGGCCAGTGGGCCCAGTATGATCGGAGCACAAAACAGGGAAGGACCTGCAAAATAAATGCTGGTTTTACCGCCCGTTTCTCTGCGCAGCTTCGCTGCTATGCAGATGATGTTGTGTTGTACTTAAAGTTTGGTCTGTGTACCTGACTTAACCTTATTGTTACAAACACAGCGGGTCGGAGTTGTCGTCTGCCTGGTGGTGGAAACCTGGATGACTGGTGGTTTTGTCGTTGGAATAATTGGTCCTGAAAAACGAGCAGAATTTGAGAAATGCTACTCCACACAAAACGTAGCTATCGGGTGGGGATTTGTTGGCGGCAATAAAGCAGAGCTCACCTCGAAGTTGAGTTACTTGTCCAAATGAGAGCTTATTTCCGTTGACAAGAGCAGCACAGGTGTACATTCCACTGTCACTTTTCTTGTTGAAGGACTTCACCGTTAAAACAAAAACATCACTTTCCTTGTTTACAACGAGGTTCTTGTTGAGTTCAGGTATTTTAGGTGTACCACCAGGGGAGAAAGACCTGATGAACTCCACGCCTGAGTCCTCCACCACCCTAAACCAGAACACAATCGTCCCCGGCGAAGAAAGCGAACACTTGATCTTCTGCGACTGCCCCTCTTCTACTGTTTTAGTGTCGACAGCAGAATGGATTTCTGAATTGTGTGAAATGAGAGCAGCTATCATTTCCATCTGTTGTCATTCGATGCACACGCACAACAATGAAAATCATAAGAAAAATAAGATTAAATTGAACTTACTTGGACAAAGAAATAAAAGCAACAGAACTTGCATCACTTTTTGGTCCATTTTTTTTAACCTTTCCAGGCCAACGATAGCCGTCGAAGCCGTCTCTTTGGTGTTTACTGAACGCTGACGGCAGATAGTTCAGTGAGATATCAGAAAACCACGCCCCAGCTGCAACCTTCTTCTCTCCTGTGTCGAATGGGATCATTGCAGCGGAGCGCTTGCAGAGCCCTCCTGCAGTACGGTCGTGGTCTGCACGGCGTTTTGAAGTGGAGCCCACCAGATCTGCGTTTCGCTCCTCTGCCTCCTGGTTTACAGCGTCAAGCAGCACATTTTGATCCAAAAACACTATTGGCACACTAACGCAGCAGCGTGTGGGCTGGAAAAAGGCGGCTGGTTCTGGGGAAGTGGGGAGTAGAAAGTGCAACTATAACTGTGAACAGTTTCTGCCCAAATCAAATGTTTCACCCTGTTTTCATGTAAAGCTGGTTGATGTTTTCAGAATTCCTGTCAGTATGTTTTTGTTTTTTTTCCTCTCCCTTCGTCCTTTCTTTATCGTCCCTCTGACAAAACGTTGTAAGGAAACATCCTACATCATCCCATAATGACGCTAAAGATTGTTCTTATTTTTGAGGTTTAGGTTATTCAAGTTTGCTGGTCTGTCAAGCACCGTGAAAGCTTAGTTATTAAATCACTTCAGCGGTCCTTCCACTAAACTTTCGATCAGTATGAATGGATGCCAAACCGTGGGAATATTCATTACCTTTGTGTGTTGGCAGTTTTTTCTGTGGTTATGTAGGATAAAACATAACACCTCAGCATTACAAATCTTTCTGGTTTGTTTTCTTAGGAACTTTATCCTGGGTTTCTATTACCTGCAAGCTACAATCATTCAACTGCTTTAAATATAATATTTGGTCTGTAGCAAACTTATGAGTTTCACTTTTGAATTGATTTACTGAAACAAGTTAACTTTTCAATTATATTCCAACTTGCTGAGACAGACCTGTGCTGTGCTGTCTTCTGTTTTCAAATATATGCACAGATTTGTTTTCAGTGTCTAAGTCAAGCAGCATTGCCCGCATTAAGCCGTGTAAAAAGCAATAATTTATTATTTCAAGAAAGCGTCGCAATTGTATAATTTAAACCACTAGATGGCAACAGCAAGTGGGTCAGGCCCGCACTGCCTGCTGAACATTTGAACGCTAAAATGACACGTTTGTGCTGCAGAACCGAAGAACAGCGCATGCTGCATTTCTCACCCGTCATAACTTCACTGGTGTTTGGACCTTCGCAGCATTCAGAGTCTCACAAGTCCTGATGAAAACCACCTTCACTGACAGTGGATGTCATGACTGAAAGATGCTGCTGACTTTGGGGTTAGAGTCTGGCAATCTGAAGCAGCTTTAATGGAAAAATGTTTAACCAATCAAATTCAGCAGTTTGAGAAACTGAACGTGCAGCAGCTGTACAGATGTGGCCTTTAAAAAAAACAACAACAACTCAAGACTAAATCCATTCAGTTTTTCTAAGAAAAGGGATTATTTTCAGAAAAAAAACCCTCAAAACTAGATGCATGTTTGGACCACTACTGTCCAAAGTTTTATGCCACAAGAGCTCTTCATACAATAATTTGTAAAAGTACTCGAACCCATTTTTGAACATTTTTCACATTGCAGAATTCACTGGATTTTAATGGGAACATTTGCAGCAGATCAACATGAAGTTGCACGGAACTGTGCAGTGAAATGCAGCAGATGCTTTGAAAATATGAGTTTTTGCGAAAGAAAGTCTGAAAAGTGCGTCGTGCACATGTGAACGGCAAATGGGTCGGTCAAAACGGACACGCCCAGAAGTGGGGAAAGGCTTCTGCGTGCCGGCCAATATTTTCTACTAGTTCAGGCAAAAAGCTGGCCTAACAGTTTGTGGGGAAGTGAAACTGTGCAGTGAGGGGAGACATGGCTGCCACGGCGCAACTCGAAGCCCGTCACATTTCCTGTGCTGTGATGGAAAATAAAAGCGCCGACTTTGTAAGAAGCAACGAGTTCTGACATCTTTTCTCACCTGTGGGTGATTTCTGTTCCACTGGTGGGAGGAGATAAAGGCCCCGAATGAAACAGCAGACAAAATAGACCCACTAAATTATCTCGCTGTGAAGGCTATTGCTCGTTGCCTCATGGCATTATAAAACTAGAAGCTATTCAGTTTTGTTAAGCTACTTCAACATCTATTTCAAATTGAACCCAGATGGAAAGATGTCTGGTTTCAGTCTTAGCAACGTTTTCAGTAAGCAGGGGATTCTGTTGATGCTCTCTTGTCGGAGGGAAGACCCAGTCAGAACGCGCCCCATTAGCCCACTTCACCTTTCCATATCTCTGTTTCAGGTGTGACTCACCCGTCAAGGCACACCTGCATGGGCTTCCCTGTCTTAGTCACACAGGGGGGTCTCCAAACTGAAACTCTCATATGTGAGCGTTTCGAGGTTGTGGGTGACCAGGGGGAAGCCGGCGAGAAAAGGAACGTCGGCTCCCCGAACATGCAGGCAGAGGACCGGTGTGTGCAACATGAAGGCTGAAGCGAATGAAGCTGGAGACCAAGCAGCAGATCACGGAGGAAGAAGGACTGGGAGGGATCTGAAAGCTGGACACACCAAAATGTCTGCGCATCTTTGTTTTTTTGTTTTGTTTTTTTTTGTCTCACTGAGACTTCCTGTAAGGATTGTTCAGACTGTGGTAGGTTTTGGAACAAAATCATGCTCTCATTTTAGACATATACAGGCTTAAGTTTGAAATTGTATGATGCTGGGAAGTTGGTTGTAAATACAAAACCTGCTAGAGATGTTATGAAGATAAACACGTCATACGCTTTAGGGCTTCAGCATGTCGAGGCCCGTTTCACTTCATTCATGAGGTCAAATTTTCAGAGAAGAGATTCAAAAAGGAAACTTTTCTAGTCTTAAAATGTCATAGAAATTGAGCAGCCGGTGCAAATCATTTCCAGAAAGCATCTGTTTGTACAAGAAGAAAAAGCTAACACGTTTAGAGATATCAAATTTTATTACATATGATGGATGCTTATTGAAATAGAAAGTTAAAAGCAGGCTAAGAGACATCACTCATATAAAGTTTGAAGGCAGATGGTTTAAAAATTATTATTATTATTATTAGGAAGTCGATGACTGTCTTAAGATGTTTCTTAAAAAGTGGAGCATGAATATGTAGCCGTCATGACAAACTGAACATTAAATTTGAAGTTTATAGCAGATTTTTTATTTATCCTGGATTTAAACCGGCGGCATGATTTATTTTTTTCTGCAGTGTTTATGTTAATCAATTTGTTACTTGTCAAAAAGATTCAAATTATTTCAGGGTAAAATCATGCAGATGACATGAAAAAAAAAAAAAGATCCAAAAATGTAATTTGTTTAATACAAACACTCTTCCAGGAAATGAAGCAAAGGAGGAGACCGACACACTCTTATTAAAACGAAGAGAGTAAATGGTGACGCAGCATCATGTTGTTATTCATATATTTTTGTTTCACTCCACTACTTTATTTCCATCCCAGTTGTTCCCAACAAATAATGTAAAGCACAGTGTAAACTTTAAAAATGTATTTATTTTAACTCTCTTTTATGACAAGATTATTACTAAACATTTTGTGATCAGAAAAAAAAAAAACATTTTAAAGCTGTTTAATTATAGTACTGGTAGCTTAAAGTTTCCATCTGATTTCAGTTGTTTATCGGAAGAGATTAGAAAATAAATAATCAAGAAGTACATCATAAAAACACACAGTAGATATGAGTCTGTTTGGTTTGTTTAAAACAAGAAAGCAGCAACTATTCCTAACGTGACTCACATAATAGAAAATATCGATTATATTATGTTGTATAATGTGTATATTAATGTTCCTGATCACTTTTTTTGATAAATGGATTATAACAAAACTATTACAAAATACATGCACTAAAAATGTTACGTCAATCAAATTTGTTGTTCTTCTAAACAAAATTGCGATATTTTTATTTCTGCCGGCAACAGGTATGGGAGAGGCTGTGTGTCAAAATCAGAGAATAAATAAATAAATTTTTTCCCACACTTTATATGGCACCTCATGAAAACTCCTGTCTATGTTTTTGTGACGACCTAACACATCATTCCCAAAATTTCTGATCCAGTCTTCCACACCATAGAGGTACCAGGTCCTACTGGACCCTCCTATGGGGCACCAAAACTGGCAAAACTGGCTCAAAACCTTAAATTAATTCTCAACAAAATAAAAACTGATACACCTTAAACTAGGATCTGGATTCCTAAATAGTGACTACTGACTTAAAAAAAAGAGACAATAAATAGACTGTGTGTAATAATTTATATATTTTTAAATAATTTTTATGTTTCCCTCCTTCCCCATTTTAGATTCGTCTATCCATCTTCTAACATTTACCAATGTAACATCACCCAGTTTCAGCAGATTTACGTCGGCACCCTGTTCATTTTCATATTGAATTTAAGATTATTTCACTTACTTTTAAAATTTTAGATGGTTTGACACCTAATCATTTAGCTGTTCTTGTTTTACAGTCCAAAAAGAGCACTGACCAATCAAATTAAAGCACAGTAGAGATCTTGCTATTGTTGCTGCAGTCCCCAGACTCTGAAACAACCTGACCCTTCACATTTGTACTGCAGAGTCTGTGCAGTTTTTAAAAAATCCTTCTTGAAAACTAATTTCGTCAAACTTGCCTTCGATTCGAGTTCAGACCTGTTTGACTGATGTCCATTACCTCAACGTTTTATTCCAGTTATTGTTCTTGTTGATTTTTATTGCTGCTTTCGAGCGTTGTTTTCTACCCTTCGCCAAACACTTGGGTCAACCCTGTTGTTTTTAAATGTGCTACTTCAATGCATTAGATATGAAATGGAACGATACGATGGAACATTTTTCAAACCCAGATTGTAACTTGACAGGAAACTGGGCCATGGCTAGTTCAAAGACACCGCTTCAGTGTCGGTTACTGACGTCTCCAGCGCTGCCTGATTAATCTCAAGTTCTTAAACGGTATTAGGTTGTTTTGGAAATGGATGATGTTTTTACGCTCACTCAATAAAGTTGCTCTGAAACTCAACTTGATGCCGTGTTTTCCTGCATTTCTCTGACTGTTGACTAAAAAAAAAAAATGTCGCCTCTGTTTACAGGTATTCACCAAATATCTGATGATACAGAACAGAAGTTTTTTCTAAATAGTTCATCAAATTAATTATAACATAATTTATATATATAAAAAAGTCTTGTGAAAATCCTCCACATTGTTTTATTCATTCTCACCTTTGTCGATGTGTTTTTCATTTCCAAAGAGCCTTTTGTGTCTTCCTCTTACAGCCTCTGAGAAGCTGTCAGAGCTTGTGGTTCTGTGTGTGGTATTCTTTGCGGTCGCTTTGTTTCAGAGACGAGATGAGGAGCTCAAAGCTGAGCGGAGCGATAGCATCTCCTGTGAGCATGGCTCTTTGTCTCCTGTGTCTTCAGCACACAGGAAAAGGGGCCGCGCATTCCCCCCCCCAACGAGACCCGCATCACCACCAGCTCCGCCGAGCCCTCTGCACTCCCCAGTCACACAGGTGTGAGCAAGTATGTGACTGAGGGGTGTGTGTGTGTGTGTGTGTGTGTGTGTGTGGGGTGTGTGTGTGTGTGTGTGTGTGTTTGAGGTAGAGAGGCAGCATTAGACACGTATTTTGCTTTAAAATGACCTTAGACCCCCAGCTTACAGCAAAGCTCCAGCACGCACATATTGGATGCAGCTAAAACAGAAACTGAATATGATGTAAGTCACAGATCAAAACTCGAAGAAGAAACCAAACCCTGTCACTCACCTACTCAACTTCCGCTGAGCACAATATTGACAATGGAAGTACAACGCCCACTTCCAAACGGGTACGCACAGAAACTCGGCTCAATTTTATTTTTCTTTGTTGAAGCGGAGGACTTCTGAGAACCTCCAGAAACTGAAAACGTCTTTATCACTAGATCCTAACGCTGTGTCGAATTATTACCCTCCATCCATCCAGAACCGATGACAGAAACTCTCGTCTCTCTGCGATAAGGTGGAAAAGCAGAAATTTATTCATTTCAACTGCAAACAAAAGATGCGTTTTCATCTCTGGGATCCAGTTGTGAACATGCAGCACTTCTGAAATAACGTGACGCAAACAAATAAATACAAAAAGACGAAAACGATACAGAAAAGGAGAAAACGTCTGGCTGATTTTTTTTTTAAACTAAAAATGACAGCCTTTCTGTCAAAAATGGAACAGACAATACAGAGAAATTAAACATTTGATCTGTTTTAGTTCAAGGTAAAATGGCTAAATGATAAACACATTAAACACTGACACACGAAAATAATCCATCTCAAAGAATCTGCCTGGCTAATGACATATACAGCAGTAATTTCTTAATATTTGACAATATAATACAACACTGTCCTGCTTCCAGCTGTGGACATGATCTCCAGGTAATTGCTTTTTAGCAAAGAAGATCTTCACGGTGCTTCAAGCTGCTCAGTCTCCAAACGATGAAGAGCTGCAGTAAAGCGATCTCAAATGCTGCACCTGCAGTCAGAGGAGCAAGCTTTGTTAGTTTTTAAATAAATGTAACAATTATAAATTACCTAATGCAAGGGATACGTACTTAAGGTTCGGTAAAAGCAGAAGAGGAATTTCTTCAGTTCATCAGCCTCTTCCTTAATAACAGAAAACAAACGTAAACATCATCAGTTTAAGGTGATAAATCTGAACAGAATGCTGATAGAAAAAAAACCAAAACATTTTTCATAGAAAGAAGCCAACAGTTTTACATCTGGACTTACTTCACAAAGTGGTGGTGACATTTTTTGGGCAATCCTGTTGGAAAAACAGACAAAAACAATTTGAAGGATTTAAAAAAAAAAAAAAAAAAAGATGTAACATTTGATGATAAAATGTTTGGTGATACGGATGTTTTCCCGCAGAACAAACTGCGTAAAACAGCACTTACGGCTGAAATAGTACAGCGTGCAGAGAAGAGCCACACCCAAGCCCAAAACGACTCCAACAAGCGACCAAAAAATCAGGGAGTCGCAGCCATCTGGAGTAAACAAGCATTACATTAACACTGATTGGGATTTATTCAGTCTTTTACTGCAGTCTTGTACAATCTGCCATCATAGGTTCTGTCATTTACATTGTCTTCATTCTGACAACATTTGCACCCTCCAAGCACAGAAAGATGATCGTATGTCAATGTTATAGTCAGACTGGCGAAGCTGCTGAAAACCTCGCTTACCCTGAGGCTGGTTCTTCGAAGAGCAGGGACAGATGGGTTTGGGTTTAGACTTCGTGACTGGAGGCAAAGTTGGACGGGTCTCTGCCAAAAAGAACCATACATGCAAAGTTAGAAAACAAAGAGATCATTTTATGTGAATTATTGCAGCAAATTCTTACATGCGAGATGATGGTTTGATTTGGAATAATGAGCGCTAAACCAAGCAGTCTTAAGGTATTTCAGCTTTGGTTCGTTGCGTACGATGAACAGATGCAAAGTTTTGAGGTCAAAATAGTTGTTTCATTTTATTCTCAGAAGATGAAACTTTGTTGAAAAGATGCATCAATGTTTTGGCAGCAAAACTACTTGTTGTAGTTGCAGTTTCTTGCCCTCCTCAATTATCTTACGCCGTATTAAAGAACAAGCAGTCAATTACCAGACCAGAGTGGTTGCATCGTCCTAATAGCATATTTGGTTCATGTTTGTTGCGGACCTAGCAGTTTTGCGATTTAGAAAGATGAAACTTTGTTTTATGCACAGGGATAAGACAAAAATAATACACCTGAAACTTTCGTAGAGGCCTACACTTCTTCCTTACTTGACTGTCATACTCTCTTGTCTTTCCCATTTTCAGTAGAGTTTAAGAGAACGTGAGATCCGGAGAAGAAAATGTTTAGATCCCCAGAAAAGAGAAAGTCACGGATTTTCTATGTCTTTTCTACTTGCCTATGAAGTCCAGAGGACCCCAGAGCGCTTCACACTACATGCAGTAATTTGCTCTGTTCACGCCATGATGGTGGTGAGCTACATTGTAGCCACAGCTGCCCTGGGACAGCCTGGCAGGCCACGCACCCTCTGCCCATCAGCAGAAGGCAAGGCGAGTGACGTGTCTCAGACAGATGAAGGAGGGATTCGACCAACGGGCCGACCTCCAGAACCACCATCGACCCAGTAAGAAGTTCTTAATGAAACGCTCCTTGACACTTTCAAAAAGTGACGCAGACTTTAAAAAACAGCCCAAATGCACTGAGATTTGCTCCGTTGGTGGATCTTTTAAAAAACTTTTTTTTTATGTGTGGTGTTTTAAAAGCTTTTAGCGTATCTTCATCAAGCGGTCAATAAATGTGGAGGATGCAGTACTTTTGCTATTTTTATAAATAACTAACCAAAATCTTAAAGACCCAAATGTTTTCTTGCTATATGATGTACTCATTGGGAGACTCTCCTTTTGCCATGCTCAGCATTTTATTCTTGCATTTTGATGTGCAGACATTAATGAGCTGATGAAAAATCATGCCGAAACAGATAAGTCACATCCAAAGCTAAGATATATGAAACCTATTATTATTATACATTTGTAGTTCCAAGGAATCGACATTTTGGAGTTCAGTCAGAATCTGTGATTAGTTTCGTGGGCTAAATCCTCCATGCACGTCTACGGCATCTTCACGTCTCTCAGGAAAAGCAGCAAGAGAGCGTGAGTGAGTCCAGCATGGCCAAACAAAGAAATCATAAAAAGAATCTCTGAAGAATATCTCTGACCTTGGAAGAAATAAACAAGGGAATGTGCTGATTCTTCATATTTAGATTGATTGTAGTTTTTTCTAGTTATTAACAAATAGTGGAGCAGGTGGAAGCTGAATTGTAAAAAAAAAAAAGAATTCATTGGACATTCTCGAACTGATTGCATCGTCATTGCCTGGCGAACAATTATTTCCACTTGTGAGTTCATTTGTCTTTTTTGTTTTTATCGTGCAAAAGATGCCATCCATTTACCTCCTCCCCTTGCTGCCTTTAGAAATCTGACAGAGATTGCATTAAAACTTTTCTCAACACGCATTAATAAACACCCGAGACTTGCCGAAGCAAAACAAAGAACTTCAGCATACTAACCTCCTGGCCGAAAAACAACCCCAGGATTAAACTTCATCTCTTTAGAGGCCGTTACGACGCACGAGTAAATCCCTGCGTCCGCTTTAGTCACATTGATGATGCGCAGGACGAAGGCCGAGGTGCCCCTCTTGCTTAACCTGAAGCGATGTTTGTGTGCCTCGTACAAAGGCCCAAGGTTAACACGATCAGCGTTGTTGGATTTGCCAATAAACTCTGCTTTGCTCTCACTGGGAACAGTTCGGAACCAGAAGACAGCGTCACAGTTGGTGAGTTTACCACAGTCACATTCAATACTCTCAGTGCTGTCGATCGCAGGGTAAGCAACTTGTTGGCGGTCCTGGCATGAACCTAGAGAGCAAAAACATAAAGTTGGAGATTATAATAACAGCAGCAACTAAAAAGGTGTAGCTAAGAGTAGTGAAGATCACTTCATTTATTTACTAATGAGTAAAACAAGACAAAACAAAGTCTGAAAAGATTTTTAAAAACATATATCAAGGCCTCCATCTGCAAAAACCAATGATTGCTGTCTCTAAAGCTCAAGGAGCGCGTCATTATTTTTCTCACAATTCATGCAGTAATGAAGAAAACCCCACAAACTCAGCCGACTTTAGGAAAACACTGCAAATGCAATTGAAACAAAAACGTCAAACTCGGAGAGGGTGGCTTTTGGAAATGGAAATGTAGAACGTGTAAAATCTTTAAGCGAGAGGCCTCCACCCGAAGATTCACTTAATCTAAATTCACAATAAGCTAGGAAGCATTTTACGCTTTGTTTCTTAAGTTAATTTTTTTTTTTATGTGCACATATTTCAGTTGAAATTGTTCATATTATGTAATACAATGTAAAGATAATCGGGTGACGAGTTGAAGGTTGCTTGTTGTTGAATGATGATTTTCTATTATAGGATGCACAAATTCAAGAAAACAAACAAGTAATCTAAGAAAATATCCAACTCTCTGTAAAATACAAAATACAAATACTTTTTATTTCGATGCCACTCAAAGAAAGGAGCTAACCTGTATGAAGGCCTCCTGCAGTAAACGCATCAGTAGTGCAACAGTAACAACACACAGATCTTTACTGCATACATATATTTATATAAAATCCGTTTTAAAAAATCACATAAATTGTAGCACAAACACAAGGTAGAAGAGCAAAGTTAAACAACAGACCGGCGTCAGTTTGAGTCGACACTACAGAGTTTTCTACGGAGAAACGGTGCGTACAAAACTGCAATCCACACACACACAAAAAAAAACAAACAAAAGAATGTAATGATCTTACCAAACATCCAAATCGAAGCTGCCGCCAGCAGAAGCCGAAACAGGAACTGAGCGTTCATTTTGTCGATTCGCCACCGTGTTCAAGAGTGTGTAAAAGATGAGAGTGGTCGATGAAGGGAGCTGCTGACACTTTCTGTTCCTGCTATCTGTCTGTCAGTCAGACGAGATGGGAAGAACTGTGCTGTCAGGCCAGTCTGCCTTCAAAGTTACCACCCCGGTGTGACACACACAGGGCCTGTCAGGGGGGGCCCAAACACACACCAGGACGATTGGGCCAACACAGCACTTTCAATGCAATCGCAGTTTACACTATGTAAATCGTCTTCACTAAACGTGTGCTTACTTTTGATGGTTCAACTTTAAGGCTTACAGGCCACCTTTTTGCTGACACATAAAACGACTTCAATCTGCGATAAAACCTGATGCTTATTATTAAATTACATTTTGTTGTAGTCGTTCACTTCAAGCAATGAGTGTCTCATCGCCACGATCACTTCAAGCAGATGAAAACAAGTGGTGACGATAAAAGCTGGCACGATACCACATATCAAACAATAACAAAAAAAAAACAAAAAAAAAAACAAACATCTCTATTGCCAGAGCAGTAGCTTGCAGCGCTGTGGTCTGGACCCAGGTGTGTGACCTAGAGTCTGGCAGAGCCCTGTGTGCAGCTTCAGGAACTCAGTGCACCAAATGAAGAGGGAGCCGCGACTTACGGAACTGGGATATCTATCAATTAGTGATCAGAATAAAATCATCATATAAAACAGTTTTTAATCGTTGCTTTGTGGATTTATTAGTTGTATTTCTTAACTTAATGCCATGTGAAACAAGCACGAAGGGGTGGGATTAAGACGAAAACCGCACGCTTTTAGTTTTGTCAGCCCAGTTTTACTTTGAGAAAACTGATATGATTTAATGTAAAGATTCTTCTTTTTTTTTTTAGCAAATAAAAATAATTAACACCTGAGACAAAGTGACAGTGTTTGTAAATTATGTAGGGCCTCCTTAAATCTGGTTTTAAAGAAACTATTTCAAACAGCGTCGCAGCTCATGTTTTTCTTTTTTTCTGTTAAAGAGATCAGCTGTAAAAAACCAAACTGATTTCAAACAAACGTCACCTTTAATTTCAGCATTAAAATCCAGAGTTCGATTGGTAAATAGACCATCAGAGCGGCCGCTGGCTGGTATTTCTACTGCTGTCTCGCCGTGTAACACATCCAGATGTGAGGTTTTTAGGTCTTTAACTGAACAAAACATTTTAGTTTAGTTGAATTCCCTATTTAACAAGATAATAAAGGTGGAAAAAAAAAAACAGAAAAGCAGAGGAATTTACTGGAGTGATCCTCCAATAGAGTGTAACTAATAACCTGTGTGGTTTTATTACTGATAATCTTTATATAGCTCAGTGCTAAAAGCAGGATATTGCTGTATCATTTGTGTCCAAATATGAAACCCTAAGGTATTTCTCTGTACAGCACTGACTACATTTCTTTGTGATCTGTATGAATAATGTTTACATGAGACGCATTATTCATCCTTTTACCAAAGTAAAGCAGCCTCCTCATGTTTTTACTCAGAACGCTGCAGCTTTACAGAGCAGCATGTCCTCGTATTTAAAGGTGTGGTGGGACACTTTCGTCCTTTGGATGGAACGGGATTCTCGGATCGCTCACATGGTCCATATTAGCCAAACCATCAAAGGACAATTTTACTGGTCAACCTGAATATTAAGAATTGATCACAAAGCAAACTGGTTTGGGGAAATTTACAATTAGAAGAAGCTCAAAGACTAAAACTAATCAGTTATGGGTGGCATAAAAAACACCCTTAACCTCTTCTAAACTTTTCCAGTTTTCCAAACAGGCCTCGAGTTTGATACAGGTGAGTTACACAGTGAAAGGGTTACTACAGTTTGAGGATTTTGTTGGTCGGGTGGGAAGACGGAGGGCAGAATGAAAGGCCCATCGGCGCACCGTTTCCATGGGAACCGCCACCGCCTCTGACAAATATCCGATTTACCAGATATTGGGATTTACCAGCAGACTATTCTTCAGTGATTAAAAATTAGCCCATTGCCAAAAAGTGCTACTGGGGTTAAGTCTGAATCTTGGTGACAGCAGTTCAGCTTGTGATGATTGAACACTCAACACAGAGAAACCTGATATTTCAATTCCCAAAGGGGGGCTGAAATGTTTTCCAATTTCTTTATCAGGTTAGGTATAGTGAGAAAAAAAAAAAAAACGGATGCTTGGACTTCCTATTTCAGGTTAAGATGTGACAAGATTGGAAGTTCAATCAACACAATTCACTGAAGACATTTTGGTAAGAACTGAATCTGGACTATTCATTTATATTGCTGAGGGGAAATCGATTTGGGACAAATAATCTGGCACACTGTTTGGTCGTGATCACTTCCTGGAGGGGAGAACCGGCTGAGACGATGCTACGCTCTGATCCCACTGCTCTGTTACCGTTTTACTTTTCATTAACAGAGAAAGTAACTCCTACATGCTGCATCTGTTTTTGTGTGTCTGCTCTGTAATTTGGAAAACGAACTGAACTTGTTTAATAACTAGCATGAGTTGATGTGTGACTGAACTGACAATTTTTTTTTTTTTTTCCATAAGGTTCCTCAAGACGACAAGTTGTGAATTGGCAATGTATAAATAAACCGAATTGAATTGAAGTACTGGACTTTAGCACCATATAGCCTTTAAATGTTCTTCCAACATTAAAAGCAACAATTCAAGAACAAATGCCAGACTATTCCCAGAACATCATGTTCTGCCAATAAACCGTATGATCCTTTAAACTGAGAAGTGCTTGTGCTGTCGGGGCGGCCTGGCGGGGGTCTTAAAGTGAGAGGATGTGGGCAGCTTACAGCTCTACGGGGGTCGAAGTTCAGAGCGAGACAGGGAACGAGACCACAGGATTCTTTGAAAACAGGAGATCTCAGGGGGCTTCAGAGCTGCGCTCAACGCACCGTGGAGCTCTGAAGTCTTTGTTGGTCTCCGCCGCTTCGCTTTGAGTAGAAGACGACAGAGCTGAGCCTCTACACTCACTTTTCTACTCCATGCACTTGAGTTTTACACAACGTCTGTATCTGCAACGTCTCCAAGTCTCTTTATTCGCACGTTTTAGTGTATTTGCACCAAAAGCTTTAAGCGGTACTCATTCACAACAGAGAACATTCATTCGAAGTTTGGATTTGAAGTTTTACTTACAAAAACTTTTATAATTCGTCTTAAGCGGAGTTTATCTTTTTAATAACAAGTAAAAGCACAGGGAAGCTGAGTTGTGTGAATTCCTATTTTAAATTTATCTCTTGACAACAACTCACTTCGATGCAATAAACACAATAGTATATAGGTATATATAGTATTTGTAGTATTATTACTGCATAATCAGCATTAAAACAGTAAAATCTTTAGTTTCCATCAGCTGTAAGCAGTAATTATCTAAATTAACTTACATAAATTGAAACGCATCACCCTGTGAGTCGATACAAGTGAATCACAGAAAAACAACATTTTCAGTGAAATTCACATTAATTGAGGCATTTATTTCCATAATCTGAGTCTAACAGGGAAACCTACATATTGGTTTCCCTGGTTACATGAAAATACCTGTTTCATGTATTTATTTCTGTTGATTTTGATAATTATGAGAAAATGTAAGCATTGCATAAGGCTTATAAAAAAGTCATTTTAATACTTAAATGAATTGATCTTGTAAACGCTTAAAGTCGTACGGGAAAGACGGAGTCAAACTCAAGCCTGGGGGCCAAATCCGGCTCTTCATAGCTTTTTATGTGGCCCTCCAGACTGCAGACGCGTAAAAACCACCTTCAAAAACAAGTAGCAAAATATATCAGTCAAATCAAAGCAGTTGTTTATCTGTGCACTGCCAAGTTACAACAATTTGAAAAACATTTTTAACATTTTATTTTAAGAAGTACTTACTGAACTGCAGAGACGGCCATTTGTTAATATTTTAACAGTTTGTTGGTGGGTTTTATCAATAAAAAATTGGCATAACCTGTCCTTCATGACCTTGATATGGCTCAAAATAAAAATACGTTGGACACCTCTGCTCTACAATACAAGGGAGTTTGGTTACAAAAGTTCACTGAGAAAGAAGCATGTTGTTCAGAACGCTGTTTAAAATATGAATGAAAAGTTGACTGGAAGGAAAAGCTGTAGACAAAGAGACAACATGGAAACTGAATTATTGAAATAAACTGTTGCTGAGTTGGAGCTGTATAATATATCCTGAAAACCAGTTTTTCAGGAATTGTTAAACCAGTGGATTAGAGTTGAACGCACTATTCTGAACACCTAATTTATCTTTGTCTAAAAAAAAGAACAAATCTTTTCTATTGCAACAATAAATTATACAATCCTCTTCTAGCCTCATTTGAACTCGTCGCATGCCGTTTTGAACATATAACTGAGGTTTGCGAGGAGTTGCTCTCATTTGAACCCTTGCACCTGCACGACCCCAAACGTGTGCAAATACATCCACATCACATGCTGATGCAAGCGGTGCAGTGCGGAGTTAAAACTGCCTCAGCATCCAGTTTCTTCCTCTTCTCTCGCACATTTTATGCGACGCAACAGGTCGAAAATGTTCAGCGGTGGACGTTCCAAACACACTGAACGTCTCGCCACGTATGGCGGCATTCCGTCTGTCTGTGCATCTTTGAGCGAAAACTCAAGAGAAGCTAGAAAGGAAAGAAATGACTAAGCTTTTAGCATCCATGAGCTTTTATTTCCTCCACTGAGGTTCTGACTGAAGCTCAATATCGCCAACCGGAGGAGAACGAAGGCATTACAGTCAGTTCTGGATTAGAAGGTGAAAAGAAAAAAATCACAATCAAAGCAATTTGTTTCAAGGTTACTATGGCATGGTTAGCAAAACATAAAATAAATAAATATTAACTTTATTCAATAATTGACAGGGATTATGAGTGATTATAATCACTCATAATGTGTGATTATGAGTGATAATCACACATTATTTCCTTAAAACCCACACATTTCCTTAAAACCCCAGACTTAATGCTAGCCAGCTAGCACATCATCACATTAGACCTTCAGAAGTGATCTTATTTCCTTTTTAAAACTGCTGCTAATAACAATACATAAATAAAGTTATACTGCTCTGTTTGATATTATCAATTTAGGCGTTATAAAGTGGCATTTTTGACAAACATATCGGAGAAAAGTAATAGCATTAGTGCGATTTATTAGTCTTAACAACCCAGAATCGAGTCGTCCCACAGCTTCTCCTCCTCTGTCCTTGTGTCAACCACTTCCTTCGCTTTCTTCTTCTCTTTCCTGGGTTTGCCTGACTTACTGTGTCCACTCTCGATGTGTTCAGCATTGGTTTTGGCCTGTGAATGTGATCTGTCAGTCATGCTTCCTTCCTGGTCCGCCTCAAAGTCCTCCTGCTGACCTGGTTTTTGTTTCCGTGTCCGCTTGCGGCGAGCTTTACGCTTTCGCCCGCTCCTCTCCTCCCCCGACTCCCCAAACTCCTCCCGTCTCCTGTCCTCAGAGTCATAACTCCTCTCCGTCCTCCGCCTCTTTGTCCTCCCCTCCGCTGCGTCAGACTCCTCATGTTCCCTGTATCTTTTCGTTCTTCTGTTTTCTGTATTCCTGTTTTCGCATTCATCGCTTTCACTGCCGTCCGAGCTGTGAGAAGAGGAGGATGAGGTGGTGCAAGTGGATGAGGCAGAGAGTCTTCTTTGCGGCCCAGTATCTGTGGGCCAGCCGACAAACTGCGTGGAACTTGGGGAGGTGAGGAGAGAATGAGGAGGAACACTGTAGGGCCAGCCAATGGGAGGCCAGGATGGAGCTGGAGTGAAAGCAAACCGTGCCCCAGGATTAGGCTGAGGAGGAGGGAGGGAAATTTGAGGGAAGTTAGGCAGAAAACCAGGTGCTGCAGTCAAATCGCACTGATTTACATCTTTGTGCTGCGCTTCCTCTTCTTCTTTATAATCGTCGTCGTTCTGTGTGTTTTCTTCAGGGAGAACCTCACTGGTCTTGGGGGTGATTCCTCTGACCTTTTGCACTTGGATGTAATCGGCCAGTTCGTCAGCGAATGTGCTGTAGACTTTTGGCTGGGATTTAAAAAGGATCCTCAACTTCTTCTCCCTGATCCAACAACACACAAACAAAAGTTGGGCTAATTTTCTTTCATGTGACTATATAGTAAATATATAATGTTCATTTTATTGTTTATCCAAGCACCCAACATTAAGCAGGCAAAAAGGAGTAGTCTATACGCCGTTTGAAAATCCAAACAAACTATTGGATGGGCGTATAGATGTGGTCAGATTGAGTCAACAATATTCAAAACATCTGCGGTTGCTTACAAGTTAGCAACTTACCTAGCATTCTGGCTAAATCAGCATGAATCAAATAAAACCCCCGTTCTTTTTTCTCTTGGCTGGATTTTATTTTCCACACGGTTCTTTCAGGTATTCACAGAGATGTGAATACCTCTTGGCTTCGTTCACAAATTCTAATGCACTTTTCCAAATGTTATGTCAAAGTCCAAAATTTGACCGTTATTTCAGCAAAGTTAATCAACACAAAGCACTTTCGCTACATCTTCATGTGACATTAGTGAATACTACGAGTCAGTGATCCCATGCTATCTGATGGTTTTCCTAAGACAGAAAACTTTTTTTTATTTTACCAATTTGAGTAATAAACTACACTTGCCCGAATTGCTTAATAACTAGTTGACTTTGAATCTGACTCAGACAATATTTGTTGTGAATTTATGCTACATAGATAAACTGAATTGAACTGAATTGGACAAAAAAAAAAAAAAAAAGTATTGATCTCACCTGATCTGGTGTTTGTTTCCCTGCATGTGAGCCTGGTACATCTTTAGGGAGTTGGTTGACACGCCACATATCTGGCACATAAAAGCGCTCCCTGGAGACAAAACAAATGCCACATGTCACGAGAATATCACAAAGTAGTGTAAACGCATTAAGACAAGATAGAAGACGGTTCACTTCAACCTGCTACCTCAAACAGGAAAAATCTAATTCACCGAGGGAGTAAATAAGAGTCTTGTCTTTGAGGCTAGATTTGATGTATTGTGACATAAATCCGTTGTCTTGCAATACCTTGCTGTGCATCATTTCCGTGTGTTTTGAGGAGCTCCTGTCTGGCCATTTTTTTCTGGTGTTTGCGTCCGTTGTAGTGCTGCGAGGCCATCTGAGGGTTGTTAAAAGAGGCGACACACAGGGCGCAGTACTTGTTGGGGTCTTTGAGATCAACCCCAGTGTTCGAGAAAGCTGGGATGTTTGAAGTCGGCGTTGGCTCGGGGTGACGCTCCGGGTCGTCCTTCTGGGACGAGTTCTGGTCCGAGTTAACGGGATCCTGGGTGGCAGTTGGTGAATTAGGCGCTGCTGTGTCCTTGACTGTGAGTTCAATGGGAAACAAAGTTCAGGTTAATTTGTGGCTGTACTTCAACATTTCTGAGAACACAATGAGTATGAACAATATTCCTTGGCCATGCATATGGAAATAACCTCAACAGATTCCTTTTTAATCAAACAAAAAGTACTTGCCTGATACAAGAAGACTTCGTTTACGCAGATTTTTTGCATGGATTTTGCCTTCGTAGTGCGACTTTGCGACCACGTGTGAACTGAACACCACGTAGCACAGCTCACAGAAACTGTTTTTATCGCGGGACATGTTCTGTTGCAAAAAGCCAACAGTCATGAGGCAGAACAATGTCCTTTGACAGAAAAAACTTCAAGGAGTATCAACACTTTTGCATGCAACTGTTGCATGGAAACAAGTTTCATGTAAATCCTCCATACTTTGAGACCCCAGAGTACAATTTTAAAAAACGGAATAGGTACCAACCTGGCAACCTCTGCCCAGATCTGCTCTCATAGCATTCAGGTAAGTTTTGACTTTCTGAGAGTGTTGTTTTCCCTGCAGTTGGAGTACATAGCAGACATTACCAAACACAGCCACGTGGTCGGTTACAACAGCACATTCAGGCCAAAAATCCACAACTACGACTTGGACGTCGCTGCTCACCTCATAATGGGCCAACCGATTGGATTCAAACATCAGGTTAGAAGAGCAAATGTGGCAATAATAGTCAGTGAGGAGACCCTCGAGCAGCTCTTTGTCACTCTTTTGTTCTACATGACAAAAACAAATTAAATACAATTAATCATAATGTCAAAAAAACTCAAGCAACGCCTTATGAAACGTTTTTTTCCTGACGTTATGCCACTGCTCCCCTCAGATGCGTCATAGAAAAGAGAGTTTAAGAACATTATGATGACGGATTAAATGAACTCTGTCAGAATCCACCTGTTCCTCTGGCTTCTGATCGATTTTATCTCACCATAAATTTCACATAAAATTCTATAAAATATTTTCGACTTTGAAATTTTTAAATAATATTTCTACATTTAAAAAGTATTCTGAGAACAATTCAATATAACCAACCTGAAATAACACTTTGGCAAGAATGCTAGTGAAATATGGTTTATTAATATTAATTATTTTGCATGATTTATAATACAAATCCATAAATCTGGACTGCAAACGAATCCCTTTAAAATCAAAACTTACCTATTAAGATGACTTACAGTAAGCTGTGTGATTGTACTGTACACAGAATAACTAATAATTTATTGGCATCACAGGATGTCTGAATTTCTATAACTTGTTCCCACTCAGTAATAAATACCACAATTATCAGATCATTAAGATCACTGAAACATTCGATTTACCACGCATGAAACTAACTCCAATTAATAATGAGCATGGCCAAAAGAATATATATATTTTTGCCTCATTTAAAAAATAAATGGCTTTTGTTGCATAAAACGTAGTGTTTGGTGTCACTGTTATTGTCTAACAAATTGTGCAATCCATGATTATTTTTCTAGTCTTTCATAAAGGACTATTTTAAAACAAATGTCCAAAAATATTGAAAATAACTTAAATTTGATAGAATAAATGATAAGGTGTATGGCCTATCGAACAAAACGAATACATACTGTGGCCAACATAAACACTGTGTCACTGAAGCTGTAATGGTGAACTTTTCAGGTAAATGTTCAAAAGCTCATAACGTCAGTAGTAATCAAGTTGGCATGGGCTGGTGTCAAGGTTCAACAAGATTGAAAACAAATAAATCAAACCCACAAAGACTTTCTACCATGTTGTTTGTACAACACAGCAGGTCTTCTAAAAAAGGTGCCAGAGAGAGCCAGCACGACCAGCTCTACCGAGCAGAGTAATGCCGTTCCCCCTCCCTCATCTGTTGCTGCAGATCACACAGAGCACTTCCTACATTTTTGCTTTTTCAGAAAAGACAGAAGTGGCTTTTTGGATTATTTTATAGTAACAGACATAATCAGAGTAGCACTGATGTCTCTTAAAAACATAAACTTTTAAAAAACAACAAAGTACCTGTGAGCAGATACCCTAATTAACATGCCACTTGAAGGCCAATGGAAGTCCCATTGAAATATACTGACCTTAGTACAACAGCATAAAGTCATCTCAGAAGACTGCTTTTGTATTGCTGGAGGTGAGGCACAAGAGTCATTGAACTTAAAAATAAAAATGACTATTAAAGAGTTTTCTGTGTGGAGCGTTTGAATATAAACACTTTCACATAAGATTCTGATTAGTTTGTTTGTTTGGTTTTCTCTTGTTGTCATACCCACAGCAACTTTCTGGCCTCCACAGAACACCAGCTGATGTACTTTCACAATAGTTTACCTCGTTACTGGAAAACACTGGCTTATTAAGTTAACTTTAGTGAATCAAAACAAGATATTAGCCACTTCTAAAATCCGTCCGTGAAATAAAGAAATATTTGTGATTAAATTAAGTCATTTAATTGGGAAACGCCTTAAACACCCTTACAACAGGCCTCATTACAACACTGAATCTTCCCTGTAGCAGACGTTAGCCTCTTTAGCAAAAAGGAGCTAACTAGCTCGAATGCTAGCCAGCTCGCCGAGGAAGCTAACGTTGGCTGGGAAAGTAAGGGCATAAGCCGGCTGAATGTTTACATTCCAGACACAACTCACCTTTAACCATGGTACTATCAGTTTTACTGTTTATTACTGTTTCAGAATCTGTGACAGAAGCCACACCAATGGAACCAGAAGTGTTATTTTTAGCGTCTGACTCCGCAGACTGCAGAGCACAGACAGCTGAGGCCTCCATCTTTGTCCCCTGTTGCTTTGAGCATGCGCAGTTGAATTAACCCAGAGTCAACAGAAAACTCAGAGCTCATTGTGTTTTTGTCAGGTATTTTATCTTAAGCATCATCCCAGCATCTAATAATCGAAATACAATAATTAACATACCACAGGTATATATATCTATATACCTATATAGATATATATAGTGGGGAGATGGATTTTTGAACCTGTGCTTACATTATTACCCTTTTGGAAGGGTAATAAAAATAATAAAAAAACATTTCTTTATTAACGTTTTTTTTGTTTGTTTGGTTTTTTTTTTAAAGTTTTTAAATTGGGCCAGATCCAGTCAAAAACGTCAATGTTTTTGGTTTCATTTCAGTGCATTTTTCAAAGTGTTCTAAAAATAACAATCTGAAAACTGTCAAACACTTGTCTTCTTGTTTTAGTTAATTAACCATAAATCCTGTGACTGCATTTTCAGCAGCGAGAAGGGTTGGAGTCAGTGGGGAGATGGATGGAGCCAAATCAATCCTGGACACAACCCGCTAGAGGCTGCCAGCTGATGACTTCAGATCAGCTGGTGTTTAAAAAATTACATTAAAGCAAACTCATTTGTTAGAAAGACCCGATCACACTCCAGTTAAGAATCTATGGAAATGCTTTAAAAAATATCTTCATTAAAAAAAAGTTTTGTCTAAAACGACTCATCTAAGTGTTATTTATTTCATTTTTATTTACTAGCCCGCAAAACTCTACCTTTTGCACTCACATTCAAACATTTTCAGAGTTCAGAATACTTTAAAAATAAGCACAAAAAGAGGTTAGTATCAAAATAGACACTTTATTTTGGGCTTTACACTTTTCATTTTGAGTTGCCACTGAGAAAAACCACTTCAGACAAAACTACACAGAATTGTTCCAAGATAGAGACACAGGAGAACATGGTCACCAGGTAGAAAAGCATACTGGAGACAGGAAGATGTTACTTTCTCTTCTGGAGCTCTCTGGCCAGCGCATCTAACTGTGAAGAAAGTAAATTAACAAGACGTTACTGAGGCACTAATTCCATTTTGTAAAATCAAATACAACGTTGTTAATATTTAAATGAAATCACTGACAATCTGGTCTCGCTATGTTTACTTACAACAATGTTTCTCAGGGTATTCCTCCTCTGGGGTCTCAGATAACTGCATTCCCCTGCCTCACACAACTTAATTTCCTCTGACATCTGAAGAAGAAAAACGAGACAAAAACAAACAAGAAACAGATGGTGTAACCACAAGGAGAAGAGGGTGAAAAGTTACGTAGTCTCAATGAATGACTAAATTATCGAATTTGTTATAAAACCTCAGATGCTCCGAAAGAGTCCAGTTCCCTTTTTCCTCCAGGATACCAGCCGTGGGACCAGTGCTGAGCATCTGAGAGCTGAGCGCTGACACACATAAGAAGCACGAGCAGCAACACCAGCCGAGACATGACACTGACACCTAAAATAAAATGGATCATTAAATTAGAAATGAATTAGTAACACTAAAATTTGTTTTATCTAAAGCTATATATTCAAGTTTCTTTTGGTTTTCCACTTACAAACTCCAGATTGTTAGAAAGTAATCCCAAAATATGATATATTTTGGGATTATTTTTTGTAATAACACTACAATTTGTAATATTTGGACCGACGAGTATTTGCTGCAAACTTGCTGAACAATTTTCATCATTTTATCTTCTTTTTTTTTTTTTTGCCACACCATCAGCGTTTTCAAGCTCTCAAGTTTACTTTAGGACACGACATTTGAGTTAAAAGACAAAGTCAGATAAGCTTGACCAAAAGATTTCAGTCACAATAAACCAGAATGAAAATATTCTCACCTGTATCTCTCACAACTAGATCTGGAGATGTTTTGTAACGATGTTTCTATAGTCGCTCGGAGGGTCCGACCTCGTTGTGGAGCTAAAACGGTGCTTTGAATCTCAATATCCTACAAATTTTCACAGATACTTCTGTGTTTCTCTCCAGCTTCTTCCTCCTCTTTAGTATATATACCCCATTTCCAAACCAGGCCAGGCCAGTGGCCAGGTCCACTACTGACCCCTTTGGCTTGCTATGCTCCTACAATTAAAATGAAGGGTCCTTGAGGACAGTAAGTCCACAAGACCTGACCAAATCCAATTATCCCCTGCAAACAGTCCTGAACATCCTGAGGTGCTCAACCAGGGATGTGACTCACACAAACATTACCCATAGAATGTTTGATTTTCATTGAATATTGGGTACATTCTGTTTTTTCACAAAAAATTTTAAAAAAAGAAAGAAAAGATCAATCTATGTCATTTTTTTTTTTTTTTGGAAATTAGCTACTTCGTTCATTCGTGAGTCCTCGAAGAACCACTGGTCCAGTTAAAACAATTTCTCATTCTTGTAGAACTAGACTGGGATTACGTGTCTGATCTTGAGGGGTTGTTTTGATGAAGATATTTAACTGAAGTGCAAGGCGCCACCTGCTAATGCTCCTCTGAAATGGGACAGAAAACAAGTCTTGTTTTCAGACAAGACTTGTTTTCAAGTCTTGTCTTGAAAACATGCCTCATGCCCTCATGCCCCCTGGTGGTGGATGAGGGGATTTATTAGAAAATTAGCCATCTGGGGGGCTTTGAGGTCAAATTTTGGTGAACTTTGCCCTATTAAATCCTCTCCCATGTTCCTGTAGTCACTCCACCCAAATTTCATAGTAGTTCATAATCTACTGTTGCTCATTTAGAAATTAAGACCGCTTTGAATTTGTTGATTCACTGTGAGTTAATTTTCTTTGAATGTAAATTCATTATATTCAGTCGAATATAATGAATTTATATATTTTTTTAAAATGTTTTTTCTTTAAAAAACATTTCTGTTTTTTAAAGAAGTCTGAAGTAGTTGTCTGAAGTCTGAAGTAGTTGTTTTAGAAAAAAAAGTTAAATAAATTCTTCCTAATGTGGCGCAGCTTTAATGTTAAACCTCGCCGGCATCTGAGTGGCTGAGTAATCCCACATGACGACTCCTTCCTGGAAACACACGTGAGAAGGGGCTCACTTCATAATTTTCTCTTCAAATCCAACTTATTTCCGTGAGCAGTCCACAGTTGGTAACCTTCGGACATCATGGTCATAGATATAAAGTATAACAACTTAAAAGCACCATAAACCATAAAATATATGTATTCAAAGACAGATTATAATTTGTGTTCATTTTGATCCGGTGCTCATCTTTGTTAGTTTCTGTCCATTTTGTTCCCTTCACTTAGTCATTAGTGAGACATTTAGGGAATTCATAACGCATTTCATTCTTGATTTTACTGATTACTTGCTCTCATAGATTCTTCTTATATGTTAGCACTGATTTAAAATAAATCCAAATTGTTCTGCTATAGAGATTGCTCCATGATGGAACATTAGGATTAATCCGTTGATGGATTGGTTCATGAACACTGATGTAATTTAGCATGGCTTACTATTTCCACAAGAGGACATAAAGCCAGGAAGCAACCAATTTCAAGTGTTCACTCTTTTTTTCTATTCTCTTACAAAGTCTCATCACACATGATCTCTCTGACCCTACTGACCTCTCAGTGATGGAAAAAGTCAGAGCTATGTGATGGCAAGGGGAACAAACAAGAAGGATTCCTGCTCAGGGTTATATTTAGTCTCTTAAGGCTCTTGATGCAAAGTGATTCTGTGTAACCCAGTAGGGAAATGGTTAAGTGCAATCCTAGGTCTTCTGAAAAAAAAAGTAATAAAACACAAATATGGACAAAGCTTGATTATACTTGGTGGCATTTTTCTTAAATATTAGAATCAGCTCAAACCCTCTTCCTCATCTTTCAATCATTTTCCTCCAAAGGATAATTAGATAAAGCAGTTTAAAATTGTTACCCATCATGTGATGTAGATGTCATCAACTCAAACAGTGCTGCTGGCTGTCTGCTGCATGGCCGCTATTCACCCATCACTTTGTGGTGTGGTTCGTTCATGAAATGAGACAGGTTCACGTCCCGATTAGACTTTTACTTTCAGGTCGGCTCTATAGATGGCGACATAAAAACCAACCATCAGAGACTGTTTCTTCCCCCAGGCTGCCTCTCTGATGAACACCATGTGTAATTCCACTAACTGTAAATCCTCTTTTGTGTAAACAATTCACAATATACACATTTACAAGAAAACCTACTACTTATCATTAACATTATTATTCTCAATTGTAAAATAAAACTGTATTTTCTAATTATATATTAGGAAATAATGAGAAAAAAAATATATATATATATTTATATATAAATATATATATAATTCAAAGTGTCTTCACTGAAAGCAAAGTGGAACCGTAGTAATTAACCTGATAATTTGAAACCTATACAACGCTGACCTCTAGTGGCTCAAACTTGTATTAATGAAGATCCACGTTCTAGTGATGGGATTCAGAGCTGAAATTATACCAGCTTACTCTGAAGTTGGCACATACCTTTCTCTTTTTTCTAATCCAAGAACAAACAAAAAAAAGCAACTTTAATTCAAAATTCCTAATTAGGAATAAAACACCAATTGTTCCACACAAAAGCATCTAATCATATTTACAACAAAGAGTGGTAGTGTAAAATAAGATTATAAACTTTTTCTAAAACTGTCCGCCTTTGATGCAACGTAGCAAATATAATTCAGCTGAACAAAAAAATAACCACCTGCTTCCATACGTTTGTAGTCTGGATAAATCATGTCTCATAACAAAAAACTAACATCTAATTCCTTCAGTAAATTTGCCAAGCTAAAAGCAATTTGTCATTCATTTAAAGAGGGATGCATATATTTTGGGCAATGAATTCGGAACAAATGTTAAAATTTCAAGCACTTTATTAGGTTTGAACAGTATCTTGCTTATAAAGGCCATTGGCATTATATAATTATATATAATATTATCATATATATATATATAATTATATAGATACATATATGAATAACAAAAACACTAGAAACAAACTTGAGCAAATAAAATAATAATAAAAAAAAGATTTGCTTAAGACATTTATACCAAATTAAAAATGGCCAAAACATCTAACATTTCAAAATGGTCCCGATACAGTTCAGTTAACACCTTAAAAAAAACATAAAGGGTTGAGGGAACAAGTGAAATCAAACAAGCGAGGCAGCAGACGACAATGACATATAAATAACCTTACATTATGTACAAAAGAAGGGTGAAAGTGGACCATTTAAACTGTCCCAAAGACAAAGTTGGAGGAATAAGTGGATCAGAGGGGAATAGTTAGATAAAAGACACATGAGGGTGATGAGAAGATGGGTTATATGCTCTCAGCTGCTTCGCTTTGATTCCATCGAGGCGCCCAAAATGCCCACGTTGGACATACCAAAACCATTTCATTGTGATAAAAGATGCAACTCTATTTCTTACAAGGGAAAAAGAAAAACTATACATATTTACTCAAAAGAAACCCACAACTGATTAGCTGTCATGGACCCATATTCAACAGATATGGAAATGAAGCCAGAACAAGTCATTAAATCAATCACGAGAGCGTCTAAGGGTTAGTCTGATCTACTCGTACAACGGGAAGCAACCGAAGGGAACGTGGAGAAGAGAACGATCGACACAGTCTTGGATTCTGGCTCCCTGTCGATACGCCTCACAGAGGATTCCCCATCGGTTGGACAGGCGACGGCTCGGCAGGTGCATGTAGAGAAGAGGGGGAAAATAAAAATCACTGCTTCCACTTGTGAGGGTAAAGCCTGGAGATTCATATACCGTCTTTGTAGACCTACCATTGAGGCACTTTTTAACTCGGTTTTAACGTTAGATCATGTGTGGGTTGGCACAGTGTCACGATTGGCTTCCAAGCAATTCCAAACTATGCCACAAACCCGTGTAACTTAAGCACGGATACAAAAAAAACCCCAACAAAATAACATCCACTTTTCTATCAAATAACAGCCCCAGTAAACGGCAGCACAAACAAAGGAGGAGCACGGCACTTAAGAGACAAGTGCGGCACTTTTCACACCTTAATAACAAAGAAAATACGAGGCTGCACAGTTTCAGTGAACGGTCAAACTATCTGCTACTTTTGGATCCACGTATGGCTCTTAAGAGGGGAGCTCTGAGACCTGAAGGAGCCTCGGAAAAGTTTAAAGACGGCCTCCGTCTTCGAATGGCAAGACCACATTTTCTCTCTACCTCTTGTACGATTCGTCGATTTAATAAGGGCTTCACATTTTAGTGCAAATATTGCGGGAGAGCTCAAGCGATCAACGTGACGCAGTCACCTGTTCTCAGAATTAGGCATGCACTTTCCAACCGCAGGAAGATAATATGATTGTGCTAATTTCTTTTACAAAGGTCATCGAACATCAGAGGGGTTCACGTATGTAGATTGTGCACGACAATGGCTGTGTTTGGTGTGAAGTAGTCTAAAATAAAAATAATTAAAAAAAAGACTCCCATTGAGGAATATTATCTCAGTACCTCCAGTTCAGTCGGACAGGAAGAGAAACTCTGATTTGTACAACCAGTTAATTCAAACAATGCTCATGTCGGCCATTTCCAGAGCGAACATCCTCATGGTTGAACTGACATCATTACAATCGCAAAGGGATGAGCCTCAACGGTGACCTCAGTTGTAAAGTCACTGCAGCTCAAGTGAAATAATATTCAAAAACAAACAAACAAAAGGGAATCTTAAAATCTGAGCAAATGCATAAGGGTACGCCTCTTCTTGTAAGAAATGAATGGGAATCACCCTCTAAAGAAGTGATAAGTGTTTGTATGAATGTTTCTGAAGATAAAAGAACGAAGCTGAATCCAATAACACAATAAAGTTGTGGTTGTGTTTGTGGGTTTGCTCGTTCCCAAACAAGGTGCTGACGCTAAACGTATTTTAGACCATAGACCACATTACTTGTTCAAACTTAATTAGAGAACCTGTTGACCGGGCGGTCGGAAACTCAAAAATCTGACCTTTCTTGATTGGTAAACGCATCATACCTAATTTGTAACAACACCACTCTTCGGTGTAGACACAGCAAGTGAAGGAAGGAGAACTGAACGTTGCTATGTTTAGCTCCAGTGAAGTCAGAAGACACAAAACTAGGAAACTGTACTTCCTATGAAGGCTTGAGACATGTCTGCGGCTCATTCAGGCTACGAGAGAGTGAGAAAAACTTAAAGAGAAAACAAAAAATCTGTTTTATTTTTGAGCTTTCAAATCTCAGACTTTAGGTAGGGCGACTACATTATAAGCAACACAGATGTAGAGTGCTGTTTTAGTAACAAAATCCTTAATCGCCAACACAAGACGATAAACTCTGTTAACTCCATAATCGCTTTGCCTTAGTTTTGAAATAGTAAAACCCTGTTTTACAGTAACTGCTCTCCCGTGAGAGTGACTTCGCCTCTTCTTCTTTTCCAACTAATTATTGACTGCTCGCTGCGGGAAGGCTGGAAAAATGTCTTCAACGATGTTCTTACCTCACAGTTCTTACAGGAATAGCTGACTCGGCTAAAATCGATATCGGCAGGTCAAAGCTTTACACTAACCAGACGAGATTGTGTATGGATGTGTCGCCACCGCCGGATAGTTTGTTCTGAAAGTCAAAGGGAGATCGGTAGTTTCTCAGGCTTCAGAGCTACATGAGTGAGTGAAGGACTTTGGCACATAGCAGACAGTAATGGGGAAACACAGTGGATCTGTTCTGCCAGCTTATACTTCAGCGTAACACACACAAACGCACGCAAATTGTCCCGATAATTAATGGGTGCGTTTGTGTGCGTGAAAAACCTGAGATTATGAGCTACGTCAAGGAAACTCAGATCTGCAATAGTGAATCAGCTTCACACCCCTGAAAAAAAACAAAAGATAGAAAAAAAAAAAAAAAAGGTCTCAATTTGCCAAATTAGATGGTGCAGGCAGGTGCAGAGAAATGGCTTTTACCCTGTGTGTTTGTGTAGCAACATGTGGGAGTGGAAAACAGGTCAGGGTTTTACTGGGAGATGTTGAAACTTCTGCTACCTGTCGCTACAGTGAGGCTCAGGCGAAGTCAAAAATAATCTAAAGTCTTTGTCCCTAAAAAATAAAACTACAAAAAAAAAAAAAAATCCAAACATCATTATCTTGACGCTTGATGTTGCACATTAGCCACCAAAAACATTTGGTTTGTATTCATATATATTTATATTTTTATATATCTGTATATACCAATAAAATACATTACAGGTGCCACTTGAAAAATGCAGCCAAACTCAAAACTGTGTCTGAAAACAAAGTGATAAAATGCAACACAGTAAGTATATATACATGTTTGTTGGTTGGGGGGGCGGGGTGACGATGTAAAGCAAGAAAAGGGTGATGGTTTGTTATCAACATCCTTACAAAAGATTCAAGAAGGCATCTCAGTAATTTTGTGTCCATCTGCACTGCCCTGTCCTCCAGGCGTCGACGTCGGTTCCCTTTTCCGGCGGGTGGTAACTCCGATCCGCTGATTGCGTAATCAGTCCGTCTTCATCATCCACGAGATTGGGAAAATGCAGTTGCTGCAAGACATTTGTGTGTGTTCTGGTACACGCTTATACTTGTAATAGGTGTATGTGGATATCCATCCATTAATCCGTCCATGGCAAGGCCCTACTTGAAGTTGGCGTAGTCAGAAAATGCGTCAATGTATTCCTGGACCACTTTGTAGCAGAACTCATACTGCTCCTGAGGAGACGGTGGGAGAGGAAATGTCAGCTACAAGCACCAACACAATGCGCTCAGATTGCATTTAAAAAGGTTTGCAATCCATAATGTGATGTTCCTGAGGTTGTTTGTGCACAAAAACAGTAGTGCATGCAAATATATGTACGCAATATGTAAAAACTGTCTTAACTGGAAATAATTTGAGTAACTTGATTAAAACGTGACCCTTGGTTTAGTAAAGGCATAACTCCCACATACAGACTCATTACAGAGTGATAGACTTCAAGTTTATTTCTCTTAATTGTGATGGTTGCAGGTACAGAAAAACGCTTATCTAAGTGGGTAAAGGCAACAGATGGCTGACTGAACTGAATATTAAAATTATAAATACAGAAACTGGACTTTCCAAAAGTAATCCCATGTACTTGTTCGGCCTGTTTCTCTGTTAAGGAAGCCCAGGTTGCTTTAATAGCAGCATTTATCTCATCATCTTTGCCAGTCTGGTGTCTCTCATCTTCCTCTTGACAATACTCCATAGACTCTCTGTGGGGTTTAGGTATATGAATGATTGACAGGCTCTTACCAGTGTCTGCACCATGTGTGGTCTCTGCAGTCTGAGGCTCTTCACGGTCTGGAAGACATCCAGGATACCCTCTGCTTTCACCCTCTCCAGAACTGTACTGAGAGCACAGAAAGTCCCTGTCCGGCCCGCTCCGGCACTGCAAACAAATGTCACGGGTCAAAGACAGCAGCTTGACTAGCCTCTCTGGAATAAATAATAAAAAACAACCTCATGTTTATCATGGCACACAGAATCATTGATGCTAGCGATTGAAACATCTGAAAAATTGACATTTTGATTTCAGAACCGTTTCTCCAAAGTTCCTAAAAATGAGAATGAAATACATTTTTATTGAGTGTTTTATATTCATACCTGCAGTGCACAGTGATGGGATGGTTGCCAGACTGCTGCTGCTGTTTCTGCACCGCAGCAATTATGTTGATCATGCCTTTACCGTCTGCAGGGATGCCCACCTCTGGCCAGCCGTGGAAATGAAACTGCCGCACAAGTCGAGCTTTGTTCTCCTGGATATGATTGACAAAAACTGACTGAAAAAAAAAAACAACAACTATCCCACATGCTACAAGACCAAGACACTGTTGAACTACTTCTAGTTCAGAGTTGGAGATGTTAGCTGAATGCAGTCATTCAAAGTTACCAAGGAAGAAGTCTTCTTTTTGGCATTTTAGCATCCTTCCTTACCCTGCTGTTGGTGACCAGGAGGTCGCGCACCGTGTAGCTCTCGTTCTCCTCCTCCCTTTTGAGCTCAATGATGATGTCCCCGTGGGACACCGCCCCATCACTGGGCCAATACTGAGCACACTTATCCTGAAGGACACAGTGGAGATGCAAACATCATGAAATTCACAAAAACGTCCTGGTAACTCAAATATTTAGGCATGTTTTGTAATTTTAATTGTATGTATTAGGGATGCAAACAATTAATCGACTTACAAATAATTTTCTATTTATGGTTTATTAGGTTCAAATTAGTTCCAATCGCTTAACGAGCAACATCCGCTTAGATCTTCTGTTAGTGTTGCAGTTTGGACGCCACCTACAAAAGGGCACCACTGGTGCACCTCAAACCTCTCTCTGTGCTATTGAACCCATTCCTGAACCATTATCCTGATGAAAACCCCAATTAATACCTAGATGCATATTGCAGATTTTACACACACACATACACACCTGTCCTCTCTCTTCCAGCTCAGTGAGCATCACGATAGAGCAGCTCCTCCACTCCCAGATCATCCTCCAAAAGTCTTCTATGGTGTGCATGAGGGGCCCCTGACTCGCTATGTAGGCGTCTTTCTGACGGTAACCCTGTGATTGTTCAGACAGAAACACAAGGGAATTAAAATGTCCAGAGTGGGAAAGACAAGTTCAAACTCTGAAGACGTAACACAAGCTTTTCTTAAACACTCACATCAATGAAGGAGGCGTTGACGTAGTCTGTGTTCTCCTCTCCTCGTTTGACTGGAATGATTACTCTGTTAAACTCATCTGTCAACAAAAGAGCACACATGTATTTATCCTGAATGAAAAAGCTGGAAAGATTTTATGATTGTAACAGGCAAGTAGGCCTGTTACGATTTTGCTGGATGATAAATTGTAGTTATCACGATAAACGATATCGTTGTTTTGCGACCACTTTCAAGTGTGTCATATTGATAATGAAATTATAATGCAAGTTCACTGCCTCAAACACCAACAAACTTTACTTTTGCAAAGAACACGTCACACCAGAACAGGAAGATATTTTAAACATCCAAAATAAAACACGACAAATTTTTAAAAAAGTAAATAAAACAGAGGAAAAAATCCACACACTTCAAAACCATATTTAATGGGGATTAGGATGTACCCAGAAATTATTGAGCGATTAATTGCTCACTAACAGAATTAGCAACACGCATCAAAAACCCCCCACACCACAAAGGAGAAGCTGCTTAACTCACATGGAATGATCTGTAGCACTCTGTTCTTCTTCATGTTATCAGGCAGGTTCCCTGTTCTCATCTTGTCATTCTGAATCTTGATGGATGTTAGTTTCTGGAGATTGCGAAAATGCTTATTACAAACATACTTCTTCATTTGACGCTAACATTTTCTGCAGGAAGTTGTAGTTTAACCGATAGGTGAAGAAACAAAGCACACACATGCACCTTAAATTCAGCCTCCAGACCGCTGCAGCCGGCTCCGGGCGAGTTAGCACCGAGTTTAGCTAAGTGGCACTCTAGCGAGGTCACCTCTAATTCCGTGTCTCCAAACAGGTAGTGCTCTAACAACGCTTGGAAGATGAAAACGTACTGCATCTGTGGGAGTGCGAAAGAGAGAGAGACAGATGGCTCGTGATTGATGCCGCTTTGCGAAACACCCGCTGTATGAAGCAAGCGGTGACATTGAACTCACATCAGTCTGGACCATCTGACTGCGCTGGGCTCTTATCCGGGTGACAAAGCCAAACACGTCCACCTTCCTCTCTGCATTCATCATGTCCAACATGGCATCAATCACTATAAAGGTACCTGTTCTTCCTACACCCGCACTGTCAGACAGGCATGCCATCTTGTAAGTGGTATGAATCAATCTAATGATTCACTTCAAAAACTAAAAACAAACAAAGCCACACACTTACCTGCAGTGAACAACAATGGGGCCTGCGTAAGTAGGATTGCAGTTCTTGACTTTCTTGAGGAACTTAAGCATGCCAATCGGAGTGAAGGGAACCCCGAAATCCGGCCAGCTGGTGAAGTGGAACTGAGTGACGAGTCTCTGCGGTTTCTTCCCAGACACGTCACCCACCTGGGACACAGAAGACTTCAGATCAGAGAGCAAACCACAAACTCAAAGTCCTCTAGTGTGTTTTGAACATACAAGATAAACTAACAAAACATACAAACATATTGATTTCTGTCATTAAACCAGAGTTAATTGCTGTAATAAAGAGCAAATATATGTTTGAGTCAAAACCTGAAGATTTTTAACAAATGGAAAACCAAATAAATCACTATCAGCCTTTAAATTTTTAAGGCATGCAAATATTTTCAGACAATCTTTTCTGCTGTAGAGAGGACATTCAGAGTCACATCCCTCTGAAATGTAACAAATATGGATGATGTGTTCATCTGGCACTGAAGAATAACCCCCCCCCCCAAAAAACACATTGTTTTCTGTATAAAAAGACAATTTTAACAGAAATATGTCACTAAGCGACGTGTAATCGCTTAGTGACAACATTAAAAGTGAAAGAGTCAAATGTTTGACTTTCTAGAAAAGGTGAATGAGGTAGTAGAAGTAGTATTTCTCCTCACAAACAAAAACACTGTTAGAAATATTTCTAACAAAAATATTTGTTAGAAATAACAAATATTCCTAACACAAGATATATTGTGTTAGAATATAATCTAGATTATTTAAAAAAGCTGATCTTCAGCAGAACCAAGAACCTAAAACTGAAGGGTAGACATGAATCTCGTCATGTAAAATCAAATAATTAGCAGTGAGGTGAAAGGTCACGGACTACAAAAAGAAAGTAGGTCTAAGGTCATTGAAAATTTACCAAAATTATCGCCTGTACAATATATCCTAATGTTGCACAACCCTGTTTAATTTAGTAGTTTTAGCAGATGAAGAGGCTTTGAACCAAAATGCAATTAAATATTCAACCACAAAAATGCTAATAAAAAGTCCAACATTAGATGATGAGCGTTACCGACATTGGTGTCAATAAATTTGTCCAAATCTGAAAGAACCTGAAACACGTAACATCATGTCCAACGTGGCATCAATCACTGTCGAGGTTTCTCATGAAGTAAAAGTGTTGAACAGTTGCAGTCGGGTTTGCTGCGATACCTGTTGGATGCAGAACTTGCGGACGGTGTAGTCCACCAGAACCACTGCATCGTCAACAGACACGCGGATGTTCCCGTAAGTCCAGCAGCCCTGGTCCGGCCAGTACTGCGCACACTTACACTAAAAACAAAACAAAAGCTTCAATTAAAACAAATACAAAGCGGTTTATGCTTTTCCACCACAAATATAGATTTGAACAAAACATTTATTCATTCTTTCCTCCCATTTTTGCGTTATTTAAAACTGCTAAAAGTTACTTCTTATCTGCATTTTTTTAAACAGTTTGTATGTTTAAATAAAAGTTTGATTATTTAAATTTAATAATTATAAAGGCTGCCATTTCCTTCCTCTCCTACCTCTTTTCTCTCCTTTAGATTGGTAACCATGACAATGGTGGCTGTATTCTGCTCCCAAATCATCCTCCAAAAGTCATTTACCGTTTCCTCCTTCGGCCCTAGAAGACGAGGACAAAAACAGAAATCAGTACACTTCAAGATCCTTCAAGAAGGATCTTGAAGTTGATCGCTGAGCTCTGGCACAGTTTCTGCGACCAACCTCACCTTGAGCTGCAATAAACTTATTCTTCTCCTGGTACCCCTGCGACAAACGGAGACCAAAAAGAGAAATTAGGGAATTACTCGCAGGACGCCCAATATGTGATGAAAGAGGAATTGTTTCTTATGGTAAAAATGTCGAACAAATACAAACATTTATAAAAGAAGCGTTGATAAAGTCAGAGTCTGGGACTCCTTCCAGAGAGGAGAGATGAACCCTGGAGTGATCATCTGAAACAGACAAAGGATTATGAAGGAGGCAAAAGAAAGAAAAACAGCTGAAATAATCATTTGTTCTGGATGTTAAATCAAGAAGCTCCAAAATATTTCTAACTCCTGGTCAGGAACCAACTTGAACTCCTCACTGTAGTTCAGTATAAACACTGTCAAAGCTAGACTCAGCATTCTCTGATCCTTACAAGGCAGGATGTTGATGTATCGGTTCTTCTCTTTATTCTCCTCTTTGGAAGCTGCATCACATGACGCCTGAATGGGACAGACTGGCAGCGCCTAAACAAAAACAAGCATAAGATGAAAACCAGACATTCGTCTCACATCTTAATAGGAATCCTGATGATATTTTGACAACATCCATTATGTATATGACATCTATTAAGCTGTAGAGGAATATTCTACAAATCCGCGATCTCCTAAAAATCTTTTTAATGCTTTCTTTTGAGTAAAGATGAGTTTAAAATATTGTGGTAGGATTTTTTTCCCACTCAGGTTTAACAGATTTACTTCATTTAGTAAAAGTTGCTGGAATTAATTAAGCAATCTGGTTTCTGAAAGACTCATCTCTGCTTATAACCAGGTAATAAATGGCTCCTGATTAACAGCAACGCTTAACATATCACAATTTATATTTTTATAATTTCATCAAGAAAAGCTAAAAAACTTTCCAGTTTAGTAAAACTACTTTAAGCTCCAGACTTGCGGTGTGTTATCAGAGGATGTTTGCTTGAGTGTGCCGTACATTAAACTCCTCCCTGAAGAGCTTGTTGTCATCAGCCATGCGACGGTTCATTTCTTCCTCGAGTTTGTCTACGGGAATGGGTGGGTACTTCCTGTTTGTGCTGGGAGAGCGAGCCAATAGCGGCACGCTCTGGAGTTCTGCTCCGAGGGCCGGGAAGGAAGGAGGTGAGAGTGAAAAGAGGAGCGGGGGGCAGATTGGGAGGAGACACGAGATAAAGACATGAGATAATGTGGAAGAACACGAGAATGCAACAGCGCAGATGGAAACCTTGCTCAGACATTTCAGCGGCAGCTTGTAAAAATGCCCAGCAGAGGGCGATGTGAGGCAACAATACAGCAAAAAAGGATTCTTTGGTCGCCCTGTTGATTAGGTAATCACAGCAAACAAAAGCCTCTTAAAACCCTTAGAAATGTTATCAGTGGCAGGAACAAAATCAAATGACGGTTAAAAACAAGATCAACAACTTTGACCCAGCTGCTGGTGAATACGACTCCAAACAGCTACGTGTACATGTGGACGTTTCACCTGTGTCATCTGATCTGCCATTGGTCAATCTGAAGGCATTTGAATGGCTTCCTGCTTGCTTGTACTTCTTAAATCTGTCAAAATCAAAGCACATAATCAGTTAGTTTTATTTTTACTTCATTATTAAAAAGAACAACAACTTTTGTCTGTCTGCGTCTGTCGCAGCAGGTCAATCAGGGATCGTCATGGTAACGGCAGCTTTTCCAGCTGTTAACACAGGTCCCTCCTCTCTCCCCCTCCAAAAAAAGGAAAGAAACAGACTTTCACTGACCTGAGCATGTAGAGGATAATGATGATGAAGATGATGACCAGCAGCGATGACAGGGCCACCATCACAGCGATTACTGCAACTCCTGGGACAGAAAAGGTTTTAAAAACAGAGTCGTATTATGTTAGTTCCACGGTACCAGATCTGGAAAATAAAAAATAAAAAAAAGCAGCAAAATTCCATCCTCAAGAAATGCTGTCACAAAACTTTAAGGCGGGTTCCTTCTTCGATACGTTTGAATCAAAAAGCAAATTTCCCCAGAATGTCATTCAGCTCTGCAGCTGCAGGTCTTTCATTACATTAGAGTCATAGTCTGCGTCTACAAGCTACAAGATGGTAGCTCTAGAGGACTGGACTTGGAACCACCTCGTTATTAATCGCCGTCTACTACAAAGTCCTGCATCCTCGCGAACAAAAAACCCAGAGAGTCGAGGATCACTCTTCTTAAGGTAGCACTGAGCATGTCTACTGAGCTGTTTTAACATAATATGAGGCCAATGGCTAATAGTTCAGGGTTTCCCCTGTGTTTAACAAGCCTGGCGGGCCACCAGGCTTCACTGGTGCTCCCACCAGGCAAAGCATTGCTTATTTACTGAAGTATTTTTGAAATGTTTGCATATTTTAGGACTTTATAGTTGGTGTTCAGGTATTAATCTTCCAATAACATATAATTATCAAGTGATACTTTGAAATTTCCTGTCAAATTTAAATGTTTTTTAACTGAAAATCACGACGGGCTGCTGGATGAATGACTGCCGTAGCGCCCAACCACCGGACTCAGCAAGTTTTCTGGGGGAAACCTTGTAGTCAATGTTCCATTCATCAAGTGCTTGAAAATGATTCAATTCAGTGAGTGTTCATTTATTTGATCTTTTTTAAATTTTGTACCAAAAAAGAATAAATAAATGTTACTGATACTATTCTTGTACCTGTTTTATTATTTTAATAGCAGAAGGCACTAATTAATATTTTTTGTGTTTGAATAAAAACAGAATGTGATCATTTTTTTTACCCAGTTTATTATCAAAAATCTCATGTGGATTATGTCAACTAATGGCAATAATAAGTCGCTTGATCTTGCAGCCCAACATATCTCTGGACGTTCCATTTGTTTAATTAGAAACCCCGAGATGATGCAACATTTGAGTTAATATTTACCTGCAAGAAATAATTTCAGCATCCTGAGTTTCGTTCCACAACCTGCGATTTCACCATTCAGTCCAGTCCTGCAGATTGAATACCTTCAAGCTCTCAGAGTCCTTTTAGCTTTCGAGAGATTTAAAAGACTTGCATATCGCATTGCAAGTCTGTGTTATGCCGTCTGCCTTTTGCAAGACTGGCCCATATCTTTCTGCTCCATTACTGGTATCGATATCAGTTAGGTACGTCCCAATTTAATCCCAGGTATGGGCTTGTATCCAAATCATTTTAAATGATCAGCATCCCTGAGTCTGACAGAACTTAATTCTTCATACATGTTGTGGTTGTACAGTCAGTGATCGTGTCCGCTGTAACCATGTGATCATCTTTGTGTTCCTTGCAAAGCTGGAATAAAGTCCTTACATTGTTTTGGTGAATGAAATGATATCAACAATGACAGAGAAACTGTATCGGTTGTTGTGTATCTAAATGTTACCCTCAGTGTTATTGAAAGCTGCTCCGTTGACTAAAATGTTAAATCTTCAAAGCAGGAGAACTATTTCTCTTTAGGTTTTGTCCATGTATCTATCATCTGTTGCCAGATGAATTACAGAGCCACATTAAAACAGAGAGAGGGCTTCAGCAAAAAGTTCAGTCAAAAGAATTAGTAACAATTAGTAGCAGGGGAACGACATTTAAAGTTATCTTTATAAACATGTAATAAAGTAACACTAGTATTGGGCAACACATTGTTTGAACATTAGTCAGTCTCCTGTCTTATTGCAAAAACTCCAGTAGGGAGAAAATACCAGTGGCTGTCAAAAACCATAGACTGTCTGGAAACGTTATTGATGAGTCAATCACAACGACGCCGTTGTGATTGACTACTGATGAAATGTAGTGCACGACAATTCAGCACTTTGAAGCTACCAATTTATGAAGAATGAAAGCTGGCATCGACAATGAAGTATTTGATGGTATTTTCCATCCATCCATTTTCTTACACCCTGCTGCTGGTGCGTATCTCCAGCTAACGTTCCAGGTGAGAGGCAGGGTCACCCTGGACAGGTCGCCAGAAACAGACAGGACAACCACGCACACACACACTCACACACCTAGGGAGAATTTAAAGAGACCAATTAACCTGACAGACATGGTTTTGGACTGTGGGGGGAAGCCAGAGTACCCGGAGAGAACCCACACAGGGAGAACAGAAAGACCCCGGGCCGGGAATCGAACCCAGGACCTTCTTGCTGCAAGGCAACAGTTCTACCAACTGCACCACTGTGCAGTCCTTCATGGGATTTTGTTATCTGCAAATGCTTATCATTTAAAGACCCTTTGGTATCTGGAACAACAAAAAAACAACCTTATTGGGATATCCATTATGTCAATATATAACTGGCTTAAAAAAAAAACAAAAAAAAACACCAAACAAGTTGAGAAATGATCCAGTTTCGCTCAGAGTAAACAAATAAATCACATTTTAACCAAGAAGGTGAACCATTCACCTCAGTAACAAGCTGTATCCACAATGACAGCAGATATAAGGAGCTGTCAATTTAACTAAAATTATTTCAAAGTATTGGTATAAAGGCCTTTCTGCATATCAAAATCAGAAAAGTGTTGTTTAGATTGAGGCTGGTGCTAAAGCATGATTACGGATTCGACATCACAGCAGCCAAAATATGTGTCCTCCATTTTGCCTCTCAGTCAGATTATAATGGGTCACCTATTTGTACACATTTCTACCACGTGCATGAGCTGGAGGCAGATCTGTGGTCTTCCTTTTGACCTTTTGCATCTACAATTAGAACAAAAGATGAGATCTGATTGAACAATAACAGGGGTTAAAAAACCCACCTGCTCTTCATGTGCTGTTGGTGATTCAGTAAGACGCATCACAGAAGAAAAACTTTTCCTAGCCAGGGCCACAACTAACCACTAGTTTAATCTATTAATCCATTGATTACTCTGACAATTAACCTATAAATCAGATAAAAAAAAATTGGCACATTCTTAAGATATTTTATAAAACTACTTAAGCCTTTTCTATACAATGTTGGAAATAGATTAAAAGATGCAAATACATATTTTATTGCCTAAAATGCAATAACATAGCATTCCTTTGGTGAATTTAAAAAAATGCTCCTTGAGAAGTGTTGTGTAAAACATATTAGCATATATGTGGATAAATGTTTTGGCTCAATTACTACTCTGAATATGTTGTTTATTTATCAGCAAACTGTCTTTTTTTTTTGAGTCTGTATACTCCAATCAACAATTAATCGATTACTAAATTAGTTGACAATTATTTCAACAATCAAATAATCGCAATAAATCCTTCAAGCCCTTTTCCTGGCAAACGTCACGTAGTCGGAACGAGATCATCGCCCGATTTTGAGAAAGTTCCTTTGCACTCGAGCGACGTGTTGAGCAGAAAGCGTCATTTGAATTCATGCTCCATCTGCCTTTTCTGGGACTTTTTTGTTTAGGAGCAGCAGCAGCAGTAACGGTGCATTTTCTTATGCACAATCCGCAGGACGTTTCAGTGTTCTCCGTCGGACAATATGTGCATTGAGGAGAGCGTGAGAACAAAGGGCTGCGAGTGTCATGTGGAACTGACACAGCCTTGACGGATCTAATGGCATTTAGAGCGGCTCGCTGCGCTCCACTCCAGGCTCAAGGATGTCCAGAAACAATGGAGCAATTACATAATACCTACGGGAAGGAAAGGCATCACGTTATATAATAGGGGTATTATATAGTCGAGTCGCATACATCTTAATCTAACCGACTGGTTAATGCCGATTAGTTGATGCTTAGCATTGATGAAATCCTTGGATAAGTTCCCAGGCTCAATGCTGCATAAAATAAAATAAAATCTTCCATTTACACAAGAATTCAAACTAAACTAGGTGCTATTGTGTAGCCCGAATCAATTTAGTGATTTGGGAACTTTTCATAGATTGCGCATTAATAATTAATGCGAAAGAGTAGGGAGGCTGAGCCACATCTTATATGAAGCATCGGCACTAAAAACTTTGAAATATTTTCCTCAACTTTACAACACTCAAGTCAAAACTGTGCAATTATTTCAGATCCATGAACCGCTAACCTAATTTAAACACTCAAACATTTGACCTTTTTCTTGCATTATACCAATGAAATTTATCTTTTTTTTATTCAGATTTTGTGTTAGACCAACACAAAATAGTGAGCAGGTGTGAAGTGGGTTAAAAATGGCCATTTTAAAACCAAACGGAAAATATTTGGGGATAACCTCGCCTGCTGTTGTAATTGCAGGTGTATGTTGGTGAGGTGTGTCACCACCAGATTTCTACATCTAGATCTTGTTGTGGACGAAGCAACACATGTGATGGAGGGCAGCGCTGATGATGCTAAAGCTCACAGAAAACAGATGAGATGATGAAAATAGAGAAAACTGGGAATTTATTACATTACTCTATGCACCAATAAGTCCCTGACCCTCTGCTGTTCCTTGGATAATGTTCGCTAACATTTAGTTTAAAAGTTTTTAAAAGATCAGCTGAGAAATTGCAAATTTGGTTATTGTGAATTCAATTGTTTGCATTAGAGTTTAATTATCGGATATCGAGTAAAAAAGGGGTAGAGTACAAATATGCATCACACTTTGCTGATTTTTATTTAACAAATGGTTTAGAGATGCATGAACTTTCCTTTCATGTCACAGTTATGTGCTACAACTACAAAAAAAAAAAATCCTAATGACATAGTTAAGATTGTGGTGGCAACGACAAAGTTTTGAAAACTTGGGTGATACAAATACATTTGTAAAGCTGTGGGCGAGTCCGGATGGCTCCGTTAATGCGGTATTTCTGTGGATGAATGATCAAATGAAGCAATATCACGTAAGGATATTTCCGGAACGGAAACAACGGAGGCTAAAAGCAGAAAAGTGTTCACCTATCTAAAATATTAAAGGTTGAATCTTGACCACAGAGCTCGCTTGCTTGCAGAGCCATACCGCATGAATAACACAGAAACCACTCAGGATTTTATATGAAATTTCTCTAACCTCGTCTGCTTGTGAAAACCTTTTTTGAGAAAGGCTTTCAGACATTAAAATGCATCTGAGCAATATAAACACGGCATTAATAATTAAAGGATTTAAAAAAACTAAAAGGTTTATCAGAATCTTCAACCAAATCCAGACAAAACAGGATCAACTTTTAAACCCGGGTGCTCAGGTGCTTTATTCAGATTAGGTTAAATCAACTGAAGATAAAGTACAATTACCCCGACTTGATTAATCACTCATTTCAAAAAACAATAAATAAAAATTAGTCACACAATCAAACAAATTAGCGGCAAGATATGGCCGCAAGCAATGAGCGTAAACGATCTGCTTTTAGTTTTTAAAAAGCCTTTATCGATCTGTTTCAATACTTAAAGTCTCGTTCACTTCACCCATCTTTAAACTGCCTCTAATCAATTTCAAATCATCATTCAAGTTGATCAGACTTGATTTCAGATGTGAACTTTCACAAATTCAGCAGACATTGCAGAACCAGTGGAGGCTCAGAGATGATCTGAAGAGGACTGATTTAGAGGACGGTGCATGAAATGTGTTCGACATCTGCTGTTCTCAAAGATCGTCATGACTATGCTTCTCATGATGCCGTTAACAGGAGGTCTGCGCTGGAAAGTAGCTCGCACGATGAGCTACTTCCAGGTGTTTTCTAATTGCTGCTGCTGCTAGTCTGGAGGAGCTGATTGGGGGAGTTATAGGGAAAGGTTGCCCCGGGTGTCGATTTTAAATCCTTCAGCAGGCTGGTTGCACAGATTATATGCTAGAGGTGGGTGATACAAATGTCTTATCATATAGCAAGCAGCAAAAGGAAGAAAAAAGGATTATCTATCTTGACTGTGCTCACAAACATCCAAAACAGGGATTACCACTGGTCTGTTTGATTTATGTCTAACTTCTTCTTGCTCTATGCTACAAAATATGACTGTAGACTATTACTGTGTATTATTTAGAAGGATTTTTAGGCTTGTAGTGTTTTTGATAAGTACATTTTATTTATACAGTAATGTGCGTGAAGCTCTATCTGCAAGCTGTAACAGGTCCACAGTTGAAAAGAAATGTTTAACTACATCACAATAACTCCTTCAATTCAAAATATGACGTTCATAAGGCCCATCCCTAGCCTCTGTAGCCTATCCCTGAACCACAAAGTTGGAAAATGCTGATATAAGTTGACATCTACAAAGCTGAGAAAAACAAAGGGAGAAAAGCAGCCAAAAGAAACAATATAAAATAAAATTAATTTTAAAAAGGTGTGATCTCTCGGATGCACAGATCAACCCAAATGTGTGTGTTGGAAACAGCGATGTGAGAGTTGAAGTAGTTTTCAAAATATTATTGGTCTTATTTTTACAACTTTGGGTATCTGGAAACATCAGACTACAATAAAGTTTGAATAATTACTTTCAGCAGGATCTTTGAAAGACAATCCTGATTCTGATGGAACAAAAAAAACCCCAACAAAACAAAACAAAGTGGCAAACACTTACCATTATCGTTATTGTCTTCGATTTTGGTTGTGGTAGTTGTGGAGGTTGTGGTAGTCGTGGCGCTTGTGATGCTTGTGGCGCTTGTGATGCTTGTGGTGGGTGAGTTCAATGTCAATGTTGAGTTGGCAATAGACCCAGTCGACGTCTCATTCAACTCATTCGCTGTTGAAGAATTAGTAGGAACTGCTGTCGGTGTTTCTCTGGAGGAATCGTTGTTTTCAGGCGTTTTTGTTGCGCTGCTTCCTTCGTTTACTGCTGAAGTTGTTGCTGATTGCTTGACTGTAGTGGGTCCTGGGATGGTTGTTGCATACGTGTTGGATTTTTTAGTTGTGGGAGCTGGGGAGGCAGGAGCATCTGAAAGAGCATAAAACAAAACAAACTGTGTAAATGTGAGTCAAACACCATGAAAATGTGCTTTCGGTGGACGGCGCTCATACCTGTGATGCTCTGTGGATCCTGGGCTGTGGCCCCGAGGGCTACAGCAAGAAGCAGGAGCAGGGGACACACACCCATTCTGCCCTGCAGAAAGGGCACACAAAAGAGACACGAGTCGATCAATAAAAACTGCATTAAAAACAAAGATGTAATGAGGGATCTGGTGGTGACAGAAATCAGACAATTATAAGTTTGATTATGTCTGACTGCCAAAAACTAGTAAATCTCATCATGGTTAATCATTAGCGGTTTGTACAAACTACACTTCAGTGAGAAATTTGCTAAAGTATTTAGAAGTGGTGAAAGAGAAATGTTTAAGAAGCTAAGGGAAGCTAAATTCTCTACAGAGGAATGCTAGCTGTTCAAACACGGCAGGTAACAGGAACGCTGCACGATTCAGAGCAAAGTTGTTCTTTTGAATCTTTTTGAGATTTCAACCTGGAATATGCCTGATTTGGAAATGATGGCAGCCTCTGGGAAATATCAAGACTATATTCTATGGGAACAGACACAGAGTACTGAAATGTTCTACAAACAAAACACTTTCCCCAAGAAATGTTAACATTTTTTTTCTTCTACAAATTTGCAGCTCAAAACTTAGCACTTCGAAATACAAATTATGCCACAGAAGTGCAACATATTGGCATTAACAACAGTATAAATCTGATAAGTAAACTGGGCAGATATTAATAACCAATGTTTATTTCCATCTTCTTGTATGGAAATAAACAAACACTTTGTTTATGTGTTTGGGGAAAACTTTTATTACCGGGACCTTTTTGACAGTAATTAAGACAGAAAACTGATTATCACACGTGACTTCATTAATTGCTTTAACCATTTGCAATTAATTTTTACTCTTTGCTGCTACAAACGCCAATCATGCAGCCGTTTGTTTTCAAATATTAGTAAAACCTTACATTTTACGAAAAACAAAGAAAACTCTTTGAAAAATATTTTAACGGTGACTGAAAATGCATTAAAATCAAAACTAAACTTTGATGACAAAATATTTTTCACAAGGAAATATTTCATATCTTACATATAAACCAAAAGAAAGATTATTTTTAAGAAGAAAGAAAAAAAAACAAACATTTGAGATCGCAGAGTTGGCTTTGGTTTACCTGAAGAAGCGAAGTTGGCATCAGTCACTCATTCGCACAACTTGGTCCTGGAAACAGAAACAATAAAACGCATAAGTTACATTTTGCTGCCATTTTTTTGCTTACTAAAAGTTTGTCATGATGAAAATCTACAACTTTTGTTCCACATTAGCAACAGCTTGGCACAGAAGAAGAAAATTCCCTTCAACAAGAAGTGATATAATATCTATAAACATCGTAGTGATCTTAATTCCTGCTCTTGTTTCATCATTACTCCATTAATATTTGCCCATTGCTGAGCTTTATTTGCTCACAGCAAAACCAGAATTAGTGTCACCCTAAGATTCCTTCAGTAACAGAGGATCTATTCAACCATTCAACACTCATATGCGGCTCAGCTGGCGGGAGACAGAGAGACTGGAACAGTTTAGGAAACTGTCAAGTCTTTTTTTTTTTTTTTTTTTTATCCCAGAGGCTAACTGCATTGCAATAATCCCTGATCTAATCGGTCTTGACCCTGGAATAATTCACCCTGCCCGCCGTTGCTTACAGTGATACTTAAAAACAGCTTTTTCGACACTGAGCTGAGCCAAACACTGCAGGGCTGCCACACAAAAACAAACCGACGCTTTACATCCAGGATTACGGCATCAGCGGGCCGAGGATGAACTGGGCGCTAAAAGCTCCAACGCTGCCAGAATCTGAGGCTCTGCCGTTTGGAGCTGAGCTCATTCATGGTGGTGCTTACACTTTGTCTTGTTGTTTTTTTTCCCCCTGTGTTTGGAGCTACCAATTGGGCCTGCTGAGCAAGTTATGTGGTCAATGAGAACGCTATTAACCTACAAATCCAATTGCTGCTCTCCAATTCTCCATCACTAACCCATGCCTCCACTTAGCTGACAACCGTCTGCACCCAGAAAACAATTCAACCCCTCATGCATTTGAAACTGTGGAGCAGGAATTCAAGAACAGCAGCGTTGGACGACGGAGCTTACTTCTAAAACTTAATTCTGAAACTTTTTTTAGGGAGGCCTTCTTACATAAACAATAGGAAAAAAAATGGTACATTTTCCAGGCATTCTAGTTTTATTTTGGATTATTACACTAATTTGCTTTGCACAAAGAAATAATATTAGTTCACAAAAGCAACTCAAATATTCGCAGTTATGACATGCTGTTTTAATAGTATTTTCATTTTAAAGATTACCAACCATGAGAACTTTAATAGAGTAACCATGGAAACCAGTTTCAATCATCTTCTACAGATATATTTAAGGTGCCAAATAAATGTGGCAACAGGGGTGCATTTCTTAACTCAGGGTTTTGTATCCTCCACTGAATACATGTCCTCAAATTAAAAAGGCATTTTTCCTAAATCTTTAGTTGGAGTTTATGCTTCCGCAATAAAATATTAATTTTAGCCTTTAAACATCTATGTATCTGTAGGACACTGTAGATCTTATATTGAAAAAAACTTGTTCCATTATTGATACAAAATTTAATTGTGAATGTGTATCGCAAATGTTAGTCTGACTATTATAAGTTAAAGTAGATTTAGCAAAACTGGTTGGATACTTCATCAGCATGTCCACTAAACTTGGTTTTATAAAATTAGCATGAATGAATACCACTGTAAATCTGTTCTACGCTGACACCGTGTTGTTCACTCTTCTTAGCTTAAAATTAACCTGCAAAATGTATAAAACTTTGCAAATGTCCTAACTAAACAAAAGGATTTCTAAGAATTGTGTACAAAGAGGAGGTACTGTCCCTGAAAAACAAATAATGTTTGTTTTTCAGGCTTTAGTAAAGGTTTTCTAAAGCTCAACCCTTACTATCCGTCTCTACAAACTGACCTCTCATCAAATAAGTATTATAGAGTGTCAGGATAAACTCCATCTCTCAGATGGGTGTTGTCACCAGCAGGCTTTTTTTTCAGTCACCTTTTCATAAGGGACCATGACTCATTGTTTCTGGTGTGCAATGCGCCGAGGCGGAGAGATGCGTTGGTGTTACAAGGTATGAGCCGATCCTGTTGCTAACTTCTATATCCCAGATGCTGCTCGGACCCGGGAGGGTTTCTGTTTTTTTTGTTTTTTTTCTTGTTTCGCCCTCCCATCTAGAAGCTTGTGTAGCGCCAAGAGTATCTCTCCCCAGAGATGAATCTTAATGTGCTGTGGTTTCTTTAGAAGATGTCATATTCCAGTTTGTGTGAGCGTAAATGCAGGCAATCTTTTTTCAGCCGTCTTATACGTTGATGGAGGACATTATTTATTTATTAGGGATTGGGGAAGTGCTTCTATCTGGGACACTTTTAGGTTCTGGTGCACTCTTGGTGTTTGTGCAATTCACACCGAGGGTGGACAGTAAATAAAAGCATTGATTAAATGGATGTTTGTATACTTATCCACTGAGTTACTCTTTTTAATCCACAGTTAATGCGTAACTAATGGTACCGGAGACGGTAGAAAGATAATAAGAGAGATCAACATTTTAGAATAACAGATCTGTCTGCATTTATTTAACTACACTAGCTCCATGCAACTTTCCAGAGCTTTGCCCTTGATTTATTATTATTTTAAAGCATTTTTCCCAGCCAACAACTAAGTCACTACAGGGTATTTGACCGCTGTTACCGATGTAAAAATAATGCAGACTTCTGCAGCAGATTTAATGTGGCAGCAAAGAGGATTGAAAGAGGTTTTACGGTCCGACCTACTAATTCTGATTTTGACCAATTCAGATTTTCAATTCCCAAAGAATACATAATGCAAAAGAGATACTACTGGAGGTTTTCTTTTTAACAGACTTCTTAAGCATTTTTAAGTGTTAACAGACAACTCCTGCTAATTCCACCAGAACTGCTGAAAAAACGTTTTTGTCATTTTTGCGACAATTTTTAAAATTCAATTTTTGCATCTTTCCGTCTTGCTGTGAAAATGTTTCATTTAAAAAGAGAGAAAGCCGTACATGACTGAGTCCAGCTCCGAGCTTCGTAAACTGGAATGAGACGCGCAGACAGAGATATCATCTGGAACTGGCTGATTTTATGGTTGACCAGTTCTGATCGGTGACTGGACACTCAAATTGCAAATCCAATCTTTTTTTCCCCCAATCACTGAGCACATAAGTGCTAACAAGCAATGCTGACAATAACTCAAGTTTGTATGCTTTGGGGCAGGATTTGCTTGGGCAGAAGAAATGTCTGTCACTTTCAGCGTCAGAGAGGTTGTGGAGAAGGAGGAAGGAAAAAGCTTTTAAACATGAACAGCAAACAGTTACTTTATTTTAACCTTTTATGTCAAATTCTGTTAGAAAATGCTTGAGAATTAAATATATATACATATATCCCAGTGAGGGTAATGTTAACCAGGTTAACATACTGATTACAGTAAGTAGTGAAAAATCCCCTTTATAGTAACTGTAAATGTATGAATAATTTAACAATTTAAAACACACAGGAGCAAATCTGAGTTTTACAGATATAAAAATGATCCAGACACCTCAATATTCGGTTTATCTTTTTGTTAATACAGCTCTTAACTTTCACTTATTTATGCCTAAACTTATATTGTATTTGTCACCGGAGAAGAAAATGAATTGATTTCAATTAAACACTAATAATAAGCCTCATTTTACCATCAAAAAGGTAAAATGAGGTAAATTTTCCATTTACAATAGTAAGATCCTGCTGTAGTGTTCTTGATGACATTGTTGCAAAGACTTCTTTTAACATCTTACGGTCTGCTCTGAGGGCGACGAACGTTTGTGTGCATATTGGGAGCCGTCTGTTGGCTTTTTTTTTTTTTTTTTTGGACAATTTGTTTTTATTTTTTATTTTGAGATCTTTTAAACTCTTTTATCACCAAAAGGTTGAGTTGCACTTTAACAGTGAGGTACGCCAAGCTAAACGTCTGACGTTTGATCAAAATACTGACTCGCGACGTCTGCGGCGAGGTCGGCCACATTAAGAAGAAATTATTTGTTGCTCACCAGAAGTTAAACTGCTTTAAAATTTGAAAAGCATTACATTTTGTTTTTTTATATTTTAGAAAGTTATTTTAAACAGTCATGTGTTAAACTGTGCTTGAAAAACACACCATCATTCCCAGGGTGTGCTAATTTTCAATCATGACAGCATATCAACATGGAAATATTTATTTTTAAATAATCTTAAAGAAAAATATATCTTGGGGTATGTTGCATTTTGTTGAACTGTAAAATATACTTCCATCTTCCAACCTATGTGGTTTTACAGCAGGTGTAAAGTCATTAAAATGTCAAGAGAGTGATAGTTTTAAGACATTTACATTTACAACAAAGAAAGTGCACAATTGTTATGTTTTATGTTATTATTATTTTTAGTTATTAAGTGAAAGCAGTAGCAGCAGGTTAGAGCTCAGTCAAACTAATCTGAAAATCAACTGATTCTGGTCACTAGCAGAGTGATTTATATATGCTGTTTTCTTCCATCTCTGCCATCAGCATTATTAATTTTAGACATCTGACAAAGGGAGTGCCATTCATCAAACCCTTTTGTTTGCAAAAATAAAAATAAAATAATCATTGTTTGCAATTTAAAATGCAGAGATGCATCTTTGTCTAACTGTTGCTTACTTCAGTGACAATTTTTCTTTGCAGTTTGATAGCAACACAAAGTAAACCGATTGAAAGGCTTTTCAGTTTATTTTAAATGTTTTCTCAGTTGTAAGAAGTAGATGTTCATAGGCGTATGTTGTATTGTGAAAGGGAGTTTAATGGCCCGACGCGAATTTAGTGAATCGGAGAATGAGTGTAAAATGCTTAACTTCTTTTTGTGAGTCCCGAAAAAAAAAAATCCTCCACCACCAGTCAGAAAACAAGAGCTTTGAATTTCTTTCATCTTGCTAGGTCCAGATCCATCTTTTAAATTAAAACATGTGTCCAAAATGGTCGGTAAATTCTAATGTGCAAAATTACTCATGTCTGTATTTCTGTAATCTCACAACTGTTCCTATGGGGATGAGTAAATATGATCCATGTGAGGCAACACAGTTGATGTTCACATCTTCTAAAAGTAGTGAAAAACTTAAGATTCCCTGTATCATGGCAATTTCATTTACGCCACAGAGAACGGTCTGCGGCAGGTTGTGGGGGTTTTGTGCTTAATGAGCTCCGCTGGCTAATGAAAATCCTCCTCAGGCTCTTTGGAGCGCAATCACACACTTGTGAAAGGGCCTGGCTCTTCTCGTCCCATTTCATTCACGCAGTAAAAGGAACACTTAAAGGACGAATATAAAGGAAGTCCAATTACATCTCCATGACAACATAAAGGCCAGGACATCGGGATCAGTGCAAGATGCTTTTTAATACGGCGACTAAACTCAAAATTTGGTGGTTTTGGTTACTGTGGATTTATTTGTGACCTTTAACCCCATTGTGACAAAATCTTCAATGCAGTAAAAGTACGTGAAATTTAGTTCAAATTTATATTTGAAGAGATCAGAGCATTAAAGTGTTCTACGGATCTCTGGAGACAAAACGTTTTGTTGCTTACGATTACATTTGGTCATGTTTTAAACTAGATTCAACAGAAAGAGAAAAATACAGCCCAACAATACAAATATTACCCAATCACAGCACACCATGCACTACCAGACTTCAGAAACAATAACACTCTTCAGTATATATGTTGTCACAAAAAGAAGCTGATTTTTTTTTTACTCTACCCATTTTATCATAGTTCAGGGCTAAAAAAAAAAAAAAAGTAATATCAAGTTCAAACATGAAAAAAAGCTAAACGGAAACTAGATTTTGAGCGACGTCTTCTGTTTGAACAGGCTCAGAGAGAAATATTATTGTAGACAGAAAAGCAATGTGATGTTACCCCTGCTCATAATATGAATAACTTTTCACTGCTTACAGCAGGACGACTAGAAAATAGTGTTTAAGACGATCCTCATATCTTCATATTGTATAGTTTCAAACAGAAATCAGACACTGCTTACAAAATCCTGCGATTAAAAATTTGAGGGTTTTTGATCCACATTAAGATCACTTGGAAGACAAAGTACAATGTACTGAAAGTCCTCAGGAGACAGGAGATGGAGGCTGGACTGACTCCATCGCTTCACCGATATGACACAAGCAGTTCTTATCAAAGGGACTTACCATTCATGCAGAGAAATATTTCCTCTGGCTTTCTTACAAGGCATCCTGCTGCACTCGTTGCTGCAGCGCTGGATAATGCCTGTCTGTCTGTCTCCATTCATGGCATATTAATACTGTTTCTATGTCTTCACTGAGGGGGGGGGGAGTCTAAAGCAACAGGATCGCTGTGAATGCTTCTCTTCACGGGAGACCGAAGTATGCCTAACTCAGGCCTGCAAGGACTCCTGCTCCGAAACAGACCACAGATTATATGTCCCTGGTGCCACATACAACAGCCACAATCCTCTGGACTTCCCTTTCTGAGGGATACTACTCCCTGCTGGTGCGGTTTGTGTTCCCGCTGACTTCATTCACGAGCTGGCGGAGTTGATAAAAAAGATGACGAAAAGCGTGGGGTTGCTGTTCCGGCTAATTACAAGGGCGAGAGTGACCGCGCTGTCTCTTATTAAGCCTGCGATGATGATTCTGGCCCTTCAGGCTGAATGAATGGATCAAGAAAACTCACTTGTTTTAACGAGCGAGACTGGTGAGTCATTGAAGCTCTGCTCCGTGTCTGCTGCTTTGTGGGGTTTCTCACAGGAGATGCCAGGGGCCTCTCAAGCTTTCCCACATTGGACACAGAGAGGATCTAAAGGCGCAAACCCATGGCCTCCCCACAAAAGCCACTGTGACCTTCAACTGAGTTTCCAAGCCAAAACGATGGCTCCCGGGCCACAATGAAACTTGATTCACAATCACCTCTGCCCTTTGAAACTCAAGCACCAGAACCGATTTCTGGATGCAGCTAAAACCGGATGTCAGATCTCATTTTACTTCATTCAGTGAACAAAATGTGCGGGTGCAGAAACACAGGGCTCTCCGAATGCAGTCCCAACATGGCAACTTTAGGTGCCTTTATTGTCCTGGCTTCTTCTTCTCTGTTCAGACTCTTTAAATTAACTCAAATCTGCCTGAAATCCAGAGTGTTACAGATCAGTAACTGTCTACGTCTCTGAAAATCGATAAATACAATAAAACCCTTTATGTTAGGGAACATTTTTCTATATGAATGTCAAGACAAACTATGAATCATTTTTCATCATTTTTCTCACCATAAAACATAATAAAAGTCCTTCATATCAACAGAAAATCATTTTTTCAACAGGACCCATTAAAAATAGAAATAATAACTGCTGTGAGGTTCTGATTTACAGGGATCTTTTATCTTAATTAGATGGGACTCTTACAAAGCCTGTCAAAGGAGCGGAGGCGGTGTCACACGATGTGATGTGAAACCAAAAGTCGTCACACAGCCTTACTGTTAAACAGGATTTTCAGATTTCACAACAAACATGAAAGCATGCTGGAATTGACAATTTACGCAATCTTTAGCATTTTATGCTAACGCTAAGCACTATTAATGTGCTTAGCATTGATAGCATTTCTACCGATGCTAAAGATTGGTAGAAATCTTTAGCATTGGTGTAGAGTCAGAGTTAGCCGAAGCTAAAAGAAAACAACAGAAATTTCTGCTGGACAACCATGTCACATATTTCTATTTGTTTTGATAGGACTCGTTGATAATTTGGCTTCTGGCATACTGCATGATTAACCTGCATTTCCGGTTAATCATGCGTGAGTCAGATCGTGACACAGACAGAAAACTGTGGGAGCCAATAGAGTCTCACTTTTACTGCTTATGAGAGTGAAAAACTCTTTGCCTGGTTCCACACTGCAGAACCTCATGCTTGGTTTTGTTTTTGGCTGAGATCCGATTTTCTTTGTGAGGATGTTTGCATCCAGGAGTCCGGTGCGAACACCACCGGACTCCTGCTGTAATTAGCTTGTACTTAGCATTGTTCGAAACGATTAAATCGAGAAGCAGTCCCAATGTCTGCCAGGTTTGTTTTGTCCACTGTTTACACTTGATTATGCTGCTTCCTGCCTCCTCCAGTGTATAGTGTGTGACTTTTCTGTCACACAGAGTGACAGAAAAGTCTGATGAAATGGGTCACACGTGGCCTGGAAAGCCAGATTTGGGCCACTTTTGCCTGCAGACTGACTGTAGCCGAAAGCCATTAGAATTTTGAGTTTTATTTGTTCCCATTTACTAAAACCATTTACTAAAACCTCTTTTCAGTTTTACCGAAACCAAAAAGAGGTTTTAGTAAATGAGTTTTGTCCTGGACTCAATCATTTGCGTTGTGTCGTCACCGGGAAAGTTCTTTGGTCCGGCCCAAAAGCAAAGTTTCTTTTTTCCATTTGGTACAGTTTGCTTTCACATTGTTTTGCGTTTTGCGTGTGGCTATAATTTGAAAACGAAGCTGTGTGGGTAATGATCATTGCTCCCACTGGATAGAAATAATGGGGGCAAGACAGAGCACAGACACAGAAAAAAAAACTTTGGAAGTCCTACTTGCTGCATTTATGTTTTCTGCAAACTTTTGCTGTTAATAATGTAACTGAAATATCACTTTGACTGCAGTTTTACAACGTTTTGAATGAACGCTGGTTTCGCAATGGAATATTTCTAATTTCCAAATGGCGTGGGCAAAAGCGGCTGAAAGCTGAACGAGGCAAGAAGCTCTGCATCCTCTGACCCGCAACATGCTGGCCACTGCATCGCTAAGTAGAAAACAAGGGATGATTTCAGCACAATCACTACATGAATTAGTACCATTAGCAACACTGAAGGGCTCATCAGCAGTGGACCGTGGGGTCCAAACAGACTCCGCTGTTTGGGGTCAAAAAATGACTCCAACCAGCACTTTTTGTATTTGGTTCGGATTGATGCCGCTCTGCGTTCACACCAGAAGCAAACTGTACCAGAGTCTGTTTAAAAGCAGAGTGAGACCATCTCAAAAAGTGGGTCTTGCACAAACGGGGAAACGAGCCGCTGGATGAATGACTGCCCTTGCACCCAACCACCAGACTGCACTAAGATAAATAGATAATAATTTAATGTAAGTACATTTCAGTGTTTATTGCAACACAAAGTGGTAGTGGTATAGTTTTACTATTATTGAAGTTCATACTGTCTTCAACATTTATTTCTTTGCAGCAATACGAAAAAAACAGGTGGAGTAAAACTGCTGTTTTATGTTTTCTTGAGCAGATTCCAAAGGTTATCGCAGCCCCTGTGACTCACTGCGTCTGAACTCTACATTTAAAAACAATGCCTCATGCTCAATGAAGCTCTCATTCATAATTTGGAACCGATTCCTGGCATTGTTCTCCCGTGTGAGATGGTTTTTAAAGGAATCAAAAGCTGCATACTGACTCAGTAAAAGGCCTGAATAACTTGTTGCTGTCTAATCACTGCTGCCCTTTTGCAACTTAAACGTCTCACTTAAAATCCTAATTAGAAGCTGAAGATCTCATTAAGAAAAAGGAAGAAAATCTGAAAAAAAAATGTTTTGTTGCAGGATCAGAACAGACAAAAACAAATATTTGTTAAGATTAATAAAAGCAACGAGCAAACATTTTAATTAACAGATAAACAGGGAGTGGAAGAAGCTATTTAACTTGGGCTTGCTGTAGTAGTTCAGCAAGCCTAGGTTTTTATATAAAATGGGAAAATCACCCAAAAGTGACAGTGATTTTGTCAGACGTGAACATCCCACTGCATATGTCCCCTCCTTTTCCTCAGGAAGATAAGGAAAACTAATCAAAAAGACAAGCATCAGAAGCTCAACTTAAAAAAAAAAAAAAAACATGTCTTGACAGCGTTTCATAACCCAGTGTCTTCTAGTTAGACTTAAAACACAGAAAGTTTCATTACAATAAATGCTTATCAGACCATTTTTTTAAGAGACAACACTCACGCCATAGGAAATATAAATATTCTCCAACTATGGCTCTCAAAAATGATTGAAATCAAGTGAAGTCTGGCACCAACTGTGAACTGCTTGGGTTAAGAGGTGAAGAGTAACGCAACTAATTTTCCCTTACAGTCAATATATGGTAAAAGTCAATCAGCGCTGCTCTAAACACAGCCCTGATGGGAAGAAAGAAGGACGAAAACCAGATTTTGTTACTTTTATAAGATCACATGAAACTCCCGGCATATCAAAAGTATGAAGAGTTGCTCAATCGTTTGAAGGAATAACATGACAACCACTGCAGACGGAGCAAAGCTGAATCGTCCTGGATAAATTCCTTCCATGCATTTGATTCTGTTCATCGTCGATCAATCACTAATGAACACACATTCATTTCTTTTACCTGCGTAAAAAGCAGAATTGCAGTGCTGCTTCATACTAAAAAACTTGCTGGCCTATTGGTGGAAACAAAAACATCCCTCCAGCCCCACCCAAAGAGCCAGCTCATAATATTGTGCCACAAACCTGAAATTGTGACATTTCACAACACTGAAGTAATCTACGAACTGAAATCTCCCACAGAAATCCCATAAGGCAGTTTTTTTCCGAGCTACACTTCATATTTTTAGAAAGTAGGACAATTGTAAAGTGTGATGCGGGTATCAGTCAGTCCTCCACTGAAAGGCTTTCAGCTTCATAAGTCAGAAATAACTCAGGTTTCCTTAAAATAGCCGAGTAGATGATAACAGCCCTGTTTCCCTGTGTCATACGGGCAAGGCGCACTTCTCTCCCTTCTGCAATTTAGCGCCGATGACAAGGTGCTGCGTGACAAGCGGACGTGGCGCAACAGCTTCTATGGGACAGCGGCGAATGTGTTCGGGCCTGACGAGCAGAGGTCAAGCTACGGGTCAGGAGGGTGTGCGGCTGCGAGTTTTGCGACTGGACGACGCAAAGACGACACGACATCCGTGAAGCTGGTGTGGACAAGCAGGCAGCGTGAGGAATCGCATAAATGAGCTGCAGTGCGTTGAACCGAACCAGATGTTGGGGGTTTGAGATCCGGGCAGCAGATATGACAAGTCAGGGATTCCTCCTGGCACCGATGCCACGATTCTGCTGGGAACTTCTGCACCATCGGCTTGAACCTTTACACATTTTGTCTGGTTTTTACATCTACTTGAATTCATTTCATTGAGACGTTATGAGATAGACCAACGCAAAAAAGGAGAGTGTATTTTACAGTCATCATGTAAAGGAAATAAGTAGTTTTTGACCATTTTACACAAATAAAAATCTGACAAAACGTGCCATTCATTCGTAATCAGACTCCTAGGTGAATACTTTGTAGAACCACTTGTTTTTTTTGCAATTCCAGCTACATGTCCTTTTAGATATGTCTGTACTAGCGTTTCACTGCTACACACTGAGATTCTTCCCCAGTCCTGCCGAGAAATTCCCCAGCAAGGTCTGGACTTTGACTGAACCTTTCAAACGCTTGAACATCTTGCGATCCAAGCCGTTTAACTGGAGCTCCGGCTGTACATTTAGGATCCTTTTCCTCACTGTAAGCCGAAACGCCATTCCTCCCTCGAATGTTTTGTATCGTCAAACTGACTTTCTTCCATCATTACCCAGTTTCACTGTAACTTCTGAAGGAAAGCATGCAGACAGCATGATGCTGATGCTGCCACCACCATGTCTACCACGAAGACGGCCCCGTCAGGGTGCAGAGTTCATTTTAGTGTTCTGCAAGACCAGAGCACACCCTTTGACGCGTTTGCTGTGCTACCTACGTTGCTTGTGGAAAACTGCAAACAAACTTTCTTGGTGACGTCTTTCGACTCTTCCAAGTCTCCAGTTGTTTCTTCAGTTTACGTGGATGGGCAGGTTTAGCTAGGTCTGCAGTTGCAACTTAAGGTTTCCTTAAAGCTCTGCACAACTTTCTCCTTGGTCTAAACCTCTGAGGCCTTCACCGAACAGCTGGATTTTATTTAGCTCAACACAGATGCACAGCATGTATTAATTTTCTTTATATTGCTCTACCACGTAAAATCCACAGTAAATACAGTGACGTGTGCTTTTAACGTGACAAAACCGTGGAAATGTTCAAGGGGCGTGAATACTTTTGCAGGCAAAAAAAAAAAAAAGGTTTTACTTGCCACTGCTGGTGACTGTTTTTTACCCCCCCCCCCTTTCCTTCTCCCTCATAATCTGGACTCGGAGCTTCTGCAAACTGAAAGCAAAGTAATTCATAAAAATAAAACTGATATGATTTGCTCGGTTACACCCAGTGCTCTGACAGAGAGGAGGGTATTAATCATTACTAAAACTTTTGGGAGAGGCTGTAAGAAGGAGGGGGGGTGGAGTGTTCCAGCATCGGAAGAAGCGGCAGTGATTTGATGGAGAACACATTTGAATGTTAGTGACGACCTAAGCCCACGAAGAAGACCCACAGCTCCTCCACCCACGGACCCCCAGCTAAGCCCCCCCCCCCCCCCATTTTTTTTAAAAAAATGTATAATAACAAAGCATTGATCAATACAGCGGACTTTCCAGTGAGCCAGTCCAGAGACCCCCCTCCCCTCCTCCTCCTCTTTGTTCCCGTGCCACCGCAACCGCATCCGTGTTGGCACAACAACCCCACTTCTGCCTCTCTTTTCCTACATAGCTTGTCGCACTCAAGAGTTAAGCCCCCCTTTCTGAGAGCCCCCTTCGCTCCAAAAAAAAAAAAAAAAGAAAAAAAAAAAGAAAAAATCCCTCCCTGCCTCCGAGCTACTTCTGAAATGTTCATGGTTTACAACCATTAAACTCCTGCCCGCTTCTTGTCCATTTCCACTGACATATAAGGGGTTCTCTGTGAGCCTGAGAGGAGGGTGATGGGGGGGGCACAAAGTGCTTGTTTGTGGGTGATACAGTGTTACAGCGAGAGGAAACATGCTCGTACACAGCGACATTGTAACAAGTGGGGGATTCGGCTTTTTTTTTTTTTTTTTTTTTGCGCAACGAAAACAAGTTAACTCACCACAAGTCCTGCGGCGCACAGATGGGAACCCGTACCTGGAGAAAAGATGGCCAGAAGAGAGAGAGAGAGGGGAGGGGGATTTTATCCGCTCCTTCTCTTTCCACGTTTTTCCAACCCGGCCCCTGCCTCCACACCCCGGGAACAGAGAGGAGTGTGAGCGGGGTTGGGGGGGAAGCGCAACCTGGGACACACTCCCAACACTTCGCAGTCTGTTTTCCCTGCTAAATCCAGATAAAGATGGCTCCCCCTGGAAAGCACGCCAATTCTCCAGTATCTGCTGTCCGCTCGGAGGTTCCTTTGTTTGCCTCCTCGGATGGTAAAACCCCCACAGTTTATCCGCTGTATCCGGGCGCGTCGGTCGACTATTCTAGTCCGCCATGTTGTGTGTCTGTCTGCATAGGAAGAATGGGAAGGAGAGCAGAAAAAAAAAAAAATTCCCAGGCCAGGCCCCGACTCCTCTCCAATCTGTTTCTCCATACCAGACAGCGCCCCCTGCTGGTAGAGCTTCATTTTGGACGCAGCATACCGCAGCGCTCAGCAGGGGCATGTCCCAGAACATTTATTGCACATCAAGCAATATTTTTTCCTATAGTTATTCATGCAGAAGGATACCAGTAAATATATATATATAGATATATAGGATGTTACACTTGCTCAGTATATCACTATTTTACATTACATTATTGGAGTTGATAACATTTGCTTAGGAATGTTCTTTTTTTTACCCAAACTTTTACCTTTAGTAACATAAAAAGTAAACATAAATGTAGTTAAATAGTTTATATTACAGGGTTTTGAATAGAGTGTGTTTGAGAGCCAGACTTTTGTTCGTGTTGTTCTGCTTTAATGCTTTGGGTGAATGAATACTTGCTAAAGAGTAAGTAAAATGTTGTCTAATTGTCTAATATTCTATGTGTTTTACTGAATAAAACCATGTTAAAAAAAACAACAAAAAAAATTCAATGCCTTAAAAAACCCTTTGTATGAATCTATTTTTTATGCATCTTTTATTAAAAGCTTTTGGGATTCAAACTTATACAGTATGAGTAATTTCCAGGCGATAAAACATACAGAGAAAGGTACATTTAAGGAAGAAATCTTTAAAAGCTGATTATCTAACTTGAGTTTAGGTTAGTCTTATTATTTGAGGAGGTTTAATGAACTTATTGAAGACATTCAGAAAACTGACGATCAATATGTTTGCAATACAGTACAGCATAAACCGTGTGAATCTCTCCAGCTCTTGTTGTCTGATGTACTTCTGCAATCCTGCTGGGCGACAATAGTTCACATGTGACTAACACAAAGATTCTCATATGACTCCTACACGGCAGACTTTCCAGCTCCTCCTGATCGGCATGTGTCAGGAAAACGAGGAACAAGCAAGTTCTAGTTGCTCCTTGGAAGCACATGCTGACCAAAGCCGCCCACAGCTGTGATGACCCTTTAACACCACTAAATACTGCATCAGGTTTCCATTAAGAGTCATGAGACTGCTTCACACTCTTGGTGTTACGGCTAATTTTTTATTCACATCTCGCCATAAATGAAGCGATAAGCTAAAAGGTGACGTTAATAAATAATCAGAAGTATAAATCCATCACGTTTTGACTGCTGCTTAGTGACCTGAAATAAAGCTATTAGGCAAAATTTCAGTGTCAAGAAAGCAAAAGGTTGGCGAAGGTGATATATGTTTGCAACTGTTGCAGTTTTTCTTCAAAACGTCACTTTAAACAATGTTTTAAGAACATATTGGTGCAGATTTTCTGTGTTTTGTAGTACATTATTGAGACAGTGCACAGTCCTTGACAGAAGGCAAAGAAAAAAGAAAATGTGTGTGTGTGTGTGTGTGTCTCAGCAGCCGACAGATTTGCATTTACAAAGCTCCGACTGGCAGGTTGGCAATGACAGCCCGGGTGAATTCATCACATGTCGCGTAGCCCCCCAGGTCTCCGGTGCGCACCTGTCGCGAACATAAGGAGAGCATGTTACCATGTGCACAGCTGCTGCTGCACATGTCCACATTGCAGTGTCGTGGCCTGCATGTCGGAGAGCCTTTGATACAGTAACTGTACTCACAGAGTAAGCCGAGCAGGGCGAGTGAGTAAATGTCGCTGCTCTTGTCCGCTCTTCAATTTTTTGGTAAGTTGGAAACGTGTCTATCTGTGAATCAGAGCAATTGTTTCTGTAGGTTTAGATATTTATGGTGTACATCTCTCTGCTCTGGGTTACTTTGCAATGCTTTTCTTGCAAGCCTTTTTTCCTTCCACTTAACTTGCTGTTGACATAGCTGGAAACAGCTGACCATGAGTGGTTAACTGCTTTATCCAGGGACTTTTGTGACTTGCCCTACATATGGTTTCAATGACTCTGCTGTTTTACAGTGAAGTCAGCAGTTCCCCATGATTCTGTAGGCCTTGACAAAACATTTCTGCATTTAAAATCACTCTTAGTAATACTTTGCCATCCAGAGGAAGTGAATGTGGGGCTTTCTTCTGTTGCGAGCTGCAGTCACCAAAAACAAGCCGACAGACATAAACTTGAAATCCGTCAAAATGAGAATGTGCATAAATACATATATTCTTCTGCGAGTTCTGTTTAGAAAAAAAAAAACCCAAACATGGCCAGTCCAGTGCTGGTGGAGAAATGACATATCTTTTTGTTATGCTTTTACATTTCTCTTATATGTTAACATGTTGACAAGTCAAGGTTATGTATTCTTATGAATTAGTTTCATGGAAGCAGTTAAGAACGTTAAAATATCACCCGCCAGAGGTGCCTTTTGTACAGAGAACGATGAGCGCTGACAAATAAAATCTGAAGGGAATCTTACATCAGAGGAATGCCGTCTGCATGAATCTTGACAGTATTCAGTGCTTTTTCTTCAGCCTATGGTGCTTTCATCAGGTAAAATTACATCATAGTAGAAATGTTGGAAGCACCAATAGCCTGAATAGAAATAGAGTGAATTATGTCAGTTTTTGAAAAGTTTCTGTGAACAGCGCATTACGAATGATGTACTTTATGTAGACATATATATATATATATATATATATATATATATATATATATATATATATATATGTGTGTGTGTGTACTTCACACATATTATATATAATGTAATTATATTACATTATATGTAATAAGATGATCGAGCTGCTTCACAAAAAGTTTTGTAGCTCATAACAATTTTAAAATAACTTTCTGTAAACATGGATCTGTGCAGCAGATGATCTAAAATGATTTCTTATCTGTTAGCAAAGTTAAAATGTAGCTCAAGACAGTAGAAATAGAAACATGATGGAAGCATGGATTTTTGCTTCAGGTGTATCTCCCTGACATCAATTAGAACTTTATTTAATTGTTGCTTTTTTTACTAAGTTATGTGTTCTTCATTACTGATTGGAAGTTTTGCCCTTCTAAGCTACAAAATAATGAATAAACCTAAAGTAAAAAGTCTACAAAAGCACAAACATATCCCATGTTACCATGAATATAGCGACATTTAAAGGGTTCCTATTCATTTTTTATTTCAAAGCTCCGTACTTTTTATATACCAAATTTCAGATTAAAAAAAAAAAGTTTTTAACACTATTTATAACATCTGAGTGCAAAACATTTGAATAAAATGCTTGGATAACATAACATTTGACTCATTCGCTGCTTTTGATAGCATCTGAACTAAATAGACCTGTTTCATTTCAAAATCTAAGATTCTTGCCATTTCATTGCTTTGTACTTATAACATGTGCAACGACAATAAACTTGAATTCTGCTTCTAATTCTAATTAATCGGGTCTGTTTGAAACAGATGGTGTAAACTGATGCTTTTATACTGTTTGTAAAAACAAACAAAAATATCAATGTTTAAACCACCATATATTACAGATGGACAAGGGTAAAAAAAAAAAAAAAAAGAAAGCTCTAAAATTGTCATTTTATTTTGGAATGTGTTTGTGCCGATTCTCAAACAGAAGTCAAAAAACAAAATACTGAAAGTTAAAATGTTAAAATACAGTTATAATGTGGCAAACAAACTTTTATTTTAATATTTTAGAAACTGGAATAAAGTCTGGAAATGAAAAGACTTTTCTACATCGGCCTTGGGAAAATAATAAAGAGACAACCTTCATATAGCAGCTTAGATTATGTCCATTTAAAAAAACCGCAAGGAACTGACTAGATTAAACATTTACCTATTAAGATAACACAAAATAATGGAAATGCTAAAGTTGAGAGTGATTATGGAGGTAAAGGTGCTGAAGGCAGGGAGAGGAAACAGAAGACAAAAAATATGGGATGGAAATCTGCAAAAACTGTGTATTTTCTTTTTCCACAAAGTGTGTCACAAATCACTGCTTTTACATCGGCTCAATCACACATACATTAAACATAAACATTGGAGGCCACTAATGTCAAAGCAGAGTAACACATATGAGACACAATATGGAAATGGGGAGAGTTTTCAGTCTTAACATGCCTTCAGGTCATGTTAGGATGAAGGTCCACATTTACAGCAACATGAGGAAGGTGGGATATTATTAGATGGGTCGGTGTCGCAGGTTCTCCACTACTGCTTGCACAAAGTCGCCAGTGGTAGAGTACCCGCCAAGGTCTCGTGTCCGAACCTGGTATGTGCACAAAACACATGTATGCAAACAACAGACACACAGAGGTCAGCGGGGTGCAGGGAAAAAAGCGGAGGAGCAAACGGATGACATGAGGTCAGCTTTTTAAGGATTTTGATATTTGCCAATAGTTTCACAACAAACACCTGGCTGGGGTGGTGGGAATTGGTGTTGGAGGAGGTTGCACGGCTGCAAATAATGCATCAAATACGAGCAACATGGTCGGGATTCAGTATCAACATGCTGGACCCATCACAGTAGCATGCTACTTGCATTCAGCACACGTCAATGACCAAATCTGGGACAGCAAAAATATTGGACCAAGAAAAAGTATTTCACCAACTTTTTGTAATGTTTTGGAGAAAATTGTGGCCTTGGTAAGGCACTCAGTGAATTTAAATGAATGACAATTCAAGTTTTGTTCACATTATTCCTGGACGATGTTTTATTGAACATATCTTTTTTCAAAAATTAATCCAGGTATACCCCAGGGTAAGATTCTTGGCCTGATTCTTTTCAAATAATATGTAACCAATTTGTCTGGTAAGATCTCAGTTTCTGTTTCAAGAAATGAAGCTCAATATTTGGAGATGGTTGCAGTTTGTTTTCCGAAATGGCACAACTTTTGTGGAGGTTATTAATTTAAATTTACAAATATTAAAGTAATTATAAAACAAGTCTAACAAGCAATATATTTAAATCTAAATTACACTGTTAGAAAAACAAACTATATAGATATGAATTATCACCACCAACATTTATTTAATTCAGTGGTATGTGTTTTATTATTCACTACTTTATTTTGTGTTATTGGGTCATCATGGGTGTTTTGTTTGCACTTTACTTTGTATCTTAAATATGACCTGAAAGAGGATGATAATAATGATAAGGACAGCAGAGAATAAAAATGTTAGTTTCAAACTCTTAACGAAATATAAAAATAAAGCATAATAGAAATGTAGCAGGCCTGACACAGATGTTAGTGAATCAAAGGCTCTACAACACACAAGTTGTTAGTGAGGTTGTTAAATTTGCAAGCCAAGAACTGCTAATGTTACACCACAAACTGATCAGAGAGAAAAAAAAAAAACTGTTCAGACTTGCTCAATAAGAACATAGATTGGAATTTGATTCTTATGGTACTATCTGCACAGGATGCATGGAAAGATAATATTTTTAGTTACTGACCTGCATATTGGAGCATAAAAGTATGTTATTTAAAGAGCATGAGTTTCATTAATAAGCAATGAAGTCTTCAAACTCAGCAAGTACCACAAACAACTAAGTTACCTTTCCCTGTTTGATGACTTTCTTGACAGCTTCTGACACCATTTGGGAGTGGTACTCCAGACTGGAGCAGAATACGGTAAAAGTTAAAAGGCAGGCCAGGAAGCAACGTGTTCTGTGGCTGTTCATAAATAGATTAGGAAACTCACTTGAGGTGCTTCAGCATGTTAGCAGCACTGAGGAGCATTGCTGTAGGGTTTGCGATGTTCCTGCCCACTGCTTGCGCAAAGGGGTGGCGAGCTCCCTGGAGGAAATAAAAAAAATAAATAAATAAAAAAAAAGGCAGGAAATGAAGCAACCAATGAAAACGAATCAAACACATTTTGACCCTTAAGCAAGAATGAATAGTGTGATAATTATTTTTGATTCAGGATTTGAAGAGTCAACGCAAATGAGTAGAAAATAAAAGTTTGATAACAAGCAGATAAATTATAAGTCGACAACTTTAGGCTCATGCATTTACACTTTAATCTTTAGGGCCCAGCATGGAACCTTGTGGTTCACCACTAGGAGCCTTAATTAAACCAGATTTAATATTGTTTATTCAAATATAATGAAATCTATTATTTAAAAAGCTTTTTATCTAAGAATGTGGAATGTGTCTCACATCAAATCTCTCCAGCTTTTGGTCTATAGTGTGAATAAAATGTCCCACAGTAAATTTACTCTCATCTATTGCATTTGCTAGATATTCTGCGGTGTAAAACCTGCTGCATTTCTGTCATGAAGGTGAACCTGTGTCATTTCAATGAGTCGTTTCTTTTGAAAATAATTAGGATAGTTTCCTGCATATTACTTCTATGTTGATGATGGAATTTAATTGATGTAAAAACAACACAGGTTAATTTGTTACTTTAACTCTTGCATGTTTAGCTTCTGCCCTTACAGTGTATGTGAGACACGTCGCAGACTCACCAAACTTTGACTCAAACAGAAGGAATTGATTTATTAAAGAAACTCACAGTTTCAAAAACAGCATATTCTGCACTGTAACTTTCCCCCGGAACGACTCCGGCTCCCCCAACCAGTCCTGCTGCCAGGTTATCGATGATATTTCCATAAAGGTTGGGCATGACCAGTACTTCAAACTGGTAGGGGTTCTGAACCAGCTGTAAGAATGAAACAAGTAAATCTTAAATTAAAGTTGAAAAAAATGAAAGAAAATACAACAACAAAGACCCTGGTAATATTGTAGTGTGGCGAGGTAAAGGGAAATAACACGCACAAAAACAACAGGATGAAATAGTAAGGCTACAAATACCTGCATGCAACAGTTATCGATGATTATGTTCTCATATTTGATTTTGGGGTAAAGTTCCGCCACCTCTGCACAGCTCTGCAGAAACAGCCCATCGCCTAGTTTCCTGAAATGACACAATAGATAAGGATGGACATTGCTGTAATTGTGACACAAATTATCACCGCAATTGACAAAGTTTTAAAAATCAACAGACAAAAAAAATGAATTAAAATTTTGGGAGTAATTTGTCCTTAAGATGCCCTCACATGATGTTTGCTTTGTGAACTGCAGTGACCTTGCTTCGACCTGTCTTAGTGGCGTAGTCAAAGGCAAACTTGGCGATGCGTCGTGACTTCTCTCTGGTGATGATCTTCAAACATTCGATCACACCGGGCACACTCTATGGACATTGAAGTAGAGGAATCAAAAATTTTATGACAGATACTAAATGCAGCATTTCTGTTAGAACTTTTCAGATTGTCTGGCCGCAGTGGACTTAATGGGAACTGCTTACCTCGTGCTCCAGGGAGCTGTACTCCCCCTCGGTCTGCTCACGAATGATGACGAGGTCCAGGTTGTTATGGCGAGTGCTGTAGCCGGGCAGGCTGTTCACATGGACCACGTTAGCGAACAGGTCCAGTGTGCGCCTGGGGAAACAACCGAGATGTAAGGTAATGTTTAAACATAGCAGATACAATTGGTTGTTTTTTTTTTTAAAGTGTTTCTATGTAATTACCTTAGTTTCATTTCAAAAGACTCCAACTCCCCTTTGTTCTCCATTGGTGAGTGAATCTTTCCTAGTTGACAAAAATAAACAAACAAACATAAAAAGCAGATATGCTGAAGTTTCTTATAAAGTTACTGCAGATATTTGGATGGATGGAAGGATATGATTAAAAAAAAATCACATCATGTGAATAAAATCATAATCACAATCCTGTTGGATTACTATCTACTAAAGGCTAGTATCCAAAAATAAAAAAATCTAAAACAATAAAAACCCAATAAAGTTCAGCTAAAGTTCACTTTTGCTATGTTACACTATGAACATTTTGTATCATGATTACTTTGTGCAACTTAATCACACACATGAATTCAGACATTATTTTAGAGCAAAAAATGTTGTAAGCAGTGTTTATTAGCTTTATGCTATTTGTAGTTCAGAGCGCTTCATAGATGAAAAAGGCTTCTGTTATGTTGACCAAGGTATCACTGTTTTAGATGCTCTGCATAATCAGAGCATCTAAAATGCTGGCAGTCCAATAAAAATGACATGATAGTAACCAGTCAGCCGATCCAGAACGTCATGAAGAGTGCAAACACCCAGTTAAATGTAAACCAGCTCTCCATTAGCCGCCAGGCAGTGCAGTGGCAGCTGAAGGACATCGCTGGTCTTACAGCTGTTTTAAATGTCCCTGCCTTACTTTCCCTCCCTTCTGCTCAAGTGGATCACAATATGTCTGAGACAATGTGTTAAGTGTTACAACAACGCCTGCTGCTGGATCAGAGGCTACAGGATGTTTCAAAGACTACTGAGCGGATCTAGATCTTGAAGAAGCTTTCGCAAAGACAAGAGTTAAAAGAACAACAATTCCCGTAAGCAGAGGTAACAGAGCATATTGTCAGAGTTCAAACATATTTATTACACTTCCCCGTAAAATGAGAGAGAAACAATTTAAAATCTGTTTCATTTCACAATAAAGTCAACATGATTTGGATATTCTTTGTTTTATTCATGGTAAGCGTTTGGAACAAGTGTGATTGGATGGATTAATCTTTTTAAAGTCTATAAACAGATTTTCTATACTGATCCAGACTTGAAATATATGTGGATGACATTTCATGCTCTATCAGACCCATAGGAACCCACTTTATTACACATTTCAAATCACATATTCTTAGTGACTGAACGACCGCAGAAAAAGAAACCTTACCTTTAATAGCCACTCTATTGCTTTTCATCGAGTCCAATAATTTCTCCAGTCGTTCGTCAGTCGCCCTGTTCTGCACTTCACTGATAAAGAACTCATCGAATTCAACAGGGATGTCACCTGCCTAAAGATAAGGACAAATAAAATTTGTATTAAAAAGACACCAGTATGAATTTATGAAACTGTGGAATTTTTGTCTTCAAACTGTCTCAATGTTAATATCACTGACTCTGACTGCACATTATATGGAAACAGGAGAGAGGAGGCCATTACTCTACTGCTGTACCTTAAAGACATCCTTGACTGCAGTCATCAGCTCAGGTCCCACTCCATCACCTGGAATCATAGTGACTTTGAAGATACTATCAGCACGGGTAGGTGGGGTTTCGGATCCACAAAGACGTGCAGAAACACTTAGAGGTCTAGAGACCAGCTGCTGCAAGCGGGCGCCTCCCAGGCCCTAAGAATTGACCACAATAGATTACATTTTTTCCACTACCACAGATGCAAAGTTCAAAAACATAAAAAAGGGGAAAAAAGTTGGGATTTTCCCTTTTGTTTCCCCTACAATGAATTACTCAAATCCCAAAGTGAGCAACTCCCAACAATTCTAACCTTTCTGTGTTTCATTTCAAAGATATGAAGCTCTTATGTGACTTACTTAACATGTTCAGAAACAGCAAGATGCAAATCATAATGACATATAATTGTAGGATACTTGCACACATTCTCTGTTTGCATATAAAAACGTTGTTGTTTTTTATTTACAGTACTAACAACTACATACCAGTGTAAGTGAAACTGGGGATCATCTTCTCTCTCACAAAAAAACTTACTTGCTTGTGCACACAATCTTAACCAATAAATCTGATTCTGACATGTCATATTTAAACAAATGTGCTAGTTACACAAACGTTACTGTTTTAAATCATCTATGAGATGCATCATCATCCAAAACAGCCACCGCCGGGTGACCGGGAGGGTTGGCTGGATGCTAGGAGGGATGAAAGTCGTGGGTGTGACTTTGAAGTCCAACCTTGAAACGGGTAAGAAAACCTTCGACTGTTGAAAATTAGATTGATCCGTTACTTTGATGTTTTCCAGTTATATGATAATTAGCAAATAAATAAAGCTAACAGGATACCCCAGAACGGCTGAGATACTTTTAATAACTAACAGATAAAACACAGGAAGATAACTCTGCTCTACTGACCACCAAAGTGAGAAGAAACCGTTTTTGTCTTTTGTTAAACTTTGTTATGGTGTGTCTGTCCATTTTCTGAGGATGGCTCTTGATTGGACACACATGCCACATTTTCCTGCCGTTTCTGCGACAGCTGAAATAAACCCATTTGCTTGAGTTTGACAAACCTCACTTCTCCGTTGTAACAGGTGTCATAACCCTGTTATCCTGTCAGCATCCTCTCAGCACTCACCTTGGCCAACGCTACTACCGTTCCTCTCAAGGCGGCCGCCATAGTTCCTCGAGAAACAGGATGACTTCTTCTGTGGCAGATTACTGGTGCAATGCCCCAAACCACGAGACAACACCTCCCCCTACAGGACACGCACTGAATGACGTATTTTATTGTTGTTATTATTATTATTATTATTATTATTATTATTATTATTATTATTATTATTATTATTATTATTATTATATTAATTTGTTTCTCACAATCACACAAAATTATTTCTCATTGTGTATCTATCTCTCTCTCTCTCTCTCTCTCTCTCTCTCTCTCTCTCTCTCTATATATATATATATATATATATATATATATATATATATATATATATGGAATATAATGATATTTGTGAAAAAAAAATCATAAATATCATTATATTTATTTTTTAAATATAGTTTTTAAATATATTAATTCTGTCTCTGGATACAGTTGTAGCATTTTTGTGTGTCTGAGCGATAAACATCTGTCATTTTAAGATTCTCCTAATATTATATTTTTCTGTAGTTTCCTTTGTGTGTTGTCCTATTTGCTTGGCATGGTAGATCTTTGTGTATTTTGATGGTCTGGTGCTTACACATAGCTGGTACACATATCAATTCATGTGTGTGCATAATTCATTTATATGTGTGAATATATGTGCACATTTGTCCGGGGTTTATTGTACACTGTTTTTGTTTTCTATAGAAAGAAAATATTGTGCTGTTACAATACAATGAGCAGAACTTTAAACCAGTTACTTTTATGGACGATGGATACAAATATTTCCTTCTCTGCTAGGAAGCTTGCCAGCCAGGACCAAGACATTCTGATAGAGAAGATATTAGGGAGCCAACATGAGAAAATAAAACCTAAGCCCCTGGATTACATGTAACCAACATATATGCTGGGATGTTCCCACAGATGAATATGCTTTGCTCTACATCAGAGGCACCTAAGCCTATCTGGATCTGTCAAGTGTTTAGATTCATCTTGTCAAACCCACCTTAAACGAATGGGTCTTTATGACTCTGGTGAGGGAATCCAGCCGTTTGATTCAGGTGTTTTGGACAAAAGAAGAATCTACAAGTTGTAGGATGATAGATATACAGAACAGGACTTGGACACCTCAGATCTACATCATTCAATTGTTGATCTGATAGTACATTTAGGGCTTCTGTCCTGCAGAATGATCAATGGACCCAGTCTTAAGTCAAAAGACTCAAAGAGATTGGAAGATGGATGAGTTGGTCTGACCAACTTCCATTTCTGTCCAGATAAAAAAAAATCATTCTCACATCTTGATGTTGTCTCCATCTTGAATGGAGTGTTCATGGGATGTGCAAGGTTTTCCACCTCACATGGAGACCAAAACAGTTTTTGGTCTTATGTGATTAGAGACTTCTTGCACATGTTTGCTGTGTCCCCCCACATGGCTTCTGTCAAATTGCGTATAGCTGAAAGCAGGAGAAAGAAAAAGAGATCAGTTTTCACGTTAAGCTTGATGACCTAACAAAGAAGATTATTATTATCAATTTTCAGGATGAATATGTCACAGCAAAACTGTCTTCAAATTTTATATTATCATTGTAACAATATAGTTTCTTCTGTCGATGCTCACTCTGAAAATATCCTAACCCATATAGGAAAGGGGGATTACCAGTCCTGTTTCAGGCTGGTGATGGTTTCTTCTGACAGAATGACATAATTGACTTTAAAAACCCTCTCTTGAAAATGTAGTTGAGGCATATAATTCAAGGACAAGTGTTAAGCTCTTAGTAATTTATTGTTATCGGCAAATTTAGATAATAATTTTTTTCCCCGCAGTAATCCAATGTCAATATTCCCCGGCTCATTTTTGATGGGAAATTTCTGTCGCATACAATGTTGTGTATGAATTCAATCTGGTTTTTATCATTAATAATTTGTAGTTAGAGATTTTCTACTCTCTGGGATTCTCAAAGGAGTTGGTTTCTTTGTTTGCTATAATACATATTAAATAAATGTGTCCTACAGCAAACATGTTCTGTACACAGAAATTAGGACACAGGAAGCTGCTATTGAGAAAAACCTCTTACCTGCGCTTTATCAACGTTGGTCATAAATTGCCCTGGAGCCTAAAAGACCATATTTAGGTGAAATTTATCCAAATCGCTGCAGCGCACCGCTACTGGCTGACAGCTGCAGCGCATGATCTGAGTTTACCATATATGGGCAAAGACAGGCAGCGCGAGCGCCGGGGCCGCTTCCGTGTTTGTGTGATTAGGCAGGGCAGTGCACACAGCCGGAGGAGCGTCTCTGTCTCCACAGATTCATTCATTGGGAAAACTAACCATTAGCTTAAGGCCGACAGGAATAATGCCGTTTGAACTGAGTAAGTCTGCGTCGCCTTATGACAAAAGCGGAGTGAAACAGAGCGAGAAATCCTGCTTTGAAGCAAAATCTAGCGCGCAGTCTCGGCTAGTCGTCCAGCTAGCTAGCCTCGCCCATTCTTCTGTTTTTTCTTTTTGACATTTAAGTTTTTCCCGGTGAAAGCAAAACAGCCACGACTTGTCAAAGTGAAAGCCACGTCTGACTATCGTGGCTTCCTGGAAATATATTCCGGCTCTGCTTTCAGCCTGTTATGTTTTGTTTTAGTGAAAGTTGGCGTCGGCTAGCGGAGCTGCAGCGAATGGGAAATAGTTCCGTTCATGTCGTTGTTGTGACATGTTCAGACAGGAGCTGTCAGACGAGACGTGGCTGCTGGAGCTCACGCCGTATCACACACGAATGTCACATTTTACTCAAGTTACCAAAAGAAACTTATCTAAAAGTGTTATTGTGGCTTGCGAAAATCTACTGGGTGCACCAGCCTGTTCTCAGTTTCTGACATCCGATAATAATCAATGGGTCTTTTCTCTGCCCTGTTATTGGTTTGTGACGTTGCGAGCTTTTAATTTAGAGCCAAAAAGTGATCAGAAATTAATGCAGTTTTAATGACAGTGGCATTTCTTGTTGTGATAGTACGATAAACTATCGTATCGTTTAGGCATGCAGAAATATATTTTTCTTTCTCCTGTTGTGGTTTAACCCTGTGCAAACTTGAAACATGCAATTGAATCTTAATAAGACAACTCAGATTTTTATATACCTATGTCTAAAACTTATTCTCGCTCTAGTAGCTTTATACTTTTCTGCATTTATTCCATAATTCTCCATCTTCATGTGATTAGAGACAAGTTGGATGCAGTGAACTTAAGATGTGAGTTTTTATGAAAAGAGAATATAGGATCAAAATATATTTTTCTTGCGGTGAATTGTTATTTGTAATGGAAGTAGTGTCATTAAGCCTTTGTGGGACAGCAGTGGCTGTGCATAAGGTTTTAACTAAGATTAAAAATGACCAACTAGACATTTTAAACTGTCTTTAGCTCATTCTGTTGGTGCTTAGCGATACTAAAACACTAGTTTCTGCATCTTAATGAGGTAGAGTCTTATCTGAAGTCCCAAGATTTCCAAAACGCCATCAGCATTTCCAAATCCAGTGTTTTCCAGTTACAGACAGTTCCCAAAATATAAAATGAAGGTCACAAAGGGGAAGCTCTCAACCAATCTCTTGTGAAAATAAAAACATTTATTTATTATTTTTTTTTTTTTCAGAGCATGTTTTTGCCAGCCTCCCCCAGATGGAGAGGGGAGTTGCGAAAGTAATTGGCGGCGATCCCAAAGGAAACAACTTCCTCTACACCAACGGCAAATGCGTCGTCATACGAAACATCGAGGTAATTACTTTTCTCATTAAGCCTTACTAATAAATGATGCTGGCTCATTCACAGTTTGTGCATTATGTGGGTTTGTTTTAACAATTCACTCCTGACAATCTTCTGTTTACAGTAAGTTGTGAAGTAAATCAAAAGCATCTTTTAAGTTTGGTTTGTTTTCCGTCTACAACGTGATGCTGCAGTTGCTTGCACTCTAAAATCCTGCTCTGTTTAATCACTCTCCTTTCCCATGGTGCTCTTGCACACTGGCTTCACCAAAAGAAATGTGTTATTTTGTTTTGACTTGGTCTTGCTTAAGACTGACCCCGGTGTGTATTAAACAGGGTACAATAAAAATGAAAATATCAGTTTCTTCTGTTCATCAAACCACTTTTATTGCATGTTCTTGTCATTCTGTTAGTGGGTTAGATCAACCTTTTTATTAAGAAGCATCGTCTGTCCAGCTGTCTGATAAACTATGTGATATTTTGTTTTTTATTCAAGAATCCAGCAATTGCAGACATTTACACTGAGCATGCTCATCAAGTTACTGTTGCCAAGTACGCCCCCAGTGGCTTCTACATTGCATCTGGAGGTATAGATCCCTTTTAGACACTTCTATCTACAAATCTATTTTGTACTGTGAACTGGCTGTTTTTAACAATAACTTTTTTTGGCCTCTCAGATGTATCAGGGAAGATCCGTATCTGGGACACCACCCAGAAGGAACACATGCTCAAGTACGAGTACACCCCCATTTCAGGGAAAGTCAAGGACATCGCCTGGACAGAGGACAGCAAGAGGATTGCGGTTGTAGGCGACGGACGAGAGAAGTAAGAGTCAAAAGTTTTGTATCTGTGCGTTCATAATGTAATCAAACATGGTTGAAGATGTCTCCAAATGTTCATAATGCTGTTATGTAAAATATGGAAACCATCCAGCCAAACAACCTCTCTGTCAGAAAAGCTGAGTGTGTATGTCTCCTGTTGTAGGTTTGGTGCAGTGTTCCTGTGGGACTCGGGCTCATCAGTGGGAGAGGTTTCTGGCCATGCAAAATTAATCAACAGTGTAGACATAAGACAGAAACGCCCCTACCGCCTTGCCACTGCCAGCGACGACACCTGCGGCTCTTTCTTTGAGGGACCTCCCTTCAAGTTTAAATTCACGCTAAGGGTACGTTTTATTTTTTTATTTAATATTTTTTCTTTTAATCTCCAGTATTTGAATGTATTTTTTGGTAAAGGAATATTTGTGCTAAGCACTGCATTTAAGGTAATTGAGTTTCTTTATGTTAAACTCCAGAAATGGGCAAATTTCTGAAACATCCTCAACCTGAATTCTTATCAGTTAACTTTGTTTTATGCTATCAGTAACTTTAAGCTGCTGGTTATTTAGTGCTGCTTACTCATCTCAAAGCTGTCACACCCTGGTGGCTTTTAACAGTGTTGCCTTGTGTTGCTGCTTCCACATTATATAACCTCCATCCCACTCAAATGCTTGGGGTGTGACTCAAATTCATTCAAGCCTCTCATTTGTTTCAGCATTCCAACTTCTTTTCCTAGAATAATCATTTTGTGTCTTAAATTTGCAATCTAAATAGCTTATTTTCCCAAATTATATATGTGTTATTTGCTTAAACTGTATTAAATTCAGATTATGCAGATAATTGGTCTTCCAGTCATGCTCCTCCCTTGGTTTTCTTATCGGTCTAAATGCCAGCCACAGGAAGCTACTTTGGATTGGGATGGTCTTCCTCCTAATTATTTCACACTGACCTCGTTTTCTATTCTGTCATATGAAACCCAAGTTTTCACCAGCAAATGTGAACTTAAATAAGGAAGAACAGACTTCCTGCTTGCCATGAGGAAGACTGCTTCATGCATGCATGCAATTTTACAAATACATTAGTTTTTTTTTTCATAGATTCTTGCGGGCAACTGCATATGAGGATGCATAGTAGTTCCTGACAATTTGCAAAATCACTCCATCACACTAACTGCTGTAATGTCTGTAGCCACAAATGACAAATTAACAGCAAGTGTCGATGTTAAATGCGGTGATCGAGCTTCTCAGAACATCCTGCCGTGAAGTGGATGCAACTGTGAGAAATTGAGGTTCATTGATTAGAATATTGTGACTTTCCTGCTGCAAATGGTCACAAAATGTGTAATGGAAGAAATGTGATCATTACAAAAAGTAATCTGCTTAGATATTCTAGAGAAGGAAAAACTTTACCTCAACAATGAAACTTTCCAAAGGATGCCCACTCTTTTCTGACAGAGGGTCAAAGCCTGATAGACCTGCAGGGTTGCCCATGTCTTATTATCCTACAACTTTTAGGTGCATCCCTTCTCTAACACAAATTGCTAAATCTGCAGAGTACTGGTAATAAGCTATTCATTTGACTAAGGTCTTTTGGAGTGGGGAGGCATCTAAACACTGCATGATGGAAACTCTTGGGAACCCCTGATCTGAAGAATGACGCAGAGCAATTTTGCTGCACTGCAAAAACACAAAATCGAGTATTCTTGGTCAAGTTTCTAGTGCAAATATCTTAGTAAACTTGAAATAAGAACAGTAACTTGCAAGTAACATTTTAGTGCTTGTTTTAAGTAAATAATTCCTCAATATTGATAAAAAAATTGGCAGATTATTTAACTTATAAATAACATTTTTCTCATGTTATAAATTAATCTATCCGCTAATAGACCTCATAGTTTTTCATCAATATTAAGGATTTATTTACTTAAAACAAGCCTCTATATCTTGCTGGAAAGTTACTTTTGTCTTATTTCAAATTTAATAAGATATTTGCATTAGAAACTAGACCAAGAATATTTGGAAAGATTTTGTGTTTTTGCAGTGTGTAAATCTATTTGGCCTTCTGAAAAATCTGTAGCTGGAACTAAACGGCAGACCTGTCTAGACCTGTTAAGGAAATGGGTTCCTTTTTTTAAAAAAAAAAGTACCTTTCTGCTTCCTCTGACTTAATTTGAAATGACTCGTTGATGCTGAGAAAAAAAATGTAGGCATCTCTTCTTTCAGTGAGGACTACAGAATATATTTTGTCAGCACAACTCTGTAGTGCTTATATATGGTGTGTTCGCAGATCAGAAAAAGATGGGGAGTTTCAAATTAACAATTTAGTTATTGCTTAAGGAAGATCAAATGAATGTCTAATTCAATTTTATTAGTGCATATCTAGTCAGAACTCTTATAATGTTAGTGGGCTTTTGTAAAGGTGACTTGAGAGAAAAAAAAATATATTTCTGTCCACATTCTGTGATTTATTTATTTCCTACAAAGTTCCATTGTCTAAGTATTAACTATATACATAAGGTCAAAGTAATGTAGCTCACTTTAAACAGCACAATTTTTAGAAATTTAAAAAAATATATATATTCAGAATATTTTTGTGCATTAAGCCTTGTTCAATTTTCTATTTAAATAATGAGTCCTTTTTCTTGTTCTTTTCTCTTCTTCCCACTCTGGTCTACCCTATCACCACAGGACCACAGCCAGTTTGTCAACTGCATTCGTTTCTCCCCAGATGGAAGTCGATTAGTCACAGCTGGAGCTGATGGCCAGGTCGGTGGTAAAATGCAGACCGTGGGCATGCAGTTACATGAAGGCAAATCAGAACACTAAAACTGAGATTATCATTTAATCAAAGAAAAACAAACAAAACTGTTTGTTTTTCTGTGTAGAAAAGCTTCATGGAGTGGCCTGCAGTCGGTCTAATCAAGACTAAGCCGTAGATATTTTGCTAGACTGTAACTCTTGCAGAGAATACATTTTAATTGACTTCAAACATGACTGCTTTATTAAGCTTAAACCAATAATAATAGCTTTGTGCAAACAATAAACTTGTGGGAATAGTTAAAGAATTGAAAGTTTAAAATTAAAGTGAAAAATACTCATGTTTCTGCTTATAAAACTGAGGAAGGAAGTTTAGACACGTGAAAGGGCAATTTTAAAGAAATGATCAGGCCAGTAAGCGTGTCAAGCAAAAGATGCTTTCTGAAATGACCATATGTTACAAGTCAGGACTGCTGCAACACAAATAGTATTAAAAAGGCATCTGGAGGACACAATCACTCTTAATCTAAGCAGTTCTGTGGTGTTTTCTTTTTTATGTGTGGTTTTAAGCCTGAGAGATATAATGCCACACTGATCTGGTGAAGTGAAAAGTCAAATTCCAGAGTTTATCAATTGTGGTTCTGATTATTATTATTTTTTTTAAACTAACCTCAGTTTTTGTTGGTGTTCTGATTCACATAACTTATCACATTTTTGCTGTCATAAAGGAGACAAAACTAAAGTAGTTCCCAGCTATGTGGCCACTATCTGGTTTCAGATTTTACTTGCTTGCAGTAGTAAATGGTTTAGGTGTTAATAAATTATCTTGATATAAATATTAATTTCAACTTTTTTTGTTCTAAACAAAAAATTGTAACGGAGTTCTTCATAGAATAAGAACTTCATAGAATTGTACAAATTTAAACTCGACTAAAAAATAAAAGGATGTTTTGACTGAATTACCTGCAGATTTTCATCTACGATGGAACAACTGGTGAACGTGTCGGCTCACTGGGTGGAGAGAAGGCTCACAAAGGAGGAATCTATGCTGTAAGTGCTTGAGATTTTGATCCAAACTACTGTAGCAACACAAAATGAGAAACATGTTTATGCTTTAAGCCTGCCACCTGACTTGCATTAATTTGATTAGATGTGTAAGCTTTTTGTCAGAGCCGGTGTTCCAGGCCTGCTGTGCTGTGCACAAAGTGTTTGAAACACGAATGGCTCATTTCCTAGTCAAATTATGGCCATGTTTCCTTAAACTGTCCCTCTTCCTCTTCAAAGTCAATGTTTGTTATTCCACCTGCCCCCAATGAGTAGGAAATGTGCTTTCCTAGTGACGGATCACAAGAACACTGTTAACATTTTTAATAAAAATTGTCTTAACCTCTGCTTTGTGTCGTGCAGCTCAGCTGGAGCCCTGACAGCTCCCAGCTGATCTCTGCCTCAGGGGATAAGACCGTGAAGCTCTGGGACGTTGGCGCAGGTACGGCCGTCACCACCTTCAATATGGGCTCCGACGTGAGCGACCAGCAGCTGGGCTGCTTGTGGCAGAAGGACCACCTCCTCAGCATCTCTCTGTCAGGATACATCAACTACCTGGACAAGAACAACCCTGACCGGCCCATTCGCACCGTCAAGGTCAGACTATAGAGTTTATGAATGTTGTCTAGATAGCGAGGGGCTCCAAAATAATTTTTTTTATAGTGCCAATTCACTAAGTGGTAGCAAAGATTTTTTTTTTTTTTTAAATAAGTATGGACTCCATATTGCCAATAGTTGTTGATTTTAATAGCTCTCTTGATCCAAGTTGTGTAATTGTTGTACAGAGTTGTTAAAACTAATTTGACAAATTTAAGAATGTTGCTGCCTGACCTCGTCTGAAATGTTGACATGGCTCATAAACTCTGGAATGACCTTCCAGGATAAATTTGTGCCAAGTTAATTTAGTGTGTGCTCTAAAGTAGGTCTGTGTTTGCAGGGTCACACAAAGTCCATCCAGTGTCTGACGGTTCATAAAGGCGACGGTCGATCATACATCTACTCTGGGAGTCATGATGGACACATCAATATCCTTACATAGTCTGTGAAGGTGACTAATAAACAAAATAGGGATTTCTGCAGCGATATTAGAGATTTTACTTGAATCTTGACGTAAGATCTTTAAATGCGGTTGGTTTGGTATTGGGTATTCTAAGTATTTACAATTGTAGTTTTTAAGAAATGTGCTGGCAGTGTTCATATGTTGTAGTTTTTGACTGAGGTTTGATTGATTCATCTGGACATCCAGCTTTCCACATGAACTTGTAAATGAATTCTTCAGTCTGAAACTTTAAGATGGAAATCATACTTTTCTTTAAATAAGTTCTAATTCACTGGACCGAACATGTTTGTGAATCATTGGTGATGAGTTGTTTGAAGATGTTTCTCAAAATACTAAGCTGTACATTTAAGAGCTGCTGTTAATTCTTTTTATTTCAATTTCCAAAACCATATGAATTTGAAAGTTGTTTTTTTTTAATCATGTACAACTAGATTATGTGTTCAGACTGACATTGATCATGAAGGTGTAGCTCGGTGGCTCAGCAGGGGAAAGTTGTTTGGTTAAAGTGTAATGCAGGATCCACATCGTCTTTCATTTAAAAGGGTCGAAAATATCAGCATGCGATTTCTTTAACTCCTGTTTCACATTACTGGGATGCGGAAACTGGTGAGAATGACAGTTTTTCAGGGAAAGGCCACAGTAACCAGGTGAGCAAGATGCAGGTGGATGAAGCCAATGACCTGGTGACGTGCAGCATGGATGATACGATCCGTTACACAAGTCTCAGCAACAAAGAGTACAGGTATGGACTGTTTTTCCTTAAGAGAGTCTAAAATTTAGTTGTTTTCTTTTTAAAGGTCCCCTGCAGTTTTTAGCATCTTTGTTAACTGTGTTGGATATACAGACAGTAGCATGCATACCGTGTATATCCAAACAGTATGCATGTCTAGATACACAGACTGTATGCATACATACTGTTTTATATGTATGGCGTACAAACATATTGGTGTTCGTATGCCAATGTTGGGTGTAGCTGTCAGAGCCTGTTTCCCTCTAACAACCCCGACTGTTGGCTTTGCAGTGCCTCTGATGTGGTGAAGATGGACTCCCAGCCTAAAAGTGTTGCTGTCTCAGGAGGGTTCACTCTGGCGGTGTGCATCGGTCAGGTAATGGCCTCTGCTTTTGGCTGCGGTTACCTTCCAACTCATTGTTTTGGTTACCTTTAGGAGTAGTGTGATTACATTTTATTTTTTCTTCTTAGCTGGTCTTGCTGAAGGACAAGAAGAAGGTTTTCACATTGGACAATCTTGGCTATGAAGCAGAGGTTGGGGTCATCCATCCTGGTGGCACCACTGCTGCTGTTGGTGGAAATGTGAGTGGAAATCTTCTTTGAAGAGACGCTTTGCTGCTTCTGAGAATGCTTTTAGACTTGTATAGTTTTAATCACCGCACCATTTTATCAGATCTTGTCAATACTTTTTAAAATGTTTCATGTCTTCAGGATGGAAAAGTCCACCTCTACTCGATTCAAGGCAACACTCTGAAGGACGAGGGTAAAACTCTTGAGAATAAAGGGAACATAACCGACATGGCCTACTCCAGTGACGGAGCCTACTTGGCTGTCATTGACGATAAGAAGGTCGCTACGGCCTACTCTGTGGCAGACGGCTACGCGGTAAAACTGGTCTTATCCTGCAAAGCTGAGTTGGTCTTTCACTATGGGATGTTAATTTTAATCTTTTTTTTTTTTTTTTCTCTCCCTCCAGGTAAAAAATGAGTTTTATGGGCATCATGCCAAACCAGTGAGTTTGGCCTGGTCACCTGACAATGAGCACTTTGCAACTGGTGGGATGGACATGATGATTTACATCTGGACGGTTGGTGATGCAGACACAAGGATCAAACTTCCCGGTTAGTGATAAACCTGCAAACCTAAACATGCCAGTCTCATGCATGCACACAATATTTTCTTTATACCGTTTTCATAGTTGTTGTTTTTTTTTTTTTGGTTAACTTTAAGCTGCACACTTATTTTAGTTTGGAGGCTTTTCTAATTATTTGCACGCCTGTGAACGTTTGCTGTTTAGCTTTTCAGTAAAGGACGGAACAAGTAGCTCCCTAAATGGAACCACTGTTGCGTATTTTACTGCAAAACGAATAAAAATTCAAATGATTACGCTGCTCAGATTTCTTGCTGCACTTTTTACAAGCTGTGTTTCAACAATTTAGTTGTGCCACGTTATTTGCCTAGTCTTAATCTGCTGGTTTAAATCGCAAATTTGTTTTCAGATGTTCGGCAAGTACAAAGCTGATCTTTATGGTCAGACAACGGATCTTATTGCTTGCATCAACTTTGTCAAAGGTGTAAAGGTGAATTAATTGGCATCAAAAATTGAGTTTTCATGACAAATGATAGCATAGCATCATATTACCTTGATGTTTTGCGGCTCCAGCCTGTGAATATCACAAGGAGTGCTTGGCAAGCAAAGTAACCTGCAGAGTAAATTCTGCAAGCTCACACTTTTCTCCATGTATCTGTAAAGCTGCATGTAGTCACTGAAGGAACATTAATTAGGCTTCCATAGAAACTTTCACAGCTTTAAAAATAACTTTTATAAAGCAAACATTTGTAGTCTGGCTTACATCAGGCTACTTTATTCATGAAGCACCTTTTAAAACAGACCAGTGTGCATTTCTAAAACCAAACCTAAAAGGAACAGAAGCACAGAAGAGCTTAAAAGTCAAGTATAAAATAACTCATAATTTTCTCTCATTGATTATATGAGTCTCATTGATTTGAAGGTCAGTCCTGGGAGGCTGACTTAAGAGGAAAAATGGTAATCAAAGTGTAAATTTAGAAAACCATAGATTACTATTTCAGTTACTTTTAACTAGAATAAAAGCTCTAGTTGCTTTTATTGCCAAAACTAGAGCACTTTGACAAATTCTAGGACTAAACGTCATGACTGAAGTCGAGGACTTTGTTTTTGTAGTTTTTCTTTTTTTTTTTTTTTGCCCCCAATTAAAACCTATTTGATTCAGAATTCCTTGAACTAAGACTTTAAAAACAAGATATCTTTTTACATAACATCAGATGGAGATGAAATCTAATTTGTTGGAGACATGGAAGAATTTGGAAAAATAAACAATGATGTTTGTTCTTTTTTTGTTTATGCAATTATTCTGTCCGACCTGCAGCATCAAACCCGACCCAGGACAAATATTCACCCGGGTGTAAAATGATCTTCCCCTAAAGGTGGAAGAAAGCTTGCAATTTTTTCCCAGGTTCTAGAAGGGCACTCTTTTTTTTTTTTTTTTTTTTTTTTAACTTTTAGTCAGATTAATTTAATCATGTCTTTATTATGGAGCTATAACGCCACAAAATCAAGTATTTTCTGTAGAACTCACAAGATGCTGCTATTGCCGACACCACCAGTTTGGGTAATGGCAGGTCATAACTGATCAGACCAAATAAAAAAAACAAAAAAAACTGACATGTTTCTTTGTTACACTGGTCCTTTTTGTAATGAGTTTTTCTTGCACCAATGTCTGCAGATGCTCACCGTTTGCACCATGTCAGCAGCCTGGCCTGGATCGACGCTCACACTCTAGTCACCACTTCCCATGATGCCACTGTCAAGCAGTGGACAATCAAATACTGAGCTGCAAGCAAAACATTCACATCTCCAGGGACAAGGACTACTGTAGAATCAAGCTTTTTCTTTTTATTTTTTTTTCTTCTCTCCCCTTAATGTACTGTTAAGCATCAAAACTTTGGTCTATGCTGTCTGTAACATCTGAATTGTAAATGGTTTTGCTAGTGATGGCACCCAGAAAACCGTTTTAACACAATTAACGCAAGTCTACGCGCAGGTGAAATGTTGAATTATGAAATGTAACCGCGAGTGCTTTCACAGCTCTTCGTGGACGCAAACATGTTTGTAATCATTCCACAGTTTACTGAAATCCTTTTCTGTGCATTGGGCTCTTTAAGGAGGAACAATGAGCTTTTTACCAGAGCAGAACATGTTTCAATGAAATAAAACCTTTTGGTTACATTCCTGAAATGAATTGGTCCCTGGAGCAGATGTGCATTTTTTTTCTTTTAACAATATTTTACAGTTTTGTGTTTTTTTTTGTCAACATTCAGACTTTGACTCTGATCTTTGGGATCGGAAGCATTTAAGGAAATGAGAGAACAAGGAATACAATCAAAATGCTGTTTTTTCTGTTAGGTCTTGTTGGTGTTTAGCGCGTCTCACTTTTATTTTGATGTCTTTATGAATCAGTGTCGAAAGAGGAACTTGGTTCATTAATTATGATAATAAAAGATAACTTTTTATGCATTCATCTTCTCACGCATTACTCTTAACACTTTTAAGGCAGACAACATGCACTTATGTTGCTAACTTTTATGTCTGCTAACTGCAGATGATCCTTTTTGTCCTAAAGCTACTAGCTATTGGTGAAAACTTCAGTTGAAAAAGCACATCTTTGATCCTCTGTGGTGGCTCCTGAAGTACTGGTTGCAGCTGAAGTTCATGCCTTTTAAATAAGATTTGGTTTTGAATCCTCTCAAAACACATTTTCTAGTGTTTTTGTTTCTTCCGTTCAACTTTCCAATATGATCCTCTGCCCCTAAAATCTTTAGTTTCTGCAACTTGCATAACTTGTGTCAGTACTCTTTCTTCCAGATCTGAATTAACAATCCTTTCATTTTGTGAGTCTTCTGTAATTTGACTTTGAGAAACTGGTTAGCTGCAAGTCGATCATCAAAAATTAGCAGAACTAAACTCTTGAAATGTCTTCAAAGTATCTATGTGAATTTAACTTTTTAAATGTGCCTAAAACATTTTCTATGACCGAACATTCCTCCTGCTAGTTTAATTTACCAAACCCAGCAGGAGAAAGTTCTGCAAAATTTTGAGCTGGAGTCATTTGCAAACCCAGATTTGTGCAGATGTTTTAGGAATGCAAACGTAGTGACGGGGAAAGAATTTCAATTGTAGCTTCCATGTTTTGATATACGAGTAACAATGCCTGAATATTTTATCGTCAAATTGCTTTTGCTAGAAAGCAAACAGTGATTGCTTTTTTTTTTTTTTTTTTTTGGGTGGGGCTGTCTTATTCAACATCACACTGAACATTAGATATCGTATCAATGACATCCTTTATCTTTGTTTATTTAAAACTGATAAAACTATATAGCTGAAGGGATTTAAAGGCTCAGTCCATTTGAAAAGCCTCATCAATGTGTATTGGTACGATCCCTATCCAATCGGGAGGAAACAAATGATTGTCACATTTACAGCACCTATCACTGACGTTTAACCCAGTGAGTACTGTGTTTACACCGCTCTTATTAAAAACGCTGGAGGAGCTCTTACTCCAAACGCAGTAGTAAGCACAGTGAAAGGTGCACAGTAGACAAATGTTTTATCATTGCAGCATAAATTTCACCCCAGTCTAAATTTTACGATGCTCTGATAAGATGTTCGTGGAATCGAAAATGTCTTTCAACACGGTTGTTGCTCTGTATCTGTAAACTGGATACATCATTTTCATTTAGTCTAGAGTTTTATTATATTCATGCACAATACAGGATCAAAGTAATTTTAGACTGTGGTCTTTGATCTGTAATTGTGGAAGGAAATGCATTTAAAGAGTGACTCATTAGTTTGGGATCTTTAAAACCAGAGGATAATGTGAAAGTCTTGGTATCTCCACAGATTTCTGCTGTCGAAACTGTCAACAAATGCAGCTGAAAGCTTTAGAAATACTCAAATTTAACTTTGTCACAGGATTCAGCCGAGAGAGCTTTCACTAGCTGCTGCAATAAATATTAAAATACAGATAAGAATAAGTAAGAACAGGAAAAATTTCCCAAGTTTTACATTCAAACTTATTTCAGTTCAACCAAGAAATTTGTCACCGAAGACAAACGAGACACACGTCGACTGTAATATTAAAATTAAATTGTGATATGGATCAATTTTCTTTTCTTGCATTTTATTAAACTATAGGATTGTAATTTTAAGCTGCCTTCACACAGATTCAAATCAGGACTCTGGCAAAAACAGCGTTTGACTGAAATGGGGATGCACTGATCATTCAGACTGATATTTAATGCACAACATGCCTCACGGAAGTTTGCTGGAAAACTTTTTTTTTTTTTTTTTTGTGCATTGTGCAGTTTGAAAACCAAATTTCTGCTGGAAAAAATGAGAATAAGCAGGAATAATTTATTAACTGTTTGTCTTTGCAGGGTTGCAGGTTGGTGCCTGACTCTGGAGGTGCAGCCTGGACACAGACAGCACAACCTCACACGCAAACACACACCGAAGAGTATTTATTTTGTTTTTTTATAGAGACCAATTAACCTAGCAGCAGTCATGTTTTCAGACTGTAAGCTGCAAAACAACAGTGAACTGGTGATAAATAACAATTAGTTAATTAATTAATCAGTACAGACAAAAAATGAGCTTCCAAAACAGAACTGTTAAAATATCCCAAAAATATATTTTTGGAATATTTTATGATCCTCTTACTTAGGATCATAAAATATGATCCTCTTACTTAGCGCTTGTCAGTAACAGATTCATGTTTCTTAACGAAACAAACCTTTTTATACCAAACAAAAACACAGCAGTGCCTTTCTTTCTTTTTTTTTTCCTTTAAAGCAGTAGTTCTTTGGTGCTCCAGATGGAAAGCAGCTATAAGCAGCCAAAACGGTTGTATTATTTGTCTCCATAATATTTTTGCACAGTTTGCTGCCAGAGGAGCCCCAGTAAAACGATCTGGAAGTGAGCATCACTTTTGGGTGGTCAAACCCGGATGTTCCCACGGCTCTCTGAAATAAACGAGTTTGCTCTATTCTGGAGAAATCAAATTATAGTCACAAGTAATAATTTATCATTTTAAGAAGGGGTTGAATGAAACCATTATGCTTACACTGCAACTATTAATCAGAGATTAGACAGTGGTCTGTGCTTATTAAACGGTTTTTAAGCCCTCAGTTATTTTTCATACGTAGCAGTATCCTGCATTGTGCTAACAAAGGGAAATGATTGCCTTAAATGTTACATAGGTGGGCTCCCTTAGCTGCACTCTGGTTACACCATGTTCCCAATTACATTGGCTTCAAGTCCAGAGTCAGTAAATTAAGTTAGCCAGCCAGTTCTCATGTGATGATGCTGCCTTCTTAATTAGATGCCTACAGTGGTTTTTGTTTGGGGTTTTCTATGGGACAGGGAGAGTCCAGGCAGCGGAAGGTAAGCTTCCTTTCTCATGGTTTATACCTTTTTTTTTTTTTTTTTTTTTTTAAATATCTTTTATTCAAATCTGGTTTTGTTCCACAGTCAACCAGTCTGTTGTCAAACGCCTTCGTTGGAGCTTCGGAGTTTGTCCTGCAATTCACTAAAACTTTGTTTCTAGTGAACTGTAGAAGTCAGGGGAGCTCTGGCCGCACAAGGGAAGTCAATGTTTAACTCCTGGCGGTTGACTTCTCTAGCTGCTGCAGAAAATAATGACGTCTGTTATTAAAGACTTCAGTGTTGGCAGTCTTAAAACAAAAAACACTGAGGCAGGCACAGTTAGTCAAAACAACTTCTTTCAAATGTTTACCTTTTCTAGGACTTAAAAAAAAACAACAAAAAAAACATTTATATTCTTCTTCTCCAGAGTCCAGATTTGAGGACTGAGAGTTGTCTCGTCAACAGATTCTCTGTCTCTGGTCTGATGGAAGTAGATGACCGTCCCTCAGTAGGTTTTGCAGTTGCATGTCTTATTTGGGTCTATCAATCTGTTTTTTCCTTCCTCTAAGCAACTTTAGGCTACTTCTACTCATCTTAGATTCTTTAAAATACATTGAAATTTGCTGTAGCGTGACAAAATGTGATGAAACTTTAAGGACGTGAATATTTTCCCAATGCCGTGTATAAAAAGAAGCAGAATTGGATCATGTGAGCCGCCTTCTCGCTCACAGTCTTGCCCTCACGCTGAGAGTAACCCAAGACTGGTGTTACCTAGACTCCAGGGACGTCACCAGAGGAGCTGCATCTCACTTCAGAGCTCTTGACAAGACGGACGGCGACGACTCAGAGCCTCACACTCCATACAGTGCACGATGCTGACCTTTCGCTCTCCTGCTGCGTTCACAGTGGAGAATTGCGGTCCACATGTTTGGCTGTGTGTCAGAGAACCTGATCCTTGTGGGACGGACGGGAAAGAAAGCAGCCATTGATCAGAGAAATGTTGCCAGAGGAGAAAGTTTTTGTTTTTTAGTTCTTCTGCTAAACTCACACAGACGGATTGCTCTGCTGGTTTTCTAACATGTTTCGGTGTGCAGGTTGTCTTGATATGTAATCCTTTTGTTGTCTCTCTGCTCCTACGTGCAAGCCATCACTCCTGGGGTCTTGTCTGGACTTTGGCCGGTTGTGTTAATGAAAGGGGCTGTCCTTCGTGCCCCTGATGTAGTGACTGATCTGACTTTATTATTCCTGCAGGCTAAACAGGAGCACTTTCTACCAGCACGGCATTTGTTTGTTCGTCCTTTAAGCTCTCACTGTTTGTTTGTTTTTCTCCTCTGTGACAAGATGCTCTTGGCACATGTTTTGCAAGGTAAGGGAACATGGATATCTGCACTAGGGTTTAATTACAGCGACTCTTGATTCAGCTATTGTTCCCATTTTCGACCCCACTGTTTGCATGCATTAAAAAGAATTTATCATGTTTTTTTTTTTTTTTTCTCAAGTCTGAGTTTCTGGCTTTAGTGTCACTTGCAAGCAAAATGCAAAGTGTGCACAAACTTTCACCCTGTATTTATCCTTACACGGTGTCTATTGACTTTAATTTACCAAGTTAAAAAAATAAATGATTTGGTGTCAAAAGGGTGAAAAAAATATTTCTGCATTTAGCCTGCCACGTTTGACCTAAAACCAGATTATTCTTGGCGCAGAAGTCTGTCCCCGGTCAAACTGATAAGTGACTGAACAGCAACATGTCACACACAGAAAATAAAGTACTTTCTGGATCGTGGCTTTATAACTGACAGGGCATTAAGTTTCTTTTGGAGAGGTTGCTTGCTAATATAATATTATCATCATACGCTAATAATATTTTTGCCAGGGTACTGTTAGGATCTCGGGTTGTTTGATTGGTGTTTCGATTATTTTATTCTTGTTTAGTCATTTTGTATCCCTTAGTGTCTTTTTTTTGTCAACTCAGTACTTCCTTAGTGATTCTAGTTTATCATGTTTGTTTCTTGTGTCTGGTTGTTCTTTTGCTTCTCTAGTTTAAATGTGTTTCTTATTCTGACACTAAAGTTATTCTTTAGTGTCAGATTTATTTCCTAATTCCTTGATTCAGCAATGATTTTTAAAATGTAATATCTTATAGAAACCCCACCATTTATCTTTGAATTGAATTTCATGTGAACACTTATTCGCATCGTGATGTTTGTTATAGAAGATGGAGTAGAGGTTTGTTCGTAGACGTTAAACTGATGGAAATGCTGCTTTTAGACTTGCATGCAACTGACTTGACTGTAATTACGACCCAACAAAAAGGGAGGGGCATTCCTAGAGTTAATAATTTCTCAGCGTTATCGTGGTGATAGGTAATGTGATTGCAGCTCTTTCAGTTGTTGCTCTCAGTCTGTATGCAGGCAAATATACCCGCTACACCTGCTTGTGTCTCTAATTTCTACAGAAAACCCAGCGGATCTCAGCTTTTGCAGCCACTTTCCTGGGCTGGGAACTTTATGTAGAGGTGATCCAGTTAGGTAAATTATTTATTTATTATTTACATATTATGTAAACACTTAGACCTATCTCCTGTTGCCGTGTTAAGTCTCATCTTGTGTGATTTTTGTGTGGCAGTAAATGAATCGCTCTATGCATTTCCATGCTCCTGGCTGTTTCTGCTCACACTCAGCGTTACACAAGCGGAGAGCGACTTTGAATCACTCGCTGCCGTTTGTTTACTTCATCAGTCAATGCGGGAGCCCTTTCATTTGCAAGTATTTTGATTGAACATAAAGGAGAGGAGAAAGAAAAATCACTTACTTTGTCTTGAGAGAGAGTGAAAAGGTGGCCTTTAGAAATGTAGATGTAGAGAAATTAGGTTTGCTGCTTCCAGCAAGTTGAAAGGATGCTTTTTTTTTTTTTTAAAGAGTTGATTAAAGAGATTTTATAGCAATACATTTACAGCTTAGGATATGGAGAGAATAATACTTTCTCAAATTAGAACATCTCTCAAATAGACTGAAACTCTCCCGCAGTGCAGCACTCACATAGATGCATCTTGAATAATTGTGTAGGGTAGTCTAAACGTTTATTTAAAGGAAAGACTACAGCTCTAATCTAAAGTTTGGATCAATTCGACATGGACATATTTCTCACATTCATTTTCCTTTTAAATACTTTTCCAATTTGTTGGAAAACTCTTCAGTTAAAAATTACTCCAGGACTGTGTTGATGGCTTGATGTGTGGTGTCTTTAGGACTTGCTTTGGGAAAAGACCCAGACATTAGAGTGGTGATATTTATGAATATTTGAGTTTGTGTGTGTAATTTTGGACCTCTGCAGATTTAAGAAAACCCATGTTAAATTAAACCTTGTTAGCCTAACCGCTGAAGTTGCCTGTTAAATCATTCACCAGAAACAAAAACAACAGCTCCAGTAATATAGCACAAGCACAATGTAAAAACTGCATTAAAGTCCAGGACGACTGCATGTAAACTAGTTAGAATGTGAAATAGCAGGTTTTATAGCTAAAACAAAACCATCAGGTTAATTTAAAACATTAAAATCATGTAAAGTGTACAGGAACTCGTGTTTCAAGCACATGGGATTTTCTTTCCAGCAGCATCATGATGACGGTGTGATTACTGGGTTGGGGAGAATGCTGAGGTCAATACTCCTGACCTTTGATGGCCGGTGGTTTCCTCTTCATGTTAAACAAACATTAGTTACGGCTGGTATTCTTGAAATGTAGGCTAGTCTTACATTATGAACATAGTTTTTTTTTTTTTTTTCTTTTTTAAGTCAAACAATTCAAACATATTGCTGCTCGTGTATCATGAGCTTTTAACTGCTCTGGTTTACAGCAGAGGGTTCCTGCTCATGGCTGAAGTCCAAAGTTTCACTTGTTATGTAATAGAATTTCATAAGGTCCAAATACAATTTGGTACACAAGAGGATTCCAGGAGTAACAAGTGACTCCTAAATATAGATTTTAAGGAGTGTTTTGTATTAATTTCCTCTGCAACAAGTATAAGAAATAAATTAGCTGTCACAAACTGAGGCAATAACTGCTGACAAATACAGAGGCGCTTCAATGACTTAGTTCAATCACAAAGTTAAATTAAGATTGAGTCACTTACAGCTAATGAGAACTCCACATTCTCTCTTTTTGAAGGTCACAGTATTACAAACACTAATAAAAAATAATTTTACTGTAGATATGCTTCGCTTTGATCTACTGCCAGGGTCTGCGACCAACGACTCTGGAGCCGCATGTCTCTCTTTTACATCCTTCAATGGTTCTTAATGGCAAAAGTTGAAAAGAACCAGCTAATATTTTTAAATACATTAACAAATACGAGTTTTTAACCATTTTCAATTATTTCCTGCAACATTTGCACTGAATTTCCACAAAGAATGGCACTAAAAATACCAGTAATAAGTTTTTAGATCTGTTTTGTTTGTCATCAAGTTGGAATATATGCGTCTTCTTTTTTAGGATGTATAAGTTACAGATTCCCGGTCTACACATTTATGTCGAAGACTTTTGACTAGACAAATGTTCAGAAGACAGTCACTGACGCCATCAACAAACAGAATAAGCCTCAAATTGCAATTCCCTAACAATACTGCTTTTTACAATTGTTGTTTTCGAGTATTATTTATTTAAAAAAATTGAGTGGAAGGACAAAGGTGCAAGAAATTCTTTAGATCAGGTCAAACTTACTTTCATTCTGGGCCAAATCAAGAACATGAATGTTCTTAAAGGGCCAGCTGTGCCAGAATGTATTGATAAAACCCGTTAACAAAACTGTAAAAACATAAATAAATTCTTAAAATGGAATAGTATTCGGTCCCTAAAGAATTTTGTGATTTTTTGCAATAAAAATCAAAGCATTTGTAGTACTAATCTAGAAATATTTGTGCTTTTTATTACTTACCGTATCATTATGGATTATAATTTGACATCAAGTAAATATTAAGGAGCTGTTTAGTAGAAGTAAGAAAAGTAAAAAGTCACTTGAATCTAAAAATCTGCAATAAACTCACAATTATGTATTAGTACAAAAAAGTGCAGGGATTCATTGGTTTTGTGTGAATTTCCATGATAATTTGCAACAAACGGGAAGCAGTAAATCGATAAAAAATGCTTTGATTTGATTGATAAAATGATATTTAAGCACGCCCTTTATCTTGACAGTTCTTTTAACGTGTCACATTAGAGTCTAGAAGGCCACATAAAAGGCTATGGCGGCCTGGATTTGGCCCACGGGCCTTCGGTTTGACACGTGTGCTTCAGATGGTTATAAATCAAAGCCCCCAAAACTGTTGAGAAGATCCTCAAAGTACTGACAGCAGCAGGACTTTGTTCTTCAAAAGCCACACACAAACATATCCAGGAAATGAGCTGCAACTGTCTTTCTTGTGTGAACCTGACCTGAAAGTCAGAAGTGTCTTATCTCCCATTAGAGCAGCATTTCTGTATTAAAAATCCCTTTTTATTGAAAGGAATGCTTAGAATATCTTACTCTGTGCATACTGAGTCTCTACAATATGTAAATTTTATTCTTGAAATTATATTAAAGAAAGAAATAGCCTTTTGCCAACACAGTTAATCACTGAGATCAGCTTGTAAATTGTGGACAGTGGAACAGCTTCCACTGTTCAGCGTTGGAGTGTTGTTGCACTTACATCCACTAGGGGGCAGAGTCACTCTGTTATGGGCATCTGTGGATTTTCCACACTGTGCTGCTGACAAAATCTTTAATTATCTCATAGGTTGGAAACAGGCAGTGATTCATGCTGTAGTCTGATTGGGTTTTATCTCTTATTTGAATCTCATTAAAACTTTACACGGAGGGCACTAACTCAGGATCCCATAATCCCGAGCTGCTTTCTGCAAGCTTCTGCACACACAGTCACTTATTTTGCAGCAGATGTTTCCATCAGCAGCTTGCATAAAAAAAAAAAAAAAGAAATCTTACTTCCCCAAATGTTGTGAAATGACCCCAGCGGCCCTGTGGGTGTTCCCCAGCAGCGACGTCTCTCATATGATGCATTATGACCTTCCCGTTTTAGGTTGCTGAAACTCCATCATGGACAAGCAGGACAGCCAGGCTGACCACAAAATGAACGACTCACAGAAAACCCCTGAAAAGGTGAGCCTGATACAGGTGGAAGTCTTTTTTTTTTTTTTTTTTTTTTTGATGAACGACAAAATGACCTGAAATGGTAGTTTGTTTGTTTTTTTTTTTTTTCAAAGAATTATGTTCCACTGCTTGATTATTGTTGGACTCCAAGCATGGCACCTATAGCGCTATGTAGGTCACTGTTGCTGCTGTTATCTTTCAGGTGTGTCACCATCCTGCTCTGACATGGGCTGTGTGTGACGTTTGTACGTTTCTGCATTTGTGTACTGCACTTTTGTTACTTTGGAGCCATATTTTTGCCCCAATTTTGCTCTCTATAAGTTGAATAGTGTTTGCCCCACAAACGACTTGTATTAATATTCACAAATGAGATTATATTGTTGTTATGGTAAAATGCATTTCTGCTTCAGGCGAATGAAACCACGCATCCAGGAGCCTTGCTTATTATTCTCTTTATGACCATCTGTGTTTGTTCATTAATACTGTTGCTATTCATAAGGGCTCTCTTCATCTTAGCCTCCGAAACTTGTGACATCTATAAGTATTAAAGTTTTGATCGAGGAGCACATCCTGTGCTTTTTCATTAACAAATTCAACCCAGTCGCTCATAAATCCCTCCAAGGACGTTGCTGAGTGGATCTGAAAAGTCTACACACCCCGTTAAAATGTCAGGTTTTTGGAGCTTAAAAAGATGAGACCAAGATAAATAATCTCAGAAGTCTGATGTGTTATTTGTCTTGTGCAATCCATCTGAAGAAAATGGACATATTTGAGAGAAAAACATGAGAAATAGAAATCTTTCATGAATCCTGATTGGGCGAATGTGAGCACCCTTTGTTAAGTTAACTTGGTTCACAATATTTGAATTAAAATTCAGCTTTCAAATCTTTTGGTTGCGCTCTGTAAGTGTCTCACAGTTCAATTTCCAGCATTCTATCCGTCCATCGAGTCACCTACCACGGATTCAAGGCAACTTTATTTGTTAGCTCCATTATTACAGAGGGCAATCAATCCAAGTTGCCCTAAAGGACACCAAAGGCAAAGAGAAGACATTTCTTGAAACAGTCAAATGTCAAGCTTTAAAAGCATTGCATAAAAGTATAAAATATTAAATATTTAAATGCCCATTTTAATTCAAAATCTAACTTTCAATCTCACATTATCTAATTGTTCAGTTGTCAGATTGTTTGCTGTAAATAAAGGTGTTTTAAGTCTTGATTTAGAGGGACATCTCTGTGCATCACAGGTTTTAAGGGAGTTTGTTCCAGAGGTCTATCAAAACTTAAACCTTGTTTAATTTCAGTCCTGAGGTTTCTAAAGGTGTAAGGAGGATACTTCATATTTGACAAACAAATCAGAAACATGTTTCAGTTCTTGGCCACTCACCGCTTTATGGGGCAATTCATACATTTTTCAAATCTAGTCTTTGAAAAACTGCAAACTGCCTTTGTAGTGAACTGATGTCGTCCATTTACCAGATGAACTACTTGTAACTTGTTGTTGAGGGTCATGTCTGTAGTTGGCATTGTGTAAATGGCATGTTAAAATCCAGTGTCTAACACCAAAACTCACCTATAGTAGAAAATGGCCTTTGAAAAACTGTCAACTTCATGTGAAAAGGTTTTTTGTTTTGTTTTCCAATTTAAAGAGAGAGTCCAAGCGAAGTGGACATCACAGATTCTGACAGCCGTGGAATAGATCTTGGCTATCTCGTAACATCCTGACAGTCTTGAAACAAATTCAATATGTATTAAAAAAAAAATCCAGTTATATTCAGTTCACATGAATTGTTAAGGTCAGACATTATGAATGCAAAACAACCCACGTCTTCCTCACCTAGTAAATAACAATGTACTCGAACAAAAGACCAAATTTCTCTGCATTTTTAATGCCTTATGCTGCTACTGCAGTAAAATATGAATTTATTTGAAGGCTTTATTCAAATCTTAAACGAACACCCGTAAATATTTACTTCCATTGGATTGAATTAGGTTCATTTTGCTGAAAGACTGCTATCACAACCCAGCCCGCTGAAAAGCTACATATTTGTTGTGAAATATGTAGGATAATGTTTTTCAAAAACACCCAAGCACAAAAAGCAAGATAAAAGAGTTACATCTCAAAGGTCATCTTCCTGACCTCAGGAAACACAATTCCAAACTGGGAGAAACCCAATGAGAGGGCGAACCAGTTAACACGGAGCGCAACAAGGGTAAAACAACACGGACACAGGCAGCGAGCGTAGCAGGGAGGTCGACGAAGGACCTGATAAACAATTAATAGAACCAATGAATAAACACACCGAGCGGGAGAAATACAACCACTGACTGGTGAAGTGAATAACAGTCGTCTTCTCTTCTCATCCCACCTGTTCAAAGGTGGCATATATTAGGCAGGAAGTTGATACCATGTCATCAAAGTGTTAGTTTCAGCAATAATAGGCAGGCACAACGATTTGAACGGGTTTTACAAACGTCCGGGTCGTCCAACCGGTGGACGTCCAAAGAAGAAACTGTGAACTGGTGAAAGGGTCATGACCCTCGCTAGGCTATCATGACCATGATAGCCTAGCGAGGAGAAGGTTTGAGCTAACCAACGAAATTGCTGCTGAACTTATTGCCAGTTCTGCCGGAGAGGTGTGAGGAGTCTATAAAAATGGACCAGTCAGACTCACACTGGTCATAATGTTATGCCCGATCAGAGTTTATGAGGATAAAATGCAATAAAACATGCAGAACATACAACACGTTATCCTTATTTAAAAATTCTGGTTTGATTAAATAGGTATTAAATGTTTTAAGTGTTACTTTACGTGGGTTATTTAAAAACTTTTTAAGTTAAAATATAAAACGTTTTTGTGTCTAACTGGCCATAAGCCATTGTTTATTCCATGCGCTCATGTGCTCTTTGGTTCAATTTATTTTCAGTGCCCAACAGTGCATAGAGTATGTCATTGTGTTGGGTTTTCTTTGCAGTGTGCACACATTTCCCACATCGCTAATTACCATACTTCATTCTAGCAGGCTCAGTTTCACCTCCCCTTTGGTCTGTCTGTGCAGATTCAGACCCTTCCTTTAAAATTGCTAAGAACTCAATAACCTTGTAATTACACAGTTGGTGCAGCATTCTAATAAACACTGCCATGAATTATAGGTTTGAAAGTTAAACTCAGAGCATTTCTGAGACAAATAGAAACAATGGGATATATAAATATGACACCATATATATATATATATATATATATATATATATATATATATATATATATATATATATATATATATATATATAAAGTTAAACATACCGATGAGCAATTTAGACAATTTGTGGCCTTTGAAACAAAACAGTGCAAGAATGCTATAAAATCAGCTTTTCTCAAAAACTACCCTCTCCACAGTACTGAATATCTGCACAGCGACCCCATGTGTAATGGATTGTTTGAGGAACTAACAATGTGGAATCCCACTTGCAGTGGTAATGAGTGGGTAACGAATGGGCTGCACTGGCTATAATCACAGCCACAGCAGCTGTTCATCTAAAGTAGCACGATGCACAGTGAGTTTCTTGGTCAGTCTTGCTCTAAAACACATATAATTTCTTCTGCCACTGAGTCTGACAATGCAAATAGAAATTTCTGATTCAAGTCAATTGGCTGAAAGGAAAATTGCATACCATCAACTTCTCCTTTGCCATTTAGATTTCTGCCCTCCTGATGGAAAATGGTCAGAGCAAACTGTAAACAGGAACTCATGTCTGGAAATACTGAAATTGTTTCTTGGAATATTAATTTTTATTGTGGCATTGAGAAAAGAGCGCGATGATATGCACTTGTACGAACATTTAAGATTTTAAGAAAATTACACTTGTAGATCTCTCATTAATTCTCTGTTTTGTTTCTTTAAAATCTTTTTTTCAAATTTGTGTATGACTTAAACAATGTGGACAACATTTTGGTGTTTTAAAAAACCCACTATAGTCACTGAAAGATATTGAAACCAACAAAAGTAATAATATATGGTATACATACCATATATATATACCAGTCACATATATGTAAGTGCACACACAGTCACTATATATGTGACTGTGTGTGCAGAAGCTTGCAGAAAGCAGCTCAGAATATATATTTTTTCAAAAACTAACCAGGCAGTCAGGCATTTCTTATGAATTGTAGTTCAACTGAATCGTTTTTTATTTATTTATTTTTTTAAACTAATGAAACAGGCTTGTACAAAAATAACTACATTTTGTTGCATAAACGTTTGAGGCAAACGTTTAATCCATTTTCTGTAGCTGACAATGAGACTTCTGCAGCTATCCACAGACATTTTGGCGCAGTCCTCATGGGCTCCAGTTGTCTCAGGTTGCTTTCTCCAAATGGCATGTTTCACCTCCTTCCTCAGAAACCTCGGTTTTTGTCTCATATGTCAAAAGGACATTCTCCCAGAAGCTTCGTGGCTCGTCACTATAAATTGTGGCCAGTCAAGGTCTGGTCCTTTTCTCCTTGGCTGTCTTCCATGAAGTTCGCTTTGGCTTAATGACGACAGATGGTGCGATCTGGCACTGATGTACCTTAACCTTGAGATTTACCTCTTACTTTCTTTGGAGGTTGTTTTTGGGGTCTTTGGTTGACACTCATATTATCCTTCTCTTGAATTTGTCATCAATTTACATACATTTTTTCCTGCGGTCACAACCAGGAAGGTTGTGTCTTTCCGTGTCACCAAACAGCACACTGATGACTTGTCAACCTTTAAATAGACTGACTGGCTGATTGTAAGCTTGAGTCATACCTTTGGTCACATTGTTTAATATTTTTAAAATTTTTGTCCAGGTCTGTTTTATTAGTTGTTGTTTTTTTTTTTAATGATTCTGTTGAACCACATTTCAAAAGCAGTGTCTGATTTTTGTTCGTTAATATTCAATACATATTTATTTATTGCCTTTGTCAGTTTCAAGTTGGTTTAGTCTCCATTGTGTTCTTTTAAAAGAAAGGTATCAATAGGCTGTGTGTTTTATTGTTCCATGTGTGTATAGGAACAATGCACCACACTTTTTCATCTTCATGTGTTCATATTATCAATAAATCAAACTTATAGGGAGAGTAATAACAGCGTGACGGTGGACGGTTCTGATGCTGTTGGTTCCTCCTAAAAACACACACAGAATATGTCTAACCCTAACCCTACCAGCACATATATCAGACTTCAGAGGGTTATATTTTTGTCAATTTCAGTTTTATTTAAGGTATAATACTTTTCAGAAGAAGTTCCTGGAAGATTTAAAACATTTAAATATCCCTCGAACCTTTTCCAGCCATAACTATTAGCCGTAACTAACACACCAGTGTTAAAGTATGAGTCACGATGCTCATTAATACTCCTCACCATCTTCAGTCTTACTCCTTAAATGCCATTCTTGCATTCTGAATATGTGATAATGTAAATGCATCATGAATCTGCTCAGTTCATTCATATTCTCCAGAGCAAGGTGGTCTAATGATGCTGTGGCATTTCTTTCTGCTCCCTCCGTTAGGAGAAACAATATAATTTTGACTTCCTCAGTGCTTTGGTTGTTTGAGTTTGCAATACATTTTTATCTTTGCACGGTTTATAACTTTTAATCTGTCGAATGAATCTTAAGATGTTTATGATTTGCAACATCCAACATGTCTCGGAGTGTGGGACAATATTCTGATTTCCTGCATTGCTTTTTGAGAGGTTTTTGTGAGCTATAATGTGCAGGATTACATGTGTGTCTAAAATAAGAGTTCATTCACGTCTAAAGCTGAAAGTCACCTAACATCACATCTTGTTCACAGCACAGGTTTATAGCATTAATAGAGTTCATGTTCAGGTGGTTTTTACTGTGGCTTACAAAGGCATTTATTCTTCTTCATGCTTGATCATCTTATCACTTGATTACCTCAAACTTCAGTTGATTGTATTGGGAGTATACGTGATAGAGTAACACAAATTACTGTAGTACATTTAAATTGAGGCCCATTAGTTATTAGTTTGTAGAACTACCTTTTGCTCCAGTGTCAATTCTTTTGGTTTAGCAACCACAAGTCACAAGTTGCATGTGAGCCAAAGCAAAGGGTTGAATAATCTGATTAGATAACCTTCTGCTAAATATTGTCTTTGTCCCTCACATGCCTTGTTTGACCCGTGCCGTGGATCTCCGCAGGTCTTGAAGAGTTATCACCAACCTTTTGGCTGCTTCTCCATTTCTGTTTGTGTGTTGAGCCGTGTTTTGGCTGGTCCGCAGCTGTATTGAATAAATGTGTTAAATGTTGCTCTTAGAGATGGTATGCTTAGAATGCCTCACCAGTGATGGCATAGTTACTTTGAAAAAGTAACTTTAACCGGATTACTGGTTACTCCTTGAAAAAGCAACTTAGTTAGATTACTGATTACTTGGTTTGAAAAGTAACTTTTAGTTACTTTCAGCTGCGCTCCTCCACCTGTGAAAAATAAATCGATTTTTGCCAAAACTCAATTACAAGTTATTGATGGCAATATCATCAAAGTGTCTTCTCTTATGGTTGAACTGAAGGGGAAATTGTTTAATGGTTACTGCAGTGCAAAAAAAAAACTTTAGTAATTCGTGCATAATTTTGTCTAGAAAACTATAAATGTAATGTAACCTTGGTGTGTGTTTCCTCAAAACATACTGGTAACCTTAGTGGTAAAATGCAACTACAAGCGTGCAGCTGTGATCCCTGACGAAGAATCCAATAATGAAACCAACAAGAATCTAATATGATGTTGGTGGCAGCAGTAGCCCAGTATTGTGGAGGTAATCTGATGTTTCTTTCTGTTCAGCTGTGAGAAATGGTGAAGATGGCAGTGAACTGAGAGGCTGAACAGAAAATAATTTTAAGCACTAATTGTTATTTGTGTTTTGACTTCTCAAGGCCATTGGTTGCACTGGATTTTTTTTTTAGGGATTTCAGTATAAAGCAGGTTAAAAATGTCAGTTTCTAGATTTTTATTGGTAGAAATAGTCAAAATTCCTGTGTCACGATCCTTCGGTTTCACAATTATGCACTACTTTGTGTTTGCCGACCACACTGAATCTCAAATAACTCAACTGAAGTTGGAGGTTTCATCATGGCAAAGCTGAAACAGACGAAAGCTTCAAAAGACAAAACCCAGTTTTCTGACCTGATTGTCAAAAGAACACTTCCTGTAGCGAGTTTGGTCTTGACATTGACTTGAATTTCTTTGATAAATCTTTTGTCTGTTTGACGAGCATGAAGATCTGAATTTCGTCCCTTCTGTCTTGTCTCTTAGAAGCAACCTCTCACAACCTGCCTGTTCAGCGCGGCCTTCTTCGGGGCACTGGGCTCATCTTTTCTTTACGGCTATAACCTCTCTGTGGTCAATGCACCTGCTTCGGTGAGTAAAGTTAAACTATTAGCTTACCTTTGGATAGCCCGTTGTTATCGGAAGGCAGCATTGATTTATCTTGTTTTCTCATTTCTTATCTTGTTAGCACTGCTAGAAATCAATAAATGTTCATCTAGATGTGGCTTTTCAGAGTCAGGCGTTGCTAACACTTCAGCTGAATGAAGATTAATATGGTGCTGACAAAAATAGAACTTAAATGTATATCACACTCACCTATAAAAACTTAGCCGATTATGATGAACAAATGCTGAATACCATTTATGATGCACAGCTAAACAGAAGGGAGCTGCATTGATGAACTGATGAAATTTCGCCCCATATGTCGTAACACTGCCATGTGTCTTAATAATTACTGGTTTGGCAGTAATAATCTTACTGCCAAACCAGATAGTTCTGGTGAAAACTATCATAATAATGGTAACAAATATCAATGCGGTGCAGATTTTAGAGTGATGGTGACGCTCCAAAATGGGACTTTTCCCATATTTTTGATCAAGACTTTTAAAAAGACCTTTATCATGACATTTGGCAGAGTTGAAATATTCTTTTACCCTGCTGCTGATGCAGGTCGATAGATTGTTACACCATGTCTCAATGCGATTTATAACCCCGGAAACTAATGACGCAGACTATTTAGTTGCACATCAGCGCCTTTCAAATGATGATCGCTTATGTGAATGACTTTATTTTGCTCCAGCAGAATTTAGTAAGTTTTTAGAATAAACAACTAATTCATAATATGTCATCACCATTAAATATTAAACGTAAAGCATTCTTTTGGAATAGGAAATGCGAGTAACTTTGCGCCGAGCTTCTGTCTGCAGCCAGTGATCTGTTATTCAGTTCGTTGTGAGGCTGTCTCTCCTCTGGAAACATAAATAATAGGCAGGAACAGTATAATCTATCTTTATTAACTCAGCCCTCAATGCTGAGTCAGACTAAGAAAAGAGCACGACAAGAGTTAAAGATGAGCACGTTCCACCTAATTAGTACAATATAGGTCATAAACACACGTTTTTTCAGTAAGTGAGCACACATGGCAGTCTTTCAAACAGTGTATCAGAAGGTTAATCCCAGATGTCAAAACTATTAAATGAATAACACTCCAAAAATTTACTTTCTTATTTACCTGAAACCAACTTTTTCAACTTAAGGCAGGTACCTTTCATGCTTTCGCTTTTGAATATATATTAAGAAATTGCTTAGAGTGGAAAGATATTTGCATAGTCTTTTTTTTTATTTTTGGTGAATCCAATTTTCAGGAGCTTTTCTGTTCCAGTCCAAGAAACAGAAACAAACCTTGCATTTTCAGAGGTTAGATGTTCTAATTTAGCCTTGAGTTTGTTCAAAGGTAATTAGATTCCCCACAGGTCATTTAATTAGTATTCAGAGATTACAGCCATCGGCTCTTTGGTTGCCCACACAGACAAAGGCAACGCTGTGCATAACTGAAAATTACTTCTTTTTTCCCCCCACGCCTTCTAGAGTGTGTGAACCCTCAGCTGAGGCTTTTCAGTCTGTCATAACTGCAGAACTACAGTCAGAACTACAGCATGCTGTCTCACTTCTTAGTGCAGACTGTAGCTGAAAATGTAACCTTTTTTCTGTACTGGTTTTCGTGACAGTATTGGCTGTCACGTATTAGCAGTATTAGTTGTCTTTTTATAGTAAAAACACTTCAGATCATAAAAATAGCTTTTGTACAAAGGTGGATGAATCTTTTCAGAGGGATCTTTCATTCGAGGAATCTTTAATGACTATTTACAAGACTACAAAATATACATATACCATCAACAGGTTCCTTTGTCCAAAAGGACAGTCGCATGGCCTGATGTATTACATTTGGTTTTACATTGCCTGGGTGACAGGGTAGTTTGCTTTCCTGGAGAACAGCTGGAACAAGGATCCACAGCATTTGGCATTGTTTGGGCTTGGCCAATGTTCTGCAGAGCAACCTATATTGCCATATTGTGACATAACCAAACGGATGGCACCTACTTAGGTGTTGTTGCAGCCCATGTTTCACAGACACAGTTTTGCTTAATGGTTGTGGTCTCTACAGCATCCTACCAAAAGCAAGAATGATTTATTTGAAGAATAAAACAATTGGTTCACTTAGCCTTCAAATCCATTTCAAGCCAGCCCAGCATTTGTAGGATAGAAATGGACAAGCAAATCTGATTCATGGACTTACATAACCCAAATAATCTGCATCTGGCACCACAATATTGGTACCAGGTATTACTTTTTACACCTTAGGCGTCTAGTGGAGTACATACCTGAACAGGTTGATGTGTAGCAAAATTGTGAAGCAACACACGTTTAGGCAATTGGTCCCACTGTAATTTCATAAACTTTCCTATTTCCACTATGATGTCTCATACATATTTAGGCGTTTGTTTCACCATACTGTACATGCTGCTTTCATCTGCTGATTCAGAAGTGGTGCTTTTAACCTCTATCAGCTCTTCAATGGAGTCTAAAATGAACTATGTGTTCATTGAAGAGTGATGTTCACTTAATTAGATCTCATCTGGATAGGTTGATTAAACTACATATTATCATACTCAGTGTGATTGATGAATTCAACATAGTAATGAAGAGGGCTGTGGAGACTGAATTAGAAAAAGGAAGAAAGCCTGCCTGGTATATGCAGAGCCTGATTATTAAAAGTTTAATCTTGAGAATCAGTGCTGTGACGCTATATGGCGTTCTCAGGGTTTGTATCGCCCTCCGTTCGCTCCTGGTGGTAATATCAAACTTGTGGCTTCTAACAAATCAAAATAGTTCAATAGTTCACTGTGCTTTCATTCTGTCCTCTGCAGCACTTTGATGAATTGCTCAAAAATCCCATCGGCACATAAAAGAGATGAAAGAGTTGAGCGAGACCAACTACATACTTTGTTAACATGACAACACTAAGTCGAAGTTTGGCAAAAGTCCGAAAAATGAACTGAAACTTGGAAGAGATATACCCAGAATATTAAAAACAACAGTTTTTTTTTTCTTTTTACATTGGTGAGGGTTTCTGATGAATTATCAATCCGCAAAATTATTTACAAAATAACTTCGCAGACAAATGGGAAAAGGGAAAACAAGTCCAAAGTATAATAATATAACTGAGAAAAAAAGGGCAATTTTTCAAAAAAAAAAACAAAGCACTGCTGGGACGGGCGCTTATTGAGTGGAAACCGGCAATCTGATCAAGAACACAGAGAAAGGTAACAAAACATGCAGTCATTGTCAAAACATCTGACGGTTCCACAAATACGTTCTGCGAAGCTTTGTTGGCTTTTGATTTTTTTGGTAAAAGTTGACACATTTTCAATTCATGTAGACTGAGCAGATGCATATGAAATAATTGTAAAGAAATTAATTAGTGAAGAGTGAAGAGGAAACCTGAACCCACTTATCAGTCTCATTAGCAGACTGATTGCTGTAAAAGAGGAGCAGATGTGCTTGATATGATTGTCTTCTTTGGTTACAGAGGGGAACCTGCAGCTCTTCATCAACATAGTCTCCCATGCAAGGAAATTGCTGATAAGAGTATCTCTCTTTAGAATAACAGTCTTCAAGAACTTTCATAAAAGGGGAGAGCTGATAATTCTGCAGAGGATTTTCTTTTTTCAAACATTGCGTTGCTTCAACATTTGCAGCGTCTACCTCAGTGATCATTGCTGAAAGACTGTTACACCCTGGACAGCTCTCCAAACATGACCGCACAACACAGAGACACCCAGCATGGACACACCCACTAACCCACTACCAAAACTACTAGTAGGATGCCCAGTCAACCTAACATACAAGCTTTTGGATGGTTGGAGGATGCAGGTTGGTCTGAGCAAGTATTTCACCTTCTTCCAACAATGCACTGGAGCTACAAACTGCACCACTGCGCACGCCTCCACTGCCACTGTCAACGAGTTACATGACCATTCAGACCAATGATGCCGTAGCTGGTTGGAGCAACCAGTTATTGGTTGCCCCACCCAGTTTAATGTCATTAAAATGTCACAAATCTAGTCGATGAGTTTCTCGGATTACAACGAACAAGCAAAGGTCTGACCTTCCCTATTTACATTGGTCTTTCAGATCTCTTGTCTTACTGTGGAAAAGCTAAATTTCTGCAATTGAAATTTTCCAAAACAGTATTCAAGTCAAAACAATATATCTTCCACGTTATTATTAAAGACCTTTCTAATGGGTTTGGCTATTCTCACACCAAAGCCGACTCATATGAACTAGATATAAAGTTTGAAGGTCTTTCTCTTTTAAGACTTATGTCTTAAATCCTGTGGAATGAGCTTCCTTAGTTTTTATGTTGTCTTGAGCAAGTGGACTCATTTTTTGAAAAAAAGACATTCTTATTCAAACACGCTTTTCCTTGGCGTCTTTTGACACGTTCTGGTATTTACTTTTAAAATTCTTTGTAACATTAATTTGCTCTTTGCCCTCAAAAACACCGAGCTACTAAAGTAGGTTCTGTTCTTCTGTAGATGCAAGAAAGCCTCCGTCTTTTTAGCGTGTCAAGCGATTGCTCATTGTTTATCTTCCTTTATAGTCTCTCCCCACCAGGAACAAGAGCTGATCATTAATGTATTGCTGACTTCTGTCGACCACTGCAGGGGGACCACCGCGCTTCCGCTGTCTTTACAAAAACTCATGGAAAATACATGAAGCTCCCTTTTTAGTTTATGTTCTCCCACCACACCAGGGTCTAATGTTCACAGAGGGAGCCTACAATCTGTTCTCATCTGTTTCTCAGCTGGAAAAGGATGACTGGAAAAAGGTAGCGGTGGAAGTCATTACAATAAAACGTTAGTAGCAGAGCGCCTCTCTATGCACACACACCAAAACCAGGCTGCCTCACAAAGGATCTTGATTAGCCTTTTTAGTAATAATCTATCAAAGCAACACTCACCTCTTCAAACAGCATGTCAGACCGCAGCATGCATGCATAAACCAACATTCAGTTGTCTTTATGCACAGCAGGTCCATCTCCAGCAGCTGGTCTTTTTTTTTTTTTAAAACAAATGAAGGACTTTCTTTTTAATCAAGAGTCAAATATGCAGTAAATCTTGAGAAATATTCTGTTAAGACATCTCAAACAAAATATATAACTAGTCCCCATCTTCTTGGCTTGAAATGCTTTTTATTTTTATTTTTTTATTTTAACTTGCTGTGTGCAGCGAAGTGGATTGAAAGGATAAACCTTGAACATCACACAGAGATGGAAGTTTATGTCAACGGTACAAATCTAAGTAAGCTTTTTTCCCTTTTTAATCACTGTAAATCTTTTCTGAAAAACCTGAGCTGTTTGGAAGAGTGGTGATCAATTACCGGTAGCTACAAGTGGAGAAAAATGCGATTAGAAACAGATTTTATCACATAACACTGTGTCTTTGGTAAACCACTACCATAGGCTGAATAGGAATGGAAACTCTGCCTGTAGGTAGGCATAATTAGTTATTTATCATTTCACTTACTTCTAATACAATAGTGTTATCTTAAATATTTTGAAATAGGGAATAAATCTCTGAGCGTATGGACGGCAGATTGGAAGGACCCAAATTTTAGCTAACATTAGCAATTCAAAACAATTCAAACAGAAAATAGGTGCATCTGTATGATGCAGCAATCTGTCACAAAATCAATGATCTTTTGCACGTTGTCAAAAGTAGTGTCTTTGTTTCCGATCTTGTATGAACGAGCCCACTCAGCTGATTGAGTCTGTAGGAATTATTTGCAAATAACTACCTGACCTTGGCACCTGATTATGAAACAGATTCAACCCATTTCAGTTCTCCTAATGAGCTTTGGCCACCACGTCTCAGCTGTTCTGCACGAGAACGGAGTAATTTTCTGAAATGATTGTCAGTTGTGCGGAAGCATCAAAGGTGACCTTCGCTTTCCAGATCAGTTCATCTTTTGAGAATCAGCCTGGTGCATTTACGATTAGCTAACCCATCAACTTGGCTGATATTTATAAATCACTTTAAAATTATACACAGCTTAAACTTTTTTTTTTTTTGACCCCGGAGGTTCCCAGTTAGAATCCTGTTCAGTGTAAAACACCTGTGGCCAAGTCTGTGTGCACCCAGCTGTGGAGTTGGGGTGGGTGTTATGAAGTGGCAACCCCCGTGAAGGGAAGTGCAAAAAAGGACAGCAATACAGCTGCACTTTTTTATTTAAAATTCACAGCTTCATGTAGGAAGTTGAGTGCAGTGATGCAGATGGTACCACTGCCACTCTGGGCACTCCGAATTTCTTCCACAGTCCAAAAGGATGACAATGAGGTTAATGGGTCTGAGTGTTGTTTGTTCTGTGTGTCTCTGTGTTGCCATGTCACGGGCTGGCGACCTGTCAGGGATGCACCCCAACTCTTCCCCCCAGTGACGAGCACCAGTGCTTCCACAATCCTGCAAGGATAGGTGGACATAGGAACGAGAGGGATGGATGTAGAAAGAAGACACTTGAAACTTCTGTCTCATTTCTCATCATGCGACATTTAAAAATTCAATTTGCAGTTGCATCTCATTGAACGTTCCTTCAGCTATGAAAAAAAACGTAAACATGGATCATAAAGTCCGAATGAAACTAATTACAACAAAATGCATAACGTTTGCAGCTATCTGTTATTTTTATATTGTGTTTTTAGGATATATTTGTCTTGTCTGAACTACAGCTCAATCTGTTTTCTTGTGTTTTGCAGTACATTAAAGATTTCTACAATAAGACCTGGCTGGAGAGATATGGGGAACCTATTCCTCCAGAAACATCCACTCTTTTGTGGTCCGTAACTGTGTCCATATTTGCCATCGGAGGCCTTCTTGGAACTCTGTTGGTCTCTTTGATTATTAAAGTGGCTGGGCGGTGAGTAACACCAGATCATTTGTTCAGCGTTTTATATTTCAGGGTATGATTGTTGTATCAGTTATTCAATAAGACGTGAAAAACAAGTTGAGTCTCCAAGGCTTTTGCAGAAATTAAGATAATAAGTTGCAGCAACACGCCGTTTGGTAAATGCACTTCATTTAATTGAGCATCACTAGTGAGGAGCGTCTCTGTTGAATTTTTAATGTTGCCAGCCAGTTGATACTCGTTCAGATGTATTTTGTCATGTCTTGGTAAAATGAAAATATGTTGCCATGAAGCCATTTTCTATTAATTTGTTTTTCATCATTTAGCTGTTAAAACATTCATCCACTTAAAGGAAACACATTGAACACATTTTCCCAATAATGGACTTCCCAGTAAATTCACCCAAGGGTCAGACTGTAGGTTGGTTAGAGAATTTGCGAAAAACAAGCCTGTTAGATGATTAATTGCATCACCAATGAGGCAGAATTACCATTAAGCAGATCAAAGGATTGCAGAGTACTTACTACATACTGGCATGTTGAATGCTTTCGTCAGACGTCGGCATGCAAAAAGTGTTTTTTGCTCATGGTGTCGCTTTGTGTGATTCCAGACTCGCCTCACAGCAACAAGGTCACACAGCAGGACCCCTAAAACTCACAATACATGTCACATTGCACCATCAAGGTTCATTGTTTTATTTTATCCAGTTTCTTTACTACAGCTATTATGTGAAAAAGATTTTTTGGTGACTTACTATCCTGCCAGCGATGCACAACTTAAGTTTAGGGAGAAATACAAAAAAAAAAAAAAAAAAAGAAAGGAGTTGCTTTTGATCTAGCAGTGGTGCTTTGACAACTTATTCTGCCTGCTGAGATCCAGTCTCACAGCAAGTGTAATGAGTTTCTCAGGGTTCGGACAAGTCAGGTAGTTTCACATCCTCTTCATACTCAAGTCTGCAGAGACAGACTTGAGCGTAACATAATCACCTCCTCTGCTTCCAAACTAATTTTGATTCACAAGAATCTATTAACCACTAATTATTAGGATGACATTGTCTAAGCAGAGGAAGAGTCCTGTATCTGATACTTTGATTCTTTCTTTCCATTTGAATCCACTACGACACTCTTAAGATTCACCTCAACTTTCTTCCTCTGGATTTCTGTTGTGTCGATTGAAGGTGCTCATTTTTTCTTTTGTGTTCTTTGCTAGACATTAGCGTCCCAGTTGGTTATCCGGGCAGGCTGACATTCAGATGTCAGAGTGAATATATAAAAGCATCAGAAGACACATGCAGAGATCAGACAGACAGCAACTCTGTAAAAGTGACCAAGGAATTCATTAAAAGTTTTCAAGTGAAGCTGAGGTTAATGGCTTTTTTTTTTTTTTTTTTATACACTCTTTGTCATAATGAAGACGTGACATGAAGACAGCGTCGTGTGTTTTTCGTTCTCCAGCTCTGCTATCACGTAAATGAGGCTGCCCATGAGACGACGTGCATTTCTGTAGCAGCAGTTAAAATGAGCATCTACTCTTTTGACCCTTGACATTACGCGATGAAACTCCTCTGTTTAATCCTTGCAACAAAATTAGATTTATTTTATTTTTTTGTCTTCCGGCTTGTTTATTCTCAGCTCAAAGTTTGGGTTTCAAATTTTTATTCTTAAAATGGTAATGTCTTCACAAATCAGTCTTGTGTGCATGCAGATCGAATTCATGAATATCCATAAAGCCTGTTTCATTTTGTTGACATTCAGAGGTGTTCTTGGAGGGCATTTTGAAGAAAACCAATTTTCACAGTTCCAATTCTGGTGTTTTTCAGAATTGGATGTTTTATATATGAGGTTATGAATCATATATGAACAAACCTCTGTTAAATCTTGAATATGTATAGGAACAGTATGATTGAGTTTGTATATGCATATGTCAGTGGGCTGGAGGCAACCAGGAGTCAGGAAAACTATCAGAAATACCAATAAATAGCCCTAGATGGCTTGCATAAGGACAATATTTGTTCAAGTTATTGTTATTATTTTAACTTTTAACCATGCCAATAATTTAATGCAATTGTGGAAGGTCAAAATGTTGTAAAGTAGCAATAAATAAGAAAGATAATTCTCACACAATAAACTAACTTCAGTTTCTAATGTCAGTAATGTTGTTAAACAATGTCCTTCCACCAGTCTGTGCACCTTTTCCATGGTAACCAGCTGTTGCACTCAACAATGAGTAATACTAGCATCAGCTACTTGCGTCAGTACTGGGTCCTTTGTGTTTTAACACAGATATTCATTACAGTATCAGAATGTACATTATTCTGTATTGGAGCATGATACTGACAGTGCATCCGCTATTAAACTGGTCAAAAACAAAAATACAGCAGCCTCTTAGACACTGACTGATTTATGCCTAGCCTTTACTTGTAGTAATTATGATGGTTTTAATTGAATTTAATGCAAAATATGACATTTCAGATTAGAATATTACATCCTGTTCAATGACATTAATATAGAAATGTGGACTAAGGGAAAAGTAAAAGTTTATTGGTACTTTTAATCTGCCTAAGGAGCCTCATCAGAAGCATATTTTAATTTGTTGAATATAACTAGATTAAACCATTTTAGTACAAGTTGGACCTCCTTTTACCACAATAATTCTTCTTGGCCTAGAAACATTCCTTAGAGATTTTGCATTGGTACAAATCCTTTCAACTAAAGATGCGCTTCTTCTTCTTCTTCTTTTTTTTTTTTTAAATAAAAAAACATGTTGAATTTTTCAGACCTCATTCACCACTACAGAAAATATGACTTTGATCTCTTCTCAGTCATGCTAAAAATAAATAACTCCATGTCCACACTAGCTGACAGATTGGAGTATAACACAGCTTCTTCGCGTAGATTTAGCTCAAGATTACTCGGTAATGATGTCGGGCCACCCAAGGGGTAAAAAGAGTCGCCTGCGAGATTAAATTTGAAATCTCCGAGATGTTTCAAAGGGAAATTTCAATTTCATTTTAGGTGTGAAGGGAGGGGCATAATATGGCAGTCTGTGCTTTGCTTTGTAGGACATGGAAAATGGAAGTTAAATTTGAAAAGCCTGTCTGAAGCTCTTTTTGCTTTAACTATTTTTCTTGTGCCCTTTTAGCTTGAAAACTCTTTGATAAAGTGGATTTTGCAACATGTCTGCAAGAGCTGCCTGAATGCACAGTTTGTGGAGATCTCTTTCTAGATTTCATTTGTGAATAAAAAACTACCAACACCATTATTAATCTGATCATTCCTCTGGCTGATGATTAGGTCGATTCTGATTACACACACACTGACACATTAAAGCATCTGTTCAGAAATGAGAGGTTTAACTTTCAGTTTTTCTTGGTGTGTGAAAAAAAAAATAATTTAAATGAATCCACCATCCACTTGACACAAGGGGCCTCCTCCATTAAAACATTTTTCTGCTTCCCTGGCCTTGAAGAGTCCTTCGCATCCAATGGTTTTTATCCCTTTTATGAACATGTAAAGCCACAAGAAAGTGAAGTTATTCTCTTCTTCTTTTGGCTGTCTCGAGTCTCGTCACTCCTGATTGTTCTTGCTTTGGAGTGCCTTGCGGAAATGTTTTGACAGAAGTCAGATGTGCTCGCTGTTCTCCTTCTTTTATGACAATTAAAGCGCTGCAGACGTTTCAACAAAGGGCTTGAATAACTGGATTAGGATTCTATTCAGGTTTCATTGCCATCATGTCTATACCGCTGATCTTCTCCTCTTTCCTTTTGTCACATAGAGTCACGTCTATATTGTCTTTCTGTTTTCCAGAAAGGGAACCTTGCTGCTGAATAACTGCTTTGCTGTGACGGCTGCTTTGCTGCTGTCACTGGGTGAGATGTCAAGATCTTTTGAGATGCTCATCATCGGCCGGATCGTTATGGGCATGAACTCGGGTCAGTGTGCGATTAAAGGAAACACGTTTTGTTGTTGTTGTTGGTGTACAACAAATGCTGCAGCTTTTGCTTATTTTGGTGAAACAAGAGTGGGAGGAAAAAAAGGTTTAATTAACTATGTAAACCTTTTGATACCCCTACACATAATGTAATCATTTAAATTATAATTTTGATAACGCCTAATGGCTCAGCTTTGTATCGCAGGTAAGCAAATGCAGCAGACTGTGAACCTGAGAGAACAAACACATCTGCAGAGAAACACTTTCCTGTTTCTTTCAAAACGCTCCAGCCTGAATTAAAATAAATCAATAAATAAATAAATAAATCAGGTTTAAAGTTTGAAGTTTCCAAAGACGAAGGCTGCTTATCTGCATAAACAAAACAAACAAAAGAAGAAGAAGACGAAGAAAAAATTAAGGTCAATATTATATTGGTAAAGAAAGTGTTTGGAGTTCATCAAGAGGCAAATGCAATAAAGATAGGCAGATGTGCAAAATAACTTGCTTATCAAATATGAATTTGGTGGTGATCAGAAAGCAGAGAAGCTCTAATTGCCTTCTGTTCTGAGAGTTACACCCAAACCGCAGTGGGACAAAAAGCAGCACTTAATCAGAGAATGACTGCAGGACAGCCTTGGCAACAACCATTACTTACATATTCACACGATCAACAGTATGGGAACTATATGCTCAGATGCTCTCGTCACCAAAACAAAACAAAATACATATTTCAAGCTGCAATAAAAGCAAAACAAACAAAATACAAAAATAGCTCCGCTCACTTCAAGTGGACAATCATGAAGAACTTTTTTTCTTGCTCAATTAAACCTGCAAACTTGACTTAATTTTATTAGCGAATTAACATTTTGAAAGTCATCGGCTTCACTACATGTATTGATTTTCTAAAAGTTGTAGATTTTATGTGTGCCATTTGATAGAAACTGTTTGTAACAACGCATTTTTACCACATCCTCAGGTCTCAGGAGAACATCTCTAAACATCAGGCAAAATAACCTCAGACGTTAGAGACAGCTGACAAAAAGTAACTATCAGGTTAACAGACTAAATGGCATAAGATCCAGACAAAACGGCAAGATAATAACGGGACTTAGACCTAAAGGCATATTCCCAAATCGACTAAGATCAAACTGAGTCAGGTGAAATGATTCGGACCAAACAGATGTAGACCAAATAGACTCAGACCAAGTGACATACTAAGCACCACCAGAACAAATGAACTTAGACACAAAACAATCATTTTTGAACAAAACAACTTAATTTAAAATGACATCAGATCAAATGTAATCAGACCAAACTGACTGCTTGTGCCAGTGCAGGTTTATTAGCGCTCTTGTCAAGATCCCATGAGGCTTAGAACAGAGTTTTACTGAGTTTACAATAGAGACCAATATGTTATTGGGTAATTCTCTTCCGTAGATTATTTGATCTTTTTTGTTTTCTTACTTGTTTCTACTCCCTTTTTCACTTGATTCTATTATTTGTTTTTTTCCCTCTAGGTATATCACTTAGCGTCCTCCCCATGTACCTGGGAGAGATTTCCCCTAAACATATGAGAGGCTCCATTGGCCAGTTCAACTCCATCCTGATCTGCTTGGGCGTGTTCACAGGACAGGTGTTGGGTCTGCCCGAGCTCTTGGGTCAGGTGAGCAGACAAATATAACATGCCCTCTTGTGTAAGCAGTGGATTTTTACAATTTATCTCTGACGAATGATTGTCATTGCTTTGATGAAGTTGGAAAAGAAAAGAAAAGGCATAGAAATCACATAGTCCATGAAGTACATATGACTGTGATGTTCTGTGATTTGATAAGGAGTTGATGTAATCCCCAAATCCAGGTGGAGAAGCTCCTTTCATGGTCTGCTTTAGTAACATGTCATGGTGTAACAGCAGAGTGGGCAGAGTGCGAACACCTTTTAAACATCATCTGGATTTCAGCTGCACAGCAGCATATCTAACCACAATCTATTGAATCTGCCGGATCATCTACACGCCTGTCTGTGCATTAATTTGCAGGTGGCTGCTGGCATTTTTTTTTCCTCTCAGTCTATTACATAAGCTCTTCAACAATTAATAACACAATAAACCTTGATCGCGCAGACAGATAATCAGTTTTTCCGGACTCCTTTTACCGGTGAATGATTTTCCCTCCAGGCTGGCCTGACCTAAACCGTGACAAATTATAGCTGAGAAAAACATTACCAATTGCCTCTTCCACTATGAGACATAGATTTTTTAAAAAGTTTAATTGTGTTGATTTGTTTAATTTCCAGGTCCGCTTTGACAGTTCGCTGACGACTCCTTATATATTTGCTGCCTTCTCTAGTGTTTGCTATACACACGTCCCTTGAAGTCTATTGAATAAGTCAAGTAGAAAACAATGCTGAGGGCGGCTGGTGACACAATTGATTACTGAAAAGGGTATATGGCAAGGTGTGAAAAAGAAAATGTTAAAAGCTTGAAGGCAAATGTCCGGTGTTCATGTAAAAATAAATTTCAGCAAACATTCAGCTTCTTCATACAACCTCCACACGGATGCTGTTTTGTTCATATGCCACCAGCAAAACATGACACTTTCAGAATTTTGCAATTTGCTCCAAATTTCTTAGCTCTACCGGGTTGAAAAAAACACACATGGCTGAGCAGGAGATGTTTAGGTGGTCCCTAAAAATTAGTAATACTGACTAAACCTCTGCTGACAAAGGAGTGGCGCTGCACACTTTCGCTAAAGCATTTAGCTCAAACATAGTAAAATATTGTTGCGACTTAGGGTAACTATTGTGGCTAATCATGCAACTGTGCTGTTGTGATCAGTTACTAACTCAGCGTCATCTGCAGACATCAGCAGATGTTTAGCTCTGACAGAGGGCACATAAAAGTAAAAGACAAGATTTTCCTACCAGATGAACAACAGCTGCGGTTGCCTTGTGGCAAATCAGGCCAGCATATACTCATGAAAAAGGTGTTTTGTTTCAAGAAAACAGAACACGTCTGAGTTCATCAGTCTGTGGTTTCAAATTATTTTCATGCATGGTACAAATAATTTCCTGTTTCAAAAGAGATGTAGCTACAAAGGTTTTTTTTTTTAATTAAAAACATTGGTAAGGCTGGTAATAATTCATTTAATCTTTTATACTTGTAGGAATTAAGGATTACGTCTTAGACATAATATAATATGTTCTTCAATCTCGATGCTGTAACCATAAAAGTACTTTTTCATGTCACTGTAAACCTGAAAGACCATTCGTTTGCTACTCAGAATGGTCTGAGTGAATAGTATAGCTAACGACACAAAAACAGAGCTTGATACCAAACATTTGTCAATTTTAATGGTTGGTTTAACATTGAAACCAACCAGGTTGGTTTTATAGCACCTGGTTGGTTTATTTATTGTTCTATAAGAACTAATAAATCAGAAATAATAAGCGTCAGCCATTTTGGTGCTGAGCCAGATATCTGCTTAGCTAAGAAATCACCTTTACCCGTTTGCACTGAAATGGCCTTGCTTTCCTCTCCTCCCTAGTCTCTTAAATTGAATTGCAGTCAGGAAAGCGCAACGGTCATAAATTGTGCAGCAGCAGGACGTTTTTCCCACGATACCAGAGGAGTCCACATTATGCACGGCCACTCTTCACGTTGCTGTGGCTATTTGTAGCATCAGCTTTAATAATTGATCACTTACAAATAGTCATTAGAAGGTGCAGTTGAAACCAGATACAGTACTGCTCAAAACAAAATCAGACTCATTTGTTTCCCTTTTTAGCTCAGTCAGGATGAAACAACTGAGCTAGTGGTTTCTATTTGGCTTCTGTTTGCTTAATTTGCTGAACTTTTTGTTTTCTTAAGGATCCAAAAATGTAATACCTTCAGAAAATTTGTGAAAACTCCAGTGATGATGTCATGACTTTGTAAGCTTCGGAATAACTTAAAAGCAACATCAGCACCAAACACATCATGAAAATTTCCTTTGAAATCAGCCGACATTTCAGGGAAAATGTCCAGCTGTGAAAAGTTGTGTTTTGGTGCAAAAATGTGTGTCAACCCCAGAACATGAGCAACAGAGCAAAGCAAACTACAAATTTCATATAGCAGTTCAGTCAGGAGTACGGGACAAAATTCCAACAAAGATTTGTGAGGAACTTGTGAAAAGATTCCCAGAAGAAGTTGCAGTTTAAAATCAATTTTAACAAATACTAAGAAAATGCTTATAAGCTTAAATTTAAGTGTTCCCCAAAACCCTCGCTGCTAAAACATATAAGAATTATTACAATCCTGTTTGTACAGCAGTGAGGGAAAATGCACATTTAACATTCTGTATTTACAGGCATTAGTAAATAAATACAATAGTTCTCAAAAAAAGGTTTCATCCCATTGAATATTTTCCCATTTTTGCTGTTTTTATAAATCAATAATGACTAACAAAAAATAATAATAAAGACATTCAAAGAACCTAGTGTAGTCTACACTTTACTGTCAAAGTGTAGACTAATTTCTACAACATAATCACAATGATTTTATTTTCCTTCTGCATCAATACACTGCTTTCTGTTCATCTGTCACAAAAGTTGCTCATAAAATACACAACATTTTGTTGTAATCGTACTCCATCAAAATTAAAAGACTGTTTTGTTGTTTTATCACACAGCAGAACATGCAAAGGATGAAAACCCACTAAAGGAAATGAAATTGTACACTATCTTGGACGAATTACATGATACTGGGGATTCATATTTGAGTTACTCTGTGCTTACAAATGCTTTGAACAATTTAAGACAACAAAATTATCCTATTAAAGAAAAGGAAAAAAATGATATCTAATATCTTATATCTAATTTCTATTTTAAAATGCATTTAATTTGACTTTTGAACAATATGCGTGCCCAGTTGATTTTCTTTTTTCTTTTTGGGGGGCGGGCCAGAAAATCTTTGGGAACCACTGGTCTAGGTGCGACGAGTTCCACATTTTTAGTACATCTTTCAAAAACAAATGTTCTGTTCTTGGTATTTCTGTCACAATAACCAATTTTGCTGAACAATAAATTGTCCCAGAACTTATTGCGATAAATTCTTCTGAGACCACCGTGAAGTAGTATAATGGTAAAGGCAAAATAATGCAAGTACACCCTCTCGGAGCTCAATAAACCTCTAACAAACATTTAGCAATGAAACTGGATGACATTTTAAATATCCAAAACAACAAATAAAATGCACATTACAGAGACACTAGTCTCTGCAAACAAAATTGTCCTTCAAAAAAGGATCAAGTAAAGACCAATGCACCAGACTGAAGTATTTTATCATCCAGTCCTTGGTAGAAAGAGCAAGAGACACAAGGAAAAACAAACCATTCTGTAAATGGAAATTATCGAGCTTGTTTTAATTTGTCATGCAATCAATTGATTTATTGCCTATTACAACAAACTTGGTTTTTGGTTGAGTAATAGAGTCCCCGGTCCCAAACTTTAAAGTGTCTTTGATTTGATTAACTTAAAGTCATAACTTGAATGAACCTATAAATTTGAGATAATAACCAAATTTTGCAACAGAGCAAAATTTGTTTGACTTTAACAATGCACTTCCCTTGTCATATAAACTCTTTGTACACATATGGCAAGTGGCCTGGTGGTGTACTGTTTGCTGCCTTGCATGTGGGCTTTAGTCCTGGCTTGAGGGTTTTCTGAATGCGTTGATTTTCTCAGGCTACCATGACTTTGTCACACAGTCCTAAACCATGACTTTTAAGTTAATTGGTCTCTCTAAATTGCCGTTAGCAATGAATAGTGTGCTTGTAACACAGATTCCTGTGAGTCTCTGTGTTGCATTGTAATGGATCCAGATACTGTTAGTCGTCCCCTTATCTGGCGAGGATAGGCGGGTATAGACAACAGATGGATGAAAATTAAAAAAAAGTGGAAATCAAACCACATAATTTCACACAAAAAAATACACATACTTTAAAAAGAAAGTATGTCAGAGGACATATCCAGAAAAAAGATCCACAGCAAAATAAATTCTTTAAAAATTATTATTCTCTGCTGAATGACAGGCAAGGCACAGCCGAGGAAGATATAGCACAAGAAGCTAAGAGAAAAGGTCTTATTCACAACCATCATGGGCTTCTACATGGGCTGTCCTTTGACATAATGTAAAAAGGTGCTTCATACAAGATCCACTGGCTTGAAAAGGTGTTTGTCACTCCTATTTTAAACACTTGAATGGGTTCAAATGCTCTGCTGGAAGTGTGAATCACATACACTGCTCAAAAAAATAAAGGGAACACTCAAATAACACATCCTAGATGGACAGTTTGATTTCACAGAAGTTTGATTTACTTGGAGTTATATTGTGTTATTTGAGTGTTCCCTTTATTTTTTTGAGCAGTATATATTTGTGGCATAAGGTTAGAAACCATACAAAACATGAAGCAGAGAGAGGATTTAAAGGCTTATGTTGCCACCTTCAATTTTCACAAAAATACTTCAGTTTCAGACAAATAATGAAACAGAGACCTGATGTCTAAATATTTGTTCATATTCTTAATGACGGCAATATTTTTGATCAGACGATGTATGCCATGTCCTAATGTTTTGTTAATGAACAATTAAGAACCACTGCCTGAGCTTGGTGATCCTCAGCTCAGAAAACTTCTACCGGGTTCGAGCGCCCAAGAACTTTGTACCATTAAATCTTGTAAATGCTGTTTTTCTCTGTGTGAGTCTATCCAGATTGAGATACAAGTTCATTTTACTTTTAGTTTTACTGCATTTTTATTTATTTATTTTTGTAATCATAACTGATCGCAAACTGAACATCAACAAGTGCCAACAGATATTAATTGCATGCTATAAATATGCTTAATTAATTTCAGAAGACATATTCCATAATTCATTTTTTAATACAGTGCCAAAAGTAACTAGTAATCTAAAGTCTACAAATTGTGCCAAGAGGAGAGCTGTTGATTATTAGCACTCATGACATAACAGATTGGCTTTCAAAGCTCATGTGCCTAAGGCTCATGTCTGTTTCTGGGCCTAAAAGATAAACTAAGAATGCAGCACGCAAATAATTGAGCGGGTACGTGATGGATCCCTGTCATGACAATCTTTCAGTGGCAAGCGGAATCATCACCGACCATACCCAATGTTTTTGCTACAATAGCCAATAAGGTGTGAAGGGACAGAGTAACACTTCCTCTGGGTTAACAAGGTGTGACTGACAATTCCTGGTGCTATCTAAACGAAATGAGACAGACAGATAGACCCAGACACGTACTGTGAAGTGAAGGGTAAAAGTTTTTTTTTTAACAGAGGTGCCCGATGGGCGATGTTGGCAGCTAGCCTGGGAAAGTGAAGAAAAATAATTAAGTGTGAGCAGAGATGGGCTTTTTCCCCTCTCCCTCTTTGTCTCTCTCCAGCAGCAGCCAGGGCTTGAATGTCAAGCCAAACTGGAACGATCTGCTGCGAGGCCGCGGAGTTGAAAAAGTCAGAGCAGAGCTGTGAGACCTCATCAGTTAGAAAGACCTTGGCATTTAAACCTTTGCGGCCAACTCTTACATTAATGTCGCAAGGAGGCTGTGGAGGGGTAGCTGGCTGACACCAGAGCCCAGATCATGAAAGTTGTTCGGATGGCCTCATAAGGTAACTCATAAGGCATAATGCCGGGGGGCCAAAAGTGGATGTTAAGAGGGAAAGTAAATCAATAAGAGTATTCTATCTACAAATAACACAAGTTTCATTAAGAATGTTCAACCAGACATAAACCAATACACATATTTTGTTTTCAAACTCCCCTGAAGTTTATTTCACACTTCAGGTTGCAACAAAACACATTAAAAACCATCTTTACAGTGAAACACTTTTGTGTAACTGTTTTTTTTTTTTTCTCGTCCATCCTTACTGTCCACCCCCCAGGCAATGACACTGCGACCCCCCAAGGGAGCGCGCCCCAGAATTTGGGAACCACTGGTCTAGATAGTGAATCAGCTTTTCAGCATCTGAATGTGTGAATCTTACAGTTCTTACAGGAATGTTCCAGGATTGTTTTTCTGAACCACATGTCCAATAAAGTATTGTGTCAGACATGCTAGGAATGAAGGAAAGGCTCAGACACACAGAGATCAGGGATGGGATGAATTGAGGGCAAAGGTGTGAATCCGTGTCCAGAAAACAGAAATAAACGTAGAGAAAAAGACAGAACAAAACAGAACCTCAATCGAGCAGATAACAGGCGAGAGGCAGAATAACAACGAGCAGCGACAGGTCGGCTGTGTAAACTGATTTCTGCCTCACATGCGAGCAAGAAATGGAAACTGAATGACTGAAGCATTACAGACTAGATTCTTAATCCATATATTGATTTGACCCATGTCACATTTTAAACTATCTTCCTAAATATATTAAGCTGTCACATGTCTCTCCGAAGCTGCTATTCTGTGACATGCCATTTCGGACTTACGCGAGAGACGATATCTGGTAAATGCATCAACATGCTGGACTGGCCTTTGAACGCGGACTCCATCAGACTTCCTCTCCATGACGGCTTCTGTTAATGGGAGCTGGTCCAAGATGTCATTTGTTGTCGACTGCCAAATTGTGATAAGCTGTGACAAATGATAATTAATGTAACCTTGGTGCTCAGCGTCTGACCTTTTCCCAGTAGAGAGCATGTTTATTTAGGTTTTGCAGGAGCAGGCCTTCAGCCAGTCTGTCACTAATGGCCCATGGGATTCCGAGGCCATCAGCATGCCTCAGACAAAGACAAAGGTTCAATTTAGCTGCCTTAATGAGCTTTATTTATACTCTGTGTTCTCCATCAGAGAGTTGCGCAAATTGACAAAAAAGGTTGATGGATTGCTTTAGCCTATTGGGGAACTGTTATACTTGTTCATGCTAGATTGTCAGTACTCTTGGTTTTACACATGAGATCAATGAAATACATCGAACAGGGTGAGATTCACTTTTTGTGTGACTGAACTTTAAATTGTTGGCTGTGGAAACATGGATGATGTTGAACATGCACAAGGGCTTTGCTAAACTACATTTTCTGATGATTGGTATGTGTGTCCACACACTTTCTTGTCTCTTGTCAAACTCACATTGTCAGTGGAGATGAATCGCTCAGCTTTTGACGTGCAGAAGTGCTGCTGGTGAGACTTGATTGGGTTAAGACCTCTGGAAGCGTCCTACAACACTAGTCTATATCCTGGGAGATTGATTGTCTGCAGTATCCATCATCTTTGCAGCAAGTTTTGCTGCAAAGATCTGAACTCTTATTCATGGAACTAGAATATTGAACAGAGTTTCTCTTTTTAATTTGTCTAATTTTTGTGTTGAAAATAACCTTGTTGAAATGTAGAGTAAATATAGAGCATGTGAGGTATAACTAGCATGTTGTCTTACATTGTCTTACTCCATTCATGGTTCTAAACATAGCTAATAAATAAAACAGCTAAGAAGCTTATTTTAGGAAAAGGCTTCTCCTGGTAGCCATTAGCAACTGCTATTTAAAGAGCAGATTTCTTCTGCTCTTTAAATACTATGTAACTTAAACAATTTAACTAGAATTGTGCAGTTAGTGAATTTTTCAAAAAAGGGGAAATGTTTTTTTTGTTTTTTTGTCATTGGTGGTAAATATATTATAAAACATTCAACACAAAAGATCTTAATTATACTTAGTGGCAGTTCGTTACCAGAAAAAAAATCCTAACCTCTTAACATCAAGCCAATTATTTTTTTTAGAAAACTTAAGCTTTTGAAATACTGTTTATCTGCTTAGACACAAGAAATTTACAGTTGGTAAATTTTGCGAAAGTAAACATTAGATATTTACTTTGTGGCATTTTGTTACCAGAAAACGTGCTCATCTCTTAGCAACAGATTAACAACAAATATTGTTATTGTTCAAAAAATATAAGTTTTCTTCTGCTCTTTGGAAATACTATTTGTCTTACACTACTTATTACTTAACAAGAATTGTGTGGTTGGTGAATTTTGCAGGCATTTCAATGGTTTGCATAGCCACGCAAGCCATTGATTGCTTGCGTGGCTCATATGCATTACTGTAGCATATGAGAGCATTTCATATGCAGATCACAGCATGTTATATGACATGGGGCCTGCTATACCATAGCATAGAATAGCGGGCCACAATGACAAATAGGTACATGAAGAATTTTTATTATAGAGGAGGGCAAAAACAAGACTAATTACTATTAAGTTATTTTCTTTAAATAATATTATTATTGTCGGACCATTAAAGTGGCATTAATAGAAGAAAAATCCATTGTAACCATCCCTACCATTCTCAGATTGTTGTACAATTACACTAAAAAAGGACACATTTATTCTTAGTTCCACTCAGTTCATAACTGTAGAGTGTTTTTTCTATGATTGATGAAGACATAAAGTGCTTTGGGGAGCCCAAATGAGGTTGAAAGGTCAAAGTTATTTTTATGTGTGAACAAGAAAACAAACTCGTTTAATAAAACACACTGAAAATACTTTAAAACACACCATACCTTCACTCTAGGTTGGATAAAACATAAACCTTTTGACACCTTTATCTTAAAAGCAGGCCAGTTATTTTCCTTATCAGATTATTTTTTGCAGACATGTTGCCGATGGTGACTTCATATTAAACGATGACAAAAACAATACAAAACTCCAATAGAGATCATCTCTGTAATTAACAATAACAAGATGTCGTCCCCCTCCTGTGAGGCGTGAGTCTTAGCATATTTGCTTCCAAATATAAATTGTGCTGCTTTTATGCTTCTAAGAATGGGGCCGCGTCACACATCTGCAAGGTCCAGCTGTCAGCTTGTTCCCCTGACAGACCATCAGCAAAATAGGCTTATAGAGAAGGTGACATTCATCACAAACAGCTGCAGGCAGACGGATGATAGGCTTTTCTTTTGATCCTAGCAGATGCACACATAAGATCATCCAAAGACATTTACTAACCAGGCTCTCACTTTGTGGACGTTCTGTGGTATAGTGGTGCTCTACAGCTGTTATTAAAGAAACACATCTCAGCAGAGATGTTTATCTCCCAGGTAACAGGCAGGGTAATGCGACTGTAGGGAGCTACACAAGCAGGTTTAAGGGAAAACAGACGATATCAATATCAATATCAAATATCAATTCAAGTTTTTACAGTTCATGTCATATGGAATACCACATAAAGGGAAAGATTATTTTCACCTACTTTCTGGTACACTGAAGGAAATGCCTTGTGCAGTCATGTGCAGCTACTGTAAGGGTGAGTGGAAAACTTTATCTCCGTTCTGTGGGGTAAAACTTTGAGGAGTTTGTCACGAAGCAGACTCATTACGCAGTTAGACGATGCAAAGGTAATTTAATTATGACTGACCCAGTATGAAGGAAAAGCGCGCGCTTTAGCTAAAATAATTGGATACACAGCAGATGTGTTCCACCTGACGAATTCATTAGCCCTGTCAAAGCAAGCTGGGTGCTGCGTTTTAAATCGCTTTAAAAGAAGCCATGATTGCAAGAAATTATTTCAATCCGACCAGCTTATTCTCACCAGAAGGCCTTGAATCCTAATCTTGTATTATGAATAAAGTTTTAAGAACCGCACACCTTTAAGAAAACACCAACCAGCTCATGTCACTGCAACGCGATGCTCACTCTTCGTCTCAGCTGGTATTTTGAGGGAATACTTTATCACTAGAGTTGATCATGAATAAGTGGACACATGAAGCCTCCTGCTGTTAAAAAGTACCACTTGATACCAAAAAGTATGCATTCATCACATACTGACCGCCAAAGTTCTCCCTCTGCTGCCGCTACCCCCCAAGCATCCTGGTGCCGGCGACCCCCAAAGATCCCGTTGAGAAATTAAAAAATCCAGGATGGCAGCCAATATCTCATCGTTCCTGATTGGTACATGTCAACCAAAATATGGCCAACTCTTTGGAACATATTTGGTCTTGAGTTTTCTTCTGGGCTTTTATCTTACATGTCTTCTGACCTTTCATCTGGGGTCTCTTCACTTGGGGGACCTTCATCAAATTTTACTGCCACCCTGGAATTAATACGTTGGCGTTTTTCATTCAAAACAACAATTTCATCCAGGAGCTCATCATTGTATGCTTCAAGCCTTTCTAGTTCTTCCGACTTCTCTCTCAATGTTGCCTCTTCATTTTTTATTATTGTCTTTGTGTCACATTTTGTCTCACCATCGCATCATAATCACTTTTCAATTGCTGGATTGTTGATCTCGCTTCCTACAAGTCAAAATTGAGTGTCCTAATCAGTTTTTTTGTAATGTTCATTTTGATTAATAATCATGCCATTCTCTGCTAGCCAGTTCCTTGCATTGTGTTGCTACTGAGCTGCTCAATTTTCCCCCTCAACTATGTTTTTAAGCTGCCCATTCTCTTTCTTCAGCTTGTCATAGCTCTTCTGTAAAACTTTTACTTTTGCTGACAAGAAATCATTTCCTCCATTGCACTTACTCCTGCTTCTTTTCTGCCATTCTTGTCTGTGTCTCACCTAAAACTGCAAATTAATTTCTCTGTGGAATCTGGGAATACAGAGACAGTCACCAGTGATGTCACAGTTTCATACCAAAGCCACAAGAAGTCTGTTGCCTGTGTGGGAAGTAAATTCAAAGCAGTACAGATTTCAATAATTTTAATAGCTATTTTTTTTTTGTCAGTCTTTGATTTAAAACTTAACTTCATTGTAAAATGCAGTTATTACGAGGACAATTATGAAAATATAAATAGAAACAATCTTTATAACGTCAACATCAGACCTACGTTTTTATTCACAAACCAGTGTATGAAAAAATATTCTTGCCCATAATTTGTTAGAGGGCACAGATCTGCCCCCCTCCACGTCACCATGGACCTGGAGTCTGAACAAAATGGAGGCAGAAACTGAGAGTCATTATTAGACTGAGGGCAGCCAGACTAGTTTATTTAGCTAAATATTATTGCTGAGAGACACAAGCAGGCCTTCTGATACATAAATTAAAAATAACAATAATTTTAAAAAAATTCATAAAGGGCACTAGGGGCATCAAGGATAAAAGGGGCAGGGGATCAAGCCCCCTTCGCCCACCCCCACCCCCCGCTCCATGTCAATTAAAGACAAATGTGTAAAGCTTTGGCCATGATTTGCTTAGATATTTACATCTCATCATCGATTCCTTTTATTTTCATGACATTCTTGACTTTTCCATGTATACACAGGCTTTTATCTCTGGCCTTCTACATCTAAAAAGCTCTCTGGTCTTAATTACAAAAGCAGAAACCATTCAACCCACACTCACTTTTCACAGCTACGACACAAACGCACACACTTTTAAGTACATATTGTATACAGCCATTTTTATTTATTTATTTATATATCTTAAAGGACATATGCAGTAGAACCAGCATAAGTAACTTTGTCTTTTAATTAAAGCCCACCATGCACGCACTCATTCGTTGGAGTGTTATATAATAGCTGCAACATACAGCTGTTCTGCAATGTGTTGTAGCTCTCCCGTGTCCGAGGCTTTGATGTGGCTGTTCTGTTCATGTTCTGACTGCAGGAGTCCAGGTGGAACTACCTGTTTTCTTTCCTGGCGTTTCCAGCAGTGCTGCAGCTGTGTGTCCTACCCTTCCTCCCCGAGAGTCCCCGCTACCTACTGATGGAGAAGAAGGACGAGGCAGGAGCAGAGAGAGGTAGAGAGCACTCAGTCAAATAGATTTGCATGATGCACACAAACATTACATTAAAGGAAGCAGCAGGTAACGCAATCTCATTATGTTTTAATGCACTAAAAAGATATTTTCTCAACCTTATTTCCAAAACTGATGGAAGACAAAAGAGTGAAATATTCACTTTCACATATATCTTTATGACTACACTGAACAATGCATTTTTTCCTTCATACAGCTTTGTGTGACTCCTGAAGTCTAGATGGGAGTTTTATATTTTAGGTTCTCTATATTTTATGGAACTATTCAGACACAAAAGTCCTTTTACTGTGAAACTTTTATTACTATTCATTTCAACCAACCCAAGTTGTGAATTTTTTTAACCTAATCTCAACCAATGCCAGAATGAGCTATTCCCCCCACCAACCACAGCAGCTGGCTCATGTGTAACCCACAAGGAAGGTTACTTCAAATACATGTGATAATAGTAAATGGCAGGTAAATTAATTTACTTCAATGACTAATATCAATACGATACAAGAATAAAGAAAGTTGGGCCTGATCAAAAGACTCTAAATTCAAGGGAACCTAGATGTGAGTAACAACAGAGGAGAGTACACAGTGTCTATAAGAAAGAGTAGAATTTAATATAATAAACATTTGTGGCTCCACATTTACAAATAAACAAAAATTGCATGCTTTTTAAACAAAATAAATAACAGTCTTTTCAATGTGTCTCTCAATTGCTCATTCAATGTTTGTGTCTGTCAACTGTTCATTCAACGTGTCACAGCTAGTGACCAGTTGGGTCACTATCTACCAGTTCACTCGGTCTTCTGGGCTGGGGCTCGCCATCCATGTTCAAAAGCGGATGATCTCGGGGTCTCTGGGCACTCAGGCCAAAAGTACACCATAACAAAAAATAAAAACCTGACCTGGAACAAGGCCAAAGTAAATCATCTTAGAATACAGGATGCTAATATCATTAAAGCTTAAGCTATAATTCAAAGAGATCCATCATCATTTCTCAAGTTATCAGAGTTCAATATTACGAACATATCAATAAAACTAAAGAAATTAGCTTATATATATAGTGTTGTCAGTAACGTTACTGACGTCAGACCACTTTTTTCAGTAAAAAGTAATCTAACGCTTTGCTATTTCAAATCCAGTAATCAGATTAATGTTACTTTTCGAAATCACGTTGCGTTACTGTCGTCGTTATTTAATTGTATTCCCTCTCCGTGTCGTCTCTATGCAACAATATCAGCGACAGATATGGAAACAATGGAGGGAGATGCGCATTTTGTTGGTAGAAAAACAGTAACTATTTTGAGTTTCTGTTGCCAAGTCAGGTTATTATAAGCTGCTTTGAGCTCGTTTTTCTTTTTTTTTTTTTTTTTAAAGTCACTTGCAAATTTAATTCGTCTTTTTGGGCTCGTTTTTGAATGTGAAGTTGCTCATTTGGGCTTGGAAATAAGCAGAAACTCATAATAAATCCCAGAATTTGTTTGAATTTCAGTTAGTTTTAGTCCATCATTTCCCAGATGATCCGTCCCGCTGTGTCTTTGTTAATGTCAAGTTAAAATATTATCTCTGAATGACGTCGAGCTTCGTGTTGCAAACATTGAGACTAATATGAACAGCACAATAAAATTTGAAAACAGCCACGTATGAACGAGTCCGTAAGTTGTGCAACTAAACATAATTATAATAATTAATATTAAGATTAATGTCACAAATCTGTGCAGCGGGACATCTGAACTGTGAAGCGGCAGGAGGAGATCAGTGCGCTGCGCTCTGACACCAAACACAGGGCCGTAACACAGAACCTGGAGGCTGGGGGTAGGATGGGGGCTTTAAAATCACTCTTGGGGTTTTCCAGGCAATAGAAACACACAAAAACACACACACCTTACGTTTTTTTTTTTTTTTTTTTGTACTGTTGTAACTATTAAACAATCTCCCCTTCAGTTCAACCATATAAGTGAAAGTACAATGTTGATGTTACTATCATAAAATACTTTGCAATTAACTATTGCAGATCAAAGTAATTTCACTGGTGGCGGAGCATTGTTGTTAGAAGCTGCTGAAATTAACTAAAAAAATTACTTTTAATGTAACTTAGTTACTTTCCAAATCAAGTAGTCAGTAATCTAACTAAGCTATGTCATCACTGATATATATATATATATATATATATATATATATGAGTAATCTAACTCTTTGCTATTTATATATATATATATATATATATATATATATATATATATATATATATATATATATAAACAAAGACACATATGAACATTTCACTGTTCATCCAGGAAATGGTGGACAGCAGGCAGAGCCTGACTAAAACTACCCTGATGTCAGACAACATCTGGGTCTTATTATGTGTCTCCGCTTATTAGCAACCCAAAATGAGCAGCTTCATGTTCAAAAACAAGCCAACAAAACCCGCAACCCCGCGACTCATTGGGTTTGCTGGCGACGTTAGAAAAAAAAAAACAAGCCCAAAGGCACTTCTAATACTCAGACTTGACAGTTACTCAAAATAGTTCCTGATTTTCCCGCAGCAAAATGCGCATCTCCCTCCAGTGTTTATATTTCCGATCAGCTGATAAATGAAACGGCGGTCACTCCCCAAGACGCACAGAGGAAATAAAATTACATTACTAAAGAAAATAGTAACGCACAGTGATTTGGATAAGTAACTTTTATCTGATTCCTGGATTTGGAACAGTAAGGCGTTAGATTACTCGTTACTGAAAAAGAAGTGCTCAGATAAAGCAAAATGACGAGGAAGCACAGATCGTCACTTCGCTACCTCGTCAGGTAGGTAGCAAAGTGACGAGTTGTTGTACAACTCTATATAACTTCTGTTGGTAAAATTCTACCTCATTCCTAGACAATTCAAGAAGATCTGTGTTAATGAAAATTGCTCTAATGGATTCAATAAGAACAACTCTACAAGTTTTAGCCGATGATTTTGGACTCACAGCGGTTGAGGAATTTTACATGGAAATCCCAGATGAAGACTGGAACAATTTCACAGTGGATTTTGAGAGGACAAAATATCTCCTGAGTTATCTTGCGTCGGAATTCAGAGATGTGGTTGCGGACTTGGTACATCGCCAGAAGTTAACATACAGTGACCTGAAGACCATATTTCAGGATATAATTTCGCAGACATTCGTCCGGGCTATGAACATTGATGAAACCGTCGAAGAAGAGTTCACAGAGGCCATAAACAAGCTTTTTCTGAAGCACACAATAACTATGGTGAGCTCTTCCTCGGATGATGGCAATCCCACCAAGAGGCTCAATGTGGGGTTGGAATTCAGGGCACTGGTCACTGCTGTGATCAGGTTAGTCCAGAAACGGATGAACATCAGAAAGTCATCTGAAGAAGGGCAAAAAGATGCTGCACAGCTTTTTGTGGAGTCCTTGTTCTCTATGGTTAATCAGGGAGTCTAGCTCCCAGAGCGAGACACGTGATCGCATTGTCTGCCAAATCTGTGCAGAACTTGAGGGACGCGAAATCTGGCAGAAATGGGTTCCTGCCCAAACCAAAAAGGTTTTTAGCGAAATCACTAAAACCTTGAGGTGCTCTGCTGGATGGACACTGTCCTTCATGGAGCACGGGATGGCCGATAATGCGATCATATCGTGTCTCGAACAGCACCTGGAAAAGAGCCAAGAAAACAGAGGGAGCTTTGTTAAAAGGCTCTTTTCCAGGGCTGTTAATACCATCAGACGCTATTTCTCCAAGTAAGGGCTAACAGTATCTTTGCTCCATCGGTCGCGGGCCCATCACTCCTCTTTGTGGTTTCGTCGATTCCGGTCCAAAGAAGCCTCCCCATGCCACATTCAATTTCTGTGGAGTCATCAGCTGTTGAGCCTCCAGCTGATGAGCCTCCAGCTGGATGAGCCTCCAGCTAGAGAGCCATCAGCTGGAGATTTTACTCTTTTGCTCTCGGTGAAGGCAGAGGTTTTTTCTCTGCTCCCTCTCTGCCTGCTTGCTCTGCTTTTGTTTCGGTCTTTTTCTACATTTTTGGAGCCTTTCTTTGCACATCCTCCGAATCTACAAATTATGGATCTGGTCAACTGGTCTCGCAATACAATTGATGAAATTTTCTCGACAAGACTAGGCACAGGAGAACCCTCTTGTCCTGAGGGAACAAACCCGGTGAGATGGATTCAACCCTGGATTTATTTGTGTTTGGACCTCTCGGATAATTGGCTTATCGACAAATTTGTGACGGACATGGATGATAGCGAACACGCAGATATATCACACTATATATATATATATATATATATATATATATGTTTGTAAAGCTTTAAGCTAAAGCTATTATGGCTATTATGAACATTTTCATCAGACACTGACTGAAAAATGTTCGACTCAATAAAGGTGTAAAAACCGTATTTATTTCAGTTAATCTGTGAAATAAAACCCACCGTTTTACATGGTTAAGAAACATGATAATGTTACAGATATCTTTAAAAGTTTCCTCTTCAGTCCGATTTCAGTGCGTTTTCTCGTCAATATGCGAGAGTCTAGAAAGGGCATGCAATTCTCGGCAGGCATAACACCGTCCCGCTGTGTCTTTGTTAATGTCAAGTTAATATTTTACCTCTTAATGACGTTAAGCTTCGCTTTGCCCTCCAGAAAATTGCAAACATCGAGACTAATATGAACAATGCAATAAAATTTGAAAACAGCCACGAATGAACGAGTCCGTAAAGTTGTGCAATTGAACGTAATTATAATAATATTAAGATTAATGTCACAAATCTGTGCAGCGGGTCATCTGAGCTGTGGAGCGGCAGGAGGAGATCAGTGCGCTGCGCTCTGACACCAAACATAGGGCCGTAACGCACAACGTGGAGGCTGGGGGCAGGCTTTAAAATCACTCTTTAAGTTTTCCAGGCAATAGAAACACACAAAAACACACACACATTACTCATTACTTACGTTTTTTTTTTTTTGTACCTATGTAACCATTAAACAATCTCCCCTTCAGTTCAACCATATAAGTGGAAATACATTTTTGATGTTACCATCATAAAATAGTTTGCAATTAACTATTGGCAAAGATCAATGTAATTTCACTGGTTGTTAGCAGCTGGTGAAAAGTAACTAAAATAGTTACTTTTAATGTAACTTAGTTACTTTCCAAATCAAGTAGTCAGTAATTTAAGTTACTTTTTCAAGGAGTAATCAGTAATCTGATTAAAGTTACTTTTTCAAAGTAACTATGCCATCACTGTATATATATATATATATATATATATATATATATATATATATATATATATATATATATATATAATTCCCTTCTCACCCACCGCGGGTGGTTCTTATCCTCTGAGCTCGGGTCCTCTACCAGAGGCCTGGGAGCTTGAGGGTTCTGCGCAGTATCTTTGCTGTGCCTAGAACTGCACATTTCTGGACTGAGATGTCTGATGTTGTTCCTGGGATCTGTTGTAGCCACTGCTCCAGTTTGGGGGTGACTGCCCCGAGGGCCCCCATGACCACAGGCACCACTGTGTTCTTCACCTTCCAGGCCCTCTCCAGTTCCTCCCTGAGCCCTGGTATTTCTCCAGTTTCTCATGCTCCTTTTTCCTGATGATATATTTTTTTTAAAATCTAAATATGCCAATGAAGTACATCTGTAACACTATGTTTAATATCAGAATGTGGATTAGAAACTCACATCAGCTCTGATCTAATCAGGACAGAAAGTTCCTAAGTAATGCAAACAGCACTTTAGTACAGAAAAGCACTATACAACTGAATTAGAACCTTTGAAATATGCCAACAGAAAAATAAGTGCAACTACATAGAAAAAAATACAACATACACAATAGTAATAATACAAAATCTTACAATACAATTCTATTTTTATTAAATGTGATCAGTTTTTTGGTATTGTAGCCAATTTTCAGCGAATTTACTGAGCCAACTGCCGAGCGCGTGCGGTCACTCACCGATGTTCCGATGGTACATGACGCTTGACGGGGATTTTTTCGGCTTCAGCTGCTCACAAGGGAAGCTTTCAGAGATTTAATCAAAACGGATGTACTATTTTGAATTATATATTTTGAGAAACTATTTTAACATTGTTTTTCTTACCAATCTCCAAGATCCTTCATCAAATCCCGCTATTAACGGAAGCAACCGTCAGCTGTGAGCTCTCAAGCGTGTCTGACGCAATCTGAGCAAAATCTCAGAGCGGCAGTTAAAGGGGCGGGACAATCAACCTTATTGGCTGATGTGAAATCAGACTGTGCCAGCTATTGGTTGTTTAATCAGTTACTAAAAGCAATCTCTAAAGGCATATTTCACAGTTTTTAAAGATTTTTAGCACTTTTTATCTATATTTATGAACATATTTATTAACTCATTTTTTAACTTGATTACCTTTGAACGCTTATTGTAGAATAAGACATGAAATCTAGTTATACTTTTTAATCTTTTTGTAGAAGAAGACATTAAATCAACATCATCACAATTTTTACTTGTGTTTTTAACACTGGGTTACACATGCATTTAAAAGATTTCTAATTTTATTCTTTGCAAAAAGAGACTCACACTTTACGCATACATTTGAATCATAGCAAAGATTTAGTTTAGCAAACATATGGAAGCATGAAAAGCATTCAGTGCCAGTCAGAAGTTTACATTTAGTCTGTGAATTTCAAATGCTAAAATTAGGTAAAAACAATATTTATTGATTTTCTCTGGTGCAGTCGAGGTCATAATTCGGAACACAGTTGCACTTACACCTACCACACATACACATACCACACACATAGATAGCTGGGTTGAGGTCATGGCCAAAGAGAGACTGAAGTAAGCTATAACCTTGACTTTACTTCAAGTTACAGAATGTTTAACTCTGTAAATCTGATTTTTACTATATTACAATGTCTTTTCTGTTGCTGAGGTATGTCATTCAGCTACCAGAATAAGAAACAATCCAGGAGTTAAGCCTGTCTTTCACCAGAAGTTGCTATGACAGTGTCACTATCCACAGTGAAAAGAACTGAATCAACTGAACTCAAAAAGTGAAGACCAAAACAGAAGCACCTACTCCAACTTCTTTTCAGTTCGACAGTTTAACAGCTGAAACTTTAAGAAAACTCCCCAAAGGACAACGATCCCAAATTCATGTCAGACTGCTCAGGTGGTAAACAGATGTCCTTAATGTCTGCAGAATCTAAGCATGTCCATGTGGGTAGTGACTTGGTATTTACAGCAAGACAAATATAAACCTACTAAAAAGCAAAAGTAGCAAATATAAAACATGTTGGTCTACATGAAACCATAATTTACACAACAATAAAATACTGTACAAAAGACATTTTATAACTGGCTACTTATCCAGTTAACATAAAATTAAAAGGCAAGCAACCAAGTTTGCATTTTGTACAATCAATTTCTCCACTTCACGAGTAAACTTTCTTTTCTGGTATTACTTTACTGAAAATGGATTTCTGGATATATACTGCAAATAAAATGTGTTCTCAGAAAATCTCATTTAATATTTAACATGTTTGATGGTCCATTGCACTTTCTTTTATTAATCTCATTGAGATTTTAAATCTACCTGGTTAAATAAAGTTTATATACATACAAAATTTTCAAAACTTCTTTGAGGAGCCAATCGCCTCTTGACGAGATGCCATATGCTGACGTGCATGTATATTAAAGGACACATAATATCAACATGGAACTGCTGGAGACTATAATTACAGAGACTTTGATCAGTTTTGTCTCCTGGGTTATTTGCCTTCTTTGATGTCCGTGTCCATACATTATAAATGGAAACTCTTGCATGGATCGCTTTCGTAACTTTGAACGTTATGGTTGTGTCATTTCAACGTAATACGGTTATCTCAGTGAGAGAAAACTTATCTTGAAGGTTCAGAATTAACGTAAGGACATGTGGTAAGTTGAATTATTTCAGTAGTTTTGCAGTTTATCAAGTGCAATTTCTGCCATCTTTATTGACTTACTACACTCATTCATTATGTGCTCATTTATTTCTGCTTAGAATTGAGGAAGAATTGAATAAAAAATAAAGATTTTAAATGTGGATTTAAAAAATGTTTCTCGGTATTCATAAGAATTCTTCAGCTCTCAACCCAGTAACAAAAAAAATGGACAATACAAAGAGAGGAATAAGCAGATATTCACTTGGTCATTACAAAGTAAAAAAAACAACAAAAAAACTACATAGTCTAATTTATTTTGAAATTCACCATTAACATACTTTAATCTCTTCTTTTATTTTTCTTAGAATGTCTACTTGTAATGTCTCCAGACCAGTAAAGAGAACTAAGAGTTTTTAAAAATAAATAATTCTGCCGTAGTTAGTTAGAACTACGGTAGAGAACCCAGCTGAAACCAGCAAGAAACAATGAAAACCAAAAGCTTAAATTTAGGCAAAAGGACAAACGGTAGAGGTTTGGAAACAGTATAACTAATATGATGCAGGGCAAGAGGTTCATTCGATGTTACTGATTGAATAATAAAATGTTTAATGCATTTGTCGACTGACTTTGGGCTAAGTCAAATTCTGTTGCTGCAGATCTGCTTTGGAACAGACAATCAAGACTTTTATTTTAAAAAATTGAAATAAGGAAGGAATTGTTGATTAATAATGCAATCTTATTGACAAAGCTCCTCAATTTTCTTTGAAAACATAATCCTTTGAACTTTCTAAAACCTTTCCCCTTTGGAATTAACGACATTGGTTGCAACTCAGTGGAGCATGTTTATTCCTACCGCCCTCTCCCATTGTGCTATTTGTGTTTCATTGCTTCCATCACCAAATAAATTATTCCAGCCTGGAGTTATTTCAGCACATTTGGATTGTAGGAATGTGCTCTTTGTCCTTTTGAAAAGAGAAAAGAATTTGGAATGAGAACTAAATAATTCCAGAAACACCGTACGTGAAGATGGCTTCACTGAAATGCTTCACTTTGCTTTCTTAACACTCACGCTTGAAGGTTTTCTCAATGCACACGCTTGCTTCTGCGTTGCGATTTATTTTTTCCCATAAAAAATTAATCACTGGAAATGACTATCTATAATTTAAGGACATCTAGCTTGACACCCTATCATCCTTACCAGCCAACATTTTGCTGGCACTCGCCTGGACTCCCATGCTGTAGTTGGCATGTGTTTCTGCGCCGTGGATGAGGGACTTGTTGTCAATGCTCACAGAACTTGTTGACATACTCCGTGGTGTCCCATTATCATCACAGAGTGTGAGACAGGAACAGCATGTTCTCTTGCTGTCCAAGTTGTTTTCCTGTCAGGTCACATAGCTGCAGTGGTCCTGACCACAGAGTAATGCTCTCAGTGTTTAAACATGAGTACAAATCTGCATTAAAGGCGGTCAAGGAAATTGGCGTCGCTGTTTTTCCCCAATTAATTTCACAGTGCTTACTTTTTCTCCTTGTTCATCTGGTATTTTGGTTTTACCAATGCAAAAGTGTTTACACTTTTTTACTAATTTTTGATTCAGTTTGAATGTTTAGCAGTGCTGTAGGCTAAAATGCTGCCTGACATTCGATTCATTTTTCACCAATGCAATAAAACAATGTAGATATGTTACATGCATCTCTGGGAAAAATTAAGAGTCCATTAAAGTGATCAGCTTCTCTGATTTTACATTTTATAGGTATATGTTTGAATAAAATGAACATGTGAAATAGTCAAAATAGCAAAACAGATGCAAATAATGCAAAGAAAACAAGGTCATATTAATTTAGAAACAACAACAATAATGTTTTAACTCAGGAAGAGTTCAGAGATCAATATTTGGAGGAAAAACCAGGAGGTTTTCAATGGGTTCAGTGCAGTGGACTCTTCATTTCTTTCAGAACTGTATATGCCATTATTCTTTCAGTTTTCATCCCTCAAAGATGATTAAATGTGCAGCATTTTTCTTGGACACATTCTTAACACAACTGATAAATGGAAGAAATGGATTTATGCTACAATGCACAAAACTAAATGGTTTACACTTTCTGGCATTTTTGCTAGGGTTACAGACTTTTGGTAGAAAATTCTCAATTTTACCTAGTCGTGTCTCTTGCGCCACTTCCCATTTTGCAACAAATATCATAGATTGGACAGCCGGGTGCTGCCGGCTCTCCTTTCCCTGGGGAAAACGCAAAACCATCAAACCATTACCTTACACCCTAATTGATTCCTACTACCAGAATGAAATAATCTGATATTTTTGTACATCGTGAAGCTCTGCTTTTTATACTAATTGTGTTAGATTTGTGAATATTTAATATATTACTCTGTATTCTTAATCTATTGCTAATTTCTCAAAGTACAAACTCATTACACCTGCTAAAAAATATCAGTTACCCTTAACTTTTGAATATCTTTGTTATTCTAACCAGCTGCTGGTGTTGATTGAAAACAATCACCACCTTAATACATAAATCAATCAATCAATCAATCAAATTTTATTTGTATAGCACATTTCAGCAGCAAGGCATTTCAAAGGGCATTACATCATAACAAACATAAAAACACAAAGTCATGTAACAGAATAAACAATCAAAACATTAATTTAGACGGCCGTCAAATTTATAACTTGTTATCCATTTATCTAAATGTTTTACTTGGTGCAGATCCTGATCTTTGACATACTTCCAGTCGTTTGATTTTAAACTGTCTATTGGCTAAGTTTTACTTATTCCTTTCCCTGACACGTCACGGAATTTAAGCGCCTGTTTTCGCCGGACTCCGCCGTCCGTTTTACCACGGGTATTAGCCGGGCCCCGCTGCCCACAACAGGACAAGGTCTCAAACCTTGCAGCACCAGGCTCCGTACACCTTTACACAAAATTTTGTGCTAGGACTTCGCCGTCCTTCACGGATTTTGTGCATTATTTTTACCTGTTAAAGTCTAGAATATACAGGGTTTTCAGAACGCGCAATGACCCTCAGTCACTCGCCACTTTTTAAAGAAGACATTAAGTCAAGTTCCATCATTAAATTTTTAATTGATTAAGTTTCAAATCCAACTCTAAACAGGTGGGTTTTTAGTTGTGATTTAAAGGAACTCAGTGTTTCAGCTGTTTTACAGTTTTCTGGAAATTTGTTCGAAATTTTTGGTGCATAGATGCTGAATGCTGCTTCTCCTTGTTTGGTTCTGGTTCTGGGGATGCAGAGCAGACCAGAACCAGAAGACCTGAGGGGTCTGGAAGGTTGATACAACAACAGCAGATCTTTTATATATTGTGGTGCTAAACCGTTCAGTGATTTATAAACTAACAACAGTATTTTAAAGTCTATTCTCTGAGCTACAGGGAGCCAGTGGAGAGACTTTAAAACTGGTGTTATGTGCTCTATCTTCCTGGTTTTAGTGAGAACGGAAGCAGCAGCGTTCTGGATCCGCTGCAGCTGTTTGATTGATTTGTTAGACAGGCCTGTGAAGACGCTGTTGCAGTAATCAATGCGACTAAAGATAAACGCATGGATGAGTTTCTCTAGATCTGGCTGAGACATTAGTCCTCTAATCCTGGAGATGTTCTTCAGGTGATAGAAGGCCGACTTTGTAACTGTCTTTATGTGGCTCTGAGGGTTAAGGTCAGAGTCCATCACTACTCCCAGGTTTTGGGCCGATTGCTAGTTTTTAGTTGTAATAACTGAAGCTGTGCATTGACTCTAGATCGTTCCTCTTTAGGTCCAAAAATAATAACTTTTGTTTCTGTTCAGCTGGAGAAAGTTTTGACACATCCACACATTTATCTGTTCTAAACATTTAGTCAGTGATTGGATGGGTTCAGAGTCACCTGGTGACAACGTAATGTAGAGCTGAGTATCATCGGCATAGTTATGGTAGCTAATATTATTTTCTGTTATAACCTGAGCTAGTGGGAGCAAGTAAATATTGAATAAGAGGGGTCCTAGGATTGAACCTTGGGGTACCCCACATGTGACCTTTGACCTCTTTAATGAGAAGTTTCCAACTGAAACAAAGAAATCCCTATTCTTAATGTAAGATTCAAACCAGTTGAGGTCTGAACCAGAGAGTCCGACCAGACTCTCCAGTCGATTCAATAATATGTCGTGGTCGACAGTGTCAAAAGCTGCACTGAGGTCCAACAGAACCAGCACTGTGGTTCTCCCACAGTCCATATTTATGTGGATATCATTGAATACTTTTACGAGCGCAGTCTCCGTGGTGTGGTGAGTAAATCAGTTTATTCCGACTGTCTAAATTGTTGAACACTTTCCACCTTCTCATTATGTGTTTGAATTATAATACAGGATAATTATAAAGTCATTAAGTCTGTAGGATTATTTTAAACCTCTTTGTTGAGTGACATCAGTTCAGCTTATGAATTCAGCGTGGAGCCTGGCTGTCCTCCTGTGAGGGGAAAAAAAAAAGGCGCGTCCAACAAACATCAATATCACGTCATTGAGATGGACAGCCCCAGCGTGACTCTGCAGATAAGTAGCTTACCATATTTTCTATCAGCAGGGAAGAGCAGTTACATCGCTATATGCGTGATTATCAACACATTGAAGAAAGATTTTCTATAAGCCTGTTTTTTCACCACTAATTAAAGAACATACTTAGATTAAAACTCTCCATTGAAAGAGAGATTAGTCTTTATTTCCTCTGTAGGTTTTCTTTTCAGGACCATCTACATCTACTGAATTAAAGTGTGTGTTATAATCATTTTTACACTTTTATGATGTCGATATGTACAGTAATATTGCAACACAAACAATAAAAATTGAAGCTGGTCACATCACAACTGTGTTGTTCTGGCATAAAATCCCCCCACAAAATACAGTTTTTTAGTCAGAAATATACATTGTTCCTTTCTTAACTCATTGCATTAGTTTATTTTTATATGTATATATACAGTATATACAGTATATACTGGTGCATTCAGTCAGACTCTAAACACACACACTCACACCGTCCTTGTACTTTCCAATTACTAGACCACACACCCCAGGAGGACCTGAGCCTGGTTTCATGTTGGCAGCTCTGTATCTTGTGTGGTCAGGGTCCACACCGTCTGCTATCAAACCATCGCGTCCCAATGAACCTGCTTTTTTGGTCCCCTCTGTTTTCAAAGATTTTCTATTCTGGGTTGTGTCCTTAATCTTCGTCTACCTGAGTTTTTCTCACAGCCTCAGGGATTCACCTTTAGGGGCGAAAGGATCAAAAACGCAGGGAGAGGCGCCTTTATACCCTCTTCTTCTCTCTAGTGCTGAGGTGGAAATGGCTGCCAGAAACCTGGTCAGCTCTGCCTCAATAAGAAATAAGTGTTTTTTTCCTGGGGTTTAGAAATAACACAACTGTAAACAGCATTTAAAAGAAAAATTTTTATTATATGGTAAATATGTGATAAAATGCTACAGAACAATTCAGATCAAAAACATTTTTTCCCTAAAACTTTGTTTGGTATGTTAAGCTGACATCCTGCAGGAAAAGTAACATGCACCATTTTGCAGGAGCATCTGCTGGGTCGCAATTTCAGGAAATTTTCTGTGAAAATATTTAAATGGGATGGCAAATAATAAATAATGCCAGTCGATAACCAAACGGAGTCTCTCCAGACTTACTGACAGGGGGGCAAAAAATACATCATTCATAAATAAAAAGATTTTTCACTTTAAGCGATTTGCTTTTGGATTGGTATTCTGAGCTCACATGTTTATAATTCATGTAATTTTAACCAGAGGATTTGCATATAACCTAGGGACGTGTTTAAAGCAGCCATCCTATCAAGTCTACTTTAAATCGACTTCAGAGTAGAGTTCAATAAACAATATGGCATTAAATCCCCCCTTAAGCAGTCGCGGTTTAAACGAGCCTTTCCCTCTGCTCTAAAAAAGGAGTAATTTCCAATTTCATTCAGACGTCTGTGGGCACAGATAAAAAAATAAATAATCATTTTCCATAGATTGGCTATAAAACGAGCAGATGGATTTAGACTTGGAGATTACAATTTAGAACCAACAATAGATTTATAGCTTTTTACTTGCAATTGTTCCTCCTGCTGGAACTGTGTGATAATGCATTTTGTAATGGTTGGATAAAATATTCTAAACATATTCTCCAAAATGAGGGCAGTAGATGTGAATTACTTCAATGTGTGATTTGACCAATCTCAAAAAAAAAAAAAAAAAAAAAAAAATATATATATATATATATATATATAATAAAGGGGATTTTTACATGAGGATTGCAACATAACCCAGCATTTAAATTCCACTAATCGCTGCAGGAAGCGCGCCGAGTCAATCGCACCACAGTAAAACCTAATTTAGTGTTGAGGATATTTTAGAGGAGGCATTTCAGCGCAGAACATGACAGAAGTGAAATGTAGCCTCGGGATATTCACACGTTAAAGAAATCCTGCTGCGTTTTTATGTAATTACACAATGATCTGTCATTTGCTGCTCCAGTGAGTGTATATAAATAAATAAATGAATGAATAAATAAGGGTTTTTACAAACAAAGTATATGTAATGGAATATAGACTCAACAGCTATGCCTTTTTCCCCCCATTTGACATTATTAGTCATATAGTTGTGGAGGAATTTATGGTCTTTTTTTTGAGTTCATTGATATTCGCAGACATTTATTCATGAACAGATCCTCTCTGCCTTATACAGTCTGAACTTGGGCTGAGTGATCAGGGATGCCACACTCATCTATCTGAACACGCTGACACTCATGTCTATACATCTATGTGCAGATGAGTTGGCAACGTGGCGTTTAGCGTCCCACCCAAAGACACTTTCACACGGGAGAAACTGAAATTGAACTTAAAATTTTCTGGCTAGAAGATTGGTTACTCTTCCCACTGATCCACAGCCATCACAATCAGCTGAACTTGAAAGTGGCAAAAATAATTTCTGGTGTCCTTAGTATTGTGCAAATACACTTCCTGTGGACTGTGTACTCTGTTTAGAGAGTTTAGAGACACACTCTTATCCAGGAAAGCAGCTTATTTTTTTGGGCGATAACTGTGGATTTGGACAAGGAATCAAGATATCGTCCTGACTAAATTAAATCACTCAACGATTATGTGCAGAAATAGTTTAAGGGCTATAAATACTTCACACATGCTAGTTTATGTCGTATTTCTGTGTGTGACCTAAAGGGAAGAGGAGATTCACAAAATGGAACAGCTGCTAAACGTCAGCTCTGTAGGTGACACTCATCCACATGCATCACATCTGCAGGTGAACCACCGTGTCAGTCAGGAAATGTCGAAACCACACGCGCTGTAGAAATGTCCATGGCATGTTGTCCTGCTTCATGACATGACCCAGTGTTACTGAATAAACAGTGTGAGCTCAGTCAAAGTTAATAAATCAACCTTTCATTTCCATGGTTTCCTTGCAGGGTTTCCTCTGACCCTGCGCAGCAGGGACTCTGACCCTATCCCTGGACACATTTTATCATCCAATTGATTAGGAGGAAGGATTGATCAGTGGCTTTATCCCTCGTTAACATGTCCTTGCACGGGATGCTGAATCCCGGTTTAACTCCTGTAGGTCATTAGCCTGTGATTCTGTGTACAATAAAGAGAAACACTGCATAGTCTTACAGGACCATATTGATGAATGTCAAAACCATCTGTTAAATCCTTTCATTTACTCAAGTGGATTTAATTATGCTTATATTGTTACTTCACTATTTTATGTTCAAGGGAGAACTCACAAGAAAAGTTAAAACAAGTAAATAAGCATCTTTTGCACTGGTGCAACATCATTAAAACAGTTTATCACTTGTGAAATCACCTGTTTGCACTTTGATTGGAAAAGCAAAGAAAAGTTTTAAAGGATTAATAAAGGAGAGAAAGTTTCCAATAGCAAAGGACCAAATTCTTAAATATGAATCTTAACTGCTGCCCATCTAAAAAAAAATCCAATCTTGAAACAAAATCAACACCTGAAAGCAAACACGTATTAGCAGTATTTCAATGAGATTAACTTGAGTAGATGGATGTGGAGCAAAATATATTGGAGATGGTCTCATGCAGAATGACATATATAGGATGCAGTAGGGGTTTGGTTTGGGACTCATAGTAAAAGAGGAACTTGTTGAACCCATTTCAGTTAAAGATGGACTAATGATATCTCTCTAATCGTAGTTGCCACTTCTGGGACATGCTTAAAAGAAGACGTTCACATTCAAAGTTAAACGAAAGCAAAAGAATAACTTCAAACTTCACTTTCATCTTCTTTACTTTGATTTCTGCTGGAACCTTTGGGCTATTTCGATCACACATTTTGGAGCTCAGAATCCATTTTGTTGTCCTGTACAAATGGTGTGGATTTTGATATGTTTGTATGCCGTAGTAGAAGATTTAAATCATGGAAGTTTGTGTCCCTGTAACATGTTGGGTAGCTCATTCACCCATCAGTAGACTTAAATTTTGCGATGGATGTCTGAGGAATAACCTTACAGACTAAGTCTAAAAGCTGTGTCACACAGACTCTATAAACTTGCACAATTCTCTGTAAAAATTGAAAAAGAATAATTTCCTCGATCATCGCATTGAATGTTTGAATGTTGAAGCCGCAGAAAACACATTTACATTTGATGTATTCCAATTAGACGTTCAAGTTCTAACATGCAGCTCTGTTTGTGAGAATATATGATCTCACTTGCTGTGCAACTCATTCCCATTTATCTTTAATCCCAGCATGACGGCTGTGATTGATGGTTCTTGTTCACTCGGTATTTATGACCCTGTGTGTGTGTGTGTCTGTGTGTCAGCTTTTCAGAAGTTTTTGGGGAAGACGGATGTGTCCCAGGAGCTGGAAGAAGTCCACGCGGAGGCACGAGCTCAGGATAACCTGAACACTGTCTCTGTGCTGCAGCTGCTGAGGAGCCCAGCTGTTCGCTGGCAGCTCTTCACCATCATCATCACCATGGCTTGCTATCAGCTCTGCGGACTCAACGCTGTAAGATGTGGCTTCCGTGTTTCATCAGGTTTTCTGTTCAATGCTGTTTTATATCCATTATTTAGGTGTTTTCGTGCACCATATTCTCAATTTTTCATAGTGAATTAAAATGCTATTTAAAAAGATTAGTAACACATTTGTGTAATATACCAAAAAAAAAAAAAAAGTATTTCTTCTATCCGGACATCCCTTCAGAAGATACTTTGTCACATCATGTTAGGAAGCTTTAAAACTCAGTCCACTGACAAGATGACAAGAGAAATGAGTCACCATATTGCCAAAAGTATTCACTCATCTGCCTTCACTCTCATGAGTTTGAGGGACATAATCCTAATCCATAGGGTTTAGTAGGGTGTCAGCCAAGTCTTTGCAGCTTTAATAGCTTCAGCTCCTCTGAAAAGATGTTACATAAGTTTTAACAGTACATTTATGGGGACTTTTTAACTTTTTTCCCCCCGGAAGCATATTTATGAGGTCAGGCACTGATGTTGGACGAGAAGGCCTGACTCAGTTCCAGTTCTAATTTATCCCAAAGTTGTTGTATTGAATTTAGGACGAGTTTATATTGTGTGGCACCAAACCTTAGGTCTGACACAATACAATCAGATCAGTGCCATTCATCTGGCCATTGCCGACCCCAGACCCGGTCATTGTATTACCAGACAGAGAGGCCTGATTGGCCGCTTGTATCACATGTTTCCTCTGCTCTAGAGTCCAGCGGTGGCATGTGGTTGGTGATGTGAACCTTGTATGCAGCTGCTTGGCCACGATAACCGATTAAATGAAGGTGTCTATACAACGTTCTTGAGCTAATCCGAGGAAGTTCACGCAAGGTTTGAAGGTCTGCAGCTTTTGACTCTGCAGAATGTTGGCACCATTAGCCTCAATATCTCAGTTTACTGTGGAGTGTTTTGTAACAAGGAAATATGATGACTAGACTCATTGCACAGGAAGCATCCTATCATGGTGCCGTGGAATCTGCTGAGGCTGATTTCTCTTTCACAAACATTTAAAGAGACTTTCTGCATGCCAGGTTGCTCAATTTTATAAATATTTAGTCATGGAAGTGACTGGAATGCCAGGATTTAATGATTTGGAAGGGTGACCTAATATTTTGACTAAAATAATGTATTTTTACTTCCTGAAAATTTTATTGTGTTGTCTTTTTAAGGTATAATTTTCCCTGTTGTTGCACTTTTAGCAGTATTCAAAGGATTTTTGGTGGATAATAGGAGTTAAGCTGTTGGCTTTGTGACCATCCCACTAACATATCTGAGTTAGAATCGGCCTGGTAAAAGCAAACGCACTCGCGCCAATATTTCTGTAGGCATTCCAAACAATTTAATAATTCAACAGAGATGCTGTATTGGACAAAAGAATGACATGACAGTTGATTTTCTACTCAGCTGCTCAGATGTGCTGCCCAATTTATGTCCTAGAAGTGACAAAAACATCAAAAACCTCTCGACAGGGGGTGGATCAGGTGTGGCGGCACAACGTTTTTTCATACCGTCCCTTGGGAAATCTACATTCACAGTTGTGACTGCAGATGAGAGATTTCTTCCAAAATATGTCCTTTCTCTGCTTTACACCCAAGATAAAATCCAAGGATAAAATCAATTATGGTTATGGATTTTCTTTGAATGTCCATCAGTAAAAACGCAAACCCAATCATCTGAAATTTGGTGGAGAATTGTAACATGAACGAAGAAGATCCAATTTACTTTTACTTTTGTTAATAAATGAAAATGTGTATTTGGGAAAGAATTGTTTGCCTTCTTTAATGAGAGGATGAAAGATAAGGAACAGTTTTTCCCTCTGACTAGAGGATGCTCTCTCTCCAGGTTTGATCATTATGAATCAGAATTCAAGCAATTTATAATCTTATCCAATTTGGTCAAAGCATGAGCTTTCTATCGATCCAGTGCTGTCCAGTGATAATGAATGTTTCCCAAAGAGTTGAAAGATAACTGTACATTTATCTCTTTAACAAACACACAGAGGCCAAGTAAACTCCCACATGCTGGCAATGAACATTTATTGCTGCAGCATTTCAGCACTAAACAGTCGTTCAGCACTAGACCTTCATCAGGCGATATGCAGTAAAGGTTTTTGCCTGATGAAGGCCGGCTACTTTCATACCACAACAATAACTCTTTATTACAAATTTCAAAAATGTGCAGAAGCTTGTCCTGATACAACCGTCACAGCTGCTCACTGTTTTCCATCTACAACATGTGTAATAAGAAAACAATCCTCCTGCAGGAGAAGTGTGTACTTGCAGCAGTTGGGGTCTGAGCTAAGCAGCGGCATGTTCTGATTGCCACTGACTCACAAAGCAACTTAATCATCTGGAAAGGCACTGCTGCAATATTAAAAGCTTGACCTTGATTGAAATACAGAGACTTTGGTGTATAAGTGTGTTGTAATTGCTTCTCCCTTTAAAGATTTTATTCTCCAAGAACCTTTGCCCTTTCTTATACATATTTTATTGCATGCCACATCAGCCAGTCTGACTGGAGAGCATCTATGAACATTTGTTTTCACATCTTACCACACATTTTCAATTTGTTTGGATTTGAACTAACCCTGGGCCATTCTAACACGTGGATATTTTTGATCGAAACTGTTACGTTGTAGTTTTAGTCGCATATCTTTGGTGTGGCAGATAAACTTTTGTCCCAATTCCAAGTTTTTGCAAGCTCTAAACAAGTCTAAGTTCAGGCTTGCCCTTTATATAGCGGTGTTTGTCTTCTCTATTAACTCTCAACAGCTTCTCTAGCCCTGCTGAAGAAAAGCCTTTCTTCCACATGACGATGCTGCTTGAGTGTCGCAATACACACAAGATAAAATCCACGGATAAAATAGGTCATACTTATGGATTTTCTTTGAATGTCCATCCAGAAACGCGGTGAAATAAAATGCACATACTTTTGTTCTTTGATGTTGATTTGTAAAAAAAATATATGTAGTATTTACTATTGTTTGTTACCTTGTGTTAGCCTGTTAAATAAAAGCCAAATAGAACACAATAGAGTTGGATTTAGCCATAGCTAAATGTGAAAAGGCTCCACCTTTCCTAGCCGCTGCATGTGGCTAAAGTTTCTGATCAAAAACCTTGTTAAACCTGCCAATAAAAGGATAATGTGCTTTTCAATCCAGGGACATAAGATCCAGTTCAATCTGGAACGGTGCAGTTTAGTCCCTCTCTGTGTCTCTCCAAATTGCTCTCATCAAGGATGAAACTGTTGAAATCACTGGAAGGATGAATATCTGTGGGAGTGGAAACTGATGGTGCTTAACTGACTATTTCAGGATCAAATTTCTATATTTGATATGCTGGTGGAAATGTCAGTAATTTCCATTTAAGTAAGAAATGATGAAACTGATTCAAAAAGTCAAGGAGGAGAAGATGACCTAATATACACACATTTCCTTCCAGCAGAGACAGGAATGTAATTTAGATTCCTGACAGGGTTTTATTGGAAACGCGATGTCGTATTCATAAATGTCCGGTAATTCCAGTAAATGCCACAGACTAGAATAATTTAAATGTGTCCCAGGTACTTAATGTTCTCTACAATATCAATATTTGATTCTGTTTGTGCTTCTAATTCCAAAAACCATTACTGAAATCATTTGTAACGTTGGTTTGGAAATATGATGAAAGCTGATAGAAACAATCTATACTTTTTTTTAAATGGGATATGTGTTTGAAGCCTGAAAATTACTCCAGGAGACAACTCACCAAAAAGGTCACAAAAAACAACAAAAAAAACAAAACTTTTGAGGATGATCACTTTTGATCATCCACTTGATCTACGTTATTTGAGCTTTTAACTATTCAGACATCTTATCTTAATTTCGAACCTCATTGATCTCGGCGTTAATCACGTTACTGGATGTTTTGATGTCAAGAACTCCATCTGAGCAATCTGTCTTTGCAAGATCTAATCTCATTGCCAGTCCCGGTTTTATGCCATTTTCTTCCCAATTAGTTCAAGGGTGATAAAAATCATAACAGAGAATAATTCTCTAAGTTCTAAGACTAAAGACATGACAGGCATTGTTGTACCAAATCCCATCAGGACTTTTTAAAATATTAAGCATTTTATTGATGAATAAATAAAACTATCAGTCAAACGTGATTTGTTTTCTTGCAGATCTGGTACTACACTAATGGGATCCTACGGGAAGCAGGGTTTGCAGAGCATTTGCTCCCCTACATCACCCTGAGCACAGGGGCTACAGAGACTCTGGCCGCCATCTTCTCTGTGAGTACGCCTGGTTTAAACTCAACGCAGTTCTTTTTATGGTGCTGAAATTGAAATATCAAGGTGAAAAGAAGTTGACTCGGGTTGAAAGGAGGTGATTCTCATGTATTCATCTCCTGTGAATACTCCAGTGTGCTCAAAGACACTGCTGCTGTTAGATATGCTAGAGTTAGACACAAGCTACTTCAAATATGATCATTTCATTTTCAAAACTGCACTTAACAGTCTGAAGAAATTCGGTTTGGTATCCTCTGTGCTCTGGTTAGACAATAACACATATTACGGTTAATAAATGCGGCGTCAAAGATGTCAGAGTGAAGAAGTAATTAATGCTAATTGATGTCAGTGTTACTGATGTCACAATTGAACTATATAATCACATAATTACAGAAACCGAAGGTTGTAATTATGCCCACCTCTGTACAGTTTGGCTGACAGATCCAATAAAAAATTCAATAAAAGGAAAATAGCCTTTTAATTTAAGCATGTCTACACAAAACTAGATGTTGTTCATGTTGTTATCTATGTTGCTATCAAAACATAGCTTTTAAAATGCTTGAAAAGGTTCACGCTGAAGTGCTAAGCTAATGCTAATCTCTTTTGAAAATCCCGTTCGTAACAATTACCATCAATGCTGTACAAATAATCTTAAGCAAATACTGTACAAACTTAACACATTAATGTGAGTTTAGATATTTACAGGCTTATATTCTATGGTCTGAGGGATGGAATAGCATGTTTTTATTCCAAGTGTGTAAACTCATTGAATCATTTAATGTGCTCATGTTGGGGAGGTTTCCGCTTGTTCTAATCAAAAAACGAAAAGTCTGCTGAAGAAAATCTTTTGAATATGCAGCAAAATGACTTCACCAAACCACTAGGTGGAGATTTCTGCTAGTAAGAAGCCTTTTACTGCACAGAAAATTCAAGAAATCTGGAAAACTCAGGCTTTCCAAATAACTTGCTTGCATCAATCAAGTTTCGTTTGACATTTTTCAGAGTTGTTTCTTCTCTCTCTCTCTCTCTCTCTCTCTCTGTCTCTCTCGCTTTCTCTTCCTTTTAAATCTAACTAAAGAGTATCTTAAACATTTGACAACAAACAAGCTATCCAACTTCAGAACCTGCTTAGCTAGCTGCCATTTTATAATAAATTGGACTTCACAACAATGGCAAAGCCTCATTGAACTTCTTTACAATTTAGTGTATGGTAATTCTATGCACAACGTTTCTTTGCTTTACTCTTTGCAGCACAGACCACATGACACCCTATTCTATATCACATTAGTTTATCTCTCACTTTTATCCAATTTAACCTTAATTTGATCAGTGGACGGGAGGGTGCGGAGAGGTGTTATTGCACAGAGTGTACGTCTGGCTTTTATTTTTTAAATTTACTTCAGAGCCAGGGCGCCGCCAGGAATCTTGGGCCACATGATAAAAAATTTGATTGGGTCCCCCCACTGCTGTTACAATTTTTTGAGTCTATCTGATCTATCAAAAGCATCACAATTTTAAAGGCTTGCAACTGCCTTGCTTTCTTTGGTCCAATACTGATACTAGCACAATATTTACTGTTTGTGAGTTTCACATGCAACAGTCTGCATACAGTACGCAAGTAGGTTGCTTAAATGTTAGTATTAGATTACTGAAAGGGCTCTCCTCATGAGCAACAGTCACAGGCAACATGCAAAATATACATGGAGCAATCCAGACTTCTTCAAGCTGCAGAATGTAACTTTAATAAAAACAATATGTTTTCAGGAAAAATGTTTATCTGCTGTCATTGGTAGCTATGCTAACTAGACTGAGCATTCACAGGCTGCGTTAGCTGCAACACAGATCATCTCTCAGGCCATACTCTCACGACATAATGACAGTTTTAACAAATATGCAAAAAAAAAAAAGAAAAATTTTATAAAAGTTACATACTGCAGCTTTAATTTCACTTAGGAGAGGTCAGGAGGGGCATGGGTTAGAGCTGCTGCTGACTGACTCATCTGTTGTGAAGCGGTAAAAGGTGCAGGTACAAGTTAAGTATTTTTGGTCTGGGATTGTTTTTACTGCTAAAAACAATCTTAGAAAACACAATATAGTTAATTTTAGAATTGACAGGGCTCCATATTAAACCCTTATACGGCGCCCCTGCTATAGAATTACATTACTGGCCACTGGGTCAGAGCTGCAGATGTAAATGCAATATGTGGCAAATTTTACATCCTTCACAGACGACAGCTAACAAATACCTCAAATACTCATTCTCACAAAGTTTTAATGCTTTTATAATATGTAGTGCAAAATATGAAGTACATGGTACAAATTACTTTTATTATGTGGATCTCAGCTGTCCCATCAACTGAGTACCAAAGCTCTACTATGGTTGGTAAAAGGAGATTCTTCTATAAATCCATATTATTTTTAATAAACATGTTGATGTATATATTAGTTCATGGAGTTGTCCAAATTCACTCTTAAAAAGGAACAATTAAAAAAGTTCAATATTAAATTTTTGTAGTTCACCGCAATTAATAGTGGTAGTATATTTACAATACCAAGTGAATTTGCTTTATGGGATAAATTCACCCAAAATAAATGTTAATAATTTATTAGGTTGCGCCAACACTGAAACCAGTTAATTTCTGGTTCCTTGCTTGTCTCCAATTACTTATGCTCAGTATAAGCAACTCTAACCAAGTACTGTCATCTCTTCAATCTCATTCATATGTTTTAGTTTTTAGGCTGCCAAAACGCCTTAAATATTAAACAGCTTTTAACATCATATTTTCAATCATAGTTTCTTCCAGGATTAAGCCCTACTATGCCAAATGCTAAATTAGTTTTAATCATGACTTTGGATTAAAACTGATTTTATGAGTCCAAAGAACCTGAAGCTGGTTCTGATCCTTACTAGAGTCTCTCACGAAAAAGATCTAACAATTAATTTAGATCTAATGAAAGTGAGTCATATGGTTTTTAAATTAGATATTAGTTTATCTTCTCTGGATCTCCGAGGGTTGGGCATTGTATAACAGATTTCTTTTGGCACTTTTCCCTCCAAAAGGCAAGTGTTTCTTTTTTCAAACAGAAGCACTTAACGAAAAGCAGTGGGAAATGTTCCCTGTCATCTCCCCTCATTAAATAGGTATATTACTCCTCGTGTGGGATCCTCAGCATTTCTGCGAGTCTCGCGAACATTTGCACATTAGATACAGTCTTTGATCTTTGAAAGATCAAACCTGAACTGAGTCACTCAGGCCTACGGTAACTTGCTTTCAAGAGCAGGTTGACTGACTTTTGATGTGTACAACCCTCCTTTATGTTGCTAAAAATGATGACTCACTAGATAGAAATAATTAAAATGAGACATTTTATTTATTACAATAGTCCCCATTAATACATTTGTGAATTTTTTTCTAGCTTTACGTCATGTTATAATGTCAAGCCCCCATAAAACACGCAGAATGTTGTTTTGACTCAAGTCGTGTCTGTGTGAGAAACCCTTGAATCTCCTGTAGCTTCGGTGAGAATGATTTGAATTGAGGCTTCAGATGGTTCAAATGGCATTAGTAAGAAGCTCTCACTTGTTTTCAAGATGCTGGTTTGTTTAATTTAGAAAGCAGCATTCAGTGTGTGCATTTTTGATTTTGGAAATTAATACACCAGAAGCAACGCTTGGCTGTAGCTTTTGCTGGATTCCAGAAACAGTGGCTTTCCATAACAGGAACCTTCCAAAATTCACAACAAACACTTCTTTCACACATTTAACATGTTTTTAAATAAAAGAAAAAGATAAATTGTGGGCAAAAGAAAATCTTTCTTGAGTCAGGTGACTTATTTTGGCCTTGATGTGCCAAGGATCTGTAAGGAAACATGAAGAGTCTGTTGGCATCCTCCAGTTTGGATTTAATGAGCTTTGGGAATACTCTGGCTCCATATGGGCTGACCCAGAACACACCATCTTTTTCTGGTATTCCCCCATCATGTACAATAATATATGGCTGCTTCCTTTTGTTCTCCGCCAGACTGTCTTTGAAAATAGAGCAAAGTATATTTATCTTGCTTTCTTCTTGTGTCCTTGAGTGAGCTTTGATTAAGGAACTATTGCTCTTTTTCTTTTGCCCTTTGCCCTCCTATTAAATTTATATTTGGTACATTGACAGCTTTGTTGTATAGAAGCAAAGGCTTTGGATCTCTAAATTGTGTTTGTGTTCTTTTTATTCATGGGATCTAATCATTTTTGCTCCAAAAGCATAGACAACCACACAAATCTGTCAGAAGATTTGATTCGTGGAAAGGCTCATTAAAAAACTAACTTTTTAAAAATCAGTATTGGCCCAACAAGAGGGAACTATTTTCAGGCTATGAGTAGGCAAAGTTTGTCCTTCTGCCAGAAATACAATTTTTTCCCCCCTTCCAGCTGTTTTACTGCCTTACTTTTTCAGATTATTAAATATGTCAAATAGCATTTTGAGGCACCAGCTTTTCTGTTCCATGAACCAAAATGCCATAAATATAAGATTTCTATTTGAATAGTGTTTTCCCATTTGAGTTATGCAGATGAGATTGAAGACGATTGTATTGCTTTTGTTTTTGTTAATCTGACAGACATGTGATATAAACATGTTTATGTGGGTGTGGAGAAATTTGCTGGGATTTAATGCACTGCAGATTTAGAAAAGCTTGCATTCAGCTGCAACTGTTCCCACAACAACCCCCCATCCCCTCCCCAAAATAAATGTAACAGAAGCATTTTATGATTTATTATTTACTTGCAAAGCTGATCAGAGTTTCTAGGAACCTCTTATTAGAAATCCATTACTCTGTGTTTCCCTGGGGTATAAATATGTCATATCACAGAGGCCTAATTCTTTTAGCCAGTGGCTCAAGGCTGATTGAGGACACATATTTATCTTGTCACCACGCTCTGCAGTCAGGAACGTTTTCTTTTTTTTTTTTTTTTTTTCCATCCCCACAAAAGATATTTGTACTCTGACATGGGCTTTCAATGCTGTATTTCTTAACTCTCTGATCATTTGAATATGTTCTGCTTGGATAAAATGGAAAACATTTGGTTTTTCAGCATCTGTAAGAAGGCCTTACAAAGGAAACGGTTAAAACTTCCTGAAACATGTTGGGAAGGTTGAGTATCACAACAGCAAACTGTTGGGCAGTTTGCTGTTGTGCATCTGGAAAAGAAGACGAACCTCCCTTTTGAGTTTTTAAATCTTCTGGACATCATTAGACGTTGCAATGTGAATTTAAAAAAACAAAACAAACACTATTTCAGATAAATTTATCTTCTACAATTTCATTTTACCTTGCATATGCTCTTCCTGTCTCATGTATCAAGTTTAATGGATCTGTCATATATTATTAATCATTTTCATATTATGGTTTGAAATGTGGATCTCAGCTTCTTTTATAACCCTACAGTGACTTATGAAATTAATCATGTCCCATTTTTCCATTTTACAGCCGCAGATTTGAATACATTTAATTCTGTGATTTTCTGATGGATCAGCTCAAAGTATCAAATGTTAGGTTAATCTCAACTTAAATCCAGTTTGTCAGTAAAGTCTTAAGAGATTTCTTAGATAATTTTAGTGGGGAAAAAAGCATAAAGGATAAAGAAACTCAGCAGACAAGTCAGGGATGAAGTTGCTGAGAAGTTTAAAGCCAGACTGGGTTTTGAAAAAAAAAAAATCCCAAGATTTGAACATCTAGCACTGTTCAATTCATCAGCTGAAAATACCCAGAGTATGACACCAAGACACTGCAGTTCACCTGGTCTTAGAAGAAGATCAATAATAAGAGGGAAGCTCTGGTGGACCTACAAGAAACCAAACTTCAAGTGTGAGAATCTGTCGACAAAAATGGCCTTGGCAGTTTTATGGCACTTCTCACAAACAGCAGGAAACGTACTAAAGAAGGTGACAAAATCGTGACCTTGTGCAAAATGCTCTTTATGACTCAAAAGTAATTAACGTTGAAACATGGTGGTGCCAGCGGATGTTTTTCTTTTGTGTGGACATTGAAAACTGGTTAAATTTGATTTGTGGATGGTAATAATAAGGTAGAATAATTTGGGAAGAAAACCTGTAGAGACTGCAAAAGACTTGAGACAGAGATTGACCTTCCAGCAGGACAGTGACCCTATAAGAGTCCAGCTCCAGTCATCAAGGGCCAGCGTCCTCCTGCTCCGACACACCTGAGTCAAATGGTCCAACTACCTCCTCCCCTTGTCAATATTCTGCTGAAGTCTACTAATGAACCATCATTTGAGAAATGACTTTGGATACCACTGCTCTAAAGATACTGGAGCGGTTTAAGTAAAACATATTTGTGCTTTTGAGTGGCCTAGTCAAAGTACATACCAAAGTCCATTTAAGTAGCAATCTGAAGCAATCCTTGAAAACTGCTGACTGATTTTTACACAAAAAGAATGAGCAAACATTATTGTCTCTATGTAGAAAGCTGACAGCTGGAGCCCTGAACAGGTTGCAGATTTTAATTGCGACATAAAGATTGACTCAGAGGAGCTAAATATAAATCACACTTTTATGATTTTTATTTGCAAAAGAAAAAAAAAACATTTAATACCTTTTGTGATGCCTCTTGTTACTATTACTGGTTAGTGTGGATCCAACAGCAAGTTGTTCCAGCATAATACGTGGAGAATAAATACGTTTGCAAAGTGCTGCATAGTGAGGCAGCAGAGCAAAGCAAGAAAAAAAAGAGAATACTGACACAGTTGTGAACCTTTAAATGCAACATGTTATTCACTGACCTCCTGCTCTCTTTTCTAATGCCCCACTGGGCAAAAGCCCTTTCTATGCAGCACGCTTGTCACTATTCGACTGGATAATAAACCGGAGCGGAGGATTTTGTGCCACTCCACATTAATTCACACACTTCCGGCCATGTCGTCACGATCTGGAGCCCGCTGGCACGTCAGAGTTTAAAGACTAACAGGAGATCATAGAATGCAAAAACTGATCTTGTTGCGGTTGTGACGCATGTTACGTGACGGACAAAAACAATAAGCGATTCATAAACAAATAGTTATAAGTGAAAAGGTTTTATTGAAATTCTCTGTGTTGAGTTGATAAAAAAAAAAAAAAAGAGTAAGAGAAGAGTAGGATAATAATTTTCATTTTGCAGGGAAGGAAGTTCTGAATAATCTGTTCTGCTGATACAGCACGGCCTAGCGGGACATAAAACAACAACAATGGTAAGCTGCTTAATTTAGCAATAAAGTAAAAAGCTATTTAGTTATACATTTGGCCTGCGATGCAACTTGAGTGTAAAAATGGCCACAACTGCATTAGTAAGCCAGATTTTTGACTGAAATCCTACAGGGGTGGAGTAAATGGAAGGCTGGAGCTCCCTCAAGCTGCAGCCAGTTGTTTTAAAATGACTCATCTGCTTCCTGATGTGATGAATTGTGACCGCACATTTTAGTCCCTCCAACTGAGAGGCCTGAACTCACCAGACTGTTGTGTCTGTCAGGGAATAGGATAGAGCACAATCGAGTAACTATGCTACCTTCTATTAAAAATGTTGAATATATCAAACATAACGTTAAAGAAACTTAACTTCATTATCTGATGCCTTTAAATTAACCTCTGTCTTTAAGAAGCTCTAACTTTTTGCAACACTTCGCCTCCAATTCCTCATCACAACGGCGTGTTTTATTATGTCCTTTATGAGTATTCTTAGGACAAGTGTTTGTATAATAAGCTCAGCAGACGGCATTTCCACCAGGTGTTTGCTAATTCCTGCTGCCGCTAGTTTTGAGGAGCTGAATGGGGGAGGCATGCTACCTGCTACTGTTGCTAGCAACACTTGAAAGCTGAATGGGTATAATAGCTGTTTACCGTTTGCACCAATTGGATGGTTGAATAATGTGAATAGAACAATTAAGAACAATAAATATCTTTTTTGTTTGGTTTATATGTCGTTTTCAACAATTCAACAAAAATGATTAATGACACCAGCTGCTACAATAGTTGTTGATAAAAATCTGCGTCATTTTGATTCATTGCAACCCTGCAATTGACTCAATTTAAAATACAAAATCATTAATCAAAATACCACTAAATAAATGTCATAAACAACATTTTTAGGATTGCAATATTTACTAGTTTAGCAGCACCAATGCAACTATTGCTTCTTTCACAATTAAAGAAGAGGCAATGCTATCCTGTTTTACATTTTGCTTATACATTTGTGTTGTACCACAGTTATTTTTCTACACAAAGTTATCATATGATGAGAAACTCAGACCGACCTATTTCTGCTCACAAAATAATGTTGCCACTGAATCAACTGGGAAGGAGCAGCGACGTATCTAAAACTCGGAGACCCGGTGAGGAGTGTGTCTGTAATTGTCTTATTTTTGTTGGTAAAACAGAGCAGAACTAAAAGTACATTGCGTTTGTCATCTCTCCAGCTGGGTTTTAGTAGCAGAGGAAGCCGCTTCTGTCACAGAGCTTTTAGGAAACACAATAATTAATGATAGCACATGCAAACAGAAGTCTCAAATGTTCAACCGGCTTCACGTACATGGAGGACTGAACACTAAATGAAGCATAAATTCACATGATGACTGTATTTTGTGTCTCCACTGTGTCGTATGAAGCGCGTGATAAATTATTCAGGTCCACAATAGACAAAACTTCTGTCGCCTCCCTAATAAAAAATAAAATTCTCTCTCTCTCTCTCTCTCTCTCTCTCTCTTTCACAGACATACACGTGTTCAGCCTCATAAATATCCATTCTCGCAAATCTTCCGGGACCCCTAATGAGCTGTGTGTTAGCTGGCGGTTGATGTTTTGTGCAAAGAGCGCGTGGTGCTGCGGTGCAGGTAGTGTCTGGGAGAGAAATGTCTGGTTTCTGCAGGGACAATGCCCACCGGGATGAGCACAGATACACAAATCCAGATTCAGGAAATTGAGTAAATTCCATCACATGTAGAGGAAACCCAAATCGAACAGAGGCGCAGTCTGGGGCATACCAGCAGGAAAGTGTAAGGAAAACATGGAGGAAATGAATCAGCAATGCTTTCCCCCCCAAAAAAACCTCCACTCAAACTGATCCATCCCAGTGGAAGAAGGATACATTCTATACAAAGAGCAATGACTTCTTTTCCTTCCCCTCTTCAATCTCATGAAATCCCTCAGGTTCAGAACTATTGAAGTGCTGCTATAAATTCTTAACGTCTCACAGGCAGAAATGAAACAAGGCCAGAAGCTGTAGCCTGGGCTCTGCTAAAGCCCTGACCTCATGCCCACTGCTTGATCTGAAATCCCGAGAGGAGGACAGGTGATGACTGAAGTGGCCTCAGGATTATTGATGAGACGGAGACAGTGTGGTGTATGAGCAAATCCAAGGAAAATTGGACAGGAAGAAAAAAAAAGAAAAAAGAAAAATCACACATGAAGGCAGCAAATGTATTGTTTATAAGGATGCCAGGATTAGCTCCACTCTCACTCAAAAGGCTTCTTACCCTTGAGAAACAACTTAAAGGACAGAGATACGTTTCAGCTGCGATAACTGTACTATTATTACATAAAAATAAGAAAATACAAGAAATACACAGAAATAATATGAAGTTTAAAAACAGCATGCAAAAACCCCAAACATTAGCTAATGTTTCGGCTTGGTGAACATCTGGGTCACCTCATTGGGTGTTTGGCTGTTATTACTGTCAATGTAGAAGGCAGACACAAAGGTTTGAGTTTCAGGCTGTTTTTCTACCACTAGTGGCCTTTTTTTTTTTTTTTTTTTGATGTGAGAAGGAGTCTGTGATGATCTACAAACCATGATGAAGAACAACATGGAAATAAAGGCCGAAACAAGTGGTGACAAAGATATCTATCATCTTCAGAACTTAATCTTCCGGTCCGAATCAATATCCAGTCCATTTTGTTGTGTTTCACTTGATTGATTTCCTCACTTGTTGCCCTCTCGTAATCTGCCGTCTTCACCTCAGTTATGACATGTCGGCGCAGCAGTCGTACATATGATATGTAAATCCACTCTGCAAAATTTACACTAGCTGGAGCAGACGACATGCTGTTAAGGCCTGTGCATAACTGAATCGGGTAATTGGTTCACAACAGCTCACCTTGTTCTTCATGTTGCAAGACAAACATATTTCGGATCATGTCTGAATGAAAGTTAAATCTGTCCATTCTGGACCTGTTACCAGGCGCCTTTCGTTGTAGCGATATCTGAAAACCTAGTGCTACTCTCAACACATAGTTTAGACTTTTTCTGCAGCCATGCAGAATAAACCTAAACCTCGATGAAACTAAATAATAGTGTGTTAGGCATATCAAAGCTGCCTTGTAGATTAATTCCTACTGTGAAGTCTGAGTCAGGTGTGTAGACTGCAGAAGCTTGTTTGATTTACATTGAATTAACAAAACAAATGTTCAAGTTCAACTTCTCTTTTATATAAAACAAACTGCATTTTTAGCTAATTTTCAGTCTTTTTCTTTTTAAAAGCAGCAATATGAAGCAAAATAGCATTATATCTACCTATCTTTAAAGCATTTGAAACTGCCGTGCCTTGGCTTTCACATTCGTCATTAATAAATATTACCTTATTTTCTGTTCGTGTCTCATCTTCAGGGTCTGGTGATTGAGCAGATTGGGAGAAGACCCCTCCTTATATTTGGTTTCTCCTCCATGGCTGTATTCTTCAGCCTGCTGACAATTTTCCTCATCTTCCAGGTGAGCCATTTTTCCTACTCTGCAAGCTAAATTGTATCTGAAGTATAATTACAACAAACACACACAAGTATGATTGTTGCTATCAAGATGCTAATGGAAACAAGGTTTCTCTTTGTGAAAAAAGTAGAGTCTGTACAGATACTTAAAAACTTGTATAATATATATATATATATATATATATATATATATATATATATATATATATATATTATATAGCTTAAAAAATCTCATACTTGGGTTTATGTCCAATCACTTCACATTAACTCTTTAAGTTTCCCTGTTCTCACTAGAGGGAATTTCCCCCAATGCATGACGTTTTCTGCATTGCATCAGAGGGTCTTTGAGTTATTTGACATTAAGCTTTTACATTGTGTCGTTCCAGAACAGTGCTTCATGGATGCCATATCTCAGTTACATCTGCATACTGGCCGTCATCGCAGGCTTTTGCTCGGGACCAGGTAAAAGCACCTCTTTTCTTCAAACCGTTGCATCAGTATTGTGCAGATCTGAACGAGTGGGCTGATTTCATTTTTTTTCTGCAGTTATTCTGTGCGCTTGGTTAATCAATAGGGCTTTCCCATCTGTGGTCCTGAATAATCAGCTGACCAGCATGCCACAGTGAAAGATGTTGTCCTACATTTGCATACTAAACAGGATCTGTACTGCGCTGCGTATGCATGATGCTGCAGATACAAGAATGTGAGAGCGTGGGGTCTTGGTGAGAGGTTGACTTTTTGTGTCAAGGTGGAGCCTTCATTGTAATATTTATGTCTCCTGGGAACGTTCGTCCAGCAAAGTGCCTGTAGAATGGGAGGAAAGAGTCTTCTTGTTGATTACATATGGATTTGGAGGTGAAGCTCATTAGATCATGACCTTTAGTCAAATAAGGGAAAGAGAAGAAACTCAGAAAGGTAAAATATCTTGCAAAACCTTCAGCTGCAGGCAGCACAACAAGGCCACCGTGCTCTGGAAAAACTTTGTGGTCACCAGAGTTTTGCTAAAGTGCACTCCTGTGGTGATCATTGAGAAAGATTGCTGTGTAGTGCACAGATAATTTATAGCCACGTGAAATGAGTAAAATTTCTCACTGGGAGAGAAAAGGAAAGTATTCACAAGAGGGAAAGCCCCAGTTGTGCTACGAGCATTTGAGTGGATAAATGAGGAGCCATCCTTACCTCTGAATTGGCTTCAACATGGGAACTGTGACCCAGATATTTCACTAATGCCCTGAAACATGAAGTTAGTTTCTTGTGTGTGTGTGGACTTTTTTCTTAAGTACAACAAAGGGTATGGTCACAGTGTTTTGTTTTTTTAAGTTCTTACCTATACATCACTCTCTGTTTCAAACTCTCTTCCTCTGATTTCCAGAGTTTTTTCTTTTTTTTTTTTTTTAATTCTGCTTTTCTGTAATGAACCCATCTATTATCTATGACCTACTTCGATATGTTCACAGATTTGTGGTTGCATTATGCCACATGTTTCCTATTGAACCGATCTTTACATTTTCTCTTTGCTAATTGAAGCTCGCTGCTTTTTCTTTTGTTGGAAATTGTTATTTCCAGTAAGTATGCGTTTTCTTCCTGGGGTTTACAAAAATGTTACAGAGTCCAGTCAGTGACCCATGTACATGTTTTGTCCTATGGATAAACTACTGTTCAAAATATACTGTAAAAATATTTAAATGTGAGCTTTTCCTTTCCCTGCTGATATTCTGTATCACATTCAGTGAATTTCATGCTGCTCTATCCTCTACTCAGATATGGAATTAAGCCATTTCCAAAATGTTTTTTTCTTTGATTTACTTTAAACATAAACTCCCCATCATCAGGTTAATGTACTGCTGTGAAAAAGTATCTACAGCATCAAAATGAGAGGCAGTTTACAGCTGGAAACCCTTTAATGTGGGGTTTAAAGAAGGTTAAAGAAAAAGTGGGCCAAAATTACTCATCACTGAAATAAAAAACACTTGGCTAGGATATAGGTTTAGGAGGGAAATCAGCTTTCCACTTAGAGCCTGGTTGGTTTGCATTGCTCAGTCAAGATTAATAAATATTAATTTACATTGACTGCGAGTGACACCTGTGTCAAACCCTTTTTCACAGAACTGTAGACAGTCGCTATAAAAGGCATTTACTTTTCTGTTCTACAAAGGGCAACAGCATTAAGTTTTAATCTCTAGTGCCACAGAACAAATCACGGCCAGTGAATCCAGCTTCCTTTAAAGTGAAACCTTAAAAGAAACCGTGGGAAATTAAATGCCGCAAAGCTACTGTTAGTTATTTTAATAACGCACTTTTCAAGTAATAAAAGAGAAAAAGATGCGCGGTGCTTGGCTGCTGTGGTCCTCAGTGACTCGTCATGCTCCGCTCTGCCACCCCTGGTGTGAGTGTGTAGCGGATGTTGTGCTGACACTGTGGAAGTTTGTGTTTGCAGAATTGCCCTATAGAAAAAAAATCAGATTCCTTTGGGAGTTTCTCCCTGGCTTTTTTGCAGGCTTTAACACATCTGCTGCCAAAGGGGACAACATCCAGCTTGATGAGAACTTCATTTTACTTTCTTCTGCACTTGGGTGTTCTGAAATTATACTACAAAAAAAAAGTGAAACTGTGCGCATCTATACTTGATGCGTGGTATTACCAATTCAAGTTCTGGATTTGATGTCGTTATATGTCATCTTGTTATCCTGCAACAGCATTTACGAAAGCAGTTTGTGTAGATTGTGAAACAACGAGAAATGTGAAACGAAAAAGAGAACACGAGCAACATTATGAAAAGTTGCTGAATCTGTAATGAGAAGACAAAAAGCCTTTTTCTTTCAAAGACGCATTAAAACTGTATGGGAAGGCATGTAGAATGAGAGAGGGCAATCACATACAGGAAGTCATGAACAGGTGCAATTAGCCAGTTTAAAGGCTTATATTTGTTTCAAAGAAAGAGTTATTTGGCTGGTTGCTATATTTCAGTGGTCAGCCGTTTAAGTTTTGCATATTTTTAACATGTCTGGGAACTTGAATTGAGTTTAACTTCTCTGAATGCCCAAACCTGGTTTATTTTCTTGGTGGCTGAGATCCTAGAGTTCGTTGAGATTGACGTAAACAGAGTGTCCCAGTAGTGAGAGTACATTTTATTTTCTATCGGCTTCACAACTTCCAGCAGTAACATCACAATTAAATATTTTTTCTAAAACTGTGCGGCCCCAGTTGTTAAGCACCATTCAAAAGAAGAAGATCTACTTGGGTCCTTTTCAAACTGTTAATATATATGTAACAAATTTCATGTGCTAACCTGAGTTTTTTGGCTGCTCAGATGATTGACAAGTGGAACTGCAGTCTGCTGAGGCATGTATTCATTTGCCAAACAGAGGCATTGACAGGTTGGCTTGGTGCAGATTTATCTGGCCAAATTTAATTGGGTCCTCAAATTGCTTTCGGCTGCATCTGGGAATCATTGCTTAAACTCCTGAGACTGTTTCCACGGAGGCGATGGAGAAAATGCTGAGAAGATGTGGAGACTTTAAGGTTTTTGTGTGTAGAGACAAATTCTACAAATTCTTGTGTCTTTTCTTTGTGCCAGGTGTTAAAATGTCTCATAACCTAAATATTTTTTTATATAGACTTTTGCTAAGAAAATCAAACTGACATTTATGTTTCATGCCCAAAACTGAAGATGCTATTTAAAACAAAACAAAAAGCATGATTCACTTTTAGATTTATTGACCTTCGTTAGCAGCCTGACACGGTTATTAAGCAGATCATTCTCTTACTGTCACGACTGTGGAGTTTGCCCCTGTTGTCAAAACAATAAAAATATCGGGTTAAGGCACCACCTCCCCCAAGCTGTTCCACAACCAGTGTAAATGATCTGTGCATGAAAGCTAATAAGACCACATCCAACAAACTAACAAGATGGGAGACAAGAACAACATCCCGCTGCCCTGTCTTGCATTCTGCAGGCTGAACAAGATGACAGCTTGCATTCTGATAGGGGGAACATATCTACATATGGCCTCTTTTATTGCTCTTGCTGTATGGTAGCATTCCAGCAGTGTGTGCTTTTCTTCAGTAACGTATTTTTTCCAGATGCTCTTCTCTCACCATGGTGTGCTGGTCCCCCAACGTCTGACGCAGACCGGTGACATCAAAACTGCAGGCTGCAGGGGACAGCTCGCATTCTGCACATTGTCAGCTGGAGCACTTAGTTTATCCATTAAGCACTGAGACAGGACAGATTTCTGGACAGGACACCTCCCTTTGCTTTGAATGGGTAAATATGTTTTGAAGATTTTTCCCACCTCCCAAAACAATTCTTATAAGATGGAATAACTTTCTATCCGAAGGTATAGATGAAGGAGTGCACTTTTTGTGCTGAGATTTTTTTTAATCTCTAGCTTTTTGTTGTGTGCCACATTCATTGACTTTCACTCTGTAACATCAGTATTGATTTTGTTTATATTCTGTGGAGTGTTAGCTGCATGGTGATGCTACAACAATTCAAAAAAACCGTGCAGTTCAGTTATTTTCAATTTATCTTTCACCTGTCATTTTCTAGCAGAACTCTCAAAAAGAGACCCAGGAATTAAGGTTAAATGTATCTGAACATGATATGGCTGTCTTCTCTCTGTGATACCTATGGCATATCTTGAAAGCCTGTCTGTGACAGGACTGGAAAGGCCATTATATCCCTCTTGTGTAAAATCAAAAAACATACTTTTTGTCGCTATTCCTATGTGAGTCATAAGAAACTGACACATTCCATCAGATAACGCTTCTGCATGTTGGCGTTCCCGCTAAAGCCTTTGTTTTTTTTTTTGCCCCGATTTTCCCTTTACGACAATCTTACAACGTCCTGTAGTGTGTGGTGTGTTACGTGGGTATGTGTTGAATATACCTAATCTAAAATGGGGCATATGCAACATTGTCTTGGCCCGATTGTCGCAGCCTGTGTGGTTCTCCCTGACTGGGAGCGAGAACGCAGCCTGTTGAATGTGACAAGAACTGAGGGGAATCCCAAACAGTTGACATGGCAACTGAGAGTCCGGTGGATATCGGAGGCAATATGTAGGAATGTTTATTACTATACGTAAATGACTTTTATTATATGTGTTTATGTTTATTCAGTTAAAAATGCTAACTATGAAAAATCTTAACTCACCTCCAAATCATAGTGCAGCAAATAGAGGGGCTGCTCCCACCGTCTTTCATCAAACGCCTTTTCTTTTTATTTAATCTTTTATTGTTTAAAATGATCCACAAAGTATTACTACTGCTTCTACATCGTCATCCGTGTTTGTTTATCCTAAATTTACATTTGGTATGTTGGGGGTTTTTCGGGATTTTATTCCGGTCACCATATCATGCAGAGGAGCTTGGACGTGGGAATCACCGGCCGGGATAAATCCATTTTCCTGTCTCCTCTCTCGGCATTTTCCCTTCGCAAAGAAACTTTCCAAAGAATCTGATCTGTTTCTTACTCATTTTGCTGCTTGTGGGCTCAATGCAAGACGTAACCGAGAGAATCCAGTTAAAGGATTTTCAAAATAAAAGATCCTCCAGATTCAAATAATACATAAAACGAAAGGTTTTAATTATTTCTTGGGCGGCCTGGTACCAATTGGTCCACAGATTGGTACCGGTCCGTGGCCCGGGGGTTGGCGACCACTACCATAGAGGATTGGACTCCACCAGACCTCTATAGGGTTTCTGATGTGTCTTGCACCAACGTTTTAAGAGCAGATCCTGGAAGTTTTGCAAGTTGGGATTACGTGGACAGGACTTGTTTGTCCAACATGTTTCTGACAAGCTAAATTTGGCTGAGCTCTGGGGAATTTCAGGGAACAAGTTAGCACCTCAAAGTGGTTGTGCTTACCAAAGCATTCCTGTAATGCTCCTTGCTTTGTGGCAGGAGCATTACCATGATGAAAGAGACCCCAACTATCAGGGAATACTGTTTCCATGAATGGGAATGCAGTAATTTCTTCAGTGCACTGAGTTGCAGTGGCTCTCAATGTACAGTGACTCATTTGGTTTGAGGGTGACCTATCAGACCATATTCATAAATTAACCTAGAATGACTCTGTTGCTCTTATCCTTCCTTGGATCAAGTAAAAAAACAAAAAACAAAACACTGCAGACCAGAAAGTTTCCAAAAAAGCTGTAACTTTGGGGATACTTCCACCCAGTAATCCAGGCATCATAATTTGCCCGTTGTCAAAATCATAATTTGGCCATTTTCAATTCAAGAGCTACTTCAACTCACACAAAGTACAAAGTGATTAGTTTACAAATCTCTTATTGCTCCAAGTACATTTGGTTTGATTACAAGGCATTCCCCTGGTGTCTAATATAAAAGACCTAGCAACAGTTGCTATGATGAAGAAATAATCAGTGTCATTCACTTCACCGGTTATTTCCCATAACCTCATGTCTGGTCAGTGTGTTGATATTACATATCGGTCACAAGACAGTTTTGTAAAAGCAGCTTAGCCATTTTTCTTCCTGCTTTTGTGGCTCCTGGTTTACTCTCCTGGTTTACTTGTGTGGCACAACTTATAAAGCAGAAGTTTGTGTTGCTGACGCAAATGTCACAAAAATCTGGTCCTCACATGGTTGGTATAAGAGAGATTTCTGGAGAGTAGGGATGATGAAATTCACTCCCAACACACTTTGCTATTGAGGAAGCTGTCAAGTGGACCTGCAAACATCGCTAACTGGACGATTTGTATTTACCAGTTCCTCTTGTTGGAAAACTCACTGGAAGAAACCACAGAGAAAGAAACGTATGTTTTATTGATCTGAACCAGCATTGTTGGGGGGAAAAAATTGTATTGTCAACAAATGATCTTTTTGAGGGTAAACTGAGCCAGACTGAATATAGAAAAGTATATTGTGGAACACTGGGAATGCACTGTGCTCTTAGTTGCACCTGAACCATTTTGAGTCACGTTCTCCCTAAATAAACTGCTACAGACAGCAAATGCACAGGCCAAAAGTTATTCTATACTTGGTTTGTGAAACAATTTGTTTCTGCTAACTGCGGAGACACCTATTATCTCGAGACCAGAAAGTTTCGAGCGAATGCTGCGAACTGGACCGCCACTCGGGGCTGGTTCCTCGTTACTTACGAATAGACACACTGATGCTGTGAGGACCTGTGCACTTCCAAGTATTCAGGTGTCAAAAGACATTAGCCACAAGGCCCACTGGGGTTTTCACTCCATCTTTAGGAGCTGACTTCAGCACCTTCCTCCTCCTTTCTGAGCTCCTGATGGTTTTAAAACAGTGGGAAATGTTGCAGCTCTCTGCAGAAGCACAAATTACTGCAAGGCACAAAAGGCTTGTGATGTTTTGCCTAAATATCTGTTATGTTCTTTTCTGTCACCCACAGTTTTATTTAAAGTAAGATCAATTTTCGGTCTTGACTGCAATTCTTCACTTTTAGTCATGTTTCTTTTTAGCTATTCTCATGTCAAAATCACTAAAAATAGTGATTTAGTGGACATGCTTCATAGCAAATGATTGACATACTCAAGACATTCCTCACATTCATTTATTATTCATTTACTGTTCAAACGGGATAAGCTGATTATTAGAGTCTATGGGACTGATTTGCTTTGCAAGGTTACAGTCTTAGACTCATCTTAGTTAAAATAGTCAAGTTCTTAACTTGCTTGCTCTGTCACATCTCAACCTGAGGTTTCTCTTAGACCTGAAGCTGTCATGATGTGGTGTGGCGGTGGACCCAAATGTAGCAGGCAGTAGACATAGAAACAACTGGATGTTTAAAGGAAGAAAATCAACCAACAAAAAAATCCCAGGGTACAAGAAAATCCAAAAACAAAACAAACTGGAAACACAAAGGAACAGCAGGTGATCCAGGGAGGGAAACAATCAGGATGACGAGACGGACTGGCGAGTTGTGACTGGGATAGAAGAGGTTAAATCCTGGGAGGGAGTAAATGGAATAATGGACATAACAAGATGAGATAACTGGTTGCAGGTAAGAGTAGTTTGGCACAGAAGCGAGCTGAGGGGCGGCGAAGAAAATTGCACAGGAAGCTAAGGAGATATATTGGGGAAAAACAGGGAGGAAACACCAGGGAGCTGAAAATACCTCTAAAACGAATAAGAACCAGGGGATGTAGAGCTAGAGAAACTAGAAGATATGCACAAAGAGATAACCTAACTAGAATTACTAAGGAAAGATTAAATAAACATAAAGCGACAAAATAACTGGAAACTCTACTGGGGGAACTATTAAATAAAAATAAACCATAATCACTAAAGAAGCTCTACATAGATTCAGACATAGAAGGAAAACTGAACCTAACTAAAGAATAAACCTTACTAGAAACACTCTGAAGGGCTGCAGATAAGGAAAACAAACAAGGCAATTCTAATCACACTAAATAACCTCAAATGATAAAACTGAAATGACCATGAAGGGACAACCTAAAGCGAACTAAAACACAATGATAAATAAGATCAAAACCAAACCCAGAGTCCTGACAAAAGCATTACCACTGTATTTGCTATTTGTTGACCAACTTCCAGCCGTTTGGATAAATGCATCAGATTGTCTTTATCTGCAGCAGAAAGAAAAGAAAACACAAGAAATAAGTGTGTTGGAGGTGTGATAGTGTGAAACAGGGGAAATGTGTGAATGCTCAATCTAATTTTATATGCATTTTAAAACTACACAACACTTTGCTGTGCATCTGGTAGCTAGTTTCCGTTCTCTATATATGCATGCAGATTATATGATTTATTGGCAAAATATTTCATTGTCAGGTAGAAAGTTATGGAAATATAATCTATAATTTAATATATAGACTACATATTAGGTATTATATAGAGCACAAAGAACACAGCAGCTGTTTCAACATTATCTGGGAGGCTAGACGTTTTGGACAGTTCTAAATCACAACTTACAAGTAAAATGTTTTATCTGTAATCTTTCAGCCACTGCAGCAAATTATATTTAATCTCAAACAGCAGAAATATAGCAGATATCTTTGCCCTTGCTGCAAAGAAAATTCAACCAAAGAGGAGGTTTCTTGTTCAAAATAAATTCAAACTTCCCCGGCTGCTAAATCGTATTCGGCTTCTTCTGATTGAAGTGAAGATAACACACAGCAGAGCTGGAATTGAAACATAATAACCTCCACTGTAACGATCTCTATACAGCCTATTCTTTTTATTACACCACATTCTATATGATCCCTGCAATTTCTTCCCTTAGATGAAAATCCTGCAGTGGTCCAGAGTCTTATTCTCACGGAATGAGAAAGATATTGGACTCTGCGAATGCGGCAGGTAAACCATAATCACACTTGTACAACCGTTTTCAAAGTTTTCCATCCTTAAAATAGATACAAATCTTCAGACGACGCTAGTCGTTTTCATTTTTATTTCCTTGATGGAGCATCAAACAGCAAGCAGCAAAGTGTTTTACACAATTGAATGATCCTTTTTGACCACATGTAGCCCTTTTTACTGTGTTTTTTCGTCTGTTGTGTTTTAAACCTAAATGGAGCGTTTTCGCCTTCACCCACACACAAATAAACTTTTTGGGAGTAACATTAAGGTTTGACGTAAGCCTAAGGAGTCTATCAAAACGTCTGTCAAGCTAACTGTGCTACTTGATTTCCCATCAGGAAAATGTCTTATTGTTCATTAGATTAGTGTAAGGAATTATTTACACATTATTTTAACAAAGATAAGTCTCTTATGAGCACACTTTTGTATTTGGAAGAAAGTTAGCTGAGAAAGAAAATCTAATGTAATGCTAGAAAAGTGTATCTTATTAGTAAGAACTCCCACTGCTTTTGAGAAGAGAGGATTGAACTTGAAGCACAACCATCACGGACCGAGGTCAGTTTTTTGCCTTTTGGGAATAAGTACAGAAAAGATTCAGAACCTGATTTTTATGAGAGATATTTGTTTAAATATATATATATATTTTTTTGCTCTTGAACAAAAAAGTGTTGACATGAGTAAGTCAAATTAAATAACAGCAAGATTTGCAATTTTATTTGTTGCTAGGTACTAGTAGCAATAAAAGGCTATAACCATTTCCACAAACATGACACAAGCACAAACACAGTAAAAAAATAAATGCCACATTCTCATCTGGATGTTTTAACTGTATTTTTCTTGCAGTTCTTCTTTCCACGGATGGGTCTGATGTTTTGTGATTCACTTTGCTGGTTCTCCCTGTAAATGTGGAATCACACGTTTAGCCAAACACAATGCATTCTGCATGTTTTTAACTCTGCATGTTTTCAGATACAACTATGGCAAGGTAATATTTTGCTCCTTAGTTATTAGCTGGGTTATTTTTAAACGACTTAAGGATTTCATCTCTGAATGTCAACATCTTTACCTTTGCAAAAACAAGATGACATGCTTTTTTTTTTTCTTTTGTCCTTACGCTCTGTTGAGCTATAGGGGAGTTTGTCCGCTCCTCTTCTTTAGAACATAAAGAAATGACAAGCATGAAAAGCATGGCAGCTGGTAAGCTGGCTACCTGTGTTCAGACAAAGTATGTAGCTGTATTATGAGAACAGAAGAAAACAGACTTTTTTAAAATAAAAAATCTTCAGCTATGACGAAGATAAAAATATTTAATCAATATTAAGCGAGGTTGACACTGGTGACTTCAGAAGCTCAGTGTAAAAGTCAGCCAGTGTTAATGTGTTATGGAAACAGACAGCAGCATTGGTCTGGGTGCAGCTCTGCCATGATGTGCAATGAATATGACACTGCTGGTGATGTTACTAACTCATAATAGATATTAATTTCTGTCATTTTTTTTGTTTGTTTTGGGAGCTATGAGCTTCAGCTTCTGATCAGGAGATGAACAGCTTGTTTGATTTTAAATTTGCTTTTCAATAAACTGTGTACACTGCCAACTCGATTTTTGGGGGGTTTTGTTCTTTTTGCGTTTTCAGGTCGCAGTTTACAACCTAGTTAAGAGACCGCAGAAACAGCGAATTTGAAGAAAAGTCTTTGAATTGTCATATGAGAACTCTGGCCATTATCGCACATCCCATTAAAAAAAATGTATACAACATGTCTCTGGAAGCAATCAGATGTTATTTTCCAATTGAAGGGGTATTGCTGCAAATTACCCTCCTTTGCCATGGAGGTCAGAACACATCGCTAAAGACCAGACACTTCAACAGCAACCTTTCCCACAGTGAAGCAAGCAAAGGCCACGATAATATTTTGCTGCTTCATTTGTATGCTGACCTTCTTATTAATTAAGTTTCAGTTGCGTCTGACTGAATAGTTTAGTCCCCCATTTCCCTGATTAACTGACCACAAAGGTTGAGACACATCAACTTGTTAGGAATCTATACGATCCTTTCCCAGCCGTGTTCTGTACTCAAATATCCAGCCAGTTTTAAAAATACTCACCCACATACAACCGGGTGTGTCTTCAGAGTCGCCCACCTGTTTATTTTTATTCCCCTGATATGTATTTTTGCGATAAAATGTAAATGGAATTCTTTTATGCAGGCCACTGAGAAGCTGCCAGAGGCTGATTATTGAAAAGCAGCTGAGGCAGTCACTGCAGACACTCATTCTGCGGTGATGAAAGGGATATTGTTGTTGTTTGTCAAATCATGCTGAACCTCTCATTGTCCGGATGGAAATTAAGTCTCAACCAGAGATAATGACTCAGTGCAAACCATTGAAAGTCAGGTATTGGCAAGTCCAGCTGTATTCCAATTGCTTTTCTTCCATATCTATTTCCCAGAGAAGTATTTGACACCTGAACGTGGCGAAACGCTAAGATATTTAGCTTATTATCAGTTCATTTTATGATGAGTCTTAAAATTGAAAATCACTGTTAAGTTAAAGCTTTAAAAATATTTTTTCTGTGCCATAGCCCAACAATCACAGAACAATGCTGCTGGAAAAAAATGTGCTGCTAAAATCAAATCAAGATGCCAAAGTCAAGATGGCCGAACCTGAAGCAACTTTCAAAATATTGTGACTACTTCACTGTCATTAGAAAAACCTCATATGTTGGCTCATTATTACATTTTTAAACAAAACAAAACATCTTATTACTCGGCTTTTGCAAAACCGTTTTGTAAAGATCATCATGCAGGCAAACAGTTATTACACAGTTAGGGCTTTCTAGCTATAACCTTGTTTATCTTTCAATTTCAAAATCAACTCAACCAAACTTGATTTAGACTAAACCACTGTAGACCATTTTCAGTATGCTGATGCAATAAATACGTTGAAAAACTGTCAACGTTCAGATAATTTACATTAACCGTAGATGAGTAGCAAACTAAAATTGAAAATAAACTTACAAAAAAAGCAAAGGAACAAGGTATATTTATAATTTATTATAATTTAATACATTATAGTCCCTTCTCCTGATTAAGTACTACATATTGCCATAAAAGTACTGGACTCACTCATTCGCTTGGAGTGAGTTACACCTATTTTACACCTATTTCAAGACTCACAGAGAGAGAGAGAGTGGTATTAGAAAGTTTAATTGACAAATGAAAGTCTTTGGCGCTCGGACCCAGGAGGAAGACGTTGCGCTGGTAACTGCTGTCGAGGAGAATTAGCCGCAGTGTGTGAAGATCAGAGACGTGGGCCCATACACTGACGGTGGAGAGGATGCCGAAGACCAAACTGATACTGACGAAGTCTTGAGCTGAAGGTGGAGGAGGGTTGAAGCTCAGCCAACGAGCGGAAGCAGATGAACAGCTGGGCCTTGTCAAGGGAGCTTGATGATTGTAGGAGGAGACCATCACCGATAGGTTGGAGTCGAGGCACATGACGACATCTTTGGCTGAGCTGGTGAGATGAATAGAGTCCTTCAGTTTGAATTTACGCCGAGGCTTCATTTGGCAACAAAATCTGGAAAAATATTGAGGATGCTTCTTATGGAAGCTTTGAGGAGCGGTTTTATAAATCGCCGCTGCAACGGGCCGACGTGCTGGCCGCAGAAATCATTTTTTACTTTTGGGAGATTGAAATTGTAAAAGTTTTATGGATCTGTCTGAAAACTGTTATGAGGTGACAAACCCAGTGTTGATGTTGTAAATTACAGTTTAATACAATAAGGTTAAAGCTTTGTCTGTGTGAGACAGAAAATGCAGGATTAATCCATCATAACGCAACTCTGAGGTTGCAGCAGATTACACACATTAATCATGAGTGTGAAATAGATGAGAACTTCATTTTTTTTAATAAGAAGGTTTGTGTTTTAACATTTTGGTCTCGTTTTATCTGGATGGTGTTACAGATTCATCTCTCATGCAGAGGCAATGTTGCCAGGACAAAGAGAAACACATAGAGAGCGGTGACAGATAGGCCTGTGTGGACAGGACAGAAAACAACTGAACAAGACGAATCACCTCTCACCAGGGAATTTGGTAATAAACGGCTTGGATGACCAACAGCGTGAACGAACGACTAAGTTGGTATAGAGAGATATTGGAGTTGTTGTGGAAACACTTCCTGACAAGCGGACGCCAGGAACAAAACAATCAGATTCTCATTTCAGGAGATGTGAAATATAATGTTGTGAGGCAGGCATTATTTTATCTTATTTTCTCTAAATGAGACTGGGATAGACTGCATGCCTCAAATGATTTACATCTGATTATGCAAATCGTTTTGGATTACCATCTGATTTGGTTAAGATAAAATTGTTATTTTAACTCTCGGTTAAGCATCTGTGCAACGATGGGAAGATGAAGGGCAGATTGATGGGCAGAGAGGGTCCTATTCTGCAGCATTGCCTCTCCTCCTCCGCTCCACTGGTTTAGAGGACAAACTGAGCCAAAAAGCAAAACTCTTAGTTTTCTAGACTGCCTCTCCTGAAATCCTCGTTTTTGGTCGTATGATATGGATCACGACCGAAATAATGCTCTTTCTCTTCTGGATGGCAGAGCTCATTTTAAGACATAAGGTGACAGAGTTTCATTATTCTGGGGAGTTTTGTGCAAAGCTGTGGCTCTTCTGCATTTATAAAGGTTAGGGTAGTTTGGCCGTCTGATTGCGATGCCTCTTTGGTGCCTCGCCACATTGATTTTTCTGAGCACGTGTCCCTGGGAAGAAACCCCAGGACAGATAGTACTAATTAAAGAATCTGAGAGAAAAACAATTCTCGCTAACCTTAAGCTTCACTGTGTGCGGTATGGATTTATATGTTAAATGCTGATTGTGAAAATGAAAAATTGTAAAGGAAAGCACAGATGCAAGTAAGATGTTAGATTTATGTGATTGTGAAATTATTCTTCCATATATGCACTTTAATAGGATTTTCTCCTGCGTGTTCAGTAAAAACTACAAATGCAATTTTCTGTATGAATACAGTATCACGATAAAAGATAGCCGTTTTGATGACAAAACATTTTTCAAACATTAAAGAAAATATCGTGGAGTTACTATTGACATTAATATAATTTTCTTAAAAAACATCACATCCTTTGTTTCAAGTAGAACAATAAAAGTCATTTAGATGTGCAAATATCTATATTGTTATACAGGAGACGGGAGAAGACATAGTTCTCTCCACAGCAGAGTTGCTATTCCACCTCCTGTGCTTTTGCTACTGCTCTGTTTGTATAGTTAGAAATCCAGGCAGAGAGATGTTTCAGTTGCGAGATGTTATGAATCACACTGCTTACTCTTTTATATACAACGCCGTGTCAAATGTTTCGTCTGCATGTCCTCTGCTGCAGTCAGCTGTGGAGTGGAGTGAACCTGTAAACTTGTGAATGAGAGCTACAAGGCCAGCTGACAGTGAAGAGCAGAGATCAGAAAACAAAAGCCCGGCCTAGAAAAACTAGCCTCATTAAAAACTCAGCAGTCACGAAATAGAAACCTTGCTCCTGCTCGTGATACATAAATTAAATCTCCTCATCCAGCAGAGAGGTGTGCAGCACAGCGGCTCCAGCTCATTATGCAGGGCTAGCAAAAGGTGGCATGGGGCCTTGAGGGGAATATAATTAAGGGGCACCTTTTCATGTTAAGTATATCACGACAAACCGCCAGTGACTCTGTTGTAAATCTGCTTTTGTTTTTTTTCATGATCATTGTTTCATTAAGTCAGTTTTGAGAGGTAGGTGTCTGTGTCAACAAAGTTTTTAAGAACTTAGTTCAGCTCCTTCTCTGCAAATTCTGCTTTTCATTTTTTCCCAGAGTAAATGTAACTAGTTGCTACCCACCTCTGTCCACGATATGGAGCGACTGCAACATTACAACATTCTGCGACACAATCGTATAGCACAGGGTCATTTTACAAGATTCGAGGGCATCTGAAGGTGAGCAGATTTGGTAAGCTGTGCAGATAGAAGCAAGTGATTTGATATTCATAGATCCTCGCATATTAAATGAAGCAAAGGTGTAGATGTATGTGTGAGACATTTTGGGTTTTAAAGAGATGATTTTCCTTTAAACATTCCGGAGCTCTGTTCTCTCCAGTATCACAAAAATAATAATAATAATTAAAAGTTTTTGCAATCTGCAGAATGTTACTTCTATTATTGAGAAATCTGAAAGACAGTTTCTGTCACTCATGTCAAAAAACAGTTTCTCCGTCAAAATATGTGTGATGAGCGCTTGAGATGGATTTGGACAGAAACGCTGACAGAACACTTCAAGTATCGTGGCGTGGTTAATGATTCAGTTCAAGAGAAGTAAAGTCAAAAACAACAAGATTCAAAAACAGCAAAGACATGGAAAACTGCAGGCTTGAACAGGGATTGAGAAGGAACAGGCTGGACGGTAGAGTCATCACAAAAGAATATGACTCTGAGCAACAGAAAATGACTGGCTAATAAATGCTGGAGAGGTGATTAGTGGAACCAGGATGAAGTGAGTCTTAATCAAGAGAAAATACATGGCAGTGGGGAGAGAAGAAAGACAGAGGAGATTTGGCAAAATTGAAAACGGACACACTGCAATAAAAAAATAATGCAAGTAAGCACATGGAAATATCTGATAAAAATGGGATAGCTAGGACTCCAAGAATACACAACAAACATTGTGCTAAATAAAAACAGAAATAACTCAAAGCATAAAAGCCAGAACATGAACTATAATTTAAATCATGCTGGAAAGCAACAGGATTATGACTTCAAGGTAATGTTTAGGCTTTTGTCACACCTTCCTCTCTTGCCATGATTCCTGTATATCTGATAATGTTCTTTTCATTACTAAATGTGAAGAAATGACACACAAGACAGCAGCTTTCTGTGAAAGAGAAAGCGGCTCCCCTCATACTTACTAATCACTTGACCATCTGAGGATGCATATTTAACACTCTGGAGTCTCAACGTGTCCCTACGTGTAAAGTAGTAAAGTAATTATGACTTCATTACTTTTGCATTTGAATAGTACATTTACAAATCATCAGCAGTAGTGTGTCTGTGCGTTAAATATAATGTCTGCAAACTTGCAGACGTGTCCAAAGAAATCCATGGACTTCTGTTACCTGGAGTTCAATTTCCATAAGCTGCAGTAACAGATGATTTGAAAGATGATGTGTTATTTGTGTAAAGCCGTTTACCTGTAAATGGTGTCCAATATGTGTGACAGGTACTAACTCATGCATCAAACTACCAGAGCGCACATTTATTAGTTTCCTTTTCTTATTCTTTTGCTAAAATGTAAAAGTTTAAATGTAAAATTCTAGTCCTTCCATTCCTAGAAGCCTTTAATAACAAACCAACAACTTAAGTTTTGCTTTTTTTCCCCTGCTTTATTTGTAAAGATTTCAGTACTGAGAAATATTGTTTTAAAAAACCTCAAATGAACACCACTATGATTCTCACCCTACACGAGTTTCTAGAAAAGCGAAATGAACAAATTTACCTTTCAGCCCCAGAAAGTTCACTTTTATTTTCTATTTTTATATGTTTCCTCTAAGTCAGCGTGACATTTATCGTAGATGCAACGTGTCTCAGTGTGTCAGTATACATGCACTGTAATAGTCTCTGTAGTGTCCAGATGTTTGTCGCACTGCCCAATCTGCCATTAATGTGGCAGGGATATTTAAAGGATTAGAGGTTAAAGTTCAGCTCTGATAAATCTTCTATTATGTAATTAGTATGTATTCATTGATGCCGTTTACAAACGCTCTTTGGAGCGTTTTACACGTGACAACCCAAGGAGATGCGCAATTTGCGTTTGCTAATTGTTGCTGTTGCTCGTCTGTGTGGGAGAGGGACTCGGCTGGGAAAGAGGCAAGTTGAAACAGAAGGCATTGCAGAAAAACCCGTCACACATACGAGCCGATTCTAGTCTCTGTCTGTCCTGCTTTGAGCCTTAACGGCTCATAGTGCATAAGACTCAGTAGTCTTAGTAAATAGTAAAAACTACTTAGTCTTGCATAAGACTCAGTAGTCTTATGCACAATTACCAGGATGCATTACTTTCTATAGTCAGTTGTTTGTAATGGTGGCATTTAATTAAAAATGAAAAAGTTGACCAAGAATTTCAGGCAACCAAACAAAACTTATTTAAATGTTATTTTCACGACCAATAGAGGAAATTAAAAGCACGTATGTTTTTAAGATCCAGGTGTTTGACAAGAGGTTGTTGTGATTGAATCTATCAAGTTTAGCAAGGAAATTATGAAGAAATCTACAGGAAAGCATCTCAGCAGCACATAAGTTGCTGCTGAGATTGCCATTTATCTGTAAAAAAAAAAAAAAAAAGAGCTAATTAGTTTTGTGCAGTACATTTTTTTTCAGTATGCCTTGTTTTGTCACTCTTTAAAATGTCTGTAGAATTTAAATATTCAAGTTAGGTCTTTAAGGTAAATTTGCATTTTTTTTAGTTCCAACACTCAGCAATGAATAATGTTTGACAACAAAGTTGTTCTATCAGTTCTGAGTTGACTTTAGCTGGAACGTTTTGCCTGATTTCATTTCACTGTCATACCCTGGTCTTTTTTTTTTTTTTTGGTAGCACTTTGACATTACACTGGCATAAATGTGACAAAACACGTGTCATGAACTTGAGGAGTCTTCATGAATGTTTGTGTCATGAAGTGTCATTTTGTAATTATTGACTCTTTTAATGCAAAAGTTGTATTAAAAGGGCATTAAAAGTGTCAAGTTAGCATCATTTGGTAAATAATTACATTTTTATGCAGAGTTACACTAAAACTTACATTAAAGGTCAATTAAAAGTGTCGACTTTGCACTAATAGTGTTATTATTTACTGAATGACACTTCATGACAGCAGTCAGACATTCATGAAGCCTCGGTCATGTTCATGACATGTTATGTTTATGGCAGTATAATATCAGTCTGAACAGCCCTTCAAATAAAGTGAATTTCAAATTTACAAGGTCAGTCCACCAGCACCATGTTTAGTCTACAGGGTAACAAACGTTGACCAGTAAGTGGTGTCAGATTTCGCCGCGTTGCATTAATGCTGTGGCTTTTCACTGAGACGTGCAACAACTTCAGGATGTAAGTTTCCGAACAGAAGCGCCACTTTGTCTCCTATATGGAAGAATGTCGGCCGCTAAAGGCTTCGAGCAGATTTAGAAGCGCTGGCAAAGAATCTGTTGAAAACAAATATTGAGCTCTCTTTTTACTTGCTGCTCTTAATAATCCCTGCTTTTATCCGAGGGACAAACATTAGCAGGAAAACTTTGGTGCATTTGTTTCCTGCATGTCACTTCTAAGCCTCCTGTTTGTCTCGTCATGTTTCCTTTGCCCGCTTGGTTACCTTTTATTGTTCTGTATTATTGGGGGTTGTCTGAAAGCCAATCTTCATACAGTCATTTGCATTCTAACTGTGCCACCCAGAACATTCCCCTGTAGGTCTATATTTTTACTTGGATCACCATGGATTAGCTCTATTATACAAACTGAAAGGTATCAATAAGTGCTGAAATCAGGCGATGGGTGTTTGACATGCTGACCATTCTTTTGTGCCGTCTAATCGACCGCATGAATCAGCACACCTCTGGTCTTTAATCCCCAAACTCTTGCGAAGCTGTTACTGAATTGAAGAGTTTCTTTTGTTTTCTAGGTGCTCCAGAGATTATTATTGCATTATTGCAGATCCTTTCTCCCAGCAGTTATTAGACTCTAGGGGTGTTTACATCCCGGCTGGCATTTGCACTGTTTTGGCCAATTTTTAAAGAGGTTTCTGCTGTTACTGAATGTTTGTTTTTCTGTGCTACACTGATACGTTGTGTTGTGAAAAAGACTGCTGTCTTTGTGTTGTTCACATTCAGATTATGTATAATTTAAAGACGGTCTTCCTGCTCAGTTGCACATCCCTCGGTTAGTGAGTGCCGTATTTCTATTCTGATAACTGCACAGTATTTTTTCTATCATCTTGTACAGTGTATTATTATTGTTAATCTTGTTTTTTTACATGCAATTTTTTTTGAAAACATTTTTTGATGTTTTGTTTACCGTGGATTAGCTCCATTTCGCAAAGCAGAATCAACATCTCTTGACGCTGCTGTTACATCTGAATTTCCCCACGGTGGGACCATAAAGGCTATTTCAATGCTATTCTATTAATAAACATCATTTTGTTCAAAGTATGGGGTGTTTTTTTTTTTTCTTCTCACAAGCAATTATTTTCAATGAGATGCTAAGCCTTTGTGTCAGAATCGTAGCTCCTTGTGTTCATCTGAAAATGCCTTTGTGGTTTTTGTCTCTTTAGTTACAAAGCACAACAAATTATCTGCTGACAGGATTTAAAGCATACATTTTTATTGTATTTATTTTTTTGTAAGCTTCTTTAACATTGACAGACCGGCCTACTGTTAATTAGGCAGTTTATGTTATCATGCCAATGAAACATTGTCGTGTGAGTACACACACATTAATACATTTTGATTTAGGATTGTGAGTTCAACTAGAAGGGAAAATGTGTGTGGCCATGTAAGCATGCGTTAGAATCCTTTTGCACGAAACACTATCATCCCTTGCATCGAAATTCCTCCAGCCTTATTTCAAAAGATAACATACAATCCTGATATAAAAAAAAAAATAATGATGTGAAAAGGTGTCTTAAAGTTTCTTTCCTGTTGTACTGCCTCAAACCACAAAACAGATTATTTCTGAAATAGACGAAGCAGCAATTACAGCTGCCAGGCTTTTTTTGGGGTATATCTTTATCGCTGCCAAGATTTTGTTTAATCCAGTCTTGTTAAAATAGTTCAAACCCAGTGACATCGGATGGAAACTAGCTTCTAGTTTTGTTAAAGTTTCTAAGTTGCATTTAGCTCTAACCCTCCACTTGCTCAATCCTACCAATAAATCTGCTCTCGTCTCGTCTTGTAGATTGTAGCGCCGGCTGTGTGATTAGGGTCACCGGAGGGTGAAGCTCTGCCACGGTCTTGAGTTAAGAATCCACATGACGGCTTTTGGAGAGCGTGGCTGTTAAGTCGCCACCTCAGCAGTGGATCTCTTCATCTCCGCTGCGTTACCATGGGTTTCTCTTCGCCAGGCCTGTCAGCCGTGCCTCTGGCACGTTTGTAGTCGGACTCTTTCTGTGTTGGGATGATGGACTGATCAGTGCTCCACGAGACGGTAGAAGCTTGGCGTGTTGATTTATAACTCAGACATTTTGTTAAACTTCACCACTGAGTTTCTCTGTCTTTCTCTTTGTTCACTGATGTTCTCGAATGCATCATGTGGGTTTTAGCTTTAAGTTAGGTTGCGACCTGAGTATGGTTATGAAGGAATAGGCTTGGCAATCCATGAGGAACAACCTCGTGACACCGGATTTGATATGGAGGTTGACATGAAATAAATTGAGTGCAAAAATATTTCAAAGATAAATGCGAAAATGAAGGAACAAAGAAACAGTCAGTGAGGAAGTATGAAAGAAACGGTATAATGATTTCTTTATGGATGTGATGCAACAGTAAAAGTCCTGAGTAGGTGTTGCCAGCTCTCCTTTTGAACTGTGCAGCTTGTTAGTTTCTTTTCTTTATCTTCCCCTGTTGCTTGTTTTTCCTTGAAGATGGACAGCATCCCAACAGCTTCGTATAAGATATAGCATGGAAAACATTTTAACCATGCCAGTCTTTTGAAGTTTTGCAGCTGTTCCTAAGAGATAAAGTTCTGAACCTCTTTTATCACATAAGAAAGAGAAACAATAGGTTGGCTGCTTGCGTTACTTTTGCCCCAATAAAAGGCAGAATAATGGAAATATACAGGTCATCCAACAAAGGGGTTATACCTTTTAAGTTGAGTCATATTTTAGCCAAAGAAAAAGCTTATGGAGACCTTGTATTAAACTCACAACCTCAAAGCTTTCTGACCTGTGTAACAGTTAGGTAATACACTTTCTATTGAGCGAAAACTATTTCACTAGTACAACTTTGTCACTCGTTGATCACTCTGTATAATACAAAGGAATACCTTTTACGATGGTAACTCTACATGTTGGCATAAAATATTCAGAATCCTGATGAACATTATTTAATAGTTTTGGCTGGAAATTCGCTAAACAGCTTTCACTTTTCTTCATGAAAACACTGACTTGACCTTCCCTCACGAGAAAGCATCTGTTGTCTGTCCAGCTGCAGAGCTCAAATAAAACCCAAACCAGTGCTTTCCTTCATATTATTACTGTTAGTACAGTGTCCCAACTGCAAGAAAATAAAGACATTGGCAAGAAATGTTTTACTCATAATTAATGTCATGAAACCGCATTTGTGTTTTATTTTACGTCTCTTTCTGAACTCTTCTTTTACAACTTTTGTTTGTTTTTTTGTGTTTTTTTTTTTAAACTGAATTAGCCTTAGTCTAAGTGTTTTCAACATAAACAAATTATGCATCTTTCTGGGTTTCCTGTGAATTCAATGCAGGCCCATTAAAAGTGCCCTCAACATTGGAATTAGGTTTGTTGGTTACTTGATAGCTGTAATGAATGCATGGTGCACAAAAATGAGACACACAGCCTCCTCTGTGCTCAGTGTTAACCCATAGATTGAGCAATGCTTATTCCTAAAAAAAAAATAATCTGCTCTGATTTTAGCGGAATTGCAACTATTTGTTTTCATTTAGTTTGTTCCAGAACAGCATATCATTGAAATTAAAGTCAGTAAATATAAGGGACGTGCCTTATTGTGCAGCTGAAAGTTCAGTCCTGCAGCATAAATTGCTGGAGAATCTTTACAGATGCTACAAATACAGAACAAATTTATAATCTGCGCCAGTCTTTGATCTGCAGCCGGCAGCGAGAGCAAACAATAAAAAGTTATGAAGCACCTAAAGGGCGTTTGTTTGTTTTTCAAACTAAAACCATTTGTTTCTGTTAGTTGCTGTCAGCACTTTGTTGCAACTAATGGTTCATATATCTCTTCTCTCTCTCAGGTGGCATCCCATTTATCCTGACTGGAGAACTGTTTGAACAATCCTACAGGCCTGCTGCTTTCATGATCGCCGGTACTGTCAATTGGTTGTCCAACTTTGCCGTGGGCCTCTTATTCCCCTTCATTCAAGTAAGATCTGCTGTCGAAACAAAAAGATGCGCTCTCTGTTTACAATTTATGGTGTTGGCAGAGATTTGAAAAATGCTAAAAATAACCGTTGCAAGAGAAGGAACAGCAATCGACTGACGTAAAGGCGAAATACTCACTAAAATGTATCCATGGAGTGAAGTTTACACACACGAAATGGGGCATATTTATATGTACTGTAATTACGTTTCAGTAAGAAAGTGTGTGGATTGATGAAAGGCTGTGAGACCTTAATCTGAAATTAGTTCTGTTAAATTGCAAAACTTATAATTTAAAGTGGAATAACAACTTCAATCACAACATTTGAACAGTTGAATACTGAAATATAACTTCTTTAACTGCATTTTTCCGCTGTTCTCATCTTGTCTCGATACACATGGGTCCAAAAGGAGAAGTTGAGTTTGTTGTTGAAACTAAAAAAATCCAATCTTTCACTGATTAATAAACACACCATAACAAATCACCACCTGATAGCGCAGACAACAATAACGTCAGAAAAAAGAGTCTGTGGACTGTCGGCTGCTTTGCATAAGAAGCATAGAAGAAGTGAGTGGAAATCACAGGAGGAAGGTTGAACATGTACCAAAACTACATGGCGCATAGCTTAGAAGAATAAAGACCGAGGTCTGGATCAGCCACCCGCTGATGACAACCGAGACATTAGAGGAAAACGTGGAAATGGGGCATGTTTTAGAAAAAAAATTAACATCTGTTAATGAATCAATATACTGAGTTTTTCATTCCTTCAGTTCTTGAAATCATCTGCAGCTGAATGTGATGGGGTTTGACAGCCAGGACTTTACTCTGGACATCCCAGTAGATGCTCTCATTTATGTGCCAAATAGAAGATTTCTTAGCACTGAATTTAATAGTCTGGGCACAAGTAGAGAAATATGTCTTTCTGAATACCCTTCATTAAAAGACAGTTACAACTTTATGGGTTTTTTTTTTTGTTTTTTTTTGCTGGCCAGAGCTTAGAAAACACAAACATTAACTCTCCGTTATTGCGACCGTGGTTGCCGCCTTCACTGGCACAGCTGGTGAAGCAAACAAGCCTAAGGGTTCAGTAAGGCGTTGGCTTTTATTTCCCAGCCAGGATTAAGGGACAAACTTTATTTGCCTTTTTAATGAGAAAACATCAGAGGCCTCGCATTACATGGAAGAAAGCACCAGACTTAAAGCGCTGAAATAAGTTATGCAATAAATATTGCAGCTCAGGGAAGATAATTACATTTTAAAAGTAAGACGTCAGAGGGGTTTAAGATATGTCGTAAAAGAGGCCGTTAAACATTATTGTCGCAGGGAAACTAGTCATCGAATCAAATCTCAAAGGTTGATATTTGTTTATGTTTGGTTTGTCTTAATGGTTACCTTTTTACTGGATGTTTGCGTCGGTAATGGCCGAGTTATCGCCCAATTTTCAAGTCAGAGTCACCGTGACTTTATTTATGCTGTAATGTTTGTCTGGAGATGTTTTTATGTTTTCTTTTTTTAAATAAGGACGCTGTTGTAGTGTTTTATGTTGCTGATTTGCTGTTTTGTCTGTGTTTATAAGGTGAAACAGGTGAAGGGTGAAACATGACAGGATGATTAATACTTAGACACGAGACCTGCTATTTTCACTGCGCTGTACACATATTGGGTTTATGTTTTGTTTGTGATTTTGCTTTAAAAATAGCAATAAACATGTCCACGAGGCTGGAAAGCCTCCTTGACCCCAGACTTTCAGGGAAAGTTAATGTTATTTCCAGTCAGGAGGAACATGTTGCTCAAATAAAAAGATAACTTTGCACTCAAATTATAAGGATGTTATTCTGGCCTGTTGCAGTGATGCTTTTCATTACAACTTCCTCACATGTTCCAAACTACTCTGCTGCTCTCCCCATGTGGTATGACTTTGGTTAATAAGATTTATATCAGCACCTGACTTGTTATATTCATCTCAATATTTAGTCCTTTGTGATTTGATATCTCAGTGAACGATAAAACCAAACCTGCACAATTCAGTAATTCCCACTCGATAAATTTGAGTGTTATTGAAAAGTTTATGTATTTAATTAACTTCATCACCAAATGACGCATTTCTTAAAGATTAATTACACACAGACTGCTGTTTTCAAACCTTGTTGTCCATTAATTGCAGTGATTTCCCACTTACGGTTAATGAAAATGTACTCAGCAGGAACATGGTGGTCAAATTAAATCTGAATTGTTCAGATCTTTGAATAATAATTTTGGGCTTAATTTTAAATATAACAGATGAAACATTGCTTTTGGCAATTTCATTTAATAATCCTACATAACTGATAGGCAGGAGATTACATAGATAAATACAGTAGCCAATGAGGTACAGATACATAGAGACAACTTTTATTGAAGCATATTTACAAAAGCACCGGTTCCCATTTGGTCTAAAGAACCTGGAACTTAAATCGACCACAGCAAAAGAGTCCCTCCACAGTTTAATTATCTTATCAGCAGATAGAGAAAACTGCTTTAGCTAAAGCATGCTGTAGTCTATTTCTTGCCGTCTTATCTCATACTCGGCTTGACAGCGAGCGAAGAATAAAACAAGTAGATTTAGACAACCTCTGGGCCGCGGAAATTAGATTTATTTCTCGGCTCATTCATTGTCTGCAGCGATAAGCTCAGCCGCTGTATTGCTTTTCTCAGATCGGGGCCAGACTGTCAGGACAGACGGCTGTAAAGAGATTAGATACTCTTGGTAATCTTCTCTGAGTTTGTGGAGTTAAATGTCCTGAACTGACATTCCCTCGAGCGAGGCCCGACATGCGTCGCAGAACCGGATCCATGACCCAGGTGAACATTTAACCTTTTAATCCAAATCAATACCCTCCAGAAGCCGGCGGACGAGTCGCCAACGAGAGCTAAGCCTCGTTAATTCCACACCTTTACTGGCGGAAAATTTTGACAGACACTTCATTTTACAATTGATCCTCAGAAGAAAATTGAGAATCAAACGGCTGTCCATGAGCTGCATTGACACGTCCAGATCAAATTAAATATCATCCATAGGATTTAGGCAGGCTTAGGTATCGGTCACGCCTCAAAGGGCTCTGCAAGTACGAGGCAGAGCGAGCTGGTATGCTTTCTCACTTAAGGATTCCTGCATGCGTGTCTGTGTGCAATGATAGGAACGTCTTTTACTCACATTTTATTCTGGACTTTCTTTCTCCCCGACAAAATCAAAACACAAAAACGTGAAACACTCTCATACGTCAGCGGGTAGCAAAACTGGGGGAAAAAAAATACTCCTTGATGAATCTATACACACAAAAGTATTTCTTTAGTTTGGGGCCAATATTTGGAAGCATGTCATGGTTGGAGATTAAACTAAGAGCCAAAAGATACAGAACAGGGAGAGGCAGCGAGTGAATATAAATTATTCATTGGGAGAAAAAAAAAAAATTATAAACAAAAACCAATGAGATCACAGCAAGCAACACTGAGGGAGCAGGTAAATGAGAATGTGTGTGTGCGTGTGTCTGCCACACACACACACTCACTGTTTGTGATTACTACTTATGAGGAGTTATCGCAAACAGCGGAGCTGGAAAATCAAATCTAACTACAAGCAGTATATACAGGATATAAGCATAACCTGACTGAAATAATTAAGACCATACTGAACTGAAGTAAAATAGAAACGAGGCCGATCTAATCAAAATAAGAATAACTAAGGAGAACAAATAACAAGGTACCAAACTTTAAACACGGAAAAAACCCAAACAAAACCTGAATGATGCAGGGTTTGAAAAGCAGGTTACCAGGGTATATTAATGAACTCAACACATAAAATTTGAGGTATCGTTCAGATTCTGAAGGATGCAGTCCTAAATCAGACAACATTTCTGAAATCCATTGATGAAGGACCAGTTTCAGCAACAAAGCAAAGCTAACCAGTGGAGAACGAATCCACTGAGCATTTCTCGATGAAAATACACGACCCATAGAGGCTTGTATTAAATTTGGAAGATAATTTGTTTTGAGAGTGAATTTATGTTTGGCACTTAGAATTGGTTTTACACATCTATGAGATAGTAGTCTGAAGCTACACTTGTTTTAGATAAACTAAAGCAAAAAACAAAAAGAGTGACACCAGCCACTGTTTTAACCATAACTTCCCGATTACTCACCCAGGTCATTAAAAATGTTATCTTTCAAATATGTCTTTCTGGGCAAACAATTATGCAGGCCCTTCACTATCTGTGAGTAGTATTCATGTCACAAAACTGTAAAAATGATTATTTTACACAAATTTCAGTTCTTCATCTGCTTTAGACACCTTCCCCAAACTCTGTCTGTAGAATTGGGGAGAGTATACTTTCTGGATTATACTAGTTTGGTCCAGAAAGATTTCTACAGGAAACAATACCTGCTTTGTGCCCAACTTGAAATATCCTCCAAGATAAAAAGGTGGGCATACATAAGAAGAACAAAATTGGCTATGCAATGAGAAACTGCCAAATGAAATGTCTCTTGGAGGCTGCCCCACCCTCTAACTCTGAAAAGGAAATAAAAAAGATACATATAATGACCCTTTTAATGACCGTAGGTGTTGTAACATAAGGTATTTACAGAGAACTTTTCTTTCTTACTTTTAATGAAATAAAAACTCCAAATACTTTTTTAATCACATTAACCGCTATTTTCCTCCTGCATCAAACAAACTTCATTCAACGTTATGTTAGGTGCGCTTTTCCTACGTGCTTTGTGAAGCACTTTGTGACTGAAAGCTAAATAAAATTGTACTTTGTTCAATTTTGGTTTTTGTTACTCACTAAAACCACCAAACGTGTCTTCTTTGTTGCTGGAATTGAACGGCCTCACTTTCCTTTTGCTGTTGGGCTTCGACACGCAGCAGTGCAGCCTTTCAAATCAAAACATGTTGGCAAAAAGCCATATATTAGCCACACTGCAAGAGTGGCTAAGCTTGGGGGGAAAAGTAGAAGATTACAGTCCAGAAATTTAAGAGTGCTGGACCATCCGTCATTTAACCTTATACAGCTCTGTAAAAAACTAAGAGCCCACTGCACTGAACCTCACTGAAAATATCCTGGTTTCTCCACCAAATACAGATTTCTGAACTCTTCCTGAGGTAAAACATTAGTGTTGTTGTTCCTAAATGAATCTGAACTTGCTCTCTTTGCATTATTTCAGGTCTGAACGCACTGGATCTTTTTGACCATTTATCATTTTCTATAAATAAATACTGCATTTCTGCTGGGCATTTCAGAGACATGCAGTCAGTAGTTCATACAATAAAAGAACAATATTCATATTCCACATATATCTGTAAAAAGTAAAATCAGGGAAACTGATCATTTTATGTGGTCTCTTAATTTTTCCCAGAGTCAAAATAAAAATACTTCAGCTTAGAAGCAAAGGGTTAGCCTGTATGGCTCGCAGTTAGCTTGTTATTGTCAAATAGGACAAATAAAGACGTCAACACAGCAGCGCTGGGAGGAGATGATATTCCTACCATTACACCAAATCCAGGAAGAACAATGTCAGTCTCTTAGCTCCGTTTTTTAACTCCAGACACAGAAGGCTCACTGTCCTGCTGGGGAATTTAATTTTTCTGTATGCCTGTGGTATACAAAGATGCTGCACAGTGTGAGTGGACGCCACTTAACTCAGCAGAGTTTGGGAAGCGTCCAACAGTGTTACAACCACAGTGGAGAGGAATTAAGTCTGAGGGGGTAAGTGCAGAAACAGCAGTGAGGGTGGAGGGTGGGGATCCCCATTGATGTACCCCCCGTGTGTAGTTTTCTATTACACAGAGCTGTAAAAGAGCCATCACAGTGGCGTAGAGTGATGTTGCCTCTGCCAAACCTGACGCATGCCCACAAGAGGTCAGATGATTTCAAAGATCGATGACAGCTCCTCAGTTGTGTGCTGAGAACATTTTTTCAAGCGTGTCCAAGGTGACGAAAAATAAACTTGCAAGTGTTTATGAGTTATTAACTCATTTCTTCCTTAAACACTCGCTGCAGACAGCTTGTAAAAATGAAATAATCGACAGAGGAGCAGATGGCGACTTGGTTTACGGTTTCAGTAACGTTTCAGCACGTTGGACGTCAAGTAATTCTGCTGGGCCAAAACTGGGTCCAGAAGCATGTTTTACTGAGACTTAGAAGACATATTTAGAAGATCTTTTACACCATTTTCTTTTTTTTTTTTTTTTTTTTGGAAATGTTCATACTTCATGCCTAGCCTGTATTTCACAGCTTTAACTGCTAAACTCATTTTAGAAAACCACTGACAATACTTTTCTTTTTAATTTAAATGTGTTTTGGGATAAACATAGATGGTTAACTGAACAAGGAAAGAGAAAATGAAAAGACATTGACAAAGGAAAGTAAAACAAAACATAAAAATGGACAAAAACTTAACACCTTTTAATCATGAAGCTCAGGAAAAATATTACAAAATAAAAAATGATTTATATAATTAGGTAAACGGAGATGAAGATGACTGTTTAAAACGACGAAGATAGATGTTAGCATTCTGTAAGGTAGAGCAGGTGACAAAGCTCCTCACAATGTTTGTGGATATTCTCAGTTTCCTTCTGGTCTCTTCCTTCCTTCACGTTTACCTTTGATGTTTAAAGTGATCTTTAATGTTTTGCCAGGGTTTCTGAGTGAGCATGTTCTTCGCAAGCTGGATCCATGCGGCTGTGACGCGCTTTGAAGCTACTTTAATCATCCTTTATGGATTGACATATCTGCTTGATCTCAGGGAGAAGGCTACAAATATCGGCTCTGGATTATCTGGCTTCCCAGATAATCCAAAAGACTGAAATAATAAATTTAAATTGTCTTTTAATATGCTATATTTTAGCCTCTTTTATTCATTCTTAAATGACCCATAAATGACCTATTAAAAACGCCGTAGCTATCTACTCGTGGATGTAATTGCGCAATGCGACACGCATCAAAGGTGTTATTGAGTTGGAGAATAGGATGAATAAGGTTGTTTTATTTGAAAACCAAACATAATTATTCGCTCTACTTCATACATACTCATTAGTCAGCCTCTTCCTCTTCCTCCTCCAGCTTGATGTCATACCCTCTACCTTTTGTTGCCACTCAGTAGACTGACATTCTTTCTCCTAGGGAGCTTTTCATTAAGCAGATTCAACTGTGTCCTGCTCCCTTCACCTCTTATAAATTTTCAAGCCGTCATTAAAATGAGAACTTTGTGTCCTCCTCCTTTCCCTTTCTTTTTAACAGAACTGTATTCTCCGATATAAAGTAGATCCGTTAAAAAGAGCAGTTTGTGTTTTAGTTCAACGTGCTCTTCATATTTCACATTCTTACAGGTGTAGTCCTCGCACATGCCTTGACTTTAATCTGAGCATCATCCAGATGCTGAGTCATAACTGGTTGTTTTTTTTGTTGTTGTTTTTTTTTTTTAAGTTGGAGAAGGTTTGTCTGAAAGTCAAATCTGAGGTCAGCTTTATCCATCATTCTGGACAGACGCAGAAATTTTAGCCTGCAGCCTGATTAAAATTCCTAGCAGACGTCTGTGAAGCAGCTTCGCAGGTTCTTGTGGAAGTTTATTCCTGGTTGAGTTGATCTTCTTCAATGCATCAATCTCCCTTTTGCTAATCTAATTCTGAACAATTCATTAAATGACTTGTAATTCCAATTGAGGAGTTTTGATTACGACTTTTATTTTGGTGATTTTTATTCACATTTTTATTTTACTTTGCTGTGTTCATTCTTTTTTTGTTTGAACATCTGCAAATATCTCAATGATTTCTTTCAACAGTGAAGATTTCCACTACTATCAGAAATGTTGATCGTGAGGTAGCCATATTGGAGAGCCATTTTTTTCCCTCTGTTTTGTTGTTGCAAAAAGTGATTTTGATCATTTTTATTCAACACTACAGATAGTTTCGGTTCAACGACTTGTTCTAACTTTTAGGACTCTTCATGCTCTCTGACATGCTTATGTCTCAGTCTTCTGCTGGCCCACTGAGTCTGTTGATACCTAAACAGACTCGGCTTTAAATCAGTGGGAATCGGTTGTTTTGCACCTCGATTTTTTACTTCATTTTGATTCCATTGATTATTTTTTTTAAAAACACAGCTAACAACATATTTAATCCGACAGGTCATGTGAAATTTATCTATGATCTGTTTTTCTTTTGTGACTTGTGAAGCATTTGTGATTTTAGCTTTGCAAATACAATTTACTTATTTACCCTGAAAATATCTTAGGATAGAAAAAAAAAACCCTCCACAAAAAAGTAATAAATTCTTAAGAATCGATACCTCGATGCATCTGATTTATAATTCAGTGTGTAGTGCATCTTTATCTATAGCTGTATGTACACGTGTTTTTCATGTATGTTACATCGAACACGATGCAATGCGAATGTGACAGACCTTTATTTACAAACACTCCGTGGTGCCTTGAGCAAGTGTCAGATGAATCAAGAGAGGATGTGACTTGTATGTGAAGTATTTCACTCCAGGTGTTTAGCTCAGAGCTCTCAGCCATATGGATTCATTTCACTCCTCACTGAGGTAAACTGCAAACAAGCACTCAGTGTTTCAGCCATGATTAAGACCAACAGAGATTTATGGGGACAGACATAAAAATTAAGCCATTTAGTAATCTGCCGTTGAGCTTTGTTTAGCAGTAAATCTGCTGTAGTTGTTGAGAAGATGAAAATTAGTTTTTTTTTTTTTTTTTACATATATACCAATTTCCATTACTTTACCATATTTTCCAGACAATAAGTAGCAGTTTTTTTCATAGTTTGGCCGGGGGTGCGACTTATACTCCGGAGCGACTTATGTGTGAAATTATTAACACTTTATTATATCATATCACATGTTATTTTCACATTAAACCTCCAGAGGGCGCTCTAGGCCTGTGTGGATAATGTGTGTGGTAGAAGCTACGTCCGGAGTTAGCCGAGTTGTTTACAAGCGACACCGAAGACGAAGATTTAGTGATTTGTAGTGACACGGATGGTTTGGTAAACTTGTAAGCATGTTATTTATGCTATAGTTATCTGAATAACTCTTAATATGTTATGCTAACACACCAGTTCTCAGTTTGTTGTTTGTCATGTAACGTTAGCATACCGTACAATTATTCAGCCTGTTGTTGCCTCTATTCTATTTTTATTGCTTTTCAAGATGACGTGTCTGTTCTTGGTGTTGGATTTTATCAAATAAATTTCCACCAAAAATACGACTTATACTCTGAAGCGACTTATAGTCCGGAAAATACTGTATGTGAAATAGAGGTGGCTCTTGCATTAGAACTAGTGATGCACCAATCAGTCCGCCATGACATCAGTCATGTCCTCCCTTTACTTCCTGATGGATTCAAAACGACGACCTCGCGTAATAAAGTTTAGACAAGACGAGCTTTGTCTCAACTTCAATAGGTAAACCTGTTTAATTATTTGTTGTCACAAATAGCAAATCAGCTGAAACTCAAAGCAGTCAGAGAACATGATGTGGGAAGACGACTTGCTGAGATTTAGCAGGTATCAGAATGAGGAAGAAAGGGATTTCAGGTTGCTTTCAACGTGGTTGCCAAAAAACTTTTGTCACTTTTTTTCTTTTATATTCACACACAACTGTCTCTCAGATTTATAGAGAATTAAACTATTTGTATGCTAATTAGTTAAACAATTGGTTGAACAAGTTTGTGGATGGCAAACAGAAAGTAGCTTTTGGAGGGTCAAAGGCTATTTATGCACAAACATAGACTCCCACTCCCTTTAAACTGGAAGGACATTTTTGTGGAAAAAAAGCTGTAAGTGTTGGAAAAAAAAAAAAATGTCCAAGCAGAATCTGAAGATGAGAGTGAAACTTTCCTCAAGGCATAGTGGACGTTCTACTGATGTTGCTTTGACCTTCTGTCAAAGGCTGTTTGCCTGTTTTCTCTCCAGACCCTCAAGACAAACCTAATTTTGTCTCTTCAGCCGCGAGTGTCGTTCGTTGAAGGTAAAGAGTGAAGCGAACTTAAAATAGCCGACAAACACAGTGTAAGAAACAAATTCAGATTCTAGAGAAGAGGGTTGATTCAGGTTTTTGCATTTTGTATTTTAATCCTTCCCGCTTTCAAAGGACTGATAAAACTGAAGTGAGACGGGTTCGGACCAACAAGGACAACCACAGTAACTATACGTGCTCATGTAGTGATAGGTAAGCCCCCTGCTTCTCATTGGAAAAACACATTTATGAGCACAAATATACATTTTCAAAAGCAATTTTGTATTTCTGTCCCTTCTCCAGCTGGTCTGACAGTAAAGTGAGGTGTCCTCCAGTTTTCACAGACAAGCTACCAAACAAGATACATGCAAAATACAGACAAGCTGATGAACAGCATGGTCAACCCAACCTGAATTATACCACACACACGATGACGACAAAAAGTGTGTGGTCTATCTGCACCATGCTAAGTGACATTTACACAAATATCAGACGTATTTATTTGAGTGTAACCCGAGTGTAATTTTAACCTTTATTTCCTTCTCTGATTTTCTACTCTTTAGCCTTTTAGCCCTTAGATCTCGCGATGTTTGTAATAGAATGATTAGCGATTCTCGCGAGATTATTATTTAGCCAATTGCGGCTGAGTAGTGGGGTCACATGTACCCTCGCAGTTTACCGGCTAGGTTCTGCTGGAGCGGAAAGGCATGAAGGTTAGAACGCGTTGGAAGGAGCAGAGCTGCAGGTCAGTTAAAGCGTGGCGTCATTCATTTTCTGTAAATATGTACGATGCTCACTTAATGTGCTGAACTATAGGAGCCAGTCATTGTGAGCCAGAAGGGAGATGAAAAAAGACCCGGTAGTGCGCGATAAAATTGCGGAACTGGTGAGTGTTTTCGCGCATGACTTAGCGTTGGCTTATAATCACTACTGTTGTATAGCCGCTAAAGAAAAGCTGATTGTACACTGCTCTTAATAAATGAAAGGGTAATTTAAGTATTTATTGAGCACTGGTTTATATTAGAATTTTACATTTCATGTTAATTGATTATATGGTGTATATTTATTGAGTGTTTCATGAATGTAATTTATATTGAATTTTAGATTTATTGAAATTGCAATTGATTGAACATGATTGCTAGAATTATTTATAATACAAAGTGTTATTTATTGAATTGTGTATACACTAGGAATGTTTAGATCATATATATATAGAGGAAGTGGTCCTGTTTATTCAGGCCAGGTGATGGCGAGCTAAAAGACCAGGCCTAGAGCCAAGGAAAGATTTCACCTTTTGGTGATTGAAGATGCTGCTCACTTCTCCTACCCAAAGGTTAGGAGAATTCTGGTTATCCACAAAGGACTCTGTTCCTTCTTCGATGTGACTTATTTACCCAGGACGTGAACCAAGCCCTGGACAAGATTGTCCGAGAGCCTAATTAATCCCCATTCGGGGTGGATGGACTAATGGGTGTGAGATAATAAATTTTTGAACTTTGGGAACGATTGATTAATTTAGTTCTTTGTCTTTTGTTGGGTTTTTTTCTTTCTTTTTATTTCATTTTTTCCCCCTTTGATGGCCATTTGGATAGTCCCAATGTTGTTGTAAATATGTATATATGTTATTCACACTGCAAATACAAAACATTCGCAGCTGCAACTTCTAGCCTACCTGCTCCTTTTTTGAGTCGTACCTATTTTTCTGAAAAGAAAAAAAACTAGCCTTTTATCTTGGTCGAAATCCATTTATATTAGAATAACAATTTAGTTTGTTTTTCAAATATGCTACATGAGCATCAATTTATAATTTTGAAAAATACTAAATTCAAACTTATACATTCAAATCTTGTTTGTAAAAATCACTGAACCAGTTGTCACGTCTCTAAAGAGTTCAATGTGTTTGTCAAATTGAACGTCACATTTCTCCCAAGTGATAACTTTGACGGTCGTTCGGTATGATTCACTTGAACACATGTAAGTAACGACCTGCAAGAGTAAAAGTCACAGAGGCAAAGAGAAGGACCCGGGAGATAAGGCTGACCAAAGTGGGTGAGGTGTGGACAAGTGCGAGAGACGAGAAGCGACAGAAGGTTATTTTTAGGCCGCCTGCGCCGCTGTTATTGCAGTATTCGTTTTGCTGCCTGCCTCGTTCAGGACCCGCTTATACTCCAAGGCACAGAGCGGGCATCCAGATCACAGCGGTGACTCACTGGTCCCTGACTCGCACCTGAAACCAGCTCTGACCCCTGTTCAGACGACACGCTCTTGCACTGTCACATCCTTATACCGACATGACAGAACGCCACAGAGGTGTCACACGGGCTTCTTGTTCGAGGGGATCCTTGAAGAGATTACACCAGGGACGAAGCAAAACATCTCTGAAAAACCGATAGAAATATGAGTGGCACGCAGGTTGAGGAGGTTTGGTTTCGCATTTATGTTGAACCTTTTCATCCTTCGCCATGTTTTGATGCTTCATTTCAGGTTAAACTTCTTCTTGCCATTTCTGGACTTACTTCTAAACCAATGCTAATGTGTTTTTTTTTCCCTGTATGCTGGAGAGGTTGTGTTCCTCATCTTGGAGCCACTGGCATTAATAATTTGAAGCTTATTATCATCTTTATTGCTGCCTCAAAGATTTATTTAATCCCCCCCCCTTTTTTTTTTTTGTTTTTTGCATCATTCAAACTTCCCAGGTGAAACATGATGATGAAAATCAGCTATTTTTCCTGTCAGGCTCAATTATATAGAGATATATGAACTTTTTGGCCTTTTGCAAAATATTCTAACCCTGTGTTAGCAAGGCATCATTGGCTTCTGGATGAAAGTTTCTTTTTTCATTCATCCATACCGCTTCCTGCGCCCCCCTGCAATGGCACGGTGACCCCCCAGGGGGTGCGCCCCACACTTTAGGAACCACTGCTTTAAAAAGAGAATATTCTGACATTAGTTGTTTGTGATTTCAAACTTATGAGCATTTGGAAAACATCAGGACAGTGATCCTAAGCACACCAATAAAGTCACCTCTAAATGTCTAAAGGAAATCAAAATGAATGTGTTTGAGTGGTCTAGTCAAAATTGGGACTTAAATCCAATTAAAATGTTGTGCTGTGACCTTAATCAGGTTGTCTATGCTCCAAAACTCTAAAGTGTGGATGAATTAAGTCAGTTCAGCAAAGTGGAGGGTGCCACTCCTCCTTTACAGTGATGTGAAAGACTAAAGGCCAGTTATCATCTTGTTACTATTTAATAAAATCAAAATTGAAAACCTGTGTTTTTATTTATTGAGATTATTTTTTTTACTTGATTTTAACCGTTATTTTATTATCTGAAACATGTTAGGCTGACAGGGGGAAAAAAAGGCAAATACATTGTTTTTATGTTTCCAAAAAGAAAAATATAATTTAAAATAAAACCAGTTCACATGTGGTGTACTTTTAATGCTCTGTCATTAAAAAAAAAACACCTATTATCCCTTCATGTAAATTGAATATATGCAAACACAGTTAAGCGAGACTAACACAATAGCCGTAAGGAGATTAGTATAAATTCAGTTCAATAAGTTTTGGGTTGTGTTTTCTTCCGCGGTGAACATAATTTCATGGTTTACTTTCAGCTTTTTCCGGTTACGATAAATCGACAATATCTGCAGCAGTGCAGCAGCAAATCTTATTTCCTGCTTACTGGGGCAGGTTTTGATGTTATTGCACCAAGCAACTCGGCGCGTTTTGTCACACAGAAAGTGTAATTCAAAGGTCCCACAGAGATCTTTGAGCTTACCCTTTCCTTTATTTAATCACACCTCTTTGTTTCATTCTGGAGACACAAATATTCATTTGGAAGAACGAGGCAAGAAACAATGGGGCGATTTCTGCGCACGTTATATAAATTTGAATATAAACACCAGGCAGGCGGAGCATTTTTCTTTTTTCCTCAAGATGGAGGTGATGACCCTTTGTGCTGTGGTGAATTACTGGACCAGAACTGAGCTAAATGTGTGGCTTTGAAAGCGTTACAAATTGTAGTTCAGTGCACAGGCAGCGAGGGATCAATCATAAAAATTAACTAGGCGACACTACAAACATCTCACAGGGAACCACACTGCTGTTATTTAGGACTGTAAAAAAAAGAGCAGTACATTTTTAACAAATGAGAGAAACACATGTCAGCGGTAAAACTATTTCTGTCTGTATACAAACGGATTATACTCAATGCAGTCTGTGATGTGGCTGCTACCTTTTAATTTTATCAACCTATTTGGACATTTTATTACTTAATATGAGTTTTGGTAATATTGACAAACTCAAGAATTGCAAATATTGGGTAAAAATTGAAGAAGATGCCTTCTAAAGTTTTATTTGTAAAATGTAATTTTTTTTAAAAAAAAAGGTCATTTCTGGGCAGAATTAAGTTGGGACAGACCCAAACGTATTCCCATTCAAAATGGATCAATACAACAGATATGTTATGTCTTGTAGACATATGGACATTTGCCATGTTTAAATGTCAGACATTTAGTTCTGTGGGCTTCTGACTGTAGAAATGAGGATTGATGTCAGAGTGAGTTCAGTTGAGCTGTCTGAGCATCTTTCACTGGAAAAAAAAAAATTATGTTTGCACTTTTAAAAAAAGAATAAACACACATGTAATGCTATTAGAGGAAGGAAGCAGCTTCACATTGAGAATTTTAAGTAAAACAAACAAAGATTAAAATTGATCATTTCTGAGCTACTTTAACAACAGAGGAAATAAGATGCTTGACCTCACAACACATAAACACAATAAACACGGAAGTCGATAGTCATGGGAACATTAGAAAACAAGCAGCATGTTATCTTTATGTATTGTTGTAAATGTTGTCTAAAATGCCAGCTGGTTGGCTGAAATGGGCAGGAGGGCTGAGTCTGGACTTAAAAACGTGAATTTTTGGTGAAAACGTTGGTTTACAGCACAAATGCCAGAGGAGAAAAAAGCTTCAGTTAATTAATGACGTTAGACGAACAGTTACCTTCTAACATCAGACTAAATGAAGACTTTAATAAATCACCTCCACATTAGATTAGACTGTAATGAAATGCTCTTACACCAAGGAGCCATTCAAGGTTTCATGAGTTTGTGAGGAGGAAGAACCACCATAACTATGATCCAAGGACAAAATGTTTAATTTGTCATCACGTGTGCAGTTTGAAATAATTATTTGATAATCCATGAAAATAGTGAATGGTCCTGTCTGGATGCCGGTGTTTTAATCTTGTGTATTTCCATCTAATCTGTTTATCTGAGATAGTGTTCAGGGCTACGGATGGAAATAGACGAGACACTCGCACAAACTCCCGCAGACACAAACAAGCGCCCGCCCACGCAAACACACAACTCCATTCTGTCTTCCACTGCAGCGCAGAGCTCCCGTCCGCCAAGGATGAGTCACTGTTGCCCCAGAAACATGTGACTGTAAATTTTCAAGCATGGACACCTGGTAGACGAGGTCATTTTTAAACGTCATCATTAGGTGGATGTCTGCAGAGAAGATTTAAGTTCCTTCTTCTCCTGCTGTGATACAAACAGTCTCCTCACACTCCTCCTTACTTATGTGATCTCTTTTATTCTGTCCGTTTTCACAGGCGATCCTCATTTGTTTTGCCACGTTGTTGCCTGAAAGCCCGATCTTCTTCCAAAGACTTTTATAATAAGGGTTTTCCTTGAGTTTAGTGGACGCAAGACATGAGTTGTCCTGGTTGTGAAAGTGCTGGTAACACATCAATTTTGTTATTTGACTTCCTGTGAATTACCAGAAAAACAACGGTTGAGTAGAACTGGTGGTAATCGAAACATTCTTGAATGTTCGATTTAAGCGAGCGCTAAGTTTAGTTACCACCTGCCACTGTAGTTATCAGCTGGCTGTTAAAAGTAATAAATGTGTAATTTCTGACATGAATCCGTCAGTCATCCATGATGATGGATGTTGCATTTATCTTAATGTCTCAACTAACAGTAGAATTTAGATATAAAATAAAGAACAAAAGAAACAAATAGCACCAAAAAAACTACCAAAAGGTCTTAAATTAACCAAAAAGGGAAGCAATTTTTCTTCCACTTCACAATTAAATACGTTTAATTAGTTTATCACAACATATCAACAAAAAGGTATCAGAATTTTTGGTAATGTGACAAAATGTGAAAAGATGCTAATATTTCTTAATAATGTGAAGTCGTTATGATTATTCTGCAGCACAGGTGGGACAAGCAAAACATCCCAAAAATATTAAAAATCAGCACAATGCACGTTTAAAAATCAAGGTCTGCGTTATGTTATGTTGATACTTAAGCAGCCTTGTTTTATTTTCTCAAGCATGTCGCGGCAAAAAGTTCAGAGAAACTTTTGACCACATGATTGACAATGTTACAGTTTTTGCCACTGTAACATGTTAAACCATCACAAATCTGCTTCTGCGAAACATTCTGGTGAAAATCCTCATCAAGTCACATCACTGCTCATTATCATTGAGAGATGTTTACTAATGTGTAAATGTAGCATCTGATGGGTACTTGCATCCCTGGTTAATTATTTTGTGCATGTGCCTCAAATTGAACCCAGCTGTCTCACTGCTACAGATCAAAGGTTTACCCAAAACGTCTGCCTAATTCTCCTCTGTCTGCCGGGCTTTCAAATTATGATGACCATCACGGACAGGAAAGTGCTCTGCTTGCACAAGCCCTCCTTGAGGGCAGCTGGATCAGGCCCTTTACAAGTTCCCTTTTTGTTGTCAATAACTACACTGAAAAAAGACAAAAACTGGACAGAAATTGTATTAATTCAGAAAAGCAGTAAGTAGGTTTTAGGGTTCTGCAGACATTGGATCTCTATTATCATGTTGATTGCACCATTTGAGGGCTGTCGCTGTATGAGAAAGGGGATTACAGCTTGGCGAAACACTGCTGAGAGTCAGTCAAGTTGCTCTGTCTCATCTAAAATCCCTGTGGCATTCCCTCCCTCCCTCCTAAAACCTCTCATCCAAACACACACACATAAAATCCTCTCTCTGTTTCTAAATCTCTCTGGGCAATCAGTCACTGTGTAAATTTTAAATCTGTCACTAATCTGTATTATTGGCGAAACACTCTGGACAAGGTTAGCTTGGGTAGTTTGATTATTTAAACATATCTTTACATAAAAATACACCTTTTTTTATCATTATTATTAAAAATACTTATGAAGCAGGGCAGGAAAACATCACTTGGATTAACGTTGCTCTGGTATGTCAAATATGTAAGAGTTGGTCTTTTTCTCGTGTGCGAGTTTATGTGAAGCTTTAATGTGTTTCATCTGTCAGTACATCGTCTTTCACTTGTTGGAGCAACACTATCCGGTTCATCCCACCCCGTGCTCAAGCCAGAAGTTTCATAAAGTGCCTCAAGCGAGCTCTGGGTCTACCCCAGGGTTTCCTTCCGGTGTGTGGAAAACCTCGAAAGGGGGTTTCCGAGAAGGCATTCTGATGAGATGCCTGAAACACATGAAAGGACTCTTTAAGACGTCGAAGAGCCACTTCCAGCTCCCCCTGGGATGATTGACAATCCTCTTCCTCTGCAAGGTAGCTGGGTCCAGCTGTCTTGCAGAGGAAGCTTATTTCAGTCAGTTTATTCTTTAGGTCATGTTCTGTATCCCATGACCCGAAGTCAAGGGTCAAAATGTGGATGGACAAATCAATTAATGGCTTAGATTTTTGTGTAAGTTGTTTCTTTACTGCAATATGTCCGCTTTGTCCCACCATTACTGGAGAGGAAGAGTGTACTCTATTAAGTACGAAACTGTCTCCCGACTTTGACAGCGCAAATTCACCGCAACATCACGGTTAGTGGGAAACCATTCAAGACAAAAGGTCACAGTCTGAAAACAACGTCATCTGCAGATTGCATTGAAGGTATCCTAAGGGTTTTAAACCGGAAACCCTCCTTTCCACCACTCGAACTTGAGATTCTGTCTACCAGCAGCACAAACAAGACTGGAGACAAGAAGCAGCCCTGATGGAGTCCGACACAAACTGGGAACAAGTTTAGCTTTGCGCACACGGCTCCTGCTTGGACTGGAAAGCAGCCACACCCATGGATCCTCCCCGATAGTCCTAAAAAGACACGGTTATAAGCATTCTCCAGGTCCACAAAACACATGTGGACCAACTTCACAAAGATCTAGTTTATCTTTCCACAATAAAAACCACTGATCCTCCTCTGGCTTTCATGCATTGTTTATCAATCAGCAAAAAACAAAGGGTCAAGGTAATCATCATGATAGGAGGGCAACTTTCCATCGGTTTATGGGTGCGTCGCTTGTGACAGACTGTCACGGGCATCTGTGTTTACAATCCATCATCAGTGTGTGAAAGTGTTCATGAGTGGGAATGACTGATTTCACTGTAAAGCATCTTTGAGTGTCCTAACAGTGCTGTCTGATGTCATTTCAAATGTGAATTTTCTTTTTGGGTTTTCCAAAGCTTGACACATCAGAGCACTAAATTGGTGTTCATGATAACCAACATAATCTTTGTGGAGTTGAAAAGAGCAGAAACAGTCAAGCAGTTTCAGGATCTGTCTTTGTGGATGGTAATTAAAGAAGTGGTTTAAAGAAATGCAAAACCTAAAAAAAAATTTAAAAATCTGTATTACGTCACATTTAGTTGGTTCATCTTAAGTTTTACTGATTTTATGCAGTCGTTCATGAGCTAAAATACTCTAAAAATGATTTTTTTTTTTCTGTTTCTGCAGGAAAAGCTGCAGTCATTTGCCTTCCTGGTGTTTGTGGTGGTCTGCACCCTGGGATCCATCTACCTCTGCGTTGTCCTCCCTGAAACCAAAAACAAAACCTTCCTGGACATCAGCCGGAGCTTCGCTAAAATCAACAAGATGCCAGAGCTTTCACCTGACCAGGAGATGGAACTGGTCCTGTCCATGAAGCCCGAGAACGAAAAAGCGGCATATGTCAAAAAGACCGAGAGCTCCTTCTGAGCTAACGAGCGACACTAATGATGGGAAGAACTGGGGTAAGATATAAGAGGATACAAGAGGGAAATGTTGTTTTTATATATTTATTTGATTGTTTTTCTTACTTATGCTGAAATGTATACTGTTTGTATGTTTTGTAGGACTAGGATATTCAAGAAAATTACAGTATTACAAAACTGTTTCTATTTCTTTCTTAATAAATGAGGTAAATGATCGGCTTCTGTTTCTTGATAAAGATTCACGAGGTCATTAAATTTTGTATTTTCCATACACAAGTGCATTTGGAGACATTGCGTGTTCACTTCCAAAGTAAAACATGAAGGAAAATATATAAGACTGTTCTACAGAAAGGAGGAACCAAGAACATCGGGCTGCTTAAAGAAAGAAGTGTCTGAATTTTCATTTTCATAAATTTGCTGAGTAATCTGAAATTGAATAAATGTTTAGTCAACTAATGTTTGATTTTTAAACAGATTTGAAGAACTTAATTAAAAAAAACTGTCTAAAATTTAGATTGGTCAAGATGTAGGTCAACAACAAATAACCTTCTGCAACTCAGTGTAGTTGCGTGTTTTTTTTAATCAAACAGCGTGAGCAAACATCATTTTTATAATTGAATAATGCGAAATGTAAAAAATGCGTCTGATACATTTCAGAGAAAGAGCGCGCAGTGATGACTGTTTTAAATGTCATTGTAAGAAATCATGAAATGTTGGCGGAGAGTGATGAACAATCCCATCAACAGGGTCGACGATGCGTGTCGTTTATCACCGCGTCACAGCAGAAACGCGATTAGAAAAGTTGCTTTTGTGCGTTTTTGACATTGCGAGGGGAAGCGTGATTTATTTCTATTAATTTATTTGAGCCTCCCATCAGTTTGGTTGTGAGATTTTTGAAAGCCAAGTTTTGAAGGACACAAAATATTTGAATTGCTGCCAGTTTTGACTGCGACTCGTCGTTGTCGTGTGTTTGGTCCCCATTAGCAGAAAAGTCAGAGCTCTTAACAATATGAAGTCGCTAAGCCTCAGGTATTCCTGAGGCACATTCTGTCACTTTACAGCCTGATTACTTCGGCATGTTGTACTGGGATTTTCCATGACAAACCAAAACAAAGTGTTGGTGAAATGGAGGACAAATCTGAAAAGTGTGTTCAACCCCCTTTTACACTGGTACCTTGAAATAAAATCAAGAAAATAAACAGGTGGGTTTTTAGTCGAGATTTAAAGGAACTCTGTGTTTCAGCTGTTTTACAGTTTTCTGGAAGTTTGTTCGAAATTTTTGGTGCATAGATGCTGAATGCTGCTTCTCCTCGTTTGGTTCTGGTTCTGCGGATGCAGAGCAGACCAGAACCAGAAGACCTGAGGGGTCTGGAAGGTTGATACAACAGCAGATCTTTTATATATTGTGGTGCTAAACCGTTCAGTGATTTATAAACTAACAACAGTATTTTAAAGTCTATTCTCTGAGCTACAGGGAGCCAGTGGAGAGACTTTAAAACTGGTGTTATGTGCTCTATCTTCCTGGTTTTAGTGAGAACGGAAGCAGCAGCGTTCTGGATCCGCTGCAGCTGTTTGATTGATTTGTTAGACAGGTCGCATTGATTACTGCAACAGCAAGACGCTGTTGGATGAGTTTCTCTAGATCTGGCTGAGACATTAGTCCTCTAATCCTGGAGATGTTCTTCAGGTGATAGAAGGCCGACTTTGTAACTGTCTTTATGTGGCTCTGAATGTTCAAGTCAGAGTCCATCACTACTCCCAGGTTTCGGGCTGATTGCTAGTTTTTAGTTGTAATAACTGAACCTGTGCATTGACTCTAGATCGTTCCTCTTTAGGTCCAAAAATAATAACTTTTGTTTCTGTTCAGCTGGATGTGACGGTTGTGGAAAAACTGGTGTCAGTAGAAGAGCATTCTCTTCCCAATGAAGACATCAAGTAATGAGGAGGAACTCTGGGGAAAAGAAAAAAAAAAGATTACCAGGGAGTTTTCTGGAGGGTCTCCAGCTCTTAGAGGGCTACTAACCACCAGCTGGCAAGAGCCAGCGGAGGATCTGATCTGAACAGAAGCAGACAAGCGTGGCATTGGGTAGCGTTCACAGTTTGCGCCCACTGTGGCGTACTCAACGTTTTAAAGCCCACTTCCTTAAGAGCTGACACTCTTGCTTCCACAAAGAGGCACCACAGATGTGTGTGTTGCCCACCGTGCCACGACGACGCCAGCTAAGTTTACGCTCTGAATTTTAGCCCATCACCATGGCTTCAATTTTAACTCCAGATCGCATTCAGCGGGCTCGGACCGCAGTTCACGTTTCCCACGCTGGCAAGCAGGCAGAAGTGATGCGAGGAGTAATTGGTTTTGTCTGTCCTATCTCTCTTCTAGCATCCTGCTCTGGAAGAGTCCTTTCCTCAGATGCATTACTTGGTCGGTAATTGAGGGACAAATTCACCAAAGATTGCCGGTGGGGACGTAATTACGATGCTGTCGATCTGCAGTGAAGAACGCTATACTGTATTTTGAATATGATGCGCTTTTTTAATTACTGCTCTCATGCATGTTCTTAACAGATTCTCTCAGGATGTGGGATAAATTGGTTTCCCCAAAAAAAGCAGGAAGAGATGCATGGTAAATACTGCTGTGTGGGTTTTACTGCACTACTCGTGCTATCAGAAAGTCCCATCCCCTTCCACCACATGTGAGGGGAAAAAAAATGCTATTTTCAAATTAGGTTCACTAAAAAGTCATCATCATATCAGTTTTGAAACCAGTTGAAAAGAAAAACCATTGTTTTTTTTCTTCTGAATGGATGAAAAGCATGAATTAAATCTAAAACATCCACTTCTCAGCTCGAGAGTATTGCATTTTTAAAATGATTAAAATCCTCTATGAAACATTTAGACTCTTTTATTTATTTTTTCAATACAAACTGATAAAATGATCTCTGGTTTTGTCTTTGCTACAAAGAATCTCTTTGTAGGCCTAAATCCAGCGGTGCTTTTGCCTGCTGAGATTCGTCACTTCAGCGGTCTGTGAAGTTTCTCCTGAACAGGTAAAATTTACAGTCAATAGCTTTCTTTCTTAGTTGAAATGAAATACCACAAAGAAGCTTTTCATCCCTAACAGATCCAGCACTAATCTGACAGATTACGCTTCCAAAGTCTTACATTGACTCGTCTTTGATTTTCTTTCTGATGTTTTTTTCCCCCTCCTGTCTCATATCTTGGAATCACGTAGGAAAATGCCGTCACAGCTTCGAGGGAAAATAAAAACGTCACCATTAAATCAATCTTTTATCGATGCATAAAACCATTAGTTGTCAAAACATTCTGGTCTGTTCGAACACAGTTTCCCTTTTGTCGCGTCGCTGGTTCTTCAAAGAGGTTTTGTTTGTTGCTGCTACCTAGACTGCCTAAAAGCTCTTCTCCTCAAACCAACTTTTACAAACAAGGTGGCTCTGCTAAATGATGCATAAAGCTTGCCTCACTTATTCATGCACTACAACAGATGGCGAACTATGTCTGGATTATTTTCCTAAATGTTATTTTGGGATTAACATGTTTTTATTTCCATCAACTCTAATCTGTTTCTCTGTTCCTGCTGAAGAAAACAAAAAAAGCCCCATCATGATGATATGATGATAGTGCTTTAATTGATGACTTTGTCATCAATTAAAGCATAGATGGTCAAGGGATGGAATATTATTTTGAATTAACGTTTCCAAAATGAAATCCTTTTTGTTCTCATGAAAGGTTTGTGTATTGAGGCCTTCACAGAACAGATCTATTTATGCTGAATTTAAACTACTCGCATATCGGCTACATAGGATTGCACCGGATTTATTTATCGGTAATGTTGTGCAGTGTAAAGGGGGGATGAATACGACGACGGTAAACGCTTCTGATTCTGTTTGAAGAAGTAGAAAACGTTTTTCTGATTTTCCTTCCACTTCACAACGTTGCGCTGTCAGTCTTGTTAAAGCAAACCGAAGTTTGTGGATGTGAAATGATAAAAGCCCAAGTTAAGTTACTGCACTGTGTTTTGTAGACAAATCCTCCGATTTGAAAGATTTTAAGAAAGTTTTTCTTTTGGTCACGGTTGTTTTCTGACTCAGAGCAAACAAGTCTGAGTCACCGCTGATTAAAGGTCAGATGTGATTTTCTGACTCTGCGTCAGAGTTTATCTGTGGACTCCCGGTGCTCTGCCTTAGCGGCAGGCCCTGCACTCTGGAGCTCTGCTGCTTTACTGATAAATTCAGCTTTTTTAAACATTTTTTTTCCTTCCTCCATATGGTCTGACTCAGCGACTCAGCTGTGACATCCTTGCAGGTAATCGTAAGGCAGAAATCGGTGGCCGTTCAAGTGAAACACCACTTATGTCTTCCTGCTGGAAAGCATCAACTTTTTCATCATGTTCACTGGGCTTTGCTACAAAGCAAACAACATAGTAAACCATATTTTATTTTCTGTGTATAATGACTAATAATGACTAAAAATACTGTGCATGTAAGTTGGCAATAACTTCACTGCTCCTCTATGTTACTAATGGAAGAGGTGTGTTACTTAAGCATTTGGGATGACGCAACATGCCACAATGCATACATGTAAATGCAAATTTTTGTAAATTACTGTATATCTAAGCACATATTGCACCATTTTAACATTTTTACTAGCATTTCATGAGAAAGCAGAGTCAGTTTTGCAAAGCATCATTGACCTCTTGCATGCCAACCTCACACATCAGTGTCTTGAGGCAGATTTAGCGTCTTCATCGTGAAACTCCTCTGAGCTTTCTCTGCTTACGTGACCAGAGAGCTGATTGTTTGAACCCTGCTGCCCAGCAGAAGAGGTTTAGGGGAGCTTTTCTTCTTTTTCTAATGAAGATTTGAGAATTTCAGCTGTGTTTTTGAGGATATAAGGTCCAAGATCTCTGCCGTTGTCTGCTCCTAATGACAACAGAGATTTGGCTTTGGAGCGCTTGTTATTGCAGCTCCATTATGAAGCCTGTTGTGCCCTGAAAAACCTGCTTTCTCTTCTGGTCTCTGTGGTGCTCTGAGCTTCAGTACTTTGGACGTCTTCGAGCAAATATTGAGACAGGGTAACGGTCTGAAAATGCGAGTGCTTGTTGACAAGACGAAACTGCCGAAGAAAAGAAAAAGCCTCCACTCGGCTGGTATATTTGAAAATCTCTCAGCTGTGATTCGTCTTGATTGAAACTTTTTTCTTTTGGTTTATTTTACTAGCATGTCTTCACAGAAGAATTAGGTGGTAATTCCAAACTCGACTGACTGGATGGAAACTCAAAAATCGTATTTTTTTGCAGTCATTGAACCAGACCAAAGCACACCGCAACACTCTTCTGCGAGGAAGATGTTACTGATAATGGAGAACACAAAGATGTCTACTGTCAGCACCAGTGAGTCAAGAACCAAAGGCTCCCCAGGATTTCTTTTTTTTTTAACTCGAGCCTTGATTGATAATATTGACTATTGACTTAAAACAGACTTATTTATCTTGCTGAAAGTTACCTTTGAGTTATTTTTGTCTTATTTCTTGTACACGACAATATTTGCATTTCAGTGTAAACAAAAACACTGGGAAATTGTTTTTGTGGGGTTTTTTTTCTTCCTGTCTGAAGAATCCTTGCTGTAATGTTATAACAGTTTTACTGTAAACTTATAACAGTTACATTAATTTTATTACAGTTTTACTGTAATTTTATAACAGTAAAACTGTAATAAAATTACAGTAAACGTCATCCTCTCTGAACATCATTGGGATGTTTCATTAAAAGCATGTTTAAACTTTCAAAGGTGATAAATAAATACTAAACATTTCCCCTGAAGGGTGGCTTTAGGTAAGAAGATTTGCAACATCAAACCTTTTGTGTGGCTTTTAAACAATTCAAATTAATTTCAAGAAAGAAAGAAACAAAACAAACAACAACAAAAAAAAAAACTTCCATATTTTTCGACACCTTTATTAAATAAATTTTTAAAAAGTGCAAAGGATTTCTGCGGCCGTGTTCGGCAGAAATGATGTCAGAGAGATGAAACTATCATGCAGTAATTGCTAATAGAGGCTGACATAAGCTGGCATGAATACATTATCAGCAAGAAATGAGAATCCAGGCTTGTTGTTGGCTGTAAACAGGCCTCCATAAAGTTGCCCCACTCTCCAGAGTGCAGCAACTTTAATGAAACTCTTGTCTTACAGGTAAAAATATAAAGCTCCACAACATTCCAGTTGTTCCACTAAGCACATGCTCTCTGAACGCCTCTGACACAGAAGGATTCACCTTCCAATAAGCTACAACAGACAGACTGAGCCCCTGAAGGCATCTCTCTCTCTCTCTCTTTCCCGCAGTGACACAAACACACAAATAATGATGAGATAAGCATCACTTACCACCATCCCGGCTCTCCACGGGTGCACCTTGTGCAGGGTTGGTGATGGCGGTGGGAGGGCGGGCGGTGCTCTCCGGTTCATGCCTGATTGACCTTGTACAGTGCAGCAAGGGCAGAGCAGCCAGGCAGCAGAGCATCATTACCATCGTGGAACCAGGAGGAGGGGGGGGGAGATCATGGTACCGACGAGCCGGCCGAGCTCATGACTGTTCCTCACAGTCAGCACAGCACAGGGATTCACCGACTTCCAAACCTCAGTCTTTCGCAACATGAGAAAGTCTGCAACGCCACATTATTTTTCTTTTCGCATGCGGCGCTATGTGGTACGTTTATCCTGTGGGGATTCTGCATTATTTTCTGAATTACAGAGCAGAGTTGGATGCCTAAAGTGTTTTAGAAGAATCCAGCTGCAATCCAAATATGATCAGAGAGAACGGACGAGATGAGAGGAGCATATGCTATCACAAAACCCCAAAGAAGATGGTTTCTGTTGCACTGCAGGAAAAAAAAAAAAACACACATCAGCCTCCCAGAGTCTGCACGCTGTTTCTATGAGCTTTCAGATAAGAGCAGAGAGTTTGAGTGCCAGAACGTCCTTCTGCCAGGCTTTCGGTTTGATTTCCCCTGGCTCTGAGGCAAAGTTTTTTAGTTGGCACAAAGGTAATGTTTTTTTGTGCAACGCCTTGCAGAAAATATTCATATTTGATCAACTTTCGCAGATTTATTCATGGTGCAATTGTAGATGCCATTGTGTTTTTATGTGGACGATTTGTGATATACTCAAACAAACACACGTCAGTTTACAGTTTATTTTTTTTACAAATATTATTATATGTGGATTTGTATTCATTGTTTTGGAGATTCTTATTTTGTTTTTTTTTGTTTTTTGTGCTGCAATTACCGCTAAAAAAAAGTTTTTTCTTTGCAGATCAGCTCAGGCTCAGTCAGAGCAGATGTTGATTGTCTGTCAATATTCATGTCAAGCCTCGCCACAGATTCTCATTTGGATTCAAGTCTGTAGTTCTGGCCGTATGCTTAGTTTTCCTTCCAGGAGTGGCCTTGTGTTTAGCTCCATCAGTCTGTCTGTCTGACTGATAGACAGACTTCCCCTTCTCCACTAACAAAAAAAAATCAAAACAATAAAAACAAGCCGCCGCCATGTTTTACTGTGAGATGACACCACACACCTGAAACACTCATCTTACCAAAGTACTTTTCTTCTGCTCGTTTGCTGGGAAATGGGACGACTGATGGCATTTTTTCTCCTTTTTTTTTTTTTTTTTTTTACTTTACAGTTATAGACCTTGTTGTCCCGATCTACCATAAATTTCAAATAAAATGCATTGCACACTTTAGCATGCAGGATAGTTGGACCTTGATAAAATGAGAACATTTTCAAAGGCTGTGTATCGGGGTGCCACAAATTCATTTAAAACAAACAAAGCAGTCTTCTTCTATCTCTCTCCAGTGAACTTTAACCTTCACATTTTTTTCTGCAGTCAGTTTGGCTTTGAAGAAATCCACTTTTGTCATGTTAAGAAAAAAGAGAGGTAAACATGACGGCGAAATAATGAGATTACACGTCTTTAAGTTTACATTTGAATGATGTTTTTTGTTTTGTTTTAGAGCAGGGTGCACTGCACATATTTTTTCATTGTGATGGTACCAAAATGTTGATTTCAAGGTAACAAAGGAGGAAGAGGAAAACCAGGTCGTCATTAATACTGCATCTGCGCCAAGGTTATGATGAATTTATTCAAAACGCATCTTGGAATTTCATCCTGGTGAAAAAGAAGCGATGCGCACAAAACGACGTCTCATTAGAACGACTCGAACTGACTTTTAAATAGTCGCACTCTCCCACGTCAGGGAGTCATAATGTCAGTGAATTTGAATTAAGGTGATTTATTGCATGTAATGTGAGAAGGATGTAATTCATTCCAGGCCAATTTGTCGGGTGACCTTTGCAAGGCGAAACAGGAAGAGAAGACACCTGATTTTGATTCCGGTGCCGAGTTAATACAAAGAGAGCTTCAGATTCACACTGCGCTGGTTAATGTCCTCCATTATTAATGAAAGCTGACAGCTCATTAAGTTTGCTCTTAACTAATCACTTGATTCAAAGCAAGTAGGACAAGAAATGATTAATAAAGTAAAGCCCCCCCCCCCTCCTGCAACTAAATGCTGTGTAATTAAACTCTGTGTAACCTCAGGCTGCGGCGAAACGCTGGAGGTTGTTTACCTGTTTGTCACGTCATGTAAATGTTTGCAGACTCTAAAATATTGTTCTGACAGCTGGTGCTTTCGCAAATCATTGAGGAATGGCAAAAACGCAGAGAAAGTCCTTAAATATCTTAGCTGAGACAAGACTAGATGATACAGGGTCATAAATGCGGGTTCCCACCGGTCTGACTGTCAAACTTTATATCTTTGATCTCCTCTTATTTAATACATCTGGTGGTTTTCCCACTTTTCGATGCCATCTTCGGTTGCACTAAGTGACTCTGATTTGCATTTCTTAATCATTTTAATCAGCCAGGCTTGTCCCAGAGCTTCAGGATGTCAGAAAATAATCATTGGAGTTAGTTTTAAAAATAAATTTAAAAAAAATCTAGTGCCTGTGGTTGAAGCGACGAGACGCTCTCAGCCCCAAATCTGCTCCAAATTTTAGTGAGAAAGAGCATCCATGAGATTAAATGCATTTTTGGAATATTACCAAGAGGTGGGTAGAGTGCACAAAAATTAAACTTAAGAGCAGAACTGCTTCAACATATTTTTGCTTTTGAAAAAGCAAAAAAGTTGCTATCCGAAAAATTATTTGTTTAAAAAAAAAAAAAAAAAATCTGAATTTTTTAAACTTCCCCCTGAACTCATATACAGTTCTACTTTGAGGAGAGCTGTGTCTTCGAGCTAAAACATCGGCTCCATAGCGGCATTACAAAGCATTCAAAGCCAAAGCTCTGAACAGCAGGTCACAGTGAAAACAGGCATTTGAAGATTTAAAGAGATTTCTCAGGAAGTGTGTCATTATGCTGTTTTTCTCCCTAGCAGGTGGTTTGCAGCTGCAGGAGAAACCTTCTTTTTTTAATGCAGTTGGATCCTGCTGACTGTGCAAGAGAGAAGAGGATAACACAGACAAAGCTCAGAAATGTGCTGAAATAGAACATCAGAGTGTTTGTTTCGTAAATCCAGAAATATCTGGGCCATGACCTCGGTCCCCTAATTTATGCTGCAGGATTTAAGAATACGGATTAGCCTTCACGTGTCTTCACCATGAGACTGTTGGTCATGAGATTATTTAGCCCAACAAGTTGTTTATCGAACTTCTGGTTCTTCAGTTTACAAAAACCCTCGTCCACACATTTCTCTGAGAAGCTGGAGAAATTGTCATTTTCTAAGCACACTGCTTTGCTTCAGTTTTGAAGAATATTGTGGCTACTGCATGCAGTGGTGCAGGGTTTTTTTTATCAAACATTGAGAAATTATGCAATTCACAATAATGTAAGTGCAATGTCGTTGAGCAATGCTTTGTACTTCAAGTGACAAAAACACCAGCAATTGATCTTTCCAAAACATTTTACAAATCTAGCAGCTTCCCAAAAAAAGGATAAAAACTTTTTTTTACAAAACATTTAGTTGTATATATTATTAATGGTACCTTGTGAGGTTTTTGTGTGTTTAAACAGAGTCAGGATTTTATTTGTCACAGGTTTTTGAGGCAGATAAAGGATTTCCTTTTCAGTAGCCGAACAAATATTAAGAAAAGCAGGAAACAAACAAAAAAAAAAAATCAAAATTTTCAATGCAGCAGTTTATAAAGATTTTAAAAATGTTTTCTAAAAAAAAAACATAAGCAGTGCTGCAAGGAGTCTTAAAGGCAGACAGATGGTGTCACAGGCAGATTTGTACGTCACTCAGGGGGAAAGTCAGCAAGCAATGAAAACAAACAGCCACCTGTTGTTTTTCTGCTGGAAGAGGAAACAGATTCTGCAGAAGTCCAACAAATTAAAGTTTTTACCCACATTCGTAAACAAGATGGGCTGGCTAACAGATCTTTTGGTGGCTTAAGTGAACACTCTGTTAGACAGGTGTCTTTTATAAAACTCCAGTGTAGACTTTCGATGTATCGTCATCCAGTCTGAACATATTTTACAGGAGGAAGACAGCGCAGACATGGGAAACATCATTGCATTTACAGTAGGTCCGAGCTGGAGCATAACTCATGATCCACGAGGAAAGACGACAGTAAGACGCCGAAATAAGTTATGACGCAGATGTCAGACAGTGCATGAATCTGTTTGTGTTGTTGTTCAAGGTTTTTCCTCGATCGGTTTTCATGAATGTTTGTAACTTGTGAACGCTGTATTCTTCGTGGCACGGCAGTCATTCAGCCTCCACTCTGATTGGACGCACCAGAAAGTGCATCAGCAGAATAGAGAACTTTGTGACTTGTGCATAACTGAATCCGGTAGATGGCACTTGTAATCTGAAATGTTCCTTGGATCATGTTCCATGTTCATCCAGTTTCGACCCATCATCAATACGTCAATAAGCTGAACTCGGCTTTAGTTGAGCTGTGCACTTTTTTTTTTCTTTCTGTTATTGTTAAAATATCTGGAAATTTGTGCTGAGTTTTAAACACATAGTTCAGGTGTTCCTGTGCAGACACACTAGATAAAAGTAAAACCTTCTGAAGGGCAAATGGGAAATAAAAACAAAGATAAAAACATTTTCCTTTCCTATGTGATGCTGGATGATGAAACCAGAGAACTTCCGGTTTCGATGTAGCAAGACAGAAAAGTGAGCGATGTAAGAGATATCTGTCATGGTTACGTTTTCCTGTAATTGAAAAAGGAAAGAAAAGGAAAGAAAAACACCCCAGGATGTCGTCCATTTATTTCTAATAGGTGTGTTGCTCAGAGGAATCGGGTAGATTAAGACAAGGTGGGATTTAATGATTGTTTTTGATCTTGGCACTCAAAAAATGTTGAATTGCGTCCTGAGAGGAAACGTTTTTCAGCTGTGAAGATTATATTTATTTGTGTCAAGATAAATGTGAGCCACTATTTTTGCCTCATAGTTGCAAAATATTGGTTATTTACTTAAAAATTCAATCTTGCTAACCTTCAGTGCAACCTCTCAGGTTTCAGAACAACAACCGCAAAATGCTTTATGTATCAAAAGTACTTTTTAAATGGCTCCTAAAAGAATGCCGAGTTATATTGATGTAGCATGAGAAAGGTTTTCTGCCACTGCAATATGTTGCAATGTTTAGCTGAAATACTATTAAGATTCAAAATGGTATTTCTGACATGTCTATACACAGACAAACAGGCATAATTAATTACAAATAAAGAATAGTCCATCGGTTACCAGCTAAGGACTTCGCTACCTCTCAGTGACAGACAAATAAATGTAGGTCAGACTGTGAATAACACCGTTCATCTCCTGAAAAAGTTTCCAATGTCAGTGTGCCAGTGCGCCATCTGTACAGCGGCTGATTGCAGCAGCCTAAAAGAACAGAAGGTTAAAGTGGAGCGGCGCCACGTCCGACCTTCCAGCGCCACAAATAGACTGGCTGATGTTCAGGCGCTGAAAGTCTTTCTCTTACATTTTATCCCCCTAATCCCAAAATGAATAATTAAGACCTTACACTTCCATACATGCAGATACTCGGTTTGAGAGTTACTTTTCTTTTTTAATCTGAAATGATTTACTTGTTTCAGATGAGTATTATTTGCATACTGGGTCACCACCTGACTGGAAGCTCTCACGGTTATTACGCCGGATTATCTTTTGTCTCCACAGTAAATCCTTGCAACGTGCAACGTGCCCAAAATGATAATGACTAAATGAGAAAACGAGTTATTTTATAACATCATCAGACACGCAATCTGCGGCTATAGTCATGCGCAGCTCCGATTGCTGAGTGTGCATACTGCTGAAATAAGCTAAAGTTTCTCGTGCCGGATTGTACTAAAAAAAACAACAACAAAAAAACACTGTTGGGTTAAAAGGAAGAAAGAAAAAAAATTATTTAAACTGGGTTATACTAACCCGGTTCCCGATCCTGGGAAAATGCTTTACAGATGAACTGGAAAATAAATTTTCTTCCTTTAGTTAAACTTTCATTTCACCAGACAAAACATCAAGAACAACTTCTTCACAATGTCAGCTTGAGGATACCGTCGGGTCCCGGACTCAGCACTGCCGTTAGCAGCTCTGCTTTGGCAATGCAACCTAAAAACTCTTGAGTTGTGTGACCGTGCAGAGCACCATGTCACTGCGCCGCTGCTTGACTTTTAAATATGCTGACTGGCATAAACAACCGACTGTTTGCAGATTCTTCTTCAGCCAACACGACGGCAAACTCTCTGTTTAGAAGTCAAATAGGTTTTCCAAGCTGTTCCCCTTCATAAACAAATCCGCTCAATGATTAATTTCCTGATCCAGTAACTTCACAAAAGGTGCACACAATGACAGACCGATGATATGGAAATCCATTTTGTTGAAAGGGAAAGATATTGAAATTAATTATTTTCTCATTTGTCTATTGAAAGGAAGTGGCAGAATTCTTGTCTCCCTCATCTGAAGAAAATTAGACAGCAGTCATCTGAAAAGTATTTCTTTCTAACAAAAAACTGACAGCACAGCAATTAAAATGGACAATATGAACAAATATACATATATATATTTAAATTGTCTAACAGATGCAGAGGATGCCTGACAGGTGTGAGATTGATTTTACTGCCATCATTCTAAAGCACTTTCTCAACATAAAATCTTATTTATTTGTTCAACGTGAGCGTTTATAGAATATGCTTCTGTCAAATGGAAACAGGAAAAAGCATCTGTAGGCAGTTTTCTTTCTTGATTTATTTATTTAAAGGATCAGGAAACTTTAAAAAAATCAAATACAAAATAATCATAAAAGCCTGTAAACATGTAATCATACAGTCATCACAGTATGTTCCTCCTAAAATCTAAAATAATGCCAAATTACAATATTGTCAAACATATATGGTAGGACTTATACGAACTATTAATAACTGAAAGAGTAATAACTTTATAAAACATGCACTACTTGCGACAGATGTTTGTCTCTTTAGAATTAAATAGTAAATTCATGAATCGATAGTAAACATTTAGAAGCGTTAGATAAAACCTGAACTGAATTATGCATCTGATATTTCAGAAATGCAAATATTAAAAACTCTCAGCGGCCCTCAAGTCTCCAGAACTGCTGCCGAGGGCCAGAAGTTGTGACATTTTTCATGCGGTTTTAAAAACTTAAACTTGAATCAAGTATGACGCATTTTCTCTGACCTGATCAGACGGGTTCACGGCTAGAGCTCCAAGTTATTTAGAAATCATTAGTGGAGATATTTTCCTCTCCACGTTTGACGAGGAACCATGGAAAGGCATACGGGAGGAAATGCAGGCATTTTCGTACAATGTGGGGGCCGATTGTGTGCAGTGAGACAGCAGTCAAAATTCGCACCCAATTTCTTGAAGCGCAGCAACAGAAGGAGCTCGTTATTTCAGAATAATTCAGGGTCCACATTTGATCTGACTGCTCTTTTTGATCCTTGAAGACACTTCACCTCTCTTCCAAGAAGCTTCGGAGGTTCACAGCTTAAGAAATCCGCCTACATTTCTTTTCTCCAGGCATACGATTTGCATGTTAATTGCTCCTGTAGCCGGTCGGCACTTCTGACAATCACAGAGCTTTACTTTCTTTGTAAGGACTAGAACAAGCCAAAAGGCATCGCTACAACATGTTGAGTGAAACATAAAAAGCAAGACATTAACAAAAACACCCAAACAAGTTCTGTTTTTGGTCAATATCTCTGATGCCTCAGACCAGTTTTGTGTGGATTAATTTCTCTCCTCGAAGCAAAACTTGTCATCAAGTTGGCTTAATAAGAACTTGGGGGATAAGAGAAGAGAGGACAGGATTCATCAACAAAGTCTATGAGCCCTGAAGTAGCGTGGCGTCATATTTTTCCTTTTTGCATTCAATGACAGTGATCAAGTGTTCCTTCCGCAGAGTAATGTTGTGGAAAAAGCTATCCCAACCTCAGCAAGATGAAGCGCAATAAAATTGCCCCGCTGCATTTTTCCCTGTGAATTTCCAACAGTAAATGTTTATTCTGCTGTTTTCTGTCAAACATGGCTTCAATCGGACTTCCATATCATATAGTCATGGAGTCACCTCACGCTTCTGGTTTTAATATTTGTTTGTTTGGATAACACTCGTCACTTCGCAGTGCCTTGCCTCTTCAACTTTTTGACACTAATTTCAACATGTTTTACAGGGATTTTGCTAAATAAACCAAAACATGGTAGCAAATAATAAAAAGACGAACATGATTTTTCATTAACATCATTAGATTTCGGTACAATTTGTGCTGCAAGTGTTTGAGGCTGTTCCTGTTTCATTTTCCCTGCATTGCTTTGGGAAGTTGTTTAGTTTTTGTGGCTCTGCCTGTTTGCTTATGGTCTTGCTGGTCTTTGCCACAGCAATGAATACTTTTTGCAGATTTTAATACATGTACTACTAGTACTGCCATGTATTTTCATGTTTTCATTTTTTCATTACTTTCTAGTTCTCATAGCATTATGTGGTCACCACCAGCAGCGTATCAAGCCCTGTTTTAAGGGCGCTTGAGCCCCTGAATAGGATTGCCACCCATCCCGTAAAATACAGAGTCGTCCCATATTTGACCGTCAAATGTGCGTCCCGTATTGAACCGATACATAACTGTCCGATAGACACGCCTATTATAAACACATTAACACTAAGTTTAACAATAATGGCCAAAATAAAACACAGGCAATATTAAGGTCAGCTCCACTGTCATGGCGGGAGCTGAAGGACCCCTGAACGACGCTGAACGTCACGGTTGCCTAGAGACGGACACTGCGCAGCTGCGGTGAGCTGCTAGCAACCCGCGTCTTTTTAAAACGTCCTCTACCCGATTCCATGTCCGTGGAAGAAAAAGCGCTTTAAAAAAATACAGACGTGAGTGAAAAGACGCGCATTATAAGCTGAACAATTTCCGTGAGGATGGATACTGTGAACATGGATCCACAAAAACAACAACTTGTCCGTTGTGGCGCAGTTTGCTGCTGTGTGATAGACAGAATGGATCAGGAGAGGAACCGCAGACCCGTCAGAACCTAAAGAACCAGAAATCTTCATCCTCAATCATCTCCTGAGGCTGATATGGTACAAAATATTTTATTATTGATTCAGTTTCTTATTGTCATTTTAATTTGATTATTATTATTGCTTAGGATGTTTGGATATTTAATAAATAATAGCATTAGCCACAATAAGTGGCCAGTTAAAGAACAAATCATACTAATAGATTAACACTAAATACATCAATATTTTCTACATTTCATTACTTTCTGTGTGTTTTATTCACAAATGTTGATATATTTTATGAATAGTTGTTCAGTGGTCATTTAATGTATTACTTTATTAATATTTTATTAATGTTGTTTACCAGTTTGGATACTTGTCCATTTATGGAAAATGAGACATTATGAGTCGATATATATATATATATATAACATTCTTATTTGAAGAAAAAGACCAGCAGCTGCTGCATAACGTTTATAAATGTGGCATGTCTTTATTGAGATGAGCAGTGCTGCTAAATTAGTTTTTAAATGGTTTCAGCAAAGAATTTAACTTGTTTACAATTTGAATTCAGAGGTTTCAGCTGTGTGATTGGTCGGCTCTTCTAGCTTTAAATGCATAAAGTATAAACCTCTATAAATCTATATTTTAGTAAATATGCTCTGCCAATGAAACGCTCAGAGCAACAGAGAAGCTGATGTCTTTTTAAATAAGCCAATATATATATAGTGTTTACAGTCATGATTTTAAACTGTGGCAGGAAGCCGGAGTCCCCAGAGAGAAACCTGCAGGAAATTCCTTTTTGATATTTTGTTTAAGAAATGTAATTGCAAAATGTTTATCTGACATTTTGTAATTAAATGTCATAAATAAATTTATTTCTGAGCCTTTATTCTTAAATAAAGGCTCTAGTAAAGAGGGTTATGAGAGAAAACTTTAATGTTTTATTCACACCTAAAGAAAATTTAGAGGCCAATTATCCAGAGTCATGATTTTAGACTATGGCAGGAAGCCGGAGCGCCCGGAGAGAAACTGGGCGCTCCGAGAAAGAGATTACTCTTTTCATAAATAAACATGAAGCCTGTTCTGAACATGTCTTCACTGCAGCGGCTGTCTGCAGTGAAGACATGTTCATCAGCAGCCTTCACCGTCTGTTGTCCATGCATTATGTATGTATAATAATGGTCAGGGTCCGAACCACGGCAGATGACTGAGGACAGATGGTATTGCGCCGTTCCATATTCTCCAGGTAGATCGATGGTTGCGTTGGGAAGGACTCTGAGTTTCTTGTTGCACCTGGCCGACTGTGGCAGAAAAAAGACCAGGACGTTGTTTCCAGTGAGGCAGTGTTTGTGTTTTACCTTTGAGCCACAACCTGAGCAAATAGTCATGACCCCCAACTCTACCAAATATCTAAAAAGAGATGTTATGTTATCTATAGCTGTGGATGGTGGAAGTACAATGAGGGGGCCATTACTCAACCTCTCCAAATAATCCATGCCACATGTTGTACAGCTGCCTGCACTGTACAACTCCTTGTCCGTATTTCCACCAAGAGAGTCGAGCCAGACGAGCAAAGACTCCAGTAAACATGAAACCTCAAAGTCTCTTCCCAAGACCAGACGTCTCTCCCTCAGCTCCTTGAGGACTGGGGAGAGCTCTCCTGGAGAAATGTGCTTCCCAGGATGGCGGACGGCAGAGTGGATAAGACCCGCACAGCACGGGATGGATGAAGCCTCAATAAACACCCTTTCCCGAGCGAGACACCTCCTGGTCACGCTCAGGTTTAGGATGGATTGAAATGAGGCATTCACCCAGCCGTTTTGGAAGACATTAGAGAACTTAAAGAAGTTCTCAGTGTCCTCCATAACAGTTTGTCCCTGCTGTGCGGCCTCTGTCTTCACCACATCCAGGATGTCTGAGCCAGCTTGCTGCTCCGAAAGGTTAACGTCCCCAGCCCTGTTGGTTATCCCTTTAGGAACAGTTAACAAGCTGTCCCCAAAGACTTTGCTCTCGTTCCCGGAGAGAGATACCCCAGCCGGGGTAGTCTCGTCTTTGGGAACGGTCACAAACACGTCACACGTCTCAGGGGTTTCAGAATTGTATGTCAATTGAGCTTCGCTGTTCAGGGAACAGTTGAGCTCAATAACAACAGAGTCTTCACAATCCAATGTTTTTGACAAACCAATGACTTATGTAAATAAGCAGTTAGATTTAGAAAACGCATGAACAAATATCTTCTCATGGGTCTTAGCTCTGCTGGGGGCTAAGCACCCCTAAAGGTCAAATCCTAGAATCGCCCCTGGTCACCCCTATGCTACACAGTAAGGATGGTCTGGTCAGACTGATGTTTTACTCTTTATGGTCTTGTGTGATCCTCTTCACACCAAGGGTCCCAACAGCAAGGTGGGTTTTTGTAGGCAAACAGGAAACGCTCTCCTATTTCACCAAACATGATTTTTTCCAAAATCCTATATGATTGTAAACAGTCAGATGGTTTGTCCATTAGGTCAGCCCAAAACACACTATGATGTAAGTCAAAATCTTTTTCAAGCAGATGTTTCAACCAACTAACAGGAATCACAGGGGAATTTCTGCGTATTGATGATTCGTCATGTTCAGAAAACCATCAGAGTGGGAATAACTGCATGCTGGTTCACTGGATCAGTGACACACAAGCTGCACCTTTAATCCCTCAAAGAAACATATCAGGTCATCAGAAAATGACAGCCAGTCAAACCCATACAGACTAATGAAAACTGCCGACCTGAAAGATTTCCGTGAGTTTGAAAGGTTTCTCGATGTTTACCAAAGTTGGTCAAACATGATATTCAGAAGCTTTATTGAAAAACAGCAAAGGAGTTGAAGACGAGCGACTTTTAAGAGCCATTCCAATGGAAATTGTATGGAAACTGCTTAAAAATCAGCTGTTGTGGGGGAAAGATATTAATTGCCAAGCGCTGTTTTGGTTCAGCTGTGTATTTTTTTGTGTGAAAAATGTAAACTAACAACTAAAACAAACATGCTGGATAAAAAAAAGCAAAGCAAAATCTCACAAAATACTTTCTATAAAACTTAAAACAATACATACAGAGATGGTCAGTAAATGTGGTTCTGATGATATTTACTAAAAAGTTAATTTTTTAAATGTGCAGATACATTTCTGGATTAAAATGTTTTTTTTTATTTATTGATGTATTCTCATCTTAAATGTTTTGTTTTCATTAGACCTAAGCGGAAAATGACCATAATAAGCAGAAATTTAAGTAGACTTGAACTTCTTTTTTTTTTCTTGCATGTTGTGAAATAAATATTTGGTTTAAACAGCAGCTTTAAATCACAACTCACAATTCAAGATTGCAACCCAATACAGTGTTCTTGTTGACTTAAATTGCATTTTGAAGGCAGCAGGCAGACTTTCATTTTCAAGTTAAACCACTTTCAAATGTTTAACAGTGTATTCATACGCAGAAGAGCTATGATAAGGTGCCCTTTGACGTGGGGCTTTTGTGCATGGAGGTTTTGTTTGGAGCATTTTATCTTCAATAAATAATCGTTTACAACTAAATAGCAAAACAAATACAAAAACTGCCCATGAAGTGTGGCTCCACAGGGCATAAGCTATTTCCAATGTGAGTTGGATTGATTTTACAGAAAAGTCATGCTAGTAGCTTTAAGACCTCTATTATCTGTGTTCTGATGATTTGTGTGTGTTTGTGTTGTTATGTCATAAAAACAACAGTGTGCATTGATCGATTCAGCATTCAGCCGTGGCCTTTAACAGCAGCCTGGTTCTCTGTTTAAATAAAATCATGATGCCTCTCAGGGTGATTGTTTTAAAGATTGCAAGAAAAATGTTTTTTTTTTTTTTTATTATTTATTTCCCAACCAGCGGTAAGGTGAGGGGACCGACACTCCGACTGAACATTGAGGCACCTTATTTTACGTCAAGCTGTATTTTTAGTTTCATGAAGTGTTTTGGAACCTCTGAAGAGACATCGAGACTGATCTCTAAAGGAGCGGCTTTCTCCCTTTGCACACCTCGGCCACCCCGGTTGTCGTAAACATTGGGCTGAACATTAAGCGTTTAGCATTTGGAGTAGAGTAGAGTGTGCTGTGGACTAAATGTCCTACATTTAAAGATTTCCTCAAGTTAATTCTGCCTCACCGGTCCCTGCAGAGCTACAGCAGGAAAGGTCTTTTCTTTTAACCCTGAAGATGTGCTGACCCAAGCAGCTCCTCAACCTCTCTGGGAGTCTTTTGTCTGTAAAAACGGTCTCTAACTCCAACCTGGAACCCGTTCAATAAAAACCTCAAGGAGCAAAATTAAACTCAGTTGAGCAAAGTGAAATATTTTTGCAAAGCTAGAAGTTTTATGGTCAAATGATTGATTTTTATGCCGATTTAAATGGATCACTCGCCTTGAGAGCGATTTAATTTTTGTATGTTTGCTGCTTTGTACAGATGAGATGAGATATCAGCCCGTTGTGTGCGGTGAAGTGTGGGAATGCGAAAAAATTATAAAAAGTCTTACACTTTAACGCGCTGTTCTATTAGGAATAAATAATACACCAAATAAAATTTAAGAAACAAGAATTGTGTTTGAAATTATTTTTATTTTCTCTAACCCACACTGGAATAAACTTATTTGTACAGCCTCAAATTTACACACATGTCCTTATTGATATTCTAATGCAGTCGTGCCTCTAAGAACAGTCCGCAGACCTTCAGTATCGTGTTCGGTGAAGGTTATTCCAGATAGTTAATGTAGCTCTGCTTGATACGGTCCAAAACCAGCTTTTATGTGTTTGGGATCATCGTTGTGTGGGAACATCCCACCTGGTCAGAGGATCAATCGCTCTGCTGCTGATTTGAGGCGAATGTGAAGACTCTGGAGGTAGAACGCTGTTTGGTTATTCCATGCATTTCTCCAATCCACTGGTACCACTGGATTCAGTCGAGCGTGAAGGAGCTCAGAGGGAAACCCTCATATTTCTGTCCCTCATATTTCAGGGACAAATAAACCTATAAACCTCTTGAGAGTCACTCATAATATTAAACCACGTTAAGCTCCTGGTGAACCCATGTCACGTAAAACTTGCTTTACTTTGGTTAGTAAAAGCAACATCTTTCAGTTTGTAAGCCTTGTTTTTTTTTTTTTGTTTTTTTTTTGGTTTTCATATAAAGACAGCATAAATCTGCTGTTGTGGACTGAAAATTTGTTGATTTTGTTACAAGAGAGTTAACTAAACAGTAGATTGTTTGTTGCAACATTGTCTCTCTAATTACATGTCTGTGTGGATTAAAGAAATCCAAAAAGAAATAAAAGATGAAGGTTTGAACACCTAATTTATTCTTCTCTTGAAAAATATATATATATAAACCTGGAATGACTAATTAAAAGCCCAAATTTAACAAGGCATTCCTGCCAGTGATGAAGTAATTCAAACTTTTCACTGAAACTATGAAAGTTTCTGTCTCACCTCAGCAAAATATGATCTGTTCTCTAAGACAAGAAATCCTTGTTAAACATCAACCAAATTCCTCAAACCGCTAAATACCCTGAACAGAGAACACAACAAACACGTGTCACCGTCGCCGTTTTCAACAATAAGCATCTTTCACCTTCGTTTCGACAGCTCGCAGTCAACAGCAAAGCAGGAATGTGGCAAAAAGCAGGGCACATCCTTCACAGTAATGAGGAAAATCGGACCTTGCTGAGCCTGCAAGCGTGGCAAGACTTTCCCTGAACTCATAACGCCGGGTCAGCAGGATTTCTGTCCGGCAAGGGATGACCGACAGCTCTCTGGAGCGCCGCGGCTGACGCCACGAGAAAGAACAGAAAGACGTCGGCCATTAACCTCTGGCTTCCCTGGAAGTCGGGGGTGAACTGAAGAGATTTATATCTCATACATACATATTCTGTGAATAAGTAGCACAAGTAACACAGAGGAAGGCCTCTGCTCTGTCAAGACTCAGGAAGACTGCCAGCAGGCAGAATGTCAAGCAACCATTTGAGTTATAGGATACGTAGCCTCTGGGATGGGTTTCCAGTTCAAGCAGATATCGCTTTTATTTTGCGTAAAGTGTTTTAAAAAGCTTTTTGAACTCTTAAGAAATATCAAATTTCATAGTGATTATCATAGTGATTATGTCAACAACGCAAGATGTTTAAGTCAAGGGAAAAATGAAGTTTATCCATATTTAAGGTGACATAAGGAACTCACACAAAAGAAATAAAGACTTGAGCTTTAAGCTGATTGAGATGAGACATTAAAAGGTCTCATCTTTGAAACACCTCATTCCTGAGGTGGAAATGACAATGAAAATAGAAATATTCAGTGAAATACGTTCAGTTAAATCTTTTGTGCAACAGGCAGCAAATGCGTCTGACAGAGGAAGAAAACGGCAGCATAATTAGATCATAATCGTCTTCATCTGTAAAAAGTGAAAAAGCAACAAATCTTCTTGTTTTTCCCATTTAAATCTATTGAAAGAGCAATTTTCTCACATTCCAGGGACAGATAAACCCACACACCTCTGGAAGGAGTCACTTGTAACATTATTAAATCATGTTAAACCTTTCTAATGTTTTGTAAAGCACTTTGCACTTTTTCCTTTTCAGGTATTTTCAAGTAAACTGACTTTAGACGGAAGGAAAGATTACTTTATTGGAACAAAATAAACAGCTGTGTTACTTTAGAGCTGTTCAATTTCTCACAAGACAGAAGTTGCATAAAAAAGAGAGACCGTTGGCTGCCTCTATTCACTGCCTTTAGACTGCTAATATAAAATGTTGCGGCACAACAGTCTTTGGAAATAATGGGAGCAATTAACACCTTTGCACATCAGAGTAACACGGCTAGTGTGCAAACTGACTTAATATATTGATTTGGACCCAAATAAGTACTGTTTAATTATTTTATATATACATTTATTTATATATTAGATACAAATACAATTCAGGTCTGTTTCATCTTAAGCTATTCATGTTAGAGAGACTTTTAGAAAATCACATATTGGCCCCAAGAAAACTTTTTAACTTAGTGGAAATTCAGATTCACCTCAAGTGTCCCTCACTCATGCACCCTGTGATCACCAGTAGATGGAGGTTATTTAGTGCTTCATCTGCTCTCTGCAGACCTGGATGCACATCCAAAGCTACTCTAAAGGCACGTTCTCAAAATGGTTACATAATTCACCGGGGCCATTTCACATCGCTCTGTTCCGCTTGTCTAGAAAAAAAATACCATCAAAAATAGATTCATCGACCAAACTGCTCACAGCGAAACTTCATGAAGGAAAAGTAAATCAAAAGTCTGAAATGCTCCTTTGACAAACAAGCAGAGAAAATGCAATAGACTGTGGTACAAACAGGAACCTTTTGCCATTAAATAGCTTAACATTTTGTGAGAAAGTGTAATTCAGTCAAACTTTTCTCAAGGTACCAGTAACAGAAATGTAATCATGCTTAATACTTGGTATGTCTCTGTCTTCTGCTCTTTTCTTGGTGGTTTTGCTGAGTTTGTCTTTGGCTCTTTGCTACTGTTTACAAATTTGATATAAAAATATCTACTGTTTCTGCTTTGGCACCGTCTCACTTTACTGATTCTAACGTCTTTCTTTGGTTCCTCATCATCTTCTAAATCAAACTTTATACAATTTAGTTTTATCTATGTTATGCATTTTATCTACTTCTGTCTGTCACAAGCGGTCCTTCCAACATTTTGACCAAGTTCTCCTTGTGACGATCTCCATTGCTTTTTTCCCTCCGCATATCCTGCAGTTTTGATCAGTGAACTTTTTAGCTTTTCCTCAGTAGCATTTGATTCCATAAATACACAACCTTTATCATCTCAAGACATAAAGGACTTCACAGCAATCGTTCAAGGACTAAAAAAATTGCAAGATCAGTCAAGAGGTGCAGGGAAAAGACACGGACAGCTACTGGAGAAATGTATTTTTGAAGACTTGAAAAGAAAGTCAATACTTACAGGACATGAACCAAGATGAACGGGATATGGAACATGGATAGAGTTACAGGCAGAGGAGAGGAAAAATCCAGGAAAGAAAGACTGAAAAACCAGGTGCTGAAAGGTTTCTGAGAGTCCTATCTTAGCCTAAAATCCTAACTTCAGTAAGCGGCTAAGAGCGACACTGAGTGAGGAGTTTACAGAAATTCATTCATAAAGAGCAGCGGCAGTTTGGGCGTCTGCCCAGGGCGCCATCTTGTTGGGGGTTAGCACCTGACCGGGTCCAAAGGGCACCTTTACCTTCACAAGTCATTTTATGTACAAACCAAAGGACCATCCAAGCAAAAACTGACCATCAGACGACTATCAAAATACACACATCACATTCAAGCACTGGATTTAAATACAACATTAAAAGCTCGTGCAAATTCATGACAGAACAGTCTGATCCTTTACCTTAAAAAACACACGGGGAAGGAAGGAGGTCCCGGGATCTCTGTGGGATTTATTGGATGCTTACACCGCTTGTAATATGAGACTTAGTTTGACAGAACATCAAGCCAATTCCTCAGAACAAACAGAAAATGGCCCATTATGAAGAGATGTTTCTCCATGCGCGGCCGAGAGCTTTACAGTGGAAGGAAAGAGGACACACACTCGCCCCCAGCATCCCAAGAAGCTGTCACATTGATGCAGTACACTCAGACAAAATGTTCAGAGCGCACAATTCCCTCGGCTTTCTAGCTCTGTGCTACTGAAGTGTAAAAAAAAATTAGAGGGTTTCCTTCTTTTAAGAGGAAGCAATCATCAAGAGGTTGTTACATGTGCAAACTTGCTCCAGAGGCATCAGATGGAGCCGGGTTTTTTTTTTTTTTTTTTTTTTTTTGATCCGGGGAGCTGAATGCCTCTGCCGCCAAGTCCTGTTTGTGTGTTAACGTGTGTGTTTGAATTTCAGAGGGACGGTAAGCCGGGGATTTAGGGCACGGTTTTCTGGGTTGCAGCTAAATGCCACCTGTCTGTCCAAAAAAAAAAAAAACCCAAAAAAACCACAGACAACTTAAAAATGTTGGTATAAAATAAAAAAATCTTAGTTTTTACGTTTACAGAGAAGGTCTCTCTCTTTCCCTCTTCCTCGGCGCTCTTAAAAAATGAACAACAACCCAAATCGTACTGAGTTACAGGTCAACCCAATATTAATCAAAGGAAAAGAGGCTGAGAGACGTAGGAGTAGCACATCTTTCTAAAAACTTGCATGAATTTACTTGATGCGGCTGATTTCACCTCTTTATTAGTCAGTCTGGAACTTCTTTAGGCTAAAAGTGAAACTTCCTGAGATGTGCCTTTAGCCGTGGGGTTGTTATGTGTCTAAAACTAACTTTTTGATTGATTTAAAATGATTTTGAAAAACAGAAAACCGAGCGATGTGCTGCAGTTTGCCTCATCATTCTGCAACCTCTGTGAAAATTGCATCAGATATGAAAGCTCAACTCTTGGGCATAATTTTTCTTCACCAAAAACATAACGAGGAATTCCTCGTGTTGCGCAACAGAAGTCTAGTTTTGACTCAATAGTTGCTGAGGGCAATTAAAACTAAATTTAATCATTTAAATAAAAACTACTAAGTAATAAGCCCAGCGCTGGCGTAATTTTGCACCTTTTCACACGAATCCGGCCGCACCGCGGTTTAAGCCCTGAACAATGCAAGCAGAATCATCTACAAAACAGCCCAGAGCCACCAGATCCAATTACAGAGGGGTGAAAGGTATAATGTTGCATTTATGTATGTCACACTCCGTTTGCTCGCTGAAAGAAAGAAAAAAGAAAAAGGAATTAAAGAGTGACTCATTTGAGCGCGTCTCCCTTTTCACACATTATTATTTATGAGGCCTGTGTTTTTAGATGTGAACTCTTCATTTTTTTTTTTTTTTTTTTCAATGAGGGCGTTATCCACCTTTTTCTGTAAATAGGATGCAGCGTTCTTTCTGGCAGTCTGAGCACGTCATTCTGGAGTCACCTGAAGAGGAGGAACTCCATCGCTCCATGTGCATTAATGCTCGTGTTCCCCCGCCCGCCTCGGACTGTTTGTCCGTGCATGTCCCACTCATCTAAATGCCTGCATGTACAATGAATTAAAAGTGTCCCATTTTCTACCTTCTTGCACCCAGGTGCGCAGATCCGCTCAACAAACATGAGGCTGACCTCGATAGTGGAGGAAAAACACCAGACACCCAGATCTGCAATGCAAATTGTCACCACATGATCCTCTGGGACGACAACCAGTGCAGCCAATTAAAACTTAATTCTCACTTCATACTTTCTCTTCCCATGCAGCCACACCTTAGCAAACCGAGCTATTTCATGGCAAAATGCACATTTTGTAATAAATCACTCAGAGAGAAGAGATTAATCACTTCCACCCGTCATTTTAATGCTTTTCAAGGATTATGGGAAAGTTAATGTTCTTTTACCAACCGGAGGAGAGTCCAGTGAACGTCGAGGTGAGAACTCGCGCAAACGCTTTACGGTCCCTCTTTTGGATTCAGGGAAATATTTAGCAGATTGGAAGAGGAGGAGAGCCTTCTGTGATTTGCAGCACAACACTTTGCGCTGCGTGCCGGAGAGCACAAACGTCTCTGGACTGTCAGGAAGGCAGTTACTGAATTTCACCTTTACATTTTATTTTTTGTTTTGTTTTCAAGACATCCACTACTGCAGAGAGACATCCAAAACACTCGGCATCCGTCAGTCAAATGTTTGTGCACTTCACAAAAGTCCCAGTTCGACTTTTCATCACTCAATTGGATGACGCTTTGCAGTTGAACTGTTTTTCTTTGGCCCTTTTTTTTTCTTGTTTCTTTTTTACCACTAAAATCTCTTGGTTGGACAGGAAGTTGAAAGGCTTGTATGTTTTCTGTCATTTGGCTCACTCACTGAGAAAAAAAGCAGACAAATTACATCTCCGTTGGGTTTGCTCGGAGTGGTCGTGTTTTATTTATTTATTTAATGACACGACATGAGATCATCAACAAAAGTTTTCAAGAAAAGCTGTCCAGGGCCATAAAGCTGGGACAATGAAATCCTCTGCTTCCCAGATGTAAGACTCTGCCTCTTGGCTGCGCAGATGTTGTGTAAAAGACAGAGCGACAGATTTGGCACCTGTTTGGTTCTTAGAGAGAAGTTTGAGACGGCAGAGACTTCTCTCTATGGGCTTCAACTTAAGATTTAGTGACAGAATTTGCTGCCTTTAGCCTCTGTGCCTCAATGCAGTGGAGCAACGGGGATTTGAATTTGAAGTTGTATTTCTTTCAGATGAAAAGGCCTGCTTCTGAGTTTGAGTCAGTCCAGTCTGCCCACCCATGTACGTCGGCAGGCCTGTGGTCGCACCGTGCAGCCGCTCTATGAGGACGCCGGGCGCTGGGGAAATGTCTTACAGGTAAACAAAAACTGTTCAGTGCAAGGAAGGTGTTCTCAAATCTGAGTGTAAATTTGTTTTAGCTTTAGATCCAAATGGTGGTGGGAGACAGATATTCTGACAAATGAGAAAAATGTAAAACCAAAACTGTTATTCAAAGAAAAAAAAAGAAGTGCAATCATTGTCATTCGCTATTTGTTAATGACAAAAAATGTTTCATCTTTTCTAATCATCAATATGTGCTTTTAGTTAGTAAGGAAACACAAAAAACTCCAGTTCAAATTGGACATTGCTTTCAAAAGCAGTAAAATGACATAATAATAATAACTCTTAGGTTTAATGTGGAAAGTAGTGGTCAGTGAGTATCTGAACTATTACCATCGACCTAAAAGGTTATTGTGTTTAGTACTTTGTTCTTTTCTATCTCAGTTTGGTGTAAGTTCACTTTTTAAGCATGTTGTTTAACTCTTGTATGAATTAATTACCTTACACTCTAAAATTATTTTATGTAACCACTCATAACTGCAAACGATGATTATATGTCACATATTTACTGGTGTTTATTTGCCATGTAACATTTGACTCTTACACTCTTTGAACTATTGTATTGTTTAAAACACTACATTTTTATTGCTGCAGCTAAGCTTTTAGTCTTTCTTTAGCTTTTGTTAGGTAAAAAGAGACAAAGATTAATAATAAATCTTTGCTGTAGCTGATTTGAAAGTTCTACAAAGTACCAAGAAATGCAACCAAAAATGGCAGCACCTGATTGATGTGCATGGTGCGATTATTTCTCCCAGCTCAAATTTGCATTTTTGTACTTCCACCTGGTGTTTGTTTGACGACTGACGTTCCTCTCGATTACTTCCAGTTTGTGTCGCCCTACAGAATACAAGCAGTTTTTAAAAAAAAAAACTCAGCTTGCACATCTCTCAATTCAAAAAGATATTCTTTACCGCCCACAAGATTTTATTTATTTATTTTTTTAATCTTCCACATAAACACAATATAAAACTGTTTAAGCGTCACACAAAAGCGTATTTTCTTCCTTAACGCCGGGTACGCCTGTAAGTTGTAGGAATCAAGTCCACATCTGTTTGAAAACGTTCTAATCCAGTTATAAACTCTGAAAACTGATCCACACATTCAGACACAGGAGGTGAACCACATCCCTCTTCTTCATTGTCTCAGACAGCAGAATCTGCCGCACAGCCTTATCGCTCCCCAGCAGCCATGCGGGTCAGGCTTACTCACTCGATCTTTTTGGTCGACTTAAATGCCACCCGATCGTTGTGGCAGACTTTGGGAAATAATATGCTTCTGCCAGTGTAATTCGAGTGGACCGTCCAGCGCAGCCTGCTACCAGTAATCCTGTAAGGCTGCAGGACACGGAGAGGAAATGATGACCGCAGACGCGGTGTTCTGGATCCTCTTGCTCTCCTTAAACCTGTGGCCCACTTTCGGCTGGCAAGAGAAAAATAATAACGCTAAAAAAAAACCCGACTGCCAAAACTTTGTTCAGCGTATCGCAGGAGTCCACTTAACGTAGATTTTGTAACTGTTTTCGCCAGCACCCATAAATTACTGCACATATTTGAAGCTTATTTGTGCTGATGAACCAAATGAGGTCTGGGTTGCTGAGTCGATGTATTCATCAAAAGGCATCCGCTCGTAAATAGATACATGCACGGAGACATATTTGATATTTGACCTAAAAGCTGCAGCAAACAATGCATGACAGGATACACCAGAGGAAAAAAAACCAGCATCAGCGGTACAGAAAGCAAAAAAAAAAAAAAAAGTGTATCTTTTTTCAAATTTAGATACATCCGTAGAGCGAAATGTGAATCCACCTCAACAATAACCTGCTGAACCTCTTCCCTCGTGGGGGAGAAGGGGAGAAAGGCTGACAGCCGTGGCAGGTTGCTGAAAACTCAAACCGCAGAAACAAGGACGATGTGGCCTGACATCCCGGTGAGTCAGTCTGTTAGTGCAGCGGCTGTAAACATTTGTGGTTTTAGTGCCGTGCTTGTGGCTCTTTTTTTTTTTTTTTTATTCATTTCTTTTTTACTGGCCCTCACAAGTGGCACTCTAGCACAGGTCGGAGGTCACGTTTGGCATGTCTTTCATTCATGGACAGGATTATTAAGCTAATACCATTTTTAATATTACCTGCTGCAATTCGTCGTCACCAAAATTCAAGAATAATAACAGCCAAATAACAATTGTCTGGTTTTTTTTCCAATTGTCTTAGGGTCATTTTGATATTCTGCGTCCAAAAACCGCATTGGTTTTGCTCAAGCAGACGGAGGTGATTTTTGGATTCAGCGGTGCAGAATAGTCCTAATTCAGCTGAAAAAATATATATAGACAACTTCCAAAAAACATTCTTGTTGTAGTGTGAAAAGATGGAGAAAAAAAACGGTGCTTTCTTCATCGCTCCTTTCCTTTCCTCCTCATGTTTCCTTCTTTCTTTTCCTGTGTCCTATTTTTACCTGTCCCTCAGTTTCTCTTCCCTTCTTTCCTTCCTCCTGTCCTCTTTTCATGGCTTCCTTCTGTCCGTCTTCTCTGTGTCCTTCTTTCCTTCCTTCCTTTTGTGTGTTTTACTTCCCTTCGTTCTTTTGTGAGTTAATTGTTTGCTGGTGATGAAGAGATGACCCACAAGCTGTAGGTATTGTTGGTTGTCAGAGGCTGATATCTGTTCAAGTTAAAAAGTTAAAATTCCAATGGTTGCTGAAAGGGGAGATGTTGCGCTCTTCCTTCTTTCTTTTGTTCTTCCCTTTCTTTCTGATCTCATTGCTGTTTTTCTTCCTTTCTCAGTTTTTTCCAGTATCTGGTGTCTCATAATAACACATTGTAACCTGTAGCACTCATAGTTGATCTAATGCTGGCTGCAGTCCTGTAGCTACACAACAAAGACTTTTTCAACAATTACCATCAACCACTTCCTCAATTGCCTTCCCAGACTCACTGACATTTATTCTTCTGTAACGACAGTGATGCTGTAAAGGACGTCGCGTTGTGGCATGATAGAGAGACGGATCACGCTTCAGCTAATTAGACGGCAGAGGAAACGGGATCCGTTAAGTGTTTACATACGTTTCCCTCGCTCTCATGGGTCCGTGCTCCTATTCTCACGCTTGACTTGAAGCTCAAGCTCGCATGCAAACTCATTCGCGTTCACGCACAAAGACGGTGTCGTGTTAGGTGGCTAAGTGGCAGCAGTGGTGTCTGGGCACTGCCACCGGTAGGCAGATGTTTTCCTAGTTACGGTTCATATCGCTGGTAGGGAACACAAAGAGGCTCTCACAGGTTTTCAGTCATTGGGAAAAGGCTTGTGGTGTGCTGTGAGAAATAAAGTTAAAATATATATATAATCAGCGAGTGTCTTAAGTGGCTGTAAGGCTTCGGAAAATGTTCAGGCTTTGAGGAGGGGCCAGGAGGAATGAAAAGCTCACGGCGTAATGTCAAGGAGAAGAAAATCAACGAGGAATAAACACACTGAAGGAACTGCTATCAAAGCGCTCAATGCCAAGAAGCCTTTAGAGAAAAGTGAAAGTGAAAGGGATTAAAGTCCAAGAGGAATCAGACATGAAAGGGGCCAAAAGGGATTCGAACAAAAATAGTGCCTTGGAAAGCAAGAATAGCCCAAGATGGCAGAAAAGAAAAGAGGGTTTGTGATCATCACATCAGAGTCCCCGGGTGGGACAGAGATAACATCGTCAGATGTCGAAAAGAGGAAAACCTGTCTCTGCTTTTGTGGATAAATTGTATTCTCTTCTAGACTAACACACAACACCATATTGACATTGGTGAGTATGTAAGGAGTATAACTGTGTCTGTAAGTGTACATATTAGGATATTTTATACAACAAGATGTTGAGTCACAAAGAGTCATAAAATTATAACAGTAAATTAGCTAAAGTCTCATTTCACACAAAGGTTTTGGACTAACTTTAGTTTCTTACTTAATAATAGACTGCTAACAACCATAATAGTTGGATTCTTGATTGTATGTAAACTAAAATCCACTATGACCAGGTGAGGTCAAAGAAACAATCTAATAGTTGATCTTGTTGTGTGTACACTGCAGATCTTTGTATGAAAAGCTGACACAAATGTTACATTTTCATATTTTGCGACTAGTAGGCATAAGTCTAACATGCTGTTGTAAAGGAAAGAATGTGGTCACATTGGAAATCCTAAAAGAAGCAAAGTGTATCAACTTACTCCTGGACTTACACCGCTGAGGGCTCAACTTTCACACTCCTGCTTAGTTTGTGACAGACTGTCTGGGTGTACAGGAAGAGAGAGCACCTTCACAGCATCTACGATACGTTTTTACACATCGAGCTTAGCCACGGATTAGCTGGTATTAACGCAGAAAACTTCAAAGTGTCGGTGAAAGCTCCTGCAAGCTTGTTACTCATTGAAGACCCAGTCTGACTCGTTTACGGATTGTTTCAAGCAAAAATATAAAGACGTGGCCACCTACTTGATAAAAACGCAAAACAAAACAATAATAACAATTTAAAAAAACATAGGTTTTCAATGGAGCGATTTTGGGTTCAAAACTACAATTAACTTTTTGACCTGAGAAATTTTTATCTGCAGTGTAAGCTTAGCCCTAATCCAGAAAATAAATAAAAAAAAATAATTAAGCAGAGTGCCACTGTAAAACGTCTCCTGACTCACTGCAGCGAGCAGCAACAAGCTCCTTCACAACGTTTTGTCTTCACTCTATCTCCCCTTTATTCCCACAAATAAAGTGGAGTACGCATGAGCATACTTCCAGACTCAGTAGGTGAGACTTTGAAAATCTGCCAAGCGATACAAAAATAGATTTCACTTGTTCTCGTTCGGCAAAGAATGTTCCCAGCAGCTCAGCAAAGTGTTAACATCGTGAGGTTATTTCCTCGTAGAGGAGCAAAGACCTCCGTCTCTATTCATCACACACTCCTTATATAGAGATCCATCCTTAAACATGTTCTCCTTGTAGGCTCGTATGAACTGATAATCATCAGCAGTCTGTTTATATTTGATAAATAAAAGAGTTTCTTTTCATAAGCCCGCACATGCAACTCTTTCCTTTCCCTCATATCGGCTGTCTATATAAAATGATTTGAGAGCTTTGTGGAAACTCTTCTCTGAGACAAAGTAATATCACTTTCCATTTGTCAGAGGAATGCTTTGCACTACTGAGCAGGCAATCTCTGTTGTGGCAGAGATGAAAGAAGCAAAGCGCATTCATCTGAACCACGGGACGTTTCTGCCAGATCTAATTTTCACCAGGTCTTTCATCCTCCTGTAGCTTATGACCAATTGTTCTTTTATCAGACCCTGATGAAAACCGTCTGACAAGCAGATGCAATTAGTTGTTGTTTTTTTTTTTTATTGAAGCGTATTGGACTTGTGTGTTTTTTCTAAGCTGTTGAACACAATGTTGCTCCAATTTAGGCTTACTTTCGAGGTCACGTCATTTGAGCAACAGGTAGTGTAAGAGTCACAGTGTTGATTTGACAGAAAAAAAGAGAAAAAAAATGCGCAGGGGTTTCCAGTTTTCTGTTAAATGAGTAGTCGTAGACTTCAAAACTTCTGCCCAAGGTAAGGACTAGGCAACCGAGGGAGAGTAAGGAAAGGTAATTGTGTTTTTACAGCACATTTGCAGCAACAAGGCCATTCAAAGTGCTTTATTTTAATAAGAAAGAAATACAAACAAAATAACGAGAAAAGCAAAAGAAAAACAAAAAGCACTCCACAATTTATAAACTAATAGGAAAGAAAAGTATTGGTTCCCCATGTCTCATAAGAATGAGCAGTCTGTAATTGATAAACTAGTAGGGCTTTCTCTTGTTCTGATTAAACTAGATGTTGGTTCTCCATGTCTGATTCTATGTTGTCTCAGTTTGTTCTAGTTTTTTTAACTAGCAGGAGTTTTTCTGGGTCTTTCTCCGATATTAAAGGTTTAACGCTAAATGTTGATCTACGGTATTGATGCTAAGTTTGTTTTCATTTCTGCTCAGGGCTGATAAGCTAGTAGAAGTTCATCTGGATAATAATCTAACGTGATCTAAAAAAGTGTAAAGGTCTAAAGTAATGAGTACTCCACAATTTCTGAAAGTCTTGAAGAAAGGCCCCGGCCCCTCTGCGTTACGTTAGGTGTAATATTTGGTGCAGACAGGTTTGTTGTGTGCGACTATTTTTGTAGGAGTTTCATTAAGCCCCCTGTTTTCATATGAGAGGAACTTTATGCAGCAACACACCGTGATGATTTGTGGAGGATTTGTGCCCGAGTGCAGAGAGGAGGACGTATGCTAAGGTGATGGTTTATTTAAAAGAAAATGTACAAATTGGAGGAATCAACATCTGAGAAGCATCTGACTGGGAAGAATGGAGGAGGCAATGGTGACAGCCTCCACAGGCATGGAGGATTCAATAAAAGAGGGCTCTAACAAGGAGGTAATGAAAGCGAGAGGCTTTTAACAGCGGGGAGGTGATTACTCCCCGCTCCCCGCTTAGTCTCCCGTACAAGAGGAGACTAATAATCAGAGTGTAGTCCGGCCAGGTGGGAACCTGAACTGAGGCGCTGAGGGAAAATGACTAACACAGAAATGAACACAGAGGCGTCAGAATAGGAGACAGAAGGGCTTTACTGAACGTACCAACATGAAGATCCAAACCGAAACACATGGCAGAACGAAGAATATTCACAAAAATGTAAACTATTTTAGTGCAGTAAGCAAAAATCTTTTTAAAGGTCACAACAACTTAACTTGACGACAAGACAAGACTCCATCACTGTCATGCTATTTTACTGGAAAGAGATACCAGTAAGTTCACCAAAAACCAGCTTAAGAGTAGGAAAGACTTGTAAAGAACTCAAAGGCGACATCTTGAAGTAACTGAGATGCTACAGGAGCCATTTCAGATTATTTCTCCTTTTCCCTTAGACATGTTTACTCCAGTATTGATTGGTTTAGGGAAGTTCCCAAATATTTTAATAAAATTTAATTACAATAACTCTTAACTAATAATTTTTATCCAGGATTTCTTTTTTTTGTTTTGTTTTTATCCTTCCAGATAAAGTTTGCTACTTTGAATTTGTGTTGGCTATGCACTAACCTGCTTGAAGCAATGAGACAATGTGAGATGTTTAATTTACGCTTTTCCGGCACATCTGAAATGGATTATTCATGAATGACCCTGGCAATTATTTATTGTTTTCCTCATTGTGTTTGGCATAATGAAACCTTCACTGATATAACTACATGTTGCACTAACATGTTTGCCCACTAAATTTCTTATTGTGCGATTTTATCACAGGAAAGGGAATAATGGATATGTTTCCTGAAAGTTTATAAAAGTTAGTGTGATGCCAATTTTCAAATGTTGTTTCATCTGTCATGAGATCCAAAACATGATCATAAGTGCCCTGATCCCACTGATGGGCAGGATTTAGTGTGACTGTCACTTGTAATGACGCTCTGGCAAGACTGAATGTCATCTGGTGAATAGCAGGGAGCCACTTAATTTCACAGCTGAATGTTTTCAGATGTCACAAGCAGGGACTCCAACTGGTGCAACTAAAAGGAGCCTGCAGGGTAACAAAAGTTGAAAAAAATGTTTGCTTTACTCTAGCCTTGTAAGGCGGATAAGATAACGTTGAGGGGTGAGGGATGAGAGGGAAGAAATAAGTGGATGCACACACAAAAAAAGAGGTCCAACTTGTCCAGCTCAGTAATTGCGTGTTTCGCTGAATGACTTCTAATTCTCGGTGATACCCACAGTGCATGACGCAATTGTCTATCTTTGAACACAGGAAACAGCCCTAATTCGCTTCATTTTAGACTGAAGTACAGGAAGGAACTGCTGAATTAACACCAGGGTGATGAAATTGTGCGCCACAGTCTGCTGGGGGAAGAAAACCTTAACGGAAACGAAGACCAGGATAAATCGGGGAAAACTGAGGTTTGAAAGTCAGATCAGAAACACGTCGATGGAGAGTAGACTATGAGAGATGGATTTGACTTGTTGGGAAAATCCATGCTGAGATGAAAACATACAGGTGATACAGGTGCAGGCAAACTTCTTGGTAAGTGGAAAATCCAATAGAGTAAACTCTGGTCAATATTTAGTGGAATAAGATATATATATATATAGAGAGAGAGAGAGATAGATATATATATATATAAAGAGAGAGTGAGTGAGAGAGAGAGATTAGATGAAGATTGAGTGTTAAAATGTGGAAAAGCCATTAACTCATATCTGGTGCAGGATCTGAAGATGTATTTTCCAACTAAATAATAACGGATTTGATCAAAGTTTGTATTTTTTTTAAAGTCTTTGAATGTGAGATTTGTGTTACTACAACAACAAAAAAAAAAAACTTAAGATTTTTCACACATCTTTAATAGGGTTAATGTCAGTAAAAAGAAGAGCCAAAATTATCACCGCACTGCAGCTCCCAGGTCCAAAACGTGATCCAGAAGGCGTCTGTGATATGAAATATTCCAATGTGTCAATATGTGTAAATGTCAAAATGACATTAAAAGTCTGAACCCCAGTGCCCTCTGGGAAAGTGTGTGAAAGGTCTCAGAATCATTTCCGCTTTTAATTTAACGTTATTGTGTTACTGCTGTTCTCCAACAATGAGCTTCTGGGATTTTTGTCTCTCTTTACAGCTTTATTTGTCAGCTCCAGCTGTTTTGAAATTCATCACCACTTTGAACGTTTCAGGAACCAGCTATTTTCCAAAGCAATGTTCTGACTCGTGAAGATAAACATGCATCTGCCTTGTTTGAACGGCTTGTTCTCTTGTATCGTTGAAGAGTGACTTACGGAAATGGGCCTCGGTGTCAGGAAAACAGGACGCAATCAACAGATTTAGAGTTTGTTGTTTCTCCTTTAAATGGTTCAAGATGAAAAGTTTCGCTTTCCCAAAATGTTCTGTTTTACATGTCTCAAACAGAAAGGTGTTAATAAATTTCAGCAGTGCTGCTTTTAAAGCCCCCACTTTATCTTACTTATTAACTGTAATGCTTGACTGCATTACAAAGCAGCCGTTCATTCTGCCAACCAAACTTTACCAGTTGATTAAATATCTGTTAAAATGTAACTTTGAGACAGTTGCCCTCTGCAGGAACCCACCCGCATCATAAACAGGAACATAATAGCTTGTGGAAAGAAAAATATTGGCACTAGCTGAGTCATTTTGGCAAGAGCAGGGGGGGTCACCTTATTAGCAGCACCACGGGGATTTGTCACTCACTTATTTGTCATCGAAAATATCTGTAAGAGGATGCTACAGAGGACAGACAAATGTTTCCCCTGAGCGAGAAAAGTGCAAATTTCACACAGCCCTTTCAAACGGAGCATCATCCCCAGGGACCACGTCCGGCTTTCAGCAACATTGCTGAGGAAGTGACAGAACGAATCCCGCACCTACGAACAGCAACGCGTCAGCAGCGATTAAAAAGATCCGGCCACCACATGAGCATCGACGCCTGACATGAAATCCGTCTCTTCCACTGAATTTATCTGTCCGCTTGTTAGGCCGCTAACATTCAGGAAATGAAGCTGCAGACAATTTCGGGTCCCGTACCTCTCTGTGTGCGGGTGGCGCCGTCAGGTGTTGTGACCGCATCCTGCTTAGACGTCACACAAAGAGACAGGGACTACTGGTGAGCAAACTCCACCGCAACAGCTGTCCCTTCCAATGACCCGAGACAGGTAGAAGCAGATACAGCGGTGAAGAATGTGACACACCGCATCAAGTTTTCAAGTTTTCCCACCTAAAAGAACGGAGAGCTGTGTCATTTTTATCCCAGGCGTACCCTCAGCTGTGAGAAACAGGATATATAAGCAACATGTCTGTCTTTCGCTGTTGGATGGAGTCTTGCTTGGTGACGGACGGGTCCGCTGTCCAGGTACCAAACAAGATGAGGGTATTTGCCTCCTCTACGCTCATCTGAGGTTGAACTTTTGTAACTCCAGTTGCAAAAGTTCAACCTTCACTTGTCACGGTAGAGCAGATCCATCAATAGTATACTCTCCAAATTAGAAAGTACACCATGTCAAATTAGATTCAGGTGTATCTTGTACATGTAGTCATCACATTTTGCTCTAATAATCACTGATAACTTCTTGACTCATATCTTTTGCCGCACATACAATAGACAAGTTACTTCCATCGATTAAGCATTTCATTTAAATACATCCAAGAAGGCCAAATGAGTGGAGTGACATCACAGTTCATATGCAACTAATAATATCCTTAATGAAGTTCTGTTCAGTAAAAGTGGGGTACGTAGATTAAGTTCTAAGATTAGCTTTTTAAAAGAAATGAGGGCAGTGTAAGTTTCAAACTTGACTCGGAAAGTTCATCTCAAAAGCTGCCGGTGAATCAGTGTTTTGTCTTTACAACTATTCATAATGTTTTTTCATTAAATGCACGTAAAATGCAATCTTTTCTAAGCTGATTCATTTTTCTTTGGGTGGTCATGCAGCTTGCTTTGTGTTTTTTCATTAATACAGATGTGTAACACAGGGGTTATATATCAGCTGGTTGTTGGCAGCAGGTTTCTGATCACGTATTTCAAACTTACCAATTATTCTCGACTGTTTTATTAGGACAGTTTTTTTTTTTATGAAACTTTCTTGCGTGAGTGTATATAAATATTCAATGATATTTAGAAAATTGTTCAACCAAAAATCTGCTAAAAAAAAATCATCTCCTCCACAAATGTTTTTTCATGTCACTGCAGAACCCCATCATTTTTATATTTTTTTCTGTGTCAAACACTTATTTAGTGCAATAAAATTTAAAATAGTTATTTAAAAATCACATAATGGGATTATTCCTTTTTTGATTATTATTATTATTTATTGTCTTATCTCTCACAGTTGAGGCTTACAAATTAAAAACCTCTCCATTCTTCGTCAGCAGGAAAACTTGAAAAATCGGTGGCGCATTGAATACTTTTTTTTTTGCCTTCATGTGCATAAACAAAACAAACAATACATGCAATTGTGATACTGAATACTGCAAAACTGAGTTTATGTGGACTATGCTGCATCTAAACATTTAATGTGGTAGAATTATTTGAAACTCATCTAAAAGCTGCGACTGCACACATACACCCGCCCCAGCCACATTACAATCACAACCTCAGAGTGTTTCTTTTGGATTAAACCAACACAAATAGAAATTTGACCCGTGTGACAGGAGGCGCCGTGCCGTTTTGTTAGGCAACAGGAAGGCCGACCTCAGACCCCTGCAGGATGAAAAGTGTGTGATGGTCGAGACGTTGCTTTTCTTCCAATTCCTCACGGATGCAGGCAGGCAGGGGTAACCTTTGTGGTTTCTGTGTTTCATGACAGAACAATGATGGAGGGATTCAAGTGGATTTTTTTTTTTTTTTTGTCGTTCCCATGACATTTTGTTCGCCACAGATCTTTGACACAACAAGCCTTGCTGTCCTACATACAGGCTTCAGAAGAAAGAACACACAAGAAAACACACTTAAAGTCATTGTAAATATAGAGAAGACCCGTTTAGCTTTTTTTTTTTTTTTGACTGTTACTATACATAAAAAAAACTATTCAAGTATATTCTGAAAATATAAAAGCAGTACAGCAAGAAAATAAAATTCCTGCATGGATCAATCTAGAGACCAATTTACAGCTTCAAGCTGTCATCAGGGTATGTGCAACAGAACTAAAGCGAGAGAAATTAACCTCTTAACATGTGAAAGGACTTGTGACATGATGCCAAAATGTAGGTTGGGCATTTTTGTGCCCACCTGCAAGAGCAATCAGAATAGCAGAAATGCTTCTACTGTCATTCAAAATCACGAATTACCTCATTCAGAGGGTTTCTGTAAAGGACATCACTCTGTGTCAAACATAGCAGTGGCACAGCCAAAGTTTACAGTACGGGAGGATATGGCTCACCGTCCAGGGCAGCATAGCCTGAGGGGCGTCAGGAGCACTTGACAAAAAGACATATATATAGAGGTGGGGATAAAGAATTCAGTAATGATTAAAAATAAGTTAATTCCCAAATGCGAGCCAATTTTAAGTTAGATATAGGCATCACAAGAACTAGAAAACGCCTTTAGTTAACTTCCTTATGTAAGCAGCTGATTTTTAGGGAGGTAAAATTAGAAAATGAAAGTAAAAACCAGCTCAGATGCAGGTACCATCAGCCTCACCAGATCTGACTCTAGTCGAGAACCTTTATAGTCTGGCATCCTGGTTCAAAGAAAGAAATGCAGGAACTTTTGTGATTGTGCTGATGTAGAACAAAATCTCCGAAAAATATTTGCAACATTGGTTACAACAAAGGTGGCTGGTTAATGTTATTTGCTCAAACAGTTAATCTATTTTAAAGTCTTTTCAGCGTTCCCCTTTAATTGTAGCCAATTTACATGACATCAACCTCTATTAACAAGGACATTAAGATGTTTCTCTTAAGTATTTCAAGAAAACTTGAAGTTTGTCTCAAATTGTTTCATAGCAGCAGCGTGTTGGATATCCACACTCAGGTAGTTGTTGACACACACACAGGGAGAGGATCCCGTGTGCAGGTGTGCACGTGTTTGCATGTGCACATATGCACATGCAAACACGTGGAGTTTGTATTATGCACATGCATGTGCATGTGCGATTCGCACTGCATTTATCTGCATTTACTCTGGCTTCAGTTCACTGTCCCAAGGCCTGTTGGGTTAATAGCCCACACTGAATTACCCCTAGGTGTGAGTGTGTGTTTCTGTCATGGACTATTGACCTCTCCAAGAAGAGCCAAGACTCTTAGTACAGTAGATAACCAGCAGCAGCCTGTAGAACTATACAATAATTCATCCTAAGCTGTGGAGCGCATCGTCTTTAAATTAAAACATTACTTTTCAGGCTGACGCCAATGAGACAATGTAGGTTTAATTGAATTAAGCGAATTAACTTGAGCACCAAATTAGTGCAATAATTGGCTGCGGACTATCTGTGATGCAGATGGGACTTTGCAGCTTCTGGCCCTCTCACTGAAACGTTTGTGTCAGCTGGATGTGACCTTCAGTTTCTCAAGGTCTTTGGCTAAGTTTGACTGACGATAGCGAGGAACGCTGGGACAGACACAAAGGACTGTCCATATCGATTGGATGCACATCCATCTATTGGATGTGTCTAAGCTGTTGATCCATCAGATTACGTGCATGATTGTCTTTTCTTCATCAATCAGAGAGGAGAAAGCGTGATTTTTTTTTGTTTTGTTTTGTTAATCATTGTCTAACAGCTCTGAAACTTTCACCTCATCGCCTCTCATTACAAATCAAATCCGTGCTACAAATTACCTGAAATGTTTCAAGGGGAAACTCTTTAAATGCGTCGGTGCAGCGACTGAAACCGAGTCTTGATTTGCAGCAATAACTTTCCGTAACATTAACTATGATTATTGCTCCTCTGACGGCCAGTGGGAATATCTAAATACTCAAAGTAAAGTATGGTCTGTTAAAATCCGATTCGCAGCACATTATCTTCAAAAAAAAAAGTATACACCCTAAAATAGAGTGCATTTTAAAAAGTAATTGCACATCTTTGTTTTGTTTTTTTTAACTTACAGCCAGGTGATTTTCAAGTATTAGCTTCACGAGTCACATATTTAGCTAATGGTGTCAATTTGTGTACAATTCTAGCTACAAATTTGTAGCCGAGCTTTCTTTGCTCAGTTACAATTTTAGCCTAACAAAGAAAGCATTAATCAGAAATATGATGTTCATTTTCATGATTCTGGAGGAGCTGCAGGAATCCACAGCTCATTTGAGAAACATCTGTTAAAAACATACAGTTCACAAAGTGGGTTAGGGTTTTGTTGGGAACGGGTAGAAGAAGTTATGCTTACAGGCTGACATGAGCCATTTGCACCCACCAAACATGATGGAGGCAGCGTCAAGCCTTGTGGATATTTGTTTTTTGTTTTTTTCTTTAGCAGGTGTAGGTGATGGGAGGACGGCGGAAGCTAATCGCAACATACATTTCATAATTATGTTTGCAGTTTATGGGCCTGTTGGAAAAGAAAATACCTGAATGTTATTTTCCTTTCACTTTTTGCAGGTCTTTCTGACATAAAACCCAATAAGAAACACTGAAGTCATTGGCTGTAACATGACAACAGAAAACTAACTGTGAATGTTTTTGTAAAGAGACGAACGCACACAGAGCTCAGATGTGTTTTATGTCCCTCTGTGCGTGACAATTTTTGACATTCAAGTGGAGTCAAGTGATTCTCCCAGCAGACAGAACCAAAGACCCAAGAGACTCACCACTCCGCCATTAGAGAACCACCCCTGACCCAAGAGCCTGGTAGCGGGTCGGCACACAGGAGACTGTGCCGTGCTTGTGCTATGAATCGCTCATCCTAAAAAGCAGATGGCTCACTGATGTTTTTTATTTTTTTATTTATTTTTTTTACCAAGAAAATGTTTCTTAGTTTCAGTGTGGGAGAAGGCTTTTTTAAAAACCAGTTTAGTCTTGTATGTCAAATTAGCTCCTGCTTTTCATGACTGTTCAAAAATGGCAAGACCACAACGCTGCTCCGGGTAAGAGGCAATAACTTACTATTTGTTCTTCACAGTTACTGTTGTTGACAAATGTTTGTGGCTGAATTATCTCCACACAGAGAGGTGGGTGGAGTGAATAGATGTGCCTATATTCTCCAGGGATGTGTGTGTAGTAGAGGACAGGAAGGTTACCTGGCTTTTTGTTTCTCCTGCTGTGACAAACCTGAGAACAGCTGAAACCTTTGGTTTGGTGTGGAACTGAAAACGTGGTTTGGATGCGTCGACCAAACAGACAAAAACGTCAGAGTTCAGTCGACTGACTGCTTGGTTTGATGATGAGAGAGCGGCGACGCATTCAGTTTATCAGAAAATGTAATGGGTTTCTAACATTTTGTTAGTTACATTGGTATTTGGAGTCACATTGTAATTGATCCCTGTCATTTTTTGAGTTATTTGGTTACATTTTGGGTCACCTGTTTTGTAAGTTTAAGGCTTGTTGAATTATTTTTATTTACAAATTTCTGCTTCCGTGTGGAAATGTTTCTGTAACTCAGTCTTGAGCTTTATTTGAGTTCATTCACTGTGTCTGCTTGTGCAGAATATGAGGCTTCAAGCAAATTCTTAAATTATAAATAAAAATGTGTACATATGTTTTTTGCAGATCAGGCTGTGTTTCCGTTTCTGTCTTTAAATATTGGGTTTTGGTTGGTCACAGTAATATTTAAACTGGCCATTTTGTGGTGCAGCAGAGCCGTTTTTGCATAGTGGGAAGCGATGGAGCAGCCCCCGCAGTCAGCTGCTGGCATGCATATGTAAGTGGAGCCAGATACCCTAATTTAAATATCTACATTTACCAAATGTTGAAACACCCATCACAAAAAAAATAAAAATAAATAATTTTTCTCCAGATATTTTTTAAAATCTAATTGTAAAGCCATGATGGATTTCTGTGCGTTAAAAGTTGAATTTAAAATTTTTAAGACACAGATGACTTTTTGAAAAGACTCTTTATGATTCTATGCATCAGTTTAATCTGTGTTTGCCTTTAATTTATGAATCTTTATCCTCTGCAGAGTTCATTTCCTCTGGAAACGTCTCAGGTCCCAAAAGCTGAGAGAAATAAACTATGCAGTTCCCCACAACTAGTTAAGTCAGAAAGTTAGCACTCTTACCAAGACCTTATCCTGTACTTAGAGAGGAACTGAATCTGTTGGTCAGTTTTCATTTCTTTTTTTGTGGTGAATTATTGCCGTAAGCAAGGGATCCACATCCAAAACCCAAACGATTAGGAAGGTCAGTGAGTTTGAAGGAGTGTTTGAATGACGGAGTGAGAAAAAAGAAAAAGCTGGCGTTTGCTTTCAGAAAATCGCAATCATCAGTCTGATTAGTGAAGTCCGTAGCTCAGTCGTGTCATCACGGGTGAACCAGCGAATCAAAAACGAGCGTGGCACTTTTCCCTGGATTTTTTTTTTCCTCACATTTGCAGGGCGATCATTAGATGAATCATTTTTTGCGCGGTCCCACTTAACTCTGAGGTCGGTGTTAGCTGCCTCGCTCTTTTGAATTAATGGCAGCTGAAAAATGGGTCCATGTGTGGAACCAGGTAATGTAAACTCATTTGTTCGCCAAGAGACAAGCAGTTAACTCCTGACATCTGACTTACACCCCCGATGTGTGATTGATTATTATAAGCAAGTACCTGCAGAAGTAATAACTTCAATCGGCAATAACACAAATATATTGACACTCCTTGAACTTCTTCAAACTGTGTGACATTACAGTGATGTTTTATTGTATTTTATTAGGATTTCGGTGACAGACCAATACAATGTGGGACATTATGAAAAGATGGAAGGAAAATGACGCAGGGGTTTGATGTTTTTTTAACAAATAAAGATATGAAAAGTGTGATGTGTATTTTTGTTCAGGCCCCTGAGTCAACACTGCCTCCACCAGCAGCTGTAAACATCTAGAAATCTTTGGAAAATGGCTTGAGAGCAGTCAGATTGAACGGAGAGTCTTCATAGATAGCAGTTTTCAAATGTTTTCAAATAGTTTGTACTTTGACTGGGCCATTGTGACACAGATAAGCTTTAAAAGGTTGAAGTCAAGCATCCTGAAGGCTTGGTGCTGCCGCCACCCTTTGCTGTACATTCAGTGTTTTTCAAGGTGATGTGCACATCATTGTTAGCGTTCTTCCAAACTCACATGGTGACCAAAAAGTTTTGGTCTCATCTTTCTATGTCTGTTGTTCCCCCACACACAGCTTAGCAAACAAAAAAAGGATAATTTGATGGCTTTCAAAACGCAGATTGCCTTGCTTGAAAAAGTAATTCGCATCTAATCCCACAAGCTGGAAATGGTTTGTGAGTTTAGATTAGTTTATGCTAGTTCCTAGTGTACTTTTCTGTTTAAGTTAGTTTCTGGTTTTAGATTCTCTGTCTCAGTGTTGTCTATCTGTCTGTCCTTTCCTCAGCCTGCCAGTATGCTTCCCTTCTTTGCTGTTTTCCATCTTCTAATTATTACTGTGGATGCTGTAGACATTCACATTCTTGAATTCCTCCTCTCTATTTCAACCATTCAACTTTCCCAATATTCTGCTCAATCAGGACATTCTGGCTCTGTCTTTCGGTTCTGACATCTTCTGCGGTTTATGAAATATTCAGCTCTTTTGTGATCATCAATGACGTTCCATTCATTGTTATGAATTCATTCATTGTTATAAATTCATTCATTGTTATGAATGGAACGTCCCATAAATTCTGAAAAATTCTGGTAGAAATTTTGCACTTTTTCACTTTCGGGTGGAAACGCCATTCGGACTTTGAAATCTAGTCATATCCTTCAATTACTTCTGTTTATTTCAGCAGTTTCATGTCTTTTAAAGATCCCTCTTTGAGTTTTTGTTCGCATTGTGCTCAAGAATGTCTTCAAAACCATACGCTGGCAGACGAGCTCTGATGGTTCCCAGATAAACCTATTTCCAAACCTTGGAGTTGGAAGGAGGGTTGGAATTAGAGATAGGGATGGGGTTAGGGTTAGGATTAGGATTAGGGTTACGGTTCCTATTTCCAACTCTCCTTCCAGCCCTAATTGTATGACTCCATCAAACCTATCTTTAGCTCTCTTTTTTTTTAGCTCATTTTAGTTTATAAACTCTTGTGATCTTACAGTTTAGCTTTGTAAACAGTTCTCTGCATACATTTTTAATACTCTTTGGGTGGAATTTTTATACTGACTGAAGGTTTTCACTGCTCTTCTACAGTTTTTCTATTTGGGTTTTGCAAGCTTTTGCTTTATTTTGCTGCTTCCGCCCTATTTCTTTTATTTCTACAAGTCTTCTGCAGTTGACTTCAAATGCTCCTGCAATTTTCAGTCAACCTTCACATTGCATTTTTGCAGAAAATGCAAATCTTTCTGGTTTCCTGTCAGCCATCCCTCTCCCAGATGTCTCTATACTTGCCTCTGATTAATCCCTCTGGTCCTCATATCAATCCCAATCCTCAGTATGTACAGCTCTCTTTCTTCATTGTTCTCTAATGGCTCATTCTGTGATCTACTCCGCATCAAACCCCTGTGATTTATCCTTCTGTCCGTGGTGTTTTGCTGCCTGTCCAGATCTCTGTGAGGTTTTTCTTTACTATCGCTAAATTATGCGCTGAATGCTCTTCCCAAGCTCTTTATAGGTCTGGAAAGGTCAAAAAATAATTAAAGGGTTCTTTTCACAAGAGTGAAAGATTTCAATGGCGCCAATAAATTGAGGCATTGGCTATTTTTAAAAGATCAATTGGTCCCTTTCATTTCGTATGACCGATTTTTTAAGATAAAGAAAGAGAACGTAAACAATCTTTGCTTTGTTTGTCTTTACATCTGTGTGTGTGTGTGGGCATGTGTGTGTGTGTGTGCGTGAGTGTGTGAGAGAGAGAGCAAGAGGAAAAGAGTGATTTTGATGAATGTGTCTTGACGGATGGTGTACCCCCCCCTCCCCTCCAGCTCTCCTGTCACGGCCAAATATGGAGGTCAGTTAACCTCTTATAGCCGCTCCCCGGTGCAAGGGCACAACTCACAAACTCAATGGCACGCCTACAGGTGGGGCTGCTGTTTTCATTCATCCAGGCAGTTGTAGGGAGGGAAAACTGAGACGGACCATGAAAATTATAAACAAGATTTTTCCTGCTCCCTTTTCAGTCTCGGTTTCAGAAACGTATTGATAAACCGTGAGCCTCCTCTTCCTGAAGCCCTCTGGGATCTCTTCCTTCACAGGTTGACTTGGACACTAAATATATCACAAGCTATCTCAACAAAATGCATCAGGTTTGTGACGATAATCTGACAGCATTTCAAAAGATCGGAGGGGGTTTGAAACATTTGCAAAGTACTAGAAGCTACAGAATCACACATGTAGAAATGTAGCTGCGAAATGAAAATCATTCCCCAGCGCTCTGTTGTTCAGTTGCAACCCAATGCGCTTTTTGCTGGGAATTCGTCCACTTGCCAGGTCTGACAGAAACAACGGGCTCAGCTGAACATTCCCCCAACCCTCATCATCGTCTTCTGTCCCATCAGAGAATCGCTGATCGGTTAAAGAATGGGAGTGAAAATGGAGGATAACCTCCTCAGGGCTTCAGTTAACAAGCTTTCCTCTTTATGTCGTTTTGCCAATGATCAGGGAAAATTACCTATTGTCATTGAGTCAAGGTCCATTTACTCATCAGAGACTAAATTGCATTGCTCTTGCTCAGTCGTTATACATGAGTGGTAAAATTAGGATTCTCAGTTTGCAAAGTTAAGTTTCCTTATATTGAGCTTGACCAGCTGCTTGGCAAAAACTAAGCACATCTTCATCACAGGCTTCCTCTTCCTCTCTAAAATCCTTCAAAACTGCTTTATTTAAAATGGCTGATACATATAAAATTAATTGAATTCTAAGATTATACTATCCAAGGACATAGACAGTGGCACTTAAAACTCTATTTTTCAGCATAGTCATCCTTGACGAAGATGTGTGAAATTATTTCAAAGAAATTAATCTTTTTATAGCAGACATAACATCATCCTGATTTTTTTTTTAAAGAAAAGTCTAACCTTTATTTTTTCAAGCACATTTCGTTAAATTAAATCACCAGAACAAGAATTATTGGCATCCATGACATTTTTCATTAACACTTTTACATTTTACATGCTTTGACATTGTCTTGAAGTTTTTTTTTAAACTTATAACTCTTTATGTCCGGTTCGTGTAAAAGCATTATTTGACACAGAAGACCTGTCCTGATCTGCTCCAGCGATTCCTCAAAATGGGAAAGACAAATTCCAACCACTGATGTAAGGTATTTGTGTGTAAATCCTCATTTGCTTAAATATACCCACACCTCTAGACAGAGCAATAGTGGAAAAAGTCAACTGCTGCCAAAAGAAAAGTCTGTGTGAGAACCGACGTTCATTGGTAAACGTAACACTATAATAATCGCCAAGCCTAAATGTTAGAGAAATGCAACAAAAAGTGGCATTTTGGGGGTGCGGGGGGGGTCACCACTTTTCCACAACAATCCATAGATTCTATCTACATGCCAACTAGTTGTTTGAGAGTGAAGCCAGGAAAAAAGTCTTCTCTGTCTTCTAGTTGCAAATGTAAACGTGCAGGGCTGGACCTTCATCTGAAATGTTAAATTTCAGTCAGAAGAAACTCACATTGAGCTTTTCAACAACAAACACTCAATGTAGAGCTGGTGTAATAGATGATGAGATGTTGTGAAGCTCCTCATGTGCCAGTAAGTGTGGTGCAGAGCCTGTAAAATGCTGAAGATCTGTTTCTATTCCACATTTGTGGGAGACCGTTTCATGGGGTATGATAATAGCATTGGCCACCTTTCATATAAAACATAGCCACAGTTGAAAGGATATTCAGTCTTTTAAACACGGTGCTACTCAGCCTCTTTTAGAAAATGTGATGCAAAAAGTGTTTAAAAGTACCAACAATTCACATAAGCAGCCAATGTTGCTCGATTCTGGTTTTTCCACTGTCCACTTCAAGGTTTACATGTTTGTATTTACATCATATATAATATATATATATATATATATATATATATATATATATATATATATATATATATATATATACACCAATATTCTAAGTACCACTACAGGCAGCACAAGTTCAATCAATGGAGATTGCACTGACGTTTTACAACCATGGATCTAGAGAGACTGTGTAAAGAGAAGTGGTTAAAGATCCTGTAAGGTTTTGGTGTTTTCTCCGTTAATTTAGGTTTTTGTGTCGTTATCACTTAATTGAGTCTCTGTGTTGTCCTGTTCACCCATTGATTGTCCCCAGCTGTCCCTTGTTTCTCCTGATTGTCTCCCTGTGTATTTAAACCCACCTCTGTTCCTTGGTCTTTGTCTTGTCTTGCTGTCTTGCTGTCTATTGTTTACCAGTCGCTACCAGTTTTAAGCCTTAGCCTTCAGCTCATTCTGTGCTGCCTGGATTTTGGACTTCGGATTTGTATTTTCACCATTAAATCCCCATTTATTCTCTACAACCTGAGTCCGCTGCATCTGCCTCGCCACCGTCATAACCGCACTTGTTTACAGATCCATCTTTTTGTATAATCCAATCTTGTAAAATACCATGGAGAACGGATGAAGCGTCGTCCTGTTAGCTTGTGTGAAGTTTATAAAGCTCTAATGCTCTGTTATTTATCTGGGTTCTGCCTCGGGAATTAGAAAGAGTTACCTTGTATACAATAGAGGTATGCACAGTGAGAAGCACTGTATGTGTGTTTGAGAAAGGGGAAGGGTGACGTATAGTTTTCAAATACTATTTGAAAACTGCAAGAAAAGAGCTGTACATTTCCCAATTTATCAACAAATGAGAGAAAAGACAGCGCCGAGAAAGATTTAAAGAGTGAAATTATTTTGATAATTATTTACCCTGTTTTCTTGTTAAACAGGAACATGTTGCAGTAAATGGGCCTCCTGAGGGCATGCAGAACTGTAAGATGAGCTCAGTGCCTGAATGCATAGATTTAGCTCTTCTCTTTGCAGATGCAGTAATTAGGTGTCGGTACCCTGTGATTTCTCTGAATGTGTGGCTTGTTTTCTGCATGATTTTGCAAAAACTTTGAGCGTAAAACTTCTCGGCACACCAGAGCACAAGGAAAACAGGAAAGCCGAAAATTTAAGGCTGCTTTGTTCAGAGTCGCTGCACCATTTTTGCAATGGAAATCAGGCTCCACATTCTCCACTAGCATAGATTTCTATTGCAGGGTTTCACAAATGCAATGCTTTGTAAAAACTGCACAAAGGAAAAGCAAATGCTAATTCTGCTTTGTGGTGGCATTAAAAGAGTGAATGTTCACTTTCACAATTTTACGTAACGTGAATCTCACATATTAAAGTTTGGCTTTTTACATCCAATCAATTTTTTTGAGCATATTCATCTTTTTTTTTTTCTTTTTTTCAAGAAAATGCTGAGTTCTGCTTGTATTACTTGAATTAAAACATAACAGAGTAGCTACAGTAATTTAAGCTGCACACATATCAAAATCATCTCCATCTCTGACTGCTGAGCAAATGTATTTTCTTTTTTTTTTTTTTTTGCTCTTTCCTCTGAATATAATGATACCAGTGGAACAGACTGTGCTGTGTGGAGGTGCTGTGTGGTAGGATGGCGTTGTCTGTCTACCTGCCTGACAATTGATTTAGATAAAAGTACAAGGAAATACCACTGGAAAATGAAATTTGAAATATAGAATTTGACGGAACCCATTGACCATATATGCATGTAAATACAGCTATGGGGAAAAAAATTAAGAGTCCACTGCATTGAACCCCAGGTGAAACCTCCCGGTTATTCCTCCAAATATTGATTTCTGAACTCTTTCAGAGTTAAAACATCAGTATTGTTGTTTCTAAATGAATATGAACTTGTTTTCTTTGCATTAGTTGCATCTTTTTCATTATTTTGACCATTCCTCATTTTCTGCAAATAAACGCTAAAACTTTTGCTTGGAATTTTGGAGACATGTTGTCAGTAGTTCATAGAATAAAAGAACAATGTTCATCTTACTCAAACATACACCTCTAAACAGTAAAATCAGAGACATTGATGATTTTAAGTGGTCTCTTCACTTTTTCCAGAGCTGTATATATGTAAACCAATAGTTTTGTCTGTATGGAAAACAATCCTGCAGGAAGATACTCATGCGGTGTACTCCACTCTGAATGACAGGCTTTTATTTTATTAGACAAATTATGACACACTCCACCATTGAAAAGGACAGTAAATACATTCAGATGAGGTCATCAGGATGTGGATGTGATATCCAGCTGTGCTGTCCGATTGGTTTCAAGTAATGTCTGGGAGACTTTTTATTATTATTATTATTATTATTATTATTATTATTTCTTTTTCTTTTCATCTTTGAGTCTGATCAGACAGAGTTAGCTCTGGCTCACACAGCTGAAACGTTACACAAGTTTTGGCCTCTGTGTGAAGTTAAACATCGTAGAAAACAACTCTAACAATAGCAAACAATTGTTATTTCAAGATGTGAGTTAGAGATTCCAGCACACGCAGACTTCCTCAGTGTGTCCTTCACGATAGATTTTGTGCTTTTCTATTAAAAAGCCTGTGGCAGCTCAGATTAAAGTGTCCACATGTCCTGAGCGCATGTGCTAAAAAGAGAGTCACCTGGGAGGTTGGTGTGGCGAAATGCTTCAATAATGCATTTTGGCATCAAGTAACTTAAACTCTACAGGACACATTCCTTGCATGTCTCAAATCTCTTTGTTCACCAGGCTGTAAGGCGCTAAATTGACTGCATTGGACTGTTTTAGTCACACTGTCTCGTAAGGCTGCCCTCAGCTTTCACGCTCAATGGAAAGGTGGGCACTGGGGTACGCTTGATGGTTAGTAAAGAGGCAGAAAGTCCCCTTTGTGAATCCACGGAGTAGACGGACGTTACGGACACTGGCGCACCGAGTAAAGCCTTTTAGTTAGCAACAGTTTCAGCAACACTGAACCTTTGAACGAAGGAACACGGACTTTAATTGTCAAGTAAATAAACATCTACACGTCACGTTTTTTTTTTGTTTTGTTTTGTTTGTTTTCAGAACAGGACAACAACGTCACGTTTTATAGATGATGTAAAGCCATAGCAGGGTGGTCTATCGTGTCTATGGGAAGGTCCTCAGACCCCACCACTGCCCCAGTCTTGGTGCTCAGTCGCTCAGGGAACCCCTATGTTGCGTCCCGCTCCGATGGAAAGGGGCTTCTGGGAAAATTAACGATGATGGAAGCATCAGAGCCGGCCCACAGCAGGAGCTTAGCTGCCACTCCAGTCGGCCTCAGGGCTCCTAATAACACTTAAGACCATAGGAGAAGTTGACAGATGTGGACTTATTAAAAAAAAAAAAAAAAAAAAGATCTACAATGCTTTACTTTTGTCCCTTGCAAAAGTTTACATACCTCTTGAATCTTTCCAGATTTCTTAACATCAAAATCACCAGCATCGATCTCATTTATCGGGATTTTATGTGATACACCATTACAAAGTGTGAAGTGGTTGGGAAATGTGGCATGGTTATACTTTTTGTATGTAATTGTAAATCTAAAATGTGTGGATTTGTATTCGGGCCCCTAAAGGTGGATGCACTCTATACGATCACACCGATGTTTGCTTCTCTACCATCTTTGCCCTTCTATAGATGGACATTTCTGCAGATACTTTTTAGAACAGCAAAGTAGCTGAAGCCCAGCCAGATTGCATGACAAGCATCAGTGAACAGAAACTGTCAGGTCTTATTTTCTGAATTGGATTTCGGTGTGAACTTTGATCTCTGATCACTTAAAAACATAAACTTTCATCGAAACTATTCTTCTGCTCGTCTGTTTAAGGTCACTTCTTGCTGAAAGGCAAGCCTCCTCCCCAGTTTCATGTCTTTTACAAAGTGTTTTTTTTTTTTAGGATTGCCCTATTTGTGAGATCTACAGCTCACAAATAGGGCTGTAGATCTCTGAAGCTCCTCCAAAGTTGCCGTAGTCCCGTTGGATGGTTCTCCGATCTCACAGCTTGTGAGTTTAGGTTAGGTGTCAGATATTTTAATACCTCAATTTTGCCCTCATTCCCACAAAAGAAAATTTGTCTGGAGCTTTCACACCTACTGGTAAAAACAGGGTGTTTTTTACTTGTAGAAATTTATTAAATTTGGATTTTGTTTTATTATGACTTGAAGTAATCTGCTTTTATTGAGATGAAAAAGGTCAGTTGAGTGATTTTAAATGATTAATTCACGTAACATTTAAGGGCATAGTTTTTCAGACAAGTAACATACAGATTAAACAAGTTAGCCTTTCCTATAACAGTGTCTTTAAACACAGGGCTAACTCTGTAAATTTAAGGTAATAGTTCTTTAGAAGCACCTTGTGGCGGCTAATGACCTATACAAGACCAGAACACACACTGGAGGCTTTTTATTTTGTTGTACTGGTATTTTAGTGGGTTTGCAGCCGTGTGATGCATTTTCCATTTTCAGATTAAGATCTAAGATGTTCAAAGCTTGCCGTTCTGTTTTATAACATAACGCTAAGCTTCTCCACAGCTTTATACCTGATTGGACAGCTGTGTTCATTGGTCTTTGTGAAAACCGGGACTTTTACTGAGATTAAATTGCAAATAGGTGGACTCTCTTTACTATTTGGGTGACGTCTGGTGGGGTTTTTTTGGGGGGGGTTTGCATTTAAATATTTTTGTCTTGGTCGACCACATAAAATACCAATTAAATTTGTCTCTAATGTGACAAAATGTAAAAAAAAAAAAACTAAAAAAAAAAGTTCAAGGGTTGGGAGTTCTTCTGCAAGGCACTGTAGTTACTTTGACCAGACTGCCTGAGCACAGTTGTTCCACAGTATGTGTGTCCAGTGTAAATACCTTGCTTTTTACCTTTATAATGAAATAATTCAGTTTGAAGGTTAACGACTTTGTGTTCCCATAAATCTCTATGAACATTTTGAATATGAGGCTGTCCTTTGATTCTCTTGGCCCAGCTCTGATGATTTACCCTCCAGCTGATAAAAACCTGAAATATCAATGCAAGGATTTGTTGTGTTTGCTTGTTTCCTTGTTTGTTTCCATTTCTGCATTTGAGCCAAGATGTTCCAATGTGGAATTTAAATAATGATGGAGGGCGGACAACATAAAATCGCGGCGCTTTAGTTGCTGATGGATGTTGAGCTTAATCAGAAGTGGGCCTCCGAATCAAATTCTGCCCGGGGCCCCGGATAACTTTGGGCCGGCTCTGAGAATCACCCAACACACCCAGTGACGCACCGTGTGGAGTCAGTGTAATCCGTTTGGAGTGAAAGGTGACAACCTGTCCAGACTGATGTCCGCCTCGCAGTCCTCCAAGTCGCAAACGGAGTCCGTGGCGTTGTCGTTGTTGTGAGAAAACTGCGAGATCCTGTCGAACGTCTCCTCGTGCTCCATACATTCGACCACGTTGGGGATCATGTTGACGTACGCGCTCGCGATCTCCTTGTGGATGATCGTGTCCTGGTTGTAGGATACCAACTCGTTGCTGATGTTCACCGTCTCCACGGGCGTGCTGGAGCAGAAGTGGCGGCAGCCCAGGAGGCTGGCGAAGGCCTTCCGGAACTCGTTGTTGAAGGCGTAGATGATGGGGTTGAGGGAGGAGTTGGCCCAGCCGAACCACACGAAGACGTCAAAGGTCGTCTCGCTGACGCACGGCAGGCCCGCGTCCCGGTCCGCGGCCGGCTTGTTGCAGAACGGGACCATGCAGTTCAACACGAAAAAGGGCAGCCAGCAGCACACAAAGACGCCCATGATCACCGAGAGAGTTTTAAACACTTTGGTTTCCCGTTTGATTGAAGTTTTCAGCGTGTTGTGGTGTTGGCACTCTATCCTGTTGCTTCGGCAGCTTTGCGCGTGCTCCGCCGCTCTCTCCAGGGACGCTATCCTTCTGATCTGGATCTGAGCAATCCGATATATCCTGGTGTATGTTACAATCATGATCGCCACGGGAATATAGAAACTTATGAGCGAGGAGGAGATTGCGTACTCCCGGCTCAGGCTGGAGTCGCAGTTTTCCTCCAGCTGCCGACTCGCGGAGGAGTTGTGCGCTCCGGCCATCCCGTCGGCGGCGGCTTTGTGCCAGTTCAGCTGGACCGGTATGAATGAAATCAGCACGGACAGTGTCCAGGTGACGCTGATCATGACAAAGGCGACCCGCTGGGTCATTTTCCTCTCGTATCGAAAGGGGCTGGAGATGGCCCAGTACCGGTCCACGCTGATGATGCAGAGGTTGAGGATGGACGCGGTGGAACACATGATGTCGAAGGCGACCCACACGTTGCAAAAAGTGCCGAACGGCCAGTACCCGGCCACTTCTGCCACGGCCTTCCAGGGCATCACCAGCACGGCCACGAATAAATCCGACAGAGCCAGCGACACTATGAAGATGTTGGTGACTTTGGTCCGCAGGTGGCGAAAGCGCAGCACGGCGGAGCACACCAGGATGTTCCCCAGCAGAGTCCAGAGGATGAGCAAGGACAGCAGGCAGCCGGTCACCGTGCGCACCACCATATCCTTCCCGCCGTCGTTTGTCGCCTCCGTTTCAGTGCTGTTCCACATGATCTCTCCGAGGGGCGCCGGCACGGAATCGATCCCCTGCACCGAAGAGAGATACCTGGCCGGGTTCTCCATTCCCCCCCACCACCACCACCTCTTCGCTTCAAGTAAAACTGCAGTCCGTATCTCCGTGCGTGCGGGCGGGCTCAGCTTTCAGCCAGGCGCCGGACTGTCCGCGATGACCCGCCGGGCAGCCACCTTGATGCGCAGCACAGAATAGAGGGAAAGCAAGAGCGGGGAGCTTTGGAATTAAACCAAACGACGCACACGGCGCGCTGAAGGACCCAAACGCGGCGAGCAGGGAGGGAAGCATATTGGGAAAAACCAGTGTGACCCGTTTTGTCGTGTGACCGGGCTGCTCCTCTGGATCCGTCAGTCCACGATATTCTGAGCACGGCGAGGACGAGAAGGGAGTCCCTACAGCTTCACTCTCACACACGTCGACGCACGCTCACACGAACATCTAACCAAGTCTTGGCGCATGCACCATTACGCCTTCTTTGTGCGTGGCGTCAACGCACAATTGCGCACTGGGGACCAACAAGCTGTCTCGTTGGGACATTCCAAAGTGCGTAATTAAAGGTTCCACAATAAAAGAAGGAGAAGAAAAAACGATTTTCTTTTTTTTCCCTTTCTTCTTCTTCTTCTTGTGGACAGTCTATGACTGCTGTACATTTAACGCCATGCAGTGAACGAAAAATGAATAAGATGGAGAAGCAGCAACGCGGTCCACATAAGATGACCGGGTGCAACTCTGCGAAAGTATTCACACCCCTTAACTTTCCCAATACTTGAGATACTTTGAAACAACAAAATCCAACAGACGTTATTTTAATTACATGCGACAAAACGATATAAAGCAGTGTGGCATCCAGCCCCCGTTTGCTCTGCTGCACCTAAATCAAATCCAGTCCAAAGCAGAATCACCCCGTGTGGGTTTAAAATCCAAGCAAAACTTCACGTTTTCTCTGGAGACCTAAGATAATCTGTCTGCCATCAGAACTTTCCCACGAGCCTCACGGAGAACACGGCGAATACCCGCGCGCTATTATTTTGAGACCAAATATAACTCTTTTTTTTTTTTTTGGCCAACGTGCAAAATAGTGTCTGTGGGAGAAACAAATGGCGCACAGGGAAACCATTCCCAGGTTGAAACAAATTTTTATTTCTAAGAATAATAAATAATCATCATTTTAAAAACAACAACAACAACAAACAAACAAGCATGTATCCTTATCGAGAAAACGTGACAATAAGGTCAAACGACTCGAACAGGCGCTGAACTCAAACACAGTAAAAGTGCCAGACTCTGTCCGTGGTGCTGAAACGCAGCAAAGACGACCAGGATGTGGTTTGGGAGCATACAAAAAAATCTTACGTTCAAACATATTTTTAGCACTATAGTTTAAAATAATCTATCCTTCATTTAGTATATATGTATATATATATGAGCTGCCACTTCGACACTTGAGTGCACTGGAACATATTTCTTGCTCTATTCCTGATCCCAGGTGCTTGTTTATCCCCCTCTAACAATCCCTGACTAGAGGTCAAAGCTCATCTCTCTTCAGGGACTTTTCTTTCCAGAGCCGGTGAGTCACACACTCGCACTCATCGTGGCTTGGAGAGCGAGGAGCGCCGCGTCGCCGCGTTGTCAGCGCGGCTGCAACGTCGGCGCGGCTTCCGCCTCTGAAAACGTCACGGTTATTTTTAGACGTGTCTGAGTGCCTGTCAAATCGTTCAGACACTATGCCGGAATAATCCCCCTTGACGCCCGGTGCCAAATTCTCTTGGAGTGGCCCGACCCATAATCTGCAGGGGGGGGCATCAGGCCACGTCAGGAGGCGGAACAGCGTCCCGTCCAGCATTTAGGACACCTTTGCGCTTCGCAAACGCAACAAGGGCTTGATGCACAGTGTTGTGAGGGAACCTTTGTTTTTCGTCTCTAAAGCTGACGAAAAAGCTTTAGTCCTTTAAAGGAAGGTCTGATTTCATTTTCAAACAAACGAGAAATAAAAAAGTACAGAATATTACAATTTAAAGATTCAACATGAAAAGAGAAATGTTTGTTTTGAGGTTTGTTTTGTTTTTTGCTCTTTGGACGTCGTTTAAAAACTAGATTTGTATTTGTCAAAGATAATACCCCCCACCCCCTACCCAACCACCACACACACACACACACACAAGCGCTTAATGAAAAGCAAACGCTTTAGAAACCAGTCTGGCTCCACTCAGTGGTGTGAATAGATACTGCAACCGGATGTACATCTTCACTGTACATCTTCAACAAACACCTTGACTGATGGCAAACAGATTTCAATTCCAACACGATGATGTTCTCTAAACTAAACCCATCGGGTTTTATGCGCGTGCGTGCTGGAAGGTGAACTTCCACCATTGTTTGCAGTCTCTTAACGATTTGTCTTCAATGATTTCCCCGCGTTCCGGTTCTTCCGTCTTGCCACCAACTCTTGCCACTGCTGAAGAAAAGCACTCCCACCGCATAAAGCTGTTGCCACCATGTTTCACTGTGCGGACGGTGTGTTCAGGGTGCTGAGGAGGGTTAGCTTCTGTCACACACAGCGTTTTGCATGTTTAAGCAGAGTCATCACATGCATTATTTTCTTCCACTTCGCAGTCATGCCATATTTGCCGTTTAAAATCCCAATAAAACTGAACCTGGGTTTGTGGTTGCAAAGTGAAGCGGAAACGTTCAAGTGGCATTGGTCCTTCGTAAGACAAAAAAGGGAAAATATGATAAGTCTTAAGTTTGAAAAAGAAAAATATTTTTTATTGTATGCACAGGATATGCACATATATATATATATATATATATATATTGACACAATCTCTTGAAAGCAAGATTTAATCAAATAGGCAAAAAATATCACAGCAGCTGAGAGATTTTGATCAGAGTAAGCAGTATATATGAGACTACAGTAATATGCGAGAATTATTATCCTTTTGTTTGGTTTTTTTGTTGTTGTTTGCTTGTTTGTTTCCCACAACTTGGCACATAGAAAACCCAAAAGGAGAGCACCAGACTGAGAACTCAATCAGACACCTGAATAAAACTTTCAGCAAAATTTCATAGCAACGTCTTTAGTGCAAAGTTTTGTCCCAGGCTGTGATTGTTTTCACTGTCATTAGTGACAGACAGCACTCATCTGTGGTGGCTGGTCATGACAGTAACAATATTTTCTGGTATGAAATTAAAGAAGCGTCTATCCTGACATGTGATAACATTGTGGCTTTTATCTGGCTCACACGGGGAAACTTTTTAGTGTAATAATTTGAAATACACATTCCAATCAGACGAACAGATTATAGATTCAGAGCGAACAACGACTCTGATGGCTGAGAGACGAACGAGATGAGAACTAATGTCCAACTAGTAACAAAATGTGAAAATTTAGTGATAACATTGCAAATGCAAACTTGCAATTCTACGATGCGTTCTGCTTTCTACTCAGTCTAAACTTTAAACATGGATAAGTGAGAACGTTATCCATTTACATTGTATGCAGTGGCTGCACTGTTCACTTTTGGAGACTCGGTCAGTATCCTACAGTCTGTATTTAGTCACGATTATGAGAATATATAATGTGCATTTCAGGTTAAGCATTCAGTTCTACAATGGATTGTACCCCAAACAATTGAAACAATTATCAGAACAGATTATAAAGTACTGAAGAGTCCCTATAAATTTAGAAAAATATCTATATTCTCCCCATAAATATGTATAAAATGCTTTCTGTTATTCTTCGAGGAGCACAGGCTGTATGGTTCGTCTCTCCAAAGTTGAGTTTTTCTTTCAAGTCTGCAGCAGAAGTGACGCTGATGGCCTCCTGAACAGCTGACCTGCGCTGCGGTGCAACAGCTGAGAGTTCGTCGCTGGTCGCTGGCGAAGCTTCCGGCGCATCTTGTCGGGCACCGTTGGCCGCTGGCTCTTCGGTCAGACTCGGCGAAACACCTCGAACAGAGAGGCCACGGCGTGCATGCGGTAGAAGAGGTTGAGAGGAATGGCAAAATTGAGAACACTGGTCCACCTGCTGAAGCCGAACGTCTCCTCTTCCAGGCCGTTGTCGTACTGCGGCCTGCAGCCGAAGGCGAGAAGGATCCACAGCTGAAAGAAGAAAAGATGTGGTTTTTAAAAAAGTCAAATTAAAAAAATGAAACAAGGGGAAACTTGACTCACTGTTACAGGAATGATAAGTTACTCTCATTATTTCCGGAGTCATATGTCCGTCCGGTTGAACAGAAACCAGAGCTTCAAATTTCAGTGTTTCAATATTTCGTTGTCGAAACACAAAGGCGTTTTTCATTGGAAAGTAGAAGAAAGTGACAGATCACTTTCAAAGTTTAAAACAAATAAAACTCAATCAATGTTGGCTGTGCCCACGTGCTCAGCCCTCTTTACTCTGATACTCCTAAATAAAATCCAGTACAACCCCTGGGTTTCTATATAAAGGCTTTAGAGGTTGGCTGGAGAACAGTAGTTAACAAACACCATCATAAAAACAAAGGAACACACGTCAGAGAGAAAGATGAAGCTGAAAAAGAGATTGATCTATTTGTGAGAAAAAAAATTACGGGAAAACATCTTTTTAAGCCTGAGACTGAACCAAGACAGTAATAGGCAACACAATATTTTTTTTTAAATGGAGGGAGACAGTCATGTAGTATAAAAACACTAGTTCCTTAATTCATTGCAAAAAACCAAAACAGGTGCCACAAATTTTAGGCAGTAGATAATTACTATGACTCGAAAGTTTGTTTGAGTTACTATACAAGCCAGGTTGTGGCTCCCGTTTACATGGTTTTGACGGTGTGTAGGAAAACTTACCGAAATATTGCACAATAACAGTAAAACAGCAATGTTCTTCAGGATGAGCCTCTTCATATTTAATGGTTCGACGACGTGAGAGTCAACGGGCAGCGGCACATTCGACTGCTTCCGCTGGCATCCGTACACCTGCCCGTTCTCCTCCTGCCTGTTCTCCTCCTGCTCGTTCTCCGCGGAACCGGAGGCCCCACCCGGACACTCGAACGCCTGGTTGTCAATCCCGTTTAAGGGAGGCAGAGGCGAAGTCACCGAGAAAATCTCCGGATTGGCGGGCAACTCCGGGTCCGCCCTCTCTACGCTCTCCTGCTGGCGATAAAGGGACTCGATGATGAAGAGGTTCTGGACGTACTTCTCCAGAATAATCAGGAGGGAGTAGACCAGGTTGGTCCAGCGGTGAGGAGGGTCACTCTTGCTGCTCAGGACTGACACGATGCTGCACCAGGACATGAACCAGGAGCCCAGGGCCGACCCGAACAGCAGCTCCGTGTCCAGCTGTCTCGAAGGGTTCTTTGATGTGTCAAGAGGCATGTGGTTTGCGCGGTAGATGAGCAAACCCAGAGCGCCGGAAGAACACATGACCACCATCATGACGATGCCGTAGATGTAGAACATAGAAATGGCTGACTGGTGAACTTCCAGAGGGCCCTGCAACCGTGTAATGTAGACCACCAGTATTCCTATAGTGCTGACCAGTGCGAGGAGACCTACAATGGGGCCCAAAGTCAACCCCTGTGTTTTGGTGACCAGACTCTTTCTGTTTGAGGACGTGTCGATGGTGCGTCCGATGTTCTTCCACATGACGAAAAGCAGCACGGAGACAAAGATGTGGAACTCGATGTTGAACGGGAAGAGGTACGGGAAGCTCTGGGAGAACAGGGAGCATGTGCTGGTTGTGCAGTTGCAGTGCGGCTCCAGCTCCATCTCCGGCTCCCCTGGAAAACAGGTAAAACAAGAACGCGTACAAAGACATGAGAGGCAAATTGTGAGATATCGTTGTTATGCCAACCATTATTAAAACACACCCTCCTATTGAGACATAACAATGGAAGAAACTAAAAGGGTTTAAAAAGTGACGGAAGCAGTGTTAGTTTAGTGAAGGGCAGGAAGAATCAGTGAACAGATAACAATGACATGATGAAATCTAAAACAAAGGAGACTTGTTAAACAAAATAACAATAAGTGCGCAGGAGTAATTAAGTAATGTTACCACACTTACCATAACATTGCAATATTAACCCGATGGATGCAGAGAAACTCATCTGAGCAGAATTTTTGTAATTAAATAAGATTCCAACAATCTCAGTAGGCCTAAATATAAAATTGGGTTCACTAATATGCAGCAACTGTTGCTATTTTGATGTGCAGATGATATGTTTTAGTTCAAAACATCTTACAATATACAGTCTCATTGAGGGAGACACAGACACTGGGAGAACACATTGTTTCTTAATTTCCCTTCTTAATATCAAATGTTCACTCTTAGCAAAGAGTTCAAAATGCCTAACAATAACATAATGGATACAATAGTTAATCCAATTCAGTTTATGTCGTGTCAATTCATAGCACATCTTTACAAGGAAAAAAGTCAATTCAGTCCAGTCATAGATATATTTCATTCATTCCTACTTATTAAGAAATGCAGTAAAGTTAACTGCAGTTGGTGCATTTATTTATTTATTTATTTTACAATCAGTAGGTTTGAATTAGTTAAATGCCTCTTGAGAATTCAGTGAAATCAAATATATCATCTGTTGCTTTGTATTTTATCTGAGAATTTTAAATCTATCAGTTTAACAAACGTCATCACTAAGTCACAGAATCACATACCTGTCATTTCTAATGGAGTTGAACAAAGTTCATGGAGTTTGCCCTCCCATTCTTTTTGCTGTACGTTTGGTGCCCTGTTATGCGTCGATGACGTTTTTACCCTCCATTGTCAGACGAAAATAAGTGCGAAGCATGCTGCTGGAGTATTGTAAAGGTAATATCCGATAAAAAAATATATATACACATGTGTATAAGAGAACATGCTTAATATGTAGAGTTGGGATTTGTTGCTGTAAATCTGCAGGCAATCATTACGCATTTTAAAATAACTGAGATAGAGATAGAGATACATTCTCTGCAAAGTTTTCTATTTCAGTCAAATTCGTTTATATTTCCATTTTTCTTACTCAAGCTTTGTCCAGTCTTTCTTAGACAATTGCAATTTATAACACACTGTGAGTTTCTTGGTGTTTTCACCACAGCTACTGTGGATGTTACATTTTCATTGTCATTTTTGTAATTTAATTGATAACTCCAAGCAGAAATTACTAATTCCTGGTAGAAAATACTTCAAGTTAACGTTGTAAACAAGTGAAAATAATATTTTTAAAGATATTTTGGGGTGATTAAGTAAGTGGTACTGGAGCAAAATTAAACTAATTTGTAAAATATTTAAACGTGTGACATTTTCCATCATATTTACACGACAGCGACGTTAATAAACCCAATAAGAGTTTGTTTCTGCCAGGCCAGCAGGGATTCCTAACTGGTTCCAAAGTTTGCTTGTATCAGACCAGCTTGTAAAGAATAGCAAGAACATAGTGCAAAATATCAGATCAGTCAAACCAGTTCAATCAGCTTTTAATAATCTCTTTTTACGAACGAAACTAGTGCGTAATCAGCATTATTTCAGCAGGCTTCAACTTGCCGACATTTCCATTCCCTGTTTGAGTAAATCCTTCTAAGCCACAGCAATATTTCTACTAATCAAAGACATATGGATCAAACACTGGATTAGCTCCACCTCTAGCAACAGGACAAAACATGATTGATTACATAAGAATTAGTATTATTATAAAGTCGTGTAAGGTGCATATTAGTTAGAGTGAACAAATTTGTACATTTAAGTCTGGGTTTATGCTGCAAAAGAACTGGTAAAATTACATATTTACATAAACAGTGTGAAAAGACGTTTTCCTCTTTGACATTAAATCAGTTTTTTTATATTCTAGATTAGTCAGAATGAGCAAAATTATTGTAAAATGACAAAAATAATAACACAAGAGGATTTTTTTCCCACTAATTTCAGAAGTTACCTGTTCAGGTAGGTAGTAAAAAAAGTCCAGATGAAACGGCTTCATAAAGTTCTGATTCAAGTTAAATAGTGCACTTTAAGGCAACACCTCCTGCGTCTTTTTGTAGGAGGTTGTAAAAATCTGAAGACATTTCTTTTTATGAGACATTTTCATGGGATGTAAGATTTTTGGCCATAATGAGGATCAATGCATTTGGAGGAAAAGAGGAAGCTTGCAAATCTCTGAACTTCATCCCAAATGTGAAGCATGGAGGTGGCAGCATTATGTTGTGGGACTCTTGAATTTGTTCCCTTCATAAAATAGATGGCACCAAAAGCATAATGTGGAAATATTGAAGCAACATTTCAAGACATCAGCCACACTCAATGTTTTGGAGCGATCGTCACAAAGCTTTCATCTGAGTACCAAAATGCTTGACCAAAGTTGTACAATTTAATTTTAATAATGCAAAAAAATGCATGTAAACATTTTTTTTTCTGGCTTTCTCTTGTTCCCCCAACTTTCTGACTTTATATAACTTTATATACTGCAGGTCTTTTCAGTTTCAACAAGTATTTTTTTATGTCATATTTCAGCTTTTCTCATAATATTATACCTCATTCTTAGGTATAATATTAAGTCATTTTCCTAACAGCAATAAATCAAAGTTCTTCATCTGGACTGTTTTTGTTGCTTTTCCATGTTCAGTCATAGCAGGTAATATTTTACTGATTTGAAATTTCCCCCGTTACCTGAACGCACCTGCAGTTGAATGTATGTTTTATACTTAGCCACTGCGTGTAAAGCCCACTGTGGTTATTGGTTGCCCCCAGGGGCACACCTTAACAAAACCCTGCCGTGTGCCCCAACCCCCTCCCCATGGGAGGCCACCACCAAGGAGCTGCACCTTTTAATTAAAAGGGGAACAGTCAGGGTGCAGCCACCCTCACAGCCAGCCGGATATGAGGAGGAGCAACTGAACCCCCCAACCCTAGGCTTAGATGTATCAGTTACTGTAATTGCAGCACCCTTGGGACTAAGCAGCCTTGGGATAAAGACGTCTAGGGTCAAGCGGGGGGTTGCCAAAGTGGACAGCGGTGGCTAAAGTGTGTGGAAAAGGCCAGGAAGGGAGCAGCCAGGACCAGCAAATCTGTGCTCCACTGTGAAACCTAATAGAGAGATGTTCGACACAAACAAGACCTACTGGGAGGCTGAGCTTCCCTCCCTTCCCCTTTCAGACCCTCCTCTCTTTCAGTTTTCTTTCATCCATTGAAGTGAGCTCTCAAGTGGACAAGTGTACTTTTCTTCTGAGGTACAAGGCAGCAATCGACCCACTGGCCCTTACCTTTGGTGATATTTTCAAATTCCAGAACAGAGGTTCTTCTGAAGTGGTTGTTCATGAAATCCTCAGTCTCCGACATCACGCCGTTGCACCACAGGAGGAGGTTGGTGAAGACCGCATGAATCACTCCAAACCTGAGGAGACAAATGTCATAATCGTCTAACAGTGTCTGGAAATAGTTGGTGTCTTACACTGCAAGGTTGAGTAATTGTTTTTTTTTTTTTTCTTACTTTTGATCCTTAAAAAAAAGCGTATTTTTTTAGATACATGGTACAAAAAGTCTGAAAGGTGGGATGTGCATTGTCATTCTTTTAACATGACTCTCAAATAATAAAAACATTGGAGTTCAAATACCTTTCAAATGTCTCAAAGCTCTTGATCACATCCTTGATGTGAAACCAGACAAAATGTACCTAAAAAGTTGCAGAAAAGAAAGAAGAAGAAAAAAAAACAAAAAGTAAATGTCTTGAAAGGCTTATAAAAACAAGATCAAAATAAGCTCACAGTTCCAGCATTTGGCACAGATACCCACTGTTGTATGTTCAAAAATGATTACTAATCTTGAATTGAGTGTTAAAGTCTCTCTAAAACACAGATTTGCTTTGCCATATGAGGTTACACTCAAATAACATGGGAAAAGGAGAGGATTACAGTGTTTCTGCAACAAAGGGCACTTCTTTATCCAGGGTTCTTTGGTGGCATACAGATAATAAGGACCTCGCTGGTAAAATGCTGACAAAAGATGATCACGTTGCTGATATTAAAGCAGGTTTGTAAACTTACCTGCGCTACGGTGTGAACTGCGTGGACGACAGGGTACACAACATGCACTGCCGACAAGCACAGCCGATATCCGACGTAGTATCCGATTTTCAAGGCGTCCATGATCAACGAGAGGACAGCGAGAAGAGTTAAACCACCTACCAAGAAAAAAAAAAAAAAAAAGAAACAAATTCCACCATGTTTGTCATTTACAGTGACTTGGAAAAACAGACGTAAGCACGAAACGGTTCAGTGTCTCCTGGAAACTGATTTGACAGAAAGCAGCACATACTGTAATTATGATTTTTTGTTGTTGTTTTGGTTCAAAGTGAGGCATGAAATGATATAATCTATGTTCGCCATCTACTGTTGCCAGCTTCCTCGAAGCATGATGGTGACATCATCATACTTCACCCAAGGGGGATGATGAGCAAGGTTGATATAAGAAAAAAAAAAAAAAGTAGAATTTCTGTCCAATCTGACCACAGCATCTTCTTTCACATATCTGCTCTGATAATGCTTTTTTTTTTTAATTTAACTTAGAGGTTTCTAGTCTTTAAGACACTCAAGCAATTGAGTGTTAAAGGTCAGATCAATACTTGTTTACTATTAAAACGTGACTTGTTGAGGTTGCCTAGGTTCTTATTTAGGGGCTGTTGCAGTGAAGGTTGGTGAATATGCACTTTCCAGATTTTTGTTTGCAGTTCTGTCACAAAATCACAATAAAATGCATCACAATCTGTTATTGCAATCAGACAAAATGAAAAAAAAAAAGTTAAACGGGTGTGAATACTTCTTCAAGGCAATGCATCAGAAACCACGTGTACGTGATGAAAAAAAATATATATCCACATTTCCATAAATGTCCACAACTCTCTCTCTCTCTCCTGCAGATCATCTAACGAGACGCTTTCTATGCGTCTGTTTGCGTCCGTTATCAAGCTCACCTCTTATCCAGCATGTAGTGGCATTGACGTCCCTCTCGGTTCGCGTGTTCCTCTGGCTGCGCCGCACCAGGATGTACCACATCATCCAGATCAGCTGCAGTATCATGAGGCTGGTGGTGTAGGACAGCAGGTCCTTCTCCTCCAGGGAGGCGTGTTGGTGCGCGACGGCCAGGATCAGCGCCACCCCGACCAGCAGCAGGTTTATCCCATACTGACCGCTGAGCAGCTCCGCGTTCTTCCTCGGGTAGTCCCCCGACAGGCTGAGCTTGAGCTTGGCGAAGACCTTCTTGTCCCGTATGGAGCCGGAGGATGATGAGGAAGAGGAGCTCTGGCTGTACTTGTTCATGATGTTCAGGCCGCCGTGTTCCGCCATCTGGGTTGATGTGCAGACGCTGCAACGGTGCGAGGGGGGGTTGGGGGGGAAGGCAAAGTTTTTTGTGCGCTATAAGTGCATCAGAGGGGGAGGCCAGGTGCGCAACGGGTTTCCACGGGGCGCTGACTCAGACGGATACAAAAGAGTGCCAAGCAATGAACTCGATCTTCGAGGTCCGGCTCAGTGGCTGCGCACAAGCTCCAGTGTCCAGCCTCGTCCGGGATTGACTTGATGGATGCCAGTGTCGCCGCCGTGGGCCTAACCCCGAAACGCAAATATATGCGCGTCTAATAAGCCCGCTGAGTCACATCAAATGAGGGTTTTAATTACGTTCAGAGGTGATCCCATGCGTCCGCCTTGTGGGAACACCCACATGTTTCTCAGAAGCCGGTTGATCTCCCTGTGACAGCCATGCCAACTATTCATTGTCTAAGAAAAGCTAAGACCTAAAGCGTAAAGATCATCAAAGATCATCAAAGATCAGCAGAAAAAAAAAAAAAAAAGTTTCGCCCAAAATCCTGCGCTTCGGTCCAACTGGCTGGCAGCCGTCCAGGAGTTGAGCTGAAATACAAGACGACCAGTTCACACTCCGTCCACCGAGAGTAGACGATACATTCTAGAGATATCACCTGATATTAGATGATCAAAATATATATAAAAAAAAAACACCTCCCCGCCCCCCAAAAAAAACAACAAAAACAAAACATCTATTGTTTAATTCGCAATGACTTGTTGTTCAGTCACGGAGACTTATTAGATGATCGCAACACAGAGCGGTTAAAAGCGGAGGCGTCTGCGCGTAATTTGCGTAACAAAGGTGAGAAAAACAGAGAGGAGGTCAGATGGGTGAAAGACAGGATTTTGAGAAATCTTGTCGGTATAAACGCACACTTTTACGGAATTAAACGGAACCTGGATACCTGGTGGGAGTTTTTATTATTACTTATAAAATAAAAAAGAGAAAATAATAATAATAAAAAAAACTTGGTTTAGTTGTTACTTATCCTCAAGGCTTTCTCATTCCTTTCTTATTATTCAAATGCATAAAACGTATTGCTAATATTTTCTCATTATACAACTAAGGCAAAAATAATTTTTTATTTATTTATTTTTTTTAAACGTAACAATTATAACACAAAAATAAATAAATGATCCAAGGTGAAGTCGGACGATGATGGGCTTTTATATTGGAAAAAAAGACAAAAACTGCTAATCTCGAACAAACGCAAAAAGAACAAAAAAAACAAAGATTTACCTCCGCAAAAGAAGTAAATTATCTGGAAATTATTATTTTTTTAAAGCAGCGCTAATAATTATTTCGTTATGAATTTAAATGGAGACATTTTCAGAATATTTTCTTTGACGTCAAAACAGTAAATGTACTCTTTATGACGTGTCATGAGTTTTTAAAAAAGTGTTTTGATGAACGTTTGTATAGATATGCTCCATTTATGCAAAAAAGAAAAAAAAAAGGAAAAAGCATAAAAAGAATATAAAGTAGGCTCAAAATGAAACGCAAAAATTGAGCTTACAGTGATATCCTAAACTAAGACAAAATTATACAAAGGAAGGCGGCTCCCCGGAGGTACATGGGAAATAAATAATAATAATAATAATAATAATAATATAAAAGACGACTGGACGTTTCTGGGATGAACTTTGTGTTACCGCTGCAGACCTCAGTCATTTGTTTGAGTTTTGATTTGATCACTGATGATCAACATGGCGACAGAGAGAAGATCCGCTCCTCATCAGCAGGCTGTGCAGAGGGACAGATTAAGTTGGAATCACTGATTGATCACCCTTCGACTTCCTGTGTCGTTTTAGTGGTGTTTAAAACAGAAGCTATCGCTGACAACATGAATGCTGCGACTCTGAACATAAGAGCCAGAGCTGCAACTGGTTTAGACTGAAGCATATTTAATGTTTAGTGGTCCAGTCAAAGCCCACACCGAAATCCAACCGAGCATCTTCTGAGCAAAGATTTGGCACCTGATGTACTTCCAATCTACCTGGGCTATTCTGAAAGTAGCAAAATAAATAAATAAATAATTCTGTAAAACTCAGACAAATCTGGTTTTGATAATACCACAACCCAAAATGTTATGTTTTTTCAAGGGCCTTTGATCTGAACAAAAATCTTTCAGTTACAGTTTTCCTACATCAGGGGAGTCAAATCAATATTCATTCTGGGCCACATCAAGATAATAAACACCCTCCAAGGGCCATTTGTGGCAGAATGGAAAACTATCCATTAAGCAGTTGGATTTCTATAGCTTTCTCTGCATTTTCTAAACCAAATGTTACACATCATGTCACATTGACATAGTTTGGTACTATACAAATAAAAACTAATTTGATTAGACTAATAAATTAATATTTATGCGCATAGCTATTCCATCAGAGTTCTACTTATGTGGCTATCTGGATTCTAGCTGAGGTGGGTCTTGCATTTGACATGTGCTCAAGATTTGGGGGAGATCCTATTAAAAACAATTATTTAGGCAAATTGTCTGTTTTTGTTGCAGGAATGGAGATGAGAGCTATTATGATAAGCCATCAGGACCTCATTATCCTCTAGTGCCGACCACCTCCCCACCTCCTCCTCCTCCTCCATGAGTGTACAAAAGTGCAAAGTGTCAAGTGCTTGAAGGCACAGCCAAGAGAAAATGGGCCAAAAAGCACCAACCAGTCACTGAAATTTAGTTGGCTGGCCAGAATAGGACTCAAACGATGTCGAATAAAATGGCTTCCTGTGATCCGCCACTTCCAGCCGACTGAGAATCGACGGATTCCTTTCAAATTTGAGATTCACGCTCAGAAGAAAGTATTTCTCCTTTGTGCAACGTTTCGGGCGCAGCAGCTGCTGTTGAGGAGCGGTTCAAGTGAAATATTTATCTAAACTGTATTCGAAGGCCGAGACAGAAATTACTTTTTTAAATTAGTGTGAGATTAAACCCGTCATGATAAATTTTGCTGGATGATAATTCTCCCAGTAATTATTGCGATAAACAATAATATTGTGGTTTTGAGACCCTTCTCAAGTAATATATCGATGATGGCGTAATAGTGCAAGTTGGCCCTCTAAAAGATATACTTTAATTTGGTGAAGAACATTTTATAGTGGAAGCTGAAGAATAAAACATGACAACCAAAAACAATAAATAAAATGGAAATAAAAACGACACACAACCGAAACCGTAAATGAAATTGATAATGGTGTTTCTGCAAACAAAATTGCCCTTCAAAAAAATCAAAATAGAAATTATTGAGATCCAAAAATCACTTTGTAGATGACAGAAATGTTTTGTTTGAGAATAGAATGTATCCCAAAGGAATCGGGTTCAGTTAACACATTTAAATTTATTTTAATTTAAAGTTGAGTCAAGTTCACACATTCTTTGAAAATGGTTAGAAGAGTTTATTTTTAAAAAAAACAAAAAACATTAAAACATTAGAAAACACAAAGTAGAAGCAGATGTCTTAAAATGTCTTATCTCGACATTTTGCATGTTCACAATACCTCTACAAATGTGTGTTGCAAACACAAAAAGCAGAGGGATACAAAGGAACATCACAATAACAATGCCACTTTAAAACTGTGAGTTTGGATCAGCCTTTTGTCTGTAGATAAACTGAGTTAGTGAGAGATTTAGAGAAGCGGAGAACCCTGGGGAGAACGCCTTGCTTTTCTCATTTCTGGTGTTTTGGCCTAAAAAAATGATAGAACAGAGAGGATGGCATCACATTTTGCAGGTGAAGAAGGTTCACAATGAACAGAAGAGCTTTAATTAGACTGTCTGACAGCAGCATTTTTTTTAAAGCTAGGGTGAAAAAGACATTTTATGCTACCAATAAATTCAGAAAGTTTCTTCCTTTTATTTACACTTTATAAGACTCGAGTCTTATAAAGCTGAACAGTTTTCAGTCCTCTGTGTTCAACTCTGGTTTCATTTTGCACCACTTTCAACAGAAGACCAATATGAACTGAAGGGATGTCAGCCAGAAACACTCACTGTGACTGTTGTAGTGCAAAAAAATCAAAATAAAAATTAAGAATTGTCCCATTTCACCAAACATAACCTTAAGTGTATCTCCAAAATACAACCTTTGTCTGCACTGATGCATGGGACCCATATGCCAAAGACTGGCTTTGTACATGTTTGGCACCAAACAGCAAAAGTGTGTGTGATTTTCAAGAAGCAAGCTGAAACATTGGACTGAAACATAGAACACTTGTCCTCTGTCTTTCAGTCCATCTGAGATCACGAGTTTGACTCCAAAGAACTTAGTTGTGTTTTTAGGCTGAGCTGATATATGTTTTCCACCTTATGTAACAGTTCCCAGTTTCATTACTGCCACCTGATTCACATTTGCTTCCTAATCCCACGTGGCTTCTCTACACCGCTTTCTGAAGTTAGTCCAGTTTCACGTTTTGCTTTCTAGATGTCCAGAAACCTAAGCTGTTTGCAATTTTGCACTAATGAACGGACAGATATTGACATGAGTCATTTGCCTTCATAAAAATAGTTCTCCAGTGGACACAGCTTTCCCAATCATGAAAGACTGATAACATTATTAAATTTAGTCATTTTCAACATAGAACTGTTTGAACTTTTCTGTATTTTCCCTCCTTTCCATTTCAGGTGAGTTGTTGTAAATAGTTTCTAGATTTGTGTGACTGTTCAAAATAAAGTTATTCCATCAAAGTTTGTTTTTTTTATTGACTTATTTTTACAAGGTATATACCACAAAAGAAGGAGCGCCAAAGACTTTTAAATGCTGTCATGTGTGGCTTTAAACTCATCAAAGGTAATATTGCAAAGAAAAGCTTTTGTTTAATATAAAACCTTTCTGTAATGCTTGATATTTTCAACAAATTAATGACAATATTAATACAGTGAGCAAATACAAACACAAAGTCAAAAATGACCACAGCGCTTCATCGTTCTCACCTTTCATCATTCATCCAAGCAAAGAGATGAACATGACGACGCCCATGAACTGAGTGAAGAGGATTAGTGGAGTGAAGAAAGACCACACTGGCCACAGTGCAATATTAAAGCTGCAAGGAAAAAAACAAAACAACACATTTAATTGAACTTAACAGATCTGCCTCTGAGTTGCTAAGTGAGCTTTTCACAGGCCGTCATTTCAGAGCATGCAGAGATTAATATTTGGAGGGACTAAACTAGCGTTTCTCAACGGGGGCGTTCAGAGGACGGCAGGGGGCGCTGGCGGAAATCTTTACAAAAGGGGGGCGCTGAGATTTCTTTGGGGGTGAGGGGGGTGTTTGCTCGAAGGTAAACTTTACAAATTAAATGCACAACAATACTAGTTTAGACTTTGAGCAACTTGCTAAAACGGTGTTGTGCAATATTAAAACATGCTGCAACTCTATCGATGGCAGCTCTTCTTCTCTTCGGTGTTTCTGCTAGTTTACTGGCACAGCTCCGTTCTCCTGCTGCTGGTAGCTGCACCGCATAGGTTCAGCGTTACTGCGGTTGATGACGTTCCTCTGATCCACATGTCTGATTTTCAAATATTTTATGTTTTATTGAGGATTTTTGTACACATGTTTTGGCAGTGCTGTGATCGTGTCAAAGCAGCAACTTGTATTGAAAAGTGTTTTGATGTCCGTCTGACTGCTGCTCTCTGTTCATTTTACAGAATTAACATCGGTGCTGTAAGTGATACGGTATGAAACGGTAGTACAGCACTTTTGAATTTTAATCATCAGAATACCGGGATTCTTTTTGTTGTTTTAAAGGGTTTAGAACGGAGAAATTAACTAACTAGAAGTGAATCAGAATCAGATAATCCGGCGGTGAATAGCGAAAAATCAATGAGTGTCACATTAGGTGAATGATTAAGCGGCGCAGCAGGTGAATTGCATGATGAGTGAAGATCACTGGTGGTGAGCACCAATACAAACAATGAAATAAAACTAGCAACAGGAAAGAAACTAAAGAGGACATAACATTAAACCAAGAAAGAATAATACTAATCAAAGGAAAATAAATGGAAATGAATGAAGAACAAAATGCAAGAATAAACTAAGAAAGTAAAGTAAATACAGAGGAATAAACTGGTATGGCAAGACCTTTCGAGCAATAATTAATATGGAGGACTGTATGGCAAGAACAAACAGATACTGTTTTAAGATAAAAGGTAAAATAATATTGTTGAAGTGCTATGGGCAAGGTAAATGCCATGTGGGTGAAATTTCATAGCTGATACTATGATGTCCCATTCTCCTGAAGGTAGCATGGAAGCATGGAATAAGTGGAAGGCAGCTGCACCACAAGACAAGAGAAGAAGAGTTATGATTGATTTAGTTGCAGTTCTACTCATGTCTTAATGTTGCAGAGCACTGTTTAAACTGGCATTGATGTACATCTTTTATCTGGTCATTTTGTGCAATATTTAACAACTAACATCAAAAAATTGCACGGAACAGGAATATTTTTTTCCACTTGATTGGCTGCTGTTAGGCCTACCGATTTTAAGTTAAATTCACAACATTTTTTATTGACGTCTGTAAAAATAATTTCTATTCACATGGCTTTCTTGTTCTCTGGGAAATAATTATCTATAAGTACAGAAACAACCAAAACATCAAGAATGATAGTAATATTAATCATAAAATCATATTCAGTGCAAGTATCCTACATTTTCTTTGATAGGGGAGCGCTGGCCCAAAACAGGTTGAGAAACACTGAACTAAACATTATATTATGCAATGTAACTGGAAAACATGACCAGTAAGTTACTAAAATTAAATAGCAAAATAAAATTTTATAAATTATCAATAATTTATTTAACTATGTGATGAATAACTGCAGCTATGGAAAATCTAAAATCTAACCAAAAAGTAAAATTACTGGTTCCCCTCAATATGTAACAATACACAAAAGTTTATGTAGTTCAGTTTTGTAATTAAAAAGTTTCTCCCATACAGTATTATTGCATGATTTATTTCAAGAATTATTTCTCACCATTTAAATAAGGACAGCCTGAAAGTTCAGTTTATTTTAAAATAAGAATATTGCTATATACCAAAAACAAAACAAAAAAACAAACTAAGAACTACTCATAGCTATTTTTGCACCCTGTATAATATATGTGCTAAATACTGCCTAATCAAATCATCAGTGTTGTGGGGCATGGAGCCTGTGGCTCCACTGAGGCGTTAAGGAAACCAAGTTTGCTTTAAATGTACGGGTCAGCTTGTCGGCATTGTTGCCTCTAGTGTTTCTCCTCTTCCGCTTGGCAATGCTGAATAGTCTTTCTATGAAGTTTAAGTCGGGCCAATTTCCTTGTCAAATAAGCACAGTGATACCACGATCATGTAACTATTGGTACGTTTGACAGTGTGGGGACATTCCAAGTCCTGTGAGGAACAAACATCCGCAGCATCATCAGCTGATGGTGTGTCACGTTTTGCCCAACTTTGCCTGTTTTTGCTCTTTTTTTCACTAATTACCTAAATGTGTCCTGTAATTTTTGTGTGTTCTATGTTCTATATCATTTACTTTTCACCCTGAAACACAAACACCAGAAAATATTTACAGGTTAAAATTTTTAAAAAGGCTTGACTCAAAGGCTGACAGCAGAAGTCAGCGCCTCTTTAAAATCAATTACGCTCACAAAAGTCGGCTGATATTATTGATTTATTTGAATGTAAACTTTATAAAACACTGATGTTCATGGATGGCTGAGTTAAATCTGGTATTTACAAAAAAACTAAAATAATAAACTCCCTCCTACACAGACACTATCACTTAAAACATTAAAATATCAGGGACTACACTAGCCACTTTATTCATCTACCACACATGTCACTTCTGGTTATTTTACCTTTTTTTTTTAAATTGTTGTTATTATGCTTGCTTTAAGATGCTGTTTCAGCATGCTCCACCGTGGGCTCATGAGGATGGAAATGTCAATTTGGATCTATGTAAACAATAAAGCTGACTTTGATTTTGGACTTTGAAAATCTTAAAACTGCAAAGAAGTAAAAACCTGCAATGTGACAGAAAGAAAATGAAGGGGATATTCAATCATTAAGTAAAAAAATTTTATCATCCTCAACTCTTGGTTCCAAGTTTTCCTAGAAAGTACTACCTCCTTATCAATGTCACTCTGTACAGTCCTACCCTGGCGATCTGATTTAGTCCTGGATTATGCCGGGGAAGTGATTATGGTAGAAAAATGGTACCAAAACAACTTGTTATTGGAAAAGGCTTGTTAATGTGTTGAGATTTAGATTTACCTTTATAAACATAAAGTCATTACAAAGTAAATAGCAAGTTAACAAAATATAGTGGCCTCATAATCAAGTTAAACTAGTGTTGAGCAACTATATAACCCTTGTTTTTTAAATGCAAAACCTATTAGTGCCTTGAAGGCAAAACGCTACTAACAGAACTTTAAGCATTTTAGTACTTGGGCCTCATATATTCTTTTGAATTTTTTTAAAAAATATGGTGGTATGTCTTATCGATAGACTGGGCAGCAAAATCTTTTGCAATACAATTCTTATATTTCCTACTGCTAAAAAATATATAAGGTCATTTACAGGGGAAATATAGCTACTTTGGGTGGGAAAATTTTTCTATATTGCAGAAGCAAAAATCTGTCCTTGAATTTCAGATGTTTTAGAACAAAATGCAGCTTTGTGTACCATACCCTTGTGCTGGCATTTTTCTCTCCCTTCCTGTGTGTGTCTTACCTGCACGATGCAGCAATAAAGGCTGCAGTGGTAATGGGAGGAATGGCTGGGTACTCCTGGTCATAGTGCTGAATGCCTTTGAACCACTCCAGGTACACAATGCAAAACATAGCCAGAGACAAGCAGATCCCAAGGAGAATCAGACCGATGTTAAACCACCAGCTGAAAAAACAAGAAAAGGTCCATTTATTTCATCAGCTGTACAGGTTCAATAGAAACAGAAAAGGGTATCACATCACAGTGTCCGTGTAGTATCGTATATCAGTGGTTTCTTTTGTATTGAATCCACTGTTCCAGACGTTCGTGAGTGAAACAAACTAATATTTAACAATGACTAAGCACTATTTGATCAGAGTTCCTTTCTTAAAATGTGAATGTCTGAACTTGATGTTCATTTACAATATAAAGAATATAAATCAACAATCTTTCCTCCTTTAAAACTACTTATTGCAGCAGAAAATAAAGATACAATGTGGTTATTTTATCCTGCGCTTTAGTGTACACACCCATAAAATACATTATTGAAGCAACCTTTTATTCAGTCTTCCTTGGTCTATTAGTAAGTCTCATTGGTCTATCTATTCTTTGCAAAAGCTTTCAGGACATATAAGAGCCGATTAGTCCACAGTTTGCTACAGGTGACCTCTTAAACCTTCTGTAAGAGTTATCACAAGAAAAAGAAAACAGCAATAAGAATAAGGAAAAATGCCACAACGCTACATGGTATTAAAAGTCTATCTAAAGAGATGAGTCTTGAGCTTTGGGTTCAGAGGTGGAGCGAAGGTGTGGAGGGAGATTGTTGCAGAGTTGAGGTGCTGCCACTGAAAAGGCCCAATGCTTTAGCCTAGATTTGGCATATCTAATAAAAGTTGGTTTGATTACCTCAGAGATCTCCCGTATACAGGAAGACTAAAATGTTCAGAGAAGTAAGGTTGGGCAAGGCAGTTTCGAGCTTTTAAAACAAGCAGCAGCATTTTAAAATTAAATTCTAAAAAAAGAGCAGCAAGCCAAAGTAAAGAGGACAAAACAGGTGACATGCTCACATGCAGAGGTGTTGATTAAAAGTTCAGAGTACGATGGGACTTCAACTTTGTGTTCTTTTGCCGATACACAGCATTTAATTTGTACCAAACATACATTATACTGCCAGATGTATTCCCTTGTCTGCCTTCACTCACATATGAACTTGAGTCACTACCATTTTCAAGCCATAGGATTTAGCATCACCCTTTGTGCGTTCATCTTTAAGAGATGGGACAACTTTAACCTAATGATTTGGAGTGATGAGCAAATATGTTTGGTGGGCTTTTGTCAACTGTGGCCCAAAGGTTCAACTTTGGTTTTATCAGACTGGAACACATTCTGTCACCAGATTTTGTGAAATTTGAGCCAGGACTGGGTGTTTTTCTTTTGTTTTTTTGTTTAGGGTCTTTTTTTTTTTTCTGCTGTTTTGCAACCAGACTCCTTCCCTCATCTTTTTTGGCAGTCTGCTTGACAAGCTCCTGCCTCATCTTTTTATCAGTTCTGGAAGAACATCCAGTTTCGTAATGTCACTGTCCCATTTTATATCTGAACTTTTAATGACTGTCTTCTTTGTATCATTATAATACGCACAATACTTTCCTTGACAGACTGACACTTGACTTGACACCTTTGTAAAATGAGATCCTCTGGAACTTTTCTGAAAACTATGGCTTTAGCTAAAAAAAATGTAAATGAACATTTACAAAAAAAAATAAACGAAAAAAAACAACAACTATGGTTTACTTAACCTTATTTCAAATGAATCAAATTAACTGTAAATCATGACAAGGTGAACTTGAAAACGTGAAACGTGAAATTAAGTAGCTCATGAAAGTTTCTATGCCAATCCAACCAGGTTGCTGCAGCTTTCAATTTTTGTACATTTCTCCTCAAGTAGATTTTTTTTTTGCCAAATTGCAGTTTTCTAAAATTATTTATCTGGTCTTAATTTCTGTCCTACTCAGTTTGACAGAGGTGCATAACTTTTGAGATTAACTGTGGTTTACCAAATTGTAAAGCTACCTGCAGAGAAAACTTTTTGAAAGGCTAAAAATAAGACAAATTGTCTCGTGACTTTAAATTTGCTGCGATTTTGCATCCAGTTCTTTAAAAATTCAGCCAGAGCAGTTGAAGACTTTACCCTCCTTTAATAATTTTTTTTAGCAATTTTGTTCTGTGTTAAATCCCCGATTTAATGGATAATTCTGGATTACTTTCCTATTAATGACTTAAGTATTATAATCAGTATGCCACAGTACAAGAGATGATTTTAGTCAGACTTTGGCAAAAATTAGACATGAATATATTTTGAGGAAATGTGAAGCTGAAGGGTCATGAGCTACATACAGAACACAGAGCATAATGTCTTTTCTAATAGAAAAAACCTGGTAGGAAATAAATGAACATGAGTTAATTACCTTGGGTAACTGATCCTCTTTGATCATAATGTGTAAATATTTACTTCTCTGTGTAATCTATATTGTAAAACCATTATATTCCATGTTATTAAACATAGGAAATAAATGACCCTAATATTACACCTTTTTGACTTGATCATGTCCTTTTTATTTTGTATTACATTTGCACAGTAATTATAAGAACACTGGTTGTTTTTATTTATGCTTTAAGATGTAAAATAGTATATCTGGAAAGGGTTTTACTTTTTTGTTACTTATCTACACCACTTTAAAACCATACTGTCTCTATAGTTACAATAACGTAATGTCTTCATTTTTCTCCTCTGACTTGGCTAAAAATATCTTAAAATTCACAGTGCTAATGGGAAAAATTGTATGCCAACTAAATCTAGTTTTGACTTTTACTAAAATATTTTTGGGAATCGGTTTTACCTTTTGACGTCATCGTTCTCCATAATGACGTGCAGGAAATCCGCATAGTACGTCACAGCTATCGATGCCACGATCCAGAAAACTGTGTGCTTGTTGATGCGAGGGAGGGGCTTCAGATCTTTTTCCTCCTGACCTGAAAGGTGACACACGTCAGAAGTTGGAAAAGTATAGCGACTTAATACATCCAAGAGTAATTTTGTTCCAAGAAGACTTCAATACAGAATTTTTAAAAACAAGAACTTAATGTGGATTTACCTTTGTGGAGCCAATCCACCTGGGGTGAAAACTATTCCTATAAATACATACTTACAAACAACACTAATATTTGCCCAAATGTCTTTTCTTTTTATCAGTTCTGGAAGAACATGGCTGATTGGCTGATTTTTGTAATCATCAAGCATCTGTTGTAATTCTGTAATTCCTGGCAGAATTGGTAAAACTCAATTAAACTGGTTGTTTCCAGGCACAGACCACTATTGTAAATCCTGAAAAGTTTTAAGATTACATTTAACCCTCCTTATTCACTCCAAAATTAGTTAAAATGATTGTTCTGTGGGCAAATCTAATTTTGTGTCCAAGTTTCAGCCATCTGACCCAAACTCTCACCCTCAGAAACAGAACAATTGCTTGGAGAAGTCGGGTTGAGGCTTTTTGACCGAAAAACACTGCACACACTGTCATGCACGGTGGTGGTAGTATGATGGAGTGAGGTTTGATCACTGGCAGCAGGACTGGTGCATTGCACATTATGGGTGGAATAATGAAGACAGACAACTTTCTCCATATCAGACATCTTCAATCAGATATAGATGAGTTTGGTTGAAGTTTAGTTTTGATGATCAAGACAAGGACCCCAAACACACACCAAAACTGCTTTTGGGAAGGATAAACATGGACCGTAAGGCTAACATTAATTTTCCGGAGTGATCTCCAACTCAACTCTATTGAAAATCTATAGATTACACAGTTAAGTCAGGTATGTACCAGTGCACACACCAATTTAACTGATCGCTGGTAGTTTTCCCCCGAGCGTCAGTCAAATATAAAACCAGAATTCTGCCAGAAACGTTCTGATGGCGACAGAGAAAACTGTAGGTTCTCTGTGATTTGTTATGGATCATTTAAACAAATATTAGTGATGGTGTATGTCATATTTTGAGGATGTAACCTCAATTACATAAAATCTACTTTAAATAATTGTTGTATAATTATGCAACAATTATTGCATAATTAAACATTGTATGTTTAATGTTTATAATAATAAACAGCAAAAGCTCATAATACGACATTGAAATTGATGGGTGGATGTAAACCTCCAACCAGAGGTTTGGTTGTTCCAGTTCCAGTAAAAGTTCCAGTAACCTCTGGTTACTGGAACTGTTTTTTTTTGTTGTTGGTTTACTTTTCTTTTTCTTTACGGTTGTGTAACCAGGTTATTGTGTGTTGCAGATTTCTGCCCAGGTCCCCTTTGAAAAGGAGATCTAGTTCTCAATGGGGTTTTACCTAGTTAAATAAAGGAAGTAAAAAATTTTTAAAAAGTATCCATATCAATGAAAACTCAAAATAAAATGCTGGAAAACTATGAGGAACAGTTTTCCAGTATTTTTCTATTATAGCTTTTACAAGCAAATGTGAGCTTTGTCTTGCCTTAACAGAATGTGCAAATCTCCTCTTGTCAGATTTAAGCAGCTTTTTGAGGTGAAACCGATAGGTTTCTTGAAGATAATCTTGCCTTTCGGAAAGCTATTAATCTCTATAATTTACTGGCTGATTAAACGTCTCTGAGCCTGTTTTTGGCTGCTGAAATGGTTAGGCACGCTATACTCCTCTGTGCAGAGTTCCCAATGAACTCACTGGCCTAGAAAAGAAGCTGCACTAAGATTTAAAGTTTAGAAAAAGTACATACAGCCATTAAAAAAATAACATCTTGTCAATAACACACAGGAATATAAGAGAGCAGTTTCTAGATCATATATCAGAGCTGACAAAGTTTCTGATTACAATTAAAACAATTATGAATTGCTGGATTTATGCCAGTGATAGCTTCAAAGCTAGAAATTTGCCCACTTTCCTTAAAAAAAAAAAAACACTGGAAAAGAAAGAAGTAACATTCAGTAGCAGCATCCATTCTGCAATGTAGTGGAGGACCACGATTTAATTGATCGCATGTTTTTAACGTAAAATTTGGTAAAAGACTGTGAAAGATGGTCTAACTCTGAAATTTGAGATGAGGATTGTGGTAGTCAGATGAACAGAGAATGGTCAGTTTATGTCGTAAGCATTTTTCTACCTCATACATGTTTTCACATCGTGCAAACAACAAACCTCAATATATATTTACTGGAGTTTTATTTCAGACCAACATAGAATTAATGCATAATTAAAGGGGAAGCACTGTTTATACAAATAAAAATCTAAAAAGACTAGTCTGTATTAGTACAAGAACTGATTTACTTTGATACCCTTAAATGAATTGCTTTACAACTAACTGACTTCTGAAAGCCTATACAAGACATGTTTAAGGATGATTAGGTTACTGAACAATTTTCCCGGGATGATCGTCCACCTAATAGGACAACTATTAAAAGAAAAGCATTGTTCAAAGAAAGCCGCAAGAAGTTCAATTTTCAGGTCAAACAAAATCATTTGCTTCAATGGTTCGACTACAGGCCAGACCAGTTCCATAGGTAAATGTAAAGAAAGGCTTGAAGATTGATGCAGAGGCTCACTATCCAATCAACTGAACTTGAGCTACTTTTAACAACAAAGAGCAAAAAAAATAAAAAATAAAAAATTAGCAAATACTTTTACAAAATACTGAGTGGGTCATATCATTTACCTTCTACTTCACACTAAAGCACAAATTTGTATTGGTCTATCATGTTAAATCCTAATTAAACACATGGGAATTTGTGGTTGTCAGGAGTGACACAATCTGAGCATGAAAACCTTTGCAAGGAATTGTGGGCGGGATTGCACTGCTTGCAAGAATGGAATAATCCCAAAATGTTTCGAGATGCTTACGATAGCATCACAAATGCAGCAAGTCACCTTGAGAGACGTATCAAAGATAAGATAAGATCATTTTTATTAGTCTCCCGTAGAAGAAATTCATCTTGGAAGCAGGGGCAAAACTGCAATACAACAATAAAAAGCCCATTCAAAAGGACAGTGACCATAAATAAATACATAAAATCATAAAAGCAAAGTGTCAGATTGACAGTACATCCCCATACCCATTTCCATTCACATTCAATACATCCTCTACGTTACTCTCGGTCATCGTCTGGTCCTCCTGTTACTCTGTCCAGGCCCTGCTAGTCTGCCATTTATCAGGTTAATGGAGAGTGGTACAAATGAATGTTTCAGACGGTTATATTTGCAACATTCATTTGTACCACTCTCCATTAACTTGATAATGGAGAGTATCTAACCTTTCTGAAACTCTCCATATTGTTAGGTCAAACATTACTTTGTGATGAATAGATAACTGGGCTATGCAAGAGCAGTCCAAGTATTGTGCCTTTTGTGTCATGCACATGGTTTATTGCAGTGAAGGGAAACGGTGTATAAAAACAAAAACTGTCGTAAACCCACAAACTAAACTACTTCCATGCAGGCAGTACACATTGACAGAGGCAATAAGTTAAAATAGCTAACATTAGACTTCAATATAAATATACATATCTGTATGAATGCGCCTCTTAAACTTCTTTTAAATTCTTCTCTCGTGTTAGCAGCGTTTTAGACATGTTTTAGACATGTTACTGTCTAAAACTACTTCTCTAATGACAAAACATTTGACGGCAACAGCTGGAACAGACGTTAGGAGTGAACGTGAACTGGTGACTATCGTCCAACGTTCCAACACACCGAACTACTTCAATAAGCTAACGCAGTTAGCCGGAGTAGCATTTTTAAGCTTACTCTTTTCACCATCGACGGCCGACGTCGTCGCCTGCATGAGCAGCTCCGCATCTCTCTTGAACCTGTTCCGCAGCGTCGCCAGCTCGCTGTCATTGAACATTTTTTTGTTCAACTCACTTTAGCTCTGAAAGCCAATTGAACTGAAGACACTTCCTGTTGGGACGCAGCGTCGCTTGTCAATGACGTAAGAACGAGGACCGTTGTAGTTTTCTAAATTTTATTTTGTATTATAAGTAATAACCATAAAAAGACTTAACCAAATTATTGTACACAATGTCAATGTACTTTGAAAACAGAATACCTTAATGAATACAGTTAACGTATTCATAAGTGTGACAATCATTAATTTTCTTAAAAGTACAGATTTTACTAAGCTAGCTTCTAATTTTTTGGTTTTGATACCTCATAATTATAATTTTGCATCTCATAATTCTGAGATGCAACAAAATTTAGACTTTGCATTTCATAATTACGATTTAGCTTTCTAAAAAGAATAAACTCGACCATCTTTCAACTGATGGCATACACCGGAAGTCTCTCTTAACTTGCCATAACTATCCAATCAACTGAACTTGAGCTATTTTTAGCAACAAAGAGAAAAGATGTGATTAATTTCATGCAGGATAATTTTTCCAAGAAAAAGGTTTACTTTATATGTTCTCTGCAGCATGTAAACAAAGGCTACCGTCCATCTTATCTATAAAGAATCAGCCTATCTGACTATCTTGTATCGAACAGAAAATTAAAATTTTTCTGTGTTGTTTTCCTTCCTTCAGTAATTAACTTCACAGAATACATAGTAGCTGGCTGTGTGCCACACCTCATCTTGAGCCCCCTGTGTACCTTTACATAGAGCAAGAATCTGACACGATTGTCCTACTTCTGAACTCTCTGAAGGGAGAAGTTAAAGCATACATACTGATAAATAGCGAGTACTTTCTGGTTCAGTTTTATTTCAGGTGAAAAACGGTTATAACTAACCACCTTTGTGGTCAGGTTGTTAATCTTATAACTAGAACACTATTCTAGTTGGTTGACAACTAGAATAGTCCTCATCATTAGATTGCGTCTGACCCTCACAACTTATGACAAGTTCTTGGAGTTTTATGAGAAGATATTTGAACTGGAAGAATGCAGCATTTTTAAAACAACCCCATACCTCCAAAACAGTAACGATGTGATTAATTCAATATCCTGTGTGGTCTGGATGAAAATACAAGACTTAAACCCAACTGATGCAGGTTGAATGAGAAAACATTATTTTAATACTAGCAAACTTGAGTAACAGCTCAACTAAAATCCAGAGTATGCCATATAGTGTTACAGGTAAGCAGCGTGATGAATGAGCATCAGTGTTAAACCTTCTGGGATTAGAAGAGCTTCATAAAGCTGGGCCGGTTTACTCATTCTCTGTAAGTGTGTCTGTGTGTGCGTGTGTGTACAGGGTAAAGAAACTGCTTATTCTAGTCGTGGAAAATCAGAAAGCATTAAAACTTCACCTGAGGCTGACACCAAGCATCTTGCTTCTATGGAGCTTCTGTGTCTCCGGCCAAGTGAACCCCGTTCGCAGTGCGGAGGAATGTGCATTAGCTTCGTCCCGTGTGAGAGTCGGATTCAGCTCAGGTGCACCTCTCCCTGCGTCTCTAACCCCCGCACCCTCCCCACGGCAACATCCAATCCCACAGATAAGGTACCGTTCCCCGGTCTTACCGTGAGCTTGGAATGCGCAACAGAGCAGTCTTCCGTTGTAACCGTCATTTTATACATTAAACAGAACTGGCGTGTTCCAAGCGTGCGCGTATTGATTACAACGACCAGGCTCACTGCGTAAAACCATTTAATCCTCGAAATTGTTCATTTGTATAAAAAGCCACCAAGGAGAACAGCAATAATGATCTTCATTTAAATCCATGGAGAACATGCTGTTAAAGGAGGAGTCTACTTCAAAAGCTTCACTCTGTCTTTTAAAACTCTAAACTTGGGGTTTTTGGTGATCTTTTTGTTGAAAAGTGCCGACAGCTCATCTTCCGTTTTGAAATTTATGTCACCAGTGAAAGAGTAGTAGGCTGCCAAAACCTGCAAAGGACAGAAAAAATAGACTCCTTACCCAATGTTAAGTTATGTTTTGTATTTAAAGACGGCCACATTCAGGGTATAGGACAGATGTCAAGTTGAATACGTATGTCACGCAGACAGAAATGCGTTGCTTTCTTTCTCACCTTCTTTCTGAGTCTTTTCACTGACAGCTCCTGGTCAGGTGACTCTCTCAGCACTGCCTTGATGTTTCCCTTCCAGTTGAATTTGCCTGTGTGGGTGATCGGGAACATAGTTAGGTTTGGTGAGGGTTGTTTCCTCGGTGAAAACAAAGAGCCGACACTGACCTCTGCTGGAATCTTAATACAAAATATTTTCTTACTTCTTTGGTGATGTAATTAATAAGCCACACACATATTTATTAAAGTGTGATGGCAATATGTGCCAGAACTTTAAGTGACTCTAAGGCCGTGTTACCCCGAGACATTGCTTGATCTTCAGTTTCCTCTGGCTCTGCATCGTCATCAACTGCAAAAGAACAATATTTAACATAAAATCTGACGTAAAAATACATACAAACAACTTAACATAATTAGGACTAGCATGCTTTGACAGCAGACCATTTCAATTTAAAGGAATAAAATGTTATTTACTCCTTGTTTTCTTGAAATCTTCTTCAATGCCGTTCTCAGTCTGGTCTTCATCTCCTTTGTGTTTTCTCTTTCTATCCTTCTTTTTCTGTTTGCCTGTCTGGCCTTTCTCTGGTTCTTCTGCAGTTCTTTTTTCATCTCCCTTGGGGGCTTTTCCATTCTTTTGCTGACGGGCCTCTTTGCGCTCCCGTTTGTTCAGCTTCTTCTTCTTCTTCTTCTCCTCTTCAGCGTTCGACTGGTCTTCTTGGTCCTCAGTTCCGTTGGTGTCCACTCGGATGTCAGCCTCCATGTCAGCAGGTTCTTTGGTCGTTTGTGTGGCCGGAGGAGCCTTATAAATGGGTGATAAAAAATTAACTTTTAAACTTTTTTTTTTTCCACATCCATTATTAAACAAGCACACATACAAATTAATCTAGGTATGCATATAAAAGGCCAGCACTACAGAGCGCCAGGCTTCATTTCTCGTTGTAAAATATAATTATTAAAATAGCAATACCAGCAACACTAGGGCTCAAGTAACATTAACACATTGAGTAAAGCAATAAAGTGCTTTTGTAGGTCATTATCAGAACATTTAAATACAACTTATAAATATACTGAAATATAAGCCTTCTGGCATCTTTTATACAAAAACAAAATGTTTGCTTCTAACTGATCAAAAGATCCAAAGCACAAAAAAAAATGGGACGTCCCAGCGTATGATGGTTATCTTGATTAAAAAAAGCTAAAATAACTTACACTGTCTGCATCAGCAATTATGTCCCACACCTCCTCCTGTAGCCCAGTGTTTGATATTCTTAAACTGCTTCTCATCCAGTTCTGGAGAGAGAGAGAAAAAACTAATTTATCACTGATCATGTGGTCACAAGGCATTCATTCACCCACAATTTTCCTCCTTTAAAGCACTTTAAACAAAATGAAAGCTTTTACTGTTGTACATAATACCGACCTGGAACTTTGCCTTTTTCCTCGGCACGTTTTCATAGCCGCTGACTTGGCAGAGCACATCTCTCAGCTTAGCGCTGACCCCGGGTTTGTTCATGGCTTCATTGATTCTCTGCATGACAAAGGTACAACAAGATGAGCATGAAGAGAAGGGACACTCCTTACTCACCAATATGCTAACGTTCAATGAGGACCGCTGACCTGTAACCACTGCTTCTGCTTCACATCTCCTTTATTCGCCTTGGCCTCGTAACCTTTTCCACCGTACTTCTGATCCTCACTGATACATTTGGTGTGGTTTTTGTAGTCCTCGCCCCTACGTGTGAGACAACCAAGATGACAAGCAAGGCACTTCACATCACACTTTTTTTTCTTGCAAAAAAAAAAAAAAACGTTTCAAACACTTGGAATTCTTTCACATTCTGCAATGGCAACCACTAATTATAATGTATTTTACTATGATTTTATGTGTTAGAATTGCACGACTCGCCATAAAGCATGAAAGGAAGAAGGTGCTCTGACACAAAATTGTGTAAATATCAAGAACACTGCAATGGCAGCATTACGCTTAATAGTTTTTTTTAGTGGGGAAAGAAGCTGGTTAAAGTTGATAGGAAGATGATAGAAGATCCTGGATAGAAGACCTGTCAGGATCAGATGTGGGAGAGGTTCCTCCATGATAATGACATGAAGCATATGGCCAGAGAGTTTAAAATGAAGCACATTTTTGACAATATTGCATCTAGAAAAGAAAAAAACACAGCTGGGTAAAGAAAACAGTTATTACCAAAAGTCTTTTCCGCAGTCGATACAGGACAGAACTTGGCAGCCACGGCACTTCATTACATGTTTATCGACTTGGGCTTTTTTCAAGGATTCGCCACATGCGTTGCAGGTGAAGAACACCATAATGACAAGCTTCTCTTCGTGTCTTCTTTACCGTGGACTCTTCTCAGGCAGCCAACATGCGGGGTAAATCAATAGCACCCCGGTAAAACAGATTAAACCTTAACGCTTAAATGGGACCAGACTGGCCGTTACGCTCGGTTAAGCTAATGCCGTTTACCGTTAAAAAAAAAAAACAAAAAAAACAACGGCTGCACGTAGCGACGGATGTCAGTAAACGTCTGGCTTAAGCTTCGGCGAAAACCAGGCGAAGCACGCGTTTCTTTCGTATCAACTTTTCAAAACACACGTGACAATGTCCGGACTTCAGAACTACAACGTTAGCGTTCCGACGTCAAACGCGTCTCAGAAAAACAGAGTTTCCGGCTCGACTAGTCACTGGAGAATGGTCCGTCAATGCTACCGCCATGTTGCTGTGTGGCTTGTAGTTCAACAGTGCCAAGAATCGGAACACCTTCACTGATGATATTTTGATATTATTATTATTATTATTATTATTATTATTATTATTATTATTATTATTATTATTATTATCCTTAAATATTAGGTATTATGCAAAATAGGAAACATAAGATTTAAATAATTTTAAGGATATTTTTGCTGCTGCTTTATTTTTCTTCTTTTTTAAATAAATTGCCATTTGTATTCTTTAACAGAATGCAAACTTCAGAATTATTTTATTTGGAAAACTGTTTTCAACGTTACTTTCGCACTTGAACAATCGGACGTGCCACACGCAATATGGCAGAAGAGCTGACGTATCGTTTCTATGGGGCAAGGAAAGCATCTGTAGCGTTTGTGCCTGTTACTGGAAATATCGTCAGTAGTCTTATAATGGTTTTTAAAGCATGCTTCACAGTTAAAGTTTAAGCATAGCATTTTCAAGTTTTGTAAGAAAACTGCCACTGTTTGAGCCGTGTTTCGATAATTCAAAATACGTGACGTACCAGGAAGTGACGTAGTGGTACCGCTGTAGTAAAGTGACCGATCATCCCAATAAAAGGTGGGGAATATTTTTCTTACAATTTGGACTAATTCGAGATCCGCTTTTACCAAACGACTGACAATAGGAAATATCTCTTCGTTGAATCTCTACATTGTCGCAAAGAGTTGCGCGACACAGGTTTACGGCCACCTTCTATGGCCTCGACGCTGCCTCGACCGTAGCGTCCAATTTTTGCATGGGTGGTCTCGCAGCTCAGACTCTAGTATTCCGCGCTGGTGTTGAACGATACAGATGTGCATTGTGGTTTTGAAAGTGCTGCTAGGTTACTCGTCAGCCTGACGTGCACAAGAAGAGGTTTGTTTAGCCAGTAGTTGGTCTTGACTCGTGACTCTTGTGTTTTGTTTTTTTATGGAGCAGTTGCAGCAGCTGGTTGACCATGGACACGCTGTCCAGCCACAGCTCCTATCTCCTCCAGCAGCTCCAGGAGCAGAGGATTCAGGGGCTTCTCTGTGACTGCATGCTGGTGGTGAAAGGTGTCTGCTTCAAAGCCCACAAAAATGTCCTGGCTGCTTTCAGTTCCTATTTCAGGTGCCTTGATGTCTTTATTTATTCAATTTTTGTTAAATTGCAGTGAGATGTTTTTTTTTTGTTTTTTTTTAACAAAACAAAACAAAAACAAACAAGTGTGTGCAGGTGCAACTCAACCAAATCATCAAAAAGTTAATTTATTTTAGTTATTCCATTTAACTTGAAATTCAGATATGCTATAGAGTCATGGTAATATTTTTTTTTAATACCAGTTATTTTAAGTGTTTATTATTGTTCATTTATATATAATTATAGCTAAGAAAAACGTGTACAATTATATTTCACAACCTCTATGCACTGCCTAAATTTCTTCAATCTAATAAAGAAACAAAAAACAATCTTGTTTTTTTAATCTTTTGTACACTGTAAAGTGAACAAAATATTAGGGTGATGGCAAAGAGGCCTTCCAATCTCTTTGGAAGCTCATCACTGAAAATAAATCATCACAATACCAATAGAAACAGACAAAAAGATGGTCAAACAATTAAAGGGTTTGATTGTTGTACGTACAAAGTTTTTTTCCCCATTGATCGTTGAGAATTTTCGTCAATAATTTTTGCCTTTTTCATTTTTTTATTAAAATATAAATAGAAACAGAGAAATCCCCCCCCCCCCCAAAAAAAACATTTACGCTTTATTTATTATGTTGAGATATCTGTTGCATTTTCTAGCCGAATTAAACTTCTCTGTTCAATGAAGGTGAGTTTACAAGGGTCTGAATCATTTTTTTGATTTTGTAAGAATCTTTTTTTTATTGGTTTGGTTGTTATTATCTCAAAGCCATAACCAAATAATATATATAATATATTGATACCTAAAAAAATATCTACACTATATTCACATTTTCAATGAAATTACAGCAATAAACCAACAATTCAATGGTATTCTAATTTCCTGAGACAATCCTGTACATGCCACTTGATCTCTGGCTTGATCTTTTCAGGTCTTTGTTCCAAAACTCTCCCAGTCAGAAGAACGACGTGTTCAACCTGGTGATCCAGGATGTCGGCGGCATCGGCCAAATACTGGACTACATGTACACCTCCCATATCGACATTAATCAGGACAACGTGCAAGCTCTCCTGGACATTGCTCAGAGCCTGCAGGTCCCCAATGTGCAGAGCATGTGCAACACTTTCCTCAAACCTTGCCCGCCTCCCGTGGAGATGCCTTCGTTTGCTCAGCATGCCCTCCCGGGCATGCTGAGCTCAGAGCACGACTGCCTTTTGGGGAGTAACCTGCCACATGACGTTGACCTCCACTGCCCGCCTGACCCCCAGAGGCCGGGCTATTACGGTGACGTGGATCACACACGGAGGATGCCGGGGACGGCGTCCACCAGCAGCTCGACGTGTGACGTGCAGAGCGGCTCCCACGCGCCTGCTGAAAAGCAGCTTGTTCACGGTTACAAACTCCGCAATTTCTACAGTAAGCAGTACTTCAAGCAAAGTGCAATTCAGACAAACAGCGCATCCTCAAGTCAAGGGCCTCTGGTATTGGTGGAAGAGCAGCAATGTCAGCTCGGAATGAGTCAGGGAGGCAATACCGCTCCTGTGATTTTAGGAAACACGGTCCAGCCCAGCCCTCCTTGCACATCTGTAACAGCAGAGAAAAACGGCGTCTCTTCTTTGACCCCCTTGAATAACTTAAACACCCCTGCCTGCGACCCGGCCGACTCCGCAACCAGCAAGCCCGTGCGTCCCAAGAAGACCGTTTACCTGAAGAAATACAATTACCTCCGGTCTCAGAAAGCCTTAGAGGAGATGTGCACCGAGTCGGCCGCCGAGCCCGTCCTCAGCTGTCCCAAAGAGAGCCTCCAAGGGGGGCCCGTCGCCCACGCGGAGGCTCCGAATGAAGCTCCGGATGAAGCTCCAGAGGCTTCCGTCGGCAGCAGCCCTTTAGGAAGAGAGGAGTGTTCTGAGGCAGCAGACACCCAGCTTCCTAGTCCCCCGCCTGGAAACCAAGAGGAGCAAAATCTGAAGCCTCAGTCGGAGCCTCCTCACCAAGCGGGGCACAAGCAGTACCGCTGCCAATTGTGCGGGAAGATCTTCAAACATCCGAGCAACCTGGAGCTGCACAAGCGCTCTCACACCGGTATTGCGCGTCTGCGCTAACGTACTTCATCTTTAATAATTAATCAAACTGTTTCAGACACAAACTGGAATTTTCTGCTTCCAGGTGAGAAGCCGTTCCAGTGCAACGTCTGCGGCAAAAACTTTTCTCAGGTATTTTCCCCGCCACATAGTCTCATATTTCACCTTTGTTCTTAAGTAGTTGGGTCGTAAAGAGACATAGAGGGGATTTTGTGTTACAGGCAGGCAACCTGCAGACCCATTTGCGGCGACATTCCGGAGAGAAGCCGTACATATGTGAGCTGTGCGGTAAAAGGTAGTACAAGTTAGTTTCTATGTCAACTCATTTAATAATTCTCCTTTTAACTTTAATGTGTCGATTTTAGAAGCTTGTTGTTTTACATGGTCCCAAAAATAACAATTTAATTTTTTTTATTTATATTAGATTTAACTTGGCTTTCTTTGTTTTAGTGGGTTTTTTTGTTTTTTTTCATAATGTCCAGAGTTGGGGACAATAAATGTTTTTAGAGCACACAAGTTCAGAAATCATAGATTCCTGAATCTATGTCTATGCAATAATGATCAGCATAGTATCAAAATGCAGTGACACCTGTCACTAAAAGATTTCTTGGCACTCCAGGTAGATTTATGGAGCAGTAATGTTTTTTAATCACAATAGCAAAATATAATATTTTTTAAAATCCAGCCTTTCATATTTTTCAAGAAAAAAATCCCATATTGGGAATTACTTCTCTTTTTTTTAATACCCAGTATATGTGCACCTAAAGTATTATTTATTTATATTTTGTAATGTTGGTCACATTTTCTGGGGATTGGCAGGCCACGACTTTGTGCTTCTTGGGGGTATAAAAAAATCATGTGACAGAAATGAATTTTCTTCTGATCCACATTTTTTCCACTGCGCATAGAAAGCATGGCAAATAACTAATGCTTAATATTGTACTTTTCCTCACTAACTAAATGTGCTCAAATTTAATTTTGAGCACATTTAGTTAGTGCTCAACTAACTAAATGTTAGTGAAGCAAGAAAAATAGTTTTTCTTGCTATTTTTATAGCAAGAAAAACAAAATTGATAAGGCTTCTTGCACGTCTAAAAAAGATGGGTGCTGTCAAATGCGTCTGTACGAGTTTGGGATCGTACATAGCTTTAAGCTAAATAGCAGATTTTAATGTTAGCCCAAATCTTTGTTTGCCAGCTTCACTGCTTCGGGGGACGTCCAGCGTCACAAAGTGGTTCACACGGGAGAGAAACCACATCTGTGCGACATATGCGGCAGAGGTAATGTTGTGTCTCTCTGCGTAAACAAACCGAGTTTCTTCGAAGGCTGAACTGAACTGAACTCATGTCTCTTGCTTAGGATTCACCAATTTGAGTAATCTCAAAGAGCACAAGAGGACTCATGCTACAGACAGGACATTCACCTGTGATCAGTGTGGAAAGTCCTTCAACACACACAGGAAGCTGCTGAAGCACAAGGCCCGCCACACTGGAGAAAAATCCCACATCTGCACCACTTGTGGTAAGGAGTTAACTTTTACCAAGAGATTAGATACAGGGTTGTCGTTTTCTGGCTTTTTTTCACAATTACAATTACATGGATTTCCTTTGTGTCTGCGTAAGCAAATGCATATTTGTAGAGCATATAATAATTAGTTTTTGTTACCTGTCACTATATAATCATTACATAAAGTCTATGTGGGTTGTTTTCCACTCCTCATAGTGGTCATAGCTATCTATGTTAAATAAATCAGTCAGGAGAAACAATAATGTTCGCTGCCTGTAATTTGTTTCTCTTTCATATTGTAATGCAGTAAACACACAACCACAAACCCATTAATTTATCCAGACAGGGTTTAGGAACCCCTGCATTTTAGAGATCCGACATGTCATTTCAAAGTGTTGAGAAGTACTCATATATGTCTCCTAGTCTGAGGATATACTTTGAAAATGTTACTTTTCGCTTATGAAAACCCAGCTGCAGAAGTCAGAATAGATTCAATTTAGTTTAAATAAAACAATAAGCTAAAAATGTGTTTATAGTAGACTTAAAAAGCGGTTAAAGTTGAGTTTTCAAACTGATTGCAGACAGCGTATTTAGTTCTGTTGGATAGAAACGGTTCTTACTTCTCACTGCAACCATTGAAGTTCTTCCTTTCTCTCTCCGATTGTCCGTTTTATCGAACTTCAGCTCCCCCGGGATGACGAATCCCACTAAAACTAGCGGCTTAATGTGAAATCCAAGCAGTCTTTTATATCTACGGTGTTTTCCTTCATCCAGGAAAGCGCTTCATTGACTCAGGAGACCTTCAGCGTCACATACGATCACACACCGGTGAGAAACCGTACGTCTGCAACACCTGCGGAAAGAGCTTCACCCGCTCCGCCATGCTGAGGAGGCACAGCAACATGCACTGCAAGGGGCCGTCTGTCCCCAGCCTGGCCGCAGCCAGCGCCGAGCAGACCCAAAATTCGAACGGACCGGCCTCGTTTACTAAATCACTCCGCCGGAGTAAACCATCAGCTGCAACCACCGGCCAGCAGTTTTCTGCCATCATGCCTGACACAGATTTAGGGAAACCCTCGTCCTGCAGTCCTCCGCCCACACAAGCAATACAACCCATAGAGACTCCAGGACCCAGCATGCACCTTAACCCCACAGTGACCTCCCTTCCAGAACTGCGCTCCCTGGTTCCCCATCACCTCCTTTCGTCCAGCCACCAGGAGAGAAGCACCGCTCTGCTGCCCGCCGACCGCCTGAAGCTGAACAAACCCACTCAGGAAGCAGTGTACGGTCCGTACGTGGAGAACGGCAACACGTGTCTGGACAGAGACCCCGCGGGCAGACCCTACTTGCCTCCATCGGACAATCACTGCGGTTCCTTCACGGGGACCGGCAGGCCCTACAGGTCGAGCGAAGGCCAGTTTATCTCCAGTGTGACTCTGTGGGGCCTGGCCATGAAGACGCTGCAGAATGAGAACGACAACGACATGGAGCAGTAAACCGTTTCGTCTGCTTGGCCGCACTTAAAATCTGTTCCGTTCTTTAAGGTTGGCTTTATCATGTGAACAGTTGCTTTTATCTCAGAGACAATTTCCAGTAGCGCTACTACAAGTCAATGAACTGAAAAACAAAACAATCCTAAACTTCTGAGAGCTCTTTAAATACACGGGTGTCGTTTCTGTGGTGACAACTCAGTGTGAATGATGGAACGGCAGATGTTTGGCTGATAACTGCTCAACGGGAGCAGTTATATTATGATGTGCCACACTGAACTTTTAATTGTTTACTTTAGAATGAATTACTGTTATATTATTTGCATGAAAGCCTGTAATGAAGCAAAATGATTTATCTTTTACATACAGCAGAGCACTTTTAAGTCATTGCTCAAGGCAGATGTATTTTTCATGCGATGTTTAATTCTGGTCAGGTAACAATAAAACCAGCTGTTTTTAATAAGAGCTCTTCTCTGCACTGTTTTCTCATCGATTTCAGATGAAAGCCTTTGTGACTGTATGAATCTCCTTCATCGGGTTTGAAACACATTGATCAGACCCAATAATACATATTCACGAGCGTTGGATGTGCAGAGTGAACTTTTAATGTTTCAGCACGTCGAGGCGTTTTGGGGCAGTTTCATGCTGAACGCATCAAAACTGGCTTTGGAATGGATACATTTCTGGAAAGAATCTGACGACGCCACGATTGAAAATGGTTGAACCATACTGGAATTTTTATTTATTTTTTATTTTTTGCATATATATGGAAAAAAAAATAAAATAAAATAAATGCAACTTGTAATTTTGATCCTGTGTGAATTAGCAAAAAAAAAAAATTCACGATAACAATCAAGTATTTGTCAATTCTTGTTTTTATAATGAATTGGAGTTTTTTCTGTTATAATAACGCTCTTCCTTCTGAGTGAATGGAAATCTCACGTTAACTCCATGGATTCTATAGATCATACATAAATAATAATAATAATACGCAACACATTTTAAAAAAAACGTGGTGGGTTTTTGCTTTTGAAAACTTGTCTTTCATCAGAATCTTGATCAGAACCACTTTGTGGGAAAGAAAGGCGTTAAAACAGAGTTTTCGCTGACTAGTCCAAATTGGGCTTTGTTTGAGCTTCATGACTTTACAGGTTAAATGTGTGCAGCTGCTGTCAAAGACCATGCCACCTTAGCCACCTTTAACACTCGGAACCCAGCAACGTTGTTGTAATGCTGCTGAAAAGCCTCCAGAGGGGGCTAGAAACTATGCAGTTCGTAACTAAACGTTCACAGGCGACAAAAAGCCACAGAGGTACCAGATGTGGCAGATGGTTCTCCTGGTCGGCTCAGTGAAGGCATCTCTTGCAGATCACTCAACACAGGGTCAACGAAATAATAATAATAATAATAAACAAAATAGTGAATAATGTAGCAAGTGATGCGATGTGCGTGCACTCACTCCTTGTGCCTCAAGATATGAATGTTGCTCATGCGAGTGACGTGGTTTTATGGACTGAAGCTGTCAGAAAAGAAAAGGCGCATCCAGAAAGCGCCATGCGCCAGTGATCATTGCGCAGACATGTAAACACTGCACAGAGTGGGCATCGTTTGCTACGCTTCCAGTGATTGGCCATCATTGTCACAACATACAGGCCTGCTGGATGGGTCGCCTAGCAACCCATCCAGGCTAAGTCTGTTATCACAGTGTCCATTCTCCTTCATTATCCTTTGCATCGAGTCCTCCACACTATGATGGGGAGGAAGGAGAAACCTTTTGGCTTGACGGTCTGCCTGATCCTCACGCGCCTCTTGTGCCTCACGTACAAATCTAAACAAATCAACAAGCAGAAAACAGGCCATGCAGCATCCAGTCAACTTGGAGAAGGTCTGAAGTGATGGTGAAATGATTTATTAAAGCCATCTGGATCAGTCAACCCACGTAAGAGCCAGACTAAGAAGAAATAACTACACATAGTTTTCTCCACCCATCATTATGCACCTCATTACATCCATCAATAAAGCAATGTCGGATTCGTCTAAGAACATGTGAAATTATTCAAATACAGTTAAATTGTTGCTACAAACCTTGTTCTCTTATTGACTGGAGCTGAAACTGAGTTGCTTTTTGTCCCTTTTTCTGTCTTGCTGCTAAACTTTTCTGTTTTTTGCGGTGGACCATCTCTGTCGCCATAGATACGTTTACAAGAAAGTTACCAAAATAAAAGCATAAAAACCTTAATGACAGGTAACTTTACCCAGTTGACCTTTGCAGGGCAAAAAGGGATGATGTGAAGCCTATTTTTCTTTTTTTGTTTTTTTTTTGGAGCATTTTGAATGAGTTTCAATTTGGTCCCAGGCAACATTTCTTGTGAGGCACACATGGGTTGGAAATGAGCTGACAAAAATGGTAGGATAGTCCGCAGGTTCCATCATGGCCCTATTTTATAAACCTGTATGGATCACATGTTGGGAGAATCTGGGTACAATCAGGTCCCAACTAGGCAAGGCACACAAGAACCCAGCTGGGCTCCATCTTTCAAGTTTATATCAGGAACCTGCAGGAGGGGTTAGATTTTGTGAACCGTTTCAGAAACCGTAATACAAAAGATATAGCGAAACAAGTTAAGGACTTAAATGTGTCCTAAGGAATTTAGCCTTAGGTACCTTTTCAAGCAGTTTAATTATAAAATCTAACATTGATCTGACAAGCTAATAGCATCACCAGATTTATTTTTTTTGTACAAATATGCCGTTTTTTTAAAAGCATTATTAATAGCTTTTATCCTAACACATATTTCATGGACTATGGACAAGCAGAAAGCCACAAACCTAAACAAAACAATGCTAATAGAATTAAATGTATGCTGCCTTCCATGTTTGAGTAATCAGCTAATTTGTTTAACACAGGATTGCCGCATTGTTTAAAGTTGAAAATCATGCATTTGTTTTGGATTACATTTCTATTTTTAAGATGACTACACCTGTCTATAGCAGAGTAGCTCCTATGTTGGCGCACTCCTGCAAAAAAAGGGGAAAAGTCATTTCCAGCAACCTTTCTGCAATGACTTGATTTAGCATTTGCGTGCCATTTAAAATTTGAAGGATGACCCCATTACAAGCAGGCAAAGTTTCCAAAAATAAGGACGTTTCTCTATTTGCCTTTAGAATGTGATATGATAGAAATTGCTCTTCAGTCTGTGTGTCGGACTCACCCAAATGTTGTCTTCAGTATCAAACCCTTATACCTGAGGGGCTGTAAAGGGTCTGATCTGAGGTTCTCTCTAGACATTTAAGCAGCAAAAAAGCAAATACTTCTCTCTTGTAATTAGGAACACCAGCTGAACTTGGCAGGAAAACACAGATTCCTGAGGAAGAGCAGTAAACAGATATTTTCTCTCCATCTGGTTTGCGTGCATCATTGCGATTGGTCCCACCTTGGTTGGTCAGTTGGTTGGTTGGTTTTTGTTCTCTCTCCCCTGGAGTTCATCCGGATTGTGTGTGTCAACTAAATGGTGCAAAATGAGACCCGACCTAACGCTATTCTCTGCAGAAACATTTACAAAAAGCGCCTTTTGTTGCGATATCTACTCACGCCTCATTGCTTTGTGTTGTCACAGGCAGGCGAGGATAGGTTTAATTCACATATGAGTGTGAAATATTTGAATCCATCCAAAATTTGCACTTCTGCGGAAAATGTGTCACTGCAGGAAAAAAACACAGAAATAAGGTCTGGCCTCAAGTCAATACTCCACATTGCCATACTTCCACATCTGTAGACATTGAAGCTTTTGCTTGGACAGAATTTGTCTCTGTGTCTCTTCATTACCCGTCTCCCTTTCAACTCAGCAGTTACTGTAAAAACAGATTAGGAGCATAAGCGTCAGCGGCCGAAGACGTGGACTTGTTCTGGCAGCGACTGCAGTCCAGCCGTAATTGCTGTGAAGCCGTGTTGGTGTGTAGAGATGGATAAGTGATTGACCTCGTCTCTGTGCAGTAATTCCTCTGTGAGTCACATTCTAAAGGAGGCTTAAGCAGAAGAGAAGAATGGTGATAGTTTCTGCTGTTGCCGTTTCTGCCCCCCCTCTATTTTTTTTAAGGTACTTTTTTTTTTTTTAATGTTGTTGTTTTTTTAACCAGAATTTGAATACTGATTTTTGTATTTATTCGTGCTGTTTATTTGATATTAATAATGGTTTAATGATCTAAAACATGTAGGAGCAACAATAAATTGAACTCAGACGAAATCTGTAAGGGGTTAAATACATTTTTTTTTTTTACCATTCTGTAAATGTGGAGTTGTGTTTATGCATAATGTTTTTTATGCATTATAATCTAGTTCATGTCATCAGGATCACATGAACTAGACATGGACTCGCATCAATACCTGTCTAAATTTATTGAGATGTATCTAGTTATTATTTTCGACTCTTCTTACTCTCGAATTCACTTAAAGCAAACACACACACAGGCACGCACGCACGCACAGTCTGGCCTTTAGCTACTGTACCCAGGTGTGTTTTCTGTCTGGTTCTGCAGTGCACTTCCAGTTTCCTCAGATGCGTTTCGACACCTGTCACTGCGCCTGACAGGTTATTCTTCCTCAGGCAGAAAAATCTGGTTGTTACAGCACACAAAGCAAAACCCAGGAAACAAATAGAGAGTTTGCTTATAGCTAAAGATGTTTTTTTTGTTTTTTTTCGGTTTTTGTGATTTGTATTCCTCGTCCTACTTTTATTTTTGTAGCTTCACCCTAAACGGTGCAGTGTACAGAAATTGAGTGACGATTGACATCTAGGGTTGCTTCACATTGGAAAGGCTGGCATGTTTAAAGACATGCAAACAATGCGAATGGGTTTCACGAAGCATACTGGATCAGAATGTCACCTCCAAAATGTGTGGAAGTGCTAATGTCTGCCTCTAAGGCAAAGGTATTGAGGGAAGGGGTGTAATAGATTAACCAATAACATGAATTACTGAACAATATTTGAGTTAAAGGGAATTATTTATACTTGTGCACCGCAGGACAACACAGAGACTGAGACAGAGCTTGACTTGCATGTTAAGCTAACTGAGGTAGCTTAACATGCATGGATGTTAACCTCTGGACAAATGTAGAACTTTTATTGTTTATTCACTATAGCTGCACAGTTGATTAATCAAAAATATTTTGGCAAAAACCTTTTTCTGCAGGTCATTAAGGCACTAATCACAACCTAGCACCAGCGTTCGTTCGGGCAATATGGTGTCGTCTGACTGAAGCCAAAGTCTCTCAACTTTGTTAAGCCTTTTGTTTATGTTATCAGCCGAAGGGATGTGGAAGCGCTTAAAAATGTTTCCTCACTGTAGTAGGGTTTTGGTTTGAATCCAGGCGGGGAAACACCGGCGTGGAGTTTCCTTGTTCTCCCCATTCATGAATGTTTTTTTGCAGGGTACATGAACTTTCTTTTTACACTGTATCTCTGTTGTCTTTAGCGGTAAAGACTACTGCCTCTGCAACTAGCAAATGGTTCCAAGCATCAACGATGGGAACGTGAGGCTGGTCTTTGGTCTGTATGGATCCCAATGTTCCAAAGGCAGAGTCGTATTGAAGCCAGCATTAGCTCACCTAACTGCATGAAACAGTTCGGCGCTAAAAGAACAAAGAACGCAGGAGACTCCATTCCTCTTGCTTACGTCACTTTGATTTCATTTGGCGAAAATGTTAGCCAATCAGATGCAACAATTCCCTAATCGCGGAGACAGAGCCCTGAAGGCAGTTGTGAAAGCACACGCGTGCTCATGTGGGGCGATCGGAGGGATGTTGTAAAATTAGCTATGCTGTCAGAGCGTTTTCCGCTTTGCTTTAAAGGAATTGTCACCAGTGAAGCAGACTCAGGGAAGCCCTCTCCGCGCTCTCCTCCTCTCTCAATGGCTTTTTTGCCTGCAGTGAAACTCGGGCTTGTTCTTGTTTGGTCTTTGGGGAAGCTCACTAGACGGCAAACAATGGCAGAGCTTTGTGGACCTGGAGATGAGCGCCATTAAGACAACTGGCTATTACGACTGTAACAAGGTGGCCTTTTGCAGCTGGATTTTACAGTGCAGATGAAGAGTTGAGGCAGAGTTAGGTGGAACAGCAAGTTGTTTATTCCTCACAAAGCATCACGTCACTCATTTCACAGGTGCAACTACAACCTTAAATAGTTCCAGCTGTGATGGACCCAACCACCCACAATTCACAGGGGAATCCCACTTTACCCAGCTCCACCTATTTAAATAAAATACATTTTACTAAATACAAACATTAAATTACTTTTTATAAATATTTTATGTTTTATCCTTACACCCTACTAAAACACCATAAAAACCCATAAACCCCCCCCACACACACACACACACACTTTTTAATGGCCTCTCCCAGAAGCTATAACTGGTGTCTGGACCGCCGGGGCAGTATTTGTCCAAACACGCTGGAGAGGACACAGAAAAGACAGGTGAGTCACTCCATATTAGCACTCCAGACTTAACAGATTATGCACACACATTTGCTTAGTTTTTCCCCACCAGTAGCTCATTGCTCTGAGTAACAATTATCCTCTCTTCACAGGCAATCACCTCACTTGTAAATGAGGAGCAGCTGTGCAGAGCCCAGAACAAAAGGCTACATGCTAATCACTAAAATACTCAATAAATACAATTAAAACTTCTTGTGTGCAAATTGTTATTCATGTACAAATCTATGCTTAAAGTGCAGTGCTAACTAAAGTGATTGTTAATAAAGTGCAAAAGTGTCTTTAAAGTGCTATACAATAACTTGAATAAAATAGTTCAAGTAATTAAGATCTCTTCATTACAATGACAAAAAGTGATCTTTGGTTTTCTTCTTAACTATTTTAGTCAGGATTTTTGAAAATCCAAACAGGCCTGTCTGTGATGACGCATTTCCTCCTCTCCCCGCTTCCAACCAATCCACTCTAAACACCGGAAAGGTCATTTCTTTAACCCACTTCCATATGTACATAGTCATCATCCTGTGTCTGTCTTTGAGTTGTGCCGTGTTGAAGGATTTTCCCAAGTCTAGTTGAGACCCCAACTTTATCCCAGTTTAGATGAGAGTATCAGAACCCCACAGAGACTCGGGCCAGGTTCTGTGAGTCTAACTAAACTGAGCACAAATTTCTGCGTGAATTTTAAATAAATTCAGGATTCCAAGAAGCATACAGTGCTGTGTAATTTACTTTTTTTGTCTGTTTTGCCTTTTTTTTTCCCCCTGAAAATTACTATAACACAATATAGTTTAACTTCAACATACTACTTTTGTTTGTTTGGTTTTTGTTTGTTTGTGAGATGAATAAACAGTTATTTAACTCTTTGTCCACATTTATTTATTTGTACCATTTTGACATTGCTGTCGCTCCATATATTTGAGCGACCGGTCCTAGAGAAAAGCTTTCAACATCCCAGGAAACTAACCGATACTCGCTGAATATTGAACTAAATATATAGATGTGGAAATCGAAAACTACAGCTGACAAAATAAAACAGATTAAACTTCATATTTGTGCAATGACGGGCTGTGGGGATGAAGTCTCTCTCTCTCTCTCTCTCTCTCTCTCTCTCTCTGAGTGTCTCCACGGCTTCTCACTCATTATGAAAAGGTAAATAGATAGGGGGCAGTGGGGGGAAGAATCGACGGGTGTTCGGGCTTTTCCGCTCGGAGTCGGGACTCAGAGCCCCCCCCACCCCCCGCCTCTGTGTTTACGCGGCAGATACATCAGTCGAGTCTCTTTGGGTTTTTTTTTTTTGTTTTTAATTATTATTTTGCGGTTCGAGATTTTCGCTTCATTTCTGATCAAATCTATTTTTCCTGCAGCTGACATGGACACCGCCAACCAGGTGAGGAGACCCGCCGAAGGACCGAACAGATGAACGCCCTGAGGGTTAATTACAACACCATTGGCCCAGTGAGTCCATTAATTGGTGAAAAATAACGTGTTCATCCCCTCGCTTTTGTCTCTGCGCAGCTGGCGTCGGTGGGGACGTTTCAGGTGCTCAAATTGCCTCTGGGATTTATCCGCGTCTTGGAATGGGTGAGTTGAAACGGCATCGTTTATTTGCGTGCAATAACTTCATTTTGCTACGTAAGCATGTAGATATTTTTGCACTCCGATTCACGTGTGTGCTGCGAATGAAGATACAGGCTATTTTTTTATTTTATTTTTTTTTTTGCAAGGAGTAAACGGGATTTTTTTTTTAGTAGAATTCGCGCATTTGGACGATGAAACTTTGCGCACATTTACGCGCAGGTAATTTTCTTCAAATCCGACTCGCTGTGACCAGATCTTTTATGTTTGCGTGTGATCGATCGTTGTGTGCATTTTCGATTTGTGAATATGCACAAATTGTGCAAACTGCGTACTTGAAATGACCCATTTTACCCCGAGTGAAAAGAAATGATATAACGGGAATCACCAACGCGCCCTGGGCGCTCTCGCTGTGACTGAATCAAAGCTTTACTACAGCCATCTCTCCCTTTCTGTCTGTCTGGCAGTGGGTTGTGTTGACTCTGTGTTTATTGTACAGTGCACAGAAGCCTGGAGCTAAAAAAAAGAAAAAAGATAAGTGAGTTTCTTTGATGTGAGTTTAGAGAAATTGCTGGAGCCACCAGGGTGCTCAGCATTTACCCAGATACTGTGTGTAAAGTGTGTGCTTCATTGTGCCCTGTGCGTGAGGCTTTGCAAGTGTGAAGAGCGTCGTAGTTTTCATTAGCTGAAGAAAGATGGGGGTTTATCACAGTTGTATGAAGTGAACCGAGGAATCTCACTTCCAGTTTCAAGGTACCACACGATTAAGCTGAGTTTAAACGCGTCTGAAATAGACTTTCCTCAAGTCTGCTTCAGACTTGAAACAGACTTGGTGGCCTTGATAAAATTGTTTTTTAAAAATGCACCTGTTTAATCATACCAAAGAAAGCATTTGTGCCCAATGTGTATATAGGTCCCATATGGAGTTTGCTCAGTACTTATGAATACTTATGTGAGGCTATGCTCAAAATTAGTTTTTTTGAATGGAACCCATTTTGGTTAACTTAACTTGGTTAACTATAAGAAAATCTAGCTGGGCATTCTTTAAATTGGTCTCAAATGGCAGCTTGAGGTCGACATTGTACATCTAGCATCCACGTTTTGCCCAGAGTTATTCTGCATCATTGTGGCCACTATGTTACATTTTGGATTTGGTGCCCCTTATTTGGTCATTTTCCTACCTGTGTAATTGTCGACATGTGGGTTATTCTCTACAGCCAACTCACTGGACCTTTTCTTTGTCTAATCAAATGGGTAGTTTGAAATCAACAGTCATAATGCATTACAACATAATCTGCTACCAGTCGATCAGGCAGAAGTCTTTCTGCATCTGACAAAGGACTTTGAAACCTAGGAATTATGTCACGTACACTTTTTTTCAGTGTTTGAATTTGTAAAACCTTAGTATACCAATGACTCTTAGTGACCTCTGAGCCTGAAGCCGTGGATTTGAGCTGGTGAAAAGCTGGATTCCTCCTTCCAGGCCGGTGCTCTGTGGAAGAGTTTAATACCCAAGTGTCTTGTTCACAAGCGATTCTAGAATGGAGCGGATGATGGATCATCTCCAGAGAGGTAGGTGCGACTCTTGTCTGTCACACCGAGGAAAGAACTGAGCCAGAAAGCAAAGCTCTGAGTTTAGCAGACCTTCCACGTTCAAACCTTCACTCTTTGGCCATTTTATATGGATTATGAGCCGACGAATGACCAGGAGTGTTTGAAATTAGCTTCCTCCACGAGGTGGTACGGAAGTCAAAGTGGAGCCACTTCTTCTGCCTGTAAAGGAGTCAGGTGAGGTGGTTCATGCATCAGATCAGGATTCCTCCTGGCCAATTCCTTTTTTGATGTTTTTGATTCATCTACTCATTGGGCATGACTATATTTCCCTCTGATTTGGGAAGGAAGGGAGGGAGTGGGGGAGGGCCACACCTCGTCAGACCCAAAAGATAAAACCAAACACACCACCAGCTGCGTAACACTCTGTCATAGCTCACATGTCTATGTTCTTGTTGCTCTTTTTGTGTGTGTGTGCAAAGGGACGTGTGGGTCATTATGTGAGCTTCACTGCCTCCCCCAGCACACACCACCTCCGTTCCTCACATTTCTGGCACTACAAGTGACCTTTCCAGTGCAGCACCTTTACTTCTTTTCCGTCTGTCTTCCCCCGAAAGAGAATATTCCTGTGTATCTCCGTTGGCCTGCGGGTTCATACAGTATACACATAACTAGCTATTTTAATTAAGGTCAAGAATTCAGATTTATTCTGCTGTGACACCCGTGGTTATTTTTTCTATAAGCTGCTCTTCTCTAACAAGAAAAGATGGGCGGGATCCTGTTTTTCTTTTCTCCAATCATTTGTAGTTCATCTTCATTTGAGCCAAAGTTGCAGTCTTACTTTTAATGTGACGTGAGGAACCTGCAACGGCAGTGTTAGAGTATTACATTGTCCCCTTTTCAGATCATGGATAATGTCACTATTTGCACTGACTAAGCCCTGGTAGCACTAATAGGGCTGAGGGATGAAGGCGATAGAAGTGAAAGGACAGTTGAGAGTGAGGGAAGACAAACATTGCTAAATGGTAGAGTTGAGTTATGTAGACTTGTGGGTAAGTGGAGGCATGGTTGAGGAATAGACCTACTTACTAACTAAAGTTAGTACATGAACTCCTTTAGATATGTATAACAGGTTAATGGTTTTAAGCAGTTTGTTTGGAGCCTACCTTGGCCAGACTTTGGCTGCATCCCATCAGCAAAACTGAGACATCTTTGCTGACAGTTAAATCCCACAAATGGACATCTTGGAGCAATAGCTTGATTCTGAAATGATTGACGAATTTCAGTTCTTCCAGATAGATGAGACATTTTCAGATTGTCTCAGTTGACATCACCTTTCTGAAGACATTAACAACGCCACAAAAATCAGCCACAGTATTTCCTATTCATTATGATCATATGCTCTAACCTTAATCCCCGTGGCAGATTTCTACAAACAGTAACTGATCAGTGGAAACGTGTGCTGGTTTGCTTTGTGTGTACACCCTTAGGGACTGGAGGTTTTTTATAAAGGCAGCGAATGACATTTAGTTTGCAGACGATGAACCTTGGACTGTCTGTCTGGTTGATTATGTGGACAAATAATGGGCTTTTAAAAGGTTGTGTTAGCTATAATTAAGACTTCCTAGTCAGATGCTGCATGTCTTGGTTTCCCGCATTAATCGTCAGCACTAGATCTGCACAAGCACAATGTGAATTCATAATTAGTCAGGCCTGCAGGCAAATGCACTGTTTTTTGTCATACTTCTGAGACACACAAAAATGCCAAACTACTAGATTTAAGTCTTTGAATTGAACAAATCATTGAGGTTAGGAATTTAATTTTAAGGGTTAGTGTTACAGTACGAGGCTTGGTGATCCATTGTATCAATAGTGAGCCCTTTCGAATACAAAAAAAATAAATAAATTTATGTGTGCTCTTGCTGTCACGCCATCGGCGGCTGTCATATTCTGCTCCAAACAGCTGTAAGGTCCCCCTCGTCTCCCATGTTGGCCAACTCATGCAGAAGCTGTCCTTTGAGATGTGCCCAAACTCTTCACCGTTTCCAGCTTCATGCTTATGCGTCTGAAGAGCGAAAGGAGAGAGAGAGAGGGTGGGGGGGAAAGAGAATTGCACAGTTGCTTGAGCACATGATTGCAACTGATAAACTTAGCCATGCCGCTGAAGCTTGTCGCACAGGGCAACTCTACAAGTACACTACATGAGGCCTTCTGACTCACAGGGCAAAAGCCCAGGCGTCCATCGTGAGTCTCGTTCATGAGTAATTGTGGTTTTCCCATCCAAATCCTCGTCTGACCAACTATTGTATGATTTCATCCTGAGTACCGTACTGTACACCAGCTTTGTTTCCCTCTGGGTTGTCAGAGAATCTCATGTGCACAAACTAAAGGGTTATTAACACGTTTTTGCTGCCTCTGTTTTGTGGCCATAAAGATGTCTAAAAAGACATCCGAACTGCACATTGTGCTAGATTTAATGCAAAGTTCTAGTGTTATTTTCTTTATCGTTATTTATTTGTTGTAGATTTTGTCTCCTCAAGGGCCGCCTGCTGCTGGATAAGGAGTGCCGCATTAAACCAAAGATTCTATCAGATCCATCACTTAAATCTTTGTGTCACAACCGTATCGGATTTTATATGTTACATTTTCTGTTGTTGACTGTTCTGCCACTTTCTTTGATATGCCATTATATAGCCTTTAATTCCATAGGTGCCAAGTGGATATGATAAGCATTTTGTGCACAAGCATCAGTGCACACACACACACACACACACACACAAAAAACAAGTCAAAGGGAGATGCAGTGAGATTAGCGACAGCTGTTGACAGATATCGCAAGAGACTTACCAGGAAGAGACGCGGCTGGAGAAGCACATAGCTGGTCAAAATGTTGAAGGAGACGACGTTTATTATCTACTTAGGCAAATATCTCAATCCCCACTGGGTTCAGGGCTGTGAATAACACCATGGCTGACATAGAGTAAACTAGGACTAATGGTAAAGGTGGTAAAGGTTCTTCACATCTCTCTCTTGGTATTGTCTTAAAATAGATTTGGTAGATGATGGTATTTAATCCGACTGTCACAAAAGCTTCATCAGCTGCTCATATAAACCTCAGCAGTCAGGCTGCCGGTAGACAACAATATTTTCCCTTGTTGTTTCTGTCTGATGACCAGCAAGTCAAATACAGAATAATCAGATTTAGTCAAACATAGTCAGTGCGACGCAAATAAGCTGAATTCTATTCAATTATATAGTTTCCTTAAGAGACCCTGGCTTGCGCGAGGAATTAGTGATCACGTCTTTTATCATTGCATAAAAATAAGAATTAGTCCATTTGTGATGATGATCAAATAAATTAATGATTTCTTGCCGATCCAACAGTGACTTACCAGGACTTGTAGTTAATGCAGCTTTTTTTCATAATTAAAATGCTTTTGTTGCCTGAATTTTAATTACACTTCTATTAACTTGGTAGAATATGCAACAAAATATTGGGATCAAAATTGTGGTCCAAAGGACACAAATGCAACCTGATTTTAGTATTTATCCAACTGTTGTAAATGCAGAAAAATGGTGACATGCAGCTTTATTCGGATATGGGTAGTGATTGTCCTTTGGCACTAAAGGCCCAGTCACTAAAATAAATGTCCACTTTCTTGTGGTCAGTCAACGTTAGAACCGAGTGGAGCAAAAGACACAGAGAGGCAACATCAGACTGTGCTTCTGACAAAGAGCTTCCTTTGCAGGAAAGGATTAGCTGCTTCTAAATGAGTTACCTATTTTTAACTACTGTCTTCCAGTGCAGCATTGATCACACGGCTTTTTACTGAAGACTTGTTTTCTATTGCACCTTTATAAACTACGTGCTTCTTCTAAAGGAGTAGAAGGAAAAGTAATTTCCAAGAAAACTCAATAAATTATATTTTTAGCGAACCATGCTGCCATGAAGTATGAAGTTGGAACTACTGAAATAGAGGGAACATGCAAACTTGAAAACAAAAAAATGGATTGATTGGATTTTTTTTTTTAAAGCATTTTATTGTTTACTGGTAACAACTGCTCTTTCGTATTGTTTTGTTTTGACGGCACAATGATGGAAACCAACACAAAGAACTGAGTGAGCAAAGAAAACCTGGCTGTATGTATGGCGCTCATGTTTTTCTGTATTTAACAGGAACGGCACTGATTAGGTCCCCCTACAATCCTTCAGCTTCCCTCCCCTCCCCCTCCAAGAAAAAATAACTTTGTTAGATTACTGATTACTTGGTTCAGAAAGTAACTGAGTTACATTAAAAGTAGCTTTTTTAGTTACTTTCAGCAGCTCCTAAAAACAATGCTCCGCCACCTGTGAAAATTACACACACACACCCATGCACACTTTTTTTCTTTTTGTATATATATTTCAGGTCGTTGATTTGCCATGAAATCAAATCATAACTTTCACATTAAACTGAAGTGTTTGGTGCCATGTAGGTCAGTAGAGATGAGGGATGACTGAGATGTTTCGTAGCTTTGTTTACACTGCAGACTGGTTTAATTCCTGCGCTCCCGCTTTATTCGCCCCTTCCACTGTATCTATTTCTCCCCTTAGCTTCCCTCTTCTACCTCCCAGCCCCCTGCCCCCTTTTCTTTTCTCTCCTTCTATCTCTTGTTCCCTGAGGAGCCCAGCTGGGAGAGGCAGATAAACACACAGGGGCGAGAGGCTTAGCATCCATCCTCCTTCCACAATGCCATGCTCTCCTGTTCAAAGGCCCCGGCTGAGAAATGAGAGGGGCTAAAACCCGAGCTGAAAAAGAAAAAATGTAAAAAAAAACACAGTAAGGACGAGGCAGCTGAAAGAGAGCGTGAAAGAGATGCTTATCTGCGGCTCTTTGTGGTTAATTAAACGGTAGCATTCATTCCCGTCGCTCTTCTGGTCACTTTTCCTGGATTTGATTTGTCTGCATGTGCATCATCTTTCGGCTCTTTTGCTGGGAGATTTTAGTTGCGCTGTCATTCACTCGTCTCTGTGGGGTAAACAAGCCGCATCGGTTTGGAGGTTTTTCCGCAGATGTTCCAGCTGTGCTCAACGGATGCGGCTTTCCGGCTCCACCTGAGGCCCAAAGCTCCAGGCAACAAACCCTAATGAGAGTCTGTTGTTTATTAAGATTTTGGCTTTAATCTGGGCTGCTTTAATTAGAGATTATGCCTACACAGCATCAACACCGCTCACTCACATGTACCTCCTTTAAAAGCTCCTCTGATCACTAGCTGATGGTCATTTGAAAAGCTGACCGAGTCTTAAGCTAGCAAAAACAGGATTATTGAGTCAAAGCTGCAGTATGTAGCTTTTATTTTTTTAAAAATGTTTTTTAACATATTTGTTAAAACTGTCACTATGCTGTGACGGTGTAACATGAGACAGATCATTTGTGAAGTAATCAAACTTCTCCACCTCCTCCCTATTGTTCTGCTGTCATTAACATAAATACACAGCTCAATCAGAAACAGCCAATCAGAGCGAAGTGGAGGGTCTGAGCGCTGTCAATCATCCCCGTGTACACATATTCCCTCTTGCTCTCTGCTACGCTACTGCCAGTTCCGCAAACCGGAACCTGCCGTGAATGCTCAAGCTAGCCAGCATGACCACATTTAGAAGCACGTGCACAAGGTTGATTGACAGCGGGTTCCTCCTGGCTCTGACTGGTTGCTTTCGACCGGGAGTGATGAATTTTTTCAGATGGCAATAGTGGCTCAGGGAGGAGGTGGAAGAGGTCGATCTTTTCACTGGTTACCTGTCTCACACCATGCTGCCACGACATGGTGACGGTCTTAACGAATATGTAAGAAACATATTTTTGTAAAAGCGATATAGTGCAGCTATAAAGACACACTTTGACATATTTTACATATCTAATTAAAAGAAAAACAAATACTTTTTCCACTACAATGGAAATGAAGTAATAAGCAACTCTAGTTAATAGAACAGTAATATAGACACAACAAACTAATGGGGCAAAAGGGCAATTTGCCAATTTCAATAGTCAACAAGACAGATTTGAGAACTTCTTGGTGTTGTTGTGGTTAGACTCAGTAGTTGGTTCTAAAATGTGTAGGTTTTCATTTTAATAAAAGGTTGAATTAAGGAAATATTAGGTTTATGTCTTATGATTGCATAGTGATTCAAGGCATGAATACGGCAGCAGTCTGCTTAATTCACAACTATGTTTTACCGTCTAGATCCTGAACTGTCAGCGTTGAATGCCACCTGCTGAAGGTGTGCTGTCCACGTCAGTTATGGTCACTGTGGTTCCTGGTGTTTTAGTCTTGGGCCTGCTACACCTGCAGAGGATCAACTAAGCATTCGATATTTAACTCAATAGGTGTGAAGCGATACTGACTCTGTGTTCAAGTTTTGTCTCTGAGATGGCAGGCATGCGTTTGAGCATAGCTCCTTCTTGTTCATGATCCGGCAGCGCCCTCCAGTGGTCCAGGTTTACTCAGACTGAGGGATACGCAGCATTTCCAGCTGTTGGCAAGCTGCACGTCCAGCTGCCTACGATATGGGAAAGGCGCAGTTCATGCAAACCGGGCATCAGCTCTGATTATGGTGATTATGGCTTTGAGAACTCTTGAGGCAGTGGGGGGTTTATATGGACAACTAGGCTAAGAGAGCAAACTGAGGGCAGGAAATGTGTGTGTGTATGTGTGCGTGTGTGTGTGTGTTGCATGTTCATGTTTGTTCATTTAGATGAAGGCCCTGTTCATTACACTGACTTTGACAATTGCCCTTTGCTCTTCAGTTTTACCAGTGTGAAGTAGTTCACAAGTCTCTGCTTAGAGGAGATAAACTGAGTGTTGGTTTGTTCTCCTGTTCACACTTAAAATAGGACTTTAATCCACATCTAAAACAGTACTCATGAGATAAAATCTATTACATTTTTTTTTTGCACATTTCCTGAAATGCCTAAAGTATCAGAAACAGACATTTTCAATGTAACTTTTTTTTTTGCAGACAGTGCCTTTCAAAAACATTCATGTTTTCTCAATCATTTGTGACGGTGCAGTGGCGTGTAGAGACCCAGTGTTTTCCTGTTCTTCTCACCAAATTAGTTCTAATTTAGTTAGACCGGATGCGGATCATCTGTAAATGGCAATTTTCAAGTTTGCCATGGATTCTCAGTTGGATTGAGCTCCAGTTTTTGACTAGGCCATTGTACCGCATCACTACACTGCTTTGATCTCAACTAATCCACTGCAGCTTCACGTTGAATCGTTCCTGTCCTGCTGTGATGTGAACCTTGAGCACTGTCCTTAGCAATGTCTCAGCCTTTGATGCGTTGCTTTGGTCAGCGTTTCTTACATGTTGACGTGTCTCTGCAGCTCTTTGCCATTTTCGCTTTCGCCACATGTGGTGGCTACTCAGGGCAGCTCAGGGTCAGTGTGGACTGCATGGAGAAGGCCAGCAGCGACCTGAATATCGGCATCGACTTTGGTTATCCTTTCAGGTGAGTGTTGAGCACGTTCCCTCTCATGTCGCGAGTTGGACAGTGCTCTTCGTCGTTTAGAGTCGCATTACTGTCTGAGAGCCGAGACAGCGTATTTTAATATTCATGTGTGATAATGAAGCACAACGTCCCTTTGTGTGCGGCAGGTTGCACCAAATGTCGTTTGAAGCACCCATGTGTGAGGCCATGAGGACGGAGCGTGTGTTCCTCACCGGAGATTATTCTTCCTCTGCTGAGTTCTTCGTCACCATTGCCGTTTTCTCCTTCCTGTATTCTCTCGTGGCCACTGTGGTTTATATTTTCTTCCTGAATAAGTATCGCGAAAACAGTCAAAGACCACTCATTGTGAGTATGATAAGCTCTTACTCGTTATTCCTTCGCATCTTACGTCAGTTGTTCTCATAAGTGAATGCAAAGCACTGTTGAAAATACATTTTTCCTGACAAACGAAAAGAAGAAAAAAAGTTATTTTTATTCGGTCAATCTGCTGAAACTGAGTACTTCTTTGTTTCCTTCAGGATTTTGTGGTGACAGTGGTGTTTTCCTTCATGTGGCTGGTCAGCTCCTCTGCTTGGGCCAAGGCCCTGTCTGATGTGAAGGCGGCCACTGATCCGGACGAGGTGCAGCTTCTCATCCCAGCCTGCAAAGACCCGACTAACAAGTGCACCTCTTTGCATGGGCCTCGGTGGTCTGGGCTCAACACCTCGGTGGTAAGCTTAAAAGCCATGTCTGCTGTTATGCTGGGAAACCAGAAAAGAAACAGGATTTTTTTTTTCTTTTCTTTTAGAGTTAAAGTTTCAGATTAAATTTTGTTAATATCAGAATAAAAGGTGAGCTGTTTTATTAAAGTGTCTTGCAATAGGACTGACTGAATCTCTCCTTTTGATCAAACATTTACGTTCATTAACACATTCTTGCAGAGGACTTTGTTGCATGGGCATTGTATCATGTAGACCAAATTTTTAGTTTTGCAAGTGATAAAAATGTCACATTTATTTGTGATTTATTTCTACAATATAGCATGCTTATAGTTTGGGGGGGGGAAAATCAGGGTTGACAATTCAAGATTCATGATTGCTCCTTTTTGTTTCCCTCAGGTGTTTGGATTTCTCAATTTTGTTCTGTGGGCTGGAAACATCTGGTTTGTCTTCAAGGAGACCAGCTGGCACAAGGGTGGCTCCAGGCTGGCAGGCAGCGCGCCCGACAAACAGGCCGGCACCTTCGACCAGCAGCCCTACAACCAGGGCGGCTTTGACCAGTCGGGCAGCTACAACGCCCAGGGGAGCTTCGACCAGCCGTCCGAGTACAGCCAGGTGGGGGGGCCCACCTCCTACTCCAATCAGATGTAGCCGTGACTCGTCTTCCAGGATCTTCAAACAAAGGCATTCAGGGGCTGGGCATGCTGTTAAAAATAAAGATGGTCAAAAGGAGTCAGAGTGCACCTGTTGTAGATAAAAAAAAAAAAAAAATTTAAATCAAGTTGGGTATCGTAGAACAAATTATTAGACGTAGTCCCTCACCCTTTCTCTTTTAGAGGTCGTGTTTGCTGAATGTTGTCCTTCTAGTAGTTCGAAACGCATAACAGTTTCTCTGTGCTCGATTATCGACTTGTTTCGTTTTTGACCGGCCGTCCCTGTTCCAGTAGTTTGTTTGCACTCTGTATCGGATGGAAAAGTGATCTTTGTAAAAGTTTTAAAGTGCATGACGTTGTGTGCTAGTAAGGTCTCTGTGAATCCAGGAAAAAAAAAAGATAAAACATGCATTCTAAGTGTAAAAGTTTACAAAACTTACTCTGCTCTGACACATCACTGATAGTTAATCAGGTATTCAGTCATGGTTTTTCTTGTAATGAGGAATATATTTTGATAATAGGTGTTTCTAATTCCAATAATATTCATAATCCGGGTATTTTTTTCCCCTACTTTGGTTTTTCTATTATTATTTTACAGCTGCAACTCTTTGACTTTTTGTCTGCTAATGCCAATAAGTAAAAAATAAAATAAAATCACAAGTAACAAATGCATTCTGTAAAATCTTCCACAAAAAATAAGTTTGTACAAGAAACCTAAAATATATGCAACTTCTGCCATGTGTGCGCTGACTTCCAATGTTTATTTTCTCCTGCACAGATGCTACCATGCAGTTTAAAGAATATTTTAAAGATGTAAGCTACAGAAGCCACTCTTCATACAAGTTGCCTGGACAACTTTCCTCCTTTTTATTGAAAACGCACATTTCAAAAGCATTTTCATGCTGTTTATACGCACGATGAAAGCCCTGCAAAAAGTACCTAAATGCCATAGTTATGACCAAAAAATATGACACTATGAAGCTTTGTACAAACATCTGTTCTGTTCAAGTGTTGTAAAGTCACGACCATTGAAGGGAATGCTTGGTTTCCTGTTAATTTAATATAATGTTTCCAGCCCTGTGTTGAGCATGTGACTTGCATTGGTATCGAAAAGTCTAAACACGATTTGCCACTCATGTCTAACGTGCACAAGTCCATGACTCGCCAATAAAGATGGACAAATTTGTTCTGTGGCTCATCCTTTGTGTCTCTTTCCAGAGTAAGTTGCCAGCTCGGCCTCCGGCCTCGGTTTCAACTGAAACAACTTGTGTTTCTTCTGGAGTTCGGTCTATGCGCTAATTGCAATACAAATTTATTAACACTCACAATGCAAAACAAGTGGAAAACGATGTAAAATAAAATAATTTTTTTTTTTTAAATCCGTTTTGAAAAACTGTGACAGTTTTGTGTGTGATCAGCAGGTGGGGTCATTCACACATGCACAAAAGCTGCTGAAATGAAGTAAATCAGCGTGACTGTTTATGTACAAGTGGCGCAGTTGGTAGCATTGTTGCCTTGCAGCAAGAAGGTCCTGGGTTTGACTCCCGGCCTGGGGGTCTTTCTGCACGGAGTTTGTATGTTCTCTCTGTGTCTCCCACAGTCCAAAAACATGACTGTCAGGTTAATTGGTCTTGACAAACTGGTGTAGCTACATTATAAACAGTAGTTGTGGTTCTTGCATGAACAATGGTGAGTCTTGCATTCCTTAAAACCCACTTTACAAGATACTGAAACACAAAAATCACAATGTCAACATGCAGAATCGGTGACATTGCTGCAGAATCTGACCATGCAGAATGTTGGAAAGCAAATACATGCATTAGAAAGCATGTATCTGCATGCTTTCCAAATACATGCAATGTTTGGAAAGCTCTCTGCAATATGGGTTGCAAAAAATAACTTATTTGTCCATCTGCATGAACTCGTATGTTACGATCACATAACGGATGGAGATGGGTGGACTATGAGTCAATGTTTGTTGATCGCATGTTATCACCTGAAATCACGCAACCCTACCATCAAAACTTAGGGATGTAAAGCCGAGAAAGAGTTCTCCATAAAAAAAAAAAAAGCGTCTTGTAGTCTGCACTACATTAACAGTGAATAAAATTCACTTCTGGCTTTAAAAACCTGCAACAGCGTACCATGAATCCCTAACCCAGCCCTACAACCTGCACTGAAACGAAACGTACCACGGAAATAGAAACCTACCTGACAGCTTCTGCTTCTTTCCCGTTAAACGGGCAGTGTGGGCTTTTACCAGCCAACGAGCAACACTGTCCCCATCGCGACCATCTCTGCATTTTAAAGAAGACGTACGTAATGAATTCCCTGAACCAGCAGTACGAGGAGAAGGTGCGTCCCTGCATCGACCTGATCGACTCCCTCCGCTCTCTGGGAGTGGAGAAGGACCTGGCGCTGCCCGCCATAGCCGTGATAGGGGACCAGAGCTCCGGGAAGAGTTCGGTGCTGGAGGCGCTGTCCGGGGTGGCTCTGCCGAGAGGAAGCGGTGGGTTTGTTATAAGACGCTCCACAGACACATTCTGTGGAAATGATAACATTAAGAATCGCGGGTGGGAAAGTTAGCTCATTAATTAATTTTATACTTTGAAACAGTTGCTCATATATTTATGCAGAATTAAATGGGGGGAAAAAAACATTTAAAACTGCATGTACTGAGGGATGGTGGTCAATAATTCTTTTATTTGTATTTATTTATTTATTGGCAATTTTTTGACCATTTCAAACAGAGTAAATGAGAAACTTTCACTGTGCCCCATTGGCCTATCCATGTATGATCAGTTTCACAAGCTGCATTGATGTGGAAATGAATAAATAAATGAGTAAATTTCAAAGTCTATTTGAAGAGCATTTCCACCACTTTGATGAAAAAAAATCTCATAATTATGACTTAGCTTTCTCATAACCAGTTACAGTCAGGCACTCTTCTTCATTTAGCTCACACACAGAGAAAAGAACAGCACTCTGATTTACAGTTAATATGTTGCCTCTCTTTTGTCGTTGACCCGTCGTCGAGCCAGGCATTGTTACAAGATGTCCTCTCGAGCTGAAGATGAAGAAAAGGAAAGAAGGTCAGAATTGGCATGGAAAGATCAGTTACCAAGAACATACGGAGGAGATAAAGGATCCTGCAACTGTGGAGAAAAAAATTACAATAGGTACAACATTTTGTTGTTCAGAAATTTATTGCTGAAAGGGCTTACTCACGAGAACATCCGCGTATTTTCTCGCTGACCAGCACAGATTAAAATGGCTGGAAAGGGAAATGGGATCAGCGATGAACTCATTACCCTGGAAATCGCCTCCCCAAATGTTCCAGACCTGACTCTCATCGATCTTCCTGGCATTGCCAGGGTGGCTGTGGCGGGACAGCATGAGAGAATCGGTGACCAGGTCAGTCTCTGTTACATTTCCTCAGGGGGTGTCTATAGGGTGAAAAAGGGTTTAGATGTTTGGCAGAATATAAGTTTCTCTATACAAATAATTTGTCACTCTTATCATGTAGTCACCGTTTAGCACATTTAAAATATTTTTCAGATAAAGAGACTCATCGAGACGTACATCAAAAAACAGGAAACCATCGGCCTGGTGGTGGTTCCATCCAATGTGGACATAGCGACCACAGAGGCTTTGCACATGGCTAAACAGGTTGATCCCTTTGGAGAGAGGACTCTGGGTAAAAAGAAATAATTTTATCTCCTAACAGCTCATAAAAAAAAAACCCTAAGCGCTTAACTCCTCCCTTGTCGCTCAGGTATCCTGACTAAGCCTGACTTGGTGGACAAAGGCACAGAGGGGACAGTGGTGAAAACAGTCCGCAATGAAGTCATCCCTCTGAAGAAGGGCTACATGATTGTCAAATGCAGGGGCCAGAAGGAGATTTTAGAGAATGTGCCTCTTGCTGAAGCAATCGAGAGAGAGAACGCCTTCTTTAATGATCATCCGCATTTCCAGTAAGTGTATTTATTTTGAGAATTTTACAAAGCAACTTGATTTAGGCTTCAGAATAACATGTAACATGCATTGCTTTTCTTAAACGCCCTGAAGGACTCTGCTATATGATGGTCTGGCCACCGTCCCTAAACTAGCAGAGAAACTCACACTGGAGCTTGTGAATCACATCCAGGTCAATATTTCTCTTGTATTAAGTTAAATAACTACCTTTGAATGACTTTAGATATTTCAACTATTAATTTCACCCAATCCTATCTACAGAGATCTCTACCTGAACTGGAAAAGCAGATGGAGACTAAACTGAAAGAGACTCAGGCAACGTTGGACAAATTGGGCTGTGGACCACCGACTGACTGCACTGAGAGACTTGGTTTCCTTATCGATGTGGGTTTAATGGCTGGCTGTCCGTTTTTACATGTTGGAAGTGAAAGTGTTACAAAGTTGTTTTCATTCCATGGTTTTATCTAGAGGGTGACGGCATTCACACAGGATGCCATTTACCTCAGCAAAGGGGAGGACATAAAATGTGGATACAAGTCCAAGATCTTCTCCATACTCAGACAACAGTTTGCTGTTTGGAAAACAATTATTGATAACTCTGGAACAACATGTGAGTGATTTACAAGCTATTAAAACATCTCTGAAAGATAATCTGGTCCTTTTTTTTTCTGATTGTAGAGCTCCAGGTACTACATGATGTGGTTTCACTCTGGATTTTCTTGCAGTCAACTGGAATATTCAGAAGGAGGTGACTCAGTACGAACGCAAGTACCGCGGGAAAGAGCTCCCAGGCTTCATCAACTACAAGACGTTTGAGTCCATGGTGAAGGAGCAGATCAAGGAGCTGGAGGAGCCTGCGGTCATAAAACTCAAGGAGGTGACAGGTATGCTATTTGTGATGTTCCAGGGAGTTCAAACACAGGATTGCACAGAGAAATTGGGTAGTGACCGCAATTGGCCGATTTCATCTTGGCCTGACTTGACTGGATAATGGCTGATCAGAAACCTGAAATCCAAACTTTGTCCAGTCAATCGATACCCCATACAAAACTCACCTTGCAACATCCTTAAATGTGGACTCTGCTACTGAGTGAAAAACATTCAGCTTTGGCTATTTTCGGTATTTTTGCTCGATCGGTCAAATTTTATAAAGCACTTCTCATTCAGTCAAGTGTAAAACAGATATCTTCGAATTGATTAAAACAGATATTTTACCACTACTGACACAGACAATGCCTACAAAGTGCACTTTTTAAAGCCACTAGTTCTCTACACAATTGACTGACTGACAGCATCACAGTTTGGCTATTTTTTTAGAAATATTAGAGCCATAGGACGGCTCATGATCGATGAGTTGTTAAGTCATCGATCATCGTCGTATCTAAATTTCCAACAAAGAACCTCAATACAGGAAATAGGTAAAAAATAAAGTCAGTATCAACAAAAATAGGACATAGGATATCAGCCACAAAATTCTGATTGGTGCATCTCCTACCGTCCCAATACAAGATGAGACTATTGAGTTTCAGTGACTCTTCTCCAGCTCTATATTTTGCTCTGTTGAGTTGAGTGTCATCAGGTACCGCCACACGAACACTTTTGACCACACTGTACTTTACTGCATGGAGCATAGCGTGTAGTCAAATAAGTTCAGGTATTTTTAGTCCACAAATATGCTGAGATGTTTTCTATGGGTGTTATATCTGCGACATCTGGCACATTCTGCCTGAAAAACCAAATTGAAAGTGTTATCGCACAAAGACAACATGGCGTCTGTACATTTTGTAAGTTGTTAACAAGAAACGTAATGTACAGTGTACTCATGACTTATGTGTTCTGTATTGTATTTCTCCAACAGTGAGCTCTTCTTAAAAGGATTCTGCTCATCGAAATGGTTTAGTGTGTTTAAAATCAAAACATTGTTGCTAGGTTACTGGTTCATCATAGGAAAGTGTGAACCAGTAACCAGCTGGGCTGGTTTGTATTTCAAATATTTGAAGTAGCTTCATAGTTGGAGGAAGAAAAACATTTTGTTAGTAACCTACTTGCTAAATACAGAAGGGGATTACTTAAGTCACATTATTGAAAAACCCTTTTTGTTTTTATACTTCTTTTTGATTGGTAATTTTGGTTAAAAAGACATTTTAATCATGATTAAAAGGTTTTGAAAGGTCTGAAATTGAACTTGCAGCCACTCAAACGTATACACACTTCATTAAATTAGAATTATTGTAATGGACTACAAATAATTTCTCAGACTTTGCATACAATTTTAAACATACTGTCTGCTTTGTTTATCCAAAGAACTTGTGAAGAAAGAGCTGTTTGGATTGGCCCAGAGGAGCTTGGTTGGCCTGCCTAACCTTATCAGAACTGCTAAGGTATTGTCTTTTGTTGTTCTTGTTTATGTCATAGGTCAAAAATTTCAATATATTCAGACATTTCTGTTAATAAATTATCTTGATTTGATCGATTAAGTGTATTTAAAGAGCTGGAATAACAGTTAAACAGTAAATGTACATGTACTTCAGACAGCTCTATGGATTTTGTTGCTTTTAGAGTTTAAAGATAAATTCTCAAAAGGCCTCCTTAGGGTGCCATATATCCAGTTAACTTTTTTTTGTGATTACACAACATTTAAAAGCAATTTTTCAACAATAAATACACATGCTCAACAAAGGGAGTCTTGGTCTCTGGGTTCAACTGGGGTCTGGAGAAGAGACCAATAAGAAGTGAGGGAGGAAATGAATAAGAAGTTAACAGGAGCAAAGAAACAGGAATCATAAACAGTTTCCACTCAGAAGGTAAGGGAGGAGCAATGGCTGATCATCAGACACACTCGTCGCTTCATAGTTCCTTAAATCCTCAGCAGGTAATCAGCTGATGGGAGATAGGCACAGAGCCAGACATGAATCAGCCAAAGATCCTGTGATTAAAAGTTCATATACACGCAACCACACCCGCACCCATCCCAAGCCTGGGGCCATATGAGAAAGTTTTCTGTTTCTATGTACTGTACCACACCAATAATCAATCACTCAAGTTTATTTGTACAGCACATTTCAGCAACAAGAAAGTTCAAAGTGCTTTACATCATAAAAACATCTCATACTCAACAATTGAGAAAACCAGGAAACATTACATTTTGCTGTCAATGCAAAGCAAGATGTTGGTCAATGTTTCCTTTATTATGGTTCAAAAGAAACTAATGAGGTGAGTTTTTACGCTAGATGTTTTAGTTGGTTTGGAGTTTTCTGGAAGTTTGTACCAGTTTCTGTGGTGCATGGACAATGTATGCTGCCTCTAAATGTTCTTTGGTTCCGGCTCAGTGGATTCTGACCGGGCCGGAACCAAAAGACATGAGTGGCCTGGAAGGTTGAAGCATGTCTTTGATGTATGGTGGTGCAGTAGTTTGTATTTTGGTTACGGTGGACTATCTAACATGACTTTTAAGAATGTAAGAATGTAGGAGACTGTTTCTTTTTGTCGACTGGCAACTCCAATTGCCATGTGTATTTCTTGCACACATCGAGTTGAACCAAGTTTGACAAGAGCACCACATGCTCTATTGAATGCAATATTTTTAGCACTGTAAATTCATTACATATTTATGCAGAGGTTCCAGTAATTCTAAATAGTTTTGTTTTACCTTACAGAGGAGTGAACAGCATGTCTACAGGAAACCTCATGTGTGTTTCAGATGAAGATCGAAGCCATCGGTAACGACAAGGAAGCCTTGGCGGAGTCCATGCTGCGGACCCAGTTTAAGATGGAGCTGATTGTCTACACTCAGGACTGCAGATACAGCAAGAAGTTGGGGAAGAGGAAGAGAGAAGAAAGCCCCATCAAAAACGAAACTGGAGCCAACCTGAAGGAGATGATGAGACACCTGAAATCTTACTACCAAGTAAGGCTTACTTAAGACTTCTGCCCATTTCTCGATTAATCAAACCATTTTACATACCAGACCTTTCATTTCAGCCAATGGGCAACAACAAAATGGTTACTTTTTGCATTGCTTGTATCTACTAACATGCTACACACAGTTTTATTTAAATATGTCATGATTAATTTATCGAGTTTTCATTTTTCTTGTGTGTTTGTCAGATTAAGAAAATAATGGGCCTGACCCATGATACAGTTTTGCAGTTTGTACGAATGAAAATAGACAAAATATTAAAAAAGGAAAAATGTCTTCTAAACATTTTTGCTTCTGAACGGTTTGTGCACAGACAGTACACAAAGAACACAACAGTCCAGACAGAAACTACAACAATAAAGGCTTTATTAGTACCAGGAGCAAATACCAGAGATTAGATTGGGTATTGGTACTTTGACGCATCAGAAAAGATACTAGCTATAAAAAAGTAGCATCTATTTGAAAAGTGTACTTTAAAAGTACTTTTTAACAATCTCAAAATTATAATATTATGAAGACGTTTCAGTCATAAAACACATTCTATTGAGAAACTAATGCAAGGTCTGGCTCCCTACCAAGAAGCTGGACGCTATGCTCCTGCGAAGCTTAAGAGCTACATCTTACACCGCTACTCTCTCCTCCGTCAACCACAGATTGCTGGTCAGCGTCTGGCCGACCAGATCCCCCTGGTGATCCAGTACCAGATGCTGCAGGAGTGTGCCGTTCAGCTGCAGAGAGACATGCTGCAGATGCTTCAAGACAAGGAGAAAATGGAGCTGCTGCTCCACGAGGACGGAGGCATAAAAGACAAGAGAATCCACCTGCACAAATCCATCAAGCGTCTCTCCAAGGCACGCATCCTGCTGAGTGAATTCAGCATGAACATATACGACTTCAGCACAACAGAAGCTTAGTGTGTTGCGTGAAATCAAAAACGTTACTTTTTGAACAGCTAGGGAAAGTTTTGCACAGTGGTAATATGTTCTTAGCTTTACTTTTGCAAGATTATTTTGTGTGGTTTATTTTATGTAAATAGAACTTATAGAAATGTCCAAAGTTTTTGGTTTTTGTCATTTAAAATCTTTGCTATATATCTAAATTTTTTTGCTTTGATTGTTTAGCAGAAGGAAATATAAGGAAGCTGCTTTAATTTGAAATGCATGTGGTTTCTGCTCTGTTCGCTTCTGTCAAATAGCAGCTTTTTGTCAATGCATTTTCCTTTGTTCTTATCTCACCTTTGGATACTTAAAATAACTTATATAAGCCTTTTGTTACAATGTACTGGCAAACTAATAAACAAAATGGACAACAAAAACATTTGCCATTGATCCATTTTTATATCAGATCAATATGTATGTGGTTTTCATGGAGAATATCCAATGAGCACTGAAAAGTATGTTCATGTACACTCTTTCTAGCTGACATGCATAAATTCAACCAGGTATGCTTGATCAATGAGCCATTGATCTAAAAAGTGAGTAGGCAGAAATCCTGCCTACTTTCGAATTTTTGCTGTGGTCCCTAACCCTGAAAATACGGGGTGCCAACTGTAATATGTTTTTCAACTGCTGATGTAACTGTTTTTAATTTTGAGCAGCCATTATGGATTTTGAGGTCAGTTTTTCTCTCTCTTTTTTTTTGTTTTGCATGACCAACTATAAAAGTTGACTCCCAATTAAAAATTGGAACACAAAAATCACTCTGTATTCAACTATGTACCGTTGGCTAGGAATAGTTTTTCTTGTTTGCTATTTTGTGAACTGAAAAAAGTGGAACAACCTTGAAGAAAACTGGATTTCCTGCTCCGTTTAGTGCAAAGTGATATCATAAAATGGGTGTAATGAATATTCTGTTCGCAAATCTTCTTACTTAAATAATATGGTGAAGGTAAGGGTACAGAGTGAGGCTCAAACTAATTGTAATTGTGCCACCCTTTATTGTGATGAAAATGGAAAATGATCTCTTTAGTGTGGCTAAGTTTCGTTTGCTTGCCATCTGCAGTGGGGAAGAAACGAAACTAGAACACAGAAAATGAAAAAAAACACACACACAAAAAAAATAATAATAAAAGGCTTCAACCGGACCGCAGCAGCTGCCTTCGTCATTAGGCTCTCCCTCAATATCCTGCGATGCTGGGAAACGAAACTTAAAAATCCGGATGCAGCTTTTTGCTGTTGCAGGGCAGCCAGTGCTCTCTGTCTTCCGAACAGGCAGCGCACAAAACTGATCCGAGCTGCAGGACTGTCTTTCGGGTTTAATCGTCTTATTTAGAACCAGAAGCAATGACTACACTGAATCAACACTACGAGGAGAAGGTGCGTCCCTGCATCGACCTGATCGACTCCCTCCGCTCTCTGGGAGTGGAGAAGGACCTGGCGCTGCCCGCCATAGCCGTGATAGGGGACCAGAGTTCCGGGAAAAGTTCAGTACTGGAGGCGCTGTCCGGGGTGGCTCTGCCGAGAGGAAGCGGTGGGTTTGTTATAAGACATTTGACGTCTGTAGCCGAAATAAAACTATGTTTTTTAATGAAACGATATGAAAAATAGTAAAAAAAAAAAAAAAAAATTTAAAATTGTTGCAAATATCATTTTGAACATAATTGTAGTTTTGTGAAAATGTTTTTAAAATATGTAAATCGTATTAAAGGCCAAAAAGTAATTCACAAAACAAGATATACTGAGTTATTTTAACAAAAATCTGTCATATATCAGTTTGTCTGTATCTCTGCCTAGTTCTCTTGTTTTTCTCTCTCACCATCTGAAGTTAAATCAGACCAAGCTTCCGCTGTTTTAGGTAACCTAGAACTAGAAAATGACTTCTATTTACCTAATTCTACAAGAATGATGTAAAGACTGTCTGGTCTCACTCACACACCCTTTCAGGTCTGTCCATAAATGTGCTATGGAACTGACATCAGGTAAGCCACTTAGGCTGCATACTTTAAGCTCATTGTCCATTTGGAAGATCAGCTATTTACAGATGAGCCTTAACTTTCTGATTGACGTTTTCAGATGCTGCTTCAATATTTTTCCATAACATAACGATGCATAGTTGGATAGCATCTGTTTTATTTCATAAAATAGATGATGCCATCTATTTCATGAAGTGCACCAGTTCCTCTCGCAACATGATGCAGACTTCCTCATACTGGGTGATGCTCTCAGATTTATATCCCCATTTTTCCTCCATATGAAGCGGTGGCCATTTTAGCCAAACAGTTCCACTTTAGTTTCCTCCGACCAGAGGACATGCCTCCAAAAATGAAGGTATTTGTACCAGTGAACACAAAAAGCCAGATTTTCTGGAACAATTTCCTAGCAAATTGTTCAAAGAATGTTAGAGGAATGTTAGAGTGAGAAGGCGTCAAATTCAGTTTTGTTTCATGACAATCTTTTCCCAAACTAACAGGTTGGGCAAATCAATCAGGGAAGTTGCTGCTGGAGAGCAGCTTTCCTGCTTGTAAGCTTTCAGTTTAGATCACCTTGACCTAGTGTGTTGCCATGTGTTTGTAAAGTTTTAACTGCAGTATAAGTCAAGCTATGTTAGTCAAACAGACACAAGCCTCACTGGACCTGCCTTAACTTGTCTTATCTTTGACTCATCTTTAATTCAGGCATAGTCACAAGATGTCCTCTCGAGCTGAAGATGAAGAGAAGGAAAGAAGGCCAGGATTGGTATGGAAAGATCAGTTACCAAGAATTTGAGGAGGAGCTAAATGATCCTGCAGTTGTGGAGAGAAAAATCAGAGAAGGTACAAAACATTTTCATGCTCTGGTAAAAAATATCAAAGTAATTTCGTTACGTTGTATGCTTCACTCACCAGGACGACCACCTTTGTTTCCTCTCTCCAGCACAGGATGAAATGGCCGGAGTCGGCGTGGGGATTTGCGATGACCTCATCACTCTGGAAATTGCTTCCCCGGAAGTACCGGACCTGACTCTCATCGACCTTCCTGGCATCGCCAGGGTGGCTGTAAAGGGACAACCAGAGAACATCGGTGATCAGGTCAGCATTGTTAATGTTTCCTCAGAATCTACTTCTTTCCTAGTAAATTGCTCAAAGAATGTTGGAGGAACATTAAAGTGACTGAGAAGGCTTCAAATTCAGTTTCGTTTTGTGACGATCTGTTCCCAACCTAACAGGTTGGGCAAATCAAGTAGAAAAGCTGCTGCTTTCAATTTAGATCACCTTGACCTAGTGTGTTGCCATGTGCCATTTTTTATACTGTAAATCTTAGGCAACGTATGTGGAACATTTCAGATAAAGCGACTCATTGACAAGTTTATTAGAAAACAAGAAACCATCAGTTTGGTGGTGGTTCCATCCAATGTGGACATTGCGACCACAGAGGCTTTAAAGATGGCTCAACAGGTTGATCCTGATGGAGAGAGGACTCTGGGTAAATAGAAATTATTGAGTAAAATGGCCACCTGGCTCTCAGTTAAGCAGTTAAAAACATATGAATTCTCTGGCTCTCAGGTATTTTGACCAAACCTGACTTGGTGGACAAAGGCACGGAAGAGTCGGTGGTGGAAATAGTCAACAATGAAGTCATCCAGCTGAAGAAAGGCTACATGATCGTCAAATGCAGAGGCCAGAAGGAGATCACAGAGAAGGTGTCTCTGACTGAAGCCATTGAGAGAGAGAAAGACTTCTTTAAAAATCACCCCTATTTCCAGTAAGTTAAATCTTCTCGTGCCACCAGGTAGACTTTGCATGTTGCAAGATGTTTTATTTTCAAAATTCTTTTTGCAGCACTTTGTACAACAAAGAACTTGCAACCGTTCCCGTTCTAGCGGAGAAACTTACGATTGAGCTGGTGCATCACATCGAGGTGAGGCATTACCTCGACGTTAACTCCCCACTGAATGTTTTAGTTTTTAATGGCTGGAAGTTTGACTTTATAGAAATCTCTCCCAAGACTGGAAGAGCAGATAGACGACAAGCTGAAGCAGACTCAGATGGAGCTCGACCGCTACGGTAACGGACCTCCATCCGATGCGGCGGAGAGACTCGTCTTCCTGATTGACGTGAGCTCCCTACACTGCGACTAACGCTGGGTTGCGCGTTATCCTTCAAACAAAACATTTAAATCCCTGTAACGCTACAGAAAGTGACGGCGTTCACCCAGGATGCCATCAGTCTGACCACAGGGGAGGAGCTGAAGTGCGGGGAGAGACTCAACGTCTTCACTGTGCTCAGGAGAGAGTTTGGGAAGTGGAAGGCTCACCTGGACAACTCAGGAGAAAATTGTGAGAGTTTTCGTTTTTTGTTGTTGTCTAAGCAGGGGCACAGCAGTGAGTCAGTGCCGTGACATGTCCTTTGTGGTGCAGTTAACAGAAAAATTGAAAGAGAGGTGGAGGAATATGAGGAGCGGTACCGTGGAAGAGAGCTACCAGGCTTCATCAACTACAAGACCTTCGAGGTGATGGTGAAGGAGCAGATCAAACAGCTGGAAGAACCAGCCATCAGGAAGCTTAAGGATGTCGGAGGTGATTGGAGGCACTTCTTTTAGCGTAGTTACAATGCTGAGGTAGACTTTATGTAGACTTGAATCAAGTGTCAAATCTATAAAGGAAAAGCTACAAATCGTGCAACAAAGTCAGAAAGCACAGGGCAAAACTTAAAGACGACTTGTTTTGTTGTTGCTGTGATATTGCAGTAATAACATGAATCAGTAGAAATGCATTGTCTAATTATCAGCCTTGGATATGTTTGGTTAAGCGTACATCTAACGTGGAGGCACTACCCATATGAGTAAATAATATGTGATGTAGCCTTTTTATTAGTAGTATTATGAGTTTTTTTTATCTCTACTATTGATCAGAATTTCATCTTTAATGAAGCTCGATTGGAACTGAATAGGACTGTGTAGGAAAAAGACTGTATTTTTTGTTTTGAGCGCTAAAACTGAATAATGGTACAAATGACATCGTATTTGCATATTTGTATTGCACTTGTGGAGTTTTTGTCTAAAGCTTTACTAAGTTTTCAAGATCTTCAAGATTAGAGCCATCCTTCGCTTACACGAGAATGACATCTGCTCAAGTTGAATATAAACACAGAGGAAAGAAAATTTACCTGCATGTTTTCGTCACAGCTTTTCTTCATTATTACTCAGTTTTGTGTTTCCAACACAACCACAGAGGAATAAAAATAAAGCAGCTCTTTCTTTTTTCTCTCTCTCTCTCTCTGTTTCTTCTAGATGCTATCAAGAAAACTTTTGTTCAGCTGGCCCATAATAGCTTCACAGGATTCCCCAACCTTTTGAAAACAACCAAGGTAGCGGGAGAAAAACTGCACTGCAGCTCGAGCACTTCCGCTCTCTTAATTTGTTTCACCATTTTGGTAGAATTTTAAATGCAGATGTTCATTTTGTAGGCAAAGATTGAGGCCATTAAGCAGCTAAAGGAATCCTCTGCTGAACTGATGTTGAGGACCCAGTTTCAGATGGAGCTGCTGGTTTACTCCCAGGATAAGACCTACAGCAACAGTCTGAGTGAGAGCAAGAGTGAAGAGGAGAAAGAGGAACCCTCCTTCAATACCAAGACTCTCAGATTTCCTACTGAAGCCACCTTTTCATCAAGGAGCACAGTGTTCTGCATGGACAATCACGCAACACTTCAAGAGCTGATGGTGCATCTAAAATCATACTACAAAGTAAGTAAGATTTAAATTGCAAGTTCAGTACACACAAACACTTCAGATTTGATCTCATTTAAATGTTTTTTTTTTCATCCAAATAACTTTCAATGTTGCTGCAACAAATTCTCACATGCAACTGATGTTGGAGGATCCCCAAACTAATATTTCCTTTGTGTTGTTTCACCTTGATAAATGTCGCGCTCAATATCTGAATGTGAATGAGTCAAAGTTTTTTCTTACATGAATTATCTTATTTTTACTAAAAAATCCATCCATGAAAAGCTGTTAGTAATGTCTTAACCTTGACAAGACTTGGGGTGTTAATCTGTACAATGTTTACGGCTTTATCCCAGTAGTAAACATTTACTCTATTGTTTAATTGAACTGTAATTATCGTTGGTTGATACTCAATTAACCTTAATTCTGAGAACTTTAACTCTCCTGATTCTTAACTGACTGAGATCACTCAACTGGTTGAAAATTATTCATCCCACACAATTGGATTAATTTATGTACACAAAAGATTAACTTTGCATACTCAAGCTACAAAGGGGTAATTCCTCAGGTTGAGTTTTTTTTTCTTTTCTTATAGTCTTAAACCACTTTGCCCATTTTTTGTGGCAGATTGCCGGAATGCGTCTGGCCGACCAGATCCCCCTGGTGATCCGCTACGAGATGCTGCAACAGTCCGCAATCCAGCTGCAGAGGGAAATGCTGCAGATGCTTCAAGACAAAGAAAATGTGGACTTCCTGCTGAAGGAGGACTACGACATCGGCAACAAGAGGGATGCGTTGCAGAGTCGCACGAAGCGCCTCATGGAGGCCCGCAGATACCTGGCGGAGTTCTAGGTTGAGCAGCACCGTCCAGGAGGATCTTTTGCTATAATTTTCTGCACTGCATGTTCTGCAGTGCATAATATATATTGAAGAACCTAAATGTGTTACGATGGTAGTTTGTTAAATGTTCTAAAATATCCCAGAAGGCATTACAAATGCTTCTTTTTTCTAGTATACATTTTAACAGAATTCTGTCTTAGGAATAATTTCAATAAAGCTTTAAACAATTTAAGTCCTTTTGTCTTACTGTAGATGGCAAAGACTGTAAGTTTAATGGAAGGTAATGCATTGCTGTAACTGCTCAAATCCAGCAGTGAACTCAAAATGGACTTTAGCGCACCCTTGTGGACATTTAACTCAAATCTAAAAACTTTCTTAAATGTTAAAGCAAGCAGATGAACACATGCTCTCCTCTTCAAAGTTACTAGTGAACAAACGTGGTATTTAATTATCCAAAAAGAAACCAGTTTATTGCAGAACTGAGTTGCAAATAATTGATAAGATGCAGAAAAAGTGTTTTGAACTGAGAAGATCCAAAATGCAAATCCAACATTTTTTAATCTTAATTTATGCTCCTATAATATTGACATCCCTCTGATCTTTGTTTGGTATGCAGTGTGTAATAAATAAATTACACACAAAAACAAATATGTACAAGTAAAGTTTATTCAAAAAGTACATACAAAAAAAGAGGAATTCTTAAAATCAGTTCCATTAAAAATCTAGAAAGATTTCATTCTCCATTCTGTGCAGGGCTCTCCTGACTTTGGTCATCGTTGTCTGCTTTCTCATCATCTAGGAAAAGAAATAATAAGCAATGTAGAGAGGGATTTGGTTGTCATATATTACAGTTTGAAATGTAAGTGCCACTAGAGAAAAATAAATCCTTACTCTCAAGTGTCTGCTGTAGCTCCTGAATGGTGGTGAGAAGAACATGGAACTGCTTCTTCCTCAACTCCAACTGAACAGAAGACAGGTGTCAAAAAAACAAAATCAAACTTATGTCTAAACAGAAGAGAGACTAAATAAATTTTTCTTTACCTTTGCATCCACGTTCTCCTTAATGTGAGACAAATGTTGGAGTTCTTTGTCTAATGCCTCCAGCTGCCTTTAAGTAAACAAAACAAAACACATCACTTTAAAAAAAAAAAAAAGATCTGAAAACAAAAGATGATGTGGATTATAAAATGCTGGCTTACTTGAGGGTTTCATGCCGGTCTGGATGCTGCTGGATTATCTTTGCCAAAGCGTCATATTCTGGAAGAACACATGCAAACATTTACAATATTCAGATAATCCAAAACAACTAAATATAAAAAGTAGAAGTATTTCCCAAGAAGAATACAGTGGTTGGGTCAGATGAGACAAAAAACCTTTTTTTTTTGCTTACACATCACAGTTATGCGCAACTTTTTCAACCACATAAGATCCCAGTAAAATACTTTGACGTTCACTTGTATGACGTTTAAAAGCTCATCTAAACTTTCCCAGATATTGTAAAAGTGCAAAACATCAAAGAACTTTACCTTGTCGATTTTTTCGTATTCTCTTCGCTCTCTGTATTTCTTTTTTGCATTCTGCAATCTTGTCATGAGCGGATGTGATGTTTTGCTCTTGAACGTGAAAAAAAACCCCAAACATTTTAGTCAATTATTTGCCAAAAGATGTCGATATTACAGACTCAGATAGTTTGAATCAGTTCCTACCGATGTTTGAGTAAATCTTCTCGTAATTCTCCATTTCCCGAAGATTCATGTCGTAAACCATCAACGTTTTCCCCATAGAAAATTCACACTGAGCCAGAGTTCCCAGCATCCTCTGATACTGGGTAAATCTAAACACACAGAAAACACTTGAGCTCCCCAAAAACAGGATTTCTTGAATGCGTTTTAAAATCCTGCAGTAAATCTTAAAACATCCCTGTCCTTCTTGGCCCGTTTTAATAAGAAATCTCACTACAAAAATATATGAATTACATCTCTACTGTGGTCCAGATGGCAGGCGATAAGCTACAAACTATCTTTCCACATCATATTTCCTTTTCTATTACTTTACATTTTTGAGGAACTTTGTAGATACAGAGCACTATTACAATTCCTCCAAACTTATTCTTAGCATTAAATATGTCACATGCATAGCAATTCAAGAAAAAGATTTAATTTAATGAGCCAACACACCGAGTTCCAGACGAGTGTGTGTGAACTCGCTCACCCTTCCTCCGGGCTCCCAGGAGAGTGGCACCATTTGGTGAAGCTCTTCAACAGCAGGTTGATTCTGCGGTCATCTCCAGCTCCGTCACCGTCAATGAGAAGACGCTTTCTTATAATTTCATCTGTGACACAGACCAGGGGGTTTAAGTGAGAACGCTCAAAGCTGTGCTACTAGAAAGCCACTGACCTAGCTAACTGTTAGCATGTTAGCTGTTCTCGGTAAAGACGACTTTTTGTGTGGAATTTAATGGCTGTTGATCATTAAGCCGCTCTTATATATTGATTCTTTGCAGGGTTGGGAAGACGGTAAGAGAAAATGAGTTTTAACCAAGAGATAAAACGAATAAACCGCACAATTACTTACCATCAGTAACAGCCCCCATGGTGTTGTTAATGTTCTTCTTCTGCTTCCAGACACATTTTCAGCCGATGCTGCCACCTCTGGCGGTAAAAGGAACTGCTGCTTAGGACGTTTGAGGCGTAAAAGTCTGAATTTGGTGGGTGTAATCGTATTCACAGTGCATTTGCTTTTTAGTGAGCTTAAAACGAATATTTTCAATTACTTTGATTCCTTTTGTAAATAAAGAATGGGCTGGTTATTTGGAAGCGAGATTTATCTATTTTTTTAATTGTTTCTCATTGCAGTTTGGCTGTTTTGGTAAAAGGTAGAGGAACGACAATAAATTATTAATAAAAGAAAAAAAATCATGGTTTTACTGCAATTGTAATTTCATGAGAACATTTTGACTTACAACCTGCAAAATGTGATACAATCTATTATGAAATCTTCCTACTCTGGGCATTTAGGGTTTTACTACCTACAGTTTAATAAACCAAAAATAACATCCGAGATAGGTAGTGCTCTTACCGTTTAATGTCCTAATGTCACAGACATTTTCATGAGCAGAAGTTGAGCCTTTCTTCCCTGGATTGCATAGGCAACTCTGCGAAGATAAGTGTGACGAAGAAGAGCAAAAACTAGTACAAAATGTGAGCAGGGAAAACACTTTTTCACTGTATTGTAGTCTCTATTTATTATTGGGGTTTCTTTTTATTTTAATCTTTTTATTGTGTTCTGCTCAGTCATTTATGTCTCTGTGTTTGTATTGTAGACAAAAAAAAAAGACCAAACGATATTGCACGTCCTCACACACTGAGCGTCGGAACTCTTTGGTAAGATCCAGATCATTTACTCAGTTCAACAATCATTTGACTTCCAATCTAATCTCCATTTAATGCAGCTTTTGGCTTTCATAATTATTCATTTAAATGTGGCGCTGATACTTTTCTAGAATTAAATTGTACACATTTGTAAGACATTGCCACTATTTAAAGTAGAACAAAGTAATCTATTTCCTAAATACAGCAATCATGTTGGGTCTTAAAGTATGAGCAGTAAGTAATTTTAAGGGTTCTCATCCATGTTAATTTCTTCTACAGACAGATAGTAATGTATTTATTGCACTGCATTCATGTCTGGTTTTAACTGTGTTATTATAAATTCCCCTTTGTACTGTTAATGTAAATGTGTTGACTGCATTTAATCTTTTTGAATAAATTAGCGACATGTTCTATAACAGTGGTCCTACTTTATGCCAAGATATGCTCTGCATGCCTTTATTGTATGTGCTGCCAGGATGGACACAGAATGGAAAACAATTTTGGAAGATGCAGAATCATTCACTGGCTCGGTGACATCCCAGGATGTGTCCTGCTTGAATGGGTTTCGTTTCATGAGAAAGGTGCAAAACCTCATGTTGAGTTACAATCAACTGGAAGGGAACTCAAGTTGATTTTAGCCTCTTAGAACTCATAAATTATATATTCTTTACAGCATAAGCTTGTAATTTAGGGGATATGGCATTTTACTCAGCATGCAGCATGTCGGGAAGTAACATAAAAGATCCTGCCAAAAAAGTTATTCAGATTCAAGATTTCTGAACTGCTTATTGTCATGCCATGTGTTTTGTTTAGGACTGTAAAGAAAATGGCATAACAACACTGAAAATTTTATATGTGTCAACATTTCTCATCTCTCTTGTAAATGAAATTTTAAATCTCAATAGCCACTTCATGGTTAAATAAAAATAATAGTAAAATTCAGGACAAAATTAAACTACTGTTTCACCGTTTGTAAGAAATCTGTGATCACCTTTATCCCAAAGCCTAAAATAATTACACTTATCAAATATAATCTAGGGTAAAAAGAGACATTTACAGCTCAAAAGCTATTAAAGTCATTCAATCTGTGCTATGTATAAAACACACAGCATTTAACAATTCTTATAATAATTCTAACATAACTTAAGACAAAAGTGAGGCCTACAATATGATGAATGGCCAAACTGTTCCACAGATTCTTTAGTATGCAAAACACAGAAGCAGGAATTTGAAGTGAGCAGCACTCATGTAAGAGCCACTAGTCCTTCTTCTTACAATTCAAATAAATTGCATTACAACTAATATCATACCGCTAAGAAAACAACAATACACACACACCATGCACTAAATACCATCTTCACCCAGGTTTTGTATTCCCATCGTTCACAGAGAAGAACCGGCAGAGTGATCTGACTCGTTCGCGGCCGACACATCACCAGTGACGTCCCTGTCCCAGAATGCAATCTGGTAAACAGACATGGAAGCACCAGGAGAAGACCTCCTCAGAAGCTGAACACTGCATTCGTTTCTCTCCCACCGTCCTCTTCGTCGGTCACCCCGTGCATCCAGTTGCTGTTCACCGACCTGGAGACACATTTAGAGCTCCAGTACCCGGGGCCTCGGTAAGTTCCCGGCTGTCGTCGTTCCATGCCCGCCGCTGTGCTGTCAGGCTTCTGGCAGCTTCCTCGCTAACGCTGGCCATGGCTGGCTTCAGGCTAATGTAACAGTTAGCCACCGCTGCTGTGAAGTACCAGCCCCAGTGGCACTCTGAATGGAGCTTATTTATAGTACAGAACTGCTCAAACATGCATCCTTTTTGACAAATATAACTCCACCAGATGTTGGTTGTTAGTTTTTATTGGGGTTTAAAGAGAATTCATCTAGATAGTGTAGTTTGTGTTGTTATAAATGTAGTAAAAAAAAAAGTACAGGAGCAACGTTAGCTAAAAATGCTGCCTCTTGTTTATGTCCTCTAGCTGCTACCCGCTAGCTACCCCATTTGCACCTGCTTGTTGTCAATGGAGACATTTCTCTATGTAACCCTTATAAACGTTTAGTTTATTTTCGATGTAGATATAGAGTTTAAATGCCAGTCTAACGTGAAAATATGTGAATAAATTCACATGCAAAGTATGCAAATAAATAAATTCACTGTGATGAGAGAGTTGATTTAATTGTGAATGTTGACGGCTCATCCTTTTCAGAGGCTGCTTTAAGTGAGTTTTAGCTAATTTATTGTGACATTTTGATCGTAGTATGTCCAAAATGTTAGGAACTAGCTTATGTTGCCATTTTCAACCACTTAAAGATGTTTTAACTGTCAGCCACAATTACCCATGTTTGCAGATTCAAACGACCGTTTATATTTTGGGAGGAAAAAAGTTATTTTTTCCAGCACGCATAAAGTACATTATACAACAACATACGCTTTGGAGTGTAGAAACTGAAGATCAAATTTGAATATTCCTACATAAATCAATCTACATCACGTACTACAGCTTACATTTGAAACAATGACTTGTTTTAATCAGTTTTTACATTATTGATAAAGAGTAGTCCTTTCTTCATTATCTATGACTGACATACATTGCTTTGAGTTAGTTTGTCACACTGGACATTTGTATTTAAATTCTGTTTATGATGGACGGCACTGTATTAGGAAAACAGATAATCGCATTATCACCTCACGCTTCTCTTTCTTTTCCCACATCATCATATTCCCGTCACTCTCTGCGAGCTTTGGCACATTGCTCACTAAAAGCAGAAACATCTTTGACAACTGCATTATGGGTCAAAGGCCTTTTATGTAATCAGACATACTATGAGGATGACCAGAATCATATATTTTAATACTTTTAAAGCAGACTCTTAAAATATAGATTACCTTTTCAGCATATCTTTGTTGATCTTCTATTATTAGACATTTGTGAATTCATAGCACAAACAGACACGGATTCAAGGACTTGTAATGCATAGATGAAGCTGCAATTTTGTTTTGTTACACTTAAGTGCTTCAACTGATCTCAGAAAGGTATAACCAGAGTAAACACTAAACACAGCTTTCTGAATCATGATTCCTTTCATTAGTGGGGGAAAAAGTCAGCTAAACCCTACTGGACCTATGTGAAAAACTAGTTGACTTAATTTTATACTATGAATCAACAGTATAAATCATATTTTTTTCTTCAAGCTTATGAGCTACACTAAGGCCTTATTACTGACAAGCCATTAGAATCCAGACATTTCTTGGAACAGAACCTGTCAGGCAACATAAAATAGTCCAAAAGATCTATAAAAGCTTAAGAAATTCAATAACAGGCGGTGGTGGTGTGATAATATGCCTGGATCTCTGATTACTGCGGTGATCTATTTATAGGTAAAATGCAATGTACACAGGAATAATAATTTATTTTTAAGGTTTATTGATTCACGTGATCTTTCGTTGATAACAAATTCACAGGAAAAGAAATAATAATAAGAAAAGCAAGGGTGTGAATGTTTGAAAAAAAAAAGGTGTGCAAAATATAAATATGGGATTCATGTGTCATTTATTTAATTGAAACACTTTTATCAACATAGACACTAAGGTCCAAATAAATTTACCAGTGGCTGCATATAGCATAAAACAAGAAGAAAACATTAATTCTCACGATTACATTTCAAAATATCAGACCAAAAAGCCTGCAGCTGAGCCTGTTGAATTTCTAAAAGTAAGTGCAGCTCATGTTTTTCACTTTAAGGCCAACGCAAAGGGCATTTATCCAATTAGTAATTAAATGAATTGGAGAGCAAACTCCTTTTTCAAATTATTGAAATTATTCCTCAGCACTTGTGAAGAAACCTGTTAATGGCCCAGTCATTTTAATCAGATTTGTTCCAGCAAAGGCTGTAAATCACGAACAGATGCCAACAAGGACAAGAGTTCAAGACGCGAGTTTATAGGGACATTTAATACCTAAAGTTGCTTCTTTTTATTTGTAAAATGAAGATGTGACTTGGCACAGTGGTGATTTGACCCACTTCAGCCTAATTTACCCTGCATAATTGTCTGTGTCGGTATGTATTGTTTTGTTTTTCTCCAGATATCCTCTCTGGTGTGTGCCAGCCTGCAAACACTAAAGCCGATGAGGATTGGCTGATCAAATTAAAAATAAACTCCTTGTTTCTTGTTCTATCAAGGTAAGATCTCACAGCTTCTTAATGTAGCAGGTAAATGTAGTTCTTCCATACATTTTATAATTGTCACACTTAAAAAGTTATGTATATTGAGATTTGATAAGTCAGTTGTGAAGCAATCCTGTTTCTTGTTTCTCCACAAACTTCAGGTTTTTCTGAAATACATCTGCACTTTTAAAAATGTTGAGTTCTTCCGTAAAGTCTCTAATAAAAACATCATTTGTATATAATTTTTTTCAGTTCTTTGTTCATTTAGCTGTTTGGTTGTGTTTACGCAACAGTTTCACAATGCATAGCATCTGTGGTTCTTTTTCTGAGCATGTGGCGTTGAAGCCACAAACTCATAAAATAGCTTACTGGTGTTTTATGTGATAGACCAGTAAAATGTAGCACATCATTTTTATCTCACAAACAAAACTTGAATAAAATATTGTTTGCTTTTTATTTGCTCCTAAAGCAAAAAAGTGTTGTGAACCTAACTCTTCCAGGTCAAACCTTTCTGCAACTTTGACCTGTCTGCTGTGTTCGCTTTTCTTTATGATCCTGTTTGTTCATTAATGTTCTCTAGCAAACCTCTGAGGCCTTTGCATGACAACTGGATTCATACTGAGATTAATTTATGCCTGGGTGAAAGCTAATTCACCAGTTAGGCGACTTTTGAAGACATTTGGAAATGCATGCCACACCTTTCAGATTTTTCTCTTTATTTTTTTTCTTTGTGAAAAAGTAAACTGCCCAGTTTCCAAAATCCATGTTCAATTTCAAAGTAAAATGGCGGCTGTTACCTTCAGCCTGGAATAAGTAATAATTTCGATAAAACACTTTCACATTTCCAGTTGTTAGACCACAGGAGTTTTCTACTTTTTTGATTTGCTCAGGTTGGTTAACAGGCTGCATGCGCTTTGCAATGCTTTCTTAGTAAACTATAGGAGTTTTGATTTTTAAAAATCTTTTTCAATATTATTGAGATGTAATTAGTGGATTCGGGACATTTTATGTGGTTGTTTTAAAAAATATCAGCCATTTTTGCTGACTCAAAGTTGCACTACTGATAATAAAGCTGATGCATAGCTGCTCTAAAATAAAGAGATGTACTTCAGCTTTGTTTTCATTTGTAGAAGTGGTTGTGGGATTTCTTCCTAGCCTCTTGTTGTTCTTAGTATTCTGCTTCTCGACGTTGTAGTTCCTGGTTTACAACTTCAAGTTCAACCATTTTATGAGCTCATAAGAGGATGAGTAAGACAGAAATATGTAAATCTGATGCAGGGTAAGACCGACTGATGAGTAATAACTGTAAACCCCACCAATGATGTTATGAGTAATCTCTGTGTCATTTACACCTCACCTGGGTTACATATCTTCCCCAAAGCTTTGTTAAGAACTTAGTTCATACAATTGAAATGGAATTTGAAAAGTAATTTGTGCTTAAAAAAGAAAATCTAAAGAATAGTTGCAATTCAAGCCAAACCAAGCTTTGGATTGTGATTTTGTTTTTTTGTTTTTTTGTGTGGCTGTAATGAAATACTAAAATTTTGTTTGGTCTTAATCAGCAAGATGATTACAAGTACTGCTACTTCCTCGTGTCATGTGTGAATAACTTCAGGTCAGTTTCCCCCATTTTACATTTCCTACCCCTAAATCGTACCTACGCTTTACCATTTCATACCTTTTTACTTCCATTTTGTATATGTAAACAAACCACTTTGAATTCATGATTAAAAGCGTACTGTATGCAGTTTATTTTTAATTTTAGTTAATCATGCATAGGGAAAATAAATATTCTTAAAAATGGTCAAATGTTCCATCATATCTCATTTATTTATAGATTTTTTTTTTTGTCTGAAAACAGTAGACATTGTACTATGTTCACATTTATTTTTGTTATGATCCCTGTCTGGAGCAATCCACTCTTACAAAATATGGCAGATTATGTTCAAACGCAGATTGAAACAAAACAACTCTTAAGTGACCTTCTGCTGATAAAATATTTAATGCACAGTACCACATTTCCTATCATTAGATGATAGAAAATTATTTAAAATTGCTGGTTGCCAAGGTGGATATAAAAGCATGTTTCAGTCATGTACAAAATGGAGCATGGTCCTGTGACGGACACCAATTCAGCAATCAAAACGGCAAAGGAACGACACGGTCGTCACCCTGTGAGGATTTATGGTTTACACCAAAACTGTACTGAAATTCTGTTCAAGGTTTTTCTTTCAGTCAATGTGCCTGTAGATTTCAGGTGTCAGGTGTAGAAGTAAATGTAACAGCATCTTCAAGTAACACGCAAGTTGCACCATGTAGTTTTAAACGACAAAAATGTCAGAATCAGATTACTGGCTCAAATGATACAGGTAATGGAAGTTCAAATAGGAAAAAACAAAAAATAAATTTAGTAAAACACAACTTTCCAATGATGACTTGATGTATTAAGGGATTAATATTTACTTACTGTTTTGAGGAATTGTTTTTATTTAACAATGTTGGTTTTCAGGCATAAAACACGTTATAGAAAATCACTTAAAGTTGTTATCAGTGGATCTAAAAATGCGTTATGATCCCTTTTAGCTTGAACTATGCAGCACCGTCTCAATCATATTTAAGTCAAAACTTTTATAAGGCCTTAAATTTGTATTTGTTTAAATTTATGACAATTCAGAGGTTGCTGGTGTGCTTAAGATCATTGTGCTCATTGAATTTAACTCTCTACCAGGATTTTCTAGTAGAGTGTTGAATTCACCCGTCAATGACACCGAGTTGTCAAGGTCCTAAAGGTACAACATTACCCCACATTATCTCAATGCCGCCTCCATGTTTGACTGAAACTATACTTTCCGAGGTGTACGCTGGCATAATATAGGCACTACTGTTGGCTACTGTCACAACAAAATAACCACAAACAAGTTCCTGTATTTTCCTTAGCATAATCTGCTATATTGTTACTACAGCGCACAGTTACACGACCACAGTGTCCTGTCATTTTACTGATAACTTACCTGAATTCCAGCTTCCTCTTCATAGACTGACAACTTACCGACCGTCTTTCAAACACTTGCAAAAGCTCTTTTTCATTCTTACAACATTCCTATCATTCTCCCTCCTCTTTCTTTTCTTTCTTTCAATGTTTAGCTCCCTGTCATCAGATGACAATGCCATTAAAAAGAATTAAAAGCAAAAAAACATAAAAAAGCACACCCCCCACACTTGAAGGGACGCGCACTTGAGTGCGCGAAGGTGAAGGAGCGGCTAATCGGTCTGTGTCTCTGTTATTGATCTCACCATTTACACATGCACAAAAAGCTACTAAATAGAGAAAATACAATGTTTGCAAATCATTTTCAACAGTTAAGGCTAACTCTGATCCATATTTCAGAGTTGGGGTTGTAACAGCTAAAATTAGATTGAAGAAAATGAGCGGTTAGTTGTTATCTCAAACTAACTCAAAAAATATCTTTAACTTGACGTTGTTAATTCCAGTTTGGTGTAGTTTTTAACTTAAAAGTGCACAGGCAGGTGAAGACAATTAAGAGGACATTCCAAAATGCCTTTTATTTTATACATCAAGAAATCACATTGCCTCATAATACTAACAGCTTGTTGTTCCTTAAGACTTAAAGTGTACTCAAAAGAGCTGAAAAATAGAAGGCATTTATTTCCAGTGTGTTATTTTCTCAATGGTACGATATTCATTTTGAAAAAGTCTTGTTTTTCTCTTGCTGTTGGATCAGGACTAATCATTTAGAAAGTGAAAGTAAAATGAACCTTGTTTTGGTAATAATGCTTATATAACAGAGGGATTTTCTTAAAGTCCAAAGAGTAATATTGAGCTATTTTTTTCCTTATTATTATTATTATTTTTTTTACATCATCTTACTTTGACAACTCAGCAGGTTTAAGAGAATCCTCACCTTTGGGCAAAACATCAGTGTCCCACTTGCTGCCCTGAGGCCCTGCACTCACTGGCCCACTTCCTTGTTATAAGCAGGAAGAAACTGTTTTCCAGTCCGTGGACATAGATTGCACAACTCAAGCCATGCATATACAGTTTGTGCACATGAATGGTATATGGACTGAGATTCTGAATCCAATAGTGCATTTTAAAAACAGAGAAGTAAGATTTACCCCATTGTTATTGGTTTCTTATTTCATCTCTTCTTTTGTGTACAGTTCTAATGCTTACTCTGAAAAGGTGTCACTTACCATTGTACCCAGTCATACGGTATAGTAGTGCATGTTACCGTTCTACCGATAGTGTCTTGTCTGTTCCCTTTCCACTCTATTTCCACAAGGAAAGGTTGTGGAAATTATTATTCATATCCCTTGATTTTTTTATTTTTATTTTCAAAATGAACAAAATTTTACCTTACTTGGACTTTAGTGGTACATAATTGCAAAGTTGAATAAAAACATAATTTTCATAACATTTTTACAAATAGAAACTTGAGTCTTCTTTAGTTTAATACCCCAAAATTAAACTCGATGTCAATAATTATCGTAATTATACTTCAGGAGAGATTTTATTTAAAGACTTCATCTATATGTTTGAGAACAATAGTGAACGAACAGCACCATGTGTATGTCACACTTTTCAGATTGGCATTTTTTTTAAATGCATGTTTATAATTTTCATTTTACTCAACATAAATATTTAATGACTGAAAAACATTGTGTTATAATCAGTATTTATTCAAAGGCATTGCTTACATGTACACACTGGTTTGGGTGTTGGTGTCTTGTGGGCTGGTCTTGGGTTTTCACACACAACCGTCTCTCAACTTAACAGAAAGTGGTTCCAAACATCCAGTAAGGTTCATCTGTGTGGACAAATGTGTCTTTTTCTGAGGAGAATGGACAGATTGTTTTAAGATGATGAAAATTCCACATTAGCACAAATAATCAGGTGTTACAACCAAGTATGTTGATGGCTATATCTGCACCCACATATCAAACCTTTACACAGGTGGGCGACAGCAGCAGAAACACAGACAGGATGAAACTCTTATCAGCTAATAATGTGAAACTGAGGCGTATATTTACACAGACTCAGCAGAATTGGACAATAACAGATTGGAAAAAAGGTTGCCAGGTCCAATGAGTCTTGATTTCCTCTGTGACATTCAGATGGTGGGCTTGGAAGCTGATGCACGGACCCACGAGTCTATCATGCCATGTTTCGTCGTTCAACGCTGCTGGTGGTAGAGTAGTGGTGTGAGAAATATTTTTCTTTGGCCCATTATTACCAACTGAGCATTGTTTCATAGTCTACCTCGTCGTTGTTGCTGACCACAGAAGTGTTTCTGACTCCATGTCCTGGGTCATGTCTGACAGAACCGGCAAGATGTACCTAATAAAGTGGCCCTGGAACAATATTCATATTGTTTTTTTAATTTAATGCACAATGCTAAAGCAAAGTTATTGTTTCAATATGTGTTCTGCATAGTGGAGGAAACAAAGATTATGAACACATACGAGTCAGGTGACACACAAGCGTCAGTGTTAACTAGATTGCGACCCAGAGACCTCCAGCTGAACTGCCGGTAGGAATTGGATCTGTTCAGCACATAGGAAGTAGCGCGCACAGGTTGGTTCATTAAATTATTTTTATTTCATTTGAGAGAGTCGTCTAAGCAAAAAAAAAAAAAAAAAAGCAACACAAGTGCCGGCCGTTTTAAATATTCAGTAGGTAAGAAAGCCGTCCTATCCCGAGCTCGCCCATAGCTGACTCTCTCTGTTGTTACATTGTAGCGGAAAGAATGTCGGAAAGGGCCGAGGATGACGTCAGGGGGGAGCAGCGCCGAGCGGCCAGGCAGCAGCTGAAGCAGCAGCAGCAGATCCAGCGGGGAGAAGGCTCCACAGCAATGGCGACTGTTGCGGAGCGGAGATCGCTGCCTAGTCCTGAAATAATGCTGGGACAGCCTTGGAGCAGCTGGGTCGACGCCGCCAAACTCCACGGACACGACGGTGAGTTCCTCGGAGTCCCGAATGTGCGGGATGAAGCGAAGGGAAGCGCGACAGTTGCCAGTCCCGTCCTTTTTTTTTTTTTTTTTTTTTTTTTTTTTTTTTGATTCGGCCGATTGCATGCAGTTTTTAGGCTGGATATGAAGAAACGCTACTGGTAGCAGCAGCACGGTCAGACAAGCAAGTGCAACTATTTATCTGTGCCTGTGTCGGATCGCCTTGTTTTCAGGTGCTGAATCGGAGGAAAGTTTCAAAGACTTAGGGAAAAATCGAGAAGCCATGCGTTTGTGCAGAGAAGGTGAGTTGTTTTTTTTTTTTTTTTTTTTCGCTGAAGGGCCAAAGGTGTATTTTGGTTCTAGGGGTTTGAACGTAAGACACAGTGGCTCAAAACACTTTACTCGTTTGGATCAGTCAGAACTTACTGTAGCCCATGCGCATAAACAACAACGTAAACAACTGGCTATTGAATATGAAACCATGTTGTTAACGTGCTTAGTTTCACCTTTACATCTGTACACAAAAACTATAGGAGTCAGCAGTTAAGTTTAGGCCCAAACATACTCACTGCTTATTGTTTCCTCTCTGCAACACAGATTTAGTGCGTTTCTTTATGCATGTGAGGAAATGTCTGTAAAGGAACTACTACAGCTGAATTAACAGCAGTGTAACTTCATGTTTGCAGGCTAAAAATAAAGGCAATTGCAGCCTTCTAAAAGCTGGAATTAAATGTAAGCCCCTCAATTGTCATTTAAACCAGTGAAAGGTTATGACCCCAAAAAATCACAACAAAAATGTCTATTTTGCAAAATAACTTGGATGTCGCAATAAAACTTTAGATAAACGATGTATCTTCTAAGTAGTTAGAATGTGTGTAAGTGATTGACTTTTTTTTTTTTATTACACTCAAAGCCACAATCGTTATTGTACAATATATTTTCTCTAAAATAAGTAAACAATAAATACTATCCTGGCTTCAATCAAGGACACATTCAGCTTCTATTGTTTTGAAAATTCAATATTTTAGTTGAATCCTGAAATTAAGACTATTTGGTTCATTTGAAACTAAATGTGCTTGTTAAACCAAAACTTCAGCAATGACTTCCTCAAAAATATCGCCTTCACAGGGGAAAAAGAAAGTAAATTATACTCTGGGTGTTTTTGTTCGAAACAGAAATTCTCAAAACTGCAACTCGCAAAAGTAAATAGGAGCTGTTTTTGAGAGGACGGGAGTGCTATTTAACATAAAGTGACTAAAGCATAAATGTCAGCTACACACTGATGGTTGCATAGCTAATTTTATTGCTAAGTGTCTCCATTTGTACCATTTAGCATGTAAAAAAAGAGCTTTAAGTCAATTCACTATAAAGTTTCAAAGCAGCAATTTAACTCTTTGTAGAAACAAACAATTCTTAATTAAATCTCAGTGTTATATTCTAAAAAAAGCTCCCTTTTCCAAAGCCATCACAGTGTCCCAGTTCTAAAAAAGTGGTAGTTACAAAGACTGTTTGTAAGAGGAGGTTTCTTTTTTCCTTTTGTAAAGTTAGCATTAAATTCATTGTAGAAATCAGTCTAAAATGGCTTTCATCCTACAGAAGCTTTAGTCAATTTTCTTCTATTATAGGATCACCATTTTATGGATTTAACTTGTATATTTTTACTTCTTATTGCATTATTTACAACACAACAGAGGGCATATCCTATGTCTTTAGAAGTCAAGTCAGCAAAACAAACAATCCTTGAGCTTTGCCATTATTTTAGTCCTGAATGTCTTCTTTGAGATACAGTCTCTGGCAGAGACTTGTGGTCAAGATGAAGGACAAACTTAGTCTTGGAAATACAAAATTAAAAGCAAAGAAATAAAATGCACAAGACATTAAAACGTGTCCCACATATTTAAAAAGCATTTAAAAGCTGCAACTCTTTTAAAAAAGGGTGTGTTTTTTTTTCTCATAAAATAAGATGACTGAGTAATTAACCAGGACTCAGCATGGTCTGAATATTATTTTACATATACTGAGAATCTGAGCATATGTTTTAAAATGTAGTTTTGTCTAATTGAGTACAGAATTTAGGAACTATCAGATTAATCTTTTCTGGAGACCTGGTGTTATACGCACTCTATAAATATTTGAGCAGACGGCACACAGAATGTGGTCATTTGCCTTTCTGAGCTGCTTGGTGTCGGTTTATAATTTATATACTTGTAACGTTTTGTATACAGATTTTTGTCCTGATTGCAGGCCAATATTTTGATTTTGAGTTTAAGGTTATTATAAGTTATTAGAAGAACCTGCGTCACACACCAAGTCAAGTTTAGGACTAGAACGTTTTTTAGTGTTCCCTCAGAAGGAAATATTTGGACAACCAATATTCACACACCTTGAACCTGGCTTTAGTTGTGTCTGGTCGAGCAAAACTATGTGAGTTTATAAAACCAAAATGTTTTACAAAAGCAACTTTAGCAGTTGTCCAGATAGTTGAAATAATAATTTTCCACATAAATTAGGGACACCCATAGAAGTCGAATCACAGATACACATTGCAGTGTGTCCAGTGATCGTCAATAGCCGATTGCTCAAGCTCCCTGTCTGGTCCTGCTTTCAGTCTGAAATCTATAAATGTTCTGAACATCTGATCACCTAAAAAAGTCAGCCCGGATCAGAGTAGTTACAGGAATTTCGACTGTGATCCGGCGTAACTGGGTAGGCACAAAACGGAGATGGTCATGATGTGAAAGGGTAAGCTCAGACCACATCAGAGTAGGACGTTCAGCAGAGTCTGATGCAGATAACATGAGGATGACAAACAACAACTGTACAACAAGCGTTGACGTGATTTTGACGGCCACAAAGAGGATTGCACTGTGGAACAAGGCAAGATGTTATTGAATATTGAAGAAATGCCCAGCACACATTCAGTGTCTAGTGCTTATGTGAATGACAATGATTTTTAAACCAAGCCCATTTGTTTCTGCGATTTTAGCTGCTTGTTTTGAAGTCACATTTGCATTAGATTGACTTGTATGATCTGAATGTCTTTTTGAGCCATAACCAGTCTGAACTGTCTTCCTCAAGCAGCTTCAGAGGTTCTATAACCTAAACACTTGCAGGAACAGCCTTGCTCCCAAGTGTCAAGTCGGTGTGAAAGCAGTGTGATCATCAGGTATGGATGTCCCAGGAGCAGGAATTTTGAGTTTAACCTGCATAGACCAGAAGTGAGCTGTGTAGAATTCTTGCCTACAGGTGCAGTCCCTCTGCAACCCTAAGCACTTTGTATGTCAAAGATGTAAGCTGCAGATTGATCTTTCTTGTCCTGTAAGTCTGAAAACATGACGCAAGTGCTTTTTGCTGATATAGGCTCCATTCAAGCAGAGGTTTGGAGCTCTCCCTACTTTACTCCGTTTTGTGACCTGCGGCAAAGTTTGCCATGTCTTGAACACCTGCACAGTTCTCCCCTTCTCTGTGCTGAATGCAACAGACACGGCTCTCTCTGGAAAAAACACACTGCTGTAAGATCTCTACCAGGTTTTCCATAGGAAGTGTGTTGGAGGCTTTTGTTGATCTCTGTTGTTTTTGGACGGTCTGTGTTGTCCTATAATATCTGTGCATCAACTCTGAATATGAGATTTTCATTATCTAATAAAAATGACTCAAAAATAAATAACCAACATCTTTTTATCACAATTTGTCCAAATTAGGGTTGCGCAATATATCAGGCATTTTATCTTAACCGCTTTATCAATTGTGCAAAGAATTATTGTAGATATGAGGTAGTGATGCACAGACCAAATGACCAATGATTAAAATGTGGCAGTTTTCTGACCTCTAATCGACAAATTAGACCGCTAATAAAATCAGAAATCTGCATCAACATCTAAAAGTATAATTAGAGCATTACTGTTAAGTAATTATGTGCTGTATGGCAATAATATCCTCTTTAGAGCAGTGGATGCTGGAGGGGTATATTAAAGATGTTTGGCTTGTCATTGAGAATCATTAGTTTTTACGTTGCCAAAACAGATCTTTAAAATGTAATTGAAATTAGGTGTGTGGCTGGTGTTGCAAAGTGCTAATACTGAAGTAGATTACAATTAACACTTTTTATTCTTTAGCGTCAACCCTGTGTTTCTCTGTAAACTTTAGTACCTCATTGACTAAAGAAATGCACCTGGTGTAGATGTTTAGGGAGAGTTAAGAGTCATTTCACTTGCCAGATATGTTGCAGATAGTAATGAATGGGCGCATAACTCTTGACATTTTATATCCTTCCAAACGTTGCACCCAAACAGTCTTTTGCAATCTTGCCATAGCGATTCAATATATTGTGAAGCTCTAGTTAGATTTTTTTTTTTCCATTATCTTCCCTTTCTGTTCTCAATCTTTCTTCTTTTTGCTGTGAACAACATTTACAGTTGTCTGTGTATTTGTTGTGTCATATTATCAACGTTCTGTCTCATGTTTTGTTGTTATTGCTTAGCCCCAATCCCGGTCGAATCTTTCTTTACTTTTCACGAGTTTCAGAAAGTTAAGATTTACAGCCAGGCCTTGTGTTTGGTGCGCTATCTAATATTAAATTCTCATTGGTCAACATATGGTGTGTTGTGTACTTATCCCAAGACCAATACACTATTCCTGGAAGCTCCGAGTGACAGGAGCGCAGCTTTATTGCCACATGTGTTCGTGTCTTCAAAGAGACGGCTCTTTTAGTTCCAACAGTCTCTCTGCATCCATTTTAAGCAGTGACTAGTCTTTAGAGGGATTTCTTTGGATCTCTGTGACGACATGGCATTTGACGGCATATCAGATTAATTCCTCCCCTGGTCAGATGAAGACTGACAGGCAGAGTGGTCGTTTTCAAATTTCTGCTCGGGCTGCTAGATTAGCCGACTTGCAGCCAGCTTGGAACACATTCTTTGTTATGTAGCAGCGTCTGTCGGTGACGGTTGTCTGTGTCATAGAGCCTGATCAACACATGCTGATCATGCCAGAAGTTTGCCTTCATAAAAACTGTCTGTCTGCACGGGTGAGTGTAGAAGGGGTACCAGAAGCGGATGACTTCACCTCTCCATTATGAGTCACCGTTAGATTCCTCCTGTGGTATAGCTGTGTTTCTACACAGATCATTACCAGAACACACACATCGTAGAAATAAAAGCCAATTAATGATTTATGAATTCGGCAGTCTGTTATGGGTTTTTTATGAATTTTACAGTGGCTCTGTCACAGTTAGCAAAGCTGGGAAACGCAGCGCCACTGTCAGCCACGGGTCAGACTGAGCCAGCATGTGTGGCACTCAAGAGGCTGTTAGAGCCGCTACGATCACACCTAGCTCATCCATCACTGCCATGGCTGAGGATGGTGAAATTAACTAGACTCAATGTTTTCCTCTAAGACTCGCAGGGTTGATTTCTCCTCTTCGTTCTTGTGTTGCCAAGGGCTCTGCCTGGTTCTCAGCTCTTTGTTTGGTTCTGTTATACCTCAAGCTTTGCTAGAATTGAGGGTTTTCTATGTTCTTCTGGCCTTTTTGCCCCACCATCTTCAAATGGGTTGTAAATGGTAAATAACTGAATTTGTATATCACTTTTACAGTCATTTTGACCACTTAAAGTGCTTTACAATAGAGCCACAACACTGACACACATTTATAACCTACCTACGCAGATTTGTAGGTAAGTTAAGTGATGTGTTACAAGAGGAAGCTGGAATTGGACTTACAATCATTGCAAGACAACCACTTACCCTCTGAGCCACAGTCATTCCTAATAAACGAAGACCACATTGTAAGGTTCCTCCTCGTGCTAAAAGTACATTGAATTACCGTTTTTACCATGTGTACAATATCACAGTTACAATGGACAGCATGGATGCAATATTTTCCAGTCCTAAATATACAAATAATATCTTAAGGCTTGTTAGACTTGCACTGCATTGATAGCCCAATGTGATGCTTTACTCACATGTCATGTTATTATAAAATCCAACAGCAACATGACTAATAAATGTTTTTCTGATAAAGCGAAATCAGGAACATTTTTTTAAGATTGTCTTAAGACAATCTTAAGACAACCTTAAGATTGTCTTAAGAGTATAAAATACTGGAACATTAAGGAGAAAAGCAAAGTAAGCAAATAATATTTCTAGCCTTTTTATAAATTCTGTTATCTAAGATAAAAATGAGTATTTCTGTACAAATAAATAGCTCTTTTGATTTATATTTAGTTATTATCATTTTCTTTGATTTACTGACAGAAAGCCCATAGATAAATGAACAATCATTCATAAATCTTTGAGTTTGGATTTACCAGGTCTGTGTCACTTTACTGAATTAGAGGCTTAGTTCAGCATGGTGGCGTTTCATTTGTTCAAGATACAGATAATAGATACTGGTTATTTAATAACCAGGTTTAACGGGTGAAAATCTTTAGGCACTTGCGGTTTTAAATCGATTGATGCTTTGACATCCTTTCCCCCACCTGCACTCATTTGAACTTTTTCACTTCACCTGTAGCTAAAATTTCATGATCATCTGCGAAACCCATTTCCTCTCCTTCACTGCGCTGGGTTGGAGCACACAACCTGCTACCTGCTGCGCATCACAAAACACGATTCCTCTGGACTGGCTTTGGAATCGTGTCACTTTGTTTTAGTTTTTCTGTGGTGCATGTGGATCGCTAATACAGTGAAGTATCTTAAAGGTGGGATGTTGAAAAATAAAATGAAAAAAAGAAAAGCCCACTCCATTGTGCCTCAAAGTTGAGAAGGGCTTCTCTCTAAAACATTTCATCGGTAAGCTCAGGCTTTGAATATAAAAAAATCTGATGTTTCGTTAAACATCACTACAGAAATGACTGACTTAGAAATTGTCCACTTTATTTTTATATAAAACACATGCCTTTCATATCCCACGGTAGACTGTTCCCTCTTTATGCCATGACAAACACCAGACTTCTATAATAAGCCTTTCCACACCACAGCTACTGAAGGAGATACTTGGCCGACAGGATTCAACCAATTGACATATTAAGAAGCTGCAGGCTTGTCAATACATCCAAACGCTGCCGCTGACCTCTCTGAGGGGGAACCCAGCAGGTAGATGCTTTTATACGGTCTTTGCTTAATGGCCCTCCTCCCGCCCAGACTCAGCCAGTGATGTTTGGAGAACCCTTCACAACCATCGCCAAGTAGCTCTTGGAGAGAGAGGGGCTCCACTTGGCTTCTCTTGTATCCTCTCTCCTCTGCTCATCTCATCCCGGCACCCCAGGCAATCTCTTAATTAGCCTCCTTAATGAGGCGGTTTCTGATTCTGGCTGTAGATTCTCAACACAGAAACTCTGTTCCCGATTTGCAGGAGAGGAACACGTAAGGTGTGAGGTGGAGTTGGTGGGCGGAGAGGCTGCACACATGCAAAACTATTCATAAACACCGAACCTTTTTTTTTTGTTTGTTTTTACTTTTGGTCGTTTTACAACAACAAACATCAGTGTACTTTATTTGGATGTTTTGTGAGGGTAGTCCGTAAAGGCTTTCAGACCGCCAAACACAAGTTTGTATTTCTACCCATATTAGGACTTTGTATTGACTTTTGTTTATTTTCGTACCTGCATTTATGGCAAACTCAATCACATACCTTAATCTCAACCCAAACTTAAACCACATCAAACCTCTCCATGTAAACTGTAACTCTTTAAAAAAGGGGGTCCTTTGCATTAGGACCAGACTCTCTGCTCCTGTAGAGCTCAGTGGTCTTCAGAAGGTCAGTGAATATACAACAAATGGTCTCTAAATAGGCTACTTAAGCGAGCAAACACATTCACACTACCTTTCTTCAATTACAGCTGCAAGTTTAGTTTAAATTAAAATTGGATGGTCTGGACTTTGGGCCACTTCAAAAACTTGATCTTAGGACTGAAGATTCCTCGAATGATTCGAGTACCTCGAATATTAAAATTCCTCGAGGAAAATTTACCTGCCTCGAAGCTTCATTAATTTATGTTTTGTTATTTAGCTCACCCTGTTCTGGCCGTAACATTATTTGTGTTACGCGTAGCTCGGCGTTCCGCCTGAGTTGTTCGCGGCATAAAGTCCGATTTTTAAGTTCGGCCCGTGGGGATTTTATTGATTAATGATAATGCCCAGGGTTTCATTGGTTTTGGGGGACCAATAGACATCTGTAAAATGACTGGCGCGATGCCTGGATTATGGCAGCTTTTCTCCTCCGGGATCTGCTTGTTCAAAGCGAACGGCGGGAAGAGTGCTGCGGTGAGCAAGAAGACTGAACACGGCGGGCGGCTGAGTAGTTGATGGTTAAAGTGTTAGTGTAACTTTACGCACAATAAATGCGTAAAGTTCCACTAACACTGATTTCTGCCAGGTCCCTCTTGTAAATGAGATCCAGATCTCAACGGGGTTTACCTGGTTAAACCCCGTCTAATGTGTGCTGCGTTCCTTACTCTTTGTGATGCTTTTGGTTTTTCAGTTTAGTTACTTTTTTGTTGTTGTTGAATATGTTGAAAACCTTGAAAAATATGCTCCCCTATGTCTTTGTGAATTTATCTAAATGAAATGCTGTGAAGTTTGTCTCTTGACAAAATGGGGGAAAAGTTTAATGGGTATGAATCCAAAGCAAGGCGATGTCGCATGTTTTCTTTTTCCTCCCATTGTTGTTAATGATTGTTTTTCATTAAAACTAAGCTGAGTGTGCTGCAGTAAAGATTTGTGTCCGTAAATAAAAGCTATCAGATTTTTCATTGATGATTATCCTAGCAAGTATAGCAGTGAGTTGTTCTTCGACGCCCGCTTCTGTCCTTTCCCTCAGTTTGTGGTCTGATGTTCAGCCACATTTATTTGATCCCACATATTTCTATCGAACAGCTTTTGGGAAGTGTTTTGGACTTGTTGGGACTTGGTAAAGAAAAAGTCATGTCAATGTCACGAATTGAGTCATACGTGCTTGAAGTCTTTAAAATTGTTAATTAGACCAAAGATTCCTAACGTCCAACGTAACAATCAGCTTTTGCACATAACGTTAAGAAATCCAGCTTTCTGTTGCCACCAGTTGTTTTCTTTGTGTCTGTAAGGCGGTCCAGTTAGCACCATGGGTAAAACTTTATTCAATCTGTAGGTTTGAGTAACCTATTTTTGATTCTTATCTCATCTACCTCATCATTTCTTTTATTTTTACGTTTGTCACTGCTCTCCTTGGCGAATAGAAACCTATTGCTGATCCGTGTTTCCAGCTCCCTCCCATGTAAGAGCAAAGTCCCTTGTGCAGATTTTTATTGGCAGTTTGACACAAAGTAGTCTGTAACTCTGTAATATATTAAATAAATATATTGTAATGTGTAAATTAGCTTTTAAAACTAAATTGCTAGCAATTCGTGGTCTGGTGATCTTTTCATTCATGCACAAAAAAATGGGAGTTCCTTTATGCTGAGATGAACCTGTTTGGAGCCACCACAAAGTTATTACAACAAATGACTGTTTCAGAGATAAATGAATGTGCAAGTTGAACTCGTTTTCCCCTCCTTAACTAGTGCTCTCTGTCCACCGTTTACAGACATGCCTATATTTGGTCAGTGTCCCGCACAGGACGACTTCTACCTGGTGATGTGCAGCCACTGCGGTCATGTGGTCAAGCCACAAGCCTTCCAAGCACACTACGGTAAGTGTCACACAAAGGCTGATTGTCACAACATTGTGAGCCTGGGTTTACAAAACTTAAGTCAAGGTCTTGGGAACGCTGCTGATAGATGTACAGCCTCTGAGTCATGCGGCTTGTTTTGTTCTTTCTGAGGATATTTAATGGATGTTTTTATGTTGCAGTTGATGGCTGATGCTTATTTGTGTAGTTACCAGGTAAAGCAGGGGTATCAGATGCATTATCATTTCGGGGCATATCAACGTCATAAATGCCCTCAAAAGGTCAGCTATGGTAGAATGCATTGATGAAACACCCATTTACAAACTGTTAGAAAGGGAATAAACAGCTGTCTCTACATTGGATGGGCACTTGTTAAAGTTAAATAATATTGAGTACATTTAAAAATTATTTAGCAGTATACAGATTTTAAAAAATGCTCAGATTTTATTAATAAAATAACATTTAAGTACACACTGTTATCTTGAAGGTTAAAATATCAAATTTGTGTTGCAAAAAATGCTTTTAATCCATTGCTTTGCCACAAAGTCAACAGCCTGATGTTTTTTCTTTTTGGATTTCTTTATTTATCTTCAGACTTTAGGAAAGCGCTTCAGTTGTGCATGGTCTGCAGTACAACATTTACTGTTGTTCTTACATATTGATCTTGTCTGTCATTCTGTTGCCATTTCTCATTCCTACCAGAAGCCTGAAATACTGCCAAATAAATAGCCATGCTTTACACCTGTTTAAAGATAATTTAACAAAAACTCCCGCGTCCGATGTCACTGTTGATGTCAATTGTACATATATAGCACATTAATTAGATAAGTTGACTAAAGTGCAAAATATTTTGGACAAAAACAAAAGGCAAAATGAGTAAATTAAACTAAAAGGACAAAAACATTTACATTAACTATTCCTGGTCAACAAAAAGTTAAATAAGAGCTAGTTAATTTTTAAAAGAATCTCCACATATATACTGTAAATTATTTTTAAAAGAGGAAGGACATCAGACAAACGTTTTTAAAATCGATGCAGACTTATCATATCATTGGAGCTGTTCCAGGACCCAAGTTCAGTCTCAATCTGAGGTGCCTTCCATTTTTTTTAAATCAATACTTGACAAAGTACCATTTTAATGCGAGTATTTGTCAGTGGATTCTTCTCAGTGCCTTCTATCCTCTCTAAAGTGTGATACCTGTAACTCTTGTCAAGGTCAGCCACCAGGGGGAGGCAGAACAGCGCAGTGCTCCTGCAAGGAATTACCTCTACAATTATGCTAACCAGGTTCACTTGACTCCTCCTAGGTTATAATGTTTATGCCGTTAAGCATTATCACCAGTGTGGGGTATATTATTTCTGATCTGCTTCACCGTGTACATTGGCTGTCAATCCTGTCAGGGTGATTGTTAATTTGAGACATGGGGGGGACCTGCAGGTTAGTCCCCTGGCAATAAATGAAATTAAAGCTGCACTGACAGCATCCCAGCAGGTGACTGCCAGACTGTTGTAGGCTCAAAATCTGATTCATAGATACCATAATGAGTCATTTACAGTGATTTTAACATGTTTTCTGCTGTTTGTTTCAGTTGTGCAATGATGAGTTATACAACCATATTGTCTGTTAATGTACAAATCACTTTTTCTTTTTCCAAACATGCTCGTAGCAGCTTTAAATCCACCTTAATGTAGCTTTTCAGGAGCCGAGGATTCACCCTCTGCAGTAATTCTAAGTAAATCCTCATATTTACATTTTGCATTTTTCTATTTTTCTTTTTCCCCCCCCTCTCTTGGTTCACCTTTTGTATCAAATTCGTTGCAGATACGCTTCGGTTTGAATTTATTTTTTTTGTTTCAACTCTGAAACAAAAGTGTCAAATTAAAGTGCAGCTCTGCAGCCGTACGCGGCCATACAGATTAGCAGGTCTCTTGCTGAGCTTTTACTCCATGTTCTTCCCTCTGATGTCGTTACGGGAATTGGCCATGCTGAGTTAACACCGGGGCAGAAGCACTGATCTCTGTACCATCCAGATCGTCTCAATATGATGTGAACGTGCTTCTTTGAGCCCATCTGTCTTCTGGAAGGTGTTTGAGCTTCTGCGGCTGATCCCAGCAGGGGGGAGGGAGAGGGACGCTGACTAAAGGACGGGACTCAGTAAGCGCCCGTTCACTTTACTGCCCTTTCATGAATCTGTTGAACAGGTGCAGATCTGCTCTTATAGACTTCAACAAATATATATATATATTTTTTTTTTCTTTTTGCATTTGAAATGCTTTATTTACTGACAAGTGTATTCTGAATATATTTAGGATATTAGTTGTCGCTTTAAGGTTATAACCAGTATGGAAGTGTGGCATTTGATTTGTGTTATTTTTTTTTAAAACTATTTATTAGTAAAATGTGACTGCATGGCACAGTATTAATAAACCCAAATTTAGTTTTTGGAAAACATTCCAAATGATCTGACCTTCTCTTCTCCACTTACTTAAAAAAAGTGTGTTATGTCACTAAACTGGACACAGTAACTGCATGTAATCTTTTTGTCAAATTCGCTGATATTTATTGATGCTCTTGTGGAGCAAACAGTGTGGAGAAAATAACATTCCAATTATACTGTCAGTCTTGGGGGGGTTTTATTTACCACCAGTGAAATTTATCATCACAATCATAATAAATTGTTCTTGATAAATGATACGACAAATGTCATCTCCTCACTCCTTGTTTTTGATTGCTTTCTTGTCTTCTCTCTCCATGCGCTTTTCCTTCCTTGCAGTTTGTGCTTATTGAAGCTTCCATGCACTTATCATAGTAGAACCGTCTGATAGAAATTCAGACTAAGCGTCAGTGTTAAAAACATTTTTCTTTTTCTCTTGTTGGAGCAGAGCACACCAACAAGAACTATAGAAAATCCTGAATTTGTCTTCAGACCCCTGATTTGTTTTATTTCTAAAATTAGCAGCTGTGAGTCCCGTTACGAGACCCAACGTTTCTGTGTTCGCCTCCTGGGATTCTGGACCAACTCTGGCACACGACCGTGTCTTTCATTCCGGAAACTCCTCAACTGATCAGAGTTCGTTTCGGATCTGATGTGTGATATTTCATTCTTCTATTTTTGTCCCTTTTTTTACCCCTTCAACAACAAAGACTCGCCCTAACCTTTCCTTCTCCCGTGCAGCCTTTTATCAGTCTGCACGGCTGCTGTTGAGTGATGCTCAGTCTGGAAATAAAGCTCTTGACCTATTGGCTGCTTCTATTTCAGGCTGTGGAGTCATGAATCACAAACACTCCTTTTCTTGTTGTTAGGGGGGAAACCTGTTCAGTGCTTTAAAGAAGAATATCTGTGTCTCTGTTCGCCTGTTCATGCCTCATTGTGATCTAATCTAACTGTGTCTAAGAAAATTTCATAAGTGCTGGGTAGTAACTAGTTACATTTACTTGAGTAACATTTTGGAAAATGTACTTTTAGGACTATTTTTACCTCATTGTCCTTTTACTTGAGTAAATGTATTATGAAGTATTGCTACTATTACTTGAGTAAAATTTCTGGATTCTCTACACACTAAACAAAAAAAAAGATTTTAACCAAAGGTTCACCAGACAGTTTCTTAGTTTCTGAATTGGACTGATTTGGAAAAAATTTTTTTTGCCTAATTTAGTTATTACTAATTATATAAATTATTGCTATTTTTGTCCTTGAAATACTAGAAATTCCACTTAAATTTACATTTTGGTCCATCTGATGACGTAATTTTCAAATATTGCTGATAATTTGATCAGTTAAATCTACTCGAGTAGACCTTTTAGGAAATACTTTTTTAATTTTAACTCGAGTAATTTCTTGGACAGTTACCTTTCACTTGATTGAAAATATGTTGGAGTTCTGCTACTCTTGAGTACAATCGTTGGGTCCTTTACCCACCTCGAGCAAACTCATTGCCCGTACAGGTTTTGTTGATGTCAGTCTGTTTTGTGCCGTTATTGCAGAGAGAAGGCACAGTTCCACCAGCAAGCCGGTCTCCACCTCGCCCTTCCCAGTGTCGGGCCGAAACCGAAGTGCCGGCAGCGGACTGAGCTCGGGTTCCGTGGCCGGAGTTCCAAGCGGAGGGATCCCCGGCCGAACATCCACCGCCCTCTCCAACGTGTCGTCGTCGTCTTCGTCTTCGTCGTCATCCTCCTCCAATCCCAAATTTCCGAAATCAGCCAAAGACAAGCTGCAAACCATTCAGCGAAGGCCTCCCCACTCCACGTGCAGGACGGGCCCATCTGACAAAATGTAAGTTTTAATTCTTTTAGTTGTTCCAACTTTTCTGGAAATTGTGAATTTTTTATAAACTTCTTGTATGTATGTGTCATACTTTTTGTTGCTCACAATTTTCTTCCTTCTGCATTAGTGATTCTAACACAAGATTTGATACTTGTAGTGCTGGGCGATTTGGCTTAAAAATAATATCTCCGTTTGTTTTGTTTTTTTCACACATGATCCGGTTTTCATGAATGTTTCCGTTTTGCTTTCTTTTCTGAAAAAGAAGTTGCAAATGACAAAATATTTTCAAAGAGTGGCTTTCATTTCAGTCGTCGCTTCTGAGAGTTGTGCAACAAAGTACAAGTGTTTAATTATCTTGTTTAATTATTAGAATAAAGTCGTAATATTAACAGAACAGTGATGGAATTTTACCAGAATAACATCTTCAAATTAAGAGAAAAAAATGGGTTTAATGAGAAAACAGCTTCTAAATGTGACATGAGGAGCTCAGCCGGTGTGATTCTTTTGTCGAAGTAGACTCAGTCATTGCTGATTATAATTAGATGCTGGTGTGGTAAAAGATGAAATACGTTCTTGCCTGTAAAACCGACATCAGGATGCAAACATTTCTCATTTCAACTTTTTATTTGTTGTGGTCAAGTTCTCATCAAATTCCTAAACCTATGACTTTATTCACGTAATTAAAAATAATAATAAATTAATTGCATCTTGAAGTTGACATGAATTTAAAGTCAAAATAAACAGAAGCCGCTAAATATGCTTGTCAAACAAGATGGCTGCCAGAAGTCACTCCAAAATATGGAAACCGAAGGAGTGCACTGGTGGGGAACAGAAGGAAAATCCAGATATTTCAAAAAATGTAATATTCAGATGCATAAAATCGGCCGCAGCTTTCTTGATTTTTCACATTTCGTACCTGTAACCTTCTCTTCCAGTCCAGCTGTGAAGGTGGAGAAGATGCACCTGAAGGTGGAGTCGTCAGCGAAGCTGCTGCAGGCTCCCTCCGCCCCCGCCACGTCCTCCTCCTCTACGCCCTCTTCTAACGCCACTGTGAGCACTGCCGCCATCACGACTCCCACGTCGTCGTCGTCCTCATCATTGCCGTCATCATCATCATCAGCCCTTAAACCAGGCCTTAACTGTCCCCTCATACCAAAGCCTCCATTGCTGGTATCTGGTCCCATTCCCAACGGCAAGGGCCTCCCCGCAGACAAGAAGCAAGACAGCAGCACCAGTAGCAAACGCCACGTTAACAAGAAGGTCTCAGGTCAGTTGGAAGGGGAACAAAGACACCTTTTTAAAAAAAAAATAAAAAATCCAGATTATTTTTATTTAATACCATCACGATTGCTGTCTTTTGTTGTTCTTTAATCATCTAACTCTTCTAGCTATTCATGTTTCTTTCTTGCAGTATTTTTTGATTTTCACATATTACATCAACTCCCTAATTTGTTCATCTTAGAAATACCACCTCTAACAAGAAACAGATTTCATCTGATTAACGATTCAGAGACAGACCCACAGGATATGTTGGTAACGAACGAGCTAACCTGTTTTTGTTTTGTTTTTTACCCTGACTTTTTGTGCTTGTAGAGCGTGAGTTCAATCCTGATATTCACTGTGGCGTTATGGATGCTGCAGGTCGGAAACCCTGCACAAGATCACTAACATGCAAGGTAACCACACTGCTTTTACCTCAAATGAGCAAATGCTGAACAGAGCATCTTCAACATTTGCTCATGGAAATTTGACTCGAATTTCCACAATTTTTCTCAGAAACATTCTGAGATCAATCTCAAAATTATTATTATTTTCTGGGACAGAAATTCTCACTTTTCTGTCTACGGTGAATCTTAGTAAAGTTTTCCGAGCAGAAATTTTAATGAAAGGTTGAGTGGAAGGAAAAAGTGTGGTGAGGAAAAACGTTGCTGCCGTTTGCATTACCATTTGTTTAACGCCCCTGCAGACACATTCCTTAGGCCATCGGAGGGCCGTGCCTGGGCGAAGGAAGCGCTTCGACATTTTGCTGGCAGAACACAAGAACAGAACGAGAGAGCGGGACAGGGAACGAGAACTGCACCAAACCCATTCCCAGCAAACTGCCCCCCTCAGGGACCCACACCCCTCTCCCCAGCTCGCCCCTAGCCATGACACCCACCCGGTTTCTCATGGCAACGGACCAGCCCCTGATACCACAAAGCCTTTGTCACTCGGAAAGTCCAAATTTCACAGTCCTGGTCTTCCTCGGTAAGCACCGCGCTGCATTTGTTCAAACACTTTTGTGTCCTGCTTGCGTGGTTTTCTGAAAGCATGTTTCTGTGAACGCCTCTGTCCATCTGTGTGAATCAGACTGAACAACAGTCACGCTGGAGGTTCCTCTGGGGATCCTTCAGCAGTCCACGAGTCCCTGCACCATCCCCAGCCCACCCCAGATGTTTTATCCAGACCCTCAAGTGACGAGGGAGAGAACGAGGAGCGGGAAGATGGCACGGACAAACTGGACTTTCTCTATTCAGGTTACCACCCACGACCGGCAGCTGTAAGTCCTGCTAGCACACTTCCTTTTGCTTTTAAAAAAGAATGGCTGTTTTTGTTTCTCACCCAAACCCCATCTCTTCCCAGTACTGTACCTTTGGAAGTCGACTGATGGGGAGAGGCTTTTACTCCTTTGATAGGCGGTGGGACAGAGTGCGATGCGCCCTGACCACCATGATGGAAAAGCATGTTAACTCTCAGATGTGGAAGTGAGAATCTATTGTTTTTGTTCAGTTTCAGCGCCACATATTGAATGCAATAGTCTAGAAATGTGATTTTTTTTTTTGATCATCTTAAAAAATGTTGGATTTGTCAGATTTTTTTTTCCAAACCAAAAGCAAAAATATATATAATAATTCTTAGCAAATGCAGGTATTTTCAGTGATTTATATGTTTAATTTGCTAAACCAGATGTTGATTTTAACTCATTCGCTATCAGCATTTACGGTGTTTAGTTACCAATTGAATACACACCCAACTGTAAAAAATACATAAGTATTCTGCTTCACTACCTTTTTACTGTCTCTACTACTTTAAATTCACTTTATCAGATCTTTGAATGTTGTTTAAAAAAATGTGTGAAACTTTAAACAATATACCTTAAATGTAAGAAAATACAAGACTTAGTTTTTTGGGGTTTTTTTTCTTATTATACTGGTTTAAAATCAGTTAATTTACTTTTTATCACACTCCTAAACCAAATGTGAGCATTTTGGGATTTCATTATTTATGACACTTTCTACATAAATGACCAGAATGTTATAAGAAGCACAGAATAATATCTAGAAATTTTTAGTCTGCTAAAAGTATAAAATCTTACAATGAAATATGTATGTAAAATCTTCCAATTGTACTTCAATGTACAATTGAAGTATTTTATCTTAAATCTAGAAAGAAAAACATCATCTTTAAAAAGCATTTTTCTTGTCCACATTTTGACACGTTACAAACGTTAGCTTCATTGTGTTTTATTGAAATTTTATAGTCTGAATCCTTTCCCAAAGCTCATTGAGACAGCAAAGACGCCTTATGGCCTCCACTTTCACCTTCAATTGTTTTGGGAAATGCTCAAAAGGTTTTAGTTTGAATTAAAAAGGAAAGTAATTTTTCCTGTGTTTCTTGCTGTGTAGGAAAATCCCCCTGGCCTTGGAGAATTCCTCCCTCGCACCCCTCCACAGGACAAGCACAAATTCCCACGGTAGCACTCCCTCGTCAGGCTTCCTGAGCCCCCCGGCGACCTTGTCCCAAAGCCCCTACAGCCAATCTGTCGAGAGCAGGTCATCGCTCTCCTACGGGACCACCTTAAACGCTCACAGCTCCCTCCAGGGTGGGCCTGAGCACCCGGCCTATGGCACCACGCAGGCCAGACAAGTGTCTTCGTTGCCGCAGATGCCTTCAGCCCACTTGTCCTCATCCTCGTCTTCTTCAGCTGCTTCGATAGCCTCCGGCCGGGCGCTGAAGTCGCGTTCATCCAGCAGCAGCAGCGCTGCTACCAAATCATCTTCCTCATCCTTCAAGCCCAAGGAGCTCTCCTCTGGCTCCTCCGCACCTGTCGTACCGAACTCCACCAGCGGGGGCAGCGCTGGAGCGAACAACAGTAGCAGCACTAGCTTCAGCTCGGGAAAGAAGAGGAAGAACAGTTCTCTCCTTTCTTCATCCCATTGCTCTTCTGAATCCTCTTCTTACGCCGGTGCCCCTTCGTCATCCTCCTCCTCGTCGTTCAAGAAGAACTGTGCAAACGTGGGCAGCTCAGGGAGCACCTACCATCACGGCTCGATGGGAGCTTCGTCTTCACTGTCCTCCTCCCACAGCGGCGTTCACAGCGTGGGGCTGAACTGCGGCCCCAGCGTGCGGACCAACTCGCTCAGCCTCAAGGCGGAGCCTTCGGCAGGCGGCTCGTCGGGGCCGCCGGCGAGGGGCCCGCCCTCGGGCAGCCCCGCCGAGTCCATAAAGCGAATGAGCGTGGTGATGAACAGCAGCGACTCGACGCTCTCTCTGGGGCCGTTCGTCCACCACCAGCCCGCTTCGTCGTCGGACCACCACGCCAACTTCAGCCACAACTCAGCGGACGGTCGCCTGGAGGCCAAGAAGCGGAAAAGCTCCTCTGCCTCCGGCGGCGTCAACAGCGGAGGCGGAGGTCTGGGTAGGGAAGGAGCAGCAGGAGGAACCGGACCGGGCCGGCCCAAAATGACCAAGTCCCCCGCTCTTAACAACATCCACGGGAAGCACAGCCGGAGCATTCCAGGGACGCCGGGCCTGCCCAACAACTCTCATTTACATCAGGTTAGTGTCCCATACGCCTGTGCTACTCGGCCTGCCACGATAAACGTATCTGGCCGATTAATTGTCCAAGACATTTTTGCGATAAACGATAATATTGTCATTATTTTCAACCAAAGTAAAGATAATGGCGTAATAACGCAAGTACACACAGTTAAAGATCACAAAAATAATTTATAATGAACATTTAACACTTGAACTGGAGGATATATAAAGATACAAAAGCATGACTACAATTTTTGGTTTCTCTACCCACATAAAGTTGCCTCTACAAAGTGAGGGTAGGTGTGAGCATTAGACGTTTTTTATTGCAACAAGTTTTGTTTGTCGTCTTTTAAAGAAAATCCCAATAAAATGTCGTAAGAATTTGTAGTTGTAATGAGACAGAATGCGCTTTGCGTTGTAGCACGGCAAAAGTTCAAGTTGTGGACAAAATAACGAGATAAGATTACATCTGAACACTTCTAGACTGCCTGTGACAATGAACAATGAACTATAAAGGTTTAAGAAATACCTGACGCTTCACCAAATCATCCTTCAGCTGATCTACTTTTTAATCTCAGCTTATTTTATCTTTGTTTCTTTGCCTTTTGCCTCCGCAGCCAAAAGCTCGTCCCTGACAGCGACTTCCTGCCTCTGCGATGGAGACAGGCGGCCAGAGGAAAGTCCAGAGTGGTCTGCAATCTGTTCTGGACCGCACGAGGCCTTGTGAAATAAAATCCACATGACTCTCAGCTTCCCACAATCCTCAGGGTGGAGATGATCTGGACTGCCCAGTGAAGTAGATGTGGTCCTTACTATTTCTCCCAAAGCCATGTGTGCGTCAGGTGTGTGTGTGTGTGTGTGTGTTTGAAAAGAGGTGGGCAGAGATACTGAATGCAAAGTAGAACCCCCGCCGCCCTGTATTCCTCTGCCCCATTAATCTGAGAGGTCTTCCCAGCTGTTTTGGAGATAGAGGGAACACAACAATCCGATCTATTTCCGTTCGAGTTCAAGAGCGAGTGTGTAAACGTGTGAGAGTTTTTATTTGTTTTTATATTACTCCTCCGTGTCCCCAAATGTTAGATTCTGCTGGAGTCCCCAGCTTTATTCCACCCCCATCGCCTGATCTCAGAAGCCTTGCAAGGAGAGTCGGAGGAGACTTAAAGTTTCTAATTGCAACACCTTAAATCACAACATAACTACTTTTTTAAACGTCCGTTACAGTCCGACATGTTCAGTAACCGAGGGTTACACGCAGTCGCCCCCTAGCGGATAATCTGGTCAACTCTTCCAATCATCCAGAATAATTATGCAAGTATTACCTTTTTTTTTTTTTATTTCTAATGAGCTATGTTGCTTTTTTTTTTTTTTAACACTGGACTACAAAGGGTCTTTGTAGACTTGGTGAAGACGGTTGTGCTTTTAAATGTGAAAAAGGACACCTGATGTGCCCATTGGATCGGTTCTTTTGTCAGCGAGAAAAGCCTGTCCCTGAGGGGACGTCTCAGTTTCCTAAATCTATACATTGTAAAAAAAAAAAACAACAAAAAAACAAAACAAAAAAAACACGGCGACAGTAGACCTACCCTTTCACCCCCGAACTGTGAAGCGCACTAAATAATTGTGCTTAGCTGTCCACAAAGATCGCCAAAAAACTGCCACAGCTTTGCCAACTACTTTCTATTATTAGAAAAGAAGGGTGGGGGGACCATTAAAGCCACAACTTCCCTACTTTATCCCCACAAAGTGGTGTGAAATTCTCAGCTATGTGTGGACAGATGTGAATTGTAATGTTTTCCATATGGAATCAGGTAAAAGGTACGTCTTAACTGGAACAAACTTGCACGTCTACTCGTCTTCTGTGGGGTGTAATTGTCCCTCCCAGTGAGTAACCACTACCAAATCTCTGGTTGTTACTTTCCCCGACGCCTCACGGTTATAAAGAGGGGGGCGTGGTCGTTGGCTATGGAGTGCCAAAACTGCAGAAATGTTCTAAACAAAAATGTAAACATTATTTATCCACAAACAAATTTAAAGAAAAAAAAAAATCCCAACTTATTACGTCAATCTTTTGTGCATAATATGGTTATAGAATACCATGTGAATTCATTAAAAAAATCAAAACTTGTTAGTATCTCATAATTATTTCAGTATTCAATTATTTCATGGCTTTTTTTTTGCTGCAGTACATCATGAAATGATTCAAAATGTCTGACTCAAAAAGTTCATGATGTGTTGCAGCAACAAACCATGAACGAATTGTTCAAATAAAGGTTTGTTCTTAATAATCAAAAAGAATATTCTGCAGTTTATTATAAATTTAATAAACTTTTTATGCATTTGTTTGCAACTTCAGTTGTTTTGTAAAACAAAACAAAAAAAATAGAAAAATTAAAAATAGGCACTTTTGGATCTCCATAGACCCTAGCATAATACTAACACAAGTGAATCTCAATAAAACATGTTTGAAAATGTCTTTCAGCTACTTAATTGAAAAAACGAAACAGTTTATTTCTATTCAGGTTGAAGATCGAGGCTTGCAGCCAACAGAAACCTAATGTCAAGTTTCTTGAATAATAAGAATAGAACCCATGATTTGTCAAAAAGGGGGATGTTTTTATTCTTAGAAATGTTGCCTATGGAAAAAGTACAGCACAGGTGTTTCAGTCTGCTGGACGGTAACAGCAGCCTTCAGCTTATCTGCATTCTTGGTTCTCTCATCTTCCTCTTGCTTCACCCGCTGGTACTTTAGGCGAATTGCTCTAAAACGTTCTCATTTTTGGACTTGATAAAACCGAGTGGACCAACACCAGCAGTTCATGGAACCCCCCCCCCCCCAAAAGAAAGTAAAACATAACACTGGAGCTCAATGACTTGGATGCCACTTCTCCACTGCAATTTGATTTTCTTTCATTTTAAACATCAACTTTGGACCACTTTTTATCCTTCTCCGGGTGTTCTACAATTCCTTTTTTTTTTTTTTTGGAGTATCTTACCACAAGGAATTTCACCAGTTGTTGTCGTCCTGCATTACATCTGCTGCAGTCCAAGCTTAGTGAATCGCTCTTGAATGGACTTTGCAGTTATTTCTTTTTCTTGAGCACACTTTTTTCCTTCCACTTCATTTTCTTTAGCAAAGCCCTTTTCCTGGCTTGTGGAAGGTGTTAAGAGACTGTCTGCTGGACAACTGTAAGAAAGTCTTCCCCACAACAGTGCTTTAAAAAAAAAATCCCTCATGTAATAATTCATAATTTATATGAGAAACAGTTTATCAGCTGAAAGAAATTACTTAGCAGAACACTTGAAATGGATCCCTTTACGTCTGAGCTTCAATGTTTGAATTGAATTCTGGATTTTCTAAATTGAAATGCAGTCCAACTTCAATATTTAAACAAACAAAAACACAGGCAATACTCGCTCGTTTGTTTTTGAACAATGGTTTCAGGTGAGTTTTTCTGGTGCGAGATTCATGAAGATGGCTTCACGAGAAAACAAGCTTTTTAGCAACTCCCGTTGATTTCTATATACAAAAAATAAAAATAAAAATCCTTCACTGATGTCAGAGCTGAAAAGTTTTTTTTTCTTTTTTTGTCGTTTTCTAAGAAATACTCTTTAATTCACCATGTTTTCTTGTAGCCTATGTATCAAGTGTCCCTATTTGAGAATACATATTTTGTTAACAAATTGTACATAGTAAAGTATGTATTTTTGCACGGGCATTTTTCCTACACGCTGAACTTTTTGGTACAATTTTAAAGATTATTTATTTATTAAGAAAAAAAAAAAAAAAAGAGAGCGAGCGAGATCTTGCGGACAAGACTATTTGAAGTGGTTCACTGCCAAGTCTATACGATGCAATACATCCCGTTCGTCGAAGCATCTCATGAATCGTGTATTCGACCTTTAAAGGAGGGACAGGGAGACGTCGCCGCCGTAGCATGTGTCTGTAGGAGAGATACCTTTATTCATGTACCAAGGTCTGAATCACGCGTGCTTTTTACCAGACGGTTTTATGTTGCCTACTAATCCGACTCCGTGTGACCCCTGTTGGTCTGAAACATCACAGCCTGAAGCTGTACCCATTTAAAAAAAAAAATTTAAAAATGTTTTAGGGACTTTTAAATTGTCCGCTGTGTAGACTTGAACACATTTCATGATTGGAGGGTGGTGGTGGTGGGGGGTGCTATAGGGACATGGCAATCTTCGCGAGGAAGAAGAGCAGTTGAAAGATTGTCTGCTTCCTCGTTGCCGGTTTAAATCGCAGCTTTTCCCGGATGAGTTCAGCAGCAGTTTGAAAGAAATATCAAATCAAGAAAGTGCCTGAATTAGTTCCTCTCCCTGACTCTGAGGACAGTATTTGTCGGGTGGCTTTACCCTACTTGAATGTTCAAAGTATTGGAGTTTGGTTTAAATATCAGCCTGTGAACCCTTAAAGAAGAAAAAAAAACAAAAAACCAGAGCTTCTCATCCACTCTAACACTTTTGTTTTCCTTCAGACATGTTGAAATTTTGTTCCGTTTCACCTTTCAAACTCCACTGAGATTTTTTTCTTTTCAGATGGAAACGTTTGAGGATGTTTTGTTTCTTATCTGCACCGCAGACCTGGAATGTTAAACGTGACAGCGAATCCAACTCATGTCTGGGAAGGAAAAAGAATTTTTAAAAAAACAAAAAAAAAACCACCATTCATACTTTGTAAAAGCGTGTATAGATTTTTGTTTTCTGTATACATTATCAGAATCATTTTCAGCTGGACTTATGTATTTGGCTGCTATGTAATTCATGAACAAAACATAGGCTAGAATTAATATTTAAAGAAAAAGATTGTATAGTATATTTGTTTTGTAACAAGTTTGTGTAAATAAAATAATTTATACTGTTATTTATATGAAACGCTGCCTCTGCCTTGTTTGTCAACTCAACATCAGGGGACATTTTAGGTAAACAGGTTTTATTATGTACAGAATATAAGCCACTTTGTCAGACAAATACCAAGAGGAAAATTCGCAACTCTCCATCGTGGAAAACCGATGGTTGCCATGGTTACATGTTAATGACTCTTGACAGCTTCTGGACTCTGTTGAGCAGCAGGTCGCCCTTCTTGATGGTCTCCTGGTACTGCCAGTTTTTGCTATCAGGTCTGTTTAAAAAAAAAAAAAAAAGAACAAGATGTAGGTCTCAAAGCTTCGCTGGAGTTCACTGTACTTCCATTTTTGGTATTTAAATGTATAAATGTTACCTATTAGTTTCCACGATCTCGTTAACTTTATCAATTTTACAGTGAAGACGTCCGGCGGCGATGAATCGGGACAGCTCCCTACGGAAAGGAAATGAGATCTTAGTCGGTTGGCCTAAAACAAAGCGACATCGGGAGGATTCCTGTGAACTTTCACATAAATCAAAAGTTCTGAGTTAGAATTAAGTTACTAATTAAGTAAATGTTCTTTTTTTTTAATAAAGTTAAAGTGTGTCCAAAAACCTTTAACTACAGTTTAGAAAACTGTGGATGTCTGATCTAAATATAGCCTTCAACCTTTGTAAGGATGTGTAAAAACTTTCAAATTAATCTCTAGTTTTAAAGCAGCAAACAAAACTGAAAAAACTTTCATTTGACAACATTGGTTTGGAGAAGGAAAATAACTGAGAATCTAGCAAAAAAAAAAATCTGCAGTGTCAAGATTGTTGGCTCCCCAAGCAATCCCTTTAAGATGAACATTTACTTAATTTGAAGTAAATGAAGCATTTACTTCATTTACTTTTAATTAATAATCCATCCTGGAGGACTCATTTCGTCAAACACAGCCAAGAGGATGGTCAGGGAATTCAAAATACTCAAAGCTAAGCAGTAATTGTGTTTGTGGGGATATGATTCCTGTGCCATGTAGTCACAAACATAGTTACCTAAAGAATATATATATTGTAGTTCTTTTATTATCAGAACAGTACCACAAAATATTGTAAAAAAAAACAACAAAACTTTAAGACCAAAACCCACCCCAATCAGATCCATTTCTACAATATTTGGAGTCCATGCCAAGTTGTATGCAGACTAAACAAATGAGTTATAAAACAGTGGTGTAAACATCAACTCACTGATCAATGAATTCTGTGCTGACGCCGAAGGCCTCGGCCATGTACCCCAGCGTGAGGGAGCGGTAGGACTCCAGCAGCTGGCTGTAGGCCTGGATCCTCATCTCCCTCACATAGTAGCGGTAGTGTGGGGCGAAGAGCCAGTCTTTCTTCATCTCCTGCTCCACCAGGGCTGCAACCAACACATTCACATCAGGATGACATAGAAAAGCCGTTTATCCGACAGAACACATGTTGGACTCGATCCGTGCCGTCTTATTTTGAAAAACTCGCAAGAGACAAACTCACCCAGAGACTGGAAGAAGACAGAGTAACGGCACTCGTACAGGGAGAACAGATACTGGCGGACGGACGGGAGGCTGTGCAGCACCTCCAAGATCTCTGCTCCTTTAATCACCTGAGGAGGAGGACAGGCGATTTGACATTTTTCATTACAGTTTAGTTTACTTTCATTGTGACTTGTCCTATTAGGTTAGTTTTAATTAGTTTTTACAGTGTGTTTGCTTGTTTTCATTAGTTATTTGTCAAATATGTTTAGTTTCAGTTTTGGTTTTATTAATCATAGTAGTAGTTCTAGCTTTTTCATACTCTGGTTAGTTTTTAGGCAGATCCTTCTAAAAGGTCCAAGTATTGGTTATTTATACATCGATAGGTTAATAAATGCTCAACAGAAGATACGGTTTTAAAAAATGTTTTCAATTATTGTTGATAATTCTGATTCTGGAATTTATCCCAACTTTTACATTCTACCATAATTTCCCCACAGCTGAAAAAAATTGATTACATTTGACAGGTATTTTAACTCTAATTTCAGCACGTTTTAATAAGTGGTATAAATGCATGATATAGTTCCAGTTAGTTTTAGTCCTTCCCCTTTAATCACTGTTTTATTTTATCTCAGTTATCATGGGAACCATGGAACCATGTCTTCTCCCTACCTTTTCGCGGAGGTCGGGCCTCTTCAGGGCGATCATGCAGACGTAAACTGTGTAGGTGACAAACGTCTTGTAGTCCATGAGCTCGTACGAGGTGAAGGTGGAGACGGTGTCGAGGAAAAGCTCGGCGGCCTGCTTGAAGTCCCTGATGGCCACGCAGTACAGACCCTGGTAGACCTTCAGGCGGTTCCTCCGGTCCCAGTCCCCGCCCTCCTCGATTAGGCTGCGCAGAGAAGAAGAAGCACAACGGTTACGCTCCGCGATGACGCCGGCAGGCGGACGAGGACGAGGCAGGACGAACCTCTTGGCTTTTTCCGAGTTGCGTGTGATGAGGTCACTGTCCATGTAGAAGAGACCGATCCTCAGCAGGTAGAAGACGATGTCTAACCTGTGGCCCAGGGCCACCGTCTTGTCGTAGGTCTTCCTGAAAGCCGTCAGTGCGCCCTCCTGCGGTGACACACAGGAAAAAGGGGAATAAATTCAATGAATTTCTCAGTAATACAAACATGCTTAAATGTGTGGGAATAGCTGTCACAAGACTTTCAGATGCGTGAGAAATTAGCACGCAGCCAAAAACATTCAAATCATAAACAGACTTGTGAAGTTGAATTTACTAAATTTTTTTCTGGTTTTAGCTTAATTTTATTTTTGTTTATTGCTTTATTTCTAACTTTACTTTACACAGATTTTTAGAATTGTTTTTACTGTATTGAAATCACCAATATGCTAGATTTTGAGCCAATACTTTTAATATTTTCTATGTTCGCTGTAGTAGAGTTTGTTGTGAATGTTTTCACTGTCTTATGTTGTTCTTTTGCTTTTAAGTCATGTGTTTGTTTTCATGCTTTATGGTTGGTTGATTTTTGGCTTCTATATTTATCTCAAATATTTTAGGACCTGTCTGTTTTACCGCACTTAAAGCACATTTCGTTCCTATGAAATTACTCCACTAAAATTTTGATCTCTTCTGGATTACCCTCAATGTGGAATCAGTGAAGTCAGCTGTCTTTCTTATGATTATATAGGTCATAAAATGCCTATTCACAACGCATAAAAATGTTATTTTATGACATTTTTACGCCTAAATGTCATAAAATAACATTTACGCATTAAGAAACCTTTTTGCATACATTTTTAATGACTAGATTTGGAGGGTTTCAAATCGATTATTCATTCATTTTTAACATGCATTCGAACACATTCCCCGTCCTCGCTGAAGCATCTCTCACCTTATCCCCGATTCTGATTAAATATTCCGCCTTGGCCATCATGACGTCCCGGATCTCGCTCTCTCCCATGTTCTTCTCTGCGTCCTCCAGCACGTCGTCCAGGCGCTTCAGCTCCTCCTCGTTGGCCTTTTTCATTTTGCTCAGCAGCTCCGAGTCCAGCGGCCACTTCAGCTCCTTACACAGACCCTCGTAGTACGGCGCCATGTCTGAAGCACACACAGAAATCCGGCACGGTCATTGCCGCCGTGTCTCATTCGCAGAACCCCCCGCCCCCCAACATATAAAACAACGCGAGATTTTGGATATGCATCATATTTGTTGTAAGGGTGAGAAAGGTGTGAAGTATCCCCATGAACCCACTTTTTGTCTTTCAGCATCACAAAAATTATTAATAAATGAAACCGGCCGAATGAGCACACAGTCTGTCTTGTTAGGGTTTTGTAAAAAAAAAAAAAAAAAAAGCCCATTTAAACTTTTTATTGTCTGACGCTAGCAGTGTTAGCTAACAGGCTAATGCTCGCGCTAGGCATTTACTTTAACCGTATTTTTTTTTTACAAACCTCACCCACACCTCAGTAAAAGCAATTTCCTAAGCTTATCTGTCTAATGAACAGCTGTCGAGTTAAAAATATTAGTTAAAAATCGCTGCGTTTTAAAAAAGAAAAAAGGCTAACTCACTGTTAGCTTTAATAGCATCCATTAGCTCGGTTTTCACTTTCTCATCTCGTCGGTGTCCGTCCATTGTGAGCAGAAATTTCAGCTGAGCTATCCTCAAATCGGGGTTCTTAGGCAGACCCTCTTCCTCCAAGTTCTCCAGGGGCATTTTTGTCTCTTGATAAATAGGCAAACGAGTAAATAAAAAGGCTCTTTTTTTGTGGAGACGCGATCCACTCTTCGCTGATACCCAGCCACTTAACGATGACTACGGGAAACACTGAACGGTGTTGCTTCCGCTGGAGCGACATGAGAAAAGAGCGGAGCAACACAGGATAAATAAACACAATTTTGTATTACTGCCCCCTGGCGGACGTCAAGCATAACGCATGTTTAACCGCACAAGCAGCGATTCCACCGTTTCAAAAAAAAAAAAAAAAAAAAGCAGGCAAGTTAATGCTGAGCAAGTAGTTTTACACGATTTAACACACAATTAACTCATGTTTATTGTTCACAACATGAACAGTCCTTTGATGAAATAAAACTCTTCGAAAACACAGTGGGAATGAGATACACTGCATAAAAAAACAATCCTTACTGACATTAAATGAGATGGAAATTTTCTCTTTTGAATTAGTAATTCAGACATTTTGAAAATATTTTTATCACTTTTTTCAACAACAAAAGTTTACATACAAGAAGACTGCTGTGCCACACAAGGGTGGCAGCATCATGTTGTGATGTTGCCATTCTATGCACTTCTCAAAATAGCTGTGCTTAACGAGGAACCAAGAACATGTGCAAATATTTATGGAACATCTTATAAGTGAGTCTTTAAAGCAGACATGGACTCTGATCAAATTACGAAGACATCTCGTACTCATTATTCTGGCACTGCACTAAATCCTAGCCGACCTAAGACAGGGTCAGCCAGGTTTTAGTCTGGTTTAACATCAGATAGTGTGAAATAAATGTGTCCTTTTATTCAGTGTAAATATGTGGTTTCAACTGTATGTTGACTTGCAGAGTTACATATCAAAATTATATACAGAGTCAAATTAAAAGTGGTTGTCGTTCGTGCAAGTTCTCAATTCTTAAAACTGCCAAATCCAATCGAACCGTGAATTTGCACAAGTCACATCGTTTTCCGCTTCTCTTCTCACATCAAGCCAGATTCTTACAGTTCCTGTCACTTCCCCATCAGCAGGCTCATGGCCTGTTTCTGGTGCTTAATTTGTACTCAAAACAAGTTAATGATAACCAGCCTCTGGGTTTTAAAGCAGCCTGTGGAGTCTGGGTTTGTTGGACCGCAATGTTCAAGGCCGTAAAGACAGAATGGAAACTTTCTTTCACCAACTGGTAGGAAATTCACAGATTACTAACATATCTGTTACATGCCACGATGATTTTTTAAATTCAAAACATGTAAACGCTGAAAAGAGCAGTGGAAAAGAAACATATGTGGCAATATCAGATTCACTGATGATAACTTGAATATACTTATCTGTTATTTGGCATTTCGGGTTAAAAACAAACTTGTGCAAATTTGCATGACTAGTTTAACATGTCATGGTTCACTGGCATCCATATTGTTTTCAGCCACTCCTTGTTTTATATAATAAATTATTTAGATCATAGTTTTAGCTGAGTCATTGTGGGTGGTGTTTTGCTGAGTTATTTTTTTAAATTCCCACTTTTTAAACATATTTAAGGTGGAATAATAAATTAAAATGAACACTGTTTTAAATTATTTTGAGATCACTTATGGCTAGGAATATTTTTATTTATTTATTTATTTTTTCTACCTTTACATTTTCATCTATATTCAGACTTGTGGCTCGGCATAGTCATATTTACGTCTATGTATGAAGTCAAGAAATATGCAAATAAAACAACACAAACAGACAGAGGAGAGACAAAAATCTCCAAAGAAAATTCTGGCAGCATAGTTTCTTGCTCTAAGAAAAAATAAAGTTAGGTATTCAAATTTATTTGCCTTTTCTGACCAAGGGCTTGTATTGAAGGCAGTGATGTTGCTCAAATTAGACTTTGGTACAGTCATGACCTTGGCACAGAAAACACTTCCGGCTTTCTCTTTTAACAATAATTCTGCTTCTTGCTTATTATCAACTTAAAAACAAACAAACAAACAAAAAAAAACCAGAATTTTTTTATTTTTTTAATTTTTTTTTTACATCGAACAAAATTAAGAAAATAAACAATAATAAAATCACAACTACTGTACATTGCTATTTTACTTTGAAAAAAAATCTCTATTTGTTTTCAGAATTCACGCAAAATCTATTAAAAATGTTTTTAACTAGAGTTCACATACATACAGAACAAAGTAAAGAAGGAAATTATAACATTAAAAGCATTAGAATTACAAATGTGTTTTTAAAAATATATATATATATATCTGTTGTGCAGCTCATGATTCTGTTTTCACTCCTTCATTTCAGACTCAAGGCAATGCTCTGCTTGTAATCATAATTTTGGGCTGTGGAGGAAGTTTCCATACTGGTTACCATATAACCGGACTCAGTTCTCCCTCACCAGTAAGAAAGAAAGAAACAAAAAAACAAGCCTATTTTCTCAGTTTTCCCACATTTTGGTGTTATTTGTTTGGTCACAACACGGATTGTTGATGTCTTTCCAGTACATTCAGCACTTCATCAACAGCAGCTGGTATGACAGGTACAAGGAGTCTCCAGGTCCTCAGAAGGTCACCGTGATCTGGTCTCTTATCGTCTCCATGTACGCCGTCGGGGGACTCTTTGGTGCCGTCAGCGTCAAACTCTTCTCACGTAAACTGGGAAGGTGTGTGTACGTGGCTTACGGGTCAGGTATCCGTGAGTGTGGGAAGTGTTTCCCACATAAATCGGAAAACTATATGTAAGCTCCTGTTTGGGATTACATAGTGGTAAAGGATCAAATGATAAATCAAGCACGTTTCATCTCAAATGATCACTTATTTCAATTAAGTATTAGACAATCATTTTGTCACTTTTACCCTGCGCTGCACGATCATGGAATCCTGCCAACATCGGCAAGTAGCTGCTCCAAACACATAGGAAAGGTTTCATGATGCTTTCCAGATTGATGTCAATCACTTCGTTTGTTTCTCAGCACTTTTTGCGGTGTGATGTTTTACTTTTGGAGGTCTGTTCCCTTACTTCGTGGCATCAGAGAGGTCCTACTTAAGTACTTTCTTGGTGTTAAAGCTCAGGCATAAGAAGGTTTTAGAATCGCCATCTGCCCTCAGTTTTCCAAAAGATGTGTGTAATGAGTTAGTTCGTGACTTAACTTAACTTAAAACACAGGGCTCTGCTGTTCTGGGTAACATATATTTACTTTGTTTTAGTCATCAGTCATTACCTGAAACATTTAAGTGTGAGAACACTGCGGGAAGCGAAGGAACAAGTAGAAGGACCAGCACTGTGTCCTGAAAATGACCCTTGTTCTGCAGGACACGCTTGAGACGTGTCAACAAACATTTTTAATAAACCCACAGTGTCGCACCTCTCCATCACCATGTGTGCAGCAGAAGAAGACATGACTTTGACTCTCTTTGCCCAGAAAACGAGCAATGATCTGCAACAGCCTGATTTCTATCATGGGGGCAGTGATCATGCTGACCAGCAAGACGGCTAAATCCTTTGAAATGATAATCGTGGCGCGGATGTTGTATGGATACTCAGCGGGTGTGTATCCTGATATTTACTATGAATAATTCTGAATCATTTGACAGCCCTGGGCGTAGTTTCTGTCGTGGTGCAACCCTTCATGCTGCATATGGTGACGTGTGTGTTGCAGGTTTAGGAGGGAGTCTCCATTCAATGTATTTGGGGGAGATTTCACCAAGGAAGATAAGAGGTAGAGTGACTCTGACTTCAGCCACTTTCACTTCACTTGGCAAACTCTCCGGACAGCTTTTTGGATTGAGGTTCGTCGGTCTGCGTCACCTCTTCATAAAGCAAGACAACGATTCAGCTAGGAACACCATTTTGTTGTGTTTTTTTGGCAGTGAGATCCTCGGCCACCATGACCTGTGGAACATCGTCCTCTGTGTCCCTGTGTGTTTCTCAGCGGTTCAGGTTTTGGTGCTGCCTTTCCTTCCAGAAGCTCCCAGGTATTTATTCATAGAGAAAAGAGACGACGAGGCATGCAAGCGAGGTGTGCACTTCCCCCTCTGCCACAACCACATAGGAACAATTTCTCTCCTGCTTTTGCTTTAAAATTGTCCTATTTTGTCGTCGCTCCAGCCCTTCAGAGTTTGTGGGGGAAAGGAGACTACAAACAGGAAATGGAGGAGATGTTGACTGAGCACATGGCTCTCGAAGCGTCTCCGCCAAAGAGTCCACTGCGGCTGATGACGGACCGGAGCGTCCGATGGCAGCTCATCACCATGCTCGTCATTTACTGTTGCAATCAGATGTCGGGCATGTCTGCGGTGAGACACAAGATGCCCGACATTTAGAAACACACACGCCTCTGTCTCGGTCGGCCGGGACGAAATGGGGCCGCAGAACACAAAACAGGCCAAGTCGAAGCCCAGATTTCAATCCACTGCTTCGTATCTAATTGTTGCTTAAAGTCACAGCACTTTTGTTGTCGTGACTGTGGCAAGAAACGATTAGAAAAAAAAAAGTAAGGCACACTGCATGGAACAGTCCTAACAATTCACTGTGGTGTCCTCCTTCCCAGGTCAGCACCTTCTCCTTTGACATCTTCCTGAACTCTGGAGTTCCCAAAGACAAGATCCGCTACGTCACCCTCGGTCTCGGGATATCTGAAATCCTCACCTCCATCTCCTGTGTGAGCAAATCCCGCCGCCGTCTCCCCTCCCTAACCTGACTTTGTTCCCCTTTGGCGCTTCATATTGAGCGAAATGCAGGCAGCTCAGGGATGTGTGGTTGTGTGTCTGTAGGAAGCAGGGCAAACATGGCGGAGGATGTGGAATAACAGCAGTGTCACTGTTGTATGGAGCTGCCTCACTTTTAGATACAGGGTTCCCTGTTCTGCTGTGTGGATAAATGTGGAAAAGGAAATTAAAGGAGAGAAAAATATTTGTATTAGCAGATTGTATTCCATATTCCACTGTCTAATTATTGTACACTTTTGTGTTCTCTAAAACACAAGACAAAGAGGCGCTTTCCTCTGCTTTATTTCCTTCTTGCCTTCAATCTTACCTTCCTACCTTTCCTCTTTGTTCCCTTTCCCCCTCATTTTGTCTCACATCCTTCCTTCTTCCCTCCTCTCATTCCATCTTCCTTTTAAAGTCTTTTACTTGTTTTCTCTTGCTTCTTTTCTGTCTTGAATGCTGCCTCCATTTCTTTTCTCCTTTGTCTCCTGACTCTATTCCTTCCTTTCTGCAGTCCTTCCTTGCAGTTTTGTTTTTGTGCTGGTGCAAACTCTGCTGACAATGTTTGTAATTTACACTTTAAAATGGCTGTAAAGGATCAAGATATGAGAGTATGGAGAAAAGTCTGAAATGTTTAGATATAGGAACCTTACATGCTAAAAAAAAAATTTTGAAAATTGAAATCTTCCAGATTAAAGCTCATTGTACAAAATTTTAACTAAAACTGGCCACTCGTTTTTTAAAAAAAATGTTTTATTTCTTTTCTTTTGTTTCCAACAGAGCCTTCTGATCGAGCACACGGGGAGGAGGCCGTTATTCTGGGGAGGGTACGCGGTCATATCTGCTGTCTGGACGGTGGCAACAGTAATGCTGAACCTAAAGGTAAACGTGACAAGAATGTGGTAAAAGGAAAACGTAAAATTTTTGATGAAAACAGTGGACACATAAATCTATCCGGCACACACGTTGCATTAAAACTGAAATGCACAAACAGTGCAGACAGTAAATGTAATTGTTGTGTCAAGCATCATGATGTGTGTCACTCCTGCAGGACCTCAGCTGGGTTCCCTATGTTACTTCTTCTCTCATCTTCCTCGTCATCGTCACCTTTTGCGGAGGACCTGGTGAGAAGTTCGCAACCGCACCATGAAACGTTTGGTTCATTTTGAGAGGAAAAGCTTTTCCAGGCCTTCAAAAAAAAATAAAAAAAAAAAAATAAATAAATAATAATATATATATATTATATATAATATATATATATATATATATATATATGTAGAGAGAATTACAATTGATCACCTAGAAAAAACAAATCCTAGAGTTTTATTTTAATTTTTTTTTTTTTACAATTTTTTCCCCACCTTTTTTTATGCCTTAAGAAAATCAAAAACACTTTGTAAAAAAAAAAAAAAATTCTGATATAAAGGATCATAACTCATGCATGGGAAGGTTCATTTGTTTCTACCAGCTTTGCACATTTAGAGACTGAAATTCTCGGCCATTTTTGGGTCACTTTGGTTTCATTGGATTTTAGTTTGGGTTACTGGAGAAAACGGAATGCATGCACTTTTCAGGTCATTATTATTTAAAAATAAATAAATAAATACAATATATATAGATAAATGAATAATTGTGCTTAACCTTTATTTCCCTTTATAATTAGTCAGTGTTTGTGCTGATCTATCACTTAATGCCAATCAAATAATTTGAGGTTTTGTCATTGCAAAGTGAGAGAAATCTTGTAAAAGGTCACTCTTTGCTCCTCCAGGCGCCGCCACAGCCACACTCAGCGCCGAGCTCTTCGTTCAGTCTGATCGTCTGGCAGCGTTCGTTCTCATGGGGCTGCAGCGATGGTTCATGTTTGCCGTGGTGGGCCTGATCTTCCCTTTCATCATTGTGCGTACAGTCACCCCCCCGACTCCGAAGCAGCCAGCCTGCATGCTGCACACTGGACGACAAATCTAACCAACACAGCTCTGCTTGTCCACTCTTTCTCTGCAGGATGCTTTCGGCTCTTATTGCTTCACACTGTTTGCAGTCGTTTCCCTGCTGGGCAGCTTTTACACCTTCTTCCTTCTGCCTGAGACCAAGGGGAAAACTCTGGTGGACATTTCGGAGGAGTTTAAAGCCATCACGGTCTGTGGGAAATCCTTCCTGGAGAGAGAGAGAGTGGAGACCAAGTTGTAAGGCATGGTGTCACGAGAGACCCTTTAAATACCAAGATTTGTCCTGGACAGATTGAAGACGGATTCAAACAAAACATTTAGGGATGTAAGATGTGCCACACCTCAGCTTTACACATCTGGAAATTAAGTACAAATATTCATTCTTAGTCAGTTTTATTCCACGAATCATTGTATCTTCAATGGATCGCGACTCAATTCCTGTACCCAGTCATTGACCTCCATACCGGTTCAGTTGAGCTCGAGTTGTCACACACACACCCACGCACACACACGCAGCAGGTCGCCTGTGCTGCGGCGGCTGCATGTTCTGTGTCTGCAATGTGTTTTTCACCGAGTAGTCAGATCTCCGCTGCCTCATCCTGTCCAGTAATAAATCATCCACTGTTGCCTTTGGACTCTGTCGTGTTTTGATAAGACACCCAACAGGAGTGAAGTCAATGGAAACTCTCCCAGAAAGTCTGACTGCATTGGTACAGGACATTGTTTTTTTTTCTTAACGGTTTTTGTCTTTTTCAGCGTCTTGAAGAATCTCTGAGAGCTCCGGGTCCAGTTCAGCGGTGCTACTCATACTTCAGCACCTTTCATAGAGGAATTTTATATTTGTAGATTTTTCTGCAGTCGCTCTCTCAGCACCAGTCCAGAAAGGGAACACTCAGCAACACATAATGCAGTTTCTCAGGAGACGTATGAATTTCACAGTTGGCTCTTTGTCAAGTATCCACTGCAAATTTTTACCATACTTAATTCGGAGTTTATGTGCGGTGTGAACAAAATTCACAGCTTTATTCTCGACCTGATCTGGTCGTCATGTTTATTTACCAATATCCTTTAACAAACCTTTACAAAACAGCTGGATTCATACTGAGATTACTTGACAGCCAGGTGGACTCTGTTTACTCAATTTTATTTTAAGCCGCCAGAGTAAATTGGGTGTAAACACAAATGCACACCACACTTTTCAAATTTTGGTTTTAATAAATTACGAAAGAATGTTTTCCCTTCAATTAATTTAGGATCTCGAGTCGTGTTTATGGAGTGAATCTTAAAATTGAAGCGCTTTCCACAGTTAATAACTTGCATGCTAATGCCTCTAAATATGAGTTACCTCTTATTTTACCAAACAATTAATGAATTGTCATCCTCGAGGAGCTGTCGATACATGATACAGTAAATATGATCTCCTAAAATAGATCCAGTCTTATTTAGAGGAGCCAGTGGTTTGGTTTCTAGTCGTTCATCCAGTGTTTTTGCTTGGCAGGCTTACAAGAAGGGCAGTACAGTCATTCAAAAGTAGATGGTGCTGTTACTCTTCTGCTGCAACCCATCAGTGCAACCTACTTTGCCCAAGACTGCAACTCAAAATTGTTTCGTTTAGGATGAAAATCGAAACCATTGCTAATGACAAAGATATTCAGAGAAAAGAGTAAATCTGACTCTCTTACCATCTTACGAGGCGGTAGAGGAGAGGGCGGGGATTCGGAGGCAAACCTAAGTTCAAATTCTTGCCTTATTCAAGATTTTACTTTTGATAAATGAACATCCAAAGCTATTATTTCTCTGCCTGTCTGCACAGAGCTTCACTGACAACTTTCCACATCAGAGTGGAGCAAACAGACTTAGATATGGAGGAGATTTAAGGATGTTCTTTTTAATACATGCAGCATCTGATTTGCCCAATAAATGGACTTTTACACACACACACACACACACACACACCACACACACACACACACACACACACACACACATGTTTGCGTGGCTATCTTTGTGAGGAATTTCCATTGAGTTCCATTCATTTCTACAGCATAAACCTTACCCTTATCCTAACCCTAAACCCTAACCCTGACCCTTACATACCTAATCTTAACCCTATCAAAAACTCAATTCACACCTAAGTCCTAAATCTGACCCCTGACCCAAAAACAGTGTTTCCCCTTCTGAGGACCACGGTCCCCACAAAGACCCACATGCTACTTGTGGGTCCCCACAACGTAGCATGTGTCCCCACAAGGTATTACAAACAAACGCGCGCACACGAACACGCACACCCACATGCTGTTCTGTGTAAGCATGTGAATGTGATAATGAAATGACACAAATCAACACCTGGCATTCAAAAATGACTCCTGATTGGATTGCTGAAGATGATCTAAGTGGAAGAGGATGAGGAGCGGACGTCAGAGGAATTTAGTGGGTCGCTCTGAACATGTGCACATGAACTGTGGTCATAATTAACATAAAACACCACATAACATAGTGACTCTAGAGAAACTTCAGAGATCCACACACAGCTCAGCTGGGAGAATCTGTCGACGCCACTCTGCAAATCTGGACTTCATGGAAGACTGGCAAGAAGAAAGCCATTGGTTAAAGAAAACCACCAGAATCTACCCACAAGTAAAACATTTGGTCAAATTTGGTCAAATGAGACCAAATTTGAATGCTTTGGTCTTAATGCAAAAATACTGTGGGGGCTGCAAACGAACTTCCTCAATATGCGATTGCATCAGTTAAGCGTAATGATGGAAGCATCCAAGACGAGCAAGAAGTTCATAGCTTTCAGGTAAGTACGGGGCAATCCTGGAAGAAAATCTGTGAAACACTTTAAACGGCTTCTTTCTTCTCGCAGGACAACAAAACGACACGAAACATGCAGCTGACTCTGAAATGGAATAGTGTAACTTAAAGCTTTTTCACTTGAAAGACTTGAAATAAAATGCAAATCCACTCGATAATCTGCGTCAATACTTGACAGTTGCTGTTCCCAGAAGAACGGGCTCTGGATGTGCAAAGCTGGTCGAGGCATACACCAAAAAAAAAACTAACAGTATTAACTGAACTAGCTGAATACAAATGCAAGCAACACTTACGAGTTTTGCATGCAAAGATTGCTGAAAACTAACAAAAGATTTGAGATTATGCTGTGATAAAATGTGAAAAAGTTCAAGAAATATTCACAATTTTGCAGTGCGCTGTAAATATGTCTCATTTTTCTACACAGTGCGAGTGTCTTGATGGCATTTACCCAAGTCAAACTCTCAGACACGTTGCCCCAGAGTGTCTCTGATATAATGATGATTAGCTGGAGGACTAAACAGTTCATCCATCATCATCTGCTAAAGAGAGCGCGAAGCAGGAGAAAACCAGCCAAAAAACCAAGAAAGGCACAACTTAAGCCTAATTAACGTGCTTCATGGAATCTCTCCACCAAATGCTGAATTGCACTAAGCTTCATTAGCTGTTGTGATTGCCTACAGGTGCCACACAGATGGAGCCACCCCTCGAGACCAGAGCTAACTCCCATAAACTCAAAGGAGCTAGGAGAAGCGGTGGGGGCTGACATCTTGAACCAGATGGATCCTTCTGGCAGTGCGGCTGTAAGATGCCCCAGCATGCAGTGCTCCTTCGTGGCGAAGCGCCCCTTTTGGTGCTGCTCGATCTGCGGCTCAGACCCCAACCTGGCAACGTTCCCTCCAAGCCACCTGTCAGACTGAGTGAACATGGCAAATGGATAACTGTTTCTAACGTGCATGTTGAATCGGAGCCCTTTGTGGAGGAGGGCAGCCGATTAAGGCCTCTACATGTCATAACTGATATTGGTGCGATTTGAAAATCCATGTCCTTTTCAGTATTTGCTTAGGGAAGTTTAGAGCAACTTGGTAGGAAGAAAAAAAAAAAAAGTAAAAGAGAGACAGATGGACAGCAGGGTTGCTGTCACAGGACATTAATGCGCCCACCTCAGGAGAGCAGTGTTTCAGCCGAGTTGAAACAGAGCGGCGTCTGTGAGCAGAGGATGATCCGACTCTGCCCTCCTGACCCTTTTTTTTTTTTACACAGACTTACAGAGCGATTATACCTGACATGGTAAGATACGGTGTCCGAATATGGGGGATTGCTGCCGCCGATGAAGAAGGGAGGTCGGAGAGGGTAAATATCTCTCTGAAGTTGCAAACATTAAAAAAAACTGCAACATGTGCCCTTGTAAAAAGTGATTTCTTGCTTGATGTTTGTGCATTCTTGCCACAGTAATTGAACACACATGATGGTCCTGTGGGTGGAGACAGTGCAGCGAGGCCTCATTCCGTCTGGTCACATGCCTCCCTCGCTCAGCGAGGCCAGTCAGCGAGTCGCTGCTGGATAACACAGAAGTTGCTTATGTGTGCATTTGTGACAATTTGGCATTCATCTGTTATGCAAATAGACCCAAACCCAGCTATTTTAACTCGCAACTTGCAAATGCACTTAGAGAAAAAGACTTTCGTTTTTGGAGAAACTCCCAGTAGTCTAATTAAAGTAAAATGGAAATGTTGTGAAGTTATTTTTGCAGCGTTTCACTCAGTGTTGCCACGTTGAAGCAACATCCTAATACATCAGCCAAAATGACAAAGCTTGTGCAGAAGTGGATCCTTCGATTAGACAGTGATCCTAGTAATGCAGCCAAATCGGTTTCAAAGTGGCTTGAGAACAACTGAGTCGAGGTCGTGAGTTGCCCTTCACAAAGCTCTAATCTCAGTACCAAAGACTTGGCAGAGCAGAAAAGGTGTGTGAGAGTCAGCTGACCCACAATCCAGACTCAGTTACAGCTGTTCTGTCGGGACGAATGGGCTGAAATTCCAGCAAACGCTCGTTTGATGGAAGATGGGAAGATTTTGGAAGGAAATCAAGATGGCTGACCCATACAAATGTAATTCTCCCAAACATTCAGAAAGTTAAAAATAAACTTCTAAATTTGGACAAAGTTTAAACAACTGACAGTATTTGTGGCAACCCAAAGTGACGTAAAACGAGAAACTCTTATTCTGAAAGTGTTGGGAAAGGAAGTGAAGATGGGATTCATTACTTTCCTCTGTAATATAAGGAACACATCAAGATTGTAGACTTAAACATAATATTAGAAGCAAATACAAATGCTCAGCCTTCACTCTGTCTGACTGGTTCAGTCTCAGAGATCGACAGACCGTCCTCTTCCTGGCTGCGATTCTGAAAGCGTGACCTGACATCCCGCAGAGACAGAACCGGCGCCATTATGGCCGCATATCGTCATCTGTCCTGACCGTGGCAACTGAAAGCATCCTTGACGCACCTCTCGGATTATCTGCCCGCCTTGGATGTGGCACAGTCTGAGAAACATATGGCAGCAATCTGTGCCCCCACCGCCCTCGCTGTGCCGCCTCCATTTGCTTTTAATTAAACACATGGAGACACTCCACACAAACGCACACTTTGGCGAGGCACTAATAAAGAAACTAATGAGGGTTAGTGATGATGATGTAAAAGGAAGTAAGTGTTTAAAAGACAACTTTGTCCTCTCTGCACTCCCAGTTTTAAGGACTGATTATAAACTGGGAATCGTCTGGATTTATAGGCCAGGCTATCAGCAGCCCAACGTAATAATGGGGTTCACATGTTTGAAACTTCTAAATATTTTGCGCCTTGCTCGTTTTCCCTTCACATCTAGGAGTTACCCAAGACTTTCTGAGTAGACTTGAAAGCTGAAACGCACTTGAGGTAACGTAAACACTCTTATGTGCCCAGTCATTCCCCAACGGCGTGAATGGGTCTGTGACGTGGAATCAGCAGGACGGCATTCATACACCTTGCTGCAAATACAGTAGGTGGGTCTGTGTGGATTATGGGAGCCAGCAAGAGTAATCCCTTCACCACATGGACATCAGAAGCAATCCGATTTACGGTATGACACTGCTTAACACTTTGCAATACAACCTGTCAGCTAATTTATGCCAATGTTTAACCCTCAGACACAGGCAGACTCATAATCCGGCCATCGGGGTGCCTGGGATCAGTTCCAACCACACTGGTAACCTGAATGGGACACGGCAGCTTTGGAAACAAATGAATGAAAATGTGGATTTTCATTCATTTATTTGATCTCCAACACAGAGCAACACCTTGGACTTTCAGTTTAAGAACCACATGGGAAATATCATTTTGTAGCCCAGCACAAAGGAAACATATTTATGACTTCAGCCGAATCAGTTCAGATTCTGAACTTTACAAAAGCTTCATCTCCAGCCAGGAGGATGAAATTAACCAGTTTCTCAAAAGAATTCCCGTCTCAAAAACATCTCAGGAGTTTGTGTGAAGACTTTATGAACCTTTAAACCTTTGCCACCTTTTGCATTGGGTGGCCATTATATTCCCGTGTGAAACAATGCACCGGGAACATAACGTGTAAAGCGTTGCAGTCAGAGCAATTGTCCCACATAAAAGTTAATTGGTGTAAAATTGAAAAAATATCAGCAGTTGGAGTGAATAATACTTTTGGAGTATTTACACTGCTCTGCTTTCCTAGTAGGTAATTACTGTCTGGAAATGATTTGAGTGTTCTGTTCACAGTGTGCGTTTCACACAGGAAGGTCATCAGTGGCGCACCACCTCCTACCTCTTTTTTTCCCCCGTGTAAATAGTTATCAGCTGCTGTGTGAATAACCACCCAGGTCAAAAATCGGAATGGTTGAAAAGGCTCATAAAGTAGAGCTCACACAAAATGATTTGACATTTTTGGGATTCGTGTTCTGTTCGTATACGTTTTTAATTTCGGTTCCTGTTTTCAAAAGTTCCGATTCATGAACAATAAACCAATCACAGAAAATGCTATTCAACTATTTCATTAAGTGTTTTTTTCACAGCATTGCTTTCTGTCCTCGAGGTAATTTGCTTGACGTATTGAAAGAATGATTCATTGCACTGTGACTGAGATAGAATCTTGAACAGGAAAAGGTTAAAGTCTGAAAGAAAAGTAGATTAGACTATATGAAGACGCACTGAAAAGGTTATGGAAGACGGACACAACATTAACATTTACGCCGTGACCAGGAATGTCCCAGACTAAAGTCAATTCTCAATACCTGTTTGTCTACAGTCAGACTTTCTGCCAGACGTATCCAGTGAGCTTTACCCTTTCAATCAGTTCAGCCATTTTTAAAAAAACGCTCTTGTGTGTAAAGGTTGCAGAATGGACCGACAGACCATGAACCTTAGCTTGTCGATGCAATAAATCTGGGTTTTTCCTAAAAATGTTAGTTTTTCAATCACGATGACTGTGCATCCAGTGTAGCTAGAAGTTAGTCGTAAAATTTTATGACGTTTATAAAGCAAAACCTTTTGCATTCATGTTGTCTGCAGTGAAAACGTCCAATACAAATTCATCAGCAACAAGTCGTATGAAAGCGGGGAAACATTAGTATTAGCATTAGCACAGGCATTGCATGAAAAGGTCTTCAGCAGAAACCAAACAAGAGTTTATTGAAGACTGTACATGTAGAGTCAAATACACAATTAAAAACCGTACAGTAGGCCTGCCCTGGGAAAACTTCTGTTGGGACAAAATATGTCCAAACCCCTGCAACCCCCCAAAAAACAAAGACGACGGGGCACAAAATAATTCAACTTTCAGATGTCTCCCTCCTCCATCATAATCATAATGTCGAGTGTTAGCATGAAGTCAAGTCCTAAAGAATGTGCTAACAGTATTATTTGATTGAAGTGTCTCCAAACAGACACACATCTAAATGTTGCAAGACATCGGCCTGGGAAGACCGGACTGTCAAATCCCGGGTCTAAAAATAGAGCGCAGACAGGATATGAATATTGCATTAGCATGTCACTGAACAAAACAAACCAATAAACCAATACAGGGGAAAGGAATGTCTGACTGCCCCAAAAACACAGATTTAAAAAGGAAAAAAAACAAAAAAAAACATCACCTGGTTTTAATAACCAAGAGCTTTATTTAACATTTTTTCGTCTCACTGAGGTTGATGCAATAATCTCCTGTTTCTTAGCAGGACAATGGACAGAGTGTGTCGGACTGTGACTGCGTCCATCACCAGCTAACGATCCAGTGGAGGATGACTCCAATCAGCCCCGCGCCACAACGTCAGTCATGTTAGGTGTTCAGTGGATTGAGAGTGGAGTTATTTTGCACATTCGATCACCAAGGTGTTGTTCTGAAATGCTCCTTTATTCCAAATGCAGCACCGAGTCAGCCAGACAGCACAATGGATGAGATGTTTTTGTTACGTTCTAGCGCTACATTGTAGATATTTACCTCATTCCATCTTTACAAAATATAAAAATATGGGCCCACATTTACAATCATATTTACAGTGACTTTTTTCTTAATTTAGGTGAAATTAATACTCCATTTGTCTATGTACAGGTTATGAACTTTAGCAGAACATAAGATCCATCCTATATCTAGGTCACACCGACTGAAAACATAAAACTGTACCAAACGGACTATATTATGTTCCTCTTTGTAGTAAAGAAAGAAAACAATGTTTAAGAGAAATTGCACATCAGCTTTTGATAAACACGTATAAAACTGCACATGGAAATATGAAATACTAAAATGATTAACCATGCAAACATTACTGCCGTTTCATGATTTTGCCAGCTTTGATTCATTGCCAACTTTCAACTACTTGATAACTCGCACTCAAAAACGCAACTTTTCTTTGTTCCTAGTGGAGGATGTTAGTGTACTCAAGCTAAACAAAAAGAGGTGTCCCGTCGAAAAGGTCCGGATGTTAAGAAATAATGCAGTTCTTGCTTCTCCTGCGTTTGCGCGTGTGCAGTTGCCCGCTGCGGGTTGGTCCTCCGATTCCTGCGCTGTTGTACTTGTGAACCATTTCCTGGTTGTTGATGTAGCGCAGCTGAATGGGCCTGGGGATTGGCTCGCCCAGGAAGTAGCCCTCATCCTCGGATTCAGAGGACGAGGAGCAAGTGGAGCACCAGCCGTCGTCGTAATACTCGTCCCAAGAGTACTGGCTCAATCCAGTGCGCCTGTTTTCTGCGGGGTTCTGCAGACAAAGGTCTGAAGTGGTCCGAGGACACTGTCTGAAGAGTTGGGGCTGGTACCGTCCCCGTCCTCCGGCGCCAAACTGGCTCACGGCGCTCCTGGGCGGTGGGAAGCGATCGTAATCTTCTCGCACGCTCAGCTGGGGCCTGTCTTGGGGTCTTACCCTGCGGTCGGCCACCAAGTTTAGAGCGTTTTCAGACCGAGAGCGGCGGGATCGTCTCTGGCGGTGATGGTGATGCCGACGCTTCTGAGGGGTGTCTTCTGCGGCGTCTGTCCTGACGCTTGCCCCCCGTACGCCGACGCCGCTCACTCTGCATTCGCTGATGGGCGGCAGGCGTGCGGCATTGGCGCTGCTGACCATCCTGTCCTCCTCCTGGTAGCCGAAGGCAGGAGGTAAATGAGTCATGGCAGCACTGACTCTCATTCCTGAGGGGTCGCAATACTGCATCTGGTACTGAGAAGACCTGGGTGGGTTCATTTCCAGGTAGGGCTGGCTGGCGTTGAGGCTGTGAACAGACTCGGAGCTACGGAACTGCGTGGACGAGTTCAGGGTGTCCATGTTGCTTTTCTCTGACACGTTCATTCCCGAGTCTTTGCTCAGGTCGGGCATGGAGAAACGGGAGAGGTGATCCTGAGTCTTTCCCCCGCCGTCAGCCGAGTTACCTGGGAGGGAGCAGAGAAGAATAAAGAGTGATCAGATTATGCAAATCAAGTCTCAAAATACTGAGAAGTGAAAAGTATCTGTCCTCCTTTCAGATTTAGTCTTTTTGTCAATGAACAAATTTTAATATTGAATAAATATTAAATGATGATGTAAAAGATAATTGAGCCCTGATGCTTCCTGGTTGTGCCATCACCCATTGTAGCAACAGCTGCCATGAAGCATTTGTGATAAGTGACGGTGAGTTTATTTGCATTGCAGTGGATGAATTTTGACCCACTTTTCTTCAAAGATTTGTATTATTTAGCCACACTTTAGGGATTTTGTCCATCAGTGACCTGTCTGGGTTATGCCACAGCCTCTCAGGGAGATTTAAACCAAGACCACCTCTAAACTCCTATTTTCCTTTTTTCTTTTTTTTTTTGAGCCAATGAGAAATGGACTTTCTGGTGGGGTTTGGAAAACTGTCTGGGTATTTGTGCCAGACATTCTCTTTTAATATTTGACAGTGAAAGCAGCATTCATGGTTCCATCAATTACGGCAGACTGGCCAGGTCTCAAAGCAGCGAACCAGGCCCAGACCATCACACCACCACCACCATGTTTGACTGCATGATGTCAATGAACTGAAATGATGTGTGTTCAGGTCCAGATGGTAGAGCACAGAAAATATTCCCTATGTTTTTACTTTTGTTTTGTTTTTTTATGTAAGATGTGCCCTTGTTTTCCTTTTATTCAGCATCTCAGCATTTAATCCCTGATGTAATTTTTGCCCAGGCAATTTCCTATTGTTGACTCAGGAACATTGACCTTAATTGAGGTGAGTAAGTCTTGTAATGCTTTAAATGTTGTTCTGGGTTTAGTTGTTGCTTCCAGGATGAGATGCCAAGAGTAATTTTGGTTAAATGGCCACTTCGGGACAGGGTTATCTCGGTTCATTGTTTTCTCCATTTCTGGTTAACGTTTCCATTCGAGAATGATACTGTCAATATCTGTGTTTCTTTTTTGTTCTTGAATTTCTTTGGATTGGGAGGGGAGTTCTGTGAGGCAAAACGCCTGGGTGGACGGAGCTACGTCCCACCCAGGCGTTTTGCACAGCTGAATGGTTGCCAGGGGAGATTAAAGGATTTCTCAAACATGCGTAAAAGAATCAAAGCAACACTTGATGAGGGGATAACATTATAACATGACTTAAGGCAAAAAAAGGCCGATTTTACATAATACTGCCCTTGGTTCAATCTAAAACATTTAAATGTAAGGGAATAGGGAAGAAACCACACCCACCTGTAGCATTGGACAAAGCCAGGGACTCCATGGAACCTCTTGGGGTCTGCTCCAGTGGGGTCAGCTGTTCTGTGAAGCTAAGTGCATTAATGGGATTCCTGCTCCTCGCCACCTGAGCAGTTGTCTGAGCCCCTCCGTCTCTGTCCCTCTGAAACCCGTGCAAACTGATTGAACGCTTGTCCGAGGAAAATCCGTTGTGTTGTACTTCGGCGAAGCTCTTCTGGGTCCTCAGTTTGGGTGGGTAGTACTCCTCCGGAGCGGCCGGCTGGAGCCAGCTCTCGTTGAAAGACTGGCCCTTCATGGCGGAGATGGGGGGCCGCTTCAGACCACCGTTCTCGGTGATCCTGTGATCGTGCTGCTGGTTACTCAGTCCGGGGGAAGCGCTGCTGTAGGAACTCCTTACGTTGCACTGGCTGAGGATCTGGAGAGGGGTGGGGTCGGCCGTCGGGTCGGGTTGCGGCTCGTAGCCGTACCTGTCGCAGACTTGCTCCTGGTTCTGCCAGGAAGGCGGCTCGCGAGTCAAACTGGGCGTCTGGCTGGAGAGACTGAGCAGGTCCATTTGTAAAGACAGGGGGTCCACCTCGCCAGAGTGCCTCTCCGGCGGCGCACCCCCGCCGCTCTTTGACGTCTTGGTGCTGCGCCTGGACTCCCTGGTGGAGCGAGCGCTTTGGAAGGCCGAATCGGAGGAATCCGAGCCGTTGGGTTCTTCCCCCAGACTGCAGGAGCGCGAGCAGAAGATCTGCCCCTGTTTGGGCAGGAAAGGCCGACCGAGGAGGGAGCGTTTGCAGCGGGCGCAGCAGAAACAGCCCTCGGTGGCGTGCCAGTGCTGCCCGTCATACGTCATCTGACCTTGATCAATTCCTGCATGGTAAATAAAAAGAAAAAAAAGATAAGAGCACATGAGCTCACACGCATTCAAATGTGCTAACCCCTACCACAAATTTAAATGCCTTCAACCACTGTTCAATGGGATATTGAAATATGTGTACTTGTGTGAAAAGCGGCCCATTTTTAAGTAGTTTGCTGACTGGGAAAATGGAGCTGGAGGTGGAAAGCTAAGTGCTGTGTGGCAAACTCATTACACAGCTTGCCCTTGGCAGCATAAACACGCAGCTTTTCAGAATATTTTCAGTCAATGGGGGGAAAGAAAAACAGCTATTTGCTAATGACTGCCATCTGGTTGTAAAGCGGCCTCTGGTGGTTCAGTACTTCTTTAGTTAAATACTTTTACAGCATCCTGCCTGCTAAATAATTAAAATAAAGCACCTGAAAAAGATGGGCTTTACTCCTGTGATACCTGATGATAATCACATCAAGTGACTGTGCTCCTTGGTCTTCAAAACATTATTTCTTCACTAACGTTCAGGCTGTTTGAATGGCTTCTAAAAGTTTCTTTTTGACTACTCTCTCATTCCTCCTCCTCCACTCAGCACCTTGAACTTAACCGCGACGGCACAATTGGCCCCAAATGCCCTCCTACGGCCGCCGCCGCTCCATTAAGAAGTGTTGAAAACCTGTGCAGAAGCAGCATACCGATGTGCTCCCCACATGAGTCGCAGTACTCGGCGTAGAGAGACTCGAAGCAGGAGCAGCAGTAGGGCCGTCCCTCCTTCATGATGTACCGCTGGCCGCCCAGCACCGTCTCGCACTCGAAGCAGCAGAAGTGCTTCATGTGCCAGTGGCGGCCCTCCGCCTCGGTGCACTCGTCCGCAAAGATGATCTGAGGAAAGGGGAGATAATGGTTGATTGCAGCCCGGGTTATTACTCGGTGCTGAACGACAACACAGAGACTCCGCTTGCCTCTCTCTCTTGCTCCGCTTTACCGCTGCTGCTTCAAACTCTGAGATCATCCCTCTTTGTGTCTGGGTTGAGTAGGAGGCTAATTTGAGCAGGGACTTGGTGCAGGCGAGGCGGTACATTTGCTTTTAATTGAACTGTTGTTAAAACCGTCGGGGTGCCTCTTAAGTGCTACAGTGTCCCTGTTTCCATTTGTACAGTAAGTAATTTACAGTTAATGTTCAGGAGATCAGGCTACTGTAAGATGATCCCATTAAACAGGAAAGCCTGTTAGCAACAGACAGCTGTACACAGATGCTTTATAAATAGACACAGTTACATCTGAAGCCATTTGTAGACGGCAGTGGCGGACATTCACGGAGTACATTTACTCAAGAACTGTACTTATTAAGTAACATTTTTGAGTACGTTTACTTTACTTGAGTGCTTTCCTTTTGGGAACTTATGACTTTCACCCCACTACATTTCAAAGAGGTGCTTTCGACTCCACTTCTTTTCAAGGAAAGTTACTTGTTCCTTTTGCTTCAGAATAGATTAGTTATCCGCTGTTTTCAGCAAAACTCAGCAATGGAGACAGAACTGGCGCTACCCATGGAAACATGTTAGTTCCATGTTTCTAAGGCTTCATGTGCAGCTACCAGTGTTTCTCTCTTACTTTTATTTTCCTTTTGGGGTGTTGGGGACGATTCAGATAATAAGAAATAATAGCTGTCATTTTTTTATTGGATTCTTACAGGTGGAGCTGACTTTTTGTAGTAGACTGGTTTTACATTCATCGCTAATATCATCAGGTGGTTCCAGCAAGTTACATGGTTCTGTGAAAACACTCAGAAAACAACACAGCAATGTCCTGATGTTGGGATATTGTTTTTTTTTTTTTACTTTTAAATACCAAAGTATTTTTCAAAAGAGTACTTTAATTTGAGTAAACTTTCGACCTATGAACTTTTACTTGTAGTTGAGTAAGATTTGATCATTAGCATTAATAGGTTTACTTAAATACTAGAGTCGAGCACTTCGTCCACCACTCATAAACGGTCATCTGTCTGCAGTTGTGTCTACATGCATCTACCTCGTCGCAGGCCGTGCAGCGCGGCTTCAGTCTCTCGGCGTGGTGCCGGCCGCAGTAGATCTTCCCGTCCTGGTAGAAGTAGATGAGGTCCACCAGGAGCTCCTTGCACGTGCTGCACACGAAGCAGGCGGGGTGCCAACACACACCGTGGCCGGCTCGAGATGCGAACACGGCGATGTCGCCGCCGTTTATCTGCCCTCCACACTGCGAAGAGCAAACAATTGTTGAAACTTTATTCCATCGAGTAAAACCCAGAGTAACTACGATTACAATATCATGACCAAGTAAGTCCACCTTGGGTGCTTCTAAGTCCTACCAGGAAGTTGAGCTTTTGGCGATTGCAACTATTGATGCAAATTCACCCATCGTTCGAAAATGTTCTTGTCACCTGTCACCAAAACTTTTCTGCAAATCTGACGAATCCCTTTGACCAATCCACCTTTCTAATTTCATTTAACTTCCTGTTTCGCAACATGTCTCGAAAGCCAAATTTTGCCTTCTTTTTGCTGCCAAAACCATCTAGAGATGTTCTATAGGATTTGTTTATACTGTTATGCAGTTCATGTTGACTTGGAAAAAGATGCTGCAAAAAGCTGTAATTTTAGGCCGCACAACATCACAACATCCCGGAGGAACTGGTTTCTGTAGGATTAAAGGAGGGAAGTGGCCGTCTTCAACAATCGTGACCATCAGTTCAGCAAAAGCACAAGTTTTGAATGACGGTCTGTGTTGACCCCATGTCACTGTGGAGCGTCATCAGCCATCCCCTCGCCAGTTAACTATTCTGCAGAGAGAAAAATTATTCTCACGTGAAAATCATTTAAAGCCACAACCAGAACGTCCCAGCAAATTTATTTATTTAGAGATGCGCAATTTTCAAAGGTCCTGTAAAATTCATTTACTACGTCTAGGACTACATGCCCTCACTGTGCATGGTAAAGTTAAATGTTCATGCCAGAGAAGCTAAAACTTGAGGGAACACACACGGCTTGTTTGCTTGTAAGGATTCCAGAGCAAGACGTCTTCTTTCTAAACAGAATGGTGCAGCAGCACTGAAGGAAGCAGTGCATATCGGAACCAAACAAGGAGAAGAAGCATTCGGTTTTTAAGCTCCTCCAACTTGGGACAAACTTCCAGAAAACTGAAAAACCAACCAAAACACCAAGTTCCTTTAAATCACAGGTGTCAAACTCCAGTCCTTACAGGCCGCTGTCCTGCAGTTTTTAGATGTGCCACAGGTACAAAACACTGGAATGAAACGGCTTAATTACCTCCTCCTTGTGTCGATCAGTTCTCAAGAGCCTTAATGACCTAATTATAATATTCAAGTGTGGGGCAGCAGAGGCACATCTAAAAGTTGCAGGACAATGGCTCTTCAGGACTGGAGTTTGACGCCCCTGCTTTAAAACAAGGGTAAAAACCCCCACCTGTTTAGAGTTGCCTTTGATTAGAAACAACTAAAAAACTAGTACATTTCGGTCTGGATGACTGTTTTTGTTACTCTGTATCCTGTTGCTCTGGTGTCATGTTTTGTTTTGGTTTTGTTTGTTAACTGGGTTTTTAATCACGTGAAACACTGAACTGCCTGAAATGTGCTATATAATTAAATATAATTTAAATCTAAAATTGTGCACAGGACCTGGGCGCCTTTCAGTCTCTGTGTCAACCATGAACGAAGTTTCTAGATTCAAATGAGACGACTTCAGTCTCTCGGCTCACCCAGCAGTAAAACAGAAAGGCTGAAAAAGAAAAGCGTTGCAACGGACCAGTTAAAGTCCAAAGTTACTTTCTTACGTTCTGGATCCTCGGTGGCTCAAGCACTCTTGAGCCAACAAGTCCACCCATAAAAATCCGCAAAGGGGAAAATCATTTTCCACAGCACTGTAAGTTCGAGCGAACACAAAGTCTGCTGCTGGGAGGCCAGAAGAGGGATAAAGATTAAAACCAGGAAATTGTGACGGACATTCTACCAATTCTTTTACTGGATATGTGGTTTGATTTGTGCTAAATGGACAAGACCCACACATGCACTTCAGTTCAACCTGCTCTCCACACAGTCGATGCTAAACTGTGCAGCTTTGTTGTTAAAGGAATGCTCCATTACACTCACTAGTCCCACAAGGATGCTAAAGGAGAACGTTTAAGCAATATATTGACCATTTCACAGCACACTGGGTACTACTGAGAAATAACACGGATGTTTGAACGCTGACCTCGCTCTCAAAGACAATACGTCACACTCAGATTTTAAATCACTAGAACAGGGTTGGAAGGCCGGGACGGCAGAGAGACAAACTTGGACACACTTTCTGCAGCAGGTTCTGTGAAGGAAGACTCAGAGGCGAGACGGGAAAGGTCAGGGCGTCGTTGGAAAAGCCAGACAAATGTTGTGTCTCTGGCCTTCACGTGTCAACGCAAAGCAGCTGTCCTATACATCACGACAGCAGACCGTTCCATATGTCGGCGGCACGATACGTGGTTTTCATTCCACGGGACACATGACACGTTTTGGGCCGCGTCGCGCTCCATCCCATCCCGTCACGCCACTCAGACGCGAAAACAGGCCTAGCGGTCAAGAATTATGCCTTTGAGGGTTTTAAAAAAATAATAATAAAAAAAAAAAACTCAGGCACCTGCTCACAGATGACCCCCATCATCGTGACGGGGAACGGACGCACGTTGCCGCGGCCCAGGTTCTCCCGTTTCCGTTGGTTGCTGAAGAGCTTGAGCTCTCGCTTCTCCTCGTCATCCAGGCTGTTGCAGTAGCGTACCTGGACACAAACATGATGCATCGTATCATCAGCCTACTGACTTGGGTTGCCGTTCTGTGGAGGTCAAGGTTGACCAGAGAACAACAACATTGTGCTAAAGTCGCAGTTATAACAGTTAAATTGTTGGTAAAGGATTCTGTCCATCTTCCAAAACAATCTGAATGTATTAATTAAAAGTTGCAGACCTCAGTGTCCTGATTGCAGGATTATTACTTCCTCCCTACTGAACCATGATATTGGTGTGTCCACTTCAACCCCCCCATCCATGTTGGAATCTTCCAGTTGGTTGCGAGGCATAAAGAACATGTGCAGATCATGAAATCAAAGCATCATCTGAAGTATCATGACTCTGTAGTGTTTGTGTTTTGGATTTGTTCTATGTTTGGATCTAAATAAACAACATAAAATACCAGTTAGGTCTTATTTAACTTAGGTTAAATGTTTCCTGCATTTATTATTGTCCCAGATATCTTAACATATTAATTCATTCCTTTGTTTTTTTGTTTTTTTTTTACTTATTCTTGCATCTTGTTCCTTGCAGATTGTATTTACTTCTCTTAAGATAGTCAGACCTGTTCCTCTTCTAGCTGTAGTTTCCTTTAGTCTCGGTTTTCCTCCTGTGTTTGTCAGCTGTTCCCCATCACCCAATTTCCTTTTGCCTGTTTTCAGCCTCAGCTGTTCCTTGTTTGCCTCTGAATTAGTTTCTCTGATTTCATTGGGATTTTCCACCTCTGCCTCCGTGTTAAAGATGGATTGTTATCATTTGCAACCTGATCTTCCCGTTTGCCCATCTGCATGGTGCCATCCAACTTTGCATGTCATTAAGTTCTCATTTTCGACCAATGTTTTTTTTGCTGTGCATTTGTGATAAATATTTTACTGACAACTTTTACAAAGCATCACTTCAAAAAAAAAAATCAAGTCAATAAAATTACACTTCATACTAATGAATGCACTTTCTTTACAACCTCCAGCCAATACTGGAGGTAAAGTTCAGACACTGATATCTGGGTTTTTTTCTTTTGTCTGTAGAGCAAAAACGAGGGTATCAAAAAGCTCAACCTTCATGTTTTGTTCAATGCTTGATTTAACAAAAATAGTCACGGTCAGCGTCAAGTCATTTTGGTACCTCTGAAATCAGAGTAGCCATTACAGACTTGTGAGCATTTTGAGCAGGTTTGTTTATTTTGCCAGTCAGATTATCAGCCACTTCAAAGTATGAGAAAAACGTGTGGAGAGATAAAAAAAAAAGCAAAACAATTAAGGCGGAGCGTGCCGCTCTCCTAAGGAGCTGCCTCTCAGGACGGCCGTGGTTGTGATTTATTAATGTAACAAATCTCAATAAGTGGCTGCAAACATCACTCCGTCTCCTGCACGTCCATTAACGAGACAGACCCCCCTAGACCCCCGATTTCTCCTGTCTGTCTCCCCTCTTATCTCCTTAATGGCCCAAAGCGTGGAGAGGCGGGGGAGGGAGACGTAGATGGATGGACGAAGGTGTGGGGGAGGGCGAGCGGGTCGGTCCGGACTCTCACCTCATTGTCGTGAGGCGGGAGCTGGTGGAGCAGCTGTTTGATGCGGTACTTCTCTCCTGGGCTGTTCACGTAGGGCACCTTGTCCTCGGGCAGCGAGCTGTAGTAGTGATGAACCTGCCAGACGACAAACACGGGATGAGGCGCGAGTGAACCATCTGAGAAACCGCTTGAAGTGATGATATGTAGGGCTATATGTAAGAGAGTTAGCACGATGTTGGATGAGCATTCAATCTGTAACCTTCTGTTACGTAAAATTTATTTGTATTCTTTGTAAAATGGTACAAAAATGTTTTTTTTGTTTTTTTTTTACTGTTAGCAAAAACAACAACAAAAAAAACGTCTTTATTCTAATTACTCCGGTAAAAAATGTTCCTTTTACTATTGCTAATTAGGAAAAGCCTAATCAGCAGACAGAGATCTGCTGATTAGGCTTTTCCTAGTCAATACCCGTTCTGTTTGAGGTGAAATCGGTGAGTCCAGAAAAAAAGCGAATCATGATCTGATATTTAGCCAATTAGTTGGTGCCTTTCCGTATTTGTCTGTAAATTGTTCAAGACATGAAGCAGATGAAGCTTTTCTTGACTTTTCTTAATTACGAAAGCAGATTACGATTTTGACTGATTCAAATTGTTGGCCTAAGCCAAAAATGAGAACAATGTGCTGCAGGTTTTGATATAGGCTGTAGACTTAAATTAAACAGAAAATGGAGAATTTACAAGGGATTGGTTGATGTGTTTATAGACGGGAAGGGATGTGAATCCCTGGTTTTGACGCATTTGCATAATGAACAAAGAATAAAAAAAACAAAAGATTTTTCAGTACCTGAAACATCGATTAGCACTTAAGGGAAAATTGGTCAATTCTGAATTCAGGTCCTTTACTTGGTACATCTCTATTTCTCAGTTGCTTTGCCTTAAAAAACAAAACAGTCAAAAACGATCTTTAGATATGAACAGATCAGTTTTCCTGGTCGAACCGGATTTCCAATTTTTTTAAGTTTTACCTTCTGATTACACTGAAAACAAATTGGTGAAGAGTAAAATATGACAAAAGGCGGATATATTTTTTCTTTGAATATTTGACTAGTGATAATTGATCAGGGCTAATCAAGGTCAAATTGACCCACTTTGGAAACAGATGTCTGATTAAGCGTTTCATCTCTCAAACCCTGAATGCTCAAGATGAATCATCTAATTTATAAAGCTTATTTATTATTGCACAAACTGAGTAGATTATATTTATACACACACATATACAGTACATATATATATATATATATATATATATATATATATATATATATAATATAACAACTGAATAAACTTAAAGAGGACAACGAAGGGGTTAAGTTTTACCAGAGTAAGCCATCAACATACAGAAGCGTGCACACGCACACACACACACACACACCCACACCACCCCCCCCCCCACACACACACACAGTTAAGAAATCACTTTGATTTATGGTCCACCAGTGCAGACTTAATGGAACCCCACTCCTCCGTCTCTGCACATTGACATGGGAATGTATCATTGACCTGTCAAAACACTCTCACACACACACACACACACACACACACACACACACACACACACACACACACACACACAGAATAACAGACAAACACTCGTACGGCCAGAGCAGTGATTAACCTAAATGTGTGTGATGCCGCAGATTAATGCTAATCTGGACGGCTCCAAATTGCATTCCTTACTCTTCCGCGGCACACAATGGGTGTCATCTCCTTGTTATTTATCACGGCCCCTTTTTTATTACACTGTATCTGCAGGGCTGGGGTGCCACAAAGGTCAGCGCAGGGGGGAGGAGCAAAACTGCCAGGAAGGTTTAAAGACAGAGGCCAAAAAGAGAGATTTTGGAAGAATTTGTTACGGAGGGAAAAAAAAAAAAGAGATACAGGAAAGTGATAAAAGTGTGGCGTTAAACATAAAGGCAAAACTAAATCGGAGCTGATGTCCTCAGTAGAAACGGTATCTTTGATTGATACTTGCCGTCTGGCTCGATGACTGAATGGATTTGCTGACTTGGAAGATTTCAGACTCGTCTTTGCCAAAAACGGATTAACCTGAATCCTCCAAACGGGAGCCGGTGGTGAGCCAAGGACCAAAAATAAAACCGCAATGCTTAAAAAATAACAAAAAAACAAAACACGTCTTCAAGCTGAAGTGTCGGGTTTAAGAAAACCCGACCGGCGGCCGGTGTTTCAATAAAGCAGCCTTATCAAAGCAAGTTTGGGTTGGGATGATTTCACAGCTCTCGCTCGGGGCGCAACTCAATTCCTCCTGCTCTGATTTGGTTGGCGTCCCCTTGTGTTTGTTGGAATACAGTCCATAAAAGACTGACTGAAGTCTAAAATGTACTGTACACATACACACACACACCCCCACACGCACACACACACATCGAGCTAAGACTGATGATAAATTACAAAACATGCCTCCAACAACAGGAGGGTTAGAAACTGGAGGTGAAAGGCTCACTGCCCCAGGGGGGGAGATCAAAAGATAGATACACACACACACACACACACACACACACACACAGACATGCAGAAAGACAGCAAGAACCAGGCTTGAGATAATAACTGTAATCAGAAGCAGACGAAGCTCAAGACGGGGCAGACGTTTCAGCTGAACTGAAAGGAGTGTTTTCCCCGGCTTAATGGAGGGACTTTGGGGAAAGAGGGTGACAGGGGAGATCGCTCGTCACAGCTGGTTTCTATTGCTGCTAACGGCCCGACATGTTCAGGGAGCAGCTCTGGCAGTCTGCAGCGGGCCTGGGTGCGACGCGGCTCCAGTCAGAAAATCACAACTCGCCACGGCGGCACGTGGCGAGACAAATTGGGCATTCGTAGCAGAAGTGCAAACCTTACAGATGGCTGAATGACGGTGGGATTCATCAAGGCCAAAAACCAAAACCTGAGCAGGAGGATAATGAAATTACTACCTTTTGGCTAGCAGTCGTTTGCTTCTCAGGGTTTAGGCATCATTTATTGTTTCACGTCATTTAACACTTTCACCGTTTTCTTATTGTCACCAATTGTAAATATTTTGGCTTTTAATGCTCAAAGAGACAGAATTATTGTACATTTTTAATAAACCAACTCAGTTGTACATTCCTATGGACTGGAGTACACGATTTTTATAACTACACATCAATTATGTTGAATGTATGCCTTTACTGTACAGTATTTTTATTCTGTTTTTTAAAACAGCTCTAGAAAAAATTGAGAGACCACTCACTTAAAATGATCAGTTTCTCTGATTTTACTTTTTACAGATATATGTTTGAGTAAAATGAACATTGTTCCTTTATTAAACTACTGAACTACTGACGACATGTCTCTGAAATTCCAAACAAAAATTTAGTATTTATTCGCAGAAAGTGAGAAGTGTACAAAATAACAAAAAAGATGCAGCGCTTTCAGACCTCAAATAATGCAAAGAAAACAAGTTCATATTGATTTAGAAGCACCAATACTAATGTTTTATCTCAGGAAGAGTTCAGAGGTCAATATTTGGTGGAATAACCAGGAGGTTTTCAACGGGGTTCAGTGCAGTGGGGCTCTTAGATTTTTTTTTTTTTTTCCAGAGCTGTATAAACTTTTATGGGTTTATTTGCTGTTATTATCTCTCACTTTGGTGCCTTTGCACAGAAATCTCCCCATTCCGGGACAATAAATTATATTTTTATTCATTTAGGCCACACCAGAGGAAGCGTTTGTTCAGATGATTAAAGGATTGGAGTACCAGTCCCGTGCTTTTACTTTTAGCGTTCAACATCGTCACTGCATAGGACAAACAGGCAGGACAACCTAACAGCTAACATGGCTAATTTGCGCGTCGGCTATAATTCCCACAATCCTTCACTTTCTTTGCATTTTCATGAATGAGGCTAAAAACGTGGTGCCGTAAAAAGGGTCACAAGTCACAGGACAATAGACGCTCTTAGACTGATGAGAATGTCATGAACTTTAAAGATATTTGGTCATAAAACCTTCCATCCCTTGTCCATCCAATGGCGGGTGGGTAGAATATATATATATATATATCTGTCACAAACGTTTTGCAATGCATGCAGTAGTCGTTAAAAAAAAGTCAGTGACGCAAATGAGAATAGCCACAATCACCCAAAGATCAGTGATCAGGTCAGCTGCTGACAGTTTTATTGGCCCCCATGCTGGCCTGGAATTGTTTTAATTGTGCTCAGCTCCATTTAGGAAACAGGTCAAACTACCCTCACTCCTTTTCTTTCTCTCTCTCTCCATTTCAAATCCTTTTTGTTTTTTTGAAAGCTATGGGTCCAGACCCTGCAGCTAGCTTATATTTCATTACCTGAAGGCCAAAATGCTGTGCAAACATTACAGCGTTTGAGAGCTGAAAACGCGTTCGTCACGCTGGACAGAAAATTAAAATCAGATCCCTGTGACCGCTGAGACCGACTCTGCGTGATGATGAAAAATGGAAAATGCCCCTAAGAGGACTCAGCAGAGTTACATTCTTGGCCTTGCTGAACCGTAAGCTGGCAACGTCAAGGAGTTTTATTTCAAAACACAGGCCTTCCTCACACTGCTCCTAAAACACAACAGCGAAAACCCAACGACGTCTCTGTTGGACTGCATTTCTGCAAAGTGGTAGTTATTGGGTTTAAGAGAGATACCTGCAGACTCATATTTTGATTTAGGGTAAATTAGGTCCCAAAAGAGTGCAGAGTTATCCTTAGTAATCCTTCAGATCCACGTACCTGACTGCTGTACAGCTGCGCGGGAATCTCTCGTTACACAGAGGGGGACGTTACACCACTGCCAGCTGAATAGCAGACTAATAAAGAGCTCTGGCTCCCAGAGTGGAAATCTAAAACCCACTATTTAGGTCCAAAGCTTTGGCTTTTTGTTTCGATCTGCTCCTATGCAAAAGGTCACACAAACAAGCTTCCACAGCTTAAAGGTACTAGCATTTCAGAGATGGCGTCACATTTGTGCACTACTGCATATTAGAAATAGAAGCTTTTATATATTTTGAGTGATATTACGCAAGTCTCACCCGTGGAACAACATATATATATATTGATGATTTAACTTATTCTTTAGGGTTTTCACTTTTCTTTTTTTTTTTTAAACAAAGATCTACCATGCGGAGCTTTGATTTACAAGTGTTACCCCAGAGGAAAGAAAATAAAAAAACATAAAAAGCTCCCCTCGGTTCTCTTGAGGAGAAAACCGGAGCCTCTGCCAGCAGCGTATTGACTCAGCTCTTCAACGAAATGAAACCAGCGTCCATAAACGCCCCCATCGCCCAATTAAAGCGGAGACACCTCCAGCTCAGCGGAGCGTTGTAAAGAAGGATTTTCCTCCGGTGTGCGTGGAGCTGCTTAATGTGCTGTGCAGGCTTCACTCAAGTGCTTGTGAGGGCCAGGAAACCTCCTGTTAACATGTTCGGAGGCAGAAACAATCGGGAGATTAATTCGAGGGTCGGAGCCACGTAATCCTTTGTTAGCCGTTAGCATGGCGAAGGCGCCGTCAGTGCAAACGTGCAGCGACTCCCGATACTGGAGTTATACCTGTTAATCGGCGGGGGGGATTATGAGTGAAACCTGCTAGTCCGTGTCTCTGTCGGTCGTTTAGCTAACGAGAGTTTTACTGCACTCCTGTAAGCAAAAACCCTTTTACTGAATACATTTACAAATCACTTCAGTAAAAGCACTCTCAAGTTTTTCTTTAAGACTCAGACCTTGATTTCTAAAAAAAAAAAAAAATTAAACATATAAAAATGCAAAATGTACTTTAATCCGAAATAATTACTTCTGATGTGATTTCTGGTTCACAGTTGAGCATAATGATTTCAAAACTGACAGTTGCAGCCCATTTCCTGAACTGCGTGGCGTTTCTTAAAGCGCCACCTCCAGCTGGAGTCGACACCTTGTGAATCTCATATTCACGAATGGACTCTGGTTCACAATCCTCCCAAGGATGCCGCTATCCTCGCCGCTTGTGCAATGTTTTCCTTTCGCTCAACTTTCCATCGAAGCGTTTTGCGAAAAGCTCGTTTCTTCTTTGTGGCTCGTCCTCCTTGTGCAGCGACACGACACCGTGCAATTGTGTGGGCCAGTGGCTCACATCTTCTGCAGGCCGACTGCATCTTCTCTGAAAGCCTCGTATTTGTGCGATTCTTTCAAAATATTCTTGCTTTTCCACAAAAGCAGGAAGACCATCAGATGCCGGCATGTCAGCCAAGCATTTCCATGCCAATCTTGTTACATCTGTGACCCGACAAAAGGCAAGAAAGTATTCACTCAGAGGAGCATGCAAGCTCATTTTTCTTTGCATTTTGATTCTTGAGATCTTGACACGTTTGTTTAGCAGTGAACTCTGCAGAGGAGTAGAAACTGAAAGAAAATTTTTATTTTCTTTTGGCACACTTAGGATTTTTTTTTTTTTTTTTACTTTTTAGATTGCCAAGTCATTTTGAGAATAACTGCACCAACCATATTATTAGTTCAGTGGATTAATAAACTAACCTAAAAAAAAATGTTTGTGGCCCTTTAAGATTTGTATCCGAGTAACCCTTGTGTAAATCATAACATTGTCATAACATATAATTTAGAGGAAAAATATTGTCGTTTTTCTTTTTTGACATCTTGTTTTATTAAAAGAAGTAAACATTAAAACGGCAACCGCTCTTTTCAGTGACGGCTTATTTTGATATGCCTACACACATCACTACGCATCAGGCGTCGTCAAGAAAATCTCAGGACTTTCACGCTTGAACCAACAAACAATAACTCCAAAGTCAACACCGTGTAGCTCCAGCGCCTTCCAGTGTTTGCACTGCGCGGTCCGAATGGAAACGTGTGCAGACGTGCCGGTACCTGCTCCGGTTTGAGTCCCGGTGGCACCCAGGCGTACTCCTCCAGGGCGCAGCCCGAGTCGTCGTCTGACGTCGAGTTCCTCTGGAAGTCGTACATCAGCTTGGTGACGGTCTTCTCCATTTCCACCGGCATGGCTGTCACTGCGTGCGCTTCACGCCGACACTTGCAGTGCACACAGATCTTCCTGCCATTGGACAGAAAGAGGAGGGAAGCATCGGTCAGGCAACTCCCATGTGTATCTGGGAAAAACGTTTCAGTAATAATAGTATCTCGAGAGAAAAAAAACGGACGATTCCATAATTTGGTCTGAGTTGCTTGAATAGCTTTAACAAGGATTTTAACTGTGGTACCACAAACAGTGGGTGTATCCAAACATGAAGAAAGACTCGAGAACAAGTAATAACATTTCTCACTACAAAGTAGTTGAACTCAATACAACCAGTGGCAGTGATAGAAAACAGAGCTTTGCGAGTAACAAAATTTACACAGCAGCCTGAACAATATTGGCAGGAAACACTTCCAAACGTCTTACTGGAACACATTAGCAATAAAAGGCTTTATTTTCTGCAAATTTGTTTCAAACTTACTGAGAACTTTGTGTTAAAATAGAGTAGGGATGTGAAGATGCCATAAAAACAAAAATACAACAGATGTGGGTCAAGTACCTGATTTGGGTACTTGACCCACATCAGGTACTTGACCTGATATGGGTCAATATTCTATATTTTTCCCCTTTTACTACATCTGATATGAATTTGGAGGCAAACCGAGGAGACGGTGTATGCATACCGATTTGTGCGTCCTTGACAGACCGGGAAAATGGAAAGGTCGAAAGGTCACACCACACTAACCCATAACCCCCTCAGGCGGCTAAACCAAGGAGACAGAATCTCATTACCTTCCCAGATGGATGCTGTCTGACAGTCAGCGCCACGGAGGAGCTTAAGGACACCCAGGACACAGTTTGACACATTGATGCCTCCAGTGAGTGTGGATATGTTGCAGGATGCGCACACACGCATGCATGCAAGGCAAACAGCAAAATGGCTAATTCCCAGAGTTAACATGGATGCTGTTGATTTGTATTGTGAGGTTGCAACGCCACCTTTCGGTCCTAATAAAGACTATTTTATACAACTTTGGCTTTCCATTAATATATCTTTGGTTAGTTCTTAGTCCTTAATTGCTGGATACCCAGAAACAAGAAGAAAGGCATATATTTAAATTGCTATCGTCACGTTTGTAGATTTTTTTCCTTAGATTAAAACTCCCCTCTTGTCCGACTTCAATTAAAGCGCTCCGGTTTGGTTTGAAATAATGACAGACCTATACCACAGGAACCTAGTTATGCCCGGATATTGCAAACGTGCCTTGACTGGTCATTAGCGATTCAATCAGAGAAAAACTTTAAATAAATGCTAAGTGGGACGTGACCTTCATCAACTCTTAAGATTCTTCTTCATATACCCGAAGCCTCGTCAGTTCTCTCTCTCTCTGTGCAGAAAGGCAGACCTCTGCATCTTCTGCTTTCATTGTGGAAGGGCAAGCCAAAGACTTCGGATTGCATACATATTAACGAACGATCCCAAGTTCCCAGATGTTGTAGCTGCAATGAATATTGATGAGGAAGCAGTGATGGAAAAGATTAAGTCAATCAGACCTACTGGGGAGGAGGGCGAATCAAATCTGAACCCATACAGCGACTGGACCATAACCGGGGCTGTGGTCCAGTTACCGAACAGAACCTTAAACATTATGAGCTGCTTAAAACTGATTGGTTAGTCGGGACGCTTTACGAATGATAACTGAGCTATGCGTGTTTCAAAGTGTAGGCTGTCTTGCAAAGTGTTTTCCAGCTGTTGCATCAGCGTGTGACTTTGTCTGGTGAAGTCACTGGTATACTGGATCTAAACGGGTTCGCTTCCAACTTGACACCCTGACCTTCAACAAGGGATTTGCCTTCCAAAGCTGACCAAAAATGATTAATCACCAGGCTACAAGAAAACACTCAAAGACAAAATCACTGAATAAGGCCTTTAAGTCCTTTATACAGCAGCTCGACTGGCTTACCGCTAGTGGTGGTGTGTGTGCTGAAAGAAAGCTGACTTGTCACAAACAAAAGACACGGCCCAACTTTTTTTGAAAAAAATACTTCACCTAAATGTATTTGAAACACGAGAAAAATAATATTAGTCTTCTTGCGGTCAGCTGTCTGGCAGTGCGCAGGAATGAATAAGAGTAGGACAATGCAGCGTTATCCTATGTACAGTCAGCATGGTCACTAGATTCTGCTCAGGGTGTATAGACAAGGCATGCATTGACCGCATTTGATCATCATTTAGACTGATAAAAAATTCCTGGATATTTGTACACTGAACAATAGACTCTATAAACATAGTTTGAGGCTTATGAAGCCATTATTTTATGTGTGTAAATAAATGGACACATGATTTCAATTGTTTTCTCTCTTTTTTTCCCCCAGAATTACACATGCACAAAGTCAACAATATGTAGAGAAAAGTTAGGCTTGGAAAATCTACCGTAGTTTCACTGAACAGTTTGTGAAACTTTTACGTGACATTTGTGAAAAATAAAACTGGAATCCTTTCTTTCACCTTTGTGGCATAATCCCAGTTTGCTTCAGAGGACGCTACATTGTCTCTTCTCGTGAGCTACCTGCAACACTAATCCATAGTAGCAGCACATGATGAGATGGAAAACACATGAGTATCTGTTCCATCCTTTAGACATGCTTTCAGCAACTCAAACGTTACGCCTCCCTTGGGCCGAGACCAAGTTTTCTTGAGAAGGATGACCCGAGCTGACGCGAAAGGAAGCATTTCACAACCCTGTCCTACACGTCGCCTCTTACAGTGTATCTGGAATTCAAAGCGGAGGGTCTGGTGAGTGTTAAAAGGGACGCTCCTCTCTGACCCGTTCTCTTTCCAGATGTTGTGACGACCAGAGATTCACCTAGCAAACATCTTCAGAAATAGATGCTTCACACCTCCAAGGCCCGCTTCTCCGTCATTCCCCGCGATTGACATCAAGCCTTTACGGACCTGCTGGGGATTTCCCCTCCGCCGAAACACGATCCCCGAGCTCCACTGAGCAAGCTGCACGATTTCAATTAGATCAGATTTAGTGACTCTGGAAACACAAGTCAAGTACATTGCAAATGCCTCGTAAATAATTTCGAGGTACAGAGAAGGAAGTAGAGTGGGGGGGGGCTTTGCCCCGCTTCCACTTCTCAACGTTGCCTGCCCATTCTCAACCCGGGGGGAGTTGTAAATGCAGGCATATCATTGGTCGGGCTGAGTGTGAGGTTTACTTAAGTACTTGGGGGGTATGCTTTTCAGATGGCAGTCGCTGTGGCCATGATGTCAGTGGATAATGATTCACAGTTTCCAGTTAATTATCCTCACCGAGCTCTACAACCTTGGCCCTTTTACCCAGATTCTGGGTCATTTTAATATGCAACTGGGGTCTGATAGACGACTCTTTGCATCAGTCGAACGAACCAAAGTCATTTTAAGTCTCTGCTGCCCGGTGTTTCATTAGGCAAAACTGGGTGTCATAAAGTAAAGTTGCAATATGTTGTCCTCTGACACAGAAATATAAAAATAATACAAAGGTTCATTCATGTAATGAATTGTTTACACCAAAACATTGGCTATGATCCTATATTGGAATTAGGCCAGTTACTGTTATTAGTGAAACGAATTAAAGATGCGGTTTCACAAACTGCAGGGCTGCCCGACCCGTTGCCACACACTGACAATCACCAGGGTGAAAAACGCCACTACATTTCTTCTTGGTCGATAGCAAAAATAAACTCGATTTCCTATTCAAAGCAACCCTACACAATAACGATGCTGATTACTGCAATTTAACCTTATCTGACCTCCTCTCTTTTGTTTCATCGCAACGTTCCCACCATTCTATGGGAGCGTTAGCATCTCAGCCACAAAAAATATGCATCAAATTTGGGAATCAAGGCCTGTGAGATTCAATCCAATAGGCTAGACGTGTCGTCTGCATGCAGTTTGTACAAAAGACACTTAAAATGCAAAATCCTTCCAAACACTGCCTCCCATGCGATTCATGGCACACGTTAATGTTGCAAAAAAAAAAAAAAAGTCCCATCATACTGCATTGCCCTCATTTAAATGTATCCCCAAGTATTACTTTGGACGATTTGAAGCAAATCAAATCCATTTGTGTGGAGCTTACACACCACACAAATGGCATTTGAACATTGTCTGCCTCCTTTGAAGCAAAACACTCATTCAGTCCTCAAACCAAACCGCCGAAACGTTTCCATGGCATCACTGTTGAGGACCGGACCAAAAATCCGATCCTAATGAGGTCGCTCCTCAGGAAACAGCAACAGAACAGCTGGATGCAGGAGGCGGCCAAGTCCCGTGTTGATCTTTTCTCGTCATTTAATCTAGTTTACGTCGTTTGTTATCTTTGGAAGAATGAATGGAGACAACTCGCCTTTTGCTAATCGACTCTCAACCTTTCTCATCAGAACTGTGTGTACAAATGTATGAAGCTTCGAGACAAACGATGCTTCAAAACGATAGTTGTTAACGGTAAAATTATCAGGAGTTAATCAATGCTAAAACAGGACTAAGCACTGGTTCGCCTGGTTGACTTTTTTTTTTTTTCCCCCTCTTTAATCCAATTAGCGACAGTCTGATGCAATGTGTTACCGAAGCTAGAGATTAATCCTGCTTCCACCTGTCAAAACCAGTTTTAGATTACAGATAGCCGAGGTTTTGCCTTCTGGTCCGACGGTGTCTGGGTCACGAGCTATGAACCTAACTTAAGCACAAATTAAATAGAAATGTTACTTTGGAAGCATTGATGACTGCTTGTACAAATAAGCTAAGGACTGTAATCTTCTTTTATCCTTGGTCTGAAACACTGTCGTAAAATAAGATGTGGACAGGATTGTTAAAAGAAAATAACAATTGTACAGAGATGTACAGAGAAATCAGCTGGAAACGGAATGATTTTCCGGCTTTTTCAGTTTCATCCCATATCTTTTCGTGATTGAGTACTTCCACTGAGCGTAAGGGATTTGAAACGGTTTTCTACATGACTGGTGCACTGAGGCTGAGAGACAGCAACAGAGAGCAAGACTCTCTGCAGATAACAGGAAGGCTAAACGTATTACGGCAAAGTTGCTCCATTTTATCCTCTCGAGCTTTCGACCTTTACCTGTCAGGGATTTTTGGGATTTGTATGTGGCGTTTTGAAAATCTCAAAAGTAAAGTAAGGCCCTGCCCTCTCCGGGGACTTTACATTCACACTGCTGCTCTGGTAGCGTTTGCATTGCTCAGTGTGAGAATCTTGAATTGAAGACACTAAAGACAACTAAAAATGTTATCTCAACAAACATGTTTTGGTTCTAAAATAGTAAGTGCATCCCTATTTTACACTGACTTCTACTACAGCTGCTGTTGCTCTTTAGGAAAAGTTAGAATCAGCTGCAACTGGTCAAAGCTCTGCAAAACTAGAGTTGGGAAAACTCTGCTTTGTGCTTCTTCTTTCCTGAACTACATTAGCATTTTTTAGGTTTGTGACCCATACCAGAGAGCAGAAACACAGCCATCAGCCTCTGATCGGAGTATTTTATCAACCTCATCTGGCGTTGGCACAACCAGCAGCCCCTCCGAAATGCTTGTTACTGGCACATATGACACTGCAGCTTAGAGCTTTGCTTGGTATCCTCCAGCCTGTGGGAAATTAAGTAATAACCACAAAATACAATAAAAAAAATCATACTTTTTAGGTTCACTATATGTAAAATGGGAACATTTAACATAAATAATAACTTTGACTTCTTCAAAAAAAAATATTGGAAGCTTGTGCGTAAAGCTTCTAATTAGGCTCCTCTCAGTTTGGTTACTTTCTCAGGCCAGTGACTGCAGCTCCAAGCTGCCACATTATTCATCATTTACCCCTGCGGTCCATTCAAGTGCTAATAAAGTGTTCCTCTTTACTGCTAAACACTGCGTAATAAGTAAACCGTCTTCACGGTCCAATAAGCCGCTGTGGGGTTCTGTAATGACATCCTCCGATGCCATTGCCAGTTGTTTCCAACTGCAAAACACAGAGGACAAAATAAAGAGAGGGTAGTTATTAAGCTTTAAATGAATTTTATAGCGCAATCCGCACGGCACCGTGGCAAAACACACGGTATCCGCAGCAGCAGCAGCAGCACACATGAAGCTGACCACTGCGCCATAGGGGGTTTGGGGTTGTGTGTGCGGTGTGGGGGGTGCCACCAGTGGAAACACGTCCACAGAGTGAAAGCCACAACTTTTAAACTTCACCCTCTCAAATGAAATCCTACAAACAGGTGTTGATTTAGACAAGAAGAAAAAGTAATAATTAAAAAAAAAAAGAAAAAAGAGAGAGAGATGGTTTTCAATAAGCAAAACGAAACATAAAAACACCATCTAACGTTTTAAATAATAAGTGGGTAAGAAGGCATGTTTTTAACACAACATGCGCGCTTTTACCCATTTGGATCAGGGGGGAGGGGGATTAAAAAAAATATAAAAAATTAAGTGAAAATGAAAATTTGCAGCTCACCTTCTCACAAACCGAGACGGACTAAAGCCATGCCCCCCAAGCCGACTGCTTCTTCACTTGCTGCGGGGCTTTACAATGAAACGCTCCTCATTGCAGAGGCCGTCGCGCAGCTCCAGCGCCACCGCGGTGCCACGAAGGCGCAGCAGCCTCGCCCGCTGTGTGTCCCGCACCTCTGCTACATCTATCCGAGGAAATAGAAGGAGGGGGACTGGACGAAAATAGCCCTTTTGTGAGCCCCCTCCCTCCTTCTCGCCTCTTCTGCTCAACTGCAAACACGCGCAGGAGTTCAGAAAACTGTCGCAAACAGATTCCTCACAGCGCAGACCGAAGGTCCGAGGAAGAGCGCAGACTCCACTGGAAGTGAATTCAGTCCCGCTGAAAGAAAAGCAAACTCCTCCGATCGAAGAAAAAAAAAAAATAGAAAAAGAAAAAGATAAAGTTTCTGCAAAGCAAAGATCCGGACGGACACTCGGTGCGCTCAGGAAGAGTCCATTAGAGCCTCTCTTCTTGTTGCAGAACAAGCCAGCGAGCAGCGGCGGCGCTTTAAACCAAGCACGCTTATAACGAGGATGTCAAAGTCAGCGGTAGTAACTAAACCACTTCCGGCTACCTTTTCAAAAATAAAAGAACGTTGAGACAATCGCCCAAATAGACAGAAGTTTAGCTGCTGGCATCAAGGTGCGACAAAGTTCAGAACCTTAACATTTCCATCATGCCACCCAAACAGTTGAAAGTAATCATTTATTGAGATGCCAGAGAAATTGATGCTGTGTTTTACCCCTTCCTCTCCCCGTCTGCTAAGCTGGATGAAAACAGCTTTAAAAATACCTACAGGTTTAGTTTAGTTAGGAAATGTTTCTGTTGGCACACAACAGTCGAGGTGTGAAAACATTCAACAATCAAAACAAGCTCCTGGAAGCGTGCCCGGTTTGGGTCATTCAAACGACTCGCCATCAAATGAGCAGCACAGCAACAGCAAAGCTAAAATAATGAGACAAGCAGAACCTGAGGATTTTAAAGTGCCAATTTTTTCACTTGAACAAACGGGAGGAATTATATCAATTGAAAACATTGGAGTTACTGTGGGCTGTAAATGCTGAACAGTTATATAGCATGGTTCATTACCTATTTATTCTTCTTTTTTAACATTTTTGTGGCACTGGCAGCCTTTATTCATTAGTAGCTGGACAGAAGACGAGGAAGAAAAGACAAAGAAAGAAAAAGAGAGAGGAGGGAAAGATATGCAGTAAGTGGCTCAGGGGGTCGAATCACAGACTGTCCCTGTTCTACCATGTGGTGGCCCTTTTTACAGGTATTATTTATCATTTGAGTCAAATTTGGATTCAGGTTAAATCTGTAATTATTCCTCCATCAAGTGAAAAAACATATCGAACAAACAAAGTTTTATTTTGAAGGCTGCTTGGTTAACTTCCTTTCTGACTCTGGACTCTGGTTGGCTTCACACACACACACAACCATTCCTCCTCTCTCTCTCTTTGTGTGTGTTGTGATGTCAGCAAGTCATCCATCCAACATTGGCGTAATTAGCAGCCTGACTTGCTGGTGCTCTGGCAGAGTTTCCATGTGAATTAGCACAGTTCCACCTGAATACACCAACTCAAGCCACGAGGAGAGACTGAGGAGCCCCCAGGAAGCTGAGCTGTGTGGAAGCACAGCCGGGCCAGTCTCTGTAAACACAACAGGGCTGTTTAACATAAGAAATGACCATTTAGCTGGAGAGGAGACAAAAGGCTCACAGACAAATGAAAAATCACAGAATTGCTGTGAAGCCCATTTCGCAGGATCCCTAAAATCCCTCGGTATATATATTTTTTTCAATAGGATCCACTGGTGATTCAGGCATACAAAGAAGAATGAGACCAGAGGTTGCCAAACTTTTCAGCTTCTTACCAATCAAATCACCTCTGGCAGAAAGATGACATCATTCAGTCAAAGTTTACTTTCATTGCTGGCAAGCCAAACATGCAAACGCAAAAAACCTACAGTAAGATATGCTTTGAGACAGAATTTTAAAAGTTGATTTTATTATTGTTCCGCCCACCACATGACGTTTTGTGACCTATCGTGAGGCTAGCTGACCTCCACTGAGAGAGTCGCAGGATTAAACTGTCACTATGATGTTTTATCGCAAATTGAAATAGTTTCTCTTGGTTTGAGCTTCTTCTTGTGTGAGGAATTCAATAATGAGAAAGAGACTGGACAAAAATTTTTATCCATGAGGGGGAGTTGATCTTTTCGCTGCCGACCGAAAAGATTACAAAGGGTCAACTCACGTTTTCCAAGAAAACACCTTGATGGTCCTCAATATTTGGTGAACTGGTGAGACAAACGTGGGACAGTATGGTGAAAAATTAACATTTCAGAAAAATAAATACGATTAAAAAACAAAACAAAACATAGCGGTGTTGGTTGGACTTGGACGGATGCCGTGTCAAACCACTGGACCACTGAATTACTTACTACCTTTAGTTTAACACCAGTCACAACGTCTTCAGCAGACTGCATCGTGCAACCTTTTCTTTTTGTTGTTTTGGAATGACAATGAGCAGTAACACACTGACTAACATTGCTTTATGGATGCAATACATGCAATACATTGTGGCTATGTTTACATTTAGCACAATGTCCAATAAAAGTTGCAACATATAAAATTTGCGTCGCTTTTTAATTTACGACAGCAGCTTAAGTGCTTTGAATTGTGCAACCTTCAACAATGTCCGTTCCAGGTTCTCCTCGTAGGGGCGGAGAACTCTAGGCCACGGCTCCACCACAAGAGACAAGGTATGAACATCAATAGCAACAACCAAGCCATTACTTCTTTGACTTTAAGCAACTTCTGCCTCCAAAGGCAACTTCTTTAATCAGCCTGCATCATTGCTCATATTTTTTTTACCTCTAAATTCTTCCCCCAGACAACCTTTCTGTGGTTCTGAGAGAGCTGCACTCTTCACCTTTCGGATACCGATCCTCGGGTTCCCTTGTTTGAAGACTAAAGGCTCGGTGCCTTAATGAAAGCCATATTTCAGACCCTGGCATTCCTCTCACACGTGGCAGGAGGAAGCTCAAACACAAGGATGTATTATCACCAACTCTTTACAAACATAGCGGTATCAGTTACAGCTCAGGCTGCACTTAGGGCCTATCCACAGGATTTTACAAGGAGCCCTTAAGTGACACCGTCCTGCACTCAGAGCAACCGCAGAAGGGGTCATTCAAATTAAGGGTGGCCATTTTTCCGGATAAGTCATTGCTTTCCGTGATTAAACTGTTTCCAGCTCTACAGTGAACTGTTTCAAATGCCCCAAGGGGGCTGGAATAAAAAGCGCCAAGGCCAGTTTAAGGAGCATACCTCAGATAGCATTGGCTGCATGGACTCCTGGCACGCAAAGAGTACATGCTTAGTAATTTTAGACTTCGTAGGCATGAGTAGAAACATATTCCAATTTTAAATCAAAGCAGAGGATGAACAACATTGTACTTTATACTTGGGGCCTGTCTAAAGTCCTCAAGTAAATCTTAGGGGCTTAGAATATCTTATCCTACAGCAGAATTTCTCATATCCTACCAGGAAAGGAAGTGATTTATATATTATCTGATGCAGCCAAAAACACACACCTGATAAAAGCGGAGCGCTTATCTTATTTCAAACATTGCCAGCGTCCTAACGTAGCCTTTATTCATTCCCTTATTTTAGGAGTGCCTCTCTTTCCTCCCTTCATGTGGCAAATGTTGATGGGTATCACTCTAAAGTCAACACACGAGGCAGCTGGGTTTCACCCCAACAGCTGATAGCTTTGGCATGCCGGGAGTGAGGGAGAAAACTCACCACACAGCTTTTCTTCTCACCGCTGAAGAATGTTTTTAAAGTCGTGTCCTAACTACTAAAAAGCAGGCCTAATGGTCTGAGCGCGGTCCAAAACCGGAAACTTTCCAAATCCAAATTCCACCCTTCACCAAGTTAAGTGAAAAGTTGCCTGGTTTGGACCACCTTTGGCAGCAGCAACTGTCATGATTGCGATAGGGGAATTTTGGACCCTTTTAATAAATTTTAGCCACACTGGAAGGTTTTTGAACATGAACAGCCTTGTTTAATGCAGCAGCAAAGCATTCTACCGTATTTTCCAGACAATAAGTTGCAGTTTTTTTTTCATAGTTTGGCCGGGGGTGCGACTGATACTCCGGAGCGACTTATGTGTGAAATTATTAACACATTATTATACCATATCACATGTTATTTTCACACTAAACCGCAAGAGGGCGCTCTAGGCCTGTGTTGATAATATGTGTGGTAGAAGCTACGTCTAGTTAGCGGAGTTGTTTACAAGTGACACAGAAGATGAAGATTTAGTGATTTGTAGCGACACGGATGGTTTGGTAAACTTCTTAGCATGTTATTTATGCTATAGTTATCTGAATAACTCTTAATATGTTATGTTAACGTACCAGGCACGTTCTCTGTTCGTTGTTTGTCATGTAACGTTAGCATACCGTACAATTATCCAGCTTGTTGTTGCCTCTATTCTATTTTTATTGCCTTTCAAGATGACATGTCTGTTCTTGGTGTTGGAATTTATCAAATAAATTTCCCCCAAAAATGCAACTTATACTCTGGAGGGACTTATAGTCCAGAAAATATGATAAATTGATTTGAGCCCAGACTTTGACTAAGCCAGTCCACAACATTCACTTAGTTTTTACAAAACTGATAGGTGGACTTGCTGGTGTGCTTTGGACCGCTGTTCTGCTGTGTAACCCAATTGAATTTGGGCCTAGGGTTACAAATTGATGGTCAGAAATTCTTCTTCAGCATTTTCTGCTTAAATGTTGAATTAATCTCCATTAGTTCAACATTTAGCACATTTAGACCATTAGGCCATTAGGCCTTCAGCACATTGTCCAAGTCCTGAAGAAGCAAAGAACCCCCAGACCACCATCTCAAACATACTGTCACCACCATGTTTGAGAGGAGTTTGAGTCAGAATGATCTTTAGCTCAACACCGGTCATAATGTCTTGAGACTCATTAAGATGTTTGTTGGAACCGACCTGAATGCTCCTAACGGTCAGCAGCGGTTTCCATCTTGGAACTGTCCCACCATCCCCAATTTTGTCCTCCATCTTTCTTAATGAGGAATTATCCAGATTGACTTTAAGCCTATTGAGGCTTACGGTGGTCATGATGGTGTTTTGGGACCTTCTGGATGAATCATCGATGAACACTTGGAGTGTTTTTGGGACACAATCCACTTCTGCAAATTCACCACTTGGTTTCATGTGTTCTCCATTGTGGATAATGGTTTTGAAAGCCTTAAAATAGCTAAGTAGCCTGGCATTAATCAGACTAAAGTGCGGTAACAGAAATTGTGCAAAATACACACAAAAAATGTTTTTTTTTTTTTTTTTTGCTGCCGTTTGTAAATGTATTTGGTTGAGGGTACCTTTAGGTTTTTTTTTTATCCGTTTTTCTTACTTGGACTGTTTTGCACTGCAGTACTGATTTCATGTTTAATGCTCACAGACATTTTTAAAAGAAAACAGAGACGTTTTGTGGACGGTGTGATCAACTTTTCTGTTAAATGTCAATCATCCATCTTACACTTTGGTGTTAGTTTGCTCTACTTTATCAAGAATGAGGACACATCTGACTCTTAGCTAAAAAAAAAACAAAAAAACCCACTAATCTTTTTTAGGATTGGAAAAAAAAAACACGACAACAGATTTAGCAAGGTAGAAAATTTGGGGGCTTAATACGGGTACAGTCCGCCAAAGAGACACTATGCAGCCATGTTCCCAGGAGATAAGTGACCATTATTCATCCTGTGCTCAACAGTAACAGGATTAATTCTGGACGGGTCATGGGGTAAAATTGTATTTGTCCAAAGGGATGGAAATGGAAAGGAAATGAGGGGACCGGCCAGCTTGGCTGTATTTCTAATTAGCTCGAGGGTTCGTTAGCACATAAGCTCTCGTCTCGCAGCCCTACTGATACTAAGGCCTGTGTAAGTAATTGAGCCAGAGAGGGAAAGTAATAGGGGGACAGGCGGAAAAGAGACAAAAAAAAAAAAAAAAAAGAGGGAGGGCAAAGTGGAAGCAAACAGAAAGACTGTGAACACTTAGTTTCACGCATTAAGGCCCAGGGCAATGAGGTGACCTTGTGCAATGACTCCTCATGGAGACTGGATGCTATTTTTTACCCCTCCTGGCCTACTTTCACAACTGCTCTTGAGCAGAGAGAGAGAGAAGAAAAAAAACACCCTCAAACCATTGCCCAACCATCAGATCATCCATCTCCACCCCAGACAAAACTCTTCAGGACTGGGGCAGCTTGGTTTTCAGCTTGCTGCAACCAAGAACAGTTTTTTTTGTTTTCTTTTTCAATGAGCGTGAATTTTGTTTTGAAATCCAATTGAACTTTTCTGCTCATTTCAAGAATATGAACTGTCAGTAGAAACCTTGGTGTTGACGCAGCAGAATCTCATCAGAGGTGTGCGAGACAAAAGCGAAAACCACACAGGCTATAACTCGCAGTCCCGTTTCGGAGCTTGAGAAGTCTGGAGACCGCTTGGAAGAGAAAAGAAAAAAAAAAACAGCTTTCTTTTCACTCAGCAACCACATCTGCGATGAATAACCGTCTAATTTAAAAGGTGCTGTAAAGCATCGCGTAAAAATCTCCCTTTTCTCTCCCAGCAAGGCACAAAGCCACTGTTCCGATGCTGAATAAATATCTTTCCTTATGAATGAACCACCCACCTCCCAGTAGGGAGCCTGCAGACATTTCTCTGACTCATTCAGCCTCCACTGATGATCCGGCTCTTTATCTCCTCATCAAGACTAAAATGTGTGGTGTGGGCGTCATTGCTGATTTGTGGAGGTTTTCGGTCTTATTCACAACTTTACCCTATTTGATAAACCCTCACTGACCTCAGTTTCTGCCTCCACGTTCCCGTGCAGACTCACCGGGCTGCAATCTGCGTCTTCCAAAGATGATTTACCACAAACCTTCAGAGGATCTCAATGAAATCGTCTTCCTTTGCCCAAAAGAGGAGCAACTCCTGTCGACGTATCTTCACACACCAATTTTCAGGGAGATCCACCCAGGAAATCAGCGCAACTCCCCGTCGAGCAACATCTGTCCACCGCCCTGCATCCAGTCTCCATGGTAACTAATTGTTGCTCCAGTCGTTTGGCAGAGATGTTCACATGTTTTCTAAGTGCATGTCAAGTCTTAAGCCTCTAATGACTGAAGTTGAGACTCCCTCACTGACTGCCCGCCATTGACTCAATCTACAGATTGTTACAGAATGCAAATAATTATCCTTATGCCTCATTAAACCCCAACTAATTAAATAATATATTTTTTGTCTGCGTTTAGTTGATGTAGATTATGAAAAAAAACATTGTCAGCTGTTTATACTCACATATAAATAGTAGAAATAGATTAAAAACTGTTTAATTTCTGAAAAAAAAAAAAAACAAGAAGGGCTTTTATTTTGGAAAACTGCGAGAGTTTCTGGACAGTGAGAAAATAAGGAATTGGAGACAATTCAAGTTCATCGTTCTAACATTATCCAAAGTTATTTGATCGTAAATCCAGCTGGTTTTAGTGACGACGCTACAACATCAACAGATTGTTATAAACCAAGCCCACGTTCCTCAGACATCACTGGTTAATAAAGTAAATAAATCCTTGCTGCAAGTGCTTTTGTTGATGATTGCATTGAATAGGAACAGGTACACTTTGAACCTGCAGTCACTTCTTTTACTGGAGCATGCAGACTGTTCCAGGCACTAATTTGGATACACCACGGTACTTTAAAGTGAACAGCATTAATCATTTACTCACTTAAATGAACTACACTTATGGGCTTTCTTTCACCCCCAATTACCTGAGACAAAAAGGCCATTTATGAGACCATGAATCAAACCTTAAGTTTTTAAGAGTCCCTCTCACTGTAGTAATGGCAGTCGATCACTGCTTTGGGTTAAGATGAGATGTTAAACCACTGTGTCAGAATGTAGGTGTTGCAGCAGACCCAGCACTTTGTGGTTTGGATGTTAACTTTCAGTCTGCGATCTCTCCAATAGGAGTCAGAGCTGCTGCTATTGAGATTTAAAAACCAAAAAAAAACAAACAATAAAACAAACAAACAAAAAAACTGTTTTTGTTTCTTACTTTCAGGGTCTCATCCTGCACATAGAGCTGCAGATGTAAATAACCCATCCTGCAGGATGGTTTAGTCATCGGCCCTGTGAGCTAAAGCCAAGTGTCCAACTCCAAGCACACCACACTCCTTGCATCGTCACACATGACCATCTTTAACAGCCGGCAGCTGCTCATTCAGCTTCACCTGGTAAATATTGATTTATTAACTTCTTATCTTAAAAAGATTTTCCTTACGTCAATTAAAAAAAAAAAAAAAAACTTGGAAAAAAAATCTGCTTTATATGGCATGGATCCAAAAATAAAAATATTTTTCAGGAGGAATATTTCACGGTGTGCATAGCCATTTCAAATGACACATTTGACTTATTATTATTATTTACTTATTATTTTTCGGATATTGTTAAGACAATATCAAACCAACAAATAATTTAAGCAGGTTCGCACATGCTGTTAACGAAATAAGAATAATTTCACCAGTTAGGATAAGAAAACGCAACAACAAAACAACTAAATTAATTAAGCTGGAAAGTTTCAGATGCAGCTGTGGCATCCACTGGGTTTATGATGCAGCAACACTTTCTCCTTAAACATGTTATATATTATCAGCAAAAGTTGTAACTCTCAGTTAAAAAAAAAAAGGAACTAAATTTGGAGAACAAAACACTTTAAAATGGCCTCAGAAGTTTGTTCATGGCTGGAAAAGAGCTCTACGCTGAGACGGTGGTTCAACTGTAATGGTTTAAGACGCATTTTTAAATAAAAGCCGGTGCTTTATCACGATGAATTCAAATATTTAGCTTTCCAGGACCTCGGTGACAGACAGGATCAGTCTGTCAAACAGAGTTTGGCTGGAGGGCCACGGATCCGTTGAAGCCCACTTGAAAAACGTACACAGAGTAAACGGCGTGCTTATGTAAGAGTTTGGTCTGCCATTTGCCGTCCCCCACAACCCGACTTAGACGAAGGAGCGGAGATCTTTTCAACACTCCTTGGAGTTTACTATACGAATGTATGTGTGAGGGTTCCTCATCGGGAAGGCAGCCTGTGTTTACGCCGGCGGTTTGGAGAAAATTAATGATGACAAAAATCCTGCAACATGAGTCACGATGGCCAAAAGGGAATTTACCTTGAGGTCTAACGTTTTGCACTGACGCGATAGAAGCGAACCAACTGCAAGCTGCAACCTATTTGTGGTGGGAGTGGCAAGGCTGGCATTATTCAAAGCACTTTAATCTTTTTATGCAGAGCAGTAATTAGCAACAACTACAGGTCCACTTTGGCTCATGTACCTTCAGACTGATCTATGACCACAAACAAAGGCGTGGAAACGACTTATTCATGGCTAATTTTAGAAATCAATGCACGCAATGGGGAAGACCACAAGGCCATTGGTAAATGCGGAAACTGTGAAGACTTTTCTAGATGTTTGAAAACTTTGATTTGAAATTAATCTTTTTTTTTTTCTTTAAACTTCGACACAAACATTAATTAACGTGAATAAATAAAAATGAGACTCTTACGTTTTTATTTATGTTATTATTTAAAATTTAAGGAAACAAACTGAAAAAAAAAAATAAAAAATGGTGATTTCAAGTATGTAGTTTATTTTGATTATTATAACTCTGAGCTATAGAAAACCTGAAATTCTCATCTTAGATTCTCAACCATAACAATAACTAAGTTATCAAAGCAGGTATTGGTACTTTTGGCAGTGTGGGCCAGTGAATAGCCGTCCAGTAGTTTTTTTTTTTTTCTTTAGCAGAAGAAAGACATTTGATAATGCCTCTGGCTAATGAACAGATTAACGCAGATTAGCACTTTTTCCTCCTGTTTTTTTCCTTCCACTTGACTTTCCATTGATATACTTTCATCCCGCACTCTGTGAACATTTTGTCGTCTGCTGAACTGCCAAGTAAAATCTTACCCATTTGACTTAATATCTTAATTTAAGAAATTAACCAACGTTATGTTATGACATAACAACATAACGTTGTTATGTTATGACATAACGTTGGTTAATTTCTTAAAAATCCTTTTTGTTGGATTTACTCGTGTAATGTCTTTTTTTCTGATTAACCATCCTCGTGAAAATGAACAGAAGTTAATGCTTATAACACATCATTATGTTTCATACAAATCACAAGTTTTACATTTAAAGTGAATTACTGAAACACAGAAACTCCTCACATTGTAATAATATACCTGCACGCACGGAAACAGGTTTCTTACTTCTGCATTTTCCAAGCAAGAAACTGATCAGTAGAGTGCCACAATATGCTCTAAATGTTCCCGAATATTGATTGGAATCAGATTTGAGCTAATTAATCATCTCCATTTCAGCTTGTTTCTCCAACACACTGATTGGGTGGACGAAAACAAGAACATCCGCACAGAAAAACACGCCACGTTCCCATCAATAAGGCCACTGTAGCGTCTCTCTCTCTCTCTCTCTGCAGTGTCCCGGAGGCCTGTGGACAGTACGGATTGCAAAAGAAGTAAGTATTTCCAGGACGCGACTGGCTGGCCGTGGGTTTCATCATGGGGCAGATGAAACCGCAGAAATTGAAGCTTTGCTGACAGATTGCTGCTGAGCGTTCAAACTGTCGGCAGCGAAACACACACCAGGACAGGCAAGGGTGCAGAAAAGACACAGCTGAAGAGCGGAGATGAGTCACAGTGAGAGCATGAACACACACACACACACACAAATCCCATTAAAGACCTTTTATCAAACTGATTTTCCGAGCGAATGCGCCTCGGAGCAAAGACAGACTTTTAATCCATCACCTCTACTGCTTTTTAAAGCATACTGTGAGCTTGTTTTGGATTCGAGCTCTGCGCATATTTCTTACTCGCAAATCAAGTCGCATGCAAGTCTCAATCCATCTGCAGCTTTTTCATCACCCTCTTCATTCCCCTTACGCAGCTGCTCCCCCCGCCTGCCCCCACGCTCCCTATTTAAAGCACGGCCCATTAAGAAGAAGTGAAAAAGAGAGCGCTACCCTGAGAGAAAAACCGTCCTGGGGCCGGCTCCACTGGACCTGGCTCGACATACCAGCTTCTGTTTATTTGAACTGTGAACCTGCATTTGAAATGTGTGTGTGAAAGTAAAAGTGCAAGCGTGTGTGTGCAGGGGAGAGAGAGAGACAGACAGAATGGAGTGTGTGTGTAGCCAAGGAAATGGCTGCACACAAAACCCACTGTCTCACCCTCTGATTCCTTTCACACCTCTCTTAATGCGCTTTTTACGCACATTTATTTCCCCCGCGGGCTCCTGGCGCTCCTGGGGTTCTGCCGGCCACAGACGGGCCTCTGTGTAGCCAGGTTAAGGCAAAACCGAGCTGAAAACAGACCTCTATCACCCCCTGTGGAGCTCCAGACACAGAAATAACACTGTCCTCCTGCTGACCCACACATGACATCACAGGAAGTGTACAATCACTCGTGTCGTGAGCAACACAACCCAGAATGCACACAATTATAAGTACAGATTAACACTGAGAGTGGTTTCCAAGAAAACAGTAGACAGACACATGGAGGCGTTTTGGGGAACTGAGAGGTCAGCGAGGGTCAGGTTAAAACTAGACACGCACCGAGACATTGCTTGGTAACTGGAATCAGATGGTTTCTCAGTCCTGATCAGCATCGACTGGTGAAGTGTTTAAACATTTTGAAAAAGCCTTAGACAGCAGGATGACGAGATGACAAGACCTAAGACTCTAAGGGTGTTTTCACACCTGATAGCCCAGTAGATTTGGTTCAACTGGGGATAAAAATAGAAATATTTGTTACTTTTTCAGCTGGTACAGTTCGCTTTCACACTGCATCGTGTCGAACGATCCAAACTAATTGAAAAACATGTTCCTCTCCTCGCATGAGGGGGCGCTGTACCAAGAACTGCTGAAGGAAATGACATAAAAACCTCAGAAGAAGACATGAGCACAACTTCCTTCTTCACAGAATCTAAAAAAGAAACAAATGGAGTAGTGTCAGATTTTAGCAGTTGTAGGATTTCTCTTTTGCCTTTGGCTAAAGACCCCCGAGGTCATTGCTCCCTCAAGCGCTAGACTCTGATGTTTGTTTTGGTTGTATTTACCCAGAATGCCCAGGGCTATGGTTAGCAGCCTGCTTTTGGAGCAGCGTCCGGTTTGCTTGTATCCACATATGCCTTCAAACTGCACCAAAATTCACTTTAATAGAACTGAGACCTAGACTTTTAGTTAGTCTTTTTGGTCTTCATCAGTTTGATCGTGCATTCACGCCTCCCCAATCGAACCAGACATTCTAGACAAATGAGCTATAGAGTTTGATTAAAGCGGACTAAACAGCGCTGGTGTGAATGCACAATAAGACGTCACGGTTTCAGAGGCATGGGATTGACTGGGCGAAAGTGTGAGACGATGAATGGCTGCCAAGCATTCAAACAAAACAAAATCTCAAACAGATACCAGAGACATCTACAAGCAGGAAATAGAAACACTTAACATTGGAAAAACAAAGAGCAGGGTGAGTCTAGTTGGCTGGTGAACATAATAAAGTAATAAAAGTCAAAGGCGTGGACTTTTTAGTTCAGATGAAGTCTGAATAGTTTGACACGAGCAGCAGGTTCATCCCTGCTCGAACGTGCTGGGTCTTAAAAATCACACTGCAACACGTTATGCACTAGGATATGGAAATAAAGAATAGAAAAGTGGGGGGAAAAATGTTTCATCAACTTTGATTCTTTAAAGGGGTTTAGATACCAAATGTAAACTGAAGCAAAGGTGACACTTAAATCTCAACTGTGTAAAATCCATGGCTTACTAATCTATAAAAAGGCATAACGTGTCAAATCGCTTAAGAGGCACTACAGAGTAAGAGCGCTCTGGCTTCTGTCTGGTATGTGGGCCGGCATACCAGCCAGCAGAATACACCCCGGACTGGAAAGGCAGCTCCGTGTGACTAAGAATCTGCTATGCCAAAGACTGTCCCAGCCACAGAATTCAATACTGGAATCAGAGTTATTGACATTGACCGTGCTGTTCCACAGTGGAAACACCAAGAATGTCCCTTAAAGAGGGAATAAGAGAGACCCACTAAGAAAAAGATCATAAACGCAGATCATAAAAGCACATCAATGAGTGATGGACTGGCCGAGGGAGGAATACATAAAAGATGGAGTGAAAAGAAGGGTGCAGTTTTGAGACAATGCACTGGCAACACAACAGAGGGAGGAAGCACATGGCATCACCAAGCCCATCCATCTGTAGACAAGCCATATGCCAAAAACGTTCACGCATTCCACTGAATCAAGCCATGGATTTGTCTTGACGCTGGTTCGGCCCTCATTGTGAGGTACCCTCACAATGGCCCAAGAGGAGAAGGCTGTTTAGGAACACCCCCCGACGGACTAATCCATACTTACAAAGCTGCTTGGATTCGATCAGTCAACAAACGGGTAAGATTTCCTGCTGTCTCACCAGCCTGATCCGGCCACACGTATGGGGCCATGTGAGCAAGACAGGCCGCAGAACGTTACCAGCAAAGAACTGTCTAAATAATGGTTTCAAACCAAAAAAAAAAAAAGAAAATCCACCAAAAGACTTGCTGTGTTTCTACATCTTTGTACTTTTGCTTTTTGATTATTCTGGTTTGGCAAGGAATAAACAGTGAAATACCACAGAAATGCATTAAAAAAAAAAGCCAGAGCAGATTAGTACTCTAACTTTCACCCAACAGGTAAACAACGGATGCCACTTCTTTAGCTTAGACTGATTTCAGCAAGAAAGCACGTCAGTGGGTGATGTTCTGTAGCACAAACAGCACAATAAACAAAACATATTAATTACAGTGGCAAAGTAAACAGAAGTAATAAAAAGCCCACTGGTGTGCATGAAGCAACACAGTTTGCAGGAAAACTAAAGAGAGAAGATAAATTTTCAAGGGTCAGCAAACAGGATAAACCAATTACAAACCGGGTATTGAATTTATTACTCTGGTTATTTTATTTAGCTTTTTTTGCCTTTCGCTGCTGCTGGAGCCAGAGGAGGTTGTCCCCTCTCAAACCAATCACACAACACAAATCTATATATATATATATATATATATATATATATATATATATATATATATATAAAAACAAAAAACCTTACCTTGTGCAGAGACTGTGTTAACTGATCTTAAAGCTATTGACTTTGCTACAGACATCTGGAGTGTGGAGGTTTGCTCGACGTCTTTGCTTAGCTTCAAGGCACACTAAATACGACTCCTCATTGATCAAACTGGAGCTGTGGAGCATGTCCAGCTGTTTGGTGAATACTTTAGTGCAGCGCACACGAGCAACAGATGCTAAAGAGATTGGAAATTCTTGTCATACTGCAAGATAATGCAAGAAACATGCAAAGAAAAGCAAGAGATGATTTCAGCAGGGGTTGCTTGGTGCACACCTCTCAGTTGATCATCTGCCAAATTTGTCATTCTAGGCACTTTAATCTTCTGCAAAACCACTGGGTAGTCAATTATTGCGCGATAATGACTTTCAAACGAGTTATTGCCCCTACAAGTCCACAATGTCGGAAACGGACCAGGTTCTGATGCAGAATCCCGTTCTTGATCGCAAATGACTCAAATCAGTGTCAGGGACAATAAATATTGATCAGTTCATTTTTAATCTGGTACAAAGGAGGAGAAAAAGACATAAACCCTGAATCATCTGTCGGCTTACAGCCTTTGCTCAAAAAGCTGAAACTCTTGAAAAAACCCATCGCTGCTCTATTGATTGCACTCTACTTTGCATTTAGCTGTTGCAAGCGACCCGCTCTCTCCATCTGATCCTGCAAATACCACTGATCCCACCAAGAGATTGGTGTGCTGCTGGTCTATTGTGGACCATATTGATTGTTCAAAAACCAACAGTGAGACATTCTGAAGCCACACTTTCATTTTCCCCAGAGCGGCACTGAATCAATACATGATGTGAATAAGCACGGTTTGCCGAGTGCGATGACGAGCCACGTTGGCTCAAAACCCGAGAAAAGACACAGACAATTAGACAATAGGTCACAAAAATGTGTCCTATGTTGGGAAACGGATGTGAGAGAGAAGAGTGTTTTTGATGACACAGCACTGATGTCAGGGTGAAGAAAACCCTGCCTGAGCAACAGCGAAACCTCTCACATCTGGGACACGCTTCGTACCCATGTGCAATGAATTATATATTTTTGGAAAGTCAGCCACGTTGGACTCTGTAATCTGCTGGTGGGATTTTATTCCTGTTGTTCATGGTTTTGCCTGTTGTGACTTCAGCGCTTGATTTTGTTTTACGAAAGAAGCTGACAAAGATGTTGTTAAGGAGACAAAAATAAAGAATATTAAAATCAGCTGAATAACATCCTACAGACACAATGCATTTTTCACACCGCGAGAGCCCCTCAGCTGCGAATGACTATTTTAGAGCAGAAGGGTGAAATTCGTCACCCTGATGATTGGCAGGCTCAGCAAACGCTCGAGTTCCTGTGTCGGCATACAAACTGTGTTCATCAAGTTGAGTAACTCTGACTCACTTCACATCCAGAGGATGCAACTTAAAGACAAGAGGAGGACAGAGGTTTTAAAGTGCCGACACTCCGCTCACAGAGCGCTCAAAGAGAAAAACATCTTTATTAAGTCTGTCTGTTGAGATATGAAGGCTACCGCTAAAGCTCCTTCCACTCCCACTGTCATTTGAATTTTGTTTTACCGACTTACTGGAACCTCTTATAAATCTGGCCATTAAGCATTTCAACTCAATTTTTAAAAATGAGACATGACTGTTTTATTTGTTTTATTGAAAAGGTCTCTTGGGTCTTGTTCGCTAAATTATGCACCAAATTGGTAAAACAAAAAATAAACTAATTGTATGTACTTTTAGTTAAGTAGATTACCATCAAACTAGCATAACAGTTTTTAAATAAGGCACATTTTACTTACTTTTCAATACTCACTGGAATAAAAACGCCAAACTTAGCATAAAGTTTTTCCAGACTTTATGCTAAACTAAGTTAAGCTGTGCTGTATTTCTTTCATGTCAAATAAAATTATATCTGCTTGTCGAAATAAAGATAAACCAGTAAAGCTATACCATCCTTCAATTACTGTAAGTATATGACTTCACTTTAGCATCATTACCTCGCCAGAATGTTTTTCTGCTTGATAATTAAATGCTAAAATGTGTGAAAAAAATGTTTTCATTTGTTAATTCCTGACCAATTAATGCAAAGACGCTGTCACTCCGACATTAAGACGTATGCTAATGTATTTAAAAAATGCATTTTTTAATGCATTAAAACATGCTGAAATATGGCTGAACACTTCTGCTCAAATTTGGATGAAAGCCATTCTGGATTAACTTTTCAAATAAGACTTTAAATCTGCATCCCAATTTTACCATCACAGAAAAAGCCATATATTTTTAAAATAGAAAATTAACTCCACCATAAATTTCGTTAACGAATCAACAAATTGTCTGTCGATTGATCCATATTTCCATTCAAGGCTGCTACATCAAGGTGACGCCTTGACATGTTAGTTCATCACAGGACCAACAGAAAGAGACAATATTCATATCATTCAAATAGAGTCACACCTAGGCTGAATTTACAATCCCAAATTTATCTAATAAACATATTTTATTTAGACTGTGAGAGGAAACCACAGAGGCCAGAGAAAATCTAGTTATTTGCTAAGAGAACAAGAGGCCTCGACTTGGCCGGGATTTGAACCCAGGCAGTCGCTCCATCTACTCAAGTCAGTCATAAGACGGGACTGTCAGTGACTCACTAAGTAAATGAACAAAAGAACAACCAAATAAACCAATGAGTGAATAAATCGTAGACCTTTGCGACATAAATTTTAAATCTCAGCAAACAGTACTCCAACGACCCCAAAAAAACAAAAAATAATAAAATAAAAAAGGATGTGGCTTCAACAAACGTTCTGACAACTCCGACCCAAAGCCTGCACAGGCTGTCAGCGCCCACACGCCTGCTGGAAACGCAGCACCGTGACGAGATTGGCTTTCTGCGCCGAACGCTGAGCAGCTGAGCAGTGGCGAGGCTACCGGCCACACAGCCACTAGTTAGATCTGTGGTGTTGCACAGCCACATCTGGTCAGCCTGGATCTACTCAGTGATGCATTATGGTCTACCGTTCAGCCAAACCTCAGAGGTTAGGGACTCTTCCTTGGACAGGGCGTATATAAATTAGGATGTGTATATTCTATACCTCCCCATTCATCTCAGTTGCATAAAAATTGCATGTAAATTTAAAGCAGCTGCACGCTGCCCTAAATAACATAGCTGAATAAGGTTCTTTGTAAAATGCAAGACCCAAGATAACACCTTTTGTGAGGGCAACAGTTTATCTTGGCTTAGTTTGGAATTTTAGCCCAAGGCCAAAAACATCATGCTGCAGAGGAAATGAACTAAAGTGAAAAATCTGTTAACTCGTCAAAGAACGGCTTCTTCTTTGAAGAGTTACCGGATTTTGTCCAAACTGTCCTATTGGTAGATATTTATGAAGTGATAAAATTACAATGAGTAGATCATCAATGGTTGTCAGCTTAGCTTAGAGATGGAATTGGGTCATTGCCTCTGAAAGCAGAAAAACTCTCCAAGTCACTATGGGGGCATTCACATCACCCCCGTTTAGTCCGCTTTCATCAAACTGTAGTTCGTTTGTCTAGAAAGTCCAGTTTGTTTGTGGAAGTGTGAATACGCAATCTAACTCTAATGTAGGCCAAAAAAAGCGAACTCCGATCCACCTAAAAAAAACTAAGTCTCGGTTTGGTTGAGGTGAACTCTGGCGCTGTTTGAATGCATTTGAATGCAAGCGAACCGGAGACCGCTCCAAAAGCAGGAAGTGAAGAATAGCAAAGGGCATTCTGGGTCAACAGGGCCAAAATCAATGCTCGAGTCTAGTCTACAGGGAGAAATGGCTCGTGGCAAAAGAGAAATCCAGCAACAACAAAAATCTGCTTTTTCGATTAGTTTGGATCGTTTGACACAATGTAGTGTGAAAGTGAACTATACCAGCTGAAAATGCAACAACTGTTGCCACTTTTGACCCCAATTGCACCGAGTCTACCGGGCTATGAGGTGTGAAAACACCCTAAGTCTTGAGTTGCCCTGAGTTTGCCATTACACTGCAGCTCAATAAGCTTACTTTGGATGTACCTAGCAGATCTCTCTCTCACCAAGTCAGAAGAATGGATTATAAAACTGATCCAAATAATTTTTCTGTGCTTTAAAGTCAATGAACTCATTGCGCAGTGCTCTCTGTTTATGAGTACAATGTGTGCTTGGGAATATGGCGGAGCTGACTTGGTCTGTTATGTCTTGCCACACACAACGTGCCATAAGTTTTCTTGCTCCATCCGACTCACCCAAAGACAGCCTTTGGAGGCCGGCCTTGGACTGCAAGCTGCTGTTGCCAGGCAATACATTATCACAGTTTGGTAGTGTGATCATTAGTGATTGTTGAGAGTGATATGCAGCCTCCATGGACAACAGAAGACGTTACCTTCCAGGCTTCGTTTAACTGGATCAAAGCCTGGAAAAGGATGTAACCAGAGGGCCTGGATCTTTATGTGTCTGGTCTGGGAAATCATTATCAACAGAACACAATGTTGAGTTGGGGAAAACTAGCCGCTTACTGGGCCAGTGGTAAAGCACTTATTCTGAAAGTGATTAATGGGGTTGTCGTCACTCTGGAGAAAGGGTCAGAAAATGCCCCAATTTAGAAAATCTCTTCCCCTGTTCTGAATTCATTATTAAGTGTTTACTGAAATAAAAATAAAAAATAAAAAAAGAGATTTAAAAAATTGACTGTTGTGAAGCAGCAATTTAGTTAGTAATAAAACTTTGGGTCAATAGATGAGGTTAATGCCTGCAGATTGGATTGGATCATAATTTATGACCATAAAAGTCAATTTATGAGTTTCAGAGTGAAGAAACAATCACTGTTTAAACTGCAGCACGTTTCCTGGTGAAGATGAACAACACAGCTGTATTGTTTTACTTGTCCCTTTGGATTGTCTTTATCATACGACGGAGGAAAATAAGAACACAGTTTGGATTGATACTCCCCAGGGAACGGAAATACAACCTTCGCAGCCTGAAAGGGGAGAAAAAAATGAACCGCCACACAAAAGCCCCTTCACTTTATCTAGAGTGATAAAATAACGGAGAAAAATGTAGGCACTCGAGCTGTAAGTGAAGGATGACTCTTACACAGCAAGGTATTGGATTGCAACAATGTCATGTCTGGGTTTTTTTCTTCCTCCCCCGATGTCTTTGTTTAGTGTGAAGTGTGATGGATTTAAGCTTTATTAGAGGAACGTCTATGCCAGGTCTGTCAGAGAAATGATCCTGACACGACGGTAAAGTGGACAGTTTGATGACGATACAGAGCAAAGGGTGATGAAGCTTCAGTACAGGAAAAAAAAAACATTTCTAAGCGCATACACTGGAGGACGGAGAGTGGTTGAGCTTTATTGCAGACAAATGGACTGGTGCTTTCATTAAGCTCGCTGACATCTCCGGTCTACTGTATTGATTCTGGGGCCAAAAGTCAAATAGAAACTCGTCCCCACTGGGAAATTGCAGAGTCTGAGAACAATCAGATGACTCCTGCTTGAAAAAGTTCCTCCGTCGGCTGAAGAATGAGGAGTGGAATATTTGAACGTCTATTTTCAAACTCCACCGGGTTTGAAAATAAATTCAGACATAATTTCACAAGTTCAGGATTTATGTCTGCCCAGTCGGTCAGTTGCCACATCTTGGTAGATTTGCAGTTGTGTGTTGTTTTATTTTTAATTTGTGGATGAGGGCCTCATCTATTTTAACTTCAGCTGTATCCTTGACCTGCCTTGCGTATTTCTTGTTCTTCGTGTGCTCCCCGTTAACTAACATCCTCTGACAAAGCTCACTGTTGGAGAACAAGCAGTGTCGTTTAAATTCCACTTCACATTCATGTGCTTCACTTTGTGCTGATCTTTTGCAGAAAATCCCAATAACATAAATTGCAGCTTGTGGTTGTTGTAACGTGACAAAGCGTGGAAAAGTTATGGCTGCATAAATACTTTTGGAAGGGCACCCTTTGTGAAATTTGTGTGCTGCTGCTGGAGGGGAGAGAGATCGGAGACACCTGGTGTGCGAGAAACCAGAGCGGCATCTAACTGTATTATACAGATTAATTAAAAGCTTGAATCTGTTTCCTATTATCTTTGAATGCTTGTTGATGGGGGTCCACTGCCACATGCACCGCCGTGTGGGGGCCTGTGGCCTGATTAGATCAGTGAGACCCATGTGGGAACTTTTGTTTCCTATCCTCAGGATGCTGCTGTAACCAGTAATAACTTGCGGCACAGCGAGAATCTGCATAAATAAATGAAAAAGAAAATGATACAAATAAGAAGGTGGTAATTTCTGCTACACAAATGTATCAGGCACAAACAGAGAGTGTCTTCAGGAAGCGTGTCCTCTGGGAAGAAAATGGAGTGGAAAAGTGTGCGAGTACAGAAATTGAGGAAAGAGGGTTGGAACAAGTTGGAGGTCATTGTCTGACTTCAAAGCACACATTGCTAACGACAAGAGAAGCCTCCATTGCTGGATGGATGGGTAGGAGGCCGGGGGATGGGTGCATTAGGGAGGGAAACCAAACTTTCTCCACTGACTGGCTTTGACATGAACCAAACACTGGGACCCTTATAGACTCATGTCTGGACGCTCTGGGATGAAGGCGGTGAGCGCTTTTACACCCTGATGTCACTATGGCGAACTCCAGGCAGGAACCGAATGAGAATGCTAAAGGAGCTTTACAACACGATGGAAGCCGTCTCATGTGACAGCTGGGACTATTTTATCTGCGGCAGGAGGCTTGTTAGAGTCTGAAAGAAACATTATCTCACCCCTCCTGATGCATGCGTTGGATCCGCACACAGTCCTGTTCATTGGAAGTACTGCTTTTGAGGCCGGCATCTTTCAACAGCTCTATGGCAGCCAGGTCTGCACCAAAGCATTTACGAATACCAATTAAGTTCTGACCCGGACTTAAAGGCAAGTGACGAGGCCCTTCTCTTGCTGTCTTAACATTACACACTCTGCTGAGGGTACATGCAGAGAAACACACAACATACACCCAGAGAGGATGTCTGCTCTAAGACCAGAGCAGCAGCATCATCATTAGAAAGCTCCTATTTTATGTTTTTTGGTAACTCACATCCAGAGAAACTTTGTTATCGAATGAGAGAAAGTCAAAACGCCGGATGAGAATCTAAATAGTTAATCTGGAGATGGGTATTATATTAGGCATGCTTCTCTCCATTTTTCTCTACACTCAAGTAAGCAGTTTAGGAAACGGTAAACAAAGATGTACGTTAGATTAGATTTATTTATTTTATTTTTTTCAAAAAGGCAACTTTCAGTCCATGCTGAGTAGTGACGGGAAAACCTTTCAAGAGCCAACATGTGCGTTCTCTCAGTTCAGGCCATTCTTCTGATCCGCATTCCTCTGTTTCCAATTACGCCTAATGTTTATCTCTCACTCCTTCCTTTGGTTTCACAAATCAAACAAACCTACATGCAAACTTGCACTGCTACAGAGACACAACAAAACCGCCCGTACTCCTTGAGACGGCCAACGCCATGTGTTTGTGTTATGCAACCCGGGCCGCTTCGGGTCAACTTGTCCTGCTGGCAATTTTGGCGCAGCCATTTTGTTCCCACGGGTTGTCGCCAAGCCTCTCGCTACTTCTGTTTTGCACCTGAAAATAACCTGGCCATTAACCGATGCGTATCAGTTTGCGTTGGGGTGTGACAAGACTGCGGTGTAAAATATTACCATATTAAACCGCCACAATATTTCTTATAAGTCACGTCTGTGATGCAAAGTGCTATTCTGTTGCTGTTGGTATAGACTTTGTCTGGTAAGGTTAGCCTATGTTGTTATTATGGGATTTGAAGGTATTTGCTTAAGCCTGTTATACTGTAGATGCGTATTTTGAAGGAAGAAAGGGAGTGATTCCTGAGATGCCTGATTATGCCGTCTAAGTCTGATCACAATGAGTCACATAACACCCTGTCTCCAGCATGGTTTTAGCACAAAAATGAGCACCTGTGTGGACAAAAGCCTCATGACATTACAGTCATTTACATTCTCTTTAGCGTTTCCTGATTTCAGCGCAGCGACAGAGGCCACAATGGTTCCAGACAGCAGGGGGTTAATCTCTAATCTTTTAGTGACTAAATTATTGAAAGTCAAGTTTGTGAAACTGATTGACAGAATGAAACAGAGCCTGAAAAAGAGGATTTGTGGCAGGTAGCAGAACAAGCTAAAAACAACAGTAGAAACATGTCAGAAGAGTCAGAAGGCCGTTCTGCTTGGAAGATGACGTGTTTGGAAGAAGATCAGACTACAAGCTGTGACTGTGTGAAGCCAAGTCAAAGAACACACGCACGCACACGCAGCACCGTGAGTTAGATAAACTAAGACATGCTCCAGTTCAAGTCTGTCAAAAATGATTGAGGACTTCCTTCCCCCCGTATTGCATGGAGTCGTACCACGTAGTGCAATTAATTGAATTTCATTCTGAGGCGGCTGCAACATTTGTTATCCAGTTGCACTCACCATGTTAAATTTGAATTTTTATGATTCTAAGATTTTGGTATCCTGACAGCTTCTCTTAGCAATTCTCTGACTGATGTGAACATCTTCCATCAACAGAATGTTATTCCAGTATTTCTCATTATTTAAAGAAACGGGCCTCCGAGTGAAAAAACATCAAAATACGGTTGAAATATAGAAAGAAAATGATTTAACATACAAATCTACTCTAGTTAAAGGTAATTGTATTTATTTTTTATTTTCAGTTTGTCTGCGCTGAAATTTTCAAGCATTTTCTGAATGTTTTAGAGAGTGCTTTTATGTTTTGGTTTAAAAAAACCCCAACATAACTTGGATATCTGCCTTTCTCCTTCATTACAAAAGAGGGGACAGTGAAAAAAGACATGCACCATTCCTGACCTCCTTTGCGCCACATTTCTCCTTTCTCTCCTGCTGCTCTGGTCTGTTAGGATTGGTCAGTGATAAATCGCCTGTCAGCAAAGTTCAGGCATTAAAGCTAAGTCAGTTCTACAACCTCCTAATTCAAATATCGCCTCTGAAACATCGTCAATATCAGAGAGTAGACTATTGGAGAGTAGAAATGCAATTAAAGTGCACTGTCACACCGTTTCCTCTTCAACACAAAGTAGAGCACAACTGGAAGGAGGAAGAAAAAGGAAACAAGGTTTTTCTTTAAAAAAAAAAAAAAAATTCTGAAAAGTGCGGCATGCATTTGTACTTAAATCCCGAAGCGTTGTGGTCAAGACCGCTTCGTCCGAGACCAAGGCTGAGTGCTTGGGCACATCACACTTTTCATTTTGGCTTTTGTAAAAAAAAATAAATAAATAATTATTTGGAAACCACGTTTCCTTCCTCTATACAATTAAATGTCACCTTGTGTTGTTCAAACACACCAAATCCCAATAAACCAACAGCACTTTGAAGTTTGTGGTTGTAACACACACACACACAGACACACACACAAAAAAAAAAACGGTAAAAAAGTTCAAGAGGTATGAATACTTTTGCAGGACTCGGTGAAGATTAGCTTAGTACAAGTCCAGAATCTGATTTCATAAACTGATCTGCAGATAAATGCAGAAAATGCTTTCAGTCATTTCCAGAGGAGGATTTCATTTATGTTGCCGACTACAAATAATGGTGGTGTGCAGCTCGAGCAGAAGTCGCTTCTCAACAAAAATGTGCATCGTTATATTTTATGACAACATCTGGGGGTGAACGGGAGGTTTCGGCGGCGTTCGTCTCGATTGCGTGCCTGTTGAGCAATCGGGGAGGCAGGCCAACTGCACGCGGGCCCCCGACTAGAGGGGGACATTTCCAGATCCTCCCCGAAAGCCCCCGCACTTTGTTGACATGAACTTAAATTCCTGAGACCTCCAGGAAAAACGCACAGCGAACCGCAAGCCCAAGAGCACTGAACGGCATTTGAAATTCAAAAACAACATCTGTTCGGACTCTGGTCGGCTTTTGTTAGTCACATCAAGAAAAGACAGCAGGAGAAACACCGTGAAGGGACACATCAGATCTACGAGACGTCTCGAGCTTGGATGGGAGACGTACTGAGCCTCGCCCTAAGCTTCATAAGTTTTTGGAATCACAGACTTAGATGGGTTTTGTGTGATAGGCCAACAAAATGTAATGCATAAAAAAAAAGAAAAGAAAAAGTGGAGTGGGAGAAGTCTGGAAACATGAGGTTTCCAGACTTTTTACAAATAAAACTCTAAACGGAGAGGTATGCATTTGATACCCCAAAATAAAATTCAGCACAACCTGTTTCTAAGACCCATGGCTCACATGTGGGAATTTGTAGACGGCAAAACGTCATCAAATGTGGCTTCGGAGAGAAACGTCGAGATCCACTTCGGCCTTGACTTGTGGAAAACTTTGCTTGCAGCTTTCCACAAGCTATAAAGGCAACAAAACAAAAGTGGTGGAACGTATTCTGGTCAGATGAGACCAAAATTTATTATTTTTTGCCAGAAAACTAATAGACCACATCCACCTGAACACAACCCACCACATTTAAATACGGCGGTGCCAGCATTATGCTGTGGGGTTGCAGCAACGCTTGCTGAAACAGTAAACATATAGCCACTATTAAAGCTAATTGTGTGTCAGAATGACCACCAGTCCTAAACTCAGGTGGAAAATTGTGAAAAGCTTTGAAAATTGTGGGTTGCATATCAAAACTGACTGAGCTTAAGTTGTTTCACAAAGAATGATGGCTATAACATTCAGGCTTTGGATGTGCAAATTTGGTAAATAATAATTTGGAACAGTGTATTGAGTTTTTTTTATTTTTGATTTGATTTGATTTTTGTCATGGGGAGCTTCGTTCAGTAAAATTTGATTTATACTGTAATAGTTCATGACTTGAAAATTATATGACCATCATTTGCATTGACCATTTAAGAAAATCTGAGAAAATATCACTCTCATAATAATTTGGAACACGGTGTACGTCGGGGCTAATGTTTTAAACTCCGAGGTAAATTCCTTGTTCTAATCTTTGGGATCTTCACAGACCTGCAGCGGTGTTTAGATCTTTGCAGCGTTGCTTCTTACTGCGATTTACGGCTGACGTCACGGGCTTTCCGACATCTGCGCTTCAGAGAAACATGGAGATCTAGTTCAGGTCTTGCACGGTTCCCTCGTTTACATAAAGCAAACATTTTAATCTATATGTACCCTAATTTGACATCCTCTCCCAGACCTTCCATGCAAGTGGCAGATGTCTTTGTTGATCTTCTGGATCGCAAACACAACGAGCGTACAGACTTGAGCGCAGACACATGTAAACAAGTGGCCGACTGACACACGCTTCTTCTCTCTTTGCACTGAAGATGCATTGTTCTCTGCACAGCAACAAACTGCCAGGTTGACATAGCGGTGTGTGTGTGTGTGCATGTGCATGTGCGTGTGCCGGTGATGGCGGTGAGAACCGCAAGACAACATGACTTGTTTACCTCAGAGGAAGAATGTAGTATTTGTCTTGATTTCCATCACTCACACATGTGAGTCTGGGCAAGAAAAGAGAAAAAAACAAAAAAAACACAAAACAAAATGTCCTGGAGCATTACCAGCCTGTCACATTGAACAATGGGCTGCTTCACTAAAACCCACACTCCTGCCACCCCTGGTCATGGTGGCGAGACGGAAACAAAATGAAGGTAAAGGCGTGAGTATGTGAGTGTGTGTGTGGGAGGTAGGAAGGAAGGAAGGTATAATCTGTCATAAGTTTTAATGTGTAGAAAAGTGTGGTGAAACTTCTGTCGGTGTGTGTGTATGGGTGTGTGTGTGTGTATGGGTGTGTGCTCCCTGGCTGTGATTAAGTAGGTCTTGCAGCCGTGCCAGAGCTGCGGTTATTCTCCGGCCAGCGGCGGCGGCAGAAGACCAAAGATACTTCATTATGGCCTCATTCATCACCCCCGGGACAGCTCTGGCACCGCTCTCAGGGCCCCGCTCATCTCCTCCCTGCAGTCTCCGATCCACGCTTACAGCTTCGCCGGTTCATCCCTTCCTCCCCCTCGGTTCACCTGCCCTTTGTGGAACCTTCCTCCTCTTTTCCCCTAAGCGGACACTTCCCTTTCTACACGCTTGTCTAATCGCCTCTTCCTTGTTGCTTACCTTTGTCTAACCTTCACTCTATACCCCTGTTGACTATTTTTTAATTAACTCTCACTAATCCACTGCGTCCCTCAGTCTTGACCCATCCTCCCATGCTTTCATTAGCTCCCTCCAGCTCTTATCCTTTTTTTTTTTTTTTTTTACCCCCCAACTCAGCCCATTTGTCATTCCCACTACCCCTCCCTCTCCTGCCTCTATAATTGAGTTTGACCTTCGTCCACCAAATTGGCCAAGTCGTTGTACCCCGATGAATCCTCACCTGATCAGATGAAGGTGTCAATAGTGGATGACAGTGTGATGGAAAAAACAAAACACAACTGGTGTGTGTCCAGTTCAGATCCCAGACGGGGGTTAGACACGGAGATTCTCATGGTATAATAGCAATAAGTGAAAAATACTCTATTAACGCACAACATAATCAGTTGCTTATCTTCTTACTGGAGCAAAGAATAACCTGGTATTAAAGTTACAGAACAAATAAACACCAACCTTAAAGTAGTATTTTAGAGTACAGAATGCTATCTGTTTTTGCTTTCCTGCTCTGTATTGTCTAATACTTGGAGAAAAAAAAAACAAACTGATACCATCAGCTTGCACTCAGCTGCTTAACAAACATGCTTCCCGGTGCCTCACCAACTGTCCTTAAAGTTCAGATTTACCTGAATGATGGGAGGCGAGCTTATATTTCCACTCTGTGGTTGGCTGAGTTTTTTTGTTTTTTTTTGCAACCAGAAATGTTTCCAAGCATTAAAACTTGCATTTGTTACTCAATCACACAGCGTAGTTCCCTCGTTTCAGGCAGCTGACCAGCAGTTCAAAACAACAGGCGGCAGAGAGCTTGAGAGGTCGATCCAATTTGCCATCAAGTCGCAATAACAAAAACTTCAGAGTCGACTCAAGACTTGAGTTAAATATTTGGGACTTGACTTGGGCTCTTGGTGCGAGTCTCAGGTCTTAGTGCCTCTTGCCAATTTGCCAAGGACCCCAGATAATTTAATAATTATATTAAGATTTGTCATTATTTTATCTGACAAACCCTAGTATAATTATAAAAGCTCTTTAAAAGTTGCAATCAGGACCTCAAAATTGGCACTTCCCACCACAATCAGTATGGCTCCCCTCTTCAGAGCCGAATCACTTTTCAACTACTTCCTGCTTGGCTTGACGCAACTTGACTCAATTTCTATTCGTTTTCCCCGAATCCAGCTGAAAATGCAACGTCAGCAGACTGCTGGTCTCACAACAGAGATTCAGTTACAAGACTTAAATCTGCCATTTTTAAAAACACACAAAAAGCGATTAATGGAAAAACTTTCACAGAAACACAGCGGGCGTATTGGATCGGGTCTCTTAAGGGGAGACTTGCATGAAGTGAAGCTTCAAGGTATTAGAAAATATGAAGATGTTGATTTTATTGGCAAATACCGGACTTTTCTCGCGTTGGCTTCCAACAGTCTTCTGTGACTTTACCGTCTCGGGCAATAATCGATTGGGACAATAACTGTTTAATATCCGTTTGACATTTTAAAAAATAAGGAGTTTGTCGAGGGATTCAAGTTTGCTTTTTTCTTATTTTTTTTTTAAGAGTAGAGAGTTAAATCTGCGAGACAATTTGCTAAAACAATAGCTGGTGAAGGCACAGGAAGCCAGTTTGCAGGGCTCTGTCCAGAACTCAAGAGGTTTTCTGCCAGAACATACAAACGCATTTCCAGACAGTTTCTGTTCTGCTGGCCAGTTCGCCTCCCATGTGAGAAAACGGCAACCACATAAACCTCAAGGACGAATATGAGAGACGGGTGTCCAGTTTAAAATAAATACGGCTTGTTAAAATAATTACTATGAACACCATTACAATCAATTCATATTATCCTGTCATTTATTTAAGCACAATGGCTAATATTAAAAATGACACTGTTGTGTTTTGATGAAAGGTATTTCATTTTCAAAACCACCTTTTTCATGTTGTTTTCTGGCACTTAACTAACAAGTAAACCGATTTCCCAGTCATGTCCTCACAAATCCTTGAAGAAATTATGTTTAGGTGGATTTTTAGTTCTTGCACTGGACTTTTGAGATTTCACCATCTGTAGGCCTGCGTTACTCCTTCCAAACCAATTAATGGAAACATTTCACAATCACAATTTCGCAAATCCAACTGTGCCGTCACGATGGCTGAGTGACTACACAGGAGGTTTCAGTGGACGGATTAAATACGGCTTGTCAAAAACACAAAACTTTGAAGAAACGCAGTCTGATAGTCTCACACTGCTGCCGAACAGATTAAGCAAAAATAAATAAATAGAAAATAAACGTAATTTATGAGTCTCTTTTTTTTTGTTTTTTTTTGCTTTCAGCTTCTGATTTAGGATTAATGCCAACTCCACTGTTCTGTGCAGACACCAGGCCTGTTATTAAGTCACACAATACATGTTGAGACCACAATGTAAACCTAGAGGTTTAATACTAATAATAATAATAGATTTTATTTATAATGCCCTTTTTATCTTGAGATCTCAAAGGGCTAAAGGCTTGAATGAAGTAAATTATCTTCAGTATTTTACAATGACTATTGATTTTTACCACCAAATCTCTACACAGAGTTTTGAGTCGGGTTGTTTAGAGCACTTTTCTGAACGACTTGCATCAACATGTACAAGAAGTTCATGTTGGAGAGCCTATCTGCGTGCATGCGTGTGTGTGTGTGCGTGTGTGTGTGTGGACCACACATGCAGGAAGCCTACCTGCTGTCCCATATGGTTGGCATTCTGCCTAATTAAAGCTTTTGTTGCCCCACAAGCTGGGTGAATTACCATAAGGCCTCCTCGAAGTCCTGTATTTATGGCAACTCAGCATTATAAAGAGGATATAAAGAGAGAAAACAAGTCTGATTTCTCTGCATGTTGCCACAAAGACGGAGCATAAAGTTTCCAGGCAACAGGGTAACCAACAGACTCTGCATGCCTAATATGTAAGTGTGGAAAAAAAAAAGAAAAAAAAAAAGTCCTTTCGATATTCAACAATAGGCACAATAGCTAACATAGCTAACTGCCAATGGGCTGTTAGCTATGATTTGGTTTTAAAAAGTTACGCACTCAAAACTCATATTGTTTCTGTGGTTTAAATTTTTTTCCAATGAGATGTCAAAGAGACTGGAGCTTTCTCTGCCTTTAAGGAACATGAACATAGCATGTTCCCTTGCAATTAAAATGTAGTTGTAATATTCTCTTTAATGATCAGTAAAAGAGAGGCTGTACCAACTCCTGCAGTTTCCCAACTCGTGGCGTCATTCTCAGAAAGCTTTTGGTGTGATAAAAACTGGCTTGAAAAACCAATCATTAACTTTGAAAATGTTTAAAGCTAAACGTTAAGCTTCTTAATGGTTTTTAATGAGTTTTGCCCATACAAAGTTAACTGAATATTACTAAGTTTTACTGGAGTTTTATCTGCTTGTGTAGGGCATTAAAGAATTTAGTGCTTCCTCTCCACTTAGTGACTTTTATGCACTGCCTCTGAGCTAGCTGAAAGAACACTACCACACTTTCGCCTTGCTGGAAACAAGGGGAAACTGGTAGGGAAACACGTTTTGTTGTTTCAAATTGTTTATGTGATAGTAATTTGTTTTGCTGGCAGAAACACTGAGGATACTGCAACTGGCTAACCATCCACAGAAACATTGCTGGATTTGCATTTGATCAACTCTCGAGCAATAGAGGAATTTTTACGACTGATTAAATTTAAGTTAGACGCTCTGAACAAAATTTGAGATTTTAAAGCCTTTATAGTGCTTTGGAAGACATGAAAAAGGGAGCGCCTTACATCGCTGCTAACACTAAAAATCACAAAATGATCAAATCAAAATGTGACTGGTAAGTTACACACCGGTTAGATATTTTAAAACAAAGGTCACGTCTGTATTGTTAAAACATTTTCTTTTTTTTTTTTTAATCTCAATTTGTGTATTGTGCTTTTTATTTTAGTCATGTTACACCCCTACTTGAAAACTACAACTACATTCAGCCAGCATGTCAAAATCAAATGTACATTTAATAAGAAATGATTAATGACAATATTATAATAGTAGTAATAAATATCACAATTTCAGCAGCGGTGGGATTTATATGTATTTAAACTATTTGAGAAATAACCATAACATGTTTATCGCACAGAATCTCATACCAACTCATGCCAAGTCACATCTTTGAGTTGAAAAAAAACCCAACTCTTTCGACAGAAATACCTCCAGACATGTATGAGACCAGTGAAGGTGACAGTTTCTATCTGTCACCTTCACTGTTAAAAGTCTTTCACGCCGTCACTCCTCATCTCACAGCTGTCCCTGGGATTGGCAAGAGAGCAGCCTGCGCAGAAGACTTATGGCACTGAAGTATTAACACATGGATCATAGCTGGAGCCAGAGGCTACAGCTGCCAACTGAGTCACCGAGTGGAATCCCACATAATACTTACAAATCAAAAGCCGTTCGCCCAAACGAGTGCGCCACACTAGTTCGTCACTGTTCGCCACCAAGTGAGAGAGTATTTTGTGCGATGAATGCAAATGCCATTTCAGCAGCTTGAAGTTCTGGGATACAATTGTGTGCGAGGTGGTAAGTTGTCCTTCTTTTTGAAGCTAGAGTGGCTCATGTACAACGGGAAAATAACGGGGTGGTTTGGACTAAAATCCAATTAGCTTGTTGCTAACTCAGAACTCAGCTATGTGCTGCATTTCCGCGTCAGCTCACACAGGAAATGGAGGATCGATGCACACCCCATGAAACACGGACATGTCTCTTTGCGGGTAATGAGTTCTTGAATTTTATACTCGGGTCACTTCCACAACCATGTCAAGAGATTGGGCGAGGACAAAGGTGGACCTCTGGGGACTCCTTCATCACTCATAACTTGACATTGGAGAACAATGCAACAAAAAGAGCGATAGTGCGAGTAAATTTATATATATATACATTTTTTAAATTACTACAGAGTGATATAAATGCTCAGTCAGAGGTTTAATCGAGTGGCTTCATTCTTCACTGATGTCAGCATGTGACCACACAGCCGTCATGTTTTCTAAGAACAACTGCTGTTATTAGGTCTTTTGTTTTGCTACATTTTTGAATTTGGGTTGTGTTTACCAAAAGTATGTTGAGTGATTTTTTAATTTCCAACAATGTGCTATTGTTCTGCATGTGTCTCAGTGTTACAAATTCAATTCTGAAAGATATTCATGGTAATTAATTTCATCTGTGTAACCTAATTAAGGTGTGGGGAGCAAACAAAGAAAACAAGACGGGTAGAGGGAAGAATGGAATAGGTTGAAGGTCAAACGCCTTTATTTTATTTTTTGCATTTTCAGTTGTAACTTGGTAGCTTGGATTCTCTATACATTTCATTTATGTTGACTCCCTCCCTTTCTGCAGTCATCTGTCTCAATCATTGTACTCCTGGGCTCCATCTTTCTTACTCGTTCCTCCCCGCCCCGACCACAATCGTCCTCATCTCTCTTTTGTGAAGTTGGCGGAAACAGGATCCCGTGTTTGACGGACAGCTCCTGAGTGCCGACATCTCCTCGTGGTCGACCTTATCGGGGTGGATGTGCTTAGCAGAGATGAGTGGCAGCTGGCTTTATCTGGCTGCACTCTTCACCCTCAGAGTGTTTAATGTAGGTGTGTGTTTATGTAGATTAAAGACCAGGCCAATTTGAGCAAACACAGACGCAGAATTAAAAACTTCAAGCTTTATACGAGCTGCTGTCAAACTGATTTCTATCGGTTGAAAAACAAGCATGTGTAAATGTGAATAAATTCATTTCATTTGGGCTAACGAGGTCTTATTCCATCTTTGAAGTATGTGTGTTGGTTTTGACCTGCCACTGTTTTGCATTGTGTGTATGTACGTGGGCAAAGGAGGTCAAATTCATCGGCCCCTTCAGAGTCCTTGAAGGTGTGAAAATGACCTCAGCAAATTATATGGACTTTCTGACTGATGACTTTCTGTCATGATTCAAAAAGAAGAGCCGTACATTCAGTAGCAAAATCATCTTCATGCATGACAATGAATGCTGCAAGGAATACCACTCAGTCATTGGCTGCTATCTGTATAATCCATAAAATGTTTAGAAAATATGCTGTGCATAATAATTTGGAATAGTGCATTTAAAACTTATTTGTTAAAAAAAAAAAAAAAAAAACATACTATTCTCATGGGGAGCTTTGTTCAGTAAAATTTGATTTATACTGCAATAGTTCATGACTTGAAAATTATACTGACCACCATTTGCATTGACTATATCACTTGCATTATAATTTCTAACACGGTGTTGTTCTTCATGGTGAGGTGAGTAAATCTTCATCAACGCAGACAACGCATGCATGGTGTAACACGACTTCATGCAAAGTTGTAATTGTGTCTTTGATGCTACACTTGTGATGTTCGTGCCATAGAAATATGTGCACACATACCGGTCAAACTGATAAATATGATAAAAACTGCATATCGTTCTACACCTCTAAAACGCCAGACGAATACACAGCACAGTGATACGGCTGCAATTGCAGAGATGGATTTAAAAGCAAAAACGACCACTGAACCCAACTGTTCCCCATCAAAATGTCTGATTACACACTTTCTCTATCGTTACCTTTTAATTCCCTCCCAGTCAACAGATTAACTGCAACCGAGAGTTTAAAGGCTCTGTGACTCATGGAACCGTTAAATTGGCTGTGCAGCTCCAAGATGTGATGTGGGAATGACAAACTGTCTATTCAGCCAGCTGGCCAGCAGGTTTCAGGCAAAATACACTACGACCATGACTGAGTGGTGCATCAAGCACATCGCCGTGCCGTCATTATGAGCATTGCCATTGTCTTGCTGCATTGCAGTGGAACCATTTTGTGAAAGAGGAAAGTGATGGAACTTCACCAGCAACACTAAATTTGAGAAGTTATATACAAACCCATTAGAATTGTTTATCTGAATATCTGCCAAATGAATTGTATGATTATTTGCTAAAATAGTTACCACATGGCATAACATAAACAAGTGCAAGTCATCACACGTGTTACATTTTTAAACTTTGAGCTTTATTTATCTTCCAACGGCAGCTAGCTGTGCCGCAGTGCAAACGCTAGCTTGTATCGAGATCATTAAGTGTAGATTTGGTTTCAGCTGGGCTGGTCCTCTTTTATATTGCCGCTACAGCTGATGGCAGTCCCCCCTCACATTCCTCACTATTGATGTGATCTTGTTCCTATGGAAAGCTTGCCATCTTTATAGTCAAGCATGCATTTTGAGTTTGGAAAAAAAAAAAATCTACTTTGCAGAGGGGGGTTCTCTGAAATTCAACGTCCACGGCAAACAGGAGTCGTATAATCTTCACGACAACGGAGTCAAATCTCAAAGCCGAAGCTTTGATTGAGAAGATGAAAACGGAAAGCAGATGAGTGGTACATTTACTGCCCTTTTAGGAATTCAGATGATGAAAGATAATAAGGATTAAAATCAATGAGACTAATCGATGCGGCTCTAAGCTGATACACTGCTGAGAGCTAACTCCTCCATATTGATTGGTCCGCAGCACACAAACAGAGGCAGCAGGGCAAACAGCAAGAGGAAGGATGCGGGCTGTGGATGAGGCAGGACATCACTCACCAGATCAATCGCCACACTCACAGAATGCCTCGCTTTCAAAATTTTAGTCGTCCTTCTCTTTTCTTTCCACCGCTGACCCTCTCCACATCTTCTGGTGTACTTCTTGTAAGATCAGAAAAAGTCTTGTCTTGCAATCTGAATAAATTCTCCATATAAAACATGGAGATATGGAGGATATAAAACATGTTTTATATCCTCCATGTTTCAACCAATTACTTCTCACAGTTTGCTGATAACTAGTAGGATTAAGAAATGCTTACTTCAAGGCATGACTACTAACAATGCAAACCGTTGGCCTATATAAGTTAAATACTAATAGGACACTTTTTAACTCTGCGAAATGTTTCTGTCATATTTCAAATCAAATCAAATTTTATTTGTATAGCACATTTCAGCAGCAAGGCATTTCAAAGTGCTTTACATAATCAACACCAAAACACAAAGTCATGCAACATAGAATCAACAATCAAAAACTACATTAAGTCACGTGCCATGACAATGCAAAAAAAACCATGTTTAATATTTAACCTACAAAACTCAGCCAATGGACATTGCCCTACTGGGCCCTTCAAAAACTCGGTTTAAAGTGATGTTTAACATGCCAAACTCAGTTAAACTTCAGTTGAACTTCAGTATTTAAAAATGCTGAAGTACAAAGTTAGAACCTCGTTGTACTTCTATTAGTCATCAGTACACTAAATAATGGGCACTGGTAAAGTAATATTTGTCAGAAATGCTCAGTTAATGACAAACAGGACTTAAAAGTTCACTAGCTGAAGTCCTTTTGATCATGTTTTCTAATTTTTGCAAACCAAAATTGGGCATTACTTCACTAATCTAATGTAAAACGAAATGCTGAGTAACAGACTAATAGCACAGATTTTTGACTAAATAGTGTATAGCAAAGCCTGAAACATCTACTGGTTATCTTCCTGTAACATTTTAAAGGGACAGTATTATGTAAAACTGTTTTTCTTTTGACTTTACATCATATCATGTTATTCCCTCATCAAAACCAGCTGGAGTGTTGCTTTGATTATTTGACGAATGTTTGAGAAATCCTTCAGTCTCAAGTGATAACCATTCAGTTGTTCAAAACGCCTGGGTGGACTTAGCTCCACCTTAGAGGCGTAGCTCCTCCTTGGAGCTGCAGTTTCTGGTGGCAGTTCGATAGCAGTTGCGTTTGTGGCTGTAGGAACACTGAGCTACTAGTTGTTTGGCGGTTTGTGTTGATTGGGGACATTCTTCCCACATTCTCTCCATGTAATCCCTCTGACTAGGGTTAATTGAGTTGCAGCATTCCAACAGATCCATGTTTTCACCTCTCTCCCATTTCCGTCTTTCTCGCCCATTTCCTCCACTCAACTCCTTCAGACTAGCCAGCAGCAATTAGCAAACACCCGGTGGAACTGCGCATCTGCTGAGCTCATTGCACAAGCTACTTCTCAGTGCAACACAGGTAAAAAAAATATTGTTAAAGGCTTAACAGAGGAGCGATGTCGTGGTGTCTTCCTGAAAGGTGAGTGCCGGACTTACTAAGCCTTAGCATACTGTAAAAGCTTTTTATAGAGCTGCTTTTAGACTAGGTGGCTTCTCAAAAGCCAGCTGTATTTACCGTGAACTGCTTTAAGCCCAAAAAAAGCTCCAGAGCCAACTCTGCAATAAATCCAAGCTTCTTTTTGAAGCCCTCACTCGGCTGACCAGCATCTCACGCGGCGTTGCCATCAGCAGAGCCAGCAGCACGTCAGTGTGGAATGCACTCTGTCAGTCTCCAAACACGTTCACGTCACGATTACGAAGAGTTGGGCCAGCACTGGGCCTCACACATGCAAACTGCTCCTAAACCTGTCACAGGTTTAGGAGCTCCTTGAGTCCTAAACCTGTGACACTCCCTGAGTCATGAGACTCAAGGAGCCTTCAGTACCATCCATTAGAACCTTGTTGTACTTCTATATATATGTAGCTATCTGCTGACATGGTCAATGGCGTTGGTATGCAGAATTAGACAGGCCGTTCTGGCATGTGCAGGTTAAAACACACGGGAGCCACAGACAGTGTTGCAAGAAACATTAGTTGACATGTGGACTGGACCTGGAAGTTTGGATATAAGGGCCTGGTTTAAAAATAAGGAAGGCATGTGGCACAGCTGTGAGATGTTGGCAGCTCACTTAAATCACAACAGCTGAAATGACAAGACGACGCCTCCGAAACGACTTTTCCTCGTCTCTTTTCTACTGCTGTCTTACTTGCTGTTCCTCCGCCAATTTTTCCTAACCCATTAAGACAAACTTCATCAAAAATGTTACATCTAAAGGACGATATGTTGACGGGATGCTGGTCCATTTACACCATCATTTCATGCATCTGTAGTTTTCGTTGGTTCACATCAGACTTTTACGAGTATGAAATAGTGCAGTGTACTGAGGACTGTCTTGTATTGGCCGTACATCATTCACACACCAGGAGGACATTTTGTACTATTTGAAAACGGATCTTTTAGAGTAATTTTCTATCATTTGATTGCAGTCTACTGTTGAGGAGTGCAGTTTGATGGCTCCAATGAATGCCAGATGGATGTCACTTAGACCCAAAAACAAGTATTAAGTGATTTGCTTACATATTTAAAAAAGGGACCAAAAGTCAACTTATTATTAAACTGATGACAGGCTGGTGAGAAAAGAGAAAATCCACTCTATTTCAAATATGTGTACCAGATCCAGGAGAAACCAACACTCTTCAGTGTGTGATGCTGTGATTGAGGGAAGAAGTCTCAAAATTAGCCACTTTCAGAAAAGAGAAACGTTTACGCAACCGTCTTTCCTAATCTGGTGATTTATCTATGGGTCTTCCCTGTGATTGTGCAGCTTACTGACTCAGACTGAGACCATTTAGAGGCTCAACAGTCCTTTGAAAGTGTTATTTTGTTAGCTGATTGGCTGAAAGTTTCCTTTTCGGACACAAAGATTAAACCACTTTTCAACATTGTTCACTTATTGAAAAAAAAAAAGTTTATGTCTTAGAACAGCAAACAAGAAACTCCAGAAAGAGGAGAAAGTAATGCTTTAAGTTGAGGTGATGATGAGGAGACGTGTGGTCTTGCTCACAGGTGAAAGCGTGAGTGTGCAAAGGAAGAACCTGAACGGACAGACGAAGTGATCACAGCTGACCACCGAACTGGTTGCCGAGAACCCAAACAGCCCACAACACTGACCACACCCTTTGCCTGCCGACAGCAGTCAAGAGTTTCTTTCGAAGCTCATTCCCAGCTCAGACTAATCCCATAAATGTTCTCTCACTCTTCTGTGCTGACATCATGTGAGAGCAGGAAGCCAAATTACCTTCATCTGAAGATTTACAAGATCACAGAGGACTTAAAGAAAGGTTAGTCCACATAAAAAAAAAATGTAAAAGCACTCCAGCATTAAACATTCACATATGTTTGCGTCTTTGTATCCATTTGGGCATCAGTAAGAGTGGGCAAATATATGAAAGCAGAGTGGCTCATTAGGCTTTCTGAAACCTTTGGGTGGGTTTTTACAAAAACACCAGGGATTAAAGGCAACAAAGTCTCTCAAAGGAAACTGTTACAGTTCATCGGTCCAAGGGTTACAAGGCAAAAAAAAATAATCTTCACAACATTGATACAATGAGAAAGATTATTCACAAGAGGGAAATGTTCAAACTGTTGCCGATTGTCACAGAAAATGTTTATTCCAAGTCTTAGACTCTGCAGACCTCAGTTAACATATTAATGCCACAGGGCATAACAGTACAGTTGAAACAATAGTCAGCAATAACTTTATTAGGTTAGAAGAAAAAAAAGAAAAAAAAAAGAACATAATACGTTTTAGTTTTACAAAATCTGCATCTGAATAAAACGCAAGACCCCTTCAACAATGTTGTTGCCCCGAGACAGACAGGCAGGACCAAAGCGGAGACGTTTGACTGCCACAATCCACGGCATTGTTTGGTGAAATCAAACACAGCACAAACATCTAGTATCAGTCATGAAGTTCATTGGTGGGAAGACATACTTTGGAGGTTGTTTTGGAGCTACGAAACGTGATCGGAAAAATTGAAAAAAAAAACAAAAAAAAAAAAACAGAAAAGAAGTTGGGTCGACTACCAACTCTTCTGTAACCCAAGGAGGGTTTAAATTTAAGAGTCTGATGTGAGGTCATCTGTCTGACAGCTGACGTTTGGCTCAAACAGGGTCATGTAATATGAAACAATGAGCAGAGCTCCAGATCTACAAACTAATGTTTGAGAAAAATAATAAGGCTTTTGTAAAAGTCAACCTGAGGAGGATCCTGCAGAGAATCTAAAAGGTGTGCATAAAGCCTGATAAAATGAAACAACGTTACAACGCAGAGTGCTTTAAAACCCCTGCACAACACTTTTCAAGTCTGCCGATATGTTTGCATAATTAAACTATGCTACCTTGAGCTGTTATAAAAATCTTGTCTGTATCGAAAATAAAATTAAGATTTTAAGCCTTGCAATTGGCCTCTGTCTCTTTAAGAAGCTGCTTTTCAGCCATTCTTGGGACTGTTGGACCAGGAAGTAGCTCGTATAATAAGCTCAGCAGAAGGTTTTGTTTTTGTGAATTGCTTCTGCCACTAGTCTGAAGGAGCAGAGTGGGGCAGGGCGCTCTGTGAAGCAGGGACTGTAGCTCCATGTTTTGCATAAATAGGTGCTTTCATAGCAATCAAAGGAACGCTCCAGCTAAAAAAGAAAACATTTTTTTAAATAATGCCCCCCGCCTACTGCAGACGACTGCTGAAATTCATGAATTATTTCTGCTTTCTGGCATAAAATGTCAGGCTATCAGTTTGTGACCTTAAGCTCAAGCACTATGGTTATGTGGAAAGTCCGCCTCTGGTTGGCTAAAAAAAAAAAAAAGAAGAATAAAAAAACCAGAAAAATTTGCAGCCAAGTCCAAACCTAAATTTTGTTCTGCTTCAAGTTTGAGCGGTCCTCATAAAGCTCCTCATGCTGGAATCCCCCCTCTGTGACTGAATTAAAAATAATTCTGCAAAGACAAAAGCATTGAAATTCCTTCACAATGAAGTTAATGACTCTGAATTGCCAATTATTGTTGTCATGAAAGGAACAGTCAGTTTTTTAGTTTAGGGGTTTACATTTCCACATATAGGGCCAATTTACGGCCCAGCCAAGAATAAAAACTAAATAATGTTTACTTTTTACTTTTTAAGTTATTTTACTCCAACAAGTAAAATAACTTTTGGAAAACCACACTTTGTATTTACCCAAAACATCTTAAGTCTAATATTACAATTTCTGCATGCACTGTAAAGGAGATATGCATTTTCACAGCACTCTGCATACACTGTGAGACTTCAGCAGGAGTAATGCGTCTTTTCTTTTGCACACAGTAGATCAGGACTGTAATGATGACAGCTGAGCTATTATATTAAAAGAAATGCTGCATGAATGGGAAACAACTGAGCTTTAGCAATACACATTTTATTGCAAATTGGGTGTTTTCAGCTGTACAGAAATCATTCTTTACATTCTTAGCACAATGCTCGAGCAGTATTCCCTGTTCAGCAGTTCGTCAGTCTACTTTCCCTGTAAATCCTGCAGCGGCAGCACTCTATGGAAACATCTGCAGGAGCACTTTATGGAAAAGCCTGCACTGATGTTCATTCGGTGTGCAGGCGGATAACTTAAATCATAAACTGACTGTGTCTTTGTAATGAGTCTTAGGATGTTAAACCCCAAACTAACCTTGGCTGGAGAGCGTTGTCTGTGGATGAGGAGGGTTTCCATCCTCCCACTCTGCCACTCATTTGTCAGAGAAAAAAAAAATACCAGAAGACAAATTGGAACATGGAGAAAGTGTAATCTTTCCGCTATACTTTTCCAGCTTGACGTTTCTGGAACCATTAGTCAGTGTGATGTGGTTAGGACATCGTCGCCGTGTCTGTGCGGCTGACACTGTGCACCTACTGTTCTCATGAACGTGTAGCTGCAGTGGTAAATCTCGAGGCATTTCTGGAGAACAAGCAGGGCTGGAGCCCGTCCACACCTGACAACAAAGACCTGTTGTGTGGTTTCTGCTTAAGAAATGCGCATGCTTTCAATATAGCATTTACCTTGCACAGCATGCTTAAAAAATGAGGGTGGAAAAAGGAAAAAAAGAAATAGAAATAATGGGACGAAAGCAGGGGTCAGTATGCAAAACCGAAATGATCTAGCTTAGCAAATTAAAATCACTCAGAAAATGACATTATTGCTCAAGTTCAAACCATTTACGAGCTTCAAACCATAGGATTTCACGTTTTCATTTCTGCTACTATGGAAGTTAACCTGCTGTAATCCACATAACTTAAAGTAGAACAAAGATCTGTAATATCCAAAATATGCTAGGTACCATCTTGTGACAGAAAAAAAAATTGTATAAAAATGTTAATTATTTTGAGAACCTTTAAAACAAAAAGAAAATCCCTTGCACAACACCCACTGACACCACTAACCATACCAATCAAATGTCACTTTTCTCATTTTTTTCCTTTTATTTATACTTTACTCTGAAGGTGATTTAATATGTTGGAGCTTTTAGTAATCTTTAACATGTTTTCCTGAGGTATTAACACGCCACTCAAGTAAAACAGATGGGAACTGTGAAACCTGGTTTGAAGTTTATCTCCCCACAACAGACAGAGAGCAGGTGGAGCTAACAAAGATCTCTACTGATCACTGTTAGAGAACTGCAGTAAAGAGTGGCTTCTTGGTTTCACAAAGTCGCCATAACAACCACTACACGGCAAACTGGTGCTTTGGGAAACACGCCAGGAAAACCCCCCCAACTTTCTCTGCTTTGCATCGTAAACAAAACGTGTGGAGTTTGCTAAACTTCACCGCATAAGCAACGGTTCATGATTCGGTTCTCAAACTCTGGTGGTGTTCTGCTGTGTTTAGATCCATCCCTGAATCAAATGGCAGAATGACTTATTCAGTCAGCTTCTACAGGGCTCTGCTGATTGCCTCGTTATTCGATTCAGACGAATTGAAGCACTAATGAGTTCAAAAGTGGCAGGACATCAGCCCTTAAGAAGTGGATTTAGAAGACGTCTTGACAAATCTTAACAAAAAGGTTTTTTTCCCCAAACCAAACACTCTCAAAATAAAGGTGGTATTATTTATTTTTTTTATGACAGATTATCCTGCAAGGTTTTTACATATCTGTACCAACACGTCAACTTGAATATTTTGATGCTTAAAAACATGAACGAATAGGCGTGTCCACGAAAAAACCACAACCTAATCTCTGTAACAGAGAGGATAGGTCATACACTTGTCTCCCTCTGTCTTTGACAAACACACAAAGTTATCAATCACTTCCACCGTCCCACCGAGACAGAGAACTAAGAGCCAGAGGCACTCAGAGGGAGAAGCTGAGGCGGCCAAAAACATCACGGGGATCAAAGGTGATTGCTTAAAAGCCGAGCAACACAGTACAGAAAAGAAGGATGATCATCATAATAGCAGCTTTGATTACCATCGTCTGTGTATGATGAGAATGCAGAGTTGTAAGTCAAACAATGAAACCATGGCTCTGCTCATGGATAAGTAAACTGAAGCTACTGTCAGTCTGTTTCCTTTCTTGGCATGTGTGTTAGAGTATCAAAAAAACATGTGCTGGTGTCAAAAGGAGAAAATAAACCTCCTTTTGTCGGACACCAGGTACTGTCATTACGTGGAAGTATGCAAGTTGCTTCTGACGCCCCCATTTTGCATAATGCATCCAAATTGGGATAAATGGTATAAAATTCAGTTTTTATTTGCCTCAGAATGACTCCTTAAGCCAACAATGGTTTACAACTACAGCTGATCAGCCACGATAAGTAAATCTGCTAAGCGGTGGCCTGCAGGCTAGCTGCATTATCTCACAGCCTACAAATTAACTAAATGATGCCAGTTTAATGGCAAAATTTGGTTATAAATTAAAGCAATTAGATCCTATTGCACATTTTGTTTTCGATTTAGCATAAGTACCTTGAAAATGTGTCTATTTGTGTGATTGTGATCCTGTTAAAGCTTGCCAGCTCATGCTAGGTGTGCAGCAGAAGATAGAAATGATTTCGTTTTGTGGCGCTGGTAGTTAAACTTTCAGTCTGATGACAGCTTCCACGAAATCAGCAAAGCACTCATTGAGCAAGTTATGCATCGTCTGGACCGTTTTTAAGGCAACACTTATTGCGTGTAGCTGCAGAAAGGCCTGGAATTCGCCTCGTGATTCAGTGCGTCCGAACAATTCAGCGGTGAATTCGTCATCTCATGGTCTCTGGCTGTCAGCTCCGGCTGCTTATTGGGTTAACTGCAATTTTCTTTCTCTCCCCTGAGCAGAGCGATCGGTGGCGAGAGGAGAGGTGAGGCTGAAGACCATGAGCTGAGCCTCGGCCAAGAGTCGACTGATTAAAAGAAAGACTGAAAGACGGAGGTCAAGAAAAAAAAGAGAAGAGAAACTGAAACGTTTGTGCTATTGTTTGAAGAAGGATCAAAACAATGTTGAAAAGGCAAGAGGAGAGTAAATGGACTGTGTTGTGGGGAGAGAAGTTAAGAGAAGAAGGAGTTAGCATCCTTTCTTCTCTCTCTCTCGCTGGCCTGGCGGTCCGCCTTTTGGCAAAATGTATGCTATCCACCGCATATGGGTAACCCTGCAGACACGCACAAAAAACACACACGCAAACTTGCAGCCCAGTTAAAGCAGAACGGCAAACTCTGAGGGGATTTTCAAGGCAGCGTGCCTTTTCGGAGTCTGAGGCTAACCGAGAAGCCCAAACTTGGCTCCTATTAGACACAATAATTCTCACAGCTGTTTCCGATCTGTTTTGGCCTCACGTGGGCCGAAAAGAAGAAGAGAAGGAATGGAAAAGGAAGGAAGGCCAGCAGAGACACTTTCTGACTCAAGGGCCAATCATCAAGCAGTGTCTTCCAGGATTTAATCCATGTCCTCAGCGAGCTCCACAGATTCAATCGGACTCCTTCCGGGGGGGAGGCTTGGATTTCACAACACGGGATTTTACTCGCACAAGCATTGGCAATGAAAATTCCTACTACCGTCCTCAGGCGGGCACACGCATGAAGATCAAGGGAGTGAAGTATGATGAAGCATGCTGCATACATTTCAGCATATTTCTGTTGATTTATCTTCCTCCCCTTTGTCTCGCTGTTCACGTTTTGTTGCCAAAGTAAATTTGGTAAATCTCTCGGAAATGGCAACCACCCCCCTTTCGTTTCGGGCGTGTTTAGGCACATGTAGGTGTTTTCACAAAAGCTTCCACGGAAGCTCCCAGGTAAGCCGCAATAACGCTAACCTCTCCGCCGATCCACTGATCACCTCGGCTAATAACCTGTTCTCAGTGCGCTTTAGAGCCGTCAGTCAAGCAAAGACAAGGCAAACACACGTAAGAGGGCTGCTGTTAAAACTTGAAAATGTGAAAGTAGCAAAAATGTAACACAGCTGATAAGTTTTCTTTGTTGTAAGCGGATTTGTTGCAATTCTAACTTGGAGCATTTTGTAGCGTCAACTTTTCGTCTTAGAATTTTCACAAAGGGCAAGGCTGGTTTGGTTGGCATTTTCACGTAATCATTTGAAAACTCAATTTTCTATTTACTCGGCTAAGCTTTGATATTAAAAATTGTTTGATGATCCCAAAATGTAGTGTGACACACACAAAAAAAGCAATTTCATCCCTGGCTGGATCGCCCAGTGGTTACCCATCTTTGTTTAAGAACTTCCATTTCCTTATGTGCTCAATGTTTTTACCAAGTGTTTCTCAGATAAGAAACACTTATGAGTATAAGTGTATATTAATATATAAGTATATATATATAAGTGTATATTATATAATATAGTAATATTATAATATAGTAATATATTATGACATAGTACCTATGTCATAATGACATAATCATATGGTTATGTCGTACTATGACATAGGTACTATGTCGTATTTAGTATGAAATAGTTTCCATGACATATTACATCATTATAAGACAATCATAAGATTGTCATTATGAGATAATGATTATGTCAAGATTGTCATACTATGACATAATCTGTCATAATATATATTATCAAACAAACCCCTAAGTAACCATGAATGCTCCCCTTCATAAAAGATATTACTTATTGAACAATATTTATTTTACTTTATTGCAATTCCTTTTCACTTGACAATAAGGAGATTACAGAACATTTGAATCACTGAATGTTAAAATGGCTTCATAAACATCCCCCTGGTAGATATGAATTGATACAATCATGTATCAATCTCAACCAAAACTGGAAAAATGTGAAATGGCAAAGTGGGGAAAATGAGGAGCAGCCATTTTTGTTCTTACTGAACACATTTAGGCTTTCATCAAATGATCAAAAAAATAAATAAATACAGAATTTGTCACTTCTAAACATACCTAGCAAACAACACTGAAGTCCAAAACATTATTTAAAAAACATGGAGAAGTGTGGTTCCAGTAAGATGCCCACATCTGCTAGAAATGTAAGCAGCCTGATATGTCGTCTGCTGAGCATCTAACAAGACAAGTGAGTCAGTTACCAGTCAGTCATCCCCATCATCCATAGTTCACAGCAGGAGGCATCCTCAGTGAGAGTCATGAAGCCTGTTTGCCCCACACAAACACACACACACACACAACACAGTACCCCTAATGAGTAATCAACCACAGGCTGTAAATACAGACGGACCATCTGCAGCAGATTTTTTAAAGCAGAATAATAAAAACAGCATCCTACAAAAGCATTATGAATCTTTACACAGACAACAAACTCTCAGCACTTTGAATCAACTTAGTTTGAAATTGTGCATGTGTGTGCGTTTGTCACACACGGCGATATAATAATTTTCTGAGCAAAAAATGACATTGTGATGTATCCATCCGTCAAGCCCCAATTCATAATCCGACCGCAACTTTCCAAACACAGCCTTCCAAATGTCTCCGTGGGAGACTTGTGCTCGTTGTGTCAGCTGTACACAGGGTGCTCTCCTGCAGATCTCTGGGTCTGTGCTGTGTTGCTGGCAGTAGGGGGTGCGGTGTATGAAAGCCTGTATTTATCCTCGCAACCACAACTTTGGCTTCCAGATCTCGCAGAACACGTGTGCCGATTTCCAATATTTCCTGTTCCTCCACAAACAAATGCAATCACTGCTTAGGGAAGGGGAGAGGGAACAAAAGCATCTCCCCCAACCCTCCTTTGTGGGGGTTGATGTTTCACAATACCGGATTTCTGGAGCGCTTCCAAAAGAGGCGCGTGGCCCCCTGTACTGACAACAGCTGAGGCCCCGATCCTCCCCTCTGTTGTGACTCAAACACACACACACACACACACAAGGTCTCCAGAGATCAGCTCCATGTGACACGGTGGCACAATCAATCAGTTGATATTGCTCCTATTGACAGTCTCTGGAGGAGCCTCCTTCTGCTTGATAATCTGTCACCTCTGTTTGTGTCTCTCTCTCTTTTCTCCTCCATCGGTTTTCTGTCATACACTGACCTTTCAGTCCATATCCATTTCTTTCCCGTTTCTTTCCTACGCGACAACACCGTCCGCTCTGCAAAACGATATTTCTTTTCCCCCATTTCCAGTGCCATTTAAAGAAAATACCAGAGATGACACGTGAACCTTTAGTAGACCAATTCATTGATCCTCGTCTTTTTCCTCAAAGAGACAACAGGATTACTTCTTCCTTTGAGGGGGAGTCATTACAAAAAGCCTCATGCATATTTTATATCCACTACGATACACTTTCTGCTCCATGCATAATGTAGAAACGGTTTAGGGGAGGGATGAGAGTGTACGACGGGGAAATGAAATGGAAAATGAGATACTGTAGTGGCGGCTAACAGCCGATCACTCATCCTTAATTTGAACGCTACACATTCGCACTGAAAACCGTAAAATCTTTAGGGATTCAAAGTGATTTTTACTTGTATAAGAAGAAAATATCATCATTTGGTTAAAAACAAGTTGAAATACATCAGTTACTAATACAGAGGCAAATTTGTAGATGTGTTTGAAGTGTGGCATTTACATATTAAATTATCAAAATAATTTTCTCGTCTAAAATGACAATGTTTTATTGACATTTCACATCTATCTTGTGGCCCACGTTTTACCTTGAACGCTATCCCGTTATTTATTGGTAACAGGAAACCGACAATATTATGAATGAAAATCTCTTTTTGTTAGAGCGGGACATAAAATAAATGTCATTGGCATAAAGCTGACAGACAAGGTTCTCAAACATCCCAATATATTTTACTCCAACTTTAAGTAACGAATAAGACTACAGGCAATGTTTACCCTCACTGTTAAAAAATAATTTCCTGTTTAAAGTCATTATTATTTCCCTTTCTCTAAACACTACTTGTGCTTCTGAGCCTTTGCTTGATATGGATTGTAACAATACATGTATAAAAAATGACATTCACTGGAGATCAGCGCCGGCTCTCAGCGATCCTGCATGGAATAAGCGGATTTAGAAAATGTGCTGATTGATGTTCTATAATTACCTTTTCTAATTTTACATAATTTGTCTTTGAGTTAATGGGAATTCTGTAGCCAGCTTGCCTGAGTTTTGCTCATCATCATATTAACGTGTCATGTGGATACTGTCGAAAGAAAAAAGACAAAGAGGTCGAAATGGTTATTTTACAAATGATTATTTCCTCAGTTCCGAATCACCCAAATATTTTTTGTCTCTCTTTGTGTGAATGATTCCCATTCGCTAAACTATCAGGATACACTGCCAGAACATCCTGTGTTGTGAGGTGACACTTAACAGAGGCCTGTGAGTGGAAAGGGGGTCAGTTAACTTCACCTTGACAAAGGAAACCCCTTTGCTTTAGTGGATCTAACAAAGAGCTGCTAATCTGCCCGATTCCTGTTCTTTATCCTTGGATGTATGTTTAAAACAGGAAACAGAGTCAAAGTGAAGGAAGACAGGAGACTAGGATGCTTCATCAACCAGACGGAAATGAGGCGATGAGCTTTCTGGCAGCAGGCTGTCAGTTTAATGACACTCAGTGTTGGCTTTCCTCTGATTTCAAAGCCACACACTAAATTGACTCGCTCGAGTTTTCTGCTCTCGTGTCCCCGGTGTCTTTCCTTCACTCTTCATTCTGTCTCTCACCAGATGTGTTGATTGTTCAGGAAGTCATTTTGGTCCTCACCTAACAAGTTGTTCCTCCCCCCCCCATTCTCATCTCCACCGCTTTGTATCCATGCAAGACGTGCTCTGTATCAAGAAACACAGAAGATGCATTTCATTGGGCAACAAGGGGACGCTCAGGAGTAAGTCCCAATCAAACAGATGTCATACATCATCCTCTATCTGACGCCACGCCGAGAGACAGAATGGAAAAATGGGAGGGGAAGCAGGAAAAAACGAGGAACAAAGGAATGATCGAGAAGGCTTTTGAAAGCAGCAGGCGCCTTGATGTGAGACAGAGATACACCCAAACACACAGGGGGACAGTATCAGCAACAAGGATGTGGTTTCCATACCATTATACAATCTCTCTACCGTCGGCATGATTTTTTCCTCCCGACTACGTCTTCTCCACGTCTGCCACCGTATGTGATAAACAAAGAAGGGAATAGTTTCCAGGACAAAGTGACTTTTTCCCCACAGTGGGCCTGGTCTTTGGCTAAGTGGAGGATAAAGGTTGTCAGATGGGCTCATTAAGATTTGTTGGAGCTAAGCAGAAGTCATTAGTCATAAAAAAAAATGGGTGGGGGTGAGGAGAGGTTGGCTGACAGTACGGATAAATGGTGAATAAATGCATTGTACCCGGTAAATGACTACCATACATTTAGTGTTGTCATGTACCTCTTGTTACCCTGATTTTAGTTGGGCAGATGGTGGAAAAAGAAAAAAACACATGAAATAATTTTGGGAATTCATTAGGAAATAGTTGAAGATTTTATAAAAGAAGCTGAAGAAATTAACTCTGGATACATTTTTGAAAGTGATTGTTTATCTAAGCCATTAATGTATGGAACTAAAAATAATTGGATCATCAACAACATAATGCTTACCAGGTTCAGATCTACAGATTTTGGTGACTAGCTCTAAACAAAAGACCTCAGCTCACTCGGACAAAAGCACTGCATAAACATAAAGCTAACTAGCTGCTTCAAAGGCAAATATATTGTATTATGTACTAAAAAGTACATAGTACCAATATATCCTAATCAAAAAAAGTACATTTGAAACATGCTTTCAAGACTCGCCCTATCGAACAGATATGTACTACTGTATAAATTATGATGTAACAACTATCTGGAAAATATCCACGTCCCAGTGTTGAAATCTAATATTTCTCAATATTTGAATAAAAAAAATCTTTGAAACTGGAAAATGTTGAACAGGTGTGTGACTGCTCATTGGCAACACAGAAATATTCTACTTTGCAAAAAAGCGAGCTTTGTAAAAGGGTAAAAAGTATGGATCCCATAGTTTTTCCCCTGTGTCGGAAAAATGTTTGTCCCTGCATTAAGGAAAATTTGTCTCCTCAGTTGTTTGATAGCTGTTCCTAATGTCTGAGCCAAATTAATTACATACATTATCAATTTATTTTCACTTCCTCTACAAACCACCACACGTGCAGCATTTGCAAAAAATAAGTGCGGATGATCTGACAGACTTTGAGAAGCACCGCAGCAGCAGGGGTTAACTACTGTAGCATTGACGGATAAAACAAGGTCTGATCATTAGTAGAAAAGTAAGAATTTCAGCTGCTTCAATTCATTGGCATTATTATTTTTTTTTTTTTTTTACAAAATCACAGCACAGCTCGGTTGTACAAAGGCTGTGATGGTGACTCTGTAGTTGGGGGTAATGTGTAAGGAAACGATGCTGGCCAGAACTGGATCAGAGATCAGGAGAAATCAGAGTTTCTCCTGATTTCCTTCACACCAATTAAATGGTCACTTTATGACCCGAAACTGAGGTTGGATACCAGTGTACTGATACGGTGTGATGCCAGCAACTATTGGCTACACTCACGTATTTTTTTATTACACATCCCACTGCTTCAGATATGGTCAATTATTGCTTCTATTGTGAACTAAAAGACCAAAATCACTTGAAAAGGAAAAGCTGTAAAATTATTTTTTACAACTTGTAAAGCATACAAACAGGGTAGTGAAAGTATTGTACAAGGTGTGGAAATCCCAGATGTCTTCTTTTGTTAAATTGTGCAACAGATGGAAATATCTCATTATTGCTGAAATATTTCCATCTGTTAAAGAGTGAAAGATCATCTAAACCAACCTACATTGCCGTCCTATCAATCATTCATCTTGGCACCAGATTCCAATGTGTTTACCAGCTGTGTGACCCAGTATTGAAATGGGCTTCCTCCGCTTGCTCCAGTTTCTCTCTCCAATAAGCTCAGAATGGACAAATAGGAAAATCAGTACGTCTGCTTTTGCATCTAAAGTCGCCTATGCTGCAGTGAGCTGTGTTATTTTTTTCCCCCCCAAACCTGGACCATGTGAGCCAGGACACAAACACTTTAACTCTAAACTGAGCGTGTCCATGCCAGTGATGGTTAATGGCGCTAGAAATGCAAGATTGCGCTACAAACGAATTTAGTCGAACGTTGGATATGACTTTGTAACCCCAGAAAACTGAAATACAGAGGATTGGATATCGAGATGACTGGTGAGACTGACAAAAATGACAAATTAGGAAACTAAATGTGGCACCAAACAGGCCTACATTTGTGAAGAACAAAACAAAGTCTCTTGTGATCAGTCAGTCACCTCAGTGCTCATGTGTGTCTGAAATGAACATCAACATGGATGCATGACAACAACTCATTTTTCCTCCCTCACACATTCAGTATCCCGTCTGTCGCCGTCCTCCTCTTTCTTCCTTGCGTGTTTCTCTCCCTCTTTCTCTCTGTGCTGGTGTCCTTGCTGCGTCCATGACTCCTCTGTTCATGGTTCAGGGCTTCTATCTGACTAAGTCGATTCCCTTGTGACTCCATGAGGGGAGACACAGAGGGCAGGGAAAGCAAAAAAAGAGAAAATCTCATTAAAAAAGGGATCATCTGCTGTCAACTATCAGCCCGGCCCCAGCATAGTTTGGACACAGACGAAATACAAATGGCCATTAAGGGCCCAGGAGTAATTTGGAGTTCGGCCACGCTCTGGTACCGCTTTGAGTTCAATTGACATCAGGGAAAAAAAGACCCCTGTTTGTGGAAAACTGAAAATTTGGAATTTATGTTTTGCTGTTTGTTCAAATGAGGAACCCACCTCTAGTCAGAGAATAGAAAACATTTCTCTGATGCAGTACATGAGTGTTTACTGTACAAAATGTATTCATGTCCTCCAAGTACAGTCGAAGATCAATGACAGTTCATTTTAAAAATGTTCTATAAAAACAAACACTAAAAGGAAAAAAAAAAAAAAAGACGTATATCGAATGCATATACATTCAGCCCCTTGACTGGCCTCTTGGCATAGCCACCTTTTGTAGCAATTATAAATGAAGATCCTTTAAACTACGATAGAAGAATTGGCCTCTTTTGCTCATTCTTCTTTGCAAAATAGATTAAGCTCAGTGAGATTGGATGGAGACCTTCTATCAACACCAGTGTAGTATTTTTTGTCACATATTCTCCATCTGATTTAGCTGTGAATTTTTGACTAGGCCCTGCTAAGATATAAATCTGCTCTGCCCTATATTGCCACCACCTTCAGGGTGTTGTAGACAATCATTTCAACTACGCTTGGCAGTTCCCATGTACAGCAATCTGATTAAAGAATATGTTATTAAGAAACTTCACTCTTTCACTGTGAGGTTATGCACTAATTTAGCATAAATTCCTATTTACCTTTTATTTTCTGAAAAAAAATCCAAGGTTCCAAATTTGCCACAATCAAAATAAAATTGTCCCAAGCTAAAAAAAAATAAAAAATCTTTGCCTAATCTTTTAAGTTCTCTGTTGCTGAAAGCCTGTCCCTTAATTAGCATGAATTACAGTGAGGCTGCCTTTTGCACTGAAAGCACACAGAGGTAAATGAGAGCAAAAGCGACAAAGAGAAACGAGAATAAATACAAAGATGAAAAGAAGAAGAGCTTCAAAGTGTTGAGGGAAGGGGGAAAATAATTGCTTCTGTTGGTGAAGCAGGTCAGCAGTCAGTTTACGCCACCTGGTTGGAAAGTCACATACCCACATCTGCTTTTTATCTGCGTCTTCCTCATGCAGAAACTATCAATGTGTTCTGCTGAAACACTTTGCCTCAATTTGTTATCAGTTTCACTGTGCAGATTTGACTTCCTCTTACCAATGTATTGCAGTAATGGGTCATGTCCTCCACATCGGTGAAGCACGCTGTGTTTAAACAAACGGTGTGTGGCTAAAGAACGGGAGAAATGAAACCTCCCGATGTCTTTCGCTCAAACTTTCTTGTTGTCTCGATTTAAAGTGTCTCCAGTCAAAGAAAGATGTGGGCAACTAAACTTCAGGTAGTAAAAAAAAAAACTTGATGAGGGGAAAAGTTCACTGCAAACTTTGCTCCAGTCAGAACATCTAATATTCAATTCATTATTGAATTTTCTTCACATTTTGCGATGCTAGACCAACAGATTTTCATACCTTTCAGTGGGATTGCAAATGGCAAACCAACACAAAATAGAACATAAAAATTTGGAGGACATTTATACATATATAAGAGGCGTTGATCCACACTCACTTCCCCAGAGTAAGTACTTTGTAGGCCCAGCATTAAGGCTTCAGCAGTGGTTAGGAGGGTTTTGTTGCAGGATTACAGCTAAAGCAGGATTTCCCACAGTGCACTACCATCCTGGGGGCCACCAGGCTTAACTTGTGCACCCACCAGGCTAGGCATTGTTTATTTATTGAAGTCTTTTTAAAATGTTTGCAATTTTAAGACTTTATAGTTAGTATTCATGTATTATTCTTCCAAGCTTTCAATAGCACATAATTATCAAGTGATATTTTAAAATTTCCTGTCAACTTTAAACATTTTTAACTCAAAAACACAACAGGCTTCTGGATGAATGACTGCCCTGACATCCGACCACCAGGCTCAGCAAGTTTTCTGGGGAAAAACCTTGTAAAGAAAAGCATCCCGCAGCATGATACTGCCATCATTATGTCTCACACCTATGTAACTTTCATTTAAAAAGAAACTTGACATATCTGCTGAAACTCTCACTCTGTTGTGACAGATAATCTGTGGAAAAAAGAGAAAAAAATCAAGCTCTTCCACCTCCTCCCTGAGCTACTACAGCGATCTGCGAAATGTACAGCTCCCGGTCGAAAACAACCAATCAGAGCCAGGAGGAGCATCCTATATTGCTACGACAAAGTGAGGTTTTTTTTAATCAGTTCCATACTGTACCTTTAATGTTTGCTTGTTCACCAGTGTTATTCTCTGTCGCTGAGAGAGACTCCCTCATCAGAGTTGCCTTTCACACAGTTTCCTGTGATGTTGCTCAGAAACAACTCGTAGCAATAAAAAAGTCGACATACTTCTAAAAGAGCCATTTGATTAGGAAATGTGCTTTAAAAAAACAAAAACAAGATGCTTTCCGAGTTTGGCAGAAAACCGGCATTCACAGAAACCATGTCGTCTTTCCCACAAAACAATTTGATTCGCTCGTCTTCAGACCGTACGCTCCACGGACCTGAAATAGCAAATGAATCCTGTGTGTCTTATTAAATCCAGAAGGATCCATGACAGCCAACAAGCCTCTCCTCCCCCTTACCTTTAAGAATTGGTCTCTAACGTACAGACGTAAAAAGTGTGAGGCTCATTTAATGCTCGCAGTGTCGAAACAGAGGGTTGGAACAAAGGTCACAGTGGTTTCCTCGTGCATCTGTGTGCATGCCAAACGGTGTGCATCCGTCTTTTAGCCAGTATCCATCTGTCTGTCTGCGCACGTGTTTGCATCCACCATGTGGAGAATGAATTAGACACAACACAAATCATTGGCAGTCTGGTGTGTTGAGCAGCTCTGGCCTTGGATGCTACCTCAGTAGTGGGAGTTAAGGAAATGCTGAGGGAAAATTGCTCTTACCTGCCAGGAACGGAGGCAGGTTGCGCAAAAGTAAGAAAAAAAGTTTCTCCCGTTTCTCAAAATAAAAGGAAACCTTGTTTTTTTCCCCCCACGTTTTGTTTCCAAGTTCCAAAAACTTTAGCTTTTTTTTTTTTTTTTGGTTTTTGTCTCAAATTTCCAAAACAAACAGAACCCTGAAGTTTTAAACAAGCTGCTCAAAATGTCATTTTAATTGTTGGCCTCCGTGGGTCCATGCTAACTCCAGTCCTGACAAAAACCAGCCCTTTCCTCTGGGCCATTTCAGAGTTGGTGCTAAGAAAGAGTCGGCTTATCTATGCTAGACAAAAAGCTACTGGTGTTGTAAAGAAAATGAACTGGTGTTCCCTACATGCTAGCATCAGCTTAGCACTGCAATCAATGTAGCTCAAAAAGAGACTTAGTTTCTTTACATCTAGGTGCAGACATTTTTGTCCATTATTCACTACAAAAATAGCACATTCAAGCTGGCATCCATGAACATCAACGTTCAAGCCCTGCCAAAGACTTTAAATTGGATTTATCTCTAGACTTTGACTGGGCCTTCTAACACAATACTATGTTTTGATCTAGAACAATCTACCCCTGGCTAGGTTGAAGTCATTGTTCTAAGTTCAAGCCTCCTGTTAGTCTCTAATAGTTTCCTTCATCTCAGCACATTTTCTACCAGCTACAAAAAAAAAGTACATTGTGACATTTTATCAAAGTTAACATATTAAAAATGCTTACATTTTGCTACTTTACAGCTATTAACTTCAAACGTGTAAAAGATAAGATGCCAACTGCATCAGCTAACACCCCCCCCCCGCAGAGTGGCTCAGGATATGACCTCATAGTGTACCTTCAACCAAAAATACCTCAAGTCTGCTCTGATCTTTCTTCCACTGCACAGATATTAACAGTCCCCAAATGAAGCAGACTGCTGACGCGATCATACCTATTTCAAGACCAAGGCAGAAGAAAAGTGGGATGACTCATGCCTCAAAAGTCTGGCAGAAATATCACCAAGGATAGTTAGAGAACGAGCAGCAATGACGCAAAAACCAGAATTAGAAGAAGTGACAGCGGCGGTGTGGGAGTAAAGCAACCGAGTCGAATGAAAGGCGCCGTCTAAATCAGTGGGACGACAGAAGAAGCGGCAACCTTGCTGACCTAAAATGAATAAAATACATGCTGGTAAAGATTAAAAACACATTTTGAGATGAACAAAACGTTTTCTCTTTTTTTTTTTTTTTTAACAAAAGCAGAAGATTATCAGCTCCCCCTCCCACAAATTAGTGCTGTAGGATGCTTAACTTGAACTTTTCTAGCAGCTCCCTCTACATACACACCCTTGAACTCTCCTGCACTCCCTTTGGGAGGAGGAGCGCCTCGCCATTTGAAAAATCTCTCACTCAGCACAAAAAACAATAGACGGCAGGAAAACAGCTATAGCCTGGCAGTGCAGAGAGGAACCAGATTCCTCATGTGCTATAAAGTCCAAGTGTCACTGCTGGTTCTCTGACAAAGTTGTAAGTGACTGAAGACTTCGGAAAGCAGGAAACGCAGCCAAGCAACCTCCAGATAAAAGTCAAACAGGGTTTAGGCTATTGTTTGTGTGCATAATTTACAGCAATCACTGTGTAGGCATCATTGGAATAGAGCCTTGAGCTAAACTCTGCAAACTGTCGCCAATATGTTTATATTTCCCTCATGACCATAAAAGCAGAACAAATGATCTAATTTCTTTTAATATAAATGAATTAAATCAGATCAATTTATTGTTGTACTTCTGTGGGTCGGGTGCATTTTGGAGGTTTCGTGCACAGCACACATGATGTGTATTGGGGATATGGTTGTGTTCATGTGGGTTTGGTGCGGTGATGGTTTCTGTGCGAGAATGTCCTACAGGGGTCCTTGGCCTCACATGCACTTCCCCAGTGTCTCTTTTGTTGTCGTTCAATAACGCTTTTGTTGTACTCTTCAACAAGCAGCGTACCAGCTTTTCAAAACCCGTTGCTAAAACTTTGTGCCTCGGCCACATTGCGCTGTTCAAAGTGTGTGAAAAAAAGTAGCGGTTTATAGTCCAGAAATAATAAATGTTTTATACTGCTGTGTGGACCGGGTTACTCTTGGAATACTCTTTGTTTTAATCTCAGCTATTCCTTGATTAAATAAAGCAAACATGAATACAACTGAAAACACAACCCACAAGATGGAGAGTAAACCCAATGAGGTCCATCTCATAATGTTGCCAACAGTTCAGCATTTTAATAGCTTGTAAAGGGTAAAATGGTAACTGGCCTGTACTTCTACATCACTTTCTCAAGTCCAGAGGATCCAAAACGCTTCACACTACATTCAGTCATTCAATCCATTCTAGCAGAAAGATGCATTTCAGTATCTTGTGATTATGCTTCTGATAGTGTGGTACTGTTTGCTTGACGGTTCTTAGAACATCTAATGTATTTTTCTTTTTTTATCATCATTAGCATTTGTTGTTGAATGTGGCATTTGTGTTGACGTGTGAATTATGCTTGGAATAGCTCGACTGCTGCTGTGCACTAAGTTTCACCAGGTGGGGCAACAAAAACTGAACAAAACTGAAGAACCTTGTTCCTGAAGAGTGTCGATTTGGAAAGGAGAGTTACGGGCAAAAGTGACATTTTATCATCATTCCATAGGAATGACTTACAATGATGCTTCTGTTTACTTAGTCTCAATTTTTTTTTTTTTTTACATGTTGGGTGATGTTAAGAACAGGGCTGATCAACTTTATATTAAACCTTTACATTAACATGTTTCCCCTGATATGCAGATGTTCTGTCTGTGCTGAAGAAAATTCACTCAGCTGGGAATCCCCAGTGCTTGCTAATATGGCAGCAGGCCTGGTTCTGTCTTACAAAGTAAATTAGCAAAAAGTAAATAAATTCTCAGAGGCAAGCCACATCACACAACTGAACTTTCAACAATATGTCATGCCAACCTCATCTAAATTCAAGGTTTTTAGAGTCATGGGATGAATTTCAAATCACTTCCTGAAATTTAACGCAAGCAGCTCTGCGTCAGTGAATGAACTCCGTAATTTGATCCTGTCACTAAGTAAGTAGCTCCAAAACTCCATGCTCATGGACTGAAATAAGTCCCACATGTTCACCCTCGGCTGGTTCATGACCCTGTTAACCCCCCAAATAAGGCCTTTGTCAGTTCTTGCTAATGACCCCCTCCTTACCCCTTCTTCACACACACGCAAACAAACAGGCACACGCAGACGCTCACTACCCTTCAACCTCGTCTGGCTCATGACGGCTGACTGACAGTCGCGCTCTGTACACACACAAACAAACACCGCTCATTACTGGACACGGAGGCACAAACACACACCGGTTGCATGGAGGCCGGATCTGTGTTGATGAGGAGGAGGAGGTCAAACAGCAGATGGTAGCCAGAGGATTACTGCAACTCTCAGTCAATCTCTAGTTAAACACAGAAGAGACACACGCGCACACTGAAGTCGCACATTAGCAAATCACTGTCACTCTGATTTATTTGCAAAAACATTTTTTGTTTTCTAATAATATAAGGATGCAAAAGTAACCGACAGCATGCCATGTTTTAAAATTGAATAAAATTTGAAAGCAGTACATACAATGAGCAGTGTTGAAGTGATAGCAATGACAAAATAATCATAATTAAACCCTGTATTAGTGGTAGATTATGCATTAAGCTAATGTGATAACATTGGGTTTATGAGAACAGAATATAATTTAAAAATTTTAGGAAACTAAAAGAAAAAATTACTTTTCAGTAATTCTTTCCTCACCATGCAGATTTCAATAATTGTAAACTATGCTTTAACAGGACATTTAATTAGCGCAGACTGATTCAGTCTAGGTGTGAATAGTCCATATGTATTTATTTATTTTGATTGTATAGTGGTTGTAGCGCTAAAAATAATTGCAAATGAATCATTTCTGGCGGTTTAACATATACAGAAACCAGTTACAAGATATCAAACTATGTTTTAAAGAAACTGATTACGGTGTAATTATTCTAAATATTTTACAAATAATTCTGTAATGACAATGACAGGAAGATCTAAATCAGAGGTCAGTTGCTCTTTCCAGACATCTTAAAAACAGCATGGTGTTAGAATATTTTACTTTGACGAGCAATATCATGGCATTTTATTCCTGTGATACCTTATATAATGAAATCGCACTGCACCTCTGTTTATTATAGAACAAATAATAGATAGAATAAGAACACATTAGACAGTAGGATTGTTACTGACACTTAAGAATTCATAAAGGAAATAAAATTGTGGAAGTCAAAATAAGTTGGACGACAGACTAACAGGAGGAACTAAAATTTATGAAGTTGTCATTACTTTGGGATTCTACTTTCTGTCAGTATGACCTTGCTAATGGAGAATATAGAAATAAAAGCAAATAAAACAGGTACAGTAGATTTAGAACAGTCATTTTTTTTGACGACCTTTGAGCAAATACATTTCAGGTTTCTATAAATGTAATGTAGCTGCTTAAATATAGATATGAGCCTCAACTGGACTGACTAGTTGGTGTCAAGTGTAAACCAAAGCAAGGCTGTTGTGAAATTTACTGGACCCACAAAATGTTCTGGGAAATAACAACTAAGTTGACATGTTGCAGTAAATCCTTCCGTTTCAGCAGTTCTGCAACCTAAGAAGAAATATCCAACCACTAATTTAACAAGCCATTGTGGGGCAATAAAAACATAATTTTACCGATTATGAAAATGACACATCCAAGCAACACACACAGAGCAGAGTTCCTTACAGTGCAAGCCATGCTTGACATGAGCGTGTGGAGGCAGCGATGTTTCTTCTGTGTTGTGCAACTTGCAGGCACGCTCACGCTCCGCCGCCCCCGGCCAAATCTAGCGAGTGCTCTGCGGGTGTTTTACATCTGTCAGAGCTGGTTTCATCACAGTCACTTCCACTGCTGAAACTTGAGCTCAGCAAACATTGTGATTCTGGGGGTGAATTTCCAGTTCAGTGCAAAAAGACATCCCTGAATTCATTTATATCTACAGCCATGTGCATGAGTGAAAAACCTTTTCCTTGACACTACATCACTATCAGACAGGTTTTTTTTTGTTTGTTTTTTTCCTCTTCAACTGGCAAACACATTTCACTCCTTTCCTGTATCAGCTGCTGGGTTTCCCAGGTGTTGACAAATCACAAATCAATTGCATCAGGCACAAATAGTTCAAAACAAACGGCTTAAGTGTGTCCCAGCAACTGATCCGCATCGGCCAATTTTGTTTGGCCCATCTACTTTCCCTCCTGTTCTCTTGCATCATTAATCACACACTAAGCCTGGGATAGCATCTTTGCTAATAATACGCGTCATTAGTTCTCAGGCTAGCCTAAATAAATCTTATTACACATAACTGGCCAAAGAAAATACTGTCAAACTTGTCATTATGATGATGGGTCAGGTTTTTTTTTTCTTACCTGGTTCTTACTGGCATCCTTCCATCCATCATTCTCAACGACACTCGGGAGAACACGGCATCAGGTTACTTCAACTTCTCTGCTTGAAAAAAGTGTTTTCATCCAAGCAGGAGGGACCCATCTACCTTTTTCTGAGTAAGGACAGACTCATTAATCTGAGTGGCAGTTCCTAATATTGTCACCAAGCTTGAGTCGTAGCTAGAACAAGAAGAAATCTACCTTTATAAGCTTTACCGCGCTAATGGTGCGCACGTCAAAAATGCGTCCGACGCTTCCAGTTTGACGCGTGTGCACTTTGAATGCAGATAATTGTGCGTTCACACCAAACGCATTTTACGTGTCTGGTTTACATTCAAAGTCTTTGTAGAGGCGTGTCGAGGGTGCGTTGTTTTCTGTTGCCAGCCTATTTGTCGGATGCATTGGACACGTCAAACACGCCTCCAAAGGCCCTCGATGTGCCTCCACGTAGACTTTGAATGTAAACCAGACACGCCTGACGGGTGAAACGAGTTTGGTGTGAACGCACCATAAAAAGCAAGAGACTCTTTACAACTTGAGATTTGTTTTAATTTAGATAAAATTAGTGCTTTGGTATTTTTGTTGATCTATGTCCTTGGTTCAAAGAGAGGTTTTTATACAAGTTTCACAATGGAAAATTATTATTTATTCACAGCTCCCAGCCATGTCATGTTTTGCATGGCCACAAATTTTTTGTTAAACCAATGAGAACAGAGATGGTTAATTTGACCTCAGGTAATACATTTCCCCTAAGCTGCCCGTTTTGTCTTGTCCAAAGTAGGAGGTACACCAACTAGTCAACTTTTAGATTAGTCAACTCTTTTGATCTTTTATGCATCATATTGACTAGTTGCAATCGAGTGACAAAAGAGATGTTTCCAGGAAGGTAAAAGATGAGGAAATAGGCGAGTTTGTCAGGTTGTTTGAATTGCATGACAAGTAATTGACCAAAGGTTTAGCAAAAACTCCAGCAAAGGCAACCGGAATAATGCGGTTGCCTTATTCAACCGATGTCAGACTGTTTTTCGTCCGTCCAACCGATCAGCCTCACCCTGCGTTTTCAAGCTTCTAACCTGACAGCTTTACACTTTTATAGGAACGCCAACATCTGGAAACATAATTCAAACTGCATTCTGAGGATCGGACAGAGTCAGTCTCTGTCGTTGCCATCACGTCGATTCATCCCGCAAAGTCAGAGAACCGACGCCTGGAGTTAGCGGAACAATCTGCTGCGCATCGAGTCAGAGCTACCAGGAGCAACAAACAAATAATCTGTTTATAATAAGTTTGGTTTATAATGTTTCAAAATGCACAGTTGTGGCCAACGTAATAAGATGTTAAAATCTCTTAACGGCTGAATTAAACATTTTCAGTTACACTTCATTTGAAGGGGTGTACTTAAGACACAACACCTGTTATGAACATGAAGGAGTCTTCATGAATGTTTATGACTGTCATGAAGTGTCCTTCAGTAAACAATGGCACCTTTAATACAAAGTATTCCAGTAAAAAAGTCCAGTAAAAGTGTCAATTTTGCATTAAAAGTGCAATTGTTTACCGAATAATGCAACATTGACAATTGTTTTGGACTTTTAATGCAACTTTTACTACATCTTTGCATTAAAAGTGTCATTTACTGTTTACGACAGTGTAATGTCAGTCTTATGCACACCCCTTCAAATAAAGTGCTACCACCACGTTTTCTGATCAAATTCACAACAACTAGGTCGACTTTTAACCCTGATTCACTGTAGGTTAGGATTCCAAACCTGCACTTGAGTCTTAAGAGCAGCATCCGAACATATCGAGCGTTTCCAGGCAGCAGCCTCGTGAAAATGTAGCCTGAGAATAAAATCCAGACAGATTGACTTTATTATGTACAAATCAGCTGACTGTCAGCGGCATATTAGTTGGACATGATTTTGTTTAGAGGAATAGGATTAAAAGGAGGGCTGAATTTGATTTTGCACACTTGTTTTTGGTAAAAAACGATAAAAACGTGGATTATTTTCCCTCCACTCCCTACTCAAACACTGCCTTGTGTTGCTCTGTCACATAAAATCCCAATAAAAGTTTTGCACACTTTCAGAGGAAAGAGACCACTGAAGAGAGAGACAAAGGAACACTCGAGCTAGCGTTAGCCATTCTCCTGGTGCTGGAGAGGCATTGTTCAGACACAGCTTGGCTCAATTAGAGCATCTGGGTTTCCCAAACAAGGCCGAGAGGAGCTGCAACTCAGCAGACAGAGGGAGGGAGGGATGTTACTGGGCACACAGGGGTAGTTTTATTTTCCAGATTTTAATAAAGAGGTCCAAATGTACGGAGCCCCTGAGGGAACATGGGAATTTTTTTTCTTTTGCGTCCCCTCGCAAAACTGTACTGATCAGTTATGCGTGGCCGCCATACTTTCTGCTTAACAGAAGGTTATGTGAGGTTTTTCCATGAATGTTAATACCTCTTTCTGAAATATCTGAAGTTTTACATCTTTTTCTTTAGGATAAAAAGACACTAAAAACCTATTATATAAACGGAAACGTTCCGTAAGTAGGAAATAAATAAAAATACATCCTAATTTGGATTATTTCTGCTAATTGTGGGATAATTAGTCATCTGTCAGTTTTATACAAATGTGTCCTTTCGTGTACTTGAGCGGGAAATTAGTTTTGGGGGCTGCCCGCCATCTGACATAAACGGAGGCACGCTTTCTGGCTCATGTGTCAAGCTAGTTAATAATGCAGGTTTCCGTCCTTTACAAACTCTTTTATTGTGTTGTTGTTGTCTTCCTTAGCGAAGAAAAACACTCACGGCATACCATACAAAGCTGCTCTGGGGTTTTAAACAAAGCGCGTCCAGCCCTTCGCACCTGTTGCCACGCGCGCGCGCCGGCCCAAACCTCTCACCTCCAACGCGTCCCGCGCCGACTCTCCGCGTGCCACCTGCGTCAGGAATCAAATGTCAGCGCAGACGCGAGGAGAGTCGAGTCGGGTTACCCCGTGCGTGTCTCCCGGAGTCCACACATGCAGCCAATAACCACGGTCTGCTTCCACAGTCATTATTACAAGATATTTACTCTTTTACGTGTGACGCGGACCTGAAAGTCTCGACCTGATTGGCTGGAAACCAAATCAAGAGACACAACCGGGGCGTCGCGCGCAGCACCCCAGACGCAGATGTGGCGGCTCTTAAAGAGTTATGCAGAAAGAAGAAGAAAAAAAGACCCTGAAAACCATTAGAATATAAACAAACAAACAAAACCAAGAGACGCATAAGCCAGCCAGATGGAAATAAAATGTGCCATAAAAAAAAATCATAGAGGCCTGAAACAGGCTGAGCTCTGAGCTCCCACATGATACAGACAAGAGTTTCCGAGCCCTCTGCCTCCCGTTTCATCAACCGGAGCTCCAGGCAAACAATTTACATTTTACTCCCTATCTGCTCGCACGCCGTTCATTATATCCCCATTACTTTCCGCCTGCTGAGGACATTAAAGAGACCCTAATGAGGAAGAAGAAGTTTGGTCTGAACAGATAAATAAGCAAATTAGAAAAATAAGATGCGCACAGGGACTGGTCTTATGAGAATCAAACGAGGGAGAAATCACCACCCCAAGACCACTTATAAAAATATACGAGTCTTTGATCTCTGCGGTGAATTAGCGATTCATCAGACGAGGGGAATGATGTGTGTGTGTGTGTCAGAGAGCCACAGGCGGCGTTTTCTTTTTCTTTCTTTTCTTTTAATGAGCAGGGGTCCAAGTGAAGACAAATTCGGCTAAACGAGGCGGAGACCCGCAATGCAGATAAACTGGCATTGTCCGCAACGAGTCAGCTTTATTAATATGAGCAGCCAACTCTGCACGGTGAGCAGAAATGTCCAACCATCACAAACATAAGCGTGTGTAGTATGGAAAACTCCACCGGGAGTTCAGAGTGCTTTCAGAGAGCGCCTAGCTTAGCCTAAAAAGAGCTAGCTAGCTAACGAGTGGTTCAGTCAGCTGCTGAGAGCAAGGTCTCTGCAGAAATTTCTATCTTAATGAGGAGGTGTGGCTGACCCCGTTGCTAGGTGTGGCTGACCCCGTTGCTAGGTGTGACACTGTCTAGGGACTGATTGATACACAAAACAAAACAAGACAAAAAAAAAAAAAAAACATAGTGGCCCCAGGTAGGCAACTGATAGAAATTAATCTACAATCTAGTCTAGATGAAGTTATTGAAAATGAAGTCAGTTTCCACATGTTTGAATGCATCTTATTTACATCCTCATTATTTTGATCTGTGGTCATTTTACTACACCCATTTGATATTAATGTGGACACTCAGCTGTCAGCAATTTACCGTGATTGCCTGCTTTTATAAAAGTCTTTGAAATGGTGAAACGACCAACATAAAACGGGGACATGAAAACATAAAGGACATGAAAACCAAACACAACAGAGGAGTGGTTTCTGCTGTTGGCACAGCGCTACTCATTTTACAGAACATACACCCTTTCAGGAATCTCCCCTGCTTAAGACACTTTTAGGCTAAATAAAAGGACATTTTTAAATGTGTGTAAATCCAATCCAGAACTCTTAAAAACAAAATGTTGACAGGTATAATTTTAAAATCATTATATAATTTGACTTTTATTTCAATATAAAGTCAATGAAAAAAAAATCTAATAATTTCTACAACATGTTACATATCCAGACCTGGACCTGGAAGACGATAATAGCAAATATCAAACTTCTGCAGACTTTTCAACGCTGCATGTTATCTTCCTTAACAATTCAATATTTCTCTAAATAAGGGTTGCATTGCAAAGGATTGACATACAATAAATATTTGGACCTCACTTTTTGACTGAACTTTGGCAGAAACATTAGTAGATGTTGACTTGAAGGTGACAGGAGCCGCCCCAGAGCCAGCCTGTCTCTTTGCGGTCTGGTGGGTCCAAGACGAGCCCAGTGGTGTGGGAAACCCCCCAGAAAAGGGATTAGATGGAAGAAATGGGGATTTGCTGGTTAAAAACTGTCCTTTGACATGGATACAATGGACTTTTGATTCAGCAAATCAGCTCATTCTGTCTTTCGCTTCTGGATTTTGTCGTCGTCATGTCACTCAGCTGATGTCACATTAGCAGAGCTGGATGCCATGCTGAGGATTAGAGTTGCTGCACAAACAGTGTTTTCATAAAATCTCACAATAATATATAGGCTTTTTATTAAATGGTCCACTGGAAGGTTACTGTTTTTTATGTATATATACTGCTAAAAAAAATAAAGGGAACACTTAAACAACACAATATAACTCCAAGTAAATCAAACTTCTGTGAGATCAAACTGTCCATCTAGGATGTGTTATTTGAGTGTTCCCTTTATTTTTTTGAGCAGTATATATTCCAGGTAGTTGGGCTAAAAGCTTATTTTTACCCAGTTACAATCAAGAAATATTGACTCTCTTCTTCTGCCGTACACTGAAGCTCCACCTATCGGTGGTTCAGTATTTGCTGATTTTTCTGTGATTCCTGTTATTTTTCTGTGTAAAACCTGCCAATTCTATGCAAGATATTCTAAAGAAAATGGAGCTTGAGAAGCTGAAATAGCAACCTGACATGCAATTGGCTAGCATTTACAAAGCAGCCAATCCAGGAGTGCCATTTATTCTCCTTGCTGCTGATTGGCTGTACCTCCAAGATAAAGCTATGGAAGACTGGATATTAGCTTCTGTGGTTTCCACTGCGTGTATTAATGCATAATCAGATATATTTTGTGCGTATTCAAATAACTAGTTATAATACTTTTTACTGGGGTCTCAAATATTCAAGGAATTTAACTATTTGTGTGCGGCTCTGATCCCTAGTGAATGCTGACTATTGAATGTCAACTGTACATTCAGAACGACATAATGTCAAAAAATTTTAAGTTGTTTAAAAACTGAATATTAACACAATAAATACATGAAACAATATATTTATTGTTTCATTACGCTTTATGTGTACAGAAAAACAGGAAAGATACAAAAAATAACTTTGCAGAACAATAATAATTATAGCTGTGTGTAAAATATTGACCAAGTACCTTTGAGCTGTTTTTTTAAAATCCATTCTCATGTATCCAACGGCTTAAACTTATCACATAAAACTATAAATTTCAACATTTTGTTTTGAGAGTTTCGGTCTCATTTAAAAATGAAAAAAAATTGTAAAAAATAAATAAAAAATGGCTATAAAAAAAAAAAAAGAACTAACTTGTTAAACATGTTCAACGAATAGAATTACACGTTTACATGTTCAGTTGCAGAAGGTTAATATGTGATACAAAACACACAGCTTAAGTCCTAAAAGACTGATTACACAATTGACCTTCGACTAATAACGCTCTGCCCAGTTTTGTGGCGTCAGAGAATTGGTCTCCTATGGGAGCGTCTCCGAGGAGTTGATCAACCAACAAGGTCACAGTCCATTAGCTTTAGCTCCCCAGAGGACCAGCTGAGGTTCATCAATAAATCTGAATTTTCTTCAAAATCCTGCAACCACAGAGCAGCGACTCAATCCATTCAGTCATCCAGAAGTGCAGAAGTCCCAACCAAGGATTAGAGAGGGATCAAAACGGGATCTAGTTAACGGCGAATGGTTAAAAATAAATTTTAAAAAAAGGGTTAAAACATTCAACGTGTATCAGCTGTGTGGAAGGAAAGGCCACACGCAAAATCAGCTAAGAACCGGAAACTGCAGCTACCACTTGCACAGAGTGAAGCAACCTGGACACGGCAGTTTGTGTCCAGTCATCAATTTGTGCTGCAACATTCAAATGATGGGATAAAAATACAGAGTAAATATAAAAGCTTGGACCCAACCCAGCTTGTGTCAAAAATTCCCATCTCTTGGTGGTGGTATAATGCAGCGGCAGATATTTTCGTGGCAGACTTTCGGTCCTTTAGTATCAACTGAGCATCATTACCATGCTCACCTCAGTCTACTTTCATTGTCATTTCCATACCTTTATAGCCACATAGTACTCAGATTTCTTCCACCAACAGGACCACACAGCATGTCATGAAGCTCAAATCATCTCAAACTGCAGGTTTCTAGAACATAACAATGAATTTGCTGTAAAAAACAGTAACCTCTACAAGTTACCAGATTTTGTCTGTTCGCATCATAGATCTACAAAAGCAAGGACTAATTAAAACAGTCTCACACACGATGGTTAAGAGTAACTAACATGTTCGTTAGACCAGATTTTTGTCTGAACCTTTACAGATGAGACCCACAATGTGCACAATAGCCGTGGGAGGCAGATTGAAATCTCTCATCCATGAAATGATGGTTTAAGTCCCTCTTAGTATCATTTGCTCCCTCTCTCTCCCCGTGACAGACACACCCAAACACAATTCCCACGCGCCCAGATTTATAGAGAAAACCCAAAAACAGAGTTTGGGGGAACCAATTAAGTGTAGACGACACGTCGCCAACCATTCAGATGAAGGCAGTCAGAGAAGTACAGAGGGAGTGAACAGGTGAATTAAAGTTGGTGGAGAGGAAAAGCACAGGCAGATGATGAGAGTCAAATCTCTGCTTTATTAGAAGACTTCATTTCATCTATCAATACAACAAATGATCTTCATGTTCCCCCCTCTAAGTGCTGTTTGATGGAGTAGCTGTCAGGGCCTCTTCTCACGATATGAGGCAGAGATCCCAAACTCTCTCAGGTCAATATGCTGTTTAAGCCAACCAATTATCAGAGGTGCAGCTGGATCAATAAACCAATCAAATAATTTAACACTGTGTGCAGAGCAGACAAATGAGGCTTTGGCTCCCGCTGGGATGGCGGGTCTATAATAAAAATCAGTACTGAACTCACTAAAATGATAAGCGTGTCGAAGAGAACTTAAGAGCTTAATGTTCAATACAAATGGAATGAAGGGCGAATCAGACGCGTCGCTTCTTATGCAGTCCACCGTTCAAAGGTGACGGAGATCGTTAGACCACACTGACCTCTAGTGGCTGTGCACCTTGGCCAACTCCAACACGATTCCTACTGCCAAAATCATACAGAAAATCTGTCTCATCATACCGTTTGTTACTTACAACACATCATGATGAATGTTGGTTTTATTTCTATTTTCATCTCAGAAAGGGAACAAGCAGCAGAGCAGGGAGAAGACAGGGAAGGAGGAGATAAAACATGAGGAGGAGATATTCAAAGAGGGCTTTGAAGTGGCGCACTGTATAAATCACAAAGCGCACTTTAAAGGCGGGGGATGGCACAGACGGAGGTCGGATGGCTGAGGTGGAGCAAGGCATGGAAATGGATAAGCGCAGGTGGACGACAGAGCAGCAAGTTATGTTAATAACTACAGAGTAGGAATGAAAGCAGACATTTTCAGCTTCTAACGCTTCTGTCAAGTAGAGATGGAACCATCTGGCTCATGCTGACTCTGAATGATTGGGAGTTTCCTTTCTGAACACATTGCATGTAAAATAAATAATAAAAACAATAAACATCTGCTGCAGATTCTTCAATAGAGCCAGTAAGCTCAGAAAATGAAGGAACTAACAGTCAGGCATCAAAACAACAAAATATCTCCACAGCCTTTATTTAATTTTTAACTAAAAAAAAAAAAAAGATCAGTTGCTCTTTGGTGTCACTTGTTGATGCTTTAAACAACAAATATGATGGAACTTCTTTGTTCCAATAAATACAATAGAGAAAAAATAATAATTTGACTCTTCGGTCTCTGACCTGACGATCAAAGAGCATCAAGAGAGGAATGACCGCTTCTGGTTTCTTCTGGACCTTTTTCTTAGTAACCAGCTCTCTGTCTTGTTGCATGACTTCCATGAAGATGTTAGGCTCTAAGCACAAACTCATCATTTGAAGCACTGATATTTTCCAGTAGAATGGTTTGAATAAATAACAGACAAGTCGTAGACATAATTTTTTATTAGAAGGTAAAAGTCCTGATAGAGGGAATACATCTCCAGACCAGCACCTGTCACCGACAGATACAAGGACAACACGTCAGAATACTAATTTTGTCAGTGTTGGATGCTTAAACTGAGCCAGTAATGGAGTATATGCCCTTATTTAAACCAAAAGCAAAAGACTAAACTGGTTTGCCACATCCCAGCAGGGAGCTTGGGTCGGGATGACAAGAATTAACCGTAAAACCGGGGCAAACGGGTTGGAGATTGCAGTCCTCTGCACAGTAAATGTTAACTCCCTGACAGCCAGGAGCCCGCCTCCCTTTATTCACAGTGACAGTTCAAAAGCAGCTCAGCACAAAGAGCCTTCATTAAAGGCCCGGATCAGGCAAAACATCTAGGTGAATTAGTACCAGTGGGAAACTTCTATCTTTGCTACTGGGGAAAGAGGTGAAAACCGTCTTATGTGGTGATCGGACGTGTAAAGAAAAAAAAAATAAAAATTCTGGTTCAAAGTAAAATGGGATTGGATTGTCTGAAATATTCATATTCCACCTTAAATTCACTGAGAATGAGTCATAATGGTGTGACCCATTTGTGTCTGTGAGGCGAAGACATTTCTGACGCCTATTAGTTCTAACCCAGTGCTTCGGCACCTGTTCCTGATAACAGTGATGGAGAAACGCTGGAAGATATAGATCGGACTGAAGCTGCAGGGTCGACTCTGACACACACTGCTGTTATGTTTCGTGATTTAGGAAAACAAAAAGTTTAATTTGATCAGAAAATTGTGCTACATATTGATGTATTATGATTAGATAAATTAGTTGGTAATGTTACTTCTGTAGCATGAAGGGTCATGCACTATTCAGTCGGTTGATGGGAAGATTTGTGTAAATTTTATATACCTTATATTCTGAGGTATTTGATTTCACAATTTCACATTACAAGCACAGACCTCAATCTAATGTTACTGGGATTTTACATAAAAGATCAACAGAAATTATGCATGTTTTACTTTTATTTTCATACCTCAAGTGTATTTCTTGTATGTTTTCCATTTCTACAACTTAAAAGAGTTGAATGTACTCCTGTTCCCATAGAAACCATTAATAATTTATGCAGCAAAAATGAGCAAAACATTTTACACAAAGCGAAGGTAGATCAAAACAGTGGCATTTGGTATAGAATGATTATTTTTCATTGGTTTAGGTCGATAATATTGATTGGACAAGCAGTTTCGGATTGATCTCATCGTCCAAGTCACAAAACGGTCACGCGTAGTCAGTGCTAGCCCAGCTGTAGCTCCTATTTGAAATATCTGGTGGACAATTTTAACACAAATGAAATCTCTAAATGGCATTTGTCAAAAAACTGTTAATGTTTATCATCAACGAGTTAACTCCTTTCCCCCGCTCCAAGTGCCTGAGGATGCCTGGATGTTAAATCTGTACTGATGCAGAAACAAACTCATTTTGGTCGCTGTTGAAAACCAAAATGAGTTTGTTCCTACAAACTAACCATTCATGCATAATTCCGACCCATCAATAAATGAACCAGTTGTGCCACATTTTCTTGTGCAACAGGAGGAATAAAAAGGAAGGTGACACAAGTGTCTGAGACAGAAACATGTTCGCCCCCTGTTGGTTTAGGAAAGAAAGGAAGAACAAAGTGATTTCTTTTTTTGTATTATTTACTCACATTGCTGTCATTTTTGCCTTTAAATCCATTAAAACTAAATAATTTAACAGACTTCAACTTGTAAGGAAGAGGCAGTTTGATAGTAGTGCTCAATATGAATTTGGAGAGTTTTAGAGACTTTGAAAGCAGGGAAGAAACACAGTGGGTCTGGTTAAAGGGATGCAGTCTGAAAAAGCACCGGCCTCATCTTCGAGTCAACAAGGAGAACTTTTCCCTCCACATGACAGAATATTTTCAAGACGGGAGAGCTGCGAGAACACGGTTCTCGATCACAGGTTTGGTTGATTCACATCTTTCAAGCTTCCAAGTTGAAAGTATTAGTTATTGAATAGACAGTCTTACGGCACTAATGACAGAAAGTTCCAGAAACCATTGCAAGCACCAAGCGGTACAGACACCTGATACCTCACAGTGTCCGTCTCCTGTTACACGTCCAGGAGTGCCTGAGTGGGTGGATGAAATGACACCACCCACTCAGGCATGAAGCATACCACAGGAGGAACGCAGCGCACGCCGGCTGGAGGCAAAGCTGAATCTGACCCAGATCAAGTCTGGTTTTTATCTACTAAAAAAAACAACAACAAAAAAAACACACAGATGCCGCCCATACGGCACAAAGGAAGATGACAGCGATTGGAAAAGAAAAGATGACGTCATAAAAAGCTTCCTGAAGGAAGAGAGCAAGAGCAAATGGTCTGACTTGTGCAGCTTGTGTAAAGCTGCACAAGCTGCTTGTTTTCATTTTGAAATAGCAGGGGAAGGGAGAGGAAATGAGAAATCCTGCAGGAATTCAGTAACTTCAGTGTCCTTTCACCTTGCATGAGCCTGGCTCCTGAATTTTAAAACGCTGGGATTTCGAATCCAACAGCTGACCGGCAAACGATCCCAAGGGATCTGTCAGGCCCTGAGCACAGTCTTCTAACAGAGGGATGTATGGAGGAAACAAGGAGTAATGGTAGAAAAGATGAGACAAAGCAAGCAGAGGATAAGAGCAGGGAGATGGAAGGAGAGATGTTCAGTCTGTGACATCTGAGGAGCTAAAGGTCAGAAATATCATTTATTTTAAGGTTCCCAGTCATATATCACAGGATCCAGAACGCCTGTCAAAATAAAACCCCCCAAAAAAAGAATCTCCTCCAGATGACAAAGACAAAGCGTACCATTTACAGGCAAACTGCCAAATTTAGTCTCAAGTGATATATATTACACTACATAATCACATATAAAAATATGGCAGCTCCTTGAAACACTGTCCAACACAAAGGAGCATAAAATCTGAAAAGTGTGTCACACATTTGTATAATGTTACTTCCCTTCGTCAATATTTTTGCGTAATCACCTTTAACTGAAAATGCATTTTTTGCACATTCATAGTAAATTCCTCTCAGCGTGCTCGTTCACGCTCATTATAAACGTGTGAATGTTCATTATAATGATCATTTATTGTTCCCGTGAAATCTTCTCCTATTAAAAGAACTTTAATTTATCATGACAACAATACATTCTATTTAATAATGTGTAAAAAATCACAAAGCCTTCAGAAAATAGTGAAGGCTTTTTAAGCTTTACTATTTTCTACACTGCTAATTTCAGGAGTGCATCAATATATGAATAAATCTGAAAATATGATGACGTGTGCAGTTTAAGGATAAATATTCCATGTATTATATAACTAGTGTTTGAAGAATGCTAGTTCCAAAGGTGCAAATATTTAGAAATTTTATGGATTTCATGTGACATAATGTTTTAAAAATTTAGCAAATGGGAATACCTCAGAAATCCCCTATACAGTAAACTACTCCTATCTTCTGTTTCCAAACCAAGGAGAGAGTCCACCGGGTCAGACACCTTATCATCTCTGTGCCAAAGCACAAATAAATCACAGTTGTTTGGGACGAACCACCAATGCGTTATTTGTCCCCTTATTCTCCTCTGCAGCAGCCGTAGCGCATTCATACAGCGGAGAAACCCTGACAGATTTATTTGCCGGGTCGTCTTGTTAAGACAGTGAATAGCTGGGCCGTCCAGTGTTATGCTGATCAAACTGGGTTACCAAGGGGACAGACGTCAGCGAGCCATTCACGGCCGGGTTAAAACTCAATCCAAGTCGCTCTCATTCTGCTTCAAGCACCATCTCTCCGCTCCTTTCCTTTCTCTCTGTGTCTTCTTCCCCTTCTGCGTTGCTTTTGGAAAGCTAATGTTTCACCTTAAACCTCGCTGCAAACAAGCGCCGGCTTTGTTCACTTGCAGTCAGCTCTGGCAAAAGCTTAACTGCTCATGTTTGTGCAACTTGATGGCTGAAATGAACAAGAAACAACTGGTGAACTTTAATGGGATGAAAACATGAAAGCTAAAATCCAGAGTTCCTGCACATTTTGCAAGCAAACGTTCCAAACTGTTTGAGTATAAACTTTTTTTTAGAGTTGTTTATTTTGATTAGAGAACGAAAGGACAAATGGAAGAATGTATAAAAGAAAGAACAAAAGAAATAAAGGAGGGCAGAAAGAAAACACATAAGAAAGAAAGGAATGGTGGAAGGAAAGAGGAAAGGAATGGAGGACAACATTTACACCATGACATAGAGGATAAGGTATTTAAATAAATATTTTTTTTCTTTGCATGCTTTCTGTCCCACAATTAGCCAGTCCTGGAAAACACTGAAATCAGATTCAACACTTCTCCAGGCTTTTTTCAGACTGCGTTCAGGAACCCTGGCAACCGCATCCGTCACGAGCCACGTCTAGCAAAGCAGGTCAAGTGTAACGTTCAAGCGCTGAAACACTCCGGCAGCGTGCGGAAAGAGAGCCATGTGATCTCGCTGATCAAATATCACAGCGACACTTGGGGCTCGTGTTAATAAGCTAGTAATGAGTCTCATTAGCACAGAGAAAATCAATCAACCTAAAGGCAGCCATTAATAATTCAGGAGGAACATGCAGCGCACGGACCGCTCTGAATATTAACCTGGCCTGAATAGCCGACTCAGCTTCCATAGTTACGCCAGCAGAAAACAGAAGGAAGCTTTTCTGTCGTGTGAAAGTTTTATGACAGAAAGAGAGCAGCTGTTTCACCTCAGGTTAGAGCCAAAGGTGCGAATAACCTCATCGGGTAGTTTCGGTCATTTCAGTCACTTTTCTTGTTTGAAAATGACAAACTTATTGAAGCTTCTCGGCTTCCCGACACAGACTCAACTTACGGCCATCATCAATAAACCAATCAATGCTTTTAAGCAAAGGCTTGAGGTTAGCCTGCTTTATTCAATCCCAAACCAGTGTGAGTGTTTGCGATCATTGTTTCAACCATCTAGTTGGTTTGACAAATTTCAAGGTAATTCGTCTTCTTTATTGTTGGATCAGTTTTCTCTCTTGTACCACCTTCACTAGCCACGAAACAGACACCATATTACTGCCACCACCACCGTGCTTGACAAGATTGTCTCCTCTGACCAGAAAACTGTTCTCTCTACAATTTTCAGCCGAGGCAAAGGATCCTGCCTTTTGGGAGCAGAGTTTCTCTTTTGGTAAATATCCTCCCAAGTCCATGTTGAGGAGAGACTCATTTCGCTGTGGATAGTAGTGGCTGTCAGTTTGGTCCAGGTCGATATTATTCTAACCAATTTCATTTCCACAGAAGGTGACCAATTGGATGAAAGAGTTGGCAGTTTGACACAGCTTGGTTGTGCCAGCAGGACAATGAGTCCATACACACGTCAAAACGGGTCCGGGAAGACTCGCATAAAGCAAGACAAACCTAAACTCAGTTAAAAGAAAAAAAAAAAAAAAAAAAATGGATCTGTTGCCAGGAATGCAACCGGTTTAAATGAACAAAGCCAGTTTTGCCAAAACGAGTGATCAATTGCAGATTGCCAAAAGTTGTTTATCCAAACTGTATGGACTATGTGGATCAGAAAACAATTAAATTTATTCAAAATGGACCTTTTCACATTGCCACTCACAAATAGTTCTAATAAAAGACCCAAATTAATATGATAACCATTTCCATAATGAGTATGTAAAGTTCTGACATGATCTATACACCTAAACTCCCACCAGGTTCTGTGGCGGATCCTTCCTGAGACCTTTAGAGTTGTTACTCATGAAGTGTTTGGTTTGCCACACACTGGAGCCTGACAACAGGAGGACATTCTTGAGGGCAGTGTTTTGGTAGGCCAGTTGGGGTGGAGCAGGGGAGTGTGGGGATGTTAAGTACACACAACGCCACATTGTCTCCCCTTTCTTCATCATGAATAGGAATTGGCTCAACACCCTCAGTTAGCTCACAAGAAAGGGCTGAACTGAAAAACACAGTTGTGCTCAAAGTGGCAGAACCCTCTATAGGTTCAATACGGGGGGGAGGCGAGGTGGAAGCCGTGCCGGTACTTGTTCACGCTAATGGAAGCGTAGCAGACTACTAGACTTTTTCACATGCTGTCGTGGCACTAAATCTGCGAGGGGTTTGAATAATTGTGGGCCTAACAGTACAGTCAGCCCTATCCCTAACCATTGATCATTTGTAAACCAGCTTCAGATCAGGAGTAGCATCAAGACATTATTTGTCCATGTCTTTTGCAAAATATAGTCGGACTGGATGTAGAACTTTGGTAAAAATAAACTATAAAGTTGTGCCAATATCGCCTCGTCAAATTTGACCGGACCACTTGATCCATTTCTGGTTGTATGTCTAACGGCTTTAGCATCTATCACATAAAATCCCAATGATATACATGATATGTACATAAATAGTTTCCACGAAGCACTCTGAATGGCTGACTCGCATATCTTTGAGACACTTCAGTTATCGCCTTTGACACATTTTATTATATGAAATATGAACCACTGTGAAACATGCATTAACCTTTGTCCCATCTTTCAGAGTATGCTTTTCAGAAACTCCCGTTTTAACCTCAGTCACTTTTAGTTTGTCGCTTTCCAAAGCCGTTCCACCAGTGCCCACTGGTGTTTATGCCAGCCTTCTGGGGAAGAAAACTTTAGCTTTTTATTGTGAGACTACAAAGACAAGCAATTAAAAGTCTGCATTCCTGAGCTCACTGTTGCCCCTTGATAGTTTTCTTTAAGCAAAGAGGGGACTGCGTGGATATTCTGGTAATCTAGCTGCTGTTAAGGGCGCCAAAATGGCACACAAATCCAAGATAGCTGCAGTCTAAATATGTTCTGAAAGGAAAAACACTGTTTAGGGTGTGTTGTGCTGCCATGTAGGGCTAAATCATAAAAGAAAATAATGATTGCAAAGCTCATAATTTTATAAGTATTCTTCCACAAACAAGCAGAAAGGCAGCTGTGAAGGCGTCTCTTGTTTTACCACATTAAAATAAGAAGCAAAATCTTGTTGCCTTCTACTTAAGTGTTCTCAGTCCTGGATGACTGAGAATTTACACCAGTGCATTCGAACACAAGTAATTCTCACCAACCCACGACCAAGTAGCTTTAGCTTCATTGTAGAAATAGTCGTCGGCCAACATCGTTAAAAACATTAAGGTGACGTGAACGGTGCGTTTCCTGCCGCTTCCCCACAGCACCGTGACCCATGTTGGTCACACTTTATTGCCCCTAAATGAAATCACCTGCAGCTCACAGCAATGCCACAACCCCATACAATGTAAAGCCTGTTTCACAGTGTAAGCACAATGATGATTTACTTGTGACTAAAGCAGGAAGAGGCAGCCCTGCGTGCTGGATGTGTCGTTTCTAATTGGGGGGGAAAAATATAAATAAATTCTGTTTTTTTTTTTTTTTTTTCAAATCAGAGACTGAAACCATGGCTTCCTCACAGCAGCTGATTTTACTCAAAGAGACGGCCATCTTAAAGGAGAGGTTCCTTCTAAATGCTTCTTCACTTGAAGAGGAAATCTGAGGAGTTACTTGGGTGAAAAAAAAAAAAAAAATTGTGTTGCCAAATTAGCAGCAGCTTAAATGTCACAACGGCGGCAAGACTGTGTCTACCGTGAATCAACTCCAAGTCACAGGAACCATCCTGAGATGGTCGTCGCATACAATCGTTGTCCAGAAAAAGGTTAACCAGAATCTGTACTACCTGCAGCCAAGCTGAAATAAACATGTAGTTGTGTGGAGAGCATCGTCAGGCCTCACTTTCTCTCTGTCCATGACTTGCATAGGTGCAGGCCAGGGTCAGGAAAAGAGCAGATAAAGTCTCCGCAGACCCCACACATCCTGGACACAAGCTGTAAGTATCTTCATTCATAGCAAAGTGGAACTCTGCTATGTGCTGAGTTAAATTTCTCAGCACAAACTTGGTGAACAGGGCTTGTCTCTGATTTATGACATATTGGTCAACAAAACAGCACACAGAGCATCTATATTTACACTGGACAGAAACCATACACAGGTAAACTCTGCTTTGTTAGAGAAAACTGAAGGCAGCCAGATTTTATTTTAGGGCATCAGAGTAGAATAAACTGTATTCAAATGCACATAACACCTTACAGATTGCAAAAACCACTTGGTAAAAAAATAAATAAAATTTTTAAAAAAGCACTTGAGCTCGTGTGTGACCTAAAACTCCAGTGACATTTTGTGGTTTTACCCTGGCAAAAAAATAAAAATAAAATAAATGTTGGAAAAAAAATAAAGGGGTACGAATGCTTTTTTTCAAAGCACTGTAAAAAAAAAATAAATAAAACATTTTTGGACTACCTCCATTTGTGCAGAAGAAAGCCCGGGCACTGATCTCCACAGGTGATACAAGGCTGTCCTCTTTGTTGTTCCTCCGCAGGCTTCAGCTGAACGGGGGACACAGAGGCAGAGGATGAGAGACTCGCATAACTCCAACTCTGACCGCCAGGACTTTGGGTCAGCGTGTTTCTTTACAATAAATAGACCTAATTTAATTCACGTCACTCAAATGAGACGCTTCTAATGTTCACATTAAAACCCAAGAGGCAACAAGATGTTTCTTAAAGCGACGGTAAAAAAAAAAAATTCTGGATGAGCTATTGATGACTCAAGTGTCAGAAAGTACAACAGTCCATCTCCATGGAAACGGGACTGAGCAGCGACAGACAGGAAAAAAAAAAGAAAAGAAAAAAAGAAACAGCACGCTCTTCTACATTAAACAAAAGCAAAATGCTGCGTGCGTCACCCAGAACCGGAAATGTAAAATGACGCAGGATAAAAAGCAAAGCAAACAAAAAAACAAACAGCTGTGCGTTGAACCCACCGATCTGCTGGAATCTCTCCTCCTGGAGCCGCGGCTCAACATGACGCGCTGGTCCCACAACAGCACGGGTCACTTTCCTGTCTCCCCACGTCAAAGCGCGTAAATATTGAAAGTTGACAGAGGGGCCCGTTCGCTGGGAAAGCTCCCCCAAAGTTCAATACCTATTTAAAAAAAGAAGAAGAAGAAACGCTTCCAAAACCGGGCTGCGGGTTCAGTCCAAACAAGCTTCTTCTTTAATGAATGGAGTTCCGGGAGGCAGCTCCACCCTGCAGCTCTCCGGCCAATGGCAGGCCCCGCTTTTCACCAGAACAAACTGTAATTAGGAGACGCTTCTAGTGAATTACAGAGTGCATTAGACCTGTTATTGAAGGAAGGAAAAACCCCTTTCCCCTTAAAGAATATGTTGGGCACGCATGATTTGCTCCACCTTGAAAGTCTGGATCACTTTTACATAAGGGCGTGAATCCCACCTCATTATATCATCATTATTGTGGGGGGGACCATAAACAGTAAAATTTCTTAAGACCAATTTATAGGGAGTGGTTGGCAAAGTTACAGTGAAATGTAACATAAAATGTGCTTTAAAAAAACCTTTTAAACCACATTCAAGCTGCAGGACCAAAAATGACTAGTAATGCACATCAAACATGTTTTATTCTCAGTAAGCCGATTATTGGGAAATAAAACTATAATTCAAATGTTGCTTCTGTACGAGTTTTGTTCAAAGTAATAAAAGCTTTAATGAGTAACTGCTCTTCATAAAATTCCTCATAAACATTTATTTATTGAAATGGCTCCCAACACAAGTTAATGGCTATTTAAATTATAACTTAAGTTGCTTTATTTTTAAACTTTCTTTAGTTTTGCCATGTCTTGGGTGACGGATAACCAAAAGGTAGATAGAAATTAATATCTGCAGGGTATTATATCTTAAACATAACATTTAAAGCACCAGGGTTTATACAGAAAAATATTCAGATTTTATTTTGTGGTTTTAAAGGCTCCCTACGCCACTAGGAACAAGAGTGTTAGAGAATAGATGGATGGATGGTTGGTTGGTTTTAAAGGTTCTACATTGAGTATTCTGATTTTTTCTGAGATAAATGGCAGATTTATTTTGTTCTTTGTTTCTTTTGCCTTTTCATATTGATATGATTCAAATGCAAACGTTTCTTTAATGATTTTTTTGGGGGGAGGGGGGCAATTCCAGATTGTTTTTCCAATACTGGGAGGTGGTTCCGGACCCCCCGACGACCCCTCACCCGGGGATTTACGCCTGTGTTTTTGCAGCAGCTACTTCATCGAGGTTTCACCAGCAAACCTTGTATTTCACTGGGACCACAAGGATGTGCGTAATTGTGAAGTGGAGCAAAAATATTCATGGCCACCAAGTTTATTTAGATGTGGTTTTATATAAAAATAATAATAATTCATGATCAAAATCCATTTCCTCTTTTCTTCTCGAGAGATTACCGAGTTCCTAAAGTGAGATCACTTTGCTGCTTATTACAGTGTCTCACTAAACTTATAACCCTCACATGTTTACACGTTTTATCACCACAGAACCACAAACATCAGTATATTTGTTTGAGATGCTGATTGGTGGATCAACACAGAGCGATGTGTGATTGTGAAGTGGAAGTTAAATGGCTCATGGGTTTTAAGTGTGGCGTCCAGTCATGCTCAGCCCGCCTATGAGCCAACATTTTGGAGAACCAGCTTTTGCTACAACGCAGCCTTTAGTAGGTTGTATTCCAGGATTATTCTGTATTTAGCTCCATGCAGCTTCCTCTGGATGATATTCAACTTCCATTTTGAGGAACAACATCGTGCTCCCTGAAATTGTTTACTTAATAATATAGGCGACATCCTTCAGAGGATTTTTGCAGAACAGCTGCACTGACTGTGGTCATCCTGAAAGCAATTACCTGCACCAGATTTTATTTAGGTGTATCAGAGTAAAAATGGGCTCAATGAAAATGCTTGCCACACTTTTCAGATTTCTTTTAGAAAAATATATATTTTCCCATGTTTAAATATTACTTAACCATTTTTGTTTTGATATTTTGTTGGGGTTTTTTTTCTGGAAGCTAAATCAGACCCGGCACACTTCTGCAGGTCCAAAGTTCATGGGCGAGATGCTTAAGATAAAGCGAAACAGAATTTTAGGAATTATGGAGTCCTGGCCCATTTCACTGTGATAACACAAACTGCACGCATGCCGACAGCCAAAAAAGGAGCTTTTTATCCCAGCTTTGGTTTGGGGTTTTTTTGTTGTTTTTTTTTTTGCTTCGCTCCCAGAAATAAGAGCTAGCGAGAAGGCTGTTTCTGATTTGTCGAGCCCTGTTTAAAGTCTTAATTTAGATTTACAGTAAAGAGGGGAGTTTTATAGCCCCGAGTCTCAAGCGTTATCATCATCATTCCTCAAGGTAATCTGGGCTGACTTTGAACTGAGGCCAAACCAGTGCCACACACACAAAATCTAGTCGTTTCACTCTTAAAATCTACCGTGCAAGAAGGAGGATTTTTACTTTTATACCTGCTTGTGATGAACCTGAAAGGCTGTCAGTCAGACCTCGACTTGGTTCAGAAAGTGGGCAGCCACCTTTAAAATTATTTTTATTTTGCTTTGATACAGAAACACCAGCAATGATGTTTTTGTTTTTTTTGTTTGCGTGTCTTTTTTTTTTTGCTCGTGTCGCTTCATTGATTGAAACTCAACAGAAACAAAAACTGGAGTTTTTGTTTCCAAATGCCCTATTAAGACATAGGGCATTTTTACACTATAATAAGCAGAAATAAATAAAATAAAATTCTAAAAGTGTTAAGACTCAGACTGTGAGCTGAGCTGAACTGAACGTAAATTTTGCCTTTGTGAGTCTGTGTGTAATGTCACACAGCCTCACAAAAACACAGAATCCATACAACATCAACATAATTTGACATTTCAGATGGTGAAAAAGATATTTTAAAATATGGCACACATTCATAATCAGCACCCTTTACTTTGATACAGCTTAATAAAAGATATACCAAGCAGTTGGCTTTCGTCCAGTCTGCTCTGTGAAGGCCTCAAAGGTTTGTGAGGGAATATTAGAAAACAAACAGCATCATATAGACCAGGGAACACAGCAAGAAGGTTTTTGTGTTCCCTGCATGTATTTACTGATCAACAGTCAAAAAAAAAGTCTGGGGTTTCTCAACTGTTTTAGGGTCATTTTGATGAGCTGAATCCAAAAGTCACATTGGTTTTGCTCAATCGGATCAACTTTCTGAACTATGGAGCAACATGAGCATCAAAATGCATGACTTGTTCTCACATCTGGATCCTGAGAATCTGGGATCAGTGAGTGAAGAGCAGGAGGAGAGACTCCATCAGGACAGAAAAGAGATTTAGCACAAACAAGACGTAATGTTAATTTTACACGTACTTCTCCTTATTATTCAATTTGCAGAAATCCAAGTTTGTGACATTTATTCAATACACTCTGTCAGGAAACAGTATTTCATTTCTCCTGAAACCCTTTTTTTTTTTTTTTGGATGAGAAATATTAACAGAAATGAAGCGATGGTGTCACAAAATGTAATCAGTTTAGTCAGAATATCAGATGCCTCTGAGCCAAATTACATGCATGTTTTTGGACTTTGGGAGGAAGCCCAAGTACACAGCAAGAATATGCAAACTCAAATCTCTGCGAGGGATTCGAACCGCCGACCTTTTTGCAGCCAGGCAACAGGACAAACAACTGCTCCACCACGCAGCCCTCAGTTGACATTGTGTCCCACCAATCTAGTCTTTCTCCAGGGGAAAAAGAATAAGTCCTTACAATCATCAACCTGGTAATTTACTGCCACAAAAGAACCAAATATAGTTTTGTATAAACCATCTATCAAGCCATGAGTGAGACTGTTCAGAAGATTTAAACTGCATCATCATAATTACACCGATGCTTTATGCAGGGGGAATTTTACTGTGCAACCATTAAGCAGACCAGATCTTCTCGTGATATATATCTTTTTTTTTTTTTTACTGCACAGGACCAGGTGCTGTGGAAATGATGCATTAGTGAGTGGATCAGACAGACAACCGTGACGCATGTCAAGCCTTTTTGTTACAATCCAATCATCGGCCCGTCTGCGTTTCATCCATAAATCACTATTTTATCATGACACAAGCAAACACTGCTCATACATTTTTACGCCGAAACGGCTGAAATATAAATAACTGTATTCATACAATAGAAGAAAAAAAAATCATAGTATTACTGCAAGATTGTTCATTTTATGGCGACACTCGTCTGTAATCATTCATAGCCACAATTTTATGTACAATCACATACATAGGTACAATAAATACTTGCATATAAAACAAAAATTAGACATATAAAGGCATTTTACAATAGAAAAAAGAAATAATACGTGCTGTGTTACCTGGTAAACAAGAATTAAATGTAAGTAAAAAAAAAAAAGAGGACGCACTTAAATAAAATAATCCCTTCATTATGACACCTGAGAACCTGATTGGACTATGTTCTGACAATCAGAAGTGCATTTGTCAGTCATGACCTTCAGTAAGACACAGCCTATTTTCATTTCCGCGTCTTTAAATACTTGCCAAGTCGTAGATTAAGATGAGTGAATTTCCTTTGGCTGAAGGCTGCGCGCATAGGGCATTGAAAGAGCACCACAGACACACGCACAACGGCTCACAACAGTAACAAAATGGCTATTTTTTTTTTGTTATTTTTAACAAACAATATGTATTATTTTTAATACACGCATTTCCAGCTGGAGTTTCTAATATATTTTTTTAGCAGATCAGGTTATAGTAGCGTGTAACAGTGGCTAGAGGGGAGCAAAAATAAAATAAAACTGCGCAAAGTATAAAGTACCCTGATTTCTTCATATAAAACGACAAAGCAGTAGGCCAGAAGACGAAGTGCAGTTTGGACAGACTCGGATACGGAAAAGAACGTGAAGTTCAGGACGCAGGAGCAGCACTTTGGACAGACTCACACTGCAGGGCCTGCGACTTTAGCAGACTGACTTGTCTCTAGGGCCAAACAACCCCCACATCTTCATTACATCTCCAGAGTATCTGTGGAATCTTCTTTGGCTTGGGGTGAAGTCTTTTTCCTCTTATTTTACCAAGAAAATAGAGAGAAGACACCCAACTAACAAGACTAACAGCTCTTTTCTGGTTCCTGCCAGAAAAGTCAGGCAGGACTTTCGCTTCCTTTGATGATTGACATCTTAAACTCTGCTTTACCTGCAATCCGAATCCTGTCAAGTGTCCTTTTACACAACTAAGAAGAATTACAAAGCCCTGCAAAAGCATCCAGACCCCAGAACTGAACCGAATTACAACCACAACCTTAAACGTAGCATTCAGCTACTTTTTATTTTGATGCCACTAAATAAAATCATACAGGTCACCTGGAGTTCAGGTTGTGGCCAATTTTGAAGAAGATATAAAAGCTAACACCCTGAACGCACCACCCTGTGGTGACACATGGTGGTGGCATCATGCTGACGAAAAGAAAAGGCTTTTCTGTATCCTTTTATTTTTATTTTAAAAAAAAAATATATATATATATATATATATATACGCACTTTACTCTTTGTGTTAGAATTGCATTCAAAATCCCAATAAAATACAAGGAGTTCTGGTTGCAACCTGGCCAAATATGAAAAGTTCATAGGAGTGTGAATTTTATTTTTCTGCAAAGCACTGGTACATCTCATATTTTTTTACCACCCAGGTAACTTTGTCCCTCAGACGTCGAGAATCTGTAGAAGCCAAACTGCCAGAGCTCCGCAGCTGCATAGTAGAAATATTTTCATAGCACCTGACCCCGTCAATTTGCACTTACTTTAAACAACCTCCAACCTCCTCTTCTCTCCGGTCCGAGTAAATGAAAGCCAGAGTTAGCAGCGAGGAAAGGATTCCCACGTAGTCCAGTTGGCTTCAGACAACCGGCTTCAGATCGGATCAGCCTCAAACGCAGCAGATCCGAGGAAAATTTAGCTGGATCGCGTTTGTAAGGGGAGGGGAATTTAAGCGTGGAGGTCGCGAAGGGGTTCAGTGGCTCAGTAAGTGGAAGCAGAAAGCTTACCGCAGGCCAACCTCTTACAGGTCCGGCAGCTAACAGCCGTTACCTAATGCTTGTACGTATAAATGCTGCTGCTGCTGCTTGAGGAGTAATTGGTTTTTCAAAAGAAGACTTCATGAGAACATTTGGTTTGGAAACAATCAACGCGATTACTGGACTTATTGGAGAGAAACAAACACACACTCACACACACACATGTATGGCTGCACTGCATAGTAACTATTAAAGTTAAACATTAATGATAAAATGTGGAAGGCAAATCTGACATAAACTGAATTATTACTAGCATACTTAGCGCACGCTTTTGACAACAAAACCTTTAAATTATTTTACAATACAAAAATAAATGGCAAGTAGAATAAATAATAGATTTGATCGGTCTATTTACAGTACTTACAGTGGAATAATTTACACTATACACACACAATGAGTCGAAGAGGTGATGGATGAGTTTGAGCTCCAAGTTGGCCGTAGCACCATTGATGAGGAGGGAAATTGAGCACCAGAAGAAGAATACACAGCGCTGCAAGTAAATAAAAGCAAAACACACAATTGGGATTAACATCCAGCCGTTTAAAGAACCGTCCAAGAAAACGTGTGTTAGGTGAGCAAAAAAAAAAAACAAAAAAAAAAACAATGCTGCCAGCATCTATTTCTATATATCTACACATATATATATATATATATATATATATATATATATATATATATATAAATATATCGCATTGATATATTTGTTTTATCTTCTGTAGTTACAGATAATGCACCTGCTTTGTTGCTGCAGGTCTATTCAACTGTGACAGGCAGAGCGTCACCAGAGGACGGTGTGCATTTTCCACAGTACCCTCCGCAGGTCCCTGTCACTCTGCTGCCATCCTGTGGACACAGAAATAATGACATGAGCTGACACCGGTAATTTTTCAAAACAAATCAGTGGCCTGAAACTGATTAATTTATTTCAATCATTCTATTAAAAAGAGACAAAAATATACTATGTAGACTTTAAAAAAACAACAACAACAAAACATAGTGATGCATTTCTTATTCATTTTGGTCAGTTTTAATTATTACGGCTCACAGCTAATGAACACCCAAGATTCACTTTCTTAGAAAATTTCAACATTAAATGAGACCAACAGAAAAAGGGGATTTAAAACAGAAATGTGGGCATACTAAAGATTATTTATATTCAGTATTTAGCAAGTGACATAGATATAAGAATAAAACAAGTAAATCAACAATCAACTAGAGGTTTATGAGCCAAGATGACGTGAATCTAAGGAAATCGAATACGGTTACATGTTTGGCATGTGATAGATGTGTGTGTGTGCGTGCGTGCGTGCGTGACGAGGTACCTGTGATTTCTGAATACGAGTCACCGCATAGTTTCCCTGGGAGACCCAGCTGATTTCCTCAGCCACCTTGAGACCTGTTCCTGACAAGTTGATTCTAAACTGTCCCTAAAGCAAGACAGCGACATAAAGAGTGGATCCTGGTCAAAATTGAAAGAATAATGCAGTAATTTGAAACAATTATGAGAAAAATAGACAGAAAATAAAGAGACTCAAACATAAACAGAGACACAGAAAACAGCTGGTGAAGGGCCAACTGTTTTCCAAACAAAATTTTAGCACGTAGTCGTACCCGCTTATTTTTTTTCACAGACATGCTTTAATATGTTGCAGCACGAAGAGGACAAATGACAGGCACGTTCTCATAGTTTCAACTGAAGGCCAAAGCTTCATTCTGTCCTATTTTACTATCAGCTTATCTTTACAGTGAAACCTAGTGGCGGCTTTTGACATTGGCCAAACGGGAAGTTGCCCAGGGCGGCATCAGGCTATAGGGTGGAGTGGCACAAGAATTATATCAATAAAAACAATTTATTTAATCCTAGTCTAACAAATTTCCAATAATCTTATGCAAGTGCAGCCAACAAGGAGCTGATTCTCCTGCGCATTAGGGAGTTGCTGTTGGAAAGCAGTGGTTGTTGCCAACCACTGAGTACCAAGCTGAATGAACAAAGTTTTTCTGAGGCAACTTCTTCCCTCTGACCATGAGTGATTGAGTGGTACCTCCAGCTATGCTCAACCAGGACATTTCAAGAAGGGGAGAAAGTAGTGGCGAGTGTGAGGGGCGGCAGTGGGACGCAACACGTCCAGGGTGCCGTACACGCAAGAACCACTACTGGCAAAACCTGATGTTTGCCATGTTTTTCCACACTATTTGTGTTGCTGTGCTGCTTGTGTGATATCATCTGGTCTAACAGATGATATCACACAAGCGATGGAGCTTCCTCCATCTCTTGCCATTGCGTATCATACCCAGCGGGAGAGATGTTTACATGCAGGCGCAGCTGAGCGAGCTTTTAACAGCCAAGGAAAAAATGTCAAGAGGAAGGCAACAAAGGTGAATCGAAGGAGATGTTGCAGATGCAGGGCAGGAGCAACAAGGAGAAAATGCAGGAGGACCGTCTGTTGCTTTGTGACTTGTTTGTTTTCCTGTTGAAATATTGGAGGTTTCATCCAAGCACAAAAGCATTAGTCCCCTGCCTCGTCTCACAATAGGATGAAGTCTCTTTGGTTCAGGAGGTGTGGGATAAAGCTGTCTTTATGTTGCTTTCAATAAAAGCTCCTGCTGAATGTAAAAGTCATGTCAAAAACAAAAAGGAAGCTTAAATCCTCGGCTCCCTTGACTCCTTCGACTGAAACAGGAGCTTAGAAATAATTTACAAACTCCAGCTACAGCTACAGAAGCATGCAGCTTTAATACAGCAGGTCCATTTAGTGCTTCCCGGTATTTGTCCTCTGATTTGTCTTTTTTGCCGTTGAAGACATGTTCTGCATAAACACAACAACAAAATGCCTCCGGGTAGAGTTCAGTCTTTGCAGATGACGCTCACCTGTGGACAGTTGGCCAGACTGTAGCAGTCCCCTGCTGTGGCAAACGGGACAGGACTCTTGCCGTCGCGAGTGAAAGCAAACCGCCAATCTGTAGCTGAACATCGAGTAAAAGCAGAAAATGAAACTCAATGGGACCCAAGAGAATGACGAAAAATTTCACATAGATGTGCAACCGTGCATTTAGGCCAGTGTTTCTCAATTCCAGTCCTCAGGCCCCCCTGCTCTGCATGTTTTAGATGTACCTCTATTCCAGAACAGCTGATTCAAATGATTGCATGACCATCAAGTGCTACAGAAGCCTTTTAATCACCCACATATTCAATCCAGGTGTGTGGCATAAGGGAAACACCTAAAACATGTAGGGCGGGGGGGTTGAGGACCGGAATTGAGAAACACTGATCTAGGCTAACAAGAAAATAAATATTTGGTGACATTTGGCAGTGTCTTAACAAAGGCATTCTTACTCATCTTGTCAACGTCTATCAATGTCAATATGCTTTTTCATCTTGCACAAATAAAAATAAATATGAAAACTGCGGAAGGCATTTTTGAAAATTAATGTGAAAAGACAGACACAACTTGACAGAACCGGGAGAGACATACCAAAAAGAACAAATTACTTACTAAAGATGACTGAGTACTAATTTTACTTTTACTTGTACATTTTTGTTTTGTAAAAATAAAACTCTACCTTAGTTTATTTTTACTTCATGATTGTGCACTACTGTTGCTCCTTTTCTCAAATGAAAAATAGACAAATTTGCTGTAATTAATGTGACAAAATATCAAGCACTATGAACACTTTTGAAAGGCAATGTATTTTTCAATCAGACTCGTCTTCCTGTCAGTGTCGGTGTGTTTCAGCTGCGCCACGGCAGTTTTATGTAAGTCTGTTGTTTAAACTGCAGACATCTTGATCCCATTAACCCTCATGAAGCTGGATGTAATTAAAAGGAAAAGACAGTCCTCATTTGAGTGTAACGTAGAGTAAACATTAGCTCTTGGTGCGTGGGCCACTCACTGATGACGTTCATCCGTCTCAGGTCCAGGCGCACTTTAGAGAAGCTGGTCGTGCCTGCGGCGCTGTAGTCCCTTCGGCAGTCGCAGTCTTCTCTTCTGGAGCTGTTGGCAGGACACTGAGTTGGGTCGTTGAGCCTGGAGAAGTACAGAGGAAAAACCTCAGCTTCGGCTGACATGTCCGTGGAATTTCCTCATTCCACGAACACGTGGATTTTTTTGTGATAAACCCCGACAGCTCTCCTTGCTGGAGGTTCACCTGAAGCCAAAGATCTCAGAAAAATTCTCCTCTTCTCCAGTTGTCAAGGTGATGTACTCCTGCGGAGTCTCCGTCTGCATTCCTGCACAGTAGACCTGAGGGCAAGACAGACAGAGGAGGAGTGAGAGTCAAGATAAAGGTCAGGGAAGACAAGATAAACAGGAGGAAAAGGGCAACGAGGTTTTAAAAGGAAAAGGAGGTGATGGAAAAGTACAAAGGGCAAATTAAGGTCAACTCCAGACGTACATTCGAATAGATGCCTGTCGAGCTTCACTCATTTCAAAATATTGAGCTTCTCAGTGTGTTTGTTTCACAGAAGAAAAACAACAGATTCTTTCTGTACTCTGGAGATTAAACTGTCTTACCTTGAGAGCTTTTCCTTGAACACTGAGAAAGTGTTCGCTGTCTGGAATGGGGCCGCTTGTGCTCTGAATGTCAAGACAGCTCAAAGGCAAATCGCCTTGGAGACAAGAGAAAGAAAACTAAGTACTCAAGTCAATGCTATTTATTCAAGAACAGACATTTTGCTAAGCCATGTCTACCAATGGACCCTATCTAACTAAGCTAAACTAAGGGTAAAGAGTGAATACACGGAACAATAAATCTTTAAACTCAGATGCGGACTGCTTCACCCAAAGTTTTCTGAAATGAATGATTCACACTGAGCTACAAACACACTGGATTTTGCAAGATTGAATTTGATTTGATCTTATAACTAGAGATGCACTGAGAAATCTACATTTGACCAGAACTGGTGTTTTTTTTTTTTTATTTTAGCTTGATTCAGCTGTTGTCCAACTCAAAAAATGGATTCCATACCACATCATCTTTAACTCAGACACTGACTGGTGCATCTCTACCTTTTCACCTATAAGCACAGCAACAACATTCAGGTCACTTAGCAGCACTCACAGCTTGGATTACTGCAGACTTTTCTGCTGTCAGGCTCTTCGTTTGGAGAACACCTGTTGCTTTCTCGTCCGTCTGCCGACACACACCGCACTGTCCTCTCTGTCACACCGTCCCCACAGCTTACCGAGCACTGAATGAGAGGGAAGACAACCACAACAATGTAAAAGTCACGTCAGTTTGGTGTAATGTATTCTGTTAAGCGTTTGGTTTTCAAGCGAGCAGTGTAGCATCTACAACAGAGCACTGGAAAGTTGAACGTTCAACTTTAGGCCTTTTTATGAAAAGAAGCCCTTCAGATATTAAGTGTAACTACACCGTGTTCGAAATTTTTATGCAAGTGATGTTTTCTCAGATTTTCTTAAATGGCCAATGCAAATGTTGGTAAGTATAATTTTCAAGTCATGAACTATTACAGTATAATTCACAGTTCAAGCTCCCCATGAGAACAGTGTTTTTTTAAAAAATAAAAAACTCAAAAAGCGCTGTTCCAAATTATTATGCACAGCAGATTTTCCAAACATTTTATGGATTATAAAGAACTGCAAACGGTCATTTCTTTGAATGTGCAGCATTAAGTGGTCACATGTACTAAAATCAAAAGCTATTTCAATCAAAAACATCTTAACAGACCCAGTTACATGTTAACATGGGACCCCTTCTTTGAGTTCAATAGATGCACAAATCTTGCATCCACTGAACTTGTGAGTTTGTGGATAGTTTCTGCTTGAATTTCTTTGGAATTTCAGGATATTAGAAAACCCTCCCAGTGCTGCTGTTTTGATATGAACTGCATCCCACCCTCAGATCTTCTGCTTGAGGAAATTCCAAAGGTTCTCTATAGGGTCAGAGGAGGATGGTGACCGCACCTTGATTTTCAGATCTTGTCATACGGCACTACACTATCTGATGATTTTCGTCAGCAGAGATCCTTTCTCTTTCCCATATTGCTTGAAACCTGTGGCCTGCTTAATAATGTGGAACATCCTTCTTAAGTAGATTTCCTTTAATTGAGCTCACCAGACAAACGAATCAACCAGCTCTCTGAAATTAATTACAGTGATTCAAAGAGCCCTGACACACAATACCATCTATAAATTTGATAGCACACCAAATAATTTTACTTTTATGACACTTAAATCCAATTTGCATAATAATTTGGAACATGCTGCATATTCACATTACCTCTATGTAATGTGATATAGGTTATTTATAGGTTATAGGTTATTTACTGTGTTAAAAATTTAGTAATCTTCAAATCGCTTTAGGATAATGACAATGATAGCTCAGATCGACTCAAACAGGCCTCCTCAGTCGATTCCTGTTTTTTTATTAGATTCTTGGGAAATTTCAAACATTGTATAAGTATTTTTTTTAATCCTTTTTAACTTTACTACAAATTATTCACTCATATCAAATTATTTCATCATAATAGTTTTTGTGTAGACTGTGAATGCGTCACTCCTGTCTTGAGAATTAATAGTAGCCTTCTGTTGTATTACATTGTAAATCTTTAAATGATTTCAGTTTGGTATCGACACATTTTTTTAAAAGCAGACTTTCAATGAGGCCCAGGGCTTGTGTAAATGAATTAATTAGTCATGTCTCACTCGTTCTTTTTAACGACGGCACAATATTTGGCTGGACAGTCTAGCTCACCGATCCCCAGACTCCAGCCCTCCACGCCTGTGGAGGTGGACATGTGCCCAGATTACAGGGCATGTAGCTCTCTGGGGGGGTTCCGGGGCAATTGGACAGAGACTGATGGCCGTACTCGTAGTTGTCGTTTTCCACGTGCACCTCGCTGCAGGAGACAAGACGCTGATGATAGCCCTGACCACAGCTCACCGAGCACTAGAGAGAGACATAACCACCGGCATGAAGGAAGGGCAGCATTTCTCAACAAACTTAAAAGTCGGAATAGAAAAACGAGAGCCAATTGGGACAGAGACGCAACATCGGCTCACCCCTGTCCACTCCCCAGTGATCCAGATTAGCTCACAAGCCTGTGTGTTGCAGCTCTCTATGTCCGGCGGTCTGATCTGGTTCACGCAGTACATTTCGTGGACCTCATGATCGTTGTAATCAACGCACTGCAATGTTCTCCGTCGATGGCCCAATCCGCAGGACTTACTGCACTGTTGAGGAAACGGGACGGAAAAGACACGGCGTAACATCAAGATTGTTCCACTATTGGTGGGACAAGAGAAAGTAAAGTAAGAAGGAAGGAGTGAGATGAATTAGTTTGTGCTTTTATCACACAGAACAAACAGAGGAAAATGTCAAAGCAAACGATCAGAGAAGAGGGAAAAACAATGGGCGAACAATAAAAATATTACTAAAGTATATGTACCAGAAATAAGACGGTCACCAGTACTAAAGCATACGTATGTTTTAAGAAAGTTACACTTTGAAACAGCTTAAAGGTTCCTTTAAACTTGCCACTCTGCTTTAACGTCCTTTTTCAAGAGACCAAAAAGGAAGTGTCCATTAAGAATTTTTTTTTTTTTATGGCATGGTACATAGAACACGCTGCGACTCCCCCACTTGTTGCTGCACACTTACAGGCAACTGGCCAAAAGAAAAACCCTACTCTCTGCCCCCCAATTCACAACCAAAATTAATCAGGACTGTTTGGAAATAGCCCAGAGGGTGAAAGAAAACATGACGGAAACTAGAGGAATGCCTCCCATGACTCTAATTAAGGCAACGCAGCTTTAAAACTACAGTTGGCAAGCATCTGTATTTATTATTTACTGCGTTCGAACTTGTGTCTCAATTGCCGAAGCGGAAAAAGCAAAATGGGGAAAGACAACTGCACATTGCTTCAAGGAGGGCGGGATAAAGACACAAAACCATCAAAATATATGACGATTTATCAAAATACGGAAACTGTTTGAAAGCCTGGAGTAAAAATGTATCCAGGCTGAAGAGAAACGTCAAACATTGTGACATTTCAGTCTTTTACAGCCTTCTACTTGAAGCATTCCAGCTGCGTCAGACGCATCGCCTGGCCACATCCTGCTGCAGCCGCTCCTCGTCACTCCTGTAATGTTGAACCCTGATAACTGGAAGAGCTGTGTTTAGTTGTGTTGATGGGCACAACGGTGTCAGAGCGTCTAAGTACAACTGTCACTAAGACATGCACATGTCACGTTAATTTGTCACAGAGCTTCCATCTACGGGGACAAAATCAGATTTAAAGAGAAAGGAATAAAACTTATACTGGTCCTTGAAGGTTCGGCTCCCGAATTTCAGGAATTAATTGGGACCAAAAGGCTGGGACTTGCACACTCCTCTCATTGCTAATTAAGCTCTGTTTTCAGAAACGCAATTCATGCTGCTTCGTGATCCAAATCCGACATCAAGTGAAATTGATGAAGAGGAAACTCCGTCTGAACTTCCCTTTTGAAACGACCAAAGCCTGCAGCGTACAGAAAGTGAGTTTAGCTGAGGGGGAAAAAAAAAAAAGTGTTCTTCAACTCTTCAAACTAATTGCACTTTTAATATCAGAAGTTTTAAAGGGAACAACGTTCATGAAAGCACTGAAGAAGAGAGGAAGAGCTGTGGGAAAACTGAAGCAGTCTGAGGCATAACCCAAAAAAGGCTCTGCCTGGAGACCCAAAACCAGCAGGGGTCCCCCAAGAACTTTTGAATTTTCTCAGTTTTATAACTTTACTTTGTATCTCAAGAGCCTGCTTTTTAAGTACATTCAGTGGGCTTAAAATAGCAGAATTCAAATGGCTATGCATTATTACAAATATAAAGCAGATATTTCTTTCTGCAGAGAAATATCTGCAGATATTCATTCTGCAAAAAGTCATTTACCACTAATTGGTAAATGACTTACCAATTACGACTGGCGATGTGCAGCAACATGTGGGGGAGGGAAAGTCCTGCACTAAACTTATGCTTCAAATAGTCAGAGAAGACTCAGGTCTTTTTACTTTTGCGTTGTACTTTAATTCAGTTCACATGTCAGCGTGTTTTACTCATTTCTGCTTTTTGTGTTTGTGCTAGCATTTTGTATATTGTAATAGTTATCAAATCAATTTTAACCATTAATTGCCAATTTACCTCAGTCACTTCACAAGCACAATCACACAAAGTTGGCCCAGTGTTGTAGTACTAGACCGCTCTCGGTCGCTGAGGACTCGGGGTTTTATTTCAAGACCAGTCAAGACCACTCTTATATCACTAAACTTACTGTCCAGTTTAATTGTTACCATGTCTGTTTTGGCTGGATGCAAAACGCACCGATTAAAATTCAAGCCATAACGTGACTTACCAATTACGTGTTTTCGTTACTCCCCCTCCCGTTCCCTGCCCACCTTTCACTCGCACGCGGCGCTCCCAGACATGCGCAGTGGGTTTCTTTGAGCGGAAGAAGATGTCCGTCTAATCGTCGGTCATAGAATGGCCCTCCATAAATCATAAGAAATCCGATGGCGACAGCTAATTGAGCAGCGCTTCGCTTTCACAGACGGTGGGGAGACGACGTCTAACTACGTCTAACCTTTTTACGTCACTTAGAAAAGAAGCTCAAAGAAAGGTAAGCAACGTTGACGTGATGCTAGCAAAGCTAGCTTTACACAGACACATAAGCATTTGTGATGGGAAAAAAAAGTCACTCACTGCGCTAAATTATTGTGCCGAGGTGTTGACTAACGTGTCGCATATATGGGACAACACTGTGTCCAAAAGTCTGCAATATAGGGATGTGACGTTCACGAGTCTTCTGAGCTTCTCTTTACTGAGAAGATAGGACTGGAGCCATTCTTTGTTCTTTTAATGCTCTGCGTACACTGCAGTGGCTATCATTATTTTTATTTAATCATACACATTGATATTTATTTATTTATCAAATAAATAAATAAAACACAAGAACGAAAGAGCACGAAGAGCATGCGCATTGCTCTTTGTTTTCGTTCAAAGTGGCCGCTGTAACGTCTGCCATGATGTGAACATTCATGGTGAGCGTCTTGTGCTTGGTTACCTCTTACTTCTTTGGTCAGTGTTCATAGTTGAGCATTGTTTACCGTCAGGGCATTGCCTCAATTGCTATGTTTAATGGTGCAGACAGTGGTGATTTATGACATGAATGATATAAGCAAATGCCCAGGGCATATCTTATAAGTTTGTTCTGCTTTTAATATTGGTTGAATTTATTTCAGCTCCAAGTATTTAATATCTAGGTGTTTTTCTGGGAATGTGAATCTTTCAGATCAATTGGATTAGCAATTTTGATCATATTTCACATTTTATTGTGTCATATAGCGGGGGGCACTGGTCTTGGTCTTGACTCGGTCTCGACTTCCCTCGGTCTTGACTTGGTCTCGGACCCTAAAAGTCTTGGTCTCAGGTTAGGTGGACTTGACTACAACACTGAGTTTGCCCCACCTTCCTGATTCTACCTAAAGCAAGAAGACCATAAAAAATAACCCAATCTTCTCCATTTATACCCTGACTTTTACCCAACACCCATTGAAAATAGGTACAAAAGAAGTTGGGAAGGAAGGAAGGTAAGAATGATAGGCAGATGATTGGATGAGCCGACTGTGCCATTTTAAGTAAATACAAAATATAGAGTATGTCTTGAGAATGGAAGTAGTTTGCAGTGTTAAACTTTGAGTTGCCTAATGCAACTCAAAGTTTAATGTTGTAAAAAATAAAAATAAAAAAAAATAATGTTTGGAAATGTTTTCTGGACCCAAATGTCAGTTATTTAAACTTATGTCATTTATGTTATTTAAAAGTAAGCAAATTTATAAATCTTTGTCTGATTATGTCCTTAGTAAAATAAATCAGCTCTTATAATCAATAATCAATTGGCTTAATCAAATACTGTATCATTTGAAGTGATTTTTAAAGTGGCTTCTTGCTTCAACTTGAATAATGCTATTTTGAAGCAATGCCACCATTCATTCACCTGGGTTTCAGTAAAAATTTAATTTTTTTTAATAATGACATCACCCACAGCCCGTATCACTCCAACTTCCCACCTCTTCCAACTTTGCAGCTCTGTCACATATTTCTAAACTTGGGAAAGATTAAATGTTTCCCCCCAATGTATTTTGGGACTCTGTGTTCTGTCTCTCTTTTTTTTTTTTTTTTTTGAGAGGAAGAAAAAAAACCCATAGGGGCTTCGCTGCCTCTACCCTCCCCTCTTTGTCTTTCTCTCTGGCCTCCGACGGGAGCAGCGACTCAACTTCAGTACATTCGTCCAGTAACCAGGTAAGGCAGCGCGGGCCACGCTGCATTGTATGAAACCTGCAGGCATTCGCTCCGACTCACCGCCTGCCAGTCCCCTTCTCTCCACCGGTAGCGAGCGGGACAGTCCGCGACGCGGCAGCTCTGGCTGGACGGCGGACGGGAGCGCTGGGCACAGCCGGTCTCCGAGGGGCTGCGGCGTTCTCCAACCTGACAGAAAACCTCCCTCCGCTGAACTCCGTCACCGCATGAGGCTGAACACTGAAAGCAGGAGAGGTAAACCTAAGAAGTATTTCATTAACTGTGGGAACAATGGGATTCAATTTAACTCGGTATCTATGGCGACAAACAAAACCTTTTGAGTTTTTCTTTTAAGCTAACTCTTTTCCAAAAAAAATTGTTTTTGCATTTTGAAAAAGAAAATGGTAATCTATAAGATGAACCTCTACATCAGTATTTAAATGCAACTTTATTACATTTTTGAGAGGGTTTGCTTTGTAACCATAGAATTGTGTATCTTGTAATTCAATGTGGTATGGGTTCTTTGAAATTTGTTTTGCTATTCATTAACTTACTCATATTGTGCCATTTCCGTGAAAAAACTGAATTTTTACTCTGTCTAGTGTTGCGGGCTCATAATAGATATAATTTATATAAATTCTAACAGAGATTAATAATGGTGTCATGTATTTAAACATGTTCTTTTTTTCCCAGCTATACAGTTTGTTTTTGGAGCGTAATACACATTTCTCTTTGCACCATTTTCCAGATATTAATACTAAAAGGAGTGAATTTATGTAGCACCTTTCTTGTCATACTGACCAGACCACCTAAAGCACTTTACTCTAGAGTCCCAGTCGCATTCATGTGTACTGAATGCATACACCAACATGCAGATGCTGGGCAACAATCATGACAGAAATAAAAGGTGAAAGTCTTATCACTGTTCTTTAAAGTTGAAAACTTTTGCATGGGCCAACACACTACATGTAGTGACTCACAAGTCATATTAAAGGGGTGGTGTTGGGTATTTTCCAGGCGCATAATGACATTCTATAGCAAAGTAAGGTAACTATGTAACCTTTAGTTGTTATAAAAATGCTGTGAATATATATAATAATACATTAACGAAATTTGACTATGCCTTGAAATTTGCCTCTTGCCCTAAGAAGCTCCTGTTCTTCCCAAAACTCCCCCTTTAGGCTGTCACAACAACGCTCCTTCATTATGCCATTTACAGTCATTGGACTGAGAAGCAGTTAGTATGATGCAGTTCCATCAGGGGTTTGCTAATTGCTGCTGCTGAGTGAGAGAGGCCTGGGAGAGGAGTTCTGTGAGGCAAAAGGATTAGTGAGAGCAAGCGTTTAGGCATCCCTGAATGGCTGCCATAAGATATTCAAGGTTTTCTAAAACATGTATGACTGAATCAAAAGCAACACTCCTTTGTAGTATGATGTAAAGCACAAAAAGTCAATTTTACATAATACCCCACTTTAAAATTTCAAATGTCAATTTATTTTATTTAAATTTTATATGTTATATTTCTTTTCTTTTGACAAAATATCTGAAAGGTTTGGTGTGCCTTTGTTTTCACTTCCCTCTTTATTCAGTGTGTAGAACCAGTTTTTGCTGGAATTAGCTGTGTCTAAACATCAATATTCAAGTATTTCCACAGATTCTTAGTTGGCATTCTGGTACCGGAAAATGGTTTGAGCTAAACGATTCCATTGTAGTTCTGGTTGTGTGTTCAGGGTTGTCGCTCCACTGGGGGACAAACCTTTACACTTGCTACTTCAAAGTCTTTTGAAGCTTCCAACAGGTTTTCACGCAAGATTGTAACATACGTAGCTCCATCTATCTTCATATCAATTCTAACTAGTTTCACAAATTCCTACTGATTCTAGACAAAGTTCTGTGAAATGTTCAAAATTGTTTTGTAAGCTTAAATTGCTTAAAACCTCCTTACAACCCCCACCTGCCCCTCCCCCTGACCTGCATGCTGCGTTTCCCTAGTCTCCATGATGCTCTTCTCTAATCTTCCCTAACAAACCTCTGGGGCCTTGGATTAAATTACTCACAGATGGGCAAAATTTCAACATAACTTGAGCGCTTTGCTTGTTACAATGTTTTACTTTATTTTTAATTTAGGGTTAAACAGTGAGGGGGTTGAATGTTTTGCAAAAAATAATAATAAAAAAAAAGAAGTACAATGTCCCTTCCTTTTCAAAATTACATGCTGTACTTTGTGTTGGTCTGTCACATGCAATCCCTCTAAAATCTCTTGAATTTTGTGTTTATGACATGCCAAAAGATGAAAAGGTTAGCACGAATACTTTTTGCAAGACACCACTATTCGCCGTCCAGCGCTTTGATTGCTCCCATTTACTCCGGGCATGCGTGCTGCTCCACAGCTGTTTTGAGGAGAAGCACATCCTCTCTTGACGTGTGCACAGCACTTGTGTGTCACCGCCTTGAGCGATGGAGTGAATTCAGAGGGAGAGGGGAGGGGAGGAGGGAAATGGGCGGGAAAAAAATGGAACAAGCACAATGCCGACACCCAGGTGCAATCTGTTAGTTTGTCTGGGAACGTGACGTGAGAGAATGGCCTCTTGCAGAAACGCCGAAGTAAAAACACAACATGTGGTTTCCATTGCGGAGGCACAGGCTTCAGCGAGGCAGAGGATAAAAGGGACAGAGAGGAAAGGAAGGTGAGGGGCAGAGGAAGAGAAAATACAGAGTAGGGTAGATTTACTTTGGCTGGACTTGAGATCAAAGAGCCTGCACTTCCCTCCAGCTGTTCAACTGTCTGCGCTAAAGTGTCACAGCCTTGGTCTTCAACCCCTCTGTTTGCCTCTGCCCTCGGCCCACCGCGCTGTGATCTGCAAAGGCACCCTGTCCTAGTTAGTGGTTGTGTTTAAACGCTGTCAGGTTGCGCTGCACATGTTTCACACACACGCAGACTGAGTTGCAAAGAAGCTGGTAGGCATTAAAAGTGTAAAAGAGCAACGGTGAACGAGGAGGGGCTGACATGTCTGGCAGCGTGAGAACCAAAGAGAGACGGGCTCCGTACCTCTCCCCAGCCGCCAGTCTTCCACTTGGGGCACCTTCCGCCTCGGCATCGCCTCTGCCTGCTGGGTTTGGGGGACGAGTGACGACAGTTTTCGTCTGGGACGGAGCGGCCGGACCCGGTCACGCAGCTCACCTTACGGGATTTCACACCTCTTCCACAGGAGGCCGAGCACTGCAGCAGGTGGAGGAGGAGAGCAATGGAAATTAGAAGTTGTTCTTTGTGTTTAACCCAATAATAAACACCAAACTAATGGAGAACTCTGGATCAACAGTATATATAGGGTAGACTTTTATTTATTTATGTTTTTTATTGAGTAAGGGGGAAAAGAAACTAATAAAAAGGTAAGTCCAATGCCGACACGCACCCGGTTCACCTGGTAGCAGTTTTTTCACGTCCGGGTTCACAGAGTTATCAAAGGTCTAACTCGGTGTGACAGGCAGAGGCACACACACACACACACACACACACACAGTAGGGTTACAGGAGGGATTGGAGCTGGGATTGACTGTGCTCAGAAAACCTGGAAGGGGGCGTTTCACATTGCGGATGGATAAAAAGCGACAGGCTCAGAGTTGAACGGGTGCACAGCTCAGCGTGCAGCTTTGTCCAGACTGGACCGTACTGGACGGGGAACTCGCCACAACCTCTCACCTCGTTCACGAAGGAGGAGGAAAGGTAGGACGATTTTGAGGGGAAAAAAAAAAAAAAACTCATTGAAACTTGTAGCTTTTTTTGTCCTGAAGATAAAAAAAAAAAAAATTGTATTGTGCTATGTTTGTTCAAATTTAGTGCAAATTTGTTGGTAGACTGTTATTTTTTCATTGAATAAAGACATACAAAATGTGCAATAAGTAAATTCTTTTAAAGGTGCACTTCAAACTTTAATAAAAATGTTTTTGACAATGTGGTTTACATCTTTTTTTTGTGTGTGTGTGTGACAACTTTTAGTAAATGACAGCACAGAGTTAAAGGACTGTTTTGTTTCTTCTCTCTCCTAAAGTGAAAATATGAAATGGTCCACATTAATAAACCCCAAAGATTAGTTTTAGACTTGGCAGCAGACATTTCTTTTCAATCAGTGTGAAGATGTAAAATTTATCCTTTCAGTCAGAATTTAACAGAAAAAAGAGGGACTAGGGGTTGAGAGAGGATTTGGCTCATCAAGTTATTTACAGCCACTTCATACCAGCAAGGCTGGTTCAGAGACGACATCACGCCTTTCACTTTTTTTCCCCTTTTTTGTAATTGTGCAAATTTAACTCGTTCATTAGGCTTCTGTTCTCCGGCTGGCTAACAAACTGCTACATTTATTGTCTTTCGCTTTTCTATTCAGAAAACTTTATCAAATATGATCTGGTAGATTTCTGCATGTGATGAAAGAATGATCTGAGAAGGAGACCGAAGTCGGTTAACGGTGACCTTTGACACTGCCCTTATTCCAGTCTCTTTCACAGGCTCACACTGAGGTCCGAGTCACCAGTACACAGCAGACCAGAATAATGAGGCCTAGCGAGTTCAAAGCCACGCTTGCGCCACAATGCATCATAGAAAAAGCGTCGGTGCGGCCCTTTGAGTGATTGAGCGCAGTAAATGAGTTTTGAAGTGTGACAAAGCAGGACAGAGATTCATCTGGGTGGGAGTGGTTTTCAACACCTGATGTAGACGTTAATGTGAAGGGGAAAAAAACGAGCGTCAAGTTGAGTTCAGCCATTTGTGAATTTTCACTTTCACTACTTTGTAGAATTTTGGCTTCTCCTATTTTTTGGTATAGTTTTGATCTGGGTACGTTTTGTTTCATAGCAACAAAGGAACATTTGAGGTAGGTCAACATTTAATTCTGGACTGTAGAGGTGAGGTTCTGTTAAAAGGTTGTAGGCAGTTAATAAATTATTTGCTCTGGTCAACAGGGCAGTATAAACCCAGATTAACTGAACCTGGAAGTTGAAGCAGTTGGCTAATCCAAGAGGGGTCTAAGAGAACTTTAAACATAAAAATGGTTTATCTAAATACTATTTGACTCTTAAGCCAGTTACACAGTAGTCAGTTATTATTTTTACAGGAAAAGTAGATAAAAGGGGTGATTTTCTGGGGTGAGACATACTGAGAATTGCTCATTAATAGTCTTTATAGGTGCTAAAAGAAAAAGCACCATAGCAGTTTAAATTAATGTTGGTTCATTGATTTCCACACTAACAGTTTTCCATTGAATTACCGAGACTGGTAACACTGTTGCTTCACACAGGAAGACCACCAGTGATCTGCTGTTTAATAATAATTTGTTTTTCTGTAATTATTTGCCCAAATCAAATGTGACAACAGGTTAAATATCATCGAACTGTTGTGGCATAAACTGTTGACACTGGAGATTGGATTTATTTTAAGAAAGTAGAAGTGCACTTCGTTCTTGGCTCCTCTGAGATTATCCACTAACTCCAGCTTTCTGAACCATCTAATCTGGATTTACACTACATGACGACACCAAGAATGTTATTTACCACAGGCAGGACATTAACTGTTTATCACCTTTAACCAGAACCTCACTAACGATCCCGTATCATCCCTTTAGTCCACGTTTCCAATTCAATTGTCTTTCAGTTTCCGTTGCTCACTGTTCATGACAGGAGATTTATTGTTTATTCAAATAAGAATGAAATAAAACGCCTTGAATAGTACCTCTACTTCACTTTAATCATGACCTTTTCTGGAAATGCACAGAAATCCAACAAAAATAAAAAATTAAATACTGACAAGCATGATAACAAAGGAACAATAAATACAAGTAATTACATAAATATACAGAAAATAAATTTGCAACAGACTAATACTGCCATTTGCGAATGAGAGACATTAAATATACTTATTTTAAGAGCCTGTTAATTTTGGGTTTTAGTAGTGCTGTTTGCACCAAGTACCGGACTACAAACCAAACTGCACAGACGAAAAAATTTAATGGGGAACATTTAAAAATCCACTGCGATTTCTTAGTAATTCTGCCTCGATGTTGACTTTTTGCCTCTTAGCAATCACACATGGGAGTCATTGAAACAAATAGTTCTCATTAGCAAATGATTGTTAAAAAAACTACTCACAGCTGTGTTAACAGGCCCTTAAAATAAAGTGGGATGTCAGTACAGACATTTATGGCCAGGAGTCAACCAGGTGGGCTGTAAGCAAAGTCTGTCCCTAACCACAGATTCTGGACCGTCGCCATTCCCCTCCAAGACAGAAAAGTTTGCAAAATCAAAGTGGAATATGAAGAAAACCTTTTAGATCTGTGTTTAGGGCCATCACCTGCATTAGATAGCCCCAACAATGAATCCTTAATCTTAGCGGGCCACGTTCGCTCCGGTGCGAGGGATGACAAAAGATGGTGCACAGAGAGAGCAATCACAACCAAGACTGAGGTAGACACATTAGATCGGCTCACAGTAGGAGCTCTGGATACAAAACACCAATAGCCACCCCTGTGGTCACAGGAATTACATGTTTTGAAGCACAACATTTAGCAATTCGTTCCAAATGGTTTAGCCACACACCGTATTTGGCTGACAAGTAATGGCAACATGGCAACGTTCAATCGAAACTGTGAGACAATTCAAACTGACTGCTCTTTGCATTTAGCTGTCAGTGCATAAACTGCGCCTGGAAAGAAACAAAATTACAGAACAGGCAGCATCAAACAGCATCGCACCACAAGGAGAACCAAACAAATCAAAAAAAAAAGAAAAGAAAATGATGATTTCTATAACTTATCCCTTATTTGGCATAAAGCACCAAGGAAGAATACCCTGTCGTTGTCTGATGGCTAGTTGAGTCGTGTCGCGTTTCAAGTGAGGTATTATGAGGCGCAACACAGGATAATACATTTTGAATTTCCTGTTACTTACTGTACAACGCAAACATCAACTAAAATATATAAAACACTTGCATCAGGCAATATTTGGGGAAATATCTTTCAAAAAAAAAAAAAAAAAAATTGCCCACACTAAGAAAACCTGGAATACAAAGATGCTAATAATTCCCAGAAACTCAGTGAGACACATTATTTTACAGTCCTTGCACAGCAGTTGTTGTTTGTTGTAAAGCACTGATAGGGAACATTTTAGGCACTTCAGTGTTGACGAGAACTTAGAAGGACATATCTTTTCAATTTTGGTTATGTGAAGCAGTTGTGAACAGTCGTGAACAGTCAGTGTGTTACTGAAGCAGACAGTAGTCTCAAGAATCCCAGTACAGAGGATAAAAGTGAAATTCTCATGGGAGAATCAAGCTAAGCTACACCCAGTTTTGAGAACACATCGGTAGCGTCAGTGCAGTGGGTTGTTTCCATCAAACAACCCACATTAGCTAAAACTAGCTAGCAGTGGGTGCTTCAAGGTGTGGAACCCACTAGTTCCTTTCTAACCCTTGGCGTATCGATGCTACGTATGTTCAGTCTCGGCATAAAGGTGAAAGTTAGCGCACTATCAATTGTTAGCTGTGGCACTCGATGAGCATTCCCCTTAAATTACTGAAAACTTTACCTGTACTTAAAATAAACACTAGATTACCCTTATTTACACTTAGTCTTGCAACAAAATTCAGTGTACATTGTTTTTTTTCCCAATCTAACAACCATAATGTTATTCTGCTAACTGCATGTTGAAATGGAAGAATATATAGTTGCAAATCTTCTGTGGCAAGCAGCTTCCTGGATCTAATCCAACGATAACAATGCACACAGTACAAATTAGAGATTACAAAAAGCGAATCCGTCTTCTTTCTGGAGAGCTGAAGGTGTGTGTAGCCCATCGCTCAGATTTTAAGAAATTCAAATTAAGCTAACTGCTAGGTTTAGGGGGGCATCCCATTGCTATACTGTCACCATATAAATGAGCTACTGCTAAAAACTTCTGCAAATAAAGCAAAAATACTTTTGCTGAAAAAACTAGGGTTTTTCACATGTTTATATTAATGGCTAGCCAAATAGTGCCAATGGGAATGCCCTAATCTGATCTAAAATATCAAATCAACGTCCAGATCAAGTCGTTTCGAATGATGTGCATGAAAGAATCAAACCAAATTCAGTTTTCTATCTCTGCTATTGGCCGACAAATAGAAAATAAGAGCACTTTGTGTTTAACTTGCCGTATATGATGAAAATTTGCTCTTGAATGTTTGGTTCTCTTGAGTAGTTAAGCTTATTGTCCCATGAGAACTTCTCCATGTTCCTCTAAACTATGATGGCTCTGACTGTCCTCTGCTGCAGATGCAGGCGTTGAGAATCATTACATACAGATCCATCTATAATAACCAACTCAGCAGAAGATACGTACATAAACTGTAAAATAAAGTGCCTTGTTATGATTAGTAACGTTGCTAAAAACCCTCATGTGCCTTAAGACAAACTGAATTTTTAAAAACAGCCATTTACAAAACAAAAAGGTTTATAAAACAAATAGTACACAAAGAGTTTAGTCCACCTGATATCCTATGTTTGCTTCTGCTGATAATACTAAATAACTCTTACAGCTGTGTAAAGACGCCTTATGCATGAGGATTATGAACCATTCTTTGGATAATAAAGAATAGGCATCTATGGTGTTTTCCTGATATACAAAATGGTCATCAGTATTTGCATATGAACAGTGATTGGCTGAATGAATACAAAGAGTCCTTCAATTATTGAAGTTAATAGTATTTACATAAATTAAAGAGAAACAAAAATAAATTATCTTTAAACCAATATTTTACTGCATCATCTCTGTGAAACAAATTGATCCTTATGTTTGTAACTAAAAGCTCAGAGATTTTAGTAATGTAGGAAATGCTTTCTTGTTCGTATGGTCGCAGCTATCTCCGAAGCGTGTCGTTTCAGGTTTTTGTCTTTTTTTTTGGCACGTTGCATGTGAGGATGTCTCGTCGTTTAAGTGCAATAGAAGTAATGCTCTAAATGTTTTTGAAGAAATGCTAAGCAATTGACAGAGAGGAATCCAGAAGTGGAGTCATAAAAAAACCCCCAAAAAACCCTAATATCTCTGTGCAGCAGCACCACAGTCATTCTGCCTCTTTAGGACTATTTGGGAAAAAAAAAAAAAAAAGGATATTGTAAAAGATGTGAGTTTTTTTTTTTTTTGTTTGTTTGTTTTTTTGTTTTTTTTATGAGCGTACCGAGCTCCATGGGTCTGTGCTCCAGTGAGGACTAGAAGGACACGGCTGAGTATTGCACTGCTCCCGATCTGGTGGCTTGTCGTGGATCTCACAGCTCAGATCGTTAAAGCGTTCTCCGTTGGGTCGCTGGCACACCACCAGCCTCGTTTTTATCCCACCGCCACAAGGTTTAGTGCACTAAAGACAACACAAACGGGCGTTTTATAATCCAAGGGCGACAAAGTTTCTAGTTGATCTAAGCTTCAGTAATATGAAGCGTCGCCTCACCTCGCCCCAGTTGCCATAGACCCATTGGGGACACGGGCCTGACTCGCAGGACCGTTGCTCAGTGGGTCGGTTGCGGTCCTCGCAGCTGTTGGCAGGGTAACCGTTCTCATCCTGGCACACGACGACTCGGCGTTGGAAGCCTCCGGCACACGTGCTGGAGCACTGTGGTCAACAGAGAAAAGGTACCGGGCTCAGTCAAAGGTATTCCCAGGAATACTGTTCAATGAAATGATTTACATCATCCGCTTTACTGGACGTTTTGCTATTTATTCTGTAAATGTGAATTAGTTGGATCTTTACGCAGTGTTTCAAACAATTTGACACCGTTGGTGTAGTAAAAAAAAAAAAGCTATTCAGTCACAATGTTAAAGATTCGATTTTTCTTAAATTTTTGAAAGAATAAAAGAAATCCACATTTTCAAGCATTCTCACGTCTTAAGACAAATATTGTGGACGGCGCTACATTTGCAAAATCACTTTATAATTTTTAAATTGGCATGTAAGACGCCTCACCGCTCCCCACGGTCCAGTCCGCCACTGGTGGGAGTGGCCCCGGGCCACGTTGCTCCTGGTAATGGTGTTCGGTGAGGACGGCAAAGGTCGGGACTCGCTGGGTCGGGACGGGCACTGAGACATGGCGCAGTCCTGCTCTGTGGCCGGACGATCGTCTGGATCGCACTCGTTCGCGCTCACCTCTTGGTCGCTGAAGCTGACGCACAAAACCTCTCTTGTCGTCTTCCCTTGGCCGCACGTCACAGAGCACTGAGTACAACACAAACGTGCGGCGTTAGTCGACGTATTGTAGATCAAACGTCGTTTACTCATTGTTTGAGTTCAAAGATCTGGAGGCGATGAAAGACCTCATTCCTGGTTTGAACTCTTGTTTGTCTCACAATGATTGGAGAAAAAAAACAAAATCCAAATGGCTGCAGCTCCTTATTACAACTATTTCTAAATCTCAGGTTCTTGAGGCACAGTTTATTTCTTCCTGCGTTGCTTGCAAACAGTACAGCTTTCCTGTCATCATTTAATGTAGAGCACACCACTGCATCTGATGCAGTTCAGTTATACTTTATTTATCCCAAAAGGAAAGTAAATACTGGCATAACTCATACGTCATCCAAGTATCTTCAAAGAGTCACTGTGGGAAGGAAGGAGTTCCAGGAGTGGGCAGTCCTGCAACGTATCCTGACTGAAGACGCTGTCGCTGTACAGCATGACCTGCTAGCAGCTCAAAATTTAGGCAACAGAGACAATATTTCATAGAACCGTGTCCTAGATGGCACAATCATCTGTTGGCAGCTCTCGCTAACCCACCTAATTTGCTTTTGTCTGACCGTATGGTTAGGGAGAAACGTGTGAATTGGAGATATCGTCCCATCATGACTAATGGAAGTGATGGTTGCAAGTCTCTCCTTCATCTGCCCTGAATCCAGGAAGCCTCCACTTCAACTCAGAGTTCAGGTATTAGTTCAGCTTGGGAATGCTAATCAGCTGCTCCCAGGAGATGCATCATAAAAACTGTCCAAAAGAAAAAAAAAAAGGGAGAACAAAAAAATCCTTCCAGCTGCACAGCATCCATTAACCAGGGAGAATAATGGTCCAAAACAAAAACAAAAAACAATGCCTCAACCAAAATAATTATGAACAAAAGACTCCAATGTGCTGCCATTATGAGCGGCACAAATCTGCAATATAATATATATTTATATGCCTTTGACCCTGGATGTGAATGGGACATCTGAATTCAATTATTTGGAATTAATAGTTGAATAGAGTGAATTCTTTACCCAGCTCGTAAAATGAAAAAGCCAAAACATTTGCATAAAAATTCGATTAGTGTCTGTTTTCGAAAGAAAAACCTGAAGAAGGAATGTTTCAAGTTAAACAAAAATGACAGGTCTGATCTTTCACCAGGAATACTGCTTCTTTCTACTTTCCCCCAGTGTATTATCAGCCTGGCGGGCCACCGGGCTTTTCTTGTGGCCCCCACCAGGCTAAGTATTGCTCATTTTTAAAATGTTTGCATTTTTCTTTTATGGCTTTACAGTTGGTTTTCAGGTATTAATCTTCCAATCTTTTAATAACATAATTATCAAGCAATATTTCAAAATTTCCTGTCAACTTTAAACATTTTTTTAAAACTCCAAAGCATGACGGACCACTGGATGAATGACTGCTCTAGCGTCCAACCACTGGGCAAGTTTTCTGGGGGAAGCCTAGTAGTCCTTCCATAAAACCATCTACTAAAGTTTATACATTTATGTCACAATATTTCTCCCGACATAGCATACTGTCGGATAGCTTTTCAAGAATGCACCTGGTGTTTGTCGCACATAAACTATTGCAGAATACAGTGCCAAGTACTCTGGCGAGACGAAAGGAGGCTTTTACAATGTTATGTGCCTCTGTGCACAATATGTGTGTATGTGAGAGCGTGACTATCTATAGAACAGCAGATCTGCTTTTGGCCTCAAGATGAACTGTTTCCTTTCAGATGGTCAGTGGGTATTTTTGGCTCGGTGAGATGAGTGGGTGTACGGGGGGGGGCTGCATTTGTGTGCGCGGTGCACAGTGACCGGACTTGGAGCCTGACTGTATGGTATCGCCACGCCTCTGATGAGAAACATCTGTAAACAAGAACGAAGCCCCCTCGCTGCAGCCTCTCGCATCGGCTCCAGAAACTTGAGTCTCACTCCTTCGGCCTCCTACTCAAACACACAATCACGCCTCCTCTGTCCCTGCTTGCACCTCTTCTTCTCCGGTCCACGTCGCACACTCATTGTGCTGCATATGCAGTGATTTATTGAAGTGATATTGACAAAAGGTACGAGTTCGACTGGCAGATTGTTTCTCTCATAGCAAGACATTTTTTCTGTCATGTGTGATGAAGACCAGTACTGGCAGTACTAGTTGTGCTAGTACTACTAGTACTGCCAGTACTGGCAGTACTAACAAATTGGACCAACTATCAATGCCGGCCAAGTTTAGTACTGCCAGGACGAGTAGTACTGGCAGTACTAATAGTACTAATAGTAGTATTACTAGTACTAGTAATACTAATACTAGTAATACTAACAGTAGTATTACTAGTACTGCCAGTACCACTAATACTTTGTGTTTTAGCAGATCATGGCGGCTTCCTCACCGCTGTCCACTCCAGCACTTTCCACTGTCCACAGGCTACAACCGTGCACACTTCCCTGGCAGGCGGTTTTGTCAGGTGCGCGCACGCCGACTCTTCTGCCACGCCACCCTGGTTGTCGCGGCAACTCACGTAGCGCATCCGCGTGCCTTTGCCGCAGCTGGCACTACACTGTCAAGAAGAGGAGGAGGACTGTCAAGACGGCGCAAAAACGTCGAACCGACAGACGCGATGGGAAGTTCGGGAAGGGAACCAACCTGAGTCCAGGAACCAAACCTCCACTGGGTCCTGTGGCCTTGGTGAGACGGGACTTTGGTTAACGGGGGGACAGGGTGGCTGCCGGAACACTGGGTCACCTCACAGTCCTGTGAAATATGAGACACATACGCCCATTCATGCGGGCGGTTAATAAAACCGCCGTACTGTAACAACATTCGTCCCTGAAAACAAAATGCCAGGAATATCAGAGAGAGGCTTTTATGACAAGGCACCACTGTTAACGAGTTCGGCTCTGTTCCTTCAGCGCCATGTTTGAAAGTGGGTATGGTTCCCATCAACCTTTCCCCCCACCTCCACCTTATCACAACAACATTATCAGGGTCTGCCCTGTCAGTTCAAACTATGGATTGTGGCCGTAAGCCACTCAGCATAAAGCCCTGATCCCTGTCATAACAGGTCATAGTGGAGTGGTATTTAGGGCTCCAATGCCCATGCTGGCGTGGTCCGAAGCTCCACCCCTTATCCACCCCCTTGTCCCTCACCTTCCGCCTTCTCCCCTGCTGCCCCTGCCCTCTGGTGCCCTCTGACCCTCCGTCTCTAGGAATGACGACCTTAATCAGGTCTCACAGACTCTGAGTAGACTACACATTCCACACTCTGCTTCCTAAAAGAAACAAATAGGCCCCACAGCAGCGCGAAAGGTTGCTCCACACACTTCCTGCCACACTTATAAGCGTCTCACTTCGACAAATCCCCGCAGGAGATCAAAACCTTTCGTGGTGTTGCACTCTTTTGCACCACCTCTTGTTCCTTGTATTAAAAGTCCCCTCTTTCTATGAATGCTTCTGTCTTTTTCTTTTTTTTTTTGAGCCCCGCTGGGCGGAGAGAGCGGTGGCGGGAATGGCGGCCTGGTGGCCCACTTCATGGCTGGCTGGTCAGAATTACAACGAGGTAAGGCGACTGCTTCAGGGTCACTGGTCAGCGGTCTCTGCCAACCCAGGCACCGGAATTAAGAACTGCTGCGACTAGAGGGGGCCTCATCCTGACTCTGCAGGATCAGCCCTCTGAAACGGGTTTACGCCCCACGCTGACCAAACAAACCTCTCATTCAGCTTAAAATACTGTATGTTTCTTTGTAGTTTTTGTTTTGTGTGTGTGTGTGTGTGTGTATGCGTGCGCATGTTTATAATGACGAATACAAGGTAGTGTTCTCCTCTTCAAAATAGACACATTGGAATAGAGATCACAGGTATCTAAAACATCAAACCTATAAAAAAAAAAATTGTTCACTATGTGACATCTAGGGAAAACCTTCATAGGCAGTGGGCATTTATTGTTCAGATATCCATCAGAATTGAACATTTCCAACACAATTTATACTGTAAATAACCTGCTTTTCAGATCAGTAAGAATTTTAATAACGTCAGTACTTTCATGTCTGTCGTGTTCTGGAGAAAAAATCAGATCTAAAATTTGTTTTTTTAAATGTTTGAAATGAATCGCTTTTAGTGTTTCTAACAAATTGGACCAACTATCAAAAGGTTCGCCCTGGTCTCTGGCCTATTAGGAGCTCAATGATCCCCGAAAACCTAAAGTAAAACTTGGTCTTCGGATGCACCGAGCCTGAACTACCTGGATCTGACAGTGTTTTTTCAATGTAGAGACGCTTACTGAGGTAAGAAACTCAAAGTTTGACATTTTCATTATATGTGAGATGAAACTGTCACATATACAGATCTACTGATTTATAAACAGATCAGCAGATCACAGTTAGTCTGAACCAAATGCAGCAAAGCTCATCTTTTTATTCCTTTGTTTTAGGTGTTTTCTCGCTTCTGCAAACCCGATTTGTTGACGTTTGATTAACAGGTTTTTACTCAACTGCAGTCATTTGAATGATTGCCTTTTAAAAGAAGGGGCAGGAAGACCATTTCTTGCAGATTGCCGTTAGCCATATAGCAGACAGAGCAAATATAAGGAAGAAAGGCCACCATCCAAAAAGTTGAATATTGGTTTAAGAGTGACAATAAATAACACTGATCATCTCCCTGCATCCACTATCCTCAGTGTAAAACATGGCAAAACTTTTAAGTTTCTTATCATAAGATTTTGATTTATCGTTTTCATGATAAATTCCAATGAAGGATGTGTAGGAAAAAAAAGTGTCCATATTATTATTTGTCCATAGGATTATTATTTTTACTATTTTCCTCCACTGGTTTTTCAATAAAGGTGTATGAATAAATGTCAATGAATTTGAAAATTTGATTAAATGGAGTTACTGTGTGCACTTTAGTGATACAAGTCACACTTAGTCCTCCAGAAGCTCATTACAAATGGTAGGTTTTTTCAAGAGCATTATTTGTGGCAGCCACTGCCATGTAGTTACCTGAAAGAGTAATAATAGTTCTCATCATCACTTGTACCGTTATCACAATACCACCACAAAATATCGCGATACGACTAAGTTTTATCACCACCTCTATACAGAAGGTGGGCATCTTACGGAAATAATTTTATTTTCATAAGATGCTGAACAAAATTTGAGACCGGGGTTCAGGTTCACCTTCCAAATGCTGAATGCAAGTGCACGCCACACTTTTCAGATTTTACATGCCTAAGATGACATAATGTGAATAGATGGCGTGCGTGCTTCCTTCCGTCGTCGCCTTCGTCTACAGATAAACCGCAGATCTCACAGCGAGGAGACGAAGGGACGCGGCAGAGATGCTGTTCCCTCTCACCTGCGTATCCGTGGGTCGCGTGGCAGCATTACATTCAGCGTCGTCCATGACAGCCCCATAGGAGCCCACCACACACTTCACCGCTCGCATCTGGTAGCCTGGCCCGCAAGAGGTAGTGCACTGAGTTCAAAGAGAGAGAGAGAGAGCGGAGAAAAAAGGAGTGGAGGGGAAATGTTAACAACTGTGAAAAGGAGACAGAGAGGCAAGCACAAAACAGTTGGTTTACCCGAGGAGGCAATGAAGTCTCCCCTGAAAATAAATTAACAAATGGAGGGCTTTCCCACCGACGAGGAACGGAAGAAGTTCATATACGTTGTTCTGACTGTTTTTTCCACTGTTGCCAAGACAAAGGGTACAATCCCGCGCTCGCTTCTGGCTCATTGCCTTCGGTGAAACAGGGTCAAACTTGTGTGGCGGCGGCTTTAGCTACCATTTGGCCGCGCTTCATTAAACCGCTTCAAATGCACGTTAACATGCACACATCCTCTGATGGGAGGCGCAGGAATATTTCGCATTTTTTGGGTGTTAGGTTCTGTGTGCACAGTTTACAAACTGAGAATGCACACAGACACCGCGCCGCATGCGTCGTTTCAGGAAGAGGCTTTTATCACACGGCTATTCAGGGGGATCTGGCCCGCTTACATTGTCTATAAATCAAAACAAGCACATTTCCTGTTTCAGTGCACATTCTACGGGGGATTTTTTACGTTGCACTTCTTACACGTCGCAGTTTTCCCATTCTTTGATAAATCAACGGCTGGGAAATTCCAGCACTGTTTGATTTGGAGGTTAAGAGCTAATCTGTAGCGTCAAATCGCTGGTCTGTGTTGGCAAACCGCTGCTTTGAGCCAAATTAGATGATCAAGTTCTGTTTATGTGCGGAACGTAAAATATTTCCTTTAATGTCTGCTGTAGATGTCAGGAACCTAACCACAGCCTCTTTCAAATGTTTTTATATCCCTTTACATTAATTTTATCGGCATTTTAATTACAATCTAACAACAAGGTAGTTTGTTATTGTGAAAGGAAATTGTTATTGTTATTGTGGGTTATTGTGAAAGGAAATTATTTTATTAAGTACTAAACTCTGAGAAGTGCGGCTTGTATCTTCAGTTGATAAATGGTAGAAATCACTGCAAATTAAAGCCGTATGAATGTTGGACTGGGTGGAGAGATCAATTTTCAAGTTTTGTCACCATTTCTCAGTATATATATACATATATGTATATATATACACTTTCTATTTAAAGCATTCCACCGCAGTTCTGGGTGTATATTTAGTTGTGCAGTTTCCAACAGGTTTTCTTCCTGGACTCACTCGGATTTAACTTCATCCATCTTCCTCTCATCTCCGACCTCTCCGCCCTGGATTGCTTAATGCATCACATTAAAATACATATAGAGGTTGCTGGCGGAAACGTGTCAAAACGTTGAAAACCTTGAAGGATACCTTGAAGGCAATGCTTGGGGCCGTACTTTAAATTTGCCAATAATAATGAAAACAGAATGAAGTTTCATGCAAAAGGAGCTACGCTGATGTTCTGAGCCCCAACTGCTACAACTTCCCAAGCCCAAATCGGCTGCAGAAAAATCTGGTCTGCAGCATTCCAGTAATTAAGCACATTTATTTAGATTGTCGTTTAGATTAACAATTGTGAGGGGTCTGGAACCAGTTGGGCATAAATAATTGCAGCTGTAGATGTACAGTCATGGAAAAAGGAGTCTCCAAAACTGTCAACTAGTCATTGCCAAAAGGTCAGGAATAGGTTTTCCACTTGTCAGTATTCTTCTTCGCGTCATGATGACAAACCTTAGATTTTGTTTTTAATTGCTGATGTTCTCCCTCCGGCTTTTGGCGTTGGATCAACACACACGTTTGTGCGCTGGAGCAAAATAGGGCCGGCTTTGGTAGAGACGGCCGCAAATATCGCCAAGTGTCAAAAATGTCACTACCTGCTGCTAATTTCTCTCTAGTCACGGGGAACCCTGACTTTACACTTGTTCAAATCTCCGAGAGAAACAAAACATGTTAAGTGCACCAAACACAATACGTATGCAGGGACAACTCACCTGCCCCCACGGTCCAACTTGCCAAGAGGCGCACTCTTGCTGCTGGCACGCCTGCACCGATTCGGGTTTGGCTGCGCCACAGAAGCGGTCATCCAGGCGGTCCTCGCCAAACTGGCACCACGTCTGTCGGTGCCTGTAGCCTTTCCCACATGTTACAAGGCACTGAAAGGGAAAATGTTGAGAGCGACATATAGAAGCAGCACAAAACATTAACTGTGGTTGTTGCAACTGCTGTGTTTACGATCGTCTGAATGAAGACGCTTTCAGAGCAAATTGCCCTTGCATGGGAGCGAGAAGCCAGAGGAAGTGTGATTATGCATATGTATATGGAACAGTGTAAGTGTTTTGGCAGCAACATGTATAAAAAAAAAATAAAAATAAAAAAAAAATCCTGGAATACAGCCCACAGTTTTGCAAGCTTCGCTATGTGTAAACTGAGGAGAGGTTAAGCAGGTTTCTACCCTGCAATCACCACTTTCCCAACACTCACTTACAGCGGAGGAAGTGGATAATTTAAAGCAACTGAGACAAACCAAATTAGTCCTAAGATTTTGGTCCGAATTAATTTAAATGGCAGAAAAGCAAATAGGTCTGCATAGACGTTTGTTAAAAACTGCTGTACGTAACTTTTGAGAAAAATATGTTTTCAACATATTTGTAGAAATTATCATCATGTCATGACAACGTCATATAAAAAAGATCATCTGTGAAAAAACAACCAGTCAAAGACAGGAGGACGATCTTAGCGCACCGCTCACAACCTACGCCTTGCTCTCTGCTACGCAGCAGCTGGTTCCTCGCAACAGAGCCTGCCACGAATGCTAGGGCTAGTTAGCATGGCCACAATGACAGTGGATAAACCATTTTTCTGTAATGGTAAGTTTCTCTGCTATTAAGCAGCGTGTACACCAGGATGTTTGACAGCACTCAGCCTTTCCTCCTGACTCTGGTTGTTTTCGGGAGCGGCCCATTTTTGCATGCCGCAATAGGGGTTCAGTCTTGTCCTGTCTCGAATTAAACTGACACCACATGGTGACAGTTTTAACAAATATGGAGAAAACCAGATTTTTGCAAAAGTTACCTAACTCACATTTGATGTCACAACATGTTTAGAATTATCTTTAAAAAAAACATGCGATAATTCCTCAACTGACCTCAGACCAGTCGCCAGTCGTCCACTGTGGACAGAGGAACTCATTGCAGGGTTGGACGGTCAGTTTATCCCTCTGACTGCAACTGCTCTCGTCGTCGTCGCTGCCGTCGGACGACTTTCGGCACTCTGCGCCCCGACGCCTCGTGCCCCCGCCGCAGCTCTTTGAGCACTGCAATCGAAATAGCCGGCCATCAACAGGAGGAAACGGCCTCCTGTTGATGGCCAGTCAATATCCAACAAAACCCTTCCCGTCCTGCTAGAATCGTACCTCTGACCAGGGTGAGTAATCCCAGCCACCACCAGGGTTACAATCTCCATGGCAGCCTTCCCTGTCGTCAGGTTTACGTTGCCCGCTGCAGTACCTGTCGTCGACTTTCTGGGTCTTGCCATCCGACTGGCTGATTTTGGCGCAGTACAGTTCCAGAGTGCGATATCCGACGCCGCACTGGGCTGTGCACTCGCTCTTACGAGCCACGTGCCATCTGGTACGAGAGACAGAGAGAGGACAGGTCCCTCAAAGGTGTCGTACAAAGAGCAGCAGACGAACTGACCGGGCCCTATTTAGGCACCGAAAAGTCGGTTAAATCGGTCAAACTGACCTCACTTCACATTCAGTGTTGCAGGGCTCGGTGATGGCAGCGGGCCGAGCCGAACTGTGGCACCGCTGGTCCGACACCACCACCCTGTCCGACTCTCGGCTGCAGAGAATCTTACGCTTGCGCTCTCCTGTTGGGATACAAAAAAAAAGCAGAACTGAGTAAAACTCATTTAAGAGGTTTTGTATGCAGTGCTTTGATTAATAAAACTTTTGTCTTTGTGGTAAAGTTCAACCAGAGCTTTCTGGGTTGGGTCCAGTCCAAAAAATGCATTTTGGACCTCTTTTTGGTGGCCATCTTTGACCTAACCCTGTCAACGCTGACAGTAGATCTAGAACATTTTACATAGAAGAGCTCTAGGTGTGGTGGCAATGCTGGACCTCCTCTGTGAAGTAGGTGAACATATTTTTGTAAATGCCACATACTGCACCTTTAAGGTCAAATGTTTAGAGTTTTAGAAAGCATGCAATAACTCCTCAACTGACCTCAGACCAGCTGATTGGCACCAACAAGCCTAATACTGACACATGTACAGTGTTGACTTTAAACTGCCCACGTTTGCAGTACATGACTTTACAACACAATTAAAGTGTTATTTGATAACAGGCATGCAGTTATTTAATATAGAAATGTCTGTGATTAACATCTTCGAAATGTGAATGGAGTCAGCAAAATATCCTCAAAAGCATTTAAAAACTATTTATTGTATCAAAACAAAGACATTTTTTACATTTAGTTTTTTTTGGCCAAAATCAAAATATGCTTTGTTTAATTGACCTATTTGAAAATACAACTACATATTTTTGGTGAAATCACATCTAATTTCAAGGCCACAAAAGGCTTCTGGATAAACTAGGATTTATATGTCATAAATATAATGACTTGTCAGCATTTACTTCCACTACGACTCCTTATAACGTACGCATCTTTTAAAGTTAGCACATTTAATACGTCGATGCCACGGACCACCTATTTAAAGCTAAAGTGCTTTGCAAACAGAGGATGAGAACCACCGAGTTTTGCGTTTCGGTGCAACGAGAGCTCAGTGCGTTCCTGCTGAGGACATTACATGCTGGCTGTGCAGCCTGCTGTCAACTGCGAAGCTCTCGGTTTTCCCTCCATCTTCGGCCACCCGGTCTTCCCGACAGAGTCGTGTCAAGAAGCAGAGAAAGAGACTCTTACGCAGAACAAAGTGCGTCGTGGCAGAGAGAAAGTTTTTCGAGTTTACCTGCGATCCGCCCCCACAGACCCTAACCACTCTGAAAAAGCCACAGTCACGTCAAGGAGGGTAATGCATCACAGCCCACTTGCTGTAAAAATGAACTCGGTCGCAAGCGATATTTTCAAGGCGGCTCTCCTCTCGTATGTCTGTGACTGTGAGACTCCCAGGTCTGCTATCTTCCATGTTATCTCTGGAGCGTCGCGTTTATCTTCAAACTTTTCTAACACTAAGGCCTGCCAACCACATGTGCCTCCGCCCCCCCCCCCCCCCCCCCCCCCCCCCCCAGAGCCCTCCCTTTGCCTTACCTTGGCACAGGCGGCTGCACTCCTGCCAGGGCCCGTAAGCGTCCCAGAAGAACTGCTGAGGCTTATCCTCTATGGGGATATTAAAGGAGTAACTGACATCTGGGTTGTAAAGGTTTCCAACAGAGAGAACCTGGAGGGAGCACAGTTCAGCATGGTGAGAAGAGAAAATGAAGCAACGGATTAGTCACCCGTTTAATGCGTTAATGCTGCAGGAACGCCACTAGGATTTTCTTCCACATTTTGTCATGTTATGGCCACAAACGTAACAGCTTTTAGACACAGGGATGGGCATTTATCATATCGTTTACAGTTTATTGTGATAAATTTATCGTTGTCACGTCGTTTAAAATTCTTTTTAAAAACTCACACCATGATGCCGCCAACTCTATGTTTCAGCATGTGGACAGGACAGCGCGCACAGCTGTACTCACAGCATGCGTCACATTTTGCGCATAGGGCCATAGAGATCGATTCGGATTTCAGCAAACCAAAGCACCTTCTTCCATGTCAGCCGTCTTTCAAACACGGCTCTCTTCCATAAAGAGCTGATTTAGTGCATGACTAAGAGTTGCCTTCTGGACTGGATTTTGTTAAGATCGCATTTTTGGGCATCAGAGCAGGGAGAGGTGAATACAAATGAGAGCCGTTCTTTCCAGGTTGCTCTTCTTTGAACAAATTAAATCCTGGATTAATTACAGGATTGAATTAATCCAGGATTAATTAATAAAACTAAACTTTAAACTGAAGTCCGTCAGTCCGGAGCTCCTTTGGGGCGTCGCCCACCTGCTCTATGCTGGTCTGATGCACAAAATCCCAATAAAACACTTTACAGATTGTGGCCACAACGTGCTAAAATGTTAAAAAAGAAAAAAAAAAAAGGTTTTAGGGGAAAACCTTTAGGAAGAGGAGATTTTGTTCAAAGTTGTCAACAGTTTTTACCTGGACAATGATCTCCTCATCGATGCGGTCAGTGCAGTTGATCCTCTCGGTGACGTGGTCGGAGCCACTGTACTCGATGACGGTCTCTCCCACTTTGATTTCCCTTTTGAACATGCTCACCACAAAGTCTCCGTTGAGCAGGAACTCTCCGCGGCTGTTTGATATCGCTGCGGGGACACACGAACCGTTTTGACTCTCGTAATTGCATTTCGGACCAAGCCGTGTCCGTTCAACTCGGGTGGAATGATCTCCAGAGCGCCGTGGGTTTAAAAGCTTTGTTTGGGGTAGCACCACTTACTTTAAGCGATCACATGGCACTGCATGCGAGGGGGACGCATTAGAAACACAAAGGTTTATGTTAGCACTTAAAGGTAGACTGAGGCATGAGGCAGAAGTAAAATAATCCTTTTTTCCAGGAGAAGTCCCATTCGGGGTCGTCTGCACTCATTCACTCTAATGCGATTATGGAGCTAATTTCCTGCCTTTTCTTTCCTCACCATTTCACACATTACATTATTATGACTGTTGAGAGTACAAATCCTTCTAAGAATCTACGGCCTGTTCTTACATATAAAAAAAAAAAAACTTTACAAGCCCTTTGTGTAGAGAAGAGTGATTAATGTTAAACTATGTTCAGAAGTTGACATTGTGAAATACACACAGCTGTGGAGCTAAAACGTGTTTATTGGTGGGGGGAAGTGTAGAAAACCTAAAATTAAGTTTGGCTTTTGTTTCACTGCACAAAATCTATCACGCTTGTCTATCACAATCCAGTGATAGACAAGCGTCTCTTTTGCAAGCTTCTCTTCATCTCACCCCACGTGTTCAACACAGGCCTTGTGTGCGTGCAGGTACTTCTACACTTACGGTGCGTTCACATCAAATGCGCTTTGGGCGTCAGGCACGTCTGGTTAAGTTTACAGTACACGACTTCACAATAAAAATAAGCAAAGCATTGTTTGCTAACAGGCAGGCAGATGTTTAAGACAAGATAGAATATCTGATCAACTACAAGACACGAAGCGCACTGTGACTGAAACAACGGCGTATCCTCACCGAGGTAGTTGTCGTCCTCCGGCTTCCCTGAGTAGCTGTGTTGTCGCACATCTATGTTTGTAGCACCGCTGGGTATTCGCACCACTTCGTTATAGCCTGTAAATGAGATTAGATGGTTACAGGACCTGCTTTGGATCTCATACATAGATCGTTTTAAACAAATTACGTCCGGTTTTTCTAAAGGATGATCGCATTTAATGGTAGTTGAAACACAGAACAAGAGCAGCAAGATCCAGCATGGAGAGCGATGGGACAAGAAGGTTGTGGCTCACCATAGCGTACAGTGTTGAACGGCCCCGCTACAGTTTTGCAGGAGGAGTTGTCACCTCCGCAGATGCCACACTTATCTCTCCTGGCTTTAGAGTTCAGGACGTGATCACAACCTGCTTGCTGCTCCGTCAGGGAAGAGGCGAGACAATTGTTTTGTTAATGTGAATTATGCAGCACAATTTTGTCGTTATGGTGCAAAGTATTTGTCTATTTTTACATAAAAATGTACAGATCATGAAGAACAAATGTAACGTGGCGACTATTAAAGACACTGCTTATGAAAGACTCGATATGGCAGGGCAATGCAAAGTATTGCATGTTTGTGAATTGACTGGAATAAAATTTAGGTTTGAACTTTGACTCTGTTGCGTTGAAAATCTTCAAAGGGTGTGATTTCTGTGTGTAACACTCAGACGAAATATTGCAAATATTTCTCCCAACAGCAGCGTGGAACAAAGCGCCGCCGCCTTAAGCCAAACAGATTTTTGATGTTGCGACAATCTCTGGATGTGAAATGCACTTGTCCGGGGCAGAGGGACTTCCTGAGCCACAGTCAAACCCAAAACTCTGTGTGTGGTTCTGAGTGTACACAGGGAAACCCACTGAGTCGTTTGATGTGCAGGGCATGTTTGCAATCAAGCTTTCAAGCTAAAAATCTAAACGTCAGATTTGAGGAAACGGTCTGGTTAGGCGAGGGATTTGAGATGTTGGAGGGATGTGGAAGTCATTAAAAGGCACCGCACGAACGGACCCCGCCAGGGGATGCAGCAGAGATGTCTTTAAGCGCTCAGTATGAACAGGCTCACCCTGCACAGGCCCTGGACGCAGATGTCGTTGGTATCGGGTCCGCATGGCGTGCCATCGATGACCCTGTCCCTGAGCTGATAGTAGGCAGTGCTGCCCGCCACCCTGCAGAACAGCTTACATCTGTCCTTCATCAGAACTGACAGAGGAGACAAAACAAAGGCTAACGCTGATTAATGCTTTTCACCAGCGAAAACCAGGCGGCAAGTGGCAGAAAATGAAAATAAGGACTCACTTCCGCTGTATTTGGGAACCCAGCGGACGTTAGGAGGTAGGCCGTTGATGTTGAAGTGCTTTCCATCGAAAACAGCACACTGTTCCTCCCTGAAGTCCTTCTTTTGCTTGGAGCAGGGCTCAGAGTTGCAAGAGCGGAACTTCATCCGCCGACCAACGCAATACATTCCTCCGCTCTCGGGCCTGAGAGCGCAAGAAAGCAGGGCAACTTTAAAGTATATGTCAGTTCTTCTCTTTAGCTTGTTACACATCAACAACACTCGCTCTCGTTTGTTTTTATTCGTTTCTTATACTCTATTAATCCGGGATGAAAGCTCCCAGATTCTCCCTGAGACCAGCTGATGTGTGCATTTAGCAGAAGAAAACATCCCTGTAAGGTCTGCAATCAATGATTCACTGAACTCTTGCTATGGAAAGAATCCCCTTAAGGAGGTTTGATCTATGGAACACTGACTTCAGCAGATGAAAACATGCACGACTACAAAGACACGCGGCTACTCACTCTGGTCGGTTGCATTCGCGCATCGCAATCTTTATGCCGCCGCCGCACGTCCGGCTGCACGTACCGAACGGACTCCAAACCCCCCACGCTCCGTCCACGGGCGAGGCGTCATGCTTGTTGGGAATGCACAGGCCGTGTTTGCAGTGCTGCGAGATACATGAGAGGGAGAACGGAAACAAATTCAATGACAAGAGCTGATGTAGATGGAGCAAAATAATAATTTAAAAAACAAGAGTGAAGGCGGGTTTAACCAGAAAGGAAGGTTAAGTTTAATTGAAAACACTCAATAAGTGTATCTGAAAACAAACAGACAATCTTACACAAAGGTTAGTTTCTGCAGTTTGGCATGAAAAGATGTCGTTTTTAAAAATGGCTAAAAGGCTGAGATTGTCCAGCTGGTGAGTGAACTGGGCTGATTGTCAGTTAGATCAGTCCTGACCAATGGTCTGTCAGAGTAAGCTGTATCTCAGCATAGTTAGGGTGGTCAAAATTAAAGCAGAGGAAGCACAGAGTCAAAAGAAGTAACTTAGAGGAGTGGCAATTCTGTATTTTTCCAGGCCAATGAAGCTGCTTCATAGCACAATCAAGCAACTATGTTAACAAGAGTCTTAGGAAATTCAAGGATTTCTTAAACATGCATGAAAAAAAATCAAAGCAGCATCTCAGGTATGTTTTTGATGAGGGAATAATATTATAACATGATATTCAGCTCAAAAATGTCAACTTTAAATAACGTCCCTACTTTAAAATTCTACATGTCGAGATATTAATGATCCGATGACGAGAGAGAGAGAGAGCAAGAGTTTCAGCAGATAACAAGAAGGACGAATTTATTCCAGCAAAGTCGGCTTCATCCTTTTGAGTTTTGCAAACGCATTTCTGTGATGGGACGTGCTAGATTTGAAGATTTTTATGGCAAAAGGACTTCGGACACAAAATTCAAGTCGATTCGCCACGATTAAAATAACCAGCCAAGTCTACAAGTTTAGCAACGTGTTCACTATCAGAAGCTGTGCTTAATACGTTGGCAGCCATTTTGGATTTTGAGCTGCAGTTGGTGAGAAAGCTTCACCTTCAAAGGCAGAGATTTTACAATAAATGATGCAGCTCAATAAATCAGTTTCAAAGACAACATTGTTTCCCTCTGTGGGTGGACGTGTTAAATACACAAAAATAAAATGCTGACCTGTCTTTCAGCACAGATTGTGTTCCAGTTTCAAAAGAGAATCCCGGTGGATTTTACGGTCAAGCTGTGGTCACTCTCAAGTTTTAAGCGAACTGGAATTTAGCGTTAATCCACTCCCATAAGTTTTCTAAGGACTTTCTCCTACTGGAACCCACATCCTTGCATGCGCATTTCTCATTTGCAGGTTCTGCGTGACGCTCACCCTTCCAGGTGCACAGTCGGTGCCGTCGGCCCAGGGCATGTGCTGGGTCCTGCAGCCCCGCTGGGCCCCCTCTGGACTCGTGCACCACAGCCTCCGACACTGAGTCTGTCGATTATACACAGGCATGTGAGCTACATGTTAATTCTGACATGTCAAAACTCAACAATTAATGCACAACACCTTAAAAAATAAAAATAAAAAATGAAGAAGAAGAAGCATGCATTTTAACAAAATGCTCAATTTGCTTTTCCTCGTATTTTAGACGTTTTGACATGTTATACGGGTGACTTTAAAGAAGCCGACAACCCGATTCCACTCACCATGTAAGGGCACAGCTGCGTTCCCGCCCCGAATATCAATTCACACTGTCTATTGACACTGTATATCCGCCCGGGCAGCTGCTGCGACAGACTGTACGGCCTAGAAACGGGCTCGTCGAGCAAGCACTCACCATATCCTGTGCTATTAGGAAATAAAAATAAAATGACTTGAAGAAAAAAAAGAGGGAAAAAAAAAAAAGACAAGAGACACAAACAGACAGAAAACACACTCAGTACAGCAGGAGTGGTCAGTTATCTGCACACATACATCCACAAAAGACGTCTGCTTATGCTCAACCGCGCGTAATATCGTCCCGTTTACTATTTCCTACAGTCGGAATAGTTGTTGGTTTTTTTCCTCAGGAGTTCAATGAGTTTATTGGGAAAAGGGAGACTATGAGGCTGAAGGAGTTAAAAGCAGATCTTCTTATATTACTTCTGAATTAAGCAGTTCCAGTTTTAAGAAGCAAGTCTACAAACAATGCAAGTATAGCACCGCGATTTTGTTACATTTTGCCACAAAAACTTTAATGTATTTTGTTTTCCAAGTAGGCTGTAAAGCTTAGTTTTCCTCTCATTTGATCTTACTGTTTATGTTTGCTGTGGCCAACATTTAGTCGCACTGAAGTAGGTTACACACACCTATTTACTACTTATGTAACTTTTGGATTTTATTTCAGAGTAGCAGACTGAATACGTTTTTATGCTACACTTTCAGATTTTTTTTGGGCAAAAAAACCCCCTTTAAAAAAAAAATAATTATAATACGTCTTACGTATCCTTACACGGTACACGACTTGCACGTTTCTGGACGCACATGTATGAAAAAGTCCACTAGGTTTGTACTGTCCACGTCTGAATAAGCGATTTTTATTCTATCTGGCTACGTCCTACTCGTCGGACACGCGTTATCGTGATGATAACAACAGCACGACATACTCAAGGAACTCTGTGATGTACTTCCTGCTACACTTGGACCACATCCAAGGGTTTGTGTTGTAGTTGAGCGTGGGAGCCATGACATGCTGCTGTGACTTCACTCCATCCTCCTTGCACTTGTTGCTGTCATCGTGAGGCATGTTAAACCTAGAAAGGAGAGAAAAGTGAACCAACTACAAACAGGCAGACAAAACGGTGCCAAAAAAATAAATAAAATCTACGTGAGGAGGGTTGAAGTGATTTTGAACGTTTCGTGGACAAAGCAAAAGCATTCTGAATGACGGACATGCAGTGAATGATGACGACGTCGCCGCACAGAACTGCAGACTATTAATAACGCTCCATGTTTTATATCTGCAGCTACATTCCCACTATCATTGTGGTGTTGGTTTTGGGAAGCTAATTTGCGGTTGCCACTGAAAATAACAGAGCATTTGTGTTCTCTGCCTGTGGGGACTTTGGGCAGAAAACAGTCTGATATTTAATTATGTTCAAAACCAGGGAAACATTTTAGATGGGAAAATCTCAGGCCCCACATCCAAACCGCTGCAGTGTATAGAAATGTGATTGGTGTGAACCAGTACGACGTCGCACCGCTCGCCGCTAAGCTGCCCACCTTATACAGGACAAAATCACAAGTGAGCCTTGCCACCAAGCAGCCATTGACCATGTTTGCACTGGCTGGTGCGGATAAAGATGGAATTCAATAATCCAGCCCTTTGTTTCGTGGCAAGAATGAGCATTTTGTGAGAGACGACGCAGGCTTACTGCAGAAGGCTTACAGGGGTGGTGTTATGTAAAATCAACTTTTTTGAGCTTCATGTCATGTTAGGTTTTTCCCTCATCAAACACATTCTTGGAGTATTCCCTCGATTCTTTCGTAAATGTTTGAGAAATCCTTTAATCTCCATTCACAGGTGCCAGAACACTCGCTCTCACAAAGCGCCACCTAGGTCCGGGGGGATCTCCCCCGCGTGATCCCGAGTCAGCCCCCTCAGACTAGTGGCAGCAGTAATTATGACACACTTGCTTTTATGTAATTTTTTTTTTTTTTTAGGTGTTTGTCTACTTTCGGGAATTGACGGTCTGATGAGAACACCCAGTATTGTATTTCTGGTCACAAGTATATATTTTTTCTCTTTTCTTCATTATTCTTATTATAATAGTAAAATAATAATAATTATTTTATTATTATTATGTATACTGTGAAAAGAGTTTACTTAAGTTAGAAGTAACTATGTTTTTTGCAACATAGTTATTTGATTACGCTATAAAATGGCACAATGTGCCACTATTTTTCAGTTTGGTTCATTGATCAAACTAAAGGGGCAAAAAAAAAAAAAAAAATTCAATTTCTACATGTTAATTTCTAAAAGACGCTTAGGATATGTACGTTTTCCCTCTAATTCACAATTATGTGCTTCTTGCTGTCAACCTCAGTGAAGTTTTGCTTCCAAACAGCAAAAATACAGAAAAGCTCAAGAGGTCTGAATACTTTTGCAGAACAAAGTAAAACTCTGAAAGCTCTAATATTGCCTAACTTTAACCAAATTCTTTTTCTTGTTTAAAAAAAAAAAAACAAACAAAAAAAGACACATTCCCAAAGGTCTGCTGTGCTTACACATGGCCCAGTTCGTGGGCGATGGTGAAGGCAGTGCTGAGCCCGTTGTCCTCACTGATGCTGCAGCTCCTGTACGGATCACACACCGTCCCCAGCTCGGCGAGCCCTGCGCAACACGAGAACAGTGTCAGCTTTCCCACACAACGCCGTCGTTGCACAGCCTGCTGGTGGAAACGCTCCGCTTACCTAATGTGTCACACTTATCCCTCGCTCTACAGATGTCTTGCCTGTGGTGAAAGATGAAGATAACAGGTCATGGTCAGCGGCGCCGCATTAAAACGAAGAACACTTCACCCAGCCTTTGATCAGGCCCCTCTTTTTACATACTCAACCCCGAGTTCACCGGGTATTTGGACATTTCAGAGACTTAAAAGCGTGCCTAGGCCAGCGAGAAGGCAAATAATTTCTCTGCACCTGGTGATAAGGATGGCGGTGTCGTGATGGGAGGGGTGGTTATCGTCCAGGACGTTCTGGTTCTGCTGCCAGATGCAGAAGTTCTTTAAAGTGGTCTGTGCGTTAAACGAAATAGCTGGGCTGTCCTGATAAATAAAGGAGAGAAAGAGATGGGGAAATGGTCACGGTTTCAGGAAGACAAGAGGAAACAGAGAACAGAGCACAAACTCACCAACTCGTTGTTGATTATCACTAACTTGACAATCACAATATTGATCAGGTTGCCGATGCTCGGATCCTTATAGATGGAGGAAACCTAAATGAGGAAAAATCTGGATTAGAAGCACATATACTGGTAACTCTGTTCTAAATTCTCTGCTCCTGAGAATAAACAAGCCTTTTCTTCTAAATATAGGTCACTCCAGCCTCCCCCTTGAAGACCACTGGCCCCTTCAGCCTGCGGAAGCTGCTGTTTGAAGTGGGCTGAAAGTAAACGCTCTTTGTGACATACCTGAGATTATTTTTTAACCTTCATCAAAGCTAACTCCTCGTGTCCTCCCTTACCCCGTCCCTCCCTCTTGGAAAAGTTGTTTGCTCCTGCCCTGGGCTGACCATTTCCCGACCACAACCCTTCCCCCAAAAGATTGCAGACTGAGATGCTGCACTGACAACAATATGTGTACCATCTTGCGACACGGCCATGCACAGCGCCTCTCTGAAAGTATGCAAAGACCTTGAACTTTTCCATGCATTGTCACATTGCAACCCCAAACTTTCTAAGACCGGGGTTGGTTATTGCATGAATCGGACTTAAATCCGATTCATGTATCAACTAATGTAAAATAGTGTCAAACTCAGAAGATTAAGGAAAATAATACATAGTTCTCTGTTAATTTACAAATATAAATCTGAAAAGGGCTGTTTGCATTCAGCCACGTATAGAGTCGAATATCTCAAAAGGAAATCAAGAGCAAACAACCGCAATTGTGCCACAGTTTACTGCTAAGCGAAGAAGTAATGGGAGTTCATGTAAACCGATGGACCAGGTGAGGAGAGTTTTTAACCAGAGAACCAGAAGGGTCAGTGCTTTTGGAATTTTTTTGCCACACACATGTAGGAAAGACAGAAAACAGGTGGGAGGAGGTGGAATACATGCAAAGGTCCAGATTTAACAAACTAACGCTCCTCATGCCATTAAGAATGATATCCCAGGTGAACTGCAGCAGGATAATAAACCTGGATATATGATAGATCAAAGCATATGCGTGTGTTCAAGTGGCCTAGTCAAAGCCCAGACTTAAATTCGATTCATTTAAGTTCTAGAAACAGGTAAAAAAAATAAATAAATAAAAAATGACAGTCTCTAAATCTTTAAAGCAGAGATATACTGTCAGCTGTAATCATGGCACAAGGTGGTTAGACAATGTATTGACTTAGGGGAGTCGATTACAAATGCATGTTTTAGACTTTGAATAGAGACAAATTTTCAAAACTGTACATTATTTTCTTTCTGCTTCTGTATGAAGCACCGTTCAGTGGTGGCATCGCCTAAAATCCTGATAAATCGCATTGAGGTTTGTGGTTGTGATGTGACAAGACAGTAAACAGTTGGTTTTTGCAAGGTACAACAATGTTCCCCAACCAGACCTCCAACTGTCACACTTACTATAGACATCAGTGTGAGTATGTAGTGCTGCAGGTTGCTGCCGTGATGCTCCACCATTTTGCTGTCGGCGACCAGCATGACTTCAACAAAGCGCGGGTAGGAGAGGAAGCGCTTTGATCTCCTGTGAGGTCCTGAGTCACCACCGCTATCATTTGATGGTCTGCTGCCAGCAACGCCGCGCTCTGCAGCGAGCCGAGCGCTACCGGCCAGGCTGGCGCTCAGTGACCCCAGGTCGTCGAGCATGCCAGCGCCAACCAGAGGGGAAGCGCTGCCGGCAACGGGGGCCGGCCTTCTCCTCGCCCTCTGCCTCTTGTGCCTGTGTTTGTGTCCTGAGAGTTAAGAATCCAGAGTGTAAATAAACACAGACGCAAAAACCTGAAGTCATATACACTGATTCGATCGTTCAAAAATATTTCTTTTGTATCTCAAAAGAAATACAAATAAATTAAAAGACAAGATATGAATGATTGTGTGTGAGGAGGATGTGGTTAGATTTGTGGCTAAGGCTTCAAAGTTGAAAATGCACGCAAAATGTGGACTGTAGAGAGGAGGCCTTAGCTTCACATGTCTGTGCTCTGGGTGTATCGTGTTTGTTTCTGTTCAAATATTGTGTTGATTTGCTAACACAGAGCAAAGGCCCATTTTTCTTCTTTTCCCTCACTTTGAAAAGAGAGAAAGAGCGAGAGAGACGGGCAGTGAGTTCAGACGAGGTGAAATTCGAAGTCAAATCATAGAAGAGCTGCACAGGCAGCTCAGGAAGCAAAGATAAGACAACAGAACCACCGCATGCAATACCTTTCTCGGACTGTCTTTTTTTTTGTTGTGCTTTGAATGATAAAATAAATACATCCTTAGACATCCAACAAGATAGCTGTGGACTACGTTGTTTTATATCACTGCAAACACAGAAACATCTACAAGGCATTTCTGATGTAGTTTCTTGTGCCAATCTCTTAGCAAGCTTGAAATCAAACAAAACTAACTTGCAGGTCACTTTTCACACCTTAAGAGCTTCTTTTAAGTCAATAATTTTGTAATAAAGTGAAATAACCTGCCAGTGGAACAAGACATTTTTTCCTGTGTTGTAAGTCATGTCTTGTTCCACTGACAGATTATCTTACATACATATATTTGGCACTTTTTTAATCAATATTCAGAAATTATTGCCTTGGACACGCTCCTATTTCGTGCTGAAAAGTTACTTGTAAGTCAGTTTACAAAAATACCTAGTAAGATTTTGCATTACCAGTTAATTCTCACAAAAAATGTGAACCTTCCTTAGCGACAACACATTTAAGCCGGCAAGGTGACGAGACCTTTTTTCATAATCTCAGCTAGAGAGGGCTGCGGCGTGAGCCTCCTCTGTCACATTAAACAAAACGCACTGCAGCTTGCGGTTGAAACGCGACAAAATGTACAGAAGTTCAAAGGGCAAAGGTACAACATAAATTTCATGTGAGCTCTAAATCACTTCTAGCTCCATGTGGCTTTCTCGGTCAGGTTGGCGCTCCCTCTGGCTTTGTTTTTATACATCCTCACTCACGCTGTGCGACGGAATCAAAAGAGAAACACGCATGCACCCAAACATATGCATACGCAGTGACACAAAACGGCTGCGCAACAATCAACGCGGGAAAATATTCCGCCATTTATTTTCTTGGTTTTGATTATTTGACTCTCTTAAGTCGGCATTATTTTTGCCATTACACAGTTTACACAACTTGGCAGTGGGTCTGCCCGAGCTGCTTATCAAAGAAACAGAGGAAGTACAAGAGTCAACAGGAAGTTCAGCCAGTAAACCGAGATGGGGAGATACAAGGGTGAACTTCCAAGTGATTTCTTTTCTTTTCTTTTGCATGTGTGTGTGTGTGTCTGTAGTGTGAGAGTTGGACAGCTTCCTCACTGCTGTGCAGCAGCTGCAGGAACTGCAGCATGCATGCTGTGGGACAGCCAGACCTCTTATTCATGCTGAGTCAATATCGATAAGAAACTCATCCTTTTATTCATGCTACATAGTCCCCCCCCCCTTTTTTTTTTTTTAAAAAGATAAACCCAGTTTAGCTTAATAGGCACAGAACAATTATTTTAATAACTCGATAAGCGCAGCTACAGTTGCATAATCGGCTTCTGCTGCGGCTGATAGGGGAGAGGCTGCATGTGTGGCTCAACGATTACACCTGATTATGTCTGTGGGAACCAGTTTAAAAGGTTGCATGCACATGAGAAAAATCCTCCACTTGCAAACCACACACATCCCATGAAAACACTTCCATGCACATAAAAAACAACCGCATACACACTGTTTTTAAACACAGCCACTGGGAGGTCCCAGCCCAGAGGCAGCCAGCTCTGCTGGGTTTCGCCACTAAGTGGTGGGGGGAGGGGCGACTGGAGCTGATATTTAGGTCAGCTGACGGGTGATGCGAGCACTTCGTGGATGAAATTCGACATAACTTCAGTCCTGAGCTCTGAGCTACTGGAATCTGAAGGTGTTTCCCCATCTCATAGTCTGGTAGACTCGATTCGACTGAGGACCAAAATTGTCATTTTTGCAACACCTTCAACTGGTGTGGCTCACTTTTGCACTGCACCGGCTTAAATGACCCTTGAAAAACCTGTCCTTGCCCACACCCACCTGTGGTGGCGCTGCACCAAGAAGCACTGAAGAAAACAACACCAAACCTCTGAAGAAGAAGCTCAACTTCTTTCCTCACGAAATGTAAACAAAAATGGAGGCATGAGATTTTACAGGTTGTAGGATTTCTCTTGTCTCTGGTAAAAGACTCATTTATTTCTCAAGCGCGAGACTTGTACATTTGTTTCGGTTGTATTTACCCAGAATGCCCTGCGCAGTCGTCCGCTTCCAGCTGTTGGAGGCGTTCAGCTGAAGTGAACTCTGGCGCGATTCGGACATAAATACGAATGTCAAGCACACAGTTGGCAGGGCATTCTGGGTAAAAACAGCCAAAGCAAACACGCAGGTCTAACACTAGCAGGAGAAATGGTCGTGGTGTTTTTACTAATGAGAAACGAGAAATTCTACAACCGCTAAAATCTGACACCACGATATTTTTGTTTTACTCTTCCTGAAGAAGGAGGGTGCGCTGAGAGTCTTCTTCAGATTTGCTTTTGTGTCGTTTCCTTCATCTGTTCATGGTGCAGCGCCACCACAGGCGAGGGATGGAAACATGATTTGTCAAAGTGTTTGGTTTTGTTTAACGCGGTCCAGTGTGAAAGCAAACTGACCCCAAACACACAGAGCCCACTGGACTATCAGGGGGGTGAAGAGGGTTAGGGTTTAGTTAGGGTTAAAACTAACTTACAGTTGCTTCTGTAACTTAATAATAAGGCTTGTCTGTCAAAAAGTGCGATGCATGCATGCTCATCCTGGAGCACGGCGCACCTGAAGTGTCACAGGCTGAGGTCTCTTCGGATGTGCGATTCCCGGACGAAAGTTTCCTGTACACGATATGAGGTTTTGTGTGTTCCTCTTCATAGTGCTCCCCTTGATAGCTGTGCAGGGGCTCCACAAAATACTCCCCCTCAGGAGACCTGAAAGTGCCAAACTGTAAAGGAGAGGAAAATAACCCGTAAGAATCTGTCAAAAAAAAAAAAGTCAACATAAATAATACGTAAAATACAGCAGAGGGAATTTGTTCATCACCGTGCCACATCAGCTCAGTTTAATTAAAACAGATCACATAGGTAATAATGTAGTCGCATCGAATCCATTTTGATCAAAATAGATTTCAAATTTGAATCTCTATTTTTTATGAACTGTTTAAAACTAGTCCATGCTACTATCAGCCTGGGAAAATGGCATTGCCATGACGATTACAGATGGACTATGATTCTACAGAATCCTAAAAAAAAGTCCAAGGAACTTAGAACAAGACTAACCAAAGTTTGTCAAATTAGTCCAGAACTAATTCATGCATTTGGAGATTCAAATCTGAATGCCAAAATGCATAGTAATTTTACTTGTTATATTATCTTTAATTTTGACAGTATTGAAAAAAAAGAATGTCCTAAAACCTTGTTTAATGCTGGATTGAAAAGGAACTTGACATTCAAGACAATGCAAAGTTTTGTAATAATAACACTACATTATGCCAGATTAGGGTCATAGGTGTCTGACATGCATGTTATCTCTTTTGATGGGATTTTGGATAAATATATCTGAGTGTCATCAGTTCAATCATTTCTACTTTTACACCTGTCAGTTGCTACCTTATCACATACATGCGTAATGCTGAAAAGTGGCAAGTCTTTTGCCATGGGCACTGTAATCATAAATGTCAATGCTTTTTGATAGACAAGTGCTGTTTTATCCAGAAACAAAAAAATTAATAAAGGGTGTGTCAACTAGCACACATATTTCACACACATACATAAACATAAATTAAAAAAAAAAAAAAGGCTCCAGCACCGTGCTCTGTGGTACTCCTTAACTAACTTATGGTGTAGGAAGTAATGAGTGAGCAGGTGAACTTGCCTGAAACTTCCTCTCATCGGTGCTCTACGCATTTTCAACAGGGGTCGGCTCTCAGCTGCAGGAGACCCATCAAGCACACACTCTGCGCCTCTCAAACGACTGTGCCAGATGTACAGTGTAAGTTATGGATAATGCCCTGCTGAGAGTGCCGCGCACCAAAATTCAAATATGCACATCTGTGTCTGTGGCGTGCAGAAGCCAGCCGTACCATATTCGCTGATACTGCCCGCACATCATAAGATGTTTGATTTGTCCGAACGCATGCAGAGATCCTGATCCCAGTAATTCTGCCGTTTTCTGATGCGCTGGCACCTGAGTTCTTGCAGCTGACCCACATCCAGCAAAGCTCTGCAGTTGCAGTTTGTATGCACAGGGATTTCCCTAGAGTCCCTGAATCTCTGCAGAATATTTCACACGTGCTGAGCTCGGTTCTTTGAAATTTTCCCCTGAAGGCATTTCTAGGAAACACTTAAGAGTTTTCCATTTTATCCAAACGCAGAATAGGTTTTTGCTTATTTGCAAAATATGGGATGAATTAAGGAAATGCCTCTTCATAACTACATGAAAGGAGACAATTTGCATGCGTGTACAAACTACCATCAAACAAGGCGAAAGGAATCAAAGCAGATCTGTGATGTGTATCAGGGGAAGCACTCTTATTGTAGATCACAGAAAACCTTCAGCGTGACTGAACAACTTAGATCTCTACAAGCAAAGCCACTGGCACATTTGACTTGCTGCTCATTTATTACGGACAGCCGTCATAGGAAGTCGTGGGAAACAAGGCAGGCGAAACACCGGCATGGTGTCGATGTATCTGAGAAGAGTAGAAAAACATTAAACCACTCATTGATCCTACATGTGCACAATACGTGCAAATAAATGTGTAGTTTGGGCAAAAGTATTCAGTAAACTCGCTCACATTTTGGCCTGTTAAAACCACAAACGTAAGCATTGAAATGTAATTTCATAAATTAGGCCGACATAAAGTAGTATATGTCTGAAAAGTAAGAATAGATGATGCGCATTGTTACTGCCTGCTGAAAAAAATAACAATAAAAAATAAATCAAACCAACCGCCTTCAGAAGTCACTATAACGAGTTAACAGAGTAAATAGTAGTAATGGAATCTGAATATAAATCCAGCTGTTCTGCGAAGTCGCCAGAGGTTTGCTGGAGAACAACAGTGATCAAACATCACAAAGACCAAGGAGCTCACCAGAAGCTGAAACTGAATGCCTATGAAAACATCCGGCTAATGGGTGAATCTCTCAAGATTCATGTCCGAGCCTTTAAGGAAACCACTGTTGAGATGGGAAACACCTGAGGAAATTCAGCTTGCAGTTCTGCTCATGACCATGCGACATGCTGTGGTCAGATGAGACCAAATGTCGAATCGAAAACTTGCACTGAGCAAGTTTGAAACATGGTGGCGGTAGCATCATGCAGAGGGCGAAGCTTTTCTGCTCACAGCCCTCGGGAGTCAAACACAGAACAATCCTGACACAAAACCTGCCAAAGTCTGGCTGCCTGGTAAAGATGCTCCTCAAAACACTTCAATGATTCCAGCGAATGGAGGTTCTGCAAAGATTTGACCCAAAGAGGCTAAAACCAAATGCACATTTTTTTCAGATTTTCATATACAAACTATATTTGTCATTGTAACCTGAAAAAAAAAATGCTACCAGTGTGCATGAATAGTTTTGATGAAACAATCTCTTTAAAAAATAATCATAAATAATAACCTCACAAGCGGCTTCTATGAATTAAACTCTGAGTGCACTTTTGATCCCAGACAAAACTCCTGCTTCAGCAGCCCTGGGATTTTTTTTTTTTTTTTTTTTTTTGCGGGGAGGGAGGAGGGAGGAGGTGAGATGGGGGCAGTTTGTGATGACGTCAGCGACAATCATGCTCTGGCGCTGCTCAAACGTGCGTGAAGACGTCACCGACTGCCGGGGGAAAGAAGCGTGGAAGTGGGAGCGTGCGGTGGTCAGACCTCGAGTAATAAATTCGTGGAAAGCTGAACGCGCCCTGAAAACTTATCGTAGTTTGGAAATTCTGTTAAACTTACTGTTATTGTTTCTTTTTTTTATGCATAGAATACTTGAAGTAACTTTTATTTATTATTATTATTATTATTATTATTATTATTATTATTATTATTATTATTATTATCCAAATAAGAGCCAGCTCTAAGTGTACACTGCCTTGCAGCCGTGCGTAAAAGTAAACTCACCAGGCCGGCGCACAGACTGATGACTGCGGCGTGTTGTGCATGTGCATTCACATGTCCTCTATAGAAGCAGTGCCTTAACTCCGTGTCCTCATCCTCCTCCTCTTCCTCCTCCTCCTCCTCCTCCTCCTTTTCTGCATCTGTTGCAAAAGCGGTCCCGTTATCTCCTCGGGGCGCTCCGAGGACCGTCACAGTGTAAACGGGCGCGATAAATCCCGAATCCAGCGTGAGGTTGAGGTGATAGTTCTTCCCGAAAGCGGATATCCTGTAGTGGATGTTCGCCGCGGCCCAGTGATCCGCGGCGCTCCCGGTGCCCTCGTCCAAACTCCGTCTCTTCCTCTTGAAGTGCGCGCCGGCTGGCAGCCTGTCACCGGCCTCGTTCACTCGCACCGGCGTTACGATCTCATAGGCGGCCAGCTCCTCTGGTGCTGCGGGGAGGGAGGGAGGCAGGGGGGGGACAAGGCAGGCGGGATTCAGTTCAAATCAAAACAGTCCAGATGTGCGAGAGATCATGCTTTAAATATATATCTTTTTTTTTTTTCTCACGTGTTTTTCATTATTTTGGTACTTAATCAGACTTCAACTTGTGCGCTACGAGGCGGAATTGGAAAAACTCATTCATCCCCTGCCTGCCTTGCGAAGAATGATCCCACGCGTCAGGAGGGAGGAGAGGAGCGGAGGTGGTGGTAGTGGTGGGGGGACTACCTACCTGTGCTTGAACTCCGGAGCAATCTCCCCGTGGATGCGACTACATTCAAGAGATCAGGGAATAGCAGGAACCCCAAGCCCCAGAGGAGAGCGTGCATGTTGTCTAAATTCAGAGGAGAGAGACCCGGGCAGCCTGGAAGTCCTGTTGGGAAGTCCGCTTGTTCCTGCGCTCACTCCGGGGATCTCCGCCTTTCTGCCGCCGCATCCACGTCTTATTGCCGTCCGCCCTGGCTGAGCTGCTGCTGCTGCTGCTGGTGGTGGTGGTGCTGCTGCTGGTGGTGGTGGTGGCCGGCCGGTGAAGCAGTGCAGAGCTGGGACGTGAGGGCTTCGCGGACTCCCTGGCGAACATGCATACTGCAGAGAGAGAGGGGTGGGCTGCAGCTCGGAACAGTCCACTGGCGATGGGCTCTAGTGAGCCCGTGAACTCTCTCCCCTGTCTAGGGGCGGGATCAGATCAGCAAAGGTACTCTGGTGCAGTCAGGGGGAGCCGAGCGCTTTTTATACCCCCACCACCGCTCCAGATAAGGGTGGTCACATACACAGAGAAGATTACTTTTTCTTTTTTTCTTTTGTCTTCTTTGCTTCTGAGTATGCACAGAATGTACTGACCAACTGACCTCATTATAAACATTTATTTGGATAGTTACAGCTTGACAAAGTGGCAGGGCCGGCACAAGAATAAACTGGGCTCTGGGCAGAACTTAAGTTGGAACCTCATCAGCCATATAAGCAGCATAATGGTTCCTCATTAATTTATTTAAATCTCGTATAACCCCCTCATTTTCCCACCTGTTTAGAGTTGCATTTGATACATAATCAATGAAACATTAATCAACATTTTGATGCCTAATGACGACGTTGCTTCCCACCACTGTCCAGGACTATAAATCTGATTTGCAGTCCCGGATTGCTACAAACAACAACTGCTCAGTTTCATTTCATCAGTTAGGTGACCCATTAAGTTAATGCTTGAGATAATACTCTGAACTTTAACTGAAATGTCATTCATCAATCTGTCTGAGAGACAAAAAAAAAAAATCTGTTTGGGGAAAACCTACTTACACATCTTATCTCCATGGGAAAAATTGTTGATCTTTGTCTAGAGACTGACCCCAGCTCCAAATCATCTGATTCAGCTAATTTGCCATTTTACAATATGAGGACTCATGTGATCTAGGTTAATGAAGACATCGTGTTTGTGATTCCTGATTCAGTACAAAGATGTAAATTACTAACCCAAGTGACTTAAGAAATCTGACCAGCTATAACAAATATTCAGCAGTGCAGACTAAGTGTCTGTATTCCGTAGCATGTCAGGTGATTACTGCAACATTAGAGTGCTGCTTACATCAACTTAATGGCGCAGTTCACTCTTTAGATAGATGGTAGATAGATAGATAATTTTATTAGTCTCCCATAGGAGAAATTCATCTTGGAAGCAGGGGCAAAACTGCAATACAACAATAAAAAAAACCCATCTAAAGGGGCAGTGACCATGAATAAATAAGTAAGAACATAAAAAACCTAAAAGCAAAGTGTCAGATTGGCAGTACATCCCCATACCCATTTCCATTCACATTCAATACATCCTCTACGTTACTCTCGGTCATCGTCTGGTCCTCCTGTTACTCTGTCCAGGCCCTGCTAGTCTGCCATTTATCAGGTTAATGGAGAGTGATACAAATGAATGTTTCAGACGGTTATATTTGCACAGGAGAACCCAGAACCTTCTCCCAGAGTTTAGTTTAGCTGGATCCAATTCCAAAAACATAACATGGTGTCATTGGGGTATTACACTGTTTCCTAATATGTAAGAGACTTAGATGATCTGCAATAGTTACGGAAAAGTTTATCATACATATAGGCTATGTTGCCTTAATTTAACTGCTTTGATTGATCTTTTGAGGCTGATCCAAAGAGGCAACTGATGTGTTTTTGTCAGATAACAAGTTGCCAAAATAAATAAATAACAAAGGGCTATTTAGTATTTGTAAATCTGGCAGAGGGTAATTTTTTGTACAGTTCTTAAAACTCACAACGTCCTGATTCAGACAGGAGTGGTTGCTATGACAGATTAGTGGTTTTCTAGTTTTAATTGGCAACCACTCTTGTCTGAATAACGACTATCTGTTCCAGTGGAAATATGAGGAACAAATGGTTCTTGGGAAAGCTTTTCATCATGGCGGCTGTTGCGCACTTCAATAGAGAGGGACGTGAGTGGGAGATAAAGATGTTCGAGATATTCCCGGACAATGGACGGGTGCCTCTCTGCTTGGTCCCCCAGTAACTTGAACTGTGTGTACCTTGGTGGTCTCCACGTCACTACCCCTATCAAGTCTGCAGGCATCTGCTTATGTTCTCAGTATGCTATCTGGTAATAAAGGACAACAGCTTGGGCATGCCTTCATAGCGTACAATCAGCATGTGCAGCCTTTAAGGAGACTGCACGCTTTGCTTTGCATAACCTAGATAAAGTGCCTAATTTGAAGTGCCAGCCGCATTCAAAAACTGAACAAGACAACCTCTGCGGGGTATTTCCCTGCCCAAAATAACAAGCAGAAAATGTTTGGTGCTTTGGTCATTATGGTAATTACACACCGAAGCCTGTAGTGTTACAAGTAATCAAGATTTCTTAAATGGCAACATAATTTCAATAGAGTCAAGCAGCATTTATAATTATGGCTCCGGCTGTTCACAGAGCTAACGCGACGCTAAGCTGCCCAGGGCCACACATTAGCAGCAGAAATGCACATTCTCTAACATTTATGGCTCCAATTAAGTACAATTACAGGGGTCATTGAGAAGTTGGAGCCTTCTTCTTCTCCTGTCTGTTGGTACAGCAAAACTACAAGACAGACATCTCTGACCTGTTCAGATGCAAACCCTCATGAACATTTTCTGAGAGCTGACTGCAAAACACTTTTACACTTTTATAAATCATTCAAAAATAGTTGGACCAAAATGTTCTTGAGGAGCATGTTTATGTACAGCAGCCTAAACTTTAAGCAAACTTTTCACTCTTTATTTACAGTGGCATTCAAATGTATTCACACCCTGGACATTTTTATTTTTTTGTCACTTTGCATCTCCAATGTGGCAGATTGTGGGGGGTTTACATGGTTAGACCAACACAGAGATGCATAATTGTGAAAATGATATATGGTTTTCAACAGTTTAGGTCTGGACTTTGACTGGATCATTCATGCACACAAATACGCAATCTAAATTATTCTGTTTGTTCTCCTTCTGGATGGGAAACTTTTAAACCCAAAATGCTCAATGAGATTTCTACAGCTTGAGATTTTTGTGTGTTTTTTTTTTAGAATCTAGTCCTGTTTTAAACTTCTCCACGACTTTCTCCGGAGTAAAAGAAGTCTAGATATAATTTGATATTAGAAATTTTCTAATTTTAGTAGTTAATTTTTTTCACAATATAATTATGTGCTACTTTGTGTTGGTCCTTCTACAAAAATTACATTAAAATACATTCGATTTGCAGTTGTAATGTGATAACCCAAAGGGTCTGAATACTGTGTGCGTAACACTATTTTATTTCAATCTTTTTCTTTTTTTTAAGCTAAAGCCCTAATTTTTAAAAGCTGCCACTCTTTATAATCAGTGTTGAGCACTTCAGATGATTTGGGGCGCCATTTTTCCACAGAGTCTAATTCTTTTGTATCACTAGATTGCGATTAAAAATGATGCTTCAACTGCAGTCAGTAGTTTTCAGCAAGACTTCGTTTCAGCAGCAGCAGCAGCAGCACCATTTATCCACCAGCTGCTGATTTTAAAATGTCAAGAAGCCAAAAAGCAGGAAGAAAATAAATAAATAAATAAAAGACGCTTCCATGTTTCTCAATAGAGCCACCACTACAGCTGCTGGCGCCTCTCTGTGTGTGTGTGTGTGTGTGTGTGTGTGTGTGTGTGTGTGTGTGTGTGAGCGAGGGTGTTCTCAATGGATGTTGGTCATTGAGGTCATCGGCGTCACCCCTTCCTGAGTTGTGCGCAGGGCAGTATCATTCAGGGCCGCTATCGGCAGAGTAAACTGCACTTCCCCTCCAGATCACAAAGGCCTGATAGGGGGCGGCGAGCTTGAATGAAGTGCCTGAGATCGGCCTGAGATGACGAAGGCTCCCTCCCCCCCATCCTGTGAGCACATCTTTGTCATGACGTTCTCTTTTTCTCGTGCACTGAGTCGACAGGCTTTAAATAACTACTATAGAAACGAAGCGTAGTCATTGGATTAATCATTCAGCCACTTTTAAATGAGGTGTGGAATCAAAACACACGTACATCGACTGATATTTCAGGGAAGTCAAATTCAGCTAATAAGTGCCCGAGACCCGTCTCAGACCCGTTTCACTACGGATGGCCATCAGAGTGTTTTCAGTCATTGTTTGACTTGTCTCATTTCATACATTCTGGCAGACATATTTCTGCACAGTGAAAGAAAGCTAGCACTCTGTAAACTGTCCACTGATACAATTGGACATACATGTCCAACACTGGAACTTTGAACAAGTTTAACCCTCTCAGGCTCAAATTAAGTTGTAGTTGCAGGAAAAATCTGATATTTTCTGCAACATCTGCCTGGAGAGGGTTAACCGTGATCATGTGAAAGTTTTTTTATTGGGTTGCTGATATTGAACTCAGCTTCAGTGATTTTGTGTGGATTACCATTAAACAACATTGCCACAACCTGTTAAACCTGAAGAGGTTTAGGAGGTAATAAAGACATATGAGATGCAGTTGAAAGTTTGTTTCCTGGTTGTACTCTACTCTCAGTTCTACCACTACGGATAACAAACAGGGAACAAACCCCTTCGATGGACACGTGTCACAAAATAAAACACAACACAAAGCGAACCAAATGACAGTATTAGTTAAATGGGCAGGATGATCGCTGACTCGCTACCCTGTAAACGGGAGAGAAATTCAGTGGCACAAGGAAAAATCAGATTTGAAATGAAATCGGAAGCAAATCCAGCAAAATCACGGAACATTGGAAATACAGGACAAAAGTTATCAAAACCTGAGGCATAAAAACTCATAAACCAATCTCTGAATGAACATTAAATCCGTTGACCATACTCTCATAGTGAAAAGCAGATGTTTTCCACTTTTAAACTTTCGTCTTGTGGATTGATGTTATTCAGATTATTTGCGGGGTAGCAAGAAATGTTTCTCTGCTCATATCTTTCCATCTTGACACTGCTAAAGATGTTAAACGCACATGTTGTTCTACGGATTACTTTATCATTACAAATGCAGGTCACATTTGACAGATTTGTGGTTGTAATACATTTTATGAGCCCCGTATGAATATGCAAATGCAAATTACACACTCTGCATCTTAGACGGCTCAGAAAGACCAGCAGACACGGACACAGAGACTTGTGGCTGTTTTGGACTAGGAACCGCACGCCACCGCATCAAGAGAGTGCACATGTTGAAGGCAAATCAATGTCGCATGCCCTTGGTCTTTTAATTTAAAAATGCACTAAAGCAACAGCTTAAGGGGTTTTCCAAAGAAGGCTGGGATGATGGAGGGACGCCGCTCTGAAATTGACGTCTCAATATGGACTTAGGTGAGTTTATGTTGGGTGAGAGCTGACCGAAAACAAAAGCTCAAACATCTGAAATGCAATTAGGACACTGGAGGAGCTTTCACAGAGCACAAGATATGGGCCTGGACTCTGCCCAAGTGGTACAACAGCTGTCAGCAGGTCTGTCCAAAAGTTTAAATGCTTCCCAGGTTCTCTGGCTCTCTGTGGAATGGCAACAACTGACTTAATGCCAAATTAATCACTACACAGAGGGGAGAGGGAGGAGAAAGCAAATAAAAGGTGTTGTGCAGCTTTTCCTTGGGCACCACTGTGACATGAGATATCCAGACACGAAGGGGAGCCAAACTTCATTGCTCTGATCACCAGAGACGTCTTATTGCTTTCACAAATTCCTTTGTTTATGCAAGAGCCCGTTGACGTAGGCATCCTCCCTTGGCGAAACCTTTGAAAGAGCACATTTGTTTTCTCGTGGCATGCGCAGGTTGAGCGAAGGGCGACGTTTGCAGCTGGTGCAGTCGGAGAGATCAGGCTGGCATTAGGATCGTGCCACCCTGTTAAGAAGTATAACAAATCTGTCGCCACAACTAGTCATGATCTTGTTTCACAAGAGTTTGGTTGTTGAGCGTTTAAACCCACAGAACATTTGGCATCTTGCCTTTCCTCACCAAACAGTTTAATGGCCCCAATCACTCTAAGCAGGAACAGGAACAACAACAAGAAAAGACGGGAGGGAAAAAATACAGAGATGTTCCGAATTTAAATAATTGAGGAAATTACAAAATATTCCCCTAATTATTCTGAAATAGATGTGCTCCGTTAGGCTTTCCCACCATTTGTATCTTGAAGCCGCATAATCAATCAATCAGAGCTCATATAAATGCATATATCCTCACTCACCATTTATAGTCACTAAGGTCTTGACTTTGAATTGCACCCAGAGCCTTCCTGTGTGGAGTTTGGAGGGTCTCGTAATGGATATATAGGTTCTCTATGGTTACTCCAGAGACAGGACAGATCATTCACAGACAAGACTCTCAGAAGAAAAGTGTTTCACTTTAAGGCGCGACACTTTCCTGATTGTAGAGTGAAGTTTATCGGGGAACAGCAACAGAGTGAAAAACAGGAGAAAAGTCACGCTCTAGATAGAAAGACGAGAGTCGGTAACGCTGCGTGTTTAATGTCATGTTGTGTGTTTAATGGACCCAAAAGCAGCAGGCGGGACTTAAATTTCTGTTGTGGATTTAATGAAGAAAAGTGAAAATGAGGCACCGACTCACAAACAAAAATACCTAATGAAACAAAGAAAGTCCAAAAACTGGGCCAAACGGGAGGCATGAGGAGACATAGGCAAACCAGGAAGTGGTGACGAGGAGGGGAGGCGCGATGAACCGGCAAGTTGTGACTGAGAAAGAGGAGCTTAAATGCGAGGAGGTGAACAGTGGGGACAACGGACCTGGGCTGACGAGCTAACTGGTTGCAGGTGTGAGTAATATAAGCAGGAGCCAGACAGAGTGGAGGAAGAGAGAAATTGGGAGGGTGAAACAAGTGAAAATAGGAACACTAAGGAATAACTGGACCTAAAGAAATAAAACCTAATGAAAATAAGATGACCAAGAAATGCTGAACTAAAATAAACCAGAACACAAGGGATTAAACTAAAGAGGAACAAAAACACAGAAACAAACAAAACCCAACCGAAGAAGTCCGGACAAAATATAGCGAAGTGCAACGACCAATGTTGAAGATAGCATCTGCTTTAGGGCTCTCTGCTAGCCGTGTGCTACCTTATTGTTTTTTGAGGAATTTGGACTGGACTTGGTCGAGATCTGAAGTACTTCAACTGATCAAACCTCAGCTGGAGAACACCTTAACCAGAATTTGAGATGAATGAAGCCTTCGTTCTGTTTGTAAAGAGCATCGGATTGCAACGCCTTTTCTGGCACTAGCAGCATCTTAAAACGAGAAGTGAGTGAAAATCACAGTAATATGATCTACTGAAACCTCGACTGAGTTCCAATGCATCCATCGAATTCACTTTGGGTTTCCTGAACCCTTTAGACTGGGGGGGTCATCAAATCTGGGTCATCAAATCCAGACCTTGAGTTCCTGGATCAACACGCCTAAATCAAATATCTGAGTTACCCCCGCAGTGCAGTCAAGTTTTCCAGAGTGCTGCTAATGACCTGACTATGTAACTCTGGTGTGGTGAGGCAGAGCCACATCAAAAACCTGCAGGACACGGTCCCTAGAAGGCTGGATTTAAGGATCCCACTTAAACAAAACAGTCTCATCTTGTTTTGTTTTTGTGAAACCCGGGATCACGAATCGTCTCGCGAGCTTAATGAATCATCACACCCCTATTATCTGGTCCTCTTTTCCATCATGCCTAATGAAAAGCATGTTGCAGCGGCTGTCCCTGTACAACACAGGGGCCCTGAAACAGTCACGTGAATGAAACAAAGCGTCAAATTGATCGGTGAGGTCTTTTTTGTTTTCCAACCTCACCATGTGACCCTTTAAATGCATCTCCTTCTTGTAAGCACACAGCACAGCTGGAGAGGCAAACACCCAGCAGAAACGCAGCCATTTGGGGGCGGTGAACGATCTTCGGCTTGTTCTGCCGAAAACGCACCCGTTTAGCTTTCCCCAGTAAAGACAGCGGGCGTGATTCTCCGGCTGTCCTCCGCCATCCGTTGTGTGCAGAACCGAGAGGCCGCGTTCAATAAGAGGTCGGACCGACTGGCTCACGCGCCCACTTCAACACGCATTTTAATTCAAAGCACGTGAGCGTTCTCGCCGAGTGCTCTCGTGCGCAGATACGAAAAATCAGTCATGCTATGTGAATGTCACATTAGATCTTTCTGAATCACATTTACAATAATAAGAACGGACAGCTAGCAATTAAAAATAATAATAAAGCCAGAGGTTTCCTCCGGTAATTTGAAACTGTAGCTCCTTCAGACTTATTGGGAAACACTTTAGCTGAAAACTGTGTTTCCCCTTCCCCACCCCACCCCCCCACACACAGACATATTAGCCCCACACATTATTGTACAGTAAGATCTGTTTCCCATCTGCTTCATCTGCTCCTTTGTCATATTGGATATAGTTTGGCGTTCTGGGTCAAGGACTCTCTTTTGTCGCTGTCAGGGTTAGTAGAATAGGCTGGCTCGGGTCCTGCTGGCAGCGCCACCATATAAGCGGGTCATCTGGGGCCAAGAGGAGCCAGCGAGCTCAAAGGCACATAGCAATGATCCCGAGGGCCCCGCTGCATGTGACAAGTAATGTGTGCTGTTTAAATTGAAAAGACGAATATGCCAGTCCAGGGTTTAAAAAACCGTACTTTTCTCTGTAATATTTTCAAACCTTGCATGTTAGCATAGCCTGGTGAAGACTTCTCCACAACCGTCTTCCTGCTTCCTGAGTTTCTTTAACCAACAAAGTCTCAAACCGCAGAGGTCTTCACCGAACACCTGTATTCATAGACTCCATTTACTGTTTACAACATTTTCGAAGAGAAGCGATTTCACTAATTCTTATCCAGGAGGATCACAATAAAATAAAGTGGAAGATTTGTCAGTCTTAACAGTTGCTTTTCATTATATTTGCTGCAGAATGTAGGGGTCGGATTTATTTGACAAAGGGAAGTTATGGGATTTAAAGACACTTTCATGTTTTGTTTTTATTTTAAAGATCATAATTAAATGTATTGTAGGTTTTCATGTCCAGGAAAAATACAGAACATGTGGCGTTGACAGACTGATTCCAGCTCAAAAAGAACTCAAAGCAGATGAGCTCCGTGGCATTGAAGAGCCACTAAACATCTGAAGAGTACATCATGGTGTTTTCCGATCTGTAATTATGAAACCCAATAAAATTCTTTGCAAAATGGCAGGAGAAATTAGGCTCATAATGCATTCTTTTAAAAAATGGAGGGATGGAAAAAGTTAACATTTCCCTTTGCTTTCCATGAGCAAATACTTGTGTGCATATCTGCTGATTCTCATTCTCAGAGAATAAGAAGTGCAGATTTTCTTTCTTTTCTTTTCTATTTTGTGTGTGTGTGTGTGTGTTGTGGCCAGGATATTCAGGCTTGATTAAACACGTTGCTGCGCAAAAATCTGGGAATTGTTTATCGAAGTGAAGGAACATGTTAGGATGCTGCACACCACCACACAGCTGGGCAGATGTTTTAAATCACCTGGAAACAATTTTCCAGATGTAAAAAAAATGCAAATGCTACAACAAACAAAGCGTGCAAACAATAAGTTGGAATCGGGATGTTTCTGCTTACCTCTGCTTACAATACTTTATTGTCACAGCGGTGGATGGAAAACATCGATTTCTGGCTAAATCAGAAATAGAATTCACAGTTTCATGCATTGAGGAATTGCCATAAATTTTGGCAGTAATGCACATTTCTGTCCATTAAAACTTGGTTTCGTGGTTTCATGTTTTTTTTTTTAGGCCATACTTCCAACATCCTAACTAAGCTTCTCTCCTGTGTATGTTGCTGCTTAGGAATGGATGAGATACAGGAAATATCCCATATCAGATGGAAGGGATTCCTTTAGATTATATCCTGGGGAAAAAGTCATTCCTCAGTCAGATACTAAAGCAAGGGCACCAGTCTATTGAGGAAATTGAGCAGAGGAGGAAGGCGTGTCTGTTGTGAAGCTGTTGGTGGGGGACTTAAAAGGTTACCAACACTAAAAAATCCAAAATTTTACTGTGTTGGGGTAAGGATTGTTTTCCTGACCTTTTCCTTGTAGATTGCCACATTTCTCACCTGCTAATAAAGTAATCTAATGATTGCAGGAATAGTAGCTGCTTACTTTGGGTGAATGTCACAAACACTGGCTCAGCATTGTTCTATGTAGGAGCACTTTTTTTTTTTTTTTACTCAAGTGAAATGGTAAATGGACTGAACTTTTCAGTCATTTTGACCACTCAAAGCACTTTACCCTACAGTCACATTCATCCATTCAGTTATACACTGATATGCAGACTGGTAGGCAATTTGGGGTTAAGTGCCTTGCCCAGAGGCACATTGACATGTGGCAGGAGGAAGCTGGAATCGAACCTACAACCTTCTGATCGCAAGACAACCACTTTGCCATACAGCCACAGTCGCCCATATAAAGTTTGAGGTAGCCATCCAAAGCCAGAGTGTTTGCTAAGAAGTCAACTCAAGTACTAAGTAGCTGTTCAAAATATCAAATGTGAAATATTTACAGTATCGGACAGACCAATGGCCACAAAAATATAAAGTTTTGTGGACACTAAGGTATGTTAAAGACCAAAATAAAAGTAATTAACTTTTATTTAATTAAAAGTTAATTAAATAATAATTAATAATTAATCAATGCGAAACTTATCAGACCTTAAAACTGCAAGTGTGTGCCTGGTGAAAACAATCACCAGGCACATTCAAAGTCGTTTCGCTGAATGTTCTTCACTGCACAGAAATGCACAGAAAGTAGAGCATCCAGAAATATAATCGAAGTAAGTGTAGCGATACTTCATAATAAGATTACGCAAGTCAAAAGTACAGCTGTAGAAGTAAAAAATATTCCCAAAAGGGCATTTAAAAAAAAAAAAAAAAGATTACTCAAGTAAATGTAACTGAGTAAATGTGACCCAATTCTGGTCACTAGGTGTGCGATTATCAAAAAATAGAATCAACCGCAAGCGAGTTTCTTCAAACTGCATACAACCAAACCGTCTCACACAGAATGAGGTGGACGGGGCGAATGGAGGTTATGAGTTGGTGTAACACTAATTACCTTCCTGTGTGACACGAGCTGAGAACTGCCTAATATAAGTAACATATCCAAGTCGTTTTCATCTCTGCGATCGGTGCAGCTCCATGCGACCCCAGTTCAATCACTTCTGACTGAACTTGTCCAAAGAAGGTCAGGAAAGGGGCTTTTCTAAAGCTGTGGCATGTTTTTCTCATTTCCTCCCAGCTCTGGCGCAAAGCGAGTCTCAATACGGTATACCTCTGTCAGCGTGGGTGTCGCGTGGCTGAAATCCTCACACAGACACAGTCCTCACCTATTTGAGCTCCCACTGGGACTCTTCAGTCCTGCGTCACACATCTGGTCACGTGTCACGGTGACAGTTTAATCTAGAGTCGAGCTACTCTTATGAAAAACATGCATACTGTACCTGGCAAAGTATAAAACTATAACATTATGAGGATGTGTGATTGCTATTGCTAGAATTTAAACATCAGGTTTGGAAAGAACACTGGCAGGGAAGATATAGATAATAATTAGGTCTATATCTGATAAAATGAAGGGAAAATGATGCATTTCCTTCAGATTGTAGTTCAACTCAAATCAAATACGTAGAAAATAGCTTAAGATTTGACTTAAAATGACAGGAATGTTCACTTTAGACAAAAAGACAGCGCTAAGAGGGGAGTTGAAAGGCTCCGCTGTTTTTCTCTGTGTGGGGGAAGCAGCACTGTTTTTGACATCATCTAGTAAAAGCAATTTTATAAGAACGCCACTAATGAAACCAGCAATGAAAATATCCCTAAACTTTGATGAGAAAACCTGAAGCCGGGTCATGTCGGTATACGGCACGTCGTTTGGCTGACGACTGAGCGGGCTTCTCAAACGGAGCTGCTGCACAGCTGGCTTTTTTGGCTTTTTGCAGCAAATCCCTCAGAGGAAGAACAACTGGACAGAGATGTTCGTATACAAAACATTCGGAGAATGTAAGCCCCTCGCGCTGCAACGCTCAACCTGCACCCAAAATGAAACCAAGTGGAAATTAAAGCGCTGCAGAACACTAACAAAGACACAGCTCTTTGTCTCAACTCAGTCAGTACAGGAAGACGATCCTTTGTGCCATTGTTGAAATAAGTTACCAAACTAAATAAATGAATCACATGACAAGCTCCAGTTTTTTTTTCCTTTTTCCAGCTTTCGGCTGCTGTGCCACACACTGATATTGATCTGCCTTTCCGATGTTGATCTGAAAGACAAAAGAAAAGGCTTTTCTTTTGTCTTTCTTGATGCGATCACTTTGTTTTTTTTTTCCAAAAGAAAAACAGAAAACAGCATTTGGTGAAAAAAATACTACATTACAATAGTATTTGGGAAAGGCAGGCATGGAGTCAGTCTGAAGCCGCTGACAAGACGAGAAACAATAATAAATTTCTATTGACTCTGCGAAATGTCAAAGCAAAGAGAGACGATGCTAATTCAGTCATTAAACATGGATTTACTCCTTCCTCTTTGCAAATCAATTCAGTCGGATCAGATGGACATAATCTTGCAAGTCCTGCCACTGATTCTTAATTTGATTTAGGCTTGCGCTTTGACTAGGCCAAAGTGAATACGCTCTGAACTACACCCGCTGTGGTTCCGGCTGTACGTTCACAATCGTCGTCCTGCTAGAAAGTGAGCCTCTATCTGTGACCCCTTGACTTTGGCTGCTACTGAAGAAAGAAAATCCCAGCAGCATGATCCTGACACCAGCGTGTTTTGGTTTTCCTTCACAACAGGCCAAAACGTTTCAAACTGCTCTCATGTGGCACACCAGCTGCATTTGGACTGCAGTTAACCCTTTGTGACCCAGATTTCAAATATCCGCCTGGATGTTTTTGCTTATTTTAATTGTAAGCAGTCCTGTAAATGTCATGTGAGTAAATATATTTGCTCATTTATCCATAACAACTGGTACTTTCAATATCTAGCAAATTATTTTGTCAATTTACCGTCTATTAAAAGAGCGCCCCTCAGATTAATTTCACTCAATGCTATGATGGGAGGGGGGGGGAGATTACCGTAATATTGGCCGGAAAGTGCAACGTCTCTCCGTTCAGAAACCATTGGACTTTTTCAGATAGCGCAAAGTGTGGCAGAATTACCGTACTGCAAATTTGGCTGTAAGGGTTAGACTACTCAAGTGGACTTGGTTAATATAGGTGACCTCTGAAGGCAGCTGGTTGCTCTGGATTGTATTAGAGTAAAATGGGCATAATCCAAATGTGTGCAACACTTTAGAAAGTTTTATTGATAAAACTTCCAGAAACTATGAATCATTCCATTTCATAATTATCTTCCACTTTGTGTTGGTTTATAAATCCAACTACACTACACAGATGTTTGAAGTGGTTCTGTGATAAACTCTTTTTTTAAATAAATAAATAAATAAAATAAAAATTATTATTATTTTTTTTTTGTACGTGCATATGGATGGAATATGGTTTTTTGGCTCAATCCCTTTTTGCGAAACGTTTTACTTGATTTCCGCGAATTTCTGCTCTGCTCTCTCTGCTCGCTGCCTGCAGTCTGGTCGACATCCTGCTGACACTATTTTAGCCTTTTTTCACAAGGGTGTGCTTACCACAGCCTCCCTTTGTAGTTTGTATACTAAATGCACAGCAAAGAGGGATCCCTTTTGGGCTTGTGGTTTCCTGAAACAAGCCATCTGCATCTGCTCCGCTCCCTACATGGCCTAAGGATAGAGAACGGACACAAATAAAGTGGTTTCATAGACAGTGTAGCCTTCAAGAAAGAATTCATTCATTTGTTTTTCCTCCCTCCTGCGGCCGACAGATTTACTTCAAAACCATAAAACGGTTTCATCAGTCGCACTCATGGCAATTAGTGTCCTTTCTGATCTCCGAGACACTGTAAAAGAGGCTCAGAGACACGTCTCTGGTTTTACTTTGCTCCGCTCGCTCTTTATCAGTGCCCTTTAATGCGTTTCCATCCAGTTAACTCCGATGAACATCTTTATTGCAGCACATGGAGAAACCCCAACGAGCGGCGTCCTCGGGGAAGCTTCGACAGCGGCTTTCCGTCACGTTGGCTTCAAGAGCTGAGAGATCGGGGTCCCGACAGCTTGTCGAGCTGCGTTCCTAATCTGCAGCAACCGAGTGAACTCTGCGAAGTGATAAGAACAGGAAAGATTAGGAGCGGAAAGATAAAGAGTACAAAAGGAGGAGGAAAAGAGAAGGAAAGGAAATCCTTTTTTGGCAGAACAAGTCCGGTTCTCGTTGCAGCGACTTCAAACGGGAGAGGAACGTGTCAGAAATGTTCTGCATGTGGACAAGCTTCACGAGGTCTCTCTGACAAGATCTAAATGAAAACATCTAACTCAGAGCCGCCATTGAGTTAACTTTTGTTAACACTCATTGTTGTGACCTTGAAAAACATTCTGATACAAATGTAAACCAACTTTAACTCTTGAAAGTAAAATAAGAGTCAGCTGAGGATGTCTGAGCTTACAGAAGCCGTCGTACCCTTTTAAGGTTTTTCACAAGTTACAACCAAATCTCAGTGTCTTTGCATGGCATTTTCTATAACAGACCAGCACAAAAACACTACTGAGCTGAGAAGCACAACTTTATAAGAGGTTTCCCTAAATAGTATCTTGGATTTCTTGGATCTACACTGTAGGGTACCACAAAATGGACCAGATGGTGGAGGTAAATATTGAGCAACTCTTGAAAGCAAGGGTGGAGGTTCGCCTTCTTAAAACGTACAGAAGAGATACGGTGGAACGTTGTAAATCAAAGCATATCTAAGCATTAGAATAGCCTAGTCAAAGTCCAGACCTAAAACCAATTGAGAGTGTGTAAAAAAACTTGAGAAATGATGTTTATGGATGCTCTCTGCATATTGACTGTGCTTGGGCTACTTTGCAAACAGAAATGGGAAAAACTCTCTAGATCTGAAACATTGCCAGGCATGAAAACAGGGTTGGCAATACAGCTAAAGAGAAGGGTGTTTTTTTAGTAAGTGTACACTTACTAGGGACTGAATATAAACATGTCACATTTTTCACATTTTTATTTGTACAACATGTCGAAAACCATCAATCATTTACCTTTCGATTCAGAATCGCGTTCCACTTTGTGTTGATGTTCAGTGATTGTGTCACATGAAGGAACAGGAAAACTACAGAGGTATAAATAGTTTCGCAAGGCGCTGTAGTTTGTTGGTGTGGAGGATAATTTAAATGGAAAACATGTTTTGTTTTGTTTTTTGTTTAAAATCAAATTTATTTCATCAAATATAACAAATTAAACAATGTTACATATTTAAAATAGAGCAGCTGTTGTTCTGTGCAAAGGGTTTATAGCTGTGGGCTAATCAGCAAATCCAGTCCTTTGGTTGTAATTTATTTACACTAGGCAAATAAATATTGCATTTATTTATTCATTAAATAATATTTCAGATTAAATTCATGGGACTTTGGTCTGGCTCCCTTTATGATATGCTATTTGTTCATTTCTCAAGTTCCCTTTTTATTTTTGCTTAAACTATTTCTTAACAGCTTATCTGTCATCTCGACATGAACGGTGGCTGCAGGAATGTTAAATGTCCGTAACAAAAGTTGAATCTTGAAACATTACACTGGATAGGTTTAGAAAACTGACTAATTTATGCAAAAGTCAAATTTTAAAAATTACACGCAGATGTTCAAAATATTGTGGCAACCTTAGAAATGTTTGATTTCTCTCCAACAGAGATCTGAAGAGGCTTTTGCTTCGTTTTATTGCGCAGTCTCATGAAAATCCCATGAAGCAGATTAAAATTGCTCTAATGTCGCTGAGTACACCCCATAACTCTATTTTTGAAAAATAAACACTAAAAAAATCACAAGCAATTGCAGCAAGAACTGGTAGAGAAAATAACCCCCAACTATTAGAAACTTATAGTATCACTGTGTCCTAACTCCACCCAGTGAAAGCCCACAGAGCCCACATAGCTGCACGAAGACTGGTTCATCAAATGAAAACCAGATGGAGTTAATTACCTCATTTCCATCTCATTAACTGAAAGCTTTAAGACCTGATGATTTTTATCTGATAAGGAAGTCACTCCTAACCCTTCAGAGTGAAAAGGAGCTCAGCATCCGTCTTCAGCTGTCTTCAAACACTGAAACAAATCAAAGATGAGCCTCTGAAATCCACTTTGCCACGTTTATTCCAGGGTTCCCAAAATGCAAATTAGAAAACTTTTACCATAAGGAAGCTGATTTTGCCCCCTCCCCCCAAAAATGCCTTAATAACAGTCTTTAAATTGTAATTTAAGGCTACTTTATAGATTTTTTTTTTTTTTTTGGATGAAATGATTCTGGGAATGTTTAGGCCTCTTGTGGAAATATAACCCAGCGGTTGTGGGGAACAGCCCAAATCAGTCGAAAATGTTCTGAGAAGTCCTTTTTCTTTGTTGTTGTTTGTTTTTTGCCTGATTGAATTGTGCAACCGGGAAGGGAGACGCTCTGCTGCGTTCAACCAGCTCCAGTGGGGCTACGGATTCCGTCATCCGTCTCCTTCTGTCTGTCTCGGTCTGGTTCTCATAAAAACGGCAGAAATCGACTCAGAGGTGCCCTCTGAACTTATGCTATGAATTTGAAACACTCGGATAAGCAGGCGGTTCACTGCACGCGTTGACAAGGTAAAGGATTTGGGCCGTTCCGATTACTTTCTTTGTCTTTTTCTGCGTATCTGAAAGACCAAAGGGGGAAAAGATTCTGAGAAAGACTTCATCGTCGTCATCGAAAGCTTTGAGCTGCACCGTCGTTTTCAGAGTTCTTAATCTGTGTTTACAGGAGAGTCAGCCTGTCTCTGATACGGATTGGATGTAGTAGCCCAGGGGAAGTTGGGACGGCAGCCTCCCATCCTGCCCCGCTGAATGGATTTAAAGTCGGAGATCAGATCTTCAAACAGAAATGGGTCACAACCAAATAGTAGCCCTAGAGGAACTCCATATCCTTTCACTGGAGTCATTACCTTCCTGCGGCCGCCTCGCTCCCCGCCAAAGATTAACAACCTCCGACCCCTTTGGCTTTTGGCAGGTAGGAGAGAGTGAGCAGCTTTCTGTTTACACTGGGAGGTTTGCATGGTGGGAATCCCACATGCGCTTAAAAGACAAAGAGAGGAAAATCTCAGGAATTAAAGCAGTTTGAGAAAAAAAAAAAAAACTTTCAGAGATATTCAATATTCTTTCCCTCGTGTTAAAATGGAGACAGAAATACAAAGCTGTGAATTGTTCCCTAGACTGTTTTTAGAACATTTTTTGTTGTCCCGGAGCCTTCCCATCCTCCCAAGTCAATACGAACAGCAAATATTTGAATATCTACCATCACACAAAGGGCTTTGCACGAAGACCAAAAATGTAGATTTTGGTCTCGTCCATTCCTCCCCATTTCCTCCGTGTCTTCTATAAGGCTTATTTTGAAATGAAAATGGGATTTCTTGACATTTCTTTGAAGAAATGCTTTAGATCGCTTGTCCTCCTCAGTTGTCTTGGTTCAGTGGCCAGCTTCTCTGAGTAACGCTCTTGTCTAGTGGACTCCTGGTAAGGCAACGGCTGCGTTTTGGAGATTTTGCTATACGTTGAATTCCAGGATGATGGCTTAAGCTTCGCTCTGTGAAAAGATCAATCTTCACGATATTGCTTAATAACATAACCCTGCTCAAACTTTGGCTCAGGTTTGATTTTATCTCACTAATGTTTGCTATGACAATCCTGCTACCGGTTAATAAAAGGCACAACCAAACAACAACCATCTTCAATTATCAGATGCGGGATGAGCTCTATAATTAAAGTGCAGCGTATTGTTTTCCATTTGACTTCGGGCTTCTATTTGCTCCAAAATGTTCCCTGATGATTGTCTGAGCCAACAGAGAAGCGTTACAGAGTCAGTTTTAGACATGAAAATGGGGAAGGACATTAAAAGCACCTCCTTAAGGTCAAAGTGCAAACTAATTTCTACAAAAATAATGGCAATTAAATACATTTCTTTACTTTTTTATTCTCTTGTAAAAGTATTTAAGCTCTGTCAAGTTGCATGCGGATCAGCATCCCTTTTCAAGTGTAACCACAAATTCTCTATCGATAAGAGGCCTGGGCTTTGACTACGCCGCTCCAGAATATCCACCTAGTACAATCACGTTTGAAAAATAAACGTGATTGTATGTTCATTTTTCAAATGTACAAATAAACGTACAAAAAAAAATAAAATAAAATTGTTTGTTTCAAGCACAAACAATTTTTGTTTGTGCTTGAAAACAAAAATTATGGGTTATTGATCTTAACTTCTGTGTCCTTCGCAGGACTTCTTCATTTGAACACAAAAATAAACCAGATCAAGTGCGAAAATAAAAGTCTTAATGAAACGTAACATAATAATTACTAAAGGTTTCTGTTCAGTCCTTTTGGATTAAACAGAAAGGAAGAAATCTTTTCTGCTTTCATTAAAGTCTTTATTCATTTCCTTCTTTAACTGGAATGGGATCTTCTGCTCTGTTTCTCCAGATGATGAGTTGTCTCTTACATATGGCTGTGTGTGGAAGGTCTTGCTCTGCCCTGAGATGAGCTCATAAGTGGAGAAGAGCTGTGCCATATGGCGTGATACATAAAAATAAAGCGGGACATCATAAAAACGCAGATTTAAAGTTCCCAGGGGAGTCTAAGAGACTGTGCCACTGCTCTAAAACGTAAATTTATGACAGATGTTGGTGCCCACAACAGTCCGCCTTTTGTTATGTCAACAAAGAAGACTAAAAATCTTATTTCAAAGAATGATGAGTTTGAACTGCTTAAATGAAACAAGTAGTCGTTTTCTCCCGAAAACAGGCGTTTCGTGCTGCAACCCTGACTGTAACGTTCTGAAAGAGTTCCACTCCACTTGTTCACGTGTCTTCATCTAGAATAATTTGGTTTTCTCATGATATTGGTTTACAATTCTGCACGTTTAGTCAGTTTCTTTATTTACTTGTGTCTTGTGAAGTTGTGTTTTGCTGAGGTTTTTTTTTTAATAAACGACTTTATGATTTATTTTCCTTTGCCATCTTGTGTTCATTGTGCTCAGGCATTTATAACTTTTTTTTATTTTTATTTTACTTTTAAAATAAGGTTCTTGGAATCACACCGTGTGACAAACTTTCTTCCAAAACAAAACTGAATGAGCTGGTACGAAGTAACTTCAGCATAGCAACAAACAAACTCTCATCCACACAAAGAACTGCCTTTTTTTTTCTTAACTCGTCTCTTGGAATCAAGCTTCGTATGATGAAGATTCAATGAGATAAATTATTTCCGGTGCGTCTGATTACGAGAAAGCCTCGTCTTTAATTCCAACGCATCTGGTTTTGTTTGAACTAGACCAAAAACTCATCATGGACACAACATTAAGGAAGAGCAGGAAAATGGTCACATTACTTACTGATATGCATGGATATGCAAGTCCAACAGGAAACAAAACATTTGTGGCTTTCGTAGACGTTCACTGACAATTGATATTTGTGGGCCTCTTTGGTGGCAAGGAAACAGATATAATGGAGGTTTTTTTTCTGGTTTCTATAGTTTCAAGGATCTCTTTTGATGTGAATCGTGAACAACTTGTTTTTTTAACAACAAATTGGAGCAACTTGAAGAACTTGTTCGACAGTTGATTGCAAATGACTTGGAGCCTGAACAGACGTCTTGACGATGAGAAGCCGTCGCTGATTTCTCAGAAGTCAGCGACGACTTCTGAGAAGACGGCGCAGCTGACCGAGCCGGCTGAGTTTGAGCAGGCAAAATGCGATGTGCTTGGAGACGGAAAATGGGCAGGAGAGATCGATAATGACTCAATCGTCAAGCTATGATATCATTAGTGAAGGGCAAAAGCTATTAAAACTAAGCTGGTCCATGTGTAAACAACAAAAAAAAAACCCAAAACAAACAAAACGAGAAGTGAAAGAGACGGTGAGGTGGAAGTAAAATGGAGGACATTTCAAATATGGGTAAGTTGGTCGAGGAGGGAGAGGAGCAGCTCAGTCCCAAAATAAAAGGTCTGCAAGGGCGATCTTGAACAAAGAAGGAATGTCAGGTGAGCACCGTGCCAAAAGGCTGACACAAACACACAGCTGCAGCTGCCGAGCTCGATAGATGGTTGCAAGATTTCTTTAGGGATGAGACCCGGAGGGAGAGTGAGTCCTATTGTCTGTCGTCATTTAGGTAAACTGCTCAATATCATGAAACTGACCTCAGGCTATATCGTCCAGTCATAACTTCTGTTTTGGAGATGCTCTGATTAGAGGTGCACCTTTTATCGGCCATCTGATTTCCTTAATTTTGGGACATATGTGCTCGACTGATACTTTCATGTGAAACCAATATTGTCCACCGATTCTATCTATCTCAGCAAACGTCTAAAAATGAGCCACTGTCCTCTTCTGCTCTCCCATGAGAGAGGTTTGACTGATAGACTGGCCCACCAGCTCATGTGGGCACGTTTTGGAGTTAACAAGTCACCCCGCTTTGCAACTTCCTTGCTATATTCGGCAACATTTCAGACAAATAAAATAAATGAATGGTATCGCCCAAAATCGGAATCTGGCTTTTTTAAAGATTGGTAAACAGCGATCCACCAGAAAACTGCAATCCTCACTCTGATGCAGTCATGTGTGAAACATGCTAAAAGCACATCAACTTTGAGGATAACATTTTCGATTGTTTTTTAGATATAAACGGCATTATAAATAAAATCTATTATTATTATTATTACCGCTAACCTGCTGCTGTCCTGTTAACAGTTACAATCATTAGGAGACGGTCCATGTAATCCCCTTCACCCGTCGGTGGTCATTATGTTATGCCTGATCAGTCCATCTTCAATCTCGGTTCATACGCACTTAATGCATGTGAAACAGCTTTTCAGTACAGCGTGAGGCCACCTCTCATCCAAAACTGAGCTTATCTGTTTCTAATATGTCTGAACAGAGTTGCTGTACAAAACAATAATGGCTAATAACTGCTTTGTCTCCAGTTCAGGTTTCAAGTCCTTTGTAATCAGGAATTAAACAAAGTTACTGCCGACAAGGTCAGGTCTGATTATTGGAACAGTAAACGGCAGACAGGCCGAACGGGTCATTAAGTAAAACACACTTGTTTGCTGTTCAGGCCTGCACAGTGCGTATTGTTATCAGTGTGTCCTTGGGACGCTCTGACACAGACTAAATAGTCGTGTTCTGCTTGATATGTGCACTTTCCTCCTTGCTCTCCTTTTATTTAATATGTCTGGTCAATAGGCTCGTTGTTGATCAAACCGTAATATTATTTTGCTGCATGAGCATCGTGTCGGTACAGTCTTTAAGGGAACGTATTTGGAAACATTGCAACAGCAGTATGTCAAATAGAAATTAGAGAATAAGCCTGATGGACGTGACCATCTTGAGTGTCTTTTTTTCTTTACCTGTAGATATTATCTGTTGAGAATTTCATATTGAATAAATTTGCTTTTGGCCGTCCACATACTTTTACGCATGCTGTTTTTGACCTTTGGGTAAAGATTGTACCATGTTGGTGTGGTGATACCACCTGTACTTAGCAATTCCGGTTTTTATACAATCTCTAATTTGTAAATATGCAATATACAGCTTAAACTTTTCAATAAATCCCTACATATCAGTCACCAATTATTCATATGTTTTGGGTTTTTTTTTAAACCATTGTCACCAATAAATTGCCTGTTTTGACCGTCTAGATTTTTGCATTGTGCCATTGTGTTTTTGTCTTTTTTAAGGATTTTTTTTTTGGCTCTTGTGGCCCTTTATTTGAAAGGGCTAGGACAGGAAAATTGGGCAATGAGAGAGGAAAGACAGGTCACCAGGCCGGGATCCGAACCTACGTCGGATATGTCGAGGACAAAGGCCTCCTTATGTGGGTGGTGCTTAACCCCTGAACCACCACAGCACCCCCCAGTTGTTTCATTTCATCTTTTGTGAACCTTCTTTGAGAACATCTTATTCCCATTTTCTAGATTTTTTTGTTTCAATACCTCAAAAGGTGAACGGAGAAGTGAGTTCTTGCTCGATTATAACCCAGCCAGTCTCAGTCTGTTGTTGTCTCTGCCTGGTGTTTACATCGCATAGACATTTTAAATGAGATACTATAATGTCCTACTTTAAGTAGAGCTTGTCCTTCCCTTTTTGCTGACGTAACCTGTCTGCTGCCTTGCCAAAAGAGAAGCTACAAAAGCATCAAGTACTTTTATTTTTAAAGTCAGTCACCATTTGCCAACAATTTGTCTGATTGAAAGCTTCTGCTAATTTCCTCCCAACTAAGTAAGGCCGCATCTCGTTTTGGAAATTTTAAATACAACCCCTCCTTTTAACACAGAGTGGAAAGAGTGACCACAGCAAGGCCTCTGTCTCGGGGGAAGCCTAACTTTTCATTTGTGTCAGAAGTGCTGCGGCTGGCAAACAACGAGCCCCGGATAGGTTTTATCTGTCTGCTGCGATCAGCGAGACCATCTTGGCGATCAAAGAGTTGCGCTGACTCGTGCCGTGTCACGAATCTGTTCCGTGTCATGACTCATTAAAATCTTTGCACGCCTTGCAGGAATCGTCGCCTCGGTCTTCATTCAAAGGCAGTGCGAGCAAACACGGCTGGATGTGGATGAGGCGAATGAGGCGCTCTGCTAGGTGTCGATGAATTGACTGTGGGAAGCTGAATGAACGGATGTGTCATGTGTCACAATGTGATGAAGTGGGCCAGAACTTTTTTTTTTCCCATTCCTGGAGTGAACTGGTGTTATTGGGGTGCATTTTCTTGCCGGCAGGTGGTAAAAAAAATACTATAGCTTGTGTAACTATTTTCATGTTAGAAGTTGATGGGACAGACCGACTTAGTTTTCATACCTCCCCAAAAAATAAAATCTGAAATAATGTGGTGTTCATTAGCACTCCGCCTCGCTGAGAGTTTCACTGTCACAGCTGAAAGTCTTTTGGGATATATTTCCGCCAGCGTGGCACTGGTGGAGAATTAAATCTTTGCTCGTTCTTATTTTGCAAACGAGTGACAAAACGAGGAAAACCCCCTCCAAAAGTCTTAAAAACATTTGTAGCTGCAATACATCTTCCTTTCCCTCCAGAAGAAACCAGTCTGATAACCTGATGCAGGACTTTTGATTACTTTCTTTCACCAGCAGCTTTCTTTTTGCCTCTTAAAGGTCACAATTGTGGAGTTTACCAATAACACATGTGGATCTCTTAGTTGCTTCTATGATCGAAGCTCTTTGAACTATCTGTCAGTTCAGGTGGTTAACCATTTCTTTGTAAGAAAGCTTTAAGTGTCATTTTCTCCATTCTTAGATTTGTGAAACATGACTTTAATATCTTTAGAGTGTAGGATGTAATTTTATAACCAAATTTTGCTTTTAAACTTCTCCAAAACATTCTCCTTTCTGAAGCCATTTGTTCACTAATGTTCCCTTAAAATAAAATAGCTCCTCAGAAAACATTTGGGCTTCTGCTCAGATTAAATTACACGCAGGAAGGCCAGATGTACAAATCTGGTGACTTTTGAAAGCAGTTGGCCCACACTGGATTTTGCACTTGGGTGATAGAGTAAGAGCAAAAGGGCCTGAGTACAAATCCGTGCCACTTTTTTCAAATTTGTCAGTAGAAAAAAAATAAAATAAAAACAACTGTTTAGGGTTATTTTCTTTGTTTTGTTTCTTTGTCTTGTTTTTTTTTTTTTTTAATCTTCAGAATTACTCACCACTGTGGGCTGGTGTATCAGTAAAATCTCAAAAATATTGAAAATTGCAACAACAATTGCTTCTGAAAGGCACTGCACAGGGCAACCTAAGGGTTGGCGAAGGGAGTCTTTGGCAAGCCTGGAAAGTTGCATCTCTAGAAGGAAAACATCTGTTTAATCTTCACGGTTTATGTAGGTGAAGGTAGAAAAAAAAAAAAAAGAGAGAGAGAACACACTCGCGTGCTTTCCTGACGTGCTCTCACCAATGTCCTACTCCGCTGCTGACTGAAGCTGTTCACATTATTAGCTCTCATCCTCTGACAGACACTTCTAAAGTGCGCGAAACCTCATGCTGCAGTTCTGCTGACAACCTGTCAGCCAAATCAGCAACAAATGGAGGAGAGAGCAGTGCAAGGAAGAAGGACAAAGAGGGCTTATTTACAGTCTTCTCGAGCGGCGGTGAGCTCACCGAGCAGCTGCTTCTCCAGAGGAGCATTAGCACAAGGAGTAAAAGAGACAGGGACAGGGTCACAAGGTCAGAGCCTACATCATCACTCGTTTGCAAACGCAGCAGGGCAGGCGAGTCCTCTGAGCTTATACCGCAAAGAAAGAGACATATGAGGGGAGTTTTTCTGTGTGCGTGCAGAAAGAGCATGCACCGATAGTACGAACAGTGCAGACACAGCAGCTCTTAACAGAAGTAAAAAAAAAAAAAAAAAAAGCATCTTGGCTGCGGTTTTTTTTGTTTTGTTTTGTTTTTTTATTTGAGAGAAACAAGCTGGGAATATTTCGCTGAGTCGGTGAAACGAACAGAGCGACGGCTGATACTTGTCATACATAAGGTGATGTCGCACTAATAACAGCTTTCCCACGCGTCAAGTGGGTTTCACTGGGGGGGTTTTATGTGGCGGAATGACGAAGTAGTCCATAATGGTGAAACGGAAGGAGCACGATGCAGTTTTCAACATGTTTTGCGCACACAAAAGGAACATGTTGATTTATTATTTGGCAAAAATAAATCAAACATTTGTCTTCAGCCCTGTTCACTGAAGGTAAACACCTGGAAGAAGGTGTTTCATACCGGCGTACAGGTAAAGTGGGACTATCCCTCGTGCCTCTACGGTCGCTGGTTGCCATGGTTATTTGCTGTTTTAACGTTAGCTAGCTTGTTGTCAGCGAGAAAACGCCAGCTGTTTATCATTACTGAAAGAAATAAATGACATTAGTGAATGGGAGATATTTTAAGAATTTAATGCGAGTGAGAGGATAAAAGATGAGAAAACTTATAAAAACTATGTACCAGATGGAAAGTAAACCTGTGCTAGCTGCCAGTTGGAAATAAATTTGTTAGCCTAATTTTAAGTCGTTTAAATAGTTAGAATAAAATATTCTTGCTTCATTGCTGCAGGCGACATGCGCAGTATAGTGGGTGCTGACATCACATGATGTTGACTGGTAACATTGGGTTACAAAAAATATTTTGGGGAAGTTATCGTCTTCTTGACCACTGTAATGTGTCTGCAACTAACACTTCACACCGCTCTCTTACACGCCATCCACACGATGGACTATGGCAGTGGCAGCATCATGATGTGAGCTTGCTATTCAGAATGGGCAGAAAAATTGGTCATCATTGATGGGGAGATGAATATTATAATGTCCCAGTCAAAGTACAGACCTAAATCTAGTTGCAAAGTCTTGGAAATGGCTGTTCAAGTTCGGATCAGATGGAGTTTTTTAAGAAAACTCTGCAAAAATGTCAGCCATTAGATGTGCTAAGCTAATCCCGAAAACCTCCTTTCAATTTTGTATATTTGTAAAGAAGTTGAAAACAAGCCCTCCTTTTGCTTCCACCAAGTTGTTGGTGGTAACGTGACAAGCTTGGAAACGTTTCAGAGTTTTTATGATGTAAATCCATCAGAAAACCCCAAAACATTTTCAGGAAGAGCATATTTCACCGTTCTCACCACCAGTGCCAGACTCTCGGAGTGCCTTGTTGTTTTTTCTACATTCCATAAAGGTATTGTCCCGTTTTTAGCTGAGGTATACACAAGAGGGGTTCTCAGTAAGTGGTGTAATGAGCAGGTGTTGACAGGGTTTGGCAGAAAAGGATTAATGTCTGGCAGTCCCATGGTCAAATGGCAGATGGGGGCCAAAGTGGAGCTTTTTGTGTCTGACAGCGGGGCCCTGTAAGCAGGTTCAATCACCAATGCTGGCTGCACAAACGCACGCTGCTCTCACAGGATTTGGATTTAAAATATGTGCTTTACCCTTGTCTAAAATCTCAGGCACTAAAATCTCAGATGGAGATTTCAAACACATTTATATCATTCTACTAACTGTTTGGAGAAAACCAAACTTTACACAAAACGCAAATCTCAAACACTACAGGAAACCAAAGTGAGCAAATAAAACCCTCATAGATGTCACTTACATTGTCTGGCGTTTTCCAACCGCAGACCTAAACGTCCGCCCCCGGAGATGAAAGATAGTTCCTCTAAACAGCTTGATCCCCCGGGGTGGGAGGTTAAACGAGAACTCAGTAGTGAGGCAGAAGACATGAAAAACTCTGTAGGCCGACAAGGAAGCTAGGCAGACTGGATGATGAGAAACCATCAAACCTGGACTTTAAAACAGCTGATTAGCCCTATTTTAAGTCTGAACGGGCGCCAATAGATGGGGTCGGCCAAAGTGACGAAGGTACCTGGCAGGAACGAGTCAGTGTGAGAGTCTGATAGTATGATGAACACAATTACAACAAAACATTTGATAGTGTGGTTAAGATTGAACGGAAACCTTGAGACATTTGTTGTGCATCAATTGACGCTGTATACAAATTTATATTGAATCAAGAGGAATACAGATTCATACATCTATAACAGTATTTGTTTTTGGTTGGATATGTATAAAAATGAATCACTGTGCGAGATTTGATTTTGGTTTTTGTCGCTTTCCTCCGTCTAAGTCAATTAGATATGCGACCATGTGAAAACTCAGCATCAGGATCGCTATTTGCTAATTCAACAACATCGTCATCATTGTTAAAATGTTTCAAAGTATGCAAAAAGGCATTTTTACAGGCTTGTGTTAATTCATATGGTAGAGTGTGATGATCTACGTAATTATCCTGTAAGTTTATCCATACACGTGTCGTAAATGACGCACTTTTTGAACATAAACTCAAGTTTTTTGCTGACTGAATTTTTTTGTGTGTGTGTGTTGAAACAATAACATATCTGCTATGAAGATTTAAACTTCATTGCTCGGTTAGATTTGCTTTATTCTAAGGCAAATGCAATCACGCACTCATGTTTCAGTGATAATTACAATAGTTTAACTTTAGAGAAAAATACATGTTGTACAGGGTATTTAAGAACTTCTTTACCTTTTCAAATGACATACTTTATCCTGACAAATGACATACTTTATCATCAACACAGTTCAAAGTAATAAGATTGCAGGTTTGTGGAAAAGTCGAGGTGAACCATGGAAGGAAAGAAAAGTCGTCTTTAACTGAACATTTTCACACCGATCACTTCTCAGTATTCCTACTTTCCATCTCCTGTGGCTTCTGATGAGCTGTATTGCATACGCAACATAAAAACAGCGTCAAAACACACACACACACACACACACACACACCCACACACCCCACACACACACACAGACAAACTCCCACTCGCCCCCTGTAGATTCTGCTCCTGGCTCCGTTCTACTTTGCAGATAGTTTGAACATTCAGGGAATGTGCCTGTATAGAAACACACTCCCTTCGAATTAACAGCCCGACTGTCAGATAAAAGGAAGAGGACGAAAAGGCACCATGTTTATCCTTTTCTTTGTTCCGACGTTCCTGTCGGACATGGGAAAGACCCTCAAACGAGGAAAGGGAACAATCTGAGATTAGCTATCTGTTTAGTGTGCCTTTGCTGCTAATATTGCTGCCACATTGTGTTTTGCAAGATTCCCCCTCCCCTAATTCGGGGATAATAGCACATCATACAAGAGTTGATAAGCGACCATCTTTGCTGGATATTTTATTCTGGCTTTCTGAAGTGGTTTTTGCACACTGCATTGTCATGCATGTATTTATTGTTGGGTGGAAAAACACAATAAAACAACAAATAGGAGCACAACTTTGAATTTTTTGTAGATTGTCCCTATATTCTACAACTTATTGTGAGATTGTATGTATCATGCTGCAATACATGCATATATTTGAGGGTGTTTATTTGATTTTTGAACATGTGCAGATTAACAAAAATCCAAAAAGCTCCCAGATTTTTTACAACTAAATGTTTTAACTTAATATGACAGTAATTATCATGATAACTGCACATAAATCTCTGGTCAGAACTGTACGATATATATAGTTTTACTCTACATCAGTGAAACCTCCAAAAGCAGGACGAAGAAAGGACTTTGAAAATTCAAAATAGAAGAGCTATTATTAGTCTGGGTCCAGACTCTGGGCTCCTGTTTCCTTTAGAAAAAGAAAACAATGCTGATGTAAAACTTCAAAGACCAAACTCAGCTAATCCTGGTGAATCCAAGCTGAAATGTCCATCCGCACAGACAACTGAAGAGCAAACCGGCCAGCATCCTGGAGAACGTCACCAACTCAAGAGAGAACTCTGCTACGTTCACTGGGACGTCTCGAGCCGACCGGATCAAACCTCAGATGAACAGAAAACAAAGGAACTGAAGCGAAGCAGGGAATCACTGCTCTCCTACAGAAAAATCTGGCTGGTTGGGTAAATCTGGAGAGCTCCAAGTTGAACTGATTCCCTGAATGTTCCTGTGGGAAGAGAGGCGCTGAGTCAGAAGAAGATTATTTGACTGCAGTCTGACTCTGGGGAGACGTTAGAGGCCTGTACGTCTTAGACAGGAGATCGTGATAGCCCAGCTGAACCGCAGGTCACAAAGATGTCAGCTCGAAGCTCAACTGGGAGGGCTTTTGCTGTGTGAAAGAAAATATGTTGCATTTCTTTTGTTGCCTTCATTTGACTATATATATTTGAAACATCTGTGATTCTAAAAGTTAACTAGTGTGTAAAAAACCAGTGCCTTATTCTACAATATTTGCTTTGTCCAGAGGCTCTGGACAAAGTTGTGGACTCTCGGCTATTGAGAAATGATTTCTTCCTTGAGACGTGGCCTCGGCCATTAATGTCTGTCTGTAACATATGTAATGTCAGTTCAATGCTATCAATCAATCAATCAAATTTTATGTGTATAGCACATTTCAGCAGCAAGGCATTTCAAAGTGCTTTACATCATAACAAACATAAAACATAAAGTCATGTAACAGAATAAACAATCAAAACATTAATTTAGACGGCTGTCAAATTTATAACTTGTTATCCATTTATCTAAATGTTTTACTTGGTGCAGATCCTGATCTTTGACATACTTCCAGGCGTTTGATTTTAGACTGTCTATTGGCTAATTTTTACTTATCCATTTCCCTATCTATGCTATGAAGCTTACCAGAAATTGCCTGCACTGCAAAACAACCATCCCCTACTACAAAGAGAGACGTGCCAATCCGACCCTGACCCACAAATCAGCCCAGGTTTGTGCTTTTAAAGTGACAAAAGGTGGATGAATACTTTTGCAAGGCCTTTTGTAAAGTTGAGGCTGAATTGTCTTATTTTGTCCGCGAGTTAGCCGACACTAAATCAACCTTTCCTGCAGTGAACGCATCAGCATCCAAGCCTGACGCCGTGCCAGTAAAAATGAGAGCAGCAGAACAAACTCCCACATTAGCAGACGTCACAGCGCTCCAGTCCCGGAGAGCTTTCACAGGCCTGTTACATCAGTGGGAGCAGGAGGAATCTCAACCGTTTGCGTACGTCTTTCGGGAAGCGTTAGTTTACTCTGGGAATATGACGAGCGTCTCTGCTGATTTACTGAAAACTCCGAGCTGTGTACGCTTGGAGAAGACGGACATTATGTTATGAGTACAACAATTTAAAAAGAAAAAAACTATCGGGCTTGAGCCTCATCATCAACCCAAACATTCGCCTTGCAAATATATTTTGTTGAAAATATTTTCAACTTTTGTCTGAAGCCCAGAGCTTCAGCAGGAGCACAGAGAGTGGAAAATAAACTGTGTGATTTTCTGTTGGGTTTTCTTTTTCTGTTTTCATCCACCACAGCAGGCACACGAGGGGAGCGTCCTCTGGGGTCTCACTGGGGAAAGTCCCCTTCTGACAGCAAGGTCACCAGTTACTAGAGGTCTCCAATCATGCCCTTTGCCTTTCTTTTCCCACAGACCCAGCTTGGTGGTCAAGCCACTGCCCGCTCAGGACCTTCAATTGATTCGATTTATCAGAATTTAAACTCAGCATCTCTACTGCGTTTTTTTTATTTCCCATCCTAACTCCATGAAATCATCCAGGATGTAAGGCCGCGTCACGCTTCGTGTTTGAGTCCACGCCGCGGCTCATGGGAGTTCCACACATCCCATCCGGCCGCCTCAGGTATGAGACGGCCCACGTTCCCACCGTGTCTCTGGGATTAGCTCACCGCCCAGGTATTGTACCGGACCAGGGCGTGTGCTGGTGGTCTCCCACTACCCCTCCTCCTTAGGAGCGCCTTCAGAAGCCTCATTACTTCAGATCCTGGTTGAACATGTGCTGACTCACGCCCTCGAGAGGATGCAGCGCTGGGCTGAGAAGAATTCGTGGAAGGAACACGGACTCAGGCGCACAACATGCCAGGCCCTTTAACCCAGTTCACCACACTGAGCTGCTGGTCATACTTCAATGAAGACTGAAGTTGTTGCCCAATAGGTTTTATTGCTCCGGTGAATCAATGTTCTTTCCTGAGATTACTCAAACAAGCAGGAAACATTCCTAACCGTCCTTCCTATCTGTGTACAGGACGTTTGTTTTAGCATTTCCCAACATACAGGACGTATCGTAAGAGTCGCATCATCCTTTTCCAGTTTTCTTCCACCCTGTTGTACATCCTGAGCCCTTCTCTGAAGATGTTCTGATATTGGTAAGGATACCGTCAGCTCTTTGGTGTGTTTGTGTGTAAAGTGGTAACAGGTCAACAGAACTCAAAAAAGGCACACTGTATTTTAAACTGATATTTTCTCTTCTCAGTCTCAATTGATTTGTTCTTTGCTAGAGTGCCTCGATAAAAAGACCTCAAGGGTTTTCCCAAACGCTGCACAGTATTTCAGTGCGTCACAAATATATTCACACCCACAAACAATGGATTTTCTTTTTTTTTTTTTTGAAAGCCAGAACAGCGACTTGCCTCGTGTGGATTCTTTTTAATAAGTATTTGAATTATGAAGGCATCAGTTTCTCTGGAGGTATTAGAATAAAGGGAGCTGAACATGAAGTACAAAAAAACAATAAAATACGCAAAAGTCTGTGGTTGAAATCTGAGAAAAAAAACGTGACTAATTCTAACGCCGTTAATACTTTGAGAACAAACTATGTTCCTAAATCAACCCATTAAGTTAAATCAAATATTTCCTCAGTTTCTGCTTTTCACCGCGGTGCCTTGTTAAAAAACACCACAGGGGTTTATTACTGATGACTAATAATAGTAACAATAGCGTTTACAACAACATTCACAGCTTTCAGTTGCTGCTTGTAGTTATTTGCCAAACCCTCATGACTTCATGTGTTAACCTCACACATCATAGCGACTGAACATTGTTCAGCAGACGTACGTGACAAAAGGGAGACTAATGAGGAAGCTTTGATAAGTGCAGCGTTCAAACATAAAACCCACATCAGGGAGTTACACGTCTTTTGGCCCATTAGTACATTTATACACACATTTCTGAGGATCCTAACCTTGATTTCAAACCACAAATCATTATAATATCGTACACTGTTGGCTATTTTTCACTAGTGATAAATATTATATTTATATAATATTATATATTAACTCTATTATAAAATATAGACATTTTAAATGTCTGAAATAAGTAAACAAAACAAGTAAAATGAATTCTGAAGTTTCTGTAAACAAAATTGTTAGTTGAGACCAAAAGCACTGAAGATGTAAGTCATACAGTTTTTGGCAGGCAGAGAGGGAAAAGAGAAAAACGATACATCATGCAAATGGAAATTGAGCTTTTTTTAGTTTTATCATGTGATTAATTGATTTATTGCGACAGGCCTAGCCAGGTTGTATCGCAAACACAAATCTAAAAGCGAGAGAATTTAAGAATAGTTTTTTTTTTTAAATCTCCCAATGCCGTCTAGCAACAACTAGTCAAAGCAAAGGAGGAGGGTCCTGGTGCTGTCAGTCAATCCGACACACTCATTCTCCCTCCACCTGCTGGCATAGCATGTTGTGAATTGAGGTGAAGAAATAACCCAGTAAACTGAAAATCATTTACCTCCAGCAGAGAGCCCTAATAAATAAAGAAGGGTCACGATAAACGCAGTTTACACAGTTTAATCAAGCAATTGGTTATGCTTCATCCCACATTTCCCTGTAAACACATAAATCCCATAAATCAAGAAGGCAAGTTGTGCAAACTGTCAATTCAACTTTGCAGGAAATTAAGGGAGAGTGAGGAAAACTCCCACCTCGCCCCGGCATCAGGCGCGAAATAAAAGAAAAGTAATAGTTCACCGCGATACCAAATCGCCGTGAGGATTAATCCCACAGGTAACACGGGGCAACGGCGCCAGAACCTCCTCGGTAGGTGCGCGCAGAAGTTAAAAGAAAAAAGAACTGCGTCACTTCCTTCCCCTTTCACGTCACTTCCCAGACATCCAATGCTGTGTTTAATGGCCCAATTACATTCACACACCAGTGAAGGCAAGATTAACTACAAAGATGGCTTCGCAAATAATTGACTCAGGTGGACCTAAACGTTTGGTTTGAAAAAATATTTTAAAGTGGGTTTTTTTGTGTGTGTGTGTGGGGGTGTGTCTGTGTGTGTGTGTAAATATAATTAATTCAATTTTACTTCCCAATTATTCACTACTTTATGTTATTTCAACACAGAAAAATACATGTTTGTAGTTGTAATGTCACAAAATGTAAAAAAAAAAAAAAAAAAAAGAAAGACAATAGGATTCAAAGCTTGTGAATACTTAGCGGGGTACTGTGACTTTAACTGATTTAGCATTTAGGCTATTAGCAGTTTAAAGTTACCAGATTAAAATTCTGAAGTCTGTCTGTATTGCAGTGGTGTGTAATTTGAAAACGTGCTTGAATTTGTCCCATGTTTCTCCCATTTCACCTTTCCTCTTGACTTAAAATAACAGATGTCGCTGAGGTCATTGTTTTAGTTCCACAGCCTGAAGCATCTCTGTGTTGGCTCCTTTTATTGCTCCAGTAAACTCTTTTTCTGGCTGTAGCAGGGGGCTGCCAGTAATCCCATCAATATGGTACACAATACATCTGGACTACTAAAGCTGTTTTCTTTTTTTTTCCTTTTTTTTTTTGCCAAAGCCACAGCTTTCTTTAACCAGACCTTTCCAGCCGTAAACGTCTACCAAGCAGTTGGAATGTAGACTGGGGTTGTGTAATGACTACTTTTGCGTGCCTACTCAAAGCGACCAGGTTGGTCACTCTGCAGCAGTTCAGGAAGGACTTTACAGCTGATTCAAAGCAGCAACAACAAAGAAGAAGCTGCAAAACAGAGAGCGCAGACGTCGTTTTTGGACTCCGCGGTGTCAAAAGAAAAACAAAAACAATTAAAGTCCTCGTCGAAACAAGGCTCCACCTGTACCAGCACAGAGACGCACGAACGTTAACCGACCACACAAGCGTGGCTGTTTGTGTAAAGGTTTGCACCTTTCATCAAATGTAATTAGATTCTCTCTGCAGGTCATTGGCGAGGTCAAAATCAAGTGCATATTTAATTTGTGTTTTCCTTGGCTTGATCCAGGCCTATTAGTATGATGGGGATGAACTTTGTTGCTGCACACAAACCGTGTGCATGAGGAACTGTTCATTCTCTCTGAGGTCATTCAATGGTGTCTGGGTTATTTGTGCCAAAGGCAGACATTTGGGACTGAATCAAGTCAGTTCGTCGGCGCTCTGGCCTTACTCTTTCATAACTCTACGTGAAGCAAACAGACCTATTCAGCCCCATTGTGCTCTCCGATAGAAAGCGCTGCTCAGAGCGCTCTTTGTTCACCACTGCTTTAGGAAGGATATGACAAAGAAGACGTGTTTGGATAAAAAAAACAGAACTGTCGCGAAACACTAAACTTGTGCCAAAGCAATATATTTTCTGCCGTGTTGCTCGGTAATGACTGCTGCTTCCAGAATCAGCAGCCTGTCTGTAACTCCGCCATTCTACTTTGATGTAATGATGCCCGAAGGGCTGCAGAGCGTGACCCCCTCCCCTTCACTCCCAAAGAAGTCAGTTGAAGAAAAAGCATGAGTTATTTGTCAGCAGGATAGTCACGCAGTCGTAGGGAGGAGTGTGAGTCAATATTTCTCCTGTAGTAAGCAGTGCAGCGCCCACACAATCGTCTCCCATCTTCTCTGGAGCCTCTGAGAGCCTGGGCCCCAGCACTTTGTACCAGTCAGTAAATTAACTGCTGCCCTTTCTTATGCTGAAACGAGCAGAATTCAATCTAAAAGGACGGCAACAAAGATTTGCAAATGTGTGCGCAAATCTTCAAGGAAAGACCAAAATCCAACCAGATTTTTAACTTGTCTCTGACATCCCACTAAAAAAAAATTGCTGCTGTGTTCAAGATCACCGAAAATTTACTTGTGGGAAATTTGACCGGCTGTTCTGTGAAGGCTTCAAAAGTTTGCTATCGTGTTAGCGATCAAACGTCACCATGGAGACCAAGGGACCGACAGGATGGAGAAAATTAGCAAGAGAAGCAACATAAGAACCCGTAGTAACTCTGAGCAGTACCTTCTGTAGATAACAACCTTTAAGCAGGTGGTAAACATAATTTTCTTTCAGCTCTGATTATTAAAAATGATTTTGTATTTGATGTAAAACTCTCGTGTTCAAAGGAATAAAGTTCTGTGTTTTCATTAGCTGAACGAAAAAATATCATCGTAAAGTAAAATTAAAGGTTGAAAATATCTGTGTGTGTATTATCACTTTGTGAACTAGCTACTGAAATAAATTCACTTTCAATATTCTAATTCACTGAGAAGACCTGTCATAATGAACAATAAATTCATTAATCGCATGATAAATTAAAACAAGTTCAATCATTTTCGTTTGCATAATTTTCCGTTTTTCTCTTTCTACCAAAAACTGGATGAAAAAAGTCTTTAGTCTGCTGTTTTGGTCTTAACTATCCCCTTTCTTTGAAGAACACAAGACTTCATAATTCATTTTACTTGTTTTTTTCTGTCTTTTATTTTGGATATTTTTAAATGTCTTCCAGTTCCAGTGTTAAATGTTCACTAAAATTGAAAGTTTATTTATCTTTGAGAATGTGTTCTTGCGCTATTATGCCTTCATCGTTATATTGCTTGAAAATTGTGTCAAAGCAACAAAATAATCGTTTACCGCAACATCTTCTGGGACAATTTATCGTCCAGTAAAACTTACCATCATCATCATCATCATCATCATCATCATCATCATCATCATCATCATCATCATCATCATCATCATCATCATCATCATCATCACAGGTTTATGAGGCATAAGGATGGCCTATTCCAAGACCGGAGTGCCTCATATTCAGTACTTTACAGCTGATGATTACGGATCCTGTGCAACCAGTGTGACAAAGCTTGAACTATTTAGCAAAAAGAAAAAGGATGAGCAATGCTCCCTCACCTCATAAGACTTACAAAAGTGTTTTTTCACACACATGCCACTATATTCAGTTTATATATATATAATGCTGGAAATCATTTGATATTTTTTTTGCCTCCACTTCTCTGTTATCCGTAGTGAAATGTGAGGTTGTAACGTGACAAAAAGTTCCAGAAGACTGCAGGTCTATGGGCTTCAAAGCGTCGCTTTCGTCATGAAATGAACAGTAGGGGGCGCTTTCCTGCTGACAGCTGTGACAAGCAGCCGAGTCCCCCGCTGCATTAATCAATGCCGCCACCAAAGGAGCCTCACGGCGCCGTCCCTCACTGACCCTGACTGAGATAGATGCGCAGAAGACACACCAAAGATGCACACAAGGTCCCGTGGCGACACAGTGATCCACGTCTTGCTCTCAGTGTGTGAGAGGCTCAGAAACGACCCACAGCTTCATCAGAGAGATGAAGGAAAGAAAACGCAGGCAGGCGGTTCTTGTTTCTGAGCGTCAGACTCAGACATGGCAGTCTGCGGACGGGTCAGTTTCATACTGCAGCGGGAATACGTCTGTTTACGCTTGATTCGGATGCTTGATTCGCTTTGTTCGGATGATGAGTAAAAGGGAGGGTGTAGTTCACCAACGTGGCCACAAGGTGGCACTGTGGAACAAACGCGACCGGTGGCTGCTTCCACTGCACAAAGACGCTTCACAGCTGTAATCTGACAGAAATGTGTGTTTGCATGTCTAACACCCACGTTTCATTTTGCAGATATCATTTCAGTTATATTTTGTAGCATGGATGCAAATTTAAAATATGTATATTTTTAAATTTGAAAATATTAAAACAACAAAACTCAAACACAGGATGTAATGTTTTTGAGATATTTAATTGCCAGATGGATGTTTGGCTGTGTGTTTGCTTCTGACTATAAGACATTTAATCATCCGTCCGTCCATCACGTCTCTTTTGTTAATCTGTTGTTTTTGGAATGCAGATAGTTGGGTTTTTTCCCCCTAACCTTTTTGTCTTCATCTTCATTTAGAAATGTGTGTAATGTTGTACCTACGATTAAATCCCTTTAGAACCTGGCTAAGACTACATGTCTGGCAAAACACCAGAGCTGACAAAGGGTCCACTTCCTTTCTGTCTGAAAGTTAGAGCAGGAGTGCTGGGTGTGACGCCAGAGCTGCTCCCAGAGGGACGAGGGTGACGGACCCTCAAAGGGCGGCGATCAGACACTTGAATCACCTCAGCTGACTCCCTTCAGATAAAGGTGTTTGTCACCTTAACTCTAAATCAAAGCCCAGCTGCCCCACAGAGGAAGCTGAGTGTGGCCACCTATTTCCAGGATCGCTTTCTTTTGTTCACGATCTATATTTGGGGCTGGAACGTAGGAGGGCTGGTGAATTAAAAGCTTTTCAGCTCTTTCTCCCACCACAATCTATCCATCTCCTGCTCCACACCACCGCCAGCCGCGAACAAGACTCGAAAACAGCTGAACTTCTCTGCCTGAAGCGAAGTCTGACCCCTGACCTTGTGGGAGCACTTAACCTTTTTTGCTGGCTGAGAACCGTGGCCTGAGATTTATAACTCACTCTCACGATGCTTATGAAAATTGTATCCTCCACTCGCTCCGTCCGTAAGCATCACTCTCAAAGATCAATATTTCCATTCAGCAACCAGCATCTACCACTTTCCTTTATATCAACGTTCCTTGTTTAAATTTACACACTAATGTCTAATTTCCTTGGACGTTAACTGATAACAATCGATGTAACAAATGCATAACTATTTACTTAATTCGATTTTTATCAATCGTTCTGGGGAGAAGTTATGCAAGTATGGCACATTTTGATAACGTACTTTGCATAATTCGCTACATTTAAAGCAAGTTGCAAGACGTTTTGTGTCAATGATTATTTAATAAGCCAAAGCTGCCATAACTATTTGTGCATTTCATAACATTCTTAATTTATGATCTATTTAGAGCTGGATACGAAATGAAACACAAACATTTCTCAACCACTAAACATGTGACAGCTCTTACCGACATACGTGGACATATTCCCTCATAACACAGCCCATATAGACATTTAGGCTTTACTGTACAAATACACACCCACACGCGATATGAATGAAGCCAACAGCTCACTGGATCAACAGCCTGGTTACATTCGCACCAAAATCACTTTCAGAAAATTACTTTGTTACCTTTACCAACTTGGTATATTTTTACCAACTAAATAAATAATCTGGATACACTGTCCAGATTCCTTGCAAAATGTAACATAAGGTAGATGAGATCTTTTTCCAAAAACCAGCCTACAGCATAATTTTAAAAAAACAGCGCAACCACTGCGAACCCCAGAGATGGGTCTGGGGTTCCTACTCTCTATTAAAATTACAGGCAAAATAAGTGACAGCAAACAGATTCAAACGACTGATGACTTTTTTTTTTTCTTTTCTTTCTTTGACACCCCCTGGCGCTTCGCCAGGCTGGACCTGAACCGCACTGCCAGCGACAAAGTCTGCCACAGATTTCACAACCCCGCCGTGACGGAAACCCCTTAAATTATGAACTAATTTCTCAGAGGAAGGAGTCGAAGTGATTTCGTGTGTTACACCAGGATATTAGGTAATGGTTATATAATGGAAACCATGGCAACATTTCATAAGAAGATTTTATAATGGTGAAACAATACGTTGAACTCCAGGCTCCAGAAATCCAGCCGCTGATGAAAACAGGTGACAAGTGTCGGAAGTGTTTTTCTAAGCTGAAAAGCTTAGAAAAAATTAAGTTTTTTTTCCCGTTTTTTCAACGGTTTTAGATTTACAATAGGTAAAATATTAAGTAGTGTTGGGTAAATGACTAGTTGGGTCATGAAGCGTTTCGACCCAAAACTGTCTTGACACTGTGTCGATACTGTGTCACTGAATACTGACACCTGCTGGACATTAGAAAACCCTGCAGGCTGATTTGATGACCTAGTCTATACAATAAGACTTAAGTCATTGTATTTTACTGTATATTTTATATTGTATGATTTCATATCTTCAGTTAAATTCAAAATATATTTGATATTCTTTGATGCAGTCAATAAATAATGTGAACATGTACGAAGTGATGAAAATTTAAGTGAATAACAGACAAATCGAAATTTGTCTGTTATGCTTTTTTGACACAACTTCTCCTGCTGTAGAAAAAAATGAAGTAAACGATACATTTATGTGAAATAATTTCAAAAAAGCAACTGAGTAATTTGCAGAATGCCTGAGTTTATCCTAGGTGAAACCAAACAAAACCTCAGAAAACCGTCGGCATGTTCAGTGTCCCCTGCTGGGTATTTCACCGGAACACGTTTCATCACATCGTCCCGCTTCCGTTTTAATAGTAATCCACCAAATACAGCATTTATTGCAGGGCTTCTAGTAAATATTCCTACCAGACGTCTAATTGCCAGCTTTACCAACATTCCAACACTCCCACTGCTAATACCAGTCTGCAATTCTGAAATGACTCAAAGCGTCTAATTTGGCGCACCTCGTTGTGTTTATGTGATTAGAGTTCACCCGATTAAAAACAATTCGCCCTAAACCGGCGTCTCGTCTCCTCTGAGCTGCGTTTGAAGCGCGACAGCAGTGCGCTGGCGGTCTCCGGGCCTTCTCATCAACGGAGAGCAGACAAAACGAGAGAAAAGCCAAACATCCACTCGGCGTGTTCGCAGCGACGCCTCTTCGGATGTGTGGTCCGCGTTTGGCCAGGCCAAACCTGGAGAGCTCTTTTCCCCCGCTCCCTCCAGGCACGACGTGGATCAGCAACACAGCTGTTCACTTTGCAAGTGCTCACTGAGAGAAGTGATCAAAATCTCTAAGGCCAAAGCATCACCGTGACGTTATTAGTCAGAAAGACGCAAGTCAGTGGAGATGGCTATTAACACCAGCGGATTAGTTTGTCAGAGAAAACTCTCGCTCCTGTTTACTCCTCAAAAACCTCAAAGTTGTTCCGTGAAAATCCACCAAGCAGGAGAAAAGACCTCAGTGACATGTCTGTGTAAATGTATATGAAACTAGGGCACAATTTTTTTTTATTTATTTTTTCACCATAAAGCTTCCTTTTGAGTCTTTAAAGTATTCTATGTCAGCTGCACGGTGCTCCTCAGATCTTATTCATAAACAATAAATATGCATGAAGAAGCTCCAGTATTCAGGAATATGTCAGGGAGGCTTTAACTCTGTCTGAAGAAAAGAAAACTACATTTTAAGATACAGTGTCTGGCAAAAACTAAATAAATAAAATAATAATAATTCACACATGCCAAACCTTAAGTTTCATTTTGTCACAATGCAACAGGAAGCTTCAGGATCACTTCTGAAACAATCTGAACAGTGTGGTGTGCTTTTTTTTTTTTATTCGTCCACATTTCGCTGCAATTACAGATGTAGTTTTTTGAGTCACAGTAACAAATTTTGCTGGACGATAAACTGCAGTAATTACTGCAATAAATGATAACATTGTTGCTTTGAGACCATTTTCAAGTGATCTGTTGATAATCCTATAATAATCCAAGTTCATCCACTCAAAGAGAAATAAACTTTCATTTTGTAAGGAATTCACAAGACTGGAACTGGAACCAAAAACAATAAATACACCAGAAACACACACTCACACGCACACACACGCATGCACGCACGCAACCAAAACCATAAATAAAAAGGATTGTGATATTTCTGTAAAAAAATAAATAAATAAAATCGGCCTTCTGAAAATAATCATCAGAGTAGAAATGACTACGGTCATTTTCATTTATCATGAAAATGATTAATTGCTCATTGAGACAGGCATAATGCTGCCACTACCATGTGTCACCATAGAAATGGTGAGCTCAAATTGTTTGGCAATGTTCGCTTTACTTCACATACTGTATTTTGCATGTTGACTATAAAATGAAAACAGAAAGAAATGCTCAATTTTGGTTTCATCCGACCAGATGAATATTTGTCTTTGTCAGCAGATAATTGCTTTTGCGATAACGTTGTACGTTTCTTTCTCCATCTTTATTTGTCTTTTTATAAAATGCAGAAGTCTGATGCATCCACAGGTTAAGAACATACCAATAGGATGCAAAGAAATAATCTTATGTAGCATTAGTTCTAAATCAGTCTGCTCAAAAGCAGCTTTAATCTCTATAATCTCCAAACTCCACAGTCTTGTACAGCAAAAAAACACTCAACATTTTTCCACAGAAAACACTAGAAAACCATAGCATGTGGAAGAAGGAAAAAGGAATATGATGCTTTATTTTTCCAAACATACGACTCGTCTAGGAAACCATCTTACCTCCTTTGGTTTTAGCTCTAAAGCAAAACTCACCGTCTCTTCTTGATTCCTTTGAAGCAACTTCAGAGCATCAATATATAACCCGACATTGTCAAATCTAAAAAAGGAAACGATGCTGAAGGGGAGGTGGCGCTTTGAAGCGTGTTTGCCTGTAGACCTGAGTTGAACATGACTGATTTCCTCTCCGAGTTTGTTGACAACACAATCACACACGCGTACAGACACACACACACACAGGGACACACACACCTACGCATGCATGCTGCAGTAATTACGGCGCGTTGATTACTAGAGAACTAATGAGACGTGGTAACGTGATGAATAGCTCCGAATGGAAAGCAGCAGAACGATTACTTTGCATATTTGATGCGTTTTGTTCTTTCTGCTCACTTTATTTTCCGCCGACAGGAAACGGCAACAATGGAAAGGCCACAAACGGTTGCATGATGTTTGCAGTAAAACAAGCGATAAAACAGCAAAGAGAACTGAATCCATTTAGTTCAGTTAAAGATTCATGATCACTGATTGTGTTTTTCCACACTCGCTAGTTTTACTTCACTGGACAAAATTTTAATTACCTTCATCGCTGTAAGACCAGACCTAATGCACCCATCTGCTTTGAGATTTCATTTGTTTTTCTTTTCTGTTCTTTAAGTTCATTTCAATATCTTGCAAAGATTACCTGGGTTAATAAAAAAAAAGAAGAAGAAGAAAAAGAAAACAGTTTTCAAAGGAGGATTTTATTTATTACGAGTGAAATCCAAACCGGCCTGGCTCCACGTGAAAAAGCGTTTGCTCCTACATCTAATATCTGATTGAACTACGTTGGCGTTAGCTGCCAACAAGTGGCTGGGACAACGAGCAAGGAGTGTTTCATGCTGCTATGGAGGAATTTTGACCCACTTGGTTTTTGAGTATAAGCAGCCTGTGTAAGGTCATACCACGGCACCGCAATACTTTGACTAGACTAACTTAAACAGTCTCCTTCATGATTTCCTGGTAAAGAGCAGAATTCCCTCTTCAGTTAATTACAGTCAGCCCTGAAATAGCAAAACATACCCAGACAATCACACTACCGTCAATATGTTTGTCTAATAATTTAATAGTTTGTTTTACAAAAGATGTGCCAGCATGTACACCCTTCAAAAAGTTCTATTTTTTGCCTGGTCAGGTTTAAGTATCTTGGTTTGTTTTTGGTAAATGTTTATTTGTTTTTATTTGTTTGTTTTTTTTTAGCTAGCTCTGTTGTAGGCCTTGGAAAACTCTCCCATGGAGCCCATTTTTGCACACTCTTTCTGTGTGTGTGTGTTATTATTAGATCATTAACGCTGACCTTAATTAAGCCAAGTGCTTTCCATGTTGTTTTGGTTACTTTGTAACCACCTGGCTGAGTCGCAGTGGGCCAGTGGAATAATTTTAGCTGGAAGGCCACTCCTGGGAAGGTTCATCGCCGCTCCTTCGTTCTTTCATCTGTGGATAACGATGGTCTGTGTTTCCAAAGAAATGGCTTTGTATCGCTTTCCACAGTGATAGAGACCAATTGACTTTATTTCCCGTATATTCTTGTATCCCTTCTGCAGACTACAGGTAGGTTTCCAGATCTTGAGATGCTTCATTTGACAAAGCCCTGCTTTTGTAATGACAGAAAACTCACATCTTAACAGCCTTTTCAAAAAGGGACAGATTGGGTAGCTTTTATCCTCTTCATAAATGAATTATACTATGAAAACTACATTTGTATTCAACAAGGCTTCCCTTTTCTGATTATTTAAAATATTTAATTATGGCACCAGAAGCAACCTGTAAAGGACTGGGTAGGGAGATCCAGGATTTTTATCAACATTAATTATTGTTGAGATAAAATCAATCTTTTTTTGCAGATTAGCACTGTTTAAGATATCTTTATTGCCACGATGTTGCACTAACTGCCACATCGTATCACGTTGCATCACTCGCCACGGAGCGAAGCCGGCCATATTATTAAATCTACAGGAAGTTTTAGTGTTTCATGAATTCAAGGGGAGTTAATTGCCATGTACGGTTGGTTTTGATGGTGGCTGACATCCCATCAGAATCTCTATAATGAGATCTGTATCTAAACAGAATAATTTCCTTTTGTTCTCGGCTTCAGTCATAAAACGATGGGGTTTTTAACCAGCAGCAGAAGGAAAAGAGTCCAAACGAAAGACGGGTTTGGAGCACGAGAAACAAAAAAACGTTGGTTTACGTCAACCTGATGTATCAAGGCGTTCTCGCAGTTTTTTTAACGTTAGACTACAAAATGATACAACAGACCTCGCCAAGATTTGTTCAGACTGTTAAAAGCATCTCCAAATATTTTTAAACTCAAAGCAGGGGCCACTAATGACTGTTTACAGTGGAGCCCTGGTATGTGCGGGGGTTAGAGACCACCGCCACCGGCGAATGACTGAAATGCACAAATACATCAGAGCCCCTCAAAAAGCACCTATAGCTGCTTATTTTAGTAGGTCAAACAGCAAACATAGATTGATATGCATTAAGTGTAAACTGTCTTAGCACTACGGCAGAAGGTAACATAACACTGCAGGAGGCCAAGTTGAAATTCTGGCTTGTGTTTCTTATGAAACGATATTTATGTCATTAATTTAGTCTAGATGAGCTTTCAGAGGTTTAGTTTTTCTTTCAAAGACAGATGAGTCACTCTGAGAAATATTTATTTTCTCTTTGACATTCTGTAACATATTGATGCATTCATGCATCACCAGGACATGGACTTTATTTAGAGCATGACATCATCATCTGCACACTCTGAGATTGTTTTTTTTTTTAAGGTAAAGTATTGCTAGCATATAAACACTGCTGACATCGGACAAATAATACATTCTCATCTTTAGCTAACATCTGACATCTTCCACTGTATGTTTACCATATGAAGCTATTTCTCAAATAATAAAGCTTATCTGAAATATGTTTCTCAGATTTTTTTTTTAAAGGGTATTATGGATCTGGAGGCTTCAGAGAAAATAAAAAGAAAAGCAAGAAGGCAAAGTTTAATCTGAAAAAAAGATGAGAGAGGGTCACGCTGCTCCTGGCACCGTCCTCTCCTGCATGTCTTGCGTCCAAAAAGAATAGATTCATCCAAAATATATTAGTCATTCAACAGAAACCTGCTCATCAGCCTACGTTTTGCACTTTATTAGATCAGCCACACAGGAAAAATAAAGCTTTTTCTCAGTGTGACATTATTGTAGTAGCATTGATAAGAAAAAAAATACATACTTTACAAAATCCCATTGGAACGTCCACAATGCATTCCTCCACTTCACCTCTCAAAGAGTCATCTGGACTCTTTCCTTCGGCCCCGAGCACACCACCGAAAATAAAACCCCCGCACTCTTGTTAGTGCTCATATTTATGGATGCTCTCTCCCGTTGCGCTCCGGTCAGCATGAGGATGGAGCTTGTCGCTTCTGCGTTTCCATGGCAACGGCGCAGAGGATCTTAGAGGGTCAGAAAAGAGAGCAGCTGGAGCTTGGCTGAAGGGAGGAGGAGGATGGGAACAAAAAAAAAAACAAACAAACAAACAAAAACAAAGCAAAAGAAAAAAAGATAAAGGTGCTTGACCCGGGTTGCTGACAGCCTGCCGGGCTGGAGTCATGTTCTTATTGGATATTTCATTACCGTCTCATCCTCCTGCCTGCCGCTGACATGATAAATCGTCCCCGGGCCCCCGGTTGTTTATCATTTCTCAGGTGGCGCGAGCTGTAAAACACAGGGCTGTGTTTTTGCATTTGGTGATGAAAGGTGGAGCGCGTCCTGATAAAGAGAGGGAGAGGAAAGTGTTTTAGTGCTCCGAAGTGGATTACATCCATTATTTAGGGCCTGCATGGTTACCCTTCAACGAGAGCGCGGAGAGAGGAAGGGGAGCGGGATCCAAAACATCTGTGTCCTTGGAATTTGGGTGAAATCTGAACACACCACTAGATGTGTGTTTTCTTATTCTCCTGTACGAACTACTTGTGATTATTGGCCACTAGCTGAAATCATATGGTTATCCTTAAAAACATGGAGTGAGGAAACAGCGTTTCAGAGGTTTGGTTTGAAAGGAGCAGAATGTGTTTAAAGCCTGATTGAACTGCAACGAAACTAGGCCAAAAAAAAAAAACTCAAAAAACTTGCTCTGATATGATCACGACGCTTTATCCCAGCTTCCTCTCATGAGCAGCACAGATTGCGTCCACAGGGTAATCTGGGATGCAGACTTTTTTTTAAACATATGGCTCAGGCACGCAGTAAAGGGAAAAAACATTTGATGAAAAGTGAGCGTATTATGTTTGTTAGACATATATGCTGCTCTACGCGTACATTTGAAACGCCCACGATAAAAAACTATTTCTTTTCGATACTGATCACAAATTGAGTAAAACAAAAGTGATCCCCCCCCCCCACACACTTTCCTCACATTGCTTTTGTTTGCAAACAAATACAGCACATTTGTTGAAGTAATTGTGAAATGAAAAAAAAAAAAAAGAGTACCCGAGTTTCTCTGTGTTTTAGAGAAAATCTGGAAACTTTTGAAGAAAATGTATTGATAAATCTATTTCACACTGTGAAAATGTCATGTTTGATCCAAGTACAAAAGGCCCAAAGGAAACCTAAGAAGACGTGGTTGATGAGCTAACCTTAGACAGAATCAACCAGAAATGGCAGCAAATAGATCCATGGTGAGTCTGGGGTAGCTGCAAACATCCAGTGCTCAGGTGGGAGAATTTGTCACCAGGGCAATGATTTATCGTGTGTTCAACAAGCCTGGAGCTCCGTGAAGGAAAACATTGGAAGTTGTATTTGTCTCAAGTCGTGCAGGAGAGCAGAACCAAACTACTGGGATTCAATGAAAATCCCCACGAGTGGCTCCAAACTAACTCCACACAAGAGATCATTATGGTGAAGCGTTTGGGCAACAGCCTCGTCCTGCAGGGACACTTTTCCTCGGTTCTTCAGTGGGGAAAGGGAAACTTTTTAAGAGCCGATTCATGAATCCTGGAGGAAAGTTCTGGAGAAAAAACAGTTAAAGGCTGCAAAACAATTGAAACTGAGCTCTCATGCAAAAAAGAAAAAAAAAAAAAAAGTAGGAGAAATGTCTCAAGTTTTACAGCATGAGAACTTGTGGGATGCTTTTGCGAGGATTGTGACATTTTCATGGTCTCTCCACAGTCAGTTAACTGGACTGGACATAATCTCCGTCTCCTCCTGAATCCTCTTTCACCTGCTGCGGTCATGTCCAGAGGCTTCCCTCGTTTTTCCCCCCCTCCTTCGAAATGATAAATCTTTCAGCAAACTGAGTGGATGGAGGGAGTCGGGAGGAAAGGCCGGTATGAAAGTGAGAAGTGAGGCAGAGTAAATCGGACCAAGCTGGCGTGTCCAGGCCTTGACGTGAAAGGATGGAAGATTTTGAAGCTTTTCCGAAAACCTCCGTGACGACTTGACAACTGGGGAATCAGTTTTATACAAACATATAATCTAAAAGTCCAAATTTTAACAGCTTTTATTTAATTGATGTTGCAAAAAATGTTTTAAGATTCAAATAAAATATGTAGATCAACTTTTTATTTAGTTGTTGTAACAATGTCTAATGGCAATAAATCTCATATTGTCGGGGAACCTGTTTTTCCCCCTTACGCTGCCCAATGTTTACAAAGAAATAAGCATGTGTGGGTATCGTCAATCCGTCAATACCCATCTTTTTTTTCTCCCCATCGCTTGTTGGATTTTAGCACTGAGGTCTACAAAAAAGGCAATTGTGGTAATTCATCAACTTATTAATGGGGCATGAAGTAGAGTGTGGGAGGTTTGTACACAACCACAACAACCGGGTGGCTCTTTTCCTTTATTCTGGTCACAGGCTCGTAACAGGCTGCCGAGGAATCCCATTTTTCAACCAGCATTTGGAACAACTCAGTCGTTGTGGTCGCGTTGTTTAGTCTGTCGCAAAAGCACGTCCATGCCAATTTCACAAAAGCTCACTGGGCGTTCCATCTTCTCCGCTGGCAAATTCCAGAGGTAAACTCGGCTCTCTTTGGTCATCAGGAGAAGAAATGGGTATTGGAGACGCCACCATCACGATGTCTCCACCAAAAGCCAGTTGGCACTGGCAAAGAGGAATTAGGAAGATTTTCCTCCGTTACTCAACCCCCAGAAACATTTGATTACAAATGTGGCACCATTTAGCCTAAGCAGAAATAAACAGACGTTCCAATGGTTTGACATTTACTGCCAGGAAACACTGTGGCAACAAACATACAAATGTTATTACTGCTGGGGATAAGTTTATAAAAGTATATTCTGAGAATATACTGAGTTCTATACATTTGTATTTGCTCACACTGGCTGCCCAGTCGTTGCATTGTCAACACCCACACACATTTCAAACAGCTTTTCTCATACTGAGCCCTTCAGCAAGAAAAGTTTGTGTAATATTAGTTATATATATATATATATATATATATATATATATATATATATATATATATATATGTATAATAGCAAACAAAGGAACAACAGTCTGACACAAGTTCATTCGTTGAATATATTATTTTATTTTAACATCATCGTCATCATAGTTTAACTTTTAATTTTCCCTTCATTCATTTAAAATGATCACCTCTGAATGTACACATACTGCAAACTGTCAAAAATATACAAACAAATGCAGGCTTGTGCTATAGTCTGGTCAAATGTTTTAAAAAACAGTGGCACTGGAAGGAGAGACAGAGAGACAGAAAGAGAGAGAGAGAGAGACAGAGACCAAAGGCAGGAGAGAAATAGAGAAAGAGAGAAGAAATAGACACTGAAACCGGTAAAGACATGCACAGCATCGTTAGGAGCACCGGCAGCGGTGATCCGGGCGCGCGGCACTTCCACGGGATCCTCATGGAAAAGTACGTACATTTCATCGTCTTGACAGTGGGCCGCAAAATGCCCGCCACATATCGGATCAAAAACAAAATGCTGCTTGTTAATGGAACTCTTAGGCACATCATTGTTTTTTTTGTTGTTTTTTTTTTTTTTTTCAGATTTTTGGATTTTCTGGAAAACGTTTTGTAAATGTAGAATGCTTCAACAAAAAGAAGAAATAAAAGGGAAAGAAAAACAGTTAAAAAATGAAAAAAAAAAACAGCTTTCAAAAGTCATTTTGGAATCACTTTTGTTAGTAACTCAACACGTTACATAATTTGTGTGTGAATGCATATGTAGTTAACGTTGTGTGTGTGTGTGTGTGTGTGTGTGTGAAGGATTTTTATATGCGAGCTCGTGAACACAAGTTGGTGCATTCCTGTAGAACTGATAATGGAGGCGAGTACTTGAGGTGTTGTGTGGGTGGTATCTACGATTGGCTGACAGCTGACCAATCAGATGCTCAGGTCTTTGGGATTATCCTTATAGGTCTTCTTAGGCTCAGGGATCACGGGCTTGGGCGGGGGACTGCTGTCGGTCTTGAGCGTGCTATAGTACTCTCTCAACTTAGAGGCAACAAAGTAGTCGTCGTCTTCTTCATCTTCAGAGTCGTCCCTTCTGGGCGGGGAGATGGCACGTTCCAGGCTGCGAGCTCTGTGCCGCGGTTCAGGGGTGACGCCTCTACTGGCAAAGGGCCCATCCCTCTCCAGCATCTCAGGTGTACGCCCTCTCAACAGGGCAGTGTACTTCTGGTAGGATGAATCCAAGTCGGGGGTTCGGACTCTGGGCAGGGTGATTTCTCTGTAGTCACGGGACGCAAAGTCCTTCAGCAGTCTGTCTCCCCTATAGGCCCTCTCCATGGAGGAGGTTCTCATCAGAGGGCTGTCCTGTCTGTAGAGACGATCTTCTTTCCGAAGTGGTGGGAGTGAAAAAGCGGGCTCTCTGTTCAGGCGGTCTAGAGCTGGCGACTCCCGCAGGATGGAGTCTTCAAAAGGGAATCTTGGTTCAGGAATGTCGGACATTGCGGCTTCGTCTGCCATCGGCTTCTCGTTGTGTCTCTCAGGAGTGTCATAACGGTAGGGGTCTGAGGAGCGGTGGCGATGTCTGGGTGGCGAGCGGTACCTGGGTGGGGACCTGCGGCGATAAGGTGAGCGTCGTGGAGAGTGGTGGTGAGAGCGGTGATTAGAGCGGTACGGCGAGCGTCGAGGAGACTGGTGGCGGTGGTTTGATGAAAACTGTTGACCGTGACGGCGTTCTGGAGAGCGGCCTCTGCGGTGGCCTCTATCGCGGCTTTCCAGGGTGTTGTCTGCACTGCGTGAGCGGCTGTTTCCCTTCTGAGGCGAGCGGTGGCGGCTCCGGTGCCGATGGCCATCTTTTTCCTTGTCTTCCTTCTTCTTTAACAGCTTAGGCCCATTCCTTCCTGTGGACTTCTTCGCCTTGGATTTGCTGGGAGAGTGGTGACGGTGATGAGAACGATGGTGCCTGCCAGTACCGTGGCTGCCAGTGCCATGTTTGCCAGTGCCATGGCTGCCAGTGCCATGTTTGCCAGTGCCATGGCTGCCAGTGCCATTGGTGCGGCGGCTCGGCTCCGTCTTGCTCCGGGAATGTGGTGGGGTTACTGGTGGGAAGTTGGACTCTGATGGTGCATTAGTTTGGGGCAGGGAACTCACTTCCGGAGCGTTTTGTATCCCTGTGACTGCGTCGACGGCGCTGATGTCGTTGGGGCTGCCGTCTGCAACACAGTTTGACACACAGTTGAGGCTCGAACGACCAAACATGAAACTACACACCAAGCGACTCTACAGACTTTTGACACTGATCATGCTGATCCACTCAGACATAAAGCTGAGAACAAATCCAATGAAAGCCAATCTGATGTTAAGCAAATGTTAGATGGCACAGCAGCAGCCAATGACGGTGGTGAGATAAAAGAAAAGCCACTGAATCCAAAAGATTTGTTACCAACAACAAACCTGCTCCTTGGTCTACATAGGGTCGCGTCTCTGAAGTGGGAAGGGTGTCGGCTCTTCAGGTTGTTACGTCTTAGTTGCTATTGAACCTACTGACTTGTATTGATTACTCCTATGGTTTCATTCACTAAAACAGTTCCCAGAAAATTTAGATCCTCAAAGTCAATGAATGCTCATCTAAAACCTATAAACTAGCAAAAGGCTCAAGAGCTTGAATTATCAAAAATTTACAATATTCACAGTCTCATTGTCTCAAGGTTTATCTTAAGGTTTAAAACCAGCAGACAAAAGTGATATTAAGTACTGAGTTTAGTTTATCAACAAATGGAGATCGAGGGTTTGTGCGGCTATTTGAGTCGATATTGAACTAAAAAGTCATTTCAGGATTTTTATAGTCTCAGCTGGGAATGTTCAAATTTTGAGTTACGGTGACAACCATAAACTTAACGGAACAATGTTTGGAGCAACAAAATACTGAGATATGATTTATCTGTTCCATATGGTTTAATAAGAGCAGCAATAAATATATTATATATATATATATATATATATATAAATGGTAAAATCAGATGAAATCAGTTTTGTTTGGCGTTAAATTAATAGGTTTATTTGTTTCTTAATGTTTGTGAGGCTTTGACTGCAGGTATACACACGATCGGCAGAAACAAAAAGAAAAGACTGCAATGTGTTCTTAAATACTTTTCATTCTAAAATCTTTCATCTTTAAAACATTTGAACTGGCTGATATTGCACTGGACACCAAAAGTTGAATTTCAATGTTTTTTTGTCTTGGAATAATACCCAACATTAACTGAAGCGTCTACTAGAAGCATAAAAATGGTTTAACTCGGTGAGAAGCTAAATATGGATCTTTGAAGCAATTTTTGTATTTTGTTTAACCTTCTATTTATTTTCTAATTCAAGACATTTAGAGTTTCAAAACACTTACAAATTGAACACTTTAGTTACTTTTGGAGCAAAACCAACACTAAAATCTAAAAACCTACACAGCGGTTATTTACTGGCCGAAGAATAAATCTTTGTTTTATAGCTGGGCAAGCGAACGCGTCGATATTTTTCTTTTAGTTTCTTTTAGTATTATCACAGCCGCCGTCCTCCATATATGTTCCTTCCCTACATCCATGAACCTTTTCTCTTGCATTTCTTTTCAATATATATATTTTTTGTTATTGAGCCCAGACCAGAAAGCAACCAGCATTTTTTGTGTGTGTATATATAATCTATTGGCAGTCTAACTCTCTTTCAATAACACATAAATCAGACAAATAAATACAACTGCAGCAAGAATCGAGCATAAGGAGTTGGACTCTTCCGCAGTCCGCACACAAGAGAGCCTTTCTAGGATATACAAAAAAAAAACTAAAGATAAACAAACTCTTAACACTTAAGATTTCCAGATTTTACAAATGTATGCACAGGTTCCTATATTGGAGAGCTGCACAGCGGCGTTTAAGCGGACGGTTGTATATGCATGGGGCAGAGCGCGGGCGTGAGGTGATCTCAGGCCAAAGCACACACACATCAGGATGAAGAGAGACAGAGGAGAACCCAGATGACAGAGGAGGAGCACAGCTACAAACCGTGGTCTGATTTTGGAGGACAGAGGCCTCCCCCATCTTGTCATTTCTCACACTTGCGGTGAGATGGGGAGCGGCCATCCCTGAAGGAAGACAAGAGCCCATGGCAACACAGAGAGAGGAGAGCATACACAAAAACAGAAAAAAAAAAAAAAAAAAAAAACAAAGAACACAGAAGTTTAGATTGCTTGGAGCCAACTGGAAAGAAAGACAAGGGAGAGTTACTGATTGTGTTGATTCTTATTGGAAAAAAGAGTGTTTATTTGATCATTCAGATTAAAGAGACAGTCCAGGAAGTTGCCCAAACCCTTCAGTGAAAGCCACTAGTTACACAGAACAGTGACGCCCCACCCCCCAATCACCCAAACACACTCACACCCACACACGCGCACACACACACACACTTGTACATGTTGACAAAGCAGCAGCAGAAAGAAAAAAAAAAGTCTCAGAAATCAAAAAGAAGAAACACTGGCAAGACTGTCAAAGAGGTCGTGTCAACTTAAAAAATAGAAAATTAAAAAAAAATACAAACGATGATCAAAAATATACAAAGTTCACATGACACCATGTCGGTGCAGATCTGAAAACCGCAAATAAACTTCCACAAGCAAATGCTTCTCCACTCAAAGGGAAAAAAACAAAGAAACAAAGCAAGACAATGAAAAATGTTCATGACTTGACTATCAATCCAAACTTGTCAATACAATAACAATACAAAAAGAAATGTTCCATAAATATTATGGAAAAATCGACAATATAGGGGGCAAAAAACTTCAAATGTACACTCTTGACAAGTTCATGCAGTAATAAACTTTTCGTTTTTTTTTTTTTTCTCCATTTATATGTGGCTTTGATTCATGGCTCTGTACAATGAACAAAAATACTCGTAAAAATGTCTCTATTCATTTCATCGCTGTACAAAAGCTTTATATAAGCGCCAGGTCTCATTTTCTGTTTGCATGGAGGGGACGTGTGGCGTTGGGTGTTTTTAATCTTCACAGCATTTTAATGACATCAACATTGACAATGGGTGCAACAGAAAAAAAAAAAAAAAAAAACATAAATCCATGGATGAATGAGCAATGTCGAGCACACTGTAGGAGAATTTTGGCTTGGAAAGAGAAAATCAAAGGGTACAAAAGGCATCTCGATCGATGAGATCATCGTCAAAGCGTGAATTTATTTTAGTAACTAAATACAAAAAGTCAAACTGGGTTTAACGACGATTCATTACAGACAGTTTGATACATTTCAAGTGTTTTGTTTCTATAAACTGTGATGAATATGGCAAACAGCGAACAGAAATCCTACATTTAGTTTCTCAGACAAACAGACAGATATTTTCTTGAGCCACTCGTGACCAAGACTTTAATTTTGCTTTGGGTTTAGGAAGAACTTTCGAATAGGACTGAGCTGAGAAAACAGCAGAGTTGTCTTAACTGGACAAAGGAGAAAAAGGGGACTGCAGTAATAGGCCCAAGTCCTCAGTTCAGAAAAAAAAAAAATCACAATATTTTGGAGCTTGAAAGTTTTCAGTCATTTATGTTTCAGGGAGACTTGCCATCTGTTATCGTTGGTCCCCCGAGTTTTCTACAAATCGAAAGTCCCCCAGGACATCTTAGAGCTTTTGCTGCTTCTCTTTTTTAGCAAATGCTTTATATATATATTTCCAGCAGGATTTGGCAACTGACCACGCAGCAAAAAGCACCAATACGTGCCTTAACGATCATGGTATCACTGGACAACGAACACGATAGAGAATCAATGGAGTTTAGGTCCGGAAGAGAGTGAGACACATACATCACTTGAAATATATCGCTTTGGGTGTAATGAATCCATATAGATGTCAATTTCGAACTTAATTACTGAAATAAGCCAACGCTTTAATGCTAATTCAGTTCATTGGATGTTCTTGTATTAGGCTGCCTCTTCTTTTTTTTAACACAGTTCTCACTTAAAACCTTAAGGAGTTCAGTAGCTTACATTCACCTCCAATAAATATCATAAATATGTTTGTGTCACAATGAGGCCAAAGCTGTGATACGTCCCACCTTTTCTAGGAAAGCAAAGAGTCAAGTTTTTTTCCTTTTTAATGCTGAACTGGTGTTTAACAATGAGCTAAAGCAACATATGTCACTTCTCCCTAAAAAAACAAAAACAAAACTTGTTTTCCTACTCTGGGAACAAAAAACCCTGTAAACAGTTTTTCTTTTATATATATATATATATATATATAATATATATATATATATATATATATGTTTCACTAAAATTAGGCCCACCACCGTTCTGTAAAGTCCCAACAGAGTGCTTTAGCTGTTTAGCTGAGCGGCCAGAAGGTGAAAAGTGACAGCGGGATGACATGGAAACTGAGAGCAGGCGACAGTAGGAGGGGCCAACGACACCAGAAGGAGCAATCTCTAAGCTCCGCCCCCAACGCCCAGAATCCAAAAGCACAGGAGTGACCTTCACCACAGAAAGACTTTAAAGCCAAGCAAACCCTCCTTCCCGTCCCTGGTGTGTCTACGCCAGGAAGGGGCGAAGGGGTCCCCGACGTGCGATTCAGTTCTTTGCCACCTTCAAACCCCGCCACCGTCCGAGCTCAGGGTGTGAAGATGGGGGAGAAGGGAATGTTTTCGTAGATTGACCCACCATATTCAGGCACGGAGCCATCGCCCCTCTTGAGCACCAGATGGACGCGTCGGCCTCCGTTCTTGATGAGCTCGATGGCCCGCGCGTGCTTCATGCCTTTGGTGCTCTCGCCGTTGATCTCCAGAATTTCATCTCCGACCTGGAGGGAGAGGCGCAAGGCCACAAGGAGAGGCAACAGAAAAAAAAAAAAAAGAGAGACAGTGACAGGTGAGGTAGGGAAGAGGCAGAAAAAAAAAAAACAAACAAAAGGAAACCGCAGCGGGGAAAACAAATGGCAGGACGGAAGGACGAAAACGTGAAGCAGGAAGGTACGGAGAGACGTGACGTCGGGTCGGACGGGTTGACAAGAAATTACAGTTTAAAATCTGATTGATAAAGATGCACTGAAGCAGCTTTCCTGCTTTTCCTCAACCGTTTTGCAGAGAGCAAATCAGAAAGCAGCGACTGTGACGCTGAGAGAGACAGACGGGAGGGAAAACAGGAAGAAGGAAGAAACACTTTTGGCTTCCTTGAATCCCCTCCTCAGGTTAAGCTGTCAGAGCCGTCTGCACCAGGGGAATACTGCTTTGGCAGGGAGTAGATCTCTGTCTGACACGTCTCTCTGCCTCATAGAGCTGCTGCTGCTGCATTAATAATTCCTCTAAATAACCTGAACTCGTGCAAGCTGTAGGCTTCAGACAGGAATGTACAAATAATCAAATTACACCAACTTACTTTCCTAACTGAGCAAAATAAAAACTAATAACTTCTTCCAAGGTGTCTCGCATGCAAACGCATTGGGAGAGCATTAGAAAGACATATGTGCTTATTTCCCTAAGATACTGTAGGGGTAATCTGTGGATTATTTTTTATAACTGATTAATAAGTGGATTGTAAAAGTTGAACAGTAGGTTTTTGTGCACAAGAAGATAAAACTATGTCAACTTGAGGAGTTTTTTACAAAGGTTTTTTATTTTCTTTTTTTGACCGTACATGCAGAATGCAAATTTTCTTATGACAGTTTTGACTTATTTACTGCTCTGCATGAGTTGCTCTTTCAGTCAACTGCCTTTTTTTGAGTTCATATTCTTCAGTAAACAATTAATTGTTTACTAAATTAGTTGATGATTATTTGAATAAACAAATCATCACAATTAATCTGATTAATTGCTTCAGCCCTTAACTGAAAGCCAACTTATAAAAATATCTCTGTAGGTTAAAATAGCAACAACTAAATGTGATAAATGATGCAGTTATAACTGTAAAAATCAAAGATGCTATAATATTTCAGCAGCAGGAAGGTTAAGCCTTTCTATTCTAGGTAAAAGTCATGGTAAATATTTTTCTCTGTGCATAAATTCAAACCATAGCATTTTTTAATCAAGGCAATTCAACCATGAATTCGCAGCCCTTCATATATTGAGTGAATCATTTAGCTTCAATGAGCCACGAGGTGACCGTTTATATTTACTGAAGCACAGTTGGCAGTAATTGTGGGATACCTCCCACAGTGTCAGTCCTTACGATGGATAGCATTAGGCTGACGGCTGTACCGTCTCTGAGGCAGACTAAAGAGTCAGCTGTTTTTGAAGGCACCTTCACAAAGCAGCTTTAATTGTACGCGATGGATAAAACAATCAGAGATGATCTGCTGCAAAACTGTGCGAAAAAGGAAAAGGAAAAAAAACAAAAAAACAAAAACCAAGCACGTCTAATCGGATTATATAAACAGAGATGCTATCATCAGGTTTAATTAAATATCCTTGATTCTTTTTATTAAATAAGCCGTTTAGCTCACTACATCACTGTCACACAGAAAGGAAACAAATTTCCTCAGCTTACTCCTCCAGAGATGCTTTTAAGACAATTAAATTGACTCTGAGCTGTGGCAGAATTGAGGGGAGGAAAGAGCCAGTAAGAAAACACGCAGACCTGCAGTGGAACAGTACAAAAACTCTCCGGGGAACTCGTGTTGCGGTTTCACACCGAAACGTGCTTCAGATCTGCTCCAGTTAAAGCAAAATGCTGGCATCGCTGCAGCACAGCCGAATACAACCCGTTAATTACAAAGTGAAGTTATCGGGTACGCAATCTCATTTTTACAGTCCATCAGTAACGGGATCCATTTATCGCCTGCTTGTTCGGTGGGAGACGAGCCCGAGTATCGGAGGGCATCTCAGCTATCCTCAAGAAAAGGGGACTCACGTTTCAGAAGACGACTTCACAATTCATAGGAGACACAACTCAGACAAAGGTTGTAGGAGGACGGAGAAAAGCGGTAAAACTTTAAATACTCTCTATCTTTAATCTTTAATGTAAACTGTTGTCATCTCAGGGACAAACAAACAAAAATAGAAGCCATGCCAGCTTCCTGTCGCCAAGCATTTCTACCTCATTGGTCTTTACAAACTTTAATTTAAATGTGTAGATCTGGGGCTTGTGCGGTTTACGTGTGCGTACCCTCATTTTCCCGTTGCGGACTGCGGCTCCTTCCTCGGCGAGCCTCAGCACGTACAGGTCCATGTTGTACTCTCTTCCTCCCCGCAGGCTGAAGCCAAAGCCTTTGCTGTCTCTTTCCAGGTCCACCGAGTAGAACTCAGAGTCCTGGATTGAGGCACGCGGACACACACACACACACACACGCACCCTCACACACAAAAAAACAGACAGATGCACAGAGACGGATGTGTTAGCATCAAGGTCATATGTGCGATTCGATTAAAGTGTGCGGTTTTTGTGCGCCCTTTAAAGCCGTCTCTAATTTCAGGAGCGGGAGGACAAATGCCACCTCCAGGAAAGGCACACTCGCATCGCGTGCGTGCCTTTCCATGTGTGTGTATGCATATGGTCAGGTGTAAGGATGCTGAATTATTGATGCTTTGGACTCTAGGCAATAGAGAGACAGACTGGGCAGCACAAGGACAGGCAGACAGTCTCTGCAGCTTTGTCTCCATGCCCTCCTAATCTCCTCTGCAGAGGGATCAATGTTATCTAGGAGAGCCATCTCCACAACACCAGATTAATTCAACGGCAAACACAATGGACTGAGGAGGTACTTTGAAAGTAAACAGGCTTGCCTTAATGCACGGACTCTGGCTGACGGCAGCCGGCGATCGCAAGGAGATAAATAAATAAAAATGTACACCATTCGTCCTTGAGAAGGTGGGTGTGTGTGTGTGAGCCGAAGCATGAGCTTGGATGTATGTTCTGGATGGCCTAACAGCTTGAATAGATGGGTGAGGAGACGACGGGGAAGTGGTTAGAAGTGGTGAGTGCTTGATGGAGACATGGGATGGATGAACGGACAGGTGAATGACTGGTGTGTGTTTTTTACTTGCCTGAGTTGAGTCTGGCTGGACGGGGGGCTGCAGAGGAGCGTTTGGAGGGGTATTAAACTCATAAGATTCCTGTTTTGGTTTGGTGTTGGTCCTGAAAAAAAAAAAAGATACTTATTTAAATGAAAGAATTTAATGACAAAGGACTTTTGTCAAACTATGTCTGTTTTAGAAATCTTTTTTTTTTTTAACATGATAGTCCAGTAAACTCAGTCAATTGGGGACCAAAATGGTAACATTTGCTACATTTTCAGTTCGCTTTCACACTGCACTGTGTCAAACGATCCAAATAAAAACCTGTTTCCAATGTCGACTGTGGTGACGCTGCACCAAGAGCGACTGAAGGAAACAACATAAAAATCTCAGAAGAAAACGTGAATGCAACTTTGTTCGACTCTTACATTTGTTTTGGTCATGTTTACCCAGAATGCCCTGCGCTATCTTTGGCCTCCTGCTTTTGGAGCAAACTCAGGTCCGCTTTGCATTCCCATATACATTCAAACTGCACCCAGAGTTCAACCGGATTGAGACTTTGAGTTTTAGGCAGACCAGAGTTCGATTGGAACATTCACGTCTCCCCCAAAAGAATTGGACTTTCTCGGCAAATGAACTGCAAATTGATTAAAGCAGACTAGACAGAGCCGACCGCTAAGAGCTTCTCCGATCAATTCAAAATTTATTTCAAAGAGTGCTGCTCACCTGGCCTCAGGTGCCGCCTGCTGCTGAGGTGTGTGAGTGGTGGTTATGGTGGCAATCTTCTCAGCGTTTGTCAACAAAGATGCATTTGATGACTCTGTGGGGACAAAAGGCAGAAAGATGAATGACATTACCATTCATTAAATATCACCTGGACAAGGAGGAGATGGTGCCACCACACCAGATGAACAAGAAAATAAAGATGAAAAAATCAATGTGAAATATCCAGGGTTTCCTTAAATGTTTACTTTTTGAACTTCATGTTTTTTTTTCTTCACATTACCAGAATCCTGACTTGAAATGAACTAAAATGCTTCTGCGATCAAAAAAAAAAAAAGAGTTTGCAGACGCTATTTCTGTTGAGGAAAGGCTTTAAATATAAAGCCTGAATGAATGGATGGAAACTCTCTGAATTATGAGTTACAACAACATTTAATTTCCCTTTGGGATAAATAAAGCATTTTGGAATTGAATTTCAATCGAATTGGTTCCTTGGTGTCTCAGCCGTCTCTGCTTCACATGACTGCGCTGCCTCCTCAGCTTCCCACCAAGCCTGCATGCAAACTCTAGATTTCCTAAGACTCCCCTCTCTCTCTTCAGGGAACATAAAACCTTCTACATACGTTTGCTTTTTCCTGATTTAGCATAAATCCATAATTTACGGTATTTGCATAATAACCGAGGCCTATCCGGTGTTCCAGGAGACTGTGATGGATTAAATCAATTTTTCACACTGGAAACATTTTCTCTCTCTTTTTTTTTTCAGATTTGCACACTCGTGGCCATTCAGCAGCTGTCAGCTTCAAAACACTAGCTGACCCACAGAAAGCCCTGCGGCTCCACCTCCACCCTCCTTGAACGCTCAGAAAACATCCGGGAGACGAGCATAAGACAGCAAGTTTGGGCCGTCGATCACTTTGTCAAAGCCCCCGTCGCTTTTCATTTCCACATGAAAGGCACGCATCTCGTTTTGGGCCGGAACCGACGGTCTGACGCAAAAGCTCCTGGCTATTTTCCGGGATCTCTGCAGCGACGGAGTCAGATTTAGGTTTTATTACAAAGCAACAAAAACGTTACTGCTGCATTTAGAAAGCTTTATTTACTTTCTATTTTTTTTCTTAACCTTTTTGTTACCCGATGAGTTGCAAACATTAGTAATCAGACAGAGGATTGGGCAGGATGAGTTTCGGTTTCCAGACTGGATGTCGGCTTTTACAGCTTTATAATTGTCCTCATAAAAATCTAGTCAACCCTCCATCTGCTCATTTGCAAAACATGCACCATAACACTTCACAATCTTTCTATTTATCTCTCCCACCCTAAATGTTTCCTGTTACTCTTTCCAAGCTGCTGGGGAAACACTACCGTTAATTACCTTTAATGCACAGAAGAGTTGAGTCATTTCTTTCATTTGCCTCTCGGTCGATCAAAATGCCCTCCTGATCCGAATTAAAATAAAAAACGGTGCAACAAACAAAAGCATTTACACTTTTACCACAACGCATCGCACTACAACCACAAAGTTCATCATATTTATTTAAAAAAAATACAAAGTAGTTGCAACTTTGGGCAGCAGGGAGTTGAATGCGTGGATGAAAACTTAAGAGTCAGCCAAGGATTTAAAACTAAAAGCCTGAACACGTAGCCAGTGCTGCAATGTTCATTTGTTAGAATGGTCTAGTCAAAGTCCAGACCTAAAGCCAATCAAGAATGTGTGCCCCAGACTAATCAGACTAAGCTGGAGGTAGTTTGCACAGACGAAAAGCTAAAAATATTGTCCCAGAACTGGAAACATTTTTCTACAAAGTACTGACTCAGGCCGGTTGAATGGAAGTACCGAACACACATTTCAGCTTTGGTACAATCGTTATAATGGTTAAAGAGGCGTTAAAATGCTTTTTATCTTGCAAACTGTGCAATAAAATGTTACTGAAAAAATATCTGCTTTCTGCTGCACACTGCCATGCAATAACATCTCCATTTCCAACTTCTGCTGCGACGGTTCAAAGCAACATCTATCGCAAAACTCCATCCCCACGTTCACGCTGGAGCAACGAGAACAGAACCAGGCGAGAAGCTCTTCCTGCCGTACTCGCGTCGTAAATGTTATAGATCTACACGGAGACACGCAACAGCAGCGGAGGAATCTGCACTTAGAAGCAGACTTTTAAAGAGAACCTGCAGTCTTCCCCTAACAACTGTCTCCATGTCAGACAGCGTCTGGTTGACACATGCTCACGAACACAAACAGGAAGTTTTATGTAGAGCACATCTGGTTATTTCTCCCCAGTGTTTTCTCCAAAGCTCTGTTTGCCAGAGCGGTTTTGTCTCGCTGTTCCTGTAAGCTGCTCTGGACGGAAACAGAAGACGGCGAACGCCCTCTTCATTCATGAAGTGAGCTTGAAGTCAGCAATGCGGACAAACAGCTCGAATCTCCACCGGTGAGCGGATTGATGGGGAGCATCGCCTTCCTCATGCTCGCACAAACTATTAATCGGCATTTATGAGGAAGCCGTGGTGATTTTTAAGCGAGGAACAACACGAAAGATGCACAAAGCTTTTTAATTTAAGGTCGAAACGACAGATTCGACACACTTGCATACACAGAAGGAAGTTCTGGATCGTTCTGTGCTTCTCTCTTGCACACAAACAAACAGACAACTAAATTACTCTTGCATGCTCTGAAAGCGGGGGGCATGCCAAAGGCAAAAACGCAACGGCTGGGAAGATTCCCAAATAACCCCAAAGAAGCTGTTCTGTCTACACTGCGGGGGCGCTTCGCTCGCTTTAAAAAGCAGAGAAACTTCAGCTCCATATCACACTGGGATAACGTTGCAACTCCTTAAAGTGCAGATTAAGAAAAGAGCAGCTTCTCAAATCTAATATGACATTAAAAGTTTTAATAAGATTTCATTTATGAGTTGGTAAACTTGTAATAAAGCTAAAAAAAAAAAAAAAAAAGGCAAAATCTGTGGTCAGCTTGGTTTGACCTTCTAAATCTTTACATCTTTTATCAGGTGTATAAAAATATCTAGTTTCAACTGTAAATACTGCTTTTTAAATTTAGGCTTTTAATTAAACATTCAGTTGTGCAAATTTGTGTGGCTTCAAGGGGTGTAAATAAATATCAAGCTTTTACCAAACCTTGAAAACCTTGAAAACCCTGAATAATCCAAACCTCTTGGAAGAGAACCTTTTAGCGCCGCATTTTTGACAAACGACAAAGCCACTTCAAGATGTCAAACGTGAGCATGATGCTCGGAAAAACTAACCACGGCCGCCGCCGTCCACTCACCATCTCCGGGAATGATGCGCAGTGTGACGGTGTTCCCGGCCTCCTTGATGAGGTTGACGATGTCAGAGTGGGACTTGTTGGTGATGGAGTTCCCGTTAACGGCCAGGATGCGGTCGCCGACCTTTAACTTCCCACAGCGGTCCGCCGGGCTCCCCTCGATGATGCGGCCTATTTTGTGAGGCATGGCCACACATGCATTTCCAGCTTTGGTCAACCATTGACATGTTGGGATATGCGATTCAATGTGAGTGTGTGTGTGTGTGTGTTTAGAGAGATGGGAAAAGAAGGGAGAAGGGGGGAAAGGAGCAGAAAAAAGAGGATCAACAGAGTTGAGGGTTAATTTACCAGCAGCCCCAAAGCAAGCAAAGCCAAAGTCACTGAGAGAAGAAGAGAGGATCATCCCGTCAGGATTATATGCAAACACTAATCTGTTCTATGAAGAAATCAGAATGTACCTACATAGTGCTTTTGATCAGAAGTATTTTTTTAAATGAATAATCCAGAGTTTTTCAGATTTAAGACTGTATTTATCTAATTCAATGTTTTGTCCAACAAGGGTTGTTGGTTTATTTAAATTCTGGGTTTAATATTAGTGAGTTTTAAGTACTAAAAACTCCAAAAATTAAACATAAAACCCATTTCATCACCCAAGGAGCAGCAATCCATGGCAGACATAAGACTGACTAAAGGTGTATTTGTCGTCGTCTCGTCTTCAAAAATAAGATGCGCAGCTCTTTTTGTCGTGTTTCAATTAATACGAGATTACTAAATATTTTCCTTCCTTACACTTTTATTGTCCTGTTAACTTGAGAGAAGTAAATATCAAACCTGTTGTCGTTGAGAGTTAACAGATTCAGTCCAGAAATAAAGACAATCATGCTGACAGCTGGCTGAACCTCCATCACAAAAGATGTGCCAATTACTTGTTGGAATTGACCAGTTTTCCTTTTAAATGTCTCTGATTGATCAGCAAGTCAAATATTAAAAAGTCACTTTTTTTTTCTTTTTTTTCTGCTATTTATTAAATGCATCAAAACTCTCAACTCTCCAAATGTTTAGTTTAATGCGTCAAACAGCAGCATGTACTCTAATGAATTTATCCATCTATTAAAAACTCAGATTAGGGTTAAAGATGTATGCTTTGATGCTTAAATTGTGATATTCTCTTACTTTTGGTTGGATTCAAAACCAGTTCTCTCCCACAAGCTTTGGTACATTGTTTCCATTCGATCTTAAATTAAATTTCTAGGCAAAAAAAAAAAAGAAAATGAGTAACTTAAATTAAATCGTAAATGGTATGAAATTAGAACCGGTTCATCAGACCTCAAAGGTGAATAATCCAACTCCATATGGGAAATAAAACAAAAAGAAAACACAATCTGCTACAAACTACATGTCCCTTTTATATGACAACAATAAAACTGAGTCTAACACCAAGAATTCATGATCTTGTGACGGATCCAATCAGAATTAATCACTATGTTAGCTTTTATACATCCATTATTTGTACCGGTAATTAATCTCAAGAATGAAATTTTTTTTTTTTAGCAATATTAGAAAGTTATACAATCTTAGACATTAAATGGGACAAGATCCTGGACAAAAGAAAACATCTCCTTGGCATTTTTAGCTGGAAAAATGCTAAAGAAAATTTTGTAAGATTGTGTAGGAACCCTTAAATTCACAGGAAAACTCTTTATTCACTCTTGAATAATCTCCCTTGATTAGACCTTGGGTAATACCAATAGTCTAAGTATATTTCAGATATTTCCATGTCAGCAGTGGGTATGGACACAGTTCTGATTTGTTACATCCCAGATAGCTGAACCTGCAGGATGTTAAAGACGACAAACATACATCAAAGCTGACATCTCCCCATCCACCCTGAGGTGTTTTCTTCCTCTTTGTCCGCAGACGGTAGAATGCGATCAATCTCGTATTCCTTTTCATTACTATTCATTCCACCTGTGCAACACACATACTGCTTTTATCCTGCTACAAACATGTCTAAATGCCCACCCCTAGCTATCCGTTAAATAAATCCAGTCAGATTTATGCTGTAAAATATTAAGCGCAAAATGAGAGAGAAGGAAATGCCTCGTGTGAATTTTACATGTTAAGTCGGAGCGAATAAAGCTCAACTGCTGGTTCGTGCTTTCCGCCGTGCTCCTGCGAAGGAGAAACTTGCGGCTTTGTGAGCAAACCTGTGATGCTAAGTTTTAGTCTATCCATGCCAACACAGACAGGGAGCGCAGAGGGCAGAGGAATGACATAGCAGTTCAGAGCCTTGAACCCTTCTTTCCACATGGACTAACACATTTGGGCACAGAACTGTGAGGTGGAAGGACAGTAATGCATGGTTTTCAAAATGTTTCACAAATAAATATTTGAAGTGGTGGGCAACTTTAGCCCCCCGTTAGTCCAGAGTTTGCAGGAACCACAGTTTGATGCAGGTAAACTCGGAAGCCTTCTGCTTTCCACCAGGTCTGCATGGATACGGACAGAAACTTATGGCAAATATAAACCTTAATTAGATTTAGGGGCAGACTTTGACAAAGCCAGTCGAATACATGAACATTCTCAAAACCCCATCTTTCAATTTTAGCTCTGGGTGTTCTGCTGGAACGAACCTGCAGAACGGAAACATTTTCAAGTTTTTCCAGCCTCTCGACATGCTTCTCTTCCAGGATTGCCCTGTTGTCAACTGCGACTGGCCTCAGCAAATCCAGGAACAAGACTCCACAAGGCAGTTTTGAGTTATCTTCAGATTCTGAAAGTGTGGATCCTAAGCTTTCCAATAATGTCAAACACATGGAAATAAAAATAAAAACAAAAACAAAAAAAAGAAATGAAGAAGCGATGGGCATGTGAATGTTGACCTTCTGGAATCCAGATTTCTGAGAAAACAGGTGTCAAAGTTTCTAAATTCTCCCCAAACTTGTTGGGCAGCCAACAGATGTTAAATGTTCCTCTCATAAGCCACATTTTGTTTAGCTTATCCAGTTAGAAATATATGTTCTTAGAAGTTTTCAGCTTTTGTCATCCCCACTTCTCTCTCCGATTATTTTCTGTCTGATTACTGTCAATGACGGGCAAAAGCACCACAAGAAAAAAAAAAATAAAAATCCCATTGCATAATTCTGTGACCACCTTGGTGTGCTCATGGTAACCTAAGGCTTGCTTACACTGTTTAATAACTCAAACACAGGTGGATTTGCTAATTAGTTCAAATTTGTAGTATCGGTATCTGTGAACAATTTTAATAAATTGTTCCAATACTTTGTGTTGGTCTATCTGATAAAATGCACCAAATTATGTGGTTGCATGTTGAAATATGTGTAATAGTTCAAAGGCGTGTGAGTCGCATGGCGCTGAATAGGCAAAAGCAGTTAGAGAAAAGAGTGCAATGCTTAGAAAGAAGCACCACTAATTTATGAAAAGCAAAAAAAAAAAAAAAAAAAAAAAAAATTATGTGCTGAAAAATGTCACGACTAAAAAAAATAATTAAAAAAATCAATGAAATGCAATATTTATTAGCAATTAAGCAATTCAATATTGTCTAAAAACTGATTCTGGGGTGTAAAAAAGCTAAATATCAGTAAAGTCTCATTGATTCGTCTATTTACCCTTTGGAGAACTGCATCCTCTTTAAGCTGTCATTAGGCTTTTAGTGCCAACCTGCTCGGCTGAAGCAATTTAAGTGGAGCTGAATAATACAGACGTCTTACGTAAGACCCACTTCACTTGTGATCAATTATGAAAGCTTTGTGCGAGTGTAGCAGCAGCTGCAGGGGGAAGAAAGGGTTTCAGTGTCTTGGTTTGACAGGCTGGAGAGGAAATGAGGCAAAAAAAAAGATGCGCTTCTTTGAAGGCTGTTGATACTGATCTGGTGTGACTGTAAATAGCCAGAAACTGTGCTTGCTGTCAGGCTCTTTAGCGCTCGGTGGTTCTCAAAGGAGTTCCACAAAGGAGACAAAAACAGATGAAAGAACCCAAAGGTAAGAAGAAAAAAAAAGGCCTTGTGTGTGTTTTAGTAATATTTGCATGTAACTTAATAACCTGTGAATATTCTCCATTAAGTGAAACGTCTCTTACCGAAGGTGGTGCCCGCTTCAGGCCGCGACACTGACGACACGATGACGAAACCGAAGCCTTCGTTCTCGCCCCGTCGGATCTCCACGTCGTAGGGCTGCACGGCGGAGGCGGCGACGGGGGCTGAGTTCGTGGTGCCGTTGGGGGGCTGAGAGGACGTGGTTGCAGCTGCAGCGGCGACCACAGCGTTCCCACCGATCCCGCCGCCGCCGCCTCCTCCTCCTCCGCCACTGCCGATGCCAGAGGTGGAGCCGCTGCCGGAGCTGACGGTGTTGAGGGAGTTCTGGCTGCCCTGCGGCGTGCGCTTGCCCATATCCTCCGTCAGGCTGGGCGCCTGGGTGCTGCTGTGGTGTGAGGACGCTGGCGACGGAGGGACATCTCCCTCTGATTTAACTGCATGAGACAGAGCAGCAGGGTGAGGAAGGGGTTACAGAGGAAGCAGCAGGAGAGAGATTTTATAAAAGGAAATAAAGAAGAACAAACAGAAAGGCGGATAAGAGACGGAGGGCTGAGCCAGCCTCAAAACATCAAGAGGAACATCAAAAGCAGCTGGTGAGAGTTGGGCCAGTCTTTGCTTATAAGAGAAGTGGGAGACATTGAAATGACGACGCACAGCACAATGAGACGATTACACAAGTAAATCTTACATCATCGATTAAGCCGAGGTGGATCGTAATTAGCTACATTTACTCAGTTACAGTCACTTGAGTGACTTTTAAAAAAATAAAAATAAAGAAATGAGTAGTACACAATTTTTAGACTTTTACTTCAGTAATAAGATTATGAAGGATTGTCACTCTTACTTGAGTAAAGCTTCTGGATACTCTACCTACTGTGAGTAACTGTAAGGAAGAGAAAATATATTTTAGCCCAAATATGCACCAGGTAGAAACACAAACCTATAGTTTATGTTGAAGTGAGACTTCTTGCTCTTGCACAAGATTTGCTTTAAGGTTATTTTTTTGTGCCATTTGGAGGTCAACTGAATACAGTAAACGCCATATATTGACACTGGAAGTATTTTACCTTTCACTGTTTCTGTGAAAGGTAAAGTACTTTTTGTATTTTAGTCTTTAAAATACCAGAAATTGCACGATATAAAAGTGTTTTCCATCCGAAGAAAGTCGGCACTCCAGTAGCCTTTGTATGAAATACTGTTTTTTATTCTTACTAGAATTAATTTCTTGAATTACTACGTTTTACTTTTACTTAGAATATTTCAAAGTAGTGCTTCTCGTATTTGAGTGCCATTTTTGTGTACTCTACCCACCTACTCTAGTAAGTCTAATAAAAGTACTTTCTTTCTTCTCACTGCTGGCTTGCGTCGGAAGACGACCTCCTTCAGTACTCTGTTGTGAACAAAAGCTAAACCAACGACGTGGCCTGCCTGCACAATCTCCACATTTCATTTCATTCCACATTTCATTTCCTGCACGGCGGCTCAGGGAAGGCGCCTCATGCCGTCTGCCTTCGAGGCGGACGGGGAACAAGCAATGGACTAATGTCTGGGCTGCCGTCATCGGGCCAAAGGTCGAGCATCCTCTCTATCACGTTTACGGGCCGTTTCTTTATGGGCCTGCTGAGGAGCGGGGCGTAGCGGGGCGGAGATGAGCACCGACACAACAGAGATGGGGCGAAATATTTTTTCGAAGCAGAGGCCGATTGCTTCCAGCTGCACAGACTAAAGAGGAGGAAGGAAAAAGGTCGTGCACATACAGTAGCGAGGGAGGCCCCAGTCTCCCCGTGGAGCTGCGATAAATATAGATACAAATAGTGATATATCAGTACTGGCTCATGTAGTGCAAAGTAAAGAGGACATCTTAGCTGCTGAACAGCATCAAAGCTTGACACACAAGCTTCTATTGAAAAGAAACGCTTAAAAAGTTATGGCAGTGAAGTCTTAAAGACTTTTGGGGATTGGAAAGTAAGAAATCATATGCATTAAAGTAAACTTTATGCTTAGTGGGACATCTCCTGGCGCGTTCCCTTAATGTGCCGACAGCATCAGGAGGATATTGTCACTATTTTAATGACTAGATAAAAACAACAGAAAATGAGCTGGCTGTTGTGTGCCTTGATTTTTGATTAATAGTATCCACTGAGTTAGGAGAGAAATGCCAGTAAGGTGCTTCCCGGATCAATACTCTAAACATTGTTAAACAATTAATTGTCATTTTATTTCACTAGCATTTACTACAAAAAACCCCTGCAGGTATAAAGTTTCAGCATAGCTACAATAAACTTTTTTTTTTTTTAATGTTTTTTTAATAACGAAGCTAGGCCTGTCGCGATAAACGATAAATCAATTAATCGAACGATAAATTAAAACTATCGACTTCATTTCAATTATCGGCTTTATCGTTTCTTCCGGCCATTTTCTCTTTCTGTTGATGACACTGAATGAAAAAAGGCTCAACTCCGGTGCTTCCACTGACCCTCCCTTCCTCAGTTCCTTAGTGTAAGTTCCAGCGCAAGTACACAATCTGTCCGCCCATTTTCAAAACTTGAGAAAACCATACATTAGCCGACAGAAATCCTAAGTATAACGGTTCGATCGGGTTCTATCATGTCGTGTGGTTGTGGCGGAGAAGGAGTTAGCAATGGCGGTTAGCCACTCTAACCCCAAACAGCAGGACGCTCCGTTGAGTATTCCACACTTTCACTTTATTTCGCTTCGTCCATTTAAAGCCAGATCTCCACGGTACTAAGATCTGGTACCGTGCATGAGAAAAGTAACGATAGTTTACCGCTCCGCACCTCATCATCACCGATGATCTCCTCTACAACAAGAGTTCTCACTCTGCACAATAATAAAACTAAGAAAAAAGGGAATAGGCGCCCACTTGTGGTGATACCTTCTCATCTCTAGGAACCAAGCTGTATAATGACTGTTACATGGTGTCCAACAATGGGCGCAAAATAATGGCTACAAGTCCAGTTAACTAATTGTAAAACCAGGCATTAATCAATGCTTTACTACAATCTACCTGCACTGCATGTGGCTAGTGTCAGACCTGACTGAATGAAAATCATTATAACCTATTTATGTCACGTTAACGAAGAACAGCTGAAAAGGTACCGGGTTTACGGGGCGATATAGTGTAGAGACTCCATAATCTGCACTCTTTTGGTTGAATGCAGTATTTATTTCCACTTTGGCTTTATGTTGTTTAGTTTTTATCCAAGTACATTTTTTGTTGATAGAGACTGAGAATCCATTTTTTTTGTTTATCAGTTCCAGTGTTAAGTGTTCTTTTGAAAATAAAGTGTATCTACTTTCGGCATGCATTATTACATCATTTCCATTAAATCAGTGTAAAAAGGTCTTCAAACAATATTATCATTTATCGCAATAATTTTTGAGACAATTAATCGCTCAGCAAAATTTGGTATCATGACAGGCCTAAACGAAGCCCTAAAAATCATTAAGATTGAAATAAAAATAAAGTAAAACAGCCATCTTTTCAGTCAGAGCTGCAGCTCCAAAGGGTAAAATATCAGTTCCTATTAAACCCCTTGTATTAAATATGATCATGGAGACTGCAACATTTCCACGTAACATAAATATGCATTGTGCTCATTAACCATATGTATTATTTATGAGTTTGTCTGGTTTATATTTCATTTATTAAGATGTTAACATCGTCTTTGTAGTTAAATGCACTTGAAGCAGGCAGAGTTCAAGTTGTACGCAGTACACACAATACACTCACAGAAAGCCCAGAAAGGGAAAATGGCTGCACATTTTGTGCAAACCAAATACAGAGACCCATTAATTACTACATTTGCCAAAACTTGTGATCATTTGATGGCAATTTTATGTACTTAATCATGCAATATAATATGAGCATAATTGAATCTTTCTAACAAACTGTTGGTTATCAGAAAGCGCGTAAAAAACATTTAAAAAAACATTGAAAATGTTTTGTTTTACAAATTGATCTTCAGATATAATTATTGACAAAAAAAATATTCTCACCTACATGCAATACGTTGGGAGAGATTTTAAAGTCAAATATTGGGAAGGAAAGGAAATGTGTAAGAGATGCACACAGTCTATTGCCTTTTGCTTTCTTGATAGGATAATTAATTAATTTATAAATGATCAGTTTTGACAAAAACATTGAAAAAAGCGCCGAATATCAGTAAAGGATGACTTTTTATAAACCTTTGAAGCTCAGACATAACTGGAGGCAAAATCTTTTTCAGTGGGCAAAAAACAGTTAAAAGTCAACTTTCAGAGGTGAAACAGGACTAGAGGATCACAATGCAAGTTTGAAAAACATTTGAATGGAGAATTTCATGGAAAGTAGCCTGTAGTGCTTGGCCTACTCGTCTCTCCTCACCTGCGTAGTTGGTTTTACGTCGCACAGTGAGATTAACGTGGCCCTGCTTGGCAGCCTGCTGCATCAGCTGCACCACCAATTGATGCGACTTGCCCACCACCGCTGTGCCGTCCACGCATATCAGTTCATCTCCGGATCGGAGGCGCCCATCCTCATCCGCGGCACCGTACTTCACTATGTGGCCGATGTAGATCTGGAAGACAGGCGAACGCAAATGAACAGACTCCAAGCAGGAAACGGAGGAAGTAACCAACACGTTCGTCCTGTGCTCTTTGCATGTTATGCAACAATGTATACCTAGCTATTGTGTTTCTACTCTTCGACTTATAAAAGTGTGCAGTAATTCAGCCCAGGACTAACAATAAATTAGGTTTTTCTTTAGGGGAGAAGGAGGAACAATACAACAGTGTGGGGCAGTGAACCAGAGTAAACAATAACTTGCCTACAAAGAAGTGAAGGAAAATAAAAAAGAACTGTGTAGCTTCTCACTCAAATGCTGGGGATAAAACCAGTTTTTTTGTTCATGTTACTGAAACACCCGAGTTGTATTTCTCACAAATATACAGTTAAATAGCTGTAACAGGGAGAGGAACGCAAGTAGGTTCAATTCGTGAGAGATTCAGGGACTTTTTGAGACACTCACCGGTTCTCCTGGCTCGTTGCCTCCGAGGATCCTGAAGCCGAAGCCCGTGTCCTTTCTCCACAGGAAAATGTCCTGCTCCTGGAAGTCTGGAACTGTGAAATCAATGAAAAACCATCAGTCATCCCAGGGATTTTTTTTTTTTCATAGTTCCTTCACCCGTGCAAAAAACCTCCATCCATGATGAGTTTGAGGGAGTACATTAAGCTTGTCCTTAATGTCAAAATGTGATTCAGTCAAATTTTCGTGCAGTCAACATTGGGATCATAATAAGACCTGCTGTCAGGATGTTGATGGTTCTCTTAAAAATTTTAGGCTTTGATATGAAAAGTGTCATATGGTGCAAACACAGGAGGAGTAAACAACTGGTGCATCAACAGTGAGAGCATTTATTTTTGGTCCAAAGCAAAAGTGAAAAACTGTTTTTTTCTGTGACATAAACTATATTACTGGGACTCTTGTTTAATGTCTGAAATAGGAAACTTTTTATTTTTAACTTATAAAAAAAAATCTTGCACTCATCAGTTGAAGAACAATGTTTCTTGATGAAAAATGTGCTATATTTGCATTTCCATTGTCCTCTTGTAAACATGGGATAAAGGTTGGGATTTTATTTCTTTAGATGTTCACTTTCTTTATTGAAGTCCAAATATAAACTTAAAAGGCTGACACTGCTTTGAAAAAAAATAAAAATAAACAAATCATTCCTCTCTAAATTCTTCACAATACAGACAAACATCTTTTCCACAAGCACAGTCTTCAATGAGTGCATTAAGGTTTTATGTGAAAGGTAGAGAAGAATCATCGTGAAGTGGAAAGTTAATGGTTTTGCGAATAAAAATCTAAAAAATATGGTGTGCGTGTATATTCAGCGCCCCCCAATCAATATTTGTGGAAGAACATTTTGCTGAAAGTGCAGCTGCACTACTTTCTCCTGCAGAACTGTCCAAACCTTTTGACATGGGGGTCAGGATGACAAATTGAAAGTAGTTCAAGGGAGAAGATAACATTTTTATTTGGTTTCTTTTTATTTTACCTGGATGTCTCACTTTGGTCATTCGTGCTCTACCTCTGCATGGCTTAAACCATGCAGAGCCCTTCACTTGTGTTCATGACACTTAAGCGCATCATAGTAAAAGGAGGTTGTGGTGAGGGGTGGGGAGTAAAAAACAATGGATTCTCACACTTTTCTAATTTGGTGTTTTACTCCACCTTCGTCTAATAAGTACATTGAACATTAAGGTTGTAATATGAAGAAATGTGTAAAAACATTTTCAAGGGGTAGGAATATTTTTGCAAGACACTGCAAATAGTAAATGCATAAACTTGAGCAAGTATTTGTACAGTCGCAGCTGTGCATCTCTCAACAAAACCCCAGAGAGAGCTCAATTTTGCTTCAGCGCAGGCCGCTGCTGCCAAAACCACCAAAGCCGCAAAGCGACGGCAGTGCGGTGCGAAGCGCAAGAAGCCTGTTTCCAATCTGTTCTTTCAGTCAACATTTCAAATCCTTGCAGAGTGAAGCTTGTCCTTCCAGTCTACTCCAATGTTTCTTTGTGTCTTTTCTGTAGAGTAACAGAGCGAGTCAAAGGCTAACTGTTGCAATCTGACCGTGGCGATTAATAGATCCATAAGCGATCCCTGTGGTGAGGCAACTGGGCATAAAGGGCGTTTCAAAAATAGACATGCAGAGCCAAAGTAACAGTACACTTGGTTCAAACATTAAAAAAAATTAATCTGGGAACATGTTAAAACCCAGAGATAATCAAAACGGAGCCCAATAAAACATGAAGCCTCCAACCTTTTCTGGCCCAGCTAATTTGAAGCAGGTCAACGATGACCAATTTTTTGGGAGGATTATTTGTGCAAATGGAAATCATTCAGCACCTGATGCGTGGAAAGATCTTGATCTCAGCAGAGCGTGTCATTACATTGAAAGCGAAAGTGGAGAAATTTCTCTGCCGACGGAGCCAACACTGAAGGATTTCTGAAACAGGAGGAGAAGGAGGGAGAGGATTCACGCCTCCTGACACGGGTCACTTGTCCTCTCTAATTCCAGGTGTTCCTCCTGACCTTTTCATGTGTCACAATCCCATTTCATCTCCTTGATGTAACCCTAACCTTTCTTTACTGATTCTGAAATCATTTTCCTTTATTTTCTCTGTTTATCATGAGCTAACAAAGTCAGGCAGTTTGAAAAAAGAAGAAGAAAAAAAAAACCTTCAAGGAATTTATCAAATTAGAATCGCCTTGTAGAAATATTTTCTATCTCAGCTCTTGAATTTTTTTATTTTTTTTTCCCACCCAGTCTCACTTTTCTCTTTTCCTTTTTGCACAAGCCAATGTTCTCAGCCCTGTAAATAATTAAACATCCCTGACAGGAGATGTTTGGCCATCTGGTGAGATGTTAACACTTATAAGCTCTCACACTCCTAGGTTTTTCCTCAGAGTCTCTCTCTTTTTCTATTTCAAAATATGACAGTTGATCTGAGAGCTATTCTTATTAATTGGAGGCATCTACTAGCACGGTAACTGGAAACAAAGAAGGGTTGGGCACTCCGCTGACAGCCGCTCCACCATTGCCGCTAATTACGTGCTACGTGGCTCTTATGGGAAGGGAAGTATGTCAGTGGTGTTAATACTGAGAAATGAACAAAAGCTGCATCATTAGTCCATGCTGAGAAAATAACCAAAAACATGTGAGAAACTTTTGTTTTTTTAGGAGACTATCTGCTCTCGCTTGGTAACATTGGTTCGCTGTGGTGCTAACCAGTTAATGGCCAAATTAGCTGAACTAATAATGACACAAGTGCAGCAGCATCACAGCAGCAAGACAACATTTACACATGCTGTAGACAGCCAAATGTAAGACTAATTTTTGAAATCAACCAGAAGCTTCAAAGACTAAATCAAATGTCCTCTGTGTTTCACAAACCCTAGGCCCCAAAAAGGCAACCTCAAACTCATGACGAAGGGCGGCACAGGAGCAGAAGCATTACTTCACACCAAATGTTACAGCTAACTTAGCTTAGCACAGAGAAAGCGAGGGCAATTAATTGTGAACATAAACAAAATGCTACATATTTTAAGAGGAAACTGATATTTTTTTGTTTAAAGTAACCAAAACTTGAATACTCATATGGATAAAAGCCAAAGTAACTGCGTAACCTCGCTTTCAATGTTAGCTAAGTCAAGCTGATTGGCAGCTTTGTGTTCAGTTTCCAGCACCTGAAAACAAGCAAGAGGATACTTATTGCTGCGTTTCATTTGCCTCTGAAGTCCAAACGTGGATATTGGATTTATGTCACAACAAAGCTGTGAGTCAGAGAACCAGTGGGATTTGCTAATTATTGAGGAACTAAGTGGGGTTGACTCTTTGCCAAATGATCCCTTTGGAGTTTCAGTAATTTCTTTTGTGATTTTTGGCGACTTCAAAATAATATTGCCTGACACAGGACTTTCTATCCCAACCATGCATCAATTTGTACCTCGCTTCTAGATCTTCCATGACAGCCAGATTTCAAGTATTTTGCTATAGGAAATGTGGCTATTGCACTGCATTGTTTTGTTCATTTAATAAGATACAAGCAACCAGAGGAGTAAATAAACAGAGAACTTCTGGCTCTTTAAATGGTTTTTACTTTTAAAACTCAGACTCTTTAAAACTCGAGACTCTTTGGAGACATCGTGCTTTCCAAGTTGGATATCCCACTTCTTGTACTTGCATTTCTAAATAAAGGCTCGGAAAAACAGACTTCAGAGTACAAATGGAGCACAGCATTAGGTCGCACATAGTACTACTTTAGTAAAGAGGCTAGAACCAGCTACTCACATACAGGCTTTGCTTCCCAAACCTTTCAACTCCCATTGCAGATACACCTGGGGTGCACGCCCCATGCAGCCCTCATCCAACCGCCACCAAAAATTCATATACTTACGCCTACTTTCATACATGCTCCTGGACTGGGCCCAGATCTTAAAGGGGTCGGGTTTTCTGTGAGTGGTGCCGTCTCCTTGGGAGTCCTGCGAAGGCAGGCCAGGCAAGGGCTGCGAGGGGGCCGGAGGAGTGCTGCTCTCGTTGAGGGGGGCTGCCAGAGACGAGTGCACGGGCGAGTCTGTGTGGGTGCTCCGGTGGCTGGAAACACTATGTTGGGAACTGCTCTGACTGTCCTTCCTTGACAATTGCTGTAGGGGAAGTAGATCAATATCATTTGACTCTTTAAAATAGGCTTTAATGGAGCATGGAAGATTAAACTCAGAGTTGACGTATAAGGGTTATTGCATTCTCTGCCGCAGATAAGAGAGCCATCAGAGCTGCGGCTGCTGAGAGGAGATGATGAAGACACAAATACAAAAGAGTTTCATATTAGGGCAGCAAAAAGACCAACAATTGCTTCTCCTCGGGGTAAAAGGAAGCACGCTCTGTGTTTCTACCTTAATCAACTAACAGAATAATCAAGCTGCTTTATTCAGAGAAATTCTGTTATCTTGCATGAGTACTGAGACAAAAAAAAAAAAAATCTCTGTGGTTTCTCATGATTAAGTCATTCAGCTGAGATAAAAACACCGTGGATCAGTTTAGAAGGGCCACATTGCCTATTCCTTTTGTCTAGCAGAGGGGGGAGTTTTAACAAAGAGCTGCATTCCCTGCTGCATATGGAGAAAAGAAATCACAGTGAATAAAGCACTTTTGGGTTTGAAACAAAGACTTTTTACTGGTGAAGTCATAAATTGCACCCGGCCTCGCAATTACATGGGTGCTTAAACACTTGCCCAAGGATTTGAGGTGTCGGAATAAAGCACATACACTTCTGAGCTCAAGTGCAAGCCGACAGCCTTTACAGAGTATGTATTTTCTTTTTTTTTTTTTTACAGTCTCATCTTTATCCTTAGCGTGCAGAATTCACCCTGCTGTGAGGATTTCGAACAGAAAGCAGAAAAATGAAAGAGTTACAGTCGGGGCACGAGGGAAAGAGGCAGCAGGAGAAAAAAATGACAGCAGTTAAGACTCCTCACATCACGTGACTGCATATTACTTTGAATACGGTGGACAAAAATACAGCGAGGAGGGGGCGGGGCGAGGGGGCTCGTCAGTTCTCAACTATCAAAGTGTTTGGCCTTCAAAGTGCAGCCATGTCTTCAATAAATTCTGACTCATTACTCACTGAATCTGCCTCCCACACCTCTGCAATTCATGTTTATATTCATCATGCTAGTTAAACATAAAAGAAGCTTGATGCTCTTGAAAATACTAAGTGGGAGCTGCAACTTGCACTTTGTGATCGGAGCGGAACCTCGAAGGGTTCAATGATAGACTTGAAAATCAATAGAGTAGGTTTATGAGAATGCCATTGTCTGGGATTGCCAACAAACTTTAAGATCTGATGCGTTCATCAGTTCACAAAGTTATCTTCTCTTCACTTTTATCTTTCCAAATGAATGGAACCTGCTTTAGCCAGTGAGGAACCAGAGTATTTGATGCACCTGAGAAGCTCTCAGGTGCATCAAATACTGCAAATACTGCAAGACAAACTTGCCTGCCTTTACAAATGAAAACAAATGTCTTGCCCTTGATGGATCTGTTAGCTTTGACCTTCCACAGCCACAGAGTTCTCCCTTAATGTATTGAGACCGCTCTAATGCATTGGTTTGTCCAGCTCCAGCAACTTTAAAAACACAAACTAAATCAGAAAGATGGAAGACAAAAGACAGAAAACAGGTTTCTGCCTAAGAAACAGAGATTGGCTCTGTCAAATCCTGGATCTTGTACCGTAGGAATTGGCTCTCCCTCCTCCACCTCTTGCTACTGCTGGTCAGCTGGCTGACAGAAGGCTCTTATACTTGTCTATTGCTTAATAAAACCTGTTTGGTATATGGAAGTTCATTTTTTGTTTTGTTTTTTTCTCCAAAAAGTTACATTTAAGGCTTTTTAATACGTTTTAAAGAATGTTTAACATTGTTTATGTCTGAAGACCAACATGATTAAAAAAATAATTTTGCTTATCTTAACCACCCTGTGGTCTCAGGAGGAGCACGGCAAATGTCACGGTTGGACAGCGGGAACTTGGGGGCGTTGTCCTGTCAGACTGTCAGTTCCGGGAACCACACACACAAAGAAAACCCTTGTAAAGCACACATGGGGTCAGTGCAACCTCATCCGACTGTGCACAGAGTCAAAAACTTTTGGGGTCCACATGACCTCATCTTTAAGACCGCAGGAGGGTTAAAACCTGGAGTCATTGGGACGCCACAAGCTTTTTACATTATGTGTGGTCTGGCGGGTTTGCATTAACCCGCATGCGCTTTCACAAGGGGTTTTATTGTATAGTTTCGGGAACTGATGGTCTGACAGGACAACCTCTATCACTTCCCTGCTGTCTGACTATGACATTTGCCACACTCCTCCTGAGCGTTGTGCTAACACCTCAGGAGGTTTAACAAATTACTTAACAGTTGAACCCAATAAATGATGTCAGCTGTATCTTTGCAAAAGCTACATATTACCATACAGCCACCAGGGGGGAGTATGGTACCGACTTTGACCAATAATCTCACGTATTTTATGAATGTCAACAGGTCCAAAATGGGCTCAGAGATAAAATAAATGCAAACAGTGTGTAATAAAAAATATTTCGATGATTGAATTAAGTAACGCACTAAATGCAGGGCAAACAAAACAAGGGGTAAGAGTTGTTTAAGAGGTAAATTAATCCAGATCCTAATTGAAGGTACAAACAACAGATAAATATTGGGCGTTTTGTTTTCATGTAATTATAATCAAAAATGCATTTTCTCAATCCATGGCATAGATATTTGAAGAAAGTACTAATTTTGTTAAAGAGGAAGAGGTCTCAAACACAAAATTGCTGCATCAGAAGGTAGCTTGAAATGAATGAGCTTTTTAAATTTAACTGTAAAGGCCTGTCTGTAAACCAGCTGACTTCAGGTTGTACCTGAGCAGACAGCGTAACTAACCAGCTAATGTCTTCCTACTTGTATAACTCTATGAAAACCAAAATGACAAAAAGGTATATTCTGTAAACTAAGCAGATGAAAACGTCAACTACATTTAACGATTTATTTTGTTCTGCAGGTTCTCCTAAGAATATGTATTACATTTAAACATGACATTAATGTAGCGTTGCCTTTTCCCAAAACTATTTTCTTCAACCAGACAACCACCACCGTTATGCACCAGCACCAACACCTCATTCCCCAAAAAAACTTTCATCCCCTTCTAAATGACATCACATACCATCCTAGCGTAATCTCTGTATGGAGGAGACAGGTCATAATAATCCTGCAAAACAAACAAAAATAAATAAACATGCATTCAGTCAGACAAGGTTGCTGGGGTCTCTCAGTCCTGATCACACATTCTGCTCTCGCGCTACAAACTTAGCACCCAGCATGATGCCATAATCAGCATGTTAGCAACCCAGCTCACGCGGCGCATCAAAGCCCCTGGTCCCAACCTCCTCTGGAGGAGGATGGAGGGTTTGAGAGGGTGGGGGGGCTCATGTAAAGCCATAGGGATCCACCCCCGCAAAAACATAGCACCCCCATGTCTACAAACAGAGCAACAACATCAGCACAAGTTCAAGCACACAGGATGGGGGGTGTGGGAGGCTGGGATGAGGCAGCTGCACATCGAGGACACAGGTAGATGGTGGAAAATTAGTGGGAATGCCATCACTTACCAGTTTGGGGCTCTTCTTCGCAGGTGCCACTCCTGTGAAGCCGGACAGAGAAGAGAAAAAGACAAAGGGAGATGGTTACCAATGGAGTTTGTAGTCCATGTTCAGACAAAAAGTAAAAGAAGGGTGAGGGGAAAAAAAATAATAATTTCACAAGGCAGACTCCCAAACAATGTCAAAGCAGAGCACATCTAGCCCTCAACCCCCTTTATCTCAGCTCATCTCTTTCCCTGCTGGGTGCCTTTGCTTGTCCATCCGCGGCTGGCGTTCGAGGAGGGGAGGGAGGCGGATGACGGGAGAGTAGGAGGGGGGGGTTGAGGTCTAGGCAGCGCGATCTATCTGCATCACCGCCGCGTCCAGCATTTGGCTTGACTGGTGCAGCGAAACAGCGGGGCTGGCCCCAAGGGCTTATCCAGCCCGGCGCTCGCTAGACCCCGGCTACCCGCACAAGAGACAGAGAGAGAGAGAAAGAAAGAGAGCGCGCGTGTGTGTGCGTGCTCGAGGGGGGAAAAAGTGTTAGCTAAGAGCGGAGAAAAGAACGTCGGGTGAGCAATTAAGCCGAGGAATAAAGCGAGAGGACTAAAAGAGGAGAAAAGCGAGCTTTGTTCGGGAGTTTCTGGCCGTAGGCATTACCCATGGAGAAGGAGTCCAAGATACTGAACATTAAATTATAGGCAACCGTCAGTTCCCCTCTTACTGAGACCATCTTCCTGTGTCCGCTGAGCGCCGCGCTCCACCGTCGAAGGCTCCAGCATCTATAGGCAGTTGGCGCGTCCTCCAGGTCTATCCCTTTCCCTGCTGGCTTTTCTCTTTTTTTTTTCCTCCCCACCCGTCCTCCCTCTCTCTCGCCTCGCCGTTCACTGTCCTCCCTCCCGTTCTTTCCCTCAGCATCATCGCCCTCTCTCCCTCCCTCTTCCTCTCTCCGCTCCATCTCAGCCTGCCTCCTTCCCTCCCTCCCTCGCGCGCGCCGGTGAACATCTATTCAGCTGCGAGCGCACGCGCGCGCACACGGATTCTAGCATCAGGATGGCTGCATGCAGCAGTCCCGACACAAATCAAAGTGTGCTCGAGGTATGACAGACGTGTTTCTGCGCGAGTGAGCAGTAAACAGAGAGGAATCATAGCAGAAATATCATTATCACAGACAGGCGAGCTCGGAAAATGAGACTGACACGTTGCTGGGGCCCGGCATCCGCGGAGGGAAAATTTGTTGCTGAAATACGACTGACCTCTCCACCTCCGCTGATTCCTCTCTACTTCGTTCATACGCAAGGGACAAAGACTATTCTTTTTTTTTTTCTTTCTTTTTTTTTTTTTTTAACTGAACAATAGGTGGACACCTGTAACAAACAAACAGCCACGCGCAACGTTTGAAAACGAGCACGAGGCGATTTCTCCCAAGGAAACGGGGCCACTATTGTGTGAATCCTTCAGGGAATCTGAGGGGATGCGACGGGTTGCACACAGGCTCCTCTCTGCTTTATTTCTCAGACTTCTGGGTTCATTCACAGCTGACACCTCCGACTGCGCAACGTCTGGAGCAGTTTTCTTTCCCAGCCCTCCATGCTTCAGTTTTCCCCTCCATTTTTCTCCCACCTGCTCTCCCCTCCTTCCCCGACTGTTGGGAGTGATTTATTCTAGATTTTGAGACGATTTAACACAATCATGAAAGTGCTGTCAATCCAAAAGTGGCTTGTTGCTCTGGGAAAAGGATGCCGTCAGTCAACATTAGAGATGCGCACGTTTGACTTTTTCTATAGTTTTCTTTAGAATTTGATGTGACGATATATATATATATATATATATATATATATATATATATATATATATATATATATATATATATATATATATATATATATATATACACACACTCACACTCACTGCCCTTGTTAATATGCTTATGGAATGAAAATGATTTTTTTTGTGCACTGATCTGAGCCAATTGGAGGGATAATTGGCCGATTCTGATCTCTGGCAGATTTATTGGTCAGCTGTTGTAATAATAAGTAGAGATCAAGCTTTTCCTGGACAATGTTATGTTTTCCTTTACAATTTCTAATTGTGTGTTCATAAGGATGCAAACGAAAAGGACCAGGTGTAGATCTGGGGCTCTTTAATGCAGATATCAGGTTTGCTTCCAATGAAAGATTTCTGAAGAATTGGTGCGTCTCATATAGCTTGTCTGCATTCAAGTAAAATAATATTTTTTTATTGTACCGGCTGATATAGTCATTGAGGTCGGTCTTGGATATTTTTACCAAATAAATGTAACAAAATAGAAAAATGTGCAGCAGGTTTCACAGATAATTATGGCATTCCTGGTGAAGCCCCATCATGTTTCTAATCTTGACTAACTCTTTAAAAAGCACATCAAAACTTGACACTTTTGGTTTATGTGTATAGAATTAAAATACGGCGATACTTCTTAGTTTTGAGACTAAGAATGAATGAACAAAAAACCAGAAGGTTCTGAAACCCCAGAAAGCACAAGATGATGGAAAAACTCCTCAAGCCCCGTTTCCAGTTAATCAGTGCATCTCTGGTCAGCATGTTACCATGGAATTTGATTTTGCCTCATCAATCAGTTGCAGACAATGTGATGCTGCCTGATTCAGAAAAAAATAGGTATTTGTGGCATGTAACAGAGATGTTAAAATTCTGAAAATAATTAACATTTCCAACTAATTATGGGCTTTTCTAATCCAGTGAAAGACAAAAAACCCTTTTCCCAGCCTTAACATTTGGTCTTAAAATTGAAAGATGGACTCATAAATCATGGCAGAAATAACAAAAGGTGAATGGTACAAAGGTCAGCATTACATATTGCAGGCAGAGGCGGATCTGTTGGCTTTTGTGTGTCTGTAGGCGTCGCAGCAGAATGCGTTTGAAGCCCTCATATCAAAGGCATTGTGGATGTTTGGGCCAACCTCCGTACCCAATTACACACAAGAGGAAGGAAAGAGCGGTTTTAGACAAGTGGGTGAACTGGTCAGCGCTTTGGCTGCCTGAGATAGTGCTCAGCTAAATCCTTTAGGGTAAAAAAACAAAAATTAATTAGAGCTGCCAAGGGGCTTATTTTCATCTTTAGACTTCAACAGTGTCAAAACTGTTACTAAACTAAGAATACTCAAAGAAAGCTTTTCTCAGAGATGCAAGAAGATCTTTAAAAGCAAACTATATTTTCTACAAAACATCTAGACACAACTGAGGTTCACTCAGATTGCCAGAGCGTGAGAGAGAGCAACACTTTCAGCAGATAATAGGAAGGCTGAATGGAGTACAGTGAATCTGCTCTGCTTTATTATTTGATTGAACATGACTGAATTGAAAATCTCAATAATTCAGTGGGAATACAACAAACTGTTATAGTAATACTAACCCCAATAAGCGATAATGCAGGATGATAAAAATAGTATAAAAATTAAACTCTGATTGCTTTTGTCATAGTTTTGAACAGGCGACTGCTCGCTCTCACAGAGTGACGTCGCCTCCGCTTTTAACTTAAATAAAGAAAATGTAAAAAAATAGATGTGATCTGAGTGCAGAAATGCATTAAGAAAACCCGGAGGTCATAAATCGGCCACAAAACCTTGATTGTTGCATCTCTAAAAATAACATTTTGAATTAATTAAGCTCTATGTTGAAACAATTCAATGTAGTTTGACAAAAACGACTCTGTACCATTTGAGAGAAATAACAAAAGGATTAGCTTTGCTCTGTTGAACCGGGTAAACTAACAAAAGGTGCTGTACGGTTCCAGTCAGCAGACAGGAATTGTTGCACCAACCTGGCATCGCAGCAGTCTCTAAACGGAAGACATTACTAAGCAGATTATCTGCTGTGCGCGTGTGTGCATGTACGCAGCGGTAGATCTCGCCTCAGAGTGATGGCCTCCAACAGGAGGGCCCATCTGTCACTGTGGCGACAGTACCTGGTGGCTGCGGTGACTCGCAGACCGTTTCCCAAGCAACAGTTGTTGTAGCTGAATGGATAAGCAACAAGCTCACATCAGCTGGGCACATCAGTCTGTTGGATTGCTGCTTGTTTGAAAACTGACAAATATATCTACGCAAGTATAAAGAAGAAATCATAAAGTTTGTTTTATGATATTTAGAACTTGTTTAGCTTGTAGCGGTTTCAAAAGAAGCAGGGGTGAAGCCCCCACCTGCCTCCCTCCCTCAAATCCACCCTGAGGGGAACCCAGAGAAGACTATCGGCAGAGCATCGTCATGGAAACAAAAAGATGGTGCAGAGGTAGAGATTTTCCACTCAGCCACTGGCTGTGGAGGTCTGAAGACAAGGTAGACTGGTGGAGGTGGGGAGAGGAAGCGGCTCACCTTGTCCCCTGTGCAACAAGCAGCGCTTCACAGGATTGGGCTTCCAGCGAGCCAAACGTGACGAGAGGTGAATCATTGGCAACCCAGCCAGAACCCCCAGCCCAACCCAACCCCAGTGTGCCTCCCCCTCTCTCCCACACACATCCCACCTCATCATTGCTTTTCCGGACCGCAGTGCTGTTCGTTATGGTGCCATTGGAACGTTCAGTCAGCAGATTTTTTTATGCGAACGGAGCAAAAAATACAACGCTTCCTGGCCGTACAGTGAATTGATTTCCTGCTTTGGTCTGTGCAGGGACCCATCATCAGCGTTTATCTTCTCTTAATGGCCGTATTCAAACCTGTCCACATTAAATGGGCCTTAGAAATGCAACTGATCGTTTGTTTATGTGGGTTACGAACGTTCGTGTATTGGCACGCATTTTCAAAGTGCGTCACGGATCTATGGAGTGCTTTTTGACAGGAGGCACTTAAAAGCTGTTGGTTCACTTGCCCACCATTATGCCAACAGGAGCTGTCGAGTGTGGCAGTGATCCACTTTCACCCTATCTGAGCTGTGTTTCCGTAAATAACAAAAAAAGAGAACAAAGGCAATGCATTTCATCTGCCGTCCGTTTTCAAGGGTGCATTAGACCTCTTTCTATCAGAACTTAAAGACAAGGACAAATAAGATGGGGCAATAAAAACTGAAAATACAGCATCTATTGCCACAGTGCAGTGTCATGCCAATGTATTCATACCCCGGATTTTGCAATGTTACGACCACAAATGTATGTTTTACTCGGGTTTTATGTCATAAAAACATGCGAGTTCAGGTCTCCATCTAATCTGACTGATCTTTACTTGCTTTGTAGAGATGAATGGGTAGAAATTTAGTCTCCAGATGCAAACCTGGTAATAAAAGATTTATAGCCATATATATAGAGTAGAAGATGGTTGGAGAACAATAATAAAACGCAGACAAAAAAAGTTCAAGGTGCATAAGTACTTTTTAAAGACCCTCCATGCAAGCCCTATAATGTAAATGATTGGCAAATAAAGGTAACCTGAGGTAGATTTTATGCATCTGACAACCAAAAGCAGAACATGGCAGTCAGTAAACTTTGTGAGGCATTCTTCCAATTCAACAAAGCTGGTGACACTTGGCAGTTTTAGTGCTGGAACCTGTCATTTGCCCAACCTCAGGTTATGTGCAAGATGGGGGAAAAAAGCCCATCGTCTCCTAGAAGTGAGAGTCCTTATCACCCAGCAGGTCTAATGTGTCACTGATGATTGATGAGTCATGGAGGAAGAGATGTGAGGGGGGTGGGAAGGTAGAGCATCATTGGGGTTTCAATGCTGCCTTTTCAGCATCTCTCCAATCCTTCCACATCTCGCCATCCACTCCTCATCCTCTTTCCCACCGCGGCTCTGTATCCATTTCCTGCACATTGCCTCAAGCATTCGCTGCCATCAAGCGCAACTTATGTCGCATTCAATACAACACCTGCTTCAGCTTACAAGTAACGAGGAGGAGGAGGATGCATCCATACAGCAGCAGAAAGGTTTTTACTTTTCAGGGGCTGACTAATGGTTTGGGCTGCTGGGCTACCGAGAGTGTGTTTGAGAAATTCTTCTGCGAAATTAGTTTTCACTGACAGGCTTAAACAGCAGGTGTGTGTGTCTCTGTGGAGCATGCAACATTTGCACCTCTTTTTTTATATTTATTATTTAAAAGGAAGAACAGAGAGGAAATCAGCAGTCTCAACAATGGAAAGACGTCAGGGCCGAAATGAATTATGGGCACGTGCAGCACATCAGTGGAGGTAGAGAAGATAGGCGAGGGAAAATGAACCCATTAGAGCAGAGTAATTAAACAAATGAAAGAGCAATGTATCACAAAATACAGAGGCGGCCGAAGCAATAAATCATTCCTGCGTGGTTTTGAGAGAAATGTATACACACGCATATATCTCAGTGGCAAGACGATCCTAAAACAACTGTATCTTGATATGTTGGGGACGTAAAAGTTCCCCAACCAACAGAGAAGAAAAGGCCCTTTTCACACAGGCACCGCTCTCCATTAATCTGGCAGAGGAACATGTTGCTGTTCTATTATCACCCCTCAAATGACTTACAGTAACACGTCAACGCTGAAATGCTAGCAGGTCAGACTTGGCTGATTTTACACAAATTAGCTACAACTTTACGACGACCTGTCATATTGAGAAATTTCATAAGGCAGACATGGAAAACATGCGCAGCTGCAGTTGTTATTAATGGCTGAACAATATATTCCCATGTACGCATGCAACAGTAAACGATACGTTTCTTGACTTTTCTGGCAACATTAGGTTCCGTAAAAGAAAAATAAAACTTCAATTCTTTTCCTTTGGAGTGCCACTTGCATCGCTTGCACAAAAACTTTTTATTATTATTAAAATCATTCTTTTGATCAATGTCATAAACCTCATGTTGCATATTTTTATTTGTCATCTTTTGTAGAAATCAGTTTCCACTTTAACATTAAAGGGATTTTTTTATTATTATTATTTGTTTCTGGTTAAAAAGCCATATTTTCTTGATTGATTTGTAAAAGCAGTAAAACATCCAAGGAACTGAATACCTTTTATAGACACTGTAGTATCCAGAAACTGCCTTGATGTTTAAATCCTGAAAAGCCAATTTCAGCAGATAAAATCTTTGGGGTTAAAAAAAGAAGAAACACAACATTGTATTGATATACTTAATGCGTGGCATGAATGTCTAACTTACAAGTATCACATTGATGTCCGCCTACGACGAATCAATGTTGATATTTAGGTCTGGATAATTTGTGTAAATTAATTCATATATGGAATTAATTCTCCAAAAATCTCCCATTTCCCATAACTGTGACAGGAATTTTCCAACTTGGAATATTTCTAAAATCCCCCAGCTTGAAATCCCATAGACACATTGGTGGTAAGTTTTCCACCAATTTGTGACGCTAAATTGCTGACTAAATTTGGTAAAACCATTCATTTTTAAGGAACTGCTCTCTAATATAGACCATGCCGTTGCCTCTACTCCTATAAATAACTAACAACTGCTGAAAGCTTGAAAAAACATATTTTAAAGACCATTAAGTAGGACAGCTAAAATTAGGATTGGCAGATCAAAGCTTCAGAAAAAAATCAGAACAGAAATTGGCCACAAAGCTCTGACTGGTGAATCTCTGTTTAAAAAAAAAAAGAAAAAAAAAGAAGAAACTTTGTTCACAGCAGCCGATCTCCAGATGAAACATGACGGTTTAACAACCAGAAACGGCTAGATGAAATGAATGAATTCATCTGCCTCAGATGAAAACCTTGTATGTACTGACTTTATTTATTACACAGTTAATGAATACCCAATGCCTTTCTGACTTTCACTGAAACAGAGAATAAGGTCGTTGCTTGGAAGGTTGTTGCTTTGAAAACTTCTAAATGTAAAAATTTTTCTCCCTCATGTCTCAAAAGGACTTGTTTAAGTGTCTAAACCTGAGCCGAACAGGGTCACAAAGCCTTAAAAAAAAAAAAAAAAAAAAGATACAAACATGCTAGAAAGGTAGCTGGTGTAGAGTTAAATCAGATTTCTTTCTTTTCCATGTGAATATGATCTCACACTGTGAGAAAAAACAGCAGGAGAGAGACAAGGGGGCATGCGGTAGCAAATAGACGAGTTTCTTAATGAGTGTGTTTCCTCGTGAGCCGGTCCTCAGGGATTGACCCATTTTCATGTGGGCGAGCGGGTGTGAATACATCCTGGCAGTCGGGTGGGGAGGTGCGGCAGGGGGGTGAATAAAAACAGAGTAAGGGTGCAGAGGGGAAGATGATGGGCCAAATTTCCACCAATTAAGACTGAACTTCTGGCTCTAATCTGAGAATACATGCACGACCGTGGATCGCCAAGCATGCATGTACAAGAACAATGAGCGCCGGTTCCGGGAGGAAAACAGTCTTGACTGACTGACGGAGGCTGAGAGTGAGGTAGAATACCAGAGAAAACAAGACGTGCGGGTGTTTATAAGCAAAGCTGACATCAGGACCCCAATTAGAGGCCGGTGTGCTGGTGGAGGGATCCGGAGAGAGAAAGCAGCGGAGAGACTGTGAGCGGGAGAGTAATTAAGGCAGTGTGACGAGACCGTCGGTAATGTTCTCATGAGTGGGCCTGCGTGGGAACCAGTTTCTAATATGCATGCTATAATGTGGATGATGAAGTGCAAGTGTGCCGTGTGAAATATATAGTGGGTTATTCAAGAAGATGGTAAATGTGAGGAAGATATATAGGAATTCAAGAGAGGCGAGATGTTTATGCCACATATGTACGTCCGTCTTGACTAATGGAAGATATTATTCTGATGATACGTTCAGCTTATTAAAACTCCATAAACTCCCTTTTAGTTTATCTGGCGAAGCTAATGAACACATTAGCTTCTAATCTGTAATTAATCACAATGGGAAAGTGTCTCACTGGCGTTTATATATCTATGTTCACTGGAGTATGTCTGGACTGCACACAGACATATGGCACAAATGAACCAAACCTCAGACTGAAGCATGACTCAGATAATGTGACAGATTGTGCAATTACAACAGACACTAACTAACAGTTATTTTAGTTAATTTATTGATTACTTTGACGATTAACCGACTGAGGTGGCAAAAAAATTGGCACGTTTTTAGATTTTTCATTTAAATTTTTGTATGTAATGTTAGAGATATACTAAAATGAAATAACATAATATTTCATTGGAGAATGCCGGATAATTTGTAGCAAAGAATGTATAAGAATGCATGCAGCAATAAATAAATAAATACTTTTATCATCAACATGTGAAAAGCTCAGCTCTTTCTGCTGGACTCAACTTCAGGACAATGCACTGATCTGTCCTTTGCCATAATGGACATTTTCAAAAAGGCATGTCAAAAGGTTTCAAAACCCTTTACAATAATCAATGGAAAAATCTTAATTAGCCTTATAGTAATCAAACCTTTCACATGATTGCTTATCTGCTTTTTGCAGTTTCCACTAATATTTTGACAATTTATTTTTGGTGATGAACTCCAAGTCTTTGGTGTTGGAAGGCCTTCCTGCCACCAGCCTACATCACTTCCAGTCAGAAAAACATGTTGGTAAGAGCACTTTAAATCTAAAGCTGCAAAAGTATCAACAATTCAGAGCATAGGTGTATGTAAGCCTTATATAGTCCTAAAGGTCGAGGACAAACTTAAGTTGCTCTCGTATTGTTTCATATCTTGCCATCTCCTCAGAGTTGGGGCGGTCATGAAATAACATTTTTCAACTTGTCCAAAAATTGCGTGGAAATCTGGCAAAGTAGTAGCAAATGAAGACAATGGTGTTTACCCAAAGCAGACAAGCAACGTCTGTTTAAGGAAGAAGTTGATGCTGAAGTGTTCCAATTATTATGGCTCGCTCATAGCGGCTTGTTCTGAGGAAATGAGCACTTCATCAGCGGGATTTGCCGTTTAGCTGTGCAAACGAGAGAAGTGCAGACTGTTGTTCTCTTATTAATCTCCTTGACGGCGAACAAGCAAACATATTTGCTCTTTATGTCTGTTTCGGTTCCCCTCTTGTTCCTCATTAACAGTAAACGGGGTTGAAGAATATTTGCAGCAAAAGGCTGTTTAGACCGCCGGTTCATTTGTTTTCGTCATTTGTCCATATTCCTTTTAAACTATGATATTTTTCAGCTAAAGTCAGTTGGTGTCCACAAAGGACAGTCCCAGTATAAACTAAGGTCAGTCCCAGTATAAACTAAGGTCCAAACTGTTTTACAGACACAGTTTAAATCCCTTAACAAGGTGAGATTGTACTATGTTATAAACTTGTGCACATTATCAAGATGAGGGCATGTTGCTCATTAACAAATGCAAGGATAAGAGGACTTGCATTGTTTTTTTTCTTGGCCAATTATCAAGAGGCCAGACAATGAATGAGTGACTGAATGGATGCTTTTATGTACATACAGGTATAACAATGAGAGAGAGTAACACAAAGGCATGGGTTTATAGTGAGATATCATTTGTGGCTGCTATTCACTTGATGAATTTCCTCAGACAGTTTTACTTTTATCACCTTGCAGAGGTTGTAAATTACCCATACATGCACACAAAGACAAAAACAGTTTTCTTCCTTCAACAAATGGGCTAGAATGCAAGTTGGGGACAATCTGACCTAGAAAATGTTGCCAATACTGGTATTACTGACTGGTATGTCCGAGAGGGACCAGATGGGAAATACTGAAATTCAGTTATTGCACTTTCATCCTTTGTTCACAGCTGCTTTGTTCCCATTTGGTGTTCCCGCACAACAATGATTGTCAATCAGTGGCCGTAACAAAAGCCGTGAGTGGCGCAGCTTGAACAGAATCCTTCACATGCTGCTGCACTGTTTGCAAGGAACTGACACCGGCTCAGGAACTTGGAAAATTTATGTTAAGGGCAAAATGTCACAGACTTCAGCTCAAAGTGAAGCCTGGTAGGTGGAGAGAAAAGAAAGAAAGAAAGAAAAAATAAAAAGCCCAATTGGCTGCATCTTTAAAGCCATTTGCTCTAACATGGGCACACTGAAAGCTCAAAATAAACTAGACAGGTTGTCAACTGGCAAACAAAGCGGAGAGGGATGAAGTAGAGGGCATCTGTGGAGACAGATAAGGTTGGTGTGAGACAGAGTAAGAACAATAGGAGAGGATATTCAGACTCTTTGACCTGAAACACCACAGCGCTTTGGGTCTTTCCACCCCCCCTCTTTACACTTCAAACCCTCCTTCTTCTTCTAACGTGGCCGTTTCCATTTCAGGTCAGCCACACTGCGCTGCAGAAGAATCCAGACCTCTTAAACTTTTTCACTAATCTGATTCAAACTTTGTATTTTATTGTCTTTTTATTTTAAAACAGACCAACACAAGGTAATCCACAAAATGTGCAGTATGTAGTTGGTAATCTGGTATTGACAATCAGAACTCCAGTATGCCTTAAATAACCATATTTAAGACCATTTGGGTTGTTGAGATCATGTGGTAGAATGGCCCAGTCAAAATCTAGACTTAAATGAAATCGAGAGTCTGTAGCAAGACTCCAAAATTGCCCAACGTGGCTGAAGTTGAAACATCTTATGAAGAGGAATCTCTCTAGCCGTACAAAGCTGATGGAGAAATACCCCAAAAGACTTGAAGCTACTCCTGCAGTGATAGAGGCAAACCACTGTATGGTTTGTCCTTGCAAAAAACCCAAAAACCATGCATTCATTTTCTCTGAAGTTCACAACTATACCCGACTGTTGGTTTGTCGCTAAATTAAATCCACATATAATGATATTGTCATTTATGGCTTTAATATGACAACAAAACTAAAAAAATAAATCGAGGGTCATGAATAATTTTGCCAGACATTGTACATTCTTTTTTGTCAGTGCCATTCAATAAGAACCTCCTCCTCCCCATGATCATCCATTTCCTCAAATGTTATTTGAACTTCCTCTAGTATTTCTTCATGTCCTTCTTGCCATAATCACCGCACTCTCTATTTTGCCTTGTTTGCAATCCATCTCTTTTTCCCCCCCCAACAATTTCTATTTGCATGAATAAATAAATGTGTGTGTCAATATACGAGCTCTGTGAGTGAAAACAGCCTGTAAGGCAGAAGGCTATTATTTTCGTCAATAGCATTGAGCAGTCGTTCATGGCAAAGGTTCGTTGTTTTGTGGAGCGCTCTAACATATGGGCACATAAATCAGAGCCTGCCATAGATCTCAGCTCTGGCTTTCTCACTTCCATCTGTGCTGATGAGTTTAAAAGCAGCCTGGAAGTGTATTCACAGACCAAATGTATATGCATAAAAAAAAAAAAATTAAGATCAGGCATTTGCTCACCTCTTTGCACCAGCATGGTGACCTCGCTGCCTTTCGGTAACTTGCTGAGCATGTCCACTACCTGGTTGTGAGACATGCTCTGCACATTCCTCTTGTTCACCTCGACGATGATGTCCCCCTCCCTAAGGCCACGGCAGCGCGGGTAGTCCACGATCTGCTTCACCCTCTGCCCTCCACCGCTAAGGCTGTCCGCGATAGTGAAGCCAAAGCCCTTGTCTCCTTTCTCCATGTGTACAGTGATGAGTTCTGGTTGCGTTGCAATGGACGAAGCCAGGGTTACCACGTCGCTAGAGTAGCCGAGCTGGGAGGAGGTATCGGATGCCACCTCGGTGGAGGGGCTGTGAGGTCGGGGGAAGCCATTGAGAGGCAGTCCACCGTTGGTTGGGCCGTTGGCGCTCTGACTTCCTTGGCTGGACGGAGAGTCGTAGCTGCTTGTGACCTCCTGGCCGTTGACGATGATGGGATCTTTGTTATCGAGGATGGCCACCGAGGTTACCAAGCTGGTGTTTGGATCATCGGGATCGAAAGGCAGTGGGTAGCCACGACACAGCTCCAAGTTGACCATGGAGCCGATTGGGATGGACTGAAAGATCTTCACAACTTGGGCGTGCGTGTAGCCCAGCACGCAGGTGTCATTTACACTCACAATCACATCCCCTTCGAGGTGGAGAGAAAGAGGGCGTGCAGTGACTGAACTGAACCAGTACTCCCTCTTCGCAAATTATAAACGCAACGGCACCAACCTGTCTCCATCTTCCCATCAAGGGCTGCAGGTCCATCCAGAACCAAACTCTTTATCTGCAAGAACTCATCCGGCTCGTCCCCTCCAACAACGGTGAACCCAAACCCTCGACGGCTCTTCTTCAGTTTGGTATTGATGAAGGTCCCGTTCAGCTCTGAACGGTTCCTAGTAAAGAAAGGCTTCCCACCTGAACACAAAGATAATTCTGCTTTAATTACTCTTACGTGAAAACACACAAATTCAATTAGGCCTAACAGGATTTGGTGTGGATCCTTAAGAGAGCTGCTAGAGTCTTAAAACGTGGTCTACATCTGCTAGCATTGCCCAAACACAAAAACACTTAATGTCGGCTTTCCTGCAAACACAAGGTTTTAAGTATATCCTTTTTAATTAAGCTGTGCCAAAGCTTCTCCCATAAGCCGTCTGCCTGCAGTCAACAGTCTCTTTTGGCGAAGCATTATAGAGGTGTGGGTAATGGCACGAATCCAAGCTGTTTTTCTGCTTATTCTCTGTTTAGTCTGACGTGATTACTCTTTTAAAGTAAGCCGGATCCAAATAACAAATAGTCAGGACAACCCCTGGCTTGAGATCTGGTAATATGATGCCAAAATAAATCTGCCTTGTAACGGTGCCATCCAGAACAAGACTTTATCTGGCAAAATAAGTCGAAGACTATTATTGTGAAGGATTAAAGAAAATAATCCTTGAATTGATACATTGTGCTGACAGAGAGTAAAATGTTCCTCTATAGTGATCCTGCAGTTTTAGGTCCGTTTAATGAGGCGGCAGGAAAAGTATCAGCAGTTTGAAGCATAGAGTAATACACCCCCTCCATCTTTTGCTGAGCACTGCCAGTCAGGCTCCTTCGTGTGTTTAGGGGTATCCTGCTAGGAGATATGTAGCTCAAGGTTTCCTCCTCAACTCTGACCAGCTTCCCTCTCCCTGCTGATTACCGGCATCCCCCACAGTGTGATACTGCCACCTCTTTGTTTCATTACGAGTACGTCGTGTTTAGATTTTTATGCCACATACAGGGTTTAGGTTTTGGTCTTATCCAAACGGAGCACCCTCTTCCGCATGTTTGCAAAGTCCCAGTCATGGATGCGTAAAATCTCTGAAGATGTTCTAGTCGTGCAAGAACGGGCAGTGTGTTTTAAATCTCAAATTGGAAAGCTGTGGGGGTTTTCAAGCTGCTGAGTACAACCGATACCCAGTCCAAACAGACGCGACAGACTTCCTGTACTACTCTATAAAATTCCAAAAAGAGAAAAACATTTACCAAAATAAACATGTTTAGGACAGAACTACAACTAAAGTTTGACAGTTTTGCTTCTATATTTCTGCTCAATTTATAACAAGTCTGTTTCTGCTAAAAGACGCTCGATCGTGTTATATGTTTTTCTTCAACAAGTTTGTGTAAACACTGTGAAATTGTGGTATGCCCGGCGTTTACATCGATGACCCCAAACTCTAGAGGAGGTGAAAATGAGGCTTCATGGATACGGAGCAGAACTACATGGAACTAAAGAGCAGGGAGAGAAGGAGGAAGTTCAAGTCATCTCTCTCGTTGATCTTAAAGGAAAAGGGTGATATCCTGGACTCCAACATCTTCTGGTTTTCAGAAGATGCGCTGGGGGCAGAGATTCAAAGAGAAGCGGCAAAAGCAAATGAGGTGGATTAGCGGTGTGTGGTGTCTTTCAGGACATGCCGCTGTGGAATATCATCCCTGCTGCCTGGAAATTGGGCTGTCAGCATGTCGTGAAAGTCATGAGACTGTCTTACAGCAACAGTCTTCAGTCAGAGACCTCCTCAGATTCACTGCAAGACTGAGTGCTACTGGAGATCCATCCTGCCTACAACCTCATCATCCAAAATGACTGTTTGAGGACACTTGGATGACATGAGTAAGCATTTAATTTCAGGATAAAGTATTTCTGAACTGAATGAGACCTTATGAATAAAGCCTGATCTTTTACTACAAAACAACATTTAAGCTCCATGTGATGAAAGATTACATCCAACATGTTACTTCATCTGGTTCTGACAAACGAATTACAGCAAAAAGAAGGCAAGACGTTGACGGAGAGAGGGAACGTTAGAGAGATGTGTTTTAAGTAATCAACACTGTGTTTCGGCGGGACCATAGTTTATGCATACAATGAAAAATACATTACCCCTTGAGTCAGCTGTTTGTGGCATTTTGTGGTGAACGCATGTCTGTGCACAGGCGTACTATACAATATTATTTTTCATAGGAGAGCGACAGCCAAACTGTCAGCTGATATATTCACAGCACATGAGGGAATGGGCCAAGAGTCAGGGAAAAAACATGAACACAGGGAGTGAGATAAAGAAATTTTAAATGATTTCTTTGTCTGGCAGAATAACACAGAGGTATGACGGTCTTGGACAAGGAGACAGAAACGAGTGGGCTCAGAGTGAGACGGCTCTATGGACTGAAAGACAAGAGAAGCCGAGGGAAGGTAGTAAGAGAAACCCAGCAAGACAGTGAGCTATAAAACAAAGATCAACAAAAGACAGAGGCACCCGACGGAGAGACTACGGAGAGTAAAAGGGGAGCTCCAGAATGAGGCAGTTAATTCTAAGCCATGACTGGGCTAATTAGACAGGCTGCTAGTGGGAGGCTGGCATGAAAGGAGCTGGCAACGATGAGAAGGAAACCCGCTGCAGCTGGAGATGTGTGCGTCGCTAAACGATGGGTGAAATCAGGCCATTATTTGATTTGAACATGGAACATTACAAAACCTTACAGAGCACGGTTATATTAAGAAAGTCTCCTCAGAATCTTGACACTGTTGCAGATTTTGAATGCAATAAAGTCGTCCCCCCCCCCCGTATTGATTAAAAATAAATGAAATTGTTTCAAAGTGTCAATTCATGGCTGGTTTTTCATTTTGAAATCTAAAACCTCAGGCAATGACAGAAAGAAATGACAGTCAGAGCTAAATCTTATTTAGCACATAATAGGCTGTTCAGGGTAAGAGAATGGAAGAAGATAATGAGCGCACTTTTTTATTTTTACGGAAGAGAACTTACGTTTTTGTCCCATGGCGTTGGGTACGGGTGGACCCGTCTGAGGGTCCCTGTATGTCTCGTGGTTGGCGGCATAGGTGGCCAGGGGAGCGCCCGCCAATGCCGAGTCCTCGATCCATTCTGCAACAGCAAAGAACATCACATATTCTCCAGATGGGGGAATAACTAGGAGGATAGTGATCCTGTAAGTGCGCCTCCAGGACAAGATCCAACTCTTATGAAGCTGACTGAGAATACAAGACGAAGGAGTTAAAAAGCTCAAAACGGAGCATAGCTCGACTGGCTGCAGGTCATTGCACCCTTTCGCCATGTCTTACCTTTGCTCTTTTGCTGGTTTTGCACCTGACTTCTTGATAAAACAGACGATATTTCATTCGTGAAATGAATGAGTAAATTCATGCCCACCAGGTAGATGTTTCACATCCTCCATCGACAATTTAAAGTAATTTTCTGGGTTGCACACAGTTTCCAACAAGGCGATGCGGTTTTATGACTTCAGTAAATAATCCTCAGCAGCATGAGGTTGCTTGGAGGTATATTGGCTCCATAAAGTGCTTAGAAAATAATGTACTTTTGAATACATGGGACATTTAAGCATTTTTACGACTATTTACCTCTATAAAACAAAACAAAAAAAAAAACTCAACTACCAAGAAAAAAAAAAAAAAGAAAAATCAATGCGACGTGGGCAGGAAACAGTTTATTTACAGGTCTGAAAGGGAACAAGGAGAAATGAAGTTCCAACTGGAAAGACGCCAAATTGACCAGTAGCAGTTTGAGAGGGTCCTACAATGTTCCTGTTGAATTCATTTTAGCAGCTGTATGTGATTTATTGCCTTGTTATTTCAGCATTGGAAAGATCAGATTGAAACCTTGATGTGTATTCTCGGTGGAGAGATGTAATCAATACCTCAAAGGGGTGCAAAATGAGTAAAACTCTGCATGAAGGGAGTTTTTTTTTTTTTTTTTTTTAAAGCTGTTCTTTCTGATCTAGAGTAAAAGTCAGCAGGTAATTGAGGTGAATCTAATGTTTTCTGCTGGATGAGCGCACAGTGGGGTGTGATAAGTGAACTCCCTTGTGGGCTGACCTGCATTTAAAATCAATTCCTCTGTGGGGTTTCCCATGCGTGCATAAAAGTGGACTCAGATTGCAGAATCCACTCTGGTCGAGCTTCATTTGATAAGAGTCTTCCACCAAAAGAGCTACATTCACATTTCATGCGAGGCTTATTATTTCTAGCAGAAGTCAAACTTACTTGTGTTTCGCACCTTGGAGAAAAGCTTCAAGTTAACGCAACAAAAGAGACAAACGCAACAACGAAATCCAAAATGAACGTAAATAAAAGGCTGCGCCGCGCAGCCGCAAATAATAGTTATGCCTTTATGGAACAGCACTTAGCAAATCATACGGCAGTAGCAAGCAGCATCACATAGTAAAATAGCAGTAGCTGGTACGAACACTCAAACACAGGCAACGCAGGCGTAAACGTGAATATAAAAGAAAGAAAATGACGCCCGTTGGCAGGGGCTTGTGAACGAACCTCGGATGTAGCGCTCACCTTCAGGTGGCTGCTGGCTTTGGGGCTGAGGCTGCTGGGCGGGCTGCTGCTCCAGCTGCCTGCGCCTCTTGGCCTCCAGCAGCGGGTTTTCGTACTGGGTCTTCCTGTTGATATGACTGTGGATCAAGGGGTCGGGGAGAAATGAGGAATGCAGGAGGAATGGATTTAAGGGGGCAGGGGAAATAACAACAACAAACAAATGGGAAAATTTGGCAGGTGTGCAGAGAACAGCAGGAGGATAGAGAATAGAGACAGGTAAGGCCAAAGAAGGAAGGCATGGGGTGGAAGGAAGACATGGTAATAAGATTCTGATTAATAAATCATATCACATCAGACGTGCACCTGTAAGAGTCCTCTATTTAAATATATATAACAAAGTTACACCAACAAAACTCTACATGTCTGGCAGGGAAAGTTGACAAAATTCCCACCAGATGTTGGTAACAACTAACAATGCACAGCTGTGATGTTGAACCAACATCACAAATTTTGTTTGCCAATAAAATATTTTGCCCGTTTAATAAAATCTGTCTCCTCTCGATGGAGTTAGGTATTTATAAATACCTTTATAAACCAAGACGCTAAAGCTAAAATAAAAGTAGCGGGACATTCTGAAGAAAATGTGGTTTGACTCCAATTGATGTCGGCATCTCCATATTCTGTGACTGTATTGTAATTACATGTTCTCTTGATATTATGAAGACCTAGCAACAGCTAAAGTTAGTATGCAGGTAAGAGCTGAACACATGAAGATGTAAAAGGGAGAGAAAGCCATTAAGTTATCTGAAGTCTGTCAGTGTTCAGAAAGCAATCATGCCCTCTATTGCTGCAAATTAAGTGTTTCTAAACTTGTAAGTGTTGCTAAATAATGCATTTTCCAGGAATGGAAAGAACATTATTTCACCATTAACCAGGCACGACCAGGTGCTGCTTACAAGATTTCTGACGGGAAAATCAAAAGAATAATCAGAAGACTTGTACAAGAGCCAAAGAGCATCAGCAAAGAGCAGATTTATGAAGAGCCGGGATTTGCAAATAGGTACGTTTTAACTTCAGTGGCTTCTATGCAAACTCAACGCACAATACTCAACACTTGGAGAAAAAGATTATTGCAGAACATTTGGACAGGTCTAATAAACACTGGCTAATAAAATGCGCAGATACATTCAGATATAGGCTCTTTAGATGACTCTGGATGCATTTTTTTTTTTACCCCCCAAAATAGTGAACTTTTTAAGTGAGAATCTGGTGGGGGGTTGTTTTACAGCAAATGGTAACATAAGACGTCACAAAATTAAAGAAAGAATGAATGGGGAAATTCATAGGGACATTCTTGATACCAATCTGACGATAAACAGCGTTTTTCTTCAGAAAGACAACGATCCCAAACAAACTGGAGCAAGAAAAAAAGCTAAGTGAATGACTCAGTCAATCTCACAACTTGACATCAAGTGAAGACAGAGTGGAAGAAGTTTCCAGAACCTTTAACAATTGAAAATGTTGTGGAAAAATGAATCAAAATTACACCTGGGCAATTAATGTGACTGTTTTTGCCCAGCAGGAATCTTATCCAAGCTGTCATCTCCTAAAGAAAGGCATCCATTCATTAGGTTTGTTCATTTCTAATTCCACTTTGCTCATCTTAATTAATGGACATATTTGTGAATTATTTGAGCTGTTACTGACATCTGGTGAAAGGTTTACGTCAATAGCTCCACTGGAAATATATTTACTAGAAAAACTGTTCAAGTTGAAGTTTTTTCTCAAGGTTTAATTCACTGAACCTCTTTCACATCATCTAGCATGCCTGGGAGGAGCCCAGCAGCCAAAAGCACTACATTATGAGGCAAATGAGAGCAATTGTGAATAACGTATATGAGAAAATATATTGCATTGACAAAGCAGGACAAAAAAATAAATGAATAAAAAAAATGCCACATCCCCAAACCCGAGGTGCTGCTTTGAACAACATCAAATACACACTGAGCATATTTGTATTAATGCGGAGGGCCTGCGGCTCCACGCCGTCTAAAATGAATTAGGTTCACACACACACGCACACACACGCACACACAAACCCAATTGTTGCTTATTTTCCCAAATGGTATTGGCACAAACAAAAATGTCCTACAATCAAGCAGCTGCGAAAAAGTCGAGGTAAAATTTGTTTGATGTTGACTGAAAACAAAACTCTAGGCTCAGATCTACAGCGAGGTCAAGAGTTTCGCTTGTTGGACAAAAAGTGGGAACACTTGCTAGACGAGGCCTTCAATTGATTCCTTTTCATAAATGTCTATCTGCAGACTTCATACTTTGTGTGACTTACTCAACATAGTAGACCCCATAGACTGGATCGTCAATTTTCTCCCATCCATGAGGAAGTTCTGTAAAGGCGAAACACAAAGAGGACCAGACAGATGAGAACAACATAAAGCTGCAGGAAGGCTTGGATTCAACCATCATTGTTGGGCAACATCATTGTGAAATAAGCACTGATTTATTTGTCCATAAATCCTGATTTTCCTGATAAGCCCATGTCTCAAGACCGGAGCGTCCAGTGCTACTGTCAGGAACCTTGAGGTCATTTCGATCCAATTTTATGGTGACAGCTCAACAAATTCGCCCAAATCAGAAACCTTTGTTTTCATCAGTAATGCTCTTCATCGAGGGAGATTTACATTGATATTAATATCTTTAAAATATTTTGATATTTTAGATCATGAAAACCCAAAAAGCGAGTTGCTTATTAAAGCAGTCTGTCGTAAACTAAACCTTTAAGCTACATTTTGGAATAAACTTCCAGAAAGAGATGCTCAAATACCGACTTACTTTAAATCAAGGTTAAAAACCTAACCAGCTTAGAGTCGCCTTCGATTTCTAATAATTGGAAGATTGATTGATAAAGATGAATGTAGATGTGTGGCTACCTAGAAGGAGATTGTAGATAGTAAGCATGATGTAGACTGCATCGTAAATAAATTAATTGTGCAGATTTAATCTTTGAAAAAGTAGAAATTGTGACAGAGTAAGAATTAGATGTGTAAATAAGTATGATGTTGGACATATTTGGACGAAGCAATTAGGAGTAGGATTTACTGAACTTTTTTCTCACTGGATTTGCAAGTTTTATATTTTATTTTATGTTTATTCTTTTTGTTTTATTCTTAAGTACTTAACTTTTTTCTTTGATATTTTACATGCTGAAAATACAGATTTCATTTCATTCCTATATTTGATATATATGCATGATCTGACTTGATCTGATGATGGTATTTGACAAAATGTAACTTTTCTTACTTGTTTCACAATCGGTTACTGTATTGTATTTTGCGATTTGAACTGAGTTGTTGCTAAAATGTGCGATACAAATAAACTTGACTTTTTACATATGGACTGCCAAAATAAATGTACTTTTCAATGTTAGTCTCATGTATCGAGACGCGCCTATAATTTGAAATCCGTCAGTGGCTCGGCAGGATCGGAGCGACTCGACAGATTCGCAGGTCATCCTTCTGCTCCTCACCTCTGTCACCTCCCACTGCTGACATTTCCACACGTCAGATAAGAGCACAGCTGGACCCCACGGGCAGAGGTGTATGAAAGGCTTAGCGACGGAACGGAGATGAGGAGAGGGAAAAAAAGACGGGTCGGAGAGCGGCAGAGTCAAAAGAGGACGGGAAGCAGGAAAAGATAAAACAAAAAGCAAGACAGCAGGAAGCAGGCGAAGGCACAAAAAAGGAGTAGGAGCGGATGGAGTAACCCAGGATTTGCAACCGGTGTACAAAAACGGAAAAAAAAAAAAAGGTTGAGTTGAAAAGATTTGGGTTTGATGTTACGTGTGACTGAGCGCTTAATAAATGAGGAATTTTATAAATGCACATACCTCTAATTCAAACAGTGCATTCACGTAAAGTGGTTCTTGGTTTGAACAGAAAAGTACTGCGACTGTGAGGCTTCTCAGCTAAATTTCATGCATTTTATTTGATGTCTCCTTCCTCTCTGTAGGACAATGTGACTGTAACATGCTTTTCTCTTGCTTTCAAACACACCGAAGTGGAAGCAAAAGGTCCATCTCCTCCAGGCTGGAAACAGAACCTCCAGCATCTGAAAACACTACGATCGGGCTTTAGAACAGCAGCATGAACTTTTAGCATAATATAAACATGAATGGGATTGCCTCTCTGGTATGTCATTGTCTAGCATGAATCATGTTCCAGTAATTCAGTCCCTTTGCGATAAGTACAATATTTATCTCACAGCTGCACTCATCATTGTCAGCCATCCACCCACCAAAGCTAATTTCAGGGGCATCTAAATGGCTCCAAAAACAGATTGTTCAATAACTCTGACTTGTGACACTTGCTCCTGTTTGCAAGTGGGCATTAATTACAAACAACCATCTAACTCGGAACCACTGTCTGGATGTTCAATTTGGAGGCCCTCTACTGCAGCCGGGAGTGAGGCTATTAACAGAAGAATTATAGTGTCTCGCTAACGAATTTATATCCCTTGAACTTTCACATTTCAGCATGTAAGCACAAACTTGCTGCTTTTACAGCTGTGGGTCTTTTGGAGTTTGTTTCAACTAGAGTTGCACACTCAGGCGATGTTCACACAGTAGGTCTTAGTGTTTAATTCGAATTTTTTGCTGAGATACTTTATCTTTTTTTTTTCTTTTGCGTAGTCTTTCGTACTACTGATTAAAAGCGACCACAATCAGACTTCTGTGTGAACGGCTTATGACCCTAAGGCGACCCACAAGCACCGAAGAAGAACGATGAGGTCACACAGCAGCGCACTGTCTACTGAAGTGATGATGAACGCCATCAATTATAACATTTATTTAGCAATGGGAGCCAACAGTATCGTCACAAGATCATAAAACGGAAGAGGCTAGAAAAAGAAAGCTTCTAGATTCTAATTTGGAAATAAGCTTTGACTTTGACTGAGCCATTCTGTCATTTGATGAAAATTATTATATTGTAGGTCTTTCTGTTTTTTCTTTCTCCAAAGAGTTTTTGCGGCGCTAGTGGCTCGTATTTTTGACGGTGGGCAGACGGGGAGGGGGGCAGGGAGAGGGGGGACGACATGCGGTGGGGGTTGCCGGGATCTGGAGTCGAGCCCGCGACGTCTGCATCGAGGACCGGGGCCTCCAGGTGTGGAGCGTGCCAACCCTCTGCACCACCACAGCACGCCCCCCATATTGTAGGTCTTTCTATACATTTTAGGATCATTGTTCTGCTGAGAGGCATGTCTCCAACACAGTCTCAAATCTTAGGTAGCATCTAACAAGTTTCCTCCTGTATTTAGCTCCTTCAATTGTCTCAGAGTTAGTCCAGGTTGCCACACCTTTCACACTTTGATTTGTGAAAAAGCTTAAAAACTAATATTCTTCCCTCAAGTTCACAATCATTCATCAGTTTAACAGGGTTTTATTTAGTGTCAGCAAGGGCAAAGGGGGCTGGATGGAATCTTGAGAAAAACGTTTAATTTTTCATCTTCTTATGCTTTGCGCTATTCAAATAAAATCTTAAAATTTATAGAAATTTGTTTGTAAAATGTGAGAAAGTTCAAAGGCTACAACTGCGACGCTATAAAAATAATACATTGATGTTTAAAACGTCTCTCAGTAACACACAGGACAGCGTTTGTATCGTAGTTCCCTGTACAATCAGCAATTAGAGTTGGTAATTAAGCATGCATAAGCATTAGCTCATTATTCACCATTCTCCACATGCAGCTGATGCAGAAAGCTCAAGGAATGCAAGGTTACCGACAGAGAGAGCTGCTGCTGCCACAAGTGCGAAGCTGTGGTGGCTGTGAATTATTTTATTCAAATGTTTTGAACTGGAACGTTAAATGGATTGCGGTCCCGCCTCACCTCGCGCTAAATTCTAATCACCCACTTGATTTCACACTGCACTAGTTTTGCTCCAGAAGCTGCACCTCTGTACGGCTATGCATGTGTGTGTGTGTGTGTTTGTGGTGGCAATGTGTGAGACTGCAGAGTAGACGATGCCTGTTGCTGCTAGGCTTCTGACAGGGATAGGCTACATCTGCGTGTGTGGAAACAGAAATGAGAGAGAGGCAGAAAGAGAGAGAGAAAAAAAACATGTCACTCATTAGGCTGTGTTTTTCCTCTCACCCTCCATCCCTCTTCCCACATCCTGCTTTCCGAAGCGAGGGGGAACCGAGCTCGGTGAATTACATCTCCAACTGTTTGCATCTCATTCTCCTGATACGCTACATTGATTGAGGCCTCTTGAGTGAGGAATGCGGCACAGAGAAGGACTCGGTCCTTGTGGGTGTATTATGCATGTGTACGCCGTGATTTAAAAGAAAAAAATCAAAAAGGAGTTGTTTTTTTTCCTTTTTAGTTGTGTTTGATTGCATTCATACCAGCTTTGCAGTTTCTGGGGTTATTATTTTTGCCTAAAGCCATTCTAAAAACTGTTGATAATCTGATTCACGCAAAGAAAACTGTATTTCTGTACATCAGTAAAACTATTCACATTCACACTGCTTTATAAGGAGCTCTGACGAAAATGTGGCACAAAAACATTTTTTTTTTTTTATCGCAGGAATAAGAGATTTAGAAAATCAACCTTTTCAATTAGGAACATTCATTTAGATAAGAAATAAAAACATGTTAAGAAGCCATTTTTAAAAGGTGCAACAACTAAAACAACCAAATTAATTGGTGTGGAAGGTTAAGGGTCCAGATGACAGGACTGAAAGATATGCTGTGGGAAAAGCTGAAAGAGTAAAATAAGAACTATGAACAATCCCTTTAAAGGTTGTTTTTTAATTGTTTGCTGAACGTCAGAGCCACATACGAGGGCGACGCTAGATAAATGTCAAGTCTCTGCGAGAACGATGTCTCATTTCTGGATGATTACAGCCGTAGTCACTTCCCGCCTACAGCCAAGTCACCACGGATAAGCCGCTGGACATACCGCAGAGGTCACGATAACGTAAACGTGGACGATCAACTTTACTGATAAACATATTTTAATATCACCAGGAGACTCAAGTAGGGTTGGGCAATAAAGGTTAGAAAATAAAATCTCTCATTTTCTTCCATGCCAGACCCAATTTTAATCATTTTTCTTTACAAATGACAGAAAATATTTCCCAAAAGTGGCTTTAACTTCAGTCATCCCTTCTGTGAGTTGTACCAGAATACAGGAATTTTTGTTTTAGGACAAGAATTTTGTCAAAGTATCAGCAGAATAAAGAGGCAATTTTACCATAAAGTGTGGAAAATTAATAATCGCGTTGTTATTTTTTGTGTTGGGGGTCTCTTAAAATTACTACTTCATTCTCCAAATATTAAGACTTAATTCTCATATTACTATCTACTGTCTACTTTTAGTATCATAACTTTATTTTATTTAAAAAAAACAAAAAACTCTTAGTCTAACTCTTATATTCCATTGTAGAGTTGACCTGAATTCAAAATCTAAATAAATAAAAGCTGCAAAAACGATTCTCAAGCTAGATGACATTACTTTGACCTATGGAAACCCAAGGAGTGCATTGGTGAAAAAAATAAATAAATAAAATCTTCAAAATCAAAAAAAAAAATTTCACTCAAGGTTGCCCTCGGAATAAAATACAAATTTATAAAACAAGAGGTCGGGTGTTACTTCTTACCTAGATCATCCAGCTCTTCTGTATGGACCCCTTCTACTCAGAACGATGGATTGTTGAAGAGGCAGAATGGGAATAAGAGAGAGAGAGGGGAGGGGAAAGACATTTGGTGTTAGGTGGATGCAGTAGCAACGTCTGGCCACTTGGTGGCAAGAGGTGAACAAAGCCAGTCCATCAACGTCATGTGATGATCATTGTTTACAAAATACAGCACGCTGGGTTTCTGCCATGTGACCGGATCTTTGTGTTGTCTGAGGCAATATTGACATAAAGACAGGAACTAAAAATGTATCTTGTTCATGTGACTGAAAACTGGACATTTCTTATAAAAACATGCTAAACAGATTTCAGAGAACTCCTGAACACTGGATTATCTAAAGTACCAAGGCTTGTTTTTCTGAGAAAGCTGAAGAAAAAGCAAACAGAGCAGCACCATTCATTTCTGTTGCCCAACACTGACACCTAAAGGTTACTGTGGAAACAGCCTATCTGGATTATACATCTATGACACAGATATGAACCATGATGTGAAATGTGTTTCTTTTCGTCAAGTTGTTTCTTCCAAAGAATCCGGCACTGAACTAGGGAATCATAGTAAAAAATTAAGACTATTTCCATAGATCACATACCATCATCTTCACATTCTTCCAGGGGTTTCTGAGGTTTGTCCAGGCACCGAGGGTCTAGCCAAGAGGTGGTCTTTGTGTTGTGGCTGAACAAAACATAATAAAAAAGTTTATTGACACACCAATGACAAGTTATGAATAATCACTGACTGATTAGGATTTAGATTCACATAAGACATGCAGCTTGGCAAAGCAATGCAAGTCTACATTCTGCAGTGCTTTCCAAAAGTATTCATACTTGGCATTGACTTGTACCAAAGACCAGATTCATCCTCTTAGATTCATTTTCCAGCAGGAGAAGAACCTTAAAAATGCAGCCTGAGCTTCTATGACATATTTGGATCAAAAAGTGTGAGAGTGGCCCAGTCAAATCCCAGATGTAAATCAGGATAAGAGTCTTTGGCAAGAGCATTTCTGGTCACAGATGCTTTTACTCAGACCTGAGAGAGCTTAGGCCATTTTGCAAAGAAGAATGGGCAGAAAGAGGTAAAATGACATAAGTATTGACTCAGCAGGAATAAATACAATTTACGTGCCACACGTTCAGCCTTTTAAAAAGTGGAAGAATGTTTTGATTCATTCTTCCTCTAAAACACTGTGCTCTACTTTTCCTTGTCCTTCATATGTTCAGTAAAATAATATTGAGGTTTGTGGTTTTAACATGTCAAAACATAAATAAAATGTTCAATCAGAGGTCTTTGTTTCTTACTCTATAAAGTAGACCTCTCCGGTCTCGGTGTAGGCCATCTCCCAGTTGTCAGGCAGAGGTCCCAGCGGGTCCTCCGGGGGAGGATGGCTCAGGTGAAGGTTTGTCTGCTGTGTGCTCTCCGTGGTGGCCGATGGTGAGGGGGTTGTCCCAGCGTAGGACGGGTCGCTATGGCGAGGGACGTAGGGGCGCGCCGAGTGAGGGATTTCGTCCAATTCACTGGATTCTCCTGTGGAGACAAATGCAGCTCGGTCTCACATTCGTCAAACCAGCAGAACCTTCTGGGATAAAAACAACCGTTGAACTCATGAAAACGCGGCCAATCAAAAACGATCAGCTAACAGGAGCTTTCGCAGGCATGACTACGTGAACTTCTGAAGAGGGCCGAGGCCACTTCCAGCCTGACGTGACGTCAAACAAGGATTTGACCTTTAAAGCAAGAATAACTGTATGCTTCCTCTAGAGTTCCTGTGTAATGTTTTTGTCTGAGTTCTTTACTTTTCTTAACTTAAATCAGCTGTTAGATCAAAGAGCAAATACAAGAGTTTATGTTAGTCAGTTTGAGTGGGTATATTTATGTAAAAGTGGGATGCAAAATTTTCAAAAAGTACCACAAGTAAAATTCTGCTCAAAAAATAACAAGAACAAAAACTGGTTATTGAACGGACAACTCCAGGACACCAGTTGCATTACACGGCACAATTTCACTCATAGACAATGTATTGATTTTTCTTTATTTGGATAAAAAAATGCCACATTTGACTAATTTTTCATTTAGCCACTTAAGCCTTTTCATACAATAGTAGAAATATGTTAAAAGTCACAAATAAACAAATAATCCGATCTCTTTTTTAAATAGGAGATCATGTTACTGTCTAAAGTGCATTAACATAGGATTCCTTTAGTGAATCGTAAGAGCATAAAGCTAAAACTAAACCACTTGAGGAGTTTTGGCAAAAACATATTTACATACTAAGGGGTTTAATCTTAAATGTAAAATGTAAATATTTTTGGACAGTTTTTTCTTAATTACTTCTCTGAATATGTAGTATTTTCCACCAAATGGCCTAAAAACTCTGTATATTCCAGTTCATAATAAATCGATTACTAATCCAGTTGAAGATTATTTCAATAACGTATTAATCACGATTAATCATTTCAGTACAAGTAACTAATAGTTTTAGTTAGACATTGAATCCTGGATTATTTCAGATTTCACACTTGAAAACTGAATGTGAGTACTCTCGATGCGTCACAAACCTCCCGCGTCCAATAAATCTGACTGCCCTTCCTGAAGCTTTGAAGAGATTTACTCAGGCAGCTGAGGGGGCAGTTCACACCTCGAGTCATGGCCTCTGAATTGTTAGCACTTAGCTTCCTGTTATCTCATTTTCACACTCACACTTGACCAGCAGTCATTACAGCTCCCACAATCACAAAAGGCTCACAACTAACTTTTGGTCTGACCTTTAGTGAAAAAAAAAACAAAAAAACAGTGCTGAGTCAACATCAAAGGGGGTATTACAAATAATTCCAAAAACAAGTTTTGAACCAGCAGCACAGCTGTCGACATGACGGTTTTATGTATTAAACCTTACAATATTTATGACATAATTGCTTTCTTAATTGTAGAGGCTGCATAATTGCACACTTTCTGGGACTCACAGCAAGATGGCACTATTTAACATTTCTACATGCTCATGTACCGTCAAGGAATAAATACATAAAAAATAAGAAACAAAGACTGAGACTTACCAAGAAATTAGCTGTGGTATTCCAGTGACCCACTCAAATACCAAAGAACGATCTTTTCTCCACTTTCCTAATTTCCCTCTTCACAAAGCAGCAGACTCTCCCTTGTCCTCCTGCCCAGTCCTCCTCAGACCTCCGCCACCCCCTTTCCAGGTCACTCCCTCATTCTCTGTTATTTCCGGCTACCTTCACCTCACTTCCAGCCCCCTCCCACTTAACCCGTGAGCTCTTGTGTTGTTGTTCTTCTTCCTCTTTGTCCCAAAGGCAACGAGTGCCTGAAAAGTAGGTTTGAAACCCAAGCTTATATTGCAAACTACACAGGAGGCGTTGTCCGGGTGTTGTGTTGGTGTGTTGGTCAGTACAATCACTACATGCAGGTCTGTTTGTTAAAGGTGTCTGTTACAGAAGCCTTACAAAAACAAGCACAAGCTACAGTTCCTTGCAATCTACAACCTGTACTACTATGTGGTAGATTAAAACCAAAACTTTTTGCATGTGCTGCGTTGTCTAGCAACCCTCACACAGACTGAGTCTGATCAGCACACCCAGTTTATTTCAAGGACTATAACATCATAGGAAAAATTGTGCTGCAGGTTCTTTGATAAAGTTATTAGTTTTAAATCCTAAGTAAAATGAAGAAATTACCAATTGGAGACTTATGAGACTCGACGTGCCTCCATGTAGACTTTGAATGTAAACTAGATGCGCCTGACGCTCAAAACATGTTTGGTGTGAATGCACCATCAAGTGTCTGCATCCAAAGTGCACATGCGTCAAACTGGAAGCGCTGGGCGCGTTTGTGATGTGCGTAACGCGTTTGGTGTGAACGCACCATTAGAAAAATAGCCAACAGTTACTGTATTTCAGATATTCCTCTATCTTACTACTGCCACACTCACAATGTGATGAAGATATGCAGCTTGTGCAGCCGCATCTGTTGTTGTTCATTCACATCATCTAACAGCAGTCTACCTGGGAAACTCCGTAGCTCACTAAAATAGAACAATACTGATCTTTATGCCACATTGCAACCATCAAATACAGGTTTTAAATTCGCAGATATAATTCTGCGTGGGTTGCAGTTCGCATCTCTCTGAGCTACACACAAGTTTTTAAAAGATACCCGCTGGCTTTAACCACTAACTTTATCAGTGTTCTTGCTGTGGATGTACTGAGACGCCTGTTTTTTTTTTTTTCCTGTAGCTTCACTGCGGAACAGCATCAGGATTCTGGGCAGCACACGCTGCGGGTGTCATCAGAAACACACTTTGTGACCACCGGCCCAAAGCTCTGACCTGCTGGACGCAGATTCTTCTGCTTACACTGATTACCAGTAGTAAAACATTTCACATCAAGGTTATGTAAATGCAGCATTTTACAATTTCTGAGCTGATTTAGATAAATTAGAATAATATCTATATTTACTATTGATAAATTTGCTGGTGAGCTAAGAAATCAATATCCTCAATTGGGTCAATGATTATTGCTTTTGTGGGTTTTTACAAGTCTGCGCTTGTGTTCAGGCCTTTACAAATAATGGCTACTAGTACTAGTTCGATCTTTGATCAAGTCTAAAACACATAAGTCGAACTTGAACAGGAATATTGTTTGTAGAATTGTAAAAACCATAGTTTTTCATTTTACTTGTGAAATAAAAAAAGGTTATTAGAGCTTTCTTCAACATGGAGGTCAGGTATTGAAGGTGTACCCAAAGGACACTCAAGTCCATTTTTAATTTAAGTAATTAAAAACAGAAAAACAGTCCGAAAACATGCTGATAAAATTGTTAAAGTCTCATTTGAGGAAGGACCTTCTTAAAGCTACAGAGGCCCATTTTCACGGCGCTAAATTGCGACGTCAAATTTCTTTTAAGTCATGTCAGACATATGCAGCATTTTTATAAAAATTGACAGTAATAGTTACTTGATTGTGATACAAAACGACACTACGAACCTGGAAAAACACATAATGCTGCCCTTTTAAAAGTGATGAGACACAATTTGTTTCGTTTCTACATCATAACAGAGAGCTTTTTTGCAATCGGAAATTTTTCCAAATAGTCAAACTGGTATTTCTTCTAAGTGAAATACCAGTTTTGGAGAGTTGAGCAGCAAGTGGGGGAGAGGCAGCAAAGCGTTATTTTAGTATGCTCCATAAAAAAAAAGACCCAGTCACTTCTGCACTTTCTCAAACCATTCAGCAGGTTTGAGACCATAACTTTTAAAAACCTTGGCGTAACTTGTGTAACCAACTGAAAACATCTTCCACCACATGAATGATCTCAGTTCTCTGAGAAAAGCAACACCTACAAACTCCCTGTTGCCTCCACTGACGTCACGGTCTTCACCCGTTCAAACCAGCGTCGTACTTCAGCTCTGCTGCTCGTCTGCACGTTACCTGTAAAGCTGCTGTTCATGTCAGGGAGGTCCTCGTCGTCCTCCAGTTGCTGATCTGCAAGCCCTATTCCAGCATTTCGCATGTCATTGTAGGACTTGGCTCGTCGGGGAGTGGAGTTCTGCGAGCCCGGCAGGCTACCACTGAGCCCGTCTGACAGTGGGGCATCACCACCGCTACTGCCGCTGATCACTTTCCCACTGGGAGGCTGCACCGGAGGCTTGGGCGTCCCATAATAGTTGCCTGGGGGAACAAAGAAGGAGGGAGGACGACAAGATGGAGAGGTTGCAGATTAAAGTCACATAAAAGCGGCGCTAGGCGCACGTGCGCATCTGGGTCAGAAGTGTTAGACCGGGTTGAAATCAAGACCATTGGATATTCAAATACAAAGATTGTTCAGAAATATTTTTAGATTCAGATTGGTCAATATCAGTTGATTTAAAAAGAAGAACGATGTCAAAATAATACCAAAACTTTCTTCAAAATATAAAAAAGTCAGAAGGGTTAGGAATTGTTATTCGACAACAAAATTCTGTTCACGTTTATTCTCGAACTCACGTGAAGCAGGAATTTATAAGGAAAGTTGAAATTCTGCTGAAAATCACTTACACAGAGACACATAGGACAAATGATGTAACCACACACACATTCATACGTAACACTCTTAGGTTAATTAGCAAGACCAATTAACCCAGTGTTTCTCAATTCCGGTCCTCACGCCCCCCTGCCCTACATGTTTTAGGTGTTTCCCTTATGCCACACACCTGGATTGAATATGTGGGTGATTAACAGGCTTCTGTAGCACTTGATGATCATGCAATCATTTGAATCAGCTGTTCTGGAATAGAGGTACATCTAAAACATGCAGAGCAGGGGGGCCCGAGGACTGGAATTGAGAAGCGCTGAATTAACCTAAGAGTGATGTTTTTGAACTATGGGAGGAAGCTGGCGTGCCCGGTGACTCGGTGAGAACCGACACACGCACATGGGCAACATACAAACCAGGCCTTCACTTGAACCAAATTATAATTTATTAAAGGGAAAATAATCAAGCCCTGTGTGGAAAAAAACTATCCCCCAATGAACTAACAGTAACAGTTTTGTTTTTAGAAACCTGAATTCAGTTTCACAAGCCAAGCTGGAATATTGAATAACCCACTGATAATCAAGTGCATCGTTTCACAGTGAATCACGTCGCAGTAGCTTCCTTTCTCTGTTAATGACATAGATGAGAAAATGAGACTGAGAATGAGACTCGATGTAAATGAGACTCGGGTTTATGAAGTCGTGTCTGAGGGTTTTAGTTTCGCAAATTAATTTCAACTCAAGCCAGAGTGTCAAGTTTGAGTCGGATTGGTAAAACTAACAGAATAAAATTTTTTTTTTTAAAAAGTAGTGTGATAATCAAAACACGCTGGCTATGCTTGAAAACCCTTGAGTGTTTGAGGAGTGTTTATTTCTGCAAATCATATTAACAGGTGTCTTGATTATTAAGTGGCAAATTATGGGCTAAATAAATTGTAGGGCTAATTTCTTAACTAATAGCAACTAACTACTGGCTGGATGGTTGCATTTAGACTCTGCAAATTCAACCAACATTAAGCTCCAGCCTAACAGTAGAGGTTAGCAACAGGATATCCTGTAAAACAAACTGCTGGTGTTGCAGTTCACCTTCATATGTTCCAATTTCCAGGAGGGTTCCACTCTTCTCCAACACCAGGAAGTCCTCTACAGAGAGGAAGTTGTAATCCACACCAGGAACTTCTCCTTCACGTGGGGAGCGAGTGGTACCTAGACGCCAAATCGGAGACAAGGATGAAGTTAGTGGACTTCATTCAGAAATGATACAGCTGTGAAACAGTATTAATGCTCATTGGTTAGCAGAGCTACGTCACACCGGAAGAAGAAAATACATTTCTAAACGGAATAAAGGAAAGAATGTCATGGCCTAAAATTGACATTAGCAACAGTATCACTTCTTAAGGCCCTGCAAAATCCTTAAAGGCAGCATGATGTTCGATCAGGCAGCAAGAGAGCAAGAGAGAGCGAAGCTCTTAGGACAGCAGTGTCAAACTCATTTTCATTTTGGGTCACATCAAAATCATTAATGTTCTCAAAGGGTTGAGCCAGAATGTATTGATAAACGTATTAAACTGCTAATATATATAACAAATAGCTGCCTCTGTATCTGTACCTTTTTAAAATTAAAGTATGTTAAACATCATTTCATGATGATCAGTCCCCTCAGGACTTCACAATGGATTTTAATCAAAACCACAGATTTTGTGCTGCTAATCTAGAATTATTGGCAAGGAACTTTGCAATACTTGTGCTTATGTATGACTTTCATTACTCGCCGTATTGATCCTGGAATATGACTTTCTCTAGGGAATATGTAAAAAAAATGTAAATTCTGTCATCTTCTTAAATCTTCGTTTCTGAATTTTTTTTTTTTTTTTATGATGTAGGCCTCGATTCTTAATATTGATAATTAATGACCAATCAAAGTAAGACAGCCTGAGAAAAAAAAAATACTTTGACTACTGTTATAACTTCATATATTTTAGTTCTTAAAGAAAATTTGTAGAGCCCTAGTTTTTTTGTTTTTTTTTTATCATTGTTTTCCAACATTCACCTTTTCCAAGGTGAACAATAACAACAAAATTATTGGACAAAAGAAAATATACATTTTCATGCTATAAATAAGATAAAACATGGCCAATGCTGAACACAGGACCTAGAAAGGGATGCAAAATTATGGAGTACAATATTGATATTGCTGGTACAGGAAAAACAATGAACAAAGAGAAGCAGCTCTGTAAGTGACCTCAAAAAAGGAGTTTCCGCTCTACACCAAACAAAGAAAATAAAACTGAGAAGCTCCCATTGTGTGCCGATGTTGAGTCACAACGGGGGGAGAGAGTGTGAGGTACGCTGGTAACACCTAGTGAGATCCTGACGTATGTTTGGGGGGAACTGTGAGCCCGTGTGTGAACGTGTGTTTGATTTGGCACGCAGCCCGTGAGATTCACGCGGTCCCTTAAATGGCTGCTGAAAGTCAAGCAGTGTGGCAACAACAAAGAAGGTTTTCCTTTTAAATAATCCTCAGTCAGTTTTTGCATTGATTCCTAACATATATTGGCCCAAGGCAGATTTCCACACATTTTTCTTACAATAATTAACAGTATGAATAAAACCATCCACACAGTGTCATTTATTTCATGCCTCTCCTTTCTTTTCATGCTCCTCAATCTTCCATCTCGTCTCCAAATCACGTTGTCTCTGGTAAGTAATAAGAAGGTAAAAATAGATGCGCAGCGATAAGGAGGGAAAGCTCCCTCTGCCGCCACACTCGGTGACATTGGTGATAAATCATGGGTGTATACATCCTCTCTCAAACAGCAGAGCATCACGTTCACACCGGCGTGCAACAAACAGGAAGACCATCATTTTCTCACACAAAGTGATCTTGACCAGCATGAACTCGAACGCCAAGCCATCTCAAAAGGGGAGTGGATTTCATTTGCATGTCCATCGTCACGTAGAACATGTTAAAAATCTCTTGATTGCTACGTTATTTAGAGTCTGTGGAGATGAATGGTTTCGTTTTGCTCATTTCCAGGCACAACGAATGTCCACCTTAAAGCGTCTTCAGCTTATTATCCCTCCAAACAATGGCCGCCATTGATTCGACTCTATGTAGACACTTCTCTTAGAAAACCAAATAGGAAGTGGAACTGTGACCAGTATATCAAAGGGGAATCGAAAAGCGGGACCTTGGCTGAAACCCATGGCTAAGACGCAGTTATCACCAAAGGCTGAATTCATTCACTACACCCCGAACACAAAAGCTCCTTTGACCAAGCTGTGAAATGAAGTGAGAGGGAAAGACAGGTTGGGATTTCTGGGACTAGAGTCGGAGATTAGAGTTGAGTGACCATTCCGCTTCATGCTGACTTCAGACAAAATAAGGCCAATGAATTGAATAAATAGCATTATTTCCAGGTATTGGCACAAATAATGAAGCGTTCAGTGGAAATGGACAGTTGAGGGACAAGCAAATCACTTCAAAAAATTCTTATACACACAGAAAAAAGCATGTTTCTGAGTTGTTCGCCAAGAAATGTCGTTCTGCATGGACTCCGGCTTCCCAAACATGTTTTATGTAAAATTACAGAAATATGAGCCAGAGAGCTTTGACATATTTCAGAGTGCTGTAAATGAAGCACGTGAAACAAAAATGAAATACACGAGAAAGCAAAGATAGAAAGAACAACAACAACAACAAAAGATCAAATTACCCAGCATTGATGACTTTATGCTGGATAATTTGTTGTTTTTTTTTAATTAACTGTTTCCAGACTGCATCTGGGATTAAGCTAAGCACACACTGAATTGCGGGTTACATTTTTGAATGACATTCAACTGTCAAAAACTATTTAAGGTCACATTTCTGTGGGAAATAAATTATTTTTTTTCCTTTGCAATACAGCATTGATGTGAAAGTTTTTCTTCCTTTCAAAACAAATTTTTCTTTTGCCTGGATCATGAGTCATGCAGATAATGTGACGCGTACTAAGAATTTCTACTGAAAAAGTAGAATTTTCCAGTCAAACTTACAGTGTGTCGTGGGGATGTTACCAAGACAAAAGGAAAATGGAAAAACAAAAATCTGAGAATTTTATTGTTAAACTGCACGGATACGTGTAAACACAACATACTGAAGTCCCACTAGGAAACAACAATAGACCTCTTCAGTGAGGACTTTGATACAAATTTAGCCATTTTCTGAATCAGTAAGATGTCTACCAGTTAAGATAAAGATCTACAAACTTCATTCAGAATACAAACTAACAGAGTTAGAGGGGAGTAAGCCAACAAGCCCGAGAACACCAGCTGTGTGTTTTGCTGCAGGAGGGACTGGTGCACTTCACCAAACAGATGGCAGAATGAGGAAATATTACTGTGTGGAAACAAATCAGGCTTCTAAATAGACAACAAATGATGCAAAATGGCTTAAGGACTAAAGCTAATGTTTGGGAGTAGGAAACAAAGCACTGATCTCAGGCACATAGAAAACTTATGCACAAAGCTGAAAATGTGTTTAAGCACTGCACCCGATGAACCTGAATTAGCCACAGCGATTCTGTCAGGAAGAATATTCCAGCAAACTACTGTGAGAAGGTTGTGTCACGTGACAGCTTTACAGAGCAGCTTAAAGATATAATCAGAAACGTATACATCACTTTTAACAAAAAAGCATTTACTGATTTACTGTCAAAAGACTCTAAAAACAATGAGTTGGATAATGTTGCCTTTTATTTTGAAAATTAAGGTGATGGTGAGTTTGAACATTTTGAGGTGGGTGTTTTGAAAGGAGCTATACTTGGTCTTGATGAAGAATAAAAGAGAAATGTACATTATTTAGTTTGATTTTATTTATAGATCCCACTGTCCCATCACCAGGACGGTTTTATTTGGTTTTTCTGCTTTTAATGGGAGAGAAAAAGAACGTTACATATTTAATTTCTTGAAAAAGTTTATAAAAATATACACATAATTCGGCAACATTTCACAAATGTGCATCTCTACAAAAATTCTTAACCAGAATGCCTGTTAGTCGGAGATGAATTCAGAAAGCAGGCTCTGTAGTATTTAATAAAACAGTCACAGTTAAATCACACTCATTCGGCGCGCTTAAACACTCAAAGTTTGACACTGCTGTGCTTGAAAATAGAAAATCTTGGCTGCAGATTGGACTGCTGCTGGGTTAACTCCGCTAAAAACAACTACTTGCAGCTCGTCTAAGAAACACAGACCGACTGCTTTGGGGTGAAAATGATCCGCAATCTTTCCCTCAGAAAAGTGAATGAATTTAAATGCCACACGTTTAAAAACTGGGGATTTTGAGCTGAAAGTAAAGCAATGGTCACCTTTGAAACACACTTAGAAACATTATCAGGATAGATACACAGTGGAAACCGCACCACCTCCACTGCGTGACTCCAGCAGTGACCAGATTTGACTCCTGCTGTGGAGAACCAGGGGCGCAACTACATATTTTTGAGGTGGATGTGAACACATCATCATTTTGTTCTTATCTGTATCAATATATCGAATGATGACTGAGGCCTGCTCTTGCTTTGAAATATCAGGTTTGCAGTCCAGTTCCACTGCAGAGTACTTAGAGGTTTTGATCTGGGCAGATATTTGACCCAAAACACACTCTGATATTGAATCTAAAAATTAATTGTAGTGCGCCATGTCAGACATCCAGTGGTTTGTTTGGAGGCAGCCTTTCTAAGATGTTCTGTCAGTGTGACATTATATCGTCCTATGAGCTCAAGGATTCCCAGAAAATTTCCATTTTTAGGATTTCCTAACTGAGAATTTTTCCCCCCTTCGTGGCAAGTTTCTCTCTGCAAGGAAGAGTTTGCAGTCAATAACTCAAGTCATTGATTCCAGTGTGATTCCAGTGTGTTTTGGAATCACTATCACTAGTCTTACCTCGGCGGAAGCGAGAAGCCATTTCTTTCCACATCAGATGAGCATTTATGTGAGAACTGCTGGTTTCATGGTGCTTCAATGTTTTTGAAAGACATCGCCGTTATTATACCCCGCCACAAGGCACAAGGAACTTTAGCTTCACCAAAAAGCTTCCATACAAACCAGTAGACTCTTTTAGTATTTTTGGAATACAGTAATCAATCTCGTTTGACTTTCTCTCCATTAGACAGTAAACAAAAATAGTATGCTTTGGAAAAACACCTCTTCTCTGATCTTGGATGTGGGCCATCAGAAACTTTCTGTGGGCCATTTTCAACCATGTACTGCCTACACGTGTCCCCCGTTTTGTGTGGTAAAGGCCATTCAGATGGATCTTCTGAATAAAGCCTTGCCTCAACCCTCTCCTGTGCAGCTCTGTGCTCCTCTCTCTCTTCATCATCTGGACCTCTCTGCTCTTCTCCCTCATCTGCACCTTTCTGTTCCACATTCTCCTTTGTGGTGATCGACTCGCCATGTCTAATTTGACATGCACTAATTTTCCCAAAAAAGAACACAATGAAAGATGGTAATCAAAAATTCAAACCATCATAGTATAAATTTTTGTTGCCTCCCTATTGTAATTATTCCTACCTGATGTCATCACTTGTCTCTTCTATCATGTCTGCCTCTTTCATTCCTTGTTTGTGGCATTCTCCACTAAGTCATATGGTCAAAAAAGCATTATATACATGTTGTAAAAATTACAGATATTAATACAGTTTTTAAAAATAATGTTTAAACATTATTGCTTGGGATTAAGTTGCTGTTCCTTCACTTCCACCTAATATTAGACCAACCTGTTGCCTTCCCCTGTCTGTCCTGATTCTTCCTGTCATCTTCTCTTCTTTCTCTCCATCCTCACAACTGAATGACATTAATTTTGCATTAAGTAGGTTTAAAAAATACAGCAGTGAAACCACCATAAAAATGAATCTTTAAATTTAAATGATCTCCTTGTTGGATTAACAGTTACTGACTGGACACTGCATCTGATCTGACTTATCAGATACATCACAACACCATTGTAGAGATATTGAATAAGACATTTAAACTCAAGTGTCCCCCTGCCAGAAAGGTTGGTAACATGGGTCACCAACCTTTTTGAGTCTAAGGTCTAGAGTGATACTGGACTAATTTGTCTGATACACACATAAACCTGTACAGCTCAATAGGAGTGGAGGTGAAGGAGCAGAGGGATGCCTAATCAGTGCCGTTACTCTGTTATCGATCATTTCATGCTGTTAAATATATAAAATGCCAACTAGAAAAACATTTTTTCTAGAGGGGGTTTCTAGAAACCGCCCCTAACGCATTGCATACCCACTTTTGTGCACCACTGTATAGTAAAGATTTCCATTGGAGCCGTCTGTGGTACTTTTCCAGGCCTTGATGTTTAAGGTTGGAGTTTTCTTAGCTCTATGCTAACACAATAACAACAACAGCAACAAAAAGATTTAAACTGCTTCAGGCTATTCCTGGAAGGTGTAAAGTCCCGTGTCAAATTTTAATACCTATGGGAAGACTTTAAGAGATGCACAAAGTGAAAACGTCTCATTTTAGATCCTGTCAGCTTTGGGGGTTTTTGATGTCTGAAGATCAGTTCAGTGTCACTCTGACCTGAGACCAATCTACACGTTTCCTCTCCACGCAGGATCTGTTCCCCACTACAGAGGGCATCAAGTTACACCTTTCAAACCACGATCAATACGTCAAGACAGTCATTGGTCACAGTCTCTACTCTGACCTTAGTCGTCATGATAAGTCTTTAGCACCAATCAGCTTATAATGGATCGACGCATCTTTTCATGACGTCCTCCCAGCGTCTCCGACCGGACAGAGGTGTTCATGGTTCGGCATTTGGATCGTAGACGGCAACACATGTTTATGGACTTTGTTGCATGTTTGATTGGCATACGGGCCTTGCAGATGGGTGTATAACCCTTGCCACATCATAATAAAAAATCTCAATAGTTTTCTGTCACACTTCAATTCGCATATAGGTTAGCACATCTCTTTGAATCTCATCTGACCAGAATATAGGTTGGCTGCAACTTTTTCTAAACATATAACGCACTGGAAGTCACACACTAAGTAAGCCTCCCGGTCAAAACTTGAAAAAGAGCTCATTATTTTACTACGGCTTCACACACAGCCCTCCTCTTAAAACTCTCTTATCCAAGCTTCATACTAACATTAACTGGCAGACACATTCAGCGGCTCATCTATATTTAATTGATAGCAGCCTATTTTTAAGGGAGTGTCTGGATCTCTGGTGGCATGACAGGCCAAGATTGGTTATATTTATCCTGGCACATGGTGACACGAGACTCCATTTGACAATATAGTGATACTAAAGCAAAAATAAGCAAAACAATAAAATGTGCTTAAGACATTTCAGTGATTAAAGGACGGGAATCTGAAATTAAACTTTGGTCCTTTTTTTTTTCTTCTTCTTCAACATATTGCCATTGTGACACTGAAGACTGCAAAAAGGCGGCGCATGCCTCCACTTAGATGCAAACCAGCTTCTAAAAATACCTGTGTGTGAAAAATCTGTTTATTCCCTACACTTGCATTCTCCCCAAAGCAACACAGCACCCTGAGCACACATATCCCTCAGGCCTGGCCTTGCATTTTAGCTGTGACCTACATTTAATTCCTTCTACAGGAGCGACGCCGGTGTTGACTTTTTGGGCAATTTGACTCCTTTTTGCTGAGAGCTGAAGAGCCGTCTTGCTTGACATCTCCATCAGATCCGGTTTCATGGTGCTGTTTAGCTTTCCTTAAGCTTGCCTGAGCCTCACAGATGGCTTGATTTCAGCAGAGGAAAGTGAACCAGATTAACTTCTCGGCTGAAATAAAGATCCAGGGAAAATGTCTAAAAATTGCAATGAGTAACTGCAAGGTGCTGGCTATTTCAGTCACAACCAAGAGTCAAGGCTCACAAAGATTTTAAAAGTGTATGAATCATCAAAGGGCAACAACTCTCAAGTAATCCCACATGAAATCTTTTCACGGTTGATGAAATGACAGCAGCAGACCACGTAGCGCGCAAGTTTGTCGTCAGTATTGTTCTTGGCTATATATAATATGTTTTGGTGACTGTTTAGAAATCATATTTAGACTTTTATGCACCTCCATGAATAACCCAAGATAAGAACATCTTTTGTAGCAGGTCTTTGTTAAACATTAGATAAGTGCAAATCTGACTGAACAATGTGTGGCTATAAATGAATCAAACCATTTCCTTAACGCCAAGTCCGACTCGCTACAAGGAATTTTAGTGCATCCTTTTCAATCAATCAATTTCGCATCTGGGATCTGATCTAAAACTGCATCATTTTTGCGCTGACAGGTGTTATTGTTTCTATATGCATTAGATTCCTAGAGAAATACCAGGTACATTTTCTGGAGAAGACATAAAATTCAAACAGCTACTGTAAGCCAATAAAAGCTATAATGTTGCAAAAAACCCAACCATTATAGTGAAATCTGGAGTTTTATTTGTTGTATTTGATCATGTTTTTTAGTTAAGCTTAAAAGGTTCCATGTTGGTTATATTTACCCATTTCATTGAAGCCGAACTTAAAACAGTTGATTGTTCTACAGTGGTCAAATATTGTTTGTCAATAGTCTATTGTTTGTTTACTGGAGGAAAAATTGCTGCAATAAGAATTTGTCATCTTGAAATATTAACAATGAACTCAAACTACCAACCTCTCACAAAGCTAATATGGTTGGGATTAGTTCTTTGGATACCAATTTTGGTACCATTTTCCATGGTGCTAGTTTCACAAGTGTATAGCTGGACGCTGCGTTTACGCTTACAAATAGCCACCGAGTTCTAGCAGAATAATTCTGCTATGTAATGAAGCAAATCATCCTGGATGTTTTAAAAGAAACATCCACTTTCTTTTAAATGTGGATGTTTTATTTTTATAGAACAAGCGGTTGTATGGCAAGACAAATAAAAAACCCACAATGAATACCATAAAATATTGTGACAAAATTTTAGATCCATATAATCAATTTATAGTTACTGATACTGTCATTAGAGATTCTGTTTTGATTTTCAGGTTATTCTTATAATGACAATTGTCTTGATTTTATAACAGTAAAATCCTGTTGAACTGGTTAATGTTTATAGTAGTAAGGCTAGAAGATATATCTATATGCTATCTTCTTAGATTATTGATTTTATACTACAGTTGATAAGAGAAATCTGAATAGGTCAAAAATCATTAACAAGTCAAAGTTTTACAAATTGGCCACACAATCCTGATCAGTGCATCTCTATCATTTATATGAAATATTTATTTCTCTTTTGAAAGTACTACACATTACATCCCACACAAACATGGTATTTATAGTTGTCTTACAACTATAAATTACAAAGGACTATATAAATATCCCTAAAGGTTACAACGGCATCTGCCATCGCATTATAAACTCATTTAAAAAAAGAAAACAAATAGGAAATTTAATTGTGGCATTTTTTGCTCTCTCTTTAAAAAAAACGCTACAATTTTGACATCTCAGTCATAATTATCTTTTGAATTCAGCCACTCAACCTGCAAACAAAGAACTGGGGGGAATCCTATTAGACAACAATCGTTTGCGTTATGGAGAGAAAACCTGATTATGTTGCGAATCATTAGCTTTTTGCTTTAGAACACGTTTTTCTTATGTGTACCTTTTGTGGCGCGCTGTGCGACTCAAAATGTGCTAATCAGATGTAAATGATATACCCGAAAACATTTGGCTTTCCAGGATGAGTATGAAAGCTTTGTGTTTGAATTATTTTTAGGAAGTCATCTATTAAAAAATATTTTTTTTTCCTGCTCAGTGGAGGCTATTTTTTCCACCCTAATGAAGTGCTTCAAAAACCTTCACATGACCAAGAAAGATTAACATGACTAAAAATGTTTCCTTGTAAGGTTAAACACCAACAGTAATAACACTGAGAAATGAAGAAATAAACATAAAAAAACCCCAAAAGATTCCTACATTGTAAAACTGTGGAAGTGTTCAGATCCATCAGCTCAAAGTGGGACACCGTAAACGTGTTTGGCAATAATTCATTATCATAATTGTTCTATTAATAGAGCCAGCTATTGTTACAGAGCATTCAGGTCATCCAGCACAGACACTATTTAAGCGAGTAGATTTTGAGTGGTTTCTATATATAACATTAGGGCAATAGAAACAAACCAAATGAATTAATCTTTCTTTATGTTTAAGGTCTGACACTGGGTACGTCAAAATAAAAACTGGAGTATTGTTTTACTTCATATTGTGAGTTTAGAGACAGAGTCACAGTCTGCAGAGCTTGATTAAAACTTTCATGGTTATGACTAACAGGGGACCAACTCCCCACGCGGCCTCTATCCTCCCACATTGACTTGTTTTATTTTATTTTAAATAAATTAAAACCGAAAAACAAAATAATAGTAATAATAGTAATAATAGCACATAATCCCTCCCTCTGTTTCTCATCCACCACTTTGTGACTTCTGCTTCTTCAGTGTGCTTTTCTTGTGGGTTCTGCTTGTGTGGTCCAGAATAGCTGTTTTGGTCTCTGCTTTGACCAGAAGATAACTGTGGCTTTTCAGGCCACCGACTCAGTCCCACCAAAGGCTTCATTTTATCAGCGGTCCAACTCCACTAGTGGAGCTTCTGATTCAAACACCAACGCTGATCCACCAACTAAACTACTATTTACACCACAATCCACATGAAAAGAAGTGTAAAGAAATGCAGACATAAAGGTGGTTTGCATAACAAGACAATGTTTTGTGTGATCATTCACTTGGCTCATTCCTCTCTTACTATAAATTACCAATAAGCTGCCAAAAATGAAGCTACTAAGCTTTTTTCCAACTTACAAGAAAAAGATTATTAGGCTGTTTGGAAATATTTCTTATTTCTAATATTGTATTTAAAAAAAAAAGACTTAGATAGTGAAACAACAACAAAAAAAATCAACAGAGCTATTATTAAATCAGGCTAGTGATCAGAATAATCAATAAAATAAATTGATTAGTAAAATATTGGTTAGACTAAAGTAATTCCCAAAGTATCACATAAGACACTGAGGCGACTCGAACGCTGGTTTATCCTCTTACACATTTTAGATTCTCACATTTAATGCTGCTTCCTTCCTTTGCAGTAGGAGTCGCCGCTCAGAAATAGACAGTAGATGAAGAGCCCTAGACGACCATCAAATAGACGCAGCTTTTCTTTTCATCTCACCAAATAAAAATTTTCCAATCCAAGATTTTAAAACCTGATGGATCAAGTGTTCCTCCAAAAACTACATCTGGTCACTGATCATCTGAGTCACTCACATCATAAATTCCTGTTCCTGAATCGGTTAATGTTTGCATCTCCACCATGGCGAATTTTCATTCATGAATGTCATCTGCGAGTTATGAACTATCTGAGTTGTAGGTTCTCTAAAATATAATAAAATATCCTCTTTGGAGATGAAAATGAATGGTGGTCTTTCTTTAATGACCTCTCCATACCACTAATTACTGTAATTAGTGGTTTTACAGAAAAGGAGGACTACTACAAATGCAGGTTATGTTTTCTAGCCACTAAAACCTATTTATCATTTACCTTCCACTTTACAATTACCTTATGCTTTCTGTTGGTTTATCACAGAAAATCCCAATAAGACACATTGAAGTTTATGGTTATAATGTGACAAAATGTGAACAAGTTCAACAAGTGTATCTTTTCTTAAATCATTTTTTAATTGCCTATGTTTGTGTATAAAGATGTTTTTATATGGCTGGTTGACTGAGGTTGAGTTGCTTAAGGTATAGTCAGGGCCGGCCCAAGGCATAAGCAAACTAAGCAGCTGCTTCGGGCCCCAAGGCCACTAAGGGGCCCCTCAGTGGAGCTGATATCAAAAACACACAATTTCACTATGAAGTGATTTGTTTTTACAATAATATAAATTTGATAATGTATGTAGAAATTATTATTTTATTGATGACAAAAAAAATAAATTGCTCTAGGGGCCCCCTGGTGGCCGCAGTAGGTACAGCACGCTTCGCCTGTAACATGAGCTGCCGTTTCGTCCAAAGCTCCGGTCAGAAGTTAAGTAAGCAAAACAATGTCTTAAAAAAGGACCTATCCTTCAAGGAGGGAGAAAAGAAAAGGAAGAACAGAAAAAAGCCAAGATAAATGTTTGTTTTAATGTGTCTTGGTAATGTAATGTAATGTAAAAGATTAGTAAAGCTACTAATAGAAAATTAGCTGGATAGCGAATGTTCCAAACATTTATGCTAGCGTCTTTGTGTTTGTGTGAAACTGAGTTATAACTTTATATGAGTTTATTCTCATGGTTGGCTCTGTGTTTCTGAGGTATTTTGGCTTTAAAACGCCGTGTTTGATAACAATAATTAAAACTTCTCAACGTTTGACATTGTCTAGTAAAATGTTTTTACATCAGGCTACATGGATGAGCTGCTCTACGCTGTAGTTGGGGATACATTGTTTGCTATTGAGCAAAATCATTTTGTGGCTAAAACAAACATTATTTTTACATCAACTTCTAAGTTATGTGAAACTTCTGTTAAATCATTTGAAGGCTCAGAATCAGTCCAGTACCGGTACCGGTCCACATTCTCAGGGGAGAAAGACTCATCTGGTGGAAATAAAATTTTTCGTTACTGGAGTAACGCTTAAGAGAAGTTTATCTAATCAAAGAATGTCATGAATATGTGGGTAGAGCTGCACCGATTGCAGTTTTCTGGCCGATCCCTGGTTACCGATCTTTAGAAAGCCTGACCTGCCTATTTTGATTTTGGCTGATATAAATTTTTTTAAATGTCACTAAATATAGCAGGAAAGTCAGTGAGTCGGCAACAGTGAGGTGAATATTCACTGTAAACGTTCAGACCCGACCTGCTGGGACGGCGAGTCAAATCTCTCACTGCAGAGCAGAAGAACACAGACTAATTTTTAACCCTTTGCTGATGAAGGTAAGATTAGCGGATAAGCTGGGCTTCACATGTAAGTATCAGTCGATCACGATCCCCCAAAATGAAGGAAACCGGTGCCCAGAAATCAACTGGTCAATAAATCAGTTGGCCAATAAATGTATCCTATTATACATGCATATAATGTAAACAGCACTGCCAGAGATGCAATAGGTTTATAGCAGGTGTGTGAATGATCTAATGATCGGGCTGCTCATTGTAGCCAGTCCACAATGTTAGCAGAACTAGAGGGCCCCAAAACCAAATTTCACTTAGGGCCCCATGGAGGCTTGGGCCGGCCCTGGGAATTGTAAATTGTGTTTTGACAAAAGGCATTGACTATATAAAATTTTTATTTTCTTCCAACTACTCCTTTTAATTTAAAACTTGTGTTTATATCAATTTTATATCATTTTAAGCTGCAAACGAACTAAATAAATACATAAATGTAGAAAAATTTCTCCTTTGCATAACTGATGGGTGCAAACCAGGAATGGCAACAGCTAACGTCTTAAAAAAATCTGGCCACAGTTTCAAAGCAGAAGATGTGCCCAAACAACAAACTGAATCATTTCTTTAAAGCTCCACAATCAACATGCAGTCGTGAAAGCCGGCCAACCGAGTCCATATTTTCCCAAGAAAATACCGAGGCCCGTCCTCGTGGATCCTTGTCAAAAACCTGCATGCTTACACACAAACACAAGGGGAAGGACAGCAGACTGCCATCATATTCCAAGAACCAAAACAGATCCATCCACCATGTTGGCCTGAGCAAGCCTGCCAAACCTTTTCCTTTTTTTCATGAAAAACACACACACACAAACAGGCACGCAAAGAGGGGCTGACAAGCTGACTGGGGTTTGCTAGCTCGGCAGGGGGATGGAGCCATCTGTCCCAGTAAAGGGTTAATCCAACCAAAAGCCACAGGCCAGCATTTTCCAGTACTCAAATTTCTGACTACGTTCTGGCTAAATGTATTTGTTTTGCCTTGGAGAGAGGAAAGCCCGGTCCGACAGATGCCTCCACCATCCTGCTTTCTTCTTCAAAACCCCTTCAAAATCTCCTTGTGTGGTGTTGACTCTGACGGCAGTGTTTGCAGCTGATCTGGATGCCTTTCATTAGAGGTTGAATGTCCTCAGATCCAGAGAATCAGAGATTCAGACAGATAGGAGGTGTTCCACATGTCAATAAAGAATCAAAACAGGCCTTTCTTCAGACCTGTTTTCTTTTTTTTTTTTTTCTACATAGGTAGTGAAATATAAAAAAATGCAGGGGCTCGAGGAGCAGAGTAATGGTTGAGAGATTAGACTAAAAAAAAACCCTTCAGGGGCAAGAGGGCTGTGTGAAGCTAAATCAGCCAGAAACCAGCCTGAAAATGCCCCCCGCGTACACTCGCAGCCAGCCTTTGTCTTTTTTTTTTTTTTTTGTCTTCCACGCTCAAAACAAGCTTGGCCGGCTAAGTGCTGCTACCTACAGCTACATGGGAATGGGAAAGAAAAGCTTTAAAATGAACAATTTAGAGGGGCGGGGAGGGAGTGGGCACAGGAGGGTAGAAATGGAGGGGAGGAAGGGTGGGTTTGAGGTCCATCCAGACATTAGATAGACTGAAGAAGAAGAAAGAAAAAAAAAAAAACAGGGAGGAAGGGGGGAAAAAAAGGAGACAGAGAAAATTGGTAAAAGAATGAAAGGGAGAGGATGGAGGAGAGGAAGGAGCTAAGCTTAGCATCCGAGGAGCTCCAGCCGGAGAAACGGGACGGGTAAAGCGGCTTCCAGCACGATCACACATCATGTCAACACTGGCGACCGGGGCGCTTTCGCACGAGACGCGCGCAGACGGTCAAACCTGAGACAGACGAGACGCAGACGGCTTCCGTTTGACCACAAACACATCAGCATCCATTACTGCCGGCGATGTGCCTTCCGCCTGATGCACAGCCTTCCTGTCCTCTCCTCCATCCTCTTGCCCCCACTCCTCCAATCCCACCTCCACGAGTATTAAATCACAGCCACCCCTCGTCTTCAAATCAAACACAAAAACAAAATACCTCAATCAGAAAAGGTTGTGATTGGCTCCTGCTCCATCAGCCTACAGTCCGGAGAACAACACCACGTCGACAGGAGACAGAAGAAGAGATTAAAAAAAAGAAGAAGAAGAAAAAAATCCAGTCAGGTGTAGATGAGAGGAAAGAAGGAAGGGGTGGGGGTTGAGGGAAGGATGCAGATTTAGTTATCCTTTCTCCTCCTATGCCTGTGTCCTCTGTCCAGCTTTGGCTTGGGGATGCTAGGCTAACTGGAGCTAACCTAAGCAGCATCCACACATTGGCTTAATATGTGCTCCGTCTCACACACACCAATGCGAGGCTTCTGTGTCTCTCTCTCACTGACTGAGCCCCGCTGTTTCCCGTCTCGCAGGCACCCACATGCACCCGCCCACCCCCCCACACACAGCCCTCTTCTCCTCCCTTTTAGCTCTTCACCCCCATTCCCTCTTGTTCTCACAGATGCCATCAGATCCTAAAACCTGCTATTTTCTCTGTTATTCTCCCCATACACCGATGGTACAGCATGCACCAACTCATACACAAGCTGTCTGCTGTTTTGAGTCCATAGCAAGTAATCCTTGACCAAGACGTGAGGGAAAAGGAGTGAGGGGAAGAAACTTTAGTGCCTCGCTTAGTGAGGCAGGAGCTGCATAAATTTACATGTCAAACAACGGAACGAGCTCAGAAGTTCACCGACTTTTATAAGTGTTACAACTCCAGCAGATGAGTGTTGAAAAGTTCAGCACAGATTCTGTGTGAGGCGACAAACTACGAATTGCAATCTCTTAGATCTAGTTGAGATACAGCTTGGGAAGAAAGACCATGCAGCTGAGAGTTGGACTCATTTGTTACGCCCAGACGTCAGAGGAAGGGGGCTGGGAAAAACAAGAGGAGCACATAAGAGTCTGTGGGGTCAAAGGTCATCCAAGGCATTCAAAGACCTCAGTGTGCATCAGCTATATTTTGCAAAAATGCATGTGGTGGCTTTCTAAAACTTTCCAGTCTGAAAGATAAATGACTTTGCTTCCCTCTTCAATTTTTGAGGCTTTTGAGCCAACTTTATGCAGCCAGGTAGACTCTAATAAAATAACAGTTTGATTCTACATGTCTGTCATTAACTAGGCCTGGGTGTGGCTCGCGAAACCGAACCCAGATTTCCAGGAAAACACAGCCATAAGATTTAACAAGTGGTGCAATTATAGTTTAGCTAACTTTATCCCATTACTGTATGAAACAATTTCTGTGCTTTGTTTTCATCCTATTATGTTTGACATTTTATTTTACATTTCTGGGTACAAAAATGTAAAAACAGAAGCAAAAGGCTGTTGCACAGTGTTCCAGCTTGCCATGTATTCACACTCTATGTAAGTAACATCTTTTACCAGTTACATGGTCTTGATGCTAATACTTTATATGGTGCTAAAGCTCAAGGACAGTGATAGAAACATTGGGTTACAAGGAAAAAACTCTGAACCCATCGCTGATGGCTAAAATAACTAATTTTAAGTTTAATTCCCACAGATACAACTTCCACACTAAAGAGTGTTGTGGCTGCCTTCAGTTTGGTGCATTCAATGACTAAAAACAAGAGTATGATAGAGATTGTCCAAATAAGATCAACAAATCATCCATAACTTAAACAACTAATCATTATTACAAGGTTTTTTTTGTTTTTTTTTAACCACAGTTCCTGTCATGTTCAAAGTTATGAAAGCATATTCAAAATAAAAACACGTATTACAACAAAGTAACTTAACAGTGTACTCTGACCTACAGTCTATTTACTGTCTAGTGTTTGTGAATTCATATAGTCAGTTTATTGTAAAGCATATATATATTTGTAAGAGAAAAAAACAGGTAGGGAAACTAAAATACCTTGACACAAGCGTACTTCACACAACATTAGCTGGCATTTGCAAAACAGCCAATCCAGGAGTGCATTTCCTTTTTCTTGACACTGATTGGCTGCGACTTCAATAGGGGGAAGTAAGGAAGACTTTAGATGCTAGCTTCTGCTGTGATGCTAATATGCATGTTTTAATGCATACTAAAGTATATTCATTGCCTGATCTATTAAAGTAGCCAGTTATAAGTAATTATAGGGGCTCTCAAGTATTCATAGATCTTACCTGGTTTTGTGACTGAAATCTACAAAATAATTGTATTAATAATTCACACAGTGTTACATTTATTTCACGCTGTTTTACTGTGGAAGTAAAACCTCTGTCGAAAAAGTTATTTACGTGTTATATTTCAAATATGTTTGGATACATTTGAATTTTCTAACATTTGTAGAAGCATCGTCAAAGGGAAAATGCATTCCTTTCCACACTCTTGGGGTTTTTTTGTGCATGTTTTTCTCCCCACGTAGCCACAGAGACAGATTTTTTGGGGAATGACTTATCTCAGTGCCTTGTCGGTTTTTAAACAATAATTTGGAAGCAAGCATGAAAAGACTAGAAAACCGTGGAAATTACAAACAGCCGTTGGTGAGTTCCTTGCCCATCACTGTGACCATAATGGGTACATGCTTCACCATCTAACCCGCTATGGAGCTCCACAATTTTCAGGGTCAAAAAAAAAGTAAGTAGTGGTTAAATAGAATCTGCACTCTTGAAGAAATGCTGCTGAAGGGAAAAGGATGAAATGGTAAAATTGTTCAATTTGAACCTTATTTATGTGGTCTGCAACTGTAAACGGAAGACTATGAAACTAAACTATGCTAAAATATCATCAAACGATGTTACATGGCATAACCACACTAATTTATCTGAATAGCACTATACAATAGCCAGGAGCTAACAAACACACACTATTGTACAAACATGTAATCCATGAATATAAAAATTAAGGGAACAAATCAGACATTTAAAGGACGCTTTCCTAATTGTTCAACACTTGCATTAATGGAAGAGATTGTCAAACTTTAGAAAAGGCTCTGAATCAACTGTTCAAGCGCTGCTGTATTCACATCAGCTTGCTGGTGAAGTCCGAAACGGCGGACACAGACTGGGCTCCGTGTGTGTTTGTATCAGCTCAGAACCAGTTTAACAGGTCTGTCATTACAAACCCAATAAAAACATCCTTGATGAACACAACAAACCTTATGCAACACGTGGCAGAAGACACACAGAGGATTTGGGCTTCTGTTCTGAATCGATATGGTCTGGTCATTTCTCAGCCCTTTGGTTTTTGATTTATTCGCCACTTTTTGCCATTTTAGGAACAACTACAGCTGTTGTAACGAAGTCATTTGTTTGTCTCAGGTATCACAAAGTGATTTCAACTGTGAGTGCAATGTGTAACCTCAGTCAAGCAGCATGACAACAGTGACCTTTGTTAGCACTGTAGATCAACAACAGCATCCTCACCTTAGTACAATGCAACTGTAAAACACCACAGTATGTTTTTTATATTAGCTTAACTGGTTATATACAATCAGCATTCGTTTCAGTGAAGTTTTCTTTTTTTTTTTTTCGCATCTTTCAGTCCTTTTTGCCCATCCCCCTCCTACCCCCCCACACAAAAACTACACCCCACCCCCATCAGGATCCCCACAGCTTCAGCACCCCCCTTCCAATCGAGCTGTCCTCTTAGCCTATATACAGGTCGTCCAATCGTCTGCAAAGCTAGCGCCGCTGTTCATGACACATGCATGTGAACGCAGGCTTTTGCAAACCTCGTTCAGTTCAGACGTGACTACTGAGCCATCAGTGAACAATGCTACTTGCCTTGATGCGGGAGACACCCGAGCCACGTTTCTAACGCCGAGCATCGGGGGTTAAAGCCAGGTATAAATCCAACAACACAAGCTTTCTCACTTCCTGCTGCTATTACTCCGACCGCTTACAACTGGCGAGAAAAAAATAAGAAAGGAAGACAGAGTCTGCTACTAAAGGGAAGAGAGAGCTGCAGAGGAAGCAGGGGGACGAAAGACAGTTGTGTCATAGCTTTCGGGGAGTGGAAGCAGGACAGAGGGAGAGGAGGGCTTGTGGGTGTAATGGGAGAATGGGAATGCATTGATGGGGTGACCACAAGGGAAGCAGACAAATGCCTCAGCATTCAGGGGAGGGTGGGTTCACTGGGTGTTATATTTGATCAGGGTGTTATGGTAACATAATTTATTTTCCCCACCATGGCATTTGAGTTAAGATTTTTAGAGATGATGTTTCGATTTAAAACCAATATCGACACTGTCGACCTTAAATAAATTAAGACAGATACTGATAAACACAATGAATATCCAATGTAAATTTACTTGGTAAGAATTTCTCTCTGTTCTACTCTAACAAGTCTTCTCCGTGTGGTAATAACTTCAACAGATTAGTGTGGTGTGGTTAGCATAACCTGGTGACACTTGAGTATGGTGTACTTACTTGCTGGTCTGAAAAAGATCAGATTTTTTTATAGTTTTCTCATATGCATTTAACACCTACTTCATTTGAGCCTGTGATGGAAAGATAGAGTTAATCTTTGACCAAATGTAGTACAACATGGCTTTGAAACTTAATTACACCATGTCTTTTTCTATATTACCCTCTAGTCTGTCATCTGAGTATTTCAGAAACAACACAGTAAAATTCGTCAGATGTTCTGAACACTGACTACTAGACCACCAAATGGTAGCAATATACTTCACAAATTATTCTTAGTATCCGTATTAAATACGCCTCAACAGGCACCTTGGATGTACTGAGACTAGTGATTTGAGATGATTTATAAAGATGAGTTGTTGGAATGTATAAAAAAGGCTGGGCTAATTCGTCAGCATTTTCACAATGTACATCAATACAAGAGGGCAAAATTTTCACTCTGAAAGCCATTTAAAAAAGAATCATTTTGGGGCCCCTACAGCACTATTTCAGTGTGGACGTAAATTGTACCTAAAAATGGATCTGTATAATATGTAAAACATACTTACTATAGCAGACAGTGATGGTGATTAGAGAACAAGGTGATGTTTGATCGACAAGCTATGACTTGTTTTAATAGTATAATGTTAATGTGTTTGCTTGAGTACTACAGATTACTCTATGTTGTCGTAAGTGCCCGTTTGAAAACACTAAGCTGTCTATGGAAAACATGTTTAACTGCTTCAATGAAGTGTGTAAAATAACAGAACCTATTATTTGTTTCTTTTTTTAAAATATGGTCTGACTCAACCCCAAATAGTTTGTAAAGTAGATTATTAAGGTGAGGCTACTTTGAATCAATCACTTGCTTACAAGCAAGAACGACCACTTACCATACCCTGAGATCAAAACTTAAATTCATGCAACAATCAATGATATTATAGTTGCAATCTATAAATTATGTATATTTGGGCAATCATCTACCAGCTGGAGTTCCAGGTGGTCTGGTCCTTGCTTCACCTGTCTTTAAGATTATGTTTACAAGAGACTGCTGAATGGAAACTGTTGGTATTTTCAGATGTTGATTGGGAGAAAGTGCCATGCTTATGCTGCCAAGACATCTTGAGTCAGACGTAGTTGTCATGCCAGGCCACTATATGGCACTGTGATTTTAGCATGGTATTGAATGTATGCGCTTTGGACCCATAGCTTCCACCACTAACTACGACGCTTCACTTTACTGAACTATTTTTACCTACTAAAGCTACAAAACCCACAATGTCCTCACGGTGATCAGCAGCGTGATCATTGGTATGAAGGACTAAGATTGTATAAACTATGAAGTTTGTACGAGAAATCTTTGATAACCCTTGCAGGAAAAAATTTACAAAGTGGTAAACCGAGTCTTTTCTATTTCTGTGTAGTCCTATAGGCCTTTTAAAAACATGTTTGCAGTTCCTGAGAGGCTATTGACGATGAAAAACCAAGAAAGGGGTCATGTCCTTATTGATTGCCTTGAGTGTCCTCTGGGCTGCAAAGGGCAACGAGGTCAACGTGAGACAGCAGGGTGAGGGGTGTGAAAAGCTCACACAAGGCATCACAAGAGCTACAAGTCAACATAAAAGGGAAGCCCCCTCACTGTTGATGCAACTAAACAGATGGCTTTCATACAACTGGATCCAAACCACTAAGTCATACTCGATGGAAACTTTAAAAATCAGCGTTCTGGTAGCTCTCAGAGACTTGTGCAGGAATGACGGAGAGGCATTTATGCATAGTAACACCTCCCCGTCTGCTACCGTTTCTGAATCTCTGCAAATGTTTTGGTAAACATTTGATCTGGTGATACAAGTCAACATATCTGACTAGATAGCTTGTGTAAGGTAGACGTAAACAACTAATTTTTACATGTACATTTTACATTTTTGTTACGTCAAACAAAAACGGCATCTGTCAATTGCAACCTTTACTCTATCACCTACCTGCTCCATGACCACGAAACAAAAACTTTATAACCCCAGAGAACAAGTGGCTAGGAGAGTGCTGTCATGCTTTATTTACTTCAAACAACATTAGCGTGCCTGAAACCACTCAGTAATTGCAGTGGGCATTTATGACCAGACCCCCACCAAGTAACAGTGTCTGGCCGACATATGGCGTAGTTCAGACAAAGTCCCTGAAATGGGCTTCCCGCATACTGAAAGTAATTTATGGGGGAGAATCAGAAGTAAACTAATTAAAAAGGCAGGGAATGAAAATCCTGTTTTTAGTTGATGCCAAGCTTAAAACTAAGCAATTAATCTGAGTATCTGCTTCGTTTACATTTTCTGCTATGGACTTGTAAAAAAATACACTTTTTTTTTTTTTCATAGATTTAGTCAAGTTCGAACACAAATTGCAATGTATTTTACTGGCATTTTATGGGATGAACCAGAGAACGGTATTGCTTAATGGTGATAGAGAAGGAAACATAAAAATTGATTCTCAAAAGGATTTAGACTTTGACTCTGTCATTTTGACAAAAAATGCTTTATCTAAGCCCTTCCATTGTAGCACTGACTGTGTTTCTGCAGCCTTTCACGCACTCTTTTCCATGATTCCCCGTATTTAGCTCCATCAATAATCCCATCAACTCTGACCATATTATTCATATCTTCTAAAATATCTTCCCCACACGATGATGCTGAAACCCCCATGTTTACTAAAGGAATAAGTAGTGTTTTTCATATATGCTGAAAAGTTCAAGAGGACCTTCTTAAAGATATGTGTCCTCGTTCCTGATGAAATGACTTTCTTCTCGCCACCCCGTTAAGTAGAAAACCATATCTTGATAAGTTTGCAGCTGTTTAAGTCTTAAGTCACATAACATAAGATTGATCAGATGTATTAGCAAAACAAGCTCTGTGCTGATGGAAGGGGTGGAGAGTGTTACCATCGCTGCTCATCAGTTTGGAGAACAGAAGGTGAAGTTCACTGCTTGGAGGAAAAGGGATGTGTTGTGTGATAAAACAGTTAAAGCAATAAGATCAGGTCGGTCCCAGGGAGGATGTGGCTTAATCGGCTTGTCTAACTGCATGGTCAATATTGGCCTACAGACAAATGTAACACTACTCTGATCAGACTTAAACAATCAGCCCTAATTAGAAAGAAGGGTCAAGTGTTGGTGCGAGGCAAATATCCTAAATGAAATACTGATCGACCACCAATTGGCCAAAAGCTGAGACAACGACTCAATAATAATGAATTGTGGCACCAGCAGAGTGAAATATGAAGTATCCGTATCCCTTTAAAACTTAACTTTCTTATGTTACAATTAATGACTTCAATATACCGGGCAGGATTCAAATAGTGTGTAAACGAGAGGGGGGAGGAAAGCAATACAAGATTTGATAAAAACTGGAATTATTTTGTATTTAGTACATCTAAGGCAATATTTATCCAGTCACCTTCGACTGTAAACATTTTTGGAGTACATTTGTGAAAGTCCTGCGTGATATAAAGAAAGCATTATGTTGAATATTATGATTTGCTTCCAAGAGGCGGTGATGGTGTAAGAAACAAAAAAAAAAAGAAAGCATCAGACTCACAAGGCACTGCGTGACGGTACAGGTTTTCTCGGATGGTCTGCTGCAGTTCGTGGTCAGGTGATGACTTCTGGAAGCGCTGGCTTAGATAGTGTTTCAGGTCCTTATTCAACTTTGTTCCTGTCAAAAATAGACAAAAATAAACATGTCAGTGCATAAATTCAGCTAATGCAAAAATAAGCCAAGCAGACAGACATGAGGAGAGCCAAAATATTGCAGCGACTCCACAATTATGTGCTAAATTACCAGAACACTTCATTTGGCTCCCACCAAATGAAGTGAACAAGTTGGTCCCGCTAAGTTGCAGCGCATCACTGTGACCTGCACGCTTGCCATCGTCCCACAGACGGATGGCCGCTTGTAAGCCGTTTCTCCTACCAGCTTGGGACGGGCCAAAACTGAAACTGCTAGCAGTAAGGCTAACACCACGACGCAGCCCTCCCACAGCTACGCCATCTGGACCTCAGACACACATTAGGCTACTCAAGGGCAGTGTGACTAGAGAAGGTCCATGTGTGTGCCTGGTGTGGTTTATTTTATTTTTTTCTGATCTGAATGAGTGTGCCCACTTCTCTGTCAGAGTTTAATGTGCAAACACAGCACAAAAACAATGTGACAACATAACAAATGAAAACAATGAGGGTGGATGCAGTCAGTCAGACAGAAAAAAAAAAAAAGGTGGCCTGCTTAGCGAAAGAAAGAGGAGGGGGAGCGTCATCTAAATTCACAGCAGCTCGTCACTTTCTCCTGTATTTTACAGTGTCCAATTATTTAGTGTAAATTATTTATCTCCCATCTTTGCGTGGCTGCTGAGAACAATTTTGGTTGTCTGGGGCGCACAACCAGTCGTAAAAAGACCCCGGATCCAGTTTCCATGGAAACTGTGTGCATATGGGTGAGCAAGTGTGTGTGTTTGTGTGCACACTTGCACACAATCATCAGATGTGTATATATCTGATGATTGAGACTGTTAGCACAGCACAGAAGAGCATTCTGCACTGGTTGGCATATTGATGGTAGATTTATGTAATAAATGACAACTGAAGCCCAATGAGCCCATTTTATTGATGTAAGAACTGCTTTTACTAAAAAAAAAAAAAAAAAAAGACTTTAATGTAAATTTTATTTCAGTGACATTGGTGCCTTCAAGTGTTTAGTTGAGTCTGCCAACACATAAGATATATTAAATTCACTTCTTAATGATGTTTGCGTGTTGAAAGCTCGACTGCCACTCTGTTAATGCATTTAATGAAATTAAACACGGATTCATTTGAAAGCAAATCTCTTAAAAACAAATTGCACCGAAAAAATGGTTGTGGAGTAAAATCTGTAAATTGTTTTTTTTTTTGCCACTTCACCAGCCGGCTTAAAACTTTTTGATCTGTGAACACACAGACCGAAACGTTCACTCTTCATAGTGAAAGTTATTACCAAGCACAGAACGCTAACTTAGTTATGTTTTTGAGTATCAGTTCTCCAGAACTGGAAGGGAACAAATTAGATTTACTTGCATTACAAATTCTCTTTGGTACCTCTATACGTTTTAAAGTGGTTTGTGAAATCTTTTGTGTATTTTTCCAAGTGGCTCACAACCACAGACCAAAAATAGCTACATAATAAAAAAAAAGAAAAATCTGATTGCATTCTACCTTACTGTAAAATTGACCAGTATAGGATAATTGCCCGCAGCAGGCGCATGTACAATGCATTACTGGAGAAAATTGCAAGTCACACCACCTACTCCCTGTGAGTTTAAGTTTCCAGGGCAACGCTTTATGGCACAACACCAGAAATCATCAGAACAAGCTGTACCAAAAAAAATCAATAAAAATAATCAGCAGGTTTAGGCTAGCTACAAGCTAGCTACAAGCTAGCCTAAACCTGCTGATTATTTTTATTGATTTTTATAGTTTATTAGTTTATCTTCACATTCTGTTGCAGATAAACTAATGACATCACTCTGGCTCCAGAATGCAGGTAAATACTTTATAATCCACATGCTGAATGGCTGAGAGTTCAATCATACTCTCAGAGGTTTTAAGTGTTAGCGTGAATTTGCAAAAACAACTTTAAAATTGTTTGTGTTTTATTCTGGAGTTCAGACAACTGAGTTGAAGCTAATGTCCCCACCTGTGCTTTTAATGCTGCGCACAAGAAACCACCAAAAAATAAACTTTTACTCAAAGTACATTTTTGACTCTTGAGAAGATTTTTTTAGCTTTTACCTGTACATTAGTAAAAAAAAAAAAAAAACTTTTATTCATTGTCTCTTGAAAACGCAGATGTTTTATTTAGTAATGGGAGCTCCGCTGGTTGTATTTTTTGCTAAACTATAATGCTGAAGGCAGTTTAAATATCAATTCAATAATTGTCTCGTCTGTTTCAATCAGCCAAATCCTGTTTTACAGTAAAGACAATTCAGTATTTCACAGCAAAGAGCAGATACTTCCCACGTGGCATGAGACTTCCCAACTCTACCTCAAGAAATTCTTGCTATGCACAAACAATCCCCCAAAACATATAAATAGAACAAAACTGACAGGTATGTATGAAAATCCAAAAATACTCAGCTCAACACATCTTGTTACAATGATGATTTTAGATGCAAATAACTATTTTATCCTTTTGAAAAATCCATCTCAGCCTACAACATAAGCTCAAGGAGACAAAGCACAGGCTTTAATCCAGTTATGTAGATCTGATCCCTCTCTCATTCACTCTTTATGTGTCCTTATCCTGATAAAGCAACACGACTTTCATTAAAATGAACAGACACCCTTCAAAGTCACGACGGTATGAATAACAAGGCCCTCAAGGACTTTCTTCACTGATGAAGGAAGGAGAGGTAATTATGGAGGGATGTGCTGATTAAGTAGATAGCAATATCCGCTGCTCCTCTGTGGCCGCACTCTGCCAATAACACATCAGCAACTGGTGTCAATACTTGGTGTTTAATAATAGTTGCTTCTGATTTTAAAAATGCATACCGATCGCTGGCTCGACTGCAAATTGCAGCTAAAGATTGCGGAGATGAAAAAAATCTGATAAATAAATCACCGGACCTTTAGTTTAGTTGTAAACCTCGAGGTCTTCCGTGAAATATCCCTCCTGGTTTCCCTTTTTTAAAAAAAATGCTCTACCTTTATCACAGACAACAAAACATTTGGTACCTGGGGTTCAAACTAAAATGCTAGAATATACTAGAGGTGGGAGGTGCAGCCAGCTGAAAAGACGAGACGCTACACAATGCTGGCTTTACAAGAACAAAGTGAGATTTTAATATCCACGGCTCATAATACTTCGAAGGTGGCTGGATAAATACTACTTTAAACTTATTCTCCTTAAGAGTTTCACAATGTCAGGGTTTTCTCACTATGCACTCTTTATATTTACGTTGGTCCAACTTGGGGTGGCAGAAGGAAAACATCCAATTACAATAACTAGAAAGAAGTCCCTTTTTATCACTGTTGAGAATTTTTTATTTATATTTCTGTTTTAATTTAACCTCACTAAATTTGTTTTTTGAGCTTGAACGGCCTAGTTGGCGTCAATAACACGCATTTCAATCTGATGAGATGAGTCGGTCCAAATCATTTTGCTAAGCTGGGGACTCTTGTGAAGGTTCACTGCTGCTCCATGTTGTCTCCGTTTGTGGAAAATGGCTCTCACTTTTGACTTGCTGCAGTTCCACAGCCTAAGAAATGGTTCTGGAAATCCAAACTGATAGGTAAACATTGTCTCAACCCTTGTTGAAGAACTTTAGAAATGGCGATGACACGTTTCTTCTTTAGGTCTTTGAGTCTACTTCACGTTGTCAGAGAGGTCATAGTTGAACCGTGACAATAAAAGGAAACTGAACAACTATATAAAGAAGCAAGGACTTTTTCAGCAAAATTTTCAAATGAACATACAAATTTCAGATGGGAACATCTTGACTTCTGATTTTAAAAATTCCCAGTTTGGGAATGTGATTCAAACATAAAACAATAAATATTCTCAATACCCATGCCCAACAGCTCCAGGCATCTGTCTGGGTCTGCGATGGAGCGTGAGTCATTTTCCTGAAATGAAGTGAATCTCAAGCAAGGATGGGATCTGGAGAACATTTGGCCCCAGTGACCACCCACCCAATATCCCCCTTGAAAAACAGATAATTAGAAAAGACATATCCTTCAAACACAGCCCACCTGGTATAGATTTTCCATAAGCCCGCCGCCCCCAAAACAAGCACGGTTTTGGAAGCGAGACACACAATCCTCGACAGAAGGGAGGTTTACTGGAGAGAAACAGAGAAGGAGGCAGAGTCTGTCACACTGAACGAGAGCATCAGAGGAAGCCAGACTAAACATCAAAAGCGCTTCAGACAGCGAGAAAAAGCGGAAAGTCCCCGCTACTTTCCAGGCATTTCCATTGAGTCCACCCTAGCGCCCCTCGACTCTGATCAGCCATCCAAGCCCCTGTTCAGACATGCATAGCCAGACTGGGCAGTGGCTGTATCTGCTGGCACCTGACATCTGTGTTCACGCTGGAGAAACATATAAACTTCAATGAAACCTGAGCTAACTGCTCGCAGGGCAATTATAGTAACAATGGGAAGCTTTGACGGCTTTCTGCTGATTTGAAACTGGAAGGAGTTAAGGGGAATAGACCTTTAACATTCCACTAAGACTTGTTATTACCTACCTTGATATTTAACACCTCTTGCTACAAAAGTGTCTTTGTATGCACTGAATGCTTAGCATGATAGGAAATAGAAGATATTGCTGTAGCTTGTCTGACCTGGACGCTGGGAATAATCCAACACTGGTTACAACAAAATCCAAAGATTCAAGACACCTCTATAAAAATTTAGTTTTTTTAAATAAATACTTATGTATCAAATTTCTTTCTTGCCTCTGTAAAAGAAAAGAAAAAAAACGGAATTGCAATTAATCAAAATATTTATTTTACTTAGGACAAAAACAGAACCAAAAATTTGTTTTCTAGATAGTATAAAAGCTTAAGAGATTCTTTACTTCCAACTGGCATGTATGAAGGGTTTGTTTCATAATATGTAGCCAGTTTCAAGTCATGCCACTGCATCTTAATGAGATCTTAGCAACTGGAAACCAGTTTTGCCAATTTGAGATAAAACAAAAGGATTACCGAAGTATCAATTTAAACTGGCCTTTAGTAATTTCTCCGAGCAAGGCTAGCAGTCCAAGCAGTAAATTTTATGTATGCCCCCTAAAGAAAGAAGAACTTATTTGTATTCGACTGAGCCTTCCTGTTATCTGCTAAAAGCACTGCTCTCCCTTACTGTCGCAGGCATGTTTCAAAATGCTGTAGACAACACACTTTCTTTTTAAGGCCTAGATATCTGGTTAAATACATATTCGTGAGTTTTGATCTTTCATCCACACAAAACCTCAGTTTAATATCAATAAAAATAGTTATTTGGAAAACCTCTGGTCAAAGTGGAGACCTGAGAAAACTCTGAATTTAAGTTTGTGTGTGTACATTGGGAAACGGATATTTAGGGTCCCGCGCATTACGGCCTGCGGCAAATAAGCCACTTGTTTTTACATGATTACCAATCGAAATAATCTTGCCTTTAGTAGAGTTTATATTCTAATTTGCTATTTAAAAGTAGTTCAACAGATATATCTGTCCACACAAATGAAGTTGTGGTTGTTTTGAAGCAATCTGATTTGGTGACATAGCGTCGCGCTACACTGCCCCCTATGGGTTTGACATGTTTAAAACATGTATTTGAGCTGGTCAATCTGGGTGACAATTTTTCTCAAACAATATATTTGTTTAAAGCAATGATTTAAAAAAGACCAATGTACTTTGGTGCAAAACCGAAATCACTTTGTATATGCCTGTGATTCTCTTGAGTTTATTTTTGAACCCATCAATACTAAAAATAGCCAACTTCGATTCTTCTTCTCTCAGAAGCAGTGTCCGTGACAACGAGCGAGGTCGAGATTTCAGTCTTTTGTGAACACTAGGCGTGTTCACTGATCAAGTTAATAATTGGCTGATTCCGATCTCCCGACGCGTCTCTAGCTGTGATTGTAGCAGCCGCATTGTGATAGAAATCAGCACACTTGTCTCATCCTTCCTCTCCCTCTCTAACCGCGTGAACATTGCCAGGTGTGCACGGCTCCGGAAAAAGGTCTCCACTCAGAGAGGCCGACTGTAACTTCAGTCAGCACACTGGGCAGTGCCAGACACAATCATCCTCTTAACACAAAGCACAGTCTAAGTGACAAAGCAGGGAACACAGTCATATGCCTGGGTGCCAGCCTGTCTTGCACTGAGCCAAGTCAGATTTGGCAGCCCGGCCACATTTGGCTGGGAACCTGGTTTTGTATCGATGTAGAATACACAGTCTGGCACGCAGGGTAACAATTTCTCTCCCCCCCTCTTTCTCTTCTCACTTGAATTATCTTTTGAACATCACGGAGCACGTTGCCAGGCACAGGGTACGATTACAAAGAAATCCTTCTTTTAGCGAGCCATTTACAAACCAAGTGTTGTTATTCTCAGATGAAAAAGTCAAACTGGAATCGTGTCCCTGGAGCCTGACTGATGTATGCAGGCGGCACAAAGTTACAGCTTAAGCAATCATCTAAGTGAGGAGTGCATTCGTGGCTCAAGATAATCAGATAATCAGGGCTAATCAGTATTTAATTGATTCAACCAGCAGCAGCTATGTACAGTTAACATTTCCATCACTGCAGATCAGAGCTTAACCATATGTCATAATGATTAAAAAGGAGGCCAGGAGAGGTCAGAGGGAGGCGATTGTGACCCCTGGCAGGAAACAGCTGCAGCTGATCCAGGTACAGGCGCCAACTCATCCCTCATTCAGAAAATAAAACAGCTCAGCAAGTTAGAATTAAATAAATCAACAAGGATTGATCTTGTTGATTTATATATCTATTTGATTTAATGAAGGTTTTTTTTTTTGTTGTTGTTTTTTCTTCAGATAAACCTGCAGTAGGAAATTTCTCTACCTGACAGGGAATGGGCATTCCAAGAGAAAACAACCATGAGCTCAATACTGCCCCCTGTGCCTCTCTGACAAACGCAATTTGCATCACACCGACTGGCCTGGCCCTGTATCCATAGCAACAGCTGCTAAGCCAGAGCCAACTGAAGGCAGTGATGGGTTGCAGCCAGTCAGCATCCACCGCCACCGCCTGGATCTTGAAGGAATTACAAAAACAAACAGGAGCCTCTCTCTGTGAGACGGTGAAAAAAGACAAACTTTTTCATGTTAATGGTATAAATAGCAGCTCCTGATTTAGTGTCGGGGAATTTGTGTCTAAACCAGTGAGATGTTTCAACTGTCACGACTTTGGTCATGTTGCAAAAATGTGTAAAGGAAAAAGGAGATGTGACTGATGTTCTGGAGACCATAAATATGGAAAATGTGGAGTTGGAGTTAAACCAAAGTGCTGTAGTTGTGGAGGAGAGCATAGTGTTGCCTTTTGGGGATGTGAAGTGATGACACAGCAAACAATTATACAGAAAGCAAAGGTTATGCAGAAAGTAACATATGCAGAAGCATATACAATGGTTGAGAAACAAAATGGAAAATCTTTGACAGGAGACAAACAAGTAATCCAAAAGGTATTTTGGGTAATGAAAGAGCATATAGGTTGGCAAAGGAGGCTATTAAAAAAATAAGATATTTTTAATAATAATAAAATAAGTAAATTTATCTAAATCTGAAGGCAAAAGTATAGTTTGGAGAGAAAGCAAGAAGATACGGAAAATTAGGTGGGATAATGAAATAAATGGAAGACATTTATATAGGATACAAAATACAGTTGATGTAGTAAGGGTGAGAGGAATAAACAGGAGGGAGGAGATAATTATAAATGGAAGAAGAAGAAGAAGAAAAAGAAAGTGCTCATTTTCAATTACAATAAGTACAGGAGGCACGACAGATTTAGCAGATTTATTAAAGACGCAGCCATGTGAAAAACCGAGTGCAGCAGAGATATCAGCGGCTTACAGTAAGGTGCGCTCTGTAGTCCTGAAAATATGGTAACCGATTAGGAGGTTGCAAAAGTGTGCTTAAAAACAATGATAAAAACACTGAATACATTACAAAGCTTAGACTGCATCATTAATAACTGCATACAACATGAAGTGGACTCAAATCTCTAATCAAGTCTGTTTGTGGGATAGAGAAGGCAGCTGGCTTTGTAACTTAATGTACATGACTATTCCTGCTGCATGTGAAAGAAAACCAACAGTGATCTTACATTGTTGAAAACCGAAGCGAGGCATTGCAGATTTTCATTCCAGGGTTTTATGAGTAAGTGGGGTTCCAAGTCTCAGGATTGCGAGCTTTCAGATGCTGATCTAAAGTGTAAGCATATCATATCATCTCACGCAGCGACAGAAATGCGTGTTCTGGTGATAAAATCTATTTTGAGTGTTTTTTTCCCCGAGCGAAATTCCTGTTCTGGTGATGAACACCAGGCTTCCCTGATCATATAATCAGCTGGGCAGAATCAGATATGAGATTGTCTCAGAAAAGGGTTTATGAGTCATCATCCCAAAGGCATCCGAGATGCAAGAACTTTCATCCCCTGGTTATTGCGCTGCTCTAAAGCCAGGAGAATCGCTTAAATTTGCGTCGCAGCGGGGAGCGTTTCTGTGCTACGTTTCAGTTTGCAATCAAATATAATCTCTATCTGTGGGGAATCACAAGAGTCCAAGAGGCTGAAAAAAATGTAGAGAAACAAAAGTTTCGCTAGTGGTCGGCATCCATTTGTTTAGTCAAAACTGTTAATGAGGATTCATTTAAGCTTCTTTTGTTAACTTATGCTAAAACATTTATTCCCTTTCAAAGAGATTACAACTTAATTTCACTAACACTGCCTGAATATTCTTGTTTTACATCTTAAGAGGCAAACTCCTTAAGATGTAAAACAATAAAGCAAAATCAATAAAGAATCGTGAGTGAAAACCCACCTACAACGTCATCATTTTAATACTAACAACACTCTTCAGTGTGGAAGTTGTCGATGACTCAATTTAAGTTAGCTGTTGTCAGAGAGTAGTCAGTGATGTCAAGATACTGTTAAAGAAAAGACTTTTTAAAGACTTTCCTACAGTTCATTTCGGTGAGCAGATAACAGGAAGGCTTAGCAGAGAACAGCAAAGTGATTCTGTTTTTTGGGGGACCGGGAGGTTTGAGCACTCAGCTATCATAATGAAATATAATACCACATGTCCAACTCTTCAAAATCTGTATCTGAAAATTAAAAGTTTTGCAAAAACATGGTATCTGAATTTGGTCCACAACTTTTTCCTGGTGCCTCCCTGGTACGAATCTTCAAATGTTCCAATAATTAAGTTCAGACACCATGCAGAGATTTGCTAGTGGAGTTGTAAACTTTAATTAAATTACTGTAAAACACTTCCAGACACCCATATAAACTGATCATCACGCTATATTAAGTGTTATAAATAAAAGCTTTTTTTTTTTTACCCTGTAATTAGGACCAAAACATATCCCACAACAACAGAGTGAGGATTCGTAACCTTCATATTTTTTCATCTCTCTGCTGTTACGTCCCATGAAGCCCCTGGGCTTGTTTACTATGCGTCGCATTGCTTCCATTGATTGTGGTTCTCCACACAAGCACATCCTGAGGATTTATTTCTGCATGCAGGGCAGCAGAAAGGCACCAATGAAGGTGAGACTTTCCATTCTGCAACCTGACAACTGGCGGCACACGCATATGACTTTTTATGCGTCTGGCCACGTCGCTCTGTGCAGTTAACATTAGTAAAAAGCCATTATCCCCCTCTACACAAAATGGGATTGAGTCTGAAATGACAAACCACCAGCATCTCCTAGCTCAGTACTTAAGTCACCACAAACAACAATATACGTGAATACTCCTTGTAGGTACAGAAATTACCATCACTCTTATCCTTTTAATATTCTTGTGATCAAACACCCACACAGTTCAAGATCTGGTCCACTTTCCCTAAAGCCAGAGCTGGCTCAGCTAATAATGGGATTATTTGACTATTGGACGGCTAAGCCACTGGGAAACAAGTGCTGTGGAGGTGATTACATCTCCAATCTGGATTGTGCTCATTGACAGGTGGCTATTTAAGACCAATATAAGCGTTTGTCTCCTGTAGTGAGACATCTGATTGGCTGTCCGATTCAAAAGAGAGACGCTGAGATTGCAATAGACAGTCCAAGGATCTCTTTATGTGTACTTCATCTGCCACTTTAGACAGTGGTCTTTACGAGTAACCATTTATGTCCATGGTTAATCTAACTATCTAGTTTAAAAACATACAATTGTAAAGTATTTTGTTTTTTGCTTTTGATTTGACCTAAAGGCTTGTAAAAGATGTAAATAGACTTACTTTGACCACACTGTAAGCACAGAACCAGAGTTTAGTGCATTACCTAAGAACAGGTAATCAGAGTCTCAAAATAAACCAATTTATAATTGAAGTATTAAACATGTTTAGTGGCTGATGGAAATTCAACTTTGATGGTGTATTTTACATGTTTAGTAGTTAGGGTTGATATGATCTAAAATTTTGACTAATGATATTCAGCGGTAATTACTGCAAAAATGGTAAAAGTGAGGTCAAAAACAATTGGCTGCAGATTTTGTACAGATAAGCAGGAAATGATGAATCCCTGGAATATTTTAAGTTTTTTTTGGTTCCCAATTATCACAATAAAATGCAGCACTAATATACATTATGTCGTCTTTGAATTAATTACGTTTGTAAGCTATAATGTGTTTTGTAAGAGAATAAAAGCTGAAATACTTTTTAGTGAAGTTTTATATCTGCAAATACAGATGATTCAGAAAGACAAGTCTGTAGCTGTTTTTATTTTCCTCAATATTAATAGATTCATTTACTTAATACCATTTAGAAAAATGCATGTAATGTTTTCAACAAGTCCAATTTTGACAAAAATCTGTGACTGGGAATCGGCCATAAAATCTCTGATTGCTGCATATCTAATTGACAGAAATAAACTCAAGAAAAAAAATTAGAAAAGAAAGCAAACAAATCTACTAGAAAGACAGATTCTTGATCATGATTGTGCACACACCAACAGCAATGTAGAACAAATGGATGACTAGGATGAACATTTTCAAGCTCACCCAAGACCAAATAAAAGACTTTACATGGTCTTTACGGTAGTGAGATCTACTACTGTAATATGATGCAGGCTCTCTTCCCCAGCTTCATTTCACAGCAAGACAAACAGGCTACTGCTGGGGTATAATCAAAGGCAGAGTGCTAAGTCACTCTAGCCCCACAGAGGGTAAACACAACACTGACAGACCAACCACTGGCCATCGCAGAGGTGGGAGAACCAGAGGGGAACAACAAACAGCTGCAGGGGGCACGTAGTAGGACACAACTGTAAATCGCAAGAGGAAAAAAAATAACTCCAAAGAGAAAAAAGTTAAACCACAAAGCGTGAATGGAAAGACTCAAGACAACAAATTAATGAGATGCCGGAGCATTTTCACATTCGAGTCAGACTCCCTGACTGAGACGCGTCCCTCCTGCCCGTCGACATTTGTACAAGCGCCGGTCGAGACTCTGTCTTCATCACAGACTTCCTGACTTCTAATTAGCCACATGAGGCGGTGTTAGTTATTCTGTGTGATTATGCAGGGTCTGCCCCAGTCTGACTCACCTCCACACCCAGAGCGAGCTCATTAACTCAGCCACCAGGGGGCACATGTAATTCAGGATCATCAAGTGTGAGATGTCTCTGTGTTGACAACGCTGTGTGCCAGCAGGGAGTGACAAGAAGTCGATAGCGCATTATGTGCAGGTGTTGGCGCTATATGGAGTGGCATGCAAAAGTATTCACATCCTTTGAACTATTTTAGATTTTGTCACATTGCAGCACGGTTTTTAAGTGGAAAGAAAAGACTGGATTATCAAACCCAAAAAGTTATTTAAATTTTTTTAAAAAAAGACATTCTCAAAGCATGATACTGCCACCACCACTTTTCGGGGAGAAGCACAGTGTTTTTCTTCGTATATAGCGCTGTGTATGCGGTCCAAAAGGTTCAGTTTCACTCATCTTGTCAGAATATGTTAGCATTGTCTGATTATTGGTGTCCTTTTAAAAAGGTCAGTTTAGATATTTGGTTAGTTTCATTTCCACACCCAGAGCAAATAAATAGGGGTGCGTAATGTAGGATTTTACGTCGATAACAATAAAAGTGGCAATAAAAACTATTTATCACATTATTACTGCAAGTACCGTTATTCATGAGGCAACAAACTCAGACACTGCTTTTGAATAACAAACCTACTTGAAATAAGCTACTTCAGCACATCGCTTCTTTAAAGAAATATGACCTACATCACTACACTATCCACAGACATCATGTAATCATATTTTTGAATGTCTGATATTTATTGGTGCTCCTGTGGTGAAAAATAGTGAAAATATGAAAACATTTTAGTCCAGTTTGTTTTTATCAACAACTGAAATTTATAATTTATAGAGATTTCATAACATCACAACATTCCCAACTACTGATTCTCTTCTCCCTCTCATCATTTCCTGGTATCCCATCAGCTCCACCTGCAATTTAACATCTACTGCCGACCAACAGGTTTAGTCAGATCATCCATCCATCCAGAAGAGGGCATGACTGATCCACTGTATCCCACTGTCACATTGTTGGCTTGACATGATTCGAAGATGTTGTTTAACTGCACAAATAAATACACAGATCTTTGCCTAAGCAGATGAGCACATTAGACAACACATGCACACAAAAAGGTTTGTGAAATGCAGCACATCTGCTCACCCATCTAAATTTAGATACAAGATGAAAGCATGTACTCATGTGTATGCAAGAAAATGTACAACAAAAAAAAAACAAAAAAAACAAATGAGAGGAAACACATTTGAATAGAAATGGAACAAAATTATGATGATCGTCACTTTATCCCAGTTCTAAAATGTACAAAATGCTCACATAGTGACAAAAATCCATTTTGTCTGTTTGAATAAAGTTGATCTAATTATATGGCACAACTTTTACATTTTGTGGTTTAGTGCAGCAGCTGTCACTGCTAGTTATTCTTGTTTGTGGGTCAGGATCGGGTAAAGCTCATCCAGGGCCGCATCCCCAAAAATCCGGCTCCAGGCATCTGGAAAGAGGCTCCCCCACAACCAGCAGGCACAGTCCAATAGGATATCCTTCATTCGGTTTGATCATGCATTTATTTGAGTAAAACAATACTGCAGATGTCTCACAGATAACTCAAACTACAACTTTAACATTAAATAAACTCAATAAGGCCCACTCTTCAAATATAGAAATGTTGGTGTGAAATTTGTCACAAATATTTCACCTAAGCCCCAATTTGAAGAAATAAGAAACTCGAGGATCCCTGCAGGTACAATAATGTGCATCACTCATTTGAGATGGGAATTTCTCAAAGGAAAATATCGCAATGTCAAAAATGACTACGATCGGGTGATACCAATGTAAATACTAATATATCGTGCAACTGAGCCTGTCACAGTAACAAATTTTACTGGATGATAAATTGCCCCACAAGTTATTGTGATAAGCAATAATATTGTTGATTTGAGACCATTTTAAAGCTTGTGCTGGTAATGGCACAATAATGCAAGAACACATTCTTAAAGCTCAATAAACTTTAAATTCTAACAAACATTTAACAATGTAGCTGGAAGACATTTTAAATATCCAAAATAAATAAACAGCAGGAAAAAAACTAATAAAAACAATTATGGAGTCTCTGTAAACAAAACTATCCTTCAAAAATAGGTTAATAAAAGCCAAAACACCAGACTGAATAATTTTGTCATCCAGTTTTTGGTAGAAAGAGAAAAACAATAAATCATGCATATTAAATTGAGCTTAAACGATTAATTGGTTTATTGTTTATTGTGACAAGTCTACGTGCATCCCTACTTTAAACCGACACTGTGAGTAGGTTTGAATAATTTTTCTCCAACAAATCTCAGAGGCCTTCATAGAACAACTATACTTAGACCCGTCAACACACAATCACACTTTTTTACTGGTTTGGGTGACTTCTGAATGCAGTAAGTGGTTGCGATGGATTTTATTTAAGGGTGTCAAAGGAAATTGGGCCAAATGCAAACACGCCCCATTTGTCTATCGCATAAAATCCCAATAAAATGCATTCAAGTTTGTGGATGTTAGGTGACAACATGTGAATGTATTTGCACTCAGTCTGTCCAACCAGGCAGTTGTGTTGCATTTCCTCTGCTAACACAAAGTAGCAACATCTTAACGGCATAGCATTATGGGTACATTGAAACTCAGCAATGCAGATTAAGTTTACTCCTATTTTAAAAGCATTTTTTGCATTTTTTTCTGAAGTCTAGAAAAAATAGAAACCCATAGATGCTAGAAATAGAATATGAGGCCGTTTTTTGGTGCGAGTTTTATAATTATATGACCGACATATCCACAGCGGTGAGGCAGATGGGCAGAACTTTTAAAAAATAGTAAAGTCTTGAAATGCAAATATTTTTCCACCATAACTAGCAGACTTTGAAAACATGAGGTAATATTTTTCAGACTTCATAGGAACTCTGTCTTCTCTGTCAGCTCTCATACAGCAGACAGTATATAACCCATAAGTCCTGTTTCTCCACAGTTTACCTAGAGAAGTGAAATATTTTAAGGTGTCATTCAAATAAAGTCATTCAAATAAACACCGTCTTTGCTTTTGCCCCGTCCCAATGATTCAACTGCAAGAACAAAGCTGCCATCATCCACTGTCATAACATTAGCCACAGTTAGAGTTAACAATCAAAGCTCCCAGAGTTGTGAGCCTTTAAACATTGGGTGATTTTTACAGCGTTTCAAATTTCTCTCACTTTAACCCCGACCGCTTTACTGTATCATTGTTATGCCTGTCATCAGGTCCAATAAGTCAGAGTCTAAATATTATTCTAAAGCCCCACTGAATGCAGAGCAGTGCGGATGCATCTGCGCTATTCTTCATCTTCATGACTTCCTCCTGTTCTCAGTTTGTGGAAAGATGGATATTTTTTATCCCTACCGCAGCAGACAAATGAAGGGAAGTGTGCTCTACTGTGAAAACAGCATTTATCACTGAACATGTGTAAGAAATGTCGAAGTCAGGAAGCTTTTTAGGCTGTTTTTTTTTTTTTTTTTACCTGATGGAATCAGTCCCGAAGAGCCATGGTCACAGCGGGAAAGGAGACAGAGAAGACATGGAGAAAAAGAAGAAAAATGTTAAAAGGTGTTTTTAAAAAGTTCAACAAACAAGATCATAATTCTTATTTTAAAACATGCTGAACATGGTAATCTAAGCATGCAAGCTTAATCCCTTTAAATACGTCAATCAAAACAGCTGGATACTAAAGCATATAAAAAACATACTGGGCAAATGCCAGTGATGATTTTCCCAAGCAGAAAAACCTGAACAGTATCAAATATTTGAACATTTTTGCACGCGTGTAAACATGTACAACATGTAAAAAGTCTATGGTAATGAAAGCAAAACAAAACAACAGAGATGAATCACGAAATCTGATAGTGTTCATGGAGTCAGAAACTCAAAAATCCAATTCTTTTTCCATTTAGTGAATGCACCACACCAAAATGCTAACAGGTCACACTGATAAAAATGAAGTTCAGCTTGCAAGTCTACTGTGGTAGAAAGACTCAAAGTATTTTAAAAAATATATATTCTAAAAGTACTGTATTTTTTTACATCTCAAAATATGTCAAGACATCCATACCTCAGCTCGGCTGTGTGAGAGTGAGAGAGAGCAAGACTTAATATGAATGAATGAACTTTAATATGACAACAAGAAGACTGGGCGTATTACAGCAAACTTGCTCTGAGCTTTCCCTTTGAATTTCCAACCTATGTCATGAAAATGATGGAATTAGAAATTTTAACAGCCATTTGGAAATCTGACGTTTAAGGTAAGAGTTTACACTCTCTAGAAATAAGATCATTACATGTAGTAATGCTAACAAACTAGTTATGCTAATTGCTAATTGAGAATGCCAATAAAATTGAAAATCATTTAAACTTTAAATAAGCAAAACCCTGTTTTACAGTAACTGTTGGTCTCACTTGCACTTTGGGACATTGCCTCTGCCGCCTCACAGGAGGAAAGAGGGACAAAAGTGGAAATTAAAATTGGCTAAAATAAGTATTTGCAGGTCAGATCAATAGTTACAGGCAGAAACTGAAACAGAACTACTCCTAACCATAGAGGATATCTTCACAGATGTAGGTGAGGTAATGAAAAGAAAAACAGACAGGAATGCTGAACATAGGGAGGATTTTCCTTGAGTTCTGATCTCATGCAGAGTGCATCAGTTCAGTTTCCAAAAAGAATTGTGAATAGGAAATGACTGACAGATATCTCATTTTAAGAAAATGCAACCCAGATAATGCAAAGACAAATACCCAACGGGTTTGGCACAAAACAAGAGTGCAAAAAGGCATCACATCAAGTCCTAACGTGCCTCACACAAATCCCAGCTGAAGACGTGGCTCATGGTGAAAATATGACTATTTATTTCGTTAATTAGGCAGTAAAGTCTTCTAGTCCTGGACAGAGGCAACTTCAGCAGGAGCTGGCCCAAAGCTAACAATGCAGAGATCCGAGGCTGCTGAAGCTTAAAGACGCATTTACTTTGGAGGCTGCCTGTGTGTGTTGAGTGCTCAGCAACGGCCTCATCTCGTATAACCTGAAGAAACATCCCAAGATGCAAAAGCCATGACAGTAATACACACAGAAACTCCGGTAGTTATCAAGACCTTGAAAGCCTTCAGCAGATGTTTTGAAGACTTCTGCTGAAGTCAGAAAGCTAAGACGTCCTTTGCGCTTCAAACCTTTGTCATCCAGTTGGATTTGGATATATTGGCTGCATATATTTAAATATAAATGCATAAATAGTTTTTTTAGGATTACTTTTAGTATTGTATGGATTGACAAGCTAACTAGTCTTGCATTGAGTGTCTTGCACTGCCAATGTTGCCAACATACCCCAGACAAAAATCACAGCTATGGTACAATCTATGACACGAATAATGATCAATTCAAACAAATTTGCCTAATCAGCACTCTAATCCACTGGATCAGGACAGGATACTGGCAGAAACAGGCTAACTACGCTGGCTTATGTAAGTAATCAAAGCTATTTTTCCCTTAAACAAGTAGGAGTAAAAGAGAGAAAAAAAGAGAATTTATTGGGTAATTTATAAAATTAGCTCCAACAGCTCATCGACTAAACTGCTCCAACTTGGCTGTTTGCAATGCTCTCAGTGGTGTGTGCTGAACAAATAACAGTGAGAAAATGCAGAGTCCAAACCCTCTCTGGTTTAAGCTGGTTTAAGAAATCCAAAAAGGGGGTTTTAACAAGCCTGAGTGTTGAGAGGCATATTTCCTGTCCAAAATGGAGAGGATAATACTACCAGTCTGTTTTGTGTTACAGCTATAAATAAGTTATGAATGTAAACACAGACATCCAACGTTAAGTGACTGAAGTGACGTTTTCGGACAGAGACGAACAAAAAGATCCAGACGACGTTGGACAAGGAACCAGAGAAAGAAGAACGAGAAGGAATGTAGGCAGGAAATGAGCTAGAGAAGAGGAGGAGGAAAAGAGAGGAGCTCAGGAAAAGGAAAGGCGTGGGGTAAGTAATGGAGGGGGGAGTCCATCAGTTTAAGTACCACGGTTTTTCACGCACTTGGTGCTTTTTAGTTGACACATCACAGAGAGAACTCCCTGAGAGGTTTAAAGTGCATCCTTCAGAATAAATGAAAGGGAAATACAGACGAAGCAATAGAGATCATGCTTGGACTGATCATTTACAATGCACATTAAAAAAGTCACGTTAACTAAACAGATGGATATATTTTTGGACAATGTTGCTGAGCATTGTAGAATATTTTCTATCAAAATGAATGAGCACTTCATTTGTTTTATGGCAGGAGGTTAAGAATAGTAAGAAAAAAAAACATACAGCAAACATAACTTATGAAGTTTGGACCTGGCATAACAGAAGTAACATAACAGTCAAATGATGTAAATGTCAAAGCAAAACAAATGGACTATTTTAAAGTTTATACTTTAAAATGACTATTTGAAGTCAAACAGAAGAGTTAGCTGAAGCAGAGCAGTTTGCCTTTGTCTTCTGTCGACCAGGCATAGGGAGGACAAAATTAGTTGGCCATTTGTATGCAAATTACCATCAATCAGTGGCAGCCCGCTGAAAAGGGTGAACGCAGTGAGGTGTGGCTAACCCCTGAATCCACCAGATAACTTTTTCTTTCCATTTCTCTCCGGCGCAGACAGCTGTGTGAGTGATGGGACGCAAAGCACAGAGCATCGTGGTGAACCCATCATGAGCTCAATGAAAACAAAAGCAATTGATAAAGAACAGGGGGTCAAGTAAAAATAGAATAACAGCCATCTCAAAATCAATATTAGCCAATCCTGATTTACACTTAAGGGTTATAATAAAACAATTCTACATATATCTTTCTCAGCCTTCCTGCCAGATTTGGTTGCCAATGGCGCAAAGGAAATGTTATATATACCTCAAATGTGTCTGAGTAGTTCCTGTAAAACTCGATGCACCAAGTAGTAAAAATGTGCTTGCACCACAGAGAATTTGGATTTGATCCCCAAGTCGGCAAAAGAGTTGCTTTCTTCAGCCAATCTGCTTATAAATGTTTGAATCTGGTTAAATGCAATGAAGATGTTATTGTTGGATAATGTTTTCTCCAGTTTTAGCCTTTATCTCAATGGATATTTTAAATGTTTGAACATATTTTCCACAGAAAACGTTCAGGGAGGAGTAAAGTTCATTGTTTTTATTAGTCGGTGGCATTGAGATAATGGTTCTCATCCAGGGCATCATGTTGTCAGCGGGCTCCTCGCTATTAAATTAAAAGGCAGCTTCTGTCATTTCCCGCGAATTTGAACTACATCTGATTATCTGCAGTTTGAAATCTTAAACACTTAGACTGAATTATTCTACGCTGAACTAAAATGAAATGCAGTTGGAAATTTCTGAGATCTTCTATCTGTGAAAAACATTTTTTGTCACGCATTCATTGCACCTTACATTGAAAGAAGTGTGAGAACTGAAATATTTACAGCTCCAACCGAGACTGAACTGTACGACACAGATTCCTTAAAATGATGCTTATGAGAATTTGAGGAGATAATACTTTAAATCTACCTTTGTAAGTACTAAGGATCATATTAGTATTTATTTTTTTAAAAAGTAAATAAGTCTAAGGTGAAGTAAAAAGATAGAGATGTATTTGTTTTGAGGCAACAACAAAAAAAAAAATGGACAGAAATAACTGTGACCACTTCTTTCACTAAAACCAAAACATTTGCTATATACATTTATTTAGATGACCACCAATAACTTGTTTTATTTAGCCAATTGCAGTCCTTAGGTTCAATACACTTGATCTCTGCCTTTTTTAAAAACCTAGCCGTGCTGTAAAATCACATAATAAAGCTTATTATAGAAAGTGTCACTCCACATATAGGATCTCTTACTGCCACAACAGACTCCCCTATTACCACTAATCAGAGCTGAAGTGAAAACCAAGTCTTAGCTGTACGAGACGGCAAAGAACTCAGAGGGAAAATCAAGTCAGATGACATAAATGTGGAAAAAACAAACAGACTGAAAGAAATAAAATTAAAAAAAAAACTAATACTTTTCCACTGTAATCCCCCCAGTATGTGCAAGAGATGCATTTCCATGTAAAAGTCTGTGGATCTGTCCTGTGTCACACATTTGTGCACACAGGCACAGCAAAGCGTGCATTCCACATGAGTGAAAAGGGAGACTCTCCGAGGCAACATAACAAAGATGGAGTTGGATGATAGAACACGTTACAACAGCCAGTCTTCAAAGCCCAGCCGCCCCGGGCACGGCTCCCATCGTATCCCTTACCCCTACACACTGTGCCGATTCCTCCCTGCAGCAGAAATGTTGCTGAGTTAGCTCAAATTAACACAGTCAACAACCAAATCTGCACCAAAAAGGAAAAGAAAAAAGGGGAGATTTGAGTGACACGCAAATAACCAAATAGATGTTTGGGATGTGGGATTTTTAAGAAACATCACTAAAAAGATCAATGAAACCACAACAAGAGAGGAGGAACTTTGATTTTAGGAACAAATTAAACCTAACACATGGATCCTCAGAGTTAGCTGAAACGTCTCTGTTCAACGCGCCTGAAGAGTCGGTGCTTGGTGAGTTCTGAGGCAGCATTAGTGACTCATCAGAGCGGGCTGCCTCGGTGACCCCCTCATCACCTCCTGAACCTCCAAATTCCTGAGATAGCCGCAGAGCTGGGAGTGCCGAAGACTCAGCTGTGCTTTTAGAGGGGATGGATGGAGAGGGTGGTGGTTGGATGGATGGGTGGGTGGGTTTGTTAGGAGTGAAACGAACGGGCACATCTGATAAAGTGACATGGGAGAAGTTTTTTGTTTTTTTTAAAGCCCCACAAAAACAGCTAATCTTAAATTAAATGACGATCCACTGCAGGGTGAACATGAACATCTTTTGAGATGTAGATCTGAAAGGTATTATAAGTATATACTCGTTTTAAAAGGTCAAAATAAAATGTAATCTTCTTTGAGAATTGCAGAAAATAAAGTACTCCAACTAAATGGTTATATATGCTTGTTGACATCTGCACAGTCAATTCAATTATCAATTCCTCAAACGGTTCATCAGTAACTAGTTGCATTTCTCATTTATGGTTCCCTGAAGCAAAATGAGCAGAAATCTAAAAGCTGGATATAGTTTTAACCTACCATCCGTTAACATTTCTTGTCCTGTTTTGTCTGAGTTCAGATCCTGTCTAACTCCTGCGTTCCAACAGGAAGGCCTGGGTGGAGGTGAACCAAGGTTTCAAAAGAAGTCTCTGCTTTAAAACCGCAAAACGTTTCCATCAGTCCAGACGCATTTGAGGGACACTCACCCACTTTGAAATTTCCACCACCAGTTCTCCAGTTTCTGGCTTGCATGCTTTAGCATGCAGCACCACACAGCTCCTTCAACCAGCTATTGCTGCACACTGGTGCTCAGCTGGCTGAACGAAGGATGATACGCCTTCCTCATATTTCAAAGCGAGACAAATTTGTCCATTTGGGAGCATTTCTGGTCCATTAAAACAGTCGATGTTGCTGTGGAAACCAATGACATCGTTCAGTTTAATGTTCCAACCACACTCGGTAAGCTACAAGCAACATGTCTGCTAAACGGGCAACTTCCAGCAGGACGCAACAAACTCACCAGTCATATCAGTCAGTTAGACTTTTGTTGCTCTATTATGGAGCAAATGGGTAAACAGCAGCTAAAAAGCTGAATTTAGTTGGTATTTTTCCTACGTTTATAGGACTAACCTCTGAAATTTTGAAATCTCATTTGTTCACTGCAGAAAGACATAAAACATGTAGAAGGAATATCAAGTTTAAAAAAATTATTTTTTGTTCACATATTTAAAAGAGTTCATGCCAAAAATGATCTTCCTTTCAGCCTATTCCCACTGTTAGCCTTTTTTTTTTTGCATGAATAAAACTGTAACTTCCAGTCAAGAAGATTATCTTACTGTGACAGCCCCCATCTGGCCCAGGGTTTCAGGTTAGAGAGAAGGTTTCAGCCACCTGATGAAACTCCAGTTCTGTGAGATAATGGGGAGCTAATAGGAGTTTAAAGACTTCCAATCATTTAATTTATCTCATAATCTCTATCCATTTCTGCAGAGGTATATGCCAGACTGCAGAGAATCTTTGGATAAACAGCAATGCGGTCTGTCTGGGTATTAGTCTGATGTCAAAACTCAAGTTCTGCTTAAGGCTTCACTCAGACTCATGAGTTCTGCATGATAGCACTCTCTTCTGCGACATCAGAAATAGTCAAGCCCAGTGGCAGGGAACAGAAGAAGAAGAAGCCTGGAAAACTGCTGACATTTTGCTAATTATTCTGAAAAACGGTGATCGTTAGCTCTGAAAAGCTCACTCTCCCTCACGGGTTCACTGCTCTTAATTCCAGCTGAATGATTGCAATCTGACTGCAGGATCAGGTATTGCGATGAACTAAAGCGACAACTGCAACAGATAGATTATTAGGGTTATAGTGATGGTATCCCTGACATTTAACTATTATTATTTTAATACAAAGATTTAACCAAAGTAAAAAAATAGAATAAGCACCTCGTAAATTTCGAACATATTCTAAATGATATGCTCCCCTTTTTGCTCTTTAAGCAAAAGCAGTATAGCAGTATAGTAATATGAGCTAATTTAATAATCAACTACTCTCAATGGCCATATATGATTTTTATGTAGAAATTCCATTATTCTCTAGACTAAAAGTTTACACTCCTGGCAGCACTATTTTAAATTATAAATGCTAGATTTTACAGTAAATTGATGACGGACATCTCTCGTGGTCAGGTTTTGAATATGAAATTAGCTAGATTTACTAATGGCGACATTGGAAATTATTCTGAAAATACTTTTTTTTTTTTTTTTTTCCCCTTCAGATCTGGAAAACAGGCCTTAATGTCACAGGAATTTATGATGAATTATAGTTATTATTGTTCATTTTCACCAGAGTATCCCCAGTATTCATGGGAGGTTAGCGATCACAAACGTCCGTGAACACCTGAAATCCACATGTACGCAAGATAACTTCTAAAAACACCTATTTTAATAGTTCAAGCACAAAAACATATCTTAACAGGAGTTAAAAAGCACAGAGAGGAAACAGCCTGAGCACTACAGAAAAAGCTAACATCCATGATTATGGGCAGACAGCCAATCAAGGAAAATTAAAGGTGATCCTGAATTGTCTACATTGCAAATGGAAGCTTCTCAAATGTTTTAGTCGACGGTCTATCAGCTTGTAAAGCTGCATTTCTTTTGAATATTTTAGACATGCTTTATGAAAAAAAAAATAATAATCATGAATAGCAGAATCCAAGAACACTGAAAAGCGAGTAGGGAGTCCACTCTGCCTCCGCACCAGTAAATCATGAATGCCTAATTTCGGTGTTGCTTCATTGACTTTCATGAGCAAACACACAATAGCAGACAGACAAACTTTTTTGTGATCCAAGTGTTCCTGCTGTCCTAATAAACTACAGAACTTTTCCTTTGAGATTGCACACTGCAGGACAGCTTTTTTAAGACAACAGTTTCAGTTCAACCTTAGCAGTTCAAGAAAACCATCTGCAGTCCATCAAGCTAACCTTGGCAGAGAACAGCTCGGGTCCTACAATAGCTGAACTGAAAGTATGCTCATCCATCCTTCAGTCCAATGAAAACAAACAGAACACCCAGGTCTGAGCCGCATGCATCACTAAGCAGTGAGCACATTGGGTCATCAGCCTGACAGCTGATTAACAGATCCATGCTAACAGTGTCACTGTGGAGGCTGAATTGTGGTAAAAAAAAAAAAAAAGGTCCAGATAAAAACACAGAACTCACTGATGCCAACACACGAAGACAAGCACAACTGGCTCGTTCTTTCTGGGAGTCGTGAGCCTTCAAGAAGTGAACAGCATGATTTATGAGGACATATCCTTTTATTTCTATTTCATATTCAACACAAACTGAACAGCTAATTAACAATTGTTTGATGAAAATCTAATTTTCATTGCGCTAATGCAATAAATACAGCTTTTACTGTTCACTGTAACGTGGACAGAAGATTTCAGCGGTGAAGCCTGTTCACTGCTGAAAATGAGAACAATGTGTTGAGTCTGGGAACACCAGGCTGGCTAATTAGTATTTACTGCTGGCGCCCTGTGCTATCATACCCTGTTATTTGGGAGTCCATCAAAAGGAACAATGGGATCATTTGTAATCAAGCAAACAACACTGACAAAGACTAAGGCTCTCCATTAAAGACCGTCTCTCAATAACCCCCTTTTTGATTGGACACTTCAATCAAAGTGACTGGTACTCCAGTGTTATTAATCACCAGAAGAATGGAGAACACGCTGCTCAATTAATGTCAAAGTCGGCCCAAAAGAACCAGGCTTTCGCAGAGTGACGTCTGCATCACTGCTAGACCGCACGATGGCACGATGACGCAACAATTTAGATCTTTTGCGCTTTCGGTTTGTTTTGAGCCAAACTTTTTAAAAGATACAAAAAAAGAAGATGTCACCCTCGAATGGTTTGTATCTAGCATGAGTTAATTAGTGGCAACCTTGGAGAAAAGCAACCAACGAGTTAATAATAGTAAATAAAGTACTGCCTAAAGTAGTCATTTAGGAAATCTTCAAGGCAATAATGACACATTTTTAGTGACATTTTTTGTTTGGATACTATAACAACTTTCTGGTGAAGCAGAAGATTTCATTAAAGTAAAATTACTTGAAAATGTAATAACTGAAGTCAATAATATAATAATGCATAAATAAGACTGTATTTATGGATGTTTAAAGTTGTTTTGCAGTATTTGTGGAATTTTCCTAATAAAGACTTGGATCCGATTTATTTTTTTTTTTGGTATTTTATGTGCTACAGACCAGATGCCTTTTAAATAATAACTCTACATAAAGACATGCCCACAAACAGCAGGCGCAAATATGAATCAATCATCCTCTGCTTCCGTTTATCTTTTTGAAAGACTATGCTCAACTTCTTGCCATTTATTTTAACCAGCAAGAACACATATTTTTGTTAGTGCAAAGTAAAGTTTGCATTAAACCAGATCTTTTCTAAGAATTCCTTTGATGACTAAAGAGAAACTCAGCAAGAACAAACGAGCAAGAGAAACTGCTCTCTTATTAGTCAGGACAGCTGGCATCTGACCAATCAAATGGCCGCAGGGCAACACAAAAGCAAATGGCTGCACGGTTCAGCATGTGTCTCCCCCACAGCTCTTCAACCTCGTTGTTTTTCCAATCCACTGAATGCAGTTCTTACATCTGGAACACAGTAAACCAGGTTTCCCCTCATATAGAAGAATATTAAAATATTAGTGGAGGAGGGTTTTTTTTTTTGTAAGTGACTGTATTGTATTGTTCTGAATATTCAAAGAAAACCAATGATGGTGCTGGCTCAGCAATGTGAACAGATTAGATCCAATAAACAAACTGAGACGCTAACTGTTCCTTAATGATGTAACAAGCTGCTTCCCTGTACAGCACTCCTACTGAAATCTGTAAACACTAGGAGACCATTCAAGCCAAAAAAACCTCAAAAGTCACAAGATCCTAGCAAACCCACCCACCCACATCCCCCCGCGCACCCAAAAAAAAACTTGTGGAAAACAGACAGCACACACATGTCACACTGGACAAAAAAAAAAAAAGAATCCATGTGAAGATGAGGGATGACAAGTTTGCTTCATGCTCATTCTTCCAGAAAAGGCCCACAGAACTCGCCATTCCGGGTTACACGGGGTTGCGGCGCTCATAAATGACTGCAAGTCAATACGAAGTTGTAAATACACAAAGAGGGGAAAAAAGAAGAAGAAAATGTGCCCTTTTGTTCCTGTTTAAGTTAACCTGCTGCTGACCACAGACCTCTGAGTGCCAGCTGCTGACATGCTCATTGGCCTCTGGGTAAATCACCAGCACTCCCCTCCCACCCCCAAATGAGTGCAGCTCAGCCAGCTCTGGGCCAAATCCCTGAAGCTGGACTCTCTTTGCCACTGCAGACAATCAGTCCCTGCCCTCCAAACGAGGCTCTTCAATTAGTCGTTAAAACATGCAGACTGGACAGTGTCATTTCCCCCCTTTACTCTCTGATCAATAGAATTACATTTTTATAACTTAACTCCTCCCGATCACACCTCAGAGGGAGGAGAAAGCGAGTTTTCATCCTGCTGAAATCTCATTAGGACTGCAGTGATATTACAAACCAATATTAAAAACTGCAAAAATATTGCTCTCCCATGCAGAAGGACAACTCTAGTTTGTAATGGCCTGAATTAGGAGGAATTGCCCTAATATGAATTATATTATTATGAAGGCTTTAACCCCAGAAAATTAATTAACTAATTCCTATGGACAACATGGGAATTAGTCTTCCAAATTAAAACAACATGGATATCAGTACACAGCCCTTTAATGATGGAACATCAGTCCCAAAAAATAAATAAATCTATTGTGTTCACAATAGCTGATAGTTCTTGGGGCAAGCAAACGCACTGTAGCACATCGGCATCTGATAATGAACTTCTAATGTTTCGTTCATGTGGATATTGATAATGTGGAAAAGAGCCTGGCTAGTGATCAATCACATCCTGGGCAATCTCCGTGATCAGTAACGTCCATATTGGTAAAAACTGCAATTCATAACTCTGAGTACTAATTACAGCGGTGGAAAATTAGATGGTTCAACAGTTTATTGCGTGTATCGATGAAGGAATCAAAGTAAAGCGCTAACATCAGCCCAATCAGCTTAAAGTTCTCATAACAGCCACATTTTCTTTAGCATCACTCAACCAATGATATCTATGTATTTCCATTTCCTCTTGACTGTGAATCCCAGCTTGAGGATTCCTAGTTATAGTGGTTCACTTCAACCGTCCTCAAATGTACTAAACCACACAGAAATCAGCTGGTGCCTCTTAACAGGCTGATTTTCAGCTGGACCAGCCTAGAAACTGGCCAGAAACACAAAAACCAGATCTTTTAAAAAACAGTAAACGCACCAAAATAAGCAGTTATGTCACATGGACCGGAATGCCCTTCACTATAGAAAATTGTTACTGACAAAAGACAAATCAATGTAATATATACAATTATCTTTGTCAGTGCTAAAAACGTCAAAGGAAACACCAAGATGCAATCACTATTTAAAAGTAGACTAGTTTCTACAATGACCATTTAGGCTAGGAGACACAGGAAAAGTTTCAGAAGGTAACAGGAAGCTGTCATGGAACATGCTGGATGCAGAAACCACAGTAGAAATTAGCTTTTTTTCATGTGTTTTTGGTCAGTTTAAATATCTTGGAGAGAAATAAGAATGATGTGATCTATGTAAAGAGGCAATGACCTTCCGGGAATTTCTGGCAGTGGAAGTTCTGGTTGCCATATACTTACTTCTTCATGCCTATGAATGTCCAACCTTGGATTTTGCCAAGTGCATCCATTATTCTTTACTCAATGTGCATCTGTTGAGGCAATCTTATATCAGGTTTGGCAACTTTTTACTAAGAAACCAATGCATATTTTTGTGTCCTTTGCTTCCAGAGAAATGCAATGTCCTTTAAACTTTTTTTTTTTTTTTCATTTCGTGGTCTGAGTTGCAGTTTTCTTTATGTGGTTTGTGCCTTGCTTTGCCTTGCTACATTTTGCCTGGTCAGTGTGATCACAAACATCGGCGATGCACATGGATATCTGCAGAAGGTCCTGGCAGACCCTAGCGGGCAGGTACAGAAGGTAAAATGTGTGTCACGTTGATTTCAATCAAGTTGACAACAACGCGGAGTGTGAGATAGGAAGTCGCTTCTAGGCTCCGAAGCACTAACTATGACCAGATGGAAAAGCACATATAAGCCATCATGTGACTGATCTATGTTGTAATAAAATTACAAATATCCCCTGTTGAGGGGTTTAGTGTTTCGAGCACGTCCATTGTCTTGCATAAAAACTGTAATTGTTGGAGTAACACTGATTGAAGATTTGTTGCCAATTTTGACCTGCCAGTATAGATTTGAGCAAAGCTTTTGTCAAACAGAGTAAAACCATTAGAAATAAGCGTTCTAGCCATCCTGCTGTGAGCAATCAATTAACGGTATGAGTGCATAGGGGTCGTAACACTCTGTGTAAAAGAGAAGTGGCTGGTAAAACAACCTATCAACTTGACAGAGGACAGCGTACAAAGCTAAACCGTTTTGCAACCCATTTTAGCACACTAATCACCAAAAAACTGAAGCCAGGACTGGCTTTCCGAAGGCCAAATTCGGATATCTTTGTCATGTCAGAAGTATAGCAGAAAGCAGAAAGCTTGCTAGGCAGAGGCAAAATGTCATAAAGTTGTCGATAAAAACAAACACCACCATCATTCTCATCATAAACATGAGCGGGGGAAGCTGGCATTTCTCTTCATTTCAGCACAATTAAAGCACCGACAAAAATAGCATCAACCTCAGCATTATGACGCCAATAAAGCTTTCATAAAGTACACAGAGCTTCAGAAGTTTATCGCTAAATGCTTCCTCCTTTCCTTGAATTGTGTAAAATGCACAATGTGGACAGATTAATCTGAACAGATTAGCGTTCAGAATGCTACAAAAACAGACAGGGCAAGAATATGAGACAATCACCCTACCTTTAACCAACCAATGAATGCCAGATTGCTTAAATATGGCATAAAATCAACTTCCTGAGTTGAGATCTTTCTTGGCGGAAAAAGTCCAAGAAAGCGATTCTGGCTTTTCATCCGAAACAAAGGTTGCATGCAGTGTGGGAATGAGCCAGTATTCAGGCAGAAATGAGCCAGTATTCCCGTCTTCTCAGCAAATCTTGTATGGCCGTACCTGCATGGGACACACGAATTGTGGACAGGCATGACGAGATAAACACCATCGCTGATTTGTCAGAATTTTAAGTGGGAAGGGCAGAGGGCATGATCCAAAAACAACTTGCTACAGAACAAAATAGAGTGAAATATTTCCATTCTTAAGACAACCTGAAAATTCAATATATTCCTGATATTTCAATCCTCTCCTGTTTCAATCGTAATATTAAACTCAGAGTTGGTAGCATACTTTTGTTTGAGGAAAAAAAAAAAAATCAAAATCAACGTGGTGGCCTGGGATCAGAGGGCACATCTGTTGTTTATACAACTATTTTTTTCCTCGTTTCAAAGATGCTTTAAAAGCTCTTTCCGAGAGCCTTAACAGTAGAGGCAAAGGAAGATCAAAGTGCAGGCAGACAGCATATTAAAACACATGTATTTGCATTGAAACTGAAGCTGGGGCTGTGCAGCTTGCAGGCAGAAACTGGCAGCGTGTGCAGATGATGACATCAGACCACCCAAAACCCAACGGAGCAAGTCTAACCACATACGCCTCATTCAACGCGATCCTGTTCCTTTGTTCAGCTGCTTAGTTTCACTACACAGATCTGGACTGAATTGCCCTCATCTTTCTTCCAAGATAAGAAAACCTGCATCTTGTTCGGCTCCCAGGGGTTTATAAATATAAAACTCAACGTCTTTCACCAGCATTCTTGTCCAACTGTGCTTCCTGTAAAAGCTCTAGACTTCTTTTAGGTCCAGAGCAGAAACAATACTTCATTTTGTGATGTGAATGTGTGGCTATTAGTCTCTTAGAAGCAATCCATCAAAGCATTTAATTTAATGACGGAAATAAAACACAGGAACGTCAAGATATCCAAGTCATTGGAAACCACGTAAGATCAGTACGACCACGGATAAAATGAGAGACTACAGTAAGAGCTGCAAAGAGTGATTATGTTTTAGAGACAGGTAGTGTTCAAATCAGATAAACACACATCAAGTCACCATCTGTCTGCTGCAGCATGGGGCGCACTGAGTGTTCAGATTACCCCACTAATTGAGCCCTGAGATAAAACCTTATGGTGTCCCAAATTATCAACCCACCAGGCTCTCAGAGCAACACCGAACACCATTTTTAACCTCGCTGACTTTCAAGATGAAAGACTACGGCTTAGAAACTAAAGAAGTCCAGATCGCAAGCGTGAAGAAGACACAAATCGATATGATTGCGAGGAGAAAACTGACTTTTATCCACTGTTACCATTCCACCTCTTGGAAGATGAGGGTGCCACAAACATAGGAATACTTACACAATACCTATAAACATCAGAGGGTGTGTGGCTGTTGCGTTGCCATAAGAAAGTCCCTTGTGTCAAATTCTGGTAGAGATCTTGAACCTCCTGCTTAAAATTAGCATGTCCTCCTTGTGTGTGTAGTCCGTTTCATCCCACTGCCCAAAGAAACTAGCTCAATTGGTCACTCCAAGTTGGTCTAAAGATTGAGCGTGTGAGTCTCTGTTGCCCTGTGATGGTGAGCTGATCAGGGCTTACCCTGCCTCTTGTTCAAGCGGTATGTCAAACCCCCAAAACATAAGAGTCGAGATAAAAAGCAACATACCAGCAGCAAACGTCTTGCGTTAAAAAAATCATCCGGTAGACGACAGCGACTACAAGTTGCTGACTTCAAAACAACCCTTTCAATGTGTTCTAAGGGCCCTAACAACACGGATACATTGACCCAATGTGCATACCCCTTCACTTTTCTATTGCATTGCATTTTCTCATGAGCTGGATGTATAGCAGCCACACTAATAATTTCTCGCTTTGCAATGTGCTTTTTACTGTGTCACAAAGCTTTCTAGGCATTTGATCGCATTTGCTGTTTCACCTGAAAGGCTCCTCAGGCAAGACTTAAACTCTATAAAAGAAAAAAATGCTATGGCAGTAATTCAGCAAAGCTCACCAAAAGCCATGGTTGTCGTATTACTGACTGCTCAGAGTCCAGGTATCTGGAGGGGGAGGAATGCTGGGCATATGGTTGTGATTAAAACAGGGGCGGGGAAGCACAGCGTTGACATTAGCATGCTGCCTGTGGAACTTTATGAGGAACTGTGCCAGTCCCACTGCTGAGAGAATACAGACGCAGACTTGAAAATCCACACAGCAACGTAGACGGACTTCGTTTTTCTACCTGTCTGCTGTGTGCAGTGCCACACTCTTTAAGTCGCAGTGATCAACTCAAGAAAAGCTGTTTTGTCTTAATGAAACCGTGCAAGCAGCTGAGCTTTGGCACAAAATGATGCAAAACGGCATGACGTTTTATAAATCCTCGCTTTCAGCAACTTTGTCTAACCAGAGTGAACAAATTAAAGAACAGAAAAGGATGTGAAAACATAAAAAAGTTCATATCGTAAGCAATGCTAAATAAGATCCTCGTTCCATTACACCAGAAGTGGAAAATGCCCAAGGGAAACAAAAAATAAATAAATAAATAAAAAGTCCCTTGAGCAAACTAGACTTCACCAGAACAAAGAAATAAAAGGCGCTAAAACGTGGAAGAAAGAGGGGGAAAAAAGCAGAGCCAAGTGGTTTGAGCGTGTTTACACTCCTCCAGCTTAACAACGGGAGTGGCTTCTTATTACAGAGGAGAGCTCACATCCAACACAAATGAGAGTACAGCATATCAATTTGCACATATTGACATGCAACAAGATTTTTAAACAATTACATATAAGTAAATAGACCTTTGTCATGTTTTACTTTGTGGAGTCCCATGCTGTGGGCTAAAGCAAATACTTCATTTAGGGATCAGTTAAGTAGAAAAGTAATAAAGAAGCAAGATAGTTGTATCTTGAATATTAAAATTAAAATCTCATTCTATTTATTTTACTTTAAAATCGGTTATTATTACGAAGATAGGGAAGAAAATCTTTTACCATTGAGCTTTTTACCAAGAGTCCTCAAAAGTATCAATTATTTTTATTTTTGAACTGACTGTATATCGTCTCATTGTTGCCAATTTAATGACTTTGTTGCTATATTTAGCAACTTTTCAGACAGGAAAACCAGTATCGGCCAAATTTAGAAATGTCAGGTCAGGTTTTTTTGAAGATCAATGATAGACCAGAAAACTGCTATCGGCACACCCCTACCTAAAACATACTAGTAAACTACCAAGACCTGGGTGAGAATTAAGAAAAGGGAAGTTATGAAAGTAGAGAAAGTTTTCCAGTGAATTTATTTAAACCAAAAGGGGTAAGATTGGCTTTTTAAGGACTTAGGTCTGCAATCACATCAGCAGTCATTCATAACCTCCCTGAGATTCAGTCCAGGACACAACTAAGATGAACAACAAATTAGACACAAACAGGAAATGAGGATTAGTGGCTGACTAGTGACGCAGTGCACTTCAGGCTCATTAAACAGAGACATATTGAGAAAAGGTATTCCTCCTGATATAAAATATGGAGATAAAACACATCAAGAGCTGTTGGAGGATCCTGACAGAGAAATGATTAGGACACCGGCAGAAAAACAAAGACATAGAAGGATGCGGCGGTAACCACAACATTCATGTCTTTGTTTCTGCAGTTGAGCTAATTTTACAAGAAGTCAGCAGATTTGCCAACGGTGTTTCTAGTCCTGTTCTTTTGAGGGATTTTAAAGGTCGCAGTCAAGAAAAATCCTCTTCCTGGTCATTGTCTGGCTCTAGTTTCCATTCAAGGGTCACCTGCTGCACGTTAGATAAAAGTGACAACAGTGTTAGAACAGTGTAAACAAAGCAACTGTTTGGTGAGGGAATGCTAAGAAAGCCTGAAACCCTGGGTGACCGTAGGAGGAGCCATGAGGTACAGCCATAAACCAGAGCAAGAGATCACACCTGGAGCCAAATGACAGAGGAGTAGGACAACCCGCTTCTTCTTCCTGTGGCCAGAAGATGTAAGAAAAGGGAAATAAACAGAGAGCTACAGCACTCTGGCATTACTCTGAGTTCACTGTCATGTGATGTAATTGGATTCTTGGCAATATGATCTCGGAGACGGGATAGATGACAGAAATGAAAGCTGGGGAAGGGAGAGGAGGAAGGGGCTCGGCGACAAAGGAGAGGATTGATTTTGGTTTCAACGCTGGAATGAGTCTCAGGGGAAAAGCGGAGGGAGTAGCAGCGGGTTCGTTCCCTGACCACACCCGCTTAAAAACACTAAAAAGAAACAAACACACCCAGATTTTATGACCCACATATAGTCTGTTCAATCAGTCCAGAAGGGAAAAAAACAAACAGATACAAAGAGAGACCGAGAGGGAAAATTAAGTTAAAATGGGAGGGAGCTGAAATGCTAATCTGAACAGAATGAGGTAATCTCATGTTCTTGGCCTTCACGCCTCAGGACTCACAGCTGCAGCCTCACCTGGTTGTCTTATTCTATTTTTAAAAGAACATTTCCACCTCAACTGCGATGTTAAATATTATAAAGTAAAGCCAGTTTGATGGGTGCAATCGGTGCCAAGCATGAAACCCGAGGCGTACAGTGAACACACAGTTCACTGTAGACGCCAGAGCAAGCAGATGCTGGTGGTCTGAGGTCAGAACAGCTGGAGCGAGTCAAACTTTCCAGGTGAGCATGGCATCAGGTAGTGTTTATTCATGTCATCGATGGGCAGGAGGCTGACCTATTTATAGTGCCTGGATCGTTTTTTGGGATATGGGAAATCGCATCCATGAACCTCCATGTATTTCATACAGATTTTATGTGATACAAAGACAATTCTTACGTGGTTTTCAAAAAGTTTACAAATTAAAAAGTGCAACTCCCCTCAGTCATGACTTCATAGAAGTGTGTTTCAGTGCTATGTTAGGGCTGCGCCATATGGTTTGAAAATAAAACTTTTTGATACCAAATTCAATTTTCTATTTTAATCCATTTTTCCCCTCACTTTTTTCCTAAAAAAAAACAAAAAAAAAAACATGGAAATATGTTTAAAAATAACTTTATTTCAACTGTTCTTTCTTTGAGTTGACCTGAATTCAAGGTTGAAATAAATATAAGGTAGAGAAGGTACTGGGTGGGCTAAAAATCACTGGACTAAACCCCAGGAATGCATTTTGAAAAAAAAAAAAAAGAAATTCAATTTTCCAAGAAATCAAATCTCCAAAAACAGAAAATTTTATTACTCAACGAAATCGATTTATCGCCCGGTTCCAGGATACCTCTCTACCACAAGACACTTCATCGACATTCAGAGTCTTCATATTGTCAAACATTCACTATAAATCAATTTCCTAAATTTCTATCTTGTCCCAGATGAACAGCGTCTAATCCAGACCTACAGTGTCCTCTGTCTGTCATTCATCCTACTATAAATAGAGTGACGGGCTCCGCTGGTTAACCTGGGCTGAGCTGCCAGGCGTCTGACTGAAACACCTCCCCGTACAGCTGGCGCCTAGCGAGGCAGAAAGAGAAATGGACCAGGTGAGCTGCTGCACGAAACAAAGGAGAGACTCTGATCTACCCTTTCTTCCTCTGCTCTACTTCATCTGTGCATGGCAGATGGGGAACGTACATCCTGGGATAGCATGTGTATGGCATCATAGAAGTGATTGTGTATTTCCCCACATTTATTGGGCTATATTCACGTTTGGATGCCATCGCAGCTTGTAAATGCAAGTTGTTAACCTTCCGGAATTAACTATAAAGCGTTAAATATTTTAAAGCTTTATTGTGGCAATAATGGCTGAAGGTGAAGGTATAACATCAAGAACATTGTGCTCCAAGCCTGAAAGATTATTTAATGATGACAATATCGTCAACGGCCGAGGTTTTATCTGCAAACATTAGCTAAATGTAGATTCATCTTTGACAATTGTTTCTTGACTTTCACCTCAAGAAACAATTGCCCGTGGAGCTTTGTATCAAAAATATAGCATCGGTCTATGTTTAAAAGGCAAAACAGGGTCACTTTTATGACCTTGTTTGTGCCCAATGGCTCACAGTGACTTAGGCAGCATTTAAAAGCTGTATTTAGATCACACAGCCATGAATGCCAGTGAACATTTTTAGGCCTTTGCACACACATGCACACACATATAGCCTGTGGTCAAACGTCTGGGAACTCTGAGAACAAAAGCAACGCATTTCCTCTCTTTCTCCCTTACAATGGCCAGCAGAGTTGTGACATCAGTTTTTTTTTTTTTTTTTTAACTGCATTTAAATATAACAGCAATCAAAGCAATCTTTTCCTGTGGAAACCCTCAGTCTGTTTACTCACTTTTCGCAGCTGCTTTTCCAAATCTCCCGATGCGAAAAAGGGAAATTTCTGACATTTAGATTTAAACATTAATTGGGTCAAGTTTATAAAACTTGGGAGTCTAATGCTCTCCAGTGTGGCTCTTTGTTTACATCCTAAGGAACACAGAGAAATTTTACAAACCAAATTAGAAATCCCCTAGACAACAACCTAAATTAAGACCTATAAAGTAATAAAAATTGCATTTGTTAGAGAAGCAGAGAAACCAGTGACTAGAGTTGGATAATATTTCACTTGATCGCCCCGCACCATCGATGCGTTGGTCAGAAAAGTTTTATCTTTTTCTGATCAGTGAATGCACCAAATCCAATACTCACAACTAAGGAAGGAAAACTCAAAGCGACCCAATTTCCAGTACCAGCAAGGTGTTCACAAATATGTGGTTCATTCAGGGTGCAAGAAAGCGACAGCATTATTTGCAATAGATAACATGAAGGCTAAGCCAAGTACAGCAAAGCTGCTTGGATTTATCCTTTTGAGTTTTTGTGCAGTATAAATGGTCTGGTAAGGACACAGATGCTCCAGGAATACACACAAGGACTCATTTTATTCTCGTGGTATTCCAGCTACCTGCTTTCACAGATAGATCAAAGTGACAAATTTATAGTCTTAAAATATTTGTAAAATCCTACCTCAAAGTGAATTTTAGGTCAACCCAAGACTGGAAATTGGCCACCTAATTCAGATCAGTGCATGGTTATTTTCTCAGCTCCCCTTTTCACACCAACATTTTTCTCTTTCTACCAAAAACTGGATAACAAAAGTCTTCAGTCCAGTGTATTTGTCTCAACTAGGTCTTTTCTTTTAGGGAGAATTTTGTTCACAGAGTCCTTATAATTCATTTTTATGTTGTTTATGTTTTATTTATTTTGGACATTTAAATGTCTTCCAGTTCTATTGTTAAATGTTCGTTAGAATTTTACGGTTTTTTTGTCTTTGAGAATGTCTTGCATTATTATGCTGTTACCATTATATTTCTTGATAACAATATTATTGTTTATCGCAATAACTTCTGGGACAATTTATCATACAACTAAATTTGTTATTGCGACAGGCCTAATAACATACAATGTTTTATTGACACAAACAAGTTAGGGTGCCAAGATTAAGCATCATTTTTCTACCAACAACTAAATTAATTGACCAATTGATCAGTTGCAACAACTGTTAAGGCATGTTTTTCCCCTTCAAAAACAATGCAAATGTCCAAAACACCAGTGAAGGGACCAGACTGATGTGTCCGACTTGGCCGTGCTACCCCGCTGCCTCTGCACAGAGATGACAGGAATGTGGTCTGTTCGTACTCGAGCAGCCAAACAAAGTTATCTGCCCACCACATCATGAGACTCAAAGCTGCTCCTCTCCGCGCCAATGTTTATCCACTGTTTTCCAAGTCTCTGTGTGAGTCCGGGAAGATTTTATTTAGCAATCAGCCCCGTCCCTGGAGATGACCGGTGCTTTGGGATTTAGGACCCAGTTGCTGTGGCAACCAGAACGGTCACCTGACACCAATCACTTCCAACGTCATGTTTACCATTTCCAGATAAACAGAGGGGATAAGAGTGGATGGGTAGAGAGAGATAAAGTGTGTTTTTTTTATTATTATTAAACAGGGCAAAAGGCAGTTTCAGTGTAAATTAAGGAACACTTGAAAAACAAAAAATAACACAAACATTATGGAAAGCAAGGTTTGGCAAGAGTGAGTAATTTGCATCGACAGAAAACATGTCAGATAGGCGAATGCGGGTGTGGTCACCTTTCCAGGAAGGATCATGGCATCTGATCTCTCCTGGGAGCCCCGCCCCCTCATGGTGATGTCGAGCGCCACCCAGGTTGCCTAACAGGTGCAGCACAGGTATGCGGCAGTTTCATCCCAACCTGTCCGACTGGTCCAACCGTGTTGCTGCCAAACCCCACACATAACCAAGGACATTTTGGAGACATGAACACTTTCTAAGTTTCAGATTGTGGCCGACTATGCTAACAGATAACACATTACAAATAATTAAATTTACAGTCGTCATGTCAGATAAAGAGAAGCATGCATTCGTTTTGCGTCTTTCTTCTTTGCATATCTTAAATGATGTAGGAAGTGACTCAAACACAGGAGTGTTTCTGCGCTGTGGACTGAAAGTTAACGGCAGTCGTAGGTGAGACAAACAACGAAACAGCCCTGACTGGATGGAAAGGATTCTTCACATTCCTTCAAAAGAGGATAATGGAGCTTCAGAGTCTGCAAAAAAATAAACCCATCTCTTCACCGGTAGTGAAGGCGATGTCTTTAGAAATAACAGCTATTGGAAAAATAAACTGACAACCATCTTCAAGTCCCAACAAAAGGCAAAGCAAAGAAAAATTTAATTCTATAATTGAGTTACAACTAGTCTGTCCTTTGATTTTCAAACCAAATGAGTAGTTTTAAAAAAGCAGCTTAAGCAAAAAGGCCTGTGGAGCTGAAACAGAAAGGAACTGCCATATATGGATGATGACCACCCATCAGGAACAGCGCCACTGCGTTTTCCTATTAACAATCAAAAACAACACCTAATGGTAAAGTGTTGAATGGATGTGTGGTTCAGTGGTAAAAAGGGGTCAAAGTAAATACTCTTGCTTCTTCCAAAGAGTCAACAAAATAATCACTTTCAATATAATGGTTCTTTCATTGTGGTTGTTACCGTTTTACTTCTTTCAATACAAAATATCCACTCATGTTGTTGGATAACCGTTTTATCCAGACATAATTACCTGCAGAAAAGAGTTATTTATTTATGTCTGAGCCAAATGGATGAGAAAGTTTAATGCACCTGCAGTTTAAGTGTATTTTACAACTTTATTTTAATGTTTACCTCTAGCTTTAAGTGACTCTTTATAATCAGACCAGTATGTATATTAACTTAGAGTATGAGGAGCATGTTGGATTATGGCTTCATAATTGAATTCTGACTTTAGTATGGTCACAAGCAAAACATGGGATGATTATTTGTGCCTCCATTCACCACCACTTTGTGTTACCCAACTATGGCACAGCTTGCTAAAACAAAGTACTGAGGTGAAACAGTTTAGGAAATTGTGCTGGCATATTCTATTCACTCTGATGTGACATATGCACATCAGAGTGAAAATGCTGAGAACAGGTGCATCAATTTTGTTTTTCTAAATTAGGACAAAATACACTGACTCTTAAAACCGCACATAGGGTTCCGGGTCAGTAGGTCTCCGAGATGCCACTCTCGGACAGCACTACTAACTTGTGCCTTCTGAATTCAAATTTGAGCTGGAGTCTTTTTCTGTAACTATTTTTGTCTCGGAGGAGCTACTGTGCTGTGTACTGATGCCCAAGTTCAGTGTACCTAACTCAGCAGCATTCTCCGAAGCCTTGTGTTAGCTTTCCATTTCTTTCCCCAAGCGGCTTTGAAAATATTATATGTTGGATATTTGAATTCTTATATTTTAAACATGTGTGTCTTGTCCACTCCACATAAACTCACATGAACTGTTGTATCCCTTTTAAAATGAAAGCACACGTTTCTTTTTATGTGGTTATTGCAATGACTCGTTCAAATTTAACCTTTAAAGTCTGTATTTACTGATAAAGAGAGGAAGCGACGCACTGGAAAAAGGAGCTACAGAAAGCCGGTCAAGATAAAAACAACAATTAACAAAAACAGCCAAAAGTACCTTTGATTTAAACATTATGAAAAGTAAGAAAGAATTGATATGACCCCAAATATGGCTGCCACTCTGCCTATCAGTGCCATTTTTGACTTGCTTTTCCAGCTGTTTTCTATGATAACATTGTTCAAACATGCTTGGTGCTTTCTTTGACCCTGAAGAATCTGAAGCTCAACACAATTTGGCGTTTGCGATAAACTCCCCTTCTCTCTCTCACACACACACACACACACCACACACACACACACACACGCACACATAAAAAAGCAGTGTTGTGTGGAGTCGACTGTCATGCGTGCTCTGCTCTGAAGCCCAGTATGACAGACAATAAGAGCAGAACTTGTCCACTGTGACTCAGCAAGCAAGTAGGCCACAATCCAGTTCCAGCTGTCCCTTTATCAGCCCATTTACATCATGAAGAATAGAAATCAACTTCCCCCTGAAAAGAAACAGTGGGTCTGCGTGCACTAGGAGCCTAAGAACCCCACAGGGAAATTAGATTTCTTGTCTAATTTATGAGCTCTGGTGCCCAGCAGAGCGTGAGGACATGGAGGGACGTTTGTGTTCGCCGGCAATCTTACGCTCACTTTTGTTAGAGTGTTAAGACAATAGGCGAGTCCCTTATGTGGTAAGCTGATTGGAGCAATACATCATCTGTTGCAGACCCAGTCATTTCACAGCATGGACTACTGGGTGGGAATGACAAAGACAGAAGCTGTTGAGGGAGGGAGGTCGCGCAATATTTTAGAAAAGATTTAACGGGCAAGATTTCCCTCCAGGAGACCGAGGAGATGAATCCAATTGAAATATGTAGCGCTCATAAACATTGCGTGGAAGAAGACACACAGAACAGAAACCAGTGCTGGTCATGTTGACCCTTCCAAAATGTTACACCTTTGTTTCTATCCTTGCTGTACCAAACAAAGATCAGTTCTTACAAAATATATGATGAAATCACATTAAGCATCAGAACTGAGCATTCCAGAACCATTTGTCTCAATAATTCAGAAACATACTTTGGTGCAAAGAAAAAGGATTTGATGATGTAATTAACTACACAGGAATGAAATGGTTTGAATACAGGTACAAAATGTAGGTAGGAAGGGACAAGATGGCAAAGTGTCTACTAACTAGGAGCACAATTTGGACCCAGCAGTCATAAATTCACAGCAGACAGTTTTTCAAATGCACCAAATTTTCAGAGAAACACAATCCACCATCTGTCATGAAACAAGATGCCAGAGACATTTTCTTAGTCTCGAGGTGTGACGTGTGGAAGGACGTGGGAGCAATCAGGGGGTTGAAGTCAACCCCCAGCATGCTTAAGCAAGGTGGTAACGGCGCCCCAACAGTAAGAGAAGCTGAACCAAACAAGTAAAAGCGACTCCAGATTGTTTTATTGTGATTGCTTTGAAAAAAGTATATTTAGGAACATGTCCGTCCATCTGTCGGTGTGAGACCAAGTTACAGACACAAAAGGTCGAAGACATTTCTCTCCCCTGCAAACACTTGGGGTTCCAGGAAATTTGTAAGAAAATTCTAAATTGGTTAGATTTCCTGGCTCATTTTTATGAGTTCAACTTGGAACAAAAACCTAAAATACAAGGAGAAGGAGCATAAACAAGACATTTGGTTTCCACGTGATTTTCTGGTCTAAACCTGCCAGAGTTCATCCTCTCTCTTATGCATTCCATCATCAGGGCAGCATCTCTTCATGAGACTGGCAACCTTGTCTAAGGTGAAAGTACATTTCTGATGTGTAATCTGTTCAGACAACTTACATTTATTCAGACACTTTCAGTCCTGGAATATAGTCAAAATTAAATTCCATGAATCTCCAAATCTTTCAAGACTACATTAGGAATCGTCAGCCCTCTAATGCTCATTCTGGAGTTCGTAAAGCACTCCGAGGGAGAAGGGCGATCGAGTCACTCTAATGAGTCGCGGATCTCCGCTGGCATCTGTTCCCAGTGGGCGAGATGTCCACAGACTGCGCGGATTGCTTCGTGTTGGTGCAGTTGGATTTCCTTCCCTCTCTCTTGGATCTGCAATATCAGCTCGATTTCTGGAAGATCACACCATTGCAGGCCTTTACTGGCTAAAGTGGTAATGTATGAACTGCCAGAAGCAGCTTATAAAAGGGCTCATCAAAGGCCATGTGGTAAAACTGTGCTGCGAAAGAAACATCAAGGAGAACAGTGATGATACTGTAAATCTATCTCATAGTCCATCCAGCACTGTATTTTCACATGGAGCAGACAAGTTAGCTGGATTCTAGACAGAATTACGACTTGAAAAAGAAACAAACAGTGACACTCAGCAGACACCTGAGACTAAAACACTAATCTCAGCCAGAGCCAGCTGCGTAAACACAGCATTCCTGCACAGAACAGAACGGAGGGGGAAACAGCAATGAGCATCACAGAGGAGGAGAATGAAAACTCAAGACTAGAACCTTGTATGTAAACTTTATGAAAAGCATCCTGATGCATCTGGATGTCTGGATGCATGCTTCCCCCCAACGTCAGGGTTCTTCAAATGACAAAGAGCATCTATGTTTCCATGTCTGCAGCACTGCTGATGGGACGCTGGCATGTGACAAATGGATTTCCACCACTTCTCACACAATCCTGTTCATTTGGCCTCGACGCAGATAAAGATCACATGATGCCCGCATAAAAGCTCTGCGAGCGGCACTGAGGAGAGGTCAATCAGGGTAGAAATCGGCTCACACGGCCTCCATGAAGAGCAGAGACACAGTGTGCGGCAAACAAAGTAAAAATAGAGGCATGATGACAAACCTAGGGGGTCCGTGAAAAGTCACAATGTTGACGCATCGTGTTATTTACATATGGGCATCTGATTAGACTGCTTGCAAATGAGAACACTGCTAAACCCTCTTGATTATCAGCTACTCAGTTTTATGCAGTTCTCTAAAACCCATCTACAAATGAAATGAGATAGGATTGAAAATAAAAGTTCCAAGCAATAAGCTATGATTCAAATGTTTTCGGAGTCTCCTATAATAAAAGATCCTGTTAAATGAGTAATTAATTGTAAAACCAGAGCTAAAACAATGTATTTAATCTTTGTGACAAATAATGCCCTGTTCAGAGCACCACAAAACTCTGAAGTTGTTCAGAAGAGACTGCAGGAAGTCACTTCAAGCTAGGAATTTTAATCAGTCATATTTTATAATGGTCAACCAGTCCAAACAAGGTTTGAAAGCAAAGTTAACATGAATTGGATCTAATTCACAGTTTAAAGATACAACTGAATAAAATCGTTCAGGGTTGCAGTGATAAATAGACTCAGATTTCCTTAATTTTGTGACATTGGCTGATACTTGATGTGAAACCAATTTGAGCTACTGATCTTATCTACCTCCTCAAATGTTTGAAAATCAGCAGAAGTCCACTTTCTCTCTGCCCTGACAGAGCTGACTGACAGACCCTCCCACCACATCTGCAAAACAATAGTCATCCAACCACTGTCAACTGAGCAACATTTTTTTTTCTATATTTAGCAAATATTTCAGACAAAAAAAAAAATACTAATTAGAATTGTCCAAAATCGGAATCTAAAGCTGCAGTCTGCACCCCGAGGGTTATCCCAATAACCAACTAAACCAGGAAGATACTCAACCATAATGAAAAGAAGTCATTGGCCAGGGCTCAAGTACTTAAGAATTAAATGATTTGTTTGCAGATGCAAAGAGGAATAAGTGGCAAAGCATAGGATTAAATACTTGAGACACTTCTAAAATGACTGTAGTTTACTCAATAGCTACCACAGAGAGTATTTAGCAAAAAGGGGATGTGTAACCCTGACAAGATAAAGATTTGCCCAGGTAACCATAAATGCATAAAGTGGATTCCTCTCAAAAATGCATGTGGTTGATCACAGGCTGCAGCAGAATGTGGTTTTAAGTCCATCTTTATAGTTTTTTATATAAATCAAGAGACTAACTCAAAAAAGGACTTATCTTCATGTCACATTCAGGCTCAAACAGAGCAGATGAAAGTAAGAGAAAGCCATGTATACTCCTATCTCCTTAAAAGTAGAGAATTAGCAGAACTCTGCAAAAAGTCAAAGAGGGAAAAATTACCATATATAGTGCCGTTAGAGTAGATCTAAGGTTTTAATTCAAACAGGCGTCATGAGCCGCATTTATGTTCAAAAGAACACGTGAAAGGCAGTAATTTTAAATGGCTTTAAAGTTCGTGGACGTAAGAGAATCTGGAGGTCCAGCGGCGGACCACGATGTGAGGTATGTGATGGAGTAATCCCATCACAAATCCACTCGCTGAAATCTCCCACCAAGATAAAGATGGACACCAGCGACCTCTTAATTAAGACTCAATTCTTTTCCTGTCTGCTAATTAGCCTCTGCTTGTCTAATTAAGATGCTATCATTAAGCCGCCGCGTTTCATTCACTGTACTCTACAGTTTTAGAGGTGAAAAATGAGGACAAAATATTTCTATTGTAGCATTTCAGCCGTGGCAGCTCTGACCTTCAAGAGTTCATAAGCATAATGACCTTTACTTTTTGTTGCACAATCCTTCACACACACACACAGTGCGACAGTGCGACCATGTCGCCAAGATGTCAAGCAACACCAAAACAGTCAAGGAAGTCAACCTGCGGATGTGGGGATTTTTTTTTCTCCATGTCGTATCCAACCGCACAGGCTTCAATCACCTGGTATGTGGATGCAATGTCTATAATCAAGGACACTAGGAACAATGAGCTCTCTGAGACCAACATCATTCAACATGAAGAAAAGCAAAAGCAATTTGTCAAGAAGTCGCACTGAACCCCACCATATAAACTATGCCCTGACTTATTTTATTCCAACTTTGCTTTAGCGGTTTCCATTCAGGAGAAAACAATTTTGATTTTGAAGCAACATTCAAACATAACCAGAGGTTTTCAATAAGTGGAAAAGCAACTTCTTCGTGAACCGTCTCGGCGTGACCAGATAATCCGAGATTCAATTCTCTCATTCAAATGAGACACAGTTCATTTCAGTCCAGATGAAACAGAAAGTAAAAACTCATTCTGAGAGATTGACCTTCTCGTCGCTGGAAAATTCAAGTCTCTTTCTTTCCCATACTTTCAACCATCATATCTCCTCTGACAACAACTGCTACCAGCAGAGCAGTTTTCAGAGCATCGACACACCCTACAATACGCAACTGTTGTGGAATGACCAGTTTAATTATTTGTTTCATTGGAGGCTTGAACAGACATTTACAGATGGTAGCGGTGTGAAAATCTCTGTGACACTCAAATGACAGTAAGTGTGGACAAAATGAAGAGTCTAGTAAGAATGGAGCATAGAAAAGAACAGCAAACACTGCAAGCATAATAGCTGCTTCTAAGCGGCTCTCTACTGTGGCTTTTTCTGTGTAAATCCTTTTAATCAAGACGAGGCTGCTCTCCAAACCTGTGGATACTTTCTTGTTTCGTCTGCGTTTGCTTGTGGATGCGTGTGAAAAACCTTCCCAAACACATCACATCATGGGATTTATGTAGGCAGACCCCTGTTTGGCCTTGGGTGGGGTTTGTTTAAAGGTAAAGAAAGGGAGGAAGCAGACCACAGGAAAACAGGGTTTGAATTAGCATAGAGAAGAAATCTATTGGGACTCTCTTAATAAAAGGCTGACATTTGTGTATTTAAAAAAAAACAACGCTACTTTATCCAGGAATTTGGTTCTTCCCCAATGTTTTTAGCAAAGAAATTTCTTTTTGTGGAAGAAAGTCTACTTGCTACGGGTTTTAGTCTCAGCTCTATTAATAATGTCCACAGTCACTATAAATCCCATCATGTTGTTTTGGTGTCATGCCCACATAAGACAGAACCGCATCTCCTAGTAAAACTTGAGGTTAGCTAATTTCAGTGTTTAAAAACTGAATTCAGAGAAAACAGGACAAAAACAAGAAACAATTTTCTTCGACATGCTGAGATATCGCTGAGGCTGCATAAGAGATGGAGAGAGATAACAGTAAGGCTAAATGGAATGCAATAAATTAAAAATGAGTAATTAATGAGTAATTAATTAAAATGCACAAACATTCAATCAGCGCCATGGCAAATAAAGTGCACATCTTGATTGGCTGCTGTTCAAACATGGCCAGTCAATAGATTACCAAGTAACATTGCGCTAAGCTACTACAGCTTTCCAAGTTGCAGTTTCTTTCAAATATTTTACATAAACATTTTACATAAGTATTTGATCTAAAAAATAAACTATGAAAGAAAGCAGATTTTTCTGTGAATAAATTGGAGTTATGTTCCACAGAAAAATCCTCAAGTGGGTGGCTCCACAACTACTGGACCACAAATAGGCGGAGGTCCACTGTACTCTCAGTATCAGGGATGTGTTCAAGAAAGGAAATTAGAGGAAGCAAATAAATGAAAGAAGCTGTATAAGCGGGAAAGTGTACTTCCTTGAAGCATGTCTGCAGTTTATTCAGAGAGAGAGAAATTCTTGAAGAGGAATCTGAAATAGCCAAGATGAGCACTAGCAGATCAAAGCTTTATAAAGAGCGGACATTGACACATTAAAATCAGCCATCTTTGGCCAGAGAATTCTGATTGGAGCAAGTCCCGGGTTTGTTGTACCTACTTTTCCGAAAGGCCCTGGTCTGAAAGAAATACTGGTATGTGTGTTGCACCCAGTCTGATTGCCATAAAAATGTCAGTCATTATGTACATTTTGTACATTTAGGACTATTTTCAGGCAAGTTTTGGCAAAAATCCTCAAAGGACATCGATTTTTTTTTTTAATCTTAAAAGGGAACGCCTCAGTGCAGTGGCTCCCCCGCCACCCTACTAAGCTCACTATAATAAATTAGTTGGCCTTTCTCCGCCTCCGACAGAGTGTGTAACTGCAAGTGCCAAGTGTGACCAATTCCCATTCACACTCCATCTAACAGCCTCCACTCAAGCTAATTAGGGAGAGAAAGACGATTCTCTAGTAAACAAGCGAGGAAACGGCGCACATGTGTGATTACCTCCTACTGCATTGGTGAGGCAGCATTTCATGGCCTATTTAGTTGCTAACTCACAGTCCGTCCAGTGTACTTAATCTCAAAGCTCACAGTGTACTTATTATACACCATCTCTTCTTGCACATTTGTACAAATTGAAGCACACACACGCACACTGAAATTAAAGCCGGAGTTGATTGCCCAAAGTTGTCTATGAGGAAGGAAGTAGAGTCGGTGTGTCGGAGAACACAAAAGATGGAGGAGCGGTTGGGGTAGGAGACACGTCCGACTTCCTGCCAAGAAAAGGAAATAAACACTTCCACGGGCAGATCCCGTCGCAAATGACATGCATCTAAACACAGTCAGGACTGAAAGCAATGACGGCGTTATAAATCTGAGCATGTAAGCAAGTCACGCCACCATTTAAAGTAAGAATATTTCATGCTTCTTTAAATTTATCGCTACCAAGGCCTCCTTTATCACACCATCTCTATATTATGATTTAACTCCGAGGCAAGCGCACCCCGTCTCTGAAGCTGCAGCTCGGGGATTCCTGATTGGTCAGAGAGATATGGCAGCCTTTGCGTGAAGAAGATGTCAAAGTCTAATGTGCCCTAAAGCGTGGTTGCAAATCTTGTTCTCCTTTTCCATAAACAGTTCCCATACACACACAGCATACCTCCTGCCTCAGGGAAACAGGTCAGGTCTGGGCTACTGTGTCATGATTCAAGGCTTGAAGACACACTCATCCATGCACCGGCATCAGTGTCGTCATCTCCAGGATACCATCACAGCTGCTTTACATAGTGTAACCATTTAGTAACATGAGCCTAAGCGAATTAAAGGGGCTTAATGTACCTTGTTTTGAAACAATATTCAACCAACATGAAGAAGTGATTGATTATAAGGTGAACAGAAAATGAGAAGTGGATTTTCAAGTTGTTTAAAAAGTAAAATGTAAAAATTGCGGTCTGCATTTTATATCTTCCTGAGTCAATCTTTTGTAGAACCGCGAAATACTTGGAAAGGTACAACAGCTCAAACAATAGCTCAAGCTCAGACAGATTTGATAGAGAGCTTTGACTAAGCCAATATAGCACAGGGGCTTAGCTCCATCCAACCTCACATCAACTATGACCAGCTCCCATGAAGCTTGCAGCCAGCTTCTCCACCAATATCTTCCACAGTGTTCTCAGGACAGTGGGATGTTTTAGTTTTCTCCAACACAAACGGTTTTACATGTAGGTCATAGGCTTAATCTTCCCATTCCAGATGGGAACATATTTTTCTAAAAATGGGTTGTCGGTTTCAAAAACACCCACGGCTCAGGAGACATCAGCATCTACCTGGAAATACCACAAACAGTCCTGATGTTTAGTAAACAATGTACTGTTTGTGGTGCAAGACAGTCTATGGCTATTGATTTCAAATACATGGCTTTCAAGCTCTGCCTTTTAAAAATTTCTCATTTCTAAGTTAGCTGATGTTTCCATGTGCCGCACAAGGTGCCCTTTTTACCAACTGATCACTTGCCCCCAAAATGTCTGTACACGCCACTGTTCAGCGGTGAGCAGAACAAGAGAACATGAACTGTATCTGGCCCTTGGGACTACAAGTAAATTTTTTGCACTTCATTTTATTTTGCGGTATCACAACAAAAGCGGCTGAATACAAACAAACTAACCGGTTTGAGATTTATAGTTTTAAACAAATCTAAAAAGACAATTGTGCACTATTTTGAGTTCACAATAACACACTGACGTTTGTGGGTGTAAAATAAGACAAAGTTCAAAGAATGTGAATATTTTCAGAAAGTATTGTGAGCCTCAGCATCCAAAGCCTTCATAGATTATTAACAGAACCATCGCAGCATGGAACTGATCTGGTCTCAATCTCAAACTTCACTGTTGTAGAGTTAACTGCACCTCACTCTACTTTACTTATACGGCCGACTGCCTGAATGTTAACGTGAGCTGGATTTCTGTGCGTCAGACTTTCAAAGGAGTATAGGAATAACAGTTTATAACATTAAATCAGGACCAAGATAGTCTAAAAAAAAAAACAACACACTATTAAGAAGTTGCAAACTACCTTCTTATGGGTTCACATCAGCAGCAATGATTCAGATCCATCTTCCCCACTCTGTGTGCTCATCTTCATGGATACCCAGAGCAAACACTGCAATCTCTGCAGAAGAATTCAGTCAACTCAGACTACAAATGCCTCTGTGTTTGAGTGTTTACTGACACAGGAGTTTTGCCTGGACACGCGGTCACAGGTCAGGAAGCGCCGGCGTAACGTTGCTAAGCGCATGTCTCTGAGCAGCTTCGCGATTGTCGGCGGAGTCGAGGCGACGCCACCGCACCTCTCCTCACGTCTCACCTGATTAAAGTGGGAAAATGGCACAAACTCCGTGTAAAATTAGGTCACGCAAGATTTTACAGATGGTCCTAGCTGCCAAGCATGTTTTTCAATCAGGGCTGATTAGGGAGGGAAATTCCCAGACAGCGTGAATTATTAAAAAACTGGAAATGGAATCTCATCATGTGGCACTGTGACACTCGACATTCCCAGATGGGTCTCTCAGATGGGGGGAGAAGGATTGGTGGGAAAGGCTGGGGCATGACAAGACTTCTGATTGGCTCAATCTGGGGACAGAGTTTCCTCCTATTGTCACACGCTGCAGGGAGAATGAGAGGCGGGGACGCCGTCACATCTGGGAGATTTTTCACGCTGACAGTTTTACTGGTCCTCTGAACGCGCTACGCAAACTAAAGCATCGGAGATTGAAGGCCTTTATTTGAAAAGGAACTTCCACTTCAAGCATGAATAAGTAAACACTAAATAGACAAAGAATTTGTGTTGGAGCAAAACTCAATCTGCCTGAACACCAACAGGGAAAGAAAAGTTGAAGTCATGACAGGTTTCTGCTGGAACGGCTGAGCTAAAAGACAAATATGACAATTAACAAATCAGCCATCTTTAAAGACGTGTAAAAAGCAGAGATCTGCACCCCAGATAAAGACGTGCAACACAGTTTTATTGCTTAAACTGAAAAATAAAAACCTCAACTTTAATTTGGATACATTTTTGTTGTTATACATATTATAACTCAATTTATTAAAATACATAAGTGCATAATTTGCTAATTTGATGGAAGTTTTTGAGAATCCCCATTACCAATTTCCCTGTGATGTCCCATTTCTCTTAGTGCAAACTCTTCAAAATGAGACGGACAAGCAACACATACTTTTCAGAAAGGATAAATCTGAGTCAATATTTGTAAGTCAGGAAATGGCTGTTCATGCAAAACTGAAACTGACAGAAAAAAACATTGATAAAATAAATGAATAAAAATCACTTCCTAAGACATAAGTCACATTTACCTGGACATAAATCTTAACTTTTGAGACTTCCTTTATCATTTTTGGCTAAATTGGCTGGTTTTGAGTCTGAAATGAAACCCTGATTTCTCACGATTTCTTTCAGACAATTCAGTGTGAAGCATAGGCAGATTTTTGTTCTTCTTTTCCGAGTTTCCACCCAACGCCACCACATACGTTCAAACGATTTCCCTGATCCGGCCCACATTGTCGACTGCATTAGCATGTATAGAACAGGAATGACTGACGGTCATCCTCCAGTAGACTCGCTGTCACCAGTGATTGTCACGGTCCATTGTTTGTGTCTATTTTTTTTTCTTGTTTTACATAAGTGACTTGGTTCTGCTGCTGCAACACAAAACACGTCTGATGATGCTGAAATCCTCTGACACCTTTAAAACCAAATAAAATCTGGAAGCAAATCACTGGTGAGCAAATCACTTGTGAGAAAAGAGGAAACATTATTTGTCCTGTTCAGTCGTCAACTCAAGTACTCCGTATCGCACAGCAGCTCGGAGCTGCTGTAAATCAGTCAGATTAATCTAGAAGCGGCTGAAGCCTCTGGACTTTAAAACTACCTGTGCTGCATCCCGTTTCAACAACAAGAAAAAAGCTACCCAGACAACGTCACCATCCATTGCTCATCATAACGAGAGTTGTAGAAGAGAAATAAAGTTGTGTCACAAGAGACGATCCCACTGGGTCCAGCAGACGCTGCTGTCAGCGTTCACAGGTTTAGAAATATGTGCAACTGTCCTTGAAAAGCTGTTGCTCTTTTTTCTTCGGACGCTTGCGGGCTGGGAGCGTTCTATTCAGCGGTCTGCGTTGCCATGTTGGGAGGCTGTCAGAGCAGCTCAGTGTCAAGCTTTCCCTGCACTGCTGAATGAAACTGACCATGAACTAGCCAGGCTGACCAAGACGCTAGCCCTTCCCTGTTGGGAAGCCTGACGACGTTTTGTTTCGGTGGTGGAGAAATGTTGCCAGTCAGCTCTGCTGAACCCCGAGTTCCTCTGAACTCAGGGGGAAATATTCATGCAACGGGAGGCGATGGTGTCACCGTTGTTCTCAGTGCAAACAGTTTTAACTCAAGCTTAGCGACTGTTTCGAAGGGAAAAGCTGAAACAACAAGCATGAGTCCAGGTTATGCCCCCTCTCCCTGTACTAAACAGGTGGCATTCCCCCTGGGAAAATTACTTAAACCTAATCAGACTTTATTAACATGCTAATAAGTTAGCCATTTAACCTGTCGTTACTCTTCAGGAAATCTAACGAGTGAGTTTATGCATTTGTTCAATATTTTTTACTTGGAAGAATAATTTTTCAAAGTGAACCAGTCAGTGGTGCCACTAAAATGTTTATAATGGCAGCAAGATGGGGTGGTAGACCAAAACCGAAAGTCTTCAGAGAGCTTGCGGAGTAGAGATTTGTACACAGATATGGCTGGAGTAGAGGAGTGACGGGTTTAAAAGCGGTCCAACTTGAAGAGAAAAAAAATATTAGCATAAAAACATTAACAAATTAAAAATAAGCAAAGTAAACACGGATTTTCTGCCTCATGTTTCAGGACCGGACCGGTTGGAAACAAAAGAAAAAGATACGCTAATCTATTCCCACTCAGTTATAGTGTCATACTATAAAGAAAGAGGTTAAGCTGACGAAGACACCCTTCGGTGTGGAAGTTTGTACGGAAAGAAGACAACTCCGATTTATCCGTTTTCAGCAACGGTCAGGTACAATTAAGTCAGAAGAAGCGTAAGGCGCCATTTAACAGGAAATCGTGGCGTCTGCGGCACGTCTGAGGTGCATTTAGGCTCAAAGTCAACAAGATTTTCAACAGGTAATCTAATAACATACAATAGCAAAGTTGCTGTTTTCTCCCTTTGAGTTTTAAATCTCTGTCATAAAACACGATGGATCTGGAAATGTTAAGTCACTTTGGAAATCTCAGGGTTAGGGTAAAATGTTACAACATTCTCCAGGAGCTACAATGCTTGTTTTAGTCATGCAAGCCTCGCTAACGTGCTAACTGCTGATATAAGATGTTTTTATTCTTAAAAATAAAATTTCAGAAGAAAAAAAAAAAGGAAACAGGCCTAAAAATTCTGACCAATGTCTCTGAAAAAAATTAATGCTGTAATTTATCAAATTCATTGTTCTTTTCGTTTAAAATGTGGAATGCCAGCAATTTAAGGGATAGGCGCTGTGCCCCCCTACCCGCAGTACCCATAGGAGCGCCACTGCTCAAAGCAAATGTGTTTGACAAACTTAAAGACTATTTAGAAACAAATTACTCCACACAGTCTCCTCCTGCCATACAAAGCAACCCAAAAACGCGTCAGACCGTGCGGACTTACTCCCTCCACCGCCGCCTCCTTCCATGACCTACCTGGCCTCACAGTTTTCAACTTCACGGGACTTTTGCAGTTCTTTATCAGCGCCTGCACGTCGTACAAAGGTAATCCCGAAATGGAGAGGTTCTCCACCTCCAGCAGCAGCTCCCCCTCGTTTAATCTCCCGTCTCTGTAAAACACCAGGTTCTCGTTAATCTGGCCAATGTAGGCGAACTCCCCGTTCTCCGCGCCGCCGCGCAGAGACACGTTCAGCTCTCCGCGGGTGTCCTTCCCCACGGAGCACTCGTTCACCCTGGAGGTCCAGTGGTTCTTCTTCAGCGCCGGGTTGGTCATGGTGATGTGTGTTCAGAGCCGACGCCGAACCGAAGCGGCTCTCCCCGCCGCCGCGCGCCCTCTCCGCCGCTCAGATGTGAGACTAGTAGTAAGCGGTGAATTTCACAAAGTAGATCCGAGAGAAGCGCAGCAAACTTTCCCTTCTCGTCCACAGAAACATCAGCGCCTCCCGCAGCTCACCAATCAAGCCATACTGGTCCACTTTGGACTTATTCCTTAAAGCCTGCGCGCGCCGCTCTCATCACTTTAGTGCTCCTTTGCCGGAGTCATGTTATATCTCCCTCGGTCCCACTTTTCTTTTTTTTAATCCTTAGAGAAAGTGGGGGTGGAATAAAACAAGCTTTAACGTGTTTTCTCTCCTGAATCAACTCAAAACCAGATGTAGTTCTCTCGTGCGTGTCAGGCTGCTAACTTCCCTGGCGCGCGTCCCTCCCGTGTGTTCGGCTCAGACTCATTCCCACTCTGGACTCCGCAGTCATGGGGAAGCCTTGCCGAGCGCGCTGCGTTCAAGAGCGGTGGGAAGTTTTAAATTCCGTTTCGGGAGCACGAATTCCCACCCAAAAATAAAATCCCTACCGCCACTGGAGTCCAGCGTAGTGTGTATAAATAAAATTATTATAATTTGATGATTATCATACATTTTCCATGTTAAATTAAAACATCGCATTGCACAACTGGTCGTAAGAAAGAAGAATATAATAGTACAAAAAAAGACAGATAATACTAATCGCTTGCTACTATTTATAATTTTTATTCAATAAGGACTTGAGCTGATTTAATATTGTCCAGCAATCATATTTTATCAATATAATTATGTGTGCAATTATTATTATTATCATTGTTATTATTAATCACCTGTCATTTATGACCGATAATAACAGCCATAACCCCTGAAGTTCCTGCAGTAAAATCCTTAACTTTCTTTTTAAAAAATATTATCAATGCTTCCTTGTCATGTAGATGACAAATCAGTTGCGTCCACAGATGTATTTTTTAAATAAGGAAATTCATCTTAATAAACCCGATCAGAGGCTGTAGTCCTCATGATGACGAATCAGAGACTGCGGTTGGATAATGGCAAACTAACAGAGACGAGCAAAAACATTACAAAGACTGAGGCTTTCTTTAATTTGATATATTTCAGCGGCAAAAAAAAAAAAGTTCACAAACATAAAAGCAATTGTTTATCCAATGTATAGATTTCAATATTTCTCGTCATTCACTTCAAACAGATAAATCCCATCCATGTTTGCACCTGAACTCGTTGCATCCGTTGTGACTAAGAGGGTCAGAGGTCACTTTACTCATGATGTCAAGCTGGAACGTGAATTCGTTGCATAATTAAGTTCGAATCTTGTAAGTCTGCGATTTTTAAGGCGCACTTGAAGGCAACAGGGTTCCCGTTTGGCGCATGCGTGGAACTAACGAGACCCCAAGAGCTGAAATGGCTTTGCAAAATTAAAGGCTTCTGCTTGCTTCTTCAATAAAGTTGATTCAGATGGACAGCCTTGCTGTAATTTTTAAAAATTTTTAGGCTAAATCAATAAAAATATAATTGTAAAACTATATTGTATGAATGATCTGTCAGGTGTTTGCAGTTATGGCTGTGGAGAGTGTGTCTCTGATGGGCTGATTTCATTTGTCTGACTCAGCTGCTCAGCAGTTATTAAACACGTGGACCGCCCTGTGAGGACTCTGGCACTTCAGGTTAAACCGGCACTGCTAGTCGCCCGTCGTGTCTGAAACTTCCTTCTCGCTCGGTTTGTTTTCGTCCTTTACGTCACGTAAAAGGTTGCGTGAGTCAGAAGACTGTTACAAAAGAGAAGAGAGTTACAAAAGCAAACCTATCTAGAAACACACACAGGAAATATAATCTGACAAAAAAAAAGAACCCCTGAAGAAAGGGATAGAAAATCAGTTGGACTATGAGAAAGAGCAGCTATGTGATTGGAGTGGACCGCACCATGAAAGGATGCAGGACGACAGTCAGACAGCTTAAGACAAAGAGAGACAAAAGACGACTGGAGAGGATCACATGGGCCGGGCCTCCCACCTAGGGAACAGCAGATGAGCTTTTCTCGGCCTAAAAATAACAGCGAAGCGCTCCTGGGAGGGCAACCATTGGCCTGGATGACAGGAAACAGTAACTTTACCACATCTCCATTCATTACCGGCTCCTCAATCATAGAGGAGAACCTGCCGTCCTGCTCCTGTTTGTTCAGCGGGACGCCGAGCGGAGCTCTGGCTGCGGGGCGAGGCTCGAACAATAAACGTTCCCGTAGATGGGAACGTGAAACACAACAGAAGACACACGTGCCATGAATTATGAAGGTCTACATCCATTTACCGAGCGACATTAAACGACACAGGCCTAACATCGCTTTCCCGACTTGAACATGAAAAATAGATTAGGCCGAGGTAAGCTGTTAAATAAAGGAAGACAGCTAGGACAGCTCAAATGGAAGACGGACATCCTGACCTGATGAGACCACCGGGCTCAAAAGTTCTGGCTTCTTGCAAAGTTGAGAGAACATTTTGTCTGTTTGCTGCAATGCTACTTAACTGCTTTAAAGTAATTATTTACACTGACTTCCAAAAGTTTTGGTTTTTTTTTTTTTTTCCTCAAATTTTGTTGCGGTACAATCACAGACCTACATGCATTTTATTGTGGTTTTGACAAAACATTGAAGAGAAAGGGAACACTTTTCAAACCTTTTCAAAAGTGAAAATCTGAAAAGTGTGGCATGGATTTATATTCAGCATGTGAAGATTTTTGAAGGAAAAACTGAGAAGATTTTGAGAAACACTTTTTTTTTCCTCCTGATTTCTCTTCATGAACTTTCCCAACGTCGGTCAGATTGCAGTGAGGACACCCGTGAACGACAAGCTTCAAGTTTTTCACCTCTGATATTAATGCTTTGATCTGATCCAGATGAAACCTAAACACTGGCACTCTGGAAATACGTTTAATGTCACTCATCTTACATCCGAGCCTCATCTACGATTTCACCCAGCGTTGTACATCCGTCAACTCTGGTCTTGTAGATTCAGGTTTAAGGTATTTCATTACAGTCACAAACTCGTTTCCTCTGACTGTGATAATAGTAACATTTTGGAGTGGAGACTGGTGAGAACTACAAATTAGGGCCATGGCAAGGAGGGCTTCTGACTTCAAATACTTAGAGCTCATTGCCAAAGATAAATCCTCAAAACGTCAAAGAAAACATGCAAAAGGTTGATCAGCAAATATGAGAATGGCTTGATTTCTGTAACGCCTTTCAACATAATTTAGGTTTATATCCACCTTAAAATCTAGACTAGTGGTGTGCGTATTTGATCTTTTTCTCTCCATCTGTGCGAGCGTGCAGCAGGAGGTCAGGAGGCTTGGCTGCTGGATGTGTTGAATATGCATGCTCTCAT